>JAPFRF010000008.1:82543415-85415915 GCA_029282475.1 Phrynocephalus forsythii
CACACACACACACACACACACACACACAATCTATCTCTACTCCCTTCAGTAACTCATCTCAGCAAAATATAACAGCAATATAACAGATAGCAATATCTATCCAACACAGTGTTCAGTGAGGAGTATATATCAAATACATTGTCTAATGTTCAGTCTTAAGGTTTAAAATCTTTTGCTCCGCATGACTGAAAACGCATTTTCCACAGATTAAGGGGCAAGAAAACATTTGCTTCATGATATGACTACTGGCTGTTAGATTGTTTCTTGACAGGGCCCTGAAGCATTGCATTGCTCTGATCCTCACACTATCATCCCTGATGCCACAAAAAGGTGCATTTGTTCTTTTGTTCATAGAAAGAATCCAGTGGAACAGCATTTGCTCTGATTGTTTACACTCACAGCCTTCTGAAAAAATCCTCTGGCCAAATAACCGGTTGGTCTCTCTCATAAACAGCTTCCTGTACTAGAGACGTGATTTCAGGCTAGCAAAATAATTATTACAGAAATAATAATAACACCAAAACCAACTACCAGGGAAAGAAAAGGGGGGAATGATCCCCAGTCTGTGTTGAGATTGTGAGAATGAACAGCTTTGCAGAAATCATGAAAAGAGCTCATCAACAGGTGTCTTCTCTGTTCTCATTTGGCAAGGTACAAAAATAGGCAAGGCACAAGCCTTACCTGAGTTTGTCCCAGTGCAGCCCTAAAAGGCAGAATTTGGCTCTTGTGTAAGCAGTTTTCCACATCTGCAGTGGATTTCCCTCCTTCCTACAGCTTCTTGTGTGACTCACCCCTTACTCCTCAGAATTTCCTGCCTATCAGAACAGCCATTATGGTAAAATGGGGAAAGGCATGCAGCCATGCTTATATGGGCCTACTTAAACTGGGGCTTACAGTCGCCTTTAGATTGCTATATTTGTCTCCTTCTACTTGTGGTAGAAACACACACCACAGAGAAGAGAGAGAGAGAGCGATGTACCTAATACTAGTTTTTCAGGTGCTTTCCTGTTGAATTCAATGCTGAATTGTTGAGTAGAATAAGTCCGGAAAGAGAGCAATTATCAGTTGCTTCTTCTTCTCATAGACAACTTTTGGATCTGTCCTCAAGTGTCTATGCATTCGATATCCTGCAGGTGTCCCATTTGTTTCCCAGGTGCCTCATTCCCCACCTCCACCCCAGATTTCCAAGCTTTAAACTTTGCGCGCATCAGGTTTTGGCAATCACAACAGGTTTTTTTAGTAAAATCCACCGCAGAAATGTCATAGGGACTCAGAGAGAGTGACTTGCATTTGTGCAGTGCTCTGAAAGATAGCTTTGTTATGTTTGTTCCAACATCTATAACAACCACAAGAGCTGAAGCAAGCGTGGTGGGGAAGTACTGTACTATAACTTCAGAAACTAATCATAATCCAGGAAACCTCTCACTGAAATACATATCTTTGTCTGGAGCAGGAGTGAGAGAGATCTTGATTCAGCTAAAGGTTAAATTTTAATTTGGCCAGCAACGCAGGCACCTCCCCCCCCATGTGGCCACCCAATATCAGCATGGTCCACTTCTGAAAATCAGTGGGGCTGCCTCCCTGCCATTTTCTGGGTTTCAGCATGGTGATTTTTTTTGTTTATTTTAACTCATTTAATGACATAAAAATAAATATCATCTATTGCTTTTCTTTGCTTCTTGCTAATTAGCATTTGCTCTTCTCTGTTACTTGTACCAATGGTAGGGGCTGTGTTGGAGTCAAAGGACCACAGAGCTGTGACTTATGACCACTGCAATGCCCACCCCTGTAAAGTCATGAGGGGAGTTGATTATACATGGGATGACTATGTCTTCTAGCTATTCATTTATTGGAAATTCTTTTGCTCCCATCACTGTGAGTCTACATGGTGTGAGTTCTAGATATAGTGTCTCTACCCTGCTATTATCATGTGTGTACAGCAAGTTAAAATGTGCATTCATTTCCCCTTTATTAAAGCGAAGGAGGATCCGCACATAGAGAGTGCTATATAAATAATAAATAAGAATAGTCTTCACTAACCTAGATTGTTTTTCTGCCATCAGCATATTTTGCTGCTTTCCTCTTTTTGTTTACAGACAGTGAGTCAATACATTTCATTTATTTATCAGGAGTTTTGTTTTTGAGGGATTTTTTTAAAAGAGGGAAAAGAGAGAGAAGAGTTTCTAAAGTATTTCCTACATAAGGAGGATTCTGTTCCACTAGTTCTGAAGCACAATGTAAATCTGAAACAACTGGTGCTCTTCAATGTCTGCACTCAAATGAGAATATTTCGTTCCTCATGTCAAAGTTTCAATTCAAATTGTGTGTGTGTGTGTGTGTGTGTGTGTGTGTGTGTGTGTGTGTGTGTGTGTGTGTGTGTGTGTGTGTGTGTGTGTGTGTGTTTTGGGGAGGGATGAATTATATCATTTTTCAGTGAAGACTGTAGGTTGTTATCTCTCATATTAACCCTCCCTCTAAAAGTAAAGGACAGTCAATCTAATACCCCATATTGAAGTAATACAAATTAGAAATGTGCAGCAGGAGTTTGGATTACGTTCTTCTATTACTTGGGAAAGTATTGTCATTCAGCAATGTCAATTTACCAACATTGTAGTTTAAATTTGCTTACAACATCTCTTAGCTTTTATTTAAAAGTCTTAGTGTTCTAAATGAGCTGGTATAATTTCCCGTTATGCATTTGTTTGGAAATTGCAGCTGTTATATCTGCCTGTTGTTATAGATATAGTATGTGAAAATGTGGTTTGACGAATCACACAAAAATCTCAAAAAAACTAGATTATATCCACGAGAACACTTTCTGCCTCATCATTCTGGCTCCATAAGGGCTACAGACTTGCTTTAAAATAATAATAACAATAATGCAGGTTTGGAATCCAGGTGATATGATGATCTGAATTGGCAGAATGACATGTCCATGGACAAAAATTCACTAAACATGTCATCTGGCAATCCCAGGTGCCTTGAGCATATTATCTACACAGAAGACTGTTTTTGTACATTTATACATGGTCTGTATGTCCATAAAGTCTCTGAACTCCAAAAGTAATGTTTTGTTCAGTTGTTATAGTCAATTTGTGAATACATTTAATACTATTAGCTATCATAGTTAATATTCTCCTGTTTCAGATGTTCTGTAAGCAGATTTTATCTGTCCTTTGGCATTGTATTAACATATTTCTACAATGTTTCTTTTCTCATTGTGTGCTGGTGGCCGGGGAAGGGTGTTGGGGACCTTATAATGAGCTTTCATCTGTTTGGCTGAAATCACCACCACCATCTTAGAACATCAGAGCTGGAAGGGACTCTGTTCATCATTGAGTCCATCCCCTGTCACAGAGGCACAGTAGGGATTTGAACACCCAGCATCTGGCTCTGCAGCCTTGGACCTAAACTGCTGAGATATCTAGCAGTTCTTGTTTAGCATGGCTGATTTACCATGAAATGTTAACATCCCCTTTAACCTCAACCATTAAGAAACATACTCGAACACTTCTGTGCCTCCTCCATTTTTTTAAGGCCCATCATTATAAGTGGGATTTGTCGAAGCAATTCTGCATGTCTTTTGTGGCGTACTTACCTTAAACACAATTATTTCACATTAGACATTTAGGTCATTTCATCACAGGGTTTCAGAACTGGGCAGTGAATCAAGACAAGAGGGAGAATATAAATTTGTTTGAAATACAGTGCTGAAGGAGAGCTTTGCAAATACCATGAATGGCCAGAAAGATGAACATGAGGGTCAAAGATGAAATCGAACCTGAACTCTCTGTAGAATCCAAACCGATGGAACTTGGGTTGTCACATTCTCTCACACTGATAACACACCATATTTTCCCATCTATAAGATGAACCCATGTATAAGATGACTCCCAATTTTCCAACCTGAAATAACAGTTTCTCTAGTGTGTGTTTATCTCATTGGCTTACTTCCGTATATAAGACGACGCTAAATGTTTAGTCTAATAATTTTAGTAAAAAATATTGTCATACATGGAAAAATACAGTCATTGCTGGAAAAGACTATAATGCTAGAAGAAGTCAAAGAAACCAGGAAAAGAGGAAAAAACAAATAAAAGACAGATTGATGTGATAAAAGAATCCCCAACCTTGAGTTTGCAAGGACTGAGTGGGGCTGTTGGTGACTGGACTTTTTGGAGGTCTCTTGACCTAAAGTTGCCATATATCAGAGCTGACGTGCGAGTGCACAACAACAAACCCCTTGCTATGAATGGAAAAGATGTCCAAGCAAGAGTGTTTGGGATCATAGGCCAAGATGAAATGATCCATCAAATTAAGAGTACCTGGCATCTGCACAGAAACCACTGCACTGTAGCAAATGTCTTCACTTAAGAGCACATCCCTCCAGGCATGATTCTTGATTAGAGCCAATGCCTTTAAGCAGAGATGCTGTGTATTTACACCATGCCATAAATTAGGAGATAATCAATCCTGTTCACTTGCTGCATTTTGGTCATTCAGCCTGAAATAAATTTTTCAACTAAGAGAAGCTGTTTGTTTTTATAAGCACCCTTAATTTACAACCAGTAGCATAGGATATGTTTGGAAACAGTTGCAAAACATGGTATCCCCCATAGCCATGTTCATATCCATGGTGGAATAATAATAATAATAATAATAATAATAATAATAATAATAATAATAATAATAATAATAATAATAATAATAATAATAATAATAATAATAATAATAATAATAATAATAATAATAATAATCCCCCCAAGGGTGTTGCCTTGTCGTGGCGGGGGGCTTAACTGCTCTAGTAGGTCCAGCCTTACCAGAGAGGTCTCGACTGAGGAACAGAAATCTGCACCCCCAACAACCCATGAATCATGGTGAAATGCAAATCAAAGAAGCCTATACCGGCTCGGTCGTCGCCTGGGTTAACAAGGACCGCGATGGGTGTTGATGAACCTGGACATCTGTTGATAAATGGGCTACAGGTCACGGGTCCCATTGCTGAACAACCAGGGCATGGGCCTGTAGAGTTACTGGAAGATGAACCATCTCAGAAGCAGCAGAAATATACTCTACCAGAGAATCTGACAATCATGAAATGCTATTATAGAGCAGAACCTGAAAAACGTGGCTACCAAAAGTGGATGCATCAGTTATGGAAACAAGAATATCCAAACTCCAATATAACTGAATAATGATTAGCTGATCGGCGAAGATATATTATCAGAAACAAGGTGTTTAGTAAAGTTGAACTAGAAGAAATACAGAGGAGTTGTGAAATTGTAGGTCAACAAATTATCCAAATAGGAGGAAAAAATAGATTTATAGCACCTGGGGACACTGAACAGTCAAAAGTTGAAGAAAATATGGATGTTGCACAAAACTTTGAACCAAAAGAAGGTTCGAATAGGATTGGAACACCAGCAGAGCTCACTATTAGGCAGCAAGAATTGAAGAATAAAATACTCACACATGCTGCATTAAATGAAGAGAGGGGAAGGCTCCCGATTTTAAAGGCTGTGCCTAGAAAAAAATTGGTATCATTGATGAACGATGTAAACTCAGCACTTGCAACAATCCAGATAAGGTCAGTTGAAGATATAAATCAGCTTGCTTATAGTGCAGCAGTAATAGTAATGGAAGAACTAGGGATTCCACAATTGAAGCCCCCCCCCAAAAAAAATGCATTGAGAAACCACGGTGGAAAATCAGGCTGGAGCTTAAAATCAAAATCAAAAGACTCCGAGCAGATGCGAGTAACTTAAAAAACCTGCAGGAGGACAAATTAAAGAATAGTAAGATCAAGAAATATTTGACTAAAAATACTGGCTAAGTACAAGGAAAATTGGAGAAGCATTGGAAATAGTGAAGCAGCAAATAACAGCAACAGCCAGAAAAATTGAAAGATATGATGCTAGATTTACTCAGTATAAAGACAACCAGTTGTTTCAATCAGATCAAAGAAAGTTCTATCAGAGTTTAAATCAGAAGATAGTTATAAAACACGAAAAGCCTGAAAAAATGGCAACCATTCAGTTTTGGAAAGACATATGGGGGACTGAGAAAGACTATAATAGAAATGCTGGATGGCTCCAAGATTTTGAGAAGAAATTCTCCAAGTGCACAATGGACCAACTAGAAATAACAGCCGATATGATCACCAAAAGAGTACAAATAGTCAAAAACTGGACATCACCTGGGAATGATCAACTGCATGGGTTTTGGCTTAAATACCTGACCAGTCTGCATGGAAAAATGGCCCAACAATTTAATGAAATGTTGAGGACAGGTTATATTAATGAGTGGTTAACAACTGGCAAAACCTATTTGATTCAGAAGGATCCAACAAAAGGACCAATACCTGAAAATTACAGGCCAATAACATGTTTACCAACTATGTATAAACTGCTAACGGGCATCATAGCTGATAGAGTCCAGGATTATATGGAAGCAAATAACATCATGCCAGTAGAGCAGAAAGGGAACAAACGGGAAGTAGAGGCACAAAAGATCAGTTACTCATTGATAAAATGATCCTAGACAATTGTAAAGCCCGGAAAACTAATTTATATATGTCTTGGATTGACTATAAAAAAGCCTTTGACTCAGTACCGCATAGTTGGATTATTAAGTGCCTGGATGCCATTGAAATATGTAAAAGTATTAGTGCCCTAATTGAAAATGCGATGAAGAACTGTAAAACAGAATTGTTTGTTAGGGATGAAAGCTATGGATTGGTTAGCATCAAACGAGGGATTTTTCAAGGTGACTCTTTGTCACCTCTGCTATTTTCTATTGCCCTGATTCCCCTCTCAATAATTTTGCAGAACACAAATTTAGGGTACCAAACTGCTAAAAATTCAGGAAAAAATTCTCATCTATTGTATATGGATGACTTAAAGTTGTTTGGAAAATCAGAAAATGAAATACATTCACTGACCAACACATCCCGAATTTTCAGTACTGATGTTAGTATTGAGTTTGGACTAAACAAATGTGCCACAGTGGCACTGAGAAAAGGAAAAATAATTGAGAGTGAAGGAATTGAAATGCCAAATGGACAAGCTATTAAGTATCATCAGTCTGAAGCCTATAAATATCTGGGCATACTGGAATTAGATAATATCAAGCATGGGCAAATGAAAAATGTGGTCAGTAAAGAATATATCCAAAGGGTCAGAAAAGTATTAAAAAGTAAGCTGAATGGTGGTAACACCATCAAGGCCATTAATAACTGGGCCATACCGGTCATCAGGTATACCACTGGCATTATAAACTGGACTCAGATGGAGCTAGATATTCCAGATAGGAAAACAAGAAAACTTATGACCATTCACTATGCATTACATCCACACAGTGATGTTGACAGGCTGTATTTACCTAGAAAATTAGGTGGTAGAGGTCTTCTGGAAGTGAAGCAGACAGTTGAAGAAGAGAAGCATGTGTTGGCAGATTATGTAAAAAATAGTACAGAGCCAGCATTATTGGAGGTTAAGAACAGGGAGGTGTTTAAAGTAAATCAAAGGGTCAATACAGGAAAACAACAATGCAAATACGAGCTGATGGCTGGCATAATAAAGCGCTGCATGGGCAGTACCTCGAAAAAGTCAAAGGAAAAGTAGATGAGGAAAAGATCTGGTTATGGCTCACCAATGGAACATTGAAAAAAGAGACAAAGGCCCTGATTTTTGCAGCTCAAGAGCAAGCTATCAGAACAAATGCAGTTAAGGCTAGAATAGAAAAATCAGGTGAGTTCCCCACATGTAGACTCTGCAAAGAGGCAGATGAAACTATCGACCATATATTGAGTTGTTGCAAGAAAATTTTTCAGACTGATTACAAACAGCGTCATAATGTAGTTGCTCAAATGGTCCACTGGAATTTGTGTCAGAACTATCATCTGCCCATAGAAAAGAACTGGTGGGACCATAAGTCTGAAAAAGTGACTGAAAATGAGCATGCAAAATTACTTTGGGACTTCTGAATACAGACAGACAGGGTTTTGGAGCATAATACCCCAGATATTGTGATTGTGGAGAAGAAAAAAGTATGGATCATTGATGTTGCTATACCAGGAGATAGTAGAGTCACTGAGAAACAACTTGAAAAAATTACCCGATATCAGGATCTCAAAATTGAACTTCAGAGACTCTGGCATAAACCGGTACAGGTGGTCCCAGTGGTAATTGGCACGCTGGGTGTGGTGCCCAAAGAGCTAAGCAAGTATTTAGAACAAATTGGAGTTGACAAAGTCACCATCAGTCAGATGCAGAAAACCACCTTACTGGGATCTGCTCGCATAATTTGCCGATACATCACTGAGTCCTAAATGCTTGGGAAGTGTTCGACTAGTGATTGGTATTTGGTAATATAAAATCCAGCGTAGATAGCTGTGTGGTTAAAAATAATAATAATAATAATAATAATAATAATAATAATAATAATAATAATAATAATAATAATAATAATAGATGATGATGATGATGATGATGATGATGATGATGATGATGATGTAGGACAAAAAATAAATTTCTACACTGATGATGTATAGGTAGTGACCATGCTGGCTCTGCCTTGTGGTGTGGCGTGGCGTGGTGTGGTGTGGTGATTGTCACATTCTGATAAGGATGCCTGACTTCCCCAGGAGTCCTACAACTATTTATAGACCTGCCTGGCCTTTGCCAGGTGGATTTATAAATCTCAGTAGGGTTCCTGGGGGAGCCAGGTGTGCTTATCAAGAGCTGACAGTGACTGAAAAGTGAAATAACTGCAAATCCCTTAATACAGTCTTATACAGAAGGTGAAAAATCTGACAGGGCCAGTGATTTCACAACAGGCTATGTTAAGGGCCAGGTCAACCTGTGTTGTTAAAAATGTGTAATTTTATGAGAATCTGTCATATTCCTGATCCAAAATAATGCTTGAACAGAGCTAAAGTCATCTCTGAGCACAAGTTTCAAGTTCATGACAAAGTGGGTCCTTAATCCAAGGTTTTTCTGGGATGATTATGTCCCAGAGAAATTACAAGAAAAAGAATTTGAATTTAGCCAATCAAGAGCTTTGAAACTGTGCAGCAGGTTGTCAAAAATGCACATGGCATGGCTGTTGGGAAAGATAAAAGTTTTTTTAGGAACCAAAATACTATATAGATGAACACATGCATTCCTGCAACAACAGCTTTTCTTCTACTCCTCACATATAGAGATGGGCACAAATCAAACCAGAAAAAAGAAACACCCCACAAACCAGGCTGGCTCAAGTAAGTCATAGTTTGCTATGTGGTTTGGGAATCCCATTTTGCCAACATGAAACTAAGCACCACCACCACCACCCCGGTGTTGATTCATGTTGGTTTAGCAAAGTGGTAGGCACAGGCCTGTAGACAGCAGACCCAACTTCAAGATACTTGGCCTGTTGCTTCTGCACAGCTGCCCACCTGTCAGCTGAGTGGCATGCACCTGTGCACAGACAGGGAGCCCAGTTCCTTGCATGGAAACAAGGGCTGTTGCTTTTCAAGATAGTGGTGGTGGTGGTGGTGGTGGCAGTGGGGAAGTAGTGATTTCAAGACAAGATAGGGAGGTGATGGATCCAGTGGGAGGTGGCAGGGTGGGCAGGCTTTCCCCCCCACACCATCCCCACAGCATGTGCCTGAAATATGAATCACAAAACAATGTATTTTCAAAGGCTTTCACGGCCAGGATCTGATAGTTGTTGTGAGTTTTTCGAGCTGTTCAGCCATGTTCTGGAAGCTTTTCTTCCTGATGTTTCTCCAGATTCTGCGGCTGGAAACTTCAGAGGGCAAGGGAGTTCAGGGAGCTTGGTGTTCCTTCTGTGCTCTGGGTTATAAAGTGAGTGAGAATGGGTTTTTTTAAGTTGTGGAAAAGAGGAAACTTTCATCTTTTCCACGACTTTAAGAACCCTAGTTTCACTCATGTTATAACCCAGAGCATGGAGAGAACTCCTAGTTCTAATCCAGAAGAATCCTTTGTTTGGTTAATGTAGGCTAAGTACTCCATTAGTTGTACTTAGCCTACATTAACCATTAACTGTTTCTGCTGAATTCTTGTCATCTTCCTTGGTCATGGGATGGAATATATGCAACCCATTATGCTAATCAGCATCTGGTAGGTCAGAAGAAGGACATTGTGCCATGGTATTCATTTATTTATTTTGGAGCATACATTTCCTCTTTCTTTGAAGGGGAGATGCAATGGAACAATGTTGTGGAAAGGAGAAGAACACATGGAGAAGCTGTGAATAGCACTGGAAAGTGTTGCCATTTATTTTCCTGACATTTGCCTGTTATTTCTGGTGCAAAGCCCCAGTTGCCCTGCCCTAGTTATGGCTTTGTTCTTTAAATATAAATGTGAACATTTTCCTTACACTACAGGAAGTGTGTAGGAGTTATGTATTGACTGGAATGTGCAGGATGTGAGATGGAGGGATCATACACCCATCCCACACAGAGGTATTTATGATTTCCATATAAAGATGGATTTTCCTCTGTCCATAAATGAAATATGTTATGATACTTCTACATTCATAACTTAAGAATGGAAGTACTGTAAAAGTTTGGGTCCTGTTTCACCATTTTTAGATGATCCAAACCCAAATCGAGTAGAATAAGGGCACATTAACAATGAAATGGAAAAGAAGATATAAGAAGCAAGTTAGTCTGAATTCTCCTGACTTGTGCTCCTGCCCAATGAAAGTTTTGTGTGCCAACATCTGTTGAAGCCAGCTATTTCTGGACACACGAAAAATGCAAATATCAGCCAACAACCTGTTTTCCAGTGACAGATTTGTGTTGTTTCCATTGATGTATAAAAAAGACAGCCATGCCTATCTTCTTTCCTGCAGAGTGTCAGAGTGGGCCAACTCATTATATATCTTTTCCAACTTTATCCGGAGACCAGCTGTTCAGACAGCTCAGTTGGAGTTATGCATCAGCTGGAGCTTGTTAACTGCTGCCAGTCGGAAGAACGGGGATGGTTGCAGCCCAAGGTCCAAAGCATGTTGACCTAGGTTGTGTTTTCACTCACGGCGAAGCCCTTGCAACACACCAAAGGGATATTCAAGGTAATGGTGTTTAATATAGATTTGCAGGCAGGGAAATCAACCTCAGCATTTATTAGTTTAGGAACTTTTAGATTTAAATTCCAGAAATCAGTTCAACCCCAATTTTTGTAAAGAGAGTACTTGAGGTTGTTAAGCAGTTCACATTTTTTGTAGATTTATGGACGGTCAGGGACTGTTAAAGCAAACAGGGACTGTTAAAGCAAACAGTGTCTATTGTAATGTGCACCTCAGACACTCAGATTGAAACATAAAATGTAACTGATAATACATACTAGGACTAAAGTTAAAACATTATGTATATAGCAATATTATGAAGTGAGAACTGTTTTCCGGTGCAACCAAGTAACTAAACAAGTAACTGTACTGATGTTATATGTATAACTGTACTTGTGTGTGTGTGTGTGTGTGTGTGTGTGCGTGCGTGCGAGCGCGCATACATGTGTGGGGATGCACTGGTTGAATCTGAATGTGTCCTATGTCTGTGCTTCTATTAAATTAGTTTTATTGGTTTTATTTTCCTACTTCTGTTCACTCCCTTCAGCACATTTAGTCCAGAAAGATGTCTTCTAAGTGCATGCATAAACAAAATATAAATACGTCTAGGCTCCTGTGATAGATTATTCCCTTAGGAAGGAAGAAATATTTAGCAATATAGAAAACTATATATGAGTGGTAACTGCATCAGACATATTCAAAGAAGGTAGTGCTAATCAACATCCACACAACATCCACCAGCTTTGAAAGCTATAAACAACCACCAGGTTCAGTATGCTCATTTGTTGGGGAATAGAAACAGCATTTCTGAAGCATTTCTCAGGATCCAAACAGCATTTTCATGCCATCGAAATTCTGTATTGAGTGAGAATATTATTTATTAAAAATTCCTGGCAGAAAATTCATTTCTACTTTCTTAGCCATTGTCCCTAACAGACACATTTATCTTAATATATCCATGTTCACACATTTTACCCAGTGACTATAATGCATATGCATTTTTCTACATTTTTATTTGCATATGATTGCTAAAAAGAGAGGATTGAGTGTCTTTAGTTTCCTCTTGATTATGTTTTAATTAATAGTCTGGCAAACTATGTGTTGGATCAATTCAGAGGTTTAAAAATTTGTTTAATGTGAATTGCTGTTCCGTCCCCAATCCCCATCTGGAATGCTGCCTGCATCATACATTATTTTAAATGTGCAGTTAAGGGGAAAGGTGTTTCTTCATTCCACACAACACTTGTGCACCACCTGGGAAACATCCAAGGTTGCCAGGTCAGCAGCATCCTATTCTCCCACATTTCATATCCAAACTTGAGACCAAGGGTCACATCCTTATTCTGTCAGAAGAAATAGACCCCTGAGATGCCCAGGACACACTTTTATGCAAAAATTACAAATGGTGCATGCATAACTGATAGTTATAATGGAAGGAAAAGTAACCATGAGGATACCGGCAGAAAGAGCAGCAGCTTGACAGCCTGGAAAGGCAACAGTATATCTGGGCATATTTGAAAGCCACTCCTAAAAGACCGAACCTCAGAACCTGCAACTGGACTGGTTGTTAGCACCGAGTTCCCAGAAATTTCAGGTCCAAAGCCTACGATATGGAAAATGAACTCCAAAATCAGCCATCATGTGAGACCTGCCAACCCTAAACCTGAACCCTAGATCAGAACCAGGAGGTAAAAAAATCAAGTGATGTACAGGTATGAGTAACCTCTCAAATCTGGACAGATGGAGGTGTGCTCAATAACTCATCATTAGAGCTGAAAAAAGTTACTGTTAGGTAGATGTGATTCAGGCATGCTTTTATGTTTAAGAAACCACACTTCAAAGGAATCTCATACCTACAAGCTAAAGACCAATCACAAAAGAAAGCAAACTATTTTTTTATATACTTAAGAGGAGAAAAAAGCTTCTGCTGTAATACAAAGGCCAAAATCCTGTTGTGTAACATGAGATGATTCATATTTTTCTGACCACTCCTTGTGAGTAAAAAGCCCCTGCCAGGCTCTTCGGGGTTTCCACACACACTGAGTAGGTGTGTATATACAGCCATCTGATAACCATGGCTTTATTTACTGGCAAGGAAGAGACTGAAATGTACAAATTTGATTATACAGCAACAACAACAACATCCTTTATTGAATAAGTTGATTAGACCATTTCAAAGCCACAAGATAGAAACACACACATCCAAGTACTAATAAATATACAAATGCATGCTCCGCGGGTGGCTTGTCCACTCGCGGTGCGGATTTGCCCCTCGTGAGAATGGCGAGGGGCGAGACAGGACCTGGAGGTCCTGGATGGGAGGGGGGAGGAGCGCCCTATAAGGGGCGGCTCCTCCCCCCAAACGACATCAGTCTGCTGCCGGCGTTCGGAGAGGACCTTCGAACGCCGGCTGCACAGAGGGCGCCGCGTGGCGGGTGCCATTTTGAGGGCCGCACCGGCGGCCCACCCCGCAGCGTGGCGCCGTTCTCCGGTCGGGGCTTAGCCGGCAGCAGTTCCCCACCCACCCTCCGCGTTAGGGCTAGTATGAGTCTGACTGGTCGCCAAGTTTTGGGGCCGGATAGGAATTTTTGACCCGCACTCTGGATTGGCTGTTGAGGGCGGGGATTTTTCGCCTATCCCACACTGGTGCCTTGGAGCTTAAAGGCTTATGTCCTTTCCACACTGGTCACACTATGGCGGCTAAAAGCTGATGGAGGGCAGCGGTGAGCATAAAACTAACAGCTGAACACAAACCTCCTCATCCACAGCACTGCGGGCCAGGAGGTCTCGGTGCTGGGGTGGGAGAGAGGAAACGCCTCCCTGCCCTGGGAATATCCCAGATGGGTGACAGAAGGGGCATGGAGGATTAAATAAATTGACTGGCCTGGTGGGTGCTGTCGGACGACTGCACCACCTGGGGGTTCATGGCTCGCCCGATGCTGCCCGGTTGGAGGGGTTCCGGGAGACCCCGGGGTTCCAACCAAGTTATGGATGCCTGGCCCCTCCTGTTGTGGTTGTTAATGTTTGGTTATATGTGTTAATAAAGTGTGGCCCATTTACCCCCAACACACTGTCTCGCCTGATCATTTCGAGTGGGGGGGCAATACAATGCATTAAAATGATAATATTGCATAGTTCTTGCTCAAGAGCTACAAGGGATATATTCACATTTAATATATATCTTGATCCAACTAGATCACATCCTTACTAACCACCTGCTTCCTCAGAATTGCTGCTTCATAAAAAACATTTCTAGAAATGTACCAAGCTTAAGAGAAAAGATGATTTATAAAGATATGTATTGGACTATCTAGTCATCATCAGAATCTGAGTCATATTTGATTATACCGTGCAACATGATTTTGGATAAAAAGTCTTAAAGGGTTTTCTTGGGTTACAGGTTGGTTGTCCATGCGTTTCCCCCCCTGCTCATTGAGACTTAATTCCTTCACTGCTTCTAAACTTGGGGCATTTAAAAGTTAGCCTGTAGACTTTGCACAGAAAGCAAGAATTCAAAGGCTCAATTGCATCACAGTTGAAGCTGTTTGCTTTCTTGTCCCAGTTCTTGTAGTTAGTGAAAGATTAAAAGGAGCAAAATCTTCTATTCAAATGAAACATGTACAGTTCTGCAAAGCAGAGAGATCCTGAGATTCCATATGAAAAAGAAATTTAAACACCCACAGATCACAGTAAAACTTTAAAGTTTGAGCCATTAATCATTTCCTTTCATGAGTCTTAAGTGTGTGCACTCTCTCTTCTCTCTCTGCAAAGCAGATGAATCTCTGTTCAAGATTTACCCAGAGGCATAACAATCTGTGTCATTTGGGCACAGACAAGAACTTGAAGCATTAATAACGCTTACCAAATCGTGACTGCAGAAGACAAAGTACTTATTTCAAACATGACTTGTAATAATAAAAATAAATTAATAAATAAAAGAAGCCTCAACCATCCATCACAACACCTGGTAAAGAAATCTGATCACTGGGAAATGTTAATAGACTTACAGGATATCTGGATATTAAAAGAACTCCCTGAGCATTATTAAGTCACATTATTAACTGAAAACCCTTGAGCCTGCTAAAAATTAACTCTGCAAAAGTATATTAAGTGTCACTCTGTATCATTGTGCTCATTTAAAAATAAGCCCTTTTGTGTGCCAAAATAATGACATAAGAATAGATTGCATTTTTAATTTCAAGCAATGGGTGCCTACATGTTTTAAAAACATCCCTAGTTGTAAATAGTGCCTGATCTCAGTAATATACTAAAAGAAAAACAGAATATTACTCCAAGGAAGTTCTCCTGGCAAATGTGACAGGCAGTGGTCAGCTTCTCCTAGAAAATACTAGAGTTCCTTTTAATAAGAGTGCTACTTTGGGGGACTGCTTTTAGATCCTCCTCACACATTTTAACATCCTTTTTTTTCATCTGAGTTTGAGCTGATGTGTGCTATGAACTGTTAAGCAGAAGTACAGAATTTCATTTGTGATATCTAGGCACCCAAATGAGTTCCAATGCTTACTGATTTGTCTCCTCATATATCTTGATTGCCACAAAAATAGATGTGATCATTCGGCTTCTGTTCAAAGAAGATCAAGAGATGGACCACTTTGCTTTATTTTATTGTGTTTGTGTTCTTCCCATTCCAGTGTCTTTATTGTTTGTTTTTAATATTGTAAGTTGCTTTGGATCCTGTAGAGGAGAAAGGTGGGGTATAAATATTTTAAATACCGGTAAATCAGTACAGTGGACCATTGTATAACAAACGGTTTGTATAATATAAAATTTGTGCAACATAAAAAATTCTAGAGATAGGGAAATTTGCTTAACATAATTGCCTATGGGGCGAATCTGTACAACATAAAAATAGGATCACTCTGTTTTCAATGCATTCCTATGGAAAATTTCTATAAAGGAACATTTGCTTAACATAATTTCATTTGGAACAAATTAATTCCTTTATACAAGATACCACTGTATATGTAAAAGGTCATGTGGCCACCTTATGGAAGCTCAAATATTGACATGCTGACCAGGAAACAACCAAATGATAAAAAAATACAATTTGGGCTCTTTTCTACAGGTGGGAAAATATCAAAAACAAAAAAGAAGAGCACATTAATGAAAAATTGACCATGATTGACACCCTTTGATCTCTTCACCTTTTAAAACAGAGTTTAAGGTCTGGCCAAACTAAATTTTTGTGCCATCTGGAAACTGCATGGCACCATCCGACTTTTTGAAATACTACTCATCAAAATGCATCTTCTTGTGAGTTTATCTGAATTGCCTTAAAAGCCTCTGGTGGGCCAGATGAATCGGGAGAGCACACTTCTATATTTTTAGCAAGTTCTGTTTAACCCTGGAGGATACATCCTGGCGCCTTATGAAAGGCTGCACAATTTTGTCTTTCATCATTTGCTCAAGTCTACTAGGATCTTCCCTAATTTCAATTTCAATGCCTCTGCAAAACTGTTTTTTTCATTCTCTGTGAATCTACAATAAAAATCAAGGTAGAGCTTTTGAATTTGTTATGAAGAACAGAGTTGGAAAATGATAAAAGGTTGCACAGCAGCTGTTAGTTGTAGTCATAGAAAATCTGGGGCTACCTGCTGCATTCTAACATATCATTTGCAGGTCCATTTGTGGGCAGAGCAGATGTCATGTATTTAGATCACAGGACAACCATGGGGCAAGCAGACCTGTCACAAGGCCAACTTAAGGAGCTGCTGGTGGAAGCACCTCAAATAGAGCATCTGTTTTGCAGAAAAGAACAATGGATTGAGACATGATTCATGCCAGCTGTATGATTTGTAAACAAAAGATCTAGGATGCAAATGTAGAATTCCTCAGTTTTTATAAGGCGAAGACAAAGACACAGGGCTATAACACGGGTTGGAACAATTGGGCCTGTGCATTATAGATCGGAAACACCAGAATTTAAATGTGTATCTATTGATGATGAACATTAGGAGAATGAACAACTCCTGGTCCAATATGAGGCTGAAAGAAGCAGGAATCTATATATTCATCAACTTTCCCTTCCATTTTCACGGAGTTTTGGAAAATGAGAAACATAAGGTAGTTGTTACTTTCATCTAAAAATGTGAATTCCCAGCATGCTGTAGTGTTCTTCTGTCTCTGCTTATATATTGTCCTATAGCACTTCAAGAACTCTCTGGGTGGTTTACAGTTTAATTATGCAGGGTACACATTGCCACCACCCCCAGCAAGCTGGGTACTTATTTTACTGACCTCAGAAGGATAGAAGACTGAGTCAGCCATGAGCCACCTACCTGGGCTTGAACCCCAGGTCGGGAGCAGTTTTAGCTGCAGTAAAGGCACTTAACCACTGCACCACAAGGTGAATTTTGTAGTGGACAGAATAGCATATTATGAACTTGTAGAAAAGAGTATGGATCCCTGCTGAACCATGGAAACTCACTGGAAGAGTGGAAATGATAAAGCTACTTCTTGAGTATCTCACTTCCCCTGAAAGCCTTATTAGGGTTACTATAAGTCTGTTCCTGTTTGACAGCACAGAACATGCAGGGCTAAGGTAAAGTGGGGTATCTTTTTCAGGGAGGGCAGCTTTGGCTTCTTTTTGACTGCAGTGAAGCCACAGTCCCCATCTTGGGAAAGGGCGGCTGATTTCCCATACGGCCTATGGGAAATGGGGCAGCCATATTCTCAAATATGGTATTTGTGGCAGCAATGGCAGCCTGGACACTGGGGACTGCTTCAGTTAATGTAGGGAGGTGATGGGCTTTGGACCGGATGGTTGGGTGTTGAATGGGGCAAGGGGTTCTCTCTCTCTCTCTCTCTCTCTCTCTTAAGGCAGCCACAGAATGTCTTTAAAAAGAGAGAAGAAGGGACAAATAAAAGTTGGAAATGTTCATTCCATCATATTTGTTGGGGTCTCTGGACCTGACAAATATGAAGGGATGAATATTATATGAATTGCAATATTCATCTAACATAGCAATTTGTTTTTTTAATTCATCCCCATCTCTAGTTGTAATGCAAGAAAGTCACTTTTTCAAGCTCTGCTAAATCCTGTTCAGTCTACTGTGTGCTTTGCTGAAAATACGGAGGTGACTCTGTTGTTACAGACAGATCTGGTTGCCTGCCACCCTACTTAGTTACATGACTTCTTGTGTGTAAGGCTACACAAAAAGGCAGAGGACTAGACCTCTCTGCAGCTCTTCAACAGTTCTCATGTTTGCAATTATATGCCTAGTGAATCAAGAAACATATCAGAGTACAGTTGCATCATTTTGATTATCTGGCAGCTGCTGGCAGGGAGGGTTAAAAAATGGAGCCCGCTACAAGACTAGAATGAATGAATTCCAGAAATCAGAGACAAACAGATTCTGATCTTCCTCTGCCTTTGCCACTCAGTTGCTATTTTCTCACTAATGGTGTCTTTTGAAATAACCTGATTTGTTGCAGGCTATTTTTAAAATGTTCAGGAATAGGCTTTTGAGAAGGTGAGATGAAAGTGGTCATAATGTGCCTATGGCACCAAAATAATTCACTTTTCTTTGAAATCTTGAAGATTTAAGAAGTGATCACATTGTAATTTACTGGAACCAAGGATGTACAGTTGTTGAATCAGTCTTGGAAAGTTCATGCACCATCTTCTCCAGGGTTTCCCCCTATCAATTCATTTTAAATTAATTGCCTCTAATGTATTGGAAGTCCTGGAGCAGGACCAGTGAAAATATTAAGTTATTAAACAGTGATTATCTTGCATGTTAAAAAGCAGAAGATCTTCAAACAATGTGGCAGTGCTTGTTTTACTTCTAGCATTTTCAAATAAAAAGCAGTACAGGCCCAGAAATAAGACAAGTTTATTTTTGCAGACTTTCCTTAAAGATACACTATAGGACTTGGCAGCCATACGGCCTGCAATGGCAGTTAGTGCAGTTTGCCACTTTTGCCATTATTAATTATACATATCTGTTTTTTTAGTGTCATTGATGATTACCCCATTTTAAAGGGGAAAGATGACAGTGAATAAAGAGCTAAGTCAGAAGGTTTTTGTTGTTTGTTTGTTTTGGCAGAACAAACATTTGATCACAGGTAAGGCTCTCTCTCTTTTTTTTCTGATGAAGGGTCAGGTTCATTCACCCAGGCTGATACTCTGAGCCTCAGGAATCAGTTAACAAAGCATTTGCCTCCCCCTCCCTCAAGAAATAAAAATAGTAGTGCTCTACAAGAAATAGAACAGGACAAGGGAATGATCCCCTTTCATATTTTAGCTGCAAAGTAAGGATCTGCCATCCATGACCAGACAATTAATTTTACCTGGTAAAATTACATTTTATATTTCACTAAATGTCTCCCTCTCAAGTACAGTAAATGTAAAGGCTCATTTGTCATCCCTACTCTGTTATCATATTGTGGTTTGATTTGCATTCATGTGGTCCATTTTGGTATCCAAGGACAGAGTTCAACATTCAGTTTGAAGCCATTACGTAAAGGCTGGGAACATATTTTTAATTGTTTATTCAAAATTCTAAAACTACAATACAAAACATAAAACAACAATATACAATGAAAGAAAAAAGACATTAAAAAAACTCATACAAATATAACAGAAATGGACCCCATGCAACCCCCCCCCTTGGGATTTAACAGAGTTAAGGTATTGACCAGCCCATTTCCCTCCAGAAATACATTGAATCCTCTCCGGGTGTATACCCGTTACCTTTTTGAAATACATATACCAATAATTTATCCCATATTCCATTAAAATTATTGAACTTTCTCAAACCTTTCCTGATTTTAATTTCATGAGTCAATTTATCGTTAATGGCCAAATTCCATCAATGTCTAAACCATTCCTCCACTGTCATTAGGTTATGAGATTTCCAATACTTGGCAAAAAGCAACTTTGCTGTCATTATCATTATAATTACCAATTCCACTTCTTCTTTCTTCAGTTGTGTATCTGTAACCAGATTAAGCAATGCCATTTGTGGAGACGTTTGAATCCTTTTCCATAATAATTCTTGAATTTCATTAAAAACCAGTGTCCATTCTATTTTCCTTGTCTCACATGCTCACCACATGTGTAAATATGTCCCTTTTTCTTTTTTACATCTCCAGCATATTGGAGAAATTTCTTTATTAATTATACAGTGGTACCTTGTATAAAGGAATTAATTCCTTCCAAATGAAATTATGTTAAGCAAATGTTAAATTTATACAAATTTCCCATAGGAATGCATTGAAAACAGAGTGATCCCATTTTTATGTTGTACAGATTCACCCCACAGGGGATTATGTTAAGCAAACTTCCCCTATCTCTGGAATTTTTATGTTGTACAAATTTTATGTTATACAAACTGTTTGTTATACAAGGGTCCACTGTATATAACTTTGCAGGTGTTATATACCAGTGGTCCCCAACCCCCGGGCCGCGGACCGGTGCCGGTCCGTGGCCCGGTTGGCACCGGGCCGCCTGGGGAGGCCGGGGAGGCTCCTCCCCTTTTCCTCCGCCGCCCTCCTCCTCCTCCTCTTCTCTCCCGCGGGCAGCCGGAGGAGGAGTCGCCGCCGCCGGGCACGGTGCACGGGCAGGGTGGGGGAGCCTGGGGCTCCTGGGCAGGCGGGCCCCGCCTCCTCCTCCTGTTGGCGGCTGCGGCGGCCACGGCAGCTGCCTGGGTTCGGCTGCGATTCCGCGGCCGGCGGCGGGGGCGCTCCGCTGCCGCTGCGGCCGGCTCGGCAGTCCCGGTGGCGCCCTCGGGCCGGGAGACGCCACCCCCACCGGCCTCCCTCCCTCCCCCTCCCGCCGCCCGCCCGAAGGCCGCAGCCGGAGGCAAGCGGCGGCGCAGAGGTGCCCCACTGAGGCGGGCGGCGGCAGCGCCGCGGGCGCCCCGCCGCTGGCCACGGAGCCACAGCCGAACCCGGGCAGCTGCCGTGGCCGCGGCTGCGGCCTCCGTGGCCCGCCTCAGTGGGGCACCTCTGCGCGCCGCTTGCCTCCGGCCGCCGACAGGAGGAGGAGGCGGGGCCCGCCCGCCCAGGAGCCCCGGGCTCCCCACGCCCGACGCCCCAGCCGGCAAGCGCTGCCGCCGCCGCCACCGCCTGCCTTGGTTGGCGCACCTCTGCGCTGCCGCTTGCCTCCGGCCGCCGACAGGAGTAGGAGGTGGGGCCCGCCCGCCCAGGAGCCCCGGGCTCCCCCTGCCCGTGCACGCGGGGGGAGCGCACGCCCGACGCCCCAGCCGGCAAGCCCCCGCCGCCGCCGCCGCTGCAGCCCGCCTCGGTTGGCGCACCTCTGCGCCGCCGCTTGCCTCCGGCCGCCGACAGGAGGAGGAGGCGGGGCCCGCCCGCCCAGGAGCCCCGGGCTCCCCCGCCCGTGCGCGGGGGAGCGCATGCCCGACGCCCCAGCCAGCAAGCGCCGCCGCCGCTGCCGCCCCCGTGCCCCCAAGGTACACACGCCAAGCCCCCGCACCTCCTCCTCCCCCCCTCCTCCCTCCCCCATCCCCGCCCCCACACCCTCCCCTGCCCCCCCCCACACCCCCCATCTCCCCCTCCCCACCCCCCACCCCGGGCCACGGGAAAATAATCAAACAAATACCGGTCCGTGGAGACAAAAAGGTTGGGGAGCACTGTTATATACCATCTAAAGTAAAAGGAACTGGTATATCCACTAGATATGGGCACGACTTGGCGAAATTCTCGTTTCCGTTTCCGTTACTCGTTTCCGTTACGCAACGGAAACAGTAACGACAATTACTCCCCCAGAACTTGAACTCGAACCGACAAAAGAAAAATTGGGTCTGATTTGTCGTTGTCGTTCCTGGCATTAGATGCCAAGTGGCACAGAAAAAAGTTTTAGAAATTAAAAAAACCCGATTCCCGGCCAAAAAAGCAGGCGAAAATATGCCTGCCTGAGGGCACCTACCAGAGGGGTGGTTTCTGGGGGGGGGGTCCCCACTCCACCCTTCCCCCCCTCCTGTCCTGGGCTGCTGGTACCGGGCTGGTAGGTGGCATCCTCGGCGTCTCCATTTGCCATGCGGTGTGGGGGGATCCAAAATGTCGACCACAATTTTTTTTTTTGAAATTGTGGTCCAAAAACCCACCAAAGCACCACAGAAACATGCGAAAATTAGCTATTTTAAATACTTGAATTTTTACAGTAGCAGCAGTGGGTTTTTCTTGCAACAAAACGTCTCCATTGATTTTATTTTATTTTATTTTATTTTATTTTTATTTTTTTACACCTGTGCACGCGCAATGATGGGCGGGCCATGGGATCGGACCATGCAAATTTTTGGAGCCATTCCACCAATCGCATGGCCAGGTTTTGCTGATACTTGCTGGTACCAGGCTGGGAGGGGGCATCCTCAGCGTCTCCTTTTGCCATGCGGTGCGGGGGGATCCAAAATGGCGACCACAATATTTTTTTTGAAATCGTGGTCCAAAAACCCACCAAAGCACCACAGAAACATTCGAAAATTAGCTATTTTAAATGCTTGAATTTTTACAGTAGCAGCAGTGGGTTTTTCTTGCAATAAAACGTCTCCATTGATTTTATTTTATTTTATTTTATTTTATTTTATTTTATTTTTTACACCTGCGCACGAGCAATGATGGGCTGGCCATGGGATGGGACCATGCAAATTTTTTGAGCCATTCCACCAATCGCATGGCCAGGTTTTGCTGAGACTTCTGGATGTGCCAGAGAGGGCATAAAAAGCCCACCAACCCTAATCCTAATCCTAACCCTAACCCTAACCCATACGCCAGTACACTGTGTTCTTAGTGGGCCAGAGGCACCCAGAAGTACAGCCCACTAACCCACCCTAACCTTAGCCATTACCCTAAGCCTAGCCCTTACCCCCTAACCCCATGCTCTGGGAAGTCAAGTCGTGCTAAATTGCGGCGGTAACGACAAACGACAAACAACATGACAAAACGACAAATTGTTGAAAAATTTCACAAAAAACGGAAACGACCCGAAACGGACCCATCCCGAAAAACGACAACTCGAAAAAAATTTTTTCTGGTCGTGCCCATCTCTAATATCCACAGAAGTCCAAATACGAATGGGAGACAGAGTCTCAGGATCTATACAAATACTGGCTTGGAGCTTTTTAAAATGATTTGAGAGAGAATAAAGACATTTTCTACTTTTATACATCCTGAGACTCTGTCTCCCATTCATATTTGAAGTTATATACCATCTCCAATATACTTTTAAGCAGTCTTCTTTTACTCTCAGGCTGGGAATATATTTAATGTTTAACCACAATTGTTTCAACTGTTTATCCTTCACTTCATCAATCTCATAAGTAGGTGTACAGGTAGGAATTTCTTTCTAAAAGTCTGAAAGCATTGTCATCAAAGGAGATCAGTATGGTATGATTGAAGCTTGCTACCAGGCATACTTTTAGAGCACATTCAAAAACTCACACATGTAACATCTCCAAACCATGACAATTGTGCATCTTTACTGAGATTGGTTTGAGTACAGCACACTCACAGAGAGCTATTCATAAGGGGAATTATATTGAACACACATATAAATAAAAACACACACAGTGATTATATTAGAGAAAAGCAAATATCTGGCAAAAAAATATCCAACTAATGTGGGGAAATACCGACTCAAAAGACATAAGCATGCATGGCAGCGAAGGTTCTGAATTTCTCACTGCTACTGCAAAGTTTAGCAGCATCTTAGCAGACTATTTGCAAAAGGCTACAAGGATAAGAAGAGGAAAGAAAGGGTGGTTCTTTTCTAAACCACACACACAGAGACACAATAGTAGAGGGTAGATTAAGGAGCCACCAATGTGTGGGGAAAATACATCCAGATAGAGATGGGCATCACTCAGGTCATCCCACCTCATCAAAATTCATACATGAGGCACCACGGGTGCTTCACATTCCCTCCCCTCATTCCCCCCACCAGCTACTGCCTGAGGAGGAGGACCTGGCCCATTCATGCCACCAAGTGAGTGGGGCTACTGGTTGGGGGTTGGGTGAAAGGAACACACAGCACCTGTGGTGCCACACATATAAATTTTGATGAAGTAGGATGACTTAAATCATGCCCACCTCTACTCTCAGATGATACATTAGGGATTGATAAACTTACTTCTCTTTAATCTCATCAAACTATCTCAAAGCTGAAGAGTAGAGATGGGCACAAAATGAATTTTTTGTTTCATTTTTCATTTTTTGTTCCATTTCAGAATGAAATGAAAAATGAACTGATTTATGTATATTTTATTTTATTATGTATCTTGCATTTTGGTTTTTAAAATGTATTCCTTTGCTTGTTATCACATGTTGTAAACTGCCCAGAGTAGCCCTTGGTCTAGATGGATGGTATAAAAGGCAAATAAATAAATAAATAAATAAATAAATAAAATTCTTAAAGAAAAATGAAATGAAACGAACTGGAAATTTTTGTTTCATTTCATTTCATTTTTAGCTCTCCCCCCCCACTCCTGATTGGGGGAAAGTGTGGGTTTTTAAAAACTGTCTCTGAGCCACCAAAGCAAGTGGAGATGGCCTCAGTTGCCGCTGGCTTTGGTGGTTCAAAGACAGATTAAAAACCCCACACTTCCCCCCACCAGCCATGCTGCATGGGAAAGCACAGGGTTTTTAAACTGTTTTTGAGCCGCTGAAGCAAGCAGTGGTGGCCACAGCTACCACACTTCCTTGAGCAGCCGCTTTTTGTTTTGTATCGCCTTATCTCCTCCCACGGTCACATGGTCACTACAGTGGTTTGGCAGTCCGCACTTCGGCCATTGCTTAGCAATCAGCTTCCCTGTCCGCACTTTGCTGAACCGCTTTATTCTTCAGTTATCAGTGACCACAATGTGAAAGTGCAGCATCGGCAAAGTCGGCAAACATGTTTACATTGCAGCAGGCTATTATTGTTTTTTGCGTGTTCTACGACAAGGTAATAACAGAAACGAGGGGGACAACAAAAAAGTGGTGTAGTATATCCACAAATTCAACCAAATTGCTTTAAAAGGGGGTGCAAAAATCGATTAAAAAAAAACACCACCCCCAGTGGTCGTCTCAAGAAAAACCAACACAGCAGCCAAAAATTGGCATGGCCAAGGAGGCTGTTCAGAAACAGCTATTTTAAAAGCGGACAGTGATTTTTAAGGTGATTTGTCTTTAAAGAAAAGGCATTTCAAATCTAAAGTGCAGTAAGACAGCTTCAAAACCCCACACCTCCCCCCCAATGCACCCGATTTTGGGGGGGGGGAAACGAATAGCAAATAAAAATTAAAAATGAAACAAATATTTTTAAAAACTTCATTATAAATGAAATGAAACAAAATGAGGACAAACAAAATGAAAAATAAAACAAAATGCCATTTTAGTGTTTCGTGCCCATTTCTACTCAGGAGCATTGCAACATTGTAAAGGAATCCCTTGGCAAAGATCCCAAGAAAGGACAGGCTAACAAAGATCCTAGGCCAAAATCCGGGAATTCAGAACAGAAACATAGGCCAGCAGGATTCCCTGGGAAAGTCATTTCAGCTCAGAAATAGTGAAGTCAGCTGAAAGAAGCCTGGCATTTATCAGCAGGAACATGGTTCAGGCACCAATAGGCACAACAAGAAGATTAACGATAAGAGGATCCACCAAAGAACCAACAGTATGGTGATTATGGGTCTATTTATATGCTTTCTGGCCAGGCTGACTAATGTGGTCTGGCCCCTTCTCACTTAGGTTTCCACTTAACTTCTTCTGTCCCAATAATAATCTTGCCCACCTAATCCTATTTGATGGTCAAGGGACAGTAGAATTATATTGGGCTACTTCCTTATAAAAAGGAGATGAGCAGACACTATTTCTGAAAGTTCGAGGCTCTCCAGGATATTTGCTGCCCTAGACCACCAGTCAATCCACATACAAAAATAAACAATCCAATCAACATTGCCTTTCTGCAGGAAGGCATTTCTGCAGGATAACTCTTTGACTGGGGTAGGCTTGTGTTCTGGGCACATTTTTATAGGAGTCATTTAGAGATGCATTTCTAGGAGACTTGGCTCACTTTGGAACAGAAACACTTTCTTCTCAGGCATTGTTTTTGACTGAAGAAAGAGAAAGAAAGAGAGAATATGTGTGTCTCTACAGGGCTGTTGCAAAAACCTGTCCAGTTTGCTAACCAGCTGCCCTTCTTGTACGCAACTCCCATCTCCAGTAACTGTCATGGTAAATTAATATGACTTAAGCAAAATGGAGAAAGCAACATCATTAGCATCATTAGGCTACAATCTGTTGGATGTTAATCATGGGAAGTTGGCCAAAGAGATGGTAGAAAATGCAGCTTCTAGATTTTCTCAAATGTTCAACAACAGTTTTCAAGGCAACTTGATAGAGGCTTGTGCCTTCCTGGGTAAATATGATGATCACTGCAAAGGATGGTTATGAAGAACCAATTTAAGATACTTTGCCTCTCTCTCTCTGCCAAAGCATTCTCTGTCTGTAGAGACAAATGGCTTTTATTCAGAGATGGGAAATGTCAAATCTTTGCATGTCACCTCTCAGAGTCCCACAGCCAGCATGGACATCTTTGCTTCTACTGAAATCATGTGAATTAATGCAAATGTTTTCATCTCCTGAAATAAAAGCAGTTTATCCTGGTTTGATTCTAGGGAGGGAAAGGCGACTTTATATTCTGAGGTATGATCTAATTATTCCCAGCAGTATAAGTGAACATACGATTTTCCATGCCTTGAATGTCATTTTCTGGGTCCTTCCCATACATCCCTTCAGCCAGAATGAAGCAAAGCCAGTGCCCACACCAAGATTAGGGGATCTTGGTGTGGGCAGTGGAGATAGAGATGATCAAAAAGGCTGCTGAGAAAACTTGTGGGATGTCATTCTGTGAGTAGACCACAATATAGCCACCTGATGCCACAAAAGCCGTGCCAGAACTATACTTACCTCAGAAGCACAGATTAAACATTTCTGGCCCAATAGAGGTATTTGGGGGGGGGGGATTAACAAATGAATATTCATAACTTGGAGTGGAAGAATGAAGTAGGCTCAGTAAAGGTCAATTTGACTTCAACAAATGAAGGCAGCAGAGAGGCTAAGATTTTGCTTTTGTTGGGAGGAATGAGACTTTGGGCATGCACATTTAGAAAAAAAGTATGAACAGCTACATTCGTCTGGATGCAAGCCTCTTGAGCTCTCTATGCCATTCCATTAAGTTTAATGTGCCTCTAGGACAGTGAACACTATAAGACGATTTCTGGATGCCAGGTATTCTAACACCACACTGACACGACACCCATTCATTATGCTCAGAAGAAAGTCCCATTCAGAAGAACATTAAAGTGAGTATTAGCATTGTAAGCTAAATATATGTAAGAATGCATACATGCAATTATTTTGGCATTTTACTTTACAAAAATTCTTAACACAATGAATTATTGGTTCATGAACATCATGAACAACAGTAACAATCAATAACATTTTAAAATAAGTATCCAACATGCATATAAAACAGGATTGTAAAAGAGAGATACTAAAATAAAGTATGTGTGTATCTGTATCTCTGTCAGTCTCTATAGAGCAAAAAGACAATGAAACCTAGAGATTGGTAACATGTGAGGTGGAAGAGAGGAGTGATTCTTGGGATTCTGTTTTTTTTTAAAGATTAGTTAATCTTAACTCATTAACGTTTCACTGTAATATGCAGTGCCATCTTCAATCAGGAGATGGCAGATATTTCCCTCAGAAGATCTCCAGACAGTTTTTCATATGGGGTAAGAGCAAGTAGAAGGACTGATGGATTATTTTGCTGAAGAAAGAGAAGGATCAATGAGGAAAAATTGAGTGGGTAAGAGCACATGAAGATCAGAAGCACCAGAAGGTACATTTCCTACATCCAATTACGAGTATGAATTTGTCACAATCAGTTGGGTTCAAAGTGTTCCCTCTTTGTCACTAAGATGTAAAATTATTTCCTGGTGAAATTAAGGAACTTACCAGTAAAGGTATATGTGAAGAAAAACAACAACAAGAAGAAGAACAAGGAAAAAGGGTGATGATAATGATATAAGGAAATACCTATCAGTAGTTTAAGTCCTTAGAAATCATCCCAATGTTCATGGAACTCAATCCAGCCAACATTTGGTCATCTGTGCATAATGGAAATAATAAGAATAAGTTTAAGTTTCTTTTGCTGCTACAAGTTTCTTTTGTTCTTTTGGTATGTTATATATTCCATTTAGAATGGGAACCCACCTATGAATGAAAAGAAAACCACTGTTCTGTGTTTGCTTTTATCAAGGAAGCCTAGTTTGTTTTAGAATATGAACTTGCTACATGCATATCCATCCCAAGGAGATATACTAGGCACACCAACTCTGTGGTGCCTGAGATGGCAACTTTATTCAGCAGCATTCATCCCCATCTTCTCTTATGTTGGGAACAAGTGGGGAAGGATGGGGAATCGCTGTATAAAACAGCTTGTTCAATAAAGAGATCTCACTGCCTGGAGTTGATGAAATTACTGGTGGGAGATCCCATGATAGCTGCCTCTTCAGATCTTAATGAAATACAGGTGCCCCAATGTGAAAAAGCAGGAATGCTTTCTTCTAAGACTTAGCCATCATTTGAAATATTATATCCAGTGGGTGCATGGGTAGAAAGCAGTTCATGTAATTATCTTCCTCTACTTCTCTTCCCCACACCCTAAACCAGTGGTGGTGAACCTTCAGCATTTCAGGTGTTTTGGACCACAGCTCCCACATCCCTTTGTCATTGGCAGTACAGGCTTGGAATTCTGGGATTTGGGGTCCAAAACATCTGGAGTGCCAAAGGTTTGCCACTACTGCCCTAAACCCTGTATCAAAGCATCTTGAGGCCTTCCTGTATATTCATGGCTGTATTATGTGGGATTGCAGTTGGAGAAGAGAACCATCCAAGTTCTGATGGTAGCAACATGGAATCATTCCATTGTGTAGTGGGATCTCTTAATTGCTGAGGAATTAAACGATAACTCATTTCCTCGTGTTTTGTTCATGGGCTTCTCATAGATATCTAGTCAACCACAGACAGAGGCATGGGGGTGTACTTGAAAGGATCTGAGGTTGGTCCTGAAGGGCTCCCCTTTTCTCTGCTTTCAAGTTTTCTCTGCTTTCAAGTGGGAAAGCCATCAGAACGATCACCAGTAGGAAAGTACAAGGAGAAAATATTTGAGCTCGATTGGCTACACGTTCTTTTGCAGTAGGTGTGCATTGTAAAGGTGCTGGGTTATATTTTGTTAGAAATGGGGGTTAGAAATGGGTTCTTTCCTTTCCCCCTCCCCTGCATTTATCCTGCTACAAAAACACTAGCCTGGGAAGCAGAAAATTGTGGGAGAACGAGCAAATGTTGGCCCAAAAAAAGGGTCAGTCAACAAAGAAGAAATGAGTAATACAATGAATTTGACGCTGTAAGCAATGCTCAAACCCACTTCCAGTATTTCCTGAACCTCTGCCTGATCTGATATCTTTTGTAATAAATAGATCTGGAAGATGTGTTAAAATATGTAAATATTATACAACCCAGAATGGATATGTGTACATAAGAATCAATGTGCTATATTATTTGGATAGGAGAACAGTGTGACCAACCAAATTGTGTATAGTGTCAGCCAATATGTCAGTCAATAAATACTTAAAGTTGTTAGCTGGCATGAAACTTGCCTGTTGATAAGTTAGTTTTCCAATTAGGACTGGCTGCTCCTAGGTGTCTGCCATTGCATACTATTAGTCTGCAACACTAAGTAAAGGAGATGTTAAGAAATTGAAGTGTCTGCTATGAAATTGTTATAATTAAAAACTAATCTATACCAAACCAAACAGCCATTAAACAGGAGGATCGCCCAACATTGGAGAAGCAACAGCTCAGGACCAGAATCAGCAGTACACATCTACTTGAAGGATAAAGGGCACTCGTTCAAAGACAGGATGTGCATATATTAGACAGAGAGGATAGGCAGTTTGAGAGAGGGGTCAGGGAAGCAATTCATGTGAGTACTGAAAACCCCTCTCTCAACAGAGGTGGGTGGGTTCAGGCACAATCTGTCTGCTACTTATCAAGCAGCCATTTCAACAATCCCCAGAGAAATCAAGAATACTTCACATGTCCACCAACAAGGCCATGGCTAAAAACTCATACTTTATAGGTGTTGGGAAGATTGTAAAGTTGGGCCATTATCCAACTAATGAGCCTATTGAGACTACTCTACAACTAACCAACCTATTCGGGCCATTCTTATGAACCTATTTCAGACCAGGGTGACCTGAGGTCAAAATGAACTATAAAATGGAGGACTGATGAAGCTGTTTGGATGGGCAGCAAAACTTTTCAGTCTCTCAAGAAAAGAAGTCCAGTTGCCATGACTCAACTTCCAGATGATATTAAGATACACATGAAGTAATACCTTTAAACCTGATTTCATTTTATTTGAGTAGCTTGAAGAGATTTAATGTGTATAATCAAAGCTCGTCATTGCAAATGCTTTAGTGTTTGTATGCATTTATATTTCAGTTTAAAATAACATATGCTCTACACTATTATTTTCCTGCACTTTGTGTAATCCTTTTTACGGCTTTTTTCCACTGGTGTGTTTTCTGCATTTAAAAATCAAACACAAGTGAGTCACTGGGGAGAGATCCTGGCATTGAGCCTGGATGGAAACAGTTTCTCTCCACCCCCCATATCTACTGAAACTTCTTTCCTTTTTCCTTTTGTTCTTGAGTCCCAGACACATTGGGCTGTATCCCAAGAGGAATTACAATTGTAGGAATATTATTCTCATAGATACTTATTTAGCAGCTATAAAGGCAGGCGTAGAATATCAGGCGCTGTGAGCTGTTGCACAGCACACATCCTGTATGGTGGAAAAGCAAGAGAAAAATAGCACTTCTACACCTATTTCTGTCAGCGAGTGCTCTGAACCTTTGTTGTTTCATAGACCTCTGCTGACAGATCAAAAAAGTTGACGGAGAACTTTTTGAGCACATTCGCACATAAGCAAATATGCTCTTGATTGGAGATACGAATATAAGTCATTTAGTGATACATGTAACAACTGTCAGCTAGAAGTCTATATGCTCTGTACTGGAAAAAGGCACAGATAAGACCAAGAAGAATGGATAGAAAAATGAAAATGCGGAAATGGACATTTGTCGAAACAGTTCAAGGACCAACCGATGGAGAAAGCAAGCAAAAGCTGGGAACCGTACCTTAGAAAGATTTGTAACAAGTTATAAAAGAGAACTCAGAAAAAAGGTTAATAGAAATAGATGAAGAAGATAATTATTAAGAGCAATACATATTTGCTAATAGGGCTAATATGCTGGGATATAGATGTACCGTATATACTCGAGTATAAGTCAACCCGAGTATAATTCGAGGCCCCTAATTTAACCACCCAAAACTGGGGAAATGTATTGACTTGATTATAAGTCTAGGGTGGGAAATGCAGCAGGGCCTGGCATCTCCTCCTTTGTGAGCTGGGGCAGTGGTGTGTGATGTTTAAAATGACTTTTAGCCACTGATGCAAGTGCTTGGGTCAGTGGCTAAAAGTCATTTTAAACATCACGCACCGCTCCCCTGTGATGCAGAGGGGGGTCATGAGAAGCGGCACACAATGTTTAAAATGACTTTTAGCCACCGACCCAAGCACTTGCCTCAGTGGCTAAAAGTATTGACCCACATATAAGTCGAGGGCCCCTTTTTTCAGCCCAAAATTAGGGCTGAAAAACTAGGCTTATATTCGAGTATATACAGTAATAGAGAATGTGAATGTACTCTTCCCCCTCCAAACCTCCCTATTTTATTCTCCCTGTTTCTTTCCTTTTTTCTTTCCCTCCCTTCCAAACTTAATATCCTTGTTCTTTCCTCCTCTCTCTCTCTCTCTCTCTCTCTCTCTCTCTCTCTCTCTCTCTCTCTCTCTCTCTCTCTCTCTCTCGTGTGTGTGTGTGTGTGTAAAAAATGGAGGAAAGAACAAGGATATTAAGATTGGATATTTCAGAGTTTTTGAGGTAGAGAATGTTCAGAAGTGGTTTACCGCCCTTTTCTTGTGGGGCACTATGGACTCTGCAGTTTGCCGTAGGCCTAACAGGTTGGATCTATTTCCAGGATACACACTGAAGAATCGAACTCCCAGCCTCCACAGCCAGATAAGTAAAGCAGCTATGACTTAATAGGGATGGTTGAAACATGATGGGGTGACTCCCATTGCTGAAATATAGCAATTGGAGGTCAGAAGAATTAAAATGCATATTACGGCAAATAAATACAGAAGGATTAGTTGTTCCATTGAGGGCATCTGGGTTAACATAATTCGGGGAAAAAAGGATGAAACCTTTGAGAAACAAACTGCAAGAATTTCAGACATGTTGTAGTCATAATGGGGTATTTCCGTAGTCTTGATATCTGTTGGTATCAAGCATATTCTGGCAAACATGGCCTTTCTAAGAAATGCCTGGCTGGTTTGGCTGATAACTTTCTTCTATAAACAGCGGAGTAAGAAACTAGAGTAGGGATGGACAAAAAAAAATTGAAATGTTATTTTGTCATTTTGTAAGCTTACAAATCATTTCGTAAGCTTATGAATTGGGAAACGGTGTTTCATAACAAAACAAAACAAAATGTCAGTTTGTTTTATTACTTACAAAATGGTTCATAAGTATAAAAAATGGCTCCCCTGGCACCAAATATGGTCCTCTAGGGCCCAGGGGACCCATTTGTAATACTTAGGAAACATTTTATAAGTGTTTTGTTTTGTTCCATTTTTTTAAAAGTAACTAAACTAAATGAAATGAAATGGGGGGTGGGCATGAAACAAAACACATTTTTTTTTCATTTTGTGCCCATCCCTAAACTGGAGTATTAGCAATTTGGATTTAATTTTAACTAATAGAGATGACTTGATGGTTGAAGTAATACTAACGGAAACTATGGGGGGATATGTCCATGTTCTTCTTGAGTTCTTTATTTCAAGCAAAGCAAAAGGAGCGTATAGCTGCATGCATGAACTGGATTTTAGGAAAATCAATTTAAATAAATTCATGACAATTAAAGCTAAGGCTCTATTAAAGTTTCTTTAAGAAAAAAGTCTAATGGTGCAATTACAAATCCTTCCAATAAGAAAAAGGTGGAAAATAATAAAACAGACTAATGTGTCTTTACAACAAACAAACAAACTAAACTCAGAGAGGAACTGAATATAGAAAATGACAACTATAGGAAATGGAAAGAATACCAAACTAAAAAGGAAGAGTACGAACAAGTGGTACAGAATTACAGGGATGGTATTAGAAATTCAAGAGATGAGAATGAGCTGAAAATAGCAAGAGACCCTAGGAACAACAACAAAAAAGCATTATTCAAATATGTGCAGTGTTAAAGAGAGAAAATAAATACTGGCTCACTACTTAATGAGGATGGGAAAATGATAACAGATGACAAAGAAAAGACAGTAGTGCTCAATTCATACTTTAGCTCAGGCTTTTTCCAAATGACAATCCATGAATTTTCAGGGAAATATGAAGTACAAGCGGTGGGGACAGGACTGAAGTCTCAGATTGATAACTAAGTACCGTATTTATCGGTGTATAACATGCACAGGCGTATAACACGCACCCTCATTTTAAGAGGGAAATTTTAGGAAAAAAATTTAAATTTAAAATAAAGAACTTTGAAGCAAAATAAGGGTATGCATTGAAACTGGATTTAATCCATTCCAATGCGGTGCTAGGTTTTTTTGGGCAAGGGGGGGGGCGGGCGGGCGGGCGGTGGACCCCATGCAGGTGCCAGGTAAGGGTGCCCCTCCCTGGCTCACCCCCCCATGTCTGCCGCCCCTCCTCTCCCCTCCCTCCTTCCCCCTTTCCTCGGGCGGCTGCAGGTGGTCGGGCGGAGGTGGCCGCGGGGGTGGGGGGAGGGAGTGGGGTGCGCTGCTTGGCCTGGGGCGGCAGGCTTGGGCGGGACCACGCTGGGAATTCCCCCCCTGCTCACCTCTTGCTGGAGCCCCGGAGGTGCAGACGGCGGGGCTGTGGCCGAGGCGGAAGTGACAGCCGCTTCACCTGCTGGGCTCCAAGGAGGAGGAGGAGGGGGGTGACACGCAGGGAGGAGGAGGAGGAGGAGGACAGAGGGCAGCCAGTCAGTCAGTGTCCGTTGGGAAATTTGCCCGGGGAGGAGTCGCGCCCCCCCTCGCCGGCTGGCTGCTGTCTCCCTCTCCTCCGCCGGCCGTCGGTTGCCAGCCCCCCGCCATGGAGTCCCTCGGGCGGTGCCCGCACTTGCTGTGGAGTCTGATCCTCCTGACGGCAGGTAAAGCGAAGCCTGGCAGCGGCCCCAGGAAAGGGAGCAGAGGGAGAGCCCGCCATCCTCCACCCCCACCCCGTCAGAAGCAGCTCCGTCCGCCCCCTTGTTTCTTTCTTCTCTCTCTCTCTCTCTCTCTCTCTCTCTCTCTCTCTCTCCACTCCCCCCACCCCCCAGTCGGCGCTCGTCCTTTTCTTCCCTCCCCGCTCGCTCCGGTGGCCGGGCGAACAAAGAGCCTGTTGGGGCTGCTGCTGCTGCTTTCCCCGGGCGGCGTCGAGCGACTGAGTCTTGGCGGGCGGGGATTTTTTTTGGGGGGGGTCTCCCTCAGAAGTAGAAAGCCTTTATCTCTCTCTCTCTCTCTGTGTAATGCGGACCTCTTTTGTTGTTGTTTCTGAAGTGCGGTCTCGGCGTTGGGAAGGGGAAAGGAGGGCGGGGGAACCCACGGAAAGTCCGTGCCTAGCACCGCCAAGGATCGCTTCGCGTGGCGGTTCCTCACGACGCCTCGGTGCTTCGTGGGGGGGTGTTATTTTTTTATTTATTTAAAGTGAATCAGAACTTTCTTCTCGTCCGTTTTCTCATCGTTTGCCCCTCCCCGGCTCACCCCCCCCGTGCCTGCTGCCCCTCCCCTCCCCTCTTTCCCCGACCGCCCCCCCGTCCTCTTCCCGGGCGGCCGCAGCTGGTGGGTGGAGGTGGCGGGGGGAGAGGGAGGGCGGATTTTTTGCTTATATTGGCGTATAACGCGCATACATGATTTGCCCCCTATTTTCAGGGGGGGAGTGCGTGTTATACGCCAATAAATACGGTAGTCAAGGAGTACCTTATTACTTTGAATGACTACAGATCTCTAAAGCTGGATGAACTGCATCTAACACATAGAATGGAGTGGCTGGAAAACTCTAGAGCCACCTTCTGTTGTTTTCTTGAAATAATGGAGGATGAGTGAAATGCTGGATAACTTGACATATACATTCAAAAAATGCAAAAGGGGGAGTGCCTGGGGTCTACAGACCAATCAGCCTGACATCAATCCCAGGAAAAAAATGTATCTTAAGTATCTTAAAGCAATGCAGTAATCACCAGATGTTAACATGGATTTGGCAAGAAAAAATTCTGCAAGACTAATCTATCTCATTTTTTGATTGGGTAACTTTTAGACAGTGGGAATGCTTTAGAGATAGCGTATCTTGATTTCAGCAAAGCCTTTGACAAAGAACCAACAGTGGGATGTGGTGGCAAAAGAGACCAATGCTTCTTTAGCCTGCATAACCGGACATATAGTCTCCAAACCGTGTAACTACTGGTTCTTCTTTATTTAGCATTGGTTAGGCCTCATCTTGACTATTGCTTCCAGTTCTTTAAGAAGAATGCTGAGAACTGGAAGAGGATCGAAGGAGAGTAACAAGGGTGATCAGGGATCTGTTCTCAGTCATCGCAGAGTGCAGGACATATAATAATGGGTGAATCTTACAGGAAGCTAGATTTTAGTTGAATACCAAGGAAAACCTCCTAACTGTTAGAGCAGTACAACAATGAAACCATTTACCTTGGTAGGTGATGAACTTTCCAGTACTGGAGGCATTCACAAGAAAATTAGACAACCATCGTTGAGTTTGGGCGTGTTTCATCAGTGGATGCCTCCAGGGCTCTGGTACATTGCAGGCCTGCAGCTTCTCCGTTCAACCCTTGCCCTTCCTGGCTGATTAAGACCGCCGGAGGGAGCATGCCGGAATGGGCTTCACTAATTGCCTCTGCATCCTTCAGAGACAGGATCTTTCCCGATCGTCTGAAGGAGACGGTGGTGAAGCCCATTATTAAAAGTTCTGGCCTGGCTGTAGACAATATGTCTAACTACCGTCCTATAGCCACTGTCCCTTTTATGGGCAAGGTGATCGAGCGGGTCGCCACCCTGCGTCTCCAGTTGTTCCTGGAGGATAACCATAGCCTGGATCCTTTCCAATCCGGGTTTAGGCCGCGTCATGGGACTGAGATGGCCCTGGTCGCTCTGCATGATGATCTGTTGAGAAGGGCTGACGGGGGTTCTTCTACCCTGCTGGTCCTTCTCGACCTGTCTGCGGCTTTTGATACCGTCGACCATGGTATCCTCCTGGAGCGGCTCTTGGGGGTGGGGATTGGGGGTCTGGCCTTTGGCTGGCTCCGGTCCTTCCTTGAGGGCCGCACCCAGCGAGTGAGCTTGGGGGGTGAGTTGTCGGCTTCCTGGACACTCTCTTGTGGGGTGCCTCAGGGGTCGTCCCTCTCCCCAATGCTCTTTAACATCTATATAAAGCCGCTGGCTGAGATCATCCAGAGTTTTGGAGCTTGCTGTCATCAGTACGCTGATGACACGCAGCTCTATCTCTCCTTTTCCACCTGTGCAGTGGAGGCCGTCCAGACCCTCGATCGCTGCCTGGCCAAGGTTTTGGACTGGATCAGGACTCACAGACTCAGGCTCAACCCTGGAAAGACCGAGGTCCTGTTCTTCGGGGGTAGCCCTGATGGGTACTGTGGCCCTCTTCCCAGTCTGGGTGGGTTCGCCCTCCATCTGGTGCAAAGAGTGAGGAGTCTGGGCATTGTCCTGGATCTAGACCTGTCCCTGGAGTCCCAGGTGGCAGCCGTGACCATGTCGGCCTTTTATCATCTTAGACTTATTGCCCAGATTCGCCCGTACCGTGATTGGGACTCCCTGAGGACAGTGGTACAGGCGCTGGTCATATCGAGGTTGGATTACTGTAAACCGCCCTGGGTTCTCGCTCGGGAAATAGGAGTGGTATATAAATCTGAAAATAAATAAATAAATAAATAAATAAATAAATAAATAAATAAATAAATAAATAAATAAATAAATGTTGGATTCCTAGATGAACAGGAGGTTGGACTCAGTGGTCTTATAAGCCCCTTCCATCTCCATTATTCTGATTCTCTGATTCTCGGACTGTGATGAGGATTTTTCAGATGAGAGTCTTTTATTTCAGCCCAATAACATAATGCATGATGAACTAAAATATTTACTTATCTTACACTTGAAGTGAAAGAATATATCTGCCTCTCACCAGGGTTGAATTTGGAGGAGATTTAATTAAATATAAACTTTTAGAGGAAGAGCTTAAACTGCTGAGAAAGAGCCCAATTTTGTTCATTTCAGAATGAGAATACTCTCTTATACTATCTTGAAGTGGCAGTAAACTGTTTTCCTTGTAAGTTTTTTTTTTAAAAATCCTGGATTATATGTAGGTTGCAGCCCACTAGTCCTCTTAGATTCACCCACACAGCAGGTCTATCATTAGCAATCTGCATGCCTATCCAGAGTTTGTAGATGGGTCACAGCTACTCATGATCCATCACCACCACTGGTTCATCATTTTTTCCAGTTCGTGCTGATCTCTAATAGCCAGCCAGATAGCTTTGAAAGCTACCATGTAGCATGGGATGACAGTGTGGCTGGCACAGTGGTTAACTGCCTTTACTCCAGCTAAAACTGTGCTCACCACCTGGGGTTCAATCCCAGATAGCTGGCTCATGGTTGACTCAGCCTTCCATCCTTCTGAAGTTGCTGGGGGGAAATGTGTAGCCTGCATAATTAAAATGTAGACCACCCAGAGATTGCTTTAAGTGCTATGGAGCAGTATATAAGTAGAAGCAGAAAGGCTCAAATAGCAGATAACAACACTGGAAGCGTAACTATGTACCAGCACCTTTTTTTTTTCACCTAGTGCCTTAGAGGTCTATTATAGTAAGACTTGCTAAACTGGATGAATATGTAAAGAAATGCCTGTTGCAGTCCAGATGCAAATTTAATTACTCTCTCACAGCTGTATCCTCATTTGATCTACAATATGCAAATAATGAACTACAATACCCTCCAAAGGTGGAAAGCTAGGGCTAGTTTTTGAAATGCAGAATAGAATTAATTGTTTCAGACTGTGAAAGGTTGCAGTTAGAAAGGAGAGCAGGGCCTCTCTTTGCGATCCTTTCTCTGGTGGGAGAAGAGGTGGAATAAAGAAGGAACCACCAGGCAGAAGCCATTGCCTCTTTTAGGGTTGACCTCTGACTTCTGTCAAGCACCCTGCAGTGGATATACATGGGAAACACTGTAATGAAGACACAGATATATGAACAAGTCACAGGTGTCACATCAGGGACTACTGTAGCAATAAAGGGACGGTATTCTCTCCCTTATCATGAGTTGGAAGTAGCAAGCTAGGTGCAACTATGAACAGACCACAGTGAACTTCTGAGCAGCTGTAAGGCAGAGATAAGATAGTTTTCAGTCTCTGTGCTGTGATGATAATTGAGCTCCCCCATCACCACCGCCACTGGCACTGCCTTTTTAACAACGTCTCTGCCAGCTTCTAGGAAAAGTGAGAGATGCACGTAACATCTTCAGCTTGGCAAAATGCTCCAGGCTTTCATTAGGGTGGGAAGGTAAGTGTCCAGAGATGCTTTGCCCTAGAGAACATTCTTCACACTATGGTGTCTCCTGTAACCAAAGGAATGTCCTGAGCAGTTCTTTGCTTGCATTCCCCATCTCTGTTTCAAGCCTGGCTATTCTCTCTGAACCTGCTTGGTGACACACTAAGTAGATCAGTCCTTAGGTTAAGATATACGGTATAGTAGGCCCCCCATATCCACTGATTCATTAACCACTGATTCAGTTATCCATGGTTGGCAGAGATAAATATAATATAAATAATCCAGCAGATGCACAAGTAAGCTACTGTCACAAAACAGCAGCCATAAATCAAACTACTGTCACAAAACAGCAGTTTTGATGGGTTTTATTTGGCATTCTGTCTTATCTGTGGTTTTCATTGTCCATGGGAAGGTTTGGAACCAATCCCTGGTTGATACAGTGGTCCTACTGTATCTGCTACCAGCCATTACGGTGGGAGGGGAAAGGAATGCTGCTGCTATCCAGCAATCCATGCTTCTGGATACTTCTTATCTTTCCCATATGGTGATCGGCATTTTAAAGCACCCAGGCTGTTCCAGCACTGGTCTTTCCCTGCTGGTGCCTAGTTTCTCAGCACCTACAGACAACATCTGCAGCTAGCAACAGCACTGGGTCAAGTTCTTCACTCTCTCAGCCTCTGTTTCTCACAGGTTTGCTACAAGAGGAATAATGTAAAGTTCCGGGAGACAGTAAGGCAGACAAGGGCCATTTTGCAGACATGGACCCTTGACCAGAGGTCCCATGATGTCAGATCCTGACCTGTTGACTGAGCAGCAACTAGGAAGATCAAAATGTGAATTTTCTATTGGAAGCATAATTTCTGAGCAGATGGGAACTTAAAAGGAAGTTTGTTTTGTGGTGTTGATTTGTACATACATGACCCCATCTGCTAAGGAAATAAATCTGAATATGCATGCATTATCATTAGAGATGGTCACAAAATGCTAAAATAGCATTTCATTTTGTTTTTTGTTTCATTAAGTTCAGTTTTGTTTCATTTGAAATGAATTTTCTTAAGCACAGATCAACTGTGCTCGGGCTTGGGGTGGCAAAACAAAAGGTTTTGAAACCCCTCCTTCCCCCCCACCACATCAGAGGGCAGTGAGACAGCTGCCAGGAACTGACCTCTGCACCACTTTCTGAGGGCTCCTGCCAAGCTGTCAATGGCTGGAGCCCTTTAAACTTGGCTCTGCCAGTACCAGGAGGAGGACCCCGATACTAACTGGGACAGGTTTAATGGGCTCCAACCATTTACAGAGCAGCAGGAGCCCTCAGTAGATGGTGTGGAGGGCAGCACGATTGCTGGAACTGCCCTCTGTACTATTTTCTGAGGGTCCCATGGTGCTAACTGGGCCAGGTTTAAAGGGCTCTTGTCATTGACAGCTCAGCAGAAGCCCTTTAAAAATGGCTCGCGGAGTCCTGGTGCCTCTAGGACCCAGGAAAGCCATTTCATTTTGTTCCATTTTGTTTCGTACAAAATTTTTTAAAAATCGTAAGAAACGAAACAAAACAAAACGGGAGTGAGCACAAAATGAAACAAAACAAAACATTATTTTATAGTGCTACTGTACCCCTTATCCAAAAAGCAAGGAAACCTGATATCACTGCACAATTTCTTGCCTGCATTGCTAGCAGGAAAAAGGGTGGCAAGTAAAGATGACACAAACTGGTTTGTTTCAGTTCAGAAACATGGCAGCACATGTGCTGCTGCTCTTCATCCTTGCCTCCTCTGTGTCAGTCAGCCACTCACCAGGTCCAGCGTGCTAGCTTCCTGCATTTCCTCAAATGACCTTCAAGTTCTGCCAAAAGCTTAGAATTCTCTGCCCTGCCCTCTTGACTGATCTTCCACTCAGACAATTGGGTGAGGAAGAAAAGTCTACGCTCTTGCTCATGACTTAGCCAAGGCAGTGGAAAAAGCAAGCAAAGTGGGCCTGGGTGAGTGGCTGATTGAACTAAAAGATATGGAGATGAAGAGCCACAGCAGCTGTGCTGCTCCCTTTATGAATCAACACAAACTGGGACAAACCAGTCCATGTCCATGTCTAATCCCAAGCTTTAGATAGCAAAGTACAGATGGAATGTTGACAGAATTAATGGTAGCAATGATCCAAATGGTCTACTGGATACACTCTTGTGCTCACTACCATTCACAAAAAGAAAAAAAAATCAGAGAAGTTGAATTCTTTTTTTTTTTTAATATATATATATTTATTTTGTGATACAGACAAATTGGGGAAAGGGTATAGGGAAACATAAACAAGGGGGGTACAAAATACAGAGAGGTGTGAGTTGGTAGTCACCTATATCTAATTGCCACTAGTTTCAATATTTCTACACATCTAAACTGACTCATGTTTATCATAACGTATGTACAATAATGCTTTTCTTAATTCTCTAGCTTTTGTTATTATTTTCTCTCTTCTTCATCCATACATAATATTTTTCCCAGACTTTATGGTGATTATTCTTCCTGGAATCATCTAAGCATTCTGATATTGCTTCTAAAATTTTAGACATTAATTCCTGTTCAGATGGTATTCCAGGATCCTTCCAGTATCTGGCAAAGACTAATCTTGCTGCAGTTATCATATGAATAGCCACATATGTTTTTCCTTGTTCTAGTGAATCAGGCAACATATTCAATAAGAAAATCTCTGGTTTAAATTCGAGACTTATCTCTAGGACACCTTCTACCATTTGTTTAACTAACATCCAAAATAATCTCGTTTTTTTACATAACCAGAACATATGATAAAATGAGCCCTCCTTCTGTTTACATTTCCAACATAAATTTGAGATTTGAACATTCATTTTTGCCAACTTGACCGGGGTCATATACCACCTATAAAATAATTTATATATATTTTCCTTGAAGGTAACCGACTTGGTTAACTTCAGGTTTCTTTTCCATATTTTTCCCATTTTTCAAACTCAATATTGTGGCCTATATTTTGTGCCCATTTAACCATACATTCCTTCACTGTCTCTTCCTGAGTATCGAAGTCGAGTAAAAAATTATATAAGCATTTAATATGTTTTTCTTTTGTTTCTATAAGAATTCTTTCGAAGGGTGTATTTTCTAAATAAAAACCTTGTTGATTATCTTTAGCATATCTAGATATTAACTGAGATCTCGTCCACCAGTTCATCTCCATTCCCTGCATCTCCAATTCTTGTTGTGATTTTAAAGTTCCATCCGGTTTCAAAAGATGTCGATACCTCAAAATATTCTTGTCATCTCTGAAAGGTGGAAGAGTGAATGCTTCTATTGGTGTCACCCACCAGGGAATTTTAATATACATCTGTTTCTTTATTTTACTCCATGACCATAACAAAGCTTTCCTTATTATGTGGTTATTGAATTGCTTAAAGTCCTCTACTCTGTTATACCATAAGAAACCATGCCATCCCCATTTCAGATCATGTCCTTCTAATTTTAGCAATCTTGTATTTTCCAGTGTAATCCACTCTTTAATCCATGTCAGAGACGCTGCTCTGTAGTATAATAATAGATTTGGGAGCCCCATTCCTCCTCTTGATTTATGGTCTTGCAAAGATTTCCGCTTTATCCTCGGTCTCTTGCCCTGCCATATAAACTTGGAGATGCATTTCTCTAAATCCTGGAATATTGATTGTTTTAGTACTATTGGAATTGTTTGAAACAGGAATAATAATTTAGGGAGAATGTTCATTTTAATTGTTGCTATTCTTCCTAGCAGTGATAACTGAAGATGTTTCCACTTTTCCAGATCCTTTTTAATCTCCTCCTTTACTCTTAAATAATTGTCTTTCATCAAATTACTAGTCTTTTTGATATAATTATGCCTAAGTATTTTACTTTTTTCGCTTCTTGGAACTTTGTAATCTCTAATAGCTGTCCAATCTCCTGTTCTCTCATATTTTTAGTTAGTATCATAGTTTTTTTCTGATTAACTTTTAAACCAGCTACTTCTCCAAATTCTTTAAGTTCCTTCATCAAACTTACTGAAGAAGTTAGAGGGTTTTCTACAACTATAAGTAGGTCGTCCGCAAATGCTTGAATCTTGTATGTTTCTCCTCTTACACTAAGACCTTTGATTTCCTCTGAAATCCTCACTTGGTGAATCAGCAATTCTATTACCATCAAGAAGAGAAGCGGGGAAAGTGGACACCCTTGCCTTGTGCCTTTCTGAATATCAATTTTGGATGTGCACTCTCCATTGATTTTAATTTTTGCTGTTTGTCCTACATATATAGCTTTGACTGTTTCTACAAACCTCTGCCCCATCTCCATCTCTTCCATCTGTGCTATTAAAAAAGACCAGTTCACGTTATCGAAAGCTTTTTCTGCATCTATAAAAATTAAAGCCGCTTGTCTTCCTGGATGTTCTTCATAATACTCTAAATAGTTAATAATATTTCTTAGATTAGAGTGCAGATATCTCTTTGGAAGAAAACCCGTTTGGTCTTTATGGATCACCTCTGCCAAAACTCTCTTCAGTCTCGTTGCTAAAATTGTTGCAAAAATTTTATAATCGGTATTCAGAAGCGAAATTGGTCTATAATTTTGTATATCTTCTGGGTCTGTCCCTTCTTTATGAATAACTGTGATTAATGCCCCCTTCCATGAATTTGGGATTTTTTTCTCTTCATGAATTTCATTCATCATTCTTTTTAATTTAATTAATTTAATTAATTAATTTAATTAAATTAAATTAAATTAAATTAAATTAAATTAATTAAACAATATCTGTTCTGCTTTCATTGTGGAGGTTACATAATGCCTCTGAGCTGCAAATTCAAATGTAACTCCTTCTGGGGAAAGCCATCTGTAAGATATATCCTTTCTCCTCAATGTCTTAATTAACTTCTCATATTGTTTCCTTATCTGTCTAATTTTCCAAGGTACATGTTTTAAAGCCTTTATATGTTTACCATCTTTTATAAATGTCTTACCTTGGATTGACTTCAGTACCTTATCTCTAAACCCAGATCTTAAGAACCTAATCTGTAATTCTCTAGGGAATTGCATTTTCCTAATAAAAGCTGATGATGTTCTTTTTACTGTGTCCACATTAGATTCAATTTCTTCTTTCTCCAGACCTGTCCACTCTGTTAATATCCCAACAGCTATTTCTACCTCATTTTGGCCCTTCTGGTCTGGGACATTTTGTAATCTCAAGAGAAAATTTGCATTTTCAAATTGAATCTGCATTAGGTCAGTATCTTCCTGTTTTCTTTGTCTTTCCATATCTCTTATTATTTGTTTAGTTTTTTTCTGTTTCCTTTTCCATTTTCTTAGTTACTGAGAATGATTTCTGCATGTCTTGTTTAAGTTCTGTAAGTTCTTTTTCTATATCTTTCTTATATTCATGCAGATTCATACACTCAAGTTTCATATCATCCATTTTTTTCTCCAGCCTTTCTAGTCTAGCCTCCCATTTTTTGTTTTGTTGTTCCTGACGTTCAAAAAAATTATTCTGTTGTGCTTGCATTACATTCTGTTGAGTTTGTATTGAAGCCAACATCTTTTCCACCACATTCTGCATGGAAATGACCTGGGATTCTTGGTTTACTAATTTCCCTATCGAGGATTCTAGAACTGGTGAGGATTTACCACTCCCAACCCCTCCTTTAGCCCTTGTTGCCATGACAACAATACAAACAGGGGATGGGCAGTATATAGGTATTAAACAGTACTAACAACCATACACAGTAAAAATGAATTACCAGTAAACTTCAGAACGAATCCATTCAGCAAATATATGAATCAAGCCTCAAAACAAACAGTATCTAAAATTATATGGTAGGGAAGAAGTCAGAGTATTTCTTTAAGATATATACTTCTCAGCCTTCCCCCTGACGGTTCTCCCGATCCGGCAGATGTTGGTGTCTCTTTTACTCTTCACTCCAAACTCTGCACATCAGTTTATTATCCCTCAGCCAAACAGGTGAGCTGATAATGAGTATCCGTTTTTCTCCGTTCTTCTCTTCTTCTTTTCCCTCCCACAAGACCCGAGTGACTTGTAATCAGTCCAAAAGTAACAAAATAATAAAGGTTCCCCCCCCCAAAGAAGAGAAACCTACTCCCGCCCACAATCAAAAATCAGTCAAATTAAAGATGAAAAAAAACTCCAGCGTCGTCTCAGGTTCTCCTCATTCCTTCCTTCCATTAGCCGCAAAAACACTCCATCTGTTAACCATCTCCATAGATTTCTCCATAAATTTCTTTTCTTCTCTATCTCCTTTTATGTCTGGGCTTTTGCTGTCCTTTTCTTTTTAACACAGTCATGCATATATAACTTTCCGCTTCAGATATATTTGTTTTCCCACTCTCCCTTTTTCACCTCCCTTCTCTTCCAGGCTTCGACACTCCCAAAGAGATTTATGTGACTCTTCGCCTCCCTTTTTTATCTTAAGTTAATGAGGAGGAGTAGGGGAGAGAATTTCTTTCTTTCTTTCTTTCTTACATGAAGCCAGCTCTCTAAGATAAAAGCCAACTCTCGTAGTATCACTCACTTTCCATTGAAGCAACTTGAGTCAAACTTTCTTCTAAATCTTGTTGTGCCACCTCCTTGCTAGAGCTCAGCTTTCCACCATTGTAAAACCGGCTCCAGATGAGTTTCGCCTCAGGAAGAAGACTCCAAACTGCAAGCGTCACACAGTGCTATCAACTCGACAGTTGTTCCTTCCCTTTCGGACCTCTTTTCCTCTCCTGGATAAGAGGTGAAGCCTTACAGGCCTCCGAAAATCTCTCCTGGAAACGGAGCTCTGTTTAGAGCTGCCGTTCGCTGCTAGAGCTCCTCCTCTCTCGTCCCAAAAGAAGGCTCTATAATGGCAATTTTTCAGCCATTTGCCCAAATTCCCAAATCTGGCACAGAGCAAATCCAGACTATCTCCTATATCTATGCCAAATTTGGTGTTGATCCAAGGTTCAGTTTCAATATTATATATTTTTTGGGTTTTATATTTTTTGTTGCCTTGTGGGTTGGACAATATCTATGACTGCACTCCTATGCAGCAATAATAAAAGCAATGAACAAAGGGGAAGGAAAATAACCCCATTCCTCTGTTTTGAAGCTACTTACTAAGAGCGATTGTACAATTGGCAGCTCCACAGCAAGTTGAACCAATTACATTTAAATATGTTAAGCTCTGATAATGAAAGGAATTGTTCCTTTATGGATGATTTATGTTCACAGTGCAGTAATAAGAACATTTGGATCAACAAGGGAAGGGCATTTGGTATTTCTGTTAAGGTGGCTATAGCCTAGCCAGATCAGCAGTAACAGACAGAGGTAATGCAATCTTGCTCCCTGATACTTGCGACAAAGATTAAAGCCCAGAAGCAGCTTCATAAGATTAAGAAAATTACTTACATAAAGCATAATCTGTTACTCTTTCTGGAATTTAGCCCAGCCAGAGACACCAGTAAGAGAAGCCTTTTCTTTGCTATTAAGAAGAAATTTATGAGGATAGTTCATTGCAGGCGTAAGGATTTTTTATATGATAACAAAATCCAATTTTCTTTGACCTGATTTCTTTCTACAGGTTAGCTACCAGAAGAAAATTAAAGTAAATAGCCCATCTTGATGTCACAACCCCCTTCTCAGAACTTCTGGATTTTTTTGATAGTAAGAGAATTAGCTGCTTTGAATAAATGATTCATGCATTGAATGTCAATGCCTTCCCTTGTTCACGAAGAGTTCACATCTATTCCTTGTTCCTTTTCTTGTTTAACAAACTTACCTTTTGATTTGTAGTAAAATTCTGTTCTTTGTTCCTAGGTTGCCAGTGAAGATGCAAAGCACAATAATTGCCTTTAAAGTAAGAGTTACAAACTATCAGCCAGGATCAAATACTGACATAAGCAGGTAAATTTCCCTGCCAACAAGCCCCATGAGCTCCAGTTGTTTAAAGCCAATAAATTAGATCCCCTTGTGGCTCTATCACTGGGAAAGAGGGAGTCTTGAATTTCTAAATGAACTTCAATAATAAGCTCATTTAATGAATGGTCACTCCCTGCTGTATTGTGGTAGACACCATAAACATCTACAGTTACACTCCTGAACACTTCAGTCTTCGGATCCTCCTGAAAAAATCTTTCTCTTACCTTCTCAAGTCATTTAGAGAGAGGAGATAGGTCACTGTATTCTTCATATTACGTCTTAACAAGGTAAAGCATGCTTTAAGGTGGACTGTCATGCTCCATATGTTTTCCTTATTTCGTGTGGGAATCATGCAGCTTGTGGGTCACACTGAAGGGGAGGAGAAAAACAGTTACCCTCCCATAAATCCAAGAGTCATGCTTCTAAGAGGTGTGGTACTCCTCTGTAACACACACACTCCTTTGCCACTGTAGATAATCATCACTGTTATTACCATCTGGTTTTAAAACCTATATACATGAGAGATTCCCAAAAATTTCACTGGGCTAGTCAACTGGGACAAACCTGTTCATGTCCATATCAGGAATGAAATATTTTTTGTAGGTACATGATGCCCTAAAATATTTTTTCCATTATTATCTATTCTGCTTGTGGAAGAGAAAATAGAACTGTTTCACCAATGTTCTGCAGAGGAAGGACAACTAGTCCAACAATCTCTTAGAGGTGGGGTTCTCCATTAGCAGTGGTGGTAGTAGCACAACTTTTATCTCCCAGTTTGGATGCACTTAGATTGCACTGGCAAAGCAAGTGGCAACAACAGAAATTACAGTGAGGGGCAGCCGGCAGCCATTTTGTTTCCTCCACAGCACCTTTTACCTAATGACATCCTCAGGCATTGTGGGGAAATGAACAAGGAAGTAGCCACCAAAACTTGGAAAGAAAGACTGGCAAGTGGCAATAATTCTGCCGTGGCCTTCTATTTCTGTGGGAGTCACAAGAAGAAGAATACATGATTGTCCTGTAAGAAATTCAGGGTCAGCATTGGTTATCATTCTTCAGAGTTCAACACCTTCCCTAGGCCTTCCAAATGGTTTATTTTTGTGGGGTCATTGCAGGGTAGCATATTTTAAATGTAGAGCAAATACAGCTCCTTCCTTATAAGCTGTGCAGAAAATATGAGGGAGGGCAGTGTTGTAATTGGCTTCAAGGAATAGGTAAGGAAAGTTCTGTGCTCATATTTCTCAGAAAAAAATATTTTGTCATGAAAGAGGCTTCCATTTTGATGCCACATTATCAAAGCTTTTTTGGGGTACCTTTTGATTATGTTTATTCTAACACAGTAGCTAAGGAAGCAAACATTTTCTTTCTTTCTTTCTACACAGGTCTTCTTTGCCCTATAGCTTTCCTGGCTCTTCACAAGTCCTGCTTCGAAAAAGCAGCTTAGAACTTGGTGATATCTTCCCCAAGTCTTTAACTGAATTGTGAGAAGCTAGTGGACCTAGTGACTGTCACAGAGATGATCATATAATTAAAGACAAGGCACACATTCCTTGTCTCCCTCATAACCGATGTTGGCATAAGAATCCTGAAACTCCTGATGTGAACTTCTCCAAAATGTCTCCTCTTCTGAAATACATTGTGAAATGAATTTCTTTTCTATCAAATTGAATGCAAAGGAGTGCATTTCCCATGTGAAGGATTTTGGGCAAGAACTACTATGCAACTGTACCATAGGTAAAGACTACATCTTAATAAAATTTACCAAAGACAGATTTTTCTATTTTGTTGATCGACACAGTGCCTGAAATACTGTTGCTTAGTGCCGCTAGGCAAGGCTTACTGAATCAGTGAAAATTTTATGAGTCTGTTCTTCCATATGTTCCATAGATTTGGTGGGCCTGCTCTAGTTGTGACTTGCTACACTAAGCAATAATATTTCAGGTGGCAATTGATTGACTGCCAAATGCGGTGATATTTATATAGCTGCTGTTCAGTGTTCAAATCAGCACTACTGGTTTGGATTTAAGATCCATGCACAGCTGAAAATTTAACTGCAAATATCCTGGGAAAGTCTGAAAAATAATCTCTACATTTCAAAAATCTGGTATCTGCTGTGAAGGGAGATGCATGTTGCTTAACACTCCATTGTTCTTGACTGATTGATCTGCCCATTCCTTTTTATGGGCAATAAAAAACCCCATGATTATTGGTTTGTCATTTTCAAAATAGCAGCAAAATGCTACAATATTTATAGCAAAAGGCCTCATTTGATTCCTCCACTATGATGCTAAGCTTGAGAAGGTAAGTTGTAACTCTAATATTTGGTGGGTCTTTGTTGTGATGAGAAAATCCAAATCATCTGCCCAGTTTTCTGAAACACATACAATGATACCTCTACTTATGAGTTTAATCCATTCTGAATGCATGCTTGTAAGTCAAACAACTTGTAAGTAGAGCAACCATATCTTTAAAAAAATCAAAAAATTGTAAGTAGAGCAGACCGCATTTCAAATTTGTAAGTCAGCAGTTAAAACACCAATGCTGTTCTGCTCTGAAGTCAAATTGCTCATAAGTAGATCCGCTCCTAAGTAGAGGTGCCACTCTACCTTGTGTGTCAAATGGTTATGGAAACCAGACAACAGATTGTTCATTCAGGGGTTGCTGCCTATCCTTGAGGCTCAGTGGAAAATTCCAACCATCTGTCACCAGGGGAGAGGCATTTAACAACAGCCAACCCCAAACTGGAAGGAAACAGCTCTCGGGTCACCTTTAATAGCAACTTGCCTGGCTATTAAGCTTTGCCATGACCAACTGGATAATTCATAATTTTCTACCTTATGCTGGATGAAATGCATTTTATTCACAAAAACTTTTAATGAATGTTTGATTTTTAGTGGTCTATTAAAACTAACACCTCGTCCACATTTAGACAGTGTAAAGGACCACATGGCTATCATTAGGTTTTTTTCAGACAGTGATTTTCCATGGCTGAGGAGTGATTCAAACCCAGGTCTCTGAGTCCTAGTCCAATACCCTGTGTGCTAGACTGTACTAGGTACCACCTAATGGGGAGGGTGTCCTTTCCTTGTTATTCTCCCTGACTTTTCTCCTTCACACACACATTTGCCACAGTGGCAGGGAAAATAATTACTGTGCAGTCCAGTGTCTTTCCAGGGAGAGGTCCTTCTGATGTGGCACACTGAATTCTCCCCATGGTGTTCTCTTTTTCCCTTTGTTCCACACAGAACAGCACCTCCACTCCCCACGTGGAGGTCGGATCGGAGCCCCCTCTCGCCGGATCGGAGCCCCCTCTTGCCGCCCTCCCGGTGGGCTGCAGGCTGTGGGTGGAGTCGCGAAGGAAGGGGCTGAGATCCGGTCTCCATGTGCGGAAGCCAGATCCCAGCCCCTTCTCGACTCTGCCCTCCACCACGGAGCCTGCAAGGAAGGAGCTGAGGTCCGGTCTCCATGTATGGAAGCCGGATCCCAGCCCCTCTCGCTGCCCTCTGCCCCACAGCCTGACAGCCCCGTGGGCTGCAGGCTGTGGGTCAGAGTCCTGTGAGACCGGGGCTTGATCTCCTCCGCCCTGGGTGACGGCTGGCACAGCTGTCATCCCTGGCTGAGGAGATCAGCTGAGCTTCAGGCGGGGGTCCTGCTGCCCTGTCATCGGCTGGACCCCTTCAAAAATGGCCCACTTGGCATGAGGGGGACACCCTAGTGCCAGCCGGGCCATTTTTGAAGGGGTCCAGCCGATGACAGGGCGGCAGGAGCCCACTGAAAATGGCCCAGTCTCCAACACGGAGCTCCTGCATTGCCAACTGGGCCATTTTCAGAGAGGTCCTGCCGCCCTGCCATGGGCTGGACCCCTTGTCAAATGGCCCGGTTGGCACTAGAGGGACCCTCTAGTGCCAAGCGGGCCATTTTTGAAGAGGTCCAGCCGATGACAGGGTGGCAGGATCCCACTGAAAATGCTCCCCTCACCAGTGCGAAGCTCCTGTATTGGCGACTGGGCCATTTTCAGAGAGGTCCTGCTGCCCTTCCATGGGCTGGACCCCTTCAAAAATGGCCCTCCTGGCACTAGGGTGTCCCCCTCATGCCAACCGGGTCATTTGACAAGGGGTCCAGCCCATGACAGGGCAGCAGCATTCCTCTCTTCAGAGGGGACCGCGGGCTCGGCTGTGCAATCAGAGCAAAGCCCTCAGGCTCCTCTCAAGGGAGGGTGGGGAGAGGGGTCTGGGATCTGCCTTCCACATGCGGAGGCCGAAACACAGCCCCCTCCTGACTGCCCTCTGCCTCCCCCCCAGCCAGATGACAGCGCCCAACGCTGTCATGACCGGCGCGGGGAAGAGACGCCCATTCCGCCTCCACATGCAGAGGCAGAATGGGGTCTCTTTAAAGGGATCTTCCCCACAGGGGGTGACATCGCACCTGGCGCTCTCATCCACCACGGGGAAGAATAACCCGAAAAATGGAAATGAAGTTTTTTTTAAATATTCGGAAACGAAACCCAATTTTTTCCGTTTCGTGCCCATCTCTACTTTAGATCATGGTGCCACTCCCTAGGAAACATAAAATTGCTCTCATGACTTCATGAGGGCTCAGAATGTTAAACAGGTAAGCTTTCTATAAGTTGCACACTCACATAGGGGGAGGGATATAATGAATAACATTTAAAAATTCTTATATGTTAAAATAATTTAAAAATAATTAAATGTTATTAATGAATAACATTTAAAATTATATCTGCACAAAATGCATCTGTGCATACCTAGTGCCCTCTTACCTTTGAAAACACACACAATAGGAAACTATGGAAGGACTGATGGATTAAGAAACAAGCAACTCATCCAGTTATTAAATGCCTATTAAATGAAATAGCTACCACTGTGGTTTTATTCAAATGACTGTAGACAAAGCACAGAACATATGTAACCATTGTTCCAACCACTGTAAGGACAATATTGACAATCCCTGGAAATTTTTGTACCAATTCCTTTTTGATATAACAAAACATGTAGCATTTTGTTACCCTCACTTGCAAAAGTGGGACAAATAAGGATTTGTATTATATATATAATCATTTGGATTTGTAAGAGATTGATTTAAAGATGAATCTTTGAACACTTGCCTTTTACTATCTCACACATTGTAAGCAGTAGCCATTTGACAACTTTGATTGTTTCCAACCACTCTGTTCTCCTGTTTACCACACCGACTCCATGCTGTGATCGTACACCATCCACTCGAATATTGTGACAAATGAAAAAAGTTGAGTGCATGTCTGGATGGCAAAAGTTAATTTAGGTTCTTCCTTTCACTCTCTTCCAGTACAATTCAAAGTATCCAGAAACTAAAGGGAATGATTCCAAAATCTTTGCCACTACCAAACTGCCAGATTCTCACAGTTATGCTCATTTCCCTTGGAGAAGACATACATTGTCAAGGTAAATTAAACACACATTACACAGAGTATCTAGATTATCCACAAATTGCCTGAGGGACTCTTGCAGAGTAGCCATATAAGCAGTGAAAACAGCAAGTTCATTTAATGCACTTTTTAAAAAGCACCACTAAGGGAACTAAGCGTCCATTTGGCTAAATTAATTCCAAAATAAATGACTCTAAAGAGTTTGTTGAACTGGAGAACTGAACATTTGACAGAGGATGTGTAGACATTTATGAAATGATTAGATTACTCAGTGGCAAGATCTAAGTAGATAGAGAAACCAGATCAGAAATTTATTCAGTCCGAGGCAGAATATTTGTCATTCCCACAAATGATCCCCATATGTCACAATGGCATTTGGTTGCACCATTGGTAGAGATATTTATATTTTCAACTGCATGGGAAAACCCTACGGGATAGGCAGTCCATTTTTAATCCCCTCGGTTCCTTTTTTGGCTGTGCCAGAATTTCCAAGTGAATCTGAAAGAGCCCGGAGAGTCACAGTTAGGAAACGAAGTTTAGCTTCAGTTCTGAAAGGAAGGAAGGAAGGAAGGAAGGAAGGAAGGAAGGAAGGAAGGAAGGAAGGAAGGAAGGAAGGAAGGAAATGTGTGTGCTGGGATGCAGAAAGCCTCTACTTCCATACTTTCTGTTCTTTCTGTTTCCACCCTGAAGCCACAAGACTTTGATGATTTAATCAGTGATTTTGCTGCATGAAAAGCAAGGTAAGTTCTGTCTCTTTCCCCTCCTCCCTTTTCTTTCATTTTTTAAAAATAAAGAGTATATTTTTCTTCATCTTTCTTAGTCATCACTTCTCTTTACCCACTTCCCATCACGATTCACAATGCTGGGTTTAATGTGAGGGATTTATTGAGCGTTTTTCTGACTTGTTGACAAGTGGCTCTTTGCTCAACTCTGTGATTGCCCCAGAAATGTACAAACATTCCATTTTCTTTTTTATTTACACATTGTCCAAAGACAGTGCACATATCTTTCTTTTGCAGCTGCATACATTATTCCATAGCACAGGTCAAGATAATATACAAACCCTTTTATTTCTACCTTGTGCATATTTTAGATATCAAATAGGGCAAACTTTAAGTAAAGCTGTTTAATAATGACTCTGTTTAATAATATGTCTCCAATCATTCATGTACCCAGATGCACATAGAAGAGAAGAAAATGTACAGTCAAAATTCCCCCCTCCCCTTTGGTTAAAAAGGTCCATGGAGAGATTAAAAATATAAATTAATAGTAGAAGTAAACATTAAACAAGAATTTTTACTACATAATTACAACATTATAAAAGCCTGATTGCAAAATAGCTATTATTTTGGGGCATGATGTTTGTTCTAGCTACTTACTGGGGCAATTTATTAATTCCCTAAATGTTTAGAAAGCATTCGGCATAGCCCAGTTCAATATCATACCTGCTGCACCTGGGATATGAAGAAAGCACAACAAATTCCTTATTTGCATCTATTTAAGATGTCTAAGAAACACAAAACACTTGATGAAGAGTTATTTAAACCTTCAAGATTCCTCATCTCTAGTCAGGAGAAAGACAAGTTCCTCATAACCTCTGTGAAATGTAGCTGTAAAAAACCAGCCCTTTCTGCTTGAGAATCAATGAACAGGCATCTAGAGCAAGCAGAAAAGAAAGAGGACGACTGCACAAATATACCCTCCCTCTTCTATTTTTTAATTCTAATGATGAGATTAAGCTTTTGTCTTCCCCATCCTTACTGCAGAACTCCCAACATGGATGACTTCTGATATGTGGTCCATTAAAAGTTTATTTCATCTCCATTACCAGACCAGATTTTCTACCTGGTTAAGAAAGCTGTGCCAAAGGCACACAACTAGAGATTTGCACAAAATTATTTTTATTTGTTTTGTTATTTGTTATTTGTTATTTGTTTTGTTACATAACAAAATGAATAACAAACTGCCTCCTCAAAGAAAAATGAAAGGAAACAAAATGGATTTTTTGTCCTGTTTCATTTCATTTTTCATTTTGAAGCAATGCATTCCTATGGGGAAAAGCTTGCAGTTTCCCCCCTGTGCGCCAGGCATGGGAAACTGGGGAATTTTTAAAGTTTTTTTTTTTAATGTTGCTGCCCACGTGCTGATTGGGGTGTCATTTTGTTTTAAAAAATCTCTCCTTTCCCTCCACCCGATGGAGTGGTGGGGGGGAGGAGGGATTTCAAAACATTTTCTCTGTTTTTTGCCACCCCAAGCACCAATCAGCTGTAGCGCGGGCTTGGCGTGGCAAAAAAAGAAGTTTAAAAATCCCTCCTTTCCCCCCACCATATGGGGGGGGGAGAGAAGAAGGGTTTTTAAACATTTTTGCTTTCCCAAGTTTAAAATGTTTTAAAATCCCTCCTTTTCCCCTCCGCATTGTGCGGGGGAGGAGGCTTTTTAAAACCTTTGTTGATGCCCCAAGTGCCAGTCAAAGAAAGAAAGAAAGAAAGAAAGAAAGAAAGAAAGAAAGAAAGAAAGAAAGAAAGAAAGAAAGAAATGTTTAAAAATCCTTCATTTCCCCCCACCCCATCGGTGAGGGGAAAGGAGGGGTTTCTAAACATTTTTCCCGCCCCAAGCACATGCTACAGCTGATTGGCACTTGGGGCAGCAAAAAATGTTTAAAAATCCCTCCTTTTCCCATGCCTGATGAAGTTACACAAGCACCACACACAGAGAGTAAATTAAAAATGAAATGAAACAAAACAAAAATCGAAATGAAGTTTTTTTAAATCATTTCAAACAAAATGAAACAAAACTGAACTGAACAAAATGAAAAATGGAATGAAATGCTCTACACACGTCTATATGTTGTCTAGGGCAGTGTTTTTCAACCACTGTTCCGCGGCACACTAGTGTGCCGCAAGATGTTGCCTGGTGTGCCGTGGGAAAAATTGAAAAATTACTTTATATATAGTCAATATAAGCACAGAGTTAATTTTTTTAACATTTTCTAATGGTGGTGTGCCTCGTGATTTTTTTCATGAAACAAGTGTGCCTTTGCCCAAAAAAGGTTGAAAAACACTGGTCTAGGGAAAGGGTTGAGTGTTCATGCCACTGAGCCAGCAGGGCTTCAGCAACTGGAGGGAAGATGCAATGGAAGGGGAAATGTGTATTTGTTGACAATACTTGCAAGCAGTGAATGGGATGTTTCTCTCTTTATACTGTGCTTTCTTGTTGGGTGGGTATGGTTCAATTTTCATGGAGAAAGCATGCCATTTTATGTTCTGTAGCTTAATTTTCTGCCTATGCAAGAATAAATTCAAGATCGCCTGGACTTCCTTGCTGCCCTCATCTAGCAAGGAGGAGGAAAACAATTCAGTCATGTACATTTAAGTAAGCCCCTTGGATGTCAATGGGGCTTTTAGTCCAAAAAAACAGTTATAGGTTTGGAACCTTTTGGTGGAACTCCATACGTGTCTACTAAGAAGAACCATTGGTTTGAGTAGGGCTTTGTAAATTGATATAGGATTGCAAAAATAAAGTGCAATCTTGTACATATACAATAGGAAGTCTCTTGCTCCAGTGAGATGATTGTTCCAAAATAACTGTTCAAAGGAGGCCAACCTTCATCAATGTGTCATACGTTGAAAAAGAACACTCTTTTATTCAACAAATGCTGCATTTCTAGCTCATTTGAATGAGGGAACAGGTTATGAATACAATGACCCTCTAACAAAAGCAACTGTTTGTTAAAAGCACAGGGTTTGTGGAAAAGTATGATATAAATAGCTTCAGGCTTGCTTTTCTCCCTGCAATTAGTTTCATAAACATGCACTACCACTGTGGAATGTTCACCAAGGCCATGATTGATACCCAAGGTCTACAATTTGATGCTGGAAATATAATGATGATAGCAAGCTACATTCCCACTGCAGTCAGTATGCTAGTTCTTTTGTCTCTGAAGTTTATGCACTTGAGTTTTCCCACTGATGTTAGTGACAGCAGAATGGATTGTGTATTTCAAACAGATCTCCTGCTTTTTGTACTTAAGAATGCTTCCCACCCTTGCTTGTTTCCAAAGAGAAACACAACTCAGTCAGAAAGGCCTATAAGTTTTTGTAAAAAGTATTTCTTTTTAAAAAACACTATGTGTTACACATATTGATTTTTTCCCCTCATGTAATTAGATTAATTAGATAGTATCCCACTTTCCCCCCATGGAGCAACACACACGGTACTAACTATGATATAATAGAGTCATAGACTAGGACTCAGGGTGAGGGTTTAGGTATGGTTCTCAGTGCGCTCCCACTGATAACCCCAGCTCCTGCCAACCTAGCAGTTCGAAAGCATGTCAATGCAAGTAGATAAATAGGTACCACTGTAAAAAGCAGGAAGGTAAAACAGTGTTTCCTTTCAGCCACACTGGTCACATGGCCGAGGACTTGCACAATACTGGCTCTTCAGCTTGAATATGGAGATGAGCACTGCCCCTAGAGCCAGACACGACTAGCATGCATATGCGGGGAGGGGAGAACCTTTACCTTTACCTTGCACATGTTACTAGCTCCCTCATGACTAGAAATGGTTTGAAAAAAATAAGAAATAATGTTGAAAACAAAGTAAATAAAAATATCAATATAAAGAAAAATGAAACCCTAACCTGCACATTCCTGGCTCGTGCATGGGAGACCTCTATTCCTCTCTCCTCCTTGATCTTGCAGGTGGGGTCTCCCAGGCTGTGCAGCCTCTTTCTCTGCCGTCACTGCCACCTCTTCTGCAGGTGGGCAGGCGAGTGGGCAGGGTCTTCTGGCTGCATGGCCACTTCCTCCGGCATGACCAGCGCCTCTCCTGCAGGTGGGTGAGCAGGAAGGGTCTTCTGGGCTGCACGGATACTTCCTCCATAACCACCGATGTGTCTCCTACAGCTGGGCAGGCAAGTGGGCAGAGTCTTCTGGGCCATGTGGCCACTTCCTGCAGTGCCACTGGTGCCTCTCCTGTGGGTGGGTGGGTGGGTGAGTAGGCAGGGTCTTCCTGAGCACCAGGCTGCTTCCTCCATCACCACTGACAGCTCTCCTGCTGGCAGGTGGGTGAGTGGGTGGGGTCTTCCAGGCCACGCAGCCACTTCCTCTGCCACCACTGGCTCTACTTCTGTGGTGGGGCAGGCAATCAAGATGTTCTGGGCCACGTGGCTGCTTCCTCCACTGCCACAGATGCCTCTCCTATGGGGAGGCAGGTGTGGGGGCTGTTCCAGGCCACCTGGCAGCTTCCTCCACTGTCACCGCTGCCTCGTCTCTTGTAGAGAGGTGGACAGGCTCTTCCCAGCCACACAGCTGCTTCCTCTGCCATTGCCATTGCTGCCACTTTCTCCACCACCACCAATGTCCCAGTTAAGCACTGCCTGGGACCTGGACCACCACCATCCCTTCCCCCTCCACTCGCCATCCGCGGATACCTGAATCCTGCTACTGTAATCCTTCATGAGTGGACTGCAATACATTGGACTGCAAAAACCATCCATCCTATTCAGCTGGCTAGCACTGATAGAAATGCAGCCAAAGAGCTGCATATTCTCTGGTCTTGTTTTTCTACATTCTTTAGGATTCCGCCACATTCAGAACAGGGATGAAAATAATATTTTCTGAATTATTTTCTTGTGGGCCTTTTTCCCCCCAGAAGAAAAACCACTCTGTTCTGTGTTACTGGGAAAAAGCACATATTTCCAAGCAAAATTTCCCTGAAAGGACACTGAGCTATGCAGAATTTTGTGGGTTCTTATGTACAAAAAGAAAGAAAGAAAGAAAGAAAGAAAGAAAGAAAGAAAGAAAGAAAGAAAGAAAGAAAGAAAGAAAGAAAGAAAGAAAGAAAGAAAGAAAGAAAGAAAGAAAGAAAAAGCATCCATTGGTCCCAACATATCAACACATATTTTGAGATAGCCAGGAAATGTCAAATTATTTTCATCTTGATAGTCAGAGTAATTGAACACTGAAAGAAAGTATACCAGGCAAATATCTTTCCTGGCATTTTTTGGTGCACCTTGAACCTGGAAGACAAGGAAGGGGTAAGGAAAAAAATGTTGGAGTGTGTGACATTTGGTGAAATGCAGTATGTGATGAAAAGACAAAGCCTTCTTCATGGTCTAATTCAGTGGTCTCTAATGTTTGGCCACCCAGATGTTCTTGGACGGCAGTTCCCAGAAGCCCTTCTGGGCTTGTGGAAGTTGCAATCCAAGGTCAACTAGTGTACCCAAGGTTGGAAATCACTGGTCTAATTAAATGATCACAATTTAAATTAATCAAATGGTGGTGGTGGGAGTTCAAAAGTGAGTGCCATGAATCACAATGTATGGAAAGAATTGAGAATAGGGATGGGCACCATATTAAAAATGACATGTTGTTTTGTCTTTTTGTAAGGTTTTAAACCATTTAAACAAAATTGCAGACAGTGCGTCGTCCTGAACTGAACCAAAATGATATTTTTGATTTGGGAGGAACCAAACTGGGAAGCCGCCACTAGATCTCACTTAGCAGCGATATCTGCCAGCTATTTCCCTGCTCGATTCTTCACCACCATAACCTCCCAGCTGGTTTTGACTGCTCTAGCTGTCAAAAAATCTCAGCTGGGAGGCAGGTGGATAGGGAGCAGGGAGCAGGCAGGCTGCCTGAATGCTCCTTTCTTCCTTGCCACCCCTCCACCCAGGGGATGTTTTGCACAAGTAGGGCTCTGGGCCAGCCCCTACTGCCCACAGCACTCTCTGTCTAGAAAACTCCCCTGGGAAGCGGAGGGATTATGGAAGAAGGAAGGAGGCATTCTTCAAACAGAACTTGAATTTACCGCTGCCTCCTTCCTTCTCCCCTCTGATCCGTGCCTCCCAGCTGAGTTAGTTTAAAGGTAGGGCTGTGGAAAGGGGGCACCCCTCCCCGCAGCCCTCTCTGTAAAAAAAATCCAGCTGGGAAGCGCTGGAAGACCAGGGGATTCCCTGCTGCTGTGAGCTCAGCACCTGCATCAGCAGGGACTTCCCTAGTCTTTTCTGAAAAAGAAGGGGTCTGAAAGGAGGAATTCTGATGTCAATGCTCCCCCTCTCAGACCCCTGCTGTTTCAGGGAAGACCAGGGGATTCTCTGCTGTTATGCTGGGGCTTTTTGACAGGTCAGAGTGTGGAGAGGGGGTGTTCCCCTCCCCACACCCCAACCAGTCAAAAAGCCCCAGCTGGGAGACAGAGGGAGGGGCGAAAGGCAGAAAGAAGAAGGGTTGTTTTCACTGCCTTCTTCTTTCTGCCTTTTGCCCTTTCCCCTGCCTCCCAGCTGGGACTTCTTGATAGGTCAGTGTGTGGGGGGGGAGGGCATCCCCCCTCTACATCCCCATCCCTGAGCTGTCAAAAAGCCCCAGCTGTGAATCAGGGTGGCAAGGGAGAATGGAGCAAGCAGCGGGAAATTCAAATGGAATGCTGTTTGTTCCGTTCTGCTTTGCTGCCCGCCTCCTAGCTGGGTTTGACAGGTCAGAATGATTAGGAAGCTGCCGCGAACCAGGTGGGTTTTTTTTACAGGTGGGGCTGTCCCCACTGGAAACAGCCTGACCTGTCAAAAAACCCTCAACTGGATCGGTTTGTTTCATTAATAAAATTCAATTAAAGGTTGCTTAGTAACAAAACAAAACAAAACAAAACTCAATGAGTAATGAATTACTTTTCCTTTTCATGCCCATCTCTATTTGGGAATTGATTCCCATCAAAATATATATTGTATCAATACATTTTCCTTTTAAAAGAGGATATGGTCAGGGTGATATCAGAGGCCTGTTCTGAATGCTACCACATTTTTCCTATAAAAGAAAGAGATATTTGCTTCCTCCCTCTCTCTTCATACAAAAATGAAGAGAGAGCAAAATAGTTACATTAAGTCAAAAACACATACATCCCCTTACAGCATATATTTTGCAGGAGTCCTACTATTGATCCAGAGGTAAGACTAGCAATATGCGCAGTTGCCAGCATTGGTCAGAATTATAGCTATTCTCCTAAGAATTGTTTTCAGAACTTGGCAGTAGATTATTTTAATGGCGACAAAGGGGACAGTTAGAATGATGGCTTAAATAAGGAAAAGGAGGCAAAGCACATTGGAACCACAAAAGCAAAGTTGGAATGAGACTGGTCAGTTATCTGGCTTATCTTGGCAACTGAGAACACTCCCAAGTGATTGCCTGTGTATGTGTGTTGTGTCATTACAGTCATGACCGACTCTTCATGACTCCATGTCCATGGAGTTTTCTTGGCAGGAATACTGGAGTGGTTTGCCAGTTCCTACTCCAGGTGCCTACAACACCTGGTATTCCCTGGTGGTCTCCCATCCAAGTACTAACCAGGGCCAATCCTGCTTAGCTTCAGAAATCAGGTGAGATTGGATGTGCTTAGGGCATCTAGGCAGCTGAAGTGATTGCCTAGCTCAGGTCAAATCTACATTGTTCATTTGCATCTTGTATGCAGTGATGCAAATGATAGTGACTGAAAAAAGCATGGGACAGTCATGTGGTTCTGAATCACTGTTTCCATGTTTGGATGAGCAGGGAAACATTTCAATCTCTCAAGAAAAAGAAGTCCAGTTGCCATGATTCAACTTCCAGATAAACACACCTGGATGACTGAGAGTCTTCACAGACCATGTGACAGTCATGTCGGTTTGAATCACTGTTTGCATTCCCACAGGCAGGGCTGACCATTTGGACAGTTTACAAAGCCAAAGAAACAGTGACACTAAATGCCCCAGCTGGGAGGAGACCTGCCTCACCTACCCAGCTGGGGGATTTGGCAGCAGTGTTTTTTCCCCAGTGATTTTTTCTGATCAGCTATAATGTAACCAATGCATTAATAACTAACAGCACAATATATTACTTGCACAATCAGAGCAATAATAATGGAGACAACATCCTAGCTTTTGAGGGTGTTGAGAAGAAATGATGAGTTCCTTTTGGAATTTGATGCTGTAAACAATGCTCAAACCCACTTCCAGTATTTCCTGAACCTGTGCCCAAGCTGATATCTTTTGTAATAAATATATATGAATGATGTGCTAAAATATGTACATATTATGCAACCCAGCATGGATATGTGTACATAAGAATCAATGAGCTACATTATTTGGATAGAACAGTGCAACCAACCAGATTGTCAGCCAATATGTCAGCCAATAAATACTTAAAGTTGTTGGCTGGCATGAGACTTGCCTGTTGATATGTTAGTTTTGCAGTTAGGACTGGCAGCTCCTAGGTATCTGCCATTACATACTATTAGTCTGTAACACTTAGTAAAGAAGATGTTTGGAAAGTGGAAGTTTCTGTTATAAAATTGCAATAAGACGTCTTTCAAGTACAAACTAATCTATACCAAACCAAATATTCATTTAATGTTAGCTTATTCTTGAACATATTGTAAAGTAAATGTTATTAAAGTTTACAATGACTGAATTCTTTTATTTACTGACACACAGAGAAACATGCAAATATCAAGGGAAAATATTAATTGTAATCTGTGCATTTTTTTAAAAAAATCACCCTTAATTTGCTGTGTGCAAACTCACAAAAGCTCAACATGAAGTAGACTAATTACCCAACAATGTATAACGGACCTCTGAAGGTAACTATTCTGTAAGAAACCTTTCTGAGTTGTATGTTGCTGTTGAAAACTTAAAGGAAAATGAATAGTTTTGCTCATCTACACATAGAAGGATTTGAATACCTTTATTCTTAAAAGTTTTATTATGAATTTCAGGCTGAATTATATCCAGTCATATTCTTGGCACTGAAATGGGATTGCCACCACTTCATTACATTTTATTAAAACATTACCAGCTTTGCTGTTTTCTTTATAAATGCGAGAGAAAGATGAAAAGAACAATCAGGAAACACATCCATGTGGGAGAAAGTGAAATTGAGAAGTATATTCTTTCCAAGACCAAACTTTGTGCCACTGTGATCTCAATGAAATCGATGTGGGATGTCAAGAATGATTTAAGTTCCATCAATTTCAGTTGAACTAGCAAAGCTATCTTAAGTGAAGCTGGCTAAAGGAGTGAAGTGACAGATGGTTCTGTCCTAATTTATAGGATTTACACAACTTTCTACTCAGAGATATTTGACTTTATTTCTTTTGCTTGTTTTCTTGTTTATATTGGAAAGCAGACATGCTTATCATTGGTTTTTTGTTTTTGTTTTTAAGAAAGAAGTCAGGAAAAGTCATGTACCAGAGATGGGCATCAAAGAAACCACGAATCAAAATCCAGTTCAGGGATCCAGTTTTGTTGAAGTGAAATGAAATGCTAACCCATTATTCTCTGGGCTTATGTCTGCTTACCAAAAGGGAATACTCATCATTCCCACTGCCCCTCCCACTATTCCCATTGCTCCACCCACCTACTGCCATAGGTGCCATCCTCAAAGGCACTACCCAGCATCCCTACCAGAAACCTGCTGCCACCTCTGACTGCTACCCTGGATTATTGTTATTTTCCTTAAGACCATAGGAAAAGCTCTGTACTCTAGTATTCTGTTTTCAAAGGGGCCAGACCCACAATCTGTAGGTCTGCTTAGATGCTAGCTATGAATGCATAGTAACCAGGGCTAAAATCGTACATTGGGTCCCCAAATGTTCTTGGACTACATATCCCAGAGGTCCTGGCCAGCACAGCTAGTGCTGAAGGCTTCTGGGGGTTTAGTCCATGAATATCAGAGGACCCAAGGTTGGGAACCAGTGCCCTAATGCCTCCATTTCTAGTTATGCTGCTGTCTTGCATGGGAAGAGGGGGGGTCAGGGGGGAATCTGATCCTCTGTTTGTGAATGCTGATTTGCCAGGGTTCTGGCCCCAAATGAGACTGCCAACTAAAAGCAATGTTCTCTCTTGTCAGACCTGTAACCTTCCACATATATAAAAAATTAAAAATAGAGATGCTTATGTCTATCCTTGGTAGATACCACTTGCATGATTATCCCCAAAGTAATAGCTTTTCATAGGTAGGTAGGTGTAACTGTAGTCCCAAGGTGTTCATGACTGTGTGGCGATTTGGACAGTGTCTTCCTAATCCAATCTCAACATTTTATCGTCAATCTTTCCAATCTTTTCTAATATTATTCTTCTGGGCATAACATAAGCTTTTTTTCATTTGTTGAGCAACTTGAAAGGTGGATTATTGCCATATTCATGTCTTTGTGCCATAACCAGAGATGGGGCTGGCCACCCCAAATTGTGGTTTAATGAGGTTTGTGGTTCATGCAAATGGATGTTGCCATGTGATCAATTCTGGCATCATCTTTAAATCTGCCACTTGTTTTTGCTGTGCTCAGAAAAAAAAATAACCATCCATTATTAATATTTGTTTTATCCACTAGAGTACATCAATATTGATATTTAAGAATATTTCTTTCGCACAACCCCCTGTGGCAGTTCTGCCCAGCATCTGAGCTGCTTTTAAAGATGCAGAATCTGATGGATTTCACCTTTTAAAATGAGTTTGTAGCATCTTAATTGGATACAGGTGTATGCACCATCTCAAAAGGCATACCTGACTCGTCAACAGCTGCAGTCCTTATAGGACACTTGAATTTCATAAGAAGGATATAACACCATCAGGGACTTGTGTGCGCCAGTAATCTTGCTGCTGCAATTTGAAGAGCAAACAAATACTCATTTGCAAGTTTATCTGGTATTTGAAAATGTTCCACTCCTTAGGAAACATACACACTACGTGTTATACTTGAAGCTGCAAACCATTTGGTCTCACTGAACTGAACTGTGAATGCTGATATGATTACCTGTAATATATCCAACAGGTACCCTTTGAAATACAGGTCAAAATCTATCACAGAATTAGGTGTGCTTAAGACAACTAAAATCAATGCACTTAATCATCCCAAAATGTTGTTTTTATGGCCATTTCCCTCTCTTTTTAATTAAAGGAGTGGAAAAAGAGTCAATCCAATGCATGATTTATTATGTTCAGCTTACTAAAATAAATGGAAGAAAAATGCATTTACTATGTAGCTGACTCAACTCAAGAACATTGATTTGATTTATTTATTTAAAATATTTATCCTGCTTTTCTCCTAAGAAAGGACCCAAGGTGTCTTACATCATTAAAACAAAATTTTAAAGTTAAAAATAATAAATTATTTAAATATTTTAAATATTAATATTATAAAGTGGTCTGCTTATATAGTGTCCCATACCACTACAAGTAGTCTCTGGATTTTGTAAATACAGTATGCAGGCTACACATTGCTAACCCCCTGCAAGCTGTGTACACATTTTACCTACCTCAGAAGGATGGAAGGATGAATCAACCATGAGCCTGCTACCCGGGAGTGAACCCCAGGTTGTGAGCACAGTTTTAGCTGCAGTGCAGTCATTTAACCACTGCACCACGAGGCTCAGTGGTTAAATGAAATATTAGATTCCTATTCTGTGCTGTCAGGTCAGAACGACTTATAGCGACCCTAATCGGGCTTACAAGATAAGTAAGAAATATAAAGAATGGTTTTATGAGTTTCCATGGCCAAGTGGAGATTTAAACCCTGTTATCCAGGGACCAAAGACTGTCACTCCACCCATTATACCACAATGGGAAACAGATTGATAAGCAACAAAATGCAAATTGTTTCATTTTAAAACCTCTCCAATATATTCATTTACTAAGGGAAAGACTACCTGATGTCATCCTTGATGAAAGACTCAACAAAAATATTAATCAACAATGAGCACACACAAAATTACAACCCTTTTTAGTCGATGCCTGATTAAGTCCTCACCGAATCTACAAAATAAATACATTATTGCTGCACTGATGCTGCTCATCAGATGTTCTTACACTCAGGCAAGTACAAAATATCACCATGACTGATGGGAAATGCTGTCCTTGAATTGCTGTAGCTACCTAACATCAAAGTAAATGCATCACAAAACCTTACTTTTTGGATGCCACACTTTGGTTTAAAAACAGCTTCCAACTCATAAATGAGTGCTCAACACTTTTTCAGCTGCCTGTGTTGAATGGAATCCTTCTATATCATACTTATGTGAAGATGACAAAGACTGAGAAACCATCTATGGCAAACCCCAATTTTTCCCAAAGGCAAAATAAGCCATTTTTCTATGGATTGGGCATTGGCCATGTGGTGCACACAATTCTGCACTGCCTTTGAGTATTTCAGCACCATTTTGGGGTGGGTACTCAAATGCAGAGTAGGGTTGAGACAAGTGGTGCATTACTTAGATGATTTTTTTTAATTTTGTGAGCTCTCAGGGACATCACAATGTGGTCAATTCATGGAAACCATTCACAAGGTCACCAAAGAACTGGGGATGCCTCTGGCAGATGCAAAGATCAAAAGGCTGGATATGTTTTTGACATTTCAAGGGATGGAACTGAATACCAGTCAGCAGTCTAGCAGGTTACCTGAGAACAAGGTGGGGGAACTTAGGCGACACCTTGGAGATAAGTTGGTCAAGAAAAAGGTAACATTAAAGAAATTGCAGGATTGATCCTCAGAAACTACCACATCTGTCATCTGTGCAAGGGATTGGGAATTGTCACTCTTTGAAGGCATGACCCTCTGTACTCATGTGTGTCATCTAAATTTTGAATTGCAAAGTAAAAGCATCTGACAGGACATTTTGAGATGATTATGTGAAGCCATGAAGGGTTTGAGGAAGCCTCATTATTGCTACATGATGTCTTCTGAGACAGGTTCAGGGAATTGGTACCAGGGGCACAGGGACAGCCAGAGGTTCTGCCAGATGAGGTATGGAGGTTTGGAGGCTGAAGGTCAATAGGGCCATAGGTATAGCATTATCTTCCAGCACTAGATGTAGCTATGCAGCTACCTGCATAGAATTTGTACAGTTTCATACTAGAGAAGGGTTGAGGCAGGTGTGGCCTGCACCAGATTGACACTTGATGCAGTTCTCAGTTTATCTCCATCAGAAGAAGTGGGCGCCTAGATCAATGCAAGGTAGGATGTCACTGTTAGCAATGGCATTCTTTGCTAAGGACCAAGGGTACCAGCATTCTGTGGGAAATTTCCAGATACAAAAGATGATAGAGGGATGGACCAAAGAAAAAGGAAAGTGTGGAGATGAGCAAAAACTGATTTCACCAGTTATGTAGCTTGATAGTATTTGGGAGTTATTTTGCAAAGATTCATTTTGAGGTTAATATATTTTGGGTAGCAGCACTAATTGCTTTGTTTGGAGAGGGTAGTGTCTTCAAAGAGTGACAATTCCTGATCCATTTCACAGAGGATGGATTCATTAGTTTCTGAAGATCAGAAACCCTCACAATGAGGGAAACTCTGCAGCAGAGTCAAAAAGGGATCTATCCCCAAATTTTGAAAAATGCAGGACACCCAAGGAGTCAATGGAGAATGGCACTGGTTGGAAGAATTGCTATAAAAGTAGACTTGGGGAAAATGTGAATTGAAAGTGTTTGTTAGACATTTGAGAAAAGTCGTGACTAGAGATGGGCACGACTAGGGAAAATGACGTTTTCGAGTTGTCTTGTGTCGGAGGCAGTCCGTTTCGGCTCGTTTCCGTTTTTCACGAAATTTCGCAAAAATTAGTCGGTTCGTTTTTTCGTTTTTTCATTGTTGTTAGTACTGGTTTTGGGGGGGTAGCGGGCTCCTGGAGGGAGCTGCAGGAGTCAGCCAGAGCCACAAGTGACGGACTGGCAGACTCTTTGCACCCGCTGTGTCTCACGTACTTGCATGTAGTGCAATGCAAGTAGATCTGGCTTAGGGTTAAGATGGGTTAGCGCAAGGACTAGGGTTAGGCTAGTTACGGGTGAGGTTAGGGTGAGTATTGGGGTGCACCTCTGGGTGCCTCTCTGACCCACTTAGAAGGACAGTGTACTGGCGTATGGGTTAGGCTTAGGCTTAGGGTTCGGGTTTGGGCTACGATTAGTGGGCTGTTTATGCCCGATTGGCACATCCCAGAAGTCTCTGTGGTCAACCTGGCCAAGTGGCCATGCGATTGGTGGAAAATTTGCATGGCCCACTCCCATGGGCGAGCCCATCATTGCAAATGTGCAGGTGTAAAAAAAAAAATAAAATAAAATAAAATAAAATAAAATAAAATAAAATAAAATAAAATAAAATCAACGGAGACTTTTTTTTGCAAGAAAAACCCACTGCTGCTACTGTAAAAATTCAAGCATTTAAAATAGCTAATTTTCGCATGTTTCTGTGGTGCTTTGGTGGGGTTTTGGGCAATGATTTCAAAAAAAATATTGCGGTCGCCATTTTGGATCCCCCGCACTGCATGGCAAATGGATGTGCCCTCCCAGCCTGGTACCAGCAGCGCAGCAGTAGCAATAGGGGGGCGGGGACCCCCCCAAATAAAACACCCTTCTGGCCTGGTAGGTGCCCTCAGACAGTTTTCGCCTACTTTTAGGGCCGGGAATCGGTTTTTTTTTTAACTTTTAAAAACTTTTTTTCTGTGCCGCTTGGCATTGCGCGATCGCCGCAATGCAAGTAACGAGCACGACAAATCAGACCAAATTGTTCGTTCGTCGGTTCAAGCTCGAATTCTGGCGGAGTAATTCCCATTACCGTTTCCGTAGAGTAACGGATACGAGTAACGGAAACGGAAATGGGAATACCGCTAAGTCGTGCCCATCTCTAGTCGTGATGGCAACACATCCCTTGGCAATCTTTGCAATTGTTCCTTGCTCTTTGCATTCTGAAAATAACAAATTCATTGTTGTGTTGGTTGATAGTTGTTCCTAGGCTGACATACAACTTTGACTTTGGCTCTTCTGCACTTACAGTAGCTTTTCAGGTGAGCTGGTAGGATTTGAACTGTTTTGACTTTGACTTCATTGTCTGGATTCATGTTCAGATTTTCCTTGCCTGACTAGTGTGTGGTTGCTATAAGTGTGGCTTTCCTGTACTGACTCAGAAATGACCAGCCCCACTGCAATTTTCCTGAGTCAGGACATATTAGAAAGTCAATTTTAAAATACAGTGGTACCTTGTATAAAGGAATTAATTCATTCCAAATAAAATTGTGTTAAGCAAATTTTCCTTTTTACAAATTTCCCATAGGAATGCACTGAAAATAGGAATCCCTAATTGCAACCATTTTATGTTGTACGGATTTGCCCCATAGACAATTCTGTTAAGCAAATTTCCCCTATCTCCAGAATGTTTAATGTTATACAGATTTTATGTTATACAAACCATTTGTTATACAAGGGTCCACTGTACCTATAAAAGCTTACCTCTTAGAGAAAATAACTGGGGGTCTATTGGTGCAATGCTACTGAAAGAAAGAGTTAACTTTGCATAAATGTACTGGTCTCAGTTTTGGGAGGGAGTTAGTGTTCTTGTAAAAAATGATCACACATTTAACATCCTGTCAATTTTGGTCCTCATTTTGAATACCTCTTGGTGTATGAAAATGATAGGAGATTTAGCATCCCATTTTTCATGCCTCCTAGTGCTTATCACTCCCCACCTTTCCTTGGCTGCTGCCTTGTCCTTCATGGATCAACAGTTCTATGCAATTTGTGCAATGGGGAAGGAGGGCCGTGCTTACCTGCAATTTCTCAGTTACAGACGTGGAGGAGCAAGGGGGGGGGAAGCTACTGTTGTATCATCATCTCATTCAATCCTCAGCAGTGTATGTGTGTGTGTGGAGGGGGGAATAGATCCATTCAAATGTAATCATCTTTTTCTCCTGCTAATATTTCACTGCCTCTTCAAAGCCAATCAAAAGAGCTATCTTTATCTTCATTTTGCAGGAACTGCTGGCCGAAACACCAATTATTGCTGGCTTGTTATCATTGCTTAGTAGTTGCTTAATGTGCAACATTGTTCTTCCTTTTCTTTGTTCCTTATTCTTTTTGCCTCTGTGACTTGTTTAGGGCATTAGTGACAACAGTCCATTGCTTTGACTCAAGGCTAGAAGCTTGAACAGACTGTAACACTGTTCCAAAGTCAAGGTTGCCAACAGATTATAGCATCTCCTCATTCAGTAGATGCTCCTAAGAAGAATGACCTTTCAAAGCAGCCAGGGCAACTCTCGCAATGCATATTTCCAAGTAGAAAAGCAGGCCTGCAATAGGACCGTTTTGGAATAATATCGATGGAGGCCTTTTGAGGGTGGTGGATAATAGACAGGATTGAGAAAAGAGAAATGTAGAACTCAGGAAGAGTCCTTGTGTAGCATTCTTATTGTGTGAGGAATTATACCTCTCACCTCCACGTACGTATCAGACCTAGAAACAGCACAGCCTTTGTTTCTGATGCAATTTCTCAAAGCTTTCTTCTGAACTCAAATCCTAAAACCCTGATCCTGATCATTAAAAAAAAATCATTGGGGGATATCTCTCTGAACTATTTTCTGAACTTTTGACAAGTTTATTGTATTGAGGGTGAATGTTATGCTTGTACATGTTACATTTCCTAAACCCACTGAGAATTTCACTGCCCTACCCCAACAAAGACAGCCAAGCTACTGATATTGTAGGTTTCGGCCGTGCCCTCCATGCCACACTACCACCACCACCAGAAGCCATATCCATACACTGTGCCAAAAAAGCACTCCATTTTTTAAATGGAGACATTTTGATGGGATAATGTTTGCCTTAGTTTTTTCCCCCACCATTAAGTAAAGAACTGTACAAGGGAATTGGACTGAGACCAATTAAAAGACCCATGGAAGGGATGGAAGTAGGGTTGACACTAAAATGTGGGGAAAATTCTCTGACTTATATCTGGATACAGAAGTTGGGAAGGAAGTCACTTCTCCATTCCCCGCCCCCCAAGGAACAAAAATGCTGCAAAGGTTTCTCAGAGCTGGGCTTACCATTAGCAAGGGCAGTTAAAAAAACCATCCACTTTCCAGCCTTAAGAGTTTTAATTTTTGCTTCTTTTGTGTGCTTCTAGACCTTTCTTTAAACAAACTCCAGTTCTTTTGATTCTAAATATATAATCTTAGAGTTCTAGTAAATTCTCCAAACTAAACTGAAATGAAATGCTCCTCCACAGGAATATTTATCCGGTGCTTGGAGAGAATCATATTGTATCTGCCTGCCATGCCATACCTTTGTCAAAGCGAAACATCTCACTGGGATGGGGGATACCCTATTTCAGCATTCAACCCTGACTGAATACATAAGGAGTCAGGCTCAGACTTGTATTGAGTGAAAACCCTGGGGCAGAATCTGCCAGATTCATTTTGTTTTGCTGTAAAAAGTCAACTTACTTCTGTCTTGCATGTGAATGCATAAGCTTCCAAACATTCATATTAGAGGCAGGTAGGTGATCCCACAGCATTGCCTCTATGTAGGCAGCTGCCATAAGAGGGAAGAAAGCAGTTGTGCCAGGGAGGAGATGAAAGGGGTCAGGGAAGGAAGCCTGTGGTGCCTGTGGGAAATCCGTGTGGGCACTGCAAAGAATGGGGCCGGACTGCCCAAATGCAGTTGATGCCCATGCCTTTTACTCATATTAAAATCCATGAAAACTATGTGCTATGTGAACACTTCACAAGGTACAGGCAATGTAAAACTTGACAACAAACCAAAAGCGGAGCCTCCTTTTTGGGAGACTAAAAGGGACATTCTTAAAATGGTAAAATTGAAACAGTCCCTCTCAATAATAAGATACAGGTGCAGAAAATAAGGCATACAATATGTCAGGTGAACTAGGCTAATATATACACAATTCAAGATCCCTTTTTACATTAAAACTGCTGCTCAAGAAATTCAGTGCAGTACCAGAGTTCCTGCATATTTTATGCTGAATATACTTGAAGATGTCTAACAAGGCTGTTAAGTTCCCCTCACAAAAGATTTTCCTTTGAAAATGTCAGCACAATGAAAGACTCCAGCAGGGGCAGGCCTTGCATTTCTTACATTTGACAGTGAAAGCTATATACACAGAATATATCACCCATGGTTGCTGAAGAAGGATCACCAGGTCAGCATGCAGCATCAAGTCTCTCAGATGACCAGGTCAAGTTTGGAGGTCTTGTGAGCAGATGCCATCAAAGTAACATTAGATACAGTCCAAAACTGAATGCCACTTGACTTATGCCATATTTGCTGGTTTTGTAATCCTATGCAAACTTACACAGGTGAACACACTTTCCCTGACACACTACCTAACACATATGTTTAAGGTGGCAGCTATACAGTGGGAAAACGTTATCATTTAATCTCTGCTTTTTATGCTATTATGTGATTCTATTTTGTCAGCTTTTCTATCACACACCACACAATTTCTAGAACACAAGACAAGAGCAAGAACTGCATCAGTAATCAAACATCTGAGGAATGGCTGCCAAGGCAGGCTTATAGTGTGATTTTTTTTTCATTACAAAAACATCCTTTCTGTGATTATTTTTTAAAAACACAACAGTACTTCTCAAGATTTTCTGAGGTTGTGTTCAAACCAGGGAAGTGGTGAGGGAGAAATAATCTACTGGGTGAAATCCTATTGTGCGACTTTTACCAGAAGAATGGTGATGTCATCAGCAGGGGCAATTTGCAGAAATGAAAAATTTCCCCCTCATTCCCCCCTCATGTGGAAGCAGTGGGAACCACAGTATTGGAAGAGGAAGTTTTTAACTAGTGGAAGCCTCACCCGGTGGCAGCAATCTTTGGCAATCAAAGAAGTCTACCACCTCATCTTGTAGATCTCAGAGCTTCTACGTGACAAAAGGGATTACATCGCTATTGTAAAAAATGGCATGGCATAAGCAGGAAGTTTTAATTACCAGGAGTTGTCCTGCAGTGATGATGTCAACACCCTTTTGCAGATATATTTATGCCAACAGGATTTCAGCCATTGAAATTTCTTGGAGCAAAAACGAATATATGCAGCTGGATTGGGAGAAACAGATGTCCTCATCCAGTTCTCTCTAGGGATGGGCACAAATGAAAAACAAAGGGCGTTTATTCATGACCCCTAAGCTGCGCTGTAAATGGCTGGCAGCTCCGGAGCTTAGAAATGTTTTCCCACCAGCTCCGGAGTTTGGAGACAATTAAGTGCGACCCCGCCCACTTTAGCACGACCCAGCGCATTTTTCATGTACCTGCTCTCTGCAGGTGAAAAAAAATTGATGCTGATAAGAGTGCCGGGCTCTCCTGGCTTGTCTGCTGTTTTTTTGCCTCCCGCCCCTTTAAGAGCACCTTGAGACGGAACCAGGAAGTAAAGGAGCGCTCGTGGCAAGTTCGACCGGCACCGGCAGGTTAGTAAAGGCTTCTTTTGTCCTTTTTCCCCTCCCCCCTCATGCCGACAGGAGCAGGAAGTGCTGAGGGGTGGGGACGGAGGAACAGAAACGAACCCCCAAGATCTCTGGTCCGAATTTAAGTGACCAGCGGATCTTAGGGGTCATGTGAAAAGGCCCAAAATGCCGATTCATCAGTTCATTATGTAATGAAATGAAATGAAATGAACCAAAGAAGCAGCATTTTGTTACAGATGAAACAAAGTGGAGTCCCCCCCCCAATAAAAAGAACCATTTTATTTGTCTGTAAAATGGCTCCCTTACCTACTTGGTTGTGTCCCTCCTCTGCCTCTGCCACTGTTGGAGCCACCAAAGCTGCCAAAGCTAGAGAGCGGGCCTGGCAAGCTGGCCTAGGCCTGCCACCGGAGCCCCACCAGCCAACTGAGGAGCGAGCCCATCAGAGCCTCCACCACTGGAGCCCAGAAGGAGTGAAGTAATGAAACATTTTATTACTGTTTCATTTCATATGATTCCCCCAAAATGCTGATGAAACAGAATGAAACGGAAACACATTTTTTTTTCCATTTCATGCCCATCTCAAGTTCTCTTTATGGCACCCTTTTCATTCTCCAGAGTGCAACCCAGTGGGTCAGGACACAAATGGGGTGAGGTGTTGTGCAGGAGGAAAGGAGGATATTCCCTTAAATCAGCTGAAAGCCCTTTCCATGATTGGAGCTCTTGTACTCACAAATCCTGAATCTATGCCTTTTTAGCCAATCCTTCAAGAAACAGTCATGTGAGGGATTTAGTCTAAAGACTTTACTAGGTGGAGCATTTGTAACCATTTATGTCCCTAATTGTAAATAAATTTCCCTGTTAAACAGAGAAAATTTCTCTTGCCTTGCTTTATAATTCTTTATTTTCATATGCCCCCAAACTTTAATCATCATGATCATTTTAAAATTGCAGAGCTGGAAGGGATCTGATGGATCATTGATTCCAACCCTTGTCAAGGAAGCACAGTGGAGAAATGAACTCCCAGAGTCTTGCTCCATGGCCAGATACCCAAAGCAATGAGTTATTCAGCCATTCTCACTATCACAAAATCCTCATTCATTTATTTTATTTTGCTTTTTCCTAGGAGTGAATTTCAGTGCTAAGGCACTGCTCATTTGCAATGGTTGTCTGCCATGGGGCTGCTGCCACCACCTCATCAGGAACTTTCAATTCACTGTTACCTTTTAATTTAGCAAACCCTGGTATAAGTATGGGGCTGACGGGATCAGGATTCCAGGCAAGTAGATATACCTTGAGGAATGGCTGCTCCAAACAGCCATTTAGTGCTGGGAGGGGCCCCTTTGCCTCCCTACACTGAATGCGATGTTTGAATTGTGGACCACGTGGTCCGATAGACTGGGAGCCTATATTAGGTTCTGGTGTAGGTTCCCTACCCATTTTTGCCTCGTGTCATTCTCCCTTCTGCCCACACTTCTGGAGAATGAGTTTAGCTGGTCGCTTCAGGGCCAGATGGTAATTTTTTTACTCAGGTTGGCCAAGAGTAGCAATGAGTTTTCACCCATCCTATTCTCCTCAGGTGAGGTGTGGTCTTCATCCTTCACCAGTCACAATTGGCAGTTAGTGCAAGTAGCAACCCAAGTTAGTCAGTATTAGAAAGTGGATTGTTCTTAATTTACCCGGCAGCCCTCAAGATTAATATGTTAGGATATTAAGAATATTAGAGCATTAAAATTGTCCCCTAGAGGTTAGATGAGGGCTGGCTGGACCGTTTATTTGGGATGGGTGCTGTTTTAGTGGACAGCACCCTCCTAAATTTAATTAGACATGGTAATTGATGTCACTTGCACTATTTTGAGGCTCCCTTGCTTCTGTCCATTACAGTTAACTGTCTACAGTTAATCAGTAAATTGTGGTCCAATTTGACCGCCACAATTCTTGTCTTGCCCCTTTATTTCAGGGGCAAGACATGGGCACTGGCATGGGCAAAGTTTTCCCAATTAATACTCTGTGATAATAAGTCAGTGAGACAGAAGTTTAGATGCAAAGCTTGCCAGCCCCATTTATGTTTGTCACCAAGTGATATAAAGGGGTGGGTGAGAATACGACAGCAGAAATCTCCCATCAGGGAGAGTCCTGGAATTTTTACCATTCAAGGCTGCAATTAGTAGTTGAGGTTGGACAATCCCCTGCATACTTAGCCAGCAACCAAGCTGCGGAAATTTGTTTTCTGGGTTTTTAGAACTCACAGTCCAAAAAATATCAATGAACATGTTATAGTTTTGCCTAGAAATGAGCTGTCTTGAACACAATGCAACTTGTCTTGTGTATGCACAAGATATATGAAATACTGTCTTGGCATTTCCTTTAATCAGCCTGTTTTCCTCATATTAGGAAATAAATAGATTTTCCTTTCTCTTTTATTAATGATACCAACCCTTCCTCACAGCCATGTTGGAACACCAGTGAAATGTTAGAGGGTGCTTTAAGAATGCTGGCCTACCAGCCGTCACCACCGCATCCAGCAAATCTATATTTCTGATAACACACACACATGCACATTTTCATAAGCATATCAAAATGCATAAGAGCTGTGAGGTTTTGAGTTCCAAACTCCAGCAGCTTCTAATATTCCTCCCACCATTATTAAATCAATATCACCTTCTTTGGAGAGGAAAACAAAGAGACACATTTTTAATACAAGCAAAAAAACCACCCAGGACTAGACATGGGCACGACTTGGCGAAATTGTCGTTTCCGTTTTCGGATATCGTTTCCGTTATGTAACGGAAACGGTAACGACAATTAAGCTGTCAGAACTCGAACTCGAACCGAAAAAAGAAAAATTTGGTCTGATTTGTCGTTGTCGTTCCTGGCATCGCACGGCGATCGCGCGATGCCAAGCAGCACAGAAAAAAAGTTTTAAAAATTAAAAAAAAAAACTGATTCCCGGCCAAAAAAGCAGGCGAAAATATGCCTGCCTGAGGGCACCTACCAGAGGGGTGGTTTCTGGGAGGGGGTCCCCAGCCTCCCCCCCTCCTGTCCTGGGCTGCTGGTACCGGGCTGGGAGGGGGCATCCTCGGCGTCTCCATTTGCCATGCGGTGCGGGGGGATCCAAAATGGCGTCCACAATATTTTTTTTGAAATCATGGTCCAAAAAGCCACCAAAGCACCACAGAAACATGCAAAAATTAGCTATTTTAAATGCTTGAATTTTTACAGTAGCAGCAGTGGGTTTTTTATAGCAGTAAAAGATCACACTGATTTTATTTTATTTTATTTTTATTTTTATTTTTTTACACCTGCGCAATGATGGGCTGGCCATGGGATGGGACCATGCAAATTTTTGGACCCATTCTACCAATCGCATGGCCAGGTTTGGACTGACACTTCTGGATGTGCAAGAGGGCATAAAAAGCCGAGGCACTCCCAGAAGAGTCATAGTCCGGGCTTGGATGTGGGTGGGAGAGGGCTGTGTGTAGCTGGCTGCTGTGCTAGACTAGTTTCGATTTCACGGAGCCTTTAGATTTCAGTTAGGCAGGCAAGGAAGGAATTGATTCAATTGAATTTTTAGGAAATAATAATAATTCCTTTCATTCTCTGTCTGCTGTGGGGAATAGCAACGCAGTTTATTCTTTTTTATTCTTCTGCAGTTTGTTAGGATTTTTTTTCTGATAGTGCCTCAAAGGGGGGGAGGTTTGAGTGGGAGGGGAGGTGTGGATTTCTTTTAAAAATTTCATTTGCTTGGTGGCAAGCCAAGGTCATTTCATACCCTGCCTGCAGCTCTGCTGTGGGTGCACTGCCCACTTTGTTTGCAAAAATTGCAATTGCTTTATTCGATGCAGTCTTGTGCAGCAAGTCAGTTTAAAGTGTTTTCTGCCTGCTCTGGGTCATTGTGGGACCCGTGCCCGCCGCCCGCGCGCCCGCCCCTCCCCCTGCCACTGCCGCCGCCCGCCCATGGCCCCCCGCCACCCCGCCCACTGCCTAGGGCACAAAAACACCTAGCGCCGGCGGGACGCCACTCGCTGGGACGTCAAATCGCGTGAAATCACGGCAGCGGTAACGGCAAATGACAAACGACACGACGAAATGACACATTTTTAAAAAATTTCGCAAAAAACAGAAACGACCCAAAACGGACCCATCCCAAAAAACAACAACTCGGAAAAAAAAATTTCTGGTCGTGCCCATCTGTACCCAGGACACAAAAAGCCTCTCTCCGTTACTGTCAAATCTCCTTCAGATGTAATACTGTCTTTCCTGCCAATGCTCTTTAAAGTTAAATATATTCTTGCTTCTTCTGAGGTGCTTGGTTTTTGAGGAGAAAGAACAGTTCTGGGCTTTTCTCTTTCCTTTTTGTGGCAGAGAAAAGCTTGATTCTTCAAAGAAAGAGAGGAAGAGACAACTACAAAAGCTGTTTTGCTTCAACTGGTAAAATGAGATCTAAAGACATGGCAACAGAATGCCTTTGGCTCGCAGGCAAAGATTGCTTGCTACTCTCTGGAGCTCATTGTTTTTTCACACTGTTATTTCATGGTCCCCTTTCTGCATTGCTTACTTATTATTAACTTACCATATTTACACTTCCTGTGTCCAAACACAAACTATTTAAATGCAAGCCAGTGGGTGTTTGGACCTTGAAAAAGCATGTATTTCCGAAGTTTGCAGAACTGTTTTTTTAAAGCTTACAAAATCATTAGGTTTTTTTTAAGTTAACAAAAAAGCATACATTTTAAAGTTCATGTGAAAATGCACATGAAATGTTTACTCAGTACTGGAAATAATATTTGCATTCAAAACAGTGGATGCCTGAAAAGAATGCATAAAACAGAGATATAAAAAGAGTGGAAGTGTGTAATGAGTATTTTTTTTTAAAAAAATTGAAAATGCTTATGGGTTTTCAGGAAGAATAATAATAATTAGCAATTCCACATGAAAAATGGAACAAAATGAAAGAAGAGTAAAAGATTGACAACAGAGGTGCGCTTGAGCTTGACAGATGGATAATTCTTTGCTGTAGGATTGGCAGGGGATGGGAGTCCTCACATAGCAGAAGGCATGCTTTTGGAAACCTCAGGTATTAGCACAGAGCCACATGCCACAGCTTTGCTGCTCTATTTGGTAAGGTGTTAGGATACCCAGGTCTGATTTTGAGCTAGCTGGGCAAGGTCCTGTCACCTTCTCTATGGAGAATGGATGGGTACACTGAGAGACCTGAATAATTCGGTTCCAAATCCTTTGGGTTAATTTAGTCATGGTTGGATGACAGATGTGGCAGTGTGTGGTAGATGGGACAACATAGTTTAGGACAAGCTAATTTGGTTGATACTTCTGGATACACTGTGGTTGGACGCTATTCAAAAATCAGTTATGAGATCCCTAGAAAGAACCCCCCCCCGGACACCTTTATGATGACTGGCAACTCCCATATATTATCACCTAGTGCAATGGGGGCCATGGCCATGATGACCTCTGAAAACAATAATATTCCCCTTCTTAATGTAAAGAAAGGATTTGCTGCCTATATCAGGAACTGGGGAGGGAGGAGTCAGCTGATCTTCTCTTTTCACCCATTGGTCTTAGCTTAACCTACCTTAAGGCATCTTGTCTATTTATTTTGCCAGCGACTTAGAAATGGACACAAAATGATTTTTTTTCCATTTTGTTATTCATTTTTCATCTCATTACATAACAAAATGAAAAACAAAATGACCCATCAAAGAAAAATGAAATGAATGAAAACATGCATTCCTGTGGGGAAAAGCCAGCAGTCCCCCCTCCCCCTGGCCATGTGTCCAATCAGGCATGGGGAAACCATTGGCTTTTTCAACTTCTTTTCTTGCCGAAGGCCCATGCTCCAGTTGATCAGTGCTGGGTTTGGTAGAAAAAATTGTTTAAAAAGCCCACTTTAAACCAAGTTTTAGAAAGCCCGTCCTCCCCCCCACACACAGAATACATGTTAAAAATGAAACAAAAAGAAAAATGAAACAAATTTTCATTAAAAAATGAAATGAAACAAAATTAAACAAAACAAAACAAAAAACAAAATGAACCACTATTTTAGAATTTCATGCCCATCTCTACTTTTCCACCTGATCAAGTGGGGAAAGGGTGGGCTTTTAAAACTTGTTTTAAAGTTTAAAAGTTTTTTTAAAAGTTTAAAATGGTCAGGTAGGCAGTACGATCACCCTGAACTGTCCACCCGACCATTTTCACAGGGCTACTGATGAGCAGGAGGAACATGGCCTTCTCAGGATGATGCTGTTGATGTGGCATGTGAAGAACATGCCCTATGAACGGAGTTACAAAGTGGAGCTGCCTGGATCAGATAAACTGAGACACCAAATTTTTACCTATTGTAAATCAGACATACTAGTCTTTCACCATGATATATGTGAGCTTTCTACATTTAGGGAACTGTTCTGTCAAGGAGGAGTTTTTTAGTCATGGCAGACCCACCTCTCACTTGAAGTGGAATGATTAAAAAATCCATTGTGCCATCTCAGTAGCTGTTCGTGGGAATGAAGCCATGGAATGCTGCAGTACAAGTTCACAAAAGGTAACTTCTTAGCTGTTAGGGTGTTTTCATTTTTTTAAAAAAATGAATCAACTTACAGGACAAAAATAATAATTTTCTCATTTTGAATAACCTCATCTGGACAGACAGTTCATACTTGTCAGAGCTAGTCAGAAAAGCACTCCCCCTTCTGCCCTCTGAAGGTGGCGCCCTCAAATTCTTTTAACTAGCATCACCTAGGTCCCACACAACATGACCAATGCTTAGGAATGCTGCAAATCATAGTCCAAAAAAGTTAAAGGTTACCAAGTTGGGGTTACAAGGCAACTCTCTTATAGCAAAAAACTTAAATGGTCAGTAGTCTTAAAATATTTATTAATTAAAAAAAAGTTAAAATATTTGTCTGTACAAAGATGAGACTAATCTCATGCAAACTCTCTGCATACAATAAAAATAACTCAAATATTAGTAGGATGGGTTTACAAAATAACGTCTTTATAGTAGCGTTTAGTAGAGAAGTGCTGCTATTTCAGTGTGCTTGGAGCATCATCCCAAATAATTTACTTACAAAGCATTTTTAAAAGATTTATACATTGTTCTACAGGAAACAATGCCAAGTTTTCACACTCTTCACTATGATTTACAGTTAATACCCTATTACTACTACTACTCAGAAAACTAGACTTAGACCTATGAACACTGAGTACTGATATCCTCAATACCACTGAACTTTTGAACAATTTATGTGTAATGTACAAAGTTGTCAAAACATTGTTATGTAGCAGAATCCTAAGGACATTCACTTGGAATTAGGTTTCCATGTGTTCTATGGTAGTTACTTTCAAGTAAGTGTACACAGGAGTACAGCTTTAGATATATATATCTTAAATGGTTAAAAAAGCTAGAGTGTTATGGATGACATCTGCTTCTGCTTAATTACAAATCACACTGGATTTCAAATTTGTGTATATTACAAGTAATTTGCATAATTAAAACAATTAAGGGGCTGACATATCATGATAATTAGAAATGCGTCAAACTTGAATGTTGTACAAAAGAGAGCTTCAATATGAAACATTAAGTCACTGAGAATGAAATATCCTGCCGATTCCTGAAATGCAACCTTGAACTTCTTTTCATAGGAGCCTTCCTCTGCACAGGGGGCTCTTTGGATTATCAGGATTTCCTTTACATCGCTGGGTTTTGAAACTCAAAAAACATTGACACAAAAATGCATGCCATTCACTTCCTCCACTGTAGATGCCACAGTATTTGACTTGCATTCTTATGGCAGATTTCCTTTTTATCTCATTTTCCGTAGTCTTATTCTGTTCTCTTTGTCTCTCTTTTTAAGGATAAGTATGAATTGGTTGAAAAAATGCTCTTGGTCTTTCTTCTTCTGCACAAGTCGAAACCGTTGATCTGTGCCGTATCTCTCTGCAAATTCCTTAAATGTTGTTCTGGAGGAGGAAGAAGAATCAGAAAGGAAATGATCAAACATAAGCTATATTGTCACAAGGCTCTTGGCTTGTCAATATATTTCCCTTACCTCTCCCTATCTTGGTGACATACAAAACCTCCTTTCCCCTACTGCAGTCATTGTAACTGCATCTTGTTGTCACTCAACAATGATGAAAATGGAAAGTCAACATTTCACATACTCATTGATCACATATGAAGGGTGCAACTAGACAGCAAGATGTTACCTGGCTTTATTGGGATAAATAGGGTCACTGCAAGAAGCACTATGCAATTTGGGAAGATTTCTGCACTCACATGCAAGGATTGTGTGGGTTTGGGGCAGGGTACTATATAATACCTCAAGAAATTCTATTTAGCCCATTCTTCCCATTAAAAGGGGGGAGGAGAACAAAAATCCCTCTGTGTCCCCACCCATCTCATCATCCTTCAATAGTGGGTAAAAGCTGCATTTTTTTCAAAGACTGACATATTATCAAATTAGCATGCCACTAATTGATTCAGCACTGGCTTTTATTTTTTTTTTAAAAAAGAAAGTCCTCTGCTTTCTCATCTCTCTCTCTCTCTCTTTCTCCCTCCATCGAGGAACAGGAGAACACTGGCATTTGTTTTAAGTTTATTACCTCAAAGACTGAATAGATCCCTTGTTTCTTTTTAATCAGCCTACCAATTCTTCTATGACTGCCATGTGTCTTTGGTTAGTTCACAAATGAAAAGAATACAGTGGACCCTTGTATAACAAACAGCCTGTATAACATAAAATTTGCACAACATAAAAAATTCCGGAGATAGGGGAAATTTGCTTAACATAATCGCCTATGGGGAAAATCCGTACAACATAAAAATGGGATCACTCCGTTTTCAATGCATTCCTATGGGAATTTGTATAAAGGAAAATTTGCTTAACATAATTTCATTTGGAATGAATTAATTCCTTTATACAAGGTACCACTGTACTAGTTTTTGGCAGAGATAACTTTCTCAAAATGCAAAGAAATAAACAATAAAAATAAATGAATGAATAACCGACAAAGAAAAGTTGCTTGTTCTCATGCTTCAAGTGCGGGAATTCACAGGATTTAATGAGAATCTAAGAGGTTGTTTCAATGTGTTCAGATAATCTGTCTTGTTGAAAATGAGAAACTGAACAGTTCTTTACATCTAGGTAAAAGGTATATATATTCAGGAACTAGGTTTAATGCACTAGAACTCTTACAAGCATGGTTTGAATTCTGGATTATAGAAATATTTCCTTGAGACAAGAGCCTGGAAGTTTCCTTGACAGCAATGTATGCTGGAAAAGGTAAAATATTTTCATTAAAGAAACAGCACATTAGACTACAGACAAAGTAGATACCACAATTCCTGCTAGATGAAAATATTTTCTGGAAAGGAAGATTACTATTATTTTTTGTATTACATGGAGGAGTATTTAAAAACTGCATCTTCCCATCCAAGCCTGTGAAGTAGACCATCTTAAACAATGACAAATCTAACAAAGTTGCAGTGAGGGGGATGCTCTGGCTATTCCCATCAACTATCCACTATGTTCCATATACCCTAGTGGACTACCTCAAGACTGTGGTGGCAGAGTGGCCTTAGGATGAGGAAAGCAGAAGTGGGAGTCTGGGAAAATATGAGCCACATCTAGGGTGTGGGGTCAAAGAAAGGGAAGAATCTGGGCTTAAAGGGAGAAAAAGAGGAAGTGAATGACAGTTCATTGCTCTCATCAGGCACAGGATTAGAGGTAGGGGCAGAGACCTGCTAAGAGCCACTTCTTCTTCTGCATCTTGACTAAGAACTAGCCCTTGCGTCATCAGGACCCACAGAACATCAAATGGATCAGCTCTCTGCCAGACAGAAGCTGTAAAGGGTAGCAGCTATGGATTGCCCCACCTGCACCCCCACAAGAGATGTCCAGGGAACAGACAGAGCCATGACCTGGATGACCCACAACCAGATGAAGAAGCACTCAAGAAGAAAGAGGCACCACCAGGGGCTGCAGCATCTGATCAATTAATACCATGAGATGCTGGGACAAGGACACTTTCATTGGCCCAGCATTACTCACCTTCCCTGAGGGGCCCTAACTGACTGAGGTCACTGTGTGAACTCTAACCCAGCCTGGGACAGGGAGATCTGGTGGACCAGCTAAAGAAATGTAAAGGACAGTGAGCAATGAGAGGCTAATGAAGTAAAGCAAGCCTTCATGGAGTGTTGGGAGCAGTGAGGCGTGCTCAAGCTGGCCAACCTGATGTTACATACCACTTTCCAACCCTAATAAAGGTTAGTTCTGGCAACATTGAGAGTCTTGGGTTCATGGAGACTATGGTCAAGGAAACCTTCTCAGCTACCTTGGCCTTGGATACAGATGGCTGCAGTCTCAGTTGCCTGCTTATATCAAACTTTCAGTTGGTTAGTTTGCTTCTGATCCAGGGCACACCCAGCATGAACCTGTCTGTCATATCTGGTCATGGTGCACTGTGTGGTATAATGGTACAAACTAATGAATATAACAAATTACCAGTATGCATTTGTTAGAATGAAGTTTTGTCCAGGGGAGACCTAAGGACTGTTACATATGTTTGTGCAGGTTAAAATTTGTGTGTGTGTGTGTGTGTGTGTGTGTGTGTGTGTGTGTGTGTGTGTGTGTGTGTGTGTGTGTGTGTGTGTGTGTGTGTGTGTGTGTGTGTGAGAGAGAGAGAGAGAGAGAGAGAGAGAGAGAGAGAGAGAGAGAGTTCAAATTTATATTTCACAGATAGGAACTCATTCAGGAAAAAAACATACCTTGGTGACAATTTAGATTCTTCTAGCAGCTTTTTAAACCCCTCTTTGGCTAGTAGTAGCTTGTTTTTCTTTTCCTTGTATTCTTCTCTAATCCGAGTCTTGACAAACTGCTCAAATATCTTAAGAAGAGAAAAAATGGGAAGAAAAGGTTACTTACTTAACACTAGGAAACTAGTCACCTGTTCAATATATTCCATTTGTTTAGTTCATTCTTGAAAAGATGGTAAAAGCATGATTCAGAGATTTTTTTCACAGCCCATTCTCCCAGTTTGGAGAGGTCCTTCATCTTCAAACTTAGCCACCTCACTGCTTATCCCTGTCTCTAAGTCAGGCATGTCCAAACTTTGGCCCTCCAGATGTTTTGGACCACAACTCCCAGAATTCCAAGCCTGCATTTCCAATGGCAAAGTACTGTGGGAGTTGTGGTCCAAAACATCTGGAAGGCCAAAGTTTGGACAAGCCTGCTCTAAGTCATTTATGAACAGATTGAAAAGCACTGGTCCCAGGACAAATCCTTGGGCCACACCACTTTTCACCTCTCACCATTGTGAAAATTGCCCTTTGATGCCTACTCTTATCTATCAGCTCATGGACTCTGAGCTATCTGTGTTGGATCAGGAAAGAGATCTTGGTGTGCTGGTGGACAGCTCAATGAAGGTGCCTACCCAGTGTGTGGTAGTGGTGAAGAAGGCCAATTCCTTGCTAGTGTCATCAAAAAGGGGATTGAAAATTAAACAGCCAACATTATAATGCCATTGTACAAGACGATAGCAAGGCCACACCTGGAGGACTGCGTACAGTTCTGGTCAATGCATCTCAAAAAATATATAGTGGAACTAGAAAAGGTAAAGAAGAGAGCGATTAAAATGATTAATGGGCTGGGGGACATCCCTTATGAATAAAGTCTACAGCATTTGGGGCTCTTTAGTCTGGAAAAAAGATGCTTGAGGGCGGATATAATTGAGACGTACAAAATAATGCAGGGCATGAGTCAAGTGGATAGAGGGACACTCTTCTCCCTCTCACAAAATACCAGAACTACGGGGCACCCATTCAACTGGTGGGTTGGGAGAGTGAGAACAGACAAAATAATTTTTTTACCCAGTGTGTTGTTAGTTGGATGATAGGAGTGCTAAGCTCAATGAACCTGTATTTGACTGACTATAGTGCAGTTTCATATGCTCATAGAGGCACTTCAGGAAAGTAGTATGCATGTAAATGAGATAACTGCATCCTTTTTTTATCATAACTAACATCAATTGACTCGACAACAAGTAATATATGCTTGCAAAACCATGCTGCTTTCTCCAAGACCATTTTAGTTCTCTGCGCCTCTTTACTCACAATGTACATTCCCCAAAGCTCGTGGTCTTATTCCTTCTATATCTCTAACTGTTGTTAATTTGCTGTGACCTTTTCACTCTAACTGATTTGCAAGATGAAGCAAAATGCCAATAAAATAAGAGAAGGCTCAGTCCACAATCCAATTCTGACCCATTTAGTTTCAGAACAACGGTCTTTTTGTGAAAAGACTGGAAATAAAAGTGCTTGACAGTTGTCCTTATGCCTATGATGTAAAGTATAAGCTTCATTGTCACAAATGTAAAGTATAGGGCTTGTTGGCCCAGTATCATACTGATTGATATTCAGCTTAGTGCATAATGTTCCCATCAGTTAGAGGTTAAAAGAACAAGAGATTGCTGGGAACTATTTCATTCAAACCTCCCAAACATAACAAAGCAGCTCCCTGGCTAATTGAATCACCACAACATATGACTTTCTTGATCTGCACAATTAGAAACAAAACCTTTGGGTTACAAGACCAATTGCAAGATTTACTAAGGCTTCTGAAGTGAGCACATTTGCAAGAGTAAATGATGGAAGACTGAGGACTCTACTCCCATTAGGACTACCTGCCTCTGAGTCTTTTGGATGCTTCTTTAGACTACAGAGTATATCCATGTCCATTCAGAGGCTTAATCAATATATCCTGTAGAGATGGGCACGAAATGAGCGATTTTTTGTTTTTGTTTTCGTTTTTTTGTTTCGTTACGCAATGAAAACGAAATAAATTTTTCAAAAACAAAATGAAAACGAAAACGAAACGACCAAATTTGTCGTGTTTTTCGTTTTTGTTGCAGCAGATTCATTGAACTAAAAAGAATGCTAACGAAACAGCAATTTTTTGTTTTCATTTTCGGTTTTTCATTTCATTGCCTAACAAAATGAAAATGATTTTTTTGCAAAAAAGTCACAAAAATGAAAACAAACTGAAACGGACCCCTAAACGACCAAATGACAAACAAAACACCATTTTTTTGAGTCGTGCCCATCTCTAATATCCTGTCTGCTGCCATGCTGGCTCATCTGGTCACATTCATGCTGGTAAGCCAGTGCAAGCCACTGTCTACTCTACCTCTTTCTTCTTCCTCTGGGGCTGCTATCAGTTTCATTTCATTTTTGACCCCATCTCTTCCATACACCAGCTGGCCAGTGCTCAGTACCCTGAAAACAATCACTTACTATATTTTATTTTTTTATTTTATTTTATTTTATTTTATTTTATTTTATTTTTATACCGCCCGTCTTCCCAGGGAACTCTGGGCAGTTAACAATAGAATTAAAACAACAATAAAACACAAGATGAAGGCAATACAATAAATAAGTCTATTTCCTCTCATCCTGGATGCAGTTCATGTGATTTCCCAGCCTAACACAGAATCCCAGGGCAGCAGCCGAGGTATACATATAGCTTCTGCAAAGAAAATGCCTTGTGACAACCAGCTCTTTAGGAAAATGAGGAGAGAAACGGGATGAAGTTGCCCTCGGTCAGTCCTCCATGCAAAAGAGTTGATCAGCCTAATTCTGTTTATTTGCAGGCAAACCGTTGGATCACACAACCTTTTTCAAAGAACAATAGCAAACGGGCTATTTGCTGCTGGCAGAGCCATGTTTTCTGTTTTTCTTTTTTTGACTGAAAACCTTATCGGGTTCTTTTAGAAAAAGCAACAACACCCATTTTATTTTATTTCTCCTTTCCTGAGAGTGTCAGAGAGTAATATAATAAGAGGCACATTTTAATTGTTCCAGGAAACAGTCCTCCATGAGGTCAAAAATAGAGGAATACATTATGCTGACATTAACAAACGGCTCATGGTTGCAGCTTCTGAACCATTAAATGTGGTGCTATTTCCAGATCTAACATTTTCCCCTGCTTCTCCATACTCCTTTGTTCTCAGGGTTGCTAAATCAGGGATCAGGGTGGACCATGGTGATGCCCGCAGGTTGGGACATAAGATCAATAAAGAGCTGTGGGCTTGTTGCTGGAACTGTTGATGAAGAGGCAGCAAAAATGTTTGCCTTGAAGAAGAAGAAGAAGAAGAAGAAGAAGAAGAAGAAGAAGAAGAAGAAGAAGAAGAAGAAGAAGAAGAAGAAGAAGAAGAAGAAGAAGAAGAAGAAGAATGGTGCTTAATCATTTCCCTTGCACAAGTTCTCATCTGACTTGATGGCCATTCTGGCAATCAAAATACAATGTGTGTAATCTTCTTTTCTGTTTATGGAGAAGCCTTTGCAATAAGGATAGTAACAAACCGTTCCTTTCCTTATCCTGACTTGAAGAGAGTAAATAACACATTGTACAATCTGCCAAACAGTCCTATATTTTGACATTTGATCTTCCATCTGCTGTGGGAAAAAGTCCTTGAATGAAAAAATTCTCCCAAATGAATCTGTGCTGCTTAGCTAACCCTCATCCATGACATGGCTGCCACACATTTTCTGCACTGTCCGAGCAACCATCTCTCCTTTCCTTTGCCAGAGGCTGTATCATCATATAGTAGGGAGAAAAGTGGGCACAGTGAGGATTCAGATTAAAAGAAGGGCACCTCAAAATGGGAGTGCAGGGGAGTGGTATCAGGAGACAGGTATCTAGCTATTTCATGTGCTCCCAGAAGCATATGGTGGGAACACTGTGGGATACAGGAAGCTGGACTAGATTGGCCTGATCCAGCAGGGCTCTTCTTATGTCATTATGTTCTTAAGTACTTGTGCAATATAGAGTTTATGCACTTCAGTCAATTGCTCTATTCTCTATCGACTGACTCTGACTGTTCCTACTAAGTCTCTATGCACCTTCCTCTCCAATTCTAGCAGAATGCAGCCATTGATCTAGTAATCCAATGATAAATCCTCATTCCTGAACTAGCAACCTTGTTCAGGAATAAGGATTTTACCATGGGACATTTCTCTTAGCTTTCACCTGTCTCTCAAGTTAAGCTCTTCTACAATGCATGTCTAAAGGAAAGGTTACCAAAGGTGAGGGAATTAATCCAGCGATATACAACGTTCCAGTTGGCCATAAGAACAACAGTTATAACATTTCATAAATGTCTTCCTTGAGTACTAGGTTATTTTTCCTTCCAGATATATGAACACCACGTTAATCTTCTCTGTAAAGAAAATACGAAAATTGTTTTTCATAACCATTTTCTCTGAGTGCACAATATATTTCACAAATGATACCCATGTCACCAATATTTCAAAGCTAATACCCACAGCATAAGCTTGATCGACTCTTCATTAAATAATTTTACTACATCATGTGCAAACTTGATAAATGCAAGGAGCAATAAAGCTTGATTGACTAGTCAAGGTCTAGACTGTGCCCTTGCTTAAATCACTGAAAGGAAACAGAGGGTTCCCCTTGCTTTAAAAAGTCTGCTCTTTTTAAAAAGTACATTGTTAGTTTCCACTATGAGATGCTGAATTGCAATTTTACCTTACAAGTGCAACTTGTTTTGTTAAAAGAAGATGCAGTTTTAGAATGTTTAGAACAGGATTTTTTTTTGACAATGATTACTTTTTAGCAGATACTTAAGCTCTATGCAGGCATTATAGCCCAGAGGTGAGAAGAGCCGTGAATATGGTATGGATGGGAAGCCCACTTTTAAACCCTGCCTCCCAGCCACCGGATGTCAATCAGATATTTTCCAATTGACCACAAGGGTCTGAAGAGTTGTTTGCAAGCATGTTCAGCTGAAGATGCCTGCAACTTTTCAATGAAAAGAAACCCTCCAGCTGAAAGCACTAAAAGACACCTCTTCCGACTTTGCAATGATGTCTGATGACAACTTACAATGCCTGTTTAGGGCTTTACTTTGCCCATACAGGAGTTTGAGCCCAAAGGGAGGGTTGAATGCAAAGATTCTCTTCTACCCATGGAATATACTTTTTTGTCACATATGATACAGCTCAGTTACTTATAGGTTGAGTACAGATGGGCACGAAATGAAAAACAAAATGCTGTTTTGTCATTTCGTTAGGTAATGAAACAAAGAAGCAGCATTTGTTATGATGTAATGAAATGATCATTTTTTTGTTGTTGAAACAAACTGTTTTGCTCCATCTGTAAAAGGGGTCCCTTACCTGCTGGGCTGGCAATGAGCCACCACCGCCACTGCCACCTCCACCAGAGCCTAGGGGAGGGAAGAGGAGGAGCTGGGTTCCCGCAGCCGCTCTGGAGCTCCCCACCTCCTTCTCCTCAGCACTGGCTTCCAGCCTCCTCTCAGCTGGGAGGAGGTGGGGGTGATTCCCTGGGTCCTAGAGGAATCACATTTGGTTCCAGACAGCCATTTTCAGAGGCGTCCAGCAGAAGCTGCCATCAGCTGTACCCCTCTAAAAATGGCACACTTGCCACCAGGGGATGCCCGTGGTGCTGCCTGCGCCATTTTTAAAGTGATCCAGCTGATGGCAGCTCAGCTGGACTGCTCTGAACATGTCCTGGTCACCACCATGGGAGCCTCAAACAGGTGACCTGGCCATTTTAAAGGGGTCCAACTGAGCTGTTATCGGCTGGACCCCTTTAAAAATGTCCCAGTCACCACCGGGGGAATCTCCTGGTGGTGACCAGGACATTTTTAAACGGATCTAGCCAAGTTGTCATCGGGTGAACCCTTTAAAAATAGCCCAGTCACTACCGGTGACTGGGCCAGTTTAAAGGGGTACAGCTGATGACAGCTCAGCTGGAGCCCTTTAAAGATGGATCCTGGGCACCAAATCTAGGACCCAGGGGAGCCTAGATTTTTAAAAAAAAATTGTAAGAAAGAAAATGAAACGGGGTTGGCACGAAATGAAACAAAACATTATTTTTCCATTTCATGCCCATCTCTAGAATTGAGGCTTTCTCAATAGTTCTATGTATGTTGAGGGCACCATGTAAGACATATTCATTTAATCCACATTTCTGAGCAGCTACTGTCACAAATGAAAACTAGATGCTTGTTTTATAACCTGCCTTTCTTCAGTTAAGCCGGATGCAGAGGTTAGGACTATGATTCCCTGCTGTGCCTCTTTGACAAGAGCCTGAAATGATGATTGAGAGGGACCCGTGATTCCCCCAAATGTACCTTTTGGTCTGTTCCATATATTTATCTATACAATACAACCATCTCCCTCTCTGATGGCTACTTTCATACTGTGCAGGAGAAAAGTGAAAGAGAATCATAAGATTCTTTCCCATTCAATCAGCATAAAGCCAAAAGAGCAAGGGAAGATTTCTTTAGAAAAGCCTGATATGGTTTCTCTTGCCCACATGGCTGCGTCTGTGTAGCCCAGGACTATATTGGTTCATAACATGATGAATGTGGCTTTTAATATGATATATGGGTGCAAGTAAAGGGGAATAAATAGTAGTTCCACCATTTTAAAAATGTGACCATGAATTGTTTATGATTTGAAAAACAGTGCACATTATGAAACCTGGAGGGAGCATCTGTGGGAGAGAGGGCCTCCTTAGAGGTGACACTTTAGTGGATTGTTTTTACTACTTTGGAGAGGCTTACTTAGCATGTTATTTAAGGTCCTTTTTGTGCAAGGTGATTTTTTTCATATTCTCGAACAATTTTTTAAAAATAATATATTGGAGATGGGCACGACTTAAGTCATCAGTCTTCATACAACATGAAGTGTGCGGCACCACCGGGAGTGCAACAGAGCTTATGGCCAGGCTCAGGGAGCTTTACGCAGGCCACAGCCAGGCAGCACCAGCCCACAGCAAAGGCAGAAAGCTAGGCATGGGGCTTCAGTGGCAGTTATCAGGCCCCTGCCAAAACCTATTCCAGAGACTAAAGAGTTAATGCCTGAAGAAGCCCCAGATGGGGTTTCTGAGATGTCACTTCCTCCAGCAGCTGTAGAGGAGAGTGACTCAGCATCTTCAGGAGATTCTCCACCCCCACAGAGGGCTGCTTGTCGAAGGCAGTGAAGACTTACAACCAGGAGAAGCAGAGACAAGCTTTATCTGAGCCACCAACGTCTACATTTAGGGAGTCCTGAGTTTTGACAGGGTTAGTTTCTGGGGAAGTTATGTTGCTCTCTGGAGACATAAATTAAGCATTCAGGACTGAGGCATATTGTGGGAGCAACACATTGATACCACAACTTGCTACTGCTTTCCTGCTTGATCCTTGTTCATGCTTGGTGTGACCCTGGACCTTGTCTCTCTTGGCTATGGACTTTCTCAGTGGATCTGACATAAGCTACCATTGACATTCTGGCTTGACCTCTGGACAGTTTATCTTGGACTCTGCTTTGCTATCTGAATAGGTGTGATCTTGCTATAGGTTTCCTGGACTTTGATTTACTTATGATTTGCTGTATTGGGGTTTGGCTCTGAGTTTCCAATAAAAGCCTGAAGTTACCTGTGTGTGTGAGTCTGTGGGTCGTGACAGTGATGAAGTTCAGCCTGAGTCACAACCAGCTGCACACCTTCCTTCTAGCCCTACTGGCGCTGGGCTCCCTGGAGGACAAAAAGCCTTTTCCCTGCCATGGTGGCTTTCAGGTGCCTGCCCCAACACTGGCTTTTTCCCGCTTCAATGGTGGCACCTTTTTGCTATCCAAGTCCATCTCCTCCAGGACACCCAGCACCACAGCAGGGGAAAGCCAGTGTTGGGTGGGATGTCCATGGCTTGTCAGGTGAAAGCCGGCAGCCCTGACCCAGCGAGGAGGGGAGCGGTGGGTCACGGAGCAGCAGAGCTGCTGTTTCAATCCTGGGACGGCAGTGGCCAGAAGTCAGCAGCCCTGGCCCAATGGCCCTGATGCTCATATACCAAGACATTGCTCATTTATCAAGGCAAAAATCATTAGAGATTTTTGCTCACTGATCAAAATATTCATAAACCAAGGCACTCATAAGCCAAGGTACTACTGTATCTTTATCTGTGATTCTCAACTTCTGTACTACCTGCTGCATTTTGGGCTATACAGTGAAAACGATCTCATCTCTTATCTTTCCTGTAGTTTTATGAAGTTGTGCTTTAGTACTGCACTTTCCTAGTTAATAATTGTGAACAATGCAGGGAAGTAAGTTAGTGGAAAGCCTTTATGAATGGTGAAAACAAGCAAGCAAGCAAACTCACCTGTTTACGTTCTTCTGAGTTCAGCAGAAGATAACGTGGATCGAAGACTATTTTGTGTAACTCTTTTTCCCATGTAGAAAATGCAGAGACCTGAAGGCAAGTGTGACAGAAAGTGAGACAGAAACAATTTACTAAATGCTTGGGGATTCATCACTTTTCAGCCATCAAGATGATGGAGCCAAATGCAGGCATGTAGAATTGTAAGATTTTGGACAAACTTTGTCTGGCTTTCTTTCATTGCAGTTGGAATGATGCAACCTCCAATTCAGATCAAATGCAGATCAATCTGATTTAGACAACTCTGAATCATTCTGACTTGGTTCAAGCTGTTTCAAGACCTAACAGTTTATTGTTGTTGTTCTTGTTAAAGTGTTTGTTACATGATTTTACATGTATTTCTACTGCAACAGACTAATGTGCCTAGCTCCATGGACCAGTACTGCAGTTTCTTCTTGATCCTATATGTCATCAATTTCTTGTCCAGGACTTAACTGGTCAGCTTTCATATTTCCATAATAAATGCTGCTCTTCTCCTGGTGAAGAAAAGTGAATTCTAATTAAGTATATGCAGATTGCGAACTTGAAAGGGACACAATATTCCAACCTTTATAGCATGTGGAATTGATATTATTTTTAATGTGAACTATGAGTACACGTAAATGGGAATAAATAGCATTTCCACTGTAAAAAGCACTGAGGCTTGGTAAGGTTGCCAATTAATTTTAAAACACACCCATTTGTTATCTCTTAATGCATTTTAAAGGTTTGCTATCAATAATGTGTGTTATCTCTTATGACTGTGGGCTCTTTGTGAAATGTGCAATTGTAAGGCAAAAGAGAATCTTTCCCATTCAGTTTACAACCCCAGGAAAACTTGAGAATGAAAACCCCATTAGAAAAACCCAATCAGATTGTCTTTCCCACATGGTTGCATCATTCACTCATGCCATGGCCAATGATAACATGAGATCACTACATGATAAAATGCCTTCCAAATAGTTACTGCTACAGCATGGACATTTCACGTCAGTATATTTATGCTCCCAGAATCTCCAGTAGGGATGGGCATTTTGTTTCGGAACCAGTAGCTTCCAAAACAACCCATGAGAGCCCAGGTGGTGCTTGGAACCCTCTGATACACACCCAGCCAATGTCTTACCTTTCTCTTGGTTCACATGGGGTTAAACTCCAACCAGAACTCAGGCTGCAATGTCATCTTTGCTTGCTCTGTGGTGCTCGCCAATCAGGAGCTGTGTAGGGACCAACATCATCCCGCCTCCCTGTCTGATTGGCCAACACCACAGCACAATCAAAGATGACGTCACAGCCTGAGTCCTGGTTGGAGTTTAACCACGCATGAGCCCAGAGAAAGATAAGACATTGGTTGGGTGTATATCAGAGGGTTCCAAGCACAACCTGGACTTACTTGGTTCACAGAGGGTTTCAAGCACAATGTGGGCTTGCTTGCCCATCCCTACCAGCCAGCATAGTCTACAGTCATCCTGTCTGTGGGATTCTGGGAAATGTAGCCCACAGATGTCACATTTCCAATCTCTGGCTGTGGGTATGGCTGAAGGTTCTATGCAGTCCCATAAAATCTGAAAAGGTTGCATTGGTACAGAATAATGTACCAAGGAGACAATCAATTCTGAAGAAAAGGTGAAATATACTATGAATCATAAATATTGAGATTAACTATATATCTGTCAGTCTTATACCCGAAAGTTTAAAGTTGATAAACTGTGTAATCACCATAAATGTTTGTTACATATAAAAATGTCATGATCACCTCACATTTATCAATGTGCCGAATAGCTGTATAAGGGCTTTCATAGCCCCCCATTTCCTCTGTTTATTAAACTTATTCATTATGATTAGAGCAATCTCTAAAATTATATCAGTAAGCACATGTGAAACAGTTTGGAACTGAAAAACCATTCAAGAATTTAGGATGAGACATTCAACAGCTTCAGTGAAGACTGGCTTGGATTTTCACTGAATAACCAACCTGCTACATGGGAACAGTGACACAGTTAAGTATAAACCAAAAATCCTGAGATTAGACTGAAAAAAAAAAAGAATATTGCCATTTGGATATGAGTCAAATCATGCAGAGTCCATTAAAACACCTAGCTTTATGCACAACAAATGATAGGAACATAATAGCATTCAACCGTCATATGTATTGATAAGAAAGCAATATTTTTTAAAAAGCAAATGGAACTTAGAATACTGCAGCATGCCTACTGGGAACACTGATATTATATCTCATTCCTATAAATTATGACAATCAGACCAATCCAGCCTTATTGCTTACCCCTCTTTCCAGTAGCATATCTCGAAAATGGGTAATACGTTCTTCCAAAGGAAGCATAATCTGATGTTCCGATGCTTTCACATTTTTCTCTTCTACTTTGACCTTGTCTAGCTCAGCATTCTGAGGATCTTCCAGTCTTAAATAATGGAAGAGATATGTGGGATGGGAATATATTTGTAACTCTCAGTTATCTTTACAAGCTCAGCAGCAAGGCGTTCAATAAAAGGAGCACAATTTTTTTCTGACACAGCATAGCGGAAAAGGATCAGCTATGCTTAAATGTGATATACAAAGCCAACTAGTTTTAAGTTGAAGCAGTGGGGTTTTCCTCCAGGCTTTGGAATCACCCATTGTTTTGCTGCATTAAAGGGTGACTTTTGCCCCTTTGGGAAGTGTTCCTCCAAGTGTTCAAGCAGTGTGTTGGAAGGGTTGCAATACTTTAGTGTTCCTAAACCCAGAATTGTCATCCCTGACATTTATGGATAAATTTGAGGCTAAAGCCCTGAAGGAAAAGTCTTCATATATTTGACTGAAGGTGCTTACAATCTTCCATGTCTACAGTTCGCAGTAGATCCTACTAAAAGACTTTAAAGACTTGTAGATGTTGTTTTTTCTTTGATGAGGTTCAGTGGCACATTCTAGGATTTTATAACACATTCGTCCATGTATCACATCACATTGCAAATCCCAGGGCTCCATCAGATGGAGCCATGGCATTGAAATCATATCAAATGGCTTTAATTGTGTAGTGTATCCATACTCTGATCCCTGATTCTGTAGAACTCCTGTTATACTGGGGATTCTGAGCACATTCAGTGAGATGTAAAGGACTTCCCTTCAGATTCTTGTATCAAAAGGGTTAAATTTAAAGGCAGTTATCACATGGGTGAGGATACTGAGGATCCAGTTCTTTAGAGGGAAGGAGAAAATTATGAGGGTTGCAGCATGAAATTTTCTCATCATCCATTTTGTCAAAGAAATGATTTAAACATGTCACTACTCCTACATCAGTTGAAAAAAAGATTCATCAACATGATCTAATTTTCAGTGGCAAAAACCATCTGAATATTGAGCCAAATCAATTGCATTTGTAACAGATGAGACACTTTTAGCCACTGGATGCAAATATATATGTATTCTCACAGGGTTCTGAAGAGCATTGTTGGAATGGAAAATGCTAAAATCAGCTTTCAGCTATTAAACTGCCTTATCCGCTAAAGCAATTCAGGTCTTCATCTTTGATTTTCTTGCCATCAATAACTGTACTATACATTTTCACTCTTAAATTATACTAGAATGGATACTGTGTGGTATTAGTAGCTCCAAAGGCATCAAATTATCACTCTTTATGTTAGACTAGAGACTTGGATATTGTATTAGCTATTTTGATTCTTCCCCAATTATCCCATGCTGCAATATGATCTATGAAATTTCCAGTCTAATCTCTGGCAATCACAAAGAATTTTTTTATACTCAGTGAGATGGATAGGAGTCCAGAAAACTGATTCACCAACAAGGGTGACAGTACAGAGTCTCTCTGTAGGGCTAATTAGAAAGTGATTCAACAGATCAGATGGTTTGTGCATGTATACTTGAACTTAAAATAACTATAGACGTAAAATGAAGTAAGAAAAGGTTACCACTTATGCTGGTAATGGGATAGGGAGGTGGATTTCAAATCCTGATGGAAAGAAAGGCCATTCTGCCACCGGCCCATCTGGAGCCAGGACCTCTTTGCCCCCCCCCCCCAGGAAGTAGCACAAGAACAGTTGCGCTCAGCTATTGCAAGCCATGCGAACGGGGCAGAGCAAGAGCCCTACATAACACAGCCTCACCACCAATGCAGTTTCTTTCTTCCCTGGCTGGCAGCAACCCACCTGCCTGCTGCCTATTAAAACCTAGTGTGTCATAATATGATCACCTTAAGGGGGCGGATAGGAATTTTTGCATTCCCCCCTCCCCGCCCCAAGATTGGCAGAGGATTTTTTGCCTCTCCCACACTGGCACAGGTAGCACAGCTTTGGCCATGCTGGTGGGAAACGTAATCCTCTGGTGAGTTCCAAAATGGTGAACAAGTTATGCCCCTCACACCTCACGGTTCTGCAGATCCCATGATCACGGAGCCGGGGTGATGAGGTCTTTGTAACCCTATCGGAGCTGGGACTGGCCACATGATGGCACCCCACCAACAGGGGGATGGTATAACTTTGGCCAGCCAAGGGGGGTGCCATTCTAGAATGGCACCCCCTTGGGGCTGTGGAACTCACCCGCCTGGACAATGCATTGGGTGATATCTCTCTGAGATATCCAATGGTTTTCCATGCCTGTGGCCTGAATTCACAACCCAACATGCTGCCTCGCCTACTATTTCACCCTGGGGGAGGTAAAGAATCCATGGCCTAAATCCATTCCTTGCCATCTTTGGCATTGTTCAAAAAGCAGCCCCAGGAGGTCTCTCAGCTGCCTGGAGCAGAGACCTGACTGCAGTACTGAAATTTAACCAGTGAGACACAAGGCTCTCTACAAAGCAGTTTTGTCACATGATGTCTTCACTATATTTAGGCTATGGTTGGTTGGTTGGCTTTGAAAGGTATATGGAAGAGACTATACCTGACTTGGTAATCAAAATGATAAAACAAATCCTAGCTCATTGTTATGAAAAAATGAAGCTATGAAATGAAATGCAAAATATGGATAGATAACCTTTGCTGCCTCATGAGAATTTATCTGGGATTTCTCCTACTTTGATTTTCCCCTGTATTTTGAGGGGTGGGGGAATTTCTATCACATTCAATGAGAATGGTTCAAATCCTCATGGCATGCAGTGCTCCCCATATACCTGTACTGTGGTCCCACTATATTGTGGGACCACAGTACAGTTTTTCTCCCCCACCCCAGTGCCAATCAGCTGGAGGCCTGGACTTGCCTCCATGAAGGCATCGTGTGCCGCTCCTCCCGTGCCCGGGGGGGAGGTCAAGAGAAGCAGCGTGCAATGTTTAAAATGTCTTTAAGCAATGGAGCCAAGTGCTTGGTGTTTCCCAGAGATATAATCTGTCTGACAAACTGACACACATTCTAATCAGCATCAGAATTCCTGTGGATATTATTTATCTGGCATCTACTGGTATGTGGGTTCCACCGGGGCGTTAGACTGGATCGCCCCTAAGCATCTCCTAAGATGTTGAGGCCGCTCCTCCCCGTGGTTCACGGAGGAGTTGCGGTCGATGAAGCAAGAACGTAGGAGACTAGAGGTCATATGGAGGGCAAACCGGACGGAAGTAAATAGGGCTGCTCTTAAACAGCTGACTGGTCGCTATCTTCATGCTATCAGGGACGCTAGAAGATCTTATGCCTCCCTGAGAATTGGTGAGGCCTCAAACCGCCAGGCGGAGTTATTCCGGGTGGTTCGAGACCTCTCCAATCCCAGTCAGCTGCGGCCTCCTCCTAGTGATTTCACTAGTGAGCAATTTGCAGCCCATTTTAGATCAAAAATTGAGGCCATCCGTTCCGACTTGCCCCCCAGTTGCTCTAGCCCTTCCTTCGGGACCTCCGGTGCCTCAGCCCTCCGTTCTCCCCTCCTGGATGACTTCGGGCTGGTTTCTTCAGCGGGGGCCTCCAGAGCTATGGCTCGCTGCCGGCCGGCGGCCACTCCCTTCGACCCTTGCCCAGCTTGGCTTATAAAATCTGCCAAAGGGAACATGCCAGAGTGGGTTTCCTCTATCGCCACGGCCTCCTTTCGGGAGGGTTGTTTCCCTTCCCGTTTGAAGGAGACCGTGGTGAAACCCACTCTTAAGAAACCTGGCATGGCGACAGACGATCTTTCCAACTTTCGTCCGATCGCCATTGTTCCCTTCCTGGGCAAGGTTGTCGAGGGGGTGGCCGCTGTCTGGCTCCAGTCATACCTGGAGGTAAATCATATCCTGGATCCCTTCCAGTCTGGATTCAGGCCTCTTCGCGGGACCGAGACTGCCCTAGTCGCTCTGCAGGATGACCTCCTCAGGGAGGCCGACAGGGGGTGTTCCTCCCTGCTTGTCCTCCTTGATCTCTCAGCAGCCTTTGATACCGTCGACCACGGTAACCTTCTGGCCCAGCTCGCTGAGGTGGGAATTGGTGGTCAGGCTTTGGCCTGGCTCCGTTCCTTCCTCCGCGGCCGGACTCAGTGGGTACAGCTGGGGGATGTCTTGTCGGCTCCTTGGACTCTCCCTTGTGGGGTGCCCCAGGGGTCGGCAATCTCCCCCGTGCTGTTCAATGTTTATATGAGGCCGCTGGGGGAGGTCATCAGGAGATATGGAGTTCGCTGTCATCAGTACGCTGATGACACGCAGCTCTATATCTCCTTTTCTACATCTGCAGAGGAGGCGGTTCGCTCCCTCGATCTGTGCCTGGAGGCCGTTCTGGAATGGACCAGAGATAACCGGCTCAAGCTCAATCCGGAGAAGACGGAGGTTCTGTTCTTTGGGGTGCCCTCATCTCGGTACAATGGCCCCCTCCCTAGTCTGGGGGGTATTTCCCTCCAGCCTACAGACAGGGCCAGGAATCTGGGTGTGGTCCTGGACTCGGCCCTCTCCCTGGAAGCCCAGGTGATGGCCGTCTCCAGGGCCGCTTTTTTCCACCTCCGCAGGATCGCCCAGATCCGTCAGTATCTTGATGAGTCCTCCCTGAGGGCAGTTGTGCAGGCCCTGGTGATCTCGAGGATCGACTATTGCAATGCCCTCTACGTGGGGTTGCCCTTGACCCTGGTCTGGAGGTTGCAGCGGGTGCAAAATGCGGTGGCCAGGCTGGTGGTGGGTGCTCGTAGATACGAGCACATCACCCCAGTTCTGGTCCACCTGCATTGGCTTCCCATTGTCTTCCGGATCAGGTTCAAGGTCCTGGTTTTGATTTTCAAAGCCCTCCATGGCTTGGGACCAGGATACCTGGCGGAGCGCATCTCCCAGAGGGCATCCGGATCCAGACCCACGAGATTGTCGCAGGCGCGCTCATTGAGAGTGGCCACACCCAGAGAGGCGCGGAAAATGCTCACGTGGAACCGCACCTTCTCTGTGGTGGGGCCCTCTCTTTGGAACCATCTTCCTTCCGAGCTGCGCCTGCTGGAGTCCCTGCCTGCCTTTAAGAGGGTTCTGAAGATCTACCTCTTTAAAGAAGCTTATGGTGACCTTATTAGTTAGTTTTTTTTCCTATCACCTGCCGCCATCTTGTTCTCCGCTGTATTTGCGTGGAGATTTTTTTAATGCTTTTTATCCTTGTTCGCCACCTAGAGTTCCCATTAGGGAAGATGGTGTGGGATATAAGTCTTTAAAAAAAATAAATACTGGGTTTATCTAGAGTGCTGAATTTGTTTACTGAGCTATAGGAATAGCTCTACGGATGCATATGCTTCTGCTATGCAGATTTGAACAAGTAGTTTTGAGAACTTGTGGCATGTTGGAATTCCATAATCCGAACACAGAAGGAACCCCTAGAGCAGCGTTTTTCAACCACTGTTCTGCGGCTTGGTGTGCCGTGGGAAAAATTGAAAAATTCTAAAGAAATTCAACCCAGAGCCAGCGGGCAGCCCACAGGTGGGAGGTGCTATAAATAGCATCCAAGGGCAAGCTTGGCTCCTCCCCCCGAGGCGCTGGTGTCACTTCCTCCCCAGCCGGACCTGGCCCCGCTCATTCTCTTAGTGTTTGCCCTGTGCCTGCCACCGCCACCGCGACTCACTTGCTTCCCTCTCCCCCCTCCTTTTTTTACCCTGGACCACCACCACCCCTTTCCTGGGAGCTACCAATGGACTGAGCCGCCCGACAGCCCGCCCGCCAACACGAGCCGGCCCGGGAGCCCCAGCCCAGAACAAACCACCAAGTGAGGGGAAGGGGAGGAGGGGCGCCCGGCTGCCCCACGTGCACCGCGGCAGGGCTGCGAGGAGGAGGGGATGGAGAAGGCCTCCGCCGGGCCTGGGCTGAGGAGGCGGGCAGGCGGGGGGGCTACTGGCACGGCTGGACGGATGGACGGATGGCCTTTAGGGTCCGGGAGAGGAAGAGCCATCTCTGAGGGGGCCCGTGATGGGTTCCTTGAAGTCTTGCCCCTTTCTTTCTGTCTTGGGTCACCCTCTTCTCTCTCTCTGTCTTTTCTTTCTTTTTTTCCCCACCTCTCTCTTTCCATTCGTACCCTTTCCCCTCTTCATAGAAACGTGCTCATTTCTAGCCTGCATATGTGTATGTCTAGCAGCCTGTGTACTGTAATTAAAACTATAAACTGCCCAGAGACTCTTTGAAGTGGTATGGGGCGGTATACAAGCAGAACACTTTCTGCCTTCTTTCCTTCCTGCCTTCCTTCATCCTCCTCCCCTCCTGTCATTGGACTTGCTGAAGGCATCTGCCTTGGCCACAGTGTGGAGAGCAAGATGGGCTTTTGGGTCTTATTTGTGTTCCTGGAGAGTCAGTGCCCCTTCTCAGGTCTCCACTGGACACAGAAGTCCATGCAGGGAAAATTTCTTTAAAAAAACAACACAGGTAAGTGGGAACTGGGTGCTAGAGAGCGGGCTGCCTCAATCTATAGCCCCTCTGTCCTGCTTCTCCCTACACCAGCAATGGCGAACCTTTTAGAGACTGATATAGGCACAGAGTTAAACTTTTTTAACATTTTCTAATGGTGGTGTGCCTCGTGATTTTTTTCATGAAACAAGTGTGCCTTTGCCCAAAAAGGTTGAAAAACACTGCCCTAGAGATCAGGTACTTTCATCAAAGACATTGGTGGTCATATGCATATGGTATTCACTTAAAATGTTCCACTCCCATTTTGACCTGGAAGATATGCCAAGAAAAGATGTGACATACATTTTTTATGGATCTAGGTGTAGCCATATTTAATAGCGGACACAATGAAACCAGTGGGAATTTAAGCTAGTCAAGATTAATTTAGATGCTATTAATTTCAGTGGTCTAGTCTTGTAGTCCAAAACCAACCTGTTATCTCTTTTCTGCAGTTCTGAAACATCTGTTTTATATTTTACACAAACACACACATGCAGACACACCTCCCATAGGACAGGAAAAACTAACTATGCCCCAGTATTTTGGAAAAATAAGAAATAGAGAAAAGAAAATGTATCTTTCCCCTGTATCCAGCTCTTAAGTATTACAATCACTTACTTATTCCTCTTTGTTTTGATACAGTTGTCATCATTCATATCCTCGGGATAAGAGCCATCACTTTTATCTGCTAAAAGTGATAGGACAAAGTTAGATGAATGGCAAAAGTGCTGTGACCAATCAGTTCATATTTATTTAGCTTTTACCTCATTTTTTTAAAGAACTCTCTATTTTTCCCGGTCACTATAATCTGTCTCATTATCTATTAATATTGAGGAAGATAATGACTACCATACAAGAGTTATTGAAACTCTCACCCATCAGATGTGTTGGATCACAGTCCCAACATCCTCACATCTAGGAAATGGGAGCTGTAGTTCAACACATGCAGAGAGTGCCTGGTGGGCAATGTTAGAGTTATTAAAATTAGAGAAAAACCTTCAAATAGTTTTTGATTTTTTGATATGTTTTTTAAATAAGGGCAAAAATCCTGCTACAGAGGAAGTGAAATTGCTACTAATTAACACAGCCTCACTGAGAAATCTCATTATGCACTGCGGAAACAGTTGCCCAATGAAGAATCCAGGTAGGGACTCATTAAGCAACACCAATTGGCCACTATCAATTACATTATTTCCTTTTGATGATGTCACTATGCAACAGGATGTTGACGCGACTGAGTGATCTAGCTGTTGCTTGATATCTACATAAGAAATCAATTAAAATACATTAATTCTCTTAATTTTATTACTGACAAACTGAAGTATTTGAGGCAAGTGCTTTTTTTGTCAAAATACGTTTTGATATTGGTATTTTCATCCAGATGTAGTTGAACTATAACCCTTATTTGCCATTAAACGTGACACTCCATGGCAATGAGAAGCGTGATCAAAGCAGCTTTTATTGCTTCTCCAGTTTATAGAGTACCTCAAAGAAACGAGCAATTTGTGTTTTGTACTGTGTTCTCTATCAATTTATTATAGGAGGTGATTGTTTGTCACAGGAAGGGTGATGTTTCTAGTCACATTTTCTCTTCTTGCAATTCTGAAGCACTATATTGTTTTCTGCATAGAGAGAAAGAAACCATACTCTAACAATTCTCTAAACCAAAGTGAAAAAGTAATGAATTTTAGCTCAGTTCCATGTGATTTTCAGTTTGACCTCTAAAGTCAATATGATTTCTAATTTTAAGGTCCCAATTCTAACTGAGAATACACCCCAAATAACCCAAGCGGGTATTATGCCTGAGTAAACAGGTTGTCGGACTGCACTGTCAGTCACTTTTATTGGAAAATCATCAGCCTATTATTCGTTCATGCTTAATATTTAAAATGTCAGACTGATCTTTAAAGAAACACTAGAAATCAAAGAGCTGTTATAATCAGGTGTGCATGAGAATTAAGTATAGCTAGGAGTCTTTCAGGAATGGAAGCAGGCCTTCCAATGAGCACCTTTGCTCAAATCATAATACAACACATTATCCTTCAACCTCATCAAACATCCAATATTGCTTTTATACAATGACCAAAATTCTGTGCTTTAGTGTAGCAAGTAGCACTACAAGAGGCTCACTGAATGAATGGTGAGTCAACTTCTCCAGAAGTTCCATTGATTACAATGGTCCTGCTCTGTGACTCACACACCAGTTTTTCAAAGAGTACTACTAAACAAAATCTTCATGAAGCAAACACCAACACAAAACCAAAGAGGAGAAAATTACCTCCCTACAACCCAAGAAACTTCTGCAATTGTACAGCAAAGAGTTGAATATTGAGAATAGAAAGAAAGCTTGGCAAGACACAATTATATTGACTTTGCCTGACAGGCCTTTGTGAAAAATCAGATATCATAGGAATAACAACTTATGCATTACTATAGAACAAAGACAGTTCCATTGTAAAAGGATATATAACAATCAGCCTATTGTTTCATATTACAGTATAATAAATCTGAACTATACATATATCTGTGATGTCTGTTTGGGTCACGTGGATCTGTTGTTTTATGCCTTGTCTCAGAAACAGAAGTGAAATCAAGTAAAATAGTACACACATTTTCCTAGGCTTTCCTTCAGCCGCCGGGGGGTGGGGTGGGGAGTTATATTTCTCTGGCTGTTCTCCGAACCCCAAACTTTGTAGTCTTCCCATCCACTTTACTGGGTGTGGGTGGCAATTGGACAGAGTGGAGAGGCAGGCAAAGAGAGGACCAACAATTTCAAATATCCCTCTCTGATCTGATCTTCAGCATCTGGCATTTATAGCCTTTCTTTTGCTGACTTCAACCACCCAGGAAGGTAGTTTCTTCCCTGCCCAGCTATTCCTAACTCAAAGGTAGGCTGAGTGCATTAAGGTAGAAATGGACAGCTGCTTTTTCTGTGAGCCAAACTCTCTTTCTGCTAGTGGGAACGTTCTTGTGCTGTCAGAACCTTCTTCTGCTTTTTGATCTCAGAAAATATATCAACAGGGGAATCTGCCAGCAGAACTGCTTTTTTGGGCTAAGATGTGCCAGCAGAACAGCCTAAAAAGAAATGAAGGAGGATAGAACAAGAGAGAAGCTATGATATGCCAGATCTAAGTGTTCTGTGGTTCAGGAGCCCAGTAACTAGGCTAGGGCAAAATCAGGCTTAATAATTTCCAAAATCCCTAGGTTGGGACAGTTTTAGGTTCAACATACAGTAGCTTTCATTAGCTTATCAGCTCAGCTGGCCCTAAGTTATCCTATCTAGTCAGTGTCAGTGTGAAATGGGCAAGATCCCTCTACTGGCAGATCTCTGAGATTTGGTTATAGCCCTGTCTCTGTTCTCAAGCCCCTATGACTGGGAGATCTTTGAGCAATAATCTTACTGAGCATTTATCTTTCCTGAACTAAACTTATATTTCTTCTCTCTTTTTGGCCCTTGGCTTAGTTTTTGTAACCTTCTGCTTTTTCAGCCGCATTTTAAAAATCTTTGCTGAAATTTTTACTAACCCATTTCTAACTGTACCACATCCAACTTATGTAGATCTGCTCAATGCTTGACCTTGTGTCTATTAATCCTTCTGATCAAATGGACTATCTCCTATACAAGACAAAATAAAATAAACCCTACTTTATAATACCATTAAAATACAGTAAATGTCCCTAGTAGAGCATTGTTCTGTTCCGTCAGAGGTTCTCTTCCCCCATTCCTCAAAAAAAAAAAAAAAAAAAAACATCAATTTCATCCAAGAAAAGGCATTTAGACTATCCCCCCAAATAAAAATCCTTTCCAGCCAAAAACAGCACATACCCATTAATATCCTGCTGAGCCTCTGTAGAAGTGTATCTACAGATTTTCTTTTAAAAGAAAAAAAAATATGAGAGAGAAATTATTTCCCACAAGCTTTTCATAGAGATATTGGACTAGTTCAGATGTTTAATGTCTTCTCAATAGAGATACTGAGCCCATCTTCCTGCAGATGTTTCCACCTGCTTTTGCTCTTCAAATTTTATTTTTCTAGCATAGCCAAGATATTGTTGCCAGCTTAGACTAATTCCGGTTGCCATCTGCAACTTATCCCAGATGTGTAAAGTTGATGAGAGGAAAAAGTCAATTTCATGAAGAGGCTTAATCTTCTCCTACTCTCTCCTCCCAAACAGGGCCAAGAAATTTGCTTTTTGCCTAAATGTAAATAGCTTTCTCCAAGTCATTTCCTTTCACCAAGACTGCAACTTAGAGAGTAATTGATCATTAGCTGAAATAGGAGAGAACAGATCTTATGAGTGCTTTAATCAGATAGTCACAATTCGGCTCATGCCATGTTGAACACCAACCCCCACAAAAATCCTTCTTGATACTGAAATATTTTTACTGCAGCATTTGAAGCTTACTGCAAGAGGTACACAAAATATTTCCAGAGTCTTAGTGCTGATGTTACAAAAACAATTGTATCTCCACAGAAGAGCACTCCACATTTTGGCATTCATTTGATGCCTGGCTCCGTAGGCACCAAGGATACACAAATATCTGCTCAGACTTATCTGACTTAACTGAGCCAGCGTCTGAGATTGAACATCTATAAAAACTTTATCGCCCCATAGGCTTCTCAAAGCTGGCTGGAGCGAAAAACACTGTGACACACTTAAAAGTTGTTTGTCTCTGCATGAAGAAAAGATAGCTGGTGTAAGCTCCTGAATAAGGAGCAGATGGAGGATGGGCAGTTTCAAGCAAATGCCAGTCAAAAACAAAGGGGGGAACACTGGAATAATCCATTTTCTTGAAGTAAACAGAGCTAGGAAGAACAGTCACTGACAGGAACACAACAAATATTTCCTATATATTTTATCCCCTCCTCCAAAAACAAGTTATTTTTATTTCTTTATGAAAAGGATATGACAGGAATATATTTTCAAGTTGATTGGAAACATTTTTATTACTGCCCAAGCTGCCATAGTGCTGTTTATGCTCTGTCAAGTTACAGTTATATATTGTAATTTAAAATCACTAAATTCTATGCAACTTACATAAAAGACAAATCAGTTTAGAAGAATGGAGGAGGAGGAAGACAATAATGCCAATCTTATTTATTTATTTATTTATTTATTTATTTATTTATTTATTTATTTATTTATTCAACTTATATGCCGCCCACTACCCAAAGGTCTCTGGGCGGCTTACAATCAAAGAATTAAAACAATTTAAAATAGTTATAAATAAAATATCAATAAATCATCAAACAGTAATAAAAACCTTCTTTAAAATCATCATCCTAAAATTGTCATCAGCGGACCCACAATCTATATTGTATCAATTAAAAACCTTCTGGAACAGGAAGGTTTTTACCTGGCGCCGAAATGTAATCAGTGTTGGCGCCAGGCGGATCTCAATAGGGAGGGAAGCAGCTGCCGAGAAGGCCCTTTGTCTACAAGCCATCCCTCTCACCTCCTTGATGGATGGAGCCCCCTGGAAGATCTTAATCGCCGGGTAGGTTCGTATGGAAGGAGGCGGTCCTTCAGGTATCAAGGTCTTCAGTTGAGGATCACAGGATACAGCGGAACTACCTTAAGAAAGCCTCCCTAATCTAAATGAGCTCCCTTTTTAATCCTCCATGTTGAGATCTAGAGAAAAAAAACTTACAAGAAGGAAAACCTGTTGCTTAGCATAGGAAAATGCATTAGAAGAGGTCCACTAAATTGGTGGCAATTTGATGAGTCATTTCCTCTGGCAGTTGTGGGCGCTTTTACACGACCCCTAAGATCCGCTGGTCCCTTAAATTCGGACCAGAGATCTTAGAGGCTTGTCACTCTTCCTGTGTTCCCACCCTGGCTGCTGGCTGAGTGAGGGGAGGGGAAAAAAAAGGAAGAAAGACCGTGACTCACCTCCCGTTCTGCCTCCCATTCTTTCTCTTGCTCTTGCCGGCTCTTGCCCCGGCAACATTCCAGTAGCTCTTTAACTCTTAAGTAGCTCTTAAAGGGGCAGGAGCCAAAAAGCAGCAAACAGAAGTGAGGAGAGCCCCGCACTCACTATCGTTGCACCGCATCAAAGATTTTTCACCTCCAGAGAGAAGGTACAAGAAAAGTGCGCTGGGTAGTGCTAAAGTGGGTGGGGTCTCACTTAATTGTCTGCAAACTCTGGAGCTGGTGGGGAAACATTTTTAAGCTCTGGAGCTGGGAGCCATTTGCGGTGGAGTTTAGGGGTCGTGTATAAACGCCCTGTGTTGCCTCAATGGGTTTACTTTAGTTGATTATGATTTCAGCCAGACTGACATTTAATTCCACATCTTCTAACTGTCTCCTATGAACCTCATTCAATGAATGGGAACAATACTGTCCACAAAAATAATATATTTGCAATTAATAGGCCTATGTATGCATTAACTACTGTATTATTCTAGCCACCAAAGACAGAGGTTAGTGTGTTTGCTTGCTTGCTTGCTTGTATTTGGATTTATATACCGCCAAGTTTTAATTCAAAGAACAACTCCAGTATGGTGTTCTCCAACCATACTCTTTTGGTCTCACATGGAAAGAAGAAGATTCCTTCATCTCTGTGGAGGTTCTGTATGTGAGATCTTGGCTTGCAGATTTGTGGTTTTGGATGAAAACACCAGAAGGCCACAGGCAGTTATGGCCCAATTGTTGAATTTGCCTCATTAATTCGTAGAGGCAAATTTAGCCTGATTTTCCAGTGTCCTGCAGACAACTGCATGGAAAGCAAAGGCTTTCCATCTTCGAACACGTCACTGTTGACATGTGGGAGAGAAGCAACACCAGAAACAGGGCAAAGGCATCTCCCTCTGTCTGTGATGAGTACAAACATATAACATCTGAACAGAGGTCTAGGCATACTGTATATTCAATAAAATTATTTCCCATGACATGCAAAGTGGTGTGAGAAAAGGTGATACCTGATTATTGTAAGGATAATGTACTAGGTGTCTTGCCTTCTATATTCCATCAACAAGTGCTGCACCTGTCAGGGGTGTGTGGTGCACTGTGTAACTCTTTTCGCCTTTCCACTCTTAAATGCTCTGGTACAAATTGCTCTGCTGAAGCCTAATCACTCTTTTAATCTGCTAGCAAGGGCCATTTCTCAACAGCTGCCACTTGCATTTCTTTAAATCTATCTGGGAGATAGGGAGCCTAGGACACAAAGTTGAGCAAATAGGCTCTGCCCATCCCCCCAATGCACACAAGAAGAACAAAGATCCAATCACAGATAGGCTTTTTTGTTTTAAGGATAAAACGTGGGTGCAATACTGATACCAAATTGGACAGTGAAATGTAACACTCCTTCATGGCCTTACCTGATAATTCAATTTCATTAGATAAGCTGAAACCTCTAATTTATAGTCATATAATTGCGTATGACTGATATTTCCAAAGCCCAACTAATCTGCATATCAGCTGGTTCATATCATAATTGTAGCTGGCATGTTACTGAAATTGAATCTAAAGGTTGTTACTACAGTGAGAAGGAAGACAAAACTGGCATGGGAGGCAGGACAGCAAAGGTCCAACATATGTACTGCATAAGAGGATAATATTTTTTCTATGAAAGTTCACTCCCCGCCTCCCCTAGTACTAATCTGTTTAGGTCTGTGTGCCGGTCATAGGTGTTAGCAAAGCTAATGGAATGTTGGGCCAAAACCAGATGTAGGGAAGGCCACCATTTCCTTTCCTCCCTTTCACTGCCTCTTTTAATTTTTTTCTCTCACTTGTCCTCCCACAACCTATCCACAAGGCTGCTGTGGACAGGTCACATACGTCTTGTCACAGGTACATTCTAACAGCACACTAACTGTAGGGAAGGCCACCATTTCCTTTCCTCCATTTCACTGCCTCTTTTATTTTTTTTCTCTCATTTGTCCTCCCACAACCTATCCACAAGGCTGCTGTGGACAGGTCACATACGTCTAGTCACAGGTACATTCTAACAGCACACTAACTGCTCACGGTCAGCCTTGGAAGATATGCAGAAGTCCATAGGTAGCCAAGGCTTCCTTTACTGTGTAGACACATCTAGATAAGAAAATATCAAACCTGTAGCAATTCAAAATTTGCTCTGCTCCAACCTTTTCATAAACTTTGCAATAGCTATGGTTACATGGCTAACAGTTGTTCTCACTCTGAAGCAGATTATTATGAACTACTGCACTTGTCCATATGAACTACTGCACTTAGACCTATTTTGTTTTCCAAAAAAATCTAAATCCTTCATGATTTGTAAAGAATAAGCAATTCAGCCTGATGATATGAACCATTCAGTATAGAGATTAACTGGGCATATATGGGGCTTTTGATATATACCTCACAGACAATTATTTAAATATGGGTTAATGGTCACAGTTTTGTACCTAATGCCATAGGCCAGATGTGTGGTATTAAAATAGAAAGAATAAATGAACAAAAGAACAAATAAATGCACAAATGAATGTACAAACAAAATCATTATGTCAGACCATGAAGGAGTTTTTACTTCAATCGGCAGAGGCCCCAAGGCCAATGTGAGCCCCGTGGAACTCTACAAATGTCATCATGCCTGTAAAGGGTGGGCGACCCAATCCATAATAAAATAGGTTTTCATTTTATAAAAATGTTTTTTTTTCAGTTTACCAGGAGATCTTTAGAAATAGTATTTTTGCAAAGGGTGAAGTCATAGTCTCTAAGGCTCCAAACTCCCCAAATCTACTCTGAAAAATCCAAATAATATTGATCTGAAAGTGTGCTTTAACTGAGGCTCTCGGTCTGAAAGCAGGCAAGTGTGAATGGCTGGAGATTAAGTAGATAGGAAGCTACCTCATCTTAGGCCAAACTATGTGCTCATAGGCGGTGATTCTTCTGAGATCCTTTCCATCACAGATGGGTTAGTGGAATATGACAAAGTTGCACAGCCTGCAGTCTACCTGAAGCTCCAGAACGTTTCCACGGTGGTCCAAATTACAAGGGCAGAGAGCCCTACAAAGGAGCTGAGAGAGGGGGTGGGGCAGCTAAGAGAACAAATCTGCACCAAACGTCCAAGCAGGTGGGTGAGCCAATTCCCCCCCCGACTACGCCGCCGTTGGCAGCAGATCAGGAGGCTGGCAGAGACCCGGCGGGCTACTTCAAACAGCCCCACAGGCTACCAGTTGCCCGCAGTCAACAGATTGTGCAGGCCTGGAATATGAGAATAATATATGCATGGGTGTCCATGTGTTTTTCCTGCCGAGTGACAAATAATGAAATTCACATTCTCTCTTTTCCTGATACTTATAACAATGGATTCTATGAACACTAAATGACTCCATATACTGTACATTGTTCACAAAGTATCATTTATATTATGAAGCTGGTCCTCTGGATATGGTTTGACATTCCAGAATGTTCAACAAATTTTCCTTCTCCTCCTCCTTTTTAAATTTTAGTCGGTCATGTTTGAAGATCATTATCTGCATAGCCAAAATACCAACATCCCTGAAATAGAAAGAATTAAAAGCAGAAATGAGTGGGGGTGGGGGTGGGGGAACCCAGAGGTTTTCAGAACTTGAAACATTATTTATTATTATTATTATTATTATTATTATTATTATTATTATTATTATTATTATTATTATTATTATAAAAATATATGGAATGTGTGTGAAACAGTCTGATAAAAATTGTAATTATTGGGGAGAAGAAAACTGGGAGAGAGAGAATGCGGGTAGTGGCTATCTTGAATCATTGGCAGGAAAACTCCACACTGCTGTGCTTTTTCTGAACGGCTAAGTTTTCTATTCCTCTTTTTTAACATTTCATAAGAAGTGGGATCTGGGAGATTATTTTAAGACAAATATAATATACATCAGTTTAATGGGGTTGTGATAACTTTGTCTATATCAATGATTATGAATTCTAATGCAAATCTGGCTTATTTCATTACTCAATTTTCATTTATGATGATTTTCATGTACATTTGATTTATTCTGGACAAGATCTTTGCTGTCCTATAATGATCAGCTAACTGTGTTTCATCAAATATTTGTCTACCCTTGACAGAAAAAGATTAATAAAAGCTAAGTTAATGTCAGCTAAGTCTGTTCAATAGCAACATTGAACTGTTGTGTGAATTGGGGGGGGGCGGACACTGGCAGTTGTTCATGCTTGAGAAACTATGTTTGGTTTGATTCACAGAAATGTTGAGTCAGACACAAATCTCAGTCAGAACTCCCATGTTTGTTAGGAACATATTCCTTAACTCTCTATAATTCATTCTGTTTCATTCATATTTGGTACAAAAAATTAAAGAATGAATGATGTTATTCTCTCTGTATAGTGTGTAGATACAGTACACATTTGCTTTTTGTTATTAAATTGCAAGTGTAGTGTGTGTGTGTGCATGTGTGCATCCAAGTGAAGCAAAATGTTAAGGAAGTTGTGAGTAGGGATGAGCTTGAGATGAAAAAAATTATGTTTCATTTTGTTTCCATTTGTCCCCCCACATTTTTGTTTTGTTTCATGCATTTTTTTTCAAAAAAATCATATGAAACCAACCACTAATGAAATGGTTCATGTGTGCATCGGGGGGGGGGGAGCTGGAAAGTGGTGGAGGGAAAAAAGTTTTTTAAAAAGCCCTTCCCCAAGCCCTGCCTGCCAGCTGATGGGTGCTCGGAATGGGGGGGAAATCCCAGAGCTTCATTTAAAAACTTTTTCTTCACCCAAGTGGCTTACAGACAGAATGAAATGGTTCATTTCCAAAAAATAATTCATTTCATCTGTAATGAAATGCTGCTTCCTCATGTCATTTCATTTCATTTCATTTCGTTACATAACTACATGACGAAACAGCATTTTGTTTTTCATTTTGTGCCCATCCCTAGTTGTGAGTATGAACCTTCAACCTTCCTAGGAGAGCCACATTCAATCCATGGAATGTCAGGTCCAAAGCCTGAAACTGGATGAAAAGGAATCTGGGAAAGAAGAAAAAAAAGCATTCTGGTGTTGCTATCTGTTTTTAATCCGGAGTAGGAATACCCCTCCCTGTGGTACTTTATTGCAACGCCAACTCCCATCCTAATAGACCCTAAAACCTGAGTCTCATGGCCAAAGTCTGTAACCTAGCAGCCTTTATAAGTGCATACATATCTTTGTTGTGTATCATTCCAGATTTTTGTATCTGAGACCAAGCACACAACATTCTGCAGCTTAATGGCTGCAGATATGTCATGCCTGTTCCTCCATGGTCAATGTGCCCTCTCATTTTTGGCTCCACTGCACAGGGCTCCGTCTTCCGCAATAATGGCCCTCTTCCTCCATGGGTTCCATTGCAACCAAAACAAAAATAGGCACGGTGAGTGCACAGGGGAGGAAAAGCCCTATGTGTAGGGTGGTGGTGGAGAGGCATGCACTCACGCCTTTGAGGGAACCTTGTCCATTGCCCTAAAAGACTTCTGAATAAGTTTGGTGGACTATTACTAGTCATTCTGGAGAATGATAAGCTGAATGGATCAAATATCTGATTCACCGTGTTGCAAATTCCTGCATTAACTAAGGGTGAGGCTACACAGTGAGATAAATGCAGATTCACTTACTATAAAGTTACATTGTAGAGTTCAGGTTTCCATAGGTTTCTTCTAATTAACTGGCCAGAAAGGGAGAGGGGGAAATTGGCTAACCAGCCTTGTTTGCACCTTGTTAACATAGCTCTTCTGTATCCATGCAGGAGGTTCAGCTACAGAAGGAGTACTTAAACAGCTGTAAGCAATGGAGAATGGTAATTTACTTCTTTTACTTTCTATTTCTTTTTTTATTTTTATTTTTCAGTACTCCCTTTTTATATGTCTAGATGAGCTAGCAGAACAGTGCTGGCACCAATCTATTTTTAAAAAGAAGAAATGGTATTATTTGCAAATATCTAGATCTCTCCAACAGCCACACCTTTGCTCCAATCACAGGTTTTCCCTTCTTCCCAGACACTGCTCTGAAAAGAAAAAGAGCCAGAGAACATTAGCAGCTGCTGGTGCTCAGGGATAGAGAGAATCAATGTGATGTGAATGACCAAAGTGCTGGAAAATGGCATGCTACTGTCAAGTTGTTTTAAAAAAACACATGCTGAAGATATCAGGCTGGAGTTTTACACCCCTATAACCTCCCTCCCACCCACACTCTCTTGTGTATTGGTTCAAGCAGTCACACAACCTAAACAAATGCAAATAGATCCAATGGTTAAAAAAATAGAAGTCCCAGCAGGGGAGATGAAAATATAGATTGCTAGGAGGGGGTGATGGAACTCTGGCCTGATTCACATTGCCTTTTATGTCAAAAGGCCAACAGGAAAAAAAATGCAAATTGCCCTATTCCAATCATGTCCTGAATTTCTTTTCCAATGTGACCACACCTTCAATTAGCTACCAATGGCATCACTGCCTAAAATTGCAAAACCATACCAAATCAAACCAAAAGCAACCGCTCTTGTCCCCTCAACACACTAGAGAGATATCCATCACTCTGCATGCCACATCACACCTAAATAGTAGGCTATGTTTGGCTTTCTGATTTATAAATGAGGTAGGCTACTGAATCTGCTGCAAACAAAAGTTCCATCCGGGTGGGGCAATACCTGAAGATATACTGCAAAACAGGAAATAGACCATAGCAAGAGATTGTTCACTTCCCAACAAAAGATAAACAAGCACAGTTGACTTTCCCACTAATGCTGGTCTTTTAAAATATTATAGTGTATATGTATTCTTCTGACTATTTAAAATATTATCTCAGCATAGCAGCTAGATAGTTTTCTGAGTGTCAAGAATGCCTGTAAGAAGTCTCTGATGCCCAAAGACTAAATAACAATATTGCATCTGGATGGAAATACCTATATTTCTGCCAGATCTTCCATCATTTGAGTAAGATGAAACTTTGAGATTTGTTTCTTAAAGCTGGGCTAAACAATCCCTTATTATGGGACGGCTCCCTGGGCACAATGGTCAATAAGGCATTTGGCAAGGACAAGCGATGAGGATGTGTTGCTAATACGGACCAGTGAAATATGACTACAGGAAAGGCACAAGAAAAAACATCAAGAAGTTTCAGCAAGCAGGTCTAGAGTACAGCTGCAAACACATTTAAGATCATGTTGAGATATCCAGGAGAATACATAAAAGTTTTGCCATTGTGAGAGTAATAGGGAGATACACAACTGATTTGCTAATTGATTGATTGTTCAAAGTATTCCTGTTTAACTTTTCACTGTATTATTTGTTGGCTTGGAAAATAAATCTAAACACAACAGACAGCAAAACAATTTTAAATACTTGGGCCAATATCATATTCAGTATTTACACACACTGCTGCTGAAGTGATCTAACAAGGTGTTGGTAATGTGCTTGGTCACACAGATTTGACAGCTTGGCAGTTCACCCCAGGAGCTTCTGCAGGTGGAGTTTTGCATTCATCTATATGGAAGACGACACTGGCTTCATAATACAGCCAGCAATAAGGTATTAACAGTTCAAAAACTGTTATATAACACACACACACACACACACACACACACACACACACACACACACACACACACACACACACACACACACACACACACACACACACACACACACACACACACACACACACACACACACACAAACCACATGATCAAGTAATGCGATAGTTTAAGGCTGAAAGAACTGTTTAGAAACTGCCCATGACTAGGGGGTCAGAAATCCTTAATCAACGGGAACATCTGCAATCACCACAGAACATGGAAAGGCTGATATAGTCACGACTCTGCAACATTAATATGCAACCAGCATAATCACACATCATTGGAATTTAAATAGACAAAAAAATAATCACAGCATTAGTTACTTGCTGTCGTTTCCAGTTTGCGTTTATGAGGTGGGTCTTCAATGATTCTGTTTATATCACCACGATTCTTTAGATCCACTGGTTTCTCCCACACTGACAACTGCATTGTAGGGTTGAAGAAGAAGACTCGGTCATCTCCAGTCCAGACTACACACCTATTTTAATTAACAAACTAGGCTTAGCAAATCTCAAACACAAGAGGGGGGATTTTAAAAAAAGAGCTCCTACTTGCACTCCTGTCACACATCCCTTTGTTAAGTCAGAGGTAGGGATACTGCCCCCCTCCCACTGTTGTGTTGCACTACAATTCCCACAAGGACTTGCAATTTCTGTGCTACCTTCGACTTCTGGGTGTTGGTCCAAAGCACCTGGCTTGCCAGATGTTCCCCATCTTTGATGTAAGCCAATGCTAGGCATCAGATTTTGGATTTATTTTTTTCCACCACGGCTACCAAAATTCAGCATGAATTATCTAGCTAGCATTCTGGTCGCTTTAGTCTTCTCAGAGGAGTTTCACAATGTACCCATGTTCTTTACCAAGGCTCAGTCTGCAGCAATGGCCAAGAAGGACATGGAGGGTGCTTTCTAACTTCCATGGGAACTGCAAATCATTAGGGGATTCTAGTTTCATTAGGCTTTGTGAAAGGTGCCTCTCAAAATTATGTGGAAAAGATCTGAAAATCCCATGCCTAAACAATGCTAATACCACTTACATTTTGCCATTCTGTGCCTGTCTATAGCTGTTGGAACTTTCAGGATAGTTCAGAGCAGTAGCAAACATTTAGCCTCATGCCTTTTGTTCATGTAAATCCAATCCCCCGCCCCAAAAGTGGTTGTTAACCTCAGGAGCGGAGTTTTCTTAATTTATATAATTTATATAACCAACTTATATAAATAGGACGCTGCTATTTTTCCCTTCCTTATGATAATTTTCTATTAGTTATTTTTTCCCATTTGTTCTTATTTTGAATTGTCAAATCATTTTGATTTTTTGTATTTGTGCTTATATGCTTATTTGTTTTTATTATTATGATTTGATTATTTGGTCTGATTGATTAGTTTTTATTTACTATTTTAAGTTGTTTAATCTGTTTTTGTATTCTGTATATGTTTGTAAACCGCCCAGAGTAGGTTTTTGCTAGATGGTTGCAGTATATAAATCAAATAAATAAATAAATAAATTTAGGCAGAGCAAAGACCAACTGCAGGAGTTGCCAGTATGGACAGGATAGCAATGCAAGGGGGAAAGCTAGATCCCTTCCCTTGGCACTGTTAAGCACACATTATCCTCTTTGCCCACCACTCCAACCACACTTCTTGTAAAACAAATTGTCTCTTAGAACATCAACAGTTCATCTGCTATGTTAATTTTGGTTTGTGATCATATAACAGACGTAAATAAGTTCTGTTATATACAGCCAGGAGCTTAAGCAAACTTCATGTACTCAGTTATGTATTTTATATCGGCATACAGCATAATATGAAGCTAAAGCTTTGCATGACATAATTCCATAGCAGACCGTCTGGAATAAATTTCATTGTCCTTAATGAACTATATCATTATTTCCATACATGTCAAACACATGCCATTCACAATTATATTGAATTATTATCACAACAGATGTAAAATAGATATAATAAATTTAAAATACAGTAATACCTTAGTTTACAAGCATAATTCGTTCTGGAAACATGCTTGTAAACCAAAACACTCATGTATCAAATCAAATTTCCTCGTAGGAAATAATGGAAACTCAGATTATTCATTCTGGGGAACCATAGACCACATATGGTACACACAAAATGCCAAAACTCCCAAAAGAAGTTGGTTAGAAGTCAACGTCCACATCAAGGTTTATGTACTTGGCTGCAGAATCTACTCTGTTTTGAACTAACAACTGTATTTTATTCAGTATTTTTTAATGTGACAATAGTAAAGTGCAATTTGTAGCACTATACACATGTGGCTAGCTGGCCCATGACTAGAAATGGTTTGAAATAATAAGAAAAATGTTGAAAACAAATTAAATAAAAATATAAATGTAAAGAAAAATAAAACCTTAACCTGCACTCCTCTTTGAAAACGTTCCTGACTGGTGGAAGGGAAACCTCTATTTTTCTCCCCTCCCTCTGCTTTGGAGGCTGCCTGAGATGGAAAATTCCATACAATCACCCACAATCCAGCAGGGGGAGGGAGGGAGGGAGGGAGAGCCACCATTGGCTCACTGTAATAATGTGACGTGCTCCAGTGCTTGTATATCAAGACATTGTTTGTTGATCAAGACAAAATTTATAAGAAGTGTTTGCTTGTTTTGCAAAATGCTCTTAAACCAAGTTAGTCTTAAACCACGGTATAACTGTACTACCACCAATAATGATGATAATAGTAATATTAAACCTGCAGAGCAGAAGGAACCCTATGAAACATCAAGCCCATCGCTATGTCAAGGAAGTGCTGGACCTGATGATCCATGAGTTCCATACCACAGAGATGACCAAGTCATACCATGAGGCAAGCAGATGGGTGGTGGAATAAAAAAATACATCAGTAGCAACCTTGACACAGAAGAAGGAGTAGAAAAGATCTCAAATTTGATGAATGGATCACTCAAAAAGATAAGCAGGATTGGCAGGGACTAGAATTGTGCACAACAGAAATTTCTGGAAGCCAAAAGGAAGGGCAAATATTCAAATGTTCCTAATGAATGCCAGATCAGTAAAAGGAAATATCATCCATCCAGGACCTGTTCCTAGATCAGTACACTGATCTGGCCTGCACAGAGGACACCTAGTAAGATGAAGCTAGGGGATTTAATATCTCCTAGGTTTGCCCACTTGCATCTTCTGTGCAGCAGCAAGCCAGACCAGGGAATGAGGAGATGAGTCCATTCTGACTCCATCTTCCTCACCAGGTGCCTTCTCCCACACCTTCTGAGATTTGATGTTCTATATCTGAAGGTGGGAGACCAGTATACAACTGGCATATTCTGTTGGGTTGCCATCCACTCCACTTCTCAAGACTCTCCCTTTCTGAGGTAATGAGCTGGTCTCAGAGAGGGTGCTGGAGTCCCCTCAAGTTGTCATGCTGAGGCCAATTTATCAGGAGCAGTTCAGGATTTCATGTTCTTCATGATGACTTTAGGGCTATCCCAAGTAGTATCTGGTTCTACTCATTAGCAGGGCATACTCTGGACCGGGTTTTCTATGCTGAGAAAGATAATGAGGATCTTGGCATCCAGGGGCTCTCTGCAGCTCCATTATCATGGACAGATCACTATCTGATAGGGTTTAGACTCACAGAAACTCATAGTTCCAAGGGACTGGATGCCTGTTGAGATAGGTTCCATTAAAGCCTTGGTTGACTTCCAGAATGGAGAAATGGCTATGGCCATTGGCATACTCACTCCTATGAATGTCCTCCCACAAACTACACCTAGAGTAGCTGGTGGTGATGGAACAAATGAGACAAAGATTACAGTGAAGATGGAAGAAAACTCAGAGAGAAGCTGACAAAACATGGGCTAGAGTTCAACTGAATGCCTCTTCCATGGCAGTGCTAGCAATGAAGAAAGCCTTCTTCTCTACCACCACTGCATCTGAAAGGAACCATCTAGTGCAGCTGTTTTGAATGGTAAAGGACCTATTATGGCTTGGTCCACATGAAGAGAATGTGGATCACTCAACAGTTTGCTACAAAGAATTTGTGCAATACTTTGCAGACAAAATTGCTTGGCAAGTTGACATAGTATACCTTGTGGATGTAAATCTGGTACCTGGTTGACATGTCTTAATCTTCTCATTTCCTAGAAATGTCTGATTTTGGCTACAGTGATACATACAGTTGCTGTTTTGATCACTATAACATTATCTACATGGGGCTGTCTTTGCAGATGGTTCAGAAACTTCAGCTGGTTCAAAATGCTGCAGTTTGACTGTTGACAGGAGTGCATTACATGTAGTATGTAGCTCCCCTGACAACAGCATCACTGGCTGCAAGTCTGTTTCCCGGCCTCATTCAGATTCTTTACTATGACCTATAAAGCCCTAAGCAGCATAGGCCCAAGCTATCTAAAGGACCATATCTCCCCCTACAATCTGACATTGCCTGTCTTTGAGATCTTCAAGGGTTGGCTTTCTCTTGATCCCACCCTTGCCGATGCATTTTATGTGGCTGTATTTTCAGCAGCTGCTCCCAATGTATGGCCTTCCTGCCACACAAGGTTAGGTTGGCCTCCTCTTTACAGTCTTTCCATCAGCAGGGGAAAACCTTCCTTTGACTCCTCAGTGTGCTTACAAGACCACATTTTTAGTACGGAAATGCAGGGTATTTGTATTAGCATATATTATGAGATACTGTATTGTGTATATATTGTTTATTTAACTTGTTTAGCTAATTATGGTTTAATGCTGTTAGTTTAATTAGATTTTAATCTTAATAATCAAACTTACTGCAACCTTAAATTATGCATTTTCTTTTAATTGCTGCATGCCACCACGTGTCCCTTGACTGCAAGAAAGGCAGAGTATAAATGATAGAAAACAAGAAATGTAACAAGAGAGGAGAAGGAAGGAAGGAGCTTATCTTTAAAAGAGGGATTTTGATAATTTCAAAACTGATGCAGTAGTTTTGCATGATTAAACATCTAATGGAAACTCAGGTCCAAGGTACAAAAATGATCTCCAAAGATAAACCCTAAATTGGCATTTGTGTACTTTCACGATAAAAAAGAGGAGAGCAGATCATAGAAGATGAAAGCAAACATGTTTTATTTTATGGAGCCAACGTCTTTTAGCCTTCTGTAAACTCTGGGGATTCCCCATGGGATTTTTACAACTCTGAGGAGATACTTACTGGAATCAGAAGGACAAAAGTGTGATAAATTTGTAAGAGAGAGCCTTGGATTCCACATTGTATTTTTGGCAGCATAACACCAAATGTAAAATTCTCAGTGGCACACTGTATTAAGAAGCAGGATACAGCCATACCTCGGTTTGCAAAATTAATGCATTCTCTGGGACATTTTGTATTGCAAAAAATCCATAAACTGGAAACCACAATGCATACTGAGTACTCTTTTTGCACTGCATTATGAAAAAATTCATAAACGAAGGTATTGTAGAAAAATTCATAAACCAAGCCATTATTTTCAATGGATTTCTTTTCTTGAACTCAAAATTATGTTAACAGATGCGTTCGTAAACTGAGGTACGCCTATAGATATTTTGTACTGCACACCAAGTCTTGAGGGTCTTCATATTAGGATCCTGGCCTTAGTTTACAAAGGAATAAAACACATTGTCTTATTGAAACAAAGCATGTTTATTTTGGCATTCAGGGGATGATTGCCAGTGTTTATTAGTGGAAATTTCCTACTCAAGACTACTCTGGGGCTTCCAGAATTCTCCACTTGGGACTTCTACTTGACAGAGTCACACTTACAGACACTTAGATGTGGCTCACTTAGAGCAAGTCCATCCGGAAGACTTTACTAACCTATTTTCCTGTGCAAAAAGAAAGCTGCCATGAAAGTTAGGCCATGAAGCCTTTCAGCTGGGCTTTCTCTAGATGAGTCACATATAGATCCAAAAAATTGGACTTGTGTGTCCAAAGGGATGTCACACATTTTAAAAACAAGTTGCTACAAAAATTTGTAAGAACAACTCACAAGTAATCCAATAAGCTGTGAAAACTACATGAGAGATAAAAGAAATTTTAATTATCAAGAATCCTCCCAACCCCCTTATAGTCAATAATGTACAAAATGGATTGAGCTGTAATGACACAAATAGGTCTCAACCACTTAGTTACCTCCAGTGTTAGGCTAGCAGCTGGCCATTACAAGAGAAGAGAAATTTCTTCCCTCCTCATATCATAAAGACAGCAATTTGCACTGTATGTCAATTGTTTTAACCTATATTGTGTTTTGTAGTTTTAACAGTCATATTGTTTTATTGTTTTATAGTTTTAACTAGAGATGGGCACAACTCAAAAAAATAATTTTTTGTTTTTCGTTTTTCATTTAGGGATCCGTTTCGGTTCGTTTTCATTTTTTTGGGGGTTTTGCACAGTTTTCGTTTTCATTTTCCTTACAAAACGAAATGAAAAAACAAAAACGAAAAAAAAAAAAACATTTCGTTAGCATTCTTTTCAATGCAATGTGTCTGCCGTAACGAAAACGAAAAACACGGCAAAATTTTTCGTTTTGTTTCCGCTGTCGTTTTGCTTCTGAAATTTTTTTCATTTTCGTTTTCGTTGCAAAACAAAATGAAAAACGAAAACAAAAATGAAAATTTCGATGAGTCGTGCCCATCTCTAGTTTTAACATATTATTGTATGCCACCCAGAGACCACCTGATGTTGGGGTGGCTAAAAAAAACCTTGTTAATAAATAAATTAATAAATAAATAAAATTCCAAAGTGAAGAGTTCTTATTGAGAAAAAAAAGAAAAAATCTTTACAAAATAAAGCCTGAAAATCTCACAAAATGCATTTCTGGAGAACTTGTTAGTTTGCTATCACTGTGAGCGGACATGCACCAAAAGAAATTATATGTGTTTTAAACCATAGTTGTCAACATCAGTGCTCTTCAACCTGTTTGATGTGTCAGACCAGGATTTCTTCTGCAGTGTGCGAAGAAGGAACATAGGTTTGCCACTTTAAGGGGCACTAAAAAAAAACTGAATGGAAAAATTGCTTGAAATTTTGGAAGGCTGATGATGCCACTGGCAGGGCGATTTCTAGTAATTAACAAGTCCTTCTCTTCCAGGCTTTTCTGACTTGTATGGAAGCCATGGGAAATGAAGGACAGAAGGGGGAAGTCCTGTTGGTAACATCATCATGACTATTAGATGATGTTACCAATAGTACAGGTTAATAAAAAAAATTACCCTTCTGTCCCACAGCTCCCGCAGATTGAAAGGGATTACTCACAAGTTGGAAAAAACACAGGAGAGAAGAAGGAAGTCTTTAATTGCCAACAATCGACCCCACCACTGATACGGTGCATTTCATGCCCATCCCTAATGCCTATACATATAAGAGAGCCTAATAGTCTAATATTAAGTATACATGCAACTGATTTTAATTGAAAATCTAATTCTAGTATCTAAGATTTGCAACTTGGATGTCAAACTTCAGTTTTTTAAGGTAGATAACAAAACTAATTGGGCAACCAGAAATGGAATATTAGTCCTAAAAATTGAATTCTAAAGAAGATGAAAATAAAGAAATTTGAATTATAAAAAAATTATTAAAAATTGAATAATAAAGAAGATAAAAATAATTCTGAAAATGTTTGGACTCAACCTCAATAAATTTGCTGAATACTGTTACTTAAATACAACAAGAAATATAGCACATGGAACTTACAGTGCTTACATTTCTCAATAGTTGATAAGTGGCAGACTGTGAAAGGTAAGTGGATTACAAACCCCTCCCAAAAAAAAAGTTAAACAACAATAGGGAGATTAAGAAGATTAAACAGCAAGATGATGAAGTTAGTTGCTACCTAATCAATTGTGAGTAATTACATTGTTGCAAAATGTTAATGAAAATTACTTGTAATACCTGGAAAGCAACCTGTTGGGCAATTTTCAAAGAAGCTATGTATAATAAAGTATTTTTACATTTGTGTAATTTATGTAATTACTATTTTAGATGAAAAAGGTGAAACCCTGTACAAATATTAAGATTATTATCAAGCTACTAGTATTTTAGATACATATATTTTTTCACAATTATTCTAGTAAGGTTAGAGGAAACTATGATTTCTTTGAGTTTCAAAAATATGGTTCTTGATTCAACCAATATCATATTTAATCATGTCAGGGATAAAACACATCATTGACTATGTTTTTTGCTCACAGTAGATCATAGTGAAGTCAATAGAAAGCTTAAGAAGAAAGAAGCCAAACTGCTGTGAATACGAGGCTATGAATATGAGAGGCACAGATCCCTGCACATTAAGGAGCTACCGTGTGATGTGAAAAGAGGGGAATAAATCAGTAATTGATTTAACTGAGGTTTAGACTGTCTTCACAAAAATAAATATCTAGATCATATGATGCAAACAAAGTTCAGACCTGCTACACCAGAGGAGTGCCACCAAGGGATGCATAAATATAGCTTCTATTAGCATCACGACAAGAGAGCAATCAAGATCATGACATTTCTATGGGTTCTCTCTTTCAATAATTAAGAATGTTCTGTTCCTTTTTCATGCCATTTTGTTAGTTTAGAAGAGAAGAAGGAGACTATTCGTCTCTCTCAGCTATTTTCTTTGCCAGACTCCTAATTTTTCAGGGAAAAAGAGATGAACTATAGCTGTGTACTCCCACAGGAATGGCAATTCACCTTTTAAAACTGGTAACAAGGCCCTCTCCAATATAAGACTTTAAAAAACATTTGAAGTTGACTTCCCTTTCTAATGCCATTTCCGATTGCATTTTTGGTGGTTGTTTTTATGGTCTTTGTTAGACATGGGCACGACTTGGCGAAATTCTCGTTTCCATTTCCGTTCCTCGTTTCCGTTACGCAACGGAAACGGTAATGACAATTAAGCCGTCAGAACTCGAACTCGAACCGATAAAAGAAAAATTGGGTCTGAATTGTCGTTGTCATTCATGGCATCGCGGTGATCGTGAGATGCCAAGCAGCACAGAAAAAAAGTTTTTTTTAAAAAAAAACCGATTCCCGGCCAAAAAAGCAGGCGAAAATATGCCTGCCTGAGTGAGGGCACCTACCAGAGGGGTGGTTTCGGGGGGGGTCCCCGGCCTCCCCCTCTCTCCTGTCCTGGGCTGCTCTGGTGGGGGGCATCCTCGTCGTCTCGCCATGCCATGCGGTGCGGGGGGATCCAAAATGGCGACCGCAATAGTTGTTTTGAAATCATGGTCCAAAAACCCACCAAAGCACCACGCAGAAACATGCAAAAATTAGGTATTTTAACTGCCTGAATTTTTACAGTAGCAGGCTACTAGCAGCAGTGGGTTTTTCTTCCAATAAACATCTGTCTCCAATCCCATTTATTTTATTTTATTTTATTTTATTTTATTTTTATTTTTATTTTTTTACACCTGCGCAGTGATGGGCTGGCCATAGGATGGGACCATGCAAATTTTTGGAGCCATTCCACCAATCACATGGCCACTTGGCCTGGTTTTGACTGAGACTTCTGGGATGTGCCAGTCGGGCATTAAAAGCCCACTATAACCCTAGCCCTAACCCTAACCCTAACCCTAACCCTAAACCATACGCCAGTACACTGTCCTTCTTAGTGGGTCAGAGGCACCCAGAGGTGCAGCCCACTAACTCACCCTAACCTTACCCGTAATAACCCTAAGCCTAGCCCTTGCCCTAACCCCAACCCTAAGCCAGATCTGTACTCGCATTGCACTACACGCAAGTACATTTTCCTTCTTAGTGAGCCAGAGGGTGCCCAGCAGAGGCATTCTTCTCTCACCTCACTCACCAGTCCAAAGTTCCAAAAAAACTCTGTACGCCAGTATGCTGTCCTTCATAGTGAGCTAGAGGCACCCAAAAGAGAGGTGCCTCTGCCAGTGCCACTTGGTACGCAATGGTTACACGGTCATGTACCCTTCCTTTTCCCTTTGTAGGGGGCAAGAGGAGGCATCCACCCCAGAGAGGTGCCTCCAGGAGCCTGCTAAATGCCTTCCCTTCATAGCGGGCCAGAGGAGGCACCCACCCCAGAGAGGTGCCTCCAGGAGCCCACTACCCTACCCCCCTAAACCAGTGCTAACGACAGACGAGAAACAAAATGACAAATTTTTGAAAAATTTTGTGACAAACGGAAATGAGCCGAAACGGGCCAGCTCTGACACACGACAACTCGAAACGTCATTTTTCCTGGTTGTGCCCATCTCTAGTCTTTGTGACCCTTGGAGAGACAGGTTGGGTAAGAAGAACTCACCCCCTGTAGCAACCACTGTTTGTCCAAGGATGTGTAGGTGTGTAGATGTTGGTATGTGGAAAGATCCAGAACCTTGACCTGCCTTTCTACCATTTAAGAGGATTTTAGAATCTGTTGCCCCAAAAATATAATTTTGCCATGCCTTGAACATAAGTTTGAAGAAAAGCTACTGGTTGTTGTTGTTGTTGTTGTTGTTGTTGTTGTTGTTGTTGTTGAGTCGTTCAGTCATGTCCGACTCTTCGTCACCCCATGGACCAGAGCTTGCCAGGCCTTCCTATCCTCCATTGCCTCCCAGAGTTTTGTCAAATCCATATTGGTTGCATCGATGACACCATCCAACCATCTCATTCTCTGCCATCCTCTTTTCCTTTTGCCTTTAATCTTTCCCAGCATCAGGGACTTTTCCAAGAACTCCTCTCTCCTCATGAGGTGGCAGAAGTACTGGAGCCTCAGCTTCAAAATCTGTTCTTCCAGTGGACATTTGGGGTTGGGATTACTGAAAAATCATGTGACTGGAATAACCCCACCACTGGAACCTCTTTCCCAGTCCAATTAGCACCACTGCCAACCATTCTGACATGAGTGACAACAGCTAAACACTGATCTCCTACATCATTTCAAGGCTTTGGCCATGTGCAAGGAAACACAAGCTGGAGGAGTGTGTAAGGGATGCTTGAGGAATTCAGTCTTGGCAAACTTCAGTAAGAATGGACGAGACCTGCACTTATCTACATACGTGCAACTCACATTATTCACTACCATTTCTGATGTTGGTTTTGGGCCCCTAAAAGGAGTGAAATAAACATATGAATACTTATTCTGAAAAAAAGACATATAGAAATGCATGTTTTGAGAGAAAATACATCAAAAACTATGAAGGCATTAAGTGGTATATCCCTTGAAAAAAAGCCAAGTGAAACCACAGATTCAGGCCTGTAGCCCTTTGCCTGAATATGGACTACTGTCCTGGAAAAAAATGCACAACTGATTGATTTACAATGTTATTGAATTTCTATGCTGCTTTTCTCCAAATTACAAAACTCACAGCAGATCTCAAATTATTAAAACATGATAAATATTTGCACTAAATCATTAAACATACATTAGTATTAAAATAATTATTTAAGATTGTGAAAAATACCTTAAAAACATATTTCAACCTGGACAAAAATAATCATTTGCAATAGCCAACATTAAGACTTGGCACTACCCAATAGATAGATAGATAGATAGATAGATAGATAGATAGATAGATAGATAGATAGATAGATAGATAGATAGATAGATAGATAGATAGATAGATAGCAATACGTGTACTTGTGAAAGGAGTGGGATTGAAAGAAGACACGCCCTTGTAGAACTGAAGAGCTGAGATGCCTCTTACAGGGAGCTGTATTCAAGTTCAGATAACCTGGGCTCAGATCGTATAAGTTATAGCCACAAGTTTGAACTGGCCACTGAAATGGCTTGCAGCCCGTGAGGCTGTTATAACAGCAGAGGGAGATGTTCCCTGTTACTGGCCATGATCAACAGCCTGGCTGCACCATGTTGAAGCAGCTGGAGCTTTTAAACGTTTTCAAAGGCAGCCCCATATACTGTAGAGCATGCTACAGTAATCCACACAGGATGGAATTATGGTTTGCCCCACTGTATCAATGCTGGAATAAGATGCAAAACAAGATATAGCAGTGAAGCAGTCCAGAAACAGACTGATTCTTCCACAATAAAGGCCTGCAAAATGGCACAAATTCAGTTTCTACCATTCTAACGGAGACATGCTGCCTCATTTAAACAGGGGACTGACAGTATAGCACAGTCTTGTACATGTATCTATTGACAAGCAGAACATCTCTGAGTTCACTAAAACCTACTCCCAAGCTGTGTGATCCGTTTCTCATAATAAAGATCTCTCTCCTGCTCCCAGGGTAGCTTATTATTGCAGCCTTGGCTTGCCATTTTGATTTGAACAAAACCACATATTATTAATTATATTCCTTTTAGATTAATCCTAACAAATCTGACAGTCGGTATAACTCTGCATGAAATTCAACTGAGCAAATCACACTGATTTGCCGACAGGGATGAAATCAATTGCTTTACAATCCATTTCTGAAGCACAAACAGCTGCAGTATTGTGTCACCATGATTAAGTAACACAGGAGATCAAGAGATATGCTAGAGTTTAGAAGGATTCAAACAGATCACCTCACTGAAAGGCTTGCATAGATGACCTCACAGAGAGGCCCCACATATGGTAGAAACTCTTTTATGAGAATATGTCTGTGAAGATTCTCAGTCATCCAGGTGAGTTTATCTGGAAGTTGAGTCATGGCTACTGGACTTCTATTTTGAGAGATAGAAACATTTCGCTGCTCATCCAAACAGCTTTTATGAGAAGCAAAAACCACACAGGCCTGGCATAAGTATTTAGCCTTAGCATAAGTAGCATGCTAACATAATGATTACTAGAGGTGGAAATAAGATAATTATCTGGGTTACTGGTCCTGCTGGCTATGACAGCCTGGAAATTCTGGTCCAAAAAAGGAACTTTTCACTTCTCCAAGGGAAAGAGTGATATCTCATCTTGCTCTGCATGCTATCGCTTCAGAACTAGCTTTTAAAGATAGTTACTATCACATTATCTGGCTGCCTTGGGGACTCTGCTTTGCACAGACCCCAGAAGCTTGTCCTCACTTCTTTTTCCCTTTTGCAACATGTGAGAGACTCACAACTGCTTTACCTTGGATTTTTCTCAACCTGCTCTATTTGTTCTTTCTTAACAGGCTGAATACAGTTCATTTAAATGCATTAGGAGGGTAGAAGTGTTTGTGATTCCAGAGGGTGAGATGAGCCTGATTATTTTTCTTAGTCAAGCAGTATATAATAGGCTTCCTTGCTTTGACAGTGAACTAAGGATGCTCATTATCAAACCATTGCACTTTGAACTGTAACAGCACTACAGAGGACTGAGGCCTTGAAGAAGGCCCACATGCAAAAATGGCAGGTATTCTCCTCTAGTATATTCTTGGAGCAATGTTTCAAAGTCCAAAGGATCCATCCAGAAGTAAATGATTAAGCATTTACTTTTCCACTTAATCTAATCCCAGCAGGAGCAGTGTGCACTGCAAGATGCACAACAGTATCTGCTCCATAGATAGGATAGGTTCCTTTCTTGAACTACAGTTCCCAATGCCAGCATTACCATTTGCCATGTTGAATGGGAGATTGTGGGAAAACTGCACTTTGGATATTTATTTATTTATTTATTTATTTATTTATTTATTTATTTATTTATTTATTTATTGAGTTAATTTTCAACTACCTTTCTCCTTGGAAATGGACCCAAAGGTAGGTTACAGTAAGGAGAGACAATATACATTCCATTACACTTAAGACATATTCAGTTTGAGAAATAGGGAATTGAGGGGTATCTTACAGCATTATAAAGCAACATTAAAACTAACAATTGATAATATAGTGTCAATGCAATCACACAAGGAGAGAGATAGACACAAAGTCTGTGTAGCCATGTATGATAGATTCATATAAACACACAGTAGGTAGTCCATCATTCAGGGAAAGCTTGCCTGAAGAGAAAGGCCTTTGCCTGTTTCCAGAAAGACAGCAGAGATGGGGCAGTCCTGACCTCCAGTGGGAGGGAGTTCCAGAGTCTGGGTGCAGCAGCTGAGAAGGCCCTTTCATGTGTTCCCACAAGACGTACCTCTTAGGTGGCAGGATGGAGAGAAAGGCCTCTCCTGAAGACTTTAGAACCTGAACTGGTTCATACTATGAGATTTGATTTTTGGTCAAACCTTTGATCTGCCTCAATGTGTTGAAATACTCTTTTTCATTCAGGAGGTGAAAATATCTCTGTCTCCAAATGGTTTTGTAGCCAAGAGAGACACTAATGAACCTCCTCTGGCTGTGGGGAGCAACAATTCTAAGATGGACATGAGACTCAAGACTTCTCTAGCTCATATTTTAATCCAAGTTATCAATGAAACTGGAAGTTTGCAAAGTTTGCTCTCCTGAAGATATTATATTTTGATAGGAATCTAGTAACCACTGACGGCATAGATTCAAGTTTTTTAAAATGACAAAATTTGCTGGATACAATTGGAGAGAATATTGTTTTGTACATTACTGGACCCAAGAGGAAAGAATTAACAATACCAGAACAGCATCACTCATAAACCATAGAATAATCTATGAAAATCTGACCCTTCCAAAATAATACCAAATCACTTTTGGATGGGATGTACTGAATAACCAACAGCATTTTTGTTGAGGGCACACATTTTGAAGAAATAATTAAGGAAGGGCTTTGTGCCTTCTTAATCATATGTGCTCCCTCATCTCCAGTGGTGGTTATTGCATAGGTCCTGGTATACGATTTTTCTGCTATAGAGGAGAACTATTCATGAAAAATTCACATCTGTATGCAAAATCTACTAAGCAGAAGTCAGCAAGCCTCTGTTTGGAGGCAAGGAGCTTGTCTTCCAGAGTAATAATTTGAAAATGCATTTGGCCATGTCAAAATAATATGTTCATTTAGAATTTTTTCCTGTGGCTCACGGAAGGGGCCTTTGTCAAAATGCACAGCTTGGATTGCTCCAAATATGTTCAAAGTGAAATTGCACCCAATTTTAAATCAGATTAATTCATAAATAAATAAATATACTGGCCATTTATATCATTTTCAGAGTAAGTGTGCATATATACTTATAAGAAAGCCCTATTACTTTCGGATCAGAATGTACAGGATTACAGGCTTGGACTCTTTCATTCCTCCAAAATCCATTTTTACCTCCTGTTTTTTGGTGTATATCACAGGCTGTTTTCCATTACTCTGGATGAAGGCACAACTCATTTCTAGCTACAAATGCATTCTTTGTGTTAACCGTTACCACTGGGCCAGCTGAAGCCTGGGCATTTATCTAATAAATGCAAGGTAATAGCTGAAATGGAAATGGCCCATTTTCACATCTGATCGAAGGACCCAGGAAGCATCTCTAGAGAGGTGCTTAAAAATGGATCCAAATGGCAGCTCCCTCTAGAAATCTCTTCACTTTCCCATTACTAAACCAATTTGACATTTAATTTAAAAATTATTGGACTCATCTTACAGCATCACACATTGCTTGTCCCTATTTGGCATAATATAAAGGCTTCAGTTACCGAAATGAAAAACTGTGGTGATTCTTTTCTATCACATGGCACTAATTAAAAATAGTGAAAATTGCAGAATCTTGTCATGTTCTTTAAAACTATCACAATATGAAGCACATTCACTAGGAGCCAAGAGCCTGACTGACTTCTATGGGACTAATTGCAGAATAAATATCCTCACGAACACATTGCAAAGCCATCTATGTCAAAAGCTTTGACTGTTTCTTGTGACAAACTTTTCTATTTGCACTTAGCAAAGCAAGCTTCCATCCATAGAGCTGATATCACAATAAATGGTTCCTCTTCTAGGTATCAGTTACTTTGAACATTGAGCTAAATCCACTTCTTAGTCCTATTAGAGAAGAATAATTAAATTGATGAGACTTTAGTAAATCAGCAGATATATGGGTCCCTTACAGGAGGTCTACTTCATTTGGAACTAACACACTACAACTGGATTTAGCCTATTTACTTCTAAAGCTACCATACCTGCAGCTTGTGTGCATGTATACAAATGCAAACTTTTTGTAATTATAATTAATTATGTTTGCCTCAAGTCACTTGTAACTTATGGTAACAAACACACTCTCATTGGAATCTTAGCTGGCTATCAATTGTTTTGATTCAATTCTTATTTTCAATATAATTCATTCATCTGAGTTTTCAGGGAATAATGTATTATGCTGTTCATTTTACCTCACTTGATTTATCTTGCAAGGTGCCTTACAAGAAAAAAGGAAGGTGAAAGCAAAATGAAATCAAACAAAGAAAACTCAATGCTATCAGTCCTGTGTGTGTTTACCAAGCTGACTGTTGCTATAGGACAGTGATGGGAAACCTTTTAGAGACCGAGTGCCCAAACTGCGATTCAAAACCCACTATTTTTCACAAAGTGCCAATACAGCAATTTAACCTGAATACAGGTGGCTGTGAAGGGATGATGTCAGGTGCCCACAGAAAGGGCTCCGAATACCACCTTGGGCACCCATGCCATAGGTTCGCCAACACTACTATAGGATGAATCTTATATTAGGTCACATGAGGTAACCCACAAGAAAATCTTGTGGGACATCTAAGCATACATGTGTAGGATTGTGCTGACAATAAAAATGTACAATATTGACCATCTGGTGTAGGCAAACTACTAGCTTGGCTCTCCACTAACCTGCTGCATCAGAAACCACCTCAGCTCTGGTAGAACAGTATAATCACAAAATAGATAGAAGAGCTTTCATTGATCTAATGGGGATGTGGAATGTGTGGCATGCAATAAAGAGTTAGATTGCAAAATCTGACTGCAGTCCAGCTACATGGGAATGAACTTGATTGCCCCATCCCTGGGCTGACTGGTTTTTATTTGGAACAAAGGAATATATTGAATATGAAGAGGTGTGAATTTCACAATCTCACATTCTTGGAGAGAAACTGGCAAGGAGTCAGATTTCCCCCTACTTGCAGCCTGACTCATTGCTTGAAATATTTTTTTTTACCAAGAAGTCTCTCAGGTTTCACCTGTCCCAGATGTTTTGTGCCCTTTTGGGCCATGTGTGTGTGTGTGTGTGTGTGTGTGTGTGTGTGTGTGTGTGTGTGTGTGAGAGAGAGAGAGAGAGAGAGAGAGAGAGAGAGTAGAAACTGCAGACTGTACCGGATCATTATAATTCCTATATTGGCTATATTTGCTATACATAATTTTCTTGGATGGAGCTGAAGAAGCACCAAGTTGCTTAGAATTGTTACATCTGGAAGTTAAGCCATGCCAACTGGACTTCTTTTTCTTGAGAGATTGAAACGTTTGGATGAGCAGCAAAATGTTTCAGTCTCTCCCGAAAAAGAAGTTCAGTTGCCATGACTCAACTTCCAGATATAATTTGAACAGTTCTTGCACTGCTTGCCATACAGATGGGCTGGTTGGATTGCTACTAAGTCAAACAACTTAGGTGGATCAAAACAGCTTGTACAAAATTGACAGGAACATTTATCAAAGCAACATGGCGCTTTAAGATGTTCAAAGAAATCATATTGATGGTTTCCAGCTTTGTTCTTTTATGAGTTTGCAGAACCTGTGGCCTACATTACTTTGTTGGACATCATTTCTCAATTCTCAGTACTGCACATCCATGGCCATTCTCCCTGGAGCGGACAGCTGTATATGTTTTTGGTATGAGTCACCAGGGTTTTTCTTATGTTCCTGTGTAGAGATGGGCAGGAAGCAAAGCAAAGCACTTTTTGCCGAATCCTTGTCCTGCCTCCTTGTCAGAGTGGTCAGGTTCTGAGGAGGCAGGGAAGGGCAGCCTAAGTGTCTGTCTGGACTGATGCACTGCTTGAGGAAGAAGACCCTGGTGGTGCAGTTACAGGGCTAGCAGACTGTGGGGGAGGTGGGAGGTTACACTTTCAATTTGGTACGAAGTGTTTTATTGCGCTTCATGCAAACTCTATCCCTGTGTCTTTAGAAGCTGAAACCTACCACAGAAGGTGCAGAGATCCAAACTGCAGGATCAAGAAAGCATTATTTACTAAACAAATTCCAAGATCCAGTGAAAACATTTTTCTGTCACAACCCTAAAGGCCAGAATCGTACTGGTGTTTGTGAAGGATTGTGTAACTTCCAGCTGCTCTTTGTGGCTAAATGATGAGAAGCAATTGAAAGCATTATCTGGCATGCAACCAAGACATGTCCCAGCATCTCTTTTAGTAGCCATTATAGATACACTGAGTATCTGTCCATTTATTTTTCTTTGAGGGAGCAAAAAAGTAAATTTTATATATAGAAATGCCTGAACCTGCAAAGTAAGTTCAGTTTTAAAATTCTAAGGGCTTCATAGTAAGCCATGAATGTCTCTACAATGTTAATGGGGGAGTCAGAAGCTGTACAGAAGGAACCAGGAACTTTCCTTTCTAATTTCTTTTTAGCTTTGCAACTTGGGATCAATCTCCAACTCCTTGGTGTTGTCACCAAGAGTGTGGGTCTGGTTGATGTCCATCAACCACAGAATTGTTCAGAAGGACAAACCCAAACTATAAGTAGATTAACTTTTAAACAAATTCCTGCCTTGATAAGCAGAGTGCTGAAAGATTCCTTCTCTGCAATCAAGCCATAGCTTTGACAATGAAACAATTCAAGTTGGTGGGCCAGCTTGCTCTTCAATCCTGAAAATATCTGGCATGGCTACAGTGAAATATAGCTTAGTTATATCCTGCTTGGATTACTGTAACATTCTCTACATGGGGCTGCCTTTGAAGATGGCTTGGAAACTTGTGCTGGTACAAAATGCTGCAGCCAGGCAGCTGCCTGAAGCTGGTTACAGAGATTATATCATTCCCTTGCTGCAACAGTTTCACTAGCTGCCAGGCTTAATTTGAAAGCATTGAACAACAATCTATCTCAAGGGCTGTATCTCTTCATGTAAGCTTCCTCTGCCAGTCTTTGAGATCTTCAAGAGTTGCCTTCCTCTTGATCCCACCACTGCAGCTGCATTCTAGGTGGACTAGAAAGGCTGTGTTTTTCAGTAGCTGTTCCCACTCCATGGCATTTTCTGTCTCACTGGGTTAGGTTGGCCCCCTCCTTCGTAGCCCATCTGCCAACAGCAGGTGAAAAGCTTCTTTTTAAAGCTGGCTTCTGATCTAAAAACTTCCAGGATTTTTAGGAGAAGCACATTTTTTCTAATCAAGTATTTTACATTTGTTTTTAAATTAGTTAGTTAGTTATCTTTATTTACGGTCAAAGAGCAAACTAGTTTTTAAATTTCTTTCAATATTTCAGTTTATTGTGCTTTGAAATATGTATTTTTAGCTGATATACACTGCCAAAGGCTGCATCAAGGAGAGAAAGGCAGGATATAAGCTTAATATATAAATAAATCAAGTCCCACACCTATTTATTCTACACCTTTTTATCTGGGGTACAATTCACAACCCATTTCAACTAGACATTTCCACTTTTAGATAAATTTCCCTGAAATCAATGTGATATACCACAAATTTAATCATGTTTTTTAATTAGTCTGTCTAATTGTTGATGACCTTGTGACGCCTTCAGGAAGTTTAGCACATGCCATCTTTTTGCTGCCACCAAAAATATAATAATTTGGGGAACTTGACACGCCCCAGGATGATTCAAGAAGTTCCCTCAGTTTACTAGCGACACAGCTTATTCTGGGAGGGTGAGCTTACTCCCGCCATGTCCCAGCTAAATAGGGGAGTGTCTCCTCTGAACAACCCTCCACCTGGGAGCCTCAGAACAGCTACTCTGCTCCAGGCCCCATAGAGTTCAATCAAGAGAAACTTTCTTGCTCACGGAAAAGTCAGTAGCATGCAGCCTTGGCTAAGGCTCTGGTTAATTAGCAATGACTTCCCCCTCAGGCACACACAGATTCCAGTTAAAAAGATAAAGAAAAGAACTTTATTTAAAACAAAGAATCAAAACAGGAATCTCGCTTTGTCAGCATCATTCTGGTAAGCATTACAGATCCTTGGAGCATTAACAAACAAAGGCAGAGTTTCTAATACAACCTTGCAAAGTAGCTTTTTTTTTTTAAAAAAAAATCAATTTCAGGAAGATAGGATGAATATATGGCAACCCAAAAATGAAACAAATAATAACGCTAACTAATTCTGGCTAATATACTCACACCTGGATGGAAAAGATCTCTTGGCGTTCCCCTGGCTGAAAAGCCAGCCTCAGCCCGGAAGTCACATTGCTGCAAGCTGTTCCCCCAGGATCTCTCTTTTTCCTTGTTAGGGCAGACCATTCTTATAGACCTAAAATCTCTTAGGACCTGCCTTTGTTCTTCAGGAATGTAAATTAAGCTCAGGGCAGTGTATCAATTAGCATACTTATGAGTAAAGACTTTCTACTTTGATAGTGAACAAAAGGGCAACACATGCCTATTGATCTCAAGTGTTCCATCACCTGAATAGGATGTTGATTTGACAAGTGGATTCCTTAGCTGATAGAAGCAACCTATTTTCCATCCGATGTAACCCTTTGAAGCCCAGGGACTCCTTTGATATACAAGGAGGTATTATAAAAACTGGATATCTCACCCACCTCACCCATGTGTTCTTTCCTATAATATCCTTTGTGAAGGCAGGTTTTTGATGTGCACGAGAGACAGTGTAAACAAGAAACATTTTGGATGGTGGGAAACATCACATTTGCCAAACCATTTGACTTAGCACTGGCCTGTTAATTACAAAGGAAGTCATTGTCTCTTTCCCAACCAGACTTCAAAGAAATGATAGCGTATGGCAGCCAGGGATCAACAGATTATACAGACAATAGGACAGATCAAAAAATGAATTTTCACAATTCATCACTGACCTATGCTTCTATGGCTGATTGTTTCGTCTGCTGCCATCTTTTATCCTATTATGAATTTAATTCAAGTTGGGGTTTTGTCTGCTCTTTAGTTTGATGTCTTAATTCTTATTTATTATTGAATCTTAGTTAATGTTGTGGATGTTTTTATTGCACACTACCCAGAGTAGTGGTCTGGCCACTAGATCGGCAGAGCAAAAGCCCAAATAAATAAATAAATAAATAAATAAATAAATAAATAAATAAATAAATAAATAAATAAATAAATTTATAAATAAATAAATCTAATTCGGACTATAGCCAAGCTGTGAGGTATCTGACTATGGGGTAGATCTAGGAACCACCTTCTGTCACTGACAGGTATTCACCCATTCTATTTTTGATCCCCATGCACTATGACTTATTCAGGCTCCCCTGTTGGTATGTGACTTGTGCATCAAGAATGAGGAACTGCTTATATTTGAAGTATGAGATCCTCCTGCTAAATTTATAGGTTGCCACTGCTTTTAATCCCCTATTTAGCAATTTCACAGGGACTGGAGTAGCTCCCTTGGGGAAGGGGGTGAAAAAGTGAACTCTAATTCTTTCACTTCTTTCTACATCAAGGCTTCCTAAATATTTCTGTGTTGCCAAGACTTAGAATAAGTTTTTGGAAGTGTTTATTGGTGGTTTACATATAGAAATACAGATGTCCTTTTTTAAAGTATGGAAAATAGCAACATAAATTTGCAGTAACAGTTTTTCAAAGAACATAATAAACACTGCCTAATGTGCATGGTAGAGTATTTTTGCTTTTCTAGACAAACTGATCTTGGGCAATAGCATTAGTAAAGATAAATGAAATTACCCTTGGCCCAAATGTACTTACCATGGAGATCCTGGTACTGGAGTAGATGCCACTGGTTTGTTGCCATTTGAACCATCATCTGGGAGTAGTTTTAAAGCATGATTCTTCACATGGAAATACAAAAAGTTTACACATCAAAAGATGTAACAATACAGGCTTCAATGAAAGTCATGCAGGCTGATAAGATTAACCCTGACCCTCTCTGTGTTAATTTACCTACCTTACAGTTTGTGTGTGAGAAAGCAATAAGCAAATAGAAAAACAAAAAACATGCCAACTTGAATGCAAAGGAAATATACTTTCTTCTTCCTGTCTAAATAATAAAATCTTAAAGAGAAATCACAAAATGTACAGATCGGCATTAAGAATATTTGGTAGACTTTAAAGCAATAAAGAAAAGAAATCTGCTATACATTGGGTTTTATGACTAACTTGTATCATGTACTGCATAACATAATATTTTGTCTCTTTTATTTTACTTTTATTTCATTGTCATCAGAGCTAGTGGCATGGGGGGGGTGAGAGTGTCCAATAAAATGCTACCAGTGGGTCCGCCACAGAGGTGAACCCCAGCTAGCTTCACCAGTGTTGTCATTGTCTATTCCTTGTCATTTCTTCTCTCCTAATCTGAGAGGGAAAAGATGAGAACACAGAACATAAGAAAAAAAAAGATAAGAAGAGTAGTATTTCTTCTCCTTACTTCTTTCAGTGCACACTCACAGGTGAGCAACCAGCAGCAACCCTCGCAAGTAGGATGACAAGAGAATGACTGAAATTGACGATGAGGTTGCTACACTAAGTGCAACTTTTGCCCAAAGCCCAATGATGCCACCCTTGCTCACATCAATCTTAGACAGTAAACTGACTTTGATAGATTTGAAGAATGACATCTCCATGGCTGGAGGTAGTGCATGCTCTCCTGGTGCCAAGGCAGAAGGCAAAGTCTTCTCTCCTCTACTGCATGTGAGCCAGACCACCAGCCCTGTTAATCCTCTTCATCAGGTGCACCAACAGCTATGCTGCCTGGGCACAGCAGGAGGCAAATGAGATCATAGGGCTACTACCAACTATAATGGCCGGAGCCAAAAGAAGAAGGGCAGAGTCAGTGGCAACTGGGGAAGAGCACTTCCTCTCCAAGCCATCAGAAGATGGGGAGGAGGAGGAGTTGCTGCCTAGGAGAACTCTTCCTGCTGTACTTTGTGGTGCTTGGAAACCTGAAATGACTGATTAAAAGGCTGCAACTAAATACTGTATTTAAATTGGTATATGTTAAAATTCTCCTGCATTCAGAAAATTATCCTATTGGACAGGAGATAAAAAGCCAGATGACTCTTCCTGGCCACCCAGGAGCATTCTAATGAGGCACAATACTTACACACTGAATACACTGTCCTGGGTGAGTAGTATTAAATGGTCCCATGAGTTCTGCACCATGTAATTTATTTCTATGTTTTGTTTTAATATATGACTAAAGCTAACAAGACAGAGCCAAGGCTCAGTGAATTCCTGACAACCCCACTTAAAAAATACCACTGTGGTGTATGTTGGAAGCCAAAGAATCAATACATGTAGTAAGTTATTTGACTCAGACAGAGGAATAGATGGATAGATGGGTTTTTATAAATAACTCCCTGCTGAAATACAAAATTGAATGTGCAAAGCTTTACTCCATGAAAGTCAAAATTGTTCTTCCCTTCCTTAGTTGTAAGGTGGTAGGACATGAGGCCTTTTCCATGATTGTTAGTCACATAATCCCAAGTACAGAACGTAGCATTAGCAACTTCTATAACCAATTCTAGTGTATGTTTTCCTGTACTATCCCAGAATGGATTTCTTGAAGCCATATGCATGCATCCTTTAGCATATCTGGAAGCTGAGTCATGGCAACTGGACTTTTCTTGTGGGACTGAAATGTTTTGCTACTAATCCAAGAAGCTTTGTCAGTCTGAGGAGAGTTAGTGGAGAGGCCTCCAATTTCTAATTATCTGTAATTTATACATGTGAAATCAAAGTGAACTATAAATTGGAGTTGTCACCACTAACTTTTCTCAGACTGACAAAGTTGCTTGGATGAGTAGCGAAATTTTCAAATTCACAAGAATGAAGCCCAGATGTCATGACCCAACTCCAGATAACCTCACCTGGATGACTGAGAATCTTCACAGGCATCCTTTTGCACACTATAGCTGTAGTCTCAGCAATAGCCCACTGCACTATACTGCTGGTAACATAAATACCAAATCTTACACTAAAAAGGGAGTCCTATGCAACAGGCTCTACATTTTTTCATTTGCTACAAATCTGTATCTTTCTCAGATATGAATAAAATAACGAGCAACAAACCTTCTCATCACCACTCTCTGTTGGCTTATTTTTCATTTCAGTACGCAAAATCAGTGTTGGTGGGCAGGAGGTCCTCTTTGATTCTTTGCCTTTATCTGCAACTGGGGGGGGGAAACACAGGTAAAAAAAATCTAGAAAGTGCCTCTATCCAACTGAGCTGTCAATGATTTTTCATTATTTTGATTTTTTTCCAGTTTACTTAAAAGTTAGAATCCTTGTCACATAGAAACATCAAATGATGGTTTTCTACCTTCAAATGAAAATATGTGTGAGGGTGTTTTTAAGAAAAATAGAAAATGTGATCTCTGCAAATCTAATATTATTGATAAAATACTGGAAACAAAACCTGGTAAAGCAGAAAATATTCTCCCAAATACCATTGCCCTCCCAGGTTGAAATAAAAAGGAAAAGGGCAGGTAATTGGGTTAAACTTGGGCCACACTTTATTTAATTGTTTCATGAGTCACCATTTAATTCCCAGAGGGGGCTGCCATTGTGCACAATGCAAGTTGGAACCAAGAAGTCTCCTTATACCTCTCCCCACTGGATTGCACATGTCAGCGAGTCCCCAACCCTTCGGCAGTACAGCCCTCCAGACAGCGCCCCCATGGCCATTAAATTGATGTCCCCCTATTTTGGCCACAAAGCTTCTCTAGCTAGCTGCCTCCATGCCTAGGGAACAATTCCAGTGCATCCTCCTCCTGACTCTGTAATCTCCTGATCCATAGTGCCATGGTTGGATGGGCTAGAGCTTGTAATCAACCTGAGACTTACCAAATGCTTATGTTTTTCCACACTAGAGGCAGCACACTGTGAGGAACTCCATTATAAAGGGTCTCTCCTCCACCCCCTCTATGAGTCTTGTGAGGAGTGTGTAATCACATATTGTGCTATTTCGTACAAGGAGTGCAAATGAGTTCGGCTGCCACAGAGCCTTAGTGGCAGAATGAGACATTTCTTCTCAAAATTGCTAAAGTAAAGCCATACAATCTAAGTAAAATAATTTTCTTACATAGGTTTTCTTTTCATACAGGGAAACTTCTCCAACATCCCATAGTCTTTAATTATTATATTTTTAATACCAACCAACCTAAAGGCCATCCAGCCGCAGCATTTGTTCTCCATTTTGTGCTCCAATGATGGCAGTATTTTTAGCACCATCCAGTTGATGCCAGTTATACATTGTGACCAAGTGTCACATATAGCCTTTTCCTTTGCATGTTCCTTTTCCTTTACATTTTTTTAAAAAATCCCTATATCTGGGATGTTGTGTGTTTCACTTTGTAACAGTGGCAGAGTTCAGGCAGCTAGTGGTTCTTCATTGGCAGCTTTTCCCTAATCAAACCCCAAAAACTCATTAAAAAACTAAAACTTCTTCTATAGGGTTAACATTTTTATTTTAGAAGGCAGCCAATAGCTGAAGCAGATCACCAACAGACATCCAGTGCCAACAGAAGCATTAAGTTCAGCAATAATCTCCTAAAGCCGCTTAGAGTACCTAGTAGATAAGCGGGATATAAATATAACAAATAAATAAATAAAATAAATAAAACTAAGGGAGTTAAAATTTTCCAGAAGACAAGATTGCTTAAAAGAGGTTTTCCTTAAGAGTTTCCTCAAGGTTTTGGTGAGAATCCTGTTAGCTAGTTAAGTCGGCATAGATGCAATGATATAAACTGTAACATTACTGCTTGCCACTTCTATCCCTCATCAGATACTAATTGATATGACTGGAGCAAAACAAGAGATTCAAGTGATAACTTGTTAATTATCTATCTATCAATCAACCAATCAGTTAATCAATCAATAATCTAACACATTTCACCTTTAAAATAAACAATAGATATATAAGAATATACATACTGAAAAAACCATGGATTATTCTACTTCTAGCCCATCCCATGTCGATTTTCTCTGTTTTCATTTAATAAATCAATTTTGTGCTATTTCCAGAGTTTGCAAATACAGTATGACATTAAAATTCCTACTCTAGTACTAGTTGTTACAGTCGTGACTGACTCTTCATGAGTCCATGTCCATGGAGTTTTCTTGGCAGGACTACTGGAGTGGCTTGTCAGTTCCTATTTCAGGCATGTACAGCACCTGGTATTCCCTGGTGGTCACCCATCCAGGTACTAGCCAGGCCTGACCCTGCTTAGCTTCTGAGAACAGTCGAGATCAGATGTGTTCAGGGCATCTAGGCAGCTTCTACTCTAGTACTTACTTTAGTATATTACTTTTTTTTGGGTGGGGGAATACAGAAAAATCTCCCGAAATGTAACTTGTAAGCCAATAACAAATGAAAAAATACATTAACTATAGTTTTATGAACATTAGAAGCATTATTTGGGGCATGTATTCACCAAATAAATTCTGTGAAGATGTAGTTCCCCCACCAAAAGTAATGAAGATTTCATCTCCCTTTTTCAAACACATGGCCAAATATGACTGTAATCCCAGTGTGATGACCATCCTTGACTGTAATAGACAGTCATGGCTAACAAAGCTCAGAGTATACCGTATTTCTCAGCATGTCTGGAAATTCGAAGCTAGAGTCACTAAAAACTGCAAGACTTTGGAAAGAACCAATTGAGCATCAGGTATACTGAGAAGGTAATGTGCCGTATGGATTTGCCATCATCTTAGGTTTTCTCTGAGTTCTCTTTCTGATTTGCCCAACAGTCACATGCTTAATGTTGTTATTACATGCCATCAAATTGCCCCTGGCCCAATGAATGACCAATCACCAAAACTTAGCTCTGTTCAATCATTGCAAACTGAGACCTGTGGTTCTTCTGGTGAACCCATAATTTCCTATTTGGTCTTCCTCTTCTCCTGCTGCCTTCAACCTTTCCCAGAATTATGGCGTTCTCAAGAGAATCCTGTCTTCTCATGACATGACCAAAGTAGAACAGCCCCAGTTTCATCATTATTTGAGTTGATAGGTAGTTCTGACTTGATTTGATCTAAGAACCACTTGTTCATCTTTCTGGCTGTAGAGTATCTGTAAAGCTACCCCTTACAACATGAAACTTCAAATGAATTTTGTTTCCTATCAGCTTTCTTCACTGTCTAGCTCTCATGCCCATACCTTGTGATTAGAAATTAGAAATATGATCTTGGACTTTGCCTCTAGTGACATATCCCTACACTTGATAATCTTTTCTAGTTCTTTCATTGCTGCCCTTCCAAGCCTGATTTCATGGATTCCATTTCAATTAGTGATTGAACCAAGGTGCACTGAAGCTCTAACCACTTCAAATTCATTATTGCCAAGTTGTATATTTCCTCATTAGGTGCAATCTTGGTCTTTTTGATGTTGACCTGCAGTAATGTTTTGGCACTTCCTTCTTTCGCTTTCATTAAAAGTCATTTCAAGTCATTGTTACTTTCTGCTTTCTTAATATATTGATGTTTAACAAAATAAGCATTATAATCAATGGATTTTGCTATTTCTTTGGAACTTTCTTATACTGATTTTTGTTTTGGTGTTGTCCTATTTTGTTGCCAGTACTTTCAATTTTAATTGTAAATAAAATCAAATTTTATGGGTGGGGCCATTTTTGTATTAAAAAATTTAAAAAGGTATAGATCTACATGTCCCTTTTATCCTTCTCTCCCTCTCCCTCCCTCTCCATCCCTCTTTCTTTTCTCTCTCTCTCTCTGCATATGTATCTGCTTATAAGCAAAATTTTATAAACATATACAGTATACATATTTCTAAATGCATTTTACCATAAACCTCAGTTTCAGTTGTTTGTTTCTATTCAGAAGCAAAAAGGAAACCAGAGTGCACTACTCAAATGATAATTTTGTTCTGATCTATATATTATTATTCCAGAAAAATAGAATCGTGTCATTTCACATCATGGCTTGACAAGTTCAAAGCCCTTGATCATTCCCACTATGAATGGCAAGTACTCAACATCTAAGAGGAAAGGGGGAAAGGACCAAAAGAAGTGTAGGAAAAAAATCACACCCAAACTTCTAATCTGGCAATAAATTCAACTGAAATTACATTTTGGAGGACTTGTCCTTCTTAGGGTGCCACCGCATTTGAATTGTATTTCAAAAGAAGTGGGTAGATAAAACTGTGTCTCACCACTGGTGATGTGTTGGGCAATTCCCATGTTTAACAGAAATAGTAGCTGTGATCAAGGCTGCTAGTGTGATATAGCAGCTGCATACAATAACAAAGATGTCAGCAAATTTAAGGCAACAAATCTATAATAATAATATTTACTTGTGCTTGACACAGAGCAGTGCAGCAGCAACATAGATAAAATGTCAGTATTGATATAAAGGGTTGCAGAGTTAGGCTAACAGAAAGACAATGACAATGAATAGAGTAAAAACTCATATATTCATATATACATCAAAATATACACAGCATAACAACCAACCATTATATACAATATAGCAAACAGACAAACAGAGTGTGGGGTAAACTGTTCTCACCATAACAGTCCCCAAGTTACAAATGGCAAGCTAGTGCTTTTTATACTCATTCAGCACTCATAAGATCTGATGCAATCACTAATTAACAATCTGATGCAATCTGATCTAACCATTACAAATCATGATGTTATAATCAGTTCCACCTGCACTTCATCACTTAACATGCCTGTGATTACTAGTCTCTAACACTTGTGAATTAACATCATGACACTGCAGAATCTAACTGCCTCCATTTTACAATTCTCTTTACACATTCTGTTAAATATACATAACATATGTTTTATCAACTTTTACATATCTTGACAAAAGACATCTCATCTTTCCCACTCACAGTGTTGACATGACCGTTGTGTCCCTGAAAAAAATATCAGAACCTGACTCTTAGACTAATTAATCCCACTTTAGCAAATTGAGAATAGTGCTGGACCAATACAATTGACAGAAAGCACACCAGTGGTCCCACTATTTATTTAATTTATTTGAAATATTTCTATCCTGCATTTCTCTCCAAAAGAACCCCAGGAGGCTGTTCATAAACCCACGGTCATTTCCCTTAATATTAGAAAACAATGGGCATAGATTGCCTTCTACACCAGCTACGAATAAATGAAACACTCAGCGAACAAAAGGGTTGAGCTACTTACTGTACATACACATAAGCTAAAAAAAATCTTGTAAAAGTTTTGATTGTTTTCACTTAATACCTTTATTAGCTATGGGCAAGCTGCACAATCCCAGAGCTGCCCTCAGGAGAAGGGAATTATATAACTCTTCTCAGTAGTCCCTGGAAATGGCCACCATAAGTCAGAACTGGCTTGACAGCATGCAATTATTATTAAAATGCCACCAACATGGCAAGTATTTTCCTTCAGGCTTAGATAATACAGTACACTGAGTTCAGGAGAGCAGGGAATGAGCAAAATGTTTGACAATTTAGCTCTTATCCAAGGAAGCAGACTGATGACATTTTAGTGATCCAATAAAACCTTTTCTTCTCCCAGTGTTTTCAAACAAGACAAAAGGCAAGATAATTGACTATATTAAACACCATCCACAACCCAAGTATTCCTAAGGCAGAAGAAATCTTATTAAAAAAAGCTGGCAAGGAAGAAAATAAATTATTACACAGCCAAGCATTTTCATGCTTGTTTTGACAAAAGACACGTGCTTCTGAATACCTGTCCATTCTTTGTGCCAGGAATGCTCTAAGAACAAGGGGAACCATGTTTTTTTAAAAGCAGTGACATCAGTTTTAATCTAGTTCTGTGAACCTGGAGGAAGAATGATCATCTCTTCCCTCCCCCTCCGCCCACAATTCCTGATAAGATCCTAAGAACTTAAGCCCTGCAGAATCCTATTAAGAGTCAATCAAGTTCACCTTCCATTCCGTGAGATTCTAAGTGGGACTTGCCATCTAGGGGAGGCAGAATCTTGAGGATTTACTGGTCCCCATGAGAGACCTTGCCTTCACCAAAGGCTGGAGGTAAATAGATTCCACCTCCTCTCTAATGCAGATTCTGCAAGCTGAGGGGGGAAAGGCTTTAATGGAAATATTTTATATTATGCAAAACTAGTGACTGTTTTCCCCTTTTGTGAAGCTACAGTAAGCAAACAAAAACACAGAGGAACTGAAAAAAGAGACAGAGAGCACCTATCTGACATTACACCTTCTACTAGCTCCTGTATCTAAGAAAACCACCACATTTTCCATATTGCATATTTTATAAGTAATGAACACAGAATAATATTTTAAAAATGCACTGATTCTCTCCAGTACTGGCACAGATCCTCACACAATCTTGAAGAAAGAAAATTTTATTTGTGAGTTGTTTCATTTACTACACAAGGGATTCCTATTCCTATTTCTAAAAGTGGTTAGTCAGAAGAAATGCTCAATAAGGCCACGGGCATGACCCAAAAGCAACAGCCTTAACATCAATCTTCCAGTACAAGTGTCTGAGGCATACTGTACAAATTTGAAACCTGGCTATTTAGTATACCGAAGGTTTAATCCTGCCACATCTGCTAGGAAGTCAACGGGTTTTAAAAAAGAGCTGTAAATAATAAAATAAACCAAATACTGGCTAAAAAGCAAACAATTCATGGCTCACTGTAAGTAACATGTGTCAGAGTGCATAATTACATCTATGAAGTGTCAGTGAGGAGAGAGAGAGAATAAAGAAAGGGAAAGGGAAAAGGAAAGCTTATTTTGTTGCTTCCATTGCATCCACAGCTAGCCATGCAGAAGAGCTATTTATTTTTTTATTTATTTATTTATTTATTTATTTATTTATTTATTTATACATACATACATACATACATACATACATACATACATACATACATACATACATACATACATACATACATACATACCACCCAGATAGTGTCAAGAGCTACTCAAGTAGGTTAGTGATCAAATCCATAACAGTAAATTAATTCAACAAAATGAAAAACCATATAATAAAGTAAATCAAATCCAAGACATCATAAAAAGCAAGCAAACAATCAACATCAAAACAAAAGGTTCTGTTGTGTGCTACAACTGCCCCAGATTCTAAAGTGGCAGTCTCAGGCATTAGAGGCTGAGGAGAGAAGTAGAAGGAAGTGGGGGATGGGGAAGGCTGGCTGTATGTAGAAACAGCCCCAGAGGGTATTCCATGCGGAGTCTAGTGCTTTTTAGACACTTCATGGCCAGCTACTTTAAAAACTTATAGTTCTACCTTGTGGATCCTCACATGAAGCAATGACCACATGAGTAAGACACATAAGAAAGTCAGTGTAGGAGAACTTTGAACATTATCCCAAAAGTAGTTTACTTCTGCCTCTATCAGGGGCTATGTAGCAGATGGAGCCAGACATTTTTGAAATGTTACTCCCTCAGCAGTAACATTTGATCCAAATAGCTATTCCTTTGGATTATCATTTGCTCCTTTGTCATGGTCGTCCATGTTCCTAATATGTCCCTCTCCAGATCTGATGTTCGTAGAAACAAGTGAGGAGAGAAGCAATCCAGGCAGCAATCAGAGGATTAAAAGCATTTGGGACCATAGATTCAACAGCTCTTCCTAGCCATCTCCTCAGACCACCTATTCCTGCCATCTGAAGTCTCTACATACTCTAGAGCAGTGGTGGTGAACCTTCAGCACTCCAGATGTTTTGGACCACAACTCTCAGAATTCCAAACCTGTATTGTCAATGACAAAGGAGTGTGGGAGTTGCAGTCCAAAATATCTGGAGTGCTGAAGGTTTGCCACCACTGCTCTAGAGTCTTCTTTGGCATGACAGGACCTCTGGAACATGTACCTACTTTAGGTATTAGTGAAGTCCAGACATGGGGAAATTTACTTTGGGGGGATAAAACTCCCAGAACATTTGGGGCTTCTGCTATGCTGCCTGTGGGATTTGGTGAACCATAGTTCAACATATGTGCGGTCCATGGAAGCAATGTTTCTATTTTTGCTACTTGAAGAGCTGGAAGCAGCACAGATTGATAATAACATGCCTACAATCGATGAATGATGAAAGAAGCTACCAATCTTATCCAAATTTCTGAAGGGATTACTTTTGGAGAAGATATTTGTCAATTCATAGGCTTTCTTTCTTTCTTTCTTTTTCTTTCTTTCTTTCTTTCTTTCTTTCTTTCTTTCTTTCTTTCTTTCTTTCTTTCTGAGACTGAGAGCAAGAGAGAAATCTCTCAAGATATCAATCAAATAACAAGTTAAAACAGCCATTATCAAGTATGTCTGTATTTGATGATAGCTTAGTTGCAACTCAGGCCAACAGCAACCTGAGTGTTAATGCACAGCTATGCAATTAGTTTACTGTAAAACCAAGGAATGAAATGTTACCTTTCTTCCTGTATGGTTGTTGTAATCACCTATTCTCCTTTTAGATAAATGAGGTCCTAGGAATTAAGGAGGGTGATAGCAATAGATTAGCCACTATGTAGGGGTGATTCCTTGAGTTATAGGAAGAAGGAATGTGCCTGCAGTCTGCACCATGATTGTCCTAGAAAGACAAATTCTAGAACAGTGGCTCCCAACTTTGCGTAAACTAAGTGTTCTTGGACTGCAAATCCCAGAAACCTTTAGCAGCACATCTGGTGATGAAAGTTCATGGGAACTGAAGTCCAAGAAACCTTGTTTTACCAGTACTCTAGGACCATACACTGTATTGCATTACTTTTTAAAGTGGTGTATACATTTGTCAGCCAATTTTTTTACTGCCATATCTGACCTGCATTATTTTGCCTAATTACTAGAACCAGAAGCTATGAATCAGTGAAATATGTTTTACATCCAGCAAAAATGCAGTATAGAGCAAGATCTCCCAGTCAGCTTCATAACTGTAGTTTGAGCTGTGGTGAAAAGGGAAAAACATGTACGAATATTAATTAATCTGCTTTGAATGGCCAATTACCAAACTGGTAGGCGGGGCTAAGAATATTATATATGGAAATCTAATGTGCTGGAGAGTTCAGTATGAGTTGAGTTCAGTTAAGAGAGTTGAGGGTCAGATCAGAGTCAGGGTGGTTTTGTCAGTTGGTCAGATGTGTGATCCTGCCACTGAAAAAGGTTTGGTTTATAACAGAAATACATTATTATAAGAATCTATGATTGTATTAAAACAAGCTAACATCAGCTAAAGCTATCGTGATACTAAATATCTATTTGTAAACTAATAGACATTTCATATTTTGTATTAAAACTATAAAACCCTGACTCTCTTAAATATATACAAATGTCCAATTAATCTGGTGGTGGCAGTGAGTGGAGACTCAGTGTGCATGGTGTACGTCACACCATGTGCCTTAAACAGACAGAGCACAACACCACACTGCACATGCTTAATTCGGAAACTGCATGATAATCACCCACAGCTTCAGTGTTTGTTTGTTTTTTCTCCTTAGGCAAACTGACAAATGAATGTGTGGCTTACAAGCTGTGGCTTATGTGTGACTGATGAACACTTTGAATAATTTCCTCTTAACATGCCTGGATGAAGAGGGAGTAGGTGAGAGGACAGAAAAACTGGGCTTGTTTTCATTTGTAGGAAATTCTCCTTTAACAGACACTGACTCGGCAACATCTACAGAAACATGAAATTCAAGCTGCATACCCAAAGCTTTTTTATGTGTAATTGGCTCTGGTGCTTTGCTGGTTCGAGCAGGGGTGAGCTTATGCATTTGCTGGCTGAGGATTCAAACTGTAGCACATATGTATATATGCTGCAGATGATTTTGTCCTTGGTTATCCATGATCCCTAGCTCGAGAGCTGTGTTTCAAGGCAACACAAAATGCTAGAAAGTCAAGGTGCCGGCGGAGTTCTAAAGAGGAAATTAATTCCATGGAAGGGATTTAATACACTAGGACCAGATCCTGTTCATTTTGTACTGCATGGGCAACCGTCTGTTGCCCATGTGGTTGCTTTTTCTCTAGCATTTGGGAGTATTCACCACCACCTAGAGCAAGCAGAAGCCTGGTTGCTTTGAAAAAGGTGACCTCCGCCTTGGAGAAGTGTTACATCAACCATTAGGTGGAGTGCTGCACCCACAGACACATTTATTAGTCATCCAGTAGATATATGGAAATACAAAGTGAATTTCAAAAAGCTATTATTTGTGAAACATTGTTCTAGCTGTCACCATTTCCCGCTGTTTGCAGACATCATTTCTCTGAGTAGCTACTCTTTGGTGACATGGCTTTTTCCTTCTACTGCTTTTGATCTTTACCTTCTGACCCATATTGCAAGTGTGATCACAACACTAAATTTAATTGCAGAAAATTGGATGTGAGACCAGCACTTCTTGACCCTGTCACGTAGGTGATCCTAACCAGTGTAAAGTACCTTCCCTTTCCTAAGCAGATCAACCACTTGCAAAATGTCAAAAGAGGGCCGTGGATCATCCAGCCCACGGCACAGCTGACTGCCTTCTTTAAACTGCCAACTGCAAGGCCTTTTCCCAATTTAGAACAGCAAGGTAGCATGATCCTGCCCCTGCTGCCTTGCAAGGGGAACACAATTTATCTGCTTCCCTTAGCAAGGTGGCTGCAGATCAGTAGAGGTTCAGACAAGGACTGACAGAGCTGCAGGGAACTGAACTGATGGATGTTGGTGGATATGTATATCTATCGATATATGCAGCATATGTACATTGGGCTTTAAAAATGTCCTTGCTAACTCTGGTTTGTGGTGTTTTCAGAGAGTCAAACTAAAATTAAGGGATGTATGAATTCCCTCCTATTAATTCATTTCCCCTCCACACAGTAGTTTCAGAGATGTGTGTCTCAGCATTTGGAATGGCAAGTTAAATTCTATGAAAGACCTGCAAATCAAAGAGGCTATCACCACAATGTTTAACACCTACGGACTTTCCTACTCGCCAGCCATAATCTCTATACTTTGATATATATACTTGCCTTTCCACAGGTGCTGGCATCCCATACTATGTCCATGAAAGCTCACGTTGAAAATATATATAAAAGTTAGTCTTTAAGGTGCCACCATGTTTTCACCTATAAAGTTAAATCCATGCTTATCTTCCAATGACCAATACAAAAACAAAATACTGTACACCAACAAGAAGAGATAAAGTTCAGGGTAAATCACATATTATAACAAACATGATTTTCATTTCTTGGGGAAACAGCTTTGCAGAAAACATATTTAACACACTGGATGAAATCCTGTGGCCAAATTTAATACTGCAGGGAATTGCGGGAGAGTTCTATATGGTTTAGGTATCTGGCTGTGGAGCCAGAGGTTGGGAATTCAGTTCCCTACTGTGACTCCTTCAGAGGCTGGACTAAATGATTCAAAGATACTCTGCAGTCCTAAAATGACGATGATGGTGATGGGGTCCCTGCATGGCAGGGGGTTGGACTAGATGGCCCTTGAGGTCTCTTCCAACTCTATGATTCTATGATGATGATGATGATGATGATGATGATGATGATGATGATGATGATGATGATGATGATGATAAGTCTGAGGACATCAACTAGGGTGGTTTTTCAACGACTTCCTTCTGAAGGTCCTATAGATCCTTCAAGATCCCTTTTATTATGGGGAAGGTATTAGGGTATGTGGACAGAAAGGCAAAGTATTTATTTATTTATTTATTTATTTATTTATTTATTTATTTATTTTTATACCGCCCATCTTCCAAAGGAACTCTGAGCGGTTTAGAACATCAAACAGACAGTAAACAAATGTTACAACAATATGCTCGTACTACTAATAAAAATAAAAATAAAAGATATAATAGTAAAATTAACAATACTACAAGAACAAAAAGAATATGAAATATTTGGCAAGATGGCGGACTAGAGTTAAAAAAACTAATTAAGGTCACCAAAGGCCTCATAAACACACACACACACAAACAGGTCTTCAAGGTTTTTTAAAAGGCAGGCAGGGACTATGCTAGGCGCAACTCACACGGGAGATGGTTCTAAAGCAGGGGGCCAGCCACAGAGAAGGCTCGGTTGCAGGTTACGGCTTTCCTAGCCTCCCTGGCCACCTGGAGTGAGAGCAACTGCAACATTCTAATAGGTTGGGCCTCAGTTGATTGCTGGTAGATCCACTCTGCCAGGTATTCAGGTCCCAAGCCATGAAGGGCTTTGTAAATCAAAACCAAGACCTCAAATCTTATTCGGGACGCAACGGGCAACCAATGCAAGCGAACCAAGACTGGGGTGATGTGGTCATATCAGCCCATTACCAACCACCAGTCTGGCCACAGCATTTTGTGCCTGCTGAAGTCTGCGAATAAGAGTCAAGGGCAACCCCATGTAGAGAGCGTTGCAATAATCTATCCTCGAAATCACAAGTCCCTGCACAACTTTTCTCAGGGACTACCCACTCAGATATGGGTGAATCTGGGCAATTTGTCAAAGATGGAAAAAAGCAGTCCTGGAGATGGCAGCCACCTGGGATTCCACAGAAAGAGCCAGATCCAGGACCATACCTAGATTCTTAACTCTATTTGCCAGCAGGCAGGTAGCACCCCCCGAAACTGGAGAGAGGGCCACCGTATACAGGCGAGGATGCCCTGAAGAACATAACCTTAGTCTTCTCTGGGTTGAGCTTACGTCTGTTAGTCCTGGTCCATTCCATGACCGCATCCAGGCACAAGACAAGGGTCTGTACCGCCTCCACTGCAGAGGTGGAAAAGGAGAGATAGAGCCACTTATCATCAGCTTACTGATAACAGCAGACTCTAAATCCCTTAATGACACTAAGTATAAAGTATTAAAATAATTAGACTGGAAAATATGGCTATTTCCAGTTAGTGTTACTTAGAAAGGTGCATGTTTTTACTACTAATTAAGTTATTTTCCATAATCTGTGCATTTAAAGAAACTCATTTGAAAAGGAACTTAATTTTATTCTATATTTCTAACATTTTAATGGAATGTTCATTCTAAAAATTTCCATGCTATTCATTTTAAATTGTCAAGAACTGCATTTGTAACATGGGGGAAGGAGTGAATTCCATAGAAAGCTATGCTCCAATCCAATGATCTAAGATACATAAATCAGTCAATTTTATATAGGCATTTACAAAGATGAAATACCTCAAACACTGATCAAAATGCTATCACTTGTCTGAACTAAAGCAGACCCACTAAATCAGATGCCAAATGCTGAGTCAACACTTACATAAACCCCACTGATTTACTGGGAGTATCAATAGGACCTTGAGCACTTTCTCATGATATAGTTTTGTTCCAAGTAGCCTTCAACAGATTGTTACACTCATAGAAACTGCCTCTGATTTGGATTCCAGCCAACATCATATTCTTTGGTCATTTAAGTGAGGCGTTAAGAGCTAAAAACATAGACTACATTTATTTGAGTGACAGTGTTACAACTTTGCTTCTAGCTAGATTCTTATTACATAGAGAATGCAAGGCAGTGGTTTTTTTAAAAAGTCATTCTTAATCATTATCTGGTTCTGAAATGGAACAAAATGTCTCTTACATTGTGTCATAATCATGTGCTAAAAAACATGAAAAGAAATCCAGCTCTCATCTCACTGAAAAATGTTCATCCAGCAACAGTGTAGCACTAACAAAAGCAGACTGAAATCTAATAAAGCAACCATGCCGCTCAAGAGCAAAATGCATTCTTGAAAGATATGCTTTTCAATAGAGAAGCCAGCCTCCCTAGGCAGCACAAGAAATTATTTACACCTACTAGACCAGGAAGACATTGAGAATATATGCACTCACTCTTCCCCCTTTGGCATTTTATTTACTCTGGTTTTGTAGAATCTCTCTTCTCAGTCAAGTTGTTTCCACTAAAGTTTCTAGCACAGTGGAAACTACCACAGAATAATAAATACCACACTACCACATGTTTTTAGCACATGAACTTCTTTGGTGGGTTAGCACTCTTCATTTTTTGTATTCCTCCTTAATGGTGTAAGAAAACTGCTAAATACTGTAAATATTGACTGATCTTGACAATTTCACATGATTTTCCTTTGTGGGTTCCATATCTATACAGGATTTGCCTCACCTGTGACGTGCAATTTATTTTTATAATCCATTCAATCCAAAGGGGTGCAGCTTATTTTATTACAGTGGTTCCCCATCCATTTGCAGTCCATATGCTCTGATCCTGCGATATCATGGGACCACAGTATATGAATGGGGGAAAGACCTGTTTCAGGCCTCCCATACTTACCCCAGGACTGGCACTGCCCCAAATGGGCCTGCAAGGACCTTCCCAGGCCTTCTGGTGGCCCCAAAATGGCCCCAAAATGACTGGAAGTCAAAAAGCTTGTCATCTATTTGGAGGATCCATGATCCAGGGAACAGACACTTAGACTTGTTTTGCACACATTAATGGAATTACAACACCATTAGTGGTAGCACAATATATGAATGGCCCATAGCCTATTCATACCCAGCTTTTGGAGGAATATCAGGAAAAACTTCACAACTGTTAAAGCAGTACAACAGTGGAACTAATTATCTCAAGAGGTGGTGGTGAGTGCTCCAATGCTAGAGGTGTTGAAGATAAACTTTGGACAGCTACCTGGCAGATATCCTTTGGTTTGTATTCCTGTATTGAGCAGGGGCTTGGATTTGATGGCTTTGTAGGCCCCTTCCAATACCACAATTGTATGATTCTACAGCAAACCAAATGACACATTACTGGCAATAGCACAATAGTTTATAAAGGCTATAGGCCAATGGTGGTGAACCTTCAGCACTCCAGATGTTTTGGACCACAACTCCTAGAATTCTAAACCTGTACTGCCATTGGCAAAGGGACTGTGGGAGTTGTGGTTCAAAACATCTGGAGTGCCAAAGGTTCGCCACCACTGCAATAGGCCATATAGTCATCAATGCTCTATATCAGTGCTCCCCAACCTTTTTATCACCGTGGACCGGTAAATGCTTGATAATTTTTCCCTGGCCCGCTTGTTTTGATTTAATAAGATAAAAAATGTAAATGCCCCCCCCGGCTGCTGACGCACATGCGTGCTACTCGTTTCCCACTCTAGGGGGTGGTGCTCATCTCCGTACTCAAGCCGAAGAGCCAGTGTTGTGCGATGAGTCCTTGGCATCGCTGCAAGGAAACACTGTTTTTACTTCCTCGCATTTTTCCCCCGGGGGCTACCCAGCCGCCGTGAGGTCTTGGGACCCTTTGCCCTTCCTTGACATGAGGCCTCCCTCCTTTCTTTCTTTCTTTCTTTCTCCCTCCCCCTCTCCCTTCTTTCTTTTCTTTCTTTCTCTCTCTCCCTTCCTCCCTCTTTCTTTCCTTCCTCCCACTCTCCTTCCTTCCTTCCTTCCTTCCTTCCTCTTTCTCTCCCTTCTTTCTTTCTTTCTCTCCCTCCCTCTCCCTTCTTTCTTTTTTCTTTATTTCTCTCCCTCTCCCTCCCTCTCTTTCCTTCCTTCCTTCCCTCCTACTCTACCTCCTTCCTTCTTTCTTTCCTTCCTTCCTCATTTTCTTTCTTTCTTTCTTTCTTTCTTTCTTTCTTTCTTTCTTTCTTTCTTTCTTTCTTTCTTTCTCCCTCCCTCCTTCTCTCCTTCCTTCCCTCCCACTCTCCTTTCTTCTTCTTTTTCCCCCTTTTCTTTTTTCTTTCTTCCTCTCTCCTCTCCTCTCCCTTCTTTCTTTCTTTATTTCCTCCCTTCCCTCCCTCCCTCCCTTTCTTTTTCTTCCTTTCTTCCTCATTTTCTTTCTTTCTTCCTTCCTCCTCCTCCTTTCGTTCTTCCTCTCTCCCTCACTCCTTCTCTCCCTTTCTTTTTCTTTCCCTCCCTCCCTCCTTCCTTTACTTACTTACTTTCTTCCTCCCTTTCTCCTTCTCCCTCCTTCTTTCTTTCTTTGTTCCTTCCTCTTCCTCTCCTTCCTCCCTTCCTCCCTTCCTTTCTCCCTTCTTTCTTTTTCTTTCTTTCTCTCTCTCTCCCTTCCTCCTTCTCCCCCTTTCTTTCTTTCTTTCTTTCTTTCTTTCTTTCTCCCTCCCTCCCTCCTTTCTTTCTTTCCCTTTTCTTCCCCCCTCCCTCCCTCCTTTCTTTCTCTTTCTTTCTTTCTTTCTTTCTTTCTTTCTTTCTTTCTTTCTTTCTTTCTTTCTTTCTTTCTTTCTTTCTTTCTCTTTTCTTCCCCCCTCCCCCTCTCCTTTCTTTCTTTCTTTCTTTCTTTCTTTCTTTCTCCCTCCCTCCCTCCTTACTTTCTTTCTTTCTTTCTGGCGGGGCGGGGGCAATTGCGGGGGTCGAGCGGCGGTGGCAATGGTGGGACGGGGGGCGGTGCGGGGCGGTGCGGGGGTCGCGGCGCGGCGGGCGAAGGGACAGGGCGGTGCGTGGGGGCATTACGGGGCGATTAGGGGGGGCAATTGCGGCGGCGGCGGGGGTCGCGGCGGTGGCGGGACGGGGGCGATTGCGGGGGTTTGTGGCGGCGGCGGGATGGGGGCATGCGGCGGCGGTGGCAGGGATGATTGCTGGGGGTTGCGGCGGCGGGGGGCGGTGCAGGGGGATTGCGGCGGCGGGGGTCGCGGCGGCGAGGGGGATTGCGGGGGATTGCGGCGCGGGGGTCGTCAGCGGCAGTGGGATGGGGCGATTGGGGGGGTCGTGGCGGCGCGGTGGGACGGGGGTTGTGGGGGGTCGCGGCGGCGGCGGGGACGGGGGCTGGCGGGGGGCTCGGGGGGCTATTGCGGCTGCGGCGGCGGCAGGGGGGACGGTGGGGGGCGGCGGGGCGGGGACAGCGGGCGGGGGGTTTGCTTGCGGGGGTCGCGCCAGCGCGGCGGCCCGGTGCCGATTCATCCACGGACCAGCACCGGTCCGCGGCCCGGGGGTTGGGGAACACTGCTCTATATTATAGTTCTTATAGCTGTAGACTGACGTCCAAAATGCTTTGTTGGAAGTCCGAACCCAAGCAAAAGGGTCAGATTCCATTTCAGGGAAAACCGCATGGTTCTGGAGCTGTTCAGACCAGTTCAGCAATTCCAGCATCCAAAATATGTAGGAAACTGTGTCTCTAGCAATGTGCTTTTAGCAGTTTTCCATGCTAGCAGCACCAGCGTGAAGTACAATCCAAGAATCTCATCACCACTCTCCAATCACAGTGCATGTAGTAAAGAATTTTGTGAGGTTACTAAAGTTAAATATACACTGAGTTCTCTCACATTTTCTTTTGCCAGATTTAGAAGCACCCATATTGAAATATCTCTGAGTATAGAGATAGTTATTAATTGTACTCTGAGTTTAATCTGAGACACTTTTGGTCTTGTTAATATGACTCTAGTAGTCTTTTGCCTAAAACTCCCTTGGACTCCTTTACAGGTTGATTTGAGTCACAAAACTTGTTTCGTTTGTATGAGTTTTTGTGTGTTAGTTGGTGAAATTTATTCTCTGCCCAATCCTCACTGTACTGTCTTTCAGTGCAGTACTGTAATCCATTTACCCCCTTTCTTTAACTGTAAGCTTGGGGCTTTTCTAAAGGTTGTAACAGTAGAAAGAATAGAAAGACAAAATCTCCATGCAAAGCAAGACTGAGCATTGAACAGAGTGGAGATGTCTTTAAAAACCGTATTCAGGTTTGTTTTTCAAATGAGCAAAATTCAACAATAAGCAAATCCCCAAAACTTCATATCTGAAATTTAGCAGGTGTACTCCAAAGTTTTGGTTCTATGATGTCTCCACATTTTACTCACATCAAGCTTTTTAAAAAGGCATGGCTGTTTTTTTTTTTTCAGCAGAAGTCCTTGTAGGAGGACTGGCAAGTGGCAATTCAAATTTCTAACTCATCTAGAGTTGAAGCCCACACTGAATCTCATATCTGAATCTCTCAAGATCAAATTAGAATCTAGTGATTTGGATTTTAAAATTGTCTCAGAACCCCTCCCCCAGTCATTAAGGAAAAGCCTTCCTGAAGAAAAAGGTCTTTGCCTGCTTGCTGAAGCCATCAAAGATGGAGGCAGCCTTGCTTCCTGTGGGAGGGAGTTCCAGATTTTGAAAGCTGTGACAGGGAAGTTACCAAAAGCTGTTTGTATGCAATGTGGCAAAAAGCCTTCATCTGATTATTATAGCTTGTATGACAACAAGCATCAGTAGAGATGATGGAATTACCAACATGGCATTATTATGAGAATAGAAGTAATGTTGTTTATGTTCTAAATATAATCATAGTCCAGGATGTATAGGGAGTAATTTCCTAAGATTATTGAGTCAAGTTGATTCACCATTCAGTATTGCCTTAAAATGACCTGGATTCACTACTTGTACATACATGCAGACCTCAAATGCAGCCCGTATTCAAAGCACATTTAGTGAATATGCTACAAATGGCATTGAGAGCATCAAAATAGGGAATGAGGCTCCGTACTCTGGAAGGAAGATGGGGAAGCCAAAGGTACATACATTTATTTATTTTTTTGTAAGGCAGCAACTAGACATGGGCATGACTTGGCGAAATTCTCGTTTCCATTTCTGTTCCTCGTTTCCGTTACACAACGGAAACGGTAACGACAATTAAGCCGTCAGAACTCGAACTCGAATCGATAAAAGAAAAATTGGGTCTGATTTGTCGTTGTCGTTCATGGCATCGCGGCGATCGCGATGTCCTGGGCTGTTCTGGTGGGGGGCATCCTCATCGTCTCACCATGCCATGCGGTGCGGGGGGATCCAAAATGGCAACCACAATATTTTTTTTGAAATTGTGGTCCAAAAACCCACCAAAGCACCACACAGAAACATGAGAAAATTAGGTATTTTAACTGCCTGAATTTTTACAGTAGCAGCAGTGGGTTTTTCTTGCAATAAATGTCTGCCTCCAATCCCATTGATTTTATTTTATTTTATTTTTATTTTTATTTTTTTACACCTGTGCAATGATGGGCTGGCCATGGGATGGGACCATGCAAATTTTTGGAGCCATTCCACCAATCGCATGGCCACTTGGCCAGGTTTTGACTGAGACTTCTGGAATGTGCCAGACGGGCATAAAAAGCCCAATATAAACCTAGCCCTAACCCTAACCCTAACCCTAACCCTAACCCTAATCCATACGCCAGTACACTGTCTTCTTAGTGGGTCAGAGGCACCCAGAGGTGCAGCCCACTAACCCACCCTAACCTTAACCGTTACCCTAAGCCTAGCCTTTACCCTAACCCCAACCCTAAGCTAGATTCGTACGCAAGTACGCAAGTGTACGGAAGTACACTTCCCTTCTTAGTGGGTCAGAGTGGTACATCAAAAGGTGCCTCCAACTCCAGACCCACTCCCTCCCTAAGCGTAACCTGTACGCCTGTACGCCAGTATGCTTTCCTTCTTAGTGAGTCAGAGAAGTGCCGACGAGGTGCCTCTGACACACTAACCCCCCCAACCCTGGCTAATTTGGCTAAGATAATGTTCTTAGTGAGACAGCGAAGTGCCGACGAGGTTTCCTGTCACACTAACAACCCAACATAATTGGTACGCAGCAGCTACGCGTTACGCTTTCCATGCCTTCTGGGTCAACTCAGAGGCACCCACAGAGGTGCCTCCCAGGGCCCACCCCTCCCCCTAAACCACTGTACAAATGACAGACAACAAACGAAACAACAATTTTTTGAAAAAATTCACGACATACGGAAACGAGCCAAAACGGGCTGGCTCCGACACACGACAACTCGAAACGTAATTTTTCCTAGTCGTGCCCATCTCTAGCAGCAACCCTATTCGGATCATAGTGCTTTGTTATAAAGATTGTAGAGTGGTTATTTTCAAAACAGAATATAGTGGTACCCCGACTTATGACATGCCCGAAATCCGAAAATCCCGACTTATGAGTGGGTTTCCATTGGGTTTTAAATACCACTTCCTTACGAGAAAAATATAGGTTTTCCTGAAGTTATGAATTTTTTTCTCCCGTGGTGCTTTGTGATTGGGAGGTTTTAAAACACCCGTGCCATGCTTCCTGACCTCTGTGGGTTGTTTGAGGCAAGGAGTGAGGAGGTGTGGTGAGGTTAACGCGAGTGAGTTGGAGATTTTTGGAGCATTTTGGGAGCGATTTTTGAAGTGACTTTGTTCCGGCACTTCTCTACTGCTGGACAGGTAGGTTGATGTTTCCTCTCTTGTTTTTATATAATGTGCTGTACTGTAATTGGTGTGTGTGTGTGTGTGTGTGTGTTTGCCAGTGGGGATGAGGGTGTTTTTTTGTTGCAATTTTTATTTCAAGGTCTCTTTTTGAAATGTGTGTCTGGGATGTGGTGGTGGGGCATTCTATGGTCAAGCTTTGCTTTCAACTGCTGGTCTTTATGGGGGATTCTGTGATTCCTTTTTTATTTTTTATTTTTTTGCAATTCTTATTTGGATTTCTGGGGTCTTTGCACATTTTCTTTTTTAGCCATATGTCCTTCAGAAACCATGTGTCCTTGGGAAGCCATTTTAAGATTTGGTTTCAACTTCTGGTCTTTATGGGGGATTCTGTGACTTTATTTTTTGCAATTCCTAGTAGGCAGAACTCTGATGTCCAGAGTTCCTTGATGCCTGTGCCTGTAAAACTGCACTGAAAACTAACCTGCAAGGGGTCCAAATCCTGTGTTGTGGGGTTTGAAAATGTCAGTATGCCTGCCTGGCTTTGAACTGCACTGAACTGTTGTGTAGCATGTTTTAATGTGGTCTTGGAAGTGTTTGTTCTTGAAAAGAAATGTTGCTGTGCAGCGTGCATGTGTTTAGAGTGCTCTTTATAAAGATTTTTGCACAAAAATGGGTGTCTGTGTGTTTTTCTGAGGCTCCGGAATGCATTCATTTATTTTCAACACATTCCTATGAAAAACCGCTCCCCAACTTACGAGATAACCAACTTACGAGTGTACATTCGGAACGGATTAATTTCGTAAGTTGGGGTACCACTGTATGCTGATTGCTTCAGAAGACACTTTTCATCTCCTGCAAACCCTGCTTCTCCTTTCAGAACACAATAATGTCTGACAGCCACTGTGCCATTCTTGATGCTTGGCCTTGTGCGACAGAAAATTGCATCTATTTTTAAGAAGAGGCAATGAGGAAACTTGTACAAACCAAACATTTGTTTTCAAAATTTCACGGCTTATTAGTGCATGAGAATTGCATTTCCATTTCCAATTCTGACACACTGGTCTGGAAAAAATAGTTTTGTCCTTCCCAGGTACATGCCTTTGCCTTTCAACTACATGGCCATCTATATTTATAAGGTATTTAAAACTTTTATTCAGTAATATATATTGGCAAAGAAGGCCACATGAAATTGGGGGCCTGTGTTTCTAAGGGTTGGTAAACAGTTTTTTTCTGTTTCTTTAATGAAAGTTGACTCTTTTGCAGAGAAAAGCTGCAAAGTCTTATCACTTTATTCACTAAAACCCCTTTCCCCCTTTATCTAAAATTCCTGGTGGTGGTGTCAGACATAGCTATGGCCAGGGAGTCCCCTCGCTTTCAATTCAGAACTGGTTAACTGGAAATGCAGGCATGACCATTTAGGGCTCCTGGTTGCAATTGAAGACCTGCATATACCTGAATCCTGCTTTGCTGCCCTATCTAGCTGCTTTAATGGAGACTGGGACCTGCAACATGGGTAACTTTCTCTGACACTGCTCTGCTCCAAGGGGCAAAGAAGGAGGTAAAACTATAGCTCTGAAGTTCTACTCAGACTCGTAAATCCTTCCTTTCCACAGGAGCTTATACATCTACAGGGACGCTCAGCAATTAGAGCAGATAGAACTATTGAATCCGGGAAGAGCAGAGGTGGAGGGATTTGTGTTTACATAAATAACAACTGGAGCACAGATGTTAAAATAATGGATATTTATTGTTCTCCTGATTTGGAGTATCTAGCAGTGAAATGCCGCCCCTTTTATTTGCCACGTGAGTTTAATGTTGTTATAATAACTGCAGTATATATACCTCCTGATGCAAACACTACTACAGCTATGGGCCACCTGCTAACTGCTATTAGCAAACAGCAGCAGGCTTACCCAGACGGAGCTCTGGTGGTTGCAGGTGATTTTAATCAAGCCAATTTAAAGACTGTTCTCCCTAAGTTCTATCAGTATGTTGACTGTCCCACCAGAGGGAAAAATACCTTGGACCAAGTATATAGTAACATCATGCATGGATACAAGACTAAGCCTTTGCCCAATCTAGGACAGTCAGATCATATATCTCTGTTCATGATTCCATCATACAGACCTCTCGTCAATAGAATCAGACCATCAACCAGAGAAATACGAGTGTGGCCAGCAGGTGCATCTGAGCAACTTCAAGACTGCTTTAGGAGCACTGAATGGGCACTGTTTGAGGAGAACAATGTTGATACGTATACCTCGACAGTACTGTTTTATATCAAAAGCTGCATTGATGTTGTCACTACCACCAGACAAGTACGGGTGTTTCCTAACAACAAGCCCTGGCTAAACAGAGATGTGCGCCTTCTGTTAAAGGCCAGAAATGCTGCTTTTCACTCTGGTGATGCACTACAGTACAGAGAGGCCAGAGCTAAATTGAAAAAGGGCATCAGGGATGCCAAAGCTATGTACTGTCGGAGGATTGAACATCATTTTGAGAGCTCTGATCCTCGTCGGGTATGGCAAGGTCTGCAACAAATCACGGGGCAGAATATTAAAAATAATCTGTCTAGCAGCAGTGAGTCTTTGGCTGATCAGCTGAATCAGTTCTTCAGCCGTTTTGAGGTGGAAACTGGACCCACTATGACTACAGCATCGACCATCAATAGCACACCAATAGAATCTACTACTGATAGACAACCACTTCTACTGCAGATTTCTGATGTGCAACGCGCTTTCCAGAATATTAATGCTAGGAAGGCAGCTGGACCGGATGGAATCATGGGACGAGTTGTTAGGGACTGTGCTGCAGAATTAGCTGGAGTATTTACAGACATTTTTAATCTATCTTTGTTGCAGTGCTCTGTCCCTACTTGCCTGAAGACATCTATTATAGTGCCAGTCCCTAAGCAGTCAGTAGTGGCATCTCTCAATGACTACAGACCAATAGCTTTAACATCTGTTATTATGAAGTGTTTTGAGAGATTGGTGCTAGATTATATTAAGGCTAGACTTCCATCTACTCTGGACCCGTTTCAGTTTGCATACAGGAGTAATAGATCCACTGATGATGCTATATCCATTGTTGTCCATACTGTATTGAGCCATTTAGAACAACAGGGAACATATGCAAGGCTGTTATTTGTGGATTATAGCTCTGCTTTTAATACAATTCTACCTAATAGGTTGTTTTTCAAAATGGCCAATTTGGGTATACATCAGAAGATTTGTTTGTGGGTAAGGAATTTTCTGACTGATAGGCCACAGTCAGTAAGGATGGGATCCCACCATTCTTCTACTCTTGTATTACGTACAGGAGCTCCTCAGGGTTGTGTGCTAAGCCCCTTCCTCTACTCCTTGTACACACATGATTGCACCCCACTGTATAACTCCAACACAATCATCAAATTTGCAGATGATACAACAGTGGTGGGGCTCATTAGTAAGAACGATGAGTCTGCTTATAGGAAAGAAGTACAAGGGTTGACTCAGTGGTGTAAAGAAAACAATCTTGTACTTAACACCAAAAAAACTAAAGAACTTATAATTGATTTCAGGAGGAAGAAAGATGTACATTTACCATTGTACATAAATGGTGAGGAGGTGGAGAGGGTTGGTAGCTTTAAATATCTGGGCACTTACATCTCAGAGGACCTCTCATGGACTGCAAACACCAATATGGTTGTGAAGAAGGCACAGAAGAGGCTGTATTTCCTGAGAATGCTCAGGAAGATGAATTTATCTCAGCATCTACTTCTGTCTTACTATCACAGCACCATTGAGAGTGTCCTAACTTATGGCATGTTATCATGGTATGGGAGCAGCTCTGTAGCGGACAAAAAGCTCTACAGAGAATAATTAAAATTGCCCAGAATGCTACCGGGCTCCAGCTACCAACCCTGGATGACATCTTCACATCTCGCTGTTTGAGGAAGTCACACAACATTCTGAGGGACTCTACGCATCCTGCTCACAATTTCTTTGAACTGTTGCCTTCTGGCAGAAGATACAGAACAATTAAAACTCGGACCACACGTCTTCTGAACAGTTTTTATCCCAGAGCTATAATTGCACTTAATAATGAACTCAAGAACCACCAGTAGTGAGCACTTGGACAGAATTATCTAGCCTGTTGTGTAGATGCTTGTGTTTTTAAGGGGGTTTGGTGTTTTTAAGGGGGGGGTTGGTGGGTGGGGGAGTGTTCAGGGATTTTTATGTGTGTGTGTTGAAGGGTTTTTTGTTTTTTGTTTTTAATGTGTGTGAGAGTGTTTGGAGATTTGTGTGTGTGCGTGTTGAATCTGGTCTCTGGGTGTCTGAATTTCGTTGTATGTGTATACTGTGTATATACACACAATGACAATAAATTAAATTAATTAAAGTGTTTTCCATCCTTACAAGGTCGGTATAATGAATACCCAGCTTGCTGGGGGTGGGTTGTTAATGTGTAGCCTGCATACTATAATTAAAACTGTAAAATGCCAAGATACTACTTGAAGTGGTATGGCGCGGTATATAAGCAGAACACTTTTGTTGTTGTAAAAGAGCCTCGTGGCGCAGTGGTTAAATCCATGTACAACTGTGCTCATGACCTGGGGTTCAATCCCAGGTAGCATGCTCATGGTTGACTTATTTATTTATTTATTTATTTATTAAGCTTATATACTGCTCGTCTTCCTGGAGGAACTCCAGGCAGTTTACAACAAACGGTATAACAAAATAACAGTTAAAATAACACAGGGTTAGCCAAATAACAAAGCAATAAAAACCAAAGTTGCAGATGGCGGGGCAGGGAAAAAAACTTAGCCTTCCATCCTTCTGAGGTCAGTAAAATGAGTACCCAGCTTGCTGGGGGTGTGTGTTAATGTGTAGCCTGCATACTATAATTAAAACTGTAAACTGCCCAGAGACTACTTGAAGTGGTATGGGGCGGTGTATAAGCAGAACACTTTGCTTTGCTTTGCTTTTGCTTTGTTTAGTGTTTTTAGCTGTTGATTAATTCTTCTTGGTGGTTGCATATTCGGGGAATTTTATGTTGATGTACAAGTACATATATAAGACATTAAGTGCCAGAGCACAGCCATCTGCTGTGATGAATATGTAAATCCTCATTTATTTCATTCCCACAAGTTAGAATTAAAAAATTAAAACACTTTCTCTCAATGGGGAAATATTATGAGAATGCATATGCATTTTGCCATGTTTGGGGGTTTCATGTCTTTTTTCCAATAAAATAAAATAAATTAAAATAAAATAAAAATTGCTGAAATGACATTTTGCACAAAAATCCTATATTTTGTACAATACCCCTGCATTTTCCACAAAAAAAAAAATTGTGCACAATACGTTTTTGGGGCAAACTCTCAATTTTTGCTGATGTTATTGCTGATTCAAGAGCTTGTCTTTTTGGCCTTATGTATGAATGATTAATCTTACAGCCGTTGACACTTCTTGTAGATGGAGGTCTCTATAGGAGCATTAGTCCAGGGTGAGGATGCTTTGAAGCCTCAGCTAATAGATGCTGCGTGAAAAATCGCAACCATGTGACCTGGTGAAAACCCCAGTCTGCAAGCCTTTAAAAAGGCTTGCTGCAGCTCCCTCACCCTCTTTTGCTGTTGTCAAAAGTACTCATCCACCCACCCGAGCATTTATGAAAATGAGATTCGCTGGTCGCTTTGGGGCCAAATGGGAATTTTTGACCACCACCCTGGATGAGAAAATGAAAGGTATTCCTTGCTGCTTTTGCAGCATACAGCAGTACTCTGAAGTGAATCTTGTAAATGTGCTCATTTTTATTCTTATTTGGACATTTTAAAAAAGCTGGTGGCATCAGTAGACATTACTATGGATCTTAAAGAAGATATACTGAAGAGGTTGAGCAATTTAAAAAGTCCCAACAAATGAACATCTCATTGAATAATGGCTATTTTTCCATCAACTCATTACAAAAGCATTGCTTCAGTTCAATTAATCTTTTGAACAAATGTCAAGGCAATATTGCAAGAAATAATTGCTGGATAGCTCGGTGGTTTAGGTATCTGGCAGCAGAGCTAGAGGTTGGGAATTCGATAATCCCATCCCACCCCTAAATCTTCTTGAGATGGGATGGACTTAATAATCCATTGGGTCCCTTCCGGCTCTGCAGCTCTAAGGTTGTTATTATTATATGTTTAAATAATCCCTACAAAAAGGTTTGATGCAGCCAAAACAGTCCATGCTGTGATAAATAAATACTGGCAACCCATGAATTAAAGGATTCATAATGTGGAGTAATAAAATAGTAATTAAGCAATTCAGTAACTTGATTGTATTTATTGTAGATTTATAATGCTTTTTATGCCAGCTGTCTTTTTTTAATGTGTTCCAAAACAGCTCTTTTCAATGAAGGAACAGGGTTTTTCGTCTCTTAGTTATTCCAATCCTTAGCATAGATTTTGGAAGTCTCGACAGGTATCATTTGTCAGATTTTTTTAATTGAGAAGCCTCCCTCTTGTTAAAGAAAATGAAGTATACTACCATAAGTATTGCTACCGTTGCATCTGAAAGAAAACCCAGTGTGATTAATGCAGGGTATGCTCATGTGTGCAGGAGACTATGATATACAGATTACAAACAATAAATCAAAAGAGCTTGTTTCTTCAAGAGACACCAGCTACAGTGAAACAAGGGATGGTAATATATACATCAATAGATGTTCACATTGCAACACAATGCTATTGAGATTACACTGCACATTTGTTGGTCCTAGATGCTGATATTCATTTTGTCAAAATAGTGGAGAGTTTCGTTTAGCTAGCCTGGTTTAGGTATTATTTCTGATACACATACTCAGGTAAATGTCTCTTATGATGTGACACACCTTAGACAAGTGCTCACTGTGGGAGATGCTTAAGATTTCTCCTTGTTGTAGCTGCAGTTTGTGTAGAGTAAAAGTGGAAAATGTGTGACCTATCCTTTTTAGCTGGGTCCTTTCTTATATACCCACATGTGGCCTTTCATGGTTTGGGTAAGTGTGGTATGATAGTGTTCCATTACTTATGGTTAGCTCATTCATTCACTGGTACATTCTCTTTTAGCCAAGTTGGTAATCATGAGATTTACTGGAAAACTAGCTGATGAGGAAATGGGGTGGGAGGGAACTAATCAGTCCTATGGAGTAATTAGAGGCAATGTACAGTTAGGAAATATACTATACAATGCACAGGTAGCAAACCGAAGCAATGTGTTCTGCTCATATACTCCCCCAAAACACTCAAACCACTCTCTGGGTAGTTTACAATTTATTTATGCAGGATAAACATTGCCCCTCACCTCCAGCAAGCTGGCTACTCATTTTACCAACCTCAGAAGGATGGAAGCCTGAGTCAACCATGAGCCAGCTACCTGAGATTGAACCCCAGGTCCTGAGCAGTTATAGCTGCAGTACAGCCGTTTAACCACTGCACCATGAGGTATCATGGTTCAGAGGTATAATGATATGAAATTAATATTGCAAAGAGATTGACTTTCATGTGCCATTTCTTGTTTCAATCCACAGCTCAAAAAAGTTACTTTTTTCATATCATGACATGCTATGCTTATCACTTAGAGCTTTTTCCCCCTCACTGAAAGCCATCTGTTACTGCATGATCCTGAAGTATCTTTAAACATTTACCCGAGTGTGCCTTCACATCGCAATTTGGGAACATATGCATTTGTTGGTTTTCTTTTCTGTTCACAAGTCATGTCAGGAATCCCATGCATTGTTTAATATTACAAATAACATGGAGACTGGAGGAACTAAAAAGACCAGAAGGAACAACAAAAATGCTTATCTATTGCAGGACATGGCACATTACCAGTGCTGTCACACCTGCTGTGACATACGGCTGCTTAGTCATGCCAATCATGCCTATGGCTGAGGCACAGAAAGTAGATATCAACTCATAATCATTCTGTCTTGAAAAATAAAATTATTGATGTTTACAGCACTCAAGTCAAGTCTCAGTAAAACATTCAGGAAGCAGAAACCGATAACATTTTATACTTACACACTAATTTCAAACTTTGCTGACATCATTTGTATGGGGAAGTGATATGAGAGAGAACAAGACTTAACAAACAAGAGACAAAGAAATTAGGACCTGTTTGATTGATATGAGATGTGCTAGATGCTGTCTAGACTACAACTATGTTTCATTCACTTTCTAATAACATCATTTTTCAGTCTTGCATTACCTATATCTAATAATGTTAATGTAAATAATGCATATTATCTTCCTGAGGTTCATTGACATTAGTCTCAATAAATCTTTCAGCAGTAACTATTTTATGTAAATTATAGGATAGATGAGGCCAGAGGATGCCTTGTTGCCCATGAATCCAGGAAACCATTTAGAGATGTTCAACACAGGTTCTACATAAAATGCGGATATCTACAAACACACTTGTCCAACCTTTGACAAAGGGCAAAAGTGACACCAATTTAATAGAATGAAACCAAAGGATAGCATCAATGGTATAAAGTCTTCAAGTGATACAGCTCTTTACTAGACATAGTATTTGGTTGTCTAAACCAGTGTGTAGGGAGCCCACATAGAGGATTTGAAACCCAATAGGCCCTGGCAAAGTGCTGAAACAAGCCATTAGACACAGGGGCTGAGGATCATCAGTCACCCAAAAAAAGGGCATGGCCAGGCATGGAAAGATAACTCTGAAGCTGGCATGGAAACAGATGGCTACCCAGATATCAAGATGGTCAGGTAACAACTGGTCTGTGACCAGCCCAAAGCTCCTCCCCCCACAGCAAGGATTTCCTCCTAGATAAGGATTGTATACATAAGGACCCTCATTCCGCACCCCTCCCAATGGAATTCAGGTTACTACCCTATTTTGTGTGTCTTATGCTATTTACTGCAACCAATAAACCTTGGGTCCCAAGCAAGGTGGAGAGACATGCAGAGAGCCAAGAGAGACACACACCTGGGGCCAAGAGATGACCACACCCCAATCCTGTGTCGTATGTGTAGCTAATAATGCTACACCAGTGCACTGTGATTATTACAAAGTATAAGTCTCAACATTCCAAAATACAGAGCACATTAAGAATCTTGTGGTATAAACGTCTCCAGTGAATTAGTGATTGCATCAGCATTTAGGGCTTATTTGTGGAGTAGCAATATTCAGAAAATGGAAAAAGAAATTAAACCTGCATCAAAACCTACAGAGAAAGTAACAGGAATAGCCACACACACACTAAAATAGGTTCAACAGGAGAACAGGCAAGCCCCGTCAAGTGTCCATGTTAATCAAGTTGAAAGAATTAAGTGTTGGTCCTTCCTAATACATTCTGTCAGACGAAATGCCAACATGTTTGTGTGAGGTGGCAACAGCTCTTGAGGAAGGGGAAGGGCACACATCTCAGGATACTTGAGGAATTTGATCACTGTGAACCCCCATACAAATTGACTTCTAAAAGAAAAACAGATATTTGGCTGTGTCAAGCATTCTCTTCTCTCTTTCTCTCATTGAGGAATGAATGCTCAAGGAAGGGCACCTATATGATGTCTGGTATCAACCTGGCCTTGTTTGGAAATAGGACAGTAGTCATTCATCAGATTGCTGATCTTCCGAATTCTCCAACTGTGTAGTCATCTCACAAATGTGTTCATTGATGTTTTGAAAAGGTATATTTTGAGAGAGTGCACTGTGGTACCTCGGTTTACGAATGCCTCTCCAGGAATGGGGATGTCTCACATTAAGAAGATTTTAAATGGAATGCCCTGGTTTAGGTTTTTTTTTTTTTGTAAGACATGATTAGACATGGGCATGACCAGAAAAAATGACGATTTGAGTTTTTGCTTGTCGGAACGGGTCCATTTCGGGTCATTTCCGTTTGTCGTGAAATTTTTCAAAAATTTGTCATTTCTGTTTGTCATTTGTCATTTGTCATTTCCAACGCGATTTAGCGCGATTTGACTTCCCAGAGCATAGGGGTGTCCCGCAATCAGGGCTGGCGCTAGGTATTTTTGAGCCCTAGGCGGCGGGCGGGGCGGGCGGTGGGCAGGCAGGCGGGCGTCAGGCACGGGTGGGCGAGTGGGTGGGTGGCGGCACGGGCAGCAGGCGGGTGGCGGCGCAGGTGGACAGGCAAGTGGGCAGTTAGGATATCACTTAGGAATAGGTTCTGTTCTTGGCTTGCACCCCAAATTGTGTGTGTGTGCAAGCAAATTGAAGTTGGGAAAATAGAAAATAAATGGTAGTATATAATATATTTTTAAAATAAATCCACACCTCCCACTCCCAGTCGAACCTTCCCCTTTATCCAATATCAGAAAAAAATCCTCACAAACTGCCAGAAAAGAAATAAGAATAAACTGCTATTCCCTTCAGCAGACAAAGCTGCAGGGAATCAAAGAAATTATTTTCTAAATTCAATTCCCTCCCTGCCAGCCTAACTTAAATCCTAAAGCCTCCAGCCTCCCTCCTCAATCTTGATCAGATCACACCAGCACCAGCAGCCAGCTCTCCTCCCTCAACCACATCCATACACCCAACTGCGATTTCTGGAAGGTGCCTCGGCTTTTTATGCCCTCCGAGACATCCAGAAGTGTCAGTCCAAAACCTGGCGATGCCATTGGTAGAATGGTTCAAACAATTTGCATGATCCCATCCCATGCCCAGCCCAAATGGGCAGGTCTAAAAAAATAAACAATAAAATAAAATAAAATCAATACAACGTTTTATTGCTATAAAAAAACCCACTGCTGCTACTATTAAAATTCAGGTATTTAAAATAAATAAATTTCACATGTTTCTGTAGTGATTTGGTGTGTTTTTTTCCACGATTTCAAAAGAAAAATTGCGGTCACCATTTTGGATCCCCCCCACCGCATGGCATGCAGCGAGACCGACGACGAGAATGTCCCCCCCCCCAGCCTGGTGCAAGCAGCCCAGGACAGGAGAAGAGGGGGGAAAGGCCGGGGAACCCCCAGAAACCACCCCTCTGGTAGGTGGCAAAGCCTCAGGCAGGCATATTTTCGCCTGATTTTTTGGCCGGGAGTCGGGTTTTTTTTTTTAAAAAAACTTTTTAAAACTTTTTCTGTGCTTCGCATCACGTGATTGCCACGATGCCACAAACGGAAACGGAAAACCCTGACCAAATTTTTCTTTTTTCGGTTCGAGTTCGAGTTCTGATGGCTTAATTATCGTTACCGTTTCCATTACGTAATGGAAACGATAACTGAAAACGGAAACGATAATTTCGCCGAGTTGTGCCCATGTCTATTCTGAAGTGATGTGACTTGATAACAGTCGCCTCAGTTAACAGAAAAATCGGTTAACAAAAAGAAATTTCCAGGGATGGGGATGTCTCACATTAAGAAGATTTTAAATGGAATGTCCCGGTTTACATTTTTTTTTGTAAGACATGATAATGATTTCTTTTCACTTGCCCCAACTTGCTGAACATAGCATTTCTGGAAATGGGGCATCCATTTCCAATGTCTTCCTTTCGTGCACAGCATGCATGGGGGTGGCACTTCATATTGTTTGGGTTTTTGACAACCACATTGGGCAGACACATGAAAGCCCAACACAGCAAAATGGAGAAACCCAAAAGGCTTTCCGTGCTTTGTAGTGTTGGGCCTTTGGGGGCACCTCAACATGGCTGTCAAAAAGCAGAGCACAGAAAAGTGGGGAAGCCTTTTCACCGCTTTGCTGTGTTCTGTTTTTTTGACAGTCACCTCATTTCTCCCACTAGGATCAGGTGCTCCAAAGCTTCCCTGCATTGCTGAGTTTAGCTTAGGGGTGCCTGATACATCACTTCCTTTTCCCCACTAGGCACAGAAGCAGGAGAGCAGAGATGACTGTCAAAAAGCGGAACAAAACAGAGTGGCAAAAAGGCTTCCTCCCTTTGCTGTGTTCCACTTTTTGACAACCACGTTGAGGCACTGGGATCCAAGATAACTTTCACCGGGTCGTGCCACAGACAAGGTGGTCATGCTGCTAAGATCGCCAGAAAGGCACTCTTGCCAGGGTCTGAAGTGATGTGACTTGACAACAGTCGCCATTTTTGCAGCTTCTCAGAAAAGGTTTCCCCACTTTTTTGACATCCGCAATCATCATGCCTGAGGTGTGACCGGTGACATGTCTCTTGGATCCCTGTGAAGCTGCAAAGGTGGTGGGCATTGCCGGGTCATGCTGCCTTGGACCCCAACAAGAGTGCATTGCCAGCAACCACAGTGGCACAACCCACCCTGCCTGTGGCGAGGTCCAGCACTTTTACCCAGCTGGCTCCTGAAAAGGAGGTGGGTGGCAGGGAGTGGAAGGCACCACAGCAAGGATCCCAAAACATGGTTTCCCATAAGAATGCATTAAAACCAGTCAATCCTTTCCTTTTCTTTTTTACTTTTTCCGGACCTCCAAAACAGATTAATTGGTTTTTAATGCATTCCTATGTGAAACCATGTTTCGGTTTATGAAATGTTTGCAGTACCAAACAGCTCGCAGAATGAATTATTTATTTATTATTAACAATTTTACATGTGCCTTAGTCAATTTTTATTTAATTGGTTCTCAGCAACATAGTTGGAGAGGAGCTGCTAGCCTCTTCCTCCTCTGCTGTCACCTACTCACAAGTAGGCTGCTCTCACGAACAAGCATCCTGTTTGCCCAAGGTTCTTGCACCACTTGCATGCCCAACGCATGAGCAGGTGTTTTTCTTCTCCAGACTATTTGGTCTCTACATGGAGAAAGCAGCAACAGACAAGGAAGACAGTAGTTGCTTCTGCATCTTCATTGCAACGAGGGAGGTAATGACTGATAAGGACTGCAATTTGATACCATCTCTGCACAGAAGGCATTGTGGCAGTATACTCTTTTTTTTTTTTTAACTAAAGCACAACTCCATAAAGGCAGCAATATAGCCACAGATTAGCAACACAGACTCACACAAGTCTACTCAAAAGTAAGCACAGTGGCTCAATTTCCACATATCTGGGAATAGGATTGCAGCCTCAAACAACTCTAAAGACCACAAGAAATACTTTTTAAACTGATGGAAATGCAGTTAAAATATATATTTAAACCACAAATGAAATTTATCCTACACTGTGATATTAATATGCACTTTTATTGTAGGTTTTATAGACATAAAAATACAGATGAATGTGGAAACAGGACATAATTCTTTGAATGAATTTACTACAGAATAGAAAAGAATATTTTGTCCACTCTCAGCTGCAGCAAAAAGCGCCTGTAAATATTGGGTTCGCTTCATAGTTTTTCTTATTTCATTCTTCCCCAACCCCCAACCGACTCTGAGCTAAATATAAATCAATTGTTTTAATGGTATCAACTTCCATACAGATCAACAGACACGAGCAATATGGCCAATTAGATTTTTTTAAAATTCCCAGTAGCTTGTCCCCAGGTATTGGAAAACACAATTACTGGTAAACTATCAATAGCATTTAGTGGTAATGATGACTGTGAAAAGGACCTGCCACTTATTTGCACTTATTAAACCTATTTCCCCCCCAAAGTCCTTCTGTCCTTGTATTATTCCAGACAATGAGCTGCAAGATGAAGCTGTTATAAATAAATCATTTTTATAGATGTGAGCAGGGAAACAAGGCCTGTGTGCGTTCTGTTCTGATGGCCTAGAAATCTTTTATCCTGCAGTTATCCCACCATAATTTACTGACTAGCATCTCAGTCCTATGTCCCCTTGTTTGGAAGAAATTTCTTGGGACCTTATTCCCAAGAAAATATATGCAATATTATTGGGTGTACAACCCAACTCACCATTATATTTAAAACTGCAACTTCAACAGTATCCCATCTCCTACCAATTTATGACCAAGGTCACAGAAGTCAGGCAGGCAAACACTGGGGAAAAGAGGCTTTTTCTGGGCTTCATTCAGCCACCAGCAGTGTCTGAGCAACAAAACAGGCTCTTCAACTGCAGTTCGGGGGATTCATTCCATCCCATGTCCCAAGTGACTCAATGGGCTCAATGTCAGTCAGTAGGGGAAAAAAGCCAAGAGAGGGAAGAGCTGTGGGGTGCATTATGGTGGGCAGATGGATCATGCCATTGGGAGGAACACTCAGAGGAAACACCTTTTGTCATGAGCCCTGTCGACACCTGTAGAAGGGCGGAGATGGGTATTCACATTTCAAAGCCACCTCACAAACAAAAACTATTAGTATTTTTCTCTTTCAGCACCACTTGCAAAAAGATTTGTCTCAGGACCTAGAGAAGCAGAATAATTCCCTGGCACTCCAGACATGGCCTGATTGCTGGCATTCGTAATTATGCTACATATGCTCCAAAGCGGGAACCCAGTTCTAAACATATTTACTTAGGAAGCTCCACTGGGTTCAACTTACGATATACATAGGTGTAGGCTCATAAGGAAGTGGTTTTTTTCTGGGGAGGAAAGAAAAGAGAGAGAAGAACACAGGCTGGTTCCTATAGGTCACACCATTTCAGAGGTTCCTATAGGTCACACCATTTCAGAGGTTCCTATAGGTCACACCATTTCAGAGGTGACCTACCCCATGCCACCCCCACTTTTAGGTTGCCCTATAAGTCTCTAGGTACTATTGCAAGTAAATTCAAAACACACCTTTTAAAAAAAAAACCCATAGTAGAACAATGACAGTTAGATAGCCCAAAATAAGATCAATAGCAAAGGGTCAAGACAGAACAGTAGATGATGGCCAAAATCCTGTTCTTAGCACAGTACTGTAAATGGCACTAGAGTAAGCCCACAGAATCGATGGAGTCTGGGTGAGTCAACTTCTCTATAGGTTTATTTAATTCAAACAGGCCTACTCTAACTGCAACTTGCATGATCACAGCAACTCAGTGCAACCTATGGAAAAGTTAGCTCATTAAAATTCACTGATCTGATAGGCTAACTCTAGCATGATTTACCATGCAAACGGATTTTGGCCAACAAAGCCAAAGCAAAAACCCAGCAGCAAAAAAGAAAGCAACACAGAGATCTAAGAGTGAAAATGAAAAAAGAAAGCAACACAGAGATCTAAGAGTGAAAATCAATTTTTAAAATCCCTGGAAGAATGAAAAGATCTTTTCATTGGGTATTAAATGCACCACAGTATATGTGCCAGGTGAGCCATTTTAGGGAGGGCTTTTCCCTAATTGTTGCAACACCAGCAATGAAAAAACCCTGTATTGCCTGCCTACCTTATTTCATTAGGTAGGAGGATTGGGAAAAGACGCCCAGAGTGCCCTTTGTTGCCAGATAGTCCGATATAATAAATAAATAAATAAATAAATAAATAAATAAATAAATAAATAAATAAATAAATATTTGGACAGCCAAATGCAGGAAGACATACTATTTCAAGACATAATTTTAAACAGGCTGGTCTGCTTCATACACAGAATAGCATATTCTGTACTTTCAAAACATGTCAGTGTTCCTTAGTAAAGGGGACATTTTCACCCAACTTCTTTGCAATTTAATTTAAAGTATTTGTTTATTGCCTTTCTGCCGATCTGGAGAAAGCAACTTACAATACATTTATATTATTATTTAAAAAAACAAATTTACAACATTATCTGGAAAATATTAAAACCATTTTTTTCCAAAAGCGAATCCAAACATCTCTAAATATCAGATTAAAAAAATAATCCTTAGAGGTCCAAAGTCCCTTTGAAACAATATGGTTTTAGTGTCTTGGTGGAAGATGAACAGGATTAGGAGCCAAACAAACTGCAGTTGGGAGGAGTTTCATAACTGGGATGGTACTACAAGGAAAGCCTGTCTTGTGTATGCATCCTCTTGAGGTCATGGGACGTGCATTAGGGTTCCAGAAGATAAGCTCTTATGGTAATAATATTCCAACTGCATAACTTACAGAGGAAGAAATCTCGCTTTCGCCTTCCATTGCCATTGAAGGCAGATGCAATCACGCATGCATCTATAAAGAGCAGATTTCCTGAATTACATTTAACAAACACTTTCCCACTTGTCCTACTGAGAAAAACACAACCACAATGACACATTCTCTATAAAACGTACAAATACTGGTGATGACTAACACTCCTGATGTCAGAATCACTGCAAGCAGAGACCACATTTGCTTTGAAAAGAACATTTAACTCTTTAAACAGAACAAAGAATGGAAGGTTTAATTTAAGGCCTCCTGCCCCAAATTACAAGAGCATCTATTGAGGAACTACAGTATTTAAACAGGTAACATGATATAAAACAGCAGTAGGAAAGACAGCAGAAATCCCTGTTTTGAGAGCAAGCCTAGTTTTCACACTGAGGATTGCCACATTCATGTGCTTGGTCCTTATGCTACATGTGGGAAGAAATTCGGTTACCCAGCCAGCCAACAAAACAAAACAAAACCCTAAGGTAGCAGTCTCAACAGGGTTTTCTGTGCATTTTTGCTGCGATGAACTGCACAGTAAAAGATTGTGTCCTAACTACGAAGGGAAGTAATTTAGTGCCCCAACCGACCATGCCCCCGGAAGCGCATTTTCACCAAAGTTTTTTAAACCACCGCTAGGAGTTGGTTTAAAAAACTTCCCTTAAAGTTGTGCAGTTCTTTGCTACTCTAGCAATCTGCGACCCCAGAAAATATGCAGTAATTAGCTTCGTACTCCTTCTCCTGGGATTTCCTGTGGGTCTGGCTTAGAAAATTGACCCAGGAAAAATGGAAAAGATGCACAGTTACCAAGTAGAGATGGGCACAGAGCAGTAAAATACTACCCTGTTGACAGGACACTAAGTGTGCATCAAACACCACGTGACCGCCCGAAAAAAACCTATACACATCAAATTAAGATGCACAGAAAACTTTAGTGAGACCGCGGCCTAAGACAAAGCATTAAAAAAGTAAAGTCGACTTTGGTTTATATGTTTGTATGGTAATAAGTTACTTGTGTGCACCTGGGAGTCAAAAAGAGAAAATTAGAGGGAATGTAAATGCTGTGAAGCATTGAATAATTTCATAGTCAATGTAGGGAGCCCTTATTCTTAACTCCAGTACTTCGAAGACACATTTTAACCTAGCAGATGAATTACAGATACCCTTCTGCTAGAATGAACTAAGGCAATCTATTGCAATCGAAGCTTTAATGAACCAGGAGTGGAAAATATATGCTGCTGCTCTGGCTTTACTTGTGAGGGAAATAACCTCACAAGTGCACCTTTCTCCAGTAATTATCAGAAGGTTAAGGCTTAAAACCCCTGAAATAGAATGTGTAATGATATAACAATTCTACCAGTGTCTTAATTTGTGTATATTCAGAACTGACAGCTGTATAAGCCAGGATAGCTTTACTAAGATTTCAAAATATTACTATTAAAAGGGCTGTTCCTCTCCTATTACTGTGCCAAGTGAGAAAATCTTTGGTTGAAAAGTCTGCAGAAATGCCACATATGTTGTAGCAGGAAAATCAGTACAGTAAAATATAAACACACCTGTTAAAGTCTGATCCACCAAATTGGTTGCCATGAACGTTACAGCTGGTGAAGAGATAGCTGCTACCCTGGTGACTTGAGCTGGCATCAGAGGCGTCACACGAGTCTCGATTCTAGAAGCACCACCTGCAGGCAAACCATAATGCATGTTACTGCTTTCACAATACTGCTTTCTCACCAACAAGTTTATTTCAGAAACCTTTGGATATTACCAGATTCATTGTTTCTTGACAAATTTTCCCCAAAACACAAATATTGAAATATTCCACCCCACATATTTACATAAATTAAGCTGAATTTCGTTCTATTTTGGTAATGCCTCTTTCATCCATTATTTTCATCTTTTAGCAACCACATACACTGGCTGACATCCAATAATAGTTATTTGGCTTGGAAATATAAAATAGTATCATTCATTGGTACAGGCAAGGCTCTAAATTGGATACACTATTATTTCTATCCAGTATAGCAAGGTTTAGAGTGGGACATGAAATTGAAGGAACCTACAAAGGAACTGAGTCATCAAACCCCCACTGATTCAGTGGGTCTACTTTGGTTGTGACTTACAAATTGATTTCAACCATTCTGAGGTTCATTGATGAAGCAAAATCCTGTCCATGCTGGCATAATGTGAAGTTGCAGAAGTGTAAATGTGCATAGCATTGCAGTTGGCAAAAAGGAATTATACTGTGCAAATGTACAATTGGTTGCAACTTCAGGTTGTGCACCCATATGGGGTAGTTGTGCATCAGAATTTTGGCAAACTCTGTTCTAGCCTAAGGAGTCCATGGAGAGTAGTGATAAAGAAACACGTTAGAAATGGAGAAGAAAGAGTCAAGCCCAAGCATGAATTTAAAATGAACCTAAACTGGTTTGGCATCCCCACTCTTGCACAGTGGGGCAGGACATTATTACAACCCATTATATTGCTTTTCAAGAGGGGAAAGCAGATTATGGCATTTGGAAGCAAAGCTGTTTCAGAGTAGAAATTTCCCATAAACCCTGGAAGAAGGCTGTACAATTACCACTAACAAACATTAAACAAGGGGGTGGTCAAACTGCTTGCATCCTCTTGTCTCAAAGCAAAACTAAGAATGTCAACCTGGAAGCCTAATCTATTCAGAATCAGATCCAAAAATAGTTGAGAAGGCTGAAAGTATTTGTATGTGGCAAATTGCAGCTTTATTTATCGTTGTAAAAGAAAGCAGCATCCAAGTAAATGAAAGTGCATCCTTTCTGTTTGCATTAGGAAACAGCTACAAGGCAACAGGGGTCCAAGTCACAATCTGTTCTGGGTTATATTTTATTTGGGTTTGCTTGGGGGGGAGGGATTATTTCTGACCCTGTGTTGTATCTTGTGTAGGCACAATGTATTCATCCTTCCCTTGTGTTGTTCCTTTGAGATCGCCGTTGCTAGTGGGATCTTCCATCTTGGTGGTATCTGGCTGTGGGAGGTACGCCTCAGGCTGGGGGGGGGGGTCAATCAGGAAAGGAGACCTAGGAACAGACAACTTGTGCCTGTCTCCCATTCTGACCCTCTGGCCCACTGCCACATACCAGGTAAACTTGGTCCTGGTATCTTCCCCTTGGGAAACTCGATGTGGTATATAAATATAAAAATAAATAAATAATATATCTTATTGCATAGGAAATGGTACATGCAACCCAGGATGAAAGGTGAAGGCCAAGCTTTAGGCCTGCAGATATTATAGCTTGGTTCTTTGTCCCAGAGGTTTTCAGCTGTGTGGTGGTGGTGGTGGTGGGGAAGCCACATACTTTCCCAGCTGGAGTGTGGAAATGCTGGTTGTCAAACTGTGCAATGCATGGCTGAGTTGAAAGACTTCCTACAGCGGACAGATGGAGTCCCATATCTCAAACAACAGTAGAAGCAACAACAAAACTCTTTCATGTTCAGTAAAAGCTATGATATAGCATTGGTGAAACGTTCTTGCAGTCCCTTTAACTTATGCTATTTCCTGCAATCCATGCAATGTTGCTACGTGCCATTACACCAGAACTGACTTATACTAAGTATAATAGGGCTTTCAAGAAAATGAAACATTTAAGGGAAGGGTTTTACTAGTCTTAACCCTTGCCACTGTGTAATGGCTAAGCAGGCATTCAAGCCCAGGTATTCTAGTTCATTGCTGTATCAGTTACACCACACTGGGTATCACCCCTACAATACTACCATTAAAAAATGAGAGTCTTATGGCACTTTGAAGACCAATAAATACTATTTTGACTAAGGCTTTAAAAACTCTCTCTCCCAAGAGAGCCACCTTTAAACGTCTGTCTGACAGATGGAGCTCCGAGAAGGAACTATGGGATCAGTAGCCCAAAGATCCAAAAATCTCATGCTCAATGACAAGTACATATCTTACTAGTATTAGAAAATTAAAGGAAAGGGTCATTGATGGATACAAGTACATTAAAGCAAAGTGTACTTGTACCTATCTATGTGTTTAATACGTGTATAAAAAGTCTTTCCTAATAAGAAAAAAATTCTATTCTATGTCACATCCCAAATAAATAAAATAAAATAATTCCTACTCCATCCCACTCACTGGAATGTATATACAAACACAAACATTTACGTCATGAAGTTACACTCCACATATTTGAAATCCACAAAATCTCAGAGCAAGTAAAGCTAGTTCATTTTTCTGATGCCCCAGGATATGTTTTGTTAGACTATGGTGATTTCACATCAGCTGGTCAGGTAGGAGTCAGCAAAGAGAGGAGAAAAACAGCAAAGAGCCCTTGTTTGCACTTGGCGAAGATAGCTTCTACTGTAGCCAAAGGAGTCCATATCTTCTGCTGGTATTTGTAGGAAACAGAGCTAAACAAAGCTAGCTTAACAAGATGTAAACAAGGGATGATCAGTAGTTTCTTTCTCAGTTTTTTAGTTTTCTAAGCATTCTAGTGTACCGTTTTAACAAAATGTGACAGCATTAACACTATTAATAAAGATCCTAAATTTACTGGTGATCTATTAAGACATTTACAGCAGTACCGTATGCATGTCTACTCAGTCCTCAGTCCCTTGGATGCAAAGAGAAGGGTGAAAAGGGGACTCAGGTATTATTTTTGGCATTCATGGTTGTTTTAAAAATTATCAGCTTGTGTGGAAAATGTTTTGGAGGAAATAAATCAAACAGCAGCCAGTTTCCCATCTGCATGGGTGTTCTGCCCTGGCACATGGCTACTAGGCTGCTGTAGCCAGGGGTAATAGCTTGAAACAGCACAGTTGAAAACCTCTTTGCACAGTTGCAAACTGTATTAAAGGGTAGCAGCATTAGAAAGTTTGCTTCCCAAACTTCCTAATGCCGCAACCCTTTAATACAGTTCCTTATGTTGTGGTGACCCCTTGCCCTGCTTGGAAGAAGCCACAAGCTCCCTTTGGCAGGACACTGCCACAGATGCCATAGAGATCATCCCTCTACAGGCACTCTCAGCCAATCACAGCCTCTAGTACCATTGAATGGCATCCCCTCCAATATATCAAGCTGTAACTCACTCTTCCCCCCTTCCTCCCCCAGAACCAAGCCATTTTTGCCTTCTTCACTGGCTCATGGTGACCTCTGTGAAATGGTCATTTGACCTCCAAAGGTCCCAAACCCCCAGGTTGCTACCAATGTTATAAAAGGATCTGAAACTGTATCCATAAGCTCAAGTGATCACACCACCAAAAAACAATGTAAATGTTTTTGATGCAAAAAAGAGAAGGCAGAACCCCTAGTGGTGGTGGTGGTGGTGGTGGTGGTAAATCAGAGTAGAAAACAGAAATATCAGTCTGATTCACATTGATTTGTACTTCAGGTAGTCAAAAGAAACTAATACAAATCTGACCATCACAGTCCTGGAACAAGTCTTATCTTATTTGCCTCTGTAGTCATTTAACATGCCTACATCCCCACTTTCTGGAAACCTCTGAAAACAGCTGTAGTATTTTTTGACAGGAATAATGTGCTTGAATCTTTCCTTCTGGCAAAACCCACAAGCCAGTTTTACGAGCAGGAAAGGTAGAAACATAGCAACAAATGAATTTCAGAATCGCTCTGCCAAATTCTAATAACATGCATCAATGCATTGCCGCCTTTGGAGAATCAAGTGAAACAGGATTCCATAACAGCAGCAGATAGTGTAATAGAAGCTTTTCATGTAGCCGCCTCGGGTCCTTTTCCAAGGAGAAAGGCAGGGTAAAAATACTCTGAAATAAATAAATAAAATAAATATTTGACCTGTTATCAACCACCTGCTTCTCACCATTTTGACCCTCTGAAGAAAGACAAGAAACACCTCTCTTTAGCATAACAATTAGAGATGGGCACGACTAGGGAAAATGACGTTTTCGAGTTTTCATGTGTCGGAGGCGGCCAGTGTCGGCTCGTTTCCGTTTATCGCAAAACTTCGCAAAAATTTGTCGTTTCGTTTTTCGTTTTTTCGTCTGTCGTTAAACTGGTTTGGGGGGTAGCGGGCTCCTGGAGGCACCTCTTTTTTGGGGGGTGGGTGCCTCCTATCCTCACCTGCTAGGGAAAGCAGGCTCCTGGAGACCCCTCATACATGGGGGTCTCCTCTCCTCACCTGCTGCAAAAGGGCATGCATGCATAGCCATATGGCTATGATTGCATACCCAGTTGCACGCAGAGACACAGCAGACTGGCAGAGGCACCCCTCTTTTTGGGGTGCCTTCCCTGCATCAGTCAGGCCTCGGGGGCATGGTTTGCATGATGTCACACATGCTGCTGGCCGAGCCAAGCCTGCAGGAGTCACCCAGAGCCACAAGTGGCGGACTGGCAGACTCTCTGCACCCACTGTGTCTCACTAAGAAGGGAATTGTACTAGTGCAATGCATGCAAGTACAGATCTGGCTTAGGCAACAGGGTTAGCGCAAGGGCTAGGGTTAGGCTAGTTACAGGTGAGGTTAGGGTGAGTATTGGGGTGCACCTCTGGGGGCCTCTCTGACCCACTTAGAAGGACAGTGTAGCTGGCATATAGGTTAGGCTTAGGGTTCGGGTTCGGGTTCGGGCTACGGTTAGTGGGCTTTTTATGCCCAGTTGGCACATCCCAGAAGTCTCTGTGGTCAACCTGGCCAAGTGGCCATGCGATTGGTGGAATGGCTCCAAAAATTTGCATGGCCATTGGTCACTCCCATGGCCAGCCCATCATTGCGCAGGTGTAAAAAAATAAAATAAAATAAAATAAAATAAAATCAATGGAGAGAGGAAAGAGGAGACATTTTGTTGCAAGAAAAACCCACTGCTACTGTAAAAATTCTGGCAGTTTTAAAATAGCAATTTTCGCATGTTTCTGTGTGGTGCTTGTGTGTTTTTGGACCATGATTTCAAAAAAAAAATTGCGGTCGCCGCCCCATTTTGGATCCCCCGCCCGCACCGCATGGCATGGCGACTTGAGTCCGGCTGCCCAGGACAGGAGAGGGGGGGAGGCCGGGACCCCCCCCCCAGAAACCACCCCTCTGGTAGGTGCACTCTGCACTGCAGGCATATTTTCGCCTGCTTTTTGGCCCGGGAATGGGGGGGGGGAGTTTAAAACTTTTTTTCTGTGCCGCTTCCGCTTGAATTGCGGCGGCGAGTCCGGTGCTTTGTGAGTCCGGATTTCCCCCACCACCAGAGCAGCCCAGGACAGGAGAGGGGGTCAACCACCCCTCTGGTAGGTGCCCTGAGCCCTCACTCAGGCAGGCATATTTCCGCCTGCTTTTTGGCCGGGAATCGGTTTTTTTTTTTAACTTTTAAAAACTTTTTTTCTGTGCCGCTTGGCATCGCGGGATCGCCGCAATGCCAGGAACGACCACGACAAATCAGACCCAATTATTCTTTAGTCGGTTCGAGTTCGAGTTCTGGCGGAGTAATTCCCGTTACTGTTTCCATTGCATAACGGAAACGAGTAACGGAAACGGAAACGGGGTTTCCGCCAAGTCGTGCCCATCTCTAATAACAAGTTTATTAATGAAACAGAGGTAACTTATCCACTACCACTTCCACTGGGTCTTCATTCAATCAGTTTTATGTTCAGTCTTAACAAAAGAACTTGGCATAGTCCATAACTCGGTTGGTAACAGCAACACTTTGTCCCATAAACGCTCCAGGGTATCCTTGGGGATTGGGTTCAGGGCAATTTCTTTGGGAAAATGCAGATCCATTAATGGTAAGAGTATCTCTCTCCAGCTCCCTACACCTTCCTGCCCCAGGGTAGATATGCCATAAGCAGGAAGATCCACTAAAACCAAGGTGTTCATGGTCCCAAATGCATTTTGTCAACTTCTCATCTTAGTCCCAGATTCTCCCCCACCCCCACCCCCACCCACCCCCTCTCTCTCATCCCAGTATGGGGTGGCTCGTCTGGAGGGAAGGGACAGCACAGCAATAGGAAAAGCCTTCTCCCTGGCCTTTTCCTCACAAGATAACAGGAGGAATGCATGCAGTAAACCTAATTTAGATGCTATGCACTGCTGCAAGTATTGCTACTAGGGCTGGTGGTCCTTAGAAGATCCAATGGACAAATTAAGCAGGCAATGCTTCTCCTGACATGGGATCAAGTGGTGGTACTGGAGGGGAAATAATTCATCTCAACTTCTGAGCATCACAAATAGAACTGGTCTTACCATTACACTGAGAGTGGCAGCAGATGTCTGAGGGGTATGCAGAGCAGCAATGAAGTGGTGGGGTTGTCTCTTCTCTATCCTCTAAAGCAGTTACTCCAAACCTTGGGTAACCCAACTCCCAGAAGCCCTGGGTAGCACAGCTGGTGGTAAAAGTTTTTGGGAACTGCAGTCCAAAAACATCTGGCTTACCCAACGTTGGAAACCAATGCTCTGAATTAAGAACAAAAGAGCTCTGCTGGATCAAGCCAAGGGCCCCTCAAGTCCAGCTTCCTGTATCTCACAGTGACACCAGATGCCTCTGGGAGCACATGAGACAACTAGATACCCGTCTCCCAATACAGTTCCCCTGAATATGATCAAAATATGTCTCCTTTAGCTGTGCTGCCTTCTAGTCAGTGCTAAGATAAGTGTCAAATGCAAGCAAAATCCATTTTCCTACTAGGATCCATGGGGGCATCGTCATCATTCACTCATCATATGCAAAATGTCTTGGGCTGGTCACAAGGTGGAGGTTGGGTGAGCTAACAAGGTGTGCAGGAACATTTTGGGTGCATTATATAAGACCAATATCTGAATTGGCTGAAAGGGGAAGTGAAAAAACTGGAATGGAAAGCTCCCCCTGACAACTCTCCTTGCATTTTTGGATCTTGAAGTAACAACTAAACTGACAGACACTGTGCCAGTATCAAACTTGGCCCTTCAACCTGAGCACTTGTCAGAGTCAAATGCTCCCTTTCAAACCAGCACCAGCTGCATAATATAGATTACTTGTTCTTCAAGAAAGAGTCCAATCCAAAATTTTAAGAACCATCTTTCAGCTGTGTGCCAAATACCAGGCTAAGAATGGAAACAGGTTGCCTGCATGTTGAAGCCCAGATTAGTATTCCTTACATGGCTAAAGGAACATCTAATCCCACAAGATCTATTTCCTTTGACACTTCAGGACAATTTGCAATCCAAATGGGTCAAGTCTCTCCAGAGCGTTATGCTGAAAATTGGCTTTTCCCCTTGGATGCTTTTATCTTAGGAAATAGATTGGGGGGGGAGATAATTTGTTAACCAACAAATTGAGGATATCGAGCATCAAAGTGGCCTTTCCAGTATACAGAATACTATGATGAAGGCCTACATAAAAACTCATTGGCACCAGCAAATTAACCATCTCTAGAAGACTATAGAGGACATGTTCTTGTCTGCCCACAGCAAAAGGTGGCAGGAAAGGTGATCATCACCCCACTGATTAATAAACTCCTGGCTTACTCAGAATAAAACCAAACGAGACTTGAGCTTCTTCTTTCTGATATAGATCCCAAGATCAATAAGAGCCCTGTGGCATAGTGGTTAAATGCCTGTACTACAGCTAAAACTGCGCTCACGACCTGGGGTTCAATCCCAGTTAGCAGGCTCATGGTTGATTCAGCCTTCCATCCTTCCAAGTAAAATGAGTACCCAGCTTGTGGGGGCAGCAATGTGTAGCCTGCATACTGTAATTAAACTGTAAACTGCCCAGATTCTACTTGAAGTGGTATGAGGTCATATATTATCAGAACACTTTGCTTTTGATTTGCTTTGTCGTGTAGCCAGATTTGGTACGACAATACTCAGGTGTTGGAAATTCTACAGGAACTAGATACAGAACTACACCTTAAATTGCTTTTAATGTTAAGTGTTCTTATTAATGCTAATGTTCTTATGAAGTATTTGAGATGTATGGAAACTTGCAAAGCTTTTATTTTGTTGGTGATTTGGTATGATTGGTCTAAGGACTGTAACAATAAACTAAATGATGAACTACCTTTTCCATTTTCCAAGTTTCCAAGTTGCCATTTTAATGTGTTGTTTCTTATATTATCATGTTCAGAAGAACAGATTGGAATTCAAGCTATAAACCAGCACTCTATCTAGACTCTTACGATCTGAGGGAGGATGTTTAAAAGAAAGAAATTGAGTGAGGGAGGCTGTAAATAATATTAATGATATTTGGCATTTTAAAAAGATCCCATATTTTACAGAAGAAGAGGAAACCAATATACAAAGCACACAAAGGCAGTAAAGAATCAGGAGGATGAAAAGGAATTTGCAGATAAAAGGTTAGAGAATGATGCAACAATATGAGGTAAAAGAGGCTATGCTGAAAAGGGAGCATTATTAAGATATGGTGAGCATTTTTTGTACAATGTTAAGCCACTGATCATGACATGAAAAGACTGATCAGGACTATAGATACATTTCACCAGTACAATGCCATTGAGATCCTCCACAAACTGGACACATGACAATAACAGATACTGTATCCATTAACACCAACAGTTGTAACCACAATAACTACTCCCACACTTCTATCACACTGCATAGACTTCAATGCACACAATGATGGCCAAACATCAGATGCACACATAGGATTCCATTCTACTCATGGTGCTGGCTGATTGGAGCAGTTTTGTCAACCATGTTTAATCCACACCCAAATTAGGCCCTCCTTTCGTATATGTTATATTAAGAAGCAGATCATACTTATAGTTACAAATCTGACAGCTTCATAGAAACAGGAGCATCAAATCCCAACAATAAAAATCATTCAAAACCAGCACATATGTTACTACCAGGAGAAAAGCCAGGACCACTGAGAAAAGCAAGAACTTCATGCCAGCCACAAACAAGGAGACTATCAAAACAGAAAATACCAAAAGTAACCACGTGATCCAAGGAGGATGACCAGAGGGGCATATAACATGCTTCTTGATTTCCTCTAGTTCACCCTATTTTCTGAGGGTCGCATGCCTTTTCAATATGAGCAATCCTCTCCTTTCTGGGACAGTGCTAGGCCTGTAATTTATTGGGTGCAATTGGGGGCACTCTTGATTATCCCATTCTGTAGTTCATTTGACTGGTTAATTCACACTCAAATTGAGCCACACAACACTGGTGGAAACACTGTGACATATTCAGTATGTTTTGACTACAGATGGGTACAAACTGCCAATCTGCTTTGGCAGCTTCTCTGGGTACGTTTACCACTGCAACAGGTTCACCTCAGTTCTTTTATCACTATTGGTTTGGTGCCCCGCCCCTGTCGACAGGCAGCCATTCAGAAGCAGCACCTGGAGGAAGTGGGTGAGGGAAGCTGGGCATTGTCTCCAAGTGGGCATCCACTAAAGAGCACAGGGTGCTGAACTGCCAAACACCTGTTGTTGAAGTGACACTTCATGCCCATCACTAGCTGTGACATTAAAAGGGAGGATAGAGAGAAACCCCTCCTCTCTTTTCACCGTCTTTGTTTTAAGTATCTCTGTTCAGCACAATTCTAACACATTGGGAGTGTCTTTCAGTACAATATGTATAATATGTACTATATCATGTGAGGTTGATATATTATTCAGTCCCTTTAAAGTGACCATCCAGCCTGCCTCTTCCAGCATGTCTCAGTTAACCCTATACTGAATTTCAACTACGATTTAACCATGTTCCCTTGGGACACTGTAGTGTCTTCACTACTGGGGAGGGGGAGACAGGAGGGTGCTTATACAACTGCATTGGTTAGAAGTAGAGATGGGCACGACTAGGGAAAATGACGTTTTCGAGTTGTCGTGTGTTGGAGGCAGCCCGTTTCGGCTCGTTTCCGTTTTTCGCGAAATTTTGCAAAAATTTGTCATTTCGTTTTTCGTTTTTTCATTTGTCGTTAGTACCGGTTTTGGGGGGGTAGCGGGCTCCTGGAGGCACCTCTCTGTGGTGGGTGCCTCCTGTCCTCACCCGCCAGCGCTGCTACAAAAGGGCATGCATCGCCATATGCTATGGATATGCATATTGCAGATGCAGCAGACTGGCAGAGGCACCCCTCTTTTGGGGGTGCCTTCCCTGCAACAGTCGGTGAGACACAGTCAGGCAGCACTTGCAGGCATGATTTGCATGGCACACAAATGCTGCTGCAGGAGTCAGCCAGAGCCACAGGTGACGGACTGGCAGACTCCTTGCACCCGCTCCAAGGGAAATGTACTTGCTTGTAGTGCAATGCAAGTAGATCTGGCTTAGGGTTAAGACGGGTTAGCGCAAGGGCTAGGGTTAGGCTAGTTATGGGTGAGGTTAGGGTGAGTATTGGGGTGCACCTCTGGGTGCCTCTCTGACCCACTTAAAAGGACAGTGTACTGGCGTATGGGTTAGGGTTAGGGTTCGGGTTCGGGTTCGGGCTACGGTTAGTGGGCTGTTTATGCCTGATTGGCACATCCCAGAAGTATCTGTGGTCAACCTGGCCAAGTGGCCATGCGATTGGTGGAAAATTTGCATGGTCCACTCCCATGGGCGAGCCCATCATTGTGAATGTGCAGTTGTAATAAAATAAAATAAAATAAAATAAAATAAAATCAACGGAGATGTTTTTTTGCAAGATAAACCCACTGCTGCTACTGTAAAAATTCAAGCATTTAAAATAGCTAATTTTCGCATGTTTCTGTGGTGCTTTGGTGGGTTTTTGGACCACGATTTCAAAAAAAATATTGCGGTCGCCATTTTGGATCCCCCCGCCCGCACACCACATGGCAAAGGCAGACGAGACGATGCCCCCCCCGCGCCTGGTACCAGCAGCTCAGCAGTAGCACTAGCCAAGGAGAGGGGGGGCGGGGAAACCCCCCCAAATAAAACACCCTTCTGGCCTGGTAGGTGCCCTCAGACAGTTTTCGCCTGCTTTTAGGGCCGGGAATCGTTTTGTTTTTTTAACTTTTAAAAACTTTTTTTCTGTGCCGCTTGGCATCACAGGATCACCGCGATGCCAGGAACGACCACGACAAATCAGACCCAATTATTCTTTAGTCGGTTCGAGTTCGAGTTCTGGCGGAGTAATTCCCATTACCGTTTCCGTTGCGTAATGGAAACGAGTAATGGAAACGGAAACGGGAATTCTGCTAAGTCGTGCCCATCTCTAGTTAGAAGTGGTCAACTCCACTCTCCTCCCTCTTGTGCTTCCTTGAACATAAGGAATTGGACAACCCTGAATCCTGGGCCAGGGAACCACTGCGACTTTGGTCTTCTTCCCTGAGGCCATCTTTTGGGCCCAACATTTTCTTTGAAGCCTCTCTTGGTTTCCTCATTGGGAGGTTTTTGCAGGGGCTGAACTCATCTTAACCTCTCTGCCCCAAACTTAGGGATTCCAAACAACACCGTCTCTCATGTTCAAGGGTCCTTTTTCACTTTTTCTTTCAATCAATGTTTTAATTTGTTCAAACTTTCCTGTCTTGACCACTTTTATATCTATCACATGGGTCTTCCAAAACATCTTTCCAAATCTCCTTTTCATCTGTAACACACTTCTTCTCTAACACTTCCCCCACTTTTTCTTCATGTTTTATATCCTTCTCCACACTTCCCTTCTCCTCCTTTTGGGGCTGTCTTTCAATCCTCTTCCTTCCCTTCTCCCCCACTGTGTCATTTCCTCCCAAATGATTAGAGCTTTCTCCCCAATTAAGAGGTATGCTTGAGGTTGTGAATTCTCCTGTTTCAGGCGAGACTCTCAATGGCCCATCCATAGGAGTCCTATTGATCGGGTCATTGGTCTCATAGTGGCCAAATGGCTTTTGCCCTCAAATTGTAACTAGAAAGAAAATCATACAGGGTTATTTGACTGGGAATAGGTTTGGTTCATAGCTGTCAAGTTTTCCCTGGAGCTTGGTGGGATGGGAGGAGAAAGAGGTGAAAGGTGGGTGTGTGCGTGTGCATGTGTGTGTGCATGCAAAACACACACACACACGCATGCACACTCACTTTGCCCCTCCAACCCCAATGAACTGCTGAGGACTTGGCCCAGTTGTGATGGGAAGTGAGAAAGGGATAGAAGGGTGCTGGTCCTGTGAGCAGAGTGGACCATGCCTCTTCCTTCGAGTGCTCATGGGCACACAGAGAGAGCCCTCAGCCTTTCTGTCTTGTGCATGTGCGGTAGTGGCGGCGGTGGCTGGTTACCATGGTGGCACGTGCACGTGTGGAAAGGTGGTGGAGGGATAGAGAGAAAAGGATCCATTAAGAGGGCCTATCACTCTTCCCTCTCCTGGTGGGAGGGAAACCCAAATTCTGTCAACAAGTCCTTAAGCAGCAGCCGCCACCACCAGGCATTTGCGTATGGATACAATTCAACTGCATGATTTAAATGTATGTTATGCTAACCCAATATGCTTGCTTGAATTAAAGCAATCATAATAACCTTTCAGAAATAAATATTTGCACACTTTAGCACAACAAGAACATTAAAAAGGCAATCTCTGCAATTGCCTTGCTAAATAAACTGTAAGAATTTGACTTAGTGCCATAATGTAACAGAAACATTCAGACTGAACTGAATATAAGCAAGAGAACTGAAAATATACATAAACTGAAACCATTAAATCCCCAAGCATTACCAACCAAGCAGCATGTTGTTGTTGTTGTTTGTTTGTTTGTTTGTTTGTTTGTTTGTTTGTTTGTTGGTGTGCTGGTGGTTGGTTGTTGTTAAACTGAAATGTTGTGCTAAATCCCTTGGCATTTCATGATGCTGAATTTAAAACCAGATTCCTTTTAAGAAATAACTCCCATGATGACAGTATTTCAGGATGTGCTTTTTAAAAGGACTTGACTTCTCAAATGCTAAAAAATGCTAAAATGTTATTTGTAAGTGTTCTTTGTTCCAAGCTGGTAATTATGTTTTAACAGTGAGGACATTTTCCACTGAGCTATGATTGAACTTCAAGATTGGCTCTACTTCATGGTTTGCTTCCACATGGTTCAGGATATGGTTAGATCTTTCCTTACTTGCCCAGGATTTTGGGATTCGTGGACTAGAGACAACATAAATTTGCAGGAATTCCATCAGATGGACTTCTAGAGGTTTCAGCTCCCTTCCACAAAACCCCAAACAAAATCTGCCAGTACTTTGAGATGTTCACAGTCACTTACAGCTGATAAATAATAGCTTCTCTGAGACATTGATAGCTGTGAAGAAAGTGTTTAGGCAAATCTAACCTCTCTGGAAACTCCAAGGAACTATGTATGACCCAGTATTTTCTCAGAAGACACCCTGTACTGAGGGTGCTTTATAAGAAGAGAAACTGTTAGGACCATAATTCCTTGAAGTTCCCACAAAATAGAGCCCCATTCAGCCACTTCTTCCATTTTCATTATGTCAAAAATGAAAGTACACTTAGGTTCTATACAAGTTTTAGCACATTTCCAAAACCACAGAGAGGCAGACAACCCTTTGTTCACCATTTGCCTTTTGTCTTTGTCTTTTCTTTTTAAACATTTCCTGTCTTTTCTTTTTATACTTTTGATTTGGAAACAAATACCCACACAACACAAGATTAACTTCAGTGCCGCTTGGAATGGTCAGTCCTGACTGGTGCAGTAAATATTTGGATGCATATTCCAATTGTGCACATTCTGAGCACTCAATTGTGCACATTCTAGAGCACTCAGAATGAAATAAAAAAATCAGCATTTAACTACTGCCACAAAATTAAGGAAGCCAACTGCAAGCTATAGTTTACCAGAAACCCCAGTGTGATTGTGCTCACATGATTTTTAATACTTATCAACTTCTCAGTGCTTACAGTGAAATCTCCATAGTGCTTAGCTTGGTTGAGTTGGGTAAGTATGTGTGTATACCAGTACAGTGCCCTCGGATCAGTTATTAAAGTCAACAGTAAATGTGGCTGTAAATTTGGAAGATAACAAATTCAATCCAGTGCCATCTCCAATCACAAATATCAGATAACAAATGATCTGGAAGACCTTTCTTGGTGAAACCTGTTCAGTTGCTGCCACTCAGAATAGATGACCCTGGTCTTACACATCCAAAATAATTTGTGAACCGGAGGATAGAAACAATTAACATTTTCTCTAATTCCATTTTCTGTAAAGGGAGCCAAATGGTGATCTTTGAAGAGACAGACATCACAGTTTTAGTCAGCGACCTCTCCTACTGCACTCAGCAAAACCTACTACACGTTCACCAACCGTCATGAAATACAATGAAATGTATTGCCAAGCAAGTACACCTAGGACTGCAGTTTGGCAGGTGTTATCATTTGGGAAAGTCAGAATATACCTTGTGATTCAGATGTTCAAAAATATGAATATTCTATAGACATAATTACACCCAGGAAGTGCACATTAAGGAGAAAGACAGTTCAATATATTGGACAGGAAAGTGCTGGATTAAGACTCAAATCCTTGGATTCAAAATTCTGCCCTTTCTAATCTCAATTTCCTATAGATTTTACCACAGGGACTGATCTCAGGAATAACAGCCACTGTTCAGGTGATAGCCATCAGCCTTCTGCAAGAGGTAAGAAGTGTGCAGTGTTCTCACTTACCGGATGTGCCAGGGAACAGTATTGTCTGGATTGTTGGGGTCAATTGAAGTTGCTAAAATACTATATTTGGCTTTCTCAGTGATGACATCTGCTCCCTACCTCTACCATGACTACTTCTTCAACACAAATCACCATGTATTTTTCTCAAATTTCCATGAATCAATTTACTTTGGAGCCCTCTTCTAGTAGATCAGTTTAGACAGTTTTGAATCCAGTTGTGAGTGACAACTACAGTGGACCCATTGAGTCAATGATGTTTCAAGAAGAAACAGCTTGTCACTCTCTGTTCCTGGTTCCGGGGGCATGGTCGAGAGAACTTTTTTCTGTTATTCTATGGATGTGAAGTACTTTTTTTTTGTACCGGTCCCAAGCGGGACAGTAAGGAGGGATGAACGGGACATGACCTTAGTTAATGCATTCATTCTTTATACCATTCATTTGGGCTTGGAGAAGGCAGGAAGCTGACATCCAAGTGGGTAGTAACATTTAAATCCTAACTAGATGTAGGTACATTGAATCCATTTCTGAAATGGAACTTCAGCCTAATTTGTTTTGGAAGGAGTTATTTATTTAATTAGTGTGAAATATTTGCTGTGAGAAGAAAAGTAACATGTTCTTCCATGTTCCTTCAGCAATTAGAGGCACTTTATATGCTGTGCGTGACAAGAAGATAGAGAGTGTTTTATACTAGTAATAGCTAATTGGTGCTTTTATTTATGTATTTGAAATGCCTGTGAAGTTTTGGGGCCATTTCTGAGGCAATTAGTTGCACTGATGCTCAGTTTTATGTGCTAGGATAGCAGAGGATTAAAGTGCCACCCAGACAATAGAACCCTGGAATAATGGCTAGTTTATATGAAACCCAGGTTTGCAAAGCACATTGGAAGCAACCGTCAGAGTTTTGGAAAAGGAGCAAAATACCAAGTTCCCTTTCAACCAATTAGCTTATATTTTGTTACTTTGTTTATTTACCTAGCAAACAGAGTTCTGTATTTCCAATTATTCTATCAAAAACAGAGTAATTGGTTCTCAAATCAAGCAATTTAAAAGCAAATAAAAATGAGATAGTGCTCTCGCCATATCAGCCCTTTTAATGAAATCAACTGTCTGGTAGCACAAAAAGAAATAAAAATAATAATAAATGACTTCGGGCATCAGTGGGTGTTTTTTTCCTCCTCACTGTAAAATGCAAAGAAATTTAGGACATCTATTTATTTTCCATTGTTATTATTCAGCAGTTGCTCACCACTTCCATAGTTACTTTGCATACATGAGATTTATTTCCCATCCTGCTCTTCCAGTCCAGCATCAGTGTTTCAATTCCAAGTCAAACAGAATCACTGGTTTCTCTGAATCTCCTACCATCATCCCCCACCATCAGCCAGCTAGATAAAGACAAAGCTCCCACTAATTAATGGTGATTCAGGAATGCACAGATGGAATTAACATTCCTGCAGATCTCAGTGATTTCCCACCAAGGAATTACAATGTTATGATCTGAAACATGGAGGAAGGAGTGAGAATATGTCTGAATGTACTCAAAGTTGAATTTGTTTAGACACTAGCAGAAGTCTCAGATTTGTCTAGACTAAGAAACCTATAGTAACCTTCCTCCTATGCTATTGCTCATTCAGAGTGCCCTTTATCTTTTAATTATTCTTCCTTCTCCCTGTTATTTTTCTTCTACTTTTCCTAGACTCATTCATTCTTTGCCTCACCTTAATATTCTTCCCAACCCCATGCATTAGTTATACAAAGGTGTCTAGAGTAGTGAAAATATACATCTTAGTAAGTTTGGAACCTACATTTTATTTGATCTTCTTATTACAGTAACCCCCATACCAGGGTTCATCTCTGCTGTTATGTTCTGACAAGTTGCTTCCAACTTACGGTGGCCTTATGAGTTAGTGGTCCTATCAATAATTATTATCTTTTCCATTGAGTTTTTATTCCCATGATGTTCTCAAAGTATGATATCTTCATTTTAGTTATTTTTGCTTCTAGAGAGAGTTCAAACTTGATTTATCTACCACTCATATGTTGTGGAAGCACTTGCCCGCCTCCCCATGATAACCTTTCTTTTCTATCCAACTTTAATATTCATATAGTAATTAGAGATAACATTATGAGTGTTCTCTTAAATTCACTCAATCAGTACTTCTAACCTGAATTTGAACTGGACCAAGATTTACTGTCACCATATATGTATGAATTTGCTTATCTATACCATAACATTCTTTCTACCTCCTAAATTGTTGTTAAACTACTTGTCTTCACCATTTTCACCAAATGAAAGTTGTTCAAGTGTCCCCACATTCTTTATTGTTTTTTTCTACAACTGACTAACATATTTTCTGCCTTGGCTACTTCTCCTGAACTTTTTTTAATTTTCTGCAGCAGATATATCAAGAAGGAATTTGGCAGTTCATCTGACATTGAAATACTTTGTTATACAATATTACATTAGTCTGTAGATTATAAATTAAATCTCTATGGATCTATAATAATCTCAATAATTAATAGGTTTTTTGTTTAAACTCTCAATTGTTGGTCAATCAAATACTTAAGCTGTGTGAAGAACAAGACTGCTACTAATAAAAAGGAGAAAAATGAAATCAGTATAGATTTAGGTTCATTTCATTGGTGACAGTGGGTTAGTTTAAAAAGAGAAATACTTTTCTAGTATCCTTTTTAGTAGAAAGGGAGCATGTAGATAGATAGATAGATAGATAGATAGATAGATAGATAGATAGATAGATAGATAGATAGATAGATAGATAGATAGATAGAATGGCCATCATAGATATCAACTTGCTATAGATATCCCTAAAACCAGTGGTTCCCCAACCGTGGCTCCCCACATGCTCTTGAATGAAATCTTCCAGAAGACTTCTTCACTAGCTCTGCAGTGGTCAGGATTTTGGGGAGTTGTAATAAAAGAACATATGGGGCTGCAAAGTTGGGAATCACCGGAAAACCTGATTCAGTGAACATGGAATCCCTCCTATTAATATCTGGAGCACAGCAAAGACCAACGGTCTGGTGCTTAACAGTAAATAATTTTCTTCACTTTTGCCGAAAAATGACTTGGTCAAATTAACTGTTTTAGGAGATCATGTTAAAAGTTCAGCTAAGATCTGCTGCTGCTTTTTCTTAACAAAAAGCAGCCAAGGAACTACTGATACTTTCCCATCGATATGAAAACATTACATGAAGTGAAACTCATTTGGTTTTCTCATTGAGAATCCCATACTCCAACTGCTACCTGTTCAAAAGATACTATGTGATACATCCTGTGTTATTGGGAAACGTGCGTGAAGGCACTAGAGAAAAGATTAAAACTTCCTTCCTCCATTTCCATCCTTCCTCAGATCAGCCTTCACAGACTGGTTTTTGTTAAGGAAGTGGTAGGCAGACCCTAATCACATTTAAATCCTTATGTATGAAGAAAGATTGTTGACATTGTAGGGTATTTTCTAATACAGTTAGAACTTAACAAATTCCGGGGTACCAAAATTTCCCAGATCTAAAGCATTGTCTGCATGTACACATTCCAAAATATTCCACCCAAAGACCCCAATGGCAAAAACCAGAAATGTAATAGTAAGGCAATAAAAAAGATAAAATAAAAGGTGCACTTTCAGAGTTCTGATTTTTATAGAGTGTTTTGTCCATTGTCCCTGGAATGGAAAACAAAACAAACCATTTCAGCTGCTTCTGAATAGAGCTAACCCAGTAACAAATGGAGCATGTCACATCTGCTTTCCTGCAGAAGTGACTGTCAAAACAGAAATAGCCTTTTCCCTTATTATTTTCTTTTTCTTTCTTTCTGATCCCAGTATGGTTGAAGCAAAGAAGTACATCAGATTTGTTGTGACATTTTTGACCCAATTTTGTTTGTTTGTATTATTTTAAAAGGTACATGTCATACCGGGGATACTGCTTACCCCTGTGCCAGTGACAGTACTGTAGCCTGTCAGCACTGTAGGTCTAATTCTGTGTGGTTTCTGTAACAAAACATGACTCTAGAGGATTAAAAATTCTTGGCCAGGTTCATCACAAATTATCATCAGACATGCAGTCTGGTCCTCAAATTCAATACTAGTGCAACAGAATGTAGAAGTACAAAGGGACATTTCTTCCCTCATCTTTAGTTCTGTGAAAATAAAACAGAATCTGAAGCCACACAGATAAGTTCTAATAAATGGCAACTCTCTATGCAGTTTGAAAACAAAAATCAAAACCCCACTATTGTTGAATGGCAGTTAGTCTTAAAAAACATTTTGCCTCCCTGTGGAGTTAGGGGTTTTGCTATGTTCTTATAAACCTACTCAGCATATGCAGCTTTGGTAATCATAATGGACGGATGCTCTGAAAAGAAGACAAAAATGCCAAAAGATGTTCCCAAATAAAAATCCTGCTAGTTGCCAATGAAGCACAATGTCAGTCTCACATGGACTAGGCAAAAGACAGAAAGCAAGTGAATGCATCAAAACAGGGACTTTGTGATAACAAAAAAAAAAAAATGATGCCAAAATAGTGTGATGTGATAGACAAAAATCCAAACAATAGACTTACTCTGGCATTAACTCTTTATTGTCTCCCAAAATTGCTGGAATTGAAAATAACGGACCATAATGACAACTTTTGAGTGGGATAATCCAACAATATTCACAACACACATGTGACCAGAAGAGAAGGATGCAGCAAACCACAAATCATCCTGAGAACAACTTTCCAGTATCCATTCTTGCCAAGAAAACTATATTACAGGGCTGTTCAAATTTGAACAGGCCAAGGTCTAGTTTTTCCAGCCCAAAGTGCCTGAGGGTTACTACAGGGTTACTACAGGTTCTAAAACCTTTCTCATTCTTTGAGACATTTTTATGTAAATGGATCAAAAGAATAAGCAGATCTTATTCCATTCCGAGCACATGCTCATAAGTAAAAACTTTTGTAAGTAGAGCAGCGGTTTCCCATAGGAATGCATTGAAAAGCAATTAATCCATTCTGGAGGGAACAGATTTCAATGCACCATGACCCTTGAATTGACCCACTCAGCTGAGACAGTGGGCTGGCAGATCCAGAACTTTGCTGGGGCAGTGGTGGTCCTTGGGATTGGGGAGGGAGATGTGGAAAACTTATACCCTCACTTTTTTTATTGATGGCTGGCGGGCTACTTTTGAACCCTTCGTAGGCTACCAGTAGCCCGTGGTCTACCTGTTGGGCAGGCCTGCTATATTACAAATGTTCATATTTTGTTAGAATTAGATCCGCTTATTCTTTTGATCCATTTACATAAAAATGTCTCAAAGAATGAATTGGAAAGGATATGTTAGAACCTGATGGGTGAAAATGATGCATCCTAAAACCATATAAAATAATCCATACTGGCATCAAACACTGGCTGTAGAAATATTATTGTACTGCTACACAAAACCAAAAATGAAGTTCAAAAGAAAAGAGATTTTTATCTGATTGTGTACATATTTGTCCTTTAATACACAAGTCAAACTCCTTAGTTTTTTATTAGATTGCTACATTTATCTACAGCAGAATATGCAGATTAATAATTTAAAATGACTTCCCAGTGCTGGAAACAGAGAAGGGGATTTAAGAACACGTAGTGAGCTACACAGAACACTCTCCAATATTAAATGAAACTATGAAGCATTAATCCTGTCTTGCTGTGCTTGAGAATATTATTGTCTTCTTTTGCCATATATTGTAAATGGTTTTATGCTGCAGGGTACGAAAGAATCACTGAGAGTCTCAGGTAAGAAAATAAACACACCACCTTGGCTACAACACCACATTCTGTATAGTACCATATTATATTTTGCTAATTCTAGGGGTCAGGTTACAGATCAAGATCATACAAACATGTCTTTGCTTTCTAACAATGGTATCCCTCCCAAGCACACAAATCTTTCAAAAATGCATGTCCAAGAAATCAAGACAGAGAAGCAAAACAATGTTTACAGTAGGACCCCTGTACCTACTGATTCATTTACCACTGATTCAGTTATCCACAGTTCACAGAGTAAAATATTAGATAATTCAGCAACTGTAAAGCAAGCTGCTATCACAAACAGCAGCTGTAAAGCAAATTACTTTCAAAAAACAGCAGAAATAAAGCAAGCTAGTCACAAAACAGCAGTTTGGGTGGGGTTTTTTTTACATTCTCTCTTATCCACGGTTTTCATTATCCATGGGAAGGCCTGGAACTGATCCCCAGCAGATACTGGGGTCTTACTGTATTTCCTGATGACATTTAAAAATAAATGCAAGTTGGAGAGGCTTACCCTGCAGCAAAGAAGCAGAGCCCAGAGGGAGCTCAGCTGCTGCAGGTACTGCACTGAGTAACCACCCCAATGCTGCAGGAACTAGGGGCTAGAAGGACACAATTTCAGGCTTTGTGTCCTCGATCTGGACAGCAGTTGTGCAAGCACGGCTCAGTGGGAGAGGCTCAAAGCCAGCAAGCTGATGGAGTTGGATTTATGAGGACGTAGCATGGAGGCTGACAATGAAAATGAGTATGTATATTTGTTGACGATACTGAAGAGCTGGAGAATTGGGGAAGAATAAAAGGAGCTAAAGCTGTGCCAAGGAGGATGGAGCAATGGCGGATGCAACTGGGAACTAAAACTGATCTAAGATTGCTGGAGACAGAGCCTTTACAGAACAACTGCCAGATTATTTAAATAGATTAAACTAACTTGTAAATGTTTTCAGTCAGTAAAAGTTTATGCTGTCATTTTGCTCAATTTACTTTAAAGCTTTATTTACATAGCTTTGCTTCATCTGTTGTTCCCTTTCCTGATTAGGGCACCACCAAATACATCACTTAACTGCAGGGCAAGCAGCAAAAATTTATGATTCGTCATTTTGTTCCTTAGAATAAGAGAATGGTTAACAGTCCATTCTTTCAAGCCCCTTCTTAGGAGATGAATTTATGTTTAAATAAATCTGGATGGATAACTCACTGAGTTAGGTATCTGTCTATGAAGCCAGTGGTTCAGAGTTCAATTTCGTGCTATGCCACCAGGGAAAAGAGTTATAGTGTTTTCTTCCACAAAATCATGAACTAATAACCATGAATGGTTTCCTATATGTCCTGAGAACCTTGGGGATCTTTGGATGCTCATTCTGAGTTCTTCGGTGGGAAGATCAGAACTGGCAGACCAATTATCCTGAAAGACAGCTGGTTCAACACCACAGATATTTTTTTTTCTTTAGAAAATACAGCAGAAAGAGAAGAGTGGGTATTTTACACATTTTCCGTTCATGACATAGCAAAATAGATGGGAAGCAAAGCTATTTCATAAGTGATCAAAAAACCTGGATTGCTCAGTGGTTTAGGCGCCTGACTGCAGAGCCAAATGATTAACTGTGCCTCCTTGACAGGGGCTAGGCCTTATGATCTACAGCAGTGGTTCTCAACCTGTGGGTCCCCAGATGTTCCTGGACTGCAACTCCCAGAAATCCTGGCCAGCTCAGCTAGTGATGAAGACTTCTGGGAGCTGCAGTCCAGGAACATCTGGGGACCCACAGGTTGAGAACCACTGATCTACAGGGTTGTCGCCTGCTCTGCAGATCTAAAATTATTATTCATATTATTAAAACAATCTTATTTCCAGCTATCCCTTCAAATTTAATTGACTGCTTAATTGTAACATACAGGTGGAAACTGGACCTAATGAGCTTCATGGAATCCATAGAAGAAGATTCATTCTCAGCCTTGCCCCATTCCCTGCTTAGCTGTGGACTGCACAGGCAGTATTAGAATTCGTCAAGTCTTTAATGTGGTGCATGAGTCTCTTGTTTTGTCTCTTGAGGTTCATGGATTAATAAATGTAGATGCAAAGCAGCAGATCCCATTGATCCACACACAATGTGATAGAATATTATTTCAGAGTAATTTGTCCAGAGGCAAGGGTCATTTTACTTACTGTTTTTTAACAGTCTGCATCAAAGCCAAAGCAATCTAATTCCCCCTAATTCATTGCCTGCCACTCCTGCACATCTCAGAGAAGCAATTGTAGCAGCAACTGAAACAAATACCAACAATTAAGTAAGGATAGGCTTATAGTTCAAGTGCACCCCTACCCTCGAGATTGAGTTAGGTCTGTTTAGAAATATGTGCTGATTAAATGTGAAATACACGACTAGAAAAAAACACTGAACTTTAGAAGCTAATTATACAGGGCTGCAAGAAGGTCATTATCCATTAATGCTATTCGAGTGAGAAGGATGTTTAGACATCAGGTGGAAAAAGAGCAGGTAAAGGAACAAGAGTGCAAAATGTTTTGTAACACTATATATTGTGAATCTCAGTGTGGAGCCCTGAAAAGTATGATAGAGTAGGATTGTGGAGAACAGAGTTTGAAACCCTGCTTGGCCATGGAAACTCACTGTGGGAGTGGAAGTGGTACAACCACTCCTTAAATATCACACTTACATTGAAAACCCTAGTAGCATTGCTCTAAGATGGTTCCAACTTGATGTCACGGAACACATACTACATACTGTATGTGCATCCCCTGCTAAAAACCCTCCCATCTATACAGAAAATTTATGGCATGGCTTTCCAGTTACTTTCTCATCATGGCTTTAATGTTTTCCAATTTATCTCAAGTAAGAAATTAAACATTGTTTACTGCTTCTATTCTTGCTGAAAATTACTTTTCTGTACTTTTAACTAGCTTAGCTGTATGAGGGCTTGAGCTGGCCTCCTCATTTGGTATAATAATGGCTTCCTTCTGGGTTAATTGGCAACTGTTTCCTAATTATCTTACATGCTGATGGTTAGGAACTGTCTGGGCATCCCAGAACCACGCAGCTGCAACTTCCTGGTGTGGAAACAGTTCCAACTATTAAAAAATGTAAGAAGAAGTAACAGACAGCAACCAATTAACCTGGAAAGAAGCCAGAAAGTAAACACTCCAAGAGAAGGCATCCTCATGCCAATTAAGGCACAGAAAGCAATTTCTAATAATAATATGTTAGAAACTGTTGATATGCTAAATAAGTGCAAATACATATTAAATAGCCATCACAATACCAGGAAAGGAGCTAGGAAGATGCTCTACTGGTTTTCAACCACTTTTCTTCCTGTTAGAGCAAGAGGAAATGTAGCCTCCCCAGATACCTCCCAAAAAGGAATTCTGCCACTCTGCCCCTTCCAGATTCCCAGTTCTAGTATAAATAGGCATGTATCCACTCTTGGCTTATTATTTACAGGACCAAGACTTATTTCGTTGCCACAACACAATATGATATGAGATAATTATGCCTGATAATGACAAGAATCCTATTGCTTGCATAACAAAAACTTCAGAAGCATTTGCGGCAAATAATTAATTGCCAGAGTATGCATAGTGCATGCCAGCAATATAGGGGTTAATTTAACCAGTTTAACTCCAATTAACTCCTATATTGCTGGTGCATGCCGTACACACTCTGGCAATTAACTATATGGCCTTTGGAGCTTAACAGCTCAGCCCCCTGATCCCCAAACCTCTCCAAATTTCAGGGGCTTACAGGGAAGAGTCCAACACACTCTGCAGTGATTTTGGTGCCGAAACATGTCTGTGATCACTATTTTGGAGTACATAAACATATGTATGACAGAATTGGGTGGTTAACAAACAAACAAACAAACAAATAAATAAATAAATAAATAAATAAATAAATAAAGTAGAGAAATATGGTATTTGTAGTCTAGATAAGGAAAAAGAAATACTATTTCCTACTTCTGAATACAACATCTGTGGTTTTCCAATGTACCCTAATCAAATGAGAATCTCTAGGTACTGCATACAGCCTTTTTAAAAAAGAAAACCATGTCCGATGTCTTTTAGACTACTTCATAAACTTTTTAAACGAACTATGAGAAATGTAATCCTGGAGATGAGGCAGTTCTTGGGCTTCCGCTCCGAGAAGCCCAAGAAAATAATACAGACTCCACAATGGGCTTGACGTAGGCTCCAAATATCATAATGCCAAACTTAATTAGTTCATAACTTCTTTTAAAAGAGAGAGTGAAATGGCAAAGCATAACAGATTCAAAAATGACTTTCATCCATATTTAATAAGAACATGCTGTCTGCATTGTACGAAAAAATATAAATGGTTGCTTTGTTGGCTCTTATTTCTACTGAAGCACACATAGAGAGAATCTACTGATTATTAAGGCAGAACTAAGTCTCCATGTACAAAGCAGGAGGCAAACAAGACTTTGTATTTTCAGCTTTAATGATTCATTTCTTCCAAAGCTGAAATACAGAAATCTGATGTTTTTGAACCTTGAAAAACCCACTTGAAATTTTTATTCAAAAGTTTTATGTATTTTAAAAGGAGATACCCTCCCCGCTCCCAGCTCAAGGTTTGTTCAACAATTATGATTCACTTCAATGGAGCTGACTAGCCTTCTGCTCCTTATAGAAAATGTGTAGGTGAACACAGAACCATTTGGGGGAACAAACTGGAATTCCAATGTTGGCTGACTTAATCATTGATCATAAACATTGCAGTGTTTATATAGAAGGAAATCTTCCTGTGTCAATGTGTTTGGGATCACTGGTTGCATTTCAATTAGTATTTCTATATCTTCAATATATATTTTGGCACATTAGGAAGCCAGTTAATTGAACAGAAATGAGTGTAAATAATAGGCAGATTTCAGTGTGTTTACATGTATCCATGCATGTGTTTAACAATTGTTAATAGTGTGTGTTTGCCTGGCACTTAGCTATGCGTGGACAGCACCAAATGTGAATAGCAGTATTCTTGGAAGAAAACATAATGCTAACCATATAAGAAACCTGCATATCGCAGAAGAGCTCTGACTATAAGCATGGGAAAGCAGACACAGGCTCCCCATTTGCTAAAATGGCCTGCTGCATTGTCTATCTGAAGCATTGTTTTTATTTATTTATTTGCTGCATTAGTAAGTTTTGGTTCTCTTTGTGGCAGATATCAAGGTCCTAAAGAGTTTAGGGCTTTGTATGTCAACATTAGAACCTTGAAGTCAATGCGGAACTGAACTGGCAGCCCGTGCCAAGTGGCCAGAGCAAGGGTGATGTGCTCAAAGTGTTTCACCCCAGTTAGTAGTCTGGTGGCAGTGTTCTGCACTAACTGAAGTGTCCTCATTGGCCTCAAGGGCAGCCCCATGAAGAGGGCACTCCAGTAATCTAATCTAATGTGCATTTTAAAAATTTACAAACACTCTAAGGCAGGCTTGTCCAAACTTCAGCCCTCCAGATGTTTTGGACCACAACTCCCACAGTCTGCCATTGGAAATACAGGCTTGGAATTTTGAGAGTTGTGGTCCAAAACATCTGGAGGGCCAAAGTTTGGATATGCCTGCTCTAAGGAGAATAAAGGTCCACTCAAGGGGCTCAGTTGCACATATTAAAAAGTCTGTCTGAAAACCCAGATCTTGTTGTCAAAATGCAATCATTACTTAATTAAGTATGTATACTTTGTGCAAATAGAGACATGCTCCCTAGCCCTGTTTTGTCACTATATGAGGACACCAATTTGTCTAAGAAAAAAAGCTCCATTCTTCAGAAGACTCAGAACCCTGAAAAATCAGCACTTAACGGTACCACTCATTTAACAAGACTCCAAAGACAGCAGTGGATCTCTTTTTCAAACCTGTTGCTCTTCACTTACAAAATATTAATTAAACTAGAAAGCAGACAAGAGAATATTTGGGGTACTTCCTTTATCTGTGGTAAGTATATCCATTTTACTACTGGCTGAATTTGGTTTAATTTCTTCATCCAGATTCAACCTTAAATCAAAGATTAAAGGTTATTGGAAATTTCTTTCACCTTTCCTTGTGAATTTGATGGTTGACTTTTCTTATGATTCCCATTCATTGCACCAACCAGCACCACTGCATTGTGGCCTGCATAAATCAAAGCAGCTTCCAGAGCAGTAGTTACTGGGTAGAAGGTTTTGGGACCACTCAAGATAGGGAGTTACAAAATAATGTTAAATTTGGAATAATTGTGCTTGCTTGCTTGATACAGCACTCATCTACCTACCAAGGTCACTCTGCAGTGGGTCGCACCCACCACATAGTTTTATTTTTGTGTGATGGTTTAAAAGCACAGAGATTCATCTATCTTCATTCCTAGCTAGCACCATAGTTCACTGGCTCAATGCAAAGATATTTGTATGAGTGTTGTGCTTTTGAACATTAGTATGCTGAAAAGATAGAAATAAGGGTAAATGAAGGGAAGAGACAGTTCTTTAGTGCTAAATGGAGGAAGGCAGGAGTGCAGCTATAGCACTGTGCACAGTGTGCAGTGTTAATTTTCTTCTTGCAGAAGCTCTGACAACAGCAGTAAAGATTTTAGAAACAATGTCTGTGGACTGGTATGTTTTATATTCCAACAGTACAGTACCTTGCAAAGTTCCTCACACGCCTTGTGTGTTAGAAGTAGGGCCACATGCAAGGCAAGTATGAATGGAAACACCATCTGCTAGACTATCCTCCCCCACAAAAACAGTTGGACAGGGCCGAGGATGACATATTGCTTGGTTAGTCGAAAGCTCCTAATTTTAGGCCAATTTATCAAGCTTCATTTTCGACAGTCAGGTATAATAGTCAGAAGTAGACATGGGCACGACCAGAAAAAATGATGTTTCGAGTTTTCGATTGTCGGAACAGGTCCGTTTCGGCTCCTTTCCGTTTGTTGCAAAAGTTTTCAAAAATTTATCGTTTCGTCGTTTCGTTTGTCGTTTCCACCGTGATTTAGCGCGATTTGACTTCCCAGAGCATAGGGGCGTCCCGCAATCAGGGCCGGCGCTAGGTGTTTTTGCGCCCTAGGTGGTGGGCGGGGTGGGGTTGGGGGCAGGTGCAGGCGTGTGGCGGTGGCGGGGGGCCATGGGTGGGCAGCGGCCATGGGCGGGCGAGTGGGCGGGCGGTGGCGCAGGCCGCAGGCGGGGGGCGGCACAGGTGGACGGGCGAGTGGGCAGTTAGGATATCACTTAGGAAGGATAGTGGTTCTGTTCTTGGCTTGCACCCCAAATGTTTGTGTATGCAAGCAAATTGAAGTTGGGAAAATAGAAAATAAATGGTAGTATATAATATATTTTTAAAATAAACCCACACCTCTCACTCCCAGTTGAACCTCCCCCTTTATCCAATATCAGGAAAAAATCCTCACAAACTGCCAGAGAAGAAATAAAGAATAAACTGCTATTCCCTTCAGCAGACAAAGCTGCAGGGAATCAAAGAAATTATTTTCTAAATTCAATTCCCTCCCTCCCTGCTTAACTTAAATCCTAAAGCCTCCAGCCTCTCTCCTCAATCTTAATCGGATCACACCAGCACCAGCAGCCAGCCCTCCTCCCTCAACCACATCCATACACCCTACTGCGATTTCTGGAAGGTGCCTCGGCATCCAGAAGTGTCAGTCAAAAACCTGGCGATGCCATTGGTGGAATGGTTCAAAAAAATTGCATGGTCCCATCCCATGCCCAGCCCAAATAGGCAGCCCAAATAGGCAGGTCTAAAAAAATAAAAAATAAAATAAAATAAAATCAATACGACGTTTTATTGCTATAAAAAACCCACTGCTGCTACTATTAAAATTCAGGTATTTAAAATAAATAAATTTCACATGTTTCTGTGGTGATTTGGTGTGTGTTTTGACCACGATTTCAAAAGAAAAATTGTGGTCACCATTTTGAAAGGCCGGGAACCCCCCACCGCATGGCATGCAGCCTCAGGCAGACCTGCTTTTTTGGCCAGGAGTTGGGAGAATGTCCCCCAGCCTGGTGCAAGCAGCCCAGGACAGGACGACAAAGTCGTGCCCATGGGGGAAAGGCTCATGATCTTAACATCTCAGGGAATGAAACCCCAGAGCTCTCAGTCATATAACCAACTTGGCTTCTGTTTGTAGATACAGTAATGAAATGCCAAAACATTCTGTCTTCTTTAAAACTGCAACAATCTCCCTATTACTTTGCATCTATATGCTCCATTTTATACATCCTGACTGGCTCTGTAACAGTGTTACATAATGCAGTTTTATGTTGTCACATCTTGAGAAAAGTTATACTGAGTACACTCCTAGGGTTTGTAATATTTACAATTGAATGCTTGAAAATGCCAGAGGAAGTTTTATATAACTGTTGTTTAAGTAAGGATATAACCCCTTTCTATTTTGCTTTCTGCTTCAACAGAATTTGTAATAAATTACGAAAAACATATTCTTGAAGTTCCTTTGTGCTTGTTCTGAAAACAGAATGATATCATATGTAGTTTATTGTGAAAGCAACTGAAGCCAATAACAATGATACTCTACAATATTTTATAGTGTTTATTGCCGCCAAACATACTAATAGTTTATTCATTTTTCATTTACAATTTTCACACATACAAGAGGTTAAGAAAGAAAAATACAGGAGCCTATTTCTCTAGAAAAGGCAAGAAAAATTAAAAGGCATAAAATTGTGTTTGCTTGAGTTTTTTGTTTTGTTTTGTTTTGCTTTTTGAATGCTTGACATTCATTATGGTCAATATAAGTCAAAGTATTCTTTCTAGAAAATAGATTTGAAATGAGTATATCTTTCTAAACCTTTCATTTTATTTTGAATATCCTTTTGTCAGTTTCCAAATCAATGCACAATTTTGTAAACTCACAGTGTGCATGCATACTATGGATTAATCTTGGATTACTGTACTGCCACATCACCAGGGCCAGTGCTAGGGTTTTTTGCACACTAGGTGAGGGGTGGGGGTGGGGCGGGCAGGCGGGGCAGGGGGCGGGGTGGGAGGCATGGGTGGGCAGGGTGGGGGGTGGCAGGGGGCGGCGGATGGCAGGAGACAGCGATGGGTGTGGGGGACGGCAATGGGCACGGGGGGCAGCGGGCGGGCGGAGGCGGGCAGTGATGGGCAGATGGCGATGGGCGGCTGGCGGGCAGGGGGACAGATGGCGGTGGCCAGCTGCGGGGGGGCAGCAGGCTGTCCAGTGCCCTCTCTCCATTTTGGTGCCCTAGTCAACTGCCTAGTTTGCCTTAATGGAAGCACCAGCCCTGCACATCATCAAGGACTTTCCTTGGCACTCAGACTTGAAGACTGGTGATATCAGGTGGTCACTACATCATAACATAAAAGCAAATGTCTGGCACCACAGCATAGTTCAGGGGTCAAGAGGCCAGGCCTGTTGTATGATTTATGCTTGTGGAATAATTAAGCTGTCACCACAAGAGGTGATTTTCTGTAATTTAAACTTCCTACCACTGTCCCATGGCTTCAAGTAATCTCTTTCATATGGAACCCATGGAACCCAAGAAACAGGAATAAGTAGCCTTTAATTTTAAAAAAATCACCACCACTGGATGATATTTACCAGCAAAGAAAGGTTTTTTTAAACAAAATATCCTCCTTCCATCCCACAGATCTCATGACTCACACATGATAAAAGGGACTATGTAGGGATCAGAAAAACAGCAGGACAGAAGTACAGAGTATTTAACTATCAAAAGCAACCTTCTCTAATGACATCTGCACTATTCCATAGAAACAAATCATGTAAATTATTTCCAGTCACTGAGCATATATAATGCATGTACTATACCAGTTTTACCTTACTTACCAGACATGAGGATTTTGGTGAAAGCTGTTTGGAAAGTTTCAATTCCCCTTGACAAGGTGCTGCAATCCAAATTTTGCAGATTCCCAGTATTTTGCAACAGTCTATCTGAATTCATCTTTGAAGCAGGCAGGGCCAGTGAAGGAAAATGTCTGGTGGACATGTGGTTGGCCCTAAATGGACTGTTGTTCCTGAAAGTGGAACGGCTGCCAAATATTTTGTTTCTTACTTATGAGAGCTCCATGGTGCAGTGCTTAAACTGCTGTACTGCAGCCAAACTGTGCTCACGACCCAAGGTTCAATCCCAGGTAGTCGGCTTGAGGTTCACTCAGCCTTCCATCCTCCTTGGGTAAGTAAAATCAGGTATGTGCCCAGCTTGTGTATAGTGGGGGATGTGTAGCCTGCATAGTGTGGAGGAATACCATTATCTTCTTCTTCTCTGCTATTTGCAGTGCTGGCTGGAGGATTCTGGAATTCATATCCCTCAGAAGTAATTTATATCCAAGCTCTGACCACTCAGAGGAAGAAATCACCTCCCAAAATTAGGAAGAAACAAAATGCTTTTAAAAAGTATTACACCTCTCTTAAAAATATTTTAAGTTGAACACTATAGCCCTTGAATAAGAATAAACTCCCCCCGCCCGAGGCGGGGTGAATTGTGATACATTAATCCAGTTCCTGGAGGACATATTTCATGTCTCATAAAGTACTGCAATCTCATTTATTAGCAGCCTCCACTCAAGTGAATCATAAAGCTGGCTTACCAATACTGTTGTAATAAAGAGTCATTAAAATAAGTTTGCCCTTAGATAAAATGCAGATTTTTTTATTTTGCCACTAACAATTGTCTCACTCGTCATCTTCAGGCTGGTGTTCTGGCTTCTTTCTTCTTGAAGCAAAGCGTGGTCTCAGTTGACGTCCTTCTAAAAATACTGCTGGGGGGGTGTGGTTTGCTTGCTTTGTTGCTGATTGCAGGTTCCCTTGTTCCTTTGTTCTTTTGTGATCTGCTGTGTGGCTGAGGCGATTGTTAAGGGATTAACTGCTGGTGGCTGTTTAGATGGCTGTTTAGATGCTGGTGGGTTAGATGGCTGGTGGGTTCTGGCAGTATCCTGGGCTTTGGTGGAGTGGGGTCCTGTGTCTTGTGAATTCATTTTGGTCTGGCTACGTGTCTGTGGTCTCCCAATGTTTTTTGGGGGTGTGTGAGTGTGCTCCATGTGGTGACTGGAGTGGGGTGCCGCAGTAGATGGTGCAGTCGTGGTTTTGTTATTGGATGGTGGTTTCGTTTCATCTGTGGGAAGGGTCTGGGTTTGTGTTTGGTGTGGATGGAAGGTGGTGGCATCTTGTGTCCTTTTGGACCTGGTGTCAGTCTTTGTGACAGAGGCTCGTCTGTTGACCAGGGCTAGTTTCAGATGTCAGGCAAGCGGGAGGTGTCATCACGTTTATTCATGTTGTTTGGGTGTTTCTCTATTTCAATGGCTTCCATGATTATTTGACTGTTGAAGTGTTCAGTTTTGGAGATGAGTTTGGTTCTTTCAAAGTCAATTTCATGACCTGTTGTTTTTATGTGCTGGAACAGAGAGGAAGATTTTTCTTCTTTTTTGACTGCGTTCTTGTGTTCTGCGATGCGTGCGCTTCTTCTCCTGTTTGTCTGTCCGATGTATGTGGCTGGACAGACTTTGCATGGTATTTCGTAGACTCCTTGGTTTTCTAGCTCAATCTTGTCTTTGGGGTTTCTTAAAATGTTGGCTATTTTTTGGTCGGTGCAAAAGGCTGTCTTGATATTGTGTTTGTGGAGAATTTTGCTGATTTTGTCTGTGGTGCCTTTGATGTAAGGGAGGAGGGGCGGTGCCGTTGTTCTCTTCTGTTTCTTGGTTCTTGGGGGTGTTTCCTTTTGGATTAGTTTGGTGATGGTGTTTTTTTGGAATCCGTTCGCAATTAAAACATTCGAGAGAGTGTGTAATTCAGTTTTTAGGTGGTCTTTGTCAGCGAGGCGTTTGGTTCTGGAGATGAGGGTTTTTGCTACGGAGTTGATCTGTGCAGGGTGGTGGTGTGATTGTGCATTTAAGTAGCGGTTTGTATGTGTTTTTTTCTGGTAGATGGTATGTCCTAAGGAGCCGTCGGGTTTTTTGTAGATTAGGACGTCCAGGAAGGGGAGTTGGTTGTTGGCTTCTATTTCCATAGTGAATTGTATTTTGGGGTGTAGGCTGTTGAGATGTGTGAGGAAGTTGTTCAGTTTATCTTTCCCGTGTGGCCAGATAACAAAGGTGTCGTCAACATATCTGAGCCAGAGTTTGGGTTTATGTTCGGACTTCTGTAACGCGTTGGTTTCAAAGTGTTCCATATATAGGTTTGTGATGACCGGTGAGAGAGGTGATCCCATGGGTGCTCCTTCTATCTGTTTGTATCTTTGTCCATTGTGGATGAAGTATGTGTTGGTTAGGCAGTGGTTGGTCAGATCTAGGATATGCTTGGGGGGGTTGTATTTGTTGTGGATAGCTGTCAAGGCTTCTTGAATGGGCACTTGTGTGAAGAGCGAAACAACATCGAAGCTCACGAGTAGGTCATTGGGTTGTAGGTCTTGTTTTTTTATAATTTCTATGAAGTGGAACGAGTTTTGTACGTATGAAGTGATGGATTCTGCATAGGGCTGGAGTTGTTTGGCAAGAAATATGGCGAGGTTTTGTAGAGGTGAGCCTATGGAGCTGACTATGGGTCTGAGAGGTGTTCCTTCTTTGTGAATCTTGGGGAGGCCGTAGAGCTTGGGGCATCTGGATGATTTCTCTCTGGGGATGATGCTTGGCTTGATTTCTTCACTCAAGGGAGAGGCTTTTATTTTGGCTTTGGTGGTTTTTTCCAGGTAGGTGGTGGGGTCTGTGTTCAAAGGTATGTAAGCAGGGTCTTGTAGTAGGTTGGATAATTTGGCTTGGTAGTCGGATGTGTTCATCACCACTGTGGCATTGCCTTTGTCTGCTGGGAGAATGATTATGTTGTGGTCTTTCCTCAGGTTGGTGAGGGCTTTTGTTCTTCTTTGTGTAAATTGCTTCTGGGTGGTTTGCTGGAGCAGAGGACATTGGTGACTTCGAGTCTGATTTTGTTGGCTTCATCTGGGTTGATTTTGGCTAGGCTGGCTTCCACTCCGCATATGATGTTTTCGGTGGGGATGTGTCTGGGGGCGACTGCAAAGTTGAATCCTTTGGAAAGGACTTTGGTCTCTGCGATGGTGAGTGTCCTGTCTGATATGTTGTGAACTGTTTGTTTCATGGGTTGTTGTGGGGGTTGGGCTTCTGGCGTTTTCCAGTTTGTGGAGTTTGTTGGTGTGTGTGTCTGTCTTGTGGGAGGTCTCTGTTTCAGCTCTCCAGGCGGCGAGTTGCTTGGATTTGTTCCAGAGTGTTGGGTGGATTTTGTTGCTGAGTTTGAGGTGGAGAGTGAGTAGGTCTCTGTTGGTTTGATCTAGTAGGTATCTTTTCCTGTGTAGTTCGCTTCTGATTAGGGCTAGTTCTGTTCTTTTCAGGATCCTTTCGCTGGATGGGGTTTTTGAGTGGAATTTCAGTTGGAAGCTTGTGGGGATCACATTTTTGTCTCGGCAGTTGCGTAGGAATGCAATGTCACATAAGATGGTGGCTCTTCGGACTTCTAGTTTCTCGTAGGTTCTGGTCAGCTGGAAGGTTTCCTCCCGTAGAGGTCGGATATTTGTTTTCGTAGATTTTCACGGGTATAGGTATGCATGTTAGGGTGGATTCGGGTTTCTTCCCGTGTAGAAATCTGGTTGTTTTGGCGACGTTTCGACGAGGTCTCACTCGTCATCTTCAGGCTGGTGTTCTGGCTTCTTTCTTCTTGAAGCAAAGCGTGATCTCAGTTGAAGTCCTTCTATAAATACTGCTGGGGGTGTGGTTTGCTTGCTCTGTTGCTGATTGTAGGTTCCTTTGTTCCTTTGTTCTTTTGTGATCTGCTGTGTGGCTGAGGCGATCGTTAAGGGATTAACTGCTGGTGGCTGTTTAGATGGCTGTTTAGATGCTGGTGGGTTAGATGGCTGGTGGGTTCTGGCAGTATCCTGGGCTTTGGTGGAGTGGGGTCCTGTGTCTTGTGAATTCATTTTGGTCTGGCTACGTGTCTGTGGTCTCCCAATGTTTTTTGGGGTGTGTGAGTGTGCTCCATGTGGTGACTGGAGTGGGGTGCCGCAGTAGATGGTGCAGTCGTGGTTTTGTTATTGGATGGTGGTTTCGTTTCATCTGTGGGAAGGGTCTGGGTTTGTGTTTGGTGTGGATGGAAGGTGGTGGCATCTTGTGTCCTTTTGGACCTGGTGTCAGTCTTTGTGACAGAGGCTCGTCTGTTGACCAGGGCTAGTTTCCAGATGTCAGGCAAGCGGGAGGTGTCATCACGTTTATTCATGTTGTTTGGGTGTTTCTCTATTTCAATGGCTTCCATGATTATTCGACTGTTGAAGTGTTCAGTTTTGGAGATGAGTTTGGTTCTTTCAAAGTCAATTTCATGACCTGTTTTTTTTATGTGCTGGAAGAGAGAGGAAGATTTTTCTTCTTTTTTGACTGCGTTCTTGTGTTCTGCGATGCGTGCGCTTCTTCTCCTGTTTGTCTGTCCGATGTATGTGGCTGGACAGACTTTGCATGGTATTTCGTAGACTCCTTGGTTTTCTAGCTCAATCTTGTCTTTGGGGTTTCTTAAAATGTTGGCTATTTTTTGGTCGGTGCAAAAGGCTGTCTTGATATTGTGTTTGTGGAGAATTTTGCTGATTTTGTCTGTGGTGCCTTTGATGTAAGGGAGGAGGGCGGTGCCGTTGTTCTCTTCTGTTTCTTGGTTCTTGGGGGGTGTTTCCTTTTGGATTAGTTTGGTGATGGTGTTTTTTGGAATCCGTTCGCAATTAAAACATTTGAGAGAGTGTGTAATTCAGTTTTTAGGTGGTCTTTGTCAGCGAGGCGTTTGGTTCTGGAGATGAGGGTTTTGCTACGGAGTTGATCTGTGCAGGGTGGTGGTGTGATTGTGCATTTAAGTAGCGGTTTTGTATGTGTTTTTTTCTGGTAGATTTTATGTCCTAAGGAGCCGTCGGGTTTTTGTAGATTAGGACGTCCAGGAAGGGGAGTTGGTTGTTGGCTTCTATTTCCATAGTGAATTGTATTTTGGGGTGTAGGCTGTTGAGATGTGTGAGGAAGTTGTTCAGTTTATCTTTCCCATGTGGCCAGATAACAAAGGTGTCGTCAACATATCTGAGCCAGAGTTTGGGTTTATGTTCGGACTTCTGTAACGCGTTGGTTTCAAAGTGTTCCATATATAGGTTTGCGATGACCGGTGAGAGGGGTGATCCCATGGGTGCTCCTTCTATCTGTTTGTATCTTTGTCCATTGTGGATGAAGTATGTGTTGGTTAGGCAGTGGTTGGTCAGATCTAGGATGTGCTTGGGGGTTGTATTTGTTGTGGATAGCTGTCAAGGCTTCTTGAATGGGCACTTGTGTGAAGAGCGAAACAACATCGAAGCTCACGAGTAGGTCATTGGGTTGTAGGTCTTGTTTCTTTATAATTTCTATGAAGTGGAACGAGTTTTGTACGTATGAAGTGATGGATTCTGCATAGGGCTGGAGTTGTTTGGCAAGAAATTTGGCGAGGTTTTGTAGAGGTGAGCCTATGGAGCTGACTATGGGTCTGAGAGGTGTTCCTTCTTTGTGAATCTTGGGGAGGCCGTAGAGCTTGGGGCATCTGGATGATTTCTCTCTGGGGATGATGCTTGGCTTGATTTCTTCACTTAAGGGAGAGGCTTTTATTTTGGCTTTGGTGGTTTTTTCCAGGTAGGTGGTGGGGTCTGTGTTCAAAGGTATGTAAGCAGGGTCTTGTAGTAGGTTGGATAATTTGGCTTGGTAGTCGGATGTGTTCATCACCACTGTGGCATTGCCTTTGTCTGCTGGGAGAATGATTATGTTGTTGTCTTTCCTCAGGTTGGAGAGGGCTTTTTGTTCTTCTTTGTGTAAATTGCTTCTGGGTGGTTTGCTGGAGCAGAGGACATTGGTGACTTCGAGTCTGATTTTGTTGGCTTCATCTGGGTTGATTTTGGTTAGGCTGGCTTCCACTCCGCATATGATGTTTTCGGTGGGGATTTGTCTGGGGGCGATTGCAAAGTTGAATCCTTTGGAAAGGACTTTGGTCTCTGCGATGGTGAGTGTCCTGTCTGATATGTTGTGAACTGTTTGTTTCATGGGCTGTTGTGTGGGGGGGTTGGGCTTCTGGCGTTTTCCAGTTTGTGGAGTTTGTTGGTGTGTGTGTCTGTCTTGTGGGAGGTTTCTGTTTCAGCTCTCCAGGCGGCCAGTTGCTTGGATTTGTTCCAGAGTGTTGGGTGGATTTTGTTGCTGAGTTTGAGGTGGAGCGTGAGTAGGTCTCTGTTGGTTTGATCTAGTAGGTATCTTTTCCTGTGTAGTTCGCTTCTGATTAGGGCTAGTTCTGTTCTTTTCAGGATCCTTTCGCTGGATGGGGTTTTGAGTGGAATTTCAGTTGGAAGCTTGTGGGGATCACATTTTTGTCTCGGCAGTTGCGTAGGAATGCAATGTCACATAAGATGGTGGCTCTTCGGACTTCTAGTTTCTCGTAGGTTCTGGTCAGCTGGAAGGTTTCCTCCCGTGAGAGTCGGATATTTGTTTTCGTAGATTTTCACGGGTATAGGTATGCATGTTAGGGTGGATTCGGGTTTCTTCCCGTGTAGAAATCTGGTTGTTTTGGCGACGTTTCGACGAGGTCTCACTCGTCATCTTCAGGCTGGTGTTCTGGCTTCTTTCTTCTTGAAGCAAAGCGTGGTCTCAGTTGAAGTCCTTCTATAAATACTGCTGGGGGTGTGGTTTGCTTGCTCTGTTGCTGATTGTAGGTTCCTTTGTTCCTTTGTTCTTTTGTGATCTGCTGTGTGGCTGAGGCGATCGTTAAGGGATTAACTGCTGATGGCTGTTTAGATGGCTGTTTACATGCTGGTGGGTTAGATGGCTGGTAGGTTCTGGCAGTATCCTGGGCTTTGGTGGAGTGGGGTCCTGTGTCTTGTGAATTCATTTTGGTCTGGCTACGTGTCTGTGGTCTCCCAATGTTTTTTGGGGTGTGTGAGTGTGCTCCATGTGGTGACTGGAGTGGGGTGCCGCAGTAGATGGTGCAGTCGTGGTTTTGTTATTGGATGGTGGTTTCGTTTCATCTGTGGGAAGGGTCTGGGTTTGTGTTTGGTGTGGATGGAAGGTGGTGGCATCTTGTGTCCTTTTGGACCTGGTGTCAGTCTTTGTGACAGAGGCTCGTCTGTTGACCAGGGCTAGTTTCCAGATGTCAGGCAAGCGGGAGGTGTCATCACGTTTATTCATGTTGTTTGGGTGTTTCTCTATTTCAATGGCTTCCATGATTATTCGACTGTTGAAGTGTTCAGTTTTGGAGATGAGTTTGGTTCTTTCAAAGTCAATTTCATGACCTGTTGTTTTTATGTGCTGGAAAGAGAGGAAGATTTTCTTCTTTTTTGACTGCGTTCTTGTGTTCTGCGATGCGTGCGCTTATTCTCCTGTTTGTTTGTCCGATGTATGTGGCTGGACAGACTTTGCATGGTATTTCGTAGACTCCTTGGTTTTCTAGCTCAATCTTGTCTTTGGGGTTTCTTAAGATGTTGGCTATTTTTTGGTCGGTGCAAAAGGCTGTCTTGATATTGTGTTTGTGGAGAATTTTGCTGATTTTGTCTGTGGTGCCTTTGATGTAAGGGAGGAGGGGCGGTGCCGTTGTTCTCTTTGTTTCTTGGTTCTTGGGGGGTGTTTCCTTTTGGATTAGTTTGGTGATGGTGTTTTTTTGGAATCCGTTCGCAATTAAAACATTCGAGAGAGTGTGTAATTCAGTTTTTAGGTGGTCTTTGTCAGCGAGGCGTTTGGTTCAGGAGATGAGGGTTTTTGCTACGTTTTGCAACCCAGATGAAGCCAACAAAATCAGACTCGAAGTCACCAATGTCCTCTGCTCCAGCAAACCACCCAGAAGCAATTTACACAAAGAAGAACAAAAAGCCCTCTCCAACCTGAGGAAAGACAACAACATAATCATTCTCCCAGCAGACAAAGGCAATGCCACAGTGGTGATGAACACATCCGACTACCAAGCCAAATTATCCAACCTACTACAAGACCCTGCTTACATACCTTTGAACACAGACCCCACCACCTACCTGGAAAAAACCACCAAAGCCAAAATAAAAGCCTCTCCCTTAAGTGAAGAAATCAAGCCAAGCATCATCCCCAGAGAGAAATCATCCAGATGCCCCAAGCTCTCGGCCTCCCCAAGATTCACAAAGAAGGAACACCTCTCAGACCCATAGTCAGCTCCATAGGCTCACCTCTACAAAACCTCGCCAAATTTCTTGCCAAACAACTCCAGCCCTATGCAGAATCCATCACTTCATACGTACAAAACTCGTTCCACTTCATAGAAATTATAAAGAAACAAGACCTACAACCCAATGACCTACTCGTGAGCTTCGATGTTGTTTCGCTCTTCACACAAGTGCCCATTCAAGAAGCCTTGACAGCTATCCACAACAAATACAACCCCCAAACACATCCTAGATCTGACCAACCACTGCCTAACCAACACATACTTCATCCACAATGGACAAAGATACAAACAGATAGAAGGAGCACCCATGGGATCACCCCTCTCACCGGTCATCGCAAACCTATATATGGAACACTTTGAAACCAACGCGTTACAGAAGTCCGAACATAAACCCAAACTCTGGCTCAGATATGTTGACGACACCTTTGTTATCTGGCCACACGGGAAAGATAAACTGAACAACTTCCTCACACATCTCAACAGCCTACACCCCAAAATACAATTCACTATGGAAATAGAAGCCAACAACCAACTTCCCTTCCTGGACGTCCTAATCTACAAAAAACCCGACGGCTCCTTAGGACAACCATACCATCTACCAGAAAAAAACACATACAAACCGCTACTTAAATGCACAATCACACCACCACCCTGCACAGATCAACTCCGTAGCAAAAACCCTCATCTCCAGAACCAAACGCCTCGCTGACAAAGACCACCTAAAAACTGAATTACACACTCTCTCGAATGTTTTAATTGCGAACGGATTCCAAAAAAACACCATCACCAAACTAATCCAAAAGGAAACACCCCCCAAGAACCAAGAAACAGAAGAGAACAACGGCACTGCCCTCCTCCCTTACATCAAAGGCACCACAGACAAAATCAGCAAAATTCTCCACAAACACAATATCAAGACAGCCTTTTGCACCGACCAAAAAATAGCCAACATTTTAAGAAACCCCAAAGACAAGATTGAGCTAGAAAACCAAGGAGTCTACGAAATACCATGCAAAGTCTGCCCAGCCACATACATCGGACAGACAAACAGGAGAATAAGCGCACGCATCGCAGAACACAAGAACCCAGTCAAAAAAGAAGAAAAATCCTCCTCTCTCTTCCAGCACATAAAAACAACAGGTCATGAAATTGATTTTGAAAGAACCAAACTCATCTCCAAAACTGAACACTTCAACAGTCGAATAATCATGGAAGCCATTGAAATAGAGAAACACCCAAACAACATGAATAAACGTGATGACACCTCCCGCTTGCCTGACATCTGGAAACTAGCCCTGGTCAACAGACGAGCCTCTGTCACAAAGACTGACACCAGGTCCAAAAGGACACAAGATGCCACCACCTTCCATCCACACCAAACACAAACCCAGACCCTTCCCACAGATGAAACGAAACCACCATCCAATAACAAAACCACGACTGCACCATCTACTGCTGCACCCCTCTCCAGTCACCACATGGAGCACACTTACACATGCCAAAAAAACATTGGGAGACCACAGACACGTAGCCAGACCAAAATGAATTCACAAGACACAGGACCCCACTCCACCAAAGCCCAGGATGCTGCCAGAACGCCTATCACCAAGGTCGTTAAGAAACAAAAGGCTGATAGACACACATCCAGCACCTCACCCACACAGGATGTCTCTAAACAGCCATCTAACCCACCAGCAGTTAATCCCTTAACGATCGCCTCAGCCACACAGCAGATCACAAAAGAACAAACAAACCTACAATCAGCAACAGAGCAAGCAAACCACACACCCCCAGCAGTATTTATAGAAGGACTTCAACTGAGATCACGCTTTGCTTCAAGAAGAAAGAAGCCAGAACACCAGCCTGAAGATGACGAGTGAGACCTCGTCGAAACGTCGCCAAAACAACCAGATTTCTACACACACACACACACACACACACACACACACACACACACACACACACACACACACACACACACACACACACACATATATATATATATATATATATATATATATATATATATATATATATATATATATATATATATATATATATATATATATATATATATATATATATATATATATATATATAGATAGATAGATAGATAGATAGATAGATAGATAGATAGATAGATAATATCAAGCTGATCGGCAGTTTTTAAGGGAAACCAGGAGTATTAACTATAAAGGGCACAACCTATATAACCTACTTAATTAATACCTGGCTGTATTCACTGCAGGCCCATACTTTGCTGACAAACAGATACAAGATTTTTCCAATCAGTTTACTAGGTTAGTGCTTCCCAACATTGGGTCCCCATAAGAACATAAGAAGATAAGAAGAGCCATGCTGGATCAGGCAAAAGACCCATCTAGTCCAGCTTCCTGTATCTCACAATGGCCCCACCAGATGTGTCTGGGACTTCACGAGACTAGATATCTGTCTCCTGATACCACTCCCTTGCATCTGACCCTTGAAGTACCCCAGTTTTAAGCCTGGAAATTACACATCTCCATCATGGTTTGGAACCTGTGATGGACTTTTCCTCCAGGAATCTATCCAATCCCCTTTTGAAGGCATCCAGGCCAGAGGCCATCACCACATCCTGTTCTTGGACTACAACTCCCTAGAAATCTTGGCCAGCATAGGTAGTAGTAAAAGCTTCTGGGAGTTTTACTCCAAGAACACCCAGGGATCCAAAGTTGGGAATCATTGTTGAGGTAACCTGACTCAGGGGCAGAGGCTAGCTTCACAATTCACACATTTAAGTGCTGAGATATCCACTTTTATCCCTTCAATCAAATCAGATACCTTGCGGGAACCTTGTGGTATAGTAGTTAAACTGCTCTATTACAGCCAAAGTTCTGCTCACAACCTGGGGTTGAATCCCAGGCAGCTAGCTCAAGGCTCCTTTGACCTTCCATTCTTCTGAGGTCAGTAAAATGAGTACCCACCTCACTATGGGTAGGGGCAATGTGTAATCTGTAGAATTACAGTCAACTCCCGCCATTTCACGGTTCAGGGATCGCAGTACCTGCGGGTGGTGGTGGTGGCAGGGACGGTCGCATCACTCCCTGCCACCCCCTCCCTCTCTGGGAGGCCTCCGAGCCGCATGGGGGTGCGGCGGGGAGTGATCACATCACTCCCCTCCACCCCCAGACCCATTTGGGAGGCCTCGGAGCCGTGGGGAACAGCAGGGAGCGATCAAATCGCTCTCCGCCGGCCCCACCCGCCCCTCTGATCATCCCCACCCCCACCCGCCCCGCTTCCACATGTCGCGGATTTTCATGTATCACATGTTGGGTGGGTCCCTAACCCCCATTATAGCTGGGGGGTTACTGTATTTGTAAACTGCCCAGAGAGTATTTTAAGATTTATGGGGCATTATATAATCAGCATATTTTTTTCCTTTTAATGCCTTTGCATGTGTGACCAAAATCATTTCTCAACTGCAGAGCATGGAAGTAAGGCATTAAAATTAATGTGTTAATATTAAAATATGTCATTTTGAATCAATACATATTTAAAGATGCAATGTTTTAAAAAACAATGTTTTGAAAAGTAACAGTAATATCAACATGTCAATCAACAATCCTCCTCCCAAGTAGAACATATCATCCTTTTAAGAGCTAGACCAGTTTTGGTGAATCTATGGCACAGGTGGCAAAAGGTGGCATGCAGAGCCCTTTCTGAGGGCATGCAACATTGCCCTCCCAGCCATGGCACTTCCCCCTCTGCTCGGAGCATGCCACTGTGCTCAGTGCTGAGAGCCAGGCAAAGGGGAGGCAGCATATTGTGGGCTTTTTCGTAGTCCCAGTTAACTCTTCAACCATGCTGCTCTGGGCATCCCAAAAGTGGTGTGGCTGGAGAGTAAACTGGGGCTATGAAGGAGCCCACAAATTGCTGTTCCCTTTTCCCGTCTTTCTGCACGGTGATGTTTCGAGAACGCCCAAATGGCTCTGTGCAGAGAGCTGGGCAAAGGGGAGGCAGAAGTTTGTGGGCTTGTTTGCAGCCATAGTTTGCTCTCCAACCATACTGCGTATGGGATGTTCTTTGATCCTCAATTTCTTGAAGGGTAGCACCCTTCGGGAAAGTGAGGATGAAAGAGCGGGTTTTGGAATTTCCTGCAGCTACAGTAAGGGTGCTGTGGCTACGGGAAATTTAAAAGCCTGATCCTCGATTCTGGCTTTCCCCAAAGGTAGTACCCAAATCCTGTGTAACCTGGGGTACCACTGTATTCAGGTTAAATTGCCATACTGGCACTTTGAGAAAAATAAGTGAGTTTTTAATTGCAGTTTGAGCACTAAGTCTCTAAAAGGTTTGACATCATTGAGCTAGACCTACGGTAGATAGCCCAGTCTTAGCCAAATAAATGCAGCTGAACTATAGCTATAGCTCTTAGAGCCTTTTCACACGGCCCCTAAGATCTGCTGGCCACTTAAATTCAGACCAGAGATCTTGGGCTTTCTTCGCTCTTCCTGTGTTCCCACCTCCTCTGCACTTCCTTGCTCCTGTCTGGGTGAGGGGAGGGAGAGAAAAAGGGAGAAAAAATTCAGGCTCACCTCCGTCTGCCGGTTGAAGCCGCCCCGAGCCCTGTCGTCGTCATGATTCCTGTCTCCTAAAGGGGCGGCGGGGACAAAAAAACAAACACAAGGCGCGGAGAGCCCGGCACTCACTCCTTTACATCCGCATCAGAAATTTTTCAGCTCCGGAGACCAGGTACTTGAAAAGTGCACTGGGCCGCGCTTAGGTGGGCATGGTCGCACTTAATTTTTTGTAAACTCCGAAGCTGGTGGGGAAACAATTTTAAGCTCTGGATCTGGGAGCCATTTGCCGCGGATTTTAGGGGTCGTGTGAAAAGGCCCTAAGTTAGGACTGGTAAGATAGCATTTCTCATGACTTTGGTTAATTATAGTCCAAGACTATTGGAACCTCCAAAGCAAAGAACCATTATTCCACTGCCTCCTTCCATTTACCATTTCTCAGTGTTCAAGTGGTTGCTTCTTTTTTTTTTTAATGATGTAGAACACTTTTGTACAGTCACTGTCTTTAGCTTTAAATGTTGTCACTCAATAATGTGAACATCTTGGGTCTTTTTTAAGGAGAAAGTTGGGTAAAAACATTTCAAACAAAACAATAGTAAATGATATAAAGAACCAATTGCCCACTTCCAGTATAACATAGAAGATGTGAATCCTATCTATGCCTTGCTTGAATAAAGGATGCACAGATTTGGTGCTGAGGACACTCAGACCCAACCCTTGTCAGGTCAGTGCCAGTATTTGAGCATTAAGAGGTTTCTGGGAAAACCTCCTTCCCATCAAACAGAAAGATCAAGGCATAACTGGTGGAGGCAAGAGAATAGTACTTCTGATTAAGCAGCAACTTTGAGCAGAGGGGAGTGTTGTATTTTATTTTCTATCCCCTCCTTTTCCCAGCTGCTCAGAGTAATTGACTTCCTAAGGCAGCGCCGACTCTGGAATACAAAAGGTAATGCCAGATGTAACATCAGATATGAGAGAAAGCAATGTTCCAAGTGGAGTAGACTCACTGAAGTGTAGGGGGCTTGATTGTTACCACTTTTGTTACACTCTTTGATCTCCATGGGACTGCCATGCTTTGGACTACGAGTGGATTTCACACTAGCATTGATTTCAAATATTTCAGGCAGTAGGGACCTTCATGTTTCTTCAGTCGTAATTTTGGGAGACTAAATTCTGGTTTAAATTGCATAGGACTATGATAGACAAGAGCTTAAAATTTGATCCAAACTTCCCAATTTCTTAAATCTTGCTACATAATCCTATATAATGCTATACAGTATATAGTGATCAGTTTCTACATTTTGGTCAATACTAATTGATCTGGTAAGTTTGCAAGACTCTTTTGAAATTGAAATCCATTGCTAAGTTTCTCTTAGGAGTTGGATCATGAAATGTAGCCAATAAATCAATTATAATGTAATCAAGTTAATTATCATGACTATCATAATCATCATTCACTTTTCTCTTACTTCCAACGGGGGAGATTTTCAGGATGCCATCTGGCTAACAAATAATTAGAAAATTAATTATGAAACAGCTAAATATTCTCATAGATGTACAGTGGATGGAAAACCATGCATTTTATTTTCTAGTGGAGCTTATTTCGTAGCAACATGTGATACAAGTTTATGAAAAATCATTGGTGATATGAAGGTTTAATGAAGAGACCCATTGGTTTCACTTACAATTTGCAGTTTTTATTTGCATTATATTTAGCTTTCAGTAGCTTGTTTGCATACAATGGCCTTCATCCATCAGATTTCCATATTGAGATCACTCCCTCTATACTCACAGTAAGCTTTTTCCTGTACACTTTAACTTCACTTGGATAGAACCAGGCCATCAGCCAGCAAATTTCATTGCCAAATGGGGATTTGAATCCATGCCTCTCGCGTATGATTGTCACACTTGATTTTTACACTAAGGCTGCTTTTACACGACCCCTAAAATCCACTGTAAAATGGTCGCAGATGCGGAGCATAAAATTGTTTTTCCACCAGCAGCAGACTTTAAAAAAAAAGTACGACCATGCCCACTTAAAGTAAAGCAAAAAGTGTTCTGCTTATATACCGCCCCATACCACTACAAGTAGTCTCTGGGCGGTTTACAATTTTAATTACAATGTGGAGGCTACACATTGCCCCCCCCAGCAAGCTGGGTACTCATTTTACCGACCTCGGAAGGATGGAAGGCTGAGTGAACCTTGAGCCTGCTACCAGGGATTGAACCCAGGTCGTGAGCACAGTTTTACCTGCAGTACAGACATTTAACCACTGCGCCACGAGGCTCCTTAAGAGCACTTAAGAGCACCCCAGCACATTTTACAAGTACTTGGTCTGGAGGAAGTAAAATCCTTGTTGCTGTTCCTTGTTGCTGTTTTAAAGCATTTTAAAGCATTGCATCCCTGGCCCTCCTCCACTTTTTGTTTGTTTTTATTGTGTTCCCCCCTTTTAACAGACAGGAATCCTAACGGGGTGGAACAACTAGCTACTGCTGATGGCAGGTGGAGGTGAGCCTGCATTTTTTCTCTCTCCCCTCACCACAGACAGAAGCAATAGAATCAGAGTGTAGGAGGTGGGAACACAGGAAGCAGAACAAAAACAACGTTGGGGGGATCTGCATTTAAGTTGCCAGCAGAGTTTAGGGGTCATGTAAAAGCAGGTCTCTCTGTAACCTACTACACAGAAGTGGTGAGGATCGAAGAATCACAACAGCAAGAGAGGGCAGTCACCATCATTCTTGGCTTCTTTCAGAAAAGAGAGGACTTGAGGAATTTGTTTCCCTCATACTTATTATGATATTGGCATCTTCTGTTTTCACTGCACTTAGATCCACTCCTGTAACATGTCCTCTTTGTACAATATTTAAATCTGTGGTTTAACTATTGTACTCCAAGTGCCTGCAGAAGTAAATACCTAAGTGTTCACATACACACAAATCTACTAGTCTTAAAGGGGCTACAATATATTTTTCTTTTTCTTTCGTTCTTCGTGCTCCAAGATCTGAATGAGCTGCATGAGTTGCAGGAAATCTAAACATTGCCCACTCTTATATTGTGCAAAACATACTTTAGAATTGCCCTTCTTATTATCATTTATTAGAAACTGATTAGGATTGTTATCACAGTGAATTGGCCAAACTCCACACAAATTGCATATATCAGGTACTATTGGTCACAGATAACTGAATGTTGGAATAGGAAGTGCTTCAATATCATCACAGTGCTTTATGTTATCCAGAATGATCCTTGGAGTTTGAATATGATCTTCTGTAGGGGATGTTGTGTCCCTCCAAATTCAGCTAAGGAAAGTTATTCAGAAGAAACAAGGGTCCACAGCAGCCATAGGCTGAAATGAGAGAAAGAGCACTGATCGAGCTTAATGATGGTCATGGTCACTGCAACTTGGAACCAACAACGAATTTTCTTCCTTATCACATTGGTTCACATATAAATGTGCAAAACATACTTTCTCTCATTTAGGCTGATAAAGAGTGAAATGAAGGCTTTGCCTGTGGTGGTTTATTTGTAATTTATTTATATCTTAATCAGGTATACAGTATACCCCAGTATCCTCTGGGGATCGGTTCCAGGCATTCCTGTGGATAATGAAAACCATGGATAAGAGAGACCCCCCACAACTGCTGTTTTGTAACAGTAGCTTGCCTTATGGCTGCTGTGTTGCGACAGTAGATTGCTTCATGGCTGCTGTTTTACAATGGTAGCTTGCTTTACAGCTGCTGTTTGTAACAGTAGCTTGCTTTGTGGCTGCTGAATTATTTATTTAATGTTTTTCTCTGCTAACCGTGAATAACTGAATCAATGGTTAATGAATCTTTATAGGATACTTTATAGGTTTCTCAAAGGCTGCTACTGCTAATAAGGGTTGTCTCTCTCTCTCTCTCTCTCTCTCCCTCTCTCTCTCTGTGTGTGTGTGTGTGTGTGTGTGTGTGTGTGTGTGTGTGTGTGTGTGTGTGTGTGTGTGTGTGTGTGTGTGTGTGTGTGTGTGTGTGTGTGAGTGTGTGAGTGTGTATGAAGGAACATGTGCTATTGTTAACAAATCCTTAGTAGCCCCAAGGTAAGCAGGCATTGTATATCACCTGTCCATAGACAAGGCTATGAGTCTGAGAAAAGACAAACCCACCTAATATAGAGAGAATTTATTACCCAGAGCAAAAGTGAACATTAATTTTATAAAAAGGGCAGAGAGGGAAGGAATAGCCAGGCCCCAACAGTTCAGGAAAGGTCTCTTCTGACAAGGAAAGAAAACCAGTGGGAATAAAAACTACAAGAAAAGGAGCAAAACAAAGCCTTCTTTTGTTTTATTGTAAAAATATCACAAGTTATATCTATTTTTCCCCTTGGCAGTTTGAAGAGGAAAGAACAAAGAAATTTGTACAGTATGAACCAATCCATTAAAAAGTCTCTCTCTCTCTCTCTCTCTCTCTCTCTCTCTCTCTCTCTCTCTCTCTCTCTCTCTCTCTCTCTCTCTCTCTCTCGTTGTTGTGAGTTTTTCGAGCTTTTTGGCCCTGTTCTGGAAGTTTTTCTTCCTGACGTTTTCTTCCTGACATACATTCCCTGAGCTCCTTGCCCTCTGAAGACGCCAACCACAAAGTCTGGTGAAACGTCAGGAAGAAAAACTTCCAGAACATGGCCAAACGACCTGAAAACACACAACTATCAATTCCTCAAGATGTCCGCTGGCAATCTGGATATCCCATTCATCACAGGACTGACAGGATTCATCACCTCTGTCTTCCACCACTGAGCACAAGGGAGTGGAATGGAGGTTGCTCTTTGGCCAAGGGCTTCTTTTTAAAAATTTCTTCTCTGCCATCTCAATGCAGGATTTATTTAAGACACCATTTAGGCATCATCATAATAACAGTATGCTGACTTCCTAAGCAGAAGAGCACATAGGAAGTTGTTGCAAGAGGAGGATTTCAATTCAATACAGTATAAGCAGAATTATGCAGGAAAAGAATTTAATTATGAAATGCTAATTGCAACTGCAAAAAGAGGCCAAATGATGTTGATGCTCCTTCTGCTTAGTAGTACAAACTGTTTATGAATCTGTCCCTTCAAACAGCACAAAAGGCAGAGAGGTTTCTTTTTTTTTTCCCTGGAGCAATTCTGAATCTGGGCACAGATAAGCTTTTGAGACTTTCTTACAGAACCATAAAAATTGGAATTACAGCCATAAAGATCAGTATTACAAGGTAGTGGAGGGACATATTTTCTGCTTTGTAGCTAAAGCAAAAGTCTTATTAAGCCAACAAGCATGGGAAGAAAAGAAAAGGATCAATAAAATCTAAATTCACAAATAATATATTCTGGGCAAATTAGTCATTAATGCATGTGAAAAAATGTTTAACTCAGATCCTACAAAAGTAAAAGACAAAACTCAATTGTCCTATAGAGCCAACTTCATTAATTTCAGTTTTTAGAACAAACCAGAGTTATTCTGAGTTTGGGGGGATTGTAAACAATGTTCACTATTTTCTTACAGGAGGTTATTCAGAATGTAGGCTCCTACCGGGCTTGTCCGGGATTGGGGCCGCTTTGTCGCCCCGGAAGCCGTTTTCGGCATGAAAGGAGGAGGACACGTGACTCCTGTGGTGTGCGGGGATCGGAGCCTTTAAAAGGGCTGTCCGCGCACCAGTCCTCCTCTTTCGCGCCGGGCAGCACCCCGCCCTCCCACCCTTAGTGGTTGTGAGAATGAGATTATCTGGTCGCTTCGGGTCCGAATGGGAATTTTTGACTGGTACCATTATTGGCTGCTTGGTGCCAGTGCGTTTTCGCCCATTCCATTCTCATTGACCGTTAGGCAGGGTTCCCTGTGTACCTGGCGGGTAGTGCAACTAAAAAGGAGCCAGGACTGTGACGTCAGAACATTAAAGGCATCTTGATTAGGGCTCAGGGCAGCTGTACAATAGATAATAACATAGGACCAATGGATAGGTAAAACAACCCCGTAGGAAAGTAAATTAAATATCTTAAAGGCTAGGAGTTCGTACGGCTGCCCCATGTAATACCTGGACCTAGTTCGGCGGGGAGGGCTGTTTTCCTGGAATGGCACCCCCATACTGGGTCACATTATGGCGTCACAATAAATTAAAATAACATCTGAGAGCTGAAATATGAGTTGCACTACGGCAGGCCCATCCTTTTGGCTACAAATTTAGTTACAGTTACAGCAGTTAATAAAGTTATTCATAAAGTTATTAATAAAGTTATTAATAAAGTTGTGGCCCGATTTAAAACCCAATATTCTTGTGTGGTCTCATTATTTCGGGACTGGGGGGACAAAATTCAGCCATAAATATTTATTTTCTTCTAAAATCCAAAAGGACATGCCATCAGCTTTTGCTTTACTCTGTGACCTGATTACGCTCCAAAACAAAATTTGGCTACAAAAAATGATGATACCCCCTCTGGCTGGGATAGTATGTGAAGTAAATTCAAACAAATGGTGATTGAAATGGAACTGGAGGGAGACCATTGTGATAAAGTGGGGATATATGTGCCTATTAAAGTACTGTGTACCTGAAAGCACTAAAAAGACATTTCTTCAACACTCTACCCCAAAGGCAGATCCATTCATCTAATTTACACAATCTACTATGCCATCTGCCACATACAGTGATAAGTAAGGATGCTTTTTGTACAACAAGCAGAGGATTGTTGGAATTCTGGGAGCTTCAGCACCTACACACAGACACAGACACAGACAGACACACACAGAGAGAGAGTGAGTGGATGAGTGTGTGTGTGTGTGTGTGTGTGTGTGTGTGTGTGTGTGTGTGTGTGTGTGTGTGTGTGTGTGTGTGTGTGTGTGTGAGAGAGAGAGAGAGAGAGAGAGAGAGAGAGAGAGAGAGAAGTACAAAAATGTTCCCTTGGATGTTTGATATAACTTATAGCTCATGCATAAATACATTTAGAAAAAGACCCATCCATGTCTGAGTTCCAGAACAGAGGAGCTGGCTGGCTGGGACTAAGGTCTGTGACTCTACAAAGCATTAAGAGGATTGCAGTTTCCTAAGAAGCCCTCTGTAGGGAGCACAGAAAAGTGCTTTACTCTCAGGGGTCTTCACCTGCTCAGTTACAACACATATATCTAAAGCTTTAAGCTTTCAAGGTCAGTCTGTTGGCTTTTACAAAGCTCTCAAATGGCTTGGAACCCAAATACCAGAAGCAGGAACTAATTCTCTACCTACCTATCTGTATTTGGAAAACCATCTACTGGTGCTGTTCCCTAAAGCCCGGTTCATGGATCCACACTGATCTCTTCCTAATTTCTTCCCCTTGGTCCTGGTTATTTTTGGTATATGAAAGCAGAAGAAACACACACACACACACACACACACACACACACTTTTGTGATGCGTTAGGAGGCCTGATGAAAAGGGTAAAGTAGCTTCAAAGGCACCTGACACACCAAAATGATATGTTTTTCTCCTTCAGCATTGCTCACTCTCAGATTTGTCCCCTTTCTTGGAGACCTAAGGAAATATAGTCATTCTGATAACTCAGCCAGTGCTCTGAGGCCTGGAGATCCTAGAGAAAGAGACAGACAGCTGTAGATATCCAGTTATGGATCCCTCTGTCCAAGAAGGCTCTGCTTTCAGGCACTAAGCAGAAGTCTTTTTCTTCATCCAGGTTTTTCCTTAATTGTATTCTCGAAGGCTTTCACGGCTGGGATCTGATAGCTGTGAGTTTATCAGGCTTTTTGGCTGTATCCTGGAAGTTTGAAAACTTCCAGAACACAGCCAAATTGCCTGAAAAAACTCACAACAATGGATGCTCCGCCCGGCCTCGTGCTGAGCAGGGGCACCTTTGCCGGCTGGTTGAGGGAGGCGGCTATTGGCTCCGCTATTGGTGTAGCCTACGCCAGGGGAGTGCGCCCCTTTATAAGTCCTCGGCGCGCTCCCCTCAGCCTGCCTCTTCAATTGCCGGTTTCTGACTGGAGCGTGTGGCATGCTGTCCGGTGATAGCTGCGCTCCGTGATTTTCCCCTGCATGCTACTCTTCTTCCGACAATCAGCTGATTGTCAGGAGAAGTCTTCTGGATGGACCGTGCCTCCCGGAGCCTCGGTGACAGGTGAGACCTTTTCAGGAGGGGTCCAGGAGGCTGGTAGGTCGGCTGGCCAGGCTCTGTTGAGCCTGTGTGATCCCGGGGTGCCCCGGGAGCAGCGAGCAGGAGCGATCTGCATCCCCCTCTTACCCAGCTGTTTGTCGGTAGTTCCGACAAGCAGCTGAGCTTCGTTTACGGGGAGGGGGGGAGCGAGAGTGGCTACAGAGTTGTCTCAGCTCCTTTTAGCCAGCGATCTCGCACGGGCTGCTTTGCAGCCTTCCAGAGCGGCTGGTGCCCCGGTTAAGTTCCGTGCTGGCACCAGCCTGGGAAGCCTGAGGCTCCCAGTTTGATCTAGGTCTCTTGGGCAGGAGTTGGACTCCATGATCCAGAGTCCCTTCCGGCTCTGCACTTTCCGATTGCCGGGAGCTGCTGCCCCTTGGGCTTTTGATGCGAGGCAGATTGTTCCTGAGGGCAGGCTTTTCCCAGCCGGGCTGGCGGCACGCTGCAGGAGCAGCGAGTCTACTCTTTGAACCCCTGCTAGTTCCGCTGCTGGTGGGCCCTTTACAGGCAGCCTTGCTCTGAGTTTAGTGCTCTCTGCGTTGTGGCCAGGGACTACCCTGAAGTTAGAGCTTTACACATGAAGTCTTTGTGGCAGTCTGAGTTGATCTACTGTTGCTAAAATCAGCACATACATACATGCACATAGAACACATACACAGCAAGCATGAAGGAACATAAGAACATAAGAAGAGCCATGCTGGATCAGGCCAAGGGCCCATCTAGTCCGGCTTCCTGTATCTCACAGTGGCCCCACCAGATGTGTTTGGGAGAGCATGAGACTAGATATCTGTCTCCTGATACCACTCCCCTGCCTCTGGCCCTTGAAGTACCCTGGCTTTTAAGCCTGGAAATTACATACCCCCACCATGGTTCGTATCCTGTGCCTGTGGGTTTGGTGGCCATTTTGTTTGTACTTTCTGGGCCTACTCTTATCTCTTATATCCACTCCCATCCGTTTGGCTGGGCGCCTAGGCGGCTCTACCTACATCCAGTTATCCTGTGCTTTAGTCTTTTAGCTTTGTTCAGGGGATATTACACCCTTCTATCAGGGGTGGCTCAAGGATCCCAATTTGGTTTGGTACTCGGTGGCCATTTTGGCCATGCCTCATGGGCCCATCCCTTAGGCAGTGATCTACATCCATCTGCCCGGCTGATATTCTGAGTGGCCCCCATACCCCTCTGTCCTGTCGTTTACTTATTAGTGGAGCCTAGCGTGTTTGTATTGTGCATCTGAAGTTAATTGGGGTAATTTTTCAACTTCAAGGGTGGCCTGCCTACCCACCCGTTCGGCCATTTTGTACACTTCATCATTCAGTGTGTTTCGGGGGGTGGGTGTAATCTCCATCCATCCTCTTTCCTCCTCGTTCTTATACCCGGGCCACGATTTGTTCTGGCAGCTACATACTAGGGCCGTCCTTTTGATACTTTTGGATTCCATCTCAGATCTGTGCCACACCCACGCGGCTGAGTCACTTGCCGCCTGTTCGCCCCTTATGTTCTGCCCTGCCATCTAGGCCCCACCAATGTGTTTGGGAGGCCTGGATGCTGGATGTTGGTCTCCTGATACCAGTCCCCTGTGGCTGGCCCTTGAATTACCTGGGTTCCTCCATCATTGTTTGTTACCGGTGCTGGACTGTTTCCCCTTGAATCTGTACAGTACCCCCTTTTGGAGGCATCCAGGACAGATGCTACCATCACTTCCTGTGCCAGGGAGTTTCACAGACTTACAACGCGCTGGGTAAAATAAATAAATACATAAACAAATACATGAATATTTTCTTTTGTCAGCTCTCACTCTCCCAGCCCTCAATTTGAGTTTACCCCCCGGTTCTGGTATGGGGGAGGGAGAGATGAGCTTCCCTCTAGCCACTTTACCCATACCCTGCATGATGCTGTATGTCTTAATCTTATTCCTCCCCTGGCGCCCCCCCCCTTTTTTCCAGGCAAAAGGGGCCCACACGTTTTTTTATGTTTTTCTTGAGATGTGGTGACCAGAATCAGTCCCAATACCCCGGGTGGGGCCTTATTATAGTTTTGTATCTTGGCATTATAATGCTGATTGTTTTGTTTTCAACCCCCCACCTTTTCGTTAATCCTTCCATTTGGTTGCATTAAAACACATTTGCCACTTCTCAGCCTATTCCCACAGGTTGGAGAGATCCTGGAGCTCCTCACAATCTTCTCGGGTTCCCACCGCATAGAGCAGTTTTGTGTGACCTGCAAACTTGTCCCCTCCTCACTGTTTAGCCCCGTTTCCAGCTCATTTATGCTTGTTAATCTTCAATTTACCGATTAGTCCTAAGACCTCCTTTTTTTTTTTTTTTTTAACCTGTATTTGATTTAATTCTTTGGCCGAGAGGGGCGTTTCAGGCAACGGAATCCATTCAAGGTCCTCTGTCATGAACTCAGGTGCCACGAATCGTGGGGGCTGTTACACATCACAATTTGGGTTGGCTGTTACATACCGGGCCCACCCTTACCATTCTCCTTGAATCCATGTTCGGGTTTGTGCCACGCCCACGCCACTGAGTTACTTTTCACCTGTTTGCCCCTATATCCGGCTACACCAATTAAGAAGGGGGCCTAATGGGATGGGGAAGGGTAAAGCCCCTGCAAATAAAAGGCCTAGTGTGCTGCCCCCTTACTTCTCCATCCTCTTCATCAGGTGACGAGTCACCTAGTCTTTGGGCAGCTTGGTAGAAGCGTCCTCGTTTGGAGCGCGATCACGCTGAGAGGCAGGGTACGGCCAAGGCTCTCTACGAGCAAGGCCAAGGCTCAGGGGAGGGCGGAGCGTAAACCAATTATGGCTAATGGTGACATGCAATCCTTTTCTTGAGTCCGTTTTAGCAGGATCTGCCAGTATCGTTTCTGCAGGTACGCCATCTGTGACTACTGAACTAGCCGCGTCATCGCATGCTCCGCTCAGCCATCCCCTACCAGTTGCTGTGTCTTCCAAAGTAGTCACGTTCCCGCCTGCAGCTGAAGACTTATCGCTTCCGGCCCTGGTTTTCAGCCTGGGCTGTGCATTCGCGTGGTTATGTAGGCTGGCTAATGTGTAGCCTCGAGTTCGTTCCTCCAGTTATGAGGTTGCCTTGTTTCAAGTTGCCACTTGGGTATTCACCTTTTGCCGCCTTACACGTTAGCGAGCTGCTAGCCCAATCCAGAACACCAACACCTCGCTTATGCATTACGTTGGTCAGGTATGGTCCGCGAGCAGGATCTGGTCTTTCAGCATATTTGTAGATTGAAGATCGACCAGTGAGGTTAGGCCGGCACGACACACCTTTGTAGGTGTTCTGTGCTCCAAATTTGCCCGGGCCTAGCGTTATATCGGTCTGCCCTGCTCGCTTCTATTTATTGGGGTACCTATTTCTGTGCAAAGAGGGGTCGCCTTTGACAGGTTGCCAATACTGGATAATTTCACTGAGGGCACGGCAGGTTGCTGGCATGTCGGGCCGGCATTTTGGGCGTTATTCGCTCCTGATAGGCGCTGATCACACAGCAGCTGCCTTTGGCACCGATCGGGTGGGCAACCACCGAATTGGGTGATGGAGATCTGGAGACTTTAAACCTTCTGTACATTTACTAACGGACCGGTAAAGCCGGGCCAGTTGTTCTTTTTTTTTTCGTTACAGCTTTTACCCCCCGGGAGCCGGGTTCGAGTGTTGCTTTACGGCCTCAGTTTTTGTTTACTGGGCCTTGGAGTTGCTACCCTGTCCGGACGTGGCCGCGCTTTCGGCCTTGGAGGTGGCCGCGATCTCGGCCTGGGACGTGGCCGTGCTTTGGGCCTGGGACGTGGCCGTGCTTTCGGCCTGTGATGTGGCCGCGCTTTCGGCCTTGGCCAATGGGCCAGTTTCCTGAGGAAGGGCAAGACGGTGATGCCTTGACACGCCTTTCTCACTGTGGCTCTCAGTGACTCCTGCCACCTTGCCGAGCATCGTGGTTACCCATTTTGGGAGGAATTGACTTGACTTGTAAGTCGGGAAAGTCCTCATTCTCAAGATCCTAGTGGATCTGAGAGCGTTACATCGGACTCGCCCATTGGTGGCTCGCATGGCGGGCAAGTCCATCATTCTCAAGATCCTCGTGGATCTGAGAACATTTCAGCGTACTCGCACAGTGGTTCGTGTTGTTTTGTCTGTGATCATTCCCCGGTTGAACGGGGGTTCGTGCTACCATGGGTAGCGCAATTTACTATTAAACACCATGCAGATCTCTCTAAAATGATCAAGGTCCTCGGCAGTCCTCAGTAATAATAACCCCAATGTGATCAAGTGGACTGCCTAGAAATTGGGAATGGGGGGGTGCCCAAAGCACTCCGGTATCCTCATTGCACGCATAACTGGCTGCAATAAATTACTTTAGAGAGTGGACCTGATGAACCTTATGTACTGCCTAGAAATTGGCAATAGGGGGATGCCCAAAACACTCCGGCTTCCTCATTGCACGCATGACTGGCTGCAATAAATTACTTTAAGAGTGGACCTGATGAACCTTATGGACCGCCTAGAAAGTGGGAATAGGGGATGCCCAAAACACTCCGGCATTCTCATTGCATGCATAACTGGCTGCAATAAATTACTTCAGAGAGTGGACCTGATTACCCTTACCCATTGCGTGAATTGCCCGCATTGTGCAGGCCGAAGCGGGAGCTTTCCTTTGGCACTCCAACATCCCTGCTTGGGAAACTACCTTAATTCGTCCGGATGGTGGTCATTTATTGGACAAGGGCCTGGATCCTTATTTGGAACCTTAAGGAGGGCCTGAGGGCCGAATTGTTCGGCTGTGGGGTAAAGAGCCGCAGTGCGCCTCTTTGGTGGCGGGTAGCGCATAAAAAGTTATCCATTTAGGTCCCGAATCTAATTACATCTTCACATCTTCGGCAGCCTTCCATTAATTACCCAATAGGATTTAGTTAGGGAGCAAATAATAATAATAACCCAAAACCCTAGGAGGGCTGCCAACCTTTAATCAAGCGTTGATGCCAAAAGATCTCATCGGCATCCTCACTGCGGCAGTTCAACGGGCCGCAGGAAATTGGTGGAGTAGCGGGACCTAATCAATTTGTTGTTACCATTTTGATGATGCGCTACGGCTCAGGCCCTCCTAAAGTTATTGCTCATTGATAAGTAATTTAAAATCCGTTACTGTAGTTAATAAAGTTGTGGCCCTTATTTAATCCAAGCGGAACGTGTGTCGCCTCTTTCTTTCAACCTGGCTCGGCAACTATTTTCCTTAATTGTTAGAAATGCTGTTTCTGTTTCAGTTTTAGTGGATTCCATTTCCATGCTCTACTGACTTTACAAAAGCTTGTTGTGAGCTGACCTGGAACCAATTTTGATGACAAGCATCATGAAAGTATTTAAAAATGGGCAGGCAAGCATTGCATCTAAGAACAACTCTTCTAATATCTTTTTCGAACCTCATAAATAAGCAGGAAGTGTCTGTTGGTGGAGAGACTTAGAAAGATGAAGTTTTGCATGGATATTGCTTACATTCTAGCAAAAATAACTAGGTGGTTACTACTCAGCCTTGCCCAAGGGATTCTGAATGCTGTAATCCTCTTAAGAAAAAAATGCTTCAAGTCAGAAATATGAAAATGTCAGCTACATACTGCTGTTTTTGCAACTGAACAGAACAAACTTCACCGATTATATGTGGAGTGGCCATGCTCTCTGTTAGTATCCTGGAAGCACTAGTAAAAAGAATTGGACAACTGAGAATGTGTAAGTTCTTAGTCCTTTTATTTAAACAACCTCTGAAATGGTAACAGCTATAAACACAACATTCTGCATGGATGCTACTGAAGTAACGACTCCCATAAATGTATAGTGATGGGTAAGGAATTCTGGGAATTATAGTCCTCTTGTCAAACTGAAAAGGTCATAGCAGGAAACACATTGTGTTCAGATACTACCAATTTTCCAACTGAAATAACCAGTTAGGTCTTGATCTTGATCAGCCCAGCTTCCTGAGGTATGTGGCGAACTAGAGTTCAAAGCAATTACTGTGGAGACCCTGGGAGTTGAACTCTTCTAACCAAGACAGTGGGAGTAAGGGCATTTATACATGACCCCTAAGCTCCGCCGCAAATGGCTGCAAGGTCCGGACCTCAAAAATGTTTACCCACCAGCTCCGGACTTTGCAGACAATTAAGTGGGACCCTGCCCAATTTAGCATGACCAAACAGCAGTTTTCTTGTACCTGGTCTTTGATGGTGACAAATATTTGATCCGGTGTAAGGATAGTGAGTGCGGGGCTCTCCTAGCTTCCGTTTGTTCTTTTTTTGAGCCCCGCCCCTTTAAGAGATCTGAATGCTGCCGGGAACAAAACGGAGGTAAACCGGCAGTCTTTGCTTTCTTTTTTCTCCCTCCCTCAGGCAGCCAGCAACCAGGAAGTGCGGAGGGGGGTGGGGACAGAGGAAGAGCGAGGAACCCCTAAGATCTCTGGTCCGAATTTAAGTGGCCAGCGGATCTTAGGGGTCGTGTAAAAAGGCCCTTAGAAGCACAAAAGTTTGCATGGGTACTCCTGATGTTCCAACTTAAATAACTGGAGGGGAACAGGAAAATATCAGCATGAAAGATAGCACTGGGGGAGAGAGAAAAAGAGATGGAATCCACAGGGTGAATGTAGGACTAATGGATTTCTAACTCTGGTACAAATTAAATGAGTACCCAGGTGGGAAGAGGGAGACAGATGGAGGGTATGTCCCAAGAGAGGACTGACATCACTGGAGCTCAAGGGAATTCATAGCTTTTCAAGCCAGGCAAAGTTGACATATTTGTTAGTGTTTAAATATGAATTGTAGTCCATATATTTAGCTGTCATGTTGCTGTTGCTGCTATGTTGCATCAGGTTAAAACAACTAACCTAATAATTATAGCGCTTTCAAGGTGAGATACTAAAGAGAGACTTTGCCAGTTCCACGCTCCCAGTGAGTTTCTCTGAGTGAGCAGTGATTCAAATACAGTACATGCCTCCTCAGTCCTAATCTATTACTCTTTTCATGATACCATGCTTCATATTAGAGATGGGCATGAATCAAAAAAATGGTGTTTCCATTTTTCATTTGTCATTGAGAGGTCTGTTTTGGTTCATTTCCGTTTGTCACGAATTTTTGGAAAAATTTCATTTCCGTTTTTCGTTTGTCATTTCTACTCACTTTTTGCATGATTTTTAAAGTATTTCTGTACGCGGGTGTCCCCCAATGCCCCAGACCAGAGGGAAAACTCTAAAAAACAATGGATGCTGGCAGAGACACAGTATAGACTAGGTACGCAGGGAGGCTGCAAAGGCAGTGGCGGGCATTGCCCAGGGTGCAAGGCAGCCGCAGAGTGACTGCACTGCGGGGCAAGGGAGGGTACTCACTGAGAGGTACACAGCACGCACACACACACAGGGAGGCTGCAGGACAGAAGCTAGAGTCACAGAGACAGCAATCCCACCCTATCTCCCACTGGAGACTGCAAGGAGGACGGGGGCTGCCAGAGCTTTTTATGCCCTCTGTGGCTGCCAGACCTGCCCGCCCAGTCTGCAACCTGGGCATGCTATTGGTTGAATATGATCCCATCACATGGCTTGCCTCCATTTTGTGGCTGGTGGCAACATCCATTTTAAAGGGAAAAGAAAAATACATCGTGATGGGAGATGACAAAGACAAATGTTTTAAGGACCCCAACCCCCTGGTAGATAATAATTTCAAAGAATTATCGCATTACTGCTGCGTTTTTACAGATGTCCAGGGTGTTTTAATACCCAAGAAATCAATCAATATTAGGCATCTGGGAGCCATTTTGGGTCGATGTCCCCTAACTCCCCTTAAAGGGAAAAATACAGCAATCTGAGAAAAGACATAAATGCACCTTTTAAGGACCCCCGCCCCCAGTAGGTATTATCAGACAATATAAATAATTATTGCTGCGTTTTTACAGATGTCCAGGGCATTTTTTAACATTTAAAACAGCTCATTTCATTGTGCATCACCATTAATGGAAATGAAATGTAACTACCACAATTTTCGTTGTTCTGTTCGTTTCATTGCATTTTCATCACAATTTTCATTTGTCGTTTCGTTATGTAATGGAACGACTAACGAATAACGGAAACGAAAAAAATGTTCATTCTGTGCCCATCTCTACTTGATATCATACTGCTAGCAGAGTATCAAAGTCCATATCAAACTTAATAGACTCACCAAAATCAGGAATAACTATGCAGATATTCTCTGGCAGGCATCCCATATCAAAATGCTGTACAATGACAAAAATCTCTACTAAGTTAAAATTTATGCATTTCTATAATTTTCCATTCAATACTTCAAATTTGGGGGCATTTAGAATTTAAAATAGTTATGTCTATATTTGAAGTTTTAATAAGCACAGCGTGAAGATTCTCCAAGTGCTGCAGAAGATGAAATATGAAGATCTGAACACTTTTCAATCTTCATTATACAGCTTGCCTGCTTCTTGACACAACTCTTATCTAGTTAGGAGCTCACTCAACCTACTCCATTATATCTAAAGGAGGTCCTAGAAGGCAGTGAAATATAAGGCAACTGTTGAAGAAAAATATCCTCAAGTATTAGGCCTCTCTGTCAGAGGGACAGCATAAAATCTAATAAATAAATAAATAAATAAATAAATAAATAAATAAATAAATAAATAAATAAATAAATAAGCAAGCAAACAAACAAAGAAAGAAACAAAACATTCTTGTGGTAGTTCACTATAAAGAGCTACAGCAGAGGACACCAGTCCATGCAGCCAAATTTCCATTAAGTGGTGCATCAACGGCTAGTTTTCTCATCCACTACTCTACTACCAGGTGCTGTAGGCACCTGGAGTAGGAACTGGCAAGCGACTCCAGTATTCCTGCCAAGAAAACTCCATGGACATGGGGTCACAAAGAGTCGGCCATGACTGTAACGACACAACACACACACACACACTACTACAGTAGTAACAGCTAAGCAGGGAGATATACAGTATGTCTTTTTCCCTGCTGAATGGTAATTAATGTATGATTTTTATTTAGGTTTTCATTTAGAAGACCTCATGCCAGATCTAAACTGTTGAAATTTTTTTATCTCCCACTGTGTTCCATACAGTGTGAAAGTATTACTTAGCTGGTATGTTTATTGCACTGTACTTGTCTGAGTTGTATAATCAAACTGTTCCTCTCTGTGTGTCATATGAGGTCATATAAAGAATGCAAACAACCTGAATATCTAGACGTGCAAACATTATTGATGCAGCAGCAAGGATTTTATATTTCAGTGAATTTTGGCTTTTTGAGGGACTCTTGGATGCCTGGCTACAAGGAAAATTACTTCATTTTTTTCCTATTCATTTTTAGTCAGTGAATAGGACATTAGCTATCTTACTAATGATTGACAAAGCTACTTGGGTGAGTAGCAAAATATATTGGTCACTCAAGAAGAGAAGTCCAGTTGCCATGACTCAACTTCCATATATCTTACTAAACAGTGGCAAAAATCACGGTGGAACCCAAGCATAACTTTCTGCCTATTCCTCCCTGGTAAGCAAAGTGTCATGGCCACAGAAAGAATTGATATTGAATTACTCTTGGGTTCATATTACAAATATAAAACAAATTGTTTTTAGACAATTTACATTTGCCTGGATGCAGGTCCAAGTGTATATAAATGAGCAAAAAGCCTTATGGCAAAAAAAAAAAAAAAAAAAAACTTATATAAGGTTAAAAAGTGAAAATAAGTGTGTACTTTAGGCAAAGTGCATTTAAAAATATACACAAATTTTCATGGAAGCACCCACTCTTAATAAAGTCTCCCAGTCAATTCAAAAAACAGGTGGGAAGAAAATGCAAATTGATTTGAGGAAAAAAAAAACAAAATTAAGACTGAAGGGAATTCAAACCGCAATACAAATATGTACTCAACTGTGGGGAGTTGCTGGAGAAGTTTGAGGCCAGTTTGACCTTGGCCAAAGAGCAAAGAACAGACAGACACAGACAAGTACCTTTTCCAGCCATCTGAGAAGGCACACATGCACAGACTGTGTTGTTCCTCCCAGAAGGTTTTTATCTTATCAGTTTTTACTAGCAAGACATTGGTGTGCTTGCAGAAACAATAGCTCAGATAGGAGACAGGTGTCCTTTGCCCCTGCCTCTGAGCAAAAATGTCAGGGGAAATAGAAGGTCACTTCCTTTCCCGGTATGCCACATTGGCACCAGGAGTGTGTGCACAGTCACTATAGTCCCTTCGGAAACACATCCTTCAAAGGAAGGTTTCCACACTTGATAGACAAACCAGCCATGTTAATCATTATTGCTTGATTTAAGAGGAACTTGTTTTAAGAGTGTTTTCTAAGACAAGCCAATATTTCTTCTAAATTTGCCTTGATCAACAAGCAATATCTTGATATACAAGCACTGGAGAAGGTCACATGATCACAAGTTAGCCAATGGTAACTCTCTCTCCCTCCCTTCCCCTGTTGGGTTGTGGGTGATTGTCTGGAATATTTCATCTCAGTCAGCCTCCAAACCAGAGGGAGGAGAGAGGAATAGAGGCCCTCCTTGCACCAGCCAGGAACATGGAGGTTATGGTTTTATTTTTCTTTACATTTATATTTTTATTTGTTTCAATATTTTCCCCAAAACCATTTCTTGTCATCAGGTAGTTAGTCAAGTGTGTGTAGGGCTACAAATCACACTTTATTCTTGTCACATTAAAAATAAAGAGTAGAATCCAGTTGTGAGCCCAAAGCAGAAATGGGGAAATTTGCTTTGATAGAAGAGTGTTTTGGTTTACAAGCATGTTTCCAGAACGAATTATGCTCTTAAACCAAGGTATTACTGCATTTCACATCCATAAATCTCCACAGAGCTACTGGCTCCAATATTTCCAGGATCAATGTTACTGATTATTGTGACATTTGGTCTTTCTGACCAGCTCTCTTTCTCTCCCAGAGGAAATCTTTGTTTGACAGTTCACACAAGAATATTTCATTTAAAGACATACAAATATCTTTGTTTTTCAAATTATGTGGCTTAGCTGAATGCTTCCTCTTTTCTAGACAAGGCCCTGCAGCAGAAATTCTCTGCTCACAATATTGCTTGTTTTGCTGTTAGTTCTGATTGGTCTGAAAATCTCCCAAGAGCTAGACATGAAGTACATCATTACAGAGAAATTGATTCCAATAAATCTTCTCAAACTTGATCCACTATCAAGCCACAGAGTCCTATTTTCTTATGGCATTCATTTTACTGCTTGTCCTCCCTGCCTTGGACATCAGCCACAGGACTGTAGCACGGAATTCTTTCCAGTATTTGGTCCTTAAATAAATCTAACATTGATCATCTGAGGTCTCAAGGGGTACAAAGCCATGCTTCCCAGAACCTGAATACCATTGCTGTGGATGGCACCACACATATTTACTCTTCCTGTGCACAGCTTCTCATTCTTTCAGAGGTCCTGTTCTAAAACACACTGACATTGCAACTACACAGTCAAGCACCACAGGACCTGCTCTGGGTATAAACCTGACAAATTTGAATTTCAAACAACTGATCATATGATGGAAAGGCCTTTTTTGCTCCCAATGTGGAGTTTTTTCGCTGCTGCTAGGGCAGTGATGGCGAACCTTTTAGAGACCGAGTGCCCAAACTGCAATTCAGAACCCACTAATTTTTTTGAAAAGTGCCAATACAGTAATTTAACCTGTGTACAGGTGGCTATGAAGGGGTGATGTTGGGTGCCCACAGAAAGGGCTCCGAGTGCCACCTTTGGCACCTTGCCATAGTTTCGCCATCACTGTGCTAGGGCCTTCCACTTTTTTCAGTCTGGAATGAATTGAAAGGAATTTGCTCCAAGTGAGCAATAGTTTTGTTCTGCAAAATGACACAGGACGTGGGGATATGTGTCTGTGGCATGATGTTTAGTGTCTGTAGAAACACCCATCCCTGAGATCTGTCATGTGAGTATTCCAGATTTTTTTAAAAAAGATATAGGCAAATGTGTTTATTGTGGAGTCATTACACTGATATATGGTATCAGTTTCATGCTAGATCACAAAACACTCACATGAAATGGTGCTTTGGCAAAGAACTTTCACCTTCTGCCTCACAAGGGAGAATGAGAAGAGCATATAGGCATGTATGTGCACCCACCCACACCCACCCACCCTCACACACACACAGCACTTATCGCTCTCCACAAACCCTGCCTTCCAAGACACACTTTAAACAACAGCTGTCCTGGGCAGAACTGTTTGTTTCTTTACTTTTAGAGTTTAACTAGCTGTTTAATTGGCAAAACGGGATGAGAAAATAGTAATTGAGGACACAAAGCCTTCTCAATGCAGAATCTTTCAATTGTGTCACTTATAGTTGCTTCAAATCATGGGCATAGCTAGGGGTTTAAGCACGAGGAGACAAAGTCAGTTTTTGCACACACATTCAAAGGGAAAGGGGGGCAAAGGTGCCACATAGAAGTGGCAGTGGTGGCTGGGAGCCCTCCATGCTCACCTGCAACATGCCTTCCCATGGCTCATGGGCAGGGAACTGTTTGGCACCCAATTTGGTGGCCCCAGATGCTGCCCCCGGGGACAGATGCCCCCTTTGCTCCCCTCATAGCTATGCCACTGCTTCAAATGGAACTACAGTTATGAAATTTTTTTCTCCTTGGCCTGTGTGGACAATTACACCAAAGGGGATCAAATATCCTGGTGTGCATGCTAATTGCTGGTGGAGGTGTGAAGTGCCTTTGATTTGTCTGGGGATTGATGAAATGGTTGCATGATAAGTGGCAGAGAGATTGTATATTGCCCCTCATTACTGTAAGCCACTTTTTCCAAGGAGAAATGTGGGGTGAAAATACTCTAAATAAATAAATAAATAAATAAATAAATAAATAAATAAATAAATAAATAAATAAATTTGCATTCCCCTTGCTGTGCAGTTGAACCCTAAATTATCTAAATGGTTTTCTGTCATAAATGAAAATGTATTGCTCACATTAAAAAGATACACCAGACATGGAACCAACCCAAGATGTTATTTTTTTACTGGAAGCACAAGAAAAGATGGTTCCCCTTCAGTTTCATGTACTGAAACTGATAGGACTGGAAGTAAAGAAGTGGAAGTGTGACACAATTCTCCTTTGCAAGAAGTAGAGCAGCTTTGGGGCTGCTCCTGCTTCTCCCCAGCTTCTGCCAGCTAAACCAGTTGCCTTATTCTGCCCAAAAAGATGGCCAGCTTTGATCCACCACCAACTTTGTCTGTGGATGATTACCATGGGACAGCTTGAAGAATGTTTTGACCAGTCCACTTTTCACACAAAACATTCCACCACTGGTCCAGTTAATGCTAATCAACCTAAGTAAGCAGATAATATTTTAACAGTAAAATGGTTCTTGCATTTTAAGACTATCACGGGTCTAAAAATATACACTGCAGAACTCAGTCACAGCTGTTGTGCATGTTCAGTAGAAAAACCTTGGCTTTTAAAAGATGTTTTCCAGTCATACTTTCGTTACTTAAGAAATGTTGTCTTAAAAACTAATCTTTATCACAGTTGGGAGCTTTGATTGGAGCACATGAAGAAAAAGGGGAAAGAAATCACTTGGAAGCTAGACAAAGAGAAAGAAAGAAAAATGCACAGCACTGAGTTGTTGGTTTTTAATGTGTGGACACTTATTGTCATGTAAGAGGGAATCAAAAGGAATTTAAAATGTCAAAGGACTGGCAAACCCTAAGCCTGAAACATTCTCTCTCTCTCTCTCTCTCTCTCTCTTTTTAAAATCAAGCTTGTGAAACATGAAGCACAGCCAACTTGAGATAACATAGTAATTACCCATGGTTTAGTCTCACCAAGATAACATGGGCTCCCATTAAGATTTGTTTTCCATTAAGTTCACTTTTTATTTTAACAATCCTCTTCAATAGAATACAAACGTTAAAGCTAATAATAAAGGTCAATTCTGGAAAGACTGTAATATAGCTTTTGTCCAATATTACAAAAGCTTTGCTTCTCATTTCTGGATAATTAACAAGACTACTACAAATCTCTACAAATTTGGATGGCTTAAAGGGGAGTGTCCAAGGAAGGTTCACACAAAATTTGGTGCCTCTAGGACCTAGAGGAGCCATTTTACAGATAAATGAATCAGTTTGTTTTAAACTTAAAAACTGTCAGTCCCGTTTCTTTACTAACGAAACACTGCTTCCCTGGTGTGTTTCATTTTGTTTCATTTCATTACATAATGAACCGACAAATCAGCATTTCATTTTTAATTTGGTGTCCATCCCTAGTTGTCACACTAACAAACCCCAGTATGTCTCAGAGTGTGATGCTGAGGAAGTCCTATGTGAGACCCAGGCCATTGGTCTGCAGTGCCCCTCAGGTTCTGTATTGTCCTCAATTGTGCAGAGTTTTGGGGTTCAGTATTATCAGTATGTAGATCACACTAACTCTCTCTTCCTCAATCTATATATTGAGGAAGTAAGAATCTGGTGTTGGCAATGGACTAGATGAGGTGAATAAACTGAAACTTTGTCCAGACTAAGAATAATGTGTTCCTGGTTAGTCAAAAGGCAAATCAGTCAAAAAAGAAATCAGCATGTGCTGGTAGAGTAAAATTCCTCCTGAAAACCCAGGTTTGCAGCTTGGTTGTACAACTGGATTCATTACTAAGCCTGGATGTCCTAGTATTTGTAAGGGACAGAAGTAAAACATGCAATTAAAATTAATGTGCTGGCTGTACCCATTCCTTGTGATGTCTGATCTGGCCATAGTGACATGTGCCTTAATTTGGATTACTTTAACACAGTATGTGAGGCTGCCCAGAAACTTCAGTGGGTCTAAAATGCTGCAGTCAGATGAACCTGGTGACAGGGACCACTAAACTACCATTGCAAATAGCTCCTCTAATTGCTTACCCACTTCTGGGAACAACTCAAAGTGTTAGTTTTGATGTATAAAGCTCTAAACATTTTGGGTCCAAGCTGTCTGAAACATGGCATCACCCCATATTAGCTCATGCAAGGCAGCAGTTAATTAAATGTGAATAATTCGCACAACTCGCAGAAGTTCTATAGTGTGTACAAAATACAAAATTTGTATTAAAATTGTCTGGTTTATATTACCAGAAAGTAACTTGCCCTCTGATTCAGGCCTTCTCTGTGGTTGCCCCACGGTTGTGGAATAATTTTCCACCTGACATCCACCTGGCCCCCTCTCTCAGTGCTTTCAAATGAGCCTTAAAGACCTGGTTATTTAGGCAGGCATTTCCTATGTGATAGACCCATTTCCCTGCCCAACAAGGCTTTTTTATTGTAATGTTTTGAAACTATCATCTTTTAATGTAGTTATGTTTTTTTTGGGGGTTGTTTTTGCTTATTTTAACTGTCTTATTGTTTATTGTTAATATTGCTGTAAACTGCCCAAAGTGGCATTGCTGCCAGATGGGCAGTATGAGAGTGCAATTCAATAAATAAATAAATAAATAAATAAATAAATAAATAAATAAATAAATAAATAAATAAATAAATAAACAAACAAAAGGAAATTGAAATTGTTTGCCCTTACCTATGAGCACAAGAAAAGAAAGATATACAGTAGGACCCCAGTATTCGCTGGGGATCGGTTCCAGGCCTTCCCATAGATAACAAAAACCATGGATAAGAGAGAACTCCAAAAAACCCAGAACTGCAGTTTTGCAACAGTAGCTTGCTTTATAGCTGCTGTTTTTTACAGTAACTTGCTTTGTGGCTGCAGAATTATTTAGCTAATTTTTATCTCTGCCAAGCGTGGATAACTGAATCAGTGGTTAATGAATCAGTGGATATGGGGGTGGGTGGGTGTGTCCTACTGTACCTTCCTGCCTAAAATCACATGATGAATTCTACTCTTCATACTGCCATCTTCTTTCTTCAGGGGAGCAGTACAAGCCTGGGATGTAACAACACCATTATCGCCGCCCAAGAAATCATTATTCTTTGTTTACCAGCATAGTATCACAGAATAGAGCTTCTCTGCAGCATTTCATATATAAAGATGGCCGCCTAAGGATGGCCTTGTTGCTCTTTTGGGACTCCAGCACTTTGAGCACCATTTTCCAAATTTAAAAACTTCTGAAACCTGAGTGTACTGAAACTCCTTTGTGCTGTAACTCTATTCCCTGCCTCTTTTTGTGAGGCAGAGGCAACTTCTACACTTGAAGTACAGTTTTCCCTTTTCCCTTGAAAGTCCTTTTATCTGGAAATGAAGGTGCAAATAAACATGGCAGTAAAAGTGCAGAGTGAACTGGAGACATGCAAAAGGGGAAAAGAAATCTCTTCCAGCAACCATTATCTCTAAATATATGCACTAAAAATAAAATGTCAATGCCTATTGAATTGTATGCATATGAATAGATGTTGGATAATAAAAAAAATCCTGTTATCTGTGTTACTTCATTATCTAATAAATGCCATTTTGTGGATTCCAGCAGACTTTCAGTAAGGGGGGAAAGGGTGATGAAAAAGAAGGGAGTGAAAAACAAATAATAAGCTTTTCAATGTTTAACTGTCCACCCGGAGCTTTCTTTTTAATGAGTACTATTTTTATTGGTCCCATTAAATGGTGCAGATTTTTTTTTTTTTTTTTTACAAAATGCAGTGGTACACATTAACAATAAAGAACCATTTCAGGGCATGACATAAAGATACACAAAAGGACAAGCTCATTTTCCTCTTATGTTTTCTTCCATTTTTCATAAGGAACTGAGCACTGTTCTCTTTCTGAAAAACTATAAGGAAGTTAATACACACAACCATGTCATGAACAAGCTTACACTTTTCTGTTCTTTGTACTGTAATGGAAAGAGCAAAGCAGTGATGAAACACCAAGGAACACTGCTCAAGTCTCCTTGGTCCAACATTTGTACATGGCAGAAAACTCCTCCTCAGTTGTTTGTTACGTTGTTCTTTATTAAACAGTATATTCAGTCTGCTCAGTATGTGAGTATATGATACCTTCCTTTAAAATTACACAGTGGTTGACAGTCAACTGAATCAGTGGAACTTTTTTTTAAGGACACAGTAATTTACAACCAACAATATTTATTTATTTATTTATTTATTTATTTATTTATTTATTTATTTATTTTACTTGTACCCTGCCCATCTGGCCAGACATCCATTCTGGGCGGCTTGCAAACATTAACAATGTTTAGTGCAGGCAATACAAATGCAATATAAAATAAATACAACCACACATTCCAATAGTCAGTTAACCATTATGCAATTCAGGAAGATAGAAATTTGTTTGGCTAGCCATGAAACATGACATTGTGGATGTCTTGGGCAAGACCATTCTAAGTGAGGCATCACAGTGGCTATAAGTTAGGCTGTTCCTCTTGTAGCCACCTGCCTCAGCTCATTCTATGGGGACACTGGCTAGACGGCTTCTAAAGATGACCTAAGTGCCTGAGTACATTACAAAACCCAGGAGACATTCCTGTAGACCAGGCATGTCCAAACTTTGACCCTGAAGATGTTTTGGACCACAACTCCCATAGTCCTTTGCCATTCGAAATACTGGCTTGGAATTCTTGGGGTTGTGGTCCCAAACATCAGGAGGGCTGAAGTTTGGACATGCCTGATGTAGACCAACCAGCCATTTTCAACCTTTTTCTGGCTGTGGCCATAATCACCATATGAAAGAAATATAGCCTGGATCAGGATTCTATAAGTGGCAAAACACACCTTGTAAAGTGGCTCAAGAAGAAGTGTTTCTAATATGTGGCCGTTCAAATGTGCCAGCACCCCCCCTCCACAAGAGGTCCATATGGACCCTGTTGAGAGTGGTAGATCCAGAATCAGTACAATATGGGCCACGGACTGCATGGGGACCCCAGGGGCTGAAATGTAGCCTACCATCACACCTGCCCTCCCATTAATTTAAAAAGTGGGATCAGATATTTCCCATTCTGGTAGTATACACTGGGAGAAGATTCAATACATTTCTGGAAAAAAATTGGAAGATCAATATCTTAAGGAGGTGGGACATATGGGAGAAAAGTAAATGTGGTTGTTTGCTTTCTTTGTGTTTATGGTATTCTGCCTTTATTTTGTGTTTGTTGTTAAAATAAAAATATCATATTAACTCTCTAAACAAATATTGTCTACAAAACACCTACATTAAACTATCCAGACGTGTGTGCCAGTGATCCTGGCAAAAGTGTAATCACATATTTCTGACTCAGTGGAGGGCAAGGACAAAGAAGATAAGGTGGTAAATAGAGATGGGCACAAAATGAAAAACAAAATGGTGTTTTGTGACTTCGTTACATAACGAATCTCTTCATTATGAAACATTTTTGAAACCTTTTTTGCTCTAGAAATGAAACAATTCATCCTAGAGGCACCAAATTTGGTGGGTAGCTTCCTTGAACTCTTCCGTTTCAGCCTTCCACATTTGGAGAGGTTTGGTGTTTGGGGTGGGGCAATTATTAAACTTCAAATTGGGACCCCCATGGAAAAAGAGGAAGAGTAAATATGTGGCATTTTAAACTCAAGCCCCTTTCCTCTGGACTGTGGAATGGAAGGGTTGCTAAGTGATGGAGTAATAAAAACCCCAGTTTCACTCTCTGAAACAACAAGAGAAAATTTATGGCCCTTTAAGGCAATACCTTAAAGACATTGAGTTCATTGGGAAGGACTATTGAGGAAATAAAAATTTCCCCTGAAATGGTGTCTGTTCTAGGGGAAATGATTAATGAAATGAAAGGACAGAAACCAAGATTTCTGACAATGTATGTCTTTCTTCCACACTTTGAGATAGTGTGTGTGTGTGTGTGTGTGTGTGTGTGTGTGTGTGTGTGTGTGTGTGTGTGTGTGTGTGTGTGTGTGTGTGTGTGTGTGTGTGTGTGTGTGTGTGTGTGTGCGCGCGCGTGCGTGCGCGCGTGTGCGTGCGTGCGTGCGTGCTTCCAGTTAAAAGTCTCAATCCTTTAAAAAGACAGCTTAGATGTTTTTGCAAAGCTGAAACACCTTATTTCAAAGATGCTTTTAAGAGTTTTCTTCCAAAAGACTGTTATGCTTTCTTGCTTTCCACCTTCCTTTTAAAGTATTGTTGTTTGTTAATAACAAGCACAATGCTCTCTTCAAGTAATATTCCTCCTGTAAGCTTTGCCAGGTTTAAGGTTCTCATACTTTCCTTCCAGCTGCTCCATCTTCACTTGGATGAAAACTGCTGAGACTAAATTTTGCCATTCTAACTGGGTCAGGTTACAATTTGCCATGAAGTTCATGAACTGAAAAGATCCTCACAATTGGTGTTGCAGTTTTTAGACTCCTTGCCTTCCCATTCTCTGTCTTATCTCCTGCCCCCAGTTCAATTCTGAGTCCTTTACTTATTGTATATAACCTTTGAAACTTTAATCATTTAAGTACAATGCAACATGGTAGTACCTAAAATCAGAAATCACAGGTACTCCCAAGTCTCTTAATATACAGGAGAGTCAGTGGGATTTTTTTGACAAATACCCTCTATGTGAATTTGGATGAATAACCACAGTCTGATTTTTTTGTTGGCATGGTTCGGCTTAACACCTTACTGTCCCAGGATATTCAACTGTCTTCATTCCATTCTGGATCTAGGAGTATAAATCAACACAACCTTTAGAAGCAAGCTTTACTTCTCACCAAAATCTATCATTGCAGCTATCTGACCCAAAATTAGCAATACAGCAGACTGGAGCAGCCAGCCTGTTTTGCTGAAGTTTGCTGCAGCAAAGCTTAAATGTACCCAGTTCTTAATGATAAACAGGGATGAATTTATCAAGAGAAAAATGTCTGGGGTTAAAATCACTCACATCAGTAAACAACAACCTATTCCAGGTAATGAAGCTTCCCGCTCAAATGGCCTTAAGCAAGTATTTATTTAGAGATAGCCATCAAATGAAAATAGCACCTCACAAATCTGACCTCCTATTCCTCCTCCTCCTCCTCCTCCTCCTCCTCCTCCTCATCCTGTGCAGAGATGAGCATGAATCTTGGTTCAGAGGTTTATGCTGATTCATATGCAGAACACCGCAAGTGCCACACATTCAATTCAAGGTTCATGCCCACCCATCTCTAGTCATGTGCTGTCAAGCCAATTCTGACTGATGGCGACCCAATTTCAAGGTTTCTCAAGTAGACAGTACTCAGAAGTGGTTTACCATTCCAGTCTTCTGGGGGCTCCCTGGGATTGTTCAGTGCCTGAGGCGACACAGGCTGGCTCTTCTCCCAGGAAAGAGAGCAAATAATTGAATTCCCTGCCAGTAACTCCACAGCCAGATACATAAAACACTAAGCTACCCATCTGTGGTGGAATCTGGAAAAGCTAGCTTGAGCTGTAATTCCCATAACCCCACAGCCAGCATGGTCACAGCATCATAGCATAAAGCATTAGGAATTGTATTTTTAAAAACGCTCACTTGTTTGTCCTCTTTTCCCAAAATGCTGGTCTGTCTCCCCATTTCCTCAGTGAGAACTAGCTGTTGATCTCCCAAATTGACAACCAAGCCAGCCTCCAAGCAAAAAGAATAAATTGACACAAATCTGAAATCAGAAGCACCCCTCCACCCCAAGGAATCTATCAGGGGGAAGGGGTAGACTATTCTAGTAAGAGAACATTTTAGCCAGGGCACTCTGACACTGATTTTAATGTGGGCATAACAGGAGCAAAGGAAATTCAAAGAAAAAATTGAAGGCAAGTCAACTATGTTGTAACTCATCAAGAGACTTAATTCCATCTCTTGTGACTTGAATCAGGATTTTTAAAGATTTATTAATCACACTACATGTGTTAATCAGCTTATTCAATGCCAAACTACTTGTGTTATCAGCCGTAGCTGTTTCGTGAATAGCCAATGTTATTACTGTCACAGTCTGTAGTTCCTAAATTTTATTTCTCTCTGACTTCAGTATTTAAAATATTTTCCCACTTACACTACAACCTGTAGCACAGGCTTAACACTTCTACAGCAGATGAAATAGACTGCTGTTCACAAAGATTACACCATGTAAATATGTTGGTCTTTATGCTGTCACAAGCTTTTGGCTTGATTTATCCTGAGGACACACCGACATTTGAAATGTTGAGTGTCAAAGGAGAGAGAAGCTGAAGTACCACCATTTGTCTTATACACGCCAGCTTCATATCAAGAGCACTAGGGATGAAATGTAGCCTGTTTTGGGGAGCACTCAGCGGGGTCAAATCCCATTTGATTTCCAATTTTTCATCTAACTTGCATCACAGGAACAATACGGATCACCAAAGTACATTCCCACCAAATTTATGTAATTGCTTGCAGAATTTTTGTCTTGGTTTTTGACTATGCAAGAAAAGTGTTCAGTTCCCCACTATGTCTCCCTGACAGTAGCTGGACTCAGTGATCCATATGGCCCCATCCAGCCCTGGAGTTCTAGGGATTATCATTATTATTAAGAGGCTGCTGCCATTTTGTTCCTACGTGCATCCATGAAAGTTCATTCACTTTAATGACAAGGAAGGAGAATTTATTTCCTTTTTCTGTTTGTTATTTTCAGCAGCATTGCCCCAGCTCATTTTAACTAAGGAGCTTTTGGAATTATATGTATATCTGTTGCTAAAATATTGTATACATCTGCAAGCTCATCTGGGCAATTTAAATTAATTTGCACAATACACGGGCTATGTGCAGTCAGTAGCAATAAATGTTTACTGAGCAAAAGCACACAATATTACTGCTTTTCACTGTAGAACAATTCAGGGGGACTGTTATCTTTATCCTTTGCAAAAATGGATTGCAGCTTTCTCAAACTAAGCAAGCAGGCAAATATGATCCTCCAGAAAGCAAACACTATGCAAATTCATTTGGGATGCAGGGAATCAACAACTGTTCTCCTGCAAAATAATCTCTGTGCATACAAAACCAAGTGCATCTGTTGAAGATAATATATAAAAGGAGGCTATATTCGAAACAATAGCATACCAAGAGCTGAACCATCATTGTATTAAAGCATTTTTTTAAAAGTATTGAACATGACATACATAGCTATGATGGAGGATGATTAGAGCTGGGCAACATAAAGAGACAAAACTCCCACAAGTACAGTATTTATGGGTGCAAATGTGTATTCTGAAATGGTTCCTGAATAATCCTTGTTATTATTTGCAGCACTATTCACTTTTGTCGGCAACCTCTCATTCCATGGGATGTGACGGAGTGCCATTTTTGCTCCTCTAACCTCAACTTCAGCTTCTCCCTTCTGCAGAATGAGTTTCACATCACTTCTGTAGTGACTACTGCAATAGCTGAGTGCATTGAACACTTTCAAGGTTCATAAAAAGAAGAATGTGGCACTGAAACAACCTGCAGAGTTATGCTAATCTATTTGTACAGGTATCACTCAGAATTCTACTGAGAAATGTTATTACCATATTTAGAAATGCATAGATGTTATTTGATATTCTGTACTGAGCATGCCCTTTAGAAGGCTATGTAAATAGGCTCAACATTCATAACTCCTATTGTCACCCATCACTGGCTCCAGATTTCTCTTCTGGGTAAGTTCCAGGTGACATCACAGTGTCGCCTGTAGAAATGCCAAGCACTTTCCACAACAACAGCACCCATCCACATTGTTATTTATTTATTTATTTATATTTATTTGTTTCATTTTATACCCCCCCATCTTCCAACTGGAACTCTGGGCGGTTTACAAGTTAAAAACATCAATATACAAAAAAGAGAGGAAAAGCCCTAAGCAAGGTACCTCAGGGGGCAGGAGAAGGGGGGGAGAGCAGAATTAAATAAATTAAATTAAGGTCACCATATGCCTCCCTAAAAAGCATAGTTTTCAAAGCCTTTTTGAAGGCAGGCAGGGACTGTGCAAGGCACAGCTCACTCAGAAGGTGGTTCCATAATGAGGGACCCGCAACGGAGAAGGCGCGGCTGCGCGTAGCCGACCTCCACACCTCCCTAGGGGTGGGCACCCTGAGTGAGCGCGCCTGCGACATTCGAGTGGGCCTGGCCTCAGTTGAGCAATGAAATCTCCCAAAGTAATCCAGCATCATGACTTGATTCTAACCAGACCTGCAGTCTGCTCAAGCAGTGCTTCCCAACCTTGGGCCCTAGATGTTCTTGGACTACACCACCCAGAAATCCTGGCCAACACAGCTAGTGGGGAAGGCTTCTGGGAGTTTTAGTCCAAGAACATCTGGGGACACTAGGTTGGGAACCATTGTGCTTTTTATTCTGATATAAATCTCATGTGTTTCAGGGAGAGTATGCCATCCTGAAACATGCGGAACTCATGTGTGAATAAAAGGTATGGTTGAAAAAAGTTGCTAAGGCTTTTAATGTTTTACAACTATTTTAATTCCATTGATCCTGTGATCCTATGCACACATTCCCAAGACTTAAGTTTCACAATGGGATTTACATTCCAGTAAACATAATATTTATCAATTTCAAATACCCTAGCTACATATATTTACACCAAAACATTAACATTTATTCTAATGATAATTAATAATGCAGATTAAATATATGTATCGAATCATATCTACTAACAACTACAGTACCAAAGAAAGAAAGAAAGAAAGAAAGAAAGAAAGAAAAAAAGAAAGAAAGAAAGAAAGAAAGAAAGAAAGAAAGAAAGAAAGAAAGAAAGAAAGAAAGAAAGAAAGAAATTACCCTAAACAACAGAAGCAAGCATATAAACAGAATAAAACAAAGAGTTAGTTTGTCTTAGATACATCCTTCCCTTGATATATCAGTACTAATGGAAATGAATTTAAGTATGCTGAACAACCTGGCACAGAGTTATCATGGGTGACTTAACTTTCAAGATCTCCTATTTTGACAGCTTTTTATGTTTACAGATAAGCTTTAAAGATAAACGAAACTGAATATCTGCAAGCTAGAGAAATGTAATAACACAGCATCTAGGTAATTCAGGTAGGCAGAGGTCCATAACTTCAGTTCAGGATATGCTACAAATACTCTAAATGAATAAATAAATAATGATGTCACTGACATTGCTATAAGCTGGTAGAGAATGTGTGCATTTACAAAAACACCATCAAGAGATATAAGACCTTTATTTTAAAAATTTGTTTATTGCTTTTTTGCCTGCACTGGGTCTCAACAGACATGGATTGAAGACCGTCCCTGCTGTAAGAACGATCATCACACAGTTGTTTTAGGCAATAGATGCAACTGTGTGGAAAACAACAAAAAGGTGTTTGAAAGGCAAGTCCATGTGCATTGTTTGTAAGTTAGTCTGCTAAGCTATCCAATTCAAGGAAGAAAACTCTAATTTCTAGTTCAATCAACATATGCATATGGAATGAAAAAGAACTCTACAATAGGACCCCCGTGTCCATGGGGGATTCGTTCTGGGCTTCCCCATGGATAACAAAATCTGTAGATAAGAGTGAATACTGTTATCCAAGGGTGACAGTGACAACAGTGGTGGTGGGGTGGTGGGGTGCCGGGGGCGAAAGTGGTAGCACTGTGCCACCCATCCCTTCTGCATGCCACCCAGGCTGCCTCTTCCTACTCCTGGTTTTTGTGCTTGCAGGAGTGTGGGGTAGGCAACCTGCCAGTGGCTGGCAGTGCTGGGCACAGGTGGGCCCGCTGGCAGGAGGAGGCAGTGGAGGAAGAAGAAGCAGTCCTCCAGCACTCCTCCACCTGGCAGGGGAGGTCTGCCTGCCCGCCCACCACCAGCACTGGCACCTGGGCAGCAGAGGTGCCTCAATGGCTCCCCCTAGCACCCAGGGAATCCCACCACAGTGTGTAGGTGGGTGCCTGCAAGCCACATGGCTTCCGCTTCCACCACTGCTGCAGATGGGTGCTTGCGGCCTGTGCCACCACTTCCGCAGATGATGCAGGCGGACATTTGCAGGCCACATGGCCTCCACCTTTACCACAACCACTGTGTGTGGGCGCTCATAGGCTGTGCCACCTCTGCCACCAATGATGCAGGTAGACGCTCATGGGCCACACAGACTCCGCTACCAGCACTGACATCCTGGGCTGCATGGCATCTGCAGCCACTGCTGCTGCGCCACCCAGGCAGATGTGTCACCGCCATTCTTTCCCCGTCACACTGCTGCTTGCCATCCATGGATTACTAAATCCACAGATGGCAAATCAGTGGATAGTACTGGGGTGCTACTGTATACTATCTTCTCTCTTGACAAAGAGAACTCATGCCCACCCAGCATGAAATATTAGTCCATGGTATTTGACCTAAATCCAATTACTTATCTCAACTTGACTAGGTCCATTGTATCAATGGGATTTACATAACTGTTTGCTGGGCACTCAACAGTTGATTGACTGTTTCTACTCTAAGTAGGACCGACATTCATATTTTGGGTTTTATGTATCCCTAAGGCATAGTTAAGAGGTAGTTGTCAATCTGCAAAAGAGCATAATCTTGTGTCATATATTTACAGCATGTATTTATTTTTCAGAAGCACTACATTCCTTTAAAACAATGGTTTTCAACCTTGGGTCCCCAGGTGTTCTTGACCTTAAATTCTCAGAAGAAGCCTTCACCTTTAGCTGTACTGTCTAGGATTTCTGGGAGTTATACTTCAAGATCATTTGGGGATCTAAGGTCAGAAACCATTGCTACAGATCAAATATAGGTAATTTGTGATCTTCCAGTTGTTGGATTACAGGTCCCAGTATTCCTAGCCAACACTGTCTATCATGAGCAATGTTGAGAGTTGCTGAAGAATCACAAGCTTCCTCTCTGCCCTTGATTCCTACAGCTTACAAAAAGGACACAACCTTTTCTCTTACCCTTCATCTGTTTGAAAGTTCCATGAGTAGGACCTACAGTGTACACTGATTTTGTACATATTCTGGTAAACAAATTAATAAAATCAAGGGCCTGAAATCAGAAGACCTTGAGCAAATTTGCGTTTCTGTCATCATGATGGAGGGACATGCACATAAGCTACCTTGTTTGCACTGAACTTGTTTACCTTCTGCTTAATAAACTACCTTTGACCAGCCACTGATCCCCTGCAGCTAAAGACCAGCAAATCTATGCCAAAACATTCAACAAGGATTCTGATCTGCCTCCTTAGACTGCACAAGTGCCAAAGTAGAATGACCTGCTGTGAATATTTTAAGATTTCCAAACAGTGAGCCTTGAAACATAATGCGTTCCAGGTGATATATTTTAGTTTTCTTTTATGCATTGCATCATCAGGGCATTACTATTTTTTCCCACTCAGTAAAAAGCAAATGGTTTGTGACTGATCGATCTAAACAAGCAGAACGATAGCCAGTGGGATGTGTTTTTCTATCAGAGGCTCATACATATTTTGAGGAAACACAATTTAAAGCTCCATGGAATTCACTTTTAAGCACTGCTGATTCTGTTGCATTAAGGAACATTATAATAGCATTCCTTTTTTATGGAGGGGGCTTTATACCAACTCAGATAATATTATCATTTCATGTGTTTTTCCAAGCCAACAGTTTAACCCACATGGACTTAGTATACTAGGGATTTATGAACAGAAGAAGCATGAAAAAGTGCCTAATGAAAGAAGATGAATATCAATTTACACATACAAGACATAAGAAACACAGCAGGAGTACACCACACAGTCATGTCCAACAACGAGTTTGCACATCACATTTGCAAATGATGAATATAAGCTGCATATTTTTCATGGTGACATGTTGATTATGTCACGCTAAAGTTATGAAATCAGTATGTCAGTTTAGCCAGGCTTTTTGTAATCCCAGATATACAGTGTCAGAAGATGGAAAAGCATAACGGGTTAGCCAAATTTGGTCATACTTAAGAGAAGTCTCCTTGAAATCAATGTGACTTAACGTTATTCATGACAACACAAAGTTTAATTGCATACAATTTTTGGAGGGTAGTCTGTAATCTGCTGCAGAAAAAGCAACAAACACTATATTAAAATGCTACACATTTGGGTAAATTTACTGCAGGTAGAGGGGAGCATTCTCGCCTGCTATCACCACCCACCCACTTGTAGTGATGTCATAATTCTACATGTGGAAGGAAACAAGTCTAAAATGTGAGAGGTCCAGGTGAGTCAGATCTCTGACTTGTTTTTATTTGGCATATGTTTTTTTTTCCCTGGATAATAGTTCTATGTGGGCTGGTGTTCAGATCCTGAGTCCTGGACCCTGCGCCCAGCAGGGAAGAAAACTGAATTGATAAGGGACCCCTAGTTGAGCCAATGAGCATCCAGATGAACTCATGGACCATGTTTATTGAAAATGCTCTCTGAAGTGAGATAAGGTGGAAGAAACAAGTTATGCATAACTTTTCTCCCACATTTCCTCAGATTGTGTTTGGCTACTGGCTCCCAAAATGATCTTCCTTCAGTGAGTCTTAAACATTGTTCATTTTTTTATTTTCCAGGGTGGTGAGGTGGGGGGAATCTATACAAATGTCATTAGAACATAGCTTCATACACTTCACTAGTGAGTCCTTTGCAGCCTATTTTAAATCTAAAATTGAGGCCATCCGGATCGATCTTCTGGTTCCAGTACTCGGTCCTGAGTATCCCTCACACCGTACCCCTCCAGTCTCCCCGGTTCATTGAGTTTGGGCCTGTGACTCTTGCTGAAGCCTCCAGGGTGCTGGCTCACTGCCGACCAGCAGCTTCTCTGTTTTACTCTTTCCCATCCTGGTTAATTAAGACCACCGGTGGGAGCATGGTGGAATGGGCCGTGGTTATCGCATTTGCTTCCTTCAGGGGTGGGATTTTGCCCAATCGCTGAAGGACACTGTGATCCGGCCCATCCTTAAAGACCTGGTTTGGCTGCCGATGATTTGTCCAGCTATTGTCCGGTGGCCAATGTTCACTTTATGGGCAAGGTGATCGAGCGGGACGCTGTGGTTATGCTCCAGTCGTTCCTGGAGGAAGATCGCATCCTGGATCCGTTCCAGCCTGGGTTCAGGCCTCGGTATGGGATGGAAACAGCCCTGGTCACGTTGCAAGATGACCCATTGAGGGGGGCCAATGGGTTGTTCTACCCTGCTGGTCCTCCTTGATCTGTCAGCGGCCTTTGATACCGTCGACCACGGTATCTTCCTGGGTAGGTTGTCTGAGGTGGGTATTGGAGGTCCTGCCTTGAGTTGGATCTGGTCCTTCCTCGGTGGCCGAGCCCAGAGAGTAGAGGTGGGGGTGTTTTGTTGGCCCCATGGACTCTGTCTTGTGGGGTGCCCCAGGGGTCGGCGATATCCCCTATACTCTTTAACATCTACATGAGGCCGCTGGCTGAGGTCATTCAGAGTTATGGAGTCTGCTGTCATCAGTATGCTGATGATACCCAGCTCTATCTCTCCTTTTCTACCTCTGCAATGGAGGCTGTGAATGTCCTTAACCACTGCCTGGGCACAGTCGTGGAGTGGACCAGGACTAAGAGGCTCAGGCTCAATCCCGGGAAGACGGAGGTTCTGTTCCTTGGGGGGTCACCGGACGGGTACAGTGGCCCTCTCCCCAGTCTGGAGGGATTGACCCTTCAGCTGGCGGATCAAGTGAGGAGTCTGGGCATAGTCCTGGACCCGGCTTTGTCCCTGGAAGCCCAGGTGGCAGCGGTGTCCAGGGCAGCCTTTTATGAGCTCAAGCTAATCACACAGATTTGCCCGTACCTTGATGTGGACACTCTTCAGACAGTTGTGCAGGCGTTGGTGATCTTGCGGATTGATTACTGCAATGCTCTCTACATGGAGTTGCCCTTCACCCTTTTCCGGAGTTTGGAATTGGAATTGGAATGCAATTTATTTTCATTGTATAAATATGAGATTAAAAGTGCCATCCAGTCAGTCATTCACACAACCCAGCATAAAAATCCGAGACGTAAAATCTACAATTTAAGAACAAACCATCTATACACATACTCCAACATTCACATGCCGAACATCACTTACACTCATTTAAAACTGACATAAAAACCAAACATACACATACAGCCCTACACTCTCACCTGGCAACATTCATACCCAATCCATAAAAACAACAACAGCCATACACAATGCCCCATACAATATATGTGTAACACATTCAACACTAATATTACCCGTCAAGTTAATTTTTAACAGAATTTAGCATGGTTACTGCTATTGGGTAAAAACTATTCCTGAATCTTTCTGTCCTTGTTCTAATAGATCTATACCTTCTGCCTGATGGTAATGGTACAAACAGAGAGTGTCCAGGATGAGAGATATCTCCTACAATATTCTGAGCTTTCTTAAGACAGCGGGAGCTGTGTAATTCCTCCAATGTGAGGAGTGGGCATCCGATGATCTTCTGTGCTATATTGATAACCCTCTGGAGTGATTTCCTCTGAGTCACCATGCAACTGGCATACCACACACATATGCAGTACGTCAGTACACTTTCTACTACACAATGATAAAAAGACACCAATAGTCTCTGAGTGATGTTATTCTTTCTGAGCACTCTCAGAAAGTACAGTCTCTGTTGGGCCTTTTTCAGCAGCTCAGAGGTGTTTACACTCCAGGTTAAATTCTCCTCAATATTGACTCCCAACAAACGGAAGTCGGTCACCCTTTCTACACAGTCCCCACTGATGAATAGTGGTTGAAGATCTGTTTTCTTCTTCCTGTAATCTATTATGAACTCCTTAGTTTTTAATGTGTTCAGAAGCAAGTTATTCTCTGTGCACCACTCAATCAACCGCTTCACCTCATCCCTATAAGCAGACTCATCTCCTGCTGAGATAAGCCCCACTACCGTGGTGTCATCCACAATCTTAACTATAATGTTGTTATGATAGGCGGGAATACAATCATAAGTATAAAGAGTAAAGAGCAGTGGACTCAGCACACAGCCCTGTGGAGAGCCAGTACTAAGACTCAGATCCGTAGATGTACATTGACCTACTCTAACCCTCTGACTACGTCCGGAAAAAAAACTATTTATCCACATACATATAGAATGTGGAAATCCCAAATCCCCTAATTTAACCACCAGTCTGTGAGGGAGGATGGTATTAAATGCTGAGCTAAGGTCCACGAAAAGCAGTCTTGCATAGCTTCCCCGCTGTTCCAGATGTGACAATGCAGCATGAAGGACTGTAGCTAAAGCATCCTCTGCAGATTTATTTGCTCGATATGCAAACTGGTGGGGATCAAAACTCTGGGGGAGAAGTGATGTGATGTAATTCCAGACCACTTTTTCAAAACATTTCATCACCACTGGAGTAAGTGCAACTGGTCGATAATCATTAAGAATGGAGATATAAGATTTTTTAGGTACAGGAACTATGGTGGAGGACTTCAAACAAGATGGAACCCTAGATTGAGCCAGAGACTGATTAAAGATCTTGGTAAGGACTCTAGCTAGATGATCTGCACAGTCTTTCAACACACATCCAGGAATTCCATCGGGTCCAGCAGCCTTCTACGGGTTGATCACCCGCAGCATACGCCTCACTTCATACTCCTCTACTTTAAGGATAAAGCTGCTGTGGACTGGGGACTGTAGTGCAGCTTCCTTTGGTGCTTCCACCTCAAAATGGCCAAAAAAGATGTTTAACTCTTCTGCCAATGCTGCATCGCCCGCTACAACTCCGTTGTTTGTCTTGTAGTTCGTAAGATGCTGGACTCCTTGACACACTTTCCTGTTATTACTGTCCAGATGCTGCTCAATCCTGTTCTTGTAGTCCAGTTTGGCCTCTCTAATTCCTCTCTTCAGGTTTGCTCGGGCCATATTGTAAGAAGCCCTATCTCCAGACCTGAAGGCGATATCCCTTTCTTTCAATAGTCTCTGGACTTTCTGAGTCATCCAGGGCTTCCGATTTGGGTAGATCCGGATACGTTTGTTCACCATAACAGTGTCTATGCAGTTCCTAATATAACACATAACACTGTCTGTGAAAATCTCCAAATCTTGATGTTCAAAAACATCCCAGCTAGTCCTTTCAAAGCAGTCCTGAAGCTGCTGAGATGCACCAATTGACCAGCTTCTCCCAGTCTTTATAGTGGCAGGAGCAGTTTTCATGATGGGGACGTATGCAGGAACCAAAAACAAGGACATGTGATCAGATTGGCCCAAATGTGCTAATGGTCTAGCTCTGTAGCCCAACCTGATATTTGAATATACCTTGTCCAGTGTGTTAGATTCTCTAGTAGCACACTTGACATGTTGATACAGTTTGGGGAGTGCTGTTTTCAAATCCACATGATTAAAATCCCCTGCTGTAATGTGTACCGTGTTTGGGTGTGTGCTCTATTGATGGTTAATACTATCATATAAGAGTCAAATGGCTGAGTTACTGTTTGTGTCAGCGGTGCAGAACGCGGCAGCCAGGCTGGTGGTGGGTGCGAGCAGGTATGCCCGTATCACCCCCATCGTGGCCCGCCTGCACTGGTTACCCGTTGCTTCCCTGGTAAGGTTCAAGGTTATGGTTTTGGTTTACAAAACCCTCCATGGCTTGGGACCGGCCTATCTAGTGGAGCGGATCTCCCAGAGGTCAATCTCATCCTGACCAAGTAGAGCCTTGTCCTCCCTTTCTCTCTGAGTGACCACACCGAGAGAGGCCCGTAGGGCTTCGACCCGGAATTGGGCCTTGTCAGTGGTGGGCCCGGCACAGTGGAATAAACTGCCTCTGGAGATTAGGCAGGCCGAGTTGTTGGCGGTGTTCAGAAGGGCCTTAAAGAGGCCCTTCAGGCAATGCTTTGGGGACCTCTGAGCACCCTGAGCATCCTGTAATCTCTCTCTCTCTCTCTCTCTCTCTCTCTCTCTCTCTCTCTCTCTCTCTCTCTCTCCGGAGCTTACTATTTTTTATTATTATTTGGTGGGTGGTGTTTGGCTTATTTCCCTGGCCATTTGGCTAGTATGTTACCATGTCTTGGATTTTATGATGTTTGTTTGATTATGTTATATTGGGTTTGGAGTTGGGTAGTCGCTTGGCGACGTGCTGTACACTGCCCAGAGTTCCCTATGGGAAAATTGGGCTGTTACTAAGTACAAAAATAAATAAATAAATAAATAAACTCTGTACTAAGAATATGTAAGTCTGGCTCTAAAGCAGTGACCAAATATAGTACTCACTTTCATCCATCTCTTCATTTTATGAAACTGACACAGAAAGAAGGGTCTTGGGTTCTAACTCCTACAGAGTAAAATCCATAACCTGAGCCAGGGCCAGATGTAAAACAGAGCAAAGGATGTTGCAGTCTTTCTTTGTGTGAGACATGATGTAGGGTGAGTTGGGTCCTTCCTTCTTAAGGAGAAAGGCAGGGTAAAATATTTTTTAAAAATAAATAAGAAAAACCACTCATTTCCTCACAGCACGTTTTCCCACATAAGATATTTGTCATCCCCCCACCAATACTTCCAAAGCAGTACAGGATTATTTCAGTTCCTGTACAGAAAAAATATTTCTTAATAATCTTAGAAGAGCATAGCTGGTAGAGACCCTATGGATCATCAAGTCGAGCCCCTGACAAAGAGGGACAGTGAGGAATTGAACTCCCAACCTTTGGCTCTGCAGCCAAGTATTTAAATCACTGAGCTATCCATCAGTTCCATGAAGAATGTTCTGGAAATGGCATTTATTTATTTATTTATTTATTTATTTATTTATTTATTTATTTATTATACTACTATCTCCTTAAAAGTTAACCAAAGTGGCTTACCTTATTTAAAAAAAGAGCAGAGTTTAGTAGCTTTCTATGCAGAACATTGAGCAAAGGATGAAAATACAGTAGTAAAAGAGAAAACAAGACTCCATCTAGTGCAGGGGTGCACAAACTTTTTGTAAGGAGGGCCATATTTGGTGGCTGAGAATGTGTCAGGGGCCGGTGGCTCCCTGACCCTGCCACCCCACTGCAAGCCCCACCCACTGACCCATAAGCCCCACCCACATATCCATTTCAACCCCATCCGCATGAAGGAAGGCGGGGACCAAGGGAGGGAGGGAGGAAGGTGGAAACCAAGAGAGGAAGGAAGGAAGGTGGGGACCAAAGGAAGCACAGGGACCCTCGTGGCGCAGTGGTTAAACGCCTGTACTGCAGGTAAAACTGTGCTCATGACCTGGGGTTCAATCCCAGGTAGCAGGCTCAAGGTTCACTCAGCCTTCCATCCTTCCGAGGTCGGTAAAATGAGTACCCAGCTTGCTGGGGGGGGCAATGTGTAGCTTGCACACTGTAACAAAAAATCTTGTAAACCTCCCAGAGACTACTTGTAGTGGTATGGGGTGGTATATAAGCAGAAGCAGAAGCAGAGCCGTGGCCACAGGTCGCCCCTTGGAAGAGGTGATCTGTGCAACCTTGCACCCCCCCCAAGCTCCCCAGCAGTGGTGACGGCTCGCCCGCCAGCCCACCCCAAAGTTCCTTGGCAGTGGCAGAGGCCCACTGGCCTGCCCACACCCATACATTCCTGCGGTGCTGGTGGCGGCAGACCGCCCGCCCACCCAGCCACCCAAGCTTCCCAGTGGTGTCAGTGTTGCCAGAAGATTTAAAAAAAAAACATGGGGCGGAGGAGGGGGAGGGAGGGGCAGGCAAGCCAGCCCCAGGCCACTCAGAATGGCCTGACGGGCCGGATTTGGCCCCCCGGACCGGACTTTGGGCAGGCCTGGTCTAGTGGGTCTCATTTTCACAGAAGCCAGGAAGTCTTGCTCAGACAGGGAGACACTTTAGTGAGGACTCTCGGTGAAGTAAGAATCAAAAAACCACTGAGAATGAGAACTGTGTGTGCATAAGGAACACACCTCTAAGTGAAAGATGTCTAAATTTCCAGAATATGTTTATAATGGAAACATTCTCCAACTTTTCATTCTTTTGCACAGATGGCTATTTCTGCAACATTTGTTCTTAACTCTCTTCACCAATTTGGGGGAGGTTTCTGCCTCACACCAACACCACCATAATTTCCTAGAAGAGAGTTAGAGACAGCATTCTTTAAATACCAGAATGGCTGCCAAGTTGCCAACAGGTTTCTTATTTTCCAGTTTCCTCTGTCTTATCTTTCAAAATGGCATTTAGGGACTCAATTATGGTTTTTAAAAGCCACATCTATGGAAATCTCTACCCACATTTGTCCTGTCTTTCTTTGGCAATATATAATATTTACTTTTATCTGACAAAACATAAGTACTGTATAACTGAGAAGGAATTGTTTTCAGATCAGAGTGTCTTGTTCAGCATTTCTGTAGCCCCATGTTTATAGAAATCCCTCTTTCTTGTTTAGTTTTCCTAGGTATACTCAATAATAAAAAGAGGTTGTCTTTTCCAAGACATTTCTCATGTAAATATCACTTAGCCTGAATAAGATAATTCAATTAGTTTTCAATTCAGTAACTACAGTAACTCCCCCACCTATCACGGGGGTTAGGGACCCGACCCAACCCATGATAATTGAAAATTTGCTATATACGGAAGTAACTTCCAATTCTCCAAAAAAAAAAAAATTTCTGAGTCATCCGACATGCCCAGAAAGGCCTTTGAAGACCCCAAAAGTTTCCAGCGACCTAGAGATCACTTCCGCTTTTCAAGAAGTCACTTCCAGTTCAACAAGAAGCACTTTTGGGGGCCTCCAATGGCCCAGGAAGGCCATTGGAGGCCCATTCGGGGCAGCATGAGGCCTGGAATAAGTACAGAAGGCCTGAAACAGGCCTTTCCAGCTTACCCTAAGGAGCTTTTTAAAAAATATACTACATTTCCATGATATACTGGGACCACAGTATATGAACCGTGAAAGGGCAGGGGGTTACTGTACCATATAGAACATTTAATTAACTTTTCCCCAATGTCAATATGTTGCTGTCATGCACTCTCTTCTGCAGAGCTCCAAGAAGGAGCATTTTCCTCTTACCTTAATCTAACAAAATGCAGTAGTAATAGCAGTAGCATTAATATTACTATTATATACAACATTTTTACACAGACCACATATTATTCATATAACCATATCTCATGTGTCTTAATAGTCAGTTTGCTTTGTATCAAGTTCCAGTAGCTAAACTTAGTTCTGCTTAACAGAACTTAAATTGTATATATGTATAAATAAATAAATAAATAAATAAATAAATAAATAAATAAATAAATAAATAAATAAAATAAACTTGGAAAAGGTTATTTTAGGGAAAAAATCCTATTTTTTAACTAAGTAAATAAGTAAGAACTAACTTTCCCAAGTTCTCTTGCTCAGTGATAACCTTCCTGTTTTTCCTTACAAATACAAAATCCCCAGGTTAATCCTTGACCTCTCTAAATTGTGAAATCTAAATACTTTACCTTGTCTGGAATTTGAACTGCATAGGGTAGGTAAAATCAGGTGAGTTGATTCTTTTGGCATGCCAGATTTCTCTCTCCCCCCAGATGGCCTGCAGAATATTTTATCTAGCATCCATGTGTCTTATATAACTGGTTTTATGAGTGCAGCCTCCAGTAGGTTGAGATTGGGCTTCCCAAAATATCAGGTATGTGTCCCTGGGAAGTCTTATGGGATGTGGTTTCCTGACACATGCACCTTCAGTTCAAACTAGGGATGGGCACAAAAAAAATGTTTTGTTTCATTTCCATTCACCCCCACATAATTTTTGTTTTGTTTCGTACAATTTTTTTATTTAAAAAATCTTACGAAATGAACCACTAATTGAATGGTTTGTGGGAAAAAGGTTTTTTTTAAAAGCCCTGGGCTTTTTAAAAATATTTTTCCCTTCTCCCCAAGCTCCGCCTGCCAGGTGATCAGCGCTGGGGTGGGGGAAATTCAGATGTTTTGGACCACAACTCCAAGATGTTTTGGACCACAACTCCCAGAATTCCAAGCCTGTATTTCCAATGGCAAAGGACTGTGGGGGTTGTGGCCCAAAACGGAGGGCTGAAGTTTGGACATGCCAGCTCTACTTGGAGTTGCCTATGAAATTTTGTGGTTTAGACACTTCTGCTAGTAAAGAACAAAGCCACTCATATTCACAACTGGCTCCTGCATTTCAACAGCTGTACTCTTTCTTAGACTGCATTTGCAACTAGATTAATAGGCATGGCACCATATAAGCAGATAAGCAGAACACCTTTCAATCCATAAGTGATTTGGGGAGAGCTTGAAAGACCATGTCTTCCCATATGATCCAGCTATCAGCAGAAGAACAGCTTTGGCGGCTTTTTGTGACATAACTTGCTGATGGACGTGTTTTCGTTAGAACAGTCGCCGTTAAGATTGGGCCCAATTTGGCCCCGAGGCCATTGTTGGCCCTTCTGATGGCCGCTGCCCTGACTTCTTTCCATCCACTGCCCTTATTTCCATCTGTGTTCTCGTCACCAGCCACCCGGGAAATCATCAACCACTGAACAGCGTCCATCTTTTCACACCTTGAAACACCTGTGCTTCCTTTTCCCCCGTTAATTCCCCTCCTAGCCCTGGAGATGTGCCCTTTTATATGCTGTTTTCTTGCAAATTTTTATTTATTTTATTGTTGTGTGATTTTCCAGTCACTTATTATTGCTGTTGTACGGATTATTGTTAGCTAATTGTAATTTGCTTTATTTGCTGGTTTTTTTTTTTTTATTTTCTTTCCTTCTTTTTTTCTTCCGCTACCTACTACCATGCAGGCAGGGACTGCCATATCTGTCGTGTTGGGCCGTGGTCATTACGCTAGGAGCTTCTTCTTCTTAGTCGGTTAAGAAGAACTCAGGCCAGGCATCTCACGCCTGTCCCCCGTTCTGACCCCTGAGCTCACTGCCACGTGTCTCGGAGCCACTCCGCCAGTGCCTCCAGCCTATCTTGCCTCCTGATGAACGTCAGGTCGGTCCACAATAAGACCCCCATCATTTATGATACCATCGTTGATGGAAGGGCCAACCTGGCGTTCATTACCGAGACCTGGGTGGGAGCAGAGGGGGGAGCTTCGCTCGCCCAGTATGCCCCCCTGGGTTTCTGGTCCAGGGAGCGGGAAGGTCAGAGGGTCGTAAGGGGGTGGGGTGGCCATTGTATACAGGGATATTATTCAAATCAGCAGGGCCTCAACGCTGGTGATTCCTGTGTTGGAATGTATCCATCTGTTGGTTGGGCAGCAGGACAGATTTGGCATTGTGCTCGGTTACCGTGCTCCCCGCAACCCAGCACAATCCCTTCCAGAGCTCACCGAGTTCATCGCCACAGCTCTTTTGAGGACCCCCCGCCTTCTGGTAGTGGGGGACCTCAATGTGCTTGCTGGCGGTGGTCTGTCTGGTGCAGCTCTGGAGTTCATGCAGTCCATGACCTCCATGAACCTGTCCCAGCATGTTTTATGCCCAACCCACAGATTGGGACATACCCTGGATCTGGTATTTACCTCCGCGTCTGAGGATTCTTGTCTGAGGGTATGGGACATTGTGCCCACCCCCGTGTCATGGTCAGACCATCACTTGCTGTCTTTCTTTGTATCAATCACCACCCCACCCCGCGGGGACCTTCGGCCATCTGTATGGGCCCGTCCCTGAGGACTGCTGAACCCTGCTCGGTTCCGGGAAGACCTTGGGGAGCCTCCTGGCAGACTGGCTGATGATCTGATAGACGCCATGGTGGATCAATGGTTTGATGAAACATCCCGGGCTGTCGACCAGATCGCCCCTAGGCACCTCATCCACTGCAGAGCTCGTCCCTCACGGTGGTTCACGGCGGAGCTATGAGCGATGAAGCAAGAACGGAAAAGGCTGGAGTGCAGCTGGAGGAAGAACCAGGCGGCAAATAAGAAGGCTGCAGTTACTGTCCAGTCCAGGCGCTACGTGCGGGCGATCAGGGAGGCTAAAAGATCTCATCACTCCCTGAGAATTAGTGAGGCCTCGAACCATCAAGCGGAACTGTTCCGTGTGGTTCACGACCTTACTAATCCTGGGCTGGCTAGGCCTCCTCCTACTGATTTCAGTAGTGAGAATTTTGCAGCCTTTTTCCGATCAAAAATAGAGGCCATCCATGCCAGCTTTGACTCCTGTTGCTCTAGCCCACTCTCGGCACCCCCTGTCGCTGCACCCCCTCGGTCTCCTCGTATGGTTGAGTTTGGGCCTGTCTCCTTGCTTGAGGCCTCCAAGGCTATCGCCCATTGCCGGCCCACATCCACCCCCTTCTACCCTTGCCCATCATGGCTTATGAAAGCAGCTGGTGGGAACATGCCTGAATGGGCTACTGTCATCACCACAGCCTCCTTCAGGGAAGGGATTTTTCCCTCTCGCCTGAAGGAGACTGTGGTAAAGCCCATTCTGAAAAAACCTGGCTTAGCATCGGGAGATTTGACCAACTACCGCCAGATCGCTAATGTTCCCTTCCTGGGCAAGGTAATTAAGAGGGTGGCCGCAATCCAGCTTCAATCATTTTTGGAGGAAGAACATATCCTGGACCCATTCCAGTCCGGGTTAAGGCCTGGCCGGGGGGGCTGAGACAGTCTTGGTCGCTCTGCAAGATGCCCTCCTCCGGGGGGCTAACAGGGGGTGTTCCTCCCTGTTGGTCCTCCTGGATTTGTCAGCGGCCTTTGATACCGTCGACCACGGTATCCTGCTGGACCGGCTTTCTGAGGCTGGGATCAGGGGCACTGTTTAGAGTTGGCTTTGGTCCTTCCTCGGGGGCCGTCCCCAGCAGGTTCAGCATGGGGGGGAGTTGTCTGCCCTGTGGATACTCCCTTGTGGGGTCCCACAGGGGTCGTCCCTCTCTCCCATGCTGTTCAACATCTATATTAGGCCGCTGGCTGAGGTCATTAGGAGACATGGAGTCTGCTGTCATCAGTACGCTGATGACACACAGCTCTATGTCTCCTTTTCCACCGCTGCAGATGAGGCTGTCCGGACCCTCGATCAGTGCCTGGGCGCGGTCATGGAATGGACCAGGGCTAACAGGCTCAGACTCAACCCCAACAAGACAGAGCGGATCAACCAGCGATCAACATCGGCCCGTCCGACTAGGTTGTCGTGGGCACACATGCTGCGTGTGGCCACGCCCAGGGAGGCTCGGAGAACATCCACCTGTACCCGAGCCTTCTCTGTGGCTGGCCCGACTATGTGGAACCATCTCCCAGCAGAAGTGCACCTAGCAAAGTCCCTGCCAGCCTTCCGGAAGGCATTAAAAACTCTTCTCTTCCGGGAGGCGTTTGGTGACTGAAGTTTTCCCCCCCGCCATCTGCAAAACCATTCCTTAACGCTGAGTTAGGTTACCTGTGTTTAACTGTTTTTTAAACTGTTTAATTTGCCTTACTTAATAGCTGTTATTAATATTTCTTATGTTGTAAACCGCCCGGAGATCCTCCGGGAAGACGGGCGGTATATAAGTCCAATAAATAAATAAATTCTTCCCTTGCCCAGACTCCGAAGTACTAAGTTACAAAGATGATGATGTACCTGATTTTTATTGTATGTATTTGCTTTTGGGTTTTTAATAATGTTATTATGTCTGATGCAGAATAAAATAGTTGCTATACCCATTTCCATTATTGTGCCCTGTCTCTAACCAGTACAAAGGACAACAGGACACTGAAACAATGATGTATAAGGAATTAGCAAAGTCTGGGGAAAGCAGTTGAAATAATTAAATATTGTGGCAATTGTTAGGGAAGTACAGCAGTTTCAAATAAAAGGGAAATAACTGTGGGAAATACTGCCTTGCATTAAATGCAAAAGACAGTACAAATAGGGACACATTTATTTCCAACAAAAGTAGTAATAATGGAGAATTATGCATTCAATAACCTCACTTCCCCCCTTCTATTTCTCCTTTAAAAAAGATAGTATAATAAAATGTAAACAGGGTATTTAAAGAGTTCTATACAAAACTTTAGAAGTACACTACATTTAACATTTTAAAGTCTTAGGTTCACAAGCAAAACCAATAACCATCTAAAAACAGAAACATCAGCATTTTTTTAAAAAAAGCCAATTGGTCCAAAAGGTTGATTCATTTCATTCCAGAAAGCAATTGTGTAAGGAATATAATAATGCATGCATCAGTTCTCCAGGCTCAAATAAATATGTCAAGTGAAACAAGGGATGAAATGTCTATATGTGCAATTTTATTGTTTTTTTAAAGAACAAATCCAGTCCCATTCTCCCTGCTTTTAGTCTTTCTCAGTGAACAAACCAGTAGACATCTTGTAAACTTAGTTGGCACTAGCATTTTACATCGTGGCCAAACAGAATAGTTAAGATATAGTAGAAAACAGCTTTATTATGGCTGTTCAAATCTGTATATACTCGAATATAAGCCAAGTTTTTCAGCCCTGATTTTTGCCTTAAAAAATGCCCTTGGATTATATTCTAGTGAATGCAGGAGGGCTAGTCCTGCCCATTCTGCCTCCTCCCGAGCCCTCAGCCACAAGCTGGAACACATACCGTATATACTCGAATATAAGCTCTTGGCTTATACTCGAGTCAATAAGTTCTACCAGTTTTTTGTGGTTAAAAAACTGCCCTCAACTTATATTTGGGTTGGTGTATATTTGAGTATATATAGTAAATTCCATATGTTTTACAGCATGTAAAACTCATTTGCAGGGGGTGTAAGACAACTATTCGTATTAGAACTAGAAAATGCTTAGAAGAGTCTTGTTGTTCTAAGGCAGTGGTGTCCAAACTTCAGCCCTCCAGATGTTTTGGACCACTACTCCCACAGTCCTTTGCCATTGACGATACAGGTTTGGAATTCTGGGAGTTGTGGTCCAAAACATCTGGAGGGCCGAAGTTTGGGCAGCCCTGCTCTAAGGCCAACTGCATGCCACATTTAGGAAAGATGTCTTGAATCGATTTATTTATTTATGTATTAGACTTTTATACCACCCATCTAGTGAGTAGCTACTTTGAGTAGCATGTAAATAAATACATAAATAAATATCATCTACATACAAGTAAACAATTGAATCGCATAAAATGAAATAGATTACCAGTGGTGCAACAAAAAATAACAAAGTTTGAGGCAGAGGTGGAAATTAATGTAGAGAAGAAATAAGTGTATGTAAGTGTCAAAATGGAAGATCATGAACTGAAAAAGGACTCAAGTTTTTAATAGGCACTTAAAAACTCCTAGTGAGGGTGGCCAGATAAATCTCTGTGTTCTACACAAGGTGAAGCTTCTGCAGTAACCTCAAGAGCACCACACAAGTAGATGGCACTGCAGTAATCTAGTTTTAAGATTACAAGTGCATGGACCATTATGGTGAGGGTCCAATATAGCTGGGAGATCTGCCACAGCTGGGAATGTGCAGAGTGGACCACAGGCACCACCTGCATCTCCAAGGTGAGCACTTGGTCCAGAAGAGAGTCAAAGCTGTTGACTTCATCCCTGGTAGGAAGAGGTACCCCCACAGGAAGTCCGCAACAGTAAGACTTCCATCTTGTCCATATTCAACCTCAGCCTCTTTGCTCTCAATGGAATTTGCATAAGTAATGATTTACAAATATTTAACTGATTGCACATTGGGACTAAAATTATGGTCACAGAGAACAGCTGGAGTTAAGTTATCCTTGACTAAATTAGATTGTGTTTATTTCACTGAGTTCACATTAAGCATGACAAAATCAGGATCCAATTCATTGTACTTGGAAAAACACATGGAATTCCAAGGTATGTAAGTGTAGAATCCAATCTTTAACCCCTCACCACCCTGGGGGAGATGTTATAGCTATATAATATATATGCTTGTGCATAGGTCTCAGATTTAGTCTCTGTACCTGCAGTCACAGGATCCTCAGGCTGCAGAAATTTTAGAGAATTTTAGAGAAATTAAAAATAACTGAGCTAAATGGAACAATTAGTTTTTGAAGAATTAATTCACACACTTCCTTTAGGCATTTTTTTAAATAAAAGGGATGTTCTAAGATTGGAAATGTTACTTTTTGGGCTACAGTCTTCACAATGCCCCATGCTGGGGATCCCTGTTGTGCATGGTGGTGGTAGAAATAACTAGTCCACACTCTGCTAATGATGTCAGTGAAGTAGGACCGAACTTCATACACATTATCATCTCTCCAAGCCCACTTTTCTTTGTTCCAAGAAGCATTCCACTAAGATACTATAGTAAAAACTGGGGATTGTCTGTCCTGAGAAACAGTCACTTCATGTGTGACAGAAAATGCTCCTCAATTACCTTGTCCCTTTTGGAATGTAATAATGCCACTATGATTTTGAAAGCATTGAAGAACTTCCATGAAAACCACTCTCCTACCAATAACAGGACTTCAGGTTAGACCTCTGCTCTGATTTAGTGTATGGCATTAACTCGGAGAACTGAGATCTAAGTCAATTTAGTCAGCTTTACTTCATCTAAGGTTGATGTAGAAGATCCTGGGGAATGATCTTAACTAAAGGGTTCTTTTTTCTTCTTCAACAAAAGAATAGAACGAAGAAGAAATCATTTCAACTTTAAGGGATAAAAAGACTATACTCTTAAAGCAGTTTTACACTGAAGATTTTGAAGGATACTGATTTTTCATCCACAGACAAAAAGTAATCTTTCTGACAGGAGCCTACTGCAGCACGAGTGATCTAAGGAATATCTAACTATGAGTATTAGACACAGCTATTATTTGAAAAGAGCCAATTTCCAGTTTTATTTTGAGAAGGAAATGATCACTCAGTAACGATAAACATTCATTTATTTGCTCCATTAACTTACATTAATGCTGGACAGAGAATCTGTAGTGAATAAATGAACCACTGGATTTTTGCTCTTCCTCTATTAGCAAATTAGCCATAAATGATTACAAATTTTCATTACTGAATCATTATATTTTATGTCACTACGTATTTTTTGGTGTACCCCTTAGAAACAATACATCACTCTGGCTGGCAATCGAGAAAATACCCAAGAATCATAGAATCATAGAATAATGGAGGTGGAAGCAGCTTTTTAGGTCATCAAGTCAAATTCCTGCCTCAATGCAGGAATCCTGGTTAAAGTATGTCTGAGAGATGGCTATCTAACTTTTCCTTGAATGCCTCCAGCACTGGAGCACTATGCATCTCCCTAGATAATTGGTTCCATTGACATACTTCTTTAACAGTTAGGATATTTTTTCCTGACATTCAAATGAAATTTGGCTTCCTGACCTTAAGCGCATTATTACGTGCCTTGCACTCCAGGATGACTGAGAACAGATCCTGCCCTTTCTCTGTATGACAATCTTTTAAATATGGTGGACCCTTGTATAACAAACGGTTTGTATAACATAAAATTTGTACAACATAAAAATTCCTGAGATAGGGGAAATTTGCTTAACATAATCGTCTATGGGGCGAATCTGTACAACATAAAAATGGAATCACTCTGTTTTCAATGCATTCCTATGGGAAATGTGTATAAAGAAAAATTTGCTTAACATAATTTCATTTGGAATGAATTAATTCCTTTCTACAAGGTAACATTGTATTTGAAGAAGAGTACTGGAACTGGCAAGCCACACCAGTATTCCTGCCAAGAAAACTCCATGGACATGGGGTCACAAAGAGTCAGTCACAACACACACACACACACACACACACACACACACACACACACACACACACACACACACACACACACACACACACACACACACACACAAACACCATATCTCCCTACAGTTCTTTCAGTCTTTCCTCACTGGGCTTGGATTCTATTCTCCTAATCAACCTTGTTGGACTTCCCTGAATTTGCTTCTTTTATTTTATCTGTCTTGTGCTATACACATACTTGAAGAATGTTTTTTTTTTGTTTTTACCGTCTCTTGCAAAATTCAGCCCATACCATTGTTATTTATTTATTTATTTATTCATTAGACTTTTATACTGCCCACCTAGCAAATAGGTACTCTATATTTTTTCTCCTTAATGCCATGCCTGGAATTCTTTGCTAATTGTCTGTACTCTTCCTTAATGTTCTGGCCTTTAAGAAAAAAATCTTTCCTGTGAATTTATCTATAATTTTAAAATAATATTAATCTGCTTTTGGTGCCTTGACTTTAGGGATTACATAGGTATAACCACTGGCGATATATTTTCATCAGTGTCCGGTTACTTCGATTTGGCACCATCAGTGAGATGGCAGGTTAAGACCTCTCTTCTCTGTCAACACCTTTAATGACACATGATTGCTGTTTTTCTTGGTTTTATTTACTTTTAGAGCTCCTTGATTTTTATTATCAGTTGTATCATTGTCCCTTCCTGTCTGGGGCAGATCTTTATCTTAAATTTGCTTCTCTATTTTTAAAGTGAAAGGTGACATATATATATTTGACAGATACATGTAGCAATCCCACATGTATCTGTCAAGTATAAATCAGATTATTGACAGTGGTACTTGCCTCCTAATGATGACACAGATATATTCAACCAACATTATTTATTCAAACCACTTGGAGCACAGAATGCCATGCTTTCTAAACACCACATAGAGCATAAGCTATAAATCCCCAAGGTTGTTCAGATTTCTGAGGAGATCACTTGGAACATTGTTCCTTCTAGCTGCTGTCCTCCAAACGCGACTCATTTCTTCAGGAAATACACAATCTCCATGTCAGAGAGCAGGCTGCTATTGAAACGAAGGACATTTCAAAAGCAACTTGTGGTAGCAGGATGGGCATCTTAAGTCTTGTACATATCTACACCTTTGGACACACATAGAATAGGTTTTGTGGACTCCAGTTCAAAAGAACTGGAGTCCACAGAGGGAGGACAGTTCTTCAAAGTCAGCCATGTGCATGGAAGTCATGGACAATTCAGATTCATTCCATAAGAATAGCAGTGTGAAGGAACAGAGTTTCAAATTATCATACAGATTGGCAATAAAAAAATGACTGTTTGTATCTGCCACTTACTAAGATGGCCCTAAATATTATGATCAATTTGAATAGGGCCTTGGTTTTATTTATAGCAGAGGAGGAGCAAACCACCAAGACTATATACATCCATGAATGCTTGGATAAAGTTTGCTCTTAAAATCCTGTTTTACTGTTTGCAAAATTTGCTAATAAGGCAAGCTGACAAATACGTGAAGGTCCATGTGGCAAATCCCTGGCATTAAGGAGTGTTTTTAACATGTAATGTTGTTTGGCTGTTAAGTTACTGATAGGAAAAATACTTAGTCACTTCCCAGCTGTTCAGTGGAAAGCTAAAACATAAAATTTAAACCATTAAATAAGTCTGAAAGCAAAGGAACAGGTGGCAAATGGCTTATATGGCAGATGGTGCCTTTTTTCAAATATTTATACTCAACACTAGTTTACAATACAAGAGTCTGTAACAATCAAGTTGTGTTTTACCTTTCTCACTCTACACACTGGTGAAATGTAGGAGGATGTATGAAAATAATTGTCAAAAATCTTCTTTGGAGCAAGGCAATAAGCAAACTTTTGGCCTGGTCCAGCCTGGTACAATAAACATAAATTGTATGACAATGAGTTTTTAATTCCAGGTATGCAGGCCTACTAAATGTGAATCAAATCTGAAAGTGTGTGAGGCTCAAAAACTTACACAAATCATAGTTTATTGCACATATTTGTGTCTGTGTGAATGACAATGAAAGCACTATGCAACTGAGACATCCTATCCACACTCTGTCCCGTTTTCACAATATTCAGGAGTGCTGAAGGATTCTCACTCCCATTATTGCATTTCTGCAGACATACTATTTTTAAAAAGAAAAAGAAAAAACCTCCTTTGATTGACATATTCCTCCATTTAGTCTGGTTCAGGTATTGGAGGTAGGGAGAATAAATACAATTTTCAAGAACAGCAGAAAGAGAATTGTGACAAACAACAGCACGCAACATTAGTTCCCCTAAATTAAAATGGCAACCGCCACCGTGTTGTAAATACCAACTGGTGCATAAAATTAGCATCTGCTAAATTCACAGCGCAAGATCTGAAGTAAATAATAGCAATAGTCTATTTATGGAATATGGCATAACATTTTCTTGTGAGAATGCAACCTGCAATATTGTTTTGTCATTATTTGAATTACATAGAGCAGAGCAGGTGTACAGCAGTTATCTTCATAAGATCTGAACTAGTCAAGCCCAGGCTGCTTTGAGCCTCATAAACATGGGTCCTGGATCCTACTTCTAAATCATATTTCCATGTTCTCATCCTTTGCAGCCCGATGGACATTCCTATATCCCTGCTTCATTCTGCATCTCCCAGTCTCATATAACTGATACTAAACAAACTGATGCTCCTAGTTTTTCTCTTTAAACAATAATGGTTATGATAATGAATGTATTTGAAACATTGGACATAGAGAACATAAGTACATAAGAACATAAGAAGAGCCATGTTGGATCAGGCCAAAGGCCCACCTAGCCTAGCTTCCTGTATCTCACAGTGGCCCCAACAAATGTGTCTGGGAGGGCACGAGACTAGACATCTGTCTCCTGATACCACTCCCCTGCATCTGGCCCTTGAATTACCCTGGTTATAAGCCTGGAGATTACACATCTTCATCATTGTTTGTAACCTATGATGGACTTTTCCTCCAGGCATCTGTCCAATTCCCTTTTGAAGGCATCCAGGCCAGATGCCATCACTACATCCTGTGGCAGGGAGTTCCACAGACTAACATCAGGCTATGTTAAAAAAATTATTTTGTCTATTTTCACTGTAAAAATATTTTCTTTATGCCAAGTGAGAACATAGAGTTTGGTAACTCTGATAATGACTGGAAACAATAAAACTGCAGCTTGAGGCAGGATTCTTTCCTAGCCCTCCTTGGGCACACTTCTGTGCTGTGACCTTGTACCATTATTATGAAAAAGAACAAAAGCTTCCAGCAGGTATTCATTCTTAAGGCCCAAGCCTTTCATGCTGCCTGCTTGCGCTGCTCCACATTGCTGTTATTTTCATTTTCACTGTGTCATTGTTCTCTTGCATGCACTTTGTTTTTACTTTGATAGCTGGAAGCCACTGGGCAGAAATGTTGCTCAGAAGTTTTGATGTCATTAAATTGGGAAAGGCTACAGAACTGGCCCTCAGATCCTTTATATGCAGGAGAAATCAGATGGTATCCCTTTCCACATAACAGAAATGAACTGGTTGACGGTTGAGTTTACTTCAGCACAAGTCATGGAATGGGAGTGCAGTCATGGGGCAAAACCCATTGTTACCTGTACTGATACGATGAGACCCTTGTGCAGATACCAGGAAACCTCCACCTCATTGAGATGACACTAAACAAGTTGCTTCCTCAGTGAGGACACAATTTCCCCTTCGTCCCATCTATGCACATAAAAACAGTATTGAGCTCTTTCAAAAAGGGTGTTAATTAGAAAAGACACCCAGTTCTCATTTAGAAGCCTATTATTTCTTCAGTATGCATTTTCTTCAGACACATAAACCTAGACACTCCCATCTGCAGAGTTTCCTAGAATGTGAGATATCTGAGTGAAGGCATACGATTAAAAAAGCAAACATTCTGCAGCACTGAATAAAGTCTCGTTTGAAATGTGCCAGCTGTATTGTCTAATTTCACTTTTAAATGAGTTAATGTGAGGAGAGTGATGGAAACAACCTAAACAAGAGAAGAGGGAGGGAGGGAATGCAAGGGGTGACATGTTGGATGATAGAGAATCAGATCTTTCTGGCTAGACTAAAATTGCCTTCATGATGAGCTGTGCCCATATTGATTCACATGCTGCACCACCTCAGGTATCACACTTGCTTTATTTATTATCTCAGTTAATCACCTTGGGAGCAGCCACAGATTCTGCCCAAGGGTTTTGGAGACCAAGTGATTTGCAAAGCACGAATATTACACAAAGCCTAGGAAATAATTGTAGCTGCACACTCAAAAGATTGATCTCTTCCCTCACTCCCAGAAGAATTAATTGTTGCTTTCCACTTCAGAAACAATTAGAGTTGCCCTCTTGAAATGAGAGACAGAAGGAAGGAACGGGTGTCCTCAAGACTGGCTAGTGATTCGCAATCCTGTTTATCTCCACTGATGCGGCAAAAGCAGGAGAGAAGGTAATGTCTCCAGCTGACAGGGCCAAATAATTTTTTGACTGAGATTGACCTCAGGCTGTTCTGAGATAAATTCAAACTTTTCAATTCACCAAAGGGGATTCTTGTTGACATTAGGCATAATCCAAAACATAGTTAAGCATGCATAAACCCAGTAATTCCATGGAGGTCATGCCTTTGGTTATTTTTTGAAGACTGAATTTAATTTCTCTTTTGAGAAGGAAATGTTACTACTGAAGGTAAATGTTCTCCTGTCCTAATATATATCAGTAATTATACCTGTTTCTATTAGTGTGCAATTAGTCAGGCAAACATTTATTTGGCTGAGAGTCTAATTAAAGGAACTCCTACTTCTTGGCACATTATCATTTCTGAGCTTTGAAGCTTGAATACCTCAGAGTCCTATGCTAATTTTTTAATTTTTTAAAAAATCAAGACCTACAAAACATTAACAAAACAGGAGTGTCTTGTTTAAACTAATGCATCATTTTCTATGTGAAACATATCTGATTTAAGAGGGACTATCTTTATTAGGAGATTAAAACAAAAGAGCTAACTTTCAACCTATACTAGTCTTTGTCAGACTAATTACCAAGAAATAGTGGTTGGTGCTGAAATAAAAACATAGAAGTTCCAAAAGTCTCTGAATCTTTTGGGGTTTATTTAAATGAGTTCTAAAACTCAGTCTGAAAACCCAAGCCAGGAGTGGAGGTTTCAGATCACACCTCTTTGGCCATTGGCTGGATTATCTCTCACAAGTCACCTAACACTGGCTCTTACTCCAAAGATGGCGGAGAAAGGACCAAACCTACTTCATGGTGATATGGAGGTCTGTGTTGCTCTTGCTGTTCTGCAAAGCAGGGGGCAGGGGGTATTCTGGGACTCTCCTAAATCCAAAGCTCTCCCCTTCCTTTCCACTCTACTCCCTGAATGGGGAAAATGTATACAGTACCAGTCAGCTGTGGAACAATCCTACAATAAGGAATGTAAATGTCATCTGGAAAATGGAGGGAAGGATTATAAACTAACTCTTCACGGGCATGTGCTCCCAGTGGACTCACATTATTTCACTATTCACCTCTAGTTCCTCTTTTGTCTACTTTCTGACTGAAAGAGTATATGTGTGGTATAGATAATGAGACTACACAAGGAGAGAATCCTGGGTTGATTTGAACCAATTCAAAGTTTCCCATGGCAGTTAAATTGTTGCTGTTCATAAGGCGGTGAATAATAGGCAGTATATAGATCAAATAAATAAATGTTTAATTATCCCTCGAACCCCTCAAATCACTACAATTCTCACTGGAATCAAAGGTGGCTCACCCTCTTGTATCATTAACACCATCTTCTTCCCAGCATCTTTTTAAAAAAATGTTAGCAAGTAGCATAGCACTCAAGTGATATACCAGTTTATAAAACTGCAGCGCTTATCTGGCACAGATCTAAATTAGACAAGCATAATAAAAATGTTCAGAGGATAGACAAGACGTGCTCACCTGAGGGGAATGATAATATTACACTGGCATGCTCTTTGGGGGTGGGGGAGGCTGATATGCCAGTACAATGTGAAAGTTTTCCTCAAATAAGTGTGTCTTGTCTGTCTTCCAAACAACATATTTATTATGCTTGTCCCATTAATATAGTATTGGATATGCTTTACAGTTTCACAAGCTATAATATTTATTTAGTGTGATACTTGCCAATTTCATTAAAAAAAGATGTTCCATCATAAGTTTCAAACAAGGACACGCCTTCCATTGCCCCTTTGCACCAATGCAGATGATAACATATACCAAAAGCCAGGAAAAAAAAAAACCCAATAAAAGCAGAATCACTTAGGTGGGGAAAAAACACTAAATGACCATGTAAAAAAGTCCAGACTTACAATTAGCTTATGTCATTTAGAAGACAGAAAATACATCAAATTTAACTCAGTCAGCTCCAATAAATTGCAGTATAGTTTCAAAAAGAGTTATAGTAGTTTGACACCATATTAACTGCCATGGCTTCATTCTACAGGATATCATGGTTCCATATGTTACTGACTTAGAATTTTATAATAAGGGCCTGCAATATATTTCCTTCAACAGCATTAGAGGAACTCTCTAAAAGTGGTGTCCAAGTGCCTCACCAGAACTACATATCCCACAATTCATAGGAGACAATTTACAGCAGATTAAGTGCTGTAGCAGTACAGGTACAATCTCAAACTGTCTCACAGTACACCTCCATCCATCTTCTCCTGTTCTCCCAGTAGTCATCACCTGCTGTTTGTAAATTTATGCCACCTTTCTTAATTATGCCATAGTATCCTGGAACCTCTGTCCCTGCTCACCACATTAACAAAATGCACTGTTATACAAATTACATATTACATCACAGTAAATCACCATGGAGAACATAAGTGGAGAAAACTCTGGGGTCAACAGATGCAAATAGCATGCCTCATGCAAGGATGGTGAGCAAAGCTAAATTTCAATAGAGAAGACCATGTTTGTCGTTCACCACAACATATTATCTTTAGCACATCTTGTTCTGAATTTATGGGGGTTAATCCCCTCTGTGATACATAACATAACTATCAAAAATTGTCCCTTGAAGTATGTAGGGTAGCAAATTTCACATTAACCTGAAATGTGCCTATCACAAAAAGTCACACATCTCTTATCTGAAATTTGACTTAATTTATCCATTCTACAGGAGATACCATGTTGTCAATATTTTTCACTTCAGTTAAAAAGAAAAGTTGAATTTTAAACAGAAAATTGTAACCTATTCCCTAATATGAACATAAATACTAATATGAATACCTAAACTATTAAGGCTAGTTGCATTGACAAGCTTGATGTTTGATGTCTGAGAAATGTTTATAAGATTAATCTAGTTCTTACAAAAAATAAAAATAAGCTTGGATCTCCATTGTAAACAAGCAGAAGGGGAGACACAAAGCTAAGGGAAACAAAATTGATTTAATCTGAATTAACACAAATCAGAACAGCTGATCCTAAAAGCACAAAAGGATGAGCAAAACTAATATTTCCTCCAGTACACACTTCTTCCAGATACGTTCTGAATGTTCATAAAGAATTCACAACCTCATTGCATACCAACTGATTCATGTCTAGTTGTCCAAAATTGAATGTGGACAGGTGCTATGACAACTCTTGTACTGCAGTTCAGTACTGTAGTGCATTAAAATTAACAAGCATATCAATAAAATATATCTCAGCTCATGGCATAACAAGAGTGATACATATTTTGCTATAACACTTAGTGTTCCAATATAGATCGAAAACTATCCATAAACTACTTACATAACGATTAGACAAAATTAGTAGTGCTAACATTTGGCTTTAACACACACATAAGAATTTATTTCTTCCTTTTTCTTCCTTATTTCAGTTCTTGGCATATTTTGACAAGATTGCTGTGTCTAAACTTTATGGAAGGCAAATGTGAAGAAAAAGCTCATTATCAAATTATTCACCGAAACAGACAATAAAAATACAATAGTCTTTGGGGTTCACAGATGGTGTTCTTTCACAGATTTATTTCAGTAGGAGTTTCGGGCAATAAGTCACCCTTTATAAATGTCAACCTACTGGTTTTTCTATACTGAAAGACAGACTGGCTGTAAAATATACTCTACATGTTGGATTATTTCTGTATTAAATCATTTGCTTCCTTGATGTTTTTTCAATCATTAAGTTTGGTAAAGAAACAGAAATGTAATTTTGTTCTTGAGAGCAGAGTGGTACTTTTTGATCAATTGACATTTTTCTCTCCTTTCAGGGGAAGTTTAATTTAACTTCAATATATTAAGTTAAATTGCAAATTGTATGAATAAGTGGGGGGGGGGGTTTGGCAGAAGAAAATGGTTAGGGGATATACAGTAATAAGAAACTCTCCTCTGAAACTTCCATTACGTTCTTCTTGTCCATGTTTCATATGTAGCAGATTATTGTCATCTATGCTAGATTTTAACCAATCATTGCCCTCCAGGAATCAGTAGACTAAAACCCCCATCATCTCCACATACCACATTTTTTCCATCTATAAGATGCCCTTCATGTATAAGATGACTCCCATTTTCCAACCCAAAATTACAGTTTCACAACTGTGTAGTTCTCTCCTCAGCTTACTTGTGTGTATAAAATGATCCTTGATTTTTGGCCCAACAATTTTAGAAAAAAATATAGTCTTATACACAGAAAAACAATGTAGTTTAGTTGCCATGTGCAACTATTGCAAACACAAAATTATGGGAGTATAGGGCATCAAACTGGCAGCTCTTTCACCTCTCTACCATACCCAGTACATCTTCTTCTTTAAGAAAAGTGCTCCATTAGAGCACAGGAATCAAAATGGTTCCCTAGACTTCTGAGTGGTTCATTTGAGGTGAAGAGTGTCTGGAGGCAGCCTCCATCAGAACTAACCCTGCCATATAACTTTGCAGGCTGCCCCAGCTGTAACTCCTTGACATGAGCTGGACTCAGTGATTCATAGGGCCCCTTACAGCTCTGTATTTCTAAGATTATGTTATATATGGTGGGGTTTTTAGAATAAGTAACTTCTGTTTCCCTTCCCCACCAAATGTCCCATGGTTGTGGGGAAGTTATTGGGAAAGTTGTTGAGGAACTATGGGATTGAAGAAGTCTCTAAATTCTGAAAATTGCCAGTGGCAGGAGCATTTATGGGAGGTGGAAATGTAAGAATATTCCAGGCTTCCCACAATGTGTACTCCCCCACCAGCTTCCACATAACAAAAGTACCTCAAGAGAACCTCAGAACCCTCTAAAAGTCAGCTGTTATGGGTTTCAGCCATAATTCATGTATTTATACACCACATTTTTTCCTGATGAGATAAAGGTAACATTCACAGCCCTCTTCTTCCTCACTATATTGTCAAAATAACCTTTTCAGATAGGAGAAGTTGAGAGAAAAAATGGTTTGCTCAAGGCCAGCCAGGGAGTTTCACAGCTCAGTGGGGACTAGTTGAGAATTATTAAACCTCATTAACTTAAACTGTAAGGAGACTGCTATAGTTCAGATTTGCAGCTAACTAGAGAGCATCTACTGTTTGTTTTATTTTATTTTTTTCCATAAACCGAATGAGAAAGACCAAGAGATGAAAACACATTGGGCATATTTTTGTTTTTGAAACTTACATTTGTAACTGTTAAATAGTTTTGGTAATAACTTTTATTACAAGATGCATTTCGGATTTGATATTTGTCTACACTACAATTATGTTTTATCATGGTTGTTATGAGAGGCTATAGATTTGCTTAATAGACTTGGCATTGGAACAAAATTTTTCTTTAATCATTCCTTTTGACTTATTTTACCTTTTCTCAGATATTGATTAGTTTTTTTTTTAAAGAATAGGACTTAATTTCGGCTTTTTGTTTTTTTAAATGGGGACTGGAAGAGATATTGACTAAACCTCAGTTCATTATTCTAACCACTACACCAACTATTATTTTCTATGCACTACCATCAAGAAAGAAGCATAACACAGAAAAATAGGAACAATCATGGTGCTGCATACCAGAAGAGAAAATCTCTATGAATAATGCAGCTTCTTGTGCATGATTGATAATGGGTTTATTGCTCAGGCACTCCTAACATGCTATTTGATATCCTATCAGCCTTATTTTCCCAAAGAAAACAACTGCTGTTGAAACCTGACATATTTATCAGTGCAATGCCAATTCAAGCCGGTTATCTAAATGAGATAGCCTCTTTGCCATCAGAATCTTCTACGAAGCCTTAGGTGCATCACGCAAGTGCATGCACTTGAATCATGATGGGACCAGATTGCTGGCACTCAACATCAAAACGGCTGCAGAGCAGCTTTTAAACTGATAACTGGGGGAAAACGAGAGGAGCTGAGTGGCATCCAGTTTGGAACACCTCACCCACAGGGAATGAGGTTGGAAAGGGTAGAGAATCACATAGAGATGACATAGCAAGTATTAACACTGGCAGAATAGCGGAATGTGACAGTTCGTCTACTGAAAATAAAAGCTGTGGGGGGAGAAGAACAAGGCAGCAGCTGTTGCGGGACCCACTGTACAAGTGCTTCTACGCCAATGCTCAAAGCCTCCGAGCAAAGATGGGAGAACTTGAACATCTGGCAGCTAGGGATAACATTGATATAATAGCCATAACAGAAACCTGGTGGAATGTGGAGAACCAGTGGGACACAGCAATCCCAGGCTATAAACTCTATAGAAGGGATAGAGAGGGGCGGGTTGGAGGAGGAGTGGCCATCTATGTCAAAGAAGGCCTAAAATCCAGCAGAATGAAGATTGACAGAGGGTCTGACTCCACCATAGAATCACTGTGGGTTAAACTAGCAGGTCCCAAGAGTGATGTGATAGTTGGAGTATTCTATCATCCACCAGATCAAAAACTTGAGGGGGACCTTGAAATGAGGAGAGAAATCATGGAGGTGGCTAAGAGGGATAGGATAGTAATCATGGGGGACTTTAATTATCCCCACATTGACTGGGCCAATGCGAGCTCTGGGCAAGAAAGAGAAACTGGGTTTCTCGACTTGCTGAATGACTATGCCTTAGAGAAACTTGTCATGGAGCCCACCCGAGAACAGGCAACTCTAGATCTAATATTGTGTGATACTCAGGACCTCGTCAGGGATGTGAATGTCACTGAGCCTCTGGGGAACAGTGACCATGCTGCAATTACCTTTGCCATGCATGTCGGAGGAAGAGTGTCAACCAAATCAGACATAAAAACCCTTGATTTTCGAAGGGCAAACTTCCCTCAGATGAGGAAACTAGTTAGAGAGAAACTGAAGGGGAGGGTTAGAAGAATCCAATCTCTTCAGAGTGCAACGAAGCCTGTTTAAAACAACAATAATAGAGGCCCAGCACAAGTGCATACCACAAAGAAAGAAGAGCTCATTTAAGTCCAAGAGGACACCAGCATGGTTAACGAGTGGAGTTAGAGAGGCACTAAAGCACAAGGAGAGGTCCTTCTGTAAATGGAAATCCTCCCCAAACGAGGAAAATAAAAAGGAACATGTAAAAAGAAATGTAAAAAGATGATAAGGGAGGCAAAGAAAGACTTTGAGGAATGCATGGCTAGCAATATAAAGGGTAATAATAAAAGCTTCTTTAAATATGTTAGAAGTAGAAAACCTGCCAGAGAACCAATTGGGCCTCTGGATGGTGAGGGAGGAAAAGGGGAGGTTAAGGAGGACTTGGACATTGCAGAGAAATTGAAAGGGTTCTTTGCGTCTGTCTTCACGACAGAGGACCTTGAGCGGATTCCGCTGCCCGAGCTGCCCCTCTTGAGTAAAGAATTAAATCAAATACAGGTTAAAAGAGAGGAGGTTTTAGGACTAATTGATAAATTGAGGATTAACAAGTCACCGGGCCCAGATGGCATCCACCCAAGGGTCATTAGGGAACTGAGAAATGAAATTGCAGATCTCTTAACGGTAATATGCAACTTGTCTCTTAAAACGGCCACGGTGCCGGGGGACTGGAGGATAGCAGATGTCACACCAATTTTTAAAAAAGGAAGGAGGGGGGACCCGGGAAACTACAGGCCAGTTAGCCTTACATCTGTCCCAGGGAAGATGGTGGAAAGCCTCATCCAAGAGAAAATCTTAAAACACATAGAAGAACAAACTTTGCTGAGAGAAAATCAGCATGGCTTCTGCAAGGGTAAGTCTTGTCTGACAAATCTTGTAGAATTTTTTGAAAAGGTCAGCAGCAATGTAGATTTGGGTGAACTGGTGGATATAGTCTATCTGGATTTTCAAAAGGCCTTTGACACAGTCCCTCACCAGAGGCTGCTGAGAAAATTGCACAGTCAGGGGATAAGAGGGCAGGTCCTCTTATGGATTGAGAACTGGTTGAGATCCAGGAAACAAAGAGTAGGTGTCAATGGGAAATTTTCACAATGGAGAGAGGTGAAAAGCGGTGTGCCCCAGGGCTCTGTCCTGGGACCGGTGCTTTTCAATCTGTTCATAAATGACCTGGAGACAGGGATAAGCAGTGAGGTGGCCAAGTTTTCCGTGTGGTAAAAACCAGAGAAGATTGTGAAGAGCTCCAGAAGGATCTCTCCAAACTGGGGGAATGGGCTATGAAATGGCAAATGTGTTTTAATGTAGCCAAATGTAAAGTAATGCATATTGAGGCGAAAAGTCAAAACTTTATCAACTCATGTGCTCTGAGTTTTCCGTGACAGATCAGGAAAGAGATCTTGGTGTGTTGGTGGACAGCTCCATGAAGGTGTCTACCCAATGTGTGGCAGCGGTGAAGAAGGCCAATTCCATGCTAGGGATCATCAAAAAGGGGATTGAAAATAAAACAGCCAACATTATAATGCCATTATACAAAACAATAGTAAGGTCACACCTGGAGTATTGTGTACAATTCTGGTCACCGCATCTCAAGAAAGACATACTGGAACTGGAAAAGGTGCAGAAGAAAGCAACTAAAATGATTACTGGGCTGGGGCACCTCCCTTATGAGGAAAGGCTAAAACATTTGGGGCTCTTTAGTCTGGAAAAAAGGCGCTGGGGGGATATGATTGAGACGTACAAAATAATGCAGGGCATGAGTAAAGTGCATAGAGGGAAGCTCTTCTCCCTCTCACAAAATACCAGAACTAGGGGACATCCACTCAAATTGAGGGCTGGGAGAGTAAGAACAGACAAAAGAAAATAGTTTTTCACCCAGAGCGTTGTTAGTCTATGGAACTCCCTGCCACAGGATGTGGTGATGGCATCTGGCCTGGATGCCTTCAAAAGGGGATTGGACAGATTCCTGGAGGAAAAGTCCATCACAGGTTACAAACCATGATGGAGATGTGTAATGTCCAGGCTTAAAACCAGGGTACTTCAAGGGCCAGATGCAGGGGAGTGGTATCAGGAGACAGATATCTAGTCTCATGCGCTCCCAAACGCATTTGGTGGGGCCACTGTGAGATACAGGAAGCTGGACTAGATGGGCCTTTGGCCTGTTCCAGCATGGCTCTTCTTATGTTCTTATGTTCTTAACTGCAAAGAAGTGCACAGCGTTGGAATAACCCTCTGCTGAAGGAGCTCCTTGTCACAAAGAATACAGACAAAAATGTGAATCAGGTAGGAAAGAAGTTTACATTAACCAGGAGTGCTTATACACCCAGTTTGAGTTCCAATACATCCCATTTGAGGCTTATAAGACTCTTAACTAGAGTGCACTCTAATTTTCTTCTATCACCAGAATAAAATAGTATCCACTGGTGTGTTCAGATGAAGTGTATGCCTGATTGCATAGAGATGCAGGGAGTGATCTCTCTTAACATGACCCTTGCATCTACTCATTCTCAACCTTTTATTGGCCACAGCTGTAAACAGAATATAAAAGAAATACAGTACAGTATAGGCCAAATCAGGATTGTATAAGTGAAATAACATATAATGTAGAGATTGACATAAACTGCTGAACCAACCATTTGTACTGGTTTGTTTTTCAGCTGTGTGTTGTGCTTTTAAAATCCACCTTTCCCAGGTGGGTCCCACTCAGAGACAGGGCTGGGCTGGGCTGTACCAAACACCCCTTCAATTGAAAAATAAACCAGCATGAACCAGTAGTTTGGAGGTTTGTGCCCATTTCTAATAACAAATCTTATAAGATGATGTGTGAAGAATTAATTGCTTCCAGCCCATGGCTCCCTTCAAATGTCCCATGGATTCCGACCCCCCCCCAGGCCATTTGGCCCCCACTGAGAATGTGTGTGCTAGAGAATCACTCCAGTTCAGTCCCCAGAAGTCCTTTTTTAGCCCAGCTTGGACATAGATTGAAGTCAGGCTAGAGCACTACTGCCCATGCACTGTGTGATCGCCAGGAAAACAATAAGAGTTGATCACTTCTCAGTCAGTGTCAACTGTGATCTATTTCCCCATGATATCATACCTTCATAACTTTTCTATTGCCATTTTTGAATAATGTGTATGTAACTCTCATGGCTAAAGATGAATGTATTTGAAAAAGACATATTAATAGCAGTGTGTATTTTTGGATAATAGTTACATAATTGGATAAACTGACAGAAAACAAATCTCAGTCACTTTTAATTTCTCTTATTAAAGTACAACAAATAGACTTTTCGGTACTGCTACTGAAAAGTCTATTTGCTGTATTTTAATATGTTTATATGAGAGGGAGGATAGAGCACAGTCCTTCATATCCTACTGAGCTGCAACTCACACAAACCCTTGTAATCATAAGCACGATAGTAGGATTTTGGTCCAAAACAAACAAAAAACCCAAAACTAAATCTGATATATTATGAAGCAGCCTAAAAGTGAATTTCTATTCATCTTCTGAATTGTTCAACTGATTGGAAGGGATTTCGTTCCCTAGTACACAAATATTAGCAAGGCATACTTACTGTGACATCCAAACTCCAAATATAGATAGGCTGGTGATGAGACATATATGACTCTCTCACACACACACACACATGTATAGATATCCTCCCAATGCATGCTGAGTTTCTGGATGTAAGAGTTCCCTCTTTTCTTCAGTATACATATTTGTTTTGTCTTTAAATTAAAATCTGTTTCCCAGTTCACTGAAGCAGAGAATAATCATTGAAACTATAGACCGGTGTGAGAATCTCAAACAGTACCATGAATCAAACCATGCAATAGAAAAAGCACGCCAGCAGAAGATGAAGACCTCTTCGTGTTCCAAATAGAGATGAGCACAAAACGAACAATTTTTCGTTTCCATTTTCGTTTTTTTGTTTCATTACATAATGAAACGACAAACAAATTTTGTCTCTGAAATGAAACGAAACGAACAGAAACACCGGAAATTTTGTCGTGCGTTTCGTTCCCGTTACTGCAATGAGTGAATTGCTTAAAATCCTTAAAAAATCAGAAAAAAATGAAATATATGGTAACAAAATGGTAATGAAACGAGCGGAAATGAAAATGATTTTTTTTCAAAAATTCATGAAAAACGGAAACGAACCAAAATGGACCCTCCAAACAACAAACAACAAACAAAATGCAATTTTTTTGATTCGTGCCCATCTCTAGTTCTAAATATGTGAACCACAGCCAGATCTTTGTGACTAAGGAACTGTACTTTTAAAAAGGCCTGTATTTAATCTCAGCAGCCAATACTGAAACAGAACAAACTAATTTGCAAGGTATAGAGGGTATAACAAGCTGTTGCTGTGACAATCAAACACCCTCTAGGAATTCCTTCTTGTCATGGTGAGTTGATACAGGTAACATGAGGGAAGGGCTGCTACAGACAATATTCTTTCTTTTTAAGATAAAAGTTTCTCCCTCCAGTGAATTAAATGTGGAAGCCTTTGGAAATGAGGCAATTCAACATATAAATTAGACTGATTCCACTCTTTTTGTGGGTCAATAAGAATTATGCATTTCCCATCTAAATCTTTATAAGAGACATGTATGGAAACAAATACTGGAATTGAAAATTCCTTGGTGTTCCACTTGCACAGCCAACTCTGTCTCAATGGTTGTTAATGATTTTCATAATTAAACCATGAGGTTTTGAACACATATAGAAAATTGACTGATAGTTTAGAATAACACATGACAAAACCACTCTTTGGAAAATCAAACCACAGTATTGGGAAACCAATCTTGCCAATAAAGAGGATGTCACATGAGGTCAAAACATCACCACCTTCCAGAAAAATACAGAATGCCGTCCAAGCAACTGATGAAAATAAATGGACATGTCAAAAGGAATATTTAAAATGAGCTCTGAAAGTGAGACCATAATGAGGAGTAGAAGAATGGAGAGCCTAATTGGGAAGTGTAATACCAGCTTTTCTTCTTCTTAGCCAGTCAAATCTTGTATTTGATGAGGATTTCTGCTCCTCATTTCCTCCTCCTGGTGTGTAGAAACTTCCATCCTATTGTTCTTCAGAATCTTCACCTCTCCTGACCATTTTGATCCAGTTAAAAGTAAAATAGTGCATGAATCAAAAGTGGAAATCCCTTACCTTGAAAAGGTGCTGTCAAAAGTGGTATTTTGATGGGAGATAAAGTCAGCACATGACATGGCTGAGCATTTGTTGATGGTCCCCGACGGCTGTCAGCATCAACTGACAACATGGCTGCTGCAAAGGCAATGGTCTGGTTGCTGCCAGCTTGCTTAAGACAACCACCTGTGGAATGACCAAGAATAATCTGTGTTATTTCCAAAGATATTGGATCTTAGAAATACGCATGAAGTCAGTTAGGGAAGAAGGAAGAAGAGTGAGAGAGAGAGAGAGAGAGAGAGAGAGAGAATGCACATTTGAAAAATAAAGAGGGAGGAAGGAGGAGGAGGAGGAGGAGAGAGAAAAAGAGAGTGAAAGAAAGTGTGAGCAGATTAACACAGAAAGCAGCTGCAGAGGGGATAATGAAATAGATCTGGAGAAGAAGGGAGAGAGAGAGATAGAGCACATGCAGGAAGAGAACATGGGAAGTTCTCTTGGGCTTAAACCAGAAAAATGACAAATCAGGATGGTTCATGATACCCATGAACCATGAGTCACCCACAAACACTGGAAAAATGAACCAGTTCATAGTTCTTTTTTTCTGGATCTTGCCTGGGGGTTGGGGGTGGTGGAGAGAACCTCATGCCAGCTTCCTGTCCTCTTCCCACTGCCCCCTTTACCTTCCTACCTGGTCCTGCTACTCCTTCCTTCTTTAGAATCTGTGACCCAGTGCCATCTGTCTCTGTGCATGCACAAACATTTCAGCTGGTAGTACCAGAGGGTGAAAAGGAGAAGGTGGCAGGACCAGGTGGGGAGGTGTCGGGGGCAGCAGGAAGGGGGTAGGACATCAATTTTGTCAAAAAAATGAAGCTTTGAGTAGAAAAAAGGTTGGTGCATCATTTTGTTTTGATAAAAGAAAATCCCCAAACCAAAATATGTACCAAACCACAAACAAGTCCAGTCTGTGGGAGTTTTCAGTTTGTAGCTCAGTTCATGCCTTCTTTATTCAGGTCCATTCAGCTTTGGCTGTGGCTCCACTTGCAATAAGTAGAGCAGTGGTGTCCAAACTTTGGCCCTCTAGATGTTTTCGACCACAACTCCCACAATCTTTTGTCATTGGCAATGCAGACTTGGATTTCTGGGAGTTGTGGTCCAAAACATCTAGAGGGCCAAAGTTTGGACACCCCTGAAGTAGAGGTATAATGAGCCTTTGGCACTCCAGATATTTTGGACTACAGTTCCCAGAATCCCCAGCCTGCATTGCCCATTTCAGAGGACCATGCCAGTTGTAAGCCAAAACCTCTAGCCTGCCAAAAGTTTGCCACTCCTTCTCTAAGGTATTGCTCATCAGCAGCACCAGGTTACTCTTAAAGAGATATAGCTCAACAGGGAGAAAAATGGAACATAACTAACAGTGTGTAAACTACTTCACTGTGATACATCTATGCCAAATACTCAAGAATGAGACCTCCTTTAAGTTTATTTCACACATGCATATATTTGTTCAAACTGTTAACAAGTTGTTCATTGAATAACCAACACAAACAAGACAGAGAAAACTAGAAATAACTGGCAACATTAACAACTCTACAGAGCAACCAGGCCGTTCTATCTATTCATGGCCATTACTCAAATACCCAAAGGTTTTCCAAATAAGTGAGCCTTCATGCATTTTAGATGCAATCTGAAAATATAAAGCATGTCATCAACATGTATTTGCAGAGGCATATATTATTGAAGTGGTCCACTTGCCAAGAAGCTGAGATTGACCGTAGCACTTACTGAGGTTTGTCTCAATTGTCATGTGTTAAATGGCCCTTACATTTTCCCCTGAAATGTAATAAATGAGTGCATTCCAAAAGCAGAAGGGATCCTGCTAAGAGAAATTCTCAAACAAGGCACAAGTATGATTGCAATGAAGAAGTACCAACCTTTCCACTCATAACTTTCTCTTCTGCTAAAGAGGTTTAGGGGAGACCTTTAGTACTTAATCATGGCTATATATATGAACTAAACAAGGAAAGGGGTAGTAAAAACCTTGAGGAAAGTTAATTTGACAAATACCATCTGTTACCCTCCCTACACTGTGTTGTGTGTTCAAAAATTAAACAATCATTAGCTTATGATGTCATTTAGCAAATGTTTTCAGTTGAGGCAGAAATCCTTTAGGCATTAAACAGCAGCTTAGCAATTTTGTCAAGAGCCCTGTTTGAGCTAGTTCATGACTTTTAGGCATTTTGTCGCAATGATGTGTATGAGGCTGTGTTCTGAACCCATCAGTTAGCTTGCCTCCCAGACCTTATTCTGTTATCTCCCATAGTCCCAACAGCTTGTTGCATTTAATGACCACGCTAATGTATTTTAAAAGTCATGGGTTGTGTTTCACTTATTTCCTCCAGGTGGAAATAACTGGTACACTGAGAAAGATATATTGGTGAGCCTAATGTTTTTTCTGCTTCTAAAAGAAGACAACCTTTCAGTAGGTAACAGGACTGACAATCCCAGTGCAGAGGAAAAGGAGGTAAACAGGACGAAAGAAGTGCACGGTTAAACTATGGAATTCTTCACGAGAGGTGATGCTAACCATTAATTTGGGTGGCTTTCAAAAAGAATTGGGTGACTATGTAGAGGATAAATCGCTTGGTGACTTCTATGCCCATGAGCTCCTAACAACACCTGAGGCAACAGGCCTCCAAAAGCTACTTGCTAGAAGACATCATAAGTGGGATGGTTCTCATTTGGCTTGGGAGCTTCCCAGAGACATTTGGTTGACCAGTGTGGATACAATCTTCTGGAGCAGTCTTCATTCTGAAGTAATAGGGTATTCTTTTGTCATGTTCTTTTGTGACTTATTACCAAGACAGTGTATTCCCAGGCCCTAAGCAGCATAGTAAATGGACTTTTGTTGTATGAGACTATTGTCTGTCTAAAGTCTGCTCTAAAGTCTGACTCTGAGCCATCTCTCTACATGAAAAGCATTAGAAACTGAATTCTGTAACAGGCCTAGGTTAGAATACTTAGAACCAAGAGCTATAGTGAGAAAGAAGAGAGAGAAAGAGTGGAATGAGAAAGTTATAAGCAAGTGTCCAGAATAGGAAATTATAGCACACAGAAGTTTGTATTTGCTAGGTCAGCTCATATTTTCTGAACATATAGCCTATCAGAGAAAAACTGCACTGTACAAATTGTAGTTGCATTTCAGCACTTATTTTTATTTTGTATTTTATGAAATAAAAATATTTTATGTTTTATTTTATGTGTTCCTGTGCATGCTCAGTTGTTTATTTTGGAGCTTTCCATATAGAAGTATAAAAGAGTAACTGGCTACTCAGGGAGACCCACTTTGCACATACCAGTATATTGTGTGCTAGTTATTCTTTGCTTTCAAAAATAATAATATTCTATTGTTTTCTTATTATGATTGACACACATTCACTGGCTAGTGGTCGTAAAACAGACCAGTGAACACAAGATGGGCTGAAGGGCCATCTTTTTCCATCAGTTTGGTGTCATGGGCAGGATAAGTGGCTGCAGTTCTCTCTAAGAGGTCTCAATAAGGGTGAAAAGGACAGTGTGCTAAAGATACATTTTTCCCAGTTAAGCTGTTCCTCCCCAGCCCAGACTGCTTAAGCAAGACAAGTCACTTTTCTTTTATTGTTCTCCCTCCTCCCTAAAATTGTGTTTTAAATGGTGGAAGAACATAGTTATTTTCTGGGAATGTTAGCAAAATCTCCTAGGATTACCCTGTCCTATGGACAGGAAGTTTAGTTTACAATAACAATGGAAAAAAGAATTCTAAGTCTCCCTTAGGTTCAGTTGGAAAAATTAGCCTGACAGTATAGTAGTGGTATAGTAATTATGTTGCTTAATTTCTGTTTTCACTGTTTTTATCTTATATTTGTAGTATTATTTTATTGTTGATTGTGTTATGAACCACACAGAGTAGCCTTCAGCTAGATGGATGGAATGAATGAATGAATGAATGAATGAATGAATGAATGAATGAATGAATGGCAATATTATGTCTCAAGGTATGTTTCTTTAAAAAAATTCCTTGTCTGAAAAACTAAAATGATTAGTTATATGAGGATTCTAATTTGCAGTGGTCACAAAATGGGTATTTTGACCAAGATAAAAGAAATTACCTTAAGGTTGTTTTTTTTTAACTTAAACAACATCCTAAGCAGATGTGTTACTGGTACATTGGGTGTGATGAGGTTTCATTCAGACAGCAAGAATCAACATTGCCAGTCTCAGATATATCAAGAGAACAATTGATGAAGCTAATAAGAAATTTAAACAACAGGAACAGAAAAACACATAGAGTGTTTCCCCCCAATATATATTATATAAATTATATTTTATAATTATGTACAATTATGTACATTTTATGTCTTGTTTTAGCTAAGCACACCAAAACATCTGCCCCAGCAGTAGAGGATGTCCTTCAACTAGTTACAAACCCAGAAAGTCCACATGACAAAGCTCAACCTGAAAGCCATCCACCCCAGGAATCCCTTCTTGTGCAAGTGCTCCATCACCAGATTCTCTTGAGCAAGCTTCATCTGTTCCTCCTTGTCCTCTAAGCCCCCAATTCTGCTTCTTCAGCCTTTTCAATTCAATTCCTGAATGCTTTGTTAAACAAGATTTTTCCGTCCTTAATTCTAGTGGAACTGTGGTCTCTAGATGAGATCTCATTGTCTCAGTTAAATTACTATCGAGATGCTACATTTAAGCAAATAGCCTTGGCAGCTGAAATGAAGTCTGTTTGAGAGATGTGGCTGGGAACCATCAATGGTTGACATACAACAAAAAGCACTTTCCTGGAGCAGTATATTTTAATCAGGAAAGATCATATCCAAAGCTGAAGCAAGATCAAGTATCAGGGCAATTTCCAATAGGCATGTTTCCAGTTCCTGCTGGCAGCTAACCTCAATCCGTGCATGTTCCATGCATGGCCTGCCGCAATAATTACAGCTATAAATATTGTTCTTCTTACATTAGAGACAGCTCTCTTTTATTTGCTAAGGAGCTCCGTTGTCTTATTAGCCAGTACAATCCTTCATGGACTGATCTGGACTGGTTATTTAAAAGTGTTCTTAATATTCCTGAATACAATATTGGCCCCCAGCAAGCCTGCCAAACAGGTCAAGATCAGCAGCTTCATGTGGATCATCAATGGTCAGATGATCTTCCACTATTATCTCAGAATGCTGAACAATGCAAGACACTAGCTGCTGACTTAAACTGTTTATTTAGAGCAGTACCTGAAGTTTTCCTGCACATGGAAATAGGTCTAAAATTCAAATTGTTTGCTATCTGCAGTCTGCAGCAGTATTCTGTACCTGACTCTGAGGATCAGCCTGCTCTGCTTACTTCCAACAATGACAAGCCAGCCCACTGCAAATTTATGAGACATTAGTTAATGAACCTCATGATGTAGTGGTTAAACGACTATGCTGCAGCTATAACTATGCTCATGATCTGGGGTTCAATCCCTGGCAGCCAACTCATGGTTGAATCAGCCTTCTATTCTTCTGAGGTTGGTAAAATGAGTACAGTATTTAACTTACCAGGGGTTGGCAATGTGTAGCCTGCATACAAAAATTGTGACCCACCCAGAAAGTGCTTTAAGTGCTATAGGGGTGGGGTATATAAGCAGAACATTTTTCTTTTTCTCTGAACCATGTTTGGGGCTCCAACTGCTGTAGGAAGGATGTTAGGCGATTATTATACAAAGCCAGGGCATTTGAAAAATTAATGTAGAGCTAGTCAATGTGCAGCTGCAATTCAGACTAAAAACTTACATTAGTTGCATCCTCCTTCCTCAAGACATTTGAGTTCCACCCAATCTGTACCCACCTAGCACCAGCACCACCTCAACAAATTATTTCTTAGTCTAATTCATGGCGACAAGCAACTACCCAAATGTTTGTAACAGAATCAGTGGCAGAAATTCCTTCAAAATATACTGAATATTGATTGAGCCAGGAGTTGTTATAATTCCCATTGAAATTAATGACCCAACAGTAGAATTTTCTGGTGGATATGAGTACACAGAGATTTGTTTTAAATTCCCAATTTTTCCCCTAGCCCATCAAGCCCATCTGTCCTTGCTGTTGGGGTTGAAGGAAACCCCATGTCCCAACCACTTTCTCATCGTACATCTATTTCCATTGAACATTTAACAGAGGAACATGCTTTAATTTAACCACCACAGTTGCCTTGCCTGTAAACCTGATAGGGGTGGATATTATGTTTAAACTGAATGACACTTTATAATGACAACATCCCCATTTTCTTCTCTCATATTCAGAATTCTCAGACTGTAGGACCCCAATAAAGCCCAGGAAAGGAGGGCCCCTCAGCTTGCCCAGTTTTTTCCTCCCTTCAAATGATGCTGAGCTTCTTAAAACCATACATCTTTTCATATTTCTAGGAGGGGAAATTATCTTTCCTTCAGATACCCAGTATCCACTTTCAAAAAAAAAGCAGAACAGGACATAACTCCAGTTATTGAGTCATCCCTAGCTCAAAATTTAATTGAATCATGTACTGGTCTTTGCAATACACCAATCCTACGAATAAAGAAGGCTGGAAGAGTTTATGAACAGGGATGTCAACTCTGATGATTTGTTGTTCAGGTTCTCAATTTAATTAGCACATTTGTTATTCCTAGATCTCCAGTGGTGCCAAACCCCGTTATCTCTTCTTGCCTCTATTCCAACGAATTCTAACTCTTTTCTTGTCAGTGACATTTGTAATGCTTTCTTTTCTATTCCAGGTCATGAATACTCTCCTAGCATTCACCTTCTAGGTTGCAAAAGCCTTTACAGTTAAGTTACAGTGGGTTTTTTCCTTCTGCTAAATGTCTGGGACATGTTACAGCTGACAAAATCCAAGCAGTATTTGATTTCCCACTGTCAATCACAAAGTGCTAGTTCTGTCATTATCTTGGAATGGGCAACTATTCTCATCACTGGATTCATATCTTTGCAGAAATTGCTAAAACTTTCTATGTCATTCTTCACCATAATATTGCAGAACTGAGGGTTGCTGTGGGTTTTTCGGGCAGCGTGGGTGTGTTCTGGAGGTTTTTCTTCTTCCTAATGTTTTGACAGACTCTGTGGCTGGCATCTGCAGAGAGAAGGATTGCAGGGAGCTAGAATTCTGTCTGTGCTCTGAAGATGCCAGCCACAGAGACTGGCAAAATATTAGGAAGAAGAAAATCCTCCAAAACATGGCCAAACAGCCCCCAAAACCACAACAACCATCTGATCCCAGCCATGAAAACCTTCAAGAATACTTATTCCGGAACCCTTTGCTCATACTCCTGTGATCCTGGCTGTTTTTCATTCCCTTCAATGTTGTATGGCTTCCTTTCCTGCTCTAGCACTTCCAGACTTCTCCCTTCCTCTTCTGTCATGAAATTGATGGGGCAGCTTCAGGTGTATTGTATGAACCGTTAAAACCTCAAATGTGCCCTGTTGCTTATTTTTCAGCTCTCCTGGAGCCTGCAGCTGTGAGATATGCTCCTTATCTCCATGCACTAGCTGCTGCTCCTCTACTGGCCCAGATACCAGCAATTCTTACCTCAGGCAATTCAATGGTTCTCCAAGTACCCCATTTAGTAGCTTCTTTGCTCTCTTAACCTCAGACCTAATGCATTTCAGTTCAGCATTAAACTGAATATGAAAACCCTTTTCTCCCCAACCCTGTTCTCATGATTCAATTTTATTGTTATTTCTGCTACTATCCTGCTCCTTTCCTCTGATAGTACTCCAGAAGCCCTTCCTCTTCCTGACTGTATTTTGTTATTCTCTGAACATTTTCACCCCCACCCTGATTTCCAAGAAAAGCCACCTGATAACCCTGACCTTATTTTGCTTGTTACCAAGATAATGCTGGTGTGCTCTATGTTGCTGCTACTGTTGTCTCTTCTTTGTCTTTGAGGCACATTCTCTCCCTTCTCTTTGATCTGCTCAAGTGTTGAACTCATTGCACTTACTCATGCCTGCCTACTAGCCTCTAAGCAATCTGTTGCTTTTTAACACAGGCAGTCAGATTGAGGCATTCCTCACACAAAGGGCAAACACTCTAATGGTTGCTAAGAAGTTATTAACAGATTTCCATTCTCAATTTGGATTGCCCTCCCTACTGTTGCCAGACGAAAGTTCACAGTTTATCACCGATGTCAACAAAACAGTTTCTAAGGCCTTAAACATGACATGGAAGCTACATACTCCCGATCATCACCAGTCAAGGGCATATGCGGTAAGACAAAATGTTGGCATCAAAATACAACTGGGAACATTCTGCCAAGATACAGGACTGAACAGGGCAGAAGTGTTTCCTTTGTATTCATGGGACTGAGTACATCAAACATAATGCATGCACTGACACCACAGGAAATAATATTTGGGAGGCCTATGAGACACCCCCACAAGGACCCCCCACAACTTACAGGATCTGGAAACTTGTGTTTATGACTATGTTCTTTTTCAGAGTTGTTAAAAAAACTGTTACCAGGTGTGTGACTCTCTGCCACCAACTGATATTCCATGGTCATAAAACTGAGCCTGGAAACCAAGTGTGTCAGAGCACACTGGTGGAAACGTTGCTTAGCACCAAAGTTGGCTGGTCCATTTCAGGTACTCCTGGTGATTGATATGACTATTTTATAGAAGGAACATGCAGACATGATCCACTCTCACCCTTCCCTGTGGGTGTAAAAGCATTCACAATAGAGATGGGCATGAAACAAAAAAATGGCATTTTGGTTTTTCGTTTGTCGTTGAGAGGTCTGTTTCGGTTCGTTTCCATTTGTCGTCAATTTTTTTGAAAAATTTCATTAGGGTTTTTCGTTTTTTGTTTGTTGTTTCTACCTGCTTTTGCATGATTTTTAAAGCATTTCCGTGCGCAGGCATCCCCCAATGCCCCAGACCAGAGGGAAAACACGGGAAAAAATGGATGCTGGCAGAGACACAGTATAGACTAGGTATGCAGGGAGGCTGCAAAGGCAGCGGCGGGCATTGCCCAGGGTGCAAGGCAGCTACAGAGTGACTGCACGGGCAAGGGAGGGTACTCACCGAGAGGTACGCAGCAAGCACGCACACAGGGAGGCTGCAGGACTGAAGCTAGAGTCGCAGAGACAGCAATCCCACCCTAACTCCCACCAGAGACTGCAAGGAGGGCGGGGGCTAACAGACCTTTTTATGCCCTCTGTGGCTGCCAGACCTGCCCGCCCAGTCTGCAACCTGGGCATGCTATTGGTTGAACATGATCCCATCACATGGCTTGCCTCCATTTTGTGGCTGGTGGCGACATCCATTTTAAAGGGAAAAGAAAAATACATTGCGATGGGAGAAGACAAAAACAAACATTTTAAGGACCCCAACCCCCTGGTAGGTATTATTAGACAATATAAATAATTATCGCTGCATTTTTACGGATGCCCAGGGCGTTTTTTAACATTTAAAACAGCTCATTTCATTGCACGTCGCCATTAACGGAAACGAAACGTAACAACCAGAATTTTCGTGGTTCTGTTCCTTTTGTTTCATTTTCAACACATTTTTGTTTGTTATTTCATTACATAACGGAAACGACAAACGGTAATGGAAACAAAAAATGTTCGTTCTGTGCCCATCTCTAATTCACAATTCTTCATTGGTTGACAGAGCAGAGAAGGCATTCAGTTGACTTGTGAGCAAAATGATTGGACTTTTGCTTTTCTTGTTTGCTGGATTTTATTGCATAATATTGCCCAAGCTGGGGAAGCATTTGTTGACAACTGGTATTGGAACCCTTTGATTCAACTTTATCAGGTTTGGGCCAAAACTTTTAATTTGACTCACTGCTGGATATGTTAATGACTCCATGCTACTTTGGACCAGGATAAGGACTGGTGGACAGCCCTTAATGCATCGCAGATGCTACCTGGATGAGTCTGGGTGGGGTGGGGATTGTTGTGGGCCCTACATTGTAACTCTCTAATCAAACTCCATTCTGTATTCCAGATTGAGGCTGGCCAGTGCAAATACATCAAAACACAAACTTTCCCATATGTATAAGCGTTAAAGGGGGAGTTAATGAAATGAATCATGTGTTAGTAGCAGAGTGCCATTTTTTTTTATTCAGACTTAATTTAACTGAGGGCTTGTTTAACTATATTAGAAATTATAAGAATTCTTGGATTACATTTTACTTGGGAAATACAGCATCTCAAATTATCCTATTAAGTATTGTTTGTATGTACACACTAGTTTACAGAGTGGCTGCAGTTACTGTAACTAAGCGTAAACCCCATGCCATTATCCCGGGAATTTGGAAAGTTACTTATGGGGGGAAAAGAACAATCCATGAGACATTAACTGTCACTGATAAGGATTGTTGCTGTAGAAATATATTTAGAGCCATAATTCCGGGAACAGAGATTTCTGAATTGGGGGTGGGGGATTTTTGATAATATTTCTGCTTCTCTTGAAATTCTTGAGACTGAAGCTGTACAGGCCTTGGTAACATTGCAGGTAGACATGGGCACGACTTGGCGAAATTGTCGTTTCCATTTTCAGATATCGTTTCCGTTACGTAATGGAAACGGTAACGACAATTAAGCTGTCAGAACTTGAACTCGAACCGAAAAAAGAAAAATTGGGTCTGATTTGTCGTTGTCATTCCTGGCATCACACGGCGATCGCGTGATGCCAAGCGGCACAGAAAAAAAGTTTTAAAAATAAAAAAACCCGATTCCCGGCCAAAAAAGCAGGCGAAAATATGCCTGTCTGAGGGCACCTACCAGAGGGGTGGTTTCGGGGGGGGGAGTCCACAGCCTTCCCCCCTCCTGTCCTGGGCTGCTGGTACCGGGATGGGAGGGGGCATCCTCGGCATCTCCATTTGCCATGCGGTGCGGGGGGATCCAAAATGGCGTCTGCAATAGTTTTTTTTGAAATCGTGGTCCAAAAAACCACCAAAGCACCACAGAAACATGCGAAAATTAGCTATTTTAAATGCTTGAATTTTACAGTAGCAGCAGTGGGTTTTTTATAGCAGTAAAAGGTCGCACTGATTTTATTTTATTTTTATTTTTATTTTTATTTTTTTACACCTGCGCAATGATGGGCTGTCTATGGGATGGGACCATGCAAATTTTTGGACCCATTCTACCAATCGCATGGCCAGGTTTTGACTGACACTTCTGGATGTGCAAGAGGGCATAAAAAGGTGAGGCACTCCCAGAAGAGTCACAGTCCAGGCTTGGATATGGGTGGGAGAGGGCTGTGTGTAGCTGGCTACCGTGCTAGACTAGTTTCAATTTCGTGGAGCCTTTAGATTTCAGTTAGGCAGGCAGGGAAGGAATTGATTCAATTGAATGTTTAGGAAATAATCAAATCAAATCAAATCAAATCAACCTTTATTGGCATTAAAATAAAATAAAACAACACAACAAGAGAAAATGAGGTACCGCAAGGAGGGTAATCAAACATGGAACTGGTGATTCTAATATATGCATTAGCTACTTAAGCCAATGAGATGGGGAATAGGGAAGCCCAGATCCTCGTGCTGCTATAATTTCAGAGGCAAAGGAGGCCACCTCATCCAGATAAGAGGTGACTTGTGTAGAGAGAAGGAACCTAAGCTTAACCCAGCCTTCCCACCCTTGCATTCTATCGAGGATCGAGGATAGATATTTCTTACGAAGTGCATTGTGGGTTGGGCAATGAAAGAAGATGTATTCAAGCGTTTCAACGGCATTAGTTTGACATGGACAGATCCTCTGGAAGTAAGGGATTCCTTTGAACCTGCCTGACAATAGTGCTGAGGGGAAGGAATTGCATCTGGCAAGTGAATAGGCTCTGAGTGCTTCAGGACATGTTAGGTAAGTCAGAAAAAAAGCAGGCTTCCCAGGTAGGACTGGGATGTTAAATTGAAGTGGGGAGCTGGTTTGCTGCACAGTTCCTGCCATTCGATGTTCAATAGCCTGTCTTTAATAGTCCTATATGCTTCAGATTGACTTAACATGCCAAGCTGCTCAATGTCCAATCCCGCTACTTTAAGAGTGGTAAGAACATCGGAGATCTCGACTGGGAGGTCAGGATCTATCAAAAGTTGATATAATAAACGGGTATGAACTGGGTTGTAAAGGATTCCAAGCCAGAACTTAATAGCTCTTAATCTGGCCAAGGTCTTCAGCCTTATCATGCCAGTTTCTAAGCAAAGAACAGCGTATGGGACACATTTAGGGAGGCCTAGGATTCTTCTCAAAAAAAAGGCTTGAATACTCTCCACTGTGCGATCTATAGCTTTATACCAAATTGGTGATGCATATAAGATTTGAGATAGGTTTTTGGCCTTAAATATTGTCAGGGAAGCTGGTACATACCGATTGCTATAGCTAAAAAAGAATCATGAGATTGCGCTAGCAGAGATCTTGCTTGAATTTAGGACATACTTGCGATGGGAGAACCAGGTGTGCCTATAGTTGTAGTGAACACCCAGGTACTTAAATGACTTTACCTGCTCTATAACATTACCCTTACAAAGCCATTTGTGGGCAGTCCATTTTCTTGCAAAGACCATAATAATAATAATAATAATAATAATTCCTTTCATTCTCTGTCTGCTGTCGGGAATAGCAACACAGTTTATTCTTTTTTATTCTCCTGCAGTTTGTTAGGATTTCTTTTCTGATAGTGCTTCAAAGGGGGGGAGGTTTGAGTGGGAGGGGAGGTGTGGATTTATTTTAAAAATTTCATTTGCTTGATGGCAAGCCAAGGTCCTTTCATACCCTGCCTGCAGCTCTGCTGTGGGTGCACTGCCCACTTTGTTTGCAATAAAAATTGCAATTGCTTTATTCGATGCAGTCTTGTGCAGCAAATCAGTTTAAAGTGTTTTCCGCCTGCTCTGGGTCATTGCGGGACCCGCGCCCGGCACCTGCGTGCCCGCCGCCTGTGCGCCTGCGCGCCCGCCCCTCCCCCTGCCACTGCCGCCGCCCACCCATGGCCCCCACCCCACCACCCCGCCCGCCGCCTAGGGCGCAAAAACACCTAGCACTGGCGGGACGCCACTCGCTGGGACGTCAAATCGCGTGAAATCGCGGTGGTAACGACAAATGACAAACAACACGATGAAACGACAAATTTTTAAAAAATTTCACGAAAAATGGAAATGAGCCGAAATGGACCAGTCCCAAAAAACGACAACTCGGGAAAAAAAATTTCTTCTCATGCCCATCTCTAATTTCAGGGAATTGATTGTACAACTCAGATGGCAATACAGGAACATCACATTCTCAGTACAGGTTTATATATTATAAATAGAAAGGTGGAGCCTGCATTTTGAATTCATTTTAATTTTTCCACATATGTAAAGCATTCTGCTTATATACCATCCCATACTACTTCAAGCACTCTCTGGGGAGTTTATAGTGTTTTTTAAATTACAGTATGCAGGCTACACATTCCCACCCCCACCCCCAGCAAGCTGGGTACTCATTTCACCGATCTCAGAAGGATGGAAGGCTGAGTCAACCCTGAGCCAGCTACCTGGGATTGAACCCCAGGTTGTGAGCACAGTTTTAGCTGCAGTACAGGCATTTAACCACTGCATCCCGTGGCTTATTTATGTAAATAAATCTGGAACCACTGCTACTGAAGGCAGTAATACAGATAGAGCTCGATCACTTACACTTCAGTCCTTTTGAGGAGAGAGATAGAATAGAAATATTTTACATTAATTAATTATATAAATACACTTAAATAAATACATCAGGTGGCAAAATCCAATGAGACAGCTGATTTATGGTCATGGATACCGAATGTGAAATGATGGTAGGAGGAAACCCTAAAGCAGGCCTGCCCAAAGACTAGCCCAGGGGCCAAATCCGGCCCATCAGGCCATTCTGAGTGGCCCGCAGCTGGCTGGCCTGCCCCTCCCTCCCCCTCCTTCACCCCATTTTTTAAAAAAAATATTCTGCCAACACTGACACCGCTGGGAAGCTTGGGTGGCTGGGCAGTCTGCCGCCACCGGCACCACAGGGGGATGTGTGGGGGTGGGCAGGCCAGCAGGCCTCTGCCACCACCAGGGAGCTTTGGGGTGGGCTGGCGGGCGAGCTGTCGCCACCGCTGGGGAGCTTAGGGTGGTGTAAGGTCGCACAGATCACCTCTTCCAAGGGGCAACCTGTGGCCATGGCTCCCTGTGCTTCCTTTGGTCCCCACCTTCCTTCTTTCCTCCCTCCCTTGGTCCCACCTTCCTTCCTTCCTCCCTCCCTCCCTCCCTTGGTCCCCACCTCCCTCCCTCCCTCCCTTCCTTGTTCCCCACATTTCTTCCTTCCTCTCTTGGTTTCCACCTCCCTCCCTCCCTCCCTTAGTCCCCACCTTCCTTCCTGTGGGTGGGGTTGCAAGGGGGTCAGCAGGTGGGGCTTATGGGTCAGTGGGTGGGGCTTGCAGTGGGGTGGCAGGGTCGGGGAGCAACCGGCCCCTGACACATTCTCAGCCACCAAATCTGGCCCTCCTTACAAAAAGTTTGGGCACCCCTGCCCTAAAGCCTCTTTTTCAAGTACTTATTATTGGATTAGTTGTTTTCATAATAGGCTATGTCTGAATTTCTTGTTGTCAACATATATCTTTATTGCACTGCATATGCCAATAATTTTTCCCCTTAAACCTCCTTCAGAAATGACAGGTTTTTGCAAGACTGATTATGAACGCATGGTAGCAGACTGATGGAGTTTCAGTGAAGAAAGAATTTGAAATTTTCTTAAAAGAAGAGAATTAGGGGGAAGAGAATATGGAATATGGAAGTGTCAAGCAAATATTCATAATTGAGCATTAGAACAAATATTTATCTATTTATTTGACATACTTTTACTCCATCTGTCTCCTTAAAAAGGACCCAAGGTAATGTTCATCATTAAAGGGCTATAATTAAAAGATAAAAACATTGAGAATAATAAAAAGGATATATATATATATATATATATATATATATATATATATATATATATATATATATATATATATATATATATATATATATATATATATATATATATATATATATATATATATATATATAAACAATAATACCACTCTGAGAAATGGTAAGCAAAACAATATTAAAAACATATTAAAAGCAGTAATGAATAACAATTTATTTTAAAATCCCACTCAGGCAGCCAGTTAGAGCCTTTTTACACGACCCCTAAGATCCGCTGGCCACTTAAATTCGGACCAGAGATCTTAGGGGTTTGTCGCTCTTCCTCTGTCCCCACCCCCCTCTGCACTTCCTGGTTGCTGGCTGCGTGAGGGAGGGAGAAAAAGAGAAAGAAAAGCATGCCACTCACCTCGTTCTGCCTCTCGTCTCTGTAAAAGTAGCTCTTAAAGGGGCGGGAGCCAAAAAGCAGCAAACAGAAGCGAGGAGAGCCCCACACTCACTATCGTTGCACCGCATCAAAGATTTTTTACCTCCAAAGAGAAGGTACAAGAAAAGTGCGCTGGGTTGCGCTAAAGTGGGCGGGGTCACACTTAATTGTCTGCAAACTCCGGAGCTGGTGGGGAAACATTTTTAAAGCTCCAGAGCTTGCAGCCATTTGCAGCGGAGCTTAGGGGTCGTGTATAAACACCCTTAGTGAGGGAAAGCTTGCTTGAAGAGCAAGGTTGTTGCCTTTTTGTGAAAGGACAGCAAAACTGGGGCCAGTTTGGCCTCCTGTGGGAGGGAACTCCAAACTCTGGGTCAGGTTGGCCATGTGCTCACAGACCCATGACTATTATTGTGTAGTATTTGGACATTACAGGTAAAGAGATTTACAATTTGATGGTGATTTAGGAATGATCCCATGCAAAGCTCATATGAAATCAGGAGGCTTTGCTCTTGATTTCTAAGATCTGCCCTTTACTTTCTTCCTACGGTACACTCTTTCCCTTCCAGGTCAAGAGCTGTGTTTTAATATGTACTGTATATCAGTTAATATGTACTATCTGGAGCTGGCCAAGAAGAAGATGGCTGATATGAGTCCAGCTCCAGCTGAGCTCTGAAGGCTAGGTGGGGCAGTACTGGGTGAGGAGGGCTGGTTCAAGGTGTGTTGAGGGGGAGGCATCCCCACCAAATATTGTGGGCTGATTTCTTCCCTTAGTAGCAAATGCCTTGCTGTTGGGGGGGGGGGGCTTCTCAGCTAGCATTGCCTGACTGGAGGCCAGGTCAAGCTGTTACTGAGTTGTTAAGGCACTTAACAGGAGGGAGCGCAAAAGCTGACTTTGTCCCCGGGTGCTGAAAACCCTAGCTATGCCTCTGGGCCCTCTGCCATGTCCCCACCAAACACATCTGTGAAGGTGATGGGACCAAGAGAATGGCCTCTCCTAATGAACCTAACACTCAAGCAGGCTCATAACAGGAGACATGGATTTTGAGATAGCTTGGACCCAAGACATTTATAGCTTTATAGGTTAGAGTCAGGAATTTGAATCGTGCCCAGAAACAGATTGGCAGCCAGTGGAGCTGCTGTAACAGAGTGATCATGTGATCATTGCAACCAGCTCCCTAATCAACAATCTAGATTTTGGACCCACTGAAGTTTCCAGACACTTTCCACTCGTAGTGTTTCAGTAATCCATCATTGCCAGCTCAGACCTCTTCAGAAACTGGTGCAGTCATCACACAAGTCTTAATTCTGCAAAAGCATTCTTGGCCACAACTGAAACCTGGGCATTTGAGCTCAGAGATGAAACAAGGCGCCCCCTCAGACACCTTTGTTTTAAGGAGTCAAACCTGACCCAGCACAGTCTACATCCCTATTCCCTGATCTGCCTTTTGAATGACTAGGAGCACCTCTTTCTTGTCTGGATTAAGCTTCAGTTTATTCACCTTCATCCCATCCATTACTGGCACCAGACACTGATCTAAAGGTAAAACAGCTTCCTTTGATTTAAAAGGCAAGGTGTGGTGGATATCATCCACATACTGAACTCACAAACTCTGGACATCCTCCCTCAGGCTTCATGTAGATGTTAAGAAACATAGGAGACAAAGCAGAACCCTGCAATCTAGTGGCCATATATGGAAGTTTGTATTTACCGGGTCAGGTGAAACAGAGGCATTGTAATATATAAAGCATCCCCTGATCATGAGGTCTATGTAACCTATCAGAGAAAACTTCACCATCTTTCTTTGTAGCTTTTCAGCAAATTTTATTTTATATGTTCTTGCACATGTTCAGTTGTTTACTTTAGAACCTTTTACTCAAAACTATAAAAGTAGAAATAGATAAGTCATGCCTTGAATTACAAATGCATTGAACAACAAAAAATTTGAATTACAAAGGGAAATCTGCTGGGTTTGGGGGGAAATTTAGTTACAAAACTTTCCCTTTTTTTTTTTAGCTTTCTCCTTTAGCGTGTGGCCCGAAAGCATGCAGGAGGCAGGGATCCAAAGGCATAGACCCCTGCCACTTGCTTTTGGAGGCACGCCGTCAGCCAGGTGATTCTGACAGCTTCACAGACTTTGCAAGCAGAATGCAAGTCCTGGGCTGTCAAAATCACCTGGCTATTGGCACAGCGGGGGTCTGTCTGTGTCTTTGGGCACACGGAAGAATATGCAGATCGCCAGCAGTGATTGCTCATCACCACAGGGACAGCCAAGTCCTCCTTCTGCAGGGTGACCCTGTGGTGCTGGGCAGACTGACGGAGGGGGAATTTGATCACAAAAAAGCAGCCCCAGAAAAGGAGCCAAAAGCTTTTTTGCAATCAAAGATCAGATCTGGGCTTCCCCAACCCAGGCGGGGTAAGTGGGCAAGTGGTTGAGTCATGCCTCACCTGCTCACTTCCCCTGGGTCAGGGAAGCCTCCATGCAAGGAGGGGGCTATGGGCAGGGCCGAGGCTAGGTTTTTTTGTGCCATAGGTGAGGGGTGGGGTGGGGTGGGTGGAGGTGGGAGGGCAGAGCGGGGGGCAGGGCAGCAGGCAGGTGGGCAGGCAGGCGGCAGGGGACAGGGGCAGGGCAGCGGGGGTGGCAGTGGTGGTGGATGGTGGGGGATCGCGACGGGCATGAGGGTGGGTGGCGAAGGGCACGGGGGGTGGCTGGCGGACCAGCACACCCTCTCCATTTTGGCACCCTAGGCAATTGCCTAGTTCGCCTTAATGGATGTGCCGGCCCTGGCTGTAGGCATGGGTCTTTCAAAAACCTTTCACATTTCCTGTGTCCACAGCCTCCTCCTTGAGGGTGCAAGAAGGGGGAAATTCAAAAGCCTGGACTTCAATTACAAAAAGGCTTTCTGCTGCTTTGCTTGTGGAGCCATTTTGTCCACTTGCAGGAGGTGGAATTCAATCCCAAAATGGCACCACAAGCAAAGCAGCAGAAAGACTTTTTGCAATTTAAATCCAGGCTTTTGAATTTTCCTGTTCTTGTGTCACTCAAGGAGGGTTCTGTGGGCATGGGAAATTCAAAATACTGGACTTTGATCACAAAAATGCTCTGCCAGCAAAGGAGCCGAAAACCTTTTTGTAATCAAAAAGTGGATCCCAGTTTCCCCAACCCAGGGTGTGTGTGAGCAGGCTCAAACCCTTAATGGGTTGGGGCAGCCAGGATCAGGGACAAAGATTTTTAATATTCCCCTACTTGCACCTGTGGGCACAGGAAATCCAAAATCCTGGACTCTGATCACAAAAAGGCTTTCTGCTGCTTTACTGGCAGTGCCTCTTTCTGATCAAAGTCCCCCTCCCTCGGGCGGCCCAGCACCACAGGGACACCCTGCGGAAGGTGGAACTGGGTGCCCCTGTGGTGATGGGTAATTGCTACGCTCAATCTGCACATCCTTCAGCATGCCCGGAAAGCAGGCAAATGGCAACGATCCAAAGATGTGGACCCCCACTGCCCAACTCCTTTGGGAGGTGCACCTACAGCCAAGTAATTTTGACAGCTCTGCAGCCTTGGCTGCCAGTTCACTGAAGGGTTTTCCTGCCAAGCCAGTAAAGGGGGGAGCTATTCTCCTGCTTTGCTGAATTGGGGCAGGCTTCCCATAGGAATACATTGAAAACCAATTTATTTGTTCCCTTTTTTGCCTTTTTTGGATCTCTGGAAAGGATTAATCCATTTCCAATACATTCCTATGGGAAACTGCATTTTGAGTTACAAAAAATCCATTTAAACAGATTAATTTCATAATTCAAGGCAACACTGTACTTTTAGAACAGCAGAGCTGGAAGGCACCATATGGATCATCAAGTCCACCTCTGCTGAGGAGGTACAATGAGGAATCAAACTCCCAACCTCTGGTTCTGCAGCCAGATGCCTAAACCACTGAACTATCCAGGAGTCTTTCATTGTCTGATTATTCAGAGAGACCTACCTTACACATGTGTGCTAGTGACTCTCTGCAATATTTTTTTATTATTTTGTCACTGAGATATTATTTTGTCACTGTCACGCCGCTTAGAGTTCTGTTTAGAAGATAAGCGGGATATAAATACAACAATAAATAAATAAATAAATAAATAAATAAATAAATAAATAAATAAATAAATAAATAAATAAATAAATCTGTGCCCTGTTTCGCACCAACCAGCCAGCAAACAGGAGGTGGGCTTAAGGCCCACCCTTTCCCAACAATAACTGAATGGTAAAACATAAGAATGCATACAGAAAGGTCCACTCTCTGGCATAAATTGTGGGGAACAGTCAGAGCCCAGTGATAAGGTACAGTTGTCCCCCACCATTTTGTGTTTCATATACTGCAGCCCTGGTATATTGCAGGACTGCAGTATAAGAAGCAAAAGGCTTCTGAGACAAGCTGCATGGGCCCATTTGAGGCCTCCCGCACTTACCCCAGGCCTGGTGCAGCACCAAATGGGCCTCTAACAGGCTTCCTGGACCTGTTGGAAGCCCCAGAAATGGTTTCCAGTGAACCGGATGTGAATTCCAGAAAACCGGAAGTGATTTTCGGATCACGGGAAACCACTTCTGAACATAAGATTATAAGAAGACCCGTGCTGGATCAGGCCAAAGGCCCATCTAGTCCAGCTTCCTGTTTCTCAGAGTGACCCCACCAAGTGTGTCTGGGAGCACACAATACTAGATATCTGTCTCCTGATACCACTGCCCTGCATCTGGTCCTTGAAGTACCCAGGTTTTAAGCCTGGGGATTACACATCTCCATTAAGGTTTGTAACATGTGATGGACTTTTCCTCCAGGAATCTGACCCATCCCCTTTTGAAGGCATCACGGGCCATCACCACATCCTGTGGCAGGGAGTTCCACAGACTAACAACACACTGGGTAATTTTTTTTCTTTTGTCTGTTCTCACTATCCCAACCCTCAGTTTGAGTGTGTGTCCCCTAGTTCTGTTATTTTTGTGAGAGGGAGAAGAGTGTCCCTCTATTGTCTTTACTCAGGCCCTGCATTATTTTGTTCATCTCAATCATATCCCCCCTCAGGTGCCTTTTTTCCAGACTAAATGGGAAGCCTATTGGAGGCCCAACTGGGGCAGCACCAGGCCTCAGGTAAGTGTAGGAGGCTCCACATAGGCCCCCAGTCCCAACCTGACCCAGCATCCACATATCACAGATTTTCCATTATTACGGGTCGGGTCAGGTTGCTAACCCCCACGATAGGTGGGGGATCTGTATATGTTGTATGCATCTCCATGTAACATTGTGGGAAAACAATGTTGGGAATGCTGGAAAATATCAGAACAGAACCGGGCTAAGGAATAGGGAGCCTGTCGTATTGCTTTTGGAGTACAATTCTCATCAGCCTTAGCCAGCACAGGCAATAGTAGAAGATGATGGCAAATGAAATCCCAAAGCATCTGGAGGACAATGTGCTCTCCATTTGTGGTGGAAATGGCAGTGAGCTAGATGAACTATTCAGTGGAGCATTTCTGGCTGCTGGTGCTGAAAAAGGAATAAAGTGGGTTTGTGAATCAAAAATCTCCCTTGTGCAGGGCGGAGGTGTAAAGGAGCATACCTGAAAAAGAGAAGCGTTAAAGTGTGTGTGTGATGGTGAAGTGATTGCTGTTTCTGTCCTCTTTTGTAGCAATGCTTCTCCACAGGAGATCGCTAGTGACTGAAAGATGAGTCAGCTTTTCTGGCTGGGCTTTTCTTCACTAACTTAGAAAATGTGATTGACTGCAAAACAGTGTGGGAGTTACCAGTCCTGGCTGGATCTCTGTCAAAAATTAATGGCTGTCAGGATTATATGTTTTATGGTTTTGAAGTCTGTACAGTGTAGCTCTTAATTGTTGTTTCTGCTATTGCTAACACCATATGGATTCTGACTGCAGTTGCAGCTCCTCTGTCACATCAACTTGTCATCAGCTGCCAAGAGTCTACAAAGCTCCCACAAATGCAAAGCCAATACACTTTGGGGCCCATTAGATGCCCTAAGCACATCCCATCTCACTTGATTTTGGAAGCTAAGCAGGGTCGGCCCTGGTTAGTACTTGGATGGGAGACCACCAGGGAATACCAGGTGCTGTAGGCGCCTGGAGTTGGAACTGGCAAGCCACTCCAGTACTCCTGCCAAGAAAACTCCATGGACATGGAGTCACATAGAGTCGGTCACGACTGTAATGACACAACACACACACAAGCCCACAAAATATTTAGTGACAAAAGGGTGAAATCCGTGCATTTTAAATAACACCCACCCTCAGCCAGAGTTTTAGTAACCTTGAGAAGACATCAATCTGATGAATTCCCACTGTGTTGAAAATGAATCATAATATACCATCATTGGAATATACGATCTAGACCAAAGTAGCATTTGGGGGATGAATTTCATGTAACGGTCTGCAGCTCAAGAAAAACTGCACTTTGCCATAAAAATTCACTTTACTTGTGTTTTAGACTAGAGAAATAAAATGCAAACAAAACTACCAACATCTTAAAATACAAATGGAATAAAATCTAGAGCAGTGGTGGTGAACCTTTGGCACTCCAGATGTTTTGGACCACAACTCCCAGAATTCTGAGCCTAGATTGCCAATGACAAAGGACGCTGGGAGTTGTGGTCCAAAACATCTGGAGTGTCAAAGGTTCGCCACCACTAATCTAGACCATTGCAGAGAACACACAAATCTACTTTAGACAGTGAGGGGAAGCATATGTTATGTTAAATAGAATGCAAAATCAAGTGTGCATATCATGAAAAATGTGTAATATGTTGACAGTGTTCAGATCTGGGACAAGGGAAGTATCTCAGCTTGATACAAAATAATGACAAGAAAATATTTGGAAAGGGCTTGGAAAAATTCAAGACGATGAAATTTTCATATCCCTAGTTATATATTTCAAGAATAAATTAATGTAACTCTTAGCAACGTCTAAAACCATGTTGGTAACTTGTCTCATAGAAAACTAAAACAGTGCCAAAGCCAATTCTTATCTCTGTTATTTTGGAGAATAGGTTGCCGTGTGTTTCAGCAGGTAGTTTTCATTGAGGGGCTTCCATAGTCCACCAATCCCAAATCCACTTGATCTAAGGCATTTTCTTTCCTGGGATTCTACTGATTTACGGAATCTAGACTCCGCACAATCTCCATCTCTTACAATGTGATACAGAATATATTGGAAATTACATAGATTCCAAGATTTAACATATGAAGACCAGAGTAGTATTTGGAGCCCAACAGCATGAAATGGTCAGCAATTGTGGGTCAAAACCATCGAGACCCAGATATACCTCAAATAATTAGCAGGAAGTAAATGTACATTCAGACCACTCACAGAGATAAGCCAAATGCTACATAACATATAATTTGAGAATGATTTTATGTCCAACTATCTTGGCCAGTTATAGATTTACCTGCATTTGGGGAACTCTAGGAGGAGTGGACTAGAGGGCCCTTGAGGTCTCTTCCAACTCTATGATTCTATGAATCTGTGATTCTATGATTCTATGAGCTAATACCAGGTCTTAGTTTAGAATTTTGACTTATGATTCATAGAATCATAAAATTGGAAGACATTTGCAATGCCATCAGTCCTAATTCCAGTGAGGAATACAACTCACTGGATTTCTGCAAGGTGATTCGGCAAATTTCTCTTGAATGCCTCCAGTGGTGGAGCCAGGGCTGGCGTGTCCATTAAGGCAAACTAGGCAGTTGCCTAGGGCACCAAAATGGAGAGGGGGCGCTGGCCAGCCTGTTGCCCCCCGCCGCCGCCCCCACCGCTACCCACTGCCGTCCGTCCCCCTGCTGCCCGTCACTTTCCACCCGCCACCCCCTGCGCCTGTCGCCGTCCACCCCCCATGCCCGCCGCCATCCCCCATCATCCGCCGCCCCCTGCCCCCCGCCCGCCTGCCCACCCACCCCACCACTTGCCTAGGGTGCAAAAACATCTAGCGCCGGCCCTGGGTAGAGCACTTACCACCTTGCAAGTAATTGGTTCCACTGTTGTACTGTTAGGTTCTAACAGTTAAGAAGTTTTTCCTAATATTCAACCAAAATCTGACTTCCTGTAACTTGAGCCCATTGTGGCATGCTCTGCATGCACTCTAAGCAGATCAAGAACAGATCCTGCCCCTCCTCTGTATGAGAGCTTTCAAGTACTTGAAAAGTTCTATCATATCAACCCTCAGTCTCCTTTTATCAAGGCTAAACATGCCCAGTTCTTTCAGTCTTTCAACATAAGACTACAGTTATGAGGAGAATCATTTACTTTTGTATTAGATGAACCCTAAATTGTCATTCTGTCTTAACCTGACAAAATGTTGTTAATCTTACTTATGCTTTGTTTGGATGGAAAATCAACTTGAGAGCATTTGTTATAGGTTTCTTCTGACAAGTCAGAGATAAGATTAAGAGGTGAGATACTTCATTTGAAGTATGAACAACTGGAAAAGGAACATGAAGTTCTCAATACGCTCCCATTACACTAGAGAAGGAAAGAATGTTGAAGGCTCACACATCTTAAATGATCTCCCGCCCATCCTCACCAAAGCTGTTGGTGGGAAACCCATACTTGCCTACAGACAACTTCCCAACCTCAAACAAATACTTAGACACAAGATTACAAAACAGCAACATGGACAATGGAATTAACCTTGCCACAAATCCTGATGCCAACTCTGCCCACACATCTACTCTGGAAACACAATCACAGGAGCCAACAATGTTGCATACAGTATCAAGAACTACTTCACATGCTCTTCAACCAATGTGATCTATGCCATCTTTTGCCAACAATGCCTGTCTGCGCTCTACATTTGACAGACAGAACAATCTCTAAGAAAATGCATCAATGGACAAAAGTTTGACATAAGGAACCATGATACACAGAAACCTGTTTTGAACCATTTCATTTTACCCGGACACTCCTTGAAGAATCTGAATGTCACCTTTTTGAAACAGATTCATTGCAAGTCAAGAATACAAAGAGAGACAGCTGAGATAAAATTCATATGCATCATGAACACACACAAGAACTGATTAAACATAACTCAGGGTTTCTTGTGTCATTATCAAATGTAATACTACTATGTTGCCACTTCAGGGAAGTTTATCTCCCACCAGGACTCTAGGGTAAAAAAAAAAAATCCCATTCCCCCCCTCTTCCAACACCTCCACCTCACCCTGCTCTGATCTGAGGTCTGGTTTCTGTCTCTTGAGGAATTTACCAGAGAGCCATAAAATAACACTTATCAACAAACAATATAAGGCCCTGGGCAACTCCTCCTCCCCATCATCTTTACACCCCCTCCTCCTCTTCCCCCTCCACTATCCACTGTCTATAGAAACTTACAACCAGGCTGACATGCAAATACAGATACCATAGCCAATGAATATTTGTTATGAAAATGTATATCCCATCACATATTATATTGCACACCTCATTCTGCCGCTATAGGTCTGAAGAAGTGGACATGTAGTCTAAAAATGTTACATTAAAATATGAAAGTTAGTCTTTAAGGTGCCACATCTTTTGTTTCTTTTGTCTTTGCCTGGAATTCTTGAAAAGACTAACATGGCTACCCTCTCCAAAACTTTTGTATTCAATGAACTTGTTATTAATCTTACTTATATTTTGTTTGGATGGAAAATCAACTTCAGAGTATTTGTTATCGGTTTCTTGTGACAAGACAGATATAAGATTAAGAGGTGAGATGCTTCTTTTAAAGTATGAACAACTGGAAAAGGAAAAGGAAGTTTTCAGTACTGTCCCATTGCACTAGAGAAGGAAAGAATGTTGAAGGTTTGCTGTGACTTATTCTACTATTTTAAGCATTACATTCAAACATTTCCAGCATTCAAAGGCATAGCTAGGGTTTTCAGTGCCCAGGGAGGAGGCCAGCTGGTCTCCTTCCACCTGGCCCAACCTCACAGGACTGTAAGAAGGAGAGGATGGGGAGCGGGAAAAGGTGGAGAGCCCCACTGAAGGGCTGTCAGGGAGCCATGGATGGAGAGGTGGCTGGGTGCCCACTCGCCTACTTTGGGCCCTGTCGTCCCCTCTCCCCTCCCTTCTGCCCATCCACCCGCTCACCCACTAGGGGTCCCAGGGGAAGGAAGGGGCAGGAGAGATGGGGAGAGGCATCATTCAGCAGCCTGAGGGGAGGAAGGGAGGAGAAGTGGCCGGAGGGAACCTTGCCTCAGCTGTAAACTGGAGGCTGTTCTTCCTGGCTCTGGACTCAGTCTCTGCAGTGCCTGGCAACCAAGCCCAGCCTCAACTAGGCTCTGCCTCCCTCATCAGGGTGCAACCATCATGCCCCCCGCTTCCTTGCCTGAGAGCTGCTCCATTAGGGCAGGAGCACCACCGCTTGAGCTGCTGCCAGGGAAGACTGTTGGTGGGAGGGCACATGGCTTCCTCCTCCTGCTCCCCCTCCAGGCACCCCGAGATTGCTGTGCACCCTAGGGCAAATGCACTTCCCCCCTTCGATACACCAGTCCCAGCATTAGATCCTTATAACTTTTGATTACATCAGCTAGGTGGCTTTTGAGAATTTGACACAATAATCACCATCTTAATACTGCAAACCAGGAAGGAACTCTGTAGATCATTAAGCAAGGAGGCACAGTAGGGAATAAAACTACCAAACTCTGGCTCTGCAGCCAGGTACCTAAACCACTGAGCTATCCTAGTCTTGAACATGAATGAATTCTGTCCTTCGGTCCAGTCATTTAAACTATTTTCTATAGCAATAGCTAAAAACGATAAAAAGAAATTTTGAAACAGTTGTCTTGGCTTCAGCTCAGATGTACCTCTATTTTAATTTCTGTTCTTCTCCATGTTTGCTCAACTTAATCTGATTAACTCTCCAGCATCTAAGACCTACAGTTCTTGCATGGAAGTGAACAGCAGCAGTTTATGCTAATGCACTGGAAACAGCTGCCACAAAAACTGGTACAAATCCCTTTACAGAGAATGTGGTATGTTCTTGAAGAGTTCTGTTCTTTATATCATAAAAATTACTTTACTATTTATTTGTTGCTCTAACAAAAAAAAAAAAACTATATGATGGCTCAAGACAGAGATATCCAATGTATACTCAGTAATCCCCCCAAGTATCTGCAACAATGTCTTCCACATTGTTAAAGTCAATTTGTGCTCATCACATGGACTTAATAAATGCTGGTTTAAAACAGATGGGGATTAGTTTTTGGACTATGCATGGAGTTGTATTTGGTCCATAAATGCATGACATTTTCCAGAAACAAAAAAAGTGATGTGCTCTTTAGACAGTACAAAAGCAAGGGTAGATTTGGATGTGAGCAGATATCAACTAGACCTGCAAGACAAGTAAAAGAAAAAGGACAAAGTGCATTCTGTTACCCCCTCCTGACTCCTCCTTAGTTTTCTTATTTTGAATTTTTATATAGTTGTTCCTTATAAGTGTATTGCTGTAAACAACCCAGAATTCCATCTGGAAGATGGGCAGTAAATAAATAAATAAATAAATAAATAAATAAATAAATAAATAAATAAATAAATAAATAAAAGTACCTCTATAATAATCTCTCTTAGAGATGGGCAGGGAACAAACATTTTTTTCCGTTTTCGTTATTCATTCCGTTACGTAATGAAACGACTAACAGAAATTGTGATGAAAATGCAACGAAACGAACAGAACGATGAAAATTAGCTTCTTTACGTTTCGTTTCCATTAATGGCAACACACAATGAAATGAGCTGTTTTAAATGTTAAAAAATGCCCTAGACATCCATAAAAACGCAGCAATAATTATTTATACTGTCTGATAAAACCTACCAGGGGGTTGGGGTCCTTAAAACGTGCATTTATGTCTTTTCTCAGATCGCTGTATTTTTTCCCTTTAAGGGGAGTTAGGGAACATCAACCCAAAATGGCTCCCAGGTGCCTAATATTGATTTCTTGGGTATTAAAACACCCTGGACATCCGTAAAAATGCAGTGATAATGCGATAATTATTTGAAATTATTACCTACCAGGGGGTTGAGGTCCTTAAAACGTTTGTTTTTTTCTTCTCCCATTGCAATGTATTTTTCTTTTCCCTTTAAGGATGACAAAATGGATGTCGCCATTCCAGCCACAAAATGGAGGCAAGCCATGTGAAGGGATGGGATCATGTTCAACCAATAGCATGCCCAGGTTGCAGACTGGACAGGTCTAGCAGCCACAGAGGGCATAAAAAGCTCTGGCAGCCCCATCCTCCTTGCAGTCTCCGGTGGGAGTTAGGGTGGGATTGCTGTCTCTGCAGCCTACCTGTGTGCGTGTGTGTGTACCACTCAGTGAGTACCCTCCTCTGCCCACAGTGCAGTCACTCTGCGGCTGCCTTGCACCCTGGGCAACGCCTCCCTGCATACCTAGTCTATACTGTGTTTCTGCCAGCATCAATTTTTTTAGTGTTTTCCCTCTGGTCTGGGGCGTCGGGGGAAGCCCGCACACAGAAATGCTTTAAAAATCATGCAAAAAGTGGGTAGAAATGACAAACAAAAAAATGGAAAGCAGAAACGAATTTTTTCCAAAAATTCATGAAAAATGGAAACGAACCGAAATGGACCTCTCAATGACAAACGAAAAACCAAAACACCTTTTTTTGATCCGTGCCCATCTCTAATCTCTCTCTCTCTCTCTCTCTCTCTCTCTCTCTCTCTCTCTCTCTCTCTCTCTCTCTCTCTCTCTCTCTCTAACTTCATTTGCTTTTCCATAGAGCAGAGGAAATGTTTAATTTGCCAATATTCCAAAGTGACTGTCTTCTTAAATCTACCGTAGAATACAGAAAATCATGTGATCACATGTACTGGAAACAAGCCAAAATGAAACCATCCTACCACAAGATAGAGGGAGAAACAGAGAGGAGAAATGCCATCACTCTTGGTTTCTATAGGGCAAACATCACCTGAGCACTTGAGGCATCAGTAGACCCCTCAAAGGGCATGAGCCCTAAGTAACCTTCAGCTGAAGGCGCAACAGCTTCTTTTCAAGGTGGGTGTAAGCTGGAGGACCATCATCCATTTGTTGATTTCTTCCTTCCTCACAGTGAGCACCTGGTTTTTGCTCAACAACAAGATCACAAAGCTCTGGGGCTAGTTGGTGCCCCCTAAGGAGGACTGGCTAGCCACATTTGGAGAGCAAAAAGCAGCTCACGATGTCTTTTTGATCTGTTCTGCATACCTCAGGGGAAAGAAGGCTCAACAGTCAGCAAAGATACTCTTTCATCCAATCCAGTATTTTTAATACCTTCAAAATTCCTATTCTCCTCTCCTGGAAGTTCTGCCTGGTTGATGACAGCAATCCTCACAATGTTATTAGCTGGAACATTTCCCCTGTTGCTTGAGAGACAAATGGTGAAGGTGGAAGATGGAACCATAGAAATTCACAACATTTTCAGATACCCCTTTTCCATCTCAATGGATCCTTCATCTCGAAGAGGCTCTCTTGTGGAATTCAACAAAACCTCCAAAAAGGGGAAGTAAAAACTTCTTCCATGTTTTTTCCTTTCGTTTTTAAAGGATAGCTCAATTTCTTTTTTTTTTTTTTTAAATAGCTCAATAGCACACACCATCTAGCTTTAATAATTAAAGGAAAGTGATAATAATAAGGTAACTAATGTGACAGCCAAAATGAAACAGAACCTCCAGGCCCCCTTAAATAATTAAAGGTTAGTGATAATGGTACTGCAGTTATAACGCTACCTGGTATACTAATAAAATAATACTTTGGCAGATCATTCTATTACTTTAAATTATCCAAATTGCATGCAAACATTAGAGCTAATGATAGCAATAAATGATCTGAAACACCCTGCTGAAATTCTCATGCTTAACATAGTAGGTTGTGTTCCAGTACACCCAATGAATCTGTGAAAATCTGGGGACTCACCTCTCTATAAGTTCGATTGGTTCAAGGAAAGTCATGACTAGTAGAGGCTCATTCAAATCAGTGGATTACTTTTCTGTGACTTTCTATACACTAATAAATAGGATTTCAGCTAAGCGATGCCTCTTCCAAGCATAGACTAACTGGAGGCAGGAGATAATGATTGTGTATCTAAATATGGCTCAGACTGAAAACTAGATGTACAGGTAGAGTTATACTTTGTGTGTGTGTGTGTGTGTGTGTGTGTGTGTGTGTGTGTGTGTGTGTGCACGCACATGCGTGTATGTGCATTATGTGTTGTGAAGTTGGGACCAACTTATAGCAGACCTAATAAGGTTTTCTAGGTAAGTGAGATGTTTAAGGAGTAGTTTTACCAGTTCCACTCCCCCAGTCAGTATTCATGCCCAACTGGGGATTTGAACTCTGTTCTCAAGAGTTCTAGTCCATCATTACACGACAATTGCAATCCAGTGTATACTTCATATTAATCCTGGGAAATACAAATAGACCTATGAATATGTTATATATACTAAATTGCATAATGCATCTGCTATAGGGCTGAGAAATGTGATGAGTTTGGATTCCTAAACATACTGGACAGCCTAAGTAAGATATTTGGCTGAATATCATGAATAACTTCCTAGCTATTAGAATAGTATGACATCGGAACCAGTTTTCTCAGGAGAACAGGAGTGCTCCAATGTTGGAAGCACCAAAGAGAACATGCAACAACCACAATGTCTGTCAGACGTACTGTAATTTGATCTAGATAGCTGCAGTGAGCAAGGGTGTACTCATTAGGCTTATAAGTCCCTCCAACTCCATTATTCTGTGAATTGCAGGTCAGTAGCACATAAAGGACCAATCATTGCCCACCATGGGTTCTTCTTAGGTCATGGAAAACAGCCCTATAGTATCTGGAACAGATTGGACCACTCCCGCTAAATAAGATTTTTCTTTTGTGCAGCTCAAAGATGCTAGCGACTGAACCTAGAAACTTTCTATGTGCAAACTATGTGGTTTTGATGTTGAGCTGTGACTTCTCTCATGGCCTCTTAATATTTACTAAGCTACAAACACATTGTGTATATTCAGAGCATAATTTGAGATCATTTCAGTGTAACTGAAAATGTGATAGTTGCCCTAGACTGGTGAAAATAAAGAGGCATAGAAACTTTTAAAAAATGGCATTAGGAAGATTAAAGTATAATTAACATCACTGTGATTTCCAATTCATTATAAACAATTAATGCAAATAGATATGGTTAGAAAATTGCACTTTTTGTATGAGTCAAATTCCCTTAGTAGAATAAATGACAAATCTCTCCTTCTCTCTGAGATTTTTTTTAAAAATTGATTTGCTTAAATATCACTGCACAGTCAGTGATACTTTATTCAAAATGGCATATATGTATCAGCACTCGAGAGCAGTGTTTCTTTCAGCTTTTTTAAAAAAGAAAAAGAAAACCTCATGCCTCTTACTGATCAAAATAAATATTCAATGTCTCACTTCAAAACTTCTTAACTTTATTTCTAATCTTGACTATTGCAAGTTTGATTTGAAGAAGGAAATAGAAGTTATTGGTCCTTCTGTCTACAGTACCAACACTGTAGAAAAACATTGATTTGGGAAAAAGTAAAGATTATGTCTGACTTTGGTGCTCATCTCCATAAAGCCAAAGAGCCAAAGTCTTGGCCCCATGGCTGCACAGAAGCATGTTTTACCTTCCCAATTTTTATGGTGGTCTATTTATCTACTGGCATTTACTCGAACTGCTAGGTAGGCAGGAGCTGGGGTGCTCATCTCCATATTCAAGCTGCCAACTTTGCAGCCGAAAAACTCCATGCTCAGGCCTTTGAAGATGGAAACCTTGGATGCAAGGCAGTACCATGTACGCACATCAAACCCTATGCTATTGCACAATAAGTTGCACAATCAGGGGATGAGATGCATTTAATCATTTTTGCAAACATTATATGCACCCTGGTCAGATGGTGGACATTGTATTCCTTTATTGAAAATTGCCTTGAGGCTTTGTGTAAAAGGTGACATAAAAACAATTATGAGTAGACTGGTATCTTCTGAAAAAAAATGATGAAATTATGTATAGTTTTGTAACCATACTTTAATAATGGATATGAAGTCAAGAAGTCTGAAACTTGAAATGACAGCCAGGTAGGAACTAGAAGGGGCTTCAAGTATAAGGGTGCTCTGATACAGACCTAGGACACACTCCCCTCTAAATGGTATTCTCATGGTATTCCTAATTTGAAAGTGGAAAATGAAGAAAGCTGTCAGGGATAAATAGATTGATTTGAAATATTGTATCAGAAAAGAGCTTTACAAATATCTGGGACTGTCAAAAAGAAAAGCATGCAGGTGAATGCTCGAACCTCCTTTCAAAGGAGAAATTACTAAACTAAAGCTAGCATATTTTGGATACATTATGGAAAGACTCACAAGAAAAGACAATAATAATGGGAGAAGCTGAAGGTACTAGGAAAAAAACAGAAAACTGAATATGAGACACATTAATTACATAATGGAGCTTGTGGCCTTGAGTTTTTGGAACCAGTCTTGCAAAGAAACCCACCACATTTAGTAGCCAGAACATCTGCTTATCTAACTTAGTTGGATGTAGCCTGAAATAAAAAGAGAAGCTTTTAGTGTTTTTAATAGATATTCTAAATAAATAAATAAATAAATGCCCTCTTATCATTGTGTTTTATGGCTATGACTGGCCATCCATTTCTGCTTCTAGGCATCATCCTCAAAATAGTTTTCACCTCTCTTACTATTCTTTACTCCCTTCCTCAAACTTGCTTTCAATCCATGAAAGGTGAGTGCTCAGCTTCTAGCCACGAAGTGTTCTAGTCTTTGTGAATTAACATAAGTGTAAGGATATGCTACAAAACATGGAACCTGTTTGTCCTTGACAGAATTATATTGGGATCCTATGGCATATCCTTTAAAAACACTATTTCCTACATGGACTGTTTAAATTTCTTCACAGAGTCCTCAGAATGTCTCTGTGTAGTTAGTTAGTTAGTTGGTTTGGTACTATTAAGCCACTTCTCATTATGAAATTCAACCACCTATGCCAATGCAGTGGTACCTCTACTTAAGAATTTAATCCATTCCAAGTGCATGCACTTTGCACCCCCAGACCTGAAATAAACAGGAAACATGTTATATTGGGTTTAATATTGGGCCACAATGTTATTAAATCAATTTAATCAACAGTCCCTACACAAAAAGGTGGGGGGATGCCGTAGTGCAAGTAAACTTTGGCCTGATGTATCCTTGACCTTCAGGCCCTTACAAGTTTAGGTGAGTTCCTACCTGAAGATGTGCTGTTAACTTTAGTGAGCAGATTTCCATACTCTGTGGGACTAACTCCCAAAGGCAGCCTTCAGTAAATTTTCCACAACCTAATAACTTATTACTGCTAAATGACGAATCCCTAACTAGTTAAAGTTCTATCAAAGGCTGCCCAACTTGCTTTAATGGGACCACCCAATGAACCCACCTACCACAAAGACTTGCACTACCTGCCAGTTGTGACCGATGGTGAACATGACCTGCCTAGCCAAGTAATGAGAATGGGATGGGGAAAAACTCACTGTCATAGAGCAGCCAATCAGTATGACAATCAAAATTTCCCATCTGGCACAGAAGCAACCAGCTACTCTCATTCTCACTACAACTGGGGCGGGCAGGCGGGGTGCTACAAAAAAGTGGCAAAGAGCTATAAGCAATGGTGGACAGCCTTCTTAAAGACTCCTCCAAGCCTGGGGAAAGTCCACTCTCATGTGGGCTGTTTTTCTCTTGCCACCTGCTTGGATCGGGTTTGCAAAACATCCCCTTCCAGAACCTTCAGCCCCTGAGGAGCTGCCCTAAGTTGAACAACTCTTAAGTAGAGGAGCCCTCTCTAAATAAAATAAAATAAAATAAAATAAAAACATTTTAAAAAATTGTAAGTTGAGCAGACCACATCTAAAATTTGTTAGGCAGCAGTTAAAACGCCAACTGTTTTCTACTCTTAAGTCGAATTAAGTGGAGTTGCTCTTAAGTAGAGGTACCACTGTACTAACGTGGTTGCTGAGGAATACAAGATGTTGCCATGGGGATGAATTTCCATAGCCAAACAGAGATATGAAACCATGTCTTCTAAGCCCATGTCTGATACTCTATCTGCTGTATTGCACTAGATCTCAAAAGTGTATATTAAGATACAATTACATGCCATTGGTTTAGGAGGGATCAATTGTGGTTTGTAGTTGTGTTGACATCAGTTGTTCCAAGAATGCAGTCACTATAAACTGTGACTGCATTCTTAGTTTCTTGGAAACAAGTTTCAATTGCTATACATTAAACCTTGCTTTTCAGTAATGCCAGCTAAGAATGAGCTGCAAGCCTGTAGCTAATCTGCATATTCATTGGCTAGGATTCACCTTCACCTGGTAAAGAGGTGGATGAATGAGCATTGTTCCCTCTCAACACAGGAAGAGATTGCCAGCCTAGAAATTCAGCGCTGGCTGGCTGAAGTTGTTTGTGAAATTGACAAGACAACAGCTGCCAACACCTACTCATTTTATGCTGTTAACTGGAATTAAGGATGTACTAAATCTCCCAGAGAATGTGTTACTAATCTGATCAAAGCTATTTTTGCTCCCTTAACATTCTCACATGTTATTGCCGACACAGGAGCTTCCAAATATGGCTCAACGTTTTGCTTTTGGCAAAGCTCTGTAGCACCCTCAATGAAATGATGGACAGAAACGGTTTCAGTTTGATCAGGATGTGCATCCTTAATGAAGGCATAATAAAAATTGCTCTTGATTATTTCTGGTATCTGCCAGAATATATTACAGCTTTGCCAACATTATTGTGCTGGAGGAATTTCCTAGCCAGCAAGAACGCATCAACGGAGACCATCGTAAAGAAAAATCTATCAGTCTTCATCAGAAAAACACTTCTGCTCCAAAAAGATCAATGAACACTGCAGACTCCTTTATGGGACTAAGGCATAAAAGGCAGACATAACTATGATTTAATGGTAGAAACAGAATTATGGAGGTAATCACCACTTGGGAGGGTATGGGCGAAAGATCAAAGCACATTCAAGCACATATTTTCAAGCACACCAATCTTCAGTTGTGCATTTTCCCACATGCAAGAGCTTGATAGGCTGAGACAAGGGTAGCAACTGACAGACCCAGTCAGGAAAATCAATAATCAGGATTAGGAGATGAAGCAAAGGTCTAACACAGAGAGTCATATCAGACAGTTAAATAAACCAGTTGTGGAAAACCCAAATTCTTAGGGGGAAAAAACTAGAGTCAAACCAGTTCTATTAGAAACAGCACACAAACAGGGCTAGTCCAAGAAGCACAGACAAACCAGTCAAAATATGTACGCAACCAGGAATCAACAACAAAGGTCATGGTACTCTACAAGCAAGGTCGAAGGCTAGAAGGGATATTTCTACAGCTGAACTGAGGTTTATATAGCCAGTCACTGCAACATCACCCAGCTGTTCAGCTGTGAAGAGCTCACCTTGCAGGATTTAGCCTCCCAATTTTCCTGGAAATAAAGGATTTTCAAGGATACCTCTTACTTTTAAGGATTCTTTCCCTACAGCTGATCTTCATTCTGTGGCACTGTTCTAATCTGGGAACGAATCCAGTCTTCTCCTTTGAGTTGAACACTGAGTTGTCTTCGTCTAGAAGTTCAGCCTCCTGGTTCCCTGCGTGTCTGGGTCTATGGGATCTAGTACTTCTGCACTGGATTTGGAAGTTCTGACTTGTCCTTGCTAGAAGATTTTCCTGGCCAGGGCATGACAGATGTAGTTCATCCTGATACTAACCTCTGGAGGTGTGTAGTGGATGTTTTCCCAGACAACTGCAAACCAGAGATGGGCTTTTTGTTTTGGAATTGGCCAGCTTCTGAAACAAAATGCAGGAACCCGGCTGGCATTCAGAACTGGAGGAACAAAATCAACCAATCCCTTATCTTGCGGTGGGGTCGCTTGTGGATAACTTCCAACAAGGAAGAAGCTGCCGACATCACCTTGACTTCTCCCTTGTTATGGCCAATCAGGAGCTGTGCAGGGAAATGCACATCCCACCTGCCTGACTAATTGGGCAGCACCATGGAGAAGGAAAGATGATGTCAGAGTCTTCCTCTTCATTGGAGTTTTCTGTTCCGTACACATACAAAAACTCCACTATTCAGTGTGAAATAATCTAGCTAGTGGGGAATCCAGAGAATTCTTGATTTCATTGCTGCAGTCTCAAGGCAATTAAAAGGTGGGGCAAAGCTCTTTAGAGCAGTAAGAACTCATGGGCTGTGGACCCTTGTACAGCCAACCTCAGGGACAAACCAATACTTCAAAGACATCCTTTGCAAATTTGACCAGCTTTTTTTTCAGCTTTCAATTTTCTTTTGACTCTGTGCCATGTTACAACTTACTCCTGACTTCAAAATCAATGAGATTTATAGAACCATAATGAATTTGCCCTGCTCTCAAGATAGAAATGAACACCACTAAATATGGTTGCTCATTGTGATACATTAAGTTAGATGTAGTAGATGCACTTGAAAATCCAAGTAACTTAAAGGAAATTAGGAGACTGTATACAATCTGGCTGAATGTCAAACTGACCTTGACATTCTAATGAATGGTGTGTTGATTTCTGCATGTTGGGGTTCTCCCTGATCAATAAAAAGGTATATACAAGTCATCATGAAATAACTTGGTTCTTTTTGTAACTTTGCAAACTGAAGGAGAGAAAATAAATATGCTGCCTAATAAAGGTCTAAACAATTTCTCCTCTGTTTAATGCATTACATGTAATGTAATTCTTATTGCCTAGAGTGGGTGATGGGCAGGGAACGAAACTTGAATTTATGGATGAGAAAGCAGTGTGCAGTTTTTCCTTTTAGATAAACAAAAACTTGCAAATGCATTTATGCCAGTTACCTCAATCTGCTTTTATCTTCTGGGGTGTAATAATCCATTACTCTTTCCTACGGAAAATAAAATGTCCTGCTTCCAGGTATTTGCAGCTGCCATATCAGACATGTAGAGCATTTGGCAGCCTCCAATGCTTCATAATAAACTAGCAGTCTTTTCTCATTCATTCAACTGCCACTCTACTTTGGGGGGGGGGTTCAGGGGAAGAGCCCTTTTGTAAGAGAAGATTAAATTCCTTACATAAATATTTCCAGAAACAGCAAACATAACCCTTCCTTATCCCTGGACTCCAGCTTCAAATTGCCATGCTGGCTGTGATGTACTGGGAGACAAAATAAAATTCACTTTGCCTGTTTCTAACTATTCTCGGTTTCTTAATATCCACACGTATTGAATCTTATCCACAATGTGCCACAAATGTTTTAAACTGGCATGTTTTGTTTGTTGCTCATTTTTCTACAACTAAGTGTAGAGGGTTTTAGATCTCTGTATAGTTTCTACTAGGGAGGGGCCTGAAATAGAAATATAGTGTTTCGTTTCATTTTGTTTCATCCCCCCTGCATTTCATTTCATTTCATTACAAAATGAATTTTAAAGTAGATTCATTATGAAATGAAACAAAATGCTATGCCCCCCAGGGTCCTAAAGGAGGTCTAAAGGACCCAGGGGAGCAAGCAATTTTAGGTCAGACCCCCAAATTTGGAAAGGTTTGGGGGTTGGGGGACTGAGTAATTATGGTACAAAGGGGGTGTCCTTATGAAAAATTATTTCTAATTGGAATTGAAAGCTGATTGGGTGAGCAATAGTGCTGCCACAGCTTCCCATTGATTCCAATTACAAAGATTTTTTTTCCTAGGGGACCCTCTATGGACCTTAATTACTCAGTCCCCTAGTGTCCAAATCTTTTCAGATGTCAGAGGGGTACCCTGCTACTTTAGAGTCCAAGGTAAGTAAATTTTGAGTGCATATTTGAGTGCACTTGTAAATTATTTTTAAAAATAAAATTTGCACAAGCCTCATACTCTCAGATGTCTCTTGAACTTATGTTCCTCTGATTCTCATGCAAGTCCATCAGCAAAACCCATTTGCTGCATTCAAAATAAGTGGCAGTTTGTGACTGGAGCACAATACAAACACACCATGCTTGTACTACAAGCTGCCCCCATTACACCCATAGTCCCTACTAGAGATGGGCATGAAACGAAAAAAATTTCATTCCGTTATCTGATATTTGTTCTGTTATGTAACAGAACGAATAAAGGAGCCCAGAGTAATTTGGGCATGAACCAAACAGAACCGGAACAAATTAGTTCGGTTATGTTCAGCTCATTCATCCAATCTCCTCCGCCCGGGCTGACGGCCAGGCAGCTGTCACCCAGGATGGAGGAGATCAGCTGAGCCTCAGCTGTGGTCTTGCCTCCGTGTGCAGAGGCAAGACCATGGCTCAATCTCCTCTGCCCCGTGTGGCGGCCAGGCAGCTGTCACCCAGGGCAGAGGAGATCGGCTGAGCCTTGGCCGCGGTCTCCTCCGCCTTGGGTGGCGGTCGGGCAGCTGTCACCTGGGGCGGAGGAGATCAGCTGAGCCTCAGCCGTGGTCTCCTCTGCCCCGGGTGGCAGCCGGGCAGCTGTCACCCTGGGCGGAGGAGATTGGCTGAGCCTCGCGGGGAAGCCGAGTCCTCACTTCTCCCCTCTGCATGCAGAGGGGCAAAGGGGGGTCTGAAAGGGATCTTCCCCGCCCGGGTCATGACAGCGCCCAGCGCTATCATGACTCCTGCAGGGAAGCCGAGTCCCCCTTCGCCCCTCTGTGTGCATGGAGAGGGGCAAAGGGGGGGTCTGAAAGGGGAATCTTCCCCGCCCAGGTCATGACAGCGCCTGGGCGCTGTCATATCCCGCGCAGGAAAGCCGAGGCCCCCGTTCACTCCTGTGCACACAGAGGGGCAGATGGTGGTCTCCAACAAGGGAGGGATCTTCCCTGCGCAGATGGCAGCAATCTCTCCGCTTGGTGAATGACAGCCCGCCGGCCTGTCATTCACCAAGCGGAGGATGGTGAGAGGGGGCTGGGCTCCGGGCTCCGTGTGAGGAGGGCGGATCCCAGCCCCCTGCACAGCGATCCACATGCAGAGGCTGGATCCACGGGGTGGAGGGAAGAAGAGTGTGCTCTCTACCCCACTTCCCCCCTCCTGGAGCCAGCACCCAGTAGCCGCTCAGTGCTAGCTTCAGGGGAGAAGATTTAAAAAGCCTGCTCTCTCCTCCCACCTGATGGGGTGGGGGAAGAGAGGGCTTTTTAAATCTCCCCCCAGCCCTCCGAGGCACCGCCGGTGCCATCAAGCCAGCCAGGAGAGCGCTCCTGTGGCTGCGGGACTTTTCTCCTGGCTGGCTTGCCGGCAGTTTGGGCAGCACGCGGCTCCAGGAGGTCTCCCTGTGGCCATGGGATCACTCTCCTGGCAGTCTTGACACCGGCTCCAGCAGTGCACGGCTCCGGGAAGGCTCCCTGTGGCCACGGGAGCGCTCTCCCAGCAGGCTTGACACTGGCTTTCGTGGCGCCCGGCCCTGGGAGGGCTCCCCGTGGCTGCAAGAATGTTCTCCCAGTTCGCATGCAGCCGGATCCAGCAGCGCCCAGCCCTGGGAGGGCTCCGCACGGCTGCAGGAATGGGTGCCGAAAAACGATAAACGGAAAACAGAGCGGTCCCCTGGGGCCCGAAAAACAGAAATGACCCGAAGTGGGCCCCAGGGCCCGAATAATGAGCACGAAATGTCATTTTGGCATTTCATGCCCATCTCTAGTCCCTACTCCAAATAAATTCACATACTCATCCAAATTTCAGTAATCCATCTGTTTTTGATCAGTTCATATTACAGTTGGCATTCACAAGAAGATTCTAAGAGCTACTCCATATCCTGAGTAAATCAATATTCATGGATTTCTTCTCACTCATCACTGTCATTATCCAGAAATTTCTAAATACCCCTAAAAATGATTTTTAATGGAACAAATGCATTTTGCTGATGGGACTCAAATGTGACAAAGAGAGATAAATTCAAGAGACATCTGAGCTTCTGAATCTGTCTGTTGATTTTATTTCAGTCAAGACTAGAGAGAGGCACAAATTTTAAAAAAATGATTTGCAAAATGTGTTCAAAAATCACTAATTCATTGATTTACACTGTATGAGTTAATAACCCTGAACGACAAGCTGACCTTTTTAAAGAACTGTTTAATTTATCAGTACATTTGTCTATAAAATGGTTCCCAAGGTATCTAGAGACCCCAAACTTGCAGGGAAGCTTCTCCTGACTCTCCTCTAGAATCTCTCCACATTTTGTGAAGACTAGGTTTTCCCAAGCCAGTTGCTAAAGGGCACATTCCTGGTGGCCCCACTTTCTGAAGGTACAACTGAGATGTCTGAAACCCAATCTTCACTGACCTTGAAGGGATTGTATAGGAAAGTTGGAAGCAATTTCTGTGCAATGTTGCCATCTCTGGGTGCATTTTCCTGAGGGGGCTCTTTTGGAGTGCATAACTCAGACATCCCAAACCCAATATTCTTCATCCTTGCCAGGTTGCTAGAGAAGATTTGGGGAAAACTTCTCTGAAAATTTAGTGACTCCACATGCATGGGGGGCATTTTATAGGTTTTTAAATTAAAAATGAATTTGTCAATTTATCTGGATAAAATCATTGTTGTGATTCATCGGCCTTGACGAATCGCAACTCCAAACAATTCATCATTTTTCTGATTAATGCCCATCTCTAGTCAAGACCATTTGCTGCCACAGGCTTATAGAACTATACCTTGCATATCTCACAAAATTCTTCAGCTTCTACTGCCCACCATTTTTTCCTTCATTCCATGCCCCGTGTTATCACGTCTGATACAATTCCTTGTTAAGATGCTATTACACCAGAAAATCCTTCTGAGGAGACGTGTATAGAGTTAAGGTGTGCTTCCATATGCGTATTAGAAAAAATGTCTCAATTATTAGGAATTGTGAGTGCCCTTGCACACTCTGCTTTGGCTTCTCCCATTGCCTTTAGATCTGTCCACTATTAGAACACAGCCCCTGAAGCCTTTTCTAAATTGGAATATGGCCCATATATGAAAAAATAATTCTATAGTTCCTGCTAAACAAACAACAACCTCCAGCTGCAGAACAAAGGGTTAGAAATTCCATTCCCCACTGTATCCCCTGATCCAGCATTTGTAACCCTGGCATAGGAAAGCTACAGCCTCAGAATACACCCCTCCCCATTTAGGGAAGTGTTGACATTATTCTGAGTACCCTATACCTAGAAACCCCTAAAGGGAGTCTCCATTATCCAGAATTGACAGCCCATAATCATTAGCATGATGTGTGTGATTCAGATCAAACACATTTAGCCCATATTTTTGAGAGGGAAAAATGTTAGGTACAGAGGAAAGTGGGGAGGAAGGTTTTTCCTGCATGTTTACATATCAACATATCATTTCATATATAAACCAGTTAATGCTAACATAATGGTGTCTCTTAATTTGTCACATTTTCATAAAACAAAAGTACAAGGTCACAGAAATGTTCTGAGAACATGAATGGACACAGCAGTCAAACTGCTACAAATATTAGAATAGATTTTAGCATCATATTCTTGTAATCTTGTCTAGTCATTAGCTGGAATGACTGGTAATAATGCATTCTCACTGAATAGGCTTTCTTATCCAGATATCCAGAATTATACAGCCCTGTTCTTTTGGCCCTCAGTATACGTTTTTATGGTTTCCATCAACCACAATGGAAAGCCAACAATATTTGATCAATCATGAATACCCACAAGAAGGTAAAATAGCTTTCCATGACATGTCTGAAAACAATTGGGGCCTACAAATTATCTACCTTGTTCACATGTATCAAAGCAGAAGGAACTTCAACTAATTACAATAAATATATGTTGGCAACTGGCAAGGAACATTTTTTCCAGCAATGAAATTTTGGAATGCATGAGAAAATTATCTCATCTCATTGTGCAACATTACTCTGACAGAAGACATGAAACAAAATTTTCTTAGCACAATATTGCTTCTAATTAATTGAAAAAAGCTATAAAAATAAAAAAGAGCAATTACCATCTTATTATTTGAAATACAATTGTTTTTGATGGAGAAAAACATTAATCAGTCCTTTCTCGACAGAAGAACAGATACAGCAAATACACAAATTCCACCTCCCACTGCTGTGTACTATGCCTGAGATGTGCAGATTTATGAAGTTTGTTTCATCCATATGTGTGGTGCATAAGTTACTTTTAATGAACTGATGAACCTGTTTTCCAGTTGACCCTACTATTTTGCTATGGAAATTATGCAGTAAATTAGTTCAGATCTTCAGCTAATTTTGGGTTTTGTGAGCAAGTGCAATTGTGTAGTGATCCCATACACAGAATAGGGACTACATGTACTTCCATGCCCAACTTCAGACAGGGTAGGCAGACATAAACAAATAATTCAACAAGTGTTCTTGATAGCTCTTTGCATAAGTAATGCATAAAAGCTGCCAAAATAGTTGTTAATGCCCCAAATTGCTATTTATTATTTCTCTTGTCCCTTCTTCCAAAATAATTTATATCCATATGCAATGCATTGGATTCTGACCTATGATTCTCAGAACCATCATTGGCAGTAGACTGCTGGGCCTAAGGCAGTTCAGGGATGTTTATGGGTTAAATCTGAAACTCTGTTGTGTTTTTTTCAGTGCTAGCATTCAAAAAATTATACCACCCTAGCTGCATGAGAAGTCTGCTGAGTAGTTTAGTAAATGGTCTGCCAGGCTGTATAGAGTAGTAGTGAATACAGTTCCCCATTGTGCCCTCTGAAAGGCTTGCTTGTGTAGGTTGGGGAAAGTGGCAAAGTCCTAAAGGGCCTGTAAAAGAAAGGAACAGTAAATAACTTCCAATTACTCTATATCTAGAAAGCCCTTGAAAGGGTCACCATGTGTCAAAATCCACTTAATGGCATGCATTAAAAAGGGCTGTAAGAGTTGTTGCAAATATGTGTGGAACACAGAGTTTCCAAACATAAGTGTTGGGGACAATATAACACTGGGGGCCAGAAGATCACTGAATTTCTTCCTTGGCCTTAAAATCATCAACTGGTGGCTTCCAAATTTAGTTTGTAGGCACTATTTGGCACTAATAATGCTGTAATAGCTTGAAAAAGTCTGCTTATGTGACATAGTCCTCTTGTACAATGGTGCCACCTAAGAATCAATGTATGTGTCCACATGATAGAGAGCATCTCAAACACTGAAATCTCCCTCTCTGCGGCAAATGTAAACACATTCTAAGATGTTTTTAATCTGATATTCTCTCTGACACGTACTTTTTTTGCATACAGAATGCAAAAAATGGAATGTGTGGCACAATCCAATACATGTTATCACTGAGGTGCATCCATGATTAGAGATAAACTGTCATGCAGTGCTTCAACAAGTTCTAATAATGTCATCAAGAAGATGGGGAAATGTACCATTCAAGAACATGCTTATTTATGACTAACCTGGAATAGGCTGGGGTGTTAATACCACTGCAGGAACAGGCCTATGGGTAGTTGCTGGCCTAGATAAAGCCACTGCAACTTGATTTGTTGTAACAAGAGGCTTCTCATGTCCCTGGTAAATTCGGAGTTCCTCTGGGTGTATCCATGCTGAATCCAGAGCGAAGGTATTATTTAAATAGATCTGCCCAAATTAGGAGGAAGACAAAGAAAAGAAGATCAGAGCTCATGAAATAATTCAGCTGACTGCTATAGCTTTTTGGTTTCTGTAACACTCATTCAGAATGCTCTCACTCCCCCTCACACACACACACACACACACACACACACACACACACACACACACACACACACACACACACACACACACCCTTCTCAAGTTGCCCTTGGCTATGTGGAAAGACTGCAATTATCCAGAATCGTTGTACTTCCCCCTAGTGAGCTGATGTCCAAGTAAACCTTAGTAAACAGCAGTGTCAGAAGCAGTACAGCTTGTAAAATGTTGAAACTGAATTTTATTGCACTGATGAGGAGAGGAAAATAATAACAAGACACTGTGGACAGTGAATGGAATTCTGATATTCATTACGGATGAAAAAAATCCCGCTGATTTCAGCATGCATAAGGGACTAGGGCAACCATTTATATTATTTGACAACCCTACATTCTCTGAAGGGTCAGGCTTTTTAAAGGGTTGATCTGCTCATGCGAAGGAAAGAAAATGATTGGCCTGATGCCAAACTGACCAAACTATCCAGACAATTTTACTATCTTGAAATAAGGTCTAGCAAAAAATATTCTTTGATACACTTTTGAGTATGATTGTACTCAAAGAGTTCACTGAAATCCAGCAGTAACTAACCAGAGTAGGGTCATTGAATCAACAGAACTTATAGAAGATATTGATTCACCAAGTCCCCATTGATTCAAGGGGCCTATTTGAGTTGTGAATTACTACTGGATTTTAGCTTTATTATTTTCTTAATGTTAAAGTGGGGAGAGTGTATGAATAAATATCAGTCAAAAAAGGGAAGTTTTTACAAAGGCAGTCACCCAGTTAAAGAAATCTTAATGAATTAATCATGTACATTTCAGTGCAGCAGTCAATTAATTAATCAGTTGAGCTTGCCGGTAGATAAAATGCTTGGGTTGTTCCCAGTCATGTTTGGAGTAGGAACAGATAAATCAGTGGGATGTACCTATTAATTCAGCCAACTAATCCTGAATCAAGAAGGATATTTGATGGTATACATCGTGGCATGCATCATAAAAGCATTCCTACCATGGATAGGAGGAAGGACTACCTCTTTAAGACACTGCTTGCCATCTGTGATTTTATGAATGCATAAACTAGAAATATCATGTGCCAAGGAAATTAGTTCCCATTGAAATCAATGAAACATGTTAGTGAGGAAATAGGGCAAGGGGCAAGAATGGTCTAGGAGCAGCATCAACTGCCCCATGAAGAAAGGTTACAGTGCCTAGTGCAGTGGTGGCAAACCTTTGGCATTCCAGCTGCTTTGGACCACAACTCCCAAAATTCCAAGCTTGTATTGCCAATGATAAAGGACTTTGGGAGTTGTGGTCCAAAACATATGGAGTGCCGAAGGTTCGCCACCACTGGCCTAGTGCTATTTTGCTTAGAAGAACAGCACGAAAGAGAAAATATAGTAGAGGTATATAGAAATGTGTGAGGTGTGGATATAATGCATAGCAAAAAGGGAGGGGTCTTAACTTTTTTGTCCATTTCAGTGTCAAATTCTTCCTCTTCCAAACACAAATAAATTTGCAGTTTGGTAAATTCTTATAAAAATGAGCAGAAATGAAATTCATCGCTAGTCTAAATTGTTTGAAATATTACAGAACTAACAGCACATATAAGGTGCTATTAATGTTACTGGGTTTTGTTAGAAACAGTGAGCTACGCAAGCATCATTGTTTTTTTGGTTCGGTTCCACTTCACATTCAGCTACAATTGAAATGGTTCCAGTCTGATTATGCTTCCGGCCAACAAGTGTTCAGTAATTGATTCAGCATGCAGAAACCAACCAGTCCAGTTCTGATTCACATGAGGGGAAAATACATACCATGCTTATTATAATGACAATGGGTACAGTGTAACAGAACAAGCCAACAAGTCTGGAACTGTTACTACTACATTCCTTGCTCACTCTCCACACTATACCTGTGAACTCACTAGAGGGGCTAAAGACACATCTATCAGATTTTGCCTTTCACTGGCTTCCACACATACAGCATGCACGCATGTAAAAAGGTGTCCTGGATCCTTAAACTGTCCTGGGGCCCTAAACTGATGTCTCCTTTCCTTAACTGTCCTGTTCCTTGCCCATCTTCAATACAGATGCAATATGGCTTTGCAGATTTTCAAACAGAAGCTGAATGGATGTTGCTTAGAATTTCTTGTGCTGGTAAGGACTTTATGGCCCTTGGGATCCCTTGCAATTCTGCAGTTCTCTAATTCTAAGATTCCGTTGGCAGTCCAGGCAGCTTCAAAACATGTGGTGGAGGGGTGCCATCTTGCACTTCATCTCAGGTTAAGAAAACATCCAGCGACAGTCCTGTGCTCATCCACACAGCCTGGCTGGGCACTGTACTGTGTAACAATGGTGCCTTCCTCTCTTTGTGTCCATCAACAAGTTGTTGATCTTCATAATCTTCTGCTCTAATTTTTGCTTCACAGAGGAAGCAAGCCTTCACCTCTTCCTGATATTCCCCGGAACATCTTGAAATGGGGCAACAGAGAAGCCTAGATCAATTCAATTCATATACAATGCTATATTTTATTTTATTTGCATTTATTCTGGTTCTTCCTTGATGAGGTGGAGTCAAAGTTGTGTAGCCTCTCAGATGTCATTCTTCAAAAATTATTCTAAATCAGTAGCTTATGGGAGTGTTGTCCTTAGATGACAAATTTGCTACAGGTCAGGTTTAATTGAGTTTTTTTAGACATAGTTGGTTCATTATCACAGCACACACAGAGAGATGCACACTCATGTATACATGCACACACGCACACATGCACATACACGCACATGCGCGTGCACACACACACACACACACACACACACACACGGGGGGTGTCTTCCCACTTTTATCATGAATTACTGCTGTTTTTAAATGATTATTCGGGTTCTCTTTTGATTCATTTCAATTTTATTCTCATACCAAAAAGGAGGGGGAGTTCAAGCTTATTACAATTATCCAGTTTAAATGTAAAGTTCAATGTTTTTGAGTGTTGAATACTTAACACAGAAAACAGAGTATGGGAATATTTAAAATACACACATATACGCAAATATTGGTGAATTCACATGAACAACCATCATTCAAGTTGCCTTGAATTGCCTGCAACTTCACCTTACCTTGCAGTTTGGTAGCCTTTTTTCTATCCAGCTTTTCCCAGAATGGTGTGGAGCAGTAGTTGTGTATACATGAGGAAGCAGAGGAACAAACTCCACATTTGAAGAAGGTGAAAATCCTATGACCGGAGAATGAGCTCCAAACATCCACTAAAATAAAGATTTAATAAAGAAAACATAATAAATAATTTCATCTAATTCTTCTTACCTTTTTATTGTTCAGGGTTTTAAAACGTGCATTACATAATTATGTATTTGGAAGCATATTCTGGTACTCATGCTTTATAACATATTTTTTTAAAGGGGGCCAAAATAAGTTTATTGAGTTCATCTGCCGGTCTTGCTATATTTTGCATATGCAGCAGCTGTCACTGCAACACTAATGGTGCAGCGTGTGGTGAACTGAAAGGCATGTAAGCAAAAAGTTTGTGTCTAATATTAAATTTAGCAAGTTTCACAAACTGGTGAAATCTCGCTGTAATCTGACAAGAACAGATGTAAATTTGCCAATGGTTTTAGATGTTAGTTCTACTTCATTAGATTATCAAATTACAGTAGGACCCCCATATCCACTGATTCAGTTATCCATGGATGGCAGGGGGGAAATTAAATAAATAATTCAGCAGCTGCAAAGCAAGCTACTGTCACAAAACATACGTTTTGGGACTTTTGGTGTTCTCTCTTACCCACGGTTTTCATTATCCACAGGAAGGCCTGTGTATAATCCTACTGTATACCTTGAATTCTCTTTCACGTGGTACCTGGTTTAAATCTTCCTAATAGATGAGTTATGAGAATGCACTTCTCCATCTCACCTCTTCAGAACTGCCCATTTATACCACAGTATTTGTTTCATCCTTCTAGGATAAATGCTGCATAAACTGATGTATTGGTTGTTGCAAACACAGCCTTGAGAAACCACAGGACTGCAATAGCATGACATCCTTTTAGTGTTACCATGATGCTACATTTCATATCTTTGCTCCAATAAAGCAGTAATTGGTCTTATGATTTAATTTAATGTGTTGTTTAATTATTTTTGGAATTAGGGAATATATTATTTATGTTTGTTTTTAACTGCCCTGAAAAGTGTTCTGCACTAAGTGGGCGGTATACATGTCATTGCCATAGCCATCATCATCATCATCATCATCATCATCATCATCATCATCATCATCATCATCATCATCATCATCATCATCATCATCATCATTTTTAATTTCCAGTTTCCAACTCTGTAGGACTCCAGTGATGCCAAGTTAATTATATATGCTTTAAGCAAAGATTCCAAGGATCTAAATTTCAAACAGCCTTTTGGAGGGAATTTGTTTTTATATATTTTTATAAATTTATTGTTCATAGAACAGCAAGTGAAAGCAAAGGGACTATGGGAGCATCTTCCCCCTTCATGAGAAACTTGCACTGCTGTACCAAATAAGCTTTTCAATATTTTGATGCATCATCATGATTCACTAGCTTAAAGAATTTTCAACCAGTTCAGGACTGTGACCACACACTATTATGCTCCACTGTATATATCTATATTAACAGTATGTGTTTCTATCTTCTTGCTAGAAAGCAAGAAATTAGCCAAAGAATGCAGAGCTTAGGAATTTTCTTAAATCTATGTCAGAGGCATTAAGCATCCTAATTCCATAATTAGCATAGTCAATGAAATGTATTAAAATGCCTAAGCCTCCCCTCCAAGCTTCAAAAAGCCACAGCTATATTAAAACACACTTTACCATCCTGATAACTATTTTTTTAAAAAAAGAGAGAAAGAAATCACATTAGAAGTGTTGATGGGATGTATTCCTTAAATTAATATGTGATCAAAACTAGTTAATGTCTGTTAGAGAACAGCAAGGAAAACCAGAGCAGAAGGCACTGAATTTAATTGCTTATGCTACTATTTTCAATATATCTCTGGCCCACAGTGTCACAATAGGCTCGGAATAATAGAGGCAGGGTTAATCATAACGAGCAGGCTCATAAGCACCCACCCACTCCCTTGAATTATTGTAGTAAATATTTTGCAGATTTTTAAACATGAAAAGAACCCCAAGTTCCTAAGCATTAATAACCTCTAGTGGCCAGATTCTGACATAACAACTAGGAGAGGGATGGGGAGCTGTTGCAATACATATTTTTCTAAACCATCCCTGTACTTACATCTGTAGAAAATGGAGTGGAGTAGGCACAAATATTATGAAAATGTGATATGATATATTTAACAGACATACTTGCTGGTCCAATCTGCTGGAGTTTTCAAAAGGTGAGACAGCTTTGTTTTAACATGCCCCTGAAACAGGTTGTATTAACCTTTGCACAGCCTCAACACAGCATTCCCGAATTTATGGGAGGTTATTTGCTATTAGAAATCAATATCCATCCTAGATTAAAAAGTGGATTCAAATAACTGTCCAGTGTGTGGACTAGGATTCATCTGCAGCAGAAGGGTTGCTGTAGCTCAGCTCCTTTAGATGAGTTTCCCTTCCAAACGCTTCTGGATTCTGCTGTAAAATCCTATCTCTGGGTCTTCATGCAAGGACTAGAAGATTAGCAGGAGGTGGTATAAAACAAGTAGAAGGGTATTGATCTTGCTCACTAACTAATGCCAGCGAAATGCACAGATCGTCAATACTGTAAGGAAGGGTTTGGTTTTTGGTTTTTTTGGGTTTTTTTTTTTGGGGGGGGGAGAATCCTTAAACGTCAGACGCCTGCAATCTTGTTAGGGGAAAGCGCACGTATTTGGGGCGGTGTCCTGCAAACATAGGGGCACCGCCAGCCTGGAGACTTTTGACCTGCCTCATTGTGGTTTGGTATCGAAGAGGAACGCGCTCAGCATCAGCAAACAGAGGGGCATTAATAGTTAATGTGCTCTCCTCTCCGTCTTTCTCGCTCGCCGAGTCTCTGAAACTCGAGGCGAGCCGCAACGCTGTTCGTGCGCAGCTCAAGCGCGGCTGCCCGTCAAGCGGCGGAATTGGCGGGCTAACTTCAGCACCACGGCGCGCCGGACAGCGACACGAAGTTGCTTGGCATCCCTTCAGCCGGCGCTGGGCCGACGATCGCGACTGAGCTTCCCCGTGGCTAACGAACCTGTTGGCGCGCCTCGGACGCCCCGGGGGAAAGAACCGGCGCGTCTAGATGGTTGGAAAACGGGAAGAGTTTCATCATCCAACATCATCATTCGAAGAGCGCAAGACGCGCGGCCGCCCAGGGCTGGGGAAGGGCAGCGAAAGAGAGGGGGAAAAGGAGGGTGCATGATGGTGATGATGGCAATGATGATTTCCCTTACCTGTCCATTCAGAAAGGGCAGCTGATGCACAGGGCGGAAGGGTGCTCCGGTGCCATCAAGGGCAGGAAAGGATCGCAGGGAAGTTGCCAGCCTGAAACCCCCTGGATCAACGGCGCAGGCGGCGGCGGGGGAGGCGGCGGGGGAGGATGAGGAGGGGAGGAAAGCAGCAGAGGATGAGGAGGGGGCCCCACTCCAGCGGCGGCCCCGATCCGGAAGAGCCCCGAGGCGCTCGGGACCATCCAAATCCACGGAGGCGCCGGGGGCTCGGCATTCCCGGGCCAGAGGAGAGGCTGCTGCCGCTTGGCTCTCAGCACCGGGAGCATTCTACATCTTACAGTAAGCGCCCTCCGCACTCAGGGGGCGCCTCCGGCGACAGGCAAGCAGCAGCGACAGTCCAGCGGAGATGGACGAAGCGGAGGCTGTGGCCGGGCGGCGATGCCCATCGGGGCCCGCCGCTCGGGAAGGAGGAGGCGCCGAGGTCCCTGGCGGCGGCGGCGGCGGCGGCACCACCACCAGCAGCAGCACTAGTAGGAAGCGGCGGCGGCAGCTCCTGAACCGGCCGGGACTCCACTTCGTTCTGTGCGCTGCCCGGAGCTCCGCCCCCTTCGCGGCCCCTCCTGCCTAGCCACACCTCCCGCGGCTGCCGTGGCTGTGGCTGTCTTGTTGTTGCAGGAAGCCTCGCACCGGGAGGGAAGGAGGGAGGCGCAGTTCTGCTGCAATTGCCTGAACGAGGACGGGGCCGCCAGCGTCGGCAACGACTTCTATAAGATCCGCCGGCTGAGCGCGGAAGGAAAGGACGGAGCTTTTGCCCGACGACGCAGAAGAAGCGACCGGCTGGCAGCGGCCAACGCACAGAGAGGGCGGACGTGGGGAGGGAAGCGGAAGAAAACAGGACGACCGAGGGAGGCAAAGAGCAATAAAAGAAATAAAACAAAATAAAATTAGAAAGAAGGGAGGAAAGAAGGAAGGAGAAAGGGGGTGGGGGTAGGGACAAGAAGGCTCCTGTGAAGAAACCAGCGCGAAGAGTACAAGCAGACGAGGAACAAGAAGTTAAAACGAGACGTGCAGAGACGTGCATCAGAGAGAGGCGGTTTGAGAGAACCCAGAACTCCTTGTCTGGGAAGCTTGAAATGCCTTTGAGCACTAGCAGAGCGCGCTTGATTTTCCTTCTCCACCCAGCCCCGCGCTCCAGGGAATTAGAGGCCAGGGCTTCCGTCGGACCTTCCAAATAAGGTCAGCCCTCTCACTTTTTTGGAGATCAGCCTTCAAGTAAAAATGAGGAGAGAAAGGATCGAGAAGAAAGGGGAAGCCGCATGAAAAGAGGAAGCAGCGATTTTCGGAAATAAATAGTACAGTAGTTAAAATTTGCGGTCAAATCAGTTCTGATGTACAGTATGGCACCCTTTTTTTCTGGATTTTCTACATAGAGAATACTCAGAAGTGGTTGATCATTCCCTTCTTTTAGGGGTGCCCTAGGACTCTGCAGCTGGCCCGAGGCCACACAGGCTGGCTCTACTCCCAGGAACCACAGTGGAGAACTGAACCCCCACACTCCACAGTCAGATAAGTAAACCATGGAGCTATCCAGCCCACTAAATATAGAAAGGGTAGTGATAAGAAGAAGTGAAGGTGTGGAAAGAAGATCAGATGGAAAGAAGCCTGTGTGGGGGAAAAGAGGAATGTTCTGTCTGGAGTAAGACCAATATGGATGTAAACATATTTCTTGGTGTAACTTGAAATACCCAAGTAGCCAGCTCATGGTTGACTCCACTGTTGGTAAAATGAGTACCCAGCCTGCTTGGGGGGGGGGGCAATGTGTAGCCTGCATAATTAAGTTGTAAACTGCCCAGAGAGTGGTTGAAGTGCTATGGGGCGGTATATAAGCAGAACACTTTGCTTGTTTTGCTTTGAAATCACATACAAGCAACAAAAGGGAAGGCTGGAGTAATGGAAACATTGATTTTCATATCGTTTTTTTCAAAGACAGAAACCATGCATTTCCTTTGTTCTGAGCTACAGGTGCCCATCTTGAAATGTTTTGAGAACCTCTTTGCTGAAAGACAGCAAAGAGTAAATAGGAAGAAGAGGACAATATTTGATGTACATACAGAAACATCAGAAGTTTATGGAATTATGTCATTAAGTCTGCGCCTTTACTAATGCAGGGCATCAACATGCAATATGCCCCTCAGAGAGAGAGACATCTAGCCTCTCTGGACAATCTTCAACAATTTCAGTTGGGTCAATTTCATTTTCAAAGAAATGTTCCTCTCAAGAGGCTCTTCCTAATGCTTAAGCAAATGTCTGTGCAGGAAAAGTAAAGGAGTTCCCTTTTGAGTTCGCTAGTTAAATGAGCTGCTTCTGCCGCTGTTCTGCAGCAACGTTGTTTCAGAGCAGTTGATCTCCGACAGAGCTTGTGATCACATTTCCCACCAAGCAGGGTCATGTTAAAGAGTGCTTCATCACCAGCATGCACGAGGGCTGGTTTTCTTTCCCCCAGACCCACTTATTGCCTGCCCTTGGCACAAATGAAATGGAAAATGCGAAATAGTCCTTCTTGCCATCCCAGCTGAAAACCAGCTAGTGTAGAAGTATGAAGCTGTTCTTTTAATGAGCCTTCCTCCCAGGGCCTTTTTACACGACCCCTAAGATCCGCTGGTCCCTTAAATTCGGACCAGAGATCTTGAGGGTTCGTTGCTGTTCCTCCCTCCCCACCCGCTCGGCACTTCTTTGTTCTGTGTGCGTGAGGGGAGGGAGGAAAAAAAAGCCTTAGACAGAGACAAAAGAATAAAAGGCTTACCTCCGGTTGCTCCGACCTCCGTTTACTTCCTGGTTCCTCTTTAAGGGGCGGAGGCAAAAGAAAAACAACAGAAAGAAGCAAGGAGAGCTCAGGCAGTCTCCGCATCAAATATTTTCATTATAAAAAAGCAGGTACAAGAAAAGTGCAGTTTGGTCGCGCTAAGTGGGCAGGGTCACACTTAATTGTCCGCAAACTCCGGAGCTGGTGGGTAAACATTTTTATCGTCCGGAGCTTGCAGCCATTTGCGGCGGAGCTTAGGGGTCGTGTATAAATGCCCCCAGTGAAGCTTGGTTAGATCAGAAACTTCTTCAGCCAAAAAAACTTGGGCTATTTACACTGGCCCTGGCTTTGGCAAGGATAAAAATAATAGATTTTTAAAAATATGATATAAAACTAAGCACAAGGAAGCCTGGTGATTTTCATAGGGGATACATTACCTTTTTTGTTCATTCGGCAGGGAGTAGCTTATTTTGTTCTCATTCGTCAATGCTTTCCTCTGTGTTGTGGCAGGTGTGATCGCCTGATCTGATGCAAAGGATCAGACATGGGATGGTGGTGATGGTATGTGGGTGCATTATTACATGAGGTCCCTGCAACTGAAAACCTGTAATCTTCTCTTCTTCAAACAATGTTTCTATTGTTTTTCATCATACAGTACTAATCAAAGTTATCATTGTATGGATATGTCATCAGAAAAAAACTTTTAAACAAACCTCCACTGATCTCAGCAAATATGTCTCTTTCCCTACATTGCAGTGCTCCCTCATTGAAATGCAGATGGCTGGATCTGAATCATTGAAATGAGTGGGATTGAATACCTCCATTTCTCTCTCCGAAATGTAGACAACTCAGAATATCCTGCTCCGTGGTTCCCAAAGAAAGATTGATTCTGAATACCCCAAATTGCCATTATTTGAGGATCATAATGGGGTGGTGGTGGTGGTGGTGTCTTTCAATCCATCTATTTCACTTTGCCAGGGGAAGCATACTTGGTCGGCCAATTACTTTCCCTCTATTATTAGCTCATACATGACAGAAATGTATTCCCTTGAAAGAAATTCCAAGTTAAATTTACATTGGAGGGTTTTTCATAGACTTTCAGGTGCATTTCAGGGAATAGAAAAGGAGAGTTACCTCTGCTACAGATGGGACCCTGTGGACTGGTAGCTCAGAAAGGTCGGGGCTCTTTAACATGACACTGGGCTGGGGACTTTTCTTTCTCTCTCTCTTTTTCACCTATAATATCTAACTTGGAACATTACCCGTGATAAAGTAGGGATTATATTTTCCATTTAGATTTATTGCCACTGACATAAGTTCTGCTTGGAACTTCTTTTTTTCAGACAATGTGCCCCTTAACTTTTGACTCCTTTCACCGGATTGTTAATGAAGGCATTTGTATGTAATAACTGGATTTAAACATGCAGCTTTATGGAACAAGGGGATATCTCGATGCTAGAACAATTCACTGGTTCCCATGTAGAACTAGAAGATATAATTTGGGTTGGATGTAATTACTGCATATATTAAGTCTCTCATTATGTCTAAGGATGAGTACTCTTTCCTTAATATGTTAGGTTGCATATCTATCAGTTGGTCAGATACAAATGTTGCCAAGCTCCTCTAAACAGAGGCAGTCTGGAGGGATCATAATGGCTCCCAGCCAGCAAGATGTTCTTTGGGCATGATACTGTCTCCAGTCAATATGTCCAAATGTGATCATAGGAACTGTAGTTAGTCCTGCCACATCTGGGCACCACCCAACAGGGAATTAGTCTCTATCCTGCCTAGACTAGAACAGGACTGCACTGGCTGTTGTGTCTGTTTTAATTGTTGTGGATTATGTCCTCCTTTCATTATGCAGCATCTATTCATTGCTTGTCTTTTTAATTTATGGTGCATGGACCAGAGAACTCTAGTTACTGGTCCTACTGTGACTGCAATTAAAACTGAATCAATTACAGCAAAGTGGAGGATTGGCTTTCTCATGGCACTGCCTTCCTAGCTCCATCCACTTGCATTTTAGAAGAGGCAAAATAATAATAAAACTACAGCAGACGTTATACTTGGGTAAGCTATGAAATATCCAACTGACTCCATCACCTTCTGTCAGTGGCTCACATGCCAGTAGTAGCAAGGATGTCAGTCTAAATTTGAAATGGAGGGACAGGAAATTAAAACTGGCATACATTTAAGTCAGGTCCAAAATGCACCTCCATGCCCCCATCAATAGCAGGTGGGGCACTTTGGGGGTACATTGAACGTTTTAATCAAATTTCTAAGGGGCCTCCTCCATTTTAGGTTCAGGGTATCTTCTTCCCCAAACTCCAGATTTCAATCCTAGACCCTCCCACTTTTAAATCCCCTACACCTATAACCTGTTGATTCCAACCTCAAAGTGCTCCACAATCATCCTAGAGCTCATAAGCTCCAATTTGAGATAAGATTGAATTGTGGGACGCTGAGGGGAAATTATCCATTTCATTGCTAGCTAGAAAGCTTTGGCTTGCAAACAGATGTGGCATTAAAAAGTGGTTCAGCTTGGCAGACAAGAAATATTAACCAGATGGTTAGGAAGAGTGTGTTCCTTCACACAGATGGCAACACTCACTATGGACATGAGTGAAGCACCTAATGGCAGCCTAAAATGGAGCATACCCACCAGAATGCTGAGACCATGTGTTATCAGAATGGAGACACCCAAAAACAAACTAAGACACTTCACCCCATTTTTATTACTGATTTAAAGACAGCATGGCAAAATATGACCGAAATCTTGTCGCTTCACATAGGAAGTCACACTGGGACAGGCCCATTGAATCAGTGGGGATTTGGTGAACTGACTCAGTCAGAAGTTTCATTGTTTTAATGGGCCTATCCTACTTACTGACGGACTATACTAAATTAAGGAAGGTTTGAGATGGGCATAGAGCCTGCTGTTTGGTCTGCTGTGGAAACATGTTGGTTAGCTCCTTTCCCCCAGTGATCACATGATGTAATTGTTGGATAAAACCAAATTGCCCCCAGGATGTCCCTACCTGAAGGTTTCTGAGCCTCTGATTGGCCCTTCTACATTTTTTTGGTGTGGATAAGATTGGTCTGGTAGATTTGTTCCAAGCAGGCATGATCCCTGGGAAAGTACCAAAAAGTGACTCTAATTGTCAAAAGTCCTTTTGCTTTGAATTTCTGATATCATGAAGTGGTTTAATAAGTGAGCCACTTCAGGATATTGGCCAGTTGAACACTTGCTTTGCTCCTTAGTGGAAGGGCAGTGGAAATGAGTGTACTTCTATTTATATTCTGAAGATTGTGAAGATTTGCTGTATGTATGTATGTATGTATGTATGTATGTATGTATGTATGTATGTATGTATGTATGTATGTATGTATTTGCTTTGTTTCAAAGGACTGGTTGAGCAACTGCCTGCTGTCAAAGCCACAGATTGGGCTTCAGACAATTTCTTAACTGGTCCTTCAGATTGTTCAGAAAATGTTTTTGAAAAATAAGATATTCCACACATCATCAATTTTCTTATGGAGTCCTGAACTTTAAAAAAAAGAAAGAAAACTCCTCCAGCTCCTTTGGTGGGGATCTATTCAATTTGCTGATATCCTGAAGTGGCTCACTTATTTACTCATTTCACGATATTAGATTTTCAAACAGGAAGGAACTGGATCAAATAGAGTTGCTTGAGCTCTTGGACATAAGAAATTCACCCAATGGTATATTGCACCTCCACCTGATCCCAGCAACCATATTTAGCCTGCACCAACCCACTTTAAAATGGTCAATGTTGATGACCCCAGAGTCAAAATTAAAATAGGCCCAATTGAATCAATGGAACTTACAGCGGTGGGAACTCACCTAATCTCCACTGATTTAGTTACCATACAATGTCCTTTGCTATAAAAGAGGATTTTAGATACTGGTTCTTTGCAAAACATATAAGGGGACATTTTGCAAGGTAAAACACTACAAATGCTTCCCCTCATTGCCTCTGCAGCAGAGCAGGGCAATTCAAAACCTGTCCTCACTAGATGAACTTCTCAGAGTTTTATAAGCAAATAAATAAAGAAATAAAGTACAGCATTCATCTTTCTTTTAAAAATCATTGTTATAAATGAGAACATCCAAGGCAGTTTTATATGTGTAGCAAAGCAGTTTGAGTGCTCTGAGCTGGACAATTTGAATATTCATCTTAATCCTGACCAGACATTGCATAGGCAAAAGTGCAATTTATCTTCCTATCTGTTCAGTCTTTATGCAAACATCCCTGACACAGCTGTACAAGTCACATGCAGTCAAAAATTTGCCTTAATCAATGATGAATTTACCTGTTTGCAGTGGCCATTCGCTACTTGTGATGACATCATCTCTGTTGCAAATGCTGACCTGTGGCACAGGATTTCACCCTCTGCATACCAAAGAATTTCGGAATAAAAATTGTTTGGGCTTTATAGATTACAATAAAACCTTGGACTATGTGGATCATGCAAAGCTATGGATTGTCTGAAAAGAAAGAGGTATGGCATGACATTTGATTGTGCAACATGTATTCTGGACAAGGGGCTACTATTAGAATGGAACACAGAGAAACAGAATAATTTTCCATTAGCAAAGGTGCCAGACAAGAATACATTTGTTTCCCCATCTGTTCCATCTGCATGCAGAACATATAATGCAAAAACCTGAATTGGATTCAGATGAAGTGGTGGAATAAGCATCAGTAGTTTAAGATCTGCAGATGATATCATTTTACTATACTGGTAGAAAACAATAAAAATGACTTGAAATGACTACTAGGGTATGGTAGGAAGAAAGTGCAAAAGCAGAATTATACTTGAACATTGAGAAGGCAACATTACTGACTACAGAAAATTACATAATTTTGATATTGACTTGGAAGAAACTTAAATATTTTCTCTCTCTTAATTAAATGATTAGTCCAAATTGAGACTTCAGGGCAAAAATCGAGATACTTGGAGGGGTAGATATGAAGGATCCCTGTGGGTAGGGATGATTCCCTGAAAAGGAAGATAGACCCAAGTCCTGTGGTGCTCTCAATTACTAGGTATACAAATAGTGAAAGCTAGACAATGAAGAAAGATGATGGGGGGGGCTGACTGGTTCATTGGATAGTGTGGAAGAGAATGGAGAAGATGGTTTATTTGCATCAGTCATAATGCCTTTGCAAGAAAATATGGAAGGGAGCTTCATCAATGTCATGGACCACCAGAATTACCAAGGAGTGAGTACTAGATTGAATGAAACTTGAGGATGGTACATACCAACAAAATGTCATGGGCTCCAAGCCAGTATTTGGTCAGTAATGTTGGTTAAGTATAAGTTTTTTTCAGTGTTTTCACATCAAAGGGGAATGGGGGCTTCCTGGGGTTTTTTGTCATATGCCAGCTGCTACCCTATAACTGGGGCATACTGTTGTTCTTTGAACAGCTGGAAATGCTAATTGGGCATTCCCCAGTGCCACTTTGTCTAGTTTTCCTTTGTTTTCTAGTACAATGGAATGCTTCATTGAGAAGCTTTTAATGCCCGTTTCTTTAACCTGAATTGCATGCTAGCAATCCTTATGTTTTGATGTTTTGAGTTCTCCACATTTTTGCCCTGCTGTTATCTGCTTCCTCAAAAATGGGTCTCTTTCTTCTTGATTAAATGGTTGTTGTTACCAGTAAAGCACAGGCTGCTCTTTGTATAGTACAACAGCCATTTCCTAGGTCTACATGTTAAAAAGTGCATCCCCAAGCACATGGAAACACCTTCAAATAGGGAAATCCACAACTCAGAGATAGAGCCAGTTATCTTTATGTGGGAAGTCACAATTCTATCTCTGACTGAAAAAGAGACAGGAAAGACAGGTGCAAATTTCAGCCTATTGGATCCTCCTGCAGATCATGCCCTCTTGCTGTGCAGCACACAAAATCACAAATTGTGTGTGGGAAACACTCTTACCCTATTAACAGCCACATGATGTAACTGCTATGCAGGCAAAGTGCTCCAGCAGTTATCCCATTAAAAACAACAGGGCTTACTCATTTATAAGGGGGGATTACTCCATTGCACAACTTTTTTACAACTAGGGTAAAAAAGAAAACTTTGTGTAGAATCAACTATGTGTCCATGCATGAGGAAAAATATAAGATTAAAGTCTAGAAGAGTATAAACTTCTTCATGAATGGCTTCCAGATTTTCCTAAAGTTGAACTCCTCTAGTCTCTCTCTCTCTCTCTGTCTCTCTCTTTCTTTCTCTCTCTCTCCTTTTAAAATCATAAAACTGGTGTAAGGAAAATGTGTAAAATTCCTTCCATGTGCATTTTCAAAAGGTAAGTAAGTACAAAATAGATGCAAGTGCTCTTTTACCCACTTTCCCCATTCAGATTTAGTAAAATTCAAACCACTATGAGCCTTTTTATATAAAAAATATGAGATATTATGAATAGAGATGGGCACGACTTAACGGTATTCCCGTTTCCGTTTCCATTACTCGGTTCCGTTACTCTACGGAAACGGTAACGGGAATTACTCCGCCAGACTTCGAGCTTGAACCGACGAATGAACAATTTTGGTCTGATTTGTCGTGCTTGTTCCTTGCATCGCGCGATCGCACAATGCCACGTGGCACAGAAAAAAAGTTTTTAAAAGTTAAAAAAACCCGGTTCCCGGCCAAAAAGCAGGCGGAAAAATGCCTGCCGTGCCTCAGGGCACCTACCAGAGGGGTTGTTTCTGGAGGTCCTCGGCCTCCCTCCCCATCCCCCGTCCTGGGCTGCTCTGGTGGGACTCGCCGCAGGCTCGCAACCAGCAAAAAGCCCAGTCTCGCCGCCGGCCGCCGCAATTAAAGTGCAAGCAAGCGGCACAGATGGCACAGGAAAAAACTTTTAAACTCTCCCCCCACCCATTCCCGGGCCAAAAAAGCAGGCGGAAAAATGCCTGCTTGACTAAGGGCGCAGGGCACCTACCGGAGGGGTGGTTTCTGAAGGGGGGCTCCCGCCTCCCCCCGTCCTGGGCAGCCAGACTCGCCATGCCATGCGGTGCGGGCGGGGGATACAAAATGGGGCAGCGAATGCAATATTGTTTTTGAAATCGTGGTCCAAAAACACACAAGCACAACAGAAACACGCCCCTAACCCTAACCCTAATCCTTGACTCCTTACCCATACGTCACAGACTGTCTTCTTAGCACCTGCCAGCCAAGACCCACACCTCACCTGTGAGAGAGTCACCGGAGCAGTTGGCCTCCTGCTGCTGTGGGGAAGAGGAGCTGGGCTCAGGACACTCATCCTGGGCTTTTTAAGCCCCCTACCAGCCCTTGCTGCATTTGCACCTGCCAGCCAAGACCCACACCTCACCTATGAGAGAGTCACCGGAGCAGTTGGCCTCCTGCTGCTGTGGGGAAGAGGAGCTGGGCTCAGGACACTCATCCTGGGCTTTTTAAGCCACCTACCAGCCCTTGCTGCATTTGCACCTGCCAGCCAAGACCCACACCTCACCTGTGAGAGAGTCACCGGAGCAGTTGGCCTCCTGCTGCTGTGGGGAAGAGGAGCTGGGCTCAGGACACTCATCCTGGGCTTTTAAGCCACCTACCAGCCCTTGCTGCATCTGCACCTGCCAGCCAAGACCCACACCTCACCTGTGAGAGAGTCACCGGAGCAGTTGGCCTCCTGCTGCTGTGGGGAAGAGGAGCTGGGCTCAGGACACTCATCCTGGGCTTTTAAGCCACCTACCAGCCCTTGCTGCATCTGCACCTGCCAGCCAAGACCCACACCTCACCTGTGAGAGAGTCACCGGAGCAGTTGGCCTCCTGCTGCTGTGGGGAAGAGGAGCTGGGCTCAGGACACTCATCCTGGGCTTTTTAAGCCACCTACCAGCCCTTGCTGCATCTGCACCTGCCAGCCAAGACCCACACCTCACCTGTGAGAGAGTCACCGGAGCAGTTGGCCTCCTGCTGCTGTGGGGAAGAGGAGCTGGGCTCAGGACACTCATCCTGGGCTTTTTAAGCCACCTACCAGCCCTTGCTGCATCTGCACCTGCCAGCCAAGACCCACACCTCACCTGTGAGAGAGTCACCGGAGCAGTTGGCCTCCTGCTGCTGTGGGGGAGGAGCTGGGCTCAGGACGCTCATCCTGGGCTTTTAAGCCACCTACCAGCCCTTGCTGCATTTGCACCTGCCAGCCAAGACCCACACCTCACCTGTGAGAGAGTCACCGGAGCAGTTGGCCTCCTGCTGCTGTGGGGAAGAGGAGCTGGGCTCAGGACACTCATCCTGGGCTTTTAAGCCACCTACCAGCCCTTGCTGCATCTGCACCTGCCAGCCAAGACCCACACCTCACCTGTGAGAGAGTCACTGGAGCAGTTGGCCTCCTGCTGCTGTGGGGAAGAGGAGCTGGGCTCAGGACACTCATCCTGGGCTTTTAAGCCACCTACCAGCCCTTGCTGCATCTGCACCTGCCAGCCAAGACCCACACCTCACCTGTGAGAGAGTCACCGGAGCAGTTGGCCTCCTGCTGCTGTGGGGAAGAGGAGCTGGGCTCAGGACACTCATCCTGGGCTTTTAAGCCACCTACCAGCCCTTGCTGCATCTGCACCTGCCAGCCAAGACCCACACCTCACCTGTGAGAGAGTCACCGGAGCAGTTGGCCTCCTGCTGCTGTGGGGAAGAGGAGCTGGGCTCAGGACACTCATCCTGGGCTTTTTAAGCCACCTACCAGCCCTTGCTGCATCTGCACCTGCCAGCCAAGACCCACACCTCACCTGTGAGAGAGTCACCGGAGCAGTTGGCCTCCTGCTGCTTTGGGGGGGGGAGGAGCTGGGCTCAGGACGCTCATCCTGGGCTTTTTAAGCCACCTACCAGCCCTTGCTGCATCATTTGCGGAGGGCCGGGGTTTGGTCTGCTGCCATTATGATTGGGCCCAATCTGGCCCCGAGGCCGTTGCTAGCCCTTCTGACGGCCGTCGGCCTGTTTCCCCTTTGTCCTCTGTTCTTGCATGTGTTTTAACATGTGTTTTTAACATCAAATTAACACAGTCCACCTTATGTACCATCTATCACCGCCCACTAATTGCCTTAGTGAGACATTCTGCGTCCTCCCCCCGTTCCTTTTCCCCAGCCCTGGTGTTGAACTCATCGTATGCTTTTTTTTTCTTTGTAATTTGTAATTTGTAATTGTTCTTGTTACATTGCTGTGTATTTTATTTATAGTTGTATTTTAGTGTTGTGTTAATTTTTTTTTCTTCTCTCCCTTTTCACCCTCCATCATGCAGGCAGGGACCGCCATACCTGTCGTGTCGGGCCGTGGTCGGTATGCTAGGGGCTGGGGGGTTAGTCGGCTAAGAAGAACCCGGGCCAGACATCTCGCGCCCGTCCCCCGTTCTGACCCTCCAGCTCACTGTCACGTGCCTCGGAGCCACTCCGCCAGCACCTCCGATCTTTCTTGCCTTCTGATGAACGCCAGGTCGGTCCATAATAAGATCCCCATCATTCATGACACCATCATTGATGGGAGGGCCGACCTGGCGTGCATTACCGAGACCTGGGTGGGCGCAGAGGGGGGGGCTTCGCTCGCCCAGCTGTGCCCGCCTGGGTTTCTGGTGCAGGGGGCAGGAAGGTCGGAGGGTCGTAAGGGGGGTGGTGTGGCCATCGTGTACAGGGATACTATTCAAATCAGCAGGGCCTCAACGTTGGTGATTCCAGGGTTGGAATGTGTTCATCTGTTGGTTGGGCAGCGGGACAGGTTTGGCATTGTGCTCGGTTACCGTGCTCCCGCAACCCAGCACAATCCCTACCAGAGCTCACAAAAGTTCATCGCCACTGCCCTGTTGAGAACCCCCCGCCTTTTGGTGGTGGGTGATCTCAATGTGCATGCTGGCGGTGACCTGTCTGGTGCTGCTCTGGAATTCATGCAGTCCATGGCCTCCATGAACCTGGCCCAGCATGTTTTATGCCCAACACACAGATCTGGACACACCCTGGATCTGGTATTTTCCTCGCGTCTGAGGATTCGTGTCTGAGGGTGTGGGACCTTGTTCCCACCCCGTGTCATGGTCAGACCACCACCTGCTGTCCTTCTCTGTATCGATCGCCGCCCCACCCCGCGGGGACCTCCGGCCCACTGTTTGGGCCCGCCCCCGTAGACTCCTTGACCCTGATCGGTTTCGGGAAGTCCTCGGGGAGCCTCCTGGCGGACTGGCTGACGATCTGGTAGACTCCATGGTGGATCAATGGTTTGATGAAACATCCCGGGCTGTCGACCAGATCGCCCTAGGCGCCTCATCCGCTGTAGAGCTCGTTCCTCGCCGTGGTTCACGGAAGAGCTTGAGCGATGAAGCATGAACGGAGGAGGCTGGAGCGCAGCTGGAGGAAGAACCGGACGGCTATTAAGAAGGCTGCAGTCATCGCACAGTCCAGGCGCTATGTTCATGCGATCAGGGCTGCTAGAAGATCTTATTGCACCCTGAGAATTAGTGAGGCCTCGAACCACCAAGCGGAATTGTTCCGTGTGGTTCGCGACCTCACTAATCCTGGACTGACTAGGCCTCCTCCTACTGATTTCAGTAGTGAGAACTTTGCAGCCTTTTTCGATCGAAAATAGAGGCCATCCGTTCGGTTTCGAATCCTGTTGCCATAGCCCACTCTCGGCATCCCCGGCGGCTGTGCCCCCTCGGTCTCCTCGCATGGTTGAGTTTGGGCCTGTCACCTCCCTTGAGGCCTCCAGGGCTATTGCCCATTGCCGGCCCGCATCCACCCCCTTCGACCCTTGCCCCTCATGGCTCATGAAAGCAGTTGCCACGAACATCTCAGGGTGGGCTTCGATCATCGCCACGGCCTCCTTCAGGGAAGGGATTTTTCCTTCCCGTCTGAAGGAGACCGTGGTAAAGCCCATCCTGAAGAAACCGAGCTTAGCGCCGGGTGAATTATCCAACTTTCGCCCGATCGCTAACGTTCCTTTTATGGGCAAGGTGATCGAGAGGGTGGCCGCGATCCGGCTTCAATCCTATCTGGAGGCCGAGCATGCCCTGGATCCGTTCCAGTCTGGGTTCAGGCCTGGTCGGGGGACCGAGACAGTCTTGGTCGCTCTGCAAGATGACCTCATCCGGAGGGCCGACGGGGGGTGCTCCTCCCTGTTGGTCCTCCTGGATTTGTCATTTGGCCTTTGATACCGTCGACCACGGTATCCTGCTGGATCGGCTCTCCGAGGTTGGGATCGGGGGCACTGTTCACAGTTGGTTCCGGTCCTTCCTCGGGGACCGCCCCCAGCAGGTTCAGCATGGGGGCGAGATGTCGGCCCCTTGGATACTCCCTTGCGGGGTTCCACAGGGGTCGTCTCTCTCTCCCATGCTGTTCAATATTTACATCAGGCCGCTGGCTGAGGTCATTAGGAGGCATGGAGTCTGCTGCCATCAGTACGCTGATGACACGCAGCTCTATGTCTCCTTTTCTACCGCTGCAGATGAGGCTGTCCGGACCCTCGATCAGTGTCTGGGCGCAGTCATGGAATGGACCAGGGCTAACAGGCTCAAACTCAACCCCGATAAGACCGAGGTCATGTTCTTTGGGGCTTCCTCATCCAGCTACGGTGGCCCGTATCCCACCTTGGAGGGTGTTTCCCTCAGGCCATCGGACTGTGTCCGAAATCTGGGCGTAGTCCTGGACCCGGCGCTCACCCTGGAAGCCCAGGTGTCCGCCGTGTCCAGGGCTGCCTTTTTCCATCTTCGACGTATTGCCCAGATTCGTCCGTACCTGGATGAGGACTCCCTCAGAACTGTGGTCCAGGCGCTGGTGATCTCTAGACTGGACTATTGCAACGCGCTCTACATGGGGTTGCCCTTGACTCTCATTCGGCGCTTGCAGCGGGTCCAAAATGCGGCAGCCAGACTGGTGGCTGGTGTGCGTCGATTCGAGCACATCACCCCAGTCTTGGCTCGTCTGCACTGGTTGCCCGTTGCAGCCCGAATTAGATTCAAGGTCCTGGTTTTGGTTTACAAAACCCTCCATGGCCTAGGACCTGGCTACCTGACGGAGCGGATCGACCAGCGGTCAACTTCGGCCCGTCCGACCAGGTTGTCGCGGGCGCACATGCTGCGTGTGGCCACGCCTAGGGAGGCTCGGAGAACTTCCACCCGCACCCGAGCCTTCTCTGTGGCTGGCCCAACCCTATGGAATCACCTACCAGCAGAAGTGCGCCTTGCAGAGTCCCTGCCTGCCTTCCGGAAGGCGCTGAAAACCCTTCTCTTCCGGGAGGCGTTTGGGTGACACCTTTTTTTTTTTTTTTTTTTTTTTTGGTCCCGCCATCTGCTGCAGCCGTTTTGTTTTATTGCTTATCTTATTTTAGTTGTTGTTTTAATTTGTTGTTTGTACATTTATTGTAAACCGCCCGGAGTTCCTTTCAGGAAGACGGGCGGTATATAAGCTGTATAAATAAATAAATAAATAAATAAATAGTGGGTCAGAGAGGCACCCAGAGGTACAACCCACGAGCCCACCATAACGTTACTAGCCTAACCCTAGCCCTTTCACTAACCCACCTTAACCCTAAGCCAGATCTACTTGCATTGCACTACACACAAGTACAATTCCCTTCTTTGTGAGACATGGTGGTGCGAGAGCCTTAGGCATCACCCTATGGCTCTGGGTTCACTGCCATCACTAGTCTCACTGTCTGCAACTGGTATGCATATCCATATGGCTATGCATGCATTTTGCAGCAGCAGGTGAGGAGGGGAGACCCCCATGTTGAGGGGTCTCTTGGAGCCTGCTTCCCCTTCCTAGTGGGTGAGGATAGGAGGCACCCACGGGTGCCTCCAGGAGCCCGCTTTCCCTTTATAGCGGGCCAGAGGAGGCACCCACCCCACAGAGGTGCCTCCAGGAGCCCGCTACCCCCCCAAAAAAACCAGTACTAACGAAAATGAAAAAATGAAAAAACGAACTGACTAATTTTTGCGAATTTTCGCGAAAAACGGAAATGACCCGAAACGGAACCGGCCCGACTAACGACAACTCAAAAAAAATTTTTTTTTCAAGTCGTGCCCATCTCTAATTATGAATATCATACAGCTTCATGAACTGCCTGGGGATGAGAGATCTAAGCTTATGATCTTGTACATTTTGTATTCAATCTCTGTGCAAAAATCCAATTTACTTCAATACTCCAAGGTCTCTACAGTGGGATGGTCAAAATTCACCCTGCCATTCCCTCCCATATTATCCCCCACCAAAACAAAAACAAAAACAAAACCCAGGGAGTTCTGTTTGAAAACCAGATGTTACCAGAAAACAGGCCCACCCATCATGAAGATGTGCCAACCTTGAGTAGTGGTTCCCAATCTTGAGTCCCCTGGTGTTCTTGGACCACAACATGCAGAAATCCTGGCCGATACAGCTAGTGGTGAAAGTTTCTGGGAGTATCAGTCCAAGAACCTCTGGAGACCCAAGATTGAGAACCCACTGTTCTAGAGGTATTGTAGACTGGAACTAGCCATTGTATGGCCAGAAATATGTGAAAACAAAACAAAATCAGGGGGTGCAGGTTTGATTCTGGCTTCTCAAGTCCCAAGGAGTTTGCTTCTGGTGTGTGTAATTGTGGCCATAACATTTCCTTTCGGATTATCCAGCACGTAGGGCAGAGATATGGCTGTGGGAGATTAACTTAAGTACCTTGTTAAAATCTTTGATGCATTGCTCTTTGCAACCTGAAACTTTCTTACAAATACTGGATTTTTAACCTGCACTTCTTTAACTGTTCAGGATGAACTGGATGAAGCTACCTTGTGGCCTTGTTTATCAGCTGGGGTTCAGGGCCTTATTCAGCATCAACAAGAAATGACATTGCTTCTTTCCTCCCTCTCTGAAGTGATAGTGTATCTCAATATGCTGGCTGGGCTATCCCGTTTTAAAAATGGTCCAAATATTCAGGAGACTAAGTGAACAATCTCTGTTTGAATATTTTGTCTCCTTGCTAATAGGAGCCAGGGAATAGCCAGAAGGAAAGAGACAATTAGTCTAGTCCACTGTATTAAAACAATTTGTTTCCAACAATGACAAACACAAGCTGTTTCATTAACGGGAATAAGCAATATCCTTAATTGTGTAGAGCTACAGTAGTAGAAGAAGGGGTGTGGTGGCTCAGCAGACTAAGGTTCCAAAAACTGTCAGCTGCAAAGTCAGCAGCTCAGGAGTTCGAATCTCAGGTGCCATGCAGCAGAGCGAGCTCCCACTGATAACTACAGCTCCTGCCAACCTAGCAGTTTGAAAGCATATAAATGCAAGTAGATAAATATAGTAGGTACCACAGCAAAAAGCGGGAAGGTAAAACAGTGTTTCCCTGCAGCCATGATGGTCATGGACTTGCACAACACTGGCTATTCAGCTTGAATATGGAGATAAGTATGGACATGACTAGCTCGCATGTGTGGGGTGGGGTGGGAGGTGGGACCTTTACAGTATTAGATGGGGTTGTGTAGATTTTGACTGAAGGTCTACAACAGAGGGATCAGTTGCCTTTCAGCACTTTTTCTTCCTAGCATAATTCAAAATTGTATGTCACTAGTCTTTCCAGGATGCTACATCTAAGCATTGTAACCATGCTTCACTCCTCGTTGTTTCAGGAACTGGAACATCACTGAGGACAAAATGTTACCTTTCAACTACTTCAGTTTTCAGAAATGAGAATTTCCCTCTGAAGTGACTATTGTTACATTATTGAGCAGTGACCCGGTATAGTCCAGTGGCTCAAAGTTCTTCACAGCCATTTTCCAGCCATGGTTGCCATGGTTAGCCTTACTCCATTTTGTTTCCCTGAGGGTCCACTCATGCTTGAGCCTCATAGGTCACCATAATGAAGTGCCACCTCAAGGCTTGGGATGTTGAGCCACCCCGGTCCCCGTTAGTTAAGGCCAGTCTGCTGAATTATCCACCAGCAGACCTTTGTTACCTATTCTTATTCTTATTCTTATTATTAATTATCATCACACAGCAGACAAGATGACTATGCTGGATTTTGTATTACAAATCACTAGTCAAATGCTTCCCAAGCTTTTAGGTCTATGTGGTGTATCGGCGAATTGTGCAACCATATGCCAGTAAGGTGGCCTTCTGCAAATGACTGATGGTGACTCTTATTTATTTATTTATTTATTTGATTTATATACTGCAACCATCTAGCAAAAAAGCTACTCTGGGTGGTTTACATACTCTGTCAACTCCAATTTCTTCTAAATACTTGCTTAGCTCTTTAGGCATCACACCCAGTGTGCCGATTACCACTGGGACCACCTGTACCGGTTGTTTGTTTATTATTATTATTATTATTATTATTATTATTATTATTATTATTATTATTATTATTATTATTATTATTATTATCATCATCATCATCATCAAATTATCACACAGCAGACAAGATAACTACGCTGGATTTTGTATTACAAATCATTAGTCGAACACTTCCCAAGCATTTAGGACTACATGATGTGCCAGTGAATTATGTGAGCAGATCCCAATAAGGTAGCTTTCTGCAGCTGACTGATGGTGACTTTGTTAATTCCAATTTCTTTAGATACTTGCTTAGCTGTATAGGCACCGCACCCAGTGTGCCAATTACCACTGGGACCACCTGTACCAGTTTATGCCAGAGCCTCTGAAGTTCAATTTTCACATCCTGATATTGGGTAATTTTTTTCAAGTTGTTTTTTTGTGACTCTACTATCACGTGGTATAACAATATCAATGATCCACACTTTTGTCTTCTTCACAGTCATAATATCTGGGGTATTATGCCCCCAAGCCCTGTCTTTTTGGAGGTCCCAAAGTAATTTTGCATGCTCATTTTCAATCACTTTTTCAGGCTTATGATCCCACCAGTTCTTTGCTATGGACAGATAGTAGTTGTGACACAAATTTCAGTGGGCCATTTGAGCAACTACATTATGGTGCAGATTGTAATCAGTCTGAGCAATTTTCTTGCAACAACTCAATATATGGTCAATAGTTTCATCCGCATCTTTACAGAGTCTACATGTGGGGGACTCAGCTGATTTTTCTATTGTATCCTTAACTGCATTTGTTCTAATAGCTTGTTCTTGAGCTGCAAAAATCAGGGCTTCTGACTCTTTTTTCAGTGTTCCATTGGTGAGCCATAAACAGGTCTTTTTCTCATCTACTTCTTTGATTTTTTTTTTCAAGGAACTGCCCATACAGTGCTTTATTATGCCAGCTATCAGCTCGTATTTCCATCATTGTTTTCCTGTATTGACCCTTTGTTTGCTTTACTTTAAACACCTCCTTGTTCTTTACCTCCAATAATGCTGGCTCTGTACTATTTTTTATATAATCTGCTAATGCGTGCTTCTCTTCTTCAACTGTCTGGTTCACTTGCAAAAGACCTCTAACACCTAATTTTCTAGGTAAATACAGCCTGTCAACATCACTCTGTGGATGTAATGCATAGTGAATGGTCATACATTTTCTTGCTTTCCTATCCAGGCTATCTAGCTCTGAGTCCAGTTTATAATGTTAGTGGTATATCTGATGACCACTATGGTCCAGCTATTAATGGCCTTGATGGTGTTGCCACCATTCATCTTACTTTTTAGCACTTTTCTAACCCTTTCTCTACTGACCACATTTTTCACTTGCCCATGCTTCATTTTATCGATTTGCAGTATGCCCAGATATTTATAGGCTTCAAACTGATGATACTTAATGGCTTGTCCATTTGTCATTTCAATTCCTTCACTCTCAGTAATTTTTTCTTTTCTCAGTGCCACTGTGGCACATTTTTTAGTCCAAACTAAATACTAACATCAGTACTGAAAATTTGGGCTGTGTTGGTCAGCGAGTGTATATTATTATTATTATTATTATTATTATTATTATTATTATTATTATTATTATTATTATTATTATTATTATTATTATTATTATTATTATTATTATTATTATTAACCACACAGCTATCTATTTATTTCTCTCTCATTTGCTTCCTACCCGTCATATGGAGGAGGTGTCTTGGCTGTCCCACAGCCAAATTCAAACAAAACTTGAACTGCCACTAAATTTATTTTAATGGAAGTCATGTGTCTGGGTCAAAGTAGATGATAATGCTTACCATGTTTTGTTTTTGTTTGTTTGTTTGTTTGCTTGCTCCTCCAAGTGGTGAAAGATGTCTGTCATAATGTATCATTTTCCTCAGTACTGTTGTGCATTTATGCTTTGTTTAGTCAGAAGCAATTGGAAGGTAAACATGGACTGAAGTTGCAGATCTGATTACTGGGGCATGTAGAAAGGACATGAGGTTAATTGGAGGAAATGCAATCTTTCCTTTAAGGTGTAGCATGACTGTCCCAGGGGACACATGGATACTGATCTCCCTGAATTAACAAACTCTTCCTGTAGATATCTGAGCCAGAAAAAAAAGGGCATGAATGTGGCTCTTCGGGTACATTTTAGGGCTTATACCGCCTGTCTTCCAGAGAGGAACTCCGGGCAGTTTACAACAAAAACAAAATAGTAGACAAGTTAAATACAACATTGTTATAAAATAATACAGTCAGTTAAAACACATAAATAAAAAGAATGGCAAGAAGACAAGTGGAGGGCAAAATTCAAAAGGAAAAAAAAATTAACGGTCACCAAACGCCTCCCGGAAAAGCTACCCACCCATCCACATTGACTTCCCCAATAAGTACCAGATTATCATAACTGGAGGTGCAATTAGCATTTGTCTTTCAATTAGACATTGGGTCATCAATAGACATGGGCACGACTTGGCGAAATTCTCATTTCCATTTCCGTTCCTCGTTTCCGTTATGCAACGGAAAGAGTGAGGCTACAAAATAAAAATTACTCCGTCAGAACTCGAACTCGATTTGAGAAAAAAAGAAAAATTGGGTCTGATTTGTCGTTGTTGTTCCTGGCATCACACGGCGATCGTGCGATGCCAAGCGCAAGCGGCACAGAAAAAAAGTTTTAAAAATAAAAAAACCCGATTCCCGGCCAAAAAAGCAGGCAAAATATGCCTCCCTGAGTGAGGGCACCTACCAGAGGGGTGGTTTCGGGGGGGGGTCCCCGGCCTCCCCCCCGTCCTGGGCTGCTCTGGTGGGGGGCATCCTTGTCGTCTCGCCAACTCGCTCGCCATGCCATGCGGTGCGGGCGGGGGATCCAAAATGGGGCGACCGCAATATTTATTTTGAAATTGTGGTCCAAAAACACACCAAAGCACCACAGAAACATGCAAAAATAGCTATTTTAAAACTGCCTGAATTTTTACAGTAGCAGAAGTGGGTTTTGCTTGCAACAAAACGTCTCCATTGATTTTATTTTATTTTATTTTTATTTTTATTTTTATTTTTATTTTTTTACACCTGCGCAATGATGAGCTGGCCATGGGAGTGGACCATGCAACTTTTTGGAGCCATTCCACCAATTGCATGGCCACTTGGCCAGGTTTTGACCGAGACTTCTGGGATGTGCCAGTCGGGCATAAAAAGCCCACTAACCCTAGCCCGAACCCTAACCTTAACCCTAACCCTAACCCATACGCCAGTACACTGTCCTTCTTAGTGGGTCAGAGAGGCACCCAGAGGTGCACCCCAGTAACTCACCCTAACCTTACCCGTAACCCTAAGCCTAGCCCTTGCGCTAACCCTAACCCTAAGCCAGATCTGTGTACTCGCATTGCACTACAGCAAGTACACTTCCCTTCTTAGTGAGCCAGAGGGCGCCCATAGGGGCCCTCTCTCACTTTGTTCCTCCTCCCCATCCCCAGCCCAAGTGCACCGTATGCCAGGCAGTGAGTCACAGAGGCACCCGAAAGAGAGGTGCCTCTGCCTGCCACTGCAACTTGGTATGCATATCCAATTGGCTATGCATACCCTTTTGTAGCGGGCCAGAGGAGGCACCCACCCCAGAGAGGTGCCTCCAGGAGCCCGCTACCCCCCGAGAAACCAGTATTAACGACAGACGAAAAAATGACAAACGAAACAAGAAATTTTTGAAAAATTTCGCGACAAATGGAAATGAGCCGAAACGGGACGGCTCCGATACACGACAATTCGAAAGGTAATTTTTCCTGGTCGTGCCAATCTCTAGTCATCAACTCTTCAATAAGACATCAACAGATAAAATGATTTCTCTTCCTGTCTTTCCCCCTTCCTTATGCATGTTACCATGGCTGCTGAATACATGATTAAACCAAGACTCCCCACCCACAGTTGAATTACACATGTGCACATTAAGCAGGCATGTATTCCCATCTAAGAATGTGTGCACATGAAAAGGCAAGACATGCTCATATTAAGTTATAACTAAGCTACAGTAAGCTACAGTAAGAGATCCTCTAACATAAATATTTTTGCATTCATAGAAAGGAACTAAAGATATGTTCAGAGGTTCCTCCTGCCTGCCTTGCCATGTTGCCAAAAGAAGGGCATTGCTTCATTGACACTTCTTGACACCGTTTGTTTCTCCTGGCAATAAGCAGAGCAAGTCATGTGTATGTGTTACATTTCCTGGGGGAAAATGTTATTCAGAGAGATTTCCTTACCATGGAGAGAATTGTATCAGGAAGTTGAGTGTAAGTTTACTTTGTTTTTCCAAGACAGTATGTTGACTGTTTAAAACTAAAATACTGTACCACAGTTCTCATTCTCACTGATTGATTTATTATTGCTTCTTCTTCTTGTTGTTGTTGTTGTTGTTGTTGTTGTTGTTGTCATTATGTAGATGGCCTTCCCCCCTCCTTTGGCCTCTTGCCTTGGCTAGATTATGCTCATGATTTGATTCCTTCATCTCTCTCTCTCTCTCTCTCTCTCTCTCTCTCTCTCTGTCTCTCTGTCTCTCTGTCTCTGTCTCTGTCTCTGTCTCTGTCTCTGTCTCTCTCTCTCTCTCTCTCTCTCTCTCTCTCTCTCTCTCTCTCTCCCTTCCCTCCATTCCCTCCATTTTTTGGTCAAACTCTCATTCTCTGATTGGAGCCTTCTTGCCCCTGCTCCAAAGCCAATTTTCACTGACATAATCTTTGCTGGAATTAGGGACAATGTAGGCAATAAGGAGGATGGGTCTTCCTTGGGATTACCCTTATCTTTCTACAATGGCATGTTTTCCTTGGAGCTGTAGCCCAATCAGTTCCTTTGACGGCACAGATTATTTTCAACCAAGTACTCACAACAACTATCAGATCCCAGCTGTGAAAGCCTTCGAGAATACATTTTAGCTACCTTTGAATACTCTGGAGGGAGGAGGCCTGCCAGGTCTCTAGTGGGAGGCTGTTTGGGGTGTTTGTGTGTATGTGTGTGTATGTGGATAGGACACAACCAAGATGGCCCATGTTCTAACTGAGGCCTTTCTAGCCTCCCTTGGCATAGCCACCCACAAAATATTTCTATAGGAGAGATGCACCAGCTGGTCCTAATTGTTAAGAGCTTCATATGTTAAAAATAACACCTTGAAGTTAGACTGGGACACAACCAATAACCAGTGGAGATGAGCCAGGAGTGGGGATATAAGCTCAAGCATCCTTATTCCAGTGATCAACTTGTCTGCCACATTCTGCATCTACTGCAGTCTCTGGATCAGCCTCAAAGGAAACCCCACGTAGACTGCTTTACAGTAGCTGATTTGTGAAAGAACCAATGTGTGAATCGTTCCTTGTACAGATCTTGGACTAATGCTGATTCTTCACCCATGCCTAATGACAGCAAAGGTACAATGTATGCAAGATCACACAGCTAATTTAAGCATGCAAAAGAAAGTTTAGCCATCACTACATTTCAATTTCCTTGTAATCCTAATGAGGGGTGGTGTAGGAGGGAGGCAAATAGATATTAACACTCTGTGTTAGACCAACTACTAAGTCTGTTTATTAAGATCCATAGTTCAGGCTAATCATGTTGAATTGAAGAGTCAAGTGTGCTTGTTCTATATCAAGGAGACTTTTTTCAATTACGCCATGCTGCTTTGCATGTAAGAAGTCCTGAAGGCTGAGCTATTTAAATTAAGGTGGTTAAAAAAAGAAACAGCAATGGGCACAGGAGCAAGTGGGTGCTCTTACATTATTAAAACAGAAAACATACATATGTAATAAGAAAATGTTTTACAGACTCATTAGGAGATTAGCAGAGTTACACCATTGACTAGGTGGGTGTGTGGCTCTAATAGGACTCAACAGTAAAAGAATGCAAATATTTATTATTCATGTCAAAAATAGAGGTGTGCATGGGGAAACACTTTTGCACAAACATGACTATGAAAACATAGTACAGGGAAAATGCACACTCTGTGGGCTGTCCAGCTATGTATCTATTCTGTGTACATTTTTGAAATTGTTCACCTGTGTGGGACAGTTCCTTTGACAGCCTGTATAGCATTGGGCAGCGGATGGATTCTTACCTTTCCCTCCACACAGAACAACAACATGTGTTGGTAGGCATGAGTTGGTTCCAGACTAAAAGTGTGATCACATGGGGAAATAGCCCACAATTTGGACCACTTACAGATCACTCTAGGGTGATTTATTTTCTGGCATTCACACAAAGCATGGGGAAATGCTCTGGTCTGCTCCCAATCAATGCCCAAGCTGGACCTTTTGGGTCTAGATGGTTCTATTTGGGGGAGCTGGAGTGATTTTATGGAGAGGGTAGGAAAGCATCATGAGAGGATGACAAGTTGAAGACAACATAGATGGATGCCTATATCCCCATGAATGAGATAGAACCACCTAATACAGTGGTTCCCAAACTTGTGTCTACAAGTGGTCCACAGGTGTTCCTGAACTAAAACTCCTGGAAGCCTTCTCTGCTAGCAGTCTTGGCCAGGATTGTAGTCGAAGAACATCTGGAGACTCAAGATTAGAAACCACTTGTATAATCAAAGCTTCATCTAGATCAGTGGTTCTCAACCTTCCCAATTCTGCTACCCTTTAACACAGTTCCTCATGTTGTGGTGAACCCTTGCCCTGCTCAGAAGAGGCCACAAGCCCCCTTTGGCAGGCCACTGCCAGAGGTGCTGTAGACAACTTCCCTCTACAGGCACCCTCACCAATCACAGCTTCCAGTGCCATTGACTGACATCCCCTCCAACCTATCAAGCTTGTAACTCACTCTTTCCCCCTTCCTCCCCCTCCTCTTCCCGACCCAAGTCATTTGTGCCTTTTTCTTCACTGGCTCATGGAGACCCCTGTGAAATGGTCGTTCGACCCCCAAAGGGGTCCCAACCCCCAGGTTGGGAACCACTGATCTAGATGCTCCCTACAGAATAAGTATGGCCTGTAGGTTGCATGCATTTATTGTCAACATTTGTAGTCCACAAAGGTACCCAACCAACTTATGTTAAAACACAGGGAGCAATGTCCAGTTTAATATTTATTCAGGTGACCTCTTGTGACTGGCACCTTGTCAAATCAAAACCGGTCAATTTCTATATTTGGCGCTCCATTTGTGTTGGTGGTAAGCAGGATATTGGCCAGAAAGTCACCTTCCAGGAAGTCTTATGCTTCCCTTTTCAGCTTTGTGGCTTGTAAAAGAACCTGTATATATTGCCCACCTCTGCCTATATTCCCTGAGTAAAACAACCTTTATTTGTTAGTTCACCTGGCAATTACCATCTCGATACATTTATTCAGAGGCTCTAGTAATGAGAAAGAATAAAATGCTTCACTTACAGTTCTTCAGAGATAAAAATATGCATCATATTGTGTAAAGAAATATTTACCTGTTACATCACTGAGCTTAACAAGCTAACTAGCTTTGTTACTGATTAACACTCTGTCTACCTCTGACAGACGCCATGGCTAACACTGACACACCTAACTAGAAAAAGGCTGAAAATATCTGAGGTCATATGTAGGTTGCAATATATCTAACAGTATATTCGCTCTTCCATTATAGGGCCACTCCAATTAAGTTAATATAGACTTTCTAAAGTTCATATACCAGCCTGTGCAGATATGATCAGCCTTAAAACAGAATAACTTAGTATTGATCAAAATGTTTTGTGATTAGCAGCACAGTTCTGGGGAACCCTCTTCCCCATGATCAGCTTCAAATTACTTTTCCTCCTTAAAATAAGACTCAACCTGGATATAATCATGGTAGATATAAAGTCATTTCCTGTTGCTTTCAGGTACAGAGTACAGCACCCTCAAGGACCTCTTTGTGCTCTTCAGCCAGGAAATAGTCAAAGAACCCATCCACCACTGTGTGTCAGGAAATTGGATACACACAACAGTTCTAACACCTCCTAAACGAATGGAGCTATTTTCTCTGTTGGCCTCCTTTGAAGCCGGCTCCAACACCTGTGGCTCTGGAGTGCCTCCTCCTTTGGAGGTTTTTAAGCAGAGGCTGGATGGCCATCTGTCAGGAGCACTGTGATGGTGGGGGGTTTGGACTGGATGGCCCTTGAGGTCTCTTCCACCTCTATGATTCTATGATTCTATGTTTCCTGCTGGGGGAATCTAGACTGGACTCATGGTGTCGGTTGCTATAGATGCAGCCTGTCTTCTGCTTTAGCTCCCCAGCTGCACCTGCTGGGTCCACTGTCTTTTCCAGCATCTCCTGCTTCTTCTATGAGGAAGAAGCATGATTTAGGTTGGCATCCCTTCCTTGCTGGTGGCCAGAGCCTGGTTCCATATCTGGCCCTCATCCTGCTCAAAGGAGTAGTCAGCATTATTTGCAGCAAGCATTCCTCCTACTTGCTACAGGTAAGCACACTGTGATCCACATTCATCTGTTTGGAAGCAAAGGTTGCCTAGTAACAATTTTGTGTTAAAGCTGATATTCGTTGATTTGTGTTTGCATCCAAAAACTTAAAGCCCCTGGATATGTGTTTAATATCAAGCCACACAATGGTACTCCTAGTCTCTGGGGCCAAAATCAATAACTAACATATATATGTAGAACAGTCATATATTAACATTTGCATTTTGATTTAGAACATTAGTCTTGTTTAGCCATCAGAGAAATATATTTGTGCAACACACTTCATTTTGTTCACAGAAAATAACCTGATTTAGAAGGGAGAGACTCTTCTGTCTATGGAGGTTTTCCATGCAAGCCAAAACCCTAACTTTTTTGCATTATTTGCCCTTAGCTAGCATATTTTCCTCTTCATTTAGTAAGTAAACACACTTCCCTAATGCTGAACATGGCTGCTATTAGGTACAGAGCAGAAAATGAAAGCTTAAGTATGTTCATTTTTGGGAGATTATGATTTTTGGCTTGACTCTAGTTGCTTCATTAGCAACAGAGCTAATTGTACATGTCCTTTGCTCTTTGTAGCTGATTAAGTGTTTTCCAACTTGGGAGTCTCATCCTCCAGCACTATTCCCTTTCATTTTGACTGTCTCATCATAAGGTTTTCATGGTAAGGAGATTTCTTCAGGAGTGTATCATTGCCACCTTTTATACAGTACTAACAAAAGTTAGCTTGAATATCACCAACATTGCCTCCTCCACCTGTACAACCTTTAGCAATCTGTCTTATCCCCAACCCATGTCTTATCATTTATTATTAGTCACATTTATCCCCTTTTCTTCCCATCCTTGATTCTCCTCCACCACTACCTCATCACACACACACACACACACACACACACACACACACACACACACACACACACACACACACACACTTTGGGGAAATGGTTCCCTTTGGTGGTCGAACAACCATTTCACAGGGGTCGCCATGAGCCACTGAAGAAAAAGGCACAAGCAGCTTGGGTCTGGAGGAGTAGGGAGAGGAAAGGGGGAAATAGTGAGGTGCAGCTTGATAGGTTGGAGGGGCTGTCAATCAATGTCATCGGAGGCTGCAATTGGCTGAGGGTACCTGTAGAGGGAAGTTCTCTATGGCACCTGCAGCAGTGGCCTGCCAAAGGGGGCTTGTGGCCTCTTCCAAGGGGTCACCACAACATGGGGAACTGTATTAAAGGGTCGCAGCATTAGGAAGGTTGGGAACCACTGCTTTGGGAGGTTTGCGAAAATGTGACTGGCCCAAGTTTACTCAGAGATTTTTATGAATGAAGGGGAAATTGAGCCCAGCTTTTTAAAGTCTTGGTCCAATACTCGGACCATTAAGGCGGTGTCTACTTCTAAGCAAGAAGTACAGATGTCCTTTTTAAAGGACTTCTAATTTTTGAAGTCTAACCTACAATGTGCTCCTTGTCTTCTTCTTCTGAGAAGGTACAGCAGGCAGCCTGCCAGAGAGGAATATTATCCTTGCTAGTCTACAGCTCCTGAAGTTCATTGGCATGTTTTGCTTTATTGCTAATTTTACCTTGATGCCAGACAGAAAATAATTACAGCCCTCTCATCTACTTTTCCTGGAAGATAGAACACTTTTAATGTATTTTATTGGCTGAGATCCTATTAGTTATGCCTCCTGGCATAAAAACATAATGGGATTATGTCCACTGTTTATCTGCTCAGGTCCCTTCTATGTCAAAGTCAGTTTCAGATCAAAACAAGGGCTCTATATCTGCATAAATGGGGATTTTTTGTGTGCATTACAATTTCTTTGGTATTAATTATGAATGGTTTAATCTGCTATTTTGCATATGGAGTGAGACTATCTGTTTTACTGGATGACCTGTAGATTATAGCCAAGTTGTGTTGTTTGGGGGTACAAATGAGCATGAAAATGCCATTTAGATTGGGGAACAAGTATAAATGAAAGGGATTTAAAAAAAAACATTCCTTGGGACTCCTGTAAAACAGAGACATTACAATTTTATACTTATTTTTGTTAGGGGGATTACTTTTGAATCTGAATGAAATAAAAGGTGTCCCACAGTGTAAATTAGAGTTAAAATGGGTCCCAGGCATAAAATGAATAAAAATCACTGCATTACCAAATTTTATGTACTTAAGTCACATTTCTAACAATTCCAAACAGAGCAGTAAAAGCATAGTTAGAAGGAGTGTCTCCTTTCTGTTCTACATTAACAAAGTTCTCTCCTCTGAATTAATGAATATGAAGTACAGTATTCTGATCAAATATGCAGATTACAACTAGCTTCTTTTGCTTTCATTGAACTCTGTTGGCTGTCTCTATAAACACATTGTTCAAGTACATCAAACTACTGATCCTTTTTGCTCAGAACTGTCAGTTTTCCCAACTCTAGAGATTACCAAGAATTCAAGTTTGAATCTTATGTATGTTAATGTAGGTCTTGAGGAATTATAAAAGTGTGTCAATTTTCCATTTTGCTCTGTATTTCTAAATGCCGCCTACATGTCTTCCCTTCTTGTTTTCATATCAGCTTGTCAGAGTTAGTGATTTCTTCCCACACTGTAATTTGTCTTTTTTTTAATGTATTTTGTGAATGTGCACATTTATGTGCATATTTCACCTAATTTATACAACTTCCCCAAAGTGAATGTATACATATTTTTCTATTATACGCATGATAGTAGTTCACACTTTATTGCTTCAAACACTCTATAAACACTGTGCATATGTGAATTTTTGAGCAAGGTGAGTTTCTTCTACAAATGAATATTAAAAGATGTAAAATGGCTACATATGTGAAAACTATTGAATACAAAAACATTTAATTAACACTAGTAAACTATGGTAACTCTGCACATCAAAATTTTAGACAAATCTTGTGCTCTCAGTATTTAGATACATTAAGGTACACACATTTTCCAGATGTATATGCTTAATTGTTTGTAGTTTCCCATAGTACATCCATATTCATATACAATCTCACATAAACTACTGCAGAGTAGTCCTGCTATCACATTAACATTGCAGATGACTTTACTTTGCCAAAAGCCCAATCGTAGTCATGAGGGCTTGTTTTCAACTAGCTATGTACAGATTAATAAGTCTCATTTTGGTATATTAATTAGTTTAATTTATTTATTTCCATTTCTCTACTGTCCCATTAGCATTGACACTCTCTGGGGAGCTCACAATGCACAATAAAAATCACATGCTAAAACATGATATGATAAATACAAAAAATACAGTAAGATAGGACAAAGGCAGTTTCTAGCTAAAACTAACTTTGAATAGAAATATGCAAATTAAAACTCATTTGCACACCCTTGGACAATATTCACCCTACTAGAGGGGAGCTTTATATAATTCAAGGTAGTGGATAGAGTGATGGGCCAGGGCTCCAAAGATCTGAACCCTGGTTCAGTCATAGAAATGTGTGATGTGGTGTTGGGACTAGAACTGTAAAACTACTCTTCAAATATCTCATTTACCTTGAAAGCCCTATTAGGGTTGCTGTATGTTGGATCTGAATTGACAGCATCGAACACATATGCATAGTTAGAAGACTGAGATTCTTAATGACATGACAACACTACAAAAAATAGAAAGGGCTCTTTTGGGATGAAAAGTGAGATAGAAATATGTGAAATAAATAAATACATGTTAAAGAATACAGTCAACTGGAGGGAAGCATGCCTTTATCAAGGAAAAGGTAACTTCAAAACAATGACACTAAAAAGCAGAAGCAAAGTGTTCTGCTTATATATCACCCCATACCACTTCAAATAGTCCCTGGGCGGTTTACAGTTTAAATTACAGTAATGCAGACTACACATTGCCCCCCCGCCAGCAAGCTGGGTACTAGAGATGGGCACGAATAGAAAAAACGACGTTTCGGTTTTTGATTTGTCATTGCGGGTCCATTTCGGGTCGTTACCGTTTTCCGTGAAATTTTTTAAAAAATTTCATTCCGTTGGTTTGGGGGTTCGTTGTTCGTTTTGCCTGCATGTGGGCGTCCCACACACCCCAACGTGTCAGTGGAGCCAGCCTGCAGCAGCAGCAGCAGGGGCTTTTTCAGGCGCTGGCTTGGGGCCAGCGCCTGGAGTTATTTAGAGCACTGACGGGCTGGAGGAGGAGGAGGATGTGGCTGCCTGAAGCCGGGCACGGATTCCTCTTGTGCTATTGAGGCTGAGGCGCACAACAGGGGCGATCCTCCGCCTCACACACGCACCCTCCGGTGCTTTTCCTGTGCTTTTCCCAGCCTTGGATTCTCCCCTGAAGCGGGAGATGCGACCAGCTGGGAGCCTTTGCTAGCGCACCTACAAGGAGGGCAGCAGCTCCTCTGATGGGGGTGACCTCCTCTATCACTCCCAGGGAGGGGCGGGTGCCTTATTGCCCTCTCGTGTTCTCGCCTGATAGCAGGCACCGCTGCCGCCACTGCCAAGCTGGCCGGTGTCCAAGGCATCCAAGGGCAAGCTGTGCCAAGCCCGCCAGTCATGCTCGCGCTTCAAGGTACAGCTTCTGATGGAGGAGGAGAAAGCCAAGAAGTCTTTCCTGCAGCACTCCCTCCTCCTTGAGTGCCTCCGCCAGAACCTTTTTTTAACTTCCGGGTTTCCTGGCCCCGTGCTACAGCTCAGCTGTAGTGCGGGGCTTTTATTTTATTTTATTTCTTTCAGCACCTACAGTGCGGCCCCTGGGGCCCTGTCGGCGCTGGAATTTTTAAAATCATTTTTTTTCAGATTTTAGGGTGCCAACAAGGCCACCCCTGGGGCCCAGTTGGTGCTCCTTTTTCTTTTTTCTTTTTTTAAATTCATTTTTTACTGCCAACCACGTGGCCGGAGCACGGCAGTCAGCTTTCCCCCGGACTAGCAGATACAGGTAGAGACATCTCCTGCTCTGCCACTCCCCATCAACGAACCAAACCTAACAGAAGAATTTTTCTCGGTTCTGTTCGGTTCGTGGTAAATTTGCCCCTAGGGTTGTTAGTCATTCCGTTACGTAACGGAACGACTAATGACAAATGGAACAAAAAAAACCCTTCATTTCGTGCCCATCTCTACTGAGTACTCATTTTGCTAACCTTGGGAGGATAGAAGGCTAGGTCAACCATGAGCTGGCTACCTGGGATTGAACCCCAGGTCATGAGCACAGTTTGAGCTGCAATACAAGCATTTAACCACTGTACCATGAGGCACTAGAGAAGTACTGAAATAAAGAAAATCTCAAACGTCCCCATCTCACCAGAATGGAAGATGCAAACCAGAGCTTCAACTTCTGATTTCACTGGTATTAAGTGTATGTTGTAATATGTAGAAATCTTGAAAAGGGCACCACTTCTGGTCTTAGTAGCACTCAGATGTCAGACTATCACATTTGTTGTCATTCTAATGACTTGACATCTTAGTTTATTGTGGGTTTGTGTGTGCGTGTGTGTGCTTATGTCATGAATCCGCTGTGTTAAGTCGTCACATAGCAAGGCTGTTCAAGTTCTTTCACAATTTTATAGAGCCTTCATTATGAAGTAGGTGCCTTGAAAAAGCAGCCACCCATGCTGCAGTGTAAACATTATGTTTGCCACATATTTTAGAGCTTGCAGGGGATGACGAAGCAAACTAGCCAGAATAAATATTGTTAGATCCAAACCAGTTGCCTGCAAAAAAAAAGTAAAAGAAAAAGAAAGAAGAAGCTGCATTCTTTCTGAACTAAACCTGCTCAAAGAAATGTGACTGCAAACTGCAACACAATGTGATGAGCAGATGCTGCTGTTGCAACAACCTTTGCCCCCCAAGCCCTGGAAATAAAGAGGTGAGACAACTGTGTGTTGGGTAAAGTAGGCCACAATTTATTAATAACAATAACTCGAACCAGTTAACCTTTAAACTGCCAAGGGGACCTAACCGTAGAGCAAGAGGTAAAATCTGGGGGCGGGGGACCGATGTCAAATCATCTGTATTCAAGGAGATTCACCTTTGGTGAGGATGCTGCCCACCTGTTCAGCATCCTCCCAAATGTATGAATCTGCAGCCCCATGACAGCCCTCGCATCCGCCTGCTATTTTCATGGCATTATTATTAGCAGCTAAGTTCAGGTGATTTTATACTTTTTATCGAGGGCTGTCTGGTGCCTTATGGGCAACTTACTCGGGCCTACCTGAATACAATTACCTCATGCTCTACCTGCCTAAGGTTTTGAGAGTTAAGAAGCCCAGCCCATGCGGCAAGGGAATGGGATTGGCGAAAATACATGGCTACCCGAGCCAATAGGATTAGCCACTAAAAATTCCCATCCGGCCCCGCAGCGACCAGCTTGTTTCATTCCCTCGCGTTAAGGTGGGTGGGAGGAGCCGCAGTCTTGCCAGACCAGGTAGGGGAGGGGCAGGAGCCAGGCTTTTAATGGCTCCCATCCCCGGGCAAGGTGCCCAGATTGGCGCACAATCTTCACGCCTAAAGTCTGGGGACTGGTGGGCAAACTCGCCCTTCCCCCGGACTTCGACGGGCTCAAAACTGCCCATCTGTAGAAGGGAAGCCATGTGCAGGGGACTAAAGTGCCTTAGAGTCACACAAAGAGAAGTTCTGTTGTCAAAACAAGAAGAAGTGCAAACCCCAAAACAGACAGGCCCTGTCAGAGAGGTTTCTCCCTATGGGTCCCCTTCCCCCTTCTAGGCCACCTGAAATGGCTGTGGAAGAGGAATACAGCAGCTACATTTAGGGAAGATAAATATCATGGCAGTTATCAGCTAACCACCTCCAGTCCTTCGGATGTAATATGTCCCCAATAGTTGTTACTGGGGAAGCTCAACAGTGGAGGAAAGCTGACTGCTCTGTGTTTCTATACTCACAGTATGACTGTTGCTGAAACACATGTGATGTCTGCTGACAAGGAGACAGCAATATTTCAGGCTAGCGGCGGACTTTTCCTAAGGCACTTGAAACGCTCTCAGCCTGCATAATTTTGATTCTGTTTGTTTTACAGATTGCTTGGAAGCTGTGCATTAGGAGACAAGCTGACACACCATAGTTTTGAAATACATTGTGGAGATGGATGGAGCACGCTGCCTTGTCCTCATTCCTTTCTCTTCTGTGTTTCTAGCCAAAATAAATTAAGCCATGTGTATGAAAGAAAACATGTGCCAGCAGCACTGTGCAAAGTCTCATCCTCTCTCTGCGTGTCTTCTAATTATATCCTGTATTGATTTGACCTTTGCATTAACCCATGTGTGTCTTCTACTGTGCATATGGACAAACTGTCAGGCTTTTCTCCAGAACATGCTACATGTCATAAGAGGGTCTTAAGTTCAGAAACCATTCCTTTATGTGACACATATGTGATTCTAATACTAGCTGTTCTTTAATCAAGACTTCAAAAGCATAGTTTTGCTGCATGGTTTCAAGACTGGATGAAAATGATCAGAGGTTTTGGACCAGGAGTTAGTAAGTCAGTACACTGTTGTCCCTTACACTAAGCCACCAAAGCTGAAGACAAGGAAGAAGGGTCAGAGCTGAACTCCTAGGAGAAGACAATTCATTGTCAGAGGCCAAGAGGAAAGATGAACTTACTTCTAGTCCACAAGAATGCCAAATGATAAAGGCAATAGCTGAGTCATACAAAAAAAATTGTCGAGTTCTAAGAGAACATTGTTGGAGATAGTGAATTTTCTTGCTATGGGTAGCTCTGATCCCCACTTGTTGGGGGAAGGGCGCGTTTGCCCCCCAGCCCTGGTTTGGGTGCGCTACTTTCGCGCCCATCCGGGGCTTTTTGCCCGGGGACGGGAGCCTATATGAAGGCTCCCGGCCCTTGCCGAAATTTTGTCGGCGGTTTGAGTTTCGGCCCCACCCTCCCCCCCTATGGTTGGATAATGAGTATATCTGGTCGCCTTTTGGGGCCGGATGGGAATTTTTGGTGGTTACTCTGATTGGCCGTGAGTAGCCATGCGTTTTCGCCCATCCCATTCTCTTTACCGCGGGGGTGGGCTCCCTACTTTTGGCCACTAACTTGGCCGGTAGTGCAGCTGGTAACCGTATTCTTGTTGAGAGCTATTTTACGCCATTATGGCGCTTCACAGCCCTCGTAACCAGTCTATTCACATTGGCTATGTCAGCGGACAAATTTGCTATATATGACTGGAGGCCTCCTGAGGGCTGTGCTGTGCTCCTGGTTTAATCGTTTATCTAGTTGAATACCGAGCTTCTTGGCTGTGGGAATTTCATCCCACCCTGTTACCAGCTTGCACTACGGTGTCAGGTCCCCTTCAGTGATCCTGACTTTCATTAGAAGTTGATGAGTTATTAATAAAGTTGTGGCCCGTTTGTACCAAACCAGAAGTTGTTGCCTCTTTATTTCGGGGCTTGCGGGGCAAGGGCATTTTCTGCTGTATATCCTGACGCTGACTCTGTATGTTTGCTGTGTATGAGCTTTGAACTATTTGGCTCTTCTTTGGGCTTTCACTGGTTTTCTTCTGACATGACTAGACTGGCTTGACTTTGGCTTGTGTCTTTTGTTTTGTTTTGTTTTGTTTTTCTTTGATTTTTGCCTGAAATTCTAAGATTTTGCTTTCAGATCTCTAATAGGATTCAGTCTTCCCAACACCTACAGTGCAGTCACCTTTATTCTGGACTTCTATGTGCAGCCCTGTTTTATGCTTCTGTCTCCCAAGGCTTTGCCTGTGGGGCTGGCCCACCTTTGAGCAGGGCATATAGAACACAGCGTAGAAACTGAAGGGACGGCACATACCCAAGTGCAATGTGTTGAATGGTATTTCCCAGCACCACATTTTGAGTATACCCTCACAGAAAGAATCAGAACTACTGAAACACAGTTAAACTTGCTAATTAGAGATGGGCACTACTTAGCGGTATTCCCGTTTCCGTTTCCGTTACTCGTATCCGTTACTCTACGGAAACGGAAACAGGAATTACTCTGCCAGAATTCGAGCTCGAACCGACGAACGAACAATTTGGTCTGATTTGTCGTGCTCGTTACTTGCACGTGGCGATCGCACAATGCCAAGCGGCACAGAAAAAAAGTTTTTAAAAGTTAAAAAAAAAAACCGATTCCCGGCCCTAAAAGCAGGCAAAAACTGTCTGAGGGCACCTTCCAGGCCAGAAGGTTTTTTTTTGGGGGGGGGTTCCCCGCCCCCCTTTCCTTAGCTAGTGCTACTGCTGCGCTGCGCTGGTACCAGGTCGGGAGGGGGGGCATCTCTCGTCTGCCTTTGCCATGCGGTGTGCGGACGGGGGGGTCCAAAATGGCGACCACAATATTTTTTTTTAAAATCCTTGCCCAAAACCCCACCAAAGCACCACAGAAACATGCGAAAGTTCCCTATTTTAAATGCTTGATTTTTTACAGTAGCAGCAGTGGGTTTGTCTTGCCAAAATACGTCTCCGTTGATTTTATTTTATTTTTTCTTAATTTATTTTTTTACACCTGTGCAACGATGGGCTGGCCATGGGACGGGACCATGCAAATTTTCGGAGCCATTCCACCAATCGCATGGAAGGTTTTGACTGACACTTCTGGATGTGCCAGAGGGCATAAAAAGCCGAGGCAGTTCCAGTCCATCACAGTCTGGGCTTGGATCTTGTGGAGGGTGGTCAGGGCTGGATTGCTGCACTCCGTCTAGTTTCGATTTCGCGGTCGCGGTCGCGGTCTCGCTAGGCAGGGAGGGAATTGAATTGATTTTAATTCGCAAAACATAATAATTTCTTTTATTCCCTGTGGGGAATAGCAACACAGTGTTCATTCTATTTTGTTTTCTGCATTTTAGAGGAAGAGTTCCGTTTTTTATTTTCTTATATTTGCTTCAAGGGGGAGGGAAGATTTGACTGGGAGCGGTAGGGGAGGGGAGGTGCTGTGGATTTATTTTGAAAATATATTATTTTACACTACCATACCATTTCTTTTGTATCCCAATTTCCCACCAAGTTCATTTACCTGGCCAAGGTCCTTTTACCCTGCACCTACAGCTTTTTTGCTGCTGTTGCGATTGGGGTTTTGGAAGGGAATCCAGCAACCCTATCCTACCCTAGTAGCAGCTTATAGTTTTATTCCATTTATTTTCTATTCTACAGTTTATTAGCAAGTGGCAAGCAACAGCCAAGGTCCAGTACTAGTGCTTAGAAGGGGAGGTTGGAGGCTGTGGATTAAATTATTTTAAAAATATTATACAGAGTACAGACTGAGTATGCAGAGTCTCCCTCGCCAACCAGTGCACTCCAATTTCTCAAACACATTTGTTGGCAAAAAGGCTAGGGCACCTTCTTCTGTAGAACATTTTACAATTTCATTTTACTTAACACTTATAGATATTCTTTCACTTGTCCAACACCTCATTCATTTTTTTGCAGTCAGGCACTCAAACAAACATTTGTTGAAGGGCAGGCACCCAGCCACCTCTATAGAACTTTTTCTTCAATTACATCTTTGAAGAAGTTACATTCATCTTAGTTACTGTGCATTATTTGTGAAAGTTGGGTGCTGCCAGATTTTGCAAACCCCTTGCTTCTATTAGCTTGGTTTTTGTGCAGTTGTAACTTACATCTGTGAAGAAGTTAAGTTACAGTTCTCCTAATTACACTTGCCCTGTGCATTGTGAAACTTGTTTGCCAGGATTGGTTTTTGTGCTGTTTTTGTGAGTCAACCTCACTCATTTACTCGCCAGTTTGCCACCAGTCTACATACACAATTACATTTTTGAAGAAGTTACATTTCTCTTTGTTACACTTGCCCTGTGCTGTGCATTGAGAGACTTGGGTACCAGGATTGGCAAACCCCTTGCTCCTATTACCTTGTTTGTTGTGCTGCTGTTGTGAGTCCATCTCACTCATTTACTTGCCACCACAGTCTACATACACAATCCAATTACAACTGTGAAGAAGTTACAGTTCTCTTTGTTACACTTGCCCTGTGTAGGGCATAGAGAGACTTGGGTGCCAGGATTGGCAAACCCTTTGCTCCTATTACCTTGTTTTGCTGTGTTGCTGTTGTGAGTCCATCTCACTCATTTACTTACAGTCTACATACACAATCCAATTACAACTGTGAAGAAGTTACAGTTCTCTAGTTTGTTACACTTGCCCTTTGCAGGGCATTGAGAGACTTGTTTGCCAGGATTGGCAAACCCCTTGCTCCTATTACCTTGTTTGTTGTGCTGCTGTTGTGAGTCCATCTCACTCATTTACTTGCCACCACAGTCTACATACACAATCCAATTACAACTGTGAAGAAGTTACAGTTCTCCTAATTACACTTGCCCTGTGCAGGGCATTGAGAGACTTGGGTGCCAGGATTGGCAAACCCCTAGCTCCTATTTCCTTGTTTGTTGTGCTGCTCTTGTGTAAGTCCATCTCACTCATTTACTTGCCACCACAGTCTACATACACAATCCAATTACAACTGGGAAGAAGTTACAGTTCTCTAGTTTGTTACACTTGCCTGTGCAGGGCATTGAGATACTTGTTTGCCAGGATTGGCAAACCCCTAGCTCCTATTACCTTGTTTGTTGTGCTGCTGTTGTGAGTCCATCTCACTCATTTACTTGCCACCACAGTCTACATACACAATCCAATTACAACTGGGAAGAAGTTACAGTTCTCTTTGTTACACTTGCCCTGTGTAGGGCATAGAGAGACTTGGGTGCCAGGATTGGCAAACCCCTTGCTCCTATTACCTTGTTTTGCTGTGTTGCTGTTGTGAGTCCATCTCACTCATTTACTTACAGTCTACATACACAATCCAATTACAACTGTGAAGAAGTTACAGTTCTCTAGTTTGTTACACTTGCCCTTTGCAGGGCATTGAGAGACTTGTTTGCCAGGATTGGCAAACCCCTTGCTCCTATTACCTTGTTTGTTGTGCTGCTGTTGTGAGTCCATCTCACTCATTTACTTGCCACCACAGTCTACATACACAATCCAATTACAACTGTGAAGAAGTTACAGTTCTCCTAATTACACTTGCCCTGTGCAGGGCATTGAGAGACTTGGGTGCCAGGATTGGCAAACCCCTAGCTCCTATTTCCTTGTTTGTTGTGCTGCTCTTGTGTAAGTCCATCTCACTCATTTACTTGCCACCACAGTCTACATACACAATCCAATTACAACTGTGAAGAAGTTACAGTTCTCTAGTTTGTTACACTTGCCTGTGCAGGGCATTGAGATACTTGTTTGCCAGGATTGGCAAAAAGCCCTATTACCTTGTTTGTTGTGCTGCTGTTGTGAGTCCATCTCACTCATTTACATGACACCACAGTCTACATACACAATCCAATTACAACTGGGAAGAAGTTACAGTTCTCTTTGTTACACTTGCCCTGTGTAGGGCATAGAGAGACTTGGGTGCCAGGATTGGTAAACCCTTTGCTCCTATTACCTTGTTTGTTGTGCTGCTGTTGTGAGTCCATCTCACACTTTTACTTGCACAGTTCCTTGGTGCTTTTCTTTACTATCACATTATACATTCCCTGGCCTGAGCCACAAGAAGTGAGAAAAATCAGGAGGGGTTGCACAGCTAGAGGGCAGGGGAGGGGGACCCCTACTAAGATAAATAGGGGCATGTTTCTGAGGGAAGGGACAGGAAGTAGTGCAGAAAGTGATACTGGTGCAACTCCCTCCCCGAGTAGCAGTGCCAGTGGCACAAGTAGCACTGTGCCATCGTCTGTCACCGAGGGAAGCATGGATGAGGCGTACCAAACCCCATCTTCGTTACCTGACAGCCCCACCCTTAATCAGCAAGAAGACAAGGGCTCTGATTCTGAAATGGCATCAGAATCAGAATCGGGCTCCTTGTATCTAAACCTGCCAGATTCTGAGGACCTGTTGGCAGGGACAGACTTAAGTCAGGCTCCAGGCAGTGATGGAAGGAGCAGCCCTCTTTCCACCCAGAGTACCACCAGTGAGAGCAGTAGTACTACTCTACTTTCCTGGCAGGGCAGAGGCCACACCAGCACCACAGCAGCAGCAGCGGCAGGCAATAACAGAGGGGGCGTTACTTTCAGTAAGCCACAAGGGTGTCTCTGGAAGCATTTTGAGAACAGCCCCCAAGATGCAAGGATGGCGGTGTGCAAGATATGCGGGGTGGTCTTGCGCAGGGGGAATGACCCCAAACACCTCTCCTCAAGTGGGTTGCACAGCCATCTGATGAGGAAGCACCCTGGGACTCTGCCTGGAACCCTGTCAGGCCCTTGCTCTTCAGGGAGGAAGAGAGGGGAAGAAGGGTTAGAGAAAGAAAAACACAGCTCCGCTAGTGAGAGTGGGAAGAGGCAGGCCACTCTGCAGGAAGTGGGGCTGTTGGGTGGGACTTTTGTCAGCCTGCGAAACAGGGCCAAAGCACAGGAGACCACCACTCGAGTGGTGGGTGAAATGGTGGCCATGAACGGGTTGCCCCTCTCCTTTGTGGAGTCATCAGGCTTCAGGCACCTGATGAAGCATGTGGCACCATGGTATGAGACTCCATCCCGGCATACCTTCAGCAGGCGGGTGATTCCCTCCCTTTATGAGTCTGTCAGGGACAGGATCCGGGACCTGCTGCAGGTGGCCAGAGGGAGGAAGATCCACTTCACTTCCGACCTCTGGACCGGTGGGCACCACGGATACCTCTCACTGACGGCTCATTGGTGGCAACCCAAGGAGGTCCTGGAGCCCCGGTCAGCCCATGAGCAGCTGCAGGGGGAGGCACAAGGCAGCACCCCAAGAGGTTATAGGGTGGTGCTTCTCCAGGCACAAAGCATGGAGTACAACGCCACAGGGATCAACATTGCTGACGTTCTCAAGACAGCAATGCGAGAGTGGGGATTGGGGACAGAGGGACAGGTCAATCGTGGAGTCATGGTTACAGACGCGGGCCGTAACATGACCAACACGGTTCTTGGGGCAGGGTTCCAGGCCATCGTGTGCGCAGCACACAAACTACATCTAGTGGTGGGCGATGCCATTGGCCTGGGTGCACCAAAGGACTCCTGGAGTAAGGGGACCAGGGAGACCAGGGCCTTGCTGGACAAGTGTCGGAAGATCGTGGGGCACTTCGCTCGCAGCATGAAGGCAGCCAGGATGATGCGTGAGAGGCAGGCGGAGATGGGCCGACCGGAGCACATCCTGATCCAGGACGTGACCACCCGGTGGAACTCCACCCATGAAATGGGTGGAGCAGAAGGAAGTGGTGGAATACATCATGTCAACCACCCCAGTCCTGCATGAGGGGAGGGAATTGGACCTTGGTGCTACCGAGTGGCTCGCCCTCTCCCAGATGGCGGGTATCCTGCAGCCTTTTGAGGAGACCACCCACGTCCTCAGTAGCTACAACGCCAACCTGGGCCACGTTCTCCCCCTGGTCAATGTCCTTCGCCAATGCCTAGAGACCAGTATCCGGGAAGAAGGCAATCTTCTCCCTAAGAGCAGGGCATTGGCAGACAGGCTGTTGACCGGCGTGGATACCCGCCTTGGCCCACTAAGAAGGGAAAAGGTGTACCAGATGGCCTGCCTGTGCGACCCTCGCGTCAAGGGTTCCCTGGCGGCCAGCACTGCCGAACTGAAATCCTGGAAGACGGAGCTATGCCGTCAAGTCAGGGCTGTCTCCGATGAGGGCCAGGCATTTCAGAGGGAGCACGGAAGCCAGAGAGATGCTGAGGAGGAGTCCTCACAAGGATCCACATCCCTCTGTACTCCAGGAGCGTTCACCCAGAGACCAGGTTCCGTTCCAGCAGCCAACTACCTGGCCTCTGCCCTAGCCATGGCAGTTTCCTCCTCAGTGGAGGCAAGGGAGGAAGAAGTAGCAGACCCCGCTCAGACCATGGTGAAGAAGTACATGGCCGAGCCCCTCCAACCCCTCAGCTTGGACCCACTGCACTACTGGGCCAGAAAGGCAGACCTCTGGCCCGCTCTTTCAACTCTGGCATTGGACCTCTTGTCTATCCCACCCACCAGTGTCCAGAGTGAGCGTGTCTTCTCCCACATGGGAGATGTCCTGAGGCCGCGCCGCTGTCGCCTGGACCCGGAGACGGTGGAAAGGTTGAATTTCATCCGCTTCAACCTTTCCACCTTGGGATTACCCCAACACTCCAAGAACTAAGTTGCTGCCTGTAACCTAACCTCCTGCCTGCAATCCTCCATGCCCGCCTGCAAGCCTGCCTGCCGCCCCTTGGCCCTATGAGCCTGCCTGCCTGCCTGCCTGCCTGGCCCTGTGACTACCTGCCGACTCCAGTGCCTAATGCCTGCAAAACTGCCTGCTTGACTGCCTGCCTGCCTGCCTGCCTACCTGTATTCTCTCTCACACACAATTGAAGGGTACTATTAGTGGCCCATTTTTTCTAGCCCTGGCCCTCTCTCTTTTGAAAGGGTCAGTAATGTTTCCCGCCCTGGCCTCTCTCCAAACCAGGCAGGGCCACTCAAAGTGTCTTTTGAAAGGGTCTGTATTGGCCCATTTTTTCTAGCCCTGGCCTCTCTCCAAACCAGGCAGGGCCACTCAAAGTGTCTTTTGAAAGGGTGTCTGTATTGGCCCAATTTTCTCGCCCTGGCCTGTCTCCAAACCAGGCAGGGCCACTCAAAGTGTCTTTGGAAAGGGTCAGTATTGGCCCAATGTTTCCCACCCTGGCCTGTCTCCATACCAGGCAGGGCCACTCAAAGGGTCTTTGGAATGGGTCAGTATTGGCCCAATGTTTCCCGCCCTGGCCTGTCTCCATACCAGGCAGGGCCACTCAAAGTGTCTTTGGAAAGGATCAGTATTGGCCCAGTGTTTCCCCTTTTGCCATGGCTGGTCTGAGAGAGACCCTAATACCTGCCTTCCTTGGTGCTTCACACCGTTCCCTGGGGTTTAGGCGCCAATCTGCTAACAAAGTGGTGAGGAAGCACTTTACAACAACCTACCTCAAAGACTGAGTATCAGGGGGTAAGCTCCCCTCCTTACAGCCTTAAAGAAATAGACCCACCCAGTTCTCCTGCTTCCACTCTTGTCTCCTTGGTTGCCAAAACCCGGTCTCCTGGGGTGGTGATAGAAAGTCTGCCTGCCAAGGCGGAAACAATCCTCCCTACTGGCACTTTGGCTTAGTGCCTTCCCAATCCCTAGCCTTGGAGGATGGTATCCTCTAAGCATGTGCCTAGGCTACACACACATACCTGTAAGCCAGACTAGATGCTTCCCTGCCTGCCCGGCCCTCTGCCAACCTGCCTGCCTGTCAGACTCCACCAGTCCTGGCTTTGAGCATGCCTTCAAGTTGCTTCTCATTCAGCCTCCTCCAGTCTGCCCTTCTGGCCTCCCAGTCCCATACTTTGTTGTCTGGGCTGGTCTGTGAACCACTAAGAAGGGCTGTGGAAAGGGAAAGACAGGAGCTCCGCTTCTAGTGGGAAGAGGCAGGCCTCTCTGCAGGAAGTGTTGCCGCTGTGTGGGTGTTTTGTCCGCCTCCGCTACCGCTAATTTTCACTCTGAGCTGCAATGCACTGTGAAGGGAGGGACAAGGAAGCCTCCAGGCTTGGTGCTTGGTGGATACTCTGATGCACACTGACTGTGTGAGTCTGTAATTCACACAGACCTAGCTCTGTCTCCTCCGCCACTCTTTCCACTGGGCTGCCAGCTGTGGCTCACAAAGAAGGGAAACGTCCTTGTTGTGTGTGCGTACTCCTGTCCGAAAGTCCCCTGTGTGGATCTTGGTGCTGTGCTGTGTGACTCATTGTGCGCACACTCAGTGCTTAAACATTTTATAATCATTTCTGCCCTAACCCCGGAACAAAGGGTGCTGGACAAGAAAAGTTACTGGTTGCAAATCTAGGTTGTGATTGATGATGATGATGATTGAGTTATGGGAACACTCTTCAGGAACAGCTGGTGGTTGGCTTAGGGTTAGGGTTAAGGGGGATGTTTAGGCCTCCGCTACTCTGTCCTCTGGGCTGCACCACACTGTGTCTCACTAAGAAGGGCTGGAGTGGAATGTACTTGCGTGTACCACAGTTCTGCACAATAATCGTTTGTTTCTTAGAAATAGAAGAGCCTTTCAGGAGGAAGTTCCAGACTTGGCTCTTGGAGTTGTGGAACTGCTGTGATTCACTATGGAGGGCATGGTAGTGGATTGCCGGCACGGCAGTTAGGAGCAGTCTACCAGCACACAGCTGGGAAAGAAAGTCAGAAAGCTTCGCTTGCTGTCCTTTTGGAAGCCTGTGTGGTCAAAAACTCAGACTCACTCTAGCTCTGTGTCTTCTCCCTGCCTGCCTGTCAGGCTCCCCCCACTTCCGGCTTAGAGGAGGCCTTCCAGCCGCTTCTCCTTCACCCTAACAACATGGTCCAGTTAGTGCTTCAAGTTCAGCCGTGTTGCCACTGCCCTCAACTTGCCCATGCAGCAACCACGGCTGCGCCCGCCTCTTGGCAGAAAACCACTTGAAGACCAACTGTAATAGTGCATTCACTCATCAACTATTTTGTTTAGAAGAACTGGTGGACTCTGTCATCCCACATTGGGGGGGGGGTTCTTCACACAGTCTAGGTTGGGAAATCCCTTGGCTGAGGGAGGGGCGATTCAGTGGTTCTCCTTCAACCCCCTCTAGTCTGGCCTTCTGGCCTCCCCTACCCTTCACTCTGGGTTGCACATACTGTGCCTCACAGAGAAGGGCATTGTGCTTGTGTGCTAGAAAACAGCCGTGGGGTGGGCCCGTGATTAGGCAGAACTCATGCGAAAGCACCCTTGGACTCTGCCTGGGACAGTGACAGGACTCTGCAGGAAGGAGTGCCGCAGTATGGGAGTGTTGTCAGCCTCCGGACTGCCAATTAGTCTTCAGTGGGCTGCCATTGCCATACACTGTGGCTCACAAAAAAAGGACAACTTACTGCCGTGCTGGTGGCCCTCTGTCACCATTACAAATAGGACAGTTTATCAGAAAGTTCAAGGCTTGGCTCTTAGAGTTGTGGGGAATGTGATTCACTACGAAGGGCATGCCACTGGGATGCAATGCACTGACTGTGGCTCTCAGTGAAGGGAGGGAGCAAGGAAGCCTCCACTCCAGGCTTGGTTCTTTGTGGGTACTCTGACTCACACAGACAGTGAGCCTGTGTTTCTCAGGCCTACTGTCTTCCGTGGACTGCAAAGCTATGTCACTGAGAAGGGAACATGGCTGTGCTGGCCTGCTAGGAGTTTACGGGGAAAGCAGCACACAGCTGTGTAGGAAGACCCTCTGGCTTGCAGTCCTTTTGTCAGAGTGGTCTCAGGCCTCAGAGTCAGACACCATGTGGACTCTGCTTTTCCACTGGGCTGCCAACTGTGGCTCATGAAGAAGGGCATTTTCCTGGCGTCCTCCTCAGGCCATTCAGCCACGCTGGGGAGCTGGAGCTTCCTGGCAATGATCCTCCCCTACGGAGGCCCTGTGGCCTCAGACTCAGGCTATGTGGCCTCCTCCAGCCACTCTTTCCTCTTGGATGCAAAATACTGTGGCTCACTAAGAAGGAAAGAGAAGTTGTGTGCAGCACGCACTCCAGTAGTTTCTCTGACAGTTCCAAGCTTGGTTCTTGGAGTGGTGTTGGAGCTGGGATTCACTATGAAGGGCATGGTAGTAGTTTGCAGGGAGTTTGTAATTCACACAGAACTAGCTCTGTCTCCTCCGCCACTCTTTATGAGCTGTGGCTCATAAAGAAGGGGGAAAATGTACCAGTTGCGTGGTGGTGGCACCACCATTTATAAATAGAACAGTTTTCTGAAAGTTCAAGGCTTGGCTGTTGGAGTTGTAGGAGCTGGGATTCACAACGAAGGCCATGGCTGTGGATTGCTGGCCCAGCATTCAATTACTCCAGCTTGTGGCCTCCGCCACTCTTTCCTCTGGGATGCAAGACACTGTGGCTCACTAAGAAGGGAAGAGTAGTTGGGTGCCAGCACTCCAGTAGTTTCTTTGACAGTTTCAGGCTTGGCTTTTGGAGTTGTAGGAGCTGGGATTGCAAGACACTGTGCCTCACAAGGAAGGGAAGAGGAGTTGGGTGCCAGTACTCCATTAGTTTATTGCAAAGTTGCAGGCTTGGCTCTTGGAGTTGTGTGGGAACCAACTGTGATTCACAAAGAAGGGCATGGTAGTAGACTGCTGGGCCGGCAGTTAGCAAGTCTACCAGCACACAGCTGGGGACTTGGGGAGGAAGAGTCAGACTCAGAATGTGGCTTGCTGTCCTTTTTGCAGCCTGTGTGGTGCCAGACCAAACTCAAGGTGATTGGCCTCCTCCGCCAGTCTTTCCTCTGGGTTGCAAGACGCCGTGTTTCACACTGAAGGGGGTTCCTGATTTGAACAGCGTTCGTACGTACAGCACCACCAAGACTTAGTCAAAAAGTGACATGTGGTGGACGGTGGTGCATCGCAGGCAGTGTGGTGCCAGACCAAACTCAAGGGGATTGGCCTCCTCCTCCAGTCTTTCCTCTGGGCTGCAAGACGCCATGTTTCACACAGAAGGGGGGTACTGATTTGAACAGCGTTCGTACTACGTACAGCACCACCCAAGAGTTTGTCAGAAAGTGCCATGTGGTGCATCGCAGGCAGTGTGGTGCCAGACCAGACTCAAGGTGATTGGCCTCCTCCGCAACTCAGTCCTCTGGGCTGCAAGACCCTGTGACCCAAGGCCAGTGGCCTTTAAATTCCTGTCATGCCATTCAGCTCCATCCTTTTTATACTGGAGCTGGCAATGAGCCTGCCGCACTCTGGCTCTGTGCTGTGGTGCTCTCATACTCTGCCTTGTGGCCTGGCCGGAGTGGCCGCCCTTACTCTGGCCTTATGGACGTGTCAACCAGAGATAGTCCTCCTCCTTGTATAGCCTAGTGGGCTGGGCTGTGGACTGTAAAACTTAAGTCAGAGCAACCCAGAGCCCTATCCCATTCCCATCCCTACCAAAACTATTCCTGGGCTGTAGCTACTAGCTAGGTACGTAGCTTAACCACCTCAGGCTCTAACTGCTAATGTTTTTGTTGACCATGAACAAAAGCAGGGTTGCATTGGCTTTGGCTTTATTGCTTGTCCTTTAAGTGTGTGTGACTTTGACTGTGAATGTGAAGTGAAGGCAGCAGGGCCTTGGTGATGGGGGGCCAATTTGAGAGGAGTAGAGTAGTAGACCCCTCATCCAGATTTGGGGAGGAACGGAATGTCTGTTTCTCCTGCTGCCTCTGAGGAGGGGAGATGGGATGGATTCAAAACCAAACAACAAAAAAGTACAACAAACAGGCACGTCAGCCAGACCAAGTTGGGTGGCTGGCTGGTTCAGCATCAGCAGATTCAGCACAGCAGACCAAGAGAAAAAAAAAGAAATGCAAATTTGTTTCTGCCCCACTTTGTTTGCTTAGGATGCACTAGCCTTGTGGTGCAGCAGAGGGTCCATCACCCAGGCAGGTTTAAACTGTATTTCGCCTGCTCATTTGCGGGACCCGCGCCCACCCACCCGCCCGCGCCCGCACGCCCGCACGCTACCCACTCCCCCTGCCGCTGCCGCCGCCGCCGCCCACGCATGTACCCCCGCGCCACCGCCGCCCGTGCTGCGCCCGCAAGCCGCAAGTCTCGGTCGGACGTCAAAATGCACGAAATCGCGGCAGAAACGGAAACAGAAAAACGGAAAAAACGAACCAACTAATTTTTGTGAATTTTCACGAAAAATGGAGACGACCCGAAATGGAACCAGCCCGACTAACGAAAACTCGAAATTTTTTTTTCAAGTCGTGCCCATCTCTATTGCTAATATACAACGTAGCCAGGTTGTTCAACAGAACACCATTGGTTAATTGTATCAAATGCTGCTGAAAGACCCAGGAGGATAAAGGGGTTCAAACTCCCCACACCTACAGTATATCCAAAGTAGGTCACAGCCAAAGCATTCTCAGCCCCATATCCTGCCCAAAGCCCTGTAGAAATATGTCCAGATAATCAATGTCATATAGAAGTGTTCCAAGTTGCACAGCCATCACCTTCTGAACTCTTTTAGCCAATCAGTTACATTTGAGACAAATCTATAATTAACCAAAATGTTTAGGTCAAGGGTCACTTTCTTTATCAGAAGCTTTATTATGACTTCCTTTAGGCAAGAAAGGACAGCCTTTTCCTGTAAGGAAGCTATTATCACCTTTTTAAAATTGTTGCAGTCCTCCCATTGGCAAATTTAATCAGCCAGGAAGGTCAAGGATCAAGTAAGTACTGTAGATGGTGGTTCTCATCGTTCCAAATATGCTGTCCTCATTCTTGAGATATTCATGCTGAAAAGAATCCCAGTTAGCAGAAGATGCAAAGTTGCATCAACCTGACCTGCTGTAATCCCACCTGCTGTAATCCCAGAGTCTAAATCAGGGGTGTCCAAACATTTTGCAAGGAGGGCCAGATTGGTGAGGTGAAAATGTTTGGGGGCCGACCATTCAGCCACATTTGGTCCCTGGGCTAGACTTTGTACAAATCTCTATAACATGCAAGGAAGCGGGAATGACGCTGCAGCAATGGAGCCAGGGTTGGGTAGGCTGGGCAGGTGGCTGGAGGGATGTACAGTGGCAGGGAGGGCAGGCAAACAGTAAAACTGCAAGCTGATGTCCCCATCCAGAATGGGGAGGGGCCAGCTGGTGGGGATGTGTGACAGGCTGAGCCAGAAGGGAGAAGAGGCCGCAGGCCACTCAAAATTTGAAAACAGGCTGCATTTGGCCCCCGGGCCTGACTTTGGACATGCCTAGTTTAAGTCATTTGAATCTGATGCAGTCCCCCCGCTGCCATCTGAAATCACAGCAAACTGCTCCTAGCATAGATGTCTTTTGGACATAGTACCCCCTGTGTAGTTTCTCATGAAGCAGGCCCTGAAGCATGTATTATTATTTACTGTAGGTCCATCACCTGCACCTATGCAGAGGTTCAGACCAGGTTGTGAGTCTAAAAAGTACCCCCAAGGGAGCAGTTATTAGTTGGACAGGTCTACACTTGTCATGGTAGACATGAAACCCTAAGCCAGGTATGTCCAAAATTTGGCCCTCCAGATGTTTTGGACCACAACACCTATAGTTCTTTGCCATTGACAATCTAAGCTTGGAATTATGGGAGCTGTGGTCCAAAACATCAGGAGGGCCAAAGTTTGGACATGCCTGCCCTAAACTATTCTTGACTAAGTAATCTCACAATGGATACTGGAGCCCATCAGTACAATAACCTGCATGTAGTAAAAAGTCACATGAGAGACTGCCCAGATTATTTAAGGAAGGAAAACTGTTGGGCATTGGATGGAGGGTGCACCAATAGAATTCTTATACTATGCTGGCCACCCACCTATGGTTATAAGACCCAGCCTTTCTGTGTAATTCCACTTCTACTACACAGCCTACTGAGAATGGCAATGCCCATTTAACATTTGCAAACTGTTGGGTGGAACGTTAAGGCTGCAAGGCTCTTAAAGGTTTCACAGTCTTTACTGTATACACAAAACATATTAGGGTTATTTATGCATTTGGGAATGACAATAGTGTGGTGCAAAGAGCCTAGAGGAACTGAGGTGAAATGGCAAGCCTTCCCAACCACCAACAGAGCTCTCATGTGAAATCCAATACTTATGAATCACAGTTAGAAATGGGGAAAAGCAAAGCAAAGCAAAGGAAGACATTGAGGAAGTGGCAACAGAGGGCCTTTTCACACGACCCCTAAAATCCACGGCAAATGGCTCCCAGATCTGGAGCTTAAAATTGTTTCCCCACCAGCTCTGGAGTTTACAAAAAATTAAGTGTGACCATGCCCACCTAAGCGCGTCCCAGCTCACTTTTCAAGTACCTGGTCTCCGGAGCTGAAACATTTCTGATGCGGATGTAAAGTAGTGAGTGCCGGGCTCTCCTTGCCTTGTGTTTGTTTTTTTGTCCCCGCTGCCCCTTTAAGAGATAGCAATCATGACGATGGTGGGGCTCAGCGCGGCTTCCACTGGCAGACGGAGGTGAGCCTGCGTTTTTTCTCCCTTTTTGTCTCCCTCCCCTCACGCAGACAGGAGCAAGGAAGTGCGGAGGGGGTGGGAACACAGGAAGAGCGACGAAACCCCAAGATCTCTGGTCCGAATTTAAGTGGCCAGCAGATCTTAGGGGTCATGTAAAAATGCCCAGAGAGGGAGAATATGTTATTGATTACTCAAATGAATCATCCCTGCCTTTCCTTCTACAGACTTGTTAATTAAATATTCAAACCCCATATTGTGGCTAAGGTAAAAAGGTAAAGGTTTCCCCCGCACATGTGTGCTAACCGTGTCCAACTCTAGGGGTGATGCTCATCTCCGTATTCAAGCCAAAGAACCAATGTTGTGCAAGTCCATGGCCACGCGGCCAGCATGGCTGCAAGGAAACACTGTTTTACCTTCCCACTTTTAATGGCAGTACCTCTTTATCTACTTGCATTTACATGCTTTTGAACTGGTAGGTTGGCAGGAGCTGGGGTTAACTGCGGGAGCTCACTCCGCTGCATGGTACCTGGGATTCGAACCACCAAGCTGCTGACTTTGCAGTCTACAGTTTTGGAGCTTTAGCCCACTGAGCCACCACACCCCTAATTTCGAATCCATGGAAGAGGAAGAATAGGGGCTAAGTAAGTTGGAAGACAGAATGAGATGAGGTACATTCTCAACCATATCTCCATAATGCAAGCCAAAGCACCAGAGATATTCTCTGCTCAGCCAACAGTAGAAGACAAGAATTGGACTCAGTTATATAATATGTAGCATTGCCCCAGCTATTTTTGCCTCTCAAAACAACTGTTAGTACATTATCTTCTTGTCTACTTGTTTCCTTCTAATCCATTCACTTGCTAATTATTTTTCTGACTCTTTAGCTTACTGACTCTGGTGTTCAAGGTCCCCTTCCAATTGATGCCTTAGTTACCAGTTTATTTTCTCTCTACCCTTGCCTGTCAATTTATGTCCTCCATTAAAAAAAAGTATTCACTTTATCAATATATTAATATATGTCTAAGGGATTTTCAGTATGAGAAGTGTTCTCTGTTTATGGGGCTGCAAATACAAAAAATGGCACACTCTTAGCAGTAACAGCAGCAGTATCTGTCTATACAGTACACATGAACACTCAGATAGCAAACACAGAGAAGGGGCAAGCATAAAATCTCATTTTTCCCCACAAGGCCAATAATTTATTTATTTATTTATTTATTTTTATTTATTTATTTTTATTTATTTATTTATATACCACTCCATCTAGCTACATGGCTACTCCGGGCAGTTTACAAGCTGAACAATAAGTCAACACAATAATGGCAACCACCCAATGTACTGAACAGGACAGCGGGGTAAAAAGCGAGCTGCAGTAATGGCATCAATTTTACAGCCTTCAGTTCAGAAAAGAAGCAGGGTGGGTCTTGTACACAGGAAAACCCAGAAAGGAAGACACCTGCACTACAAAAGTATAAAATAAGACAAGCCTTTCATGTGGTTAGAAAATGAATGGCAGTTATACCCCTGGCAGGGAAAGTATTTTGATATCGATTGTGCATCGTGTGACCAGGGTGGGAAATGATATAGGTAGTACATAACTAATGAACATTTCCCTCATGTAGCCAGGGCCTTAGACAAAGTACAGTATAAGGTCTGTTTAAAAGTATAGTGGTACCTCTACTTACGAGCAGCTCTACTTATGAGTAATTCGACCTAAGAGCGAAAAACTGTTGGTGTTTTAACTGCTGCCTTACAAACTTTAGATGCGGTCTGCACTACTTACAATTTTTTTTTCATTTTTCATTTTTCATGTTTTTTCATTTTTTAGATATGGCTGCTCTGCTTATGAGTTGTTTGACTTATGAGCATGAATTCGGAACACATTAAACTCATAAGAAGAGGTACCACTATACATTGCTTTAAATCTGAATGAGGGGACATTCCTTCCCCTTATTGACTTCAGATAGTCCAGAAAGGTCCTAGCAAGCTCAGTAGTCAATGAATATTCACTGGCTATCAACTGGAACGGGGGGGGGACACAAAGCTGAATGATGTTGCTGGTGCTGGTGCTAAAATGGGCTTCTGACCTCTACAGCTACTACCCTGGCACTCTTCTATAAGGAGATGAGATTGCTTTTAGCTGCTGGTTTCAAGTGTCTAACAGTATTTGTCATCCTGTTGTGATGGCCCCTCCAATTACTGTATACCCAGCTATCTAGAGCACAGCAGTAATTCTTTGTATGTTCAGACCCCACCCATCCAACAGCAAATAATCCTGTCTCAAATTCTCCAACCAGAACTTCCACGTGAGCTATGTTCCACACAAAAAACAAAACCTGTCTTCTATATAATATCTGTACATACTTGCTGTCTGGTGAACAATGTCCATTCTCTCCTAGGCTAGTCAAATTAAAATTAGGATATAAAAGTCAACACATTTAACAAAAACTTTTCTTTGAAAGGACATCACAATGTTCACACTACATTTCCATTTTTAAAAGATATAAAATATTGATGCCATCTTTCCCCTTCAAAATAAAGGCTTGCATTTATTATTTATTAAAATATTTATTTACTTCTTCTGAGCCCTGGAGGGCCCCCTCAGCATTGCATATTATAATGACAACAAAACTCTTCAAAAAGGGACAAAAGACCAATTTTAAAAAGTCAACATTATTAGAGAGCAGACTAGGAATTCACTAAACAGAAGTTTTAAAACTGGTTTTACATACCAAAGGCCACATGAAAACACACATAAGATTTTTACAATGAATAGCTCTGCATTCAAAATTTAGAAGTTAACTCCAAAAACTAAGTAGCGGTACCTTTTAAAACTTTAACATACTGTGCAATGGTGTATTAATTGAAGTTACATTATTAATTTTTAATTTTTGTGCAAATAAGACATTTTAAAGAGTACCTTTAAAAGTATTCCAAATAAAAGTTTTAGGAAGGTTTGCATTTCAGATTAGTCAATCATTGCCTATCTTCCAACTCAGGTCTTCAGCCTTTAATGCAGAGGTTCTTACATTGTTTCAGAAATAAATGAGATCTGAACTCGACATTCCTACTGTCTCAGCCTATGATGGTCTGTGTATGTCAAAATGGACAGGATGATATGCCAGTGCAACATCAGTAGTCAGTACATCAGTCCCAAGATTTTGTACAGGAAAGGTAGATAAATGGAGGAGATGGAGCTGCACAACCTTTTCTTGTCGATCAGCAAAATGATCTGAATATAACATGTGCATTTTATGTTACAAATGTCAGAGCTTCAATTAGTCTCCATAGAGCACTGGCAAACATACCTGTGAGTATCATCATAAAACCCAGCTAAAGATGACAGCCAATCCATACCTATAGTTATACCACAAAAGTTATGGGAACAGAGAGGGTGCAGCTCCCAGCATCTGGCTCTACATTAAGATATCTAATTCACTGAGCTATCCAGTTGGAACCATATCTACCTTGGGTGCTTCAGACAATTCCCCACTGGAAAAAAACTGTGAATATATAGTCCTTTTAGAGATTTTTTTCCCTTCAGCACTCTAGATATTTTAGACCACAACTCCCAGAATTCCAAGCCTGTATTGCCAGTGACAAAGGACCGGGGGAGTTGTGATCCAAAACATCTGGAGTGCTGAAGGTTCACCACTGCTGCTCTATGGTGTCATTGAATGGTAATTAAACAAAATACAGTATGTAAATATGTAACCACGTTCCTTCTTCTGAGATATAGGGCCTTTTTACACGACCCCTAAGATCCGCTGGTCCCTTAAATTCGGACCAGAGATCTTGAGGGTTTGTTGCTGTTCCTCTGTCCCCACCCGCTCTGCACTTCTTTGTTCTGTCTGCATGAGGGGAGGGAGGGGAAAAAAGCCTTAGACAGAGACAAAAGAATGCATTCTTACCTCCGGTGCCGGGGGAAGTTGCTCTCACCTCCGTTTACTTCCTGGTTCCTCTTTAAGGGGCGGAGGCAAAAGAAAAACAACAGAAAGAAGCAAGGAGAGCTCAGGCACTCTTCGCATCAAATATTTTTCACCATCAAAAAGCAGGTACAAGAAAAGTGCTGTTTGGTCGCGCTAAAGTGGGTGGGGTCGCACTTAATTGTCTGCAAACTCCGGAGCTGATGGGTAAACATTTTTAAGGTCCGGAGCTTGCAGCCATTTGCGGCGGAGCTTAGGGGTCGTGTATAAACGCCCATAGTGTTGTGTTTGAAGACAACCCTGATACTGAGTAACTCAAACATATGTCAGCAGGATGTCCATTGTAATATACATTCTCAGTGCAGAAAAAACAACCAATCATAATAAAGATTATTATATTAAAAGGCTGTGCAGATCTGTCATTATACTAGCACCTAATGCTATGTGTTGAGGTCCACTGCAATATACATTTTCAATGTGAATTCATCATAATGCATGGTATAATGATGGACATTGTAGCAGTAAATATTAACAGAGAGCAGTATATATGAAGAATTATGAGAAAAATTACACAATCAATGTCACACAATCAAACCCCATGAAACAGAGGTTGAATAAAGGCAAACACTGCTGTACAATCACCCCACTTTTTTTATCATATTCCCATAGCATTGAATGTCAGTACCACAATGCTGCATAGGCCTATTTAATTAACATATTTGTCTTTGTGCATGTGTAACACTTCCATTCCTTCTAGTTAATCAAACCTTATCCATTTGAGATTTCACTGTAAATTGCCAATATAGCTTGTCCTTGCCTCACTCTCAAGAAAAAACAGGCTACAGAGCAGCTAATGTAGCAACTTGAACTTAGGAGCCTCTTGGCGCAGTGGTTAAATGCCTGTACTGAAGCTAAAACTGTGCTCATGACCTGGGGTTCAATCCCAGGTAGCAGGCTCGTGGTTGACTCAGCCTTCCATCTTTCTGAGGTCGGTAAAATTAGTACCCAGCTTGCTGGGGCAGTGTTCAGCCTGCATACTGTAACTAAAACTGTAAACCACCCAGAGACTACTTGAAGTGGTATGGGGCAGTTTATAAGCAGAACATTTTGTTTTTAAAGGGGCTGCTTTTAATAATATTTATATTTCATCAGCAAGATCTCTTGCCAATGCAATTTAATAGTTTGGAGGGCAAGGAGAGAATAATTGATTATTTTTATATACTTGACCTGGTGTGAACAGCATTGAAAACTACATTGAGGGTTTTGCCTGAAACTACGTGAAGGTGTCCATAGGAAAGGATTCCCTTAACTTATTTGGCAATTATCGAAAAAGCCAAATACATCAAGAGCAATAGGTTACAACTAGAATATGCAAGAAGAGACTAAAACCATGAGACATTAGCAAAGCACTAGAAATTACTAAGATGGAAAGTAAGCAGAGTTAAAAGGTTTTCCTCAGCCTTCTTTGTTTATGTCCAAAGAAACCCAATGGTGCTTCTCGAGTGCAAGAATCAGCCAACAGGGTTCTGTTTTGGCCAAATGTGTCCAATGCCCCTGTGTGTTTCAGAGAGGCTCCTTGCATCTTTCTCATCTTCAGGTTGAAAAGATAACAATACCTATGCCAAGCAAACATATCTGATTTGGGTATTTCATAATTAATGAAACCATCACTGGCAAGGTTTAGCTGTCCCCTGCCACATTTCATTTCACAAAGACAACCAGAGAAGGGTGGAAGAAAAGGATATATATATATATATATATATATATATATATATATATATGTTTTCGTAGATTTTCACGGGTATAGGTATGCATGTTAGGGTGGATTCGGGTTTCTTCCCGTGTAGAAATCTGTTTTTTTTTTGGCGACGTTTCGACGAGGTCTCACTCGTCATCTTCAGGCTGGTGTTCTGGCTTCTTTCTTCTTGAAGCAAAGTGTGGTCTCAGTTGAAGTCCTTCTATAAATACTGCTGGGGGGGGTGGTTTGCTTGCTCTGTTGCTGATTGTAGGTTCCTTTGTTCCTTTGTTCTTTTGTGATCTGCTGTGTGGCTGAGGCGATCGTTAAGGGATTAACTGCTGATGGCTGTTTAGATGGCTGTTTACATGCTGGTGGGTTAGATGGCTGGTGGGTTCTGGCAGTATCCTGGGCTTTGGTGGAGTGGGGTCCTGTGTCTTGTGAATTCATTTTGGTCTGGCTACGTGTCTGTGGTCTCCCAATGTTTTTGGGGTGTGTGAGTGTGCTCCATGTGGTGACTGGAGTGGGGTGCCGCAGTAGATGGTGCAGTCGTGGTTTTGTTATTGGATGGTGGTTTCGTTTCATCTGTGGGAAGGGTCTGGGTTTGTGTTTGGTGTGGATGGAAGGTGGTGGCATCTTGTGTCCTTTGGACCTGGTGTCAGTCTTTGTGACAGAGGCTCGTCTGTTGACCAGGGCTAGTTTCAGATGTCAGGCAAGCGGGAGGTGTCATCACGTTTATTCATGTTGTTTGGGTGTTTCTCTATTTCAATGGCTTCCATGATTATTCGACTGTTGAAGTGTTCAGTTTTGGAGATGAGTTTGGTTCTTTCAAAGTCAATTTCATGACCTGTTGTTTTTATGTGCTGGAAGAGAGAGGAAGATTTCTTCTTCTTTTTTGACTGCGTTCTTGTGTTCTGCGATGCGTGCGCTTATTCTCCTGTTTGTTTGTCCGATGTATGTGGCTGGACAGACTTGCATGGTATTTCGTAGACTCCTTGGTTTTCTAGCTCAATCTTGTCTTTGGGGTTTCTTAAGATGTTGGCTATTTTTTGGTCGGTGCAAAAGGCTGTCTTGATATTGTGTTTGTGGAGAATTTTGCTGATTTTGTCTGTGGTGCCTTTGATGTAAGGGAGGAGGGCGGTGCCGTTGTTCTCTTCTGTTTCTTGGTTCTTGGGGGGTGTTTCCTTTTGGATTAGTTTGGTGATGGTGTTTTTTTGGAATCCGTTCGCAATTAAAACATTCGAGAGAGTGTGTAATTCAGTTTTTAGGTGGTCTTTGTCAGCGAGGCGTTTGGTTCCAGGCGGCAAGTTGCTTGGATTTGTTCCAGAGTGTTGGGTGGATTTTGTTGCTGAGATTTTGCCGCCTGGAGAGCTGAAACAGAGACCTCCCACAAGACAGACACACACACCAACAAACTCCACAAACTGGAAAAACGCCAGAAGCCCAACCCCCCCCCCACAACAGCCCATGAAACAAACAGTTCACAACATATCAGACAGGACACTCACCATCGCAGAGACCAAAGTCCTTTCCAAAGGATTCAACTTTGCAATCGCCCCCAGACACATCCCCACCGAAAACATCATATGCGGAGTGGAAGCCAGCCTAACCAAAATCAACCCAGATGAAGCCAACAAAATCAGACTCGAAGTCACCAATGTCCTCTGCTCCAGCAAACCACCCAGAAGCAATTTACACAAAGAAGAACAAAAAGCCCTCTCCAACCTGAGGAAAGACAACAACATAATCATTCTCCCAGCAGACAAAGGCAATGCCACAGTGGTGATGAACACATCCGACTACCAAGCCAAACTATCCAACCTACTACAAGACCCTGCTTACATACCTTTGAACACAGACCCCACCACCTACCTGGAAAAAACCACCAAAGCCAAAATAAAAGCCTCTCCCTTAAGTGAAGAAATCAAGCCAAGCATCATCCCCAGAGAGAAATCATCCAGATGCCCCAAGCTCTACGGCCTCCCCAAGATTCACAAAGAAGGAACACCTCTCAGACCCATAGTCAGCTCCATAGGCTCACCTCTACAAAACCTCGCCAAATTTCTTGCCAAACAACTCCAGCCCTATGCAGAATCCATCACTTCATACGTACAAAACTCGTTCCACTTCATAGAAATTATAAAGAAACAAGACCTACAACCCAATGACCTACTCGTGAGCTTCGATGTTGTTTCGCTCTTCACACAAGTGCCCATTCAAGAAGCCTTGACAGCTATCCACAACAAATACAACCCCCAAACACATCCTAGATCTGACCAACCACTGCCTAACCAACACATACTTCATCCACAATGGACAAAGATACAAACAGATAGAAGGAGCACCCATGGGATCACCCCTCTCACCGGTCATCGCAAACCTATATATGGAACACTTTGAAACCAACGCGTTACAGAAGTCCGAACATAAACCCAAACTCTGGCTCAGATATGTTGACGACACCTTTGTTATCTGGCCACACGGGAAAGATAAACTGAACAACTTCCTCACACATCTCAACAGCCTACACCCCAAAATACAATTCACTATGGAAATAGAAGCCAACAACCAACTTCCCTTCCTGGACGTCCTAATCTACAAAAAACCCGACGGCTCCTTAGGACATACCATCTACCAGAAAAAAACACATACAAACCGCTACTTAAATGCACAATCACACCACCACCCTGCACAGATCAACTCCGTAGCAAAACCCTCATCTCCAGAACCAAACGCCTGCTGACAAAGACCACCTAAAAACTGAATTACACACTCTCTCGAATGTTTTAATTGCGAACGGATTCCAAAAAAACACCATCACCAAACTAATCCAAAAGGAAACACCCCCAAGAACCAAGAAACAGAAGAGAACAACGGCACCGCCCTCCTCCCTTACATCAAAGGCACCAGACAAAATCAGCAAAATTCTCCACAAACACAATATCAAGACAGCCTTTTGCACCGACCAAAAAATAGCCAACATCTTAAGAAACCCCAAAGACAAGATTGAGCTAGAAAACCAAGGAGTCTGAAATACCATGCAAAGTCTGTCCAGCCACATACATCGGACAAACAAACAGGAGAATAAGCGCACGCATCGCAGAACACAAGAACGCAGTCAAAAAGAAGAAAAATCTTCCTCTCTCTTCCAGCACATAAAAACAACAGGTCATGAAATTGACTTTGAAAGAACCAAACTCATCTCCAAAACTGAACACTTCAACAGTCGAATAATCATGGAAGCCATTGAAATAGAGAAACACCCAAACAACATGAATAAACGTGATGACACCTCCCGCTTGCCTGACATCTCAGCCTCTGCCACAAAGACTGACACCAGGTCCAAAAGGACACAAGATGCCACCACCTTCCATCCACACCAAACACAAACCCAGACCCTTACCACAGATGAAACGAAACCACCATCCAATAACAAAACCACGACTGCACCATCTACTGCGGCACCCCACTCCAGTCACCACATGGAGCACACTCACACACCCCAAAAAAACATTGGGAGTTAGCCAGACCAAAATGAATTCACAAGACACAGGACCCCACTCCACCAAAGCCCAGGATACTGCCAGAACCCACCAGCCATCTAACCCACCAGCATGTAAACAGCCATCTAAACAGCCATCAGCAGTTAATCCCTTAACGATCGCCTCAGCCACACAGCAGATCACAAAAGAACAAAGGAACAAAGGAACCTGCAATCAGCAACAAAGCAAGCAAACCACACCCCCAGCAGTATTTATAGAAGGACTTCAACTGAGACCACACTTTGCTTCAAGAAGAAAGAAGCCAGAACACCAGCCTGAAGATGACGAGTGAGACCTCGTGAAACGTCGCCAGAACAACCAGATTTCTACACGGGAAGAAACCCGAATCCACCTAACATGCATGCTATACCCTATATGAAAATTATATATATATATATATATATATATATATATATATATATATATATATATATATATATATATATATATATATATATATATATATATATATATATATATATATATATATATATATATATATATATATATATATATATATATATATATATATTGTTCTGCTTGGACCACCTTGCATTGCTGGTCTACTCTGCACATGCTGTTGCTTCTATGCAGACTTAGGTTGCATTCCTAAAGATATTGTTGGGCTAGATAAACTGGCTGAAGCTGGGGTGAATCCAGGCCCTTTCCAGCCTAATGATGTGGGAAATTACATGGGACACCCCTCATCTTGGCCTATGTTTGTGTTTGCATAATGGCTGTACTTCCGGGTTGAAGCAGGTTTGGATCTGTAGTACCTTGGCTCCTTCTTCATGTTGCTCCTTCACTGCCCCCATATTGGGTCTTTTGCTAGTTGACCTCTGGTGGCAGAGCAGTTGTACCAACTGGTCTTTTGTTGGCAGATCTGAGATCAGGCAGCACAAATGTAGTGGTGCCAGCCCAAGAAGCTTTTGCTCTTTCCAAACTCACTACAGCTGGCACATCTTTGAATTAGAATAGCATTGCCTGTCTGTGATTTTATTTTGCTTGGGTAATGTGTAATGCATAATGCATCCAAATGAGGTTTTCAAGGCATAGATAATTGGAACAGTGTTATTTCTTATTTAGGTAGAATTACTGATGATGAACTATCGCCCTAAGTATGCAAAAGGCCATGAACTGCAAAACCACTTGTCCTCTCTAGTAATAATGAGGGAACCAAGTGCATACCTAAATTGTGAGCCTAACCTTTAATAAGTACAGCTGTATCCAAAAAACCCAAAGGAAGATGAACCTATCACTAGCAGCACTTCTAGCTAGTCTGGAATGTATTTCAGTTCATCTAGCCCAATATCATTGCTGTGCTCAGCTATTGACCAATACCCCTCTTTTCTTAGATTTAAGGCAATAAGGGGATCATCGCCTGAATATGATGAAAAGGAGAGAGAAAGCCAGGTGTCATCCATATGCTAGTGACAACAACTCACACTTATTATTCAGAAATGATCAATTATACCAGTGCATCTGTATCAGTCACAGTGGTGTAGACTGGACAGATGACAGGGAGAGTATAAAGAAGGCTGGGGAGAGGACAATGACATTAATTTAAGTCCCCTAAGCAACCTTACCCAATCTGCAGTGCCCTGACTGTGACATGCCCCAACATCCACACCCAGGAGGTAGGATATACTTGCCACGATGATGTCCATAAAATCCCAGGTTGCAGAAGAAAGTAAGGATGTAAGAAAGTTAGACAGATAAAGTAATGATTAATAGTTTCAGTTTGTTTATTTCAAGTAACACCTACACAAGTGCCCTGAGAATGAAACCATTCGATAGGGTACTGATTCTTTCCATGATTTGTCTGTTACATCTGGTATTCAGAGGTATACAACTTGGACTTCTCTTAAGCTCCTATTAGGGGTCACAGCCACTGAGAGATTTATTCCCATCAATTTGTCTACTTTCTTTTAAATATCTAATCCAGTTTCTGTACCATTTGTTAGGAAACTCGATGAATTTATTTGTACAGTCTGAGGTACCCTTGTTTTCTCCTACTTGAGAAGACCACTTAGAATTCTGACTATATGGGTTAGTATAGATAATATGTTTGTCACTTATTTAGAAAGTGTGATCCTTCTAGAATGAAAGGCATCTTTTTTGACACAGTGTCTCCTCAATGCATCTTTCATCTAGGATGCTATGATTTGTGTTTGCCATAAGAAAGTAAACATGGGTTAAATTTCAAATCTGATAACTGAAGCAGATACTAGATTTTTCAGGAAAACCCATTGTTGGGGGGGGAATACGTTGATCATAGGGAATAAATTGCCTTTATTATCTTAAACCTATTAAAATGGCCCAAAGTTGAGTGCCATGAGGATGCATTTTCCCAGGCCACCCTACCACCTTCCTTCCTTCCTTCCTTCCTTCCTTCCTTCCTTCCTTCCTTCCTTCCTTCCTTCCTTCCTTTTCTGTTATTCATATGATATGTCTCAATCCAGGCATATCATTGGCTGCTCCTCCCTTTGCACTATGTCCTTCTGTTAATACCGGCCTCTCAGAAGAAAAGGAAAAGTGATCATCTCTTGTTTTCAGCACTTGGGATGAAATGCCCAACAAAAACATAGTAAAATAATGTTACAATACCATAACTGGGGTAGTGAGTGTATATAAATTGGATATGTTCAGGTGCAGAACCAGATAAAGTGTTGGAGGGACCATGAGTCAGCTTCTGAGCAGATACTGTACATGGAATGCAAAGGCCCCTGGTTCAATTCCTAGTGTTTGTAGTTCTAAGGATCAAGTAGCACGTATGAAATATATTTTCCAGAGCCTCTGAGGTCATATTAGACATTTCTGGGTGAATTGCAGAAATTGTCTCAGGTATAGTACATAGTCTGAACTAAAAAAATCAAAACAAAACTCACATATAAAGGTCCCTCCACAAAACATAAAGTTTACTCTAGGGCTGTGCACTAGATATCAACAAATCCTAATCAGGAGATGAATTTTCCTGATTCAAACCAATCTAGGGCAAAGCAAAGTAAATGGACAATTCAGATCAGATCTGGGACATAAATCATGTTGGGCTATTAAACTCTGTTTTAAAAGCAAACTACAGTATAAAAGTGCTTTGTGTGCAGATCCCTGAAGTTAGCTGTCTAAAGTCTGACAGATTTGCTTTGCTCTTTAGAATCTATTATCTCTCCACAATTCATGCAAACCAACCAGTGCAAAAAGAACACCAACAAAAATTATAAACTTGCACTGACTTCACAAATGTTAGTTTTGGATCCAGGCCACAAATCAAATTGGATGGGACACCCTTGCTCCAGGCTACATTGGGATATGTTCTGAACATTGTGATTGGCCTCTTAGACAAATTGGGAAACTCCCATTCAGCTCTACTTCATAACAGTTGTGGATATATGCTGGTTGGTCATTTCAGATATTGGACCCTATGATAAGGGTATGTTTCTCAGGTTCACATAATATACTCAGTGACTTGTACATCAGTCTAACAATATGACCCCAGTTCACTAAATTATACAAATTTTCCATAAGCCTGCAGACAAACACTTTTTTATTGATTAAATGTAAGCCCCCACTGAGAAATATTTTAGCTGAGGGGCAGGATTAAAGCGCTCTAAAAATAGTAAATAAATACCAGAGGAAAAGGATGTGCATAAAACTTTATTTATTTATTTATTTTATTTATTTATTTATTTATTTATTTATTTTGTTAGTTAGTTAGTTACCATCCATCCATCTGGTAGCAAAGACAACTCTGGGCAGTTTACAACAGAAGAAGAAATAACAATTGAAAACAATTAACCAGTAGCACACAATACAATTGAGATCAAATCAAATTACACACTAGACCAAGGACATAAAAAAGCTAAAATTTAAAAAGTGCACACATTTTTTGCGGGGGGAATACTCTAACTTTTAAACCCAGTTAGGAAAATTGTCCTTTTCAGCATGTGTGTTAAATGGACAAACATGAAACAAGTTTTCAATTTTCTACTTGATTTATATGCACTTATACAGTGTACAAGCACACACATGGTTGTGCTATATCATATTTTTCCATATTTCAAACTATGTCTGAAATAATGTCTTTATGTAGTAGTACAAATCTGGTTCCATGGGTGAAACAATTTTTATTTATATATGGAAAATTCCATATGCAGTTTCACATCCCTCCTTCTCTAAAAATGATCACCATTTCCACCAACATTTGTAGATTTTAGGCTTTGCTAAGAAAATGCCTCATTGGTCAGTTATGCCTAGAGATGTGCATGGTAGAACCATTCATTTCCATTTTGGTTTGGCTTGTTTCTTTAATTTTTGGCTCTTTGTTCAAGTGTCACATCTGGCATTTAGCATGAAAGAATGTGGCTTTTTGGGGGGGGTCAGTTTCTTTCCCCCTTTCAATTTGACAGTAGACACAGCAGTGAGGAAAGGAGGGAGGGGCATAAGAGGGCTGCCACAAGGTTTTGGTTGGCAGCGGCAATAAGGGGAGAAGAGGGGAACATTTCAAGATGGCCACATGGGAAGTGGTAAGAGAAGGAGGAGGAGTAGAGGAAAGGGATGCGGGCAGGACTGGTGGCAGCATTTGGAATGCAGCAGTGGCAGCAGAATGGGGAGAAGGGGTGGCATTTACCTGTTATGATGCATAATACATGAGAGGTGTCTGTGTTGAGTAGTGGGTCTGTGGACCAATGAGAGATTCTGGGGAATGCCTGAGAGGATTTAAGGCACTGCTCAGCATTGTTTTAGCCAGAAAGGGGCTGACAGAAAGACCTACACTTGGAGATAGGGCTAAAATACAGAGACTGAGAGATTCAGATAGGGTCTGGCACCATCTGAGAATTAGAAAGTGCTAAAGAAGAGATAGGATTTTAGAGTGTCTGTGAAGAAAATTAAGTGTTTAGAGTTAGTAAACTTAGGAACTGGGTATGCATTTATTCGGCTTTATTAGTGAACAAACTTGAGTGGGTTTGAACTATATTCTCTTTTTGTTTATGCATCAACACATTACCATTAATGATTTTGATTCAACTTTGTACTGAATAAACTTCTTTTATTTTTATTCAACTTTTAAAAAGTCTGAATGATTTTTAACTTACTAGCAAAGCTAGTTGGTGGCAGCGGTAGAAGAAAATCAGAAGCAGTTTTGGTCAATAGCCTGTGAAACAGCCAAACAAATATTTCATGTTCCCCTTCCCCACTTTCAGGTAAAGAAGTGCTTTCTGAACTTGGATCATCCAGGTGCAACTCCCAGAAACCCTGGCCAGCACAGCTAGTGGTGAAGACTTTTGGGAATTAGAGTCCAAGAACATCTGGGGACTCAAGATTGGGAACCATTGATGGAGAATCTAAAAAAAAAGAAAAGAAATAATGCCTGATGAGATGACTATTGAAAAGGACGGCATGCAGCTAGACCCATGGATGAATCGAAATGCCACACTTGCTCCCATTTAATGCCATTTAAAGAGTGCTGTAGTCCCCTGCACTGAATCAACCCAGTTCAATTGAGGCTGTCCCATGAGAACAGGACCAGTGACATAGAGAACAAATGACATGAATCAGTACAATAATACCCGGAGATAACTCTCAGATTACTTGGGAAATGTAGTCAAACTCTAATACATTTATCATGGAAAAACATTCCTTGGGTTATCCAAGGATGGGTTTAAGGAACCATAATCAATAGGTGTCTTTCTGGAATTTATAAAAGAACCCACACAGAAAGTAAAAGCCCCATGTTGTGTTTTTGCTTTCTAATTTAAACAAAAGTCCCATCCCTAGCTTTGCCACTGAACTACCACCACAAAGCAGCTTCCTGTGTTTCAAGATCCACCCATCCTGCATACTTTGGAAAGCAAGCCATTTGTCAAGCATGGAAGATGGAGCAGAAATCCACAGAAAACTTGGCAATGGACTTTCACAGTTTCCCCCAGTTCTTGATTTGGTACCACCCAGATCCCAGTACAAACAAGACACCTATGTTCAGATCACATTCCTGTTTGTTGTTGTTTTCAACATCATAAGCTGTGTTTACAGTTTTACCACCATGATAGGCTATTGTAGAATAATCAGAGGAATTCTTAAATGTATAAACAATTGCATTTTCAAAAGCGCTTCAGATGCAGCTTGTCTCTTAATGAGCCTTCCTACAGGCTATTAACAAACCTCGGGAACCTTTTCCTGTTTTGTTCTTCCAGAGAAGAATCGATTTTGAAAGCTAATGCCAGTCGTCAGGCATTAAAAGAAGCAAGGCTCCTCTTTTAAGCACATTAGAAGATGAACACAATGAAAGCATACCGTGAGTCCATGCAGCAGAATCCTCTTAAAGAAGAACTTTATTTTTATTCCATTGAAAAATCACTCCACGAAGAGCTTTGCCAAATCTGATATAGTACTAGACTTTCCATAGTTTTATCAACGTATATAGCAATGCTAATTAAATATGCAGCTATATGTTCACACGTTTTGAGCCCCATAAGAGGGCTTAAGAGGTATTTCAGTTTGCTTGTATAAGCTACTTTACTGAAAATGTAGTACAACTGTTTAATGGCATAAGTTGTGCAGGTTGGCGTGAATGATAATAGAAGAACTTAGGATTTTTGAAAGGAGAACTATAGTTGGGCAAAAAAATCTAAGTTTTCTGTAGGTGATTCAATGGCATTCTCAAGATTCTTCCTCTGCCAAATCCTCTTTGATCATTACTTAATCAATATCATTACCCAATCAAGCCATTCATTCGCTCCTTGCATGAAAGAAACTGAGCTTGTACTGGTATATACTAAACATCCGTATTATTAGGAGATGCAAGATGACATCCCCAGACAACAGCATAGCAAACCCCTAACCTTTTCTCACAAGCTTTCCAGTGGTTCCATTTTTTGTGAGGGCAGAGCGCTGTATTCCACACCACCACTAGTTTGGTTCCTCAGCTGATGTACATTTAACTCTCAGTTCTGTCAGTTGAGTAATTATGACTGTGCAAAGGCCTGACAAGGTAGGTGGAAGTTTATGGAGGTTAAATTTTTACCTGACACAGCTTTTAAAAATAAACGGTTGTGAACACTTGGAGGATTTGGGACACTATGATTCAACCCAAATGGCACAATTTGAAGGGAAGGGCTTGATGACATCTGCCAGTGCTGGACAGGTCATGTAATCACTTAACCATGGGCTCTGGAACTGGAAAATGAGTCAACATTGATCAAATAAAATTTATAACCTCTGTGTGAATGACTGCTCAAGTGTTCTGAGTCCATAAGTGCAGAGATGGCAATTAGAGATGGGCACGAATTGAAAAAAATGACATTTCAGTTTTTTGTTTTTCATTGCGGGTCCCATTTTGGTTTGTTTTCATTTTTCATGAATTTTTCAAAAAAAAATGTTTTGTTGGTTTGTTTATTCGTTTTTCATTTTTAACTGCTTTTTGCGTGATTTAAAGCATTTCCAGTGCGGGCGTCCCCCAACACTCCAGACCAGAGGGAAAACACTAAAAAAAATTGATGCTGGCAGAGACACAGTATAGACTAGGTACTATGCAGGGAGGCTGCAAAGGCAGCGGCAAGCATTGTCCAGGGCACAAAGTAGCCGCAGAATGACTGCACTGTGGGGCAGGGGAGGGTACTCACCGAGAGGTACGTACGCACGCACACAGGGAGGCTGCCAGACTGAAATCTCTTCTTTCTCTCCCCTAAGAGCCAGGCTGCAGCCGGCAGGAACACAGAGACACACACCTGCCTGGCTGGCCTAAAGTGAAAATAACGGGTTGCAGAGACAGCAATCCCACTCTAACTCCCACCGCAGACTGCAAGGATGATGGGGGCTGCCAGAGCTTTTTATGCCCTCTGCTGCCAGACCTGCCTGCCCAGTCTGCAACTCGGACATGCTATTGGTTGAAGTTTTCCAAGAATTTACACGATCCCATCACATGGCTTGCATCCATTTTGTGGCTGGCATCCATTTTGTGTCATCCTTAAAGGGAAAAGAAAAATACATTGCGATGGGAGAAAGGCAAAAACAAATGTTTTAAGGACCCCAACCCCCCCCAAGTAGGTATTATCAGGCAGGATAAATAATTATTGCTGTGTTTTTATGGATGCCCAAGGTGTTTTATACCCAAGAAATCAATATTAGGCATCTGGCAGCCATTTTGGTTCAATGTCCCCTAACTCCCCTAAAAGGAAAAAAATACAGTGATCTGAGAAAAGACATACATGCACGTTTTAAGGACCCCCAACCCCCCTGGTAGGTATTATCAGGCAGAATAAATAATTATCGCTGGGTTTTTACGGATATTCAGGACATTTTTTAACATTTAAAACAGCTCTTTTCATCGTGCGTCGCCATTAACAAAAACGAAATGTAACAACCCTAATTTTTGTGGTTCTGTTCGGTTCGTTCCAATTTCATCGCCAGGTTCATTATTTGTTTCCTTATGTAATGAAACAAATAACGAATAACGGAACAAAAAATGTTTCGTGCCCATCTCTAATGGCAATTATGTTGAACAGCAGTAAGTGAACAACTCCTACAGCTACCTAGTATGGGCACTATGGGTTGTTGTAAAAGAAGAAAGAACTTACACTCAGTGAAGCAGCTGTATTACAGTTTCAGAGGAAAGAAGAAGGCTGGATTCCCACAGGACTTTAATGTTCAGAAGAGGAAATTTCAGTGGCCACCCCTCCTCCTCCTCCTCCTCCTCCTCCTCCTCCTCCTCCTCCTGGCTATCCTGAGGTAGATGCTGTAGCAAAAAGATAAGGATAAGGAAAGGTCTCCTGGGATGAGTGGTCTACAACCTTGGCTCAGAATCCTTTTAGTTTCTTTCACTTGTTTTATTCCACTGTACAAGTCATTGGACTCTTCCCAAACTTATGCAAAGTGATGTCTCATGCCACCTCACATTTACGGAAGCACTATTTGTTTCAACGCAGCCATCTGTGGGTTATTATGAGTAATGGCTAGCGGGAAATTACATGAAACAGTATACTGCCATAGTGCTCTATTCTGTGGTGTAAAAAAAAAAGGATATGGACTTTGATTGTACTGTTTCTGTTCTAGTTGTGGAAAGCTTATGCCATCCTCAGTCAGCTCTTCTCCTAACTGACCTTCCACCTATTTGCCACAGATTCTTCTTATCATCCAGCTGTTGATACTGCCTCAGATCAACCCCCCTCCATTGTCATGCTATATTGCATTGCTAGCTTTCCCTGAGTCCTAGACGAGTCCGTCTGCCTTTCCTGAGACACATCCCTGTTGAAGAAGCAGTCACTTAATAATTACCCAGAATATACTTACTGATAATTCTCTGGATCTATAATAGAAGCAACAGAACATTCTACAATATCAGTAAAAAGAAACATTCTGTGGCTCTTCAGCATGTGAATCTATTTTTATTCATCTTGACTACTTTAACAAAAAACCCAACAAGTGATGAATATGTGAGTATTTCACAATGAAATGGCCAGGGCTTCAGATGATAAAACACAAAAGACAACGGTCTATATAAGAGCCTACAGTTTCATGTGCCAAGCAACAGAGGTCTTTTAGCATTTCCATAACCCTTGTACATTCAAATTCCTCTCAGCCGCCAAGACTCTAGCCAGAAAGTATAATTAAGAAGACAATTTCCCTTCAGCATGCATACAGAAAACTGTTGAATTAATGCCAGTTAGTGGTATAAGGCATAAAAGAAAGGACTCAATGTTTAAAGCAGGAAAAGATGGGTAATTTTTTGGATAAAAAAAACTGCAAGACAGAACTATTATCCAGTGATAACAGCACTGTGTATGAGTAAAATATGACTTAGCATAGAATGGGAGTTTGAGGAATTTGTAAGTGTTAGGTTTTCCTAATGCTAAACTATTGCCGAGCCAGGTTGAAAGAAAGAGGCGACACACGTTCCGCTTGGATTAAATAAGGGCCACAACTTTATTAACTACAGTAACGGATTTTAAATTACTTATCAATGAGCAATATGACTTGAGCATAGCATCATCAAAATGGTAACAACAAATTGAGTGCGGCCCGTTGAACTGCAGTGAGGATGCCGATGAGATCTTTTGGCATTTGATTAAAGGTTGGCAGCCCTCCTAGGGTTTTGGGTTATTATTATTATTTGCCCCTAACTAAATCCTATTGGGTAATTAATGGAAGGCCGAAGATGTGAAGATGTAATTAGATTTGGGACCTAAATGGATAATGCTACCCGCCAGTCGTGACCAGGGTTGTTGCCTACAACACCCACCGCCAATATGTGAATGGTGGGATGGGAAAAAAAAAACACCACCGCTCAAGGCCAATCAGAGAAATGGTCAAAAATTCCCATCCGGCCCCAGGCGACCAGTAAAGCATCACCAGCACATAATAAACCGTGGCGGGAGGTGGGGAAACCGGCAATTGAAGAGGCAGGCTGAGGGGAGCGCGCCGAGGACTTATAAAGAAAGCGCGCCCTGGCGTAGGCTACACCAATAAGCGGGCCAACAGCCGCCTCCCTCAACCAGCCGGCAAAGGTGCCCCTGCTCGGCACGAGGCCGGGCGGAGCATCCATTTTGCGAAACATACTCAGCAGGGAGGCGGGATGTTGCATGTCCTTGCACAGCTCCTGAATGGCCAGTGCCAGGGAGAAGGAAAGATGACACATCTCAGGGTGCTTCCTGATTGGAATTTCACCCCATGCAACCCAAAGGAAGATAAGTCAGAGGTTGATTTTGTTCCAGAGGCTGTGTCCAGGCTCTCAATGGCAGCTGTGCAGCCATGCTTTGTTACGGAACTGAACCTCTTCTGAAATGAAACAACCATATCTAAAAAAGAAAATAACAGATTTGCTTTTTTTTAAAAAAAATACAGGTATACATTCAAATGCAGGGAACACTCACATGGCCATTTAGCTTGCATCTCCTAAAGAAATTCTGAATAACCCCAGCTAGAGTGTTCCAAAACACCAAGATTTATCCCCTTCTTCCACCCCCGCACAAGTCTTCTGAGAAAGAGCCAGCAAGAATAGAATTGTCAACACCAAACCAAGGACAGAGACAGCCATAGAAACCAATTTAATCACATGGCTGGATCCACCTGGCCTTCTGAGACCAGCCTTTTGGTAGACCTGGTGGAGACAAAGACTTCAGCAGCTCTTCTAGGCCCTCCAAATGAAGTAAAATCAGAGATCCTGGTCAGGCTAAATGAACTGCGTTCCCGGCTCCAAGACTTGGCACAAGAGGTCAGGACCCCGACAACCACACCAGCAACATTTGTCCTAGGAGCTACAAATCAAGAGCCAAATGGGCAAAGATCTAGTATTTTATCCCCCTTACCACCTCTGGTATCAAAAAGCATGGCCCCATACAACCATAATGGGTGTGTACTCAATGATGCTGAAAAAATCTTGGGTAGCACTGACAAAACAGAATGACAATCACTAATATCCCTGCTCAAAATACTCTCATGAACTGTTGCAGGATGGCTTCATTGTTTAACAAATTCATCTGACAATCCCTTCTATTGCCAGAAATTTGATATTTTGACTATTCAAGAAACTTGGACAAGCCGTAAAATCACCTTGCAACGTTAGAGTAGCCATTGGGTGGAAGCCAGAAGGGGAGAGGTTCTGGGGAGGCTGAAAGGTGGGTTGGCATTCTTAATTTCAGATTCCCTGAACTTTCAACATATAGAAAAATTCCCCATGAACTCAAGGGCTATGGTAATAGTCCTGAACAGCAGAGAAGACAGCCTAATCCTAATAAATGTATAAATTCCCCAGCTCACATCGAAATCACAGGTAACTGAAGCCTGGTGCTCCCTAGAAACTTATATAGCAAATCTATTAGTCAAGCACCCGAAGGCAAAGGTGCTACTTTTAGGAGATTTTAATGCACACCTGGGCCTTGATGATACTGGCCTTGAACTCAAGTACAAGGAATTTCTTAGTGACTTGGATAATTCCCTCAAACTTCTCCCCTTCCCTAGGATTTTTAAAGATTCAACCTCCAATCTTGCAGGGTTTCATCTGGCCAAAGTTGCCTCCAAGTTAGGTTTGCACTTCTTGAATGGCTCCTTTCCAGAGGACCATCTGACGGAGTTCACTTACATGTCTGGCCAAGGAGCAAGTACTATTGACTATATGCTACCATGTGCCTCTTTAACTCCATCAATAACCAACTTCAAAGTGCTACCCTACTTGAAGAGTGACCATTTTCCCTTATTGCTTCAGGCTAAATTCTCTTTCATAACCCAAGTTATGGCTGATCAGCCTCCACATGAAGGCTCACAAGTAATAAGTCTCAGGGTGAAATGGTCTGCTCAAATACAATCCAGGCTCAGAGAAGTAATAGAGTCCAAAGATCAACATGTTTAAATTTGAAGGGTTGGACTACAATACACAGAATGATCCCATTATTATTTATAACAGCCTGGCTCAGGAATTTAAAACAAGTTTAACTGAACCTAAAAACCATCCCTTAATATCTTACAGGAAGTCCAAACCTTGGTTTGATAAAGACTGCCAAGGAACAAGAAAAGCTCTTACAGCTGTCTAACATTTATTTAAGAAATCAAACAGCAAAGACAGGAAATCCAACAAAAGCTTGTGTTTCAAAAAGTGGCATATACACATCTACTCTCCCAAAAGAAAAAAGACTATACTCACTTGCAATGGGTGGAAATAATTCTCGCTCCCAAGCAGAAAAATTCCTCTCAGTTCTGGTGACTGGTTTCCAATAAGAAACAAAATCTCTCTTGCCAAATTGATCTCCCAATTTCTCACTGCTAATGATTCACCTTCTTTAATCAGCTCTATATAGACCTCTAGAAACAGCTCTATAAACACCAATCCCAGCTGGGGGGGTTGAGGATCTGTCGATCTAGCCTCCAGTCTCACAAGAGGAAATTAAATCCCACATTGCCCGACTGACAATAGGTAAAGTGTCAGGATCAGATGGTTTGCCTCCTGAACTCTTTAAAGAAAATATTGACCAGTGGGCTCCTTTTCTTGCAGCATTATTTACCTATATTGACCCATTTTAGCGAGAATACGAGTTTGCCTCAAGAGAGTCCTTAAGAAATTTGCAGACTTCTGCAAAATGAATGAATTAGAATTAAGTTACCAAAAGACCAAAATCATGGCCTGTGGCAGAAGACAAAAGAAAATGTCCTGAATTATTAATGGGCAATCCATTGAACAGGTTTCCTGCTTTAAATACCTAGGTATGGCCCTTCAATCTACTAGGACCAGAAATATGATCTCCTTGATGTTGATTCCAGATCCATTTAACCACATTCCCCTTCTGACCATTGCCCCAATTAGTTGCCCCAGAAGGTGTTTTGCTCCCCTTCTAACTCTTGCATGTTGTGCTTTTGTGACATCACAAGTACCTGCCCCATGGTCCTGGGCTTTGGCTCTAAATCTCAGGTAATAGGATGTTGTTACTTGAGGTGTCAAATAGCATACACAACTACATCACTACTCTACCTCACATTGATTCAGTTGTTTTTCCCATCTTTGGTGTGCCTCTCCTCTCTCATTGTTTGCTTGCATATTTCTCTTGATTTACTAGTCTCTCTCCCCCCCTCCTTTCCTGACCTCTGAGCAGACAGGAAGCATGGAGGGGTCTCTCCCATGTGTGCAGACTCAATTATTCACAATTATAACTGTGCTTACAACCTGAGGTTTAATCCCAGGTAGCAAGCTCATGGTTGACTCAGCCTTCTATCTTTCCAAGGTCGGTAAAATGAATACCCAGCTTGCTGGTGGGGTCCAATGTATGGATTGCATAATTGAATTGTAAACTATAGAATTGAATTGAAATAATATACTGCACTATAGGATGAATTGAAATAATAAACTGCACTATTTGGGATGACTGTAATATAACAAGAACTGTATTTATTTATTTATTTTTTGTAGTTCTATTTTTCTATTGACTGTAAGTATAGACAGAAACTGTAAGTAAATATTCTTCGTCTTTTTTACTTAATATCCTCCCAGAGTGATCTTTCACATATAAAATACTAGTCACTGTAAAAAAAAAAAAAAACCTCTCACATATTCTTTGTGGAGTTGTTGTTGGTATCTGATACTCTGCTGACTAGAGATGGGCACGAAATGAACTTTTATTCTTCATCTTTTTGTTATCCTCCCAGAGTTATTTGTTTTGTCACTGTAAAAAAAAAAAAACAAAATGAATAACAAACCTCTAGAGAGAGAAATGAACTTTTAATTTATTTGTTTTGAATGAATAACAAACCTGAATTTAGAATGAACCGGAAAAAAATGGTTCATTTCGGTTTGTTTTGTTAATGGCGGAGATATCTCCTACCTGGTGCTGGTCCTTCCTCCAGGATGGTCTGGTCTTCCTGGCTGCAGGGAGGGGGTGAACAGAAAAAAAAAGCCGACTGGCCGCACTACAGCTGGTAGGTGGCAGTGGCAGGCAGTAATAAAATAAAATAAAAATAAAATAAAATAAAATAAAATAAAATAAAAGATCTGGCACGTGGCCCAGTACCAGCCCCGAGCACTGCACCTGGACCCTGATCCAGCACGCGGGCCCAGAACTGGCCCATGAGTACCGTCCCAGGCCCACAGCCCACAAATGTTTTTTAAAAAGCTGACCACCCTGTGCTACAGCTGTAGCGCAGGCCACATGGCCGGCAGTAAAAAAATAAAATAAAAATACATCAAATTATTTTTTTAAAAAGGAGCGCCGACCTGACCCCAGGTGGGCCCGATTGGTGCCCTAAAATCAAGAAAAAATATAAAAAATAAAACCAGCACCGACCCGACCCCAGGGGCCACACAGTTGGCTCTTGAAAAAACAGCAATGAGGACATCTAGTTATTTCAGAGGTTTGGAGCAGGTCTGCTGTAAGACTAGACAGTTGTGAGGACTGTTCAACAAATCTCCCCCCCCCCAGACAAAATGATTTCTCTCACTTGCTCTTGTCTATTCCTTAGTTGTCCACAATCTTTTCTTTTCTTTTCTCGTCCTTTAGAATAAAGAAACCCAGGGTAGTTGCACGTCCCTCTAGGGAAAGCATCACACATGCATTTCTTCCAGAATTTTGTAAACAGCTTTCAAAGGAAAAGACAACATGAAAGCACGTGCACAAAGTGACTGAGAAATCTGATTCACACACACACACACACACACACACACACACACACAGAGAGAGAGAGAGAGAGAGAGGACTGCCTTGTTTGTGCACATTTTTCTATGAACACAAGATGCTCTAATGCCCCAGGAAGTATGAGAGGACACTTCTTTTGTAAGATTGTGGAAATATGTGCCCATGCTTTCAAATGCAAATAAGAGAGATTAAAGAAAAATGGATGGCCTTGCAGATCCCCCCCCACCTAGCCATTCAGTTGACCATGGTTTATTTTTATATGCTAGACTGTCTTCTAGCTGATTCATTTTAAATAATTTGCCTCTTTCCTGTGGCAAAACTGATGGGATGGATTGATTGCCAGATCTCTTCTGTAACAGCTTTCTTGTTAAAACAGCATTCTTTTCCATAAGAACGTAGTCATCAAACAAAATTTCTTATCTGTACTTTAAGGGAGAATGCAGTAAGAAACTATAGCCCCTAGCATCAAAACAACCTCACTCAAAGAAGAAAAAGGAAGTTAGGCATGAAAATGCTTATCTAATGTATTATTCCTTTTTATCAAAACCCACTTTTACAGTCTTTTACAGCAAGGGGGAAAAAAGATTTGTAAACATCTCAAAAGGAGATTATTAAATAGTATGCCTAATGTTGCCCTTAGGAATGTGAAGTTTATCCTATAAATGAGGCCTGGAATAGAACAGCATGGAGTCCTTCCCTCCTCCAATAAATACTCTCTCATAAAATAATGTCACCATTATTTATCAAGACATGATAGACAGCTCAGTGGTTTGGATAGCTTGTTGTGCAGCCAAAGGTTGGGAGTTCAGTTCACCACTGTGCCTCCTCGGTAGGGACTGGTCTCGATGGGCCACAATGTCATTTCCAGCATTGCTGTTCTAAAACAATGATGATGATTGCTATTATTCTCTAGTTAATTTAAAAAATGAGCTGGGGATAGCCAACCCTAAAGGGTAGTTGTCTGCCCAGTGTCTGTATGCATTGCACAAACAGCACATGAGTAACAGAGAAGGCATGTGCAACCCAAGAAGTAAATATCAACAAACATTGTGCTTTACTTTTTATAGTGTATTTATTGTTGTTTTAAAACATTGACTTTGATATTTTAATATTGTTTATGTTGAATTTTTTGTTTTTGTTGTAAGCTGCCTTCGGTCCCTTTGGGATGAAAGGCGGCATAAAAATAAAGATGATGATGATGATGATGATGATGATGATGATGATGATGATGAGATGATGATGAAGATGATGAAGATGATGATTAACCACACAGCTATCTACGCTGGATTTTGTATTACCAATCACTAGTTGAATGCTTCCCAAGTATTTAGGACTCAGTGATGTATCGGCAAATTATACGAGCAGATCCCAGTAAGGTGGCTTTCTGCAGCTGACTGATGGTGAATTATTATTATTATTATTATTATTATTATTATTATTATTATTATTATTATTATTATTATTATTATTATTATTATTATTATTATTATTATTATTGTATAAAACATCAGAAGTCCCTCAGAAAGAGGAAGAGAAGGAAAGAAATGGCAACTTAAGTTGTGCATATAACATGCATAAATACCATAGAGATTCAATTCCAGATCTTGAACAATGAAGCTGAGCACAAAAAGGCATGGACCTGGATGAGTCACCATGTCTATAACTATTTCTTCCCCATTCAGATTTTTAGAATTTCAAATTCTTTTCATCACAGCTGTAAAAAAAATGCATGAATGTAGTTAAATTCTTAAATAAAAAAAGAATAGAAATGAAATATCAACCATCTCTTCTCTTTGAGTCATGCAGTGCTATTATTCAGGTTCATGGAATATTTTGAGTGAGAGATAATCCTGAGTATTATGGGACCAATATGGTACTTCCTAAATATTCTAAACAAGCAAATAAAATTATCCCAATCATCATCATCATCCTGTGCATGGACACAGGCCTTGATGAGCCCGGGGGGGGGGCTTGCTTCAGTGAGGCTGAGGGTGATGCTGGTGGTTGTGTTGCTACCTGAAGGATCTCCCAAGCCAAATAGGTCTCAGGTGAGACGCCAGACCAGCTATACCCACCAGCCATCAATTATGATGAGAGAAAATAGACAGAAGTCCATACTGGTCAGGCATCACCCAAGTCAACAAGGACTACCCAAGATGCTACAGCCCCAGATATCTGGTGACAAACAGGCAACAGGATTCAGCAGACCCTGTGGAGAAACGAGAAAACAAATGTAAAAATTGGACTCCCAGTGAAAAGTGAGAAATTATGAAATGGTATTATGAAACAAAACCAATAACCCATAGTTTTCAAAAAAAGAATGATGGAAATTTGGAAAAGGAAACACCCAAAGAGTGCTGTAACTGCACAATGACTAATGGACAAGAGAAGGTCTATCATCCCAGAGTAGAGTATTTTCATGACTGGAATTGCAAGAACCAGAAAAGGTGTCAAAGAAAAATCAACATGGAATAATGGCCATAGTATGGAAGACAAATAGGCAAGCACAATAGCAGAAGAAAATTGATTTATAGAGGAGAAATGTATGGAAGAAAATTATGACTTGTCAGAACAGAAGACATGACTGAGAGGAAAAATATTAACCCGTATTAGGCAAAACACAGGAAGACGATGACTCTCCATTTTGCATCAATTACAAAGCAAGCCAGTCAAAGACCTATTGACAGATGCAAATATAATAATCAGAATAACCCCACCAGAACACTAAATAAACCAGCTGCATGCATTAGCAACTTAAAATGCTTGAAATGTGTAGAACTTCAACATGAAAAAAATAAAAGCCAGACTATGCAAAATATATAACCTAGAAAGGAAAACTGTTTGTGGAATTATGGAATAATTAAAACAATGGGAACAGTCACAGCAAAGAAAGTTGAAAAAATGATAGATTATTGAAACAATGTAGAAAAAGACACACAATTGTGAAATAACCAAAGTTTATTCTGTAAATTATTAGGAGAAAATGGAGAGCAAAAGCAATCAGGCCCATGTAAAGATGATGCTCTAAAACTTGGGAAATCCTAATTGAACATTTGTAAATAAACTCAGGGGAAACATATGGATGATACTGTAATAACAATCAAAATTATTAAGAGGCAATATCTTATATCACCTTTAAATTGTGTAGTCCTAAACACTTGGGAAATGTTCGACTAATGATTTGGAATACAAAATCCAGCATATTTATCTTGTTTGCTCTGTGAAAATTTGATGATGATGATGATGATGATGATGATGATGATGATGATGATGATGATGATGATGATGATGATGATGATGATACCATCAAGTCAATTGTGATTTATGGTGGCCTTTTTTCAGGGTTTTCTAGCTCTAGAATAATCATTCCCTTTTTCTGGGGGCATCCGGGAACTGTGCTGCTTGCCCAAGGCTTCACAGGCTGGCTCTTCTCTTTGTAGGCCCAGTGGGGAATCAGTCTTCTATTATCTGGCCAGATACCTAACTCACTGAAAGAAAAATGCTGTGAAGACTAGAGATGGGCACGACTAAAAAAAAATGGTGTTTCGTTTGTCGTTTGGTCGTTTAGGAGTCCGTTTCGGTTCGTTTTCATTTTCATGACGTTTTTTTGCAAAAAAATTCATTTTTGTTTCGTTAGGTAATGAAACAAAAAAACGAAAATGAAAATGAAAAATCGCTGTTTCGTTAGCATTCTTTTTAGTTCAATGCATCTGCTGCAACGAAAACAAAAAACACGGCAAATTTGGTCATTTCGTTTTCGTTTTCGCTTTGTTTTTTTAAAAAGCGTTTCGTTTTCGTTGCATAACAAAATGAAAAAACAAAAACGAAAATGAAAAATCGCTCGTTTTGTGCCCATCTCTAGTGAAGACCAACTGTGAGCAGTAACATGCTTAAAGGAATCAGCGGAGGAACAACTGTGTTAGTATAGGGAATATCATGTTACTGCTCACAGTTGGTCTTTAAAGTACCATAGCCCCCTCCTTCCCCCTTGTTTTGCTCTTGCCTGGTTTTCTGTTTTCTGTCTTTTGTGGCAGTGTTTACAAAACAGATTAGGACTGGGCATAAAATGAAAAATGAAATGCTGTTTTGTTGTGTTGTCACCTAACAAAATGAAACGAAATGAAATGACACAAGGAAGCAGCATTTATTTGCAGCTGAAACAAAATGGTGTTTGTTTATTTTTGTTGCACTGAACCATTTCATTCCGTCTGTAAGCCTCTTGGGGGAGAGAAAAAAGTTTTTTTATAAAAGGTCCAGTCCTTTTTTAAAAAACTTTTTCCCTCCCCCAAGCTGCACAAGCTGATTGGCATTGAGCAGTTGGCAGGTGGGGCTTGGGAGGGAGGAAAAGTTTTTTTTTAAAAAAGCTCTGGGTTGTTGTTTTTTTCTAAAAAAAAAAATTCTCCCCAAACCCCACCTGCCAGCTGATCGGGAGGGAAAAAAGTTTTTTTTAAAAAGGCCAGGGCTTTTTAAAAAAACCTCCACTTGCCAGCTGATCTGCGCTGGGGTGGGTGGGTGGAAACATTTTGTTAGTTGTTCATTTTGTATGATTTTTTTTTGAAAAAAATTGTATGAAACTGAACAAAAAAAGTGTGGGGAGGAAATGAAATGAAATGAAACATATTTTTCCCGTTTTGTGCCCATCCTTAAAACAGATTTCAAAAACACCAGACAAGGGTTGTATATGACTACTTCTTTGAGATGCAATCATATACCACGGACTCTTAGCGCCAGCATGAATGCTTTATTGGTGAACTCTGTCCTTTACTCCTTTTGTCTGAAGAAGTGGACTTGTCCATGCAACCTCACATTAAAATATAACACTTTATGGTGCCGTAAGTTTTTTTTTTCACTGAGCTATCCTAAGCTTTCTAGACTGTCACTTACTTTTAGCAATATAAATCATTGGGGGTTTGGGAGGTGGGGTTGAAAATAAGCAGTCACAATAATGGCTGTGTTAGACAGTATTTCAGTTTACAGAAATGTTATTTGTGGGTGGGCTGGGTAGAGTTACAATCCACCAGGAAATTTGGCAGTTTAACACAAATCAAGTTGGGATTCCTGCAGAATAGATGCCTCAGGAATTTGCTTTGCAATTGAAAATCAATCTAAAAACTTCAGGTTGAACTATAGCTTAGTCTTTAGAAGGATGGCTGGTCTTCTTTTATCAACATCAAGCAGCCAAGTGTCAATTAGATCCTAGACTAGCCTGTTTCTGTCTTTAATTATTACAATTCCTTGGTCAGATGTGTTTTTGTTTTTTGTTTTTTTTTGTTTTTTTGGTAGTACTGCCTTGGTTTGCCTTGGCTTCTGGCCATTTGATTTTCTAAAACTTTAACTTAACCGGTTTAAAAAGGCAAGCATCAGCAGAAATGCAGCAAGGATTCATCTGTTTATTGAACCTATTAAACAAGTGTGAGGGGTCCCCCCTAGAGTGCTTTAAGAAGACATGCTTTGCAAACAGAAAGGCAGCACTGAAATACAATAAAAAAACAAAGAAACAAATACATACTAAATATCACTTTCCCAGGCTGACTGGGGTGGAGACACATTTGGGGGCTAGACAAGGAAGGAGTTACAAAGACATTCCCATGCTATGTACAATTGGGGTACATCTTTTGCAATGCTCCCCTGGTTATTCCATAGTTGGATCATCATTGGCACTCGTGTGGCCTTTTCTGTCATGGTTCATAGTGTGATGGGACTACATTACATTAAAAGCTGGCATTAACAGAGATTTGATTTTATAGGGACTTTCCTCAACATAGCTGCTGTATGTATTTTAGAGCCTACTACTGTAGTAACTAATCCCCCCCATCCATTGATGGTGCAACAGCCTGGCCGAAGTACTGTACAAGTGATTAATTTGGAATGCCTCCAGTTCAGTTTATTGTTCTGGGAACATCATCTGCCTAGACTTCCAGGGGCCGCCCCCAAACAACAACAACAACAACAACAACAACAACAACAACAACCTTTGGGAGATTGGCACGAGATGGAGCAGGCCATCTGGTGTTCTTTAGTTCCTAGCATGAGGCTTTGCCATAGCAAACAGGAATTTGTGTTCTCTTCTGGGAGGCCAAGGCCCTACAGCAAGCAATGAAGTGCAGTTGTATGAGTAATGTTTGTCCACTGACATTGTTTCCTTGCATTTCTGATGTTAAGCACATCCAATCTCATCTGATTTTGGAAGCTAAGCACGGTCAGCCCTGGTTAGTACTTGGATGGGTGACCACCGGGGAATACCAGATGCTGTAGGTGCCTGGAGTAGGAACTGGCAAACCACTCCAGTATTCCTGCCAAGAAAACTCCATGGACATGGGGTCACGAAGAGTCAGTCATGACTGTAACAACAAAAAACATAATACACACACAATTACCCAGGGTGGTGTAGTGGCCCTCAGGCCAGATGGGCAGTACATAAATTACCTCCCTACCTCCCTACCTACCAAATGAACAAACAAACACAAACAAACAAACAAACAAACAAACAAACAAACAAACAAACAAACAAACAAACAAACACCTATACTAATGAACCAAGACTCAGGAGAGCGGGATTCAATTACAGTATCCAGCTCTGCCATAGACATTAACTGGGCTCTCGTGTGTGTGTGTGTGTGTGTGTGTGTGTGTGTGTGTGTGTGTGTGTGTGTGTGTGTGTGTGTGTGTGTGTGTGTGTGTGTGTGTGTGTGTGTGTGTGTGTGTAACTAGTAAAACTAGTTCTTCAATTTCATTTTGAACAACCTATTAGGATCACTCTAAGTCAGTTCTGACATGATGACACATAATAAAAAAAGGCTGCTGACAGCAGGTGGGGAGACAGACTTTCACCTGATCCAGGCAGTAGCCCTTCTCTCTATATGTGTGTTCCTCCTCATTATGGATTGCCACTAAGTTCTGGTTTTGTATAACTTCTCAGAAGTCTTTGTGACAATTGGGTCTTGGGGCATTCTCTTTTGAGATGCATTTGTTTCATGTTGGTGTAGCTGCCACAGCTTGTGCTGTGAGTACAGGTCCTAATCTCTGATGTTTTAATTTTGCCCTGATTATGATCCTGGTGTGCAGAGTGGCAAAGTCATTACACTTCGGATCTGAGATGATATTGCATTGGGTCTGAAATGCTGCCGCAATGAGACTGGCAAGGGCTTTCATGAGCTTGCAAGAAATTGATAGGAAGCTCAATTTACCTCTTGAAGTGCAGAGTGCTGAACCTTTACTTGGTGACTGAACTGTTTGAGGCTTCTGAAATTCATTTGTTTGACACCAGCCATGACATTTTCTTGTCTGAGTGTCAGAGGATTTTGTTCTAGACAGGCTGGGAAAAATGGTCCATGTCTTTTGTTCATCTTCAGTGATAGAGATGTGCATGTGGGAAGTAAAAGATGGACACTGGTGAGGTTGACAGGTGACTGGCCTGTTCTCTAAGACTGTGTGATCTATGGGAGGAATATAGCTGGGGCAATGGGGTTCACTTGTGTCATCCTCCTAGAACTGGGAGGTGTCGGAGAGGTGTGGCGATGAAAATCAGTCTACCACTGATTTTAGCTTACAAGAAGGTTTGACTTACAAGAAGGGCAGGGCATCTATTGCCCTACAGTTCCAAGCCTTAGGCATTTTCGATTAGGTAGGTGCCTCTCAGATATTTATTTTAATTAAGGAAATCTGATCTTAGCCCAACAATGCTTTCTGTATTTTACCCTTTTATTCCCATTTTTATCCATAAAACAATCTTACTGCCAAAATCAGGACCTCCAAAACATACCCAAAGCATAAAGGTTTCCCCGTGTTATTATGCTTGCCTTGTTTCTTTGCCTGGCCTAACTGAACTCCAAGTTACTGAAAAACATAGATTCTCACTAGGTATGACAAGGCAAGTCATCCATTTCATCCCTCCACCGACATGGAAGTTCCTTATATTTTCTGGTGGTTTCCCATTAAAAAAATTAACTCGGTCATAGCAGAGATGGATCACTGTTTATATGGTTAATGACAAAGCTTATTGTTTCCCTACTAACATGATATTTAATAAGAACATAAAAACAGCCTTGCTGAAACAGGCCACAGCCCATCCAGTCTAGCATTCGGACTCATACAGTGGCTCACCATTTGCTTCAGGGTATTCACAAGCAGATGTCTTCGCCTGCTTAAGATTCCCTGCAAATCATATTGAGAGATATCCTGCCCATCTCTCCAATGTGGAGGTTGTCCTTAGGCATGCTTAATGATAGCCATTGATACCCTTGTTCTCCATGAACTTGTCTAATCCTTTCTTAAAGCTGTCAAGGCTGACAGCTGTCACCACTTCTTCTGGCAGGGAGTTCTATAGACCAGTAATCCTCTGGGTGAAAAGGTACTTTCTCTTATTTGTTTGAGATCAAGTACCCAAAAGTATCATGGAGTGCCTCCTAGTAGACATGGGCACGACTCGGCGAAATCCTTGTTTCTGTTTCCGTTCCGCGTTTCCGTTATGTAATGAAACGAAGAACGACAATTACTCCGCCAGAACTCGAACTCGAACCGACTAAAGAAAAATTGGGTCTGATTTGTTGTGGTCGTTCCTGGCAGCATCGCAGCGATCGCGCGATGCCAAGCGGCACAGGAAAAAAGTTTTAAAAATAAAAAAACCCCGATTCCTGGCCAAAAAAGCAGGGGAAAATATGCCTGCTTGAGGGCACCTACCAGAGTGGTGGTTTCTGGGGGGGGTCCCCGGCCTCCCCCTCTCCTCTCCTGGGCTGCCAGTGCCTGCGCATGCGCATCCATTCCTCATCGTCTCGCCAACTCGCCAAGCGGCGCGGCACAGAAAAAAGTAAAAAAAAACGATTCCCAGCCAAAAAAGCAGGCGAAAATATGCCTGCCTGAGTGAGGGCACCTACCAGAGGGCTGGTTTCTGGGGATCCGGCCTCCCCCTCTCCTCTCCTGGGCTGCGCATCCTCATCGTCTCGCCAACTCGCCAACCGGCGCGGCACAGAAAAAAGTTTTAAAAATAAAAAACCCGATTCCCGGCCAAAAAAGCAGGCGAAAATATGCCTGCCTGAGTGAGGGCACCTACCAGAGGGGTTGTTTCTGGGGGGGGGGTCCCCGGCCTCCCCCCTCTCCTCTCCTGGGCTGCGCATCCATTCCTCGTCGTCTCGCCAATTCGCCATGCCATGCGGTGCGGGCGGGGAATCCAAAACGGGGCGACCGCAAGCAATATTTATTTATTTTGAAATTGTGGTGGTCCAAAAACACACTAAAGCACCACAGAAACATGCGAAAATAGCGATTTTAAAACTGCCTGAATTTTTACAGTAGCAGCAGTGGGTTTTTCTTGCAACAAAACGTCTCAATTGATTTTATTTTATTTTATTTTTATTTTTATTTTTTTACACCTGCGCAATGATGGGCTGGCCATGGGAGTGGACCATGCAATTTTTGGAGCCATTCCACCAATTGCATGGCCACTTGACCAGGTTTTGACCGAGACTTTTGGGATGTGCCTGTCGGGCATAAAAAGCCCTCTAACCGTAGCCTGAACCCTAACCCGAACCCTAACCCTAACCCATACGCCAGTACACTGTCCTTCTTAGTGGGTCAGAGAGGCACCCAAGAGGTGCACCCCATTAACTCACCCTAACCATACCCGTAACAACCCTAAGCCTAGCCCTTGCGCTAACCCCCCTAACCCTAAGCCAAATCTGTGCTCGCATTGCACACACGCAAGTACAGTTCCCTTCTTGGTGAACCACAGAGCACCGAGACTGAGGAGGAGCCTTCCCCCAGTGTGCGCACTGTGACACTGCAGTTAGCAGTGGGCCTGTGGTCAACAGAGAGGCACCCAAAAAAGAGGTGCCTCTCGAGTCTCAACTTGGTATGCATATCCAGTTGGCTATGCATGCCATTTTGTAGCGGGCCAGAGGAGGCACCCACCCCAGAGAGGTGCCTCCAGGAGCCTGCTTTCCCTTCATAGTGGGCCAGAGGAGGCACCCATCCCAGAGAGGTGCCTCCAGGAGCCCACTCCCCCCCAAACCAGTACTAATGACAAATGAAAAACTGACAAACGAAACGACAAATTTTTGGAAAATTTCATGAAAAACGGAAACGAGCCCAAACAGGCCGGCTCTGACACACGACAACTCAAAAACATCATTTTCCCTGGTCGTGCCCATCTCTACCTCCTAGTTCTAGTGTTGTGTGATAGGGAAAACAGCTTTACCTTATCTACTTTGTCCACACTATGTATGCTTTTATAAACTTCAATCAGGTCACCTCTTAGTCGTCATCATTCAAGAGTGAAGAGGCCCAGCTTTTGCAGCCTCAGATGTTAAGGAAGGTGTTCCAGTCCCCTAATCATTCTAGTTGCCCTCCTTGCCTTTTAATACATGGCTTCATGTGTTGTGCATGGAAAATTATTTTAAGTGAGAAGACTCTCATTTAAAGAAAGATAGCATGGCATTAAAATGAACACTGCTAAACCCATTCATCAGTGTCTACCAAGCCACTTATCTCCTTAAGTCATGTTAAGTGACACTTCCAGTTCCAGGCAAATTTGGTTTACCCAACAATGCTCATCTGCATCTGAGCAAATTCCCACAGGACAGTAAAAGCAGCATTGTGGAGGACAAATTATCTTGCATGACATCTTTGCTTCACTATGCTGCTTGCATCACTTGCTCATAAACAGAAATACATCTGGAATATTGATACAAAAGCTATGTAACTTAAAGCAGCAATCTGCAATCCACATCAGTGAAACTGACCCGGATTTTTGGGCCGTGTTTTGCATGAAGATAAAACTTAAGTCTCAGGCTCAATGGGATTTTTGAATATAATGATGTATAAACTAGATTTTGAACAGATTGTAAATAAATATAGGCACAAATTGAAAAACAAATTGTAAAATTCGTTCAAAAATGCTAATTAATTGATTTGTATTTATATGAATGAACACCTCTATGAAATACAAAAGGACTTTTAGCGATTCTGTATTTCTTGATTTTTTGGGGCTGCCAGATGCCCCAAGGGACTTAGAGATACCAAAATTGCAGAGAAACGTCTCCTCTACAATTCCTCTAAGATGGGTAAGTGTTGGGTTTTCCCAAGCCATTCGCTCAAGGGCATTTTCCTTGGGGATATAATTCAGATGTTTGAAACCCACCCTCCATCAAAGTTCAGAGTACTGTAGAGAAGCATCAGGGGAAACTTCCCTGCAAGTCTGGTGTTTCTAGGTGACTGTGTGGCACTTTCCTGGGGAAACTCTCTTTGGGATTTTGGGATTCATCACTCAGATATCCAAAACCAAACTTCATCACACTTGCAGAACTTGTAGGGGAGAAACATGGGAAGCTTCCCTTCAAATCTGCTGTCTCTAGGTTCCTTGAGAGCTATTTTATAGGGTTTTAAATTCAAAAACAAATGGCAAATTGATTCCTCGATCCATCAGGAAAAAAATGTTTTTTGTGATTCATTGACCTTGATGAATCACAAATCAAAACAAATCACTATTTTCTGATTTGTGTCCATCTGTAGTTGTAAATATAGGGAATGGAGGGGGGTTGTTTCCCCATCTAGACCTATCCTAGTGGTTTGCTTTTTTAAAGCCTAGGAAAATCATTATTTCCTTTTTAGACTCAGAGAATCTCCTAGAACAACCCACTTATAAAGTACTACATTCTGCCTGGGGTATGTAAGAGTCAACTCACAGGAGGAGTCTTCTAGCTGTACAGAAATGTTCATATGCTTCATATGGGGAGACTGGAGTACCAGGAGGAGGCAAAATGATCTGCTTCTACATCTTTTTCCTTTGTTGCAGAAATTGCCAAACAAAGTGGTGTAGCATGGACCGATGTGTAACCAGGCAGAGATCCATCATTCCCACTGCTAATCTCAAGAACACAGCTAAGATGGAACTCACCCCCGATCCTGTTTAGCTAGTCTACCATTCTAGTACTAATACTATAACTAACAATGTTGGCATTCAGGGCAGGCAAAATAATACACAAAATAATACCTATACATTTGCATGCCCTCAAGCTGATTCCAATTTACAGTGATCTTTCCCCATGTCTTCTAGGTTTTGAATAGTGGTTCATCATTCTCTTCATCTGAGTATTTCTAGGACTGTGCAGGCTTGGTCCGCTGCCTTCTTACCTTATGGCAGTAGACTTGGGATTTTGGTACCTTGGAAAAATGCCCCACTTGCTCCATTCTAGTTATAGTGTCAAGCGAAGTCTTGCAGCATTTGTGGCTGAGGTTTGTCTAACCTTTTGCAGGACAACTGAAGAACAACCCTGTTGGTTACTCAATATCTTTCATAGGAAATTCTAAGGAGAATTGCTGAAGAAGCAGATATGGGGAAAGTAGAAAAGCTGGTAGATGAAAGAGATGGTGTGGAACTTGATCAGAGATTTATGTACACTTCCACTTACCTTCCCTCCCTCCCTCATCATTCTGGTCCTGATATAAGTACCTTGACAGTGAGCTCTCCTGATCAGCACCATTTCATTCCCTAATATTTTATCCCCTAATCCTGAAAATAGAACATGGATCCTTGTGATGTCACAGATATGGGACAGACATAAGTTGAGAGTGAAACACGCACAACTTGAGCATGTTTTTATTCATGTTCCACACATTGTCAGGTACCCAAGCATTAGAGCTGCCTCACACAGGGAACAAAAAATAAGCTTTTTCCTCTTTCAATACTTCTCACCTTGAGATTCCTCTTCCTGCCTGGAGACTTGGAGAAACACAGTGATTCCCTAAGGGATTCATCAGCTTGTGCCCAGGGACCTCACAGCTCTACTTGAGAGGTCACATTACAGAAGTGAAGGAAGCACTGCCAACTTGCAAGGACTAAATTCCTTCTATAACACACAGTTTCTCTGAAATCTTGAGAGATATCCTAAATTCAAAATGAATATAAGCATATGTTCTATAATTTTGCAGTTCTGACATAATTGTTAGCAGGCTAGGGAAACTTAAAATACATTTGGAACTGCTGTATCAGAACATCAGCCATGCAACAAAAAGCATCTTTCTGTGACAACTCTGAATTAAAAATATATAGGTTTTCACTCAGATTTGAAAGAACTATGCTATGTACAGGCCTAAGCAAATTAATCAGTAAAAGGGGAAAGAATGTTGCTTTTGTGCTTTATGTTTTGCTGTGCTGCAATGGGTAAGTATGAAATATTGTCCTTTTGTATGATTTTTTAAGTAGGTGGTGAAGTCAGAGTTAGTACTACCTCTGTTTCTATCATTCTTCTAAAGTTAAACAATAATGGCAGAACCTACTTTCCTTCCATGGAATGTACTTCAATGCCTCTTTAATAATGTTTACTAGAAATATTTATGTTTGTATATACTTTGATTCTGAGAATGTTCACCAATAAGCTCAGATCTCTCCAGTATTTACATTGTTTTACACACAATGTTAGCTATAATTTTGTCATACAGGCAGCTGTTTCTTGCCTAAGTGTCAGGAGGACTTCCTCCTGTGATTGCCACCAGAGTGTTTCAAAGAGAGTTGATCTGATAGAAATTTGATTTCTAGTCAAAGGCATTGAGTTTCTTTCTATCAATTTCAATGACAGATCCTCACAGTAAGAAGGATATAGATCACATTAATGGTCAATAATAAATATATTTAGCTTGTGGTGGTCATGTTTCTTGCATGGCTTAACAGCACAATGAGGAAGGCACAGAATGTTCAATAATAAGATATGTTACCACTGGGGGAAATCTGACATAGTATGCACTCTGGAGGCGGGCAGAAGTTCCAGAACAAGAGTGGGAACCTGCAGTTCATAGAACCTTTGCCGAGCTAGGCTGGAATAATGAGGCCACACACGATTGTCTTGGTTAAACAGGGCCACAATTTATTAACTAGAACAGAACTTTAATTTTATTCAACTAAACAGTAACTTTGGAGGGTCTGTGACATAGCGCAATAATGATGACATCATTCTTTCAGGTCCTCTGCAAAATTTAGGTGCGGTCTGTTATGTTGCCGCAAGGGGGATGCCATGAGTATCTTTGAGCATCCCCCAACTTGCCAAAATGTTGGCAGCCCTCTTGATCACATGAGGGTTATTATTTAATTTGTACCTATGCACTACCTAATCTAATTTATTAAATGAGGGCTGCCCAGGACCTTGAAGCAATTAATTCGAATGTGGGACTGTTTTATCAATATTACATATTGCGCTACCCGCCAAACTGTGACCGGGATTATTATTGGACAAGTGGAGGCGGGGTGGTTTGCCCCGCAAGTGGAGCATAGGTGGAGAAATTTGCATTGCCGGCGCCCACAGGAACCCCTGCTGTTGTAGTCAAAGCAGACCAGCCGGGGTTGAACTGACTGACCCACCTGGGCGCGGGAGTTGCCTGCAGTGCCAGAACGCAAAACGGGGTGGCCACTGTCGAAGCGCTCTGAGCGGTTGGAGCTGATCACCCTTAACCAGAGGTAGCTATGGGGTCTATCCCAGCGCAAAGCGGGATCCTTAGCGATATGCTTACGGAACCCCTCATCGTACATTAACCAGGCCGTATTAGGGAAATCAAGTCGAGCCCTATTTATTAGGTCTAAGTAATGCCAGAGGTCAGCTCCTTTTTGGGGGTGCGCCTTTGAATAGATGCCCGCATACATCACGAAAGTGTTAAGCCAATTATTCCAGGAACGGTCCGGCTTGCGTCTCCGGATCCGTTCCTTCTCCTTGTCGTCCAATTTCTCTAGGTCTTTCGTGTCTAACTCTCTATTTAACAAGTCAAAGATGTCTATGTACTTGCCAGAGACTATCTTTTCGACCATAGCTTCTGAAAGGTGGTCCCCCAATGGGAGGGACTCATCTCCTTCAGGTAGCTCATTGAAACCTGGCCGCGTGGAGTCGTCCTCCCCTGGTGACGGGGGCTCCGGTTGACGCGGCCGGGGTGCCTCCAGACCTTTAACGGTTTCGGCAGGTGCGGGCACTGACAGGTCTAGAACCAGGTCTGTTTGGGCAGCAACCTCAGCCCTGATCAGGGCACCGCATACTGCGGGCTGGCTGTAGAGTGTGTGTGTTACGGGCGTGGGAGGGTCAACCTGTGCCTGAGACTCCCTCACGCCACCCGGCCAAGGCCAGGTGACACGCCTGGGCGTGGACGTATAAGCTGGAATTGACTCACCGGAGTCTGTCCGAGTAGTAGATGTAATTGGAAGCAGGCTATGGGCGCCCACGGCCCTCGATAAGTCCATGGCCTGGTGCTGGATGTCCTCAATGGTGAGCTTGGGAGTCGCGCCAAGAGCCGGGGACACAGCCAGCCAGCTAGATGTTCGAAGATCCTCAGCGCTGGTTGTAGCCTCCGACGTCCTAGTAACAGGGGCTGCCGTGGCCAGGCCCGAAGGTCCGGCCAATGCAGCCTCAAGGGAATTAATACGAGACCACATTAGGTCACCCATTAGTTTTAAAGCCGAACTGCCCTGGCCCGTCGCCTCCCCAGTGGCATGCCCGCCCCTGTAGGATGAGGCCATGCCCCGCCACTCAGCATTGTCACGCGCCAATTGGGAAAATTTCCTCCAGGCCGCAGCTAGCCGCGACCACTCATCGTCTGACGATGTGGGTGAATCCGGGGGGGGGGGGCGAAGACCTAGGCTTCTTCTTCGGGGGGGCCTTGCCCTTGCCCTTGCTTGTGGCCTTCTTGGATGGCATGGTAAATGCCCGAATGGAATAAACCTGATGGCTGGGGCCTCGCCTGATATGAGAAGGCCACCCAAAATGGCCGCCAGGAGCAGGGACGGCCGGGCACAAGGACCTGAGTCGCTCCCGCAAATCCGAGGATGGCACCTGAAAAATTGGGTGTCAGCAAGTCGACCCAAGGCAGAGGGGTCGGATTGAGTCCCAAACTGGACACGGATGGGCCCTATGGAGGCTGGATGGGTGTGGATTGAGTTGAGCCCACCCAAAATGGCCGCCGCCGAATGGCTAAGGGACGCAGTGCCGGCCTAGTATCCAGCCACGAGGTAGTAGTGCCAGGCTATGAGACAGTCTAACTGGCAGGCCCGGTAGGGCCCGCTACCCCTGTTTTGTTTTGTTTTGTTTTGAAATTTTATTTTTATTATTTGCAAACCCGGGGACCTTAGGGGGAGGCCGAGGCTCCGATGGGCCGCAAGCCTGCGAGCCCGATTGGGATCAACCCAGACCTCAGCCGGGAGTAGGGCGGCAGCAGCCCACACCGGCGGCTAGACCCTAGACGTCCGAAAACTCCCTGCTCTTTTTTCCCCAGCTCAGCAACCCTGCGGGGATTCGAACCGGCTGACCAGGAGGGACCTACAACTGTAGCAGGCACCGCACCCACCGAGCCACCAGTGGCTCTTAACGGTAAGTCAAGCCCCCACCCCCACCCCCGCGCTCCAACCCCCTCCCCCCAGAAAGCCGAGGCTCGGAGGAATCGCTGGCAGGCGAGCCTGGGTCGGGCGATATCTCCCCAACCACCAGCTGATGCGCGCGGCAGCGCAGCAGCAGCAGCCGGGTCGGGGAACGATCGCCTGACCATCAGCTGTTGCGCGCAGCAGCGCAGCAGCAGCTACAAGGCAAGGAAAGGGGACGCCGGGGGGAGTCACTGGAGGCCCCCACCTCCCAGGGGGGTGCCTCCCTCCACCCGCAACCACCGCAAGCTCACGGGAGCCTGGCGGGGGAGCCCTCCCCCTCCCCAGTTCCCAAGAACGAAAAGAAAAAGACTCAGCCCTGTGGATGCGGGAGGAGAGATGGAGCGGTAGGTTGTCTTCCTGCACGACCAGATCGGCAGCTCAGAAAGGCAGGCGGTGTTGGAGTGCAGCGGAGCTTTAAAATGCTGCGCTCCCGGGTGTAAGCTACGCCACGAGCGTAGCCAATCACCGCCTGCCACCAGCCAGCCGGCAAAGCTGTCCTCTGCGCCACACGAGGTGGTGCGGGGCAGCCATTCTGACTAGTCGTGTTTTTTAAAAATGTTTCTAAAATTGTATTTTTTAAAGCTTGATGTATATTTGATTGTTTTGCATACAATATTTATATGGTATTTTATCTTCTCCACCAAAGACTGTATACTCTCCTCCCCACCATTCCCCAAGAATGAAAGAAAACCAGATGTGCAGAATGCTTTGGATCAGCCCATCACCTTCCCATGTGCATTTGGTGGTTTCACAGGAGAGGGTCTGTGAAGATTCTCAGTCATCCAGGTGAGTTTATCTGGAAGTTGAGTCATGGCAACTGGACTTTTTCTCAAGAAAAAGAAGTCCAGTTGCCATGACTCAACTTCCAGATACACAGGAGAGGGCTTTCTCTGTTGCTTCTCCCTGACTTTGGAACTCCCTCTCACAGGAGGCCAGGCGGGCCCCATATTTGCTGTCCTTCCCAAGCAAGCAAATAGTTTTCTCTTTAAGGAAGCTTTCCCTTGGTGAATGGATGCCTGAGTGGGGTTCTTAAATGTGTTGTTGTGCTTTACTACTTTGAATGTGTTTTTGGTGCTGTTTCTTTAACATATTTTATTGTAGAATTTGTTTGGCCCCTTTTTTAGTATTTATACTCTTAGTGTTTTTAGCTTTAAACATTGTCTTTGAACGATGTCAAACACCATGTGTCCTTCTTAAGGAGAATGGTGATGGAGATTTTTTTAAAACCAGACACCATGACTCCTTCCCAATGATATATGTCCTCTCACCATGCAGAATCATGGCATTGTCCCAGGTGTAGGCAGATCGGTAGACATCTGGCCACATATGTCTTGAACTTATCAGAAACAACACACCTCCTCAACAATTAATGGGCTACATTTTCCAAAACCCAGGGCCAGTAGAATGTCCTAAGTGTTGGAGAAAAGAAATACAGTGATGCCTCTACTTACCAGCGGCTCTCTTTACGAGCAATTCAACTTAAGAGTAGAAAACCATTGGCATTTTAACTGCTGCCTTATAAATTTTAGATGCGGTCTGCTCTACTTACAATTTATTTATTTATTTATTCATTCATTCATTCATTCATTCATTCATTCATTCATTCATTTGATTTTTTAAGATATGCCTGCTTTACTTATGAGTTGTTAGACTTATGAGTATGCATTTGGAGCGGATTAAACTTGTAAGCAGAAGTACCACTGTACAACTTTTTATTCCCTGTTTTGACTGCAGTTGAATGACTTTCGGCCACTTTGCCAGTTAGTGTTACAACTCATGATTATAAATGCTAGTGGCATCAGCTGCTAGAAAAAAATACTCTTTGTAAATAAGTAAATAAATGAAAGAAAAATATATACATATTTTTTTAAATAAAATTTATTATTTTCTTTATACTTAGCCCCATCTTCTTCCAATTTCCAAAAGGATCCCCAAATGTATGGAAACCTATACTGCTTGTTCTCTTCATAACTCCCAGGTTGCATGCTCATGCACACATTGAGAGTCATAGGAGAGCTTCTCCAGCATATGCTGATGCCTCCGTCAAGGTGACTCCAAATTAGCTTTTAATGATTTAGAAACAGGAATCTGAGCACTGAATGGTGCTGAAAATTTGAAAAGCTTTCCGGACTCATTGCATGTAATCCAAAGTGCAACTTGAGGCATGCCCTGGGGTTTTCTCATGCCCAGTAGCATTTTCCCCCTTTTGAACATCAGTTGCTTTTGAAAGTGTCTCAGTTCCAGAAGTGGCTTTCTCTGTGGCCTTGGGGGACAAACAATTCAAGGAGTTCAAGCCCAAAGCTTGGTCTGTTGGTTTAGAAGCTGCCTGGTTTATTTGCCAGACAAAATTGTGCACAGGGAAAAAGAGATGCTGCACCTTTAACAGAAGGGACCAGTGCTTGATGATATAATAATGACAGTCACTGGAGTGGGGAGAGGGCATCCTAAAATGGCACAATAATGCACCCCCTCTTGCTTGGCCCCCAACTCACCATGGCTTAGTGGGACAGCACAGATTTTGTGTGTGAGCAGTTCCAATAACTTCGTTTTATATATATAAGGTGGATAAGGCAATCAGGGATACTGATCCTCTGGATAAGAGTTCCTACTTCATTATCATTTCACTCAATTAACCACTACCTGATTCAAATGGGAACTCTGTTTGCTACATGTGCACATGGGGCTGCAGCTAAGCCTACATGAATATCCATATATGGCTGTGAAGCTTCTCAGGCATCCAGATGAAGATATCCAGAAGTTTTCTCATGGTAACTGGACATATTGTTGGGTTGAAACATTTTGCTACTCACCAACAAGCTTCTACAGTCTGAGGAAAGCTGGTAGGAGACCTTCATTGTTGGTTTCACTTCACCTTGGTCTGACTAGGCTCCTTAGGTGAACATGATCTGAATAAGCTTGTTAGATGTACAATGGCTGTGTGTGTAAAAGTCATACAGCCTCTTCCAACACTCATTAAGCATGAGTCATTAATGAAATGCCCCCCATTTTTCCGGGAACAGAAAAATATCCATTGATGTGTGAGTGTCCTAATCCTAATAGACCCTATAGTTATCCTAACAGAGCTTTCAAGGTAAGTGAAATATTCAAGGAGTAGTTTTAGCAGTATGACTGTCCCACGCCATCACTCTACCACTACACCACACTGGAAACACATGCTCATTTATATGTCTATACATATAGGTTTTACTCTGTGAAACTGAAGAACTTTTTGCTTTGACTATGAAACTACACAAAGCATTCATGGCTTTTTCTATTAAAGTCTTGCTAATACAACAAATCCCCTTCCTGTATTATTTCTTTTAAAATATTAATTTTTGATGAATGTTACAAATTGTATAATCTTGTTAAAGTGCATGTAAACTGGGGATTACAGTAATAAGGACACTGTTTATGAAAATTGCTAACATTTGCATAAATGCTTCTGGCTAAAGAGACAGAACTTGACAGCAGGTTTGATTGTTACCAACATTCTGAAGGAGAGGATGTCTACTAATCTGACACATCCTTTTCTTGGGTTTCATTTGTAATAACAAAGACAAAAGCATCTCATGATTCCCTGAAGACTGGAACTGGGGATTGCCAGTTTTTCATACCTTTATCCCAAGTTGTGAACTTCCCTTGCAACTTGGGTTGTACCAATGAAGTTCCCTAGCTTCTGGAGTGATTCCGCCCATTAGGCATTAGCTCTCTTGAATTAGCCTCTTGCCTGAGCCCTGGAAAAGCTTTCTTCCTGTTCAGCCAATGTTGTCCTGAGTCTTCACTTGTTCTGACAGATAGACAATTACTTATCGCCTTTATATTATGATGAAGAAACTCTAGATGGTTTGTGACTTCTGACCTTCTCCCTGCTTTTATTCCATTGTGTGACATTTGAGAATGCAATTGCTTTCAATAGAGCAACATTTGGAAAGTGTTTTGGAAATAATTCAATACCAATTTAACACTGCCAACAAAATTCTTTGAAAGTCCATAGACAAGTAAAACTAGAAGTCTGTGTGTGTGCGTGCAGGCGTCCGTGTGTGTAATGAGAGTTAGTGATGCTACTAAAATTCAAATTTAGATAGCATTCTAGTATATTCAAAATTTCCATTCTGGTATCAACTTTGCATATTGTATAACAAATATCAAATATGCTGACTGGGGCTGGTTAAAATGACTGCATTACATGCTTGTTACAGAATCTCCATTGGCTGCCAGTCAGTTTCCAGGCACAATTCAAAGTGCTGGTTTTAACCTATAAAGCCCAAACTATCTCAAAGACAGTATCTCCCAAGATAAGCCAAGTAAGTGAAATGCATTGTGTCCAAAGTTATGTGTTTGTGGACTAGATCTTCCAGAATTCTGCCTGGCTAATTCTTGGAGAATTCTGTAGGTTTGAGTCCCTCCCCCTCTCCAAATTGTGCACACCCAATTGGAAATAAAATATTGTTCTTCTTTAGTAAACAAACATTTAACTTGGATCTAGATAGTAACAAGTGGCATAATGCTTCAAATTGCAGCACTTCTGGTGCAGGCATATGTTACATATCACAGCCACACATGCCAGGGTTGCTCCCTCTGGTCCGATGATGAACACTGACTATAAATGTTTAAAGCATATGAACACAGCCAAACAACACTGTGGCATGATGATTTCCCCCCGATGTGTGCATTCAGCAGCTGCAGTTTCGTTACACACCCTATTTCAAAAGGAAGAAAAGCTTGTATCCAAGATAAGGAATTAATACATTGCAGAGCAAATTACAATTTCTGCAGTGGTGAATTTGATGATCCTTCTTAAAGTCTGGAAGCAACAAAAATTAGACTTACTTGGAGGAATAAAGTGAAGAGTAAAGAACCTCTGATAGTAGCATTTATTTACTTATTTATTTGATGTACTGCCCATCTGGCCTGAATAGGATCTTGTTATCTGTCTGAGCACCTCTCTCTAGAGATACCTAGCTCTTGCATCTACCCCGCTAATATTGGGAGGCTCCAAGGGGCCAGCTCAAAGGAACCCCAGGAATCAGTCACTTGACGCCAGGCTTCCTTTGTTGGGTCTGCTTCCCTTTGGCTCTCTCACCTGAGGTGTGACTGGAACCATCCCTCCTGGGTTTTGGAAGGCAACTAAAAACATTGTTTTCCCAGGTTTTTCAACAGTTTCTCTCTAATATAAAATAAAACATCAGAAGCATGGATCAAAAAACATCCCAGAGGCTCAATTCATAGAAAACAGCAAGGACAAAGTTCAACAACATAAAATCCAGAGCATATTTTCTTTGTGGGTTTTCCAATGTAGCCTTTCTGCCCCCAGTCTGCCATTAATTTTTATGATTTTATTGTTTTTATTGTTGTTGTTTATAACTTTGTGTCCTTCTGTTAACCACACAGAAGAGTAGCCCAGCTACTCTTGTCTTATATCTTGGACAATATATAAATTTCAATGAATAAATGCATGCATATGTTGTGTGATCTAGTGTCTTGCTGGAAAAGCTGTACTGTGTGATTCTGCTGTTGATATGATTTGTTCCCAAAGTCCAGCATAACCTACCTAAAGCATCCAATGAAATTCTGCCATTAGGTGTTTATCATGTAATCAATTTGTTAGGGTATGCAGATCAATAGTCTCAGAATGCGGTATGTCAGTCTCCCTGATCTAACTTTCTATTGGTCTGTTTATGCTAACATTCTTTTATGGCCCTCCTTTCTGAAAGGTCTGTTGGTTAAACAGACAAGAAATGATAGTTTTTAATCTCTCCTCATGGCTGTTGAAATGGAGAGTCTTACCTTCATGCATACCATCCAGCTAAGGGATGGTGTAAAAAGTTTAGGGGCATTCTTCAGTACAGTGTGTTTAATGTGGAATATTTGTTTTCTATTTAAAGTTTAATAAACCTTTTTTTACTTTAATGTGACTCATCATTTGCTCGGGGAGGGGGGTAATTGGACCAAGTAGTAGTAAGACCTCCAACACAATTTATGTTCCACCTTTCATTTTTAAAAGGTACTGTAGGTAGTTTTTTTGTTATTCACTGTACAGTAGGACCTTAGCAACCACTGGGGATCAGTTCCAGGCCTTCCTGAGAATAATGCAAATTGTGGATAAGAGAGAACACCAACCCACCAAAGCTGCTGTTTTGTGACAGTAGCTTCCTTTACAGCTGCTGTTTCGGACAGAATCTTGTTTTACAGCTGCTGAATTTTTTAAACATTTTTCCTCTGTCAACCATGGATAATTGAATCAGTGGACATGGGGGTCCTGCTGTACTCTTCTTAACAGTAATATAAAGTAAGGTTAATTCTCAGTTGCTTCCTAATATTTAGATGCCATATCAATGTAGTACTGCTGACCACACTGAAAATGTGGTAAGTCTTCTAAACAACCTTTACCACACGTTGCAAATTAATTAGCTTTCTCAAAACCCTTGGGCCATAATTTTAGGATTTGGCAGATTTATTTTGCCCACAACTTCACCTAAAATGATTGCTAATTACACTTTTTAATAGATGTAACAACCTGGGAGCAATCCTTCCTTCCCCAAAAATAAGTGTAAATGTTCCTTGCATAATCCGTGCGAAATGAACAGCAACTAGAACATCAGAATCGTCACTTGCTTCCTTCCAGTATTTTACAGCATTTTAACATTAATTTCCTCCTTTAGCTCACATTCAGCTACACATGTTTTTAATAGTCGCCTTAATCCAATAAAACATGAGAAGCATGGATCAAAGAATATCCCAGAGGCTCAATTCACAGAAAGCAAGGACGAAGTTCAACAACACAAAAATCCAAAGCATATTTTCTGTGTGGGTTTCCAATCTGCTGTCAGGGATTGATCCGTGGCATATTCTGAAACTATTGTAATATTAGCGGAAAGTTTCAACACCAAAGGGAGCATTCCTTTTTCCATCTAATGCAGAAAGCACTGTTTTACAGGAATTGGATTCCTCACTGAAGTGTGTCTTCCTTATAGATGATGTGAGAGAGAACATGGTAGATATAGTAACCGCTACGTAAATTCTGCTTTAACAGGCATGAGGATTGCGACAGAAACATCTACTGTTTCTGGCATGAATGTTCAATATGCAGAGGACAGCTTTACTTGTTTCAAGGCAAGGGCAAAAAAAAATGTGCAAATACTCCTGCCAGCTTTCCCCAGTGGAGAGAAAACTTTTTAAATCTTTCATTCTCACCTGCAAGAATGGAGCCTGGAAAGATTTCCCTTCGTAGAATTTAAATAATATTCTTCACATTACTGCTAGCAATAGGAATTGGTAAAGGTAAAAGGTAAAGGTTTTCTCTGCATATGCCCAACTCTAGGGGAGGTTCTCATCTCCATTTTCAAGCCAAAGAGCCAGTGTTATGCAAGCCCATGGCCATGTGGCCAGCATGGCTGCACAGAACACTGTTTACCTTCCAACTTTTTACAGTGATACCTCTATATCTACTTGCATTTTACATGCTTCCAGGTTGGCAGGAGCTATGCTTAACAGTGGGAACTCACTCCTCTGTGTGGCACCTGGGATTTGAACCACCGAGCTACCAACATTGCAGCTAACAGTTTCAGCATTCTAGTCTGCTGTGCCACCATGGCCACATAGGAATTGAGCCTAGAGTTAAAATATATGAATTTTCAGTTACTGTATGTGGTTGGTTTTTAAAATTATTTAAAAATATTTTAATTATTATTATTTTAATTATTTTATTTACTTACTTATTTGTTTACAAAAACAATGTGCATTTTCTGTCTTAGTCATCAAAGTGCTATGTGCCTCTATCTGAACAAACGAAGGCATGATATAGGGGGTACTCCAAAAGGGGGTGCCCATAGGAAAAATGTAATTTAAAGTATTTGAAAATACTGATCCCAGGCATCTAGCAGCATGGAAATGGCAGGGGAGCTTCCTCCCCTTTAAGTGCACCAAGGCACATTGGGCTGTATCAGAATTGCACTCCACCAGGCAGGCAGGCAAGAATTAAACATCACACTCGGGCCATGTCACCCTCAGGCCCATCTCTAGTGACAAGCCCATCTTCAGACCCTCCGGTATGAAGAGAATGTATGGATCCCCCTGGCATCATCAAGAAGACCAAGGCAGGTCTTAGAAATAAATGGGTCTTTCAGACCCATAACATGCAGGCATGCTTGCAAGCCTGGGAGGAAGGCAGGAGTTTCCTGGAATACTCCAGCTAGGAATAACGGAATAGGAGGACTCTGGTTCTACTTTGTTGGTTTTTTGAAATGGGGCCATGATTAAGAGAGACAGCTGAGTGCATTCATATTGTGCCAGTTGAGATTGGGGAACTAGTACTGGGTGGTGGTGGGAATAACACTGTGTGTGGGTGGGAAGGAATGTAGTTTGAAGGCGGTAGGAGATGGGAAAACAATTTAAAAAAACTTGTCCAAAATGCTTCCCCTGGAACCATACTCCTAAATAAAACCCTCCCAAACAGAAGCTGTGCTGTTGTGCCTTCTCTTTGAGTACAGAGAGATATGTGCACTCACACGCACGTACACACACACACACACACACACACACACACACACACACACACACACACACACACACACACACACACACACACACACACACACACACACTTTTCTATCATTTGAATTTCGATGCTACTTTATGTGCCCATGGTAATGAGGAATAAGGGTTCAATTCCTTAGAGGGAGCCTGAGAAATGGTTGGCTACCACATCCAAAGAAGGCAGCAGGTGTACAAATTAAACACTCCCAACCCACAGAGGTATTGACAAAAAATAACCCGGTAATTGGATCCCGTCATAGCTCTGACCATGAACGATGCCGACTAACGATCCGGAAGCGTTACTCCCATGAGTGAAGCTAGCCCATTGTAAAACAGCAAGCTAGCAGCACTGCCAGAGCCATCTGACTCCTGTCACTCATTCCTCAGGCAACAAAGAAAACGAAATCAGCCAATGAAACCTCTTATATACCCTAGCACCCCAATAGGCAGTTACAGTAGAAAACCACAACCCCCCAAAAACACAGCACTTAAAATGGATTCCTAAGGGCACCTCCATTTGGCGTTGAATAACTTAGCCCCCTGTATCCCAAATCTCTCCAAATTGGGTGCGCTTCAAGAGCAGAGGTTGAGGAAGCTCCTCTGCAATTTCCCTGCTGCTAGATACCTGGGATCAGTGTTTTTCAAATGCTTTCAAATTACAAATGTTTTTTCCTGGGGACACCACTTTGGAGTTGAATCACTTTGCCCCCTGTACCCCTAACCTCTCCAAATTGGGGATTCTTCAGGGGAGGGGGAGCTTGAGGAAGCTCCACTGTAATTTTCATGCTGCTAGCTGCCTAGGATCACTATTTTCAAACATATAACATTGTAATTAGAAATTGTTTTTTGCTGGGGCAAGCCATTTGGAATTTAATAACTCAGCCCCCTGAATACCAAATCTCATCAAATTTGGAGGGCTTAAATGGGTGATTCCAAGGAAGTTTCACAGCAAATTTGGCACCACTAGGACCCAGAAGACCCATTTTACAGCAAAATAAATCAGTTCATCTTAAAGGGAAAAAAACACCAGTTCGTTTCGTTAATAACGAACCACTGTTTCCCAGTTTGCTTCATTTCATTTCATTCCATTATATGATAAACCAAGGAATCAGTGATTTGTTTTTCTTTTGGTGCCCATTCCTTGATGGCACACCTCCTTAATTTCATTTAAATATCCATTCACTCTCATTAATACTTCATTTAATCTAAAAGAGGTTTCATCTTCATTTTTAAGCATCATTGCCTGGAATCCAATAAGAAATCACAACAGGAGTTTAACCACTCAATCAGTGAAACTTTCATAGTGTTGACCCACCAAATCCTCACTGTTTTAATGGGTTTATTCCAGTTGTGCCTTACTGCTGGATTTTAAGTATTGCTGCTTTATTTTTTATTTTTTCACGAGACAGCTATTCACACCCTCATCCTAAACGTTAATAAGAAGCTAAAAGGCAGACATCCCAGGAAACAGAGGTTTTCATAGTCTGATAGCAGAACCTTATGGCTGCTTATTGTCATTAGAGATGGCCATGAACCTCAGTTCATAGGTTTGTGCCATTTTGTTTGCATGACTCCACAGGGGACCCTGCATTCCCTTCCCCCTCCTCCTCAACGTGTTACCCACTCATTAACAGGAGCATGCTCCTCTTCTACTCTTTGGCCAGAACCTGGCAGGAGCACAGGTTTTCCTGTACAGATTTCTTGTCTGAGTGGGTGATAGCTGAGGAGGAGGGGCAGGGAAGCCAGTACTCCTGCCAGAGACTGGAGAAACAGGCAAAGAGTAGGAGAAGAGAAGTGCATCCTGGCTGGTGAGCGGGGGATCTAGACAGGGAAGCAGGAGAGGGGAACCTGCAGCACATGTGGTGTCATGTGTATGAACTGGTAAGAACCCCCATTTCCAATGGTCACTCTTGGACAAATGCACACTTGTAGATACATGTGTGTGTTTGGGGGGGGGGCAGTATGATTGTTCCCTGTACTAGTGCAATACCCATCACAGAACTGTCTTTCTGTGAAGATAACTAAACACAGGGTCATCTAGCCAATGTAGCCATCACAGCTGTTCCATTTCTTACAGTGTCAGCTGACTGGTAAATCTGCAAACGATGTGTAAACAGAGCATGTTCATGTACTGAAGACTGCTGATCAATATGTCTGTGTCAAAATTGTTTGCCTCTTTTCACTGATCAAGATGACTTCTTGTTCATTCAATTTCCTAGTCGGATATATTTTCTGTCTGTGGTTTCTTCCTATTCCCTGCATCAAGTTCACAAAAGAAGCAAGACATTGTTATGGTGCACCCCTAAAGCTATATTATTTAGAAGCAAATCCTGCTTATTTCAGTGGAGTGCTCTTGGTGTAAGTACATAAAAGGCTATAATTTATTCTACAGCATTTTATTGTAAATAAAATGTAGAATCCTGAAATAACAAAGGCTTTTTCTTGGGTGCTGAGCTGACTGTAGTGCAAACATCCTGCAGCACTCCACCAGTAGAATAATCTTTTTTTTTCTCATGACACAAGAAGATTGGCTAATTAATTATTTGTACTGTCATACAACAATAATCTCAAAATTGGCAGCCTCATGACATGGTTGAGACTATGAATAAGTGGTTCAGTTATGAGAAGAGATCCATGGGACAGTAGCTAGATGGGGATCATGCAATATCCTCACACACTTCCTTAATTGGGGACACTACAGTATCATTTCAGAATCAGTGCTATAGATTTAATATAGACAGAAAACTTAATGGTCATTTTACTAGTTCAATATACCTAGACCATTTTAATTTTATTAAATCCTGTTGCTTAGCATAGTCAGCTTCAGTAGAGCAGGCACAATGAATCAGTGGGGACTTATTGGATCAACTCATTTACAAGTTCTATTGATTCAAATGGACCTACTCTAGTTGCATCTTGCCTTAGCATGTATCCCGTAGAGCTATAGAAAATAAGCTTTCTCCTTTATCCATGTGAAAACTATGGATATAATAAGAAGGAAAATAAATGCAGAATTACAGACAGTAGCCACTATTGTACTATATTAATGATGATCATTGCCCTCCCACTCGAAATGACGAGACGAGTCAGAGATATGGGGTAAACTGGGCCACACTTTATTAACACAACACAGTAACGTAACCACAGGAGGGGCCTGGCATCAGCAAACATGGCTGGAACCCTGGGGTCACCCGGGACCCCTCCAGCCGGGCAGCATCGGGCGAGAGCTAACCCCTAGGAGGTGTCGTCAGCCGACTACACCCCCCAGGCCAGTCGATGTTGTTATCCCTCTCCTGCCTTCAGTAGCCAATTCTGGGTAATGCCCATCGCAGGAGAGGCATCCCCTCGTACCCGCCCCGGCACCGGGACCTCCTGATCCGCCGTGCCGTGGTTATGGGTACTTAGGGACAGCTGTTCTTTGGCATACTCACCGCTGCCCCCCATCTGCTTCGGCCGCCAGTGTGACCAACAACTTGGGAACCAACCTAACACCCCAGGCACCAGTGTGGGATAGGCGAAAAATCCCCGCGCTCGTACGCCAATTCTGAGCACGGGTCAAAAATTCCTATCCGGCCCCAATAAAGGCGACCAGTCAAAACTCACACTAGCCCTTACGCGGCGGGTGGGTGGGGAACGCCAGCTTGATCTGCCTGCGGGAGGGGGTTGGAGCAGCCCTCTTATAGGGCGCTCCTCCCCCCTCCCATCCGGACGCTCTCCAGCGTCCTCCTCGTCTCGCCCCTCTCGCGAGAGGGCAAGAAGGCTCCGCCGGGCGGACAGCCCACCCGCGGAGCCAGCATTGCCCTCCCACTCGAAATGACGAGACGAGTCAGAGATATGGGGTAAACTGGGCCACACTTTATTAACACAACACAGTAACGTAACCACAGGAGGGGCCTGGCATCAGCAAACATGGCTGGAACCCTGGGGTCACCCGGGACCCCTCCAGCCGGGCAGCATCGGGCGAGAGCTAACCCCTAGGAGGTGTCGTCAGCCGACTACACCCCCCAGGCCAGTCGATGTTGTTATCCCTCTCCTGCCTTCAGTAGCCAATTCTGGGTAATGCCCATCGCAGGAGAGGCGTCCCCTCGTACCCGCCCCGGCACCGGGACCTCCTGATCCGCCGTGCCGTGGTTATGGGTACTTAGGGACAGCTGTTCTTTGGCATACTCACCGCTGCCCCCCATCTGCTTCAGCCGCCACTACCGCGGGCCTAGCCTTGCTATGGCCCCGGTTACCCATCCAACATGGCCAGCTCAGCAGCCAGGCCCCTCTGAACGTCACGCAGGAACAGCTCCATCCCTGCATCCGACAGGTGGACTCCGTCCGGTCTGTAGAGCTCTGTCCTGCGCACTCCAAACTCAGGGTGGCCCACAACCGCCCCAAACTCCCGGGAAACCGCCCGGCACACCTCTTGATTCACTCCCCTCCGGGAGCGGTTCAACTTTTGGGGGTCACAATCAGCCTGCCAGGTTTGGCGAGGTATCAGGGTGGACCACACAATTCTGGAAGCCGGAAACGAGGCCTTCCAAGCAGCAAAGTCGCGCAAGATTTCTAGGATCAGCGACTTGCCCGTTTGTGCAGTTAAATCATTACCCCCCAGGTGGACCAGCAGGATGTCGGGTGGCTGGCCCTGAGCAGCGGCCCAGGCCGCGCTCCGGAACTCGCGCCACCTCATCCCCCTCTTCCCGCGCCATTCAACAACGGCCGAATTACCCAGCCCCAGGTTGGGCCCCCAGCCGGACCTGCGGGCGAACTTCTCAGCCCAGTAAACATAGCTGTGGCCCAGGAACACAACTCTGGCGCGGGACTCCCGGCAACTCATTCCTATGGAGAAAAATGAACAGATTAAACCGCCGGCAACGGCCGAACATAACGTTTATAACAACCGGATTTCCATCTGCCCAACCTTCGGATGTCACCGCAAGGATACCCCAGTGCCGCTGCCGTGGAGGCCGCGCCGATCCTAAAGGAGTGGGTCCCGAATCTGAGGGATCCCACCCCCAACTGCTGCAATACCTTCCCTGCCAATGTCCCAAACTGGAATTTCGTCAGCGGCGTCCCATCCGTGTGCTGAAACAAGTAGCCCGCCACAGGGCCACAGCATGCCAAGTAATCGCTCATGGCCCGTACTGGACATATGGCCTCCACTGAGCAGGGCCCCAAGGTCAGCACAGCCCCCCGACCTCGCTGATCCGTCTTGGACCTCCTCACTCGCACTGTCAGGCAGGTGGTGGTGATGGTGACATCCGTGACCGTCAGGGCCCTGAAGGACTTATCGCCCCGGCTCGATGCCACCATCTCGCTCACCCTCAGGGCTCCAAAAAAGGCCAGCAAGGACGCCGCCCTGAACAGGGACACCTCGGAGGCGTCCCTACATACCCTGGGCCAGTGGGCACCCATGCGTACCAGCAGCTGCGGTGTCAGTGGGAAGCGGTCATCAGCGATTGTGCCCCTCTCCCTGCTCCACCCAGCAATCATGCCCCTCACCCGGAAGTCCCCGGTGGTGTCGTTATGGCCCTTAAGCTTAGCGTAAAAGGCAAGGGCCGCCAGCTTCCCTTGCAGGGAGGCTGGCGCTAGTCCCTTCCGGTGCAAATGCACCAGGAATCGTTGGAGGTGCTCGATTGGAAGTGGCCACTGCTGACTAAGTCCCTGCGCTGTCCTAAAAGAGGAGAATTCCGCCATTACCGATGCGTAGCCCCTCCTTGTCCTGGGCGCGACAGAGAGGCAAAGAGCTCGGTCAGCCTCAACTCGCCAACCTTCCATACCTGCTCTGGGATCTCCACGGGCAGGGGGTCCGCTCCAGGGGCCAGTGCCCGGAAACGCTCGGCCTGTCGGCGGGACAAAGCATCGGCAATTTCGTTACTCACCCCCGGGACATGCCGGGCGTGCGCCACGATGTTATACTGTAGGGCCCTCAAGGTAAATGCCCGTACCAGGCGCATCACCCTTGGTGAGCGGGACGTGGAGTTATTAATTACATGGACCACCGCCAGGTTGTCGCACCAAAAACGCACGACTGAATTAGCCCAAGCCCCCGACCATATGTAAAGTGCGACCCATATGGGGAACAGTTCCAAGAAGGTGAGGTCACGCGTAGTGCCATCCGCGTGCCACGCCGGCGGCCAGTCGCCTCTGCACCAGGAGCCCCTCCAGAATATCCCAAATCCCAGGCCCCCAGCCGCATCCGTGTGGACTTGGAACTTCGCCTCCAACCTCATCTCCTCCCTCCAAAAGGAGATCCCATTGAAGCCCTCAAGAAAATTGCTCCAGACTGTCAGGTCCTCCCGTATATCTGCAGTGATCCGGGTCCTGTGATTGGGGCCGCGCAGCCCCGCCATCGCCTCGCAGAGGCGACGGAGGAACGCGCGGCCCGGGGCCACCACTTTACATGCGAAATTCAGGTGGCCCACCAACTCCTGGAGCTCCCTGAGCGTGATTTTACGGCGGGCTGCGGCCGTCCCTACCCTGGTCCTCAATGATTGTAGCTTGTCTAGTGGAAGGCGGCATGCTTGGGCGCGGGTATCGATTTCGATGCCCAAGAAAGTGAGCACTGGCAAGGGGCCCTCCGTCTTTTCTTCGGCCAGGGGGAGTCCCAGCTCCTTAGCTAAGGCGCGGAAACTATCCAGTATAAACCCACACTTGCCGGAGCCTGCAGGCCCGCAAAACAGGTAGTCATCAAGGTAGTGAGCGATACTGGACAGGCCCGTTACCCGCCGCAGTTGCCATTCAATAAAGGTGCTAAACCTCTCAAAAATGGCACAAGAGACTGCGCACCCGAATGGCAGGGCCCGATCCATAAAGTACTGGCCCTCAAATTGGAAGCCCAGCAGCTCGAAATCCGCAGGGTGCACCGGGAGGAGGCGAAAGGCCGACTTAATGTCACATTTCGCCATCTCTGCGGCCACCCCGCAGGCCCGCACCATGCGTATTGCTGCATCGAATGAGGTGTACCTTACCGTGCACAGTTCATGCGGGATGCCGTCATTGATGGATGTGCCGCTCGGGTGCGACAAGTGGTGTATCAGCCTATACTCCCCCGGGGCCTTCTTGGGAACCAGGCCAAGGGGAGACACCCGTAGATTAGGCACCGGGGGTACTGCAAAGGGGCCCAGGACCCTCCCCTCCTTGACCTCCTTACCGATCTTTTCTCGGGCTATCCCCTCAGCCCCCTTAAGGGACCGCAAATTCCTGGCCAAGACTGGGCCTCTCACCCCCTCAAATGGAATCCGGAAACCCAACTCAAACCCTTCAACTAGGAACTGGGCTGTCTCCCTGTCTGGGTACAAGGCCACCCAGCGTTTCAACACTCTTAACCTAATTGGGCTGGGGCCCCTTGGCAGCGGGACCTTCGCCACCCCCGGGCTTCCGGCCTGCCCCAGCATCCCTGCCCCTGCCCTGTTGGGGGCGGGCTCGGCTACAGTTAACGGCCGCATGCTGGGCTCCGCAGACCGAACACTCATGCCTAAAGCGGCACTGTTTGCGGCTGCAGGAACCCTGGCCATTATACTCCCAGCAGACCAGCCGGACTTGAACCGGCTGGCCCGCAGTGGCGCGGGCAGGTGTGTTAGCGGACCCCCGTCGGATCATGTGACCACTGTCATACCTATCCCCCAGGGCCGGCCGCACCGGCATCATAAATTGGAGCCAGATGGGAGGCAAAGGCTCATCCCACCTGATCAGGGGGTCCAGGGCCGCCCTACGGCGAAATTCCTCGTCGTATTGCAGCCAAGTGTGGGCAGGAAAATCAACGAAAGCCCTCTAAATGAGGTCCAAGTACTTTAACATGGACTGCGCCCGCCAAGGGTATGCCTGAAGTGTCAAGGACATGTAAATTAAGTATGCAGGCAGCCACGTGGCCCATGAGCGTTCGGTTTTCTTAAGCCTGCGTTCCTTATCTTGGGGGTCCTCCTTTTCTAACTCCTTGGCATCCAGCTCCCGGTTCAGTAGGCTAAAGATATCAATATATTCCCCCCTCCAAATTTTTTCTTTGGTCGCCTGGGCTAGATGGTGTCCAAATGGTGATGCATAGTCCCCATACGGAAGGGCCCCCCCTGGAACACCCGCACAGCCCGCTGCCAACCCCACGTTGGGCCAGGGTGCTGTACCTATGGTGGGGTGGCCTGTTGGCCAGAGAGGAGCCATGCCCGGCCACGCCTGCAGGCCTGCAGCAGTGAGTACGGGTTGCGTCATTGCAGGCCCGTAAGCTGGTGGAGTTGTCCCGGGCACTGCCCCCCTTGCCGTGAACTGGGCCCCCTGCATAAAGTGGGGCGAGGCACCCCAGATAGGGAAGGCCCCAGCAGGGGGCGGCTGCGCCGGTACCACCGGTGCTGGGGTTGGCCCGCGGCTGACCATTCCCTGCGCCGCCGCCACCGGGCTCCAAGGCCAGGACACAGTGGGCGCTATATCTGGCGCGCATGCCAACTCACTGGTAGACGCGATCTCCGGTGCCAGTGCCGCGTCCGATGACTCTCGCCCGCTTGCCTCGTCACCCTGGCTGGCAGCTTCTCCGTCCCCATGCCCGGGAGCTGCCTGTGGTCCTGTGAAAGCAGCTGGTGTAGCCGTTGATGCTGCCTGGGCCAGCTGCGCCGCCTCCATGCCTTCCAGAACTGCAAATCGAGCAGACAGATTAGAGGCCACCTCCTTCAGTTGGGCCCGCTTTCGAGATTTAGATGGGCGTGAACCTGACCGGGGCGCAGGGCCCGGAGTAACTGCCGCCCCCCCGACGCCCTTAGCTGCCTCTAGTGCCATTAAACGAGATTCCAGCTCCAGCCAAATGGGCCAGCTTTCTTCGCCCTCCTCCCCTGAGGGCAACTCAGCCACTGGGTTCGCTGGACGCTGCCTTTTTCGCGCCGGCTGCTTGCCCTTGCCAGCCCCCTGCCCCTTCTTGGGTGCCATCGCCAGCCAAGCTCCGTCCGGAGGTTGTTGTGTAACTCAGGAATGCCCACTCAGGCCTCCAAACTCCCCAGCCCGGCTTGCCCTACTCTCGAGGGGGGGGTCCTTGGCGACGAGTGCAAGGTGGAGGGGGGGTTGGCCTCCCCAACGCCAACGATAAACCGCAAGGCCCTATGGAGGCTTGAGGCTCAGACCCCCTCCCGCGCACCAGGCCCTAAGTGGGCCCCTCGCCCTAGCCTGGTTCAACAGGCTGGGCGAGGGGTAAAAAGGGGGGGGGGCGCTCAAGAAACCCCTCACTGAGAGTAAAAACAACTACCCCCCAACCCCATCCAAAGGGGGGGGGAAGGGAGGGTCTCTCCAGGGGGCAATCTCAGCACCAGGGTAAGACCCCTGGTTGACTCCACGGACGGGTGAGGGGTAGCGCCTTACAGGCGCGCAGGCCACCCCCCGGTCCCGCGGTCCGCCCCCGCTCCAAGTCCCAGGGGGGGGGGAAAGGGACGAGGCCCACGCCGGCCAGTCGCCGAAACACGCACACCCCCCGCCCCCGGTACCGCGCCGGGGCGCCGCAGTGCCGCGCGGGCCGCTCGCTCGCCGCCCACGCCTTCCCCAAGGCCCTAATCCGGCCCTGCGGCCTCAAGCTCACGCGAGGGAGGGAGGGCCGATGCCGCTCCCCCCCGGCTCCGAAGCTCCGGACCGCCCAGGCGCGGACGCGCCACCGACGGGGCCTGCCGGCTGCTGCCGGCCACACCGCGGGGCCCTCACTCCTCGCTAGGGCCTCCGCCGCGCAGCCGGCCTCTCCGCCGGACCTCCCCGCTGCTGCTCTAGGCCGCGCCGCCGGCCGGGTCAGGCCACGCCGGGCCGCAAAATGGCGCCCGCCACGTGGGCGCTCCAAAATGGCGGCCCCGCAGCGTCAGCAGCAGCTGCGTTCTCCTCGAACGCCAGCTTGATCTGCCTGCGGGAGGGGGTTGGAGCAGCCCTCTTATAGGGCGCTCCTCCCCCCTCCCATCCGGACGCTCTCCAGCGTCCTCCTCGTCTCGCCCCTCTCGCGAGAGGGCAAGAAGGCTCCGCCGGGCGGACAGCCCACCCGCGGAGCCAGCATTCACAAAAACTGCTGCTCATTCCATGAAAATCCTGGGTCTATGTAAGTGAATTACCACATGTCATGTGGTCGTTCAGTCCCAGGCATTGTTGAAATTAGCACATGCTCTAACTGTACCTCCAAAGAGTTTGGTGTTCATTCTTTCTCTTCAGGGGGTACTCTGGATGTTATTGATTAATGCATTCATACAGCATATAAGAAGTGTAGTTATGTTAAGTCCCATCTCAATATACAGCCTGCTTTTCTGCATTAAGGGGCACCTGAACATCCTTTTTATTTTGGCAGATACACTGGGTTGCAAAACTTTTTGAGTAAATGGAGCCTTTGCAGGGAGCAGTAGTGCGATAACTGGCTGACCCATTTTCACATTTCACAGGTGCTGTTATATCCTAAACATCAGATTGCCTTCTGGTTTTGCTCAGTCATCATCTTTCCAAAGATGTATACAGAGTTCCACTTGCAATTACCATGAATGCAATGAAAGGTGTGCAATGGAGGAGAAAATGGAGCTGTGCATTTGGAATAAAGCTTAAAGTCTGCTTTATGATGAATGAGCCAGAACGGAAGTATAGCTCGTCCTTATGCTCACTCTGCATGTTAAAAGGATTTGAGAGGTATTTAACCATTGCTGATATTTTCACTTTGCAAGCAATGTTTGGTCACTAGATTTTTCAGTTTACAAAAGGAGCTACTAAGAGGAGTTGAGCTGGAATAATTAAATTCACTCCCCTATAACTAAATTAAATTGTTTAAATTAATTGTATTTGATGTAACTGACTTCAGTGGCAGATGAAATTTCAGACAATGTTGATCCAGCTCACTGATTTTGATTTGATCCTGAAACTTGATTTGATCCTGCCCATTGATGCTAAAACTATCTGTTCATTGATAAGACCTGCTGGTGAATGTTACTTCCAAGAAATTTATTTAACTCCTCTCTCTCTCTCTCTCTCTCTCTCTCTCTCTCTCTCTCTCTCTCTCTCTCTCTCTCTCTCTCTCTCTGTGTGTGTGTGTGTGTGTGTGTGTGTGTGTGTGTGTGATGTGTTTGACTATATGCTCCTAAAAAGAACTTCCCTGAATCAGTAAACTTGGCTAGGAGGTAAGGAAGACTAGTCTTTTTCTTAATGTGCTAGCTGCTGAAACCTACAGTCAGAAATGACACAGTTCAAGAACAGCCATGATCATATTATTCTGCTAAACATGCAGATTGGTTTTTTACTTCCAATTAGTCACTTGAGTTCTTTAAGCCCTCTGGCTTAATTGTGTGGACTGAACTGAAAGATTGCATTCCTCAAGCAATTATGCCATGGCTCCCCTCTTGACTTCCCTTGTCTTTTTCTGCAGCTTACTAGAACTGCTGCTTTTTCTGCTGCCTTGTAATAATTTTGTTCAAAATGGTAGACTGCAGGTTTCTGGAATCAGAGCTATGTTCAAAATGTCAAATGTAGAATTAAGGATTAAATTACCCTTTTGACAAGGAAAGAGCCGCAACAGCAAATGCACTAATAGTATTTTCCCTCCAGCCCCTGTTTCACCAAAATAAAATAATTGACTGCCTAATGCTAAATATGTCATATTTCGCATCTCATTTATGTCTACCTTGCAGAACTAGCTTGTCAGAAATGCCAACAGAGAAGAATTGCATTGGACTGACAGTGCGATTTGCGATGGGGAAAAGGGAGGCACATGTACCACACAGAAACAGAAATGGGTTTCAGCTGGCTTCTTCATGGTCGACAGATTTCATTTTTTGTAGGTTTTTGTTTCGTTTTGTTTCACTCCTTCATGTAATCTTCCTTTCATCTTTTGCCTGTTGAATTTTTTATCCAATATTGTCATGAGGGCTACTATCAGCAGCCAGACAGAACATCTGGGGAGAGTGGGAATTTTGCCAGATTTGCTCACCTAGCAACTTGAGTGTTCACTAGTCCTGTATCCAATCTCACTTTTTGGAATTCCTGGCAGAGGCAGGATAAAAACAGGCCAGCAACAATGAGGTCTTCTGTGTTTTCTTGACTCAACCTACCTTCCTTTCAAGTTTGGTAAATTAAGTACTCAGATTGCTGGGGTGCAGGGCAACCCATAAGGTTCTTTAAGTTAGGTTCAGTTTATTGTTTATTCTTTTGGCTAAAAACCATCACAATGGGTAAAGATACAAATATTATTAGATAAAATCAAATAAGTTCTTCAACTACTATGGGGGCTGTATATAAGCAGCACGCTTTGGTTTCTTTCATTTTAGGTTCGTTCATAGAATCATAGAGTTGGAAGGGACCTCAAGGGCCATCTAGTTCAACCCCCTACCATGCAGGGACCCCATCACAATACTTCTGACAGATGGCCATCAAGCCTCTGCTTAAAAACCTCCAAAGAAGGAGACTCCACCACCCTTTGTGGCAACATATTCCACTGCCAAACAGTTCTTCACTGAGCCAGTGAAGAAAAGGGCACAAATGGCTTGGGTCTGGAGGAGGGGGGGAGGGAAACATTGAGTTACAGCTTGTTAGGTTGGGGGGGATGTCAGTCAATGGCACCAGAGGCTGTGTTTGGCTGAGGGTGTCTGTAGAAGGAAGTTCTCTATGGCACCTGCGGCAGTGGCCTGCCGAAGGGGGCTTGTGGCCTTTTCCAAGCAGGGCAAGGGGTCACCACAACATGAGGAACTGTATTAAAGTGGTAAATGTATTAACTGTATTAAATGTGGTACTAGGAATTGTATTAAATGTGGTACTAGGAAGGTTGAGAACCACTGCTCTATTTGATTTGGAAGGTTGTAGCATTTCAACACCTGCTAGTTTCTGCTTTAAAAATAGTGTTGCTTTTTTATATTCCTATTCGCTTGTCACTTGCTTTTAGCTAGTTCATTTTCACTTCCCTTACTGTCAAAAACAACTCAGTGAGGTGTGTGTGTTTCACCTTCTCTTTTGATATTTCATCTGTTTTAACATATAATGGGAACAAGAAGGAACTGTGTAAAAGCTTCAAAAGTTTACCTTTTTAAAAGTTTTGTTGAATTGTGCTATCATTGTTCTGTTTCATCAAGTTTTAGTGACCATACAATCAATCACCATACTCAGGTCTTGTTAACCTAAAAGTTGTGGCATCCTTTATTGAGTCAATCAATCTTATGTTAGAACATCCTCTTCTTCCACTACCTTCATCTTTTTCTAGTACTAATGACTTATTAAGTGAGTCTTGGATCCTTTTTTAAGCAAGTGTGATAGTCTCATTTTATCATTTCAGTTTTGAGTGAAGGATCAGGTTGGATTTTACCTAAAACACAGTATCCTTAAAGATTTCCCCAGGGAACACATCTGAAATGATATTGATCTCTAAACTAACTTTGGGCTCTATCTCACGTCCCTTTAAATGCAGATTAAATTTGTAGATAAACCGTTTTCAAAAATGACGTCCCCACAGCCACTGGGCTTTTTGAAAAGACAAAGAAGAAAGAAAACCCAGTAATGCCCCCCTTAAGCAAGGTTTCCAAGACCTACTGGATAGATAGGGATTTTTTTTTCCTCGCTTAAAAAATCCACCTTTTAAAGAGGCAGACGTCATGGGACTGCCTATGATCCGGGTTTTCTTTTCTCTTCCCCCCCCCCACCCTCCTAGGAGCAGCCAGCTGGACTATTGGCACTGTTTTTTGTTTACTCTCCCCATCCCTAGAGCCTGTCAGTTGGCCCTCCGTCTGGTCTGGTGCTTTTAAATTTGTTTAAATTCCTCCCTCCTAGCGCCAGCCAGCTGGCCAATCAGAACTGATTTTTTAAAAACTTCTCCCCCACCCCTAGCACCAGTCAGCTGGTCCTCTGGCTGGTCTGGTGCTTTTTGGAATTTATTTTTATCCCCCCCCCCACGCTGGTCAGCTAGACTTTTTTTAAAAAAAACCCAACAAAACCTTTGTATGAGGGAACTGCTATCCCCCATCTTCAGTCATGTGACGGGAGGAAGAGGAAAAGCTGGACCTTCCGAAGATCAGGATCTTCCCCAGGTGAAATAGCAGCATTTCTTTCTTTCTTTCTTTCTTTCTTTCTTTCTTTCTTTCTTTCTTTCTTTCTTTTACATCTTCAGTTATTTATTATTTATTTGGCATAATGAGCTCAAAATAGGGCACAAGTCTTTTATCTTCATATTCTGCCTTCAAAAAAACATCAAGATATGACTCAGGACACCGGAAAAGCCCAAGTTGTCATAGTGATGGACCTAAGGTCACACAATGAGATTCAGCAAATGTGAAGGCCTTTGCATTTGTAGTTATTTGTTGTGGTGTTCATGGTGATGGTGTTGTTTATAGAATTGCTGGATAGCTCTGTGGTTTAAGTACCTGGCTGTGGAGCCCAAGGTTGGAAGTTCAATTCCCCACTGTGCCTCCTTGACAATGGCTGGATGTGATGATCCATAAAGCTCCTTCCAGCTCCAAGATTCCTTATTAGTAGTATTTATTTAGTTAATTTCCATATATTCATTACATTAATATCCCATCTATCTAGTGGTGAAGCACTACTCCCAGCAGCTAGCAACAGTAGTAGTAGTAGTAGTAGTAGTAGTAGTAGTAGTAGTAGTAGTAGTAGTAGTAGTAGTAGTAGTAGTAGTAGTAGTAGTAGTAGTCATCGCCCTCCTCCTCCTCCTCCTCCTCCTCCTCCTCTTCTCTCCTCCTCCTCCTCCTCTTCTTCTTCTTCATTGTTGTCATCATTGTCATAGAAGCAGTAAATTACATTTGTATTCTGCTTTTCAATCCCAAGGCAGTATAGAGATAAAGCAATAAAATGAAATCAAATATGAGGGAAAGCATGAAAACATGCTTCTTTCCAGTCCTCCAAATTGGGAGTTTCCCTATGAAATGCTGTCCACTATAGCTAAATATAATTTTCTGCTTCAAAAGCTGAAATCGAAAGCACTGGTGTTATGGTGATGCATTGTTAGGGGTAGCCACCGTTTGTTCTTCTTTGTATCTCATACTACACTGTATTGAATCAAAAACAGAAATGAAAACATTTGCTCTCTTCCTCATGGCTGACATGGAGGAGGAAAGATCAGAGTCTAAGATTCTCCTGAGCTTTTTCATATCATGCTAAGCTATAGGTTAGTGTAGTAGCTGAGCAAGGCATAATGAAGCAGTAGTGTAAGTGGAGGTAAAAAGCTGACTACATCACTCCCTTGATAACCAATCAAAAGTGGCAAACATTTGATATCAAAAGTAGCATAAAAACCATCTTGAAGGTATCTTTCTGTTAAAGGGAGCAAGGAACCCTGTGAAACTGAAATTTTGAAAGAAAGGAAGGGGAAGAATTAGCAATATAGCTGTGAGGCAAACTTTTGTGTTGTTCAATTTTGTCTCAGAATAGCATAAACACAAGCAATTCTGTGGAACTGGTTCAATCCCATATCAACTGTGGGAACAGATGTGTTCTTTGTTCTAAAAATCCTATGAAATCTAGAGATGACAATGAAGATCTCAAACGGCTTTTAATCCTACCTGGATTTTCTTTCTATCTTCCAAAGCTTAAAAACCACTTGTCTTTTCCCCTTAGAACAGGGAAGATTTTCTTTTTTTAATTACAAGAGTCCAAAGTAAGTGAAGATGTTTTGATGAGCATATTAATTCAAATTCAAATGGGCCTGTTTTTCAGTTAGGAAATAAATTATACCTTCCATATACAAGAGAAAGTTGTTTCTGAAACATTATAAGCACTAGAAACATAAAATTTCGTATGGCTAGCACTCCTTTCTGAATTTAAATAAATCAGCAGGGTACTTCTCAGACACAGCATGTTTCCTTTGCTTGCCTCAAAAGATCTCAGATTGGAAACACAACAAAAACAAAAACAAAACAACCAAAATTGTACATGAATATTATGGGTTCCCTAACTCAAAGCAGGGGACTTGTTGCAGTATATCTCACTTTTTTGTCCCACATATTTTCCAAAATGTGACAAGCAGAAATATAACATTGCATATAGACATTCTTGGTTTCCTCAGTCAAATATAGTAACTGTTTTTATTGTATCTGAATATCTATTTCAGGAGAGCTTATTCCTCTCTTGGTTTGTTGCTGCTGGTGCAAACAATAGGATCGATAAACTCACTGAGGGAAATCCAAGAGCCAGCTGAGTCCAAAAGCAAGCATGGGTACTGCACAGAAAAGGTGTCAGGAGAGTTCAGGTGACAGGCAGAAGATAATCACCATTCCAAGCCAGAGTTGGAATACACAAATCACTTGTACACAAATGTCCAGAGAGGGAGCAGCCAGATATATGGCTGATAAACAGCCCAGATGAAGTCAGTAGGAGATCAGTATGATAAGGGGTAGGAGAGATAATATGCTGAAGAATGGAGGCAGGAGCAAGAATCAGGATGGAACGGTAAGGATGATTACTTCAGCAACTTGGTTAGATAGCATTGGCATTGGCACCTCTATTTCACCACTGTAAGGTAAAGGTATCAGTTCCCCCCTCACATGTGTGCTAGTCATGTCCGACTCTAGGGGCGGTGCTCATCTCCGCTTTTTAAGCCAAAGAGCCAGTGTTGTGCAAGTCCATGGCCTTGTAGCCGGCATGGCTGAACACATTTCTGCCTACGGAACACTGTTTACCTTCCTGCTTTTTATGGCCGTACCTATTCATCTAGTTGCATTTACATAATTTTGAACTGCTAGGTAGGCAGGAGCTGGGGTTAACAGCACAAGCTTACTCCCCTGTGTGACACCTGGGATTCGAATAGCTGACCTGACAGTTTCAGTGTTAACCAACTGAGCCACCATTGTAGCTCCTCAGTTATTTGCTGGCAGACCCTGGGGTTACTGTTCTTCCTTTGCTATTCTGTCTTATTCAGCACCTTTTAGCCAGTAGGGTTCTCTGTGGCTTGGGGAATCCTTCCTTCCCCCAGGAAAGGACAGATCCTACCCCCTATGTCTGTGAGAGGGCCTGCTGCCACCTAGGAATTCCATCTCTGCTTCTGCTCATATTCTTCTCTGCTAAATCTTTTTACCCTGGCCTTCATAATTTGCTGAGCTTAAATAATGGTCCATCTTAAATCATGGCATTGGTTATATTTTAATATCAGTTCCTCAAGAACCCAGTTTGTTGGTTTGTCGTGAAAGATTTCTGAAACCATAAGACCTAGAAACACACAATTGTGCACAGATTGTTGATTTCTCCCTTACATGTTTGACTGATTAAATCTCAAACTAGCTTGCTTTGTTTGCCACAAAAGATCTCAAACAGTAAAAACTAGAAACATACAATTTGTATGGGTACTACTCATTTCTTAACAACATCACTGGCTATACTGTAGTACCTTGTATAACATAATTAATTTGTTCCAAATTAAATTACGTTATACAAAGTTTACATTGTACAAATTGAAATTTCCCATAGGAATACATTGAAAACAGATTTAATCTGTCCCCCACCACTCCCCCTTTCCCTCAAACTCAGACTTCCCTGCCTTCTTTTTTACTGGTCCCGGCGTGGCCGCAGTGTGGCCTGCTCCTTTGGATGTCGCGGCCCCACAGCCCCTCATCGTCCTTCTCCGCCGGATCGGGGATCTCGGGTTGTTGCGGCTCCGTGGGTTGCCGCCGCCGCTGCCTTGCGCCCCCCTGCCGGATGCGGCCATCTTCACCGGCATGGGGATCCCACCCCGGGAGCTGCCGCTGCCACCTTGCTGCCCCTGCTGGATGTGGCCACCATCACCGGACTCGCGGGGCTGCCCCAGAAGCCGCCGCCGCCGCCTTGCCACCCCTGCTGGATGCGGCCACCATCACCGGCCTCGCGGGGCTGCCCCGGGAGCCGCCGCCACCGCCTTGCCGCCCCTGCTGGATGCGGCCGCGGGGGGGATTTTTTTCGTTGTACAAACCCTCCGTTATACGAGGGTCTACTGTATCTCAAATTCAATTCTATCAGAACTGAGGGTGGGGTTATTTTATCATGTGTGAAGAAGATTCACTACAGATTATTATAGAATGAATGGATACTTCACATTTACGAACGGAGGGTGCAATGGCACAAGGGAAGAACATGACAAACTGGGTTTGTTCAACTTTTTTTTAACCTGGTCCCTACTGGTACAATCTACTAAAATTGCCAGAATTTTTAAAATCTGCCTCTCTAATTTCCCTGGCCAAATTTGTGTTGCTCTTTATTGTCCATGGGAGACCAATTGTGCAAGCATTTTTTGTGACTTGCCAGATGTCCTTTGCTTGCTTCTCATATGCCCAGTTACATGATGAATTGCACAGTCAGGGCATTATCGTTCATACAACAGATGGATGGAAAAATAACTAGCTCCAGTTGCACAGTTGCTCTCCCACAATGATGTAACCCAACCACTCTCTTGTCCCTGACTGATAGCTAATAGCAGAGTTCCATGGTATTACTAGAAATCACCCACCATATCAGAGGGTATATACTGTACGTCTCAATACTACTTGCTTAATTAGTGTAAGGCAGGCATGTCCAAAGTTAGGCCCGAGGGCCCAATGTGGCCCTTTTTCAAATTTTGAGTGGCCCGTGGCCTCTTCTCCCCGCCCTCTCAGCCTGGCATGCATCCCCACCAGCTAGCTCCTCCATCATAACAGATGGAGATGTCAGCTTGCAGTTCTATGGTTTGTCTGCTGTCCCTGCCTCTGTCCATCCCCCCCATGTCAGCTGCCCAGCCTATCCTCCCCCGGCTCTGTTGCTGCAGCGTCCTCCCCACCTCCTTGCATGTTATAGAGACTTGTCCAGTGTCCAGCCCAGGGGCCAAATGTGGCTGGATGGTCAGCCCCCACACATTTTCACCTCACCAAATCTGGCCCTCCTTGCAAAAAGTTTGGACACCCCTGGTGTAAGGGTACCATTACACTCACAAATTTCTTTTGAGCTTTCAGATGATTCCACAGATTGGGAGCTGTAATAAGTCATTGATTGACTAGGTAGGCCTAGCTATCCACAATAACAGCAGCAGCAGCAGCAGCAGCAGCAGCAACAACAACAACAATGACAATGTCAATGACAACAATGACAACAATGACAACAATGATGACAATGATGATGATGATGTCAACAACAGCAGCAGCAGCAGCAGCAGCATGACATCAGATTTATTTCAGTTTATGTCAACCTCTTACAGGGTTTCCTAGGTATACACTACTCAGAAGTGGTTCACCATTCTTTTCTAGGGTGTTTTGGGACTGTGTAGTTTTCCCAAGGCTATGCTTCTCTCAGGAGGCACAGCGTGGAATCAGCTCTTGAGGTTCAACTCCACAGTGAAATATCCAACTCACTGAGCGATCCAGCCATCTAGCTCTAGATATATACTCAGCCTGAGGTGGCAATGACAGAATAATGCTATTGATTAGCATGCCTTATCAGTCGCTATACAGCCTGCATATTTTCCTACCTGGATTAAATTATTCAGCTGTTTAGCTGTTAGAGGCTAAATTGCTTCACCTCATTTTGAATGCAGAATGGATTTATAACTCCTGTCTGTCTCATTTTTAATTGATCGTAATTCTTAAATCCTGGTGATGTTGATGAAGTCTCATGTCTCCTGAACTCCTCATTGTGCAAACATCAATAACATGGAAGTGATTGGACTCCTCTAAGGAACAAACAAATGTTGATTTAAAGATGAAATACTCCACAGCTCTGGAACACAATCGATCATGAATATGTTTACATTTACACCAATGAGGCTGCAACATATTAACCGTCTGACTTTTTTGTCATTATTCTTGATTTCTCCTTGCCTCTTAAGTATGTACAGTATATGGCTGCATTATGAAAGCAGAAGAATGTTGCTACATTCTTCAAGGATGATACAAACCGAACCATATTTGGAGTGTGTGTTGTGTCGTTACAGTCGTGACCAACTCTTCGTGACCCCGTGTCCATGGAGTTTCCTTGGCAGGAATACTGGAGTGGTTTGCCAGTTCCTACTCCAGGCACCTACAACACCTGGTATTCCCTTGTGGTCACCCATCCAAGTACTAACCAGGGCCATCCCTGCTTAGCTTCTGAAATCAAGCGAGATCATATGTGCTTAGGGCATCTAGGCAGCTATATTTATTTATTTATTTATTTATTTTATTTTATTTATATACCGCTCCATCTAGCTACATGGCTACTCTAGTCTCCTGAAATAAACAGAGTTTCAGTTAATAATAGTGCAGCCACATGAAGTTAAAGAAGAGTATATAAATTAAAATGAACTCATACTATAGGTGCTACTGCTCCCCAGATGTTTTCCCCTTCTCAAAATTCCATCCTTCCCCCATCCAAGATTGGGAGCACTTTTAACAAGTGTCAAATATTTAAGAAGCAATCTTCTATTCTTCTGTTATATACTTCAGTACTATTAATGTCACAGAGTGAGTCATTGAGACGGCAAGTGCCACTAATGAGAGAAGGTGGATTATTTGGGAACTAGCAGCTATTATACTCTGTGAATCCCTGCACTTCCACTGCACACTGGAGGAAAGTTAACCACAAAATTGCAAAACTGTATAACATTGTCTGGGCCCAAAATATAAAAAAGATAAAATAGAAATAATTGCTCAATGTTGTTTCCATTTGCCTCTGAGACAGACTGTACTACCAAAAGGTCAGACTCCATAGTGGAATTTATAGATGAGCTTTCCATTAAGTCCCACAGATTTTTCTTTTAGAAAAGCCGTTGTCTTGTTAATCATGGACACAAGGCCTGATCATAATAAGTATCACCCACAAGTTAATTAGCTAGTAAAACATTCTGTGTACATAAACATCATTTAACTTAATTGCTACCTATGCAATCAAGCAAAGAATAGCTCACAGAATGAGATGGTTGATTGCCTTCCTTTGCCCATGAGATCCTTGTAAAAATATGAGGTGTGAAAACGAGGAGAAACATTTTACAAAGATCACTTTGCAAAAAGTGTTGTTCTAGGTTCTACAGATGTGCCAATATTTGTGATTCTTAGCTCAGCAAGTTAAGCATCCAACTTCAGAGTCAGAGTCGGGAGCTCAGTCCCCACTGTGCATCCCGGAAGGGCCAGCCTGTGTGGCCTTGGGTAAGCTGCTCCATCCCAGGATGTCCCCAGAAGATGGGAACAGTATACCAGTTTTGAGTACTAGAAAGGATCACTATTATTATTATTATTATTATTATTATTATTATTATTATTATTATTATTATTATTATTATTATTATTATTATTATTAAATCATCACACAGCAGACAAGATAACTACGCTGGATTTTGTATTACAAATCATGAATCAAATGCTTCCCAAGCGTTTAGGACTACGTGATGTATCGGCGAATTGGTGGCTTTCTGCAGCTGACTAATGGTGATTTTTTATTTTATTTATTTATTTATTTATTTATTTATTTATTTATTTATTTATTTACTACTACTACTACTACTACTACTACTACTACTACTACTACTACTACTACTACTACTACTACTACTACTTGTTGTACATTCAACTTAGGAGCATTTGCAAAGCTGTTGGAGTAAAAGAACCAGCAGGTTTCAGCTGGGAGCAATAATAATTTTCTCAATCCAAAATTTAAACCTAATTCCCAAATAAAGTACTCTCACTTAATCATTGGGATTTACATACTATTAACTCAAGAACTGGTTCAGTATATTGCTCTGGTTGGGAATAGTAATTGGATTTAGGCCAACATATTTCAAACAATCAAATAAATCTTGGGCAGGATCACGAGAAACACAGAGAGAAAGTATAACGGACCTAGGGGTGGCAAAGGACTAATGGACATTATTGACAGCACAGTGGTACCTCCGATAATGAATTTAATTCATTCTGCAAGGCAGAATTATCTGAAATGTGGTTTCCCATTGAAATGAATGGAAAATGGATTAATCCGTTTTGGAGGTCTGAAAAAAGGCAAAAAAAGCTGAGGATTTTTCATATCTCTTTATAAAGTCACTTTAAAGGCTTGCAATGCTGGAACATACACACTCCAAACACCCCTCTGCAGTGCAATGCAAACATGAACAAAAGAATCCAGCAAGATTACCCCAGCCTTTTCCCACCAAAAATGCAATGGAAAGGAGTACAAACATCAATAAAACCAAGCTCCAAAAAACCCCAAAAGGTCGTTCCCACCAAATACACAGAAAAAAGCCAGAACGATTCTCCGCAAACCCTTTCTCAGCTCACCCCTCCATTTTGCAATGGACAGCAATGGAAAGACAGAAAAAAGCCAGGACTCTCTCAGCAATCCCCTCCACACTGCAATGGAAAGCAAAGGAAACAGACAGGGAAAAGTGAGGAATGCTCAGCTCCCTACCTTTCCAAGTTCCAAAAGGTACAAATCCCTCAGCAAAAATTGTCCAGAATGGCTCCAAAACACCATGAAACATGCTCTAATATTATTAATATTTATATTTAATTTGTTTTCAACATTCTTTCTTAGTTTTTCCAAACAATTTATAGTCATGAGACAGCAAGCAAGTGTGTATAAGGCTACAAATTGCACTTTATTATTGTCACATTAAAAATACATTGTAAAATCCAGTGTTTAGTCCCTGGCAGAGCAGATTCCACAGCCAGGTATGTAAGCCATGATGTGGATGTGGACTTCTACACAACTTCTTTTGTAAGTTTTGGCATTTTGTCTGTATACTATATGGTCTATGGAACTCCCAAATGAATCATCTGAGTTTCCGTTATTTCTTATGGGAAAATTTGCTTTGATATAAGAGTGTTTTGGTTTACAACCATGTTTCCATGTATCCCCCCCTTCTTTCTTAAAATATATATTTTAGTGATGGATCAGAAAAGGGATGCAGTGTTTCTTTCTTTCTTTCTTTCTTTTTCTTTCTTTCTTTCTTTCTTTCTTTCTTTCTTTCTTTCTTTCTTTCTTTCTTTCTTTCTTTCTTTCTTTCTTTCTTTCTTTTCTTTTCTTTTCAGCTTGTCAGTTAGTTTTGTCCTTTTTCCAGTTCCTTTACAGCAGCCATGGAGTTATTTGGTTTTTCATTAGGACTATTGGTCCTATTGCAATATTTATATTTCTTTCTACAAAAGTTACCTTTCTACTTTTGATAGCACACCTCCTGACCCTGTGTTAATCTGATAAACCTTTCAGGTTAGTGTTAAGTCTGTTCTGAAACAAAAAGGGGAGGAAACAGTCACAACAGCAGAGAAATGAATGTTACACTTCTGCATAAAAGGAGGAAGACACCGACCAGTGTTAACAGCATGATACCACTGAAAACTGTACTGCCCGGGAAGTGCACCAAGGAGAACAGGATCATTTGTCTTATCAGTATGAAGTGTGACAGCTATTTTAGCAGTATGCCAGGACCCTGCCTGTCATGGAACCCAAATGTGAAGGGTTAAATGCTGGAGAGCAGCAGGAGGAGCCTTGTAGTTCAACTCAGCAGGCAGCTGAGACTGAGGACGCAGCTGAGGGCACATCTCCTCCTCCTATAAGGGCTAGGAGCAGGATCCTGCAAAGGAGAACTAACAGGAGAGCTAGGGAAAGGATCTTTAATGATAGGCGTAGAATTAGATCTGAAAGCCCTGAGTTCTAGCAGGAGCCTTGCCAGAGATATGGGTGTGCTCCCTGTTTTAGGATAAAGCTAGCAAGTTTACCCTGAACCCTCTGTGGGAGCAACGTGTCACTTACCTTGCCACCACGTTCTTGTGTGTTATCCTGACTTTGTTTCCTGACCTTGGACCGGCTTCCTGACTACGATGTTTCTCTGTTTCCCTTGAACTTGGCATTTGGCTCTGTAAGTTATTCTGGATTGACTCACACTGTACTTTGTACTTTATCTGGATTACAACTAAAGTTCCTGGCAAATAACTGAACTTGGCTTGCTGTGTGTTCTGTGTGCGGGGCTTGACACAGTAGAAGCCAGAAGGGACCAAGCTTTAAAAACTTCTAAGCAACCCAATTCAATGCAATGTTTTTCTTTTGTGTAGCTGCACCCTACGTAGGCTTATCTTGTTGTAGAACCCAGCAATAATCATAATACAGTCACCCCCCTGCCATTTCGCAGTTCAGGTACTGAGGTCCCACTACATTGTGGGATTGCAGTACCTGCACCTCGGAGCTGCACAGGGGGTGGCGGGGGCAATCGGGTCACTCTGCGCCACCCACACGCGCTCCTCCAAGAAGCCTTGGAGCCGTGCAGGGGGGTGGGCGTGGGGCGATCGGGTCGCTCTGCACTGCTCCCCACGCTCCTCCGAGAAGCCTCGGAGCCACAGGGGGCAGGGGGGCGATTGGGTTGCTCCACGCCACCACCCCCCCGCACTCCTCTGAGAAGCCTCGGAGCTGCACAGGGGTGGCGGGGGCGATCAGGTCGCTCCACACCGCCCCTGCATTCCTCCGAGAAGCCTCAGACAGGTGCACAATTGCCCCCCCGCTTCCTCATATCGTAGATTTTCATGAAACGTGGGTGAGGTGGGTCCCTAACCCCCACAATCGGCGGGTGGTGAATGTAATGGTATTACAATAAGCTGGGAAGATAGCAGATTGATAAAAATGTGGAAGAACATGGCCTGATAAACGTCCTCCTCTGAGACTCTTGGAAATTCTGCTGGATCTCCACACTGTTCTTAGTGTGTATAGCTTTCTTCCTCTCTATAGATTCTAATGAGGGATGCTGATGTGGTCAAATTACAAGCAGAATTGTTTCAAAACAGCTGCATTAGGAATTAAGAAACATACATAAAGGATTGGTAGGTTGCTTCTTAAACAGTGTGTTCATGAGGGGACATCCAATTTTCAAGCCAAATTAGTGCAAATCAAAAGTATTTTATTAAAAATAAAATGAAAGCTCACACAAGTCTGTTATAAAAACTCTTTCTTATATTATTGAGTGTATAATATGCAGAGATCTCGTCCAATACATACAGGGTTGCTTTTGTAAAGCTGCAGTTATTCTCAATATAACATACTTTAAATAACATTAAAGTGAGGAGTCTGTGTGTCCATCAGAATTGACACAGGGCCCTTAAATAGCACTGCTGATAAAGGACTGTAATTTCTACTCCTGAATTGAAAGTGCATGAAATTCATAGAAACAGCGATAGACCATTCTAAGGAGTAAAAGATGTAATGCATTGCAAAATGGTTGTTTTCTCATCCCATGACACCTTCCCCTTCCTTTCTCCCTGGGATTCCAGACTGATTTGTCCAAAACATGAACATGATTTCTAACCATGTGGGAATGAGGGGGAGTAACTTATGGGGAGGGGAGAGAGAGTTTGAAGTGGTAAGAAGACTAATGAGAAACATTTTCTACGTTACACGTATAATGGTGGTGGTGACAATTAACACACCTGATCTACAGAAAAGCATCAGGGGATATCCTGTAGAATATCTGCTGATACTAGTTGTGTGCTTTAAAGTCCTTGGGGAAAAAAAAATGACATTCTTCCACGGTCTCTTTGTCTCACCATCTGCCAGTTGCAGTTTGGACAATCATGTCCCTATTTTCCAGAGCTAGCATAAGACATGATGGGATGAAGAACCTATCAGTCCCTTCTCCATTTCTACTCCATTCCCAATTAGCACTGACAATATAAGACATCTCATCTGCTCCAGGCCTTTACAAGGTCTTTGAAGAAATTTATTATGGGTAGGGAGGAGAAAACTGTGTCCATTATTCTTTCTTTTACAGCTGAATTTTAAAAAACCTCATATTACTGTATTATTCTCCTAAGTAAGCAGTTCATGATTTTTGGAACATTATTTTTTAAAAGGAGCCAAATTGCATTTTAATCCATTTGCAATAGCCACCTTCTGCAGATATAGCAGTTTCATGCTTAGAATACCATCTGCTCTAGAGGTGTTAAATAGGATGTGTCTCTTCAAAAAAAAAAAGATTTAAAGCTAAATTTAATAAACTAATTCAACACTGAAGTGATTGACTGCACATGAGTTCAAGCCAAGACTTTTAAGTGATAAGCATTCAAAGCCCTTGACCTGGATAGATGGATCTGTTACTTTCAGACACTTTCACATTCTTTTTACTTAAAACCCTCAAATTCTATCTAACTATGAAGATGCACAAGAACTTCCATTAAAATGAAGCAAAATTCTCCTCTATCCCTATCCTTAAGGTTGCCATGGAGATTGTCCATGGTACCTGGACTTTGTGGTGATGTCATCAAATACTGTTTAAAATTGCTTTAGAGATTGGGGAAAGTCTGGGTGGTGGTATCTGAGAGAACTGAGGGGATGCAAACTAGGCAAGACAATTGTTTTAAAGAATATTGTTCTCTAAAGTTCTCTCTCATTAGTCTAAATCTTAAAGTTCTTGAAATGCTATATTGTGCAATATTTAAGCAATATCTGCTGCTTTAAATGACAGTACCTACTGTCATTTCCAAAAGAACAGTGGTAGAGTTGGTCTCTGGGTCTTCTAAGCTCAAAACATCAATGCGAAGAGAGAGCTCTTGGATTAAATCATGGTGTAGGCAAACCAGGAACTTCACCGTACACTTCCTGTTCCTCCAAATGCCACCTCAGCAAATAGATGTGATACTTCAGGAGTGGACCATAACCAGGCAAGATAGTGGGAACAGTACTGTATACAGAAAGGTTGGATGCAATAGCAACAGGTAGCCCTGCTTGTAATGTTGACAGAAGGACAGCAGGGGGTGAAGATACAAAGTAGAGCATCTCTTCTGATCTGCCAACAAAGCTAAATGGTCACTTGGTTCCATTTTTCTTTGTTAGGGATAAAGCCATACAGTATGAATGGATGATGTAAAACTTAAGTTTTCAGGAATTTCCAGAGTGGTAGGTGCTTCAGCGTATGGTCAGATGGGGTTTGCTCCACAGCTTGATCCCAGTTAGGGACAGGCTGGTTCACTCCTTTTGTCCAAAGCTACATAACATACCAGCAGTCACAAACCAGCCCATCCTTGTTCCATCCCGACTTACACCTCTTTGGATCCTTGTTAGAGCCTACTATTTTGTGTTTTTATTTTATTTTGTTTTGGTTTTGGTTTCATTTAGGATTCCTATCTTTTGGTTTGGTTCTGTCATGTGCAAAATCACCAGGATTGAACCAAAGAAAAATACTTAATCTGTCCCTTTGCTTATGCCATCTCATAATATTATGAGGGAAATGAAGCAAAAGGTTTTCCTTCTGAATGATGTATCACATCAAGCCGTCAAAGGACTTAAAACAATGGCAGCCCTGCATCATCTGTCTACCCTTGAATTGTGTTGTGGTTGATCCTTGCATATCGGCACAAGGATCATCTTAACAATATCAAAGTGACCCTGTTTAGTGCAATCTGACCAAATTAAGGCCCAGATAATTTGACTGCCCAGTCATATCTTCAGTCTGTTGAAGCGAAATGAGTGATTGTTTTTCATGAACTACAGCACATCTCATAATATAGGTTGTAGGCTAGAAAAATAGTGTCAAATAAAGCATGCTTCTTTTTAGGGTTCCACAAGAATCTTTGGCCAGAATCTTTTTGCAATTACATATTTACATGGTAGCGGTCATAGAAGCGATAGGAGGCATTCTGCTGCCTTACAACACCTAGCAGTCTTCTCAGGCACCTGATTGGTGATGCAACTGCACTTGAAATCTAAATCTGGCAAATTATGAAAACTGTGCCATTCTATTGTACATGCAGTGTTTTTCAGTAGGATTTTGACCTTGATGTTTTTACATTCTGAGCAGGTTGATTACTTTTGCTCCGTCTCAATATATATGAGCAGCATGACACGAGACTAGCCTTGAACAGAAATTAATTCCAGTCACTTAAGATGATTTCCAGAGCTGCAACTCAAGGATGCTTATATGGCAGTAGGTTCAACAGAATTTATTTATTTATTTATTTATTTATTTATTTATTTATTTATTTATTTATTTATTTGACTTTTATACCACCCATCTAGCCCTGGGGCTACTCCAGGCGGTTTACAACATAAAATTGCAATATAGCAACAATAACACATTTAAATAACAAAAATACAAACAACATAGTATAAACAAATTATAACTAAATAATTCATCAACAATAAGCTAAAATAAAATTAAAATAAAAGTAAAAGTAAAACACGGGAAATAATTCCAAGTAAAGTTGCTTAGCTTTTCCATTTGTACAAGACTAACAGATCAACACATGCCAAACCACACATACTGAGCAAAGTTTAGTTTACCCATGGAACAGAACATGGAGGCAGACTACCAAGATTGTCACATTTTGAAAACAAAAATGTCCCTAAAAGTGGGGAGAAACCACTCAGCATGGTAGGCAATGGTTTCAACCTGCTATTCACCTCTGGTATACTCTGTTTGTTTGTTGTTTCTGAGATCTACCTATACTGGAAACTGTAAAAGTTAAGTATTCTCAGCCCTTTCAACCTGTTGCTGTAAAGTCCACTTATCACCGTCTTAAGTTTTTTTCTTCATCTTGGTGCAGGAACCACCACATGTACAACATCTTCTGTCTGTGGAGATTCTCAGTCATCCAGGTGAGGTTATCACCTGGATGACTAATGGGAAAGTTTGCATAGGTGTGACTTTCACACATACCAGGTCATTGTCCATTTGACAAGCCTATTCAGAACAGGTGGAGCAAAACCAATGTGAGCCATAAACTGGAAGCCTGCCACCAATTTTTCTCAGACTAAAGAAGACCCATGAGTATTGAAACATTTCTATCCCACAAGAAAAGAAGTCCAGTTGTCCTGACTCAACTCTGAAACATATTCCAATCTACATTCAATGTGTCAATGTGTTTTAATTAGGTAGGGGCCCAGACAGTACCTTTCTGGCAGAGTTTGAGAAATGTACCATCTTAGACTACAAGTGACATAAATCCCAAGCCATTCAGATCATGCCATGCTGGTTGAGGGATTCGGGGAGTTGTGGTCTTGAAAAAATAAATTTCCCAAACTATTATTTTCTGGATATTTCTAAACATGCTACTTAGAATGGGAAATCAGAGGTCACTTCTCCAAAGTGCTGTTGGTGGCCTATTGGTAAGCCAGCTGATGTCTACAATAACTGACACACACACATAGGGTTGGGGGAAAAGATGGCACAAATTAATTGATCACAGTAACAGTTATTCTGGCCAAGGTTTGGGTTGGATCCAGCTCATCGAGGGATCCGAGTGCCTCTCAGTGTCCATCACCATCTCCCTTCAAGACCACTGGTGTGGCACTTCTCGAAGCCATGTGGACATTATGCCACTTTGCAGCTCCTCTGACATCCAGAGGCAGGGGTCAAATGTCCACCCACCCCCCACAAGCTAGGACAGACAAAGGCTGATACTTCACATCCCTCTTGCTGCAGTTCGCGGCCCCGCTGGAGACCAGTTCGAAGGAACATAACCTCACATCCTTGGGGGGGTCAATCCAAGTTCACCCCAACCACGCCCCCTGAACTGCGCTCCAAGCGGGGTGAGAGATTCCCGTCCTGGAGCTCGGGAATCTTTTCAATCCACTTCTCGCTCCGTGCTGAAAACCGATTTCAACACGGAGGCAAGTTCACCTCAGCTCGAGGAAGGACGTGAAGTAACCACCAAAGTCCCTCACCCCTGATAAGCAAACAGAGTTTTCCTCTCCACCTGGACATGCAGGTCTATTCCTGATGCCTGATTACCATTGGCTCCATCTCAATAGCTGCAAAAAATGCCTATAAGTAGTGACTACAAACATCAATGTCAACAAATCAACATTTCCCATTCTTGTTCCTTTCTAACAATGTTATCAACTCAAAGGGTAGGAGGGTTGGGTGACGTTTCCAGACTCCCAACCCCAGCGTAGTTAGTGGACTGGAGTGAAGCCTCCACATTCCAGGTCTGCTGACTGCTTACCCATACATCAGCCTCTAGCTGACCTATCAGGGCCAGCCACCAGTGCAGGAATTGCCACAGGTCCCTTCCCTTCATTCTTCATGGCTATCATGTGGTGACTGCCATTTTGAACTGGCCTGGGCTGCCTGAACAGGACTGCAGTGCCTGTGCCAGCATCATTGTGGACCCAATTAAGTCTGGGTCCCATTCGTCTCTGTCTCACTGGGGATTGTGAAAATCATATTCATTAAGTCTTCTTAGAGACTGACTGACCTTTAATTCCATGTGTGTTCTCTTGCTAAAGAATTCCTGTCTGTCTGCAACATAATTAAATCTGAGAAATCTTGGATGAAAGTTTGGTTGCTCCAAAAATATTATGTATCAAGCCATGATTATTATTCCACCCACTCCCGTACATTACATTAGTATATTGCTAGATAAATGTGACCTGTCAAGATGCCTAACATCTTGATAGAGCCTGATAAATATTTAGAATTACTGGTACATCAAGATTACTGCCTTTATATAAGCAAAGGAAGTGGGAGATACATACTCCTTCTCTGGGCAGCATAGAGATCAACAGTCAGAGACCATTTTGTCATTCCCTAAATTACCAATGAACTGAATTAATCTTCAGTTAGAGGCACTGGTTCAGAACCTCCTTGCTATCATAATTTGATCTGATAATTCTCTGTAGGCAGGCCTGAACTGACATGGCAGATTGAATGCAATAATGTGAAGGACCAATTATAGTTCATAAGTACAGTATAAGGTATCCACAGGGGACTGCTGTCAGAAGATCAAGTATAGCTGGAAGCTCATTAATGCCAAGAATTTATAAGGCCACCTGGTTTCAATGGAGTTAAACATGAAGCTGTGGGAAATCATAAATCATGTCCTAGAGTCAAGGATGGGAACACAAACCATCCCCTGAAAACAAGGCCAAATAAAGGACAAAAGCAGAACCTGCTACAAGATTTTTCAAAACAGTTGTAGCTGGAACAATGGTACCATATGCCATCTCCCTTGGTCTTCCTTGTTCACTTTAATGTATTGCGATATCTGGGGATAGGGAGGAGAATTAATTTTCCCAGTAACAACACATTGTTGTGAGATAACTTGGTTACTTCATAAAATATTGTAAGATGGCTTGGTCATTAATGGGACATTCAGTCACAGAAGCTTTATGAAAGACCTGCTGTTAGTCAAGATGAACTATTTTGTGTGTATATATATATGTATGTGAGGAGAGAGAGAGAGAAAGGGGGGGAGGCTTTGACTTTAGTGACATGGCTACAGACTATAAGGACAAAACCTATACTTCAAAATATCCTACAATACCCATTTCAGAAGGATAATGAAATAAAAGACTACTTGATGTTTGTTTATCAGGCATATACAAAAGATAAAAATGTGCCACCTTAAAAACCTAACCGCTATTTTTTAATATGAGCTTTCATGGACAGGTTCACTTCTTCACATATAAGAATGGGACTTCATGGCAAATACTTATACATTTATACATGGGACCACTGCCATAAGAGATTTTTTTTAAAAAAGAAAAGACTGTTGTTGTTTTCTGGGCACAAACTGTGGATATTGCGGCATTTACACCTGAAAATAGCCTTTAAAACCCCTGTTGACCTTCAGTTCCCCTCTCAGGAAGCATGCTTGTTGTTTTATATGAGAAAAAAGGGATGGTATCAAGGTAACATAAGAATTAAAACAACAAAGAGATGTAGCAGCTATAATTAATGTTTATTAGGGAGTGTGGCTGCCATCAGGTGCTGGAAGGTGAGACAAGAATGCAGAGTCCCTAGTAAGGATGGTTTTTTTGCATTTGTTTATTTTTTCCAGTACAGTTTCAGCACAACACATGTGTGGCCCAACAAGTCTTTGGCTGATTCTTCACGTCCATCTCATCGCTGTTTGCGGTCCCGCTGGGGACCAGTACGAAGAAATCTAACCTCACGTCCATTGCGGGACGAAGGGAGTTCATCCCGACCATGCCCCCTGAACTGTGATCTAAGCGGGATGAGAGATTCCCCTCCCTGGCCTCAGGAATCTCCTCATCTCACTTCTCATTCTGATATGAGTGCCCATGAAGTAAGGCTCATCATGCAACACGCCATTCTCCATCTAGTGGAAGGAGTGCAAAGTGCCATTTGCCAGTACATTCTCTATGGAGTCAGCAATGCAGTACAGAGAGATTAAAAGACAAATGCCTCAAACTTAGCTCCGTAATGCATTGAAGGCAAGGCTTTAGAAAATCGAAACATCGAAAAATGGGAGGCTGGTTAAAAAATAAAATGGAGAAAAAAGGCATGAAATTTCACATCTCACGAGGATGTGCAGAAACAGTCGTGCCAGTATCATCAATCATGCCCGTGCGTACACAGGAACAGGGACAGAACCGCAAGAAGACCACGTGATCGCAACCAACATCAACATGCAACAAACTTCCTCCCAGGACAAGAGTGGATGTGAAGTAACCATATTAGTGGCAAAGATGAAGAAAGTGGGTGGAGCTTCTCAAATTACATGTTAGCTCCAAGGGATTAGGGGACTGGTAGTTTTTTTTGAGAGCCATTCAATGAAGTCTAATGAACAAAGAAACTACAGCTCCCATGTAGTAAGTAGAGATGGGCACGAATAAAAAAATGATATTTCGTTTATCGTTTGTCGTTTGGAGGGTCCGTTTTGGTTCGTTTCTGTTTTTCGTGAATTTTTGCAAAAAAATTGTTTTCATTTTCATTCGTTTCATTACCGTTTCCATTTATTTCATTTTTTGTGATTTTTTTTAGCATTTAAAGCAGTTCACTGTATTGCAGTAATGGAAACGAAACGCACGACAAAAATTCCGGTGTTTCTGTTCGTTTCGTTTCATTTTGGAGACAAAATTTGTTTGTCATTTCGTTGTCTAACGAAACAAAAAAACAAAAACAGAAATGAAAAATTGTTCATTTCGTGCCCATCTTTAGTAGTAAGTACCGCCCACTTTCTTCCTCTTCAAGCTAGTAGCTGTCACAGCAGAGAAGAACTTCATGAGCCTCATGTGCTGAAACTCCTCTAGGGAGTTGAATTATTTTAACTACATCTGCCAGAATTCTGGCTGGAGGAATTTCTAGTGAGTTCTGGGAACTATGGTGAAAAAAGACTCTACCTACAGTGGAGAACATCTACATTTGACAATATTAAAAGTGTTTACAAACTTGCTTTCTACCATATTCAGTATATATGGGCTACCCTCAGATGCAAAATTCTCCTGACAGCCAAGGCTAATTCAGGTGACTGATGGACAGTTCCCTCAGGAATACTTAAGCTATTCTAGACAGTTTTGTGCTTCTTGGCTCAATGTAAGAGACACCTTTGGTTTATATGTGCCTATTCTACCATCTCCTTGAAGAAGGCTTGCAATGTAGATCAGTTACCACCACCGACTAACTTTGTTCCCACTAGCACAGCCTTGGGTTCAGTAGGGCAGGTTTCTACAACAGGAAAAAAACTGCATGAAGCCAAGATGGATTGTTTCTGCATGAACCCAGCTTCAGCCGAGGCTGCTGCTGCTACTACTACTACTACTACATCATTTGCTTCTAGGAAGAAGGGGGAGGATCCACATCTGAAATACTAAGTTCTATTTTCTGGTCTGTAATAGGATGCCAGCTACTTATAGGTGACCCACAATTTACATGGACTGACATTGAAATTTTTGAGTGAGATACCACATCCGATAAGACCTGAAGTTGACCCAAAAATGTTGGGGTGAGCAACTTGTGGCCCTACAGATGTTGTTGGATTACAACTCTCAACATCCCTTCGTATTAGCTATGTTATCTAGAGATAATGGAAATTGCAGTTGAGCAACATCTGGGAGACTAAACGTTGCCCAGCCCTGATTTATCAGAAATAAATGGGTTATAAAAGGGAGAATATTTCTTAGAAGGCATTCCCTATTCAAATTAAAATTTAGCTTCTGTGGCAAAAAAATAATTACACTCACTGTATAACATAGAACTCAAAGTATAAACTATGAGTGAAGCAAATTTCGGCAAGAGCTCTCTCATGCGTCCTTAACAGCTGGTACAGCTGTCACAATTAACTACAACAATGCTGGGATGCACAGCAAGAAAGGAGGGATCCTTTCCAACTAACCATGTTTACACTCATCCTTTCCAACTAACCATGTTTACACTCATTCTTTGCAAAGAAGGTATATTTGAAAACAGCTGCTAGTCACAGCTGTGGCAGATATTTTCTTATACCAACACAGGGTGTGTCCACATGTGTCTACATGCTTAAATGGCAGTATTTCATCCCAGCAGTAACATACTTCACTTTTATATTTTGTTCTCTATCATTGCTGTGAAGTATTTGTGTTTACTCTAGCACAGCCCTATCTACTGGGTTGGAATACTCACATCAAGGTAATGGAAAAGTGAAATATTGGCATTCCAACAACAGAACTGAAGGGATATCATGCTGCCTGAAGCTTCAGAAAAGCAGGAAATTGGAGGTGTAAGATGACATGTGAACTGATGTAGTTTTCAAAGCAGTATCCCGATTAGTCTGTACAAGAGTATCAAAGCAAAAAATACAGTAGCAAAAACAGAAAAATAAAGAAGACAAAAACGTTGCGGCTCCTTAAAGACTGCTATATTGTTAATCGTTACTCTTACATTTGAAGAAACAGATTTGATCCATATGTCTTCTTGGATCAAAATCCATTTCCTCAAATATAAGAGTAAGACTACATGTCAAACACATTGGGGGCCAAGGACACAGGGAGTTTTTATTGTGCTGTTGCTCCTAAGTCCTTAAAGATGGCTCATTCTCTCTCTCTCCCTGTTTTTTCTACTGCATATATTACCAGCCAGACAAGCAGGCAGGTGAACAGGCAAGGAGCACAGTGGGTGGGTGGGATCAGGCTGGCTTGGAGACACTTCAGAGCCAAGGGCACCAGGCTAGCCTTCTTTCTCTTTCTCCTCCATTGTCCAGCCAGCCAGGCTGGGTGCATAAAACACCTGATGAGGAGATGAGGTAGCTCAGCTTCTCCACCTGCCCACCCAGTGACTCCTTCCCAGTCAGGACAGCCTCAGTGGTGAGAGAAGCCAGCTTTGCCTTGCTTTTCCTCTGACCCTTGCATCCCACCTGTGGCCGGGCTCTGGCTGTCAGCAGTGGGAGGCAATAGCAGTGTAGGGCAATAGTGCGGGCACATCTCACCATCCACAGATAAGTGAATCCATGGATGGGGAGTCAGCGGATACGGGGATCCTACTGTACCAGCATGCCTGCAGAAGAAGGGATTGATAAAAAAATTTCTGAAATATTCTTCAACTGAAAAACCTTGAAAAGCTTCATGATAAATTAGAATTGACTTGATGGCACTATTATAAATGGTTTAAGAACTATTGACTAATATTTAATCTGTTGAGATAGGTATCAAGTATATGTATATATTTCATCTCAGCTACCTCCCTCTGGATCCTTGTCCTGTAGACCTTTTTACCTTATTCTCCCTCATCCAGGTGACAGTTGTCAGTGGGAGGGTGGAGGCTGCTGACTTACTGTAATGCTCTAGTCCTGCTAAGAGGTGGAAGTCCACAGGAGATCCACAGATCAGCGGCCCACAGGAAGAATGTGAAACAGCCAGGATGCAGCAGGAATCCCTATCTCATAAACAGTGCTGTCCTGGGTTGGCAGATGTTCAGGGACTCTACTTCAGACAGGAATGCTGGTGCCACATACAGTGCTCAGAAATGGTTTACCAGTCCCTTCTTTTGGGGTACGTTATATCAGCCAATGATACATTTGGCCTGTGTTAGTTGGAACTGTGCAGCTTACCCAAAGCTACAAAGGCTGGTTATAAGGTCAGAAGTAGTAGGGTAGTAAACATACTACTGTCAGATTTTAGTATGTGTGTGCTTACACACATATACTATGTCATGCCAAAAAACCATCAGAACATACTGACACAATATAACAGATTATATTTAAATGTGAATAACATTTTTTAGGATGCCATGGTGTAAGACCCCTGCCAGGGCTGGACTCAGATACCAAAGGATTAAGGTCAGGGGAACTTGCAGGTGACTCTGCAGACCCTCCAGCAGCTGACTCCAATAGTGATTTATCTGCGTCAGGAGAGTCCTCCCCTCCCTGGAGAGCTGTCAGCTGTAGAAAGCAAAAACTCACAGCTAAGCAAGAGGAGAGACAAACTATTGGAGACTTGGAAGCATTTACCTTCTGATAGCTAAGTTTTAGCAGAATGAGTGTTTAAGGGGATGGGTTGTGCTCTCTTGGGAATATAAATCAAGTATTCATGGGTCAGACTACCTTCATGGGAGCAACAAGTTGCTAAGGCTTGCTCTCAATCTTGTGCCTTTTTGTTGGATTCCTGAACCCTTGTTTCTGCTGGACTCCACATTGGATCCTGGCTCGACCTTGGATTTTATCTCTTGGCCCTGAATTCTCCTGCTCCTTGGACTTGGACCTAAGCATCTGTTGCATATCGGTTTTCAACTTTTCACCCAGTGCATTGTTAGTCTGTGGAACTCCCTGCCACAGGATGTGATGATGGCATCTGACCTGGATGCCTTCAAAAGGGGATTGGACAGATTCCTGGAGGAAAAGTCCATCACAGGTTACAAACCACAAGGAAAATGTGTAATCTCCAGGCTTAAAACCAGGGTACTTCAAGGGCCAGATGCAGGGGAGTGATGTCAGGAGACAGATATCTAGTCTCATGCGCTCCAAGACACATCTGGTGGGGCCACTGTGAGATTCAGGAAGCTGGACTAGAAGGGCCTTTGGCCTGATCCAGCATGGCTCTTCTTATGTTCTTATGACCTTGTATCTTGGATTTTGCTCAGTTATCGGACTTGGCGTGTGTCTTCGCTACCTACATTTGGACTCTGTTAACCCTGAACCTGCTGTGCTGTGCTTTATCCTGAGTTCTCTGGACTTCATCTGTGTGTGAGGCTTGGCACATTGCTTCATAAATAAAATTGGACAAATTTTTTGCTCTATAAAGGAAAGAAATAACAACAAAGACAGCTTTGTCTTACTTAACAGCTTCTCAAATTGCAACAAACATTTACAGATGGCAATTGTCCTTAAAGTACAATAATAGAAACAGACTTCTGAACCACTGATGTTCACTGATTTAGGAACACAAAGGGCAATTTCATTTGCTTTGCTTCTGTCTCCCACAATTAATCTGGATGTGTGCCAAATCAACTCAGCAATAATTCAGTCAATCTGTTTCGGCTGTAATACATGGCAATTTGGGGCAAGTGGCTGTTTTTGCCCTGGCAGGCTTTAATTTTCTCAAAAACTAAAGCATGGGAGCAAATGCGCATGAACCTGACTATGTGATACGATAATATTGATGTTTAAAAGGCATAGAAGAACTGGTCTAATCTTTCAGAGAAACTCTTACTATGGGACAAAATAGTTATCCTTTTTTTCCTGCACTGGTCAACCCACATCTGGATAGAGAACATGATCCTACTAATAGTTCTTCCATGGCCAGAATTGTCTGAAGAGGATGGATATTATTATCCTCTTTTAAAATTTCCATGTTGTCAGTTCCATCTAGGTCCCTCCATGCATCATGAAGCTACTGTGCTGGAGATGCTTTGCCTGCGTGCTTGGAAGAGCAAGTGCAGGCAAATGATGACAGATGACTTGGGACGGGAGAATCATAGAATCATAGAGTTGGAAGAGACCTCAAGGGCCATCTAGTCCAACCCCTGACATGCAGGAACCCCCATCACAGTACTTCTGACAGTCAGAAGGAGACTCCACCACCCTCCGTGGCAGCATTGGGAACATTGTGTGAGGCTGTTAAGTCTACACTCCCCCTGCCTTGGTCTCTTTCCAAGCCGTAAGGTGCCCTCCCACCTTCCCTGTGATTAAAAATGAGAGTAGCTGGGAGGTAGGGAATTTCAGTGGATATCTTGGGCCCCAGAGCACCTAGGGTCAGGAGGTTCTGCTGGAGATATTTCTGTAATTGGTGACTAAAGATGTGCTGTACAGAGGATAGCATGATTTGTGGCCAGGCAGGAACTCTACATTTGGGGAATGGTCTGGAGGTCAAGCAACTCAAAATTCGATCTCACACTACAGCAGGCCGTCTTGTGAAAGAAGAATTTAACTTTTAAATATTCATTGAAGCTGGGGCCCTAGTTAATCCCAAAACTGGTGTCTCAGTTCTTTATTCTGGGCTGAGCAGGCAATGTTCTCCTATTTCTTATTTCCTTCCTTCTAAGAACAGAGTCAAGACTAATTAGGTTGAGCTGGTTCACACTCTTGGGCCTTGCAACTAAGCCTGGCCAAATTTATCATTGGCTGATGTAAGGGCAAGCGCCCATCCTAGAATTTCTTTCTGGTGTCCTTGGGTAACCATGGGATCGGTGAGTAAAACATGATGAAAGCAGAATCTGGTTTTTGAATCTTTTAAAGTTTTGGCCTTCGAACCCTTTGGACTTTTAATTAAAAAGAAGGGAAAATACCTGATTCATGCTGGAGAATCACAGAAAAGCTGACTTTGAAGGAGTCTATAAGGCCATTGAGTCATATCCCCTGCTAGATGCAGGAGTTCAAATCAAAGCAGATCTTCATTTGCAATCCATCTAAACCATGACTCACTGGTTCTAAAGAAGCAGTTTGCCTTCAGGGAGAAAGCTGTTGAGCCCAAGGCTTTGCAGACCAACAAATCAAACCACGCTTTGACAGTGCACACTATTTCATTCAAATATTTCTTAGTTCTAGCTTTCATTTATATTGTATAAACCCAAGAGACTCATTTTAAAGACATGAGACAAACCATAGTATTATTGTAACCACAGAACAGGCCTCATTAGGTTCTTTGGGCTTAACTTACTATGCTTTATACTAAGATGAATACACCCCACCCTTAGTCACTACTAGAGATGGGCACGAATCAAAAAAATGATGTGTCGTTTGTCGTTTGGAGGGTCCGTTTTGGTTTGTTTCCGTTTTTCGTGAATTTTTGCAAAAAATTCATTTTGATTTTTGTTCGTTTCGTTACCGTTTCATTACCATTTATTTCAAATTTTTGTGGGTTTTTTAGCATTTAAAGCAGTTCACTGTATTGCAGTAACAAAAACGAAACACACAACAACATTTCCAGTGTTTCTGTTCATTTCATTTCATTTTGGAGACAAAATTCGTTTGTCATTTTGTTGCGTAATGAAATGAAAAAATGAAAACAGAAACAAAAAATTGTTCATTTTGTGCCCATCTCTAGTCACTCCCTTCCTTATATAAAAGTGACACAATTGAAAAGGAGAGCCTTTTGGTTTTGTGCCATCTTTCCTTATGATCAGTAGCGCCGAGAAACCACAGTTTTTGTTTGTGTGGAGAATCTCCATGTGGACAGAAAGCTCTCCTCTTCAAGATTTTCTGCATAAGGAAAGTGATAATGAAGAGGTCATGACTAGGTGCTGCTCAGTTCCCATGTTGCAGAACAAGATAAGTAGTGCCTGTTTTTTTTGGGGGGGGTCCTTGATTCATTTATTCATCACCCAGATTCGCCCATACCTTGATGTGGCCTTCCTCAGGACGGTGGTGCAGGCGTTGGTGATCTCGCGGATCGACTACTGTAACACCCTCTACATGGGGCTGCCCTTGATCCTTATCCAACTACTGCAGTGGTTGCAGAATACAGAATGTGGAGGCCAGGCTTGTCGTAAGTGCGAGCAGATATGCCCGCATCATCTCCATCCTGGCCCACCTGCATTGGTTGCCTGTTGATTCCCGGGTAAGGTTCAAGGTCATGGTTTTAGTTTACAAAACCCTCCATGGCTTGGGACCTATCTATCTGGCAGAGCGGATCTCCCAGAGACCAATCTCATCCCGGCCAACCAGAGCTTCATCTTCCCTTTGTCTTAGAGTGCTGACACTGAGAGAGGCCTGTAGGGCTTCGACCAGGAATCGGGCCTTTTCAGTGGTTGGCCTGGCCTCTTGGAACAAGCTGCCAGTTGAGATCAGGCAGGCGGAGACGCTGCCAGCCTTCAGAAGGGCCTTAAAGACCTGGCTCTTCAGGCAATGCTTTGGGGCCCTCTGAGCACACTGTAATTTTTTTTTTTTTAACCGCGGGCATCAGTTTTCTTGCCGGATCCTGTTATTTATCTTGTTATTTTTCTTTTAGTATTTTTACATGGTATTTGTATACTATTGTATTCTGTTAGGTCTTGACTGTTTATTATTGTTGGGGTTTGTTTTTTAGTTGGGTAGTCACTTTTGGGTGACGTCTGTACACCGCCTAGAGTTCCCTATGGGAAAATTGGGCAGTTAATAAGTATACGAAATAAATAAATAATACATTTTGTTGGTTGAGTCACTGTTTACCAGAGGAACAATCCTCCAAGACATGTGGATTAAAAACCTGTTAAAGAGAGTCTTGTTTTACAAAGTTTTTATCCACTGCCCATATGATGATATTTCATTTGTATGTGCCTAACATGAGTTGTCTTCTGTTGAACCCTGTGGTATCAGATAAGGAAAGATGAAAATGATAAATGATTATTTTCAGAGTCTTCTAAAACTATAAAGGAATATTGTGGAAAGACTCATTTTGTTTTTAAGAACAGCTAAATAACTTTTCTTCAAGCCACCATAATTAAAACACATTTCATTGGCTGACCAGTATCACAACCATACTTTTCAAAATTCCTTCTTCCATCTGGATCAGTTAACAAGTTTTTACTGCCACATAGTTGTTATAGCACTCTTTTGGTGACTTACAAGTGATTACAGTGTGCAGGATACACATTGCCTGCCCCTGGCAAGCTGGATACTCATTTTACCTACCTCTGAAGGATGGAAGGCTGAGTGAACCTTTTGGCTACTACCTGAAAGTGAACCCCAGGTAATGAGCACTATTATGGTTGCAGTAAAGCTGTTTACCCACCGTGCCACAAGGCTCTCTGCACTACGAGGCACAACCCTTTTAGTCTGTTAAAATGTGGATTGGTTTATTTGTTGATAATATTTGCACACTTCCTTACTGTGATAAGGATCGTGAAAAGCAAACATTGGCTCTGCTATGAGAATCATAGCACTGCTGCAACACAAAGTTAAATCATTACTTGCCTTAATCAATTCTGAGTTGCCAGGGTAGATTCTAATCTGGATGAAAGTCCTATAATGAGAATGGTGAAGAAGTAAATCCCTTCTGGAGATTTCCATCACCACTCATTCATTAAGCAATGACTCTTGCTTCTCATGCTTCAGATAAACTCCTGAAATTACAGCTTTCTGAAATTATTTGTAGAACCAGTTGGCTTTACTATATTCACAACTCTTATGGGCAATATATACATATTTTTCCACAAAAAGACTGTAAATGGAATATTAGAGGAAATATCAGTTATCAGTACAGTATTTCACATGATCTCCCAAAGTGTTTCTCCTATATGATGTCTCTAGTTACCATGCAGTTATGGATGATGAGGGGTTTCTATGTTTTCACCCTCATAGAAATGAATGATGCTTCCTTCCCCTTCAGATTTTTTTTATTACACCTATTTGTTGATGCTGCAACTCTCTCTTTCCATCCTACCACTTTCTGGAAATCCTGAAATGCCCATGTATGCGTAAGCAGGTATTATTTGCCTAAGTGGATAATATCATTGGAAATTATGGGGGTGCAAAATTGTTATGTTCTATTTTCCCTCCTTCCAGGTAAATGTAGGCAGTGTGTGTGTCTGTGTGTCTCTGTGTGTGTTTGGAGTGCATGTCTGATTCATGAAAACAAGGTGGAAGGAAGATATTGTGCAGCACACTGGGCATGGTAGGAAGCATATTTGTCACAGTACAATATGAAGGACCCATCTCTCTATGTGAAAGGTTTAAATTTCCCTTTCCTTAATTTCCTTGGAGATCTGTTTGGAAAAGTTTTCCTTTTTTTAATTGATGTAATTGCCTTATTTTTAAAAAATGAAAACACCTCTTACCTCAATTTTCCAAGTAAAGGCCAGATGTCTGTGGTTTAAAAAGCTAGCTGATCCCCAAAGGGATTTTTTTCAAAGGGGCGGGGGTCAATTTAAAGCAAAACAAAAAAGTTGTGGTTCATAATTCCATGAGCCCCCCACAACTCTTAGCAACACATACTTGGGAATATGAACATGACTGAGGAAGCATTTGAGAGCTCTGGGAAAGGAGGGCTGGCGGGGGGTTCACATTTTTTTAAGAAGGCGCCATTTATCGCAGTCCCAGTGGTAGTGATCCAGCAGCGTGTTTTTACTATTTTTTTACTATTAAGGCTTCTGCCCTTCAAATGTTCTGAGGCTCCCAAAGGCTTTCCCAAGGCTTTTCCTGGATCCCCAGGGAACCTTGGGATCAAAAAAGAGGAGGCCAGGAATCTTTTAATTTTCTTAAATTAAATCAAAGACTGGAGATCCCCATTTGAGTTAGTCTGGAAGTTAAGACATGAGAAGGGTGCACCAAAGTGATCATGTCTTAAGTGTAGTTGTGGGGCTTGATTGTAGGGTGAGTTTCTTTGTCAGGGCATCATTTCAACCCTATATTTTGCTTTATTTATTCATTCATTTTATTTTTCACACTTATATACTGGTCCTACTTCCCAAGCGGGAACTCAGGGCGGTTCACATAAAATCACAAAAAGGCAAAAAGGCAAAGGCACAAAGGTTTTCATTCACACAAAGTTTTTCATTCATTTGGAAGTGCCCATAGATTTGAAGTAAGGTCAAAGTCTATACATTTTCCGTACTGCAGTAAAGGTGGAGAAGCCCTCACTTTTCATGCACCTCATTATCTTTCTTATGTGTATGAGAAATACTGTAGTTCATGTAATAGATCCAGTAACTGAATATTATTTTTGTAGAGTTCCAGTTAAAGCCTTCTGCAGCAATGCTATAAACCCAGGTGATTGTTTAAAATATCTGTGTCCTATTCCAAAAACTCATGGATCACTTGTTTCTTCACCTAGAATTAAAACCTATTTCTCTTGACAGTGACGGAATGAACTCAGTGAATAATGAAGTGTTAATTACTCTGTGGACTCTTCCAAGTGCCCATAGATTTGAAGTTAAGTCAAAGTCTATATGTTTTTAGTACTGCAGTAAAGGTTAAGAAGCCCCCACTTTTCATTCACCTCATTATCTTTCTTAAAATATAATGAGCTGAAATTCCTTCAGCTTTTAGAGCAGAAGGAAATCAACGTGAACTAGAAGAAACAGCTAACCAAAGCATTAAGGTGGTTACTTCACATCCGTTTTGTCTCTCTAAGTGTTGCACTTCGGAGAGGTACAAAAAAATTGTACTTCACGTCTGTCACACAACAGCTGAAATTTGTCTCAATCACGCCCCTGGAACAAGTGCTAAGTGAGACAAATCTGTACCTGACACTGGGGTAGGGTATTTCCTCATCCCAGTATATTCCCAGTTTCTGTTCTGAGACAAGACACCGTGAGGTAACAACTGTCATGAAACAAAACATTTGTTTCTCTCAGAAAATGGTGTCCCAGGTACTGGGTTGGGTGCTACATTCAAAGTGTCCACCCACCCCAGATGATCACCACCCCCTTGCCCTCCTCTGTTAAATACCAATAAAACAAACCAAACTTCAAAGCCAGGCAAGAGGGACACCAAACAGACAATTAATTAGCAACCAAAAGGAAGAAAGAACGAAGAAAGCCCAAAGGCTATTACCTGGAGCATTCCAATGTGGCCACATGGAGAAAGTGAAAGCTAGACAGATCCTTCCAATGAAACTTTCCTTCTCATTATGTGCCCAGAGTAGGACAATATGAGGTTCATCACTTTTCCCCCTTCAAAGATAATTCTGGCTTGATTTGGTCTAGGACCCACTTCTGGATACCAGAAATTAGCAACAGCAGAACAGGACTATTGCCTCTTTGTAGTGCCTTCCATGTTTACTGGAGGCACCTGGTTAGGTAGTGTGAAAAAAGATAATTCTAGATTAAAGAGGTGCATTTGATCTGATCCAGCTTAACTCTTCTAATGTTCATAAATATGATTCTTCAGGAGATTCATCCCACTACATTGCTTCTCTCCATCCCACCACTCTCACAGGTACGTCTCGAGGGACCCCATGAAAAGAACTCCTTAAGTGCTGCACCCAGACTCTGGAACTCCATCCCACTAGAGGCCAGGACTGCCTCATCTCTGTTGTCCTTCCGGAAACAGGCAAAGACCTTTCTCTTCGGCCAAGTTTTCCCTGAATGATGGACTACTATTATGTGCCTTTTATATGAATCTATACGTTCACATAGACTTTGTGTTTATAACTACTTATAACCTTGTAGCTTTAATGTAATGTTGTCTATTAATGCTGTAAGATGTCCCTCAATTCCTTGCTTTCAATAGTTGAACATGTCTTAATAGTACTGTACTGTATATTATCCCTCATTACTGCAAGCCACATTGGGTTATTTTTCCAAGGAGAAAGGCAGGGTAAAATACTATAAAATAAATAAATGAATATGATAATCAATTAAAGATATCCAATTATTAAAATTGGCTTCAAATTTGGCTGATGGTTACTTGTAGGGAAATAACCTACACAAACACGTATGGTTGGGTTCAACAGTGTCAGGCCTCCATGCTGTTCTCTCTGAGCAGGCTGCAAGGCACACCTTTATTAGCTGTAAGAGGTGGAGTTACAGATATTGTGTGGTATCCTATGTGTCAGCCTGTCATTGGCTTGATGGACTCCCGGGGAGGGCTTTATGTGACATGGACATGTCACATAGCGAGGGACAGAATGATGGATACCCCAGCAGCTTCCTATCCCATCCCATGACATACGGGTAATTATAAATGGTCTTGTTTTTCCTCATGGCCATGCTTTGGCCTGATGGAAGGATGAGATAGTCAGTCATCTGCTTCCTGCACACTAATCTCAGGGGCTCCATTTTCCTTCTCCCAGGGTTTTCCCATGTGGGAGAGGGTGTCAATATAACCCCAGAATCCTTTGTAGGAAGCTTGCTGGATCATTAATATCTGTGCATATTAATATTCACAAGTTATATCCCTTCAACGCCCCCTTTTTGTTTAAGAACACTGAATAGGCCAATGTCTTGAGTGCTAGAGATGGGCTGCAGGGATAACAAGCTGCATGGCATATCTTGTGCATGGCAACTGCAATATGACTTGGCACTAAGAGTGAGTGGAGTTCCTATCTAAGGGAAGGAGTGGCACCGCTTGCATTGGGGTGTTCTGGGGTGATATTCTTGTGGCGTTCCCCCCCAATCCACCCACATGTTCCTTATGGTGTCACTAAGATTATGGTAGACATCCTAGGCTGTTGGCAAAGAGTGGAGGCTTCTTGCATCTGGTTTGGGGGAGACTAGGGTGTACATCCTAATCTGTGGTGTGTTATCTAATTGTGGTCTAAAGTGATTGGCTGAAGGTAAGAGTCCTATATATGTGTGTGTGTGATAGGTGCATCCTGACACCAATGTTAGACCATACCCCTTCAGGTGGTGAAACTCTGAGGTACATCAGATAAAGGGTCAATTATACATAGCATGACACATACCCATGATATACATAAGCATATGAGACATGCTTATACACATAGCATGAAGTAGAGAAATATAGCAAATGAATACACAGTGAATGCCATGATACATGAGCTTATTGCATACTTGAATACATAAATACACAATCATTTTTCTATCTAATGATTACATTTGTGAGAGGGAAGGGAATAACTAATTGCCATCTTCTTTCCTGCTCCAAATGTCCAGAAATTTTTGTGTGTTTGCGCTGAAAAGTCTTTTTAAAACTTCATTTAAGTTTGGGAAATGCATTGTCCTTTGTTGTTCTTCTGGAGCAAATCTGAATGCTTTACACATGTGTGAGAAATGTTCCTTTGTATAAAGAATGTTCCTTGATTGGCAAGCACCCATGCTTGGTGAATGGTACGATGGAAGAAACTTCTGCATCACCCTGCTGGCAATGCTTGAAAGTCTGCTGGTCACAGGAGATGCCTTAGTCCACTGAGCCACCATGCTCCTCTGGACTGCATCTGTGATATGGAGTGAGAGTGAGTGAGAGGGGGGGGGAGAGAGAGCCTATCTATTTTCTCTCAGAATAAATGAGGTAAATGAAACAAGCAACATTTGTTGCCATCTGTCAATTAGCTCTGGGGGATTCCCTCCCCCTTTCTTTTTTCTTCACACTGTGTCAGGCCTCCATGCTCTTCTCTCTGAGCAGGCTGCAAGGCACGCCTTTATTAGCTGTAAGAGGTGGAGTTACAGATATTGTGTGGTATCCTATGTGTCAGCCTGTCATTGGCTTGATGGACTTCTGGGGAGGGCTTTCTGTGACGTGGACATGTCATCTAGTGAGGGACGGAATGATGGATACCCCAGCAGCTTGCTATCCCATCCCATGACATACGGGTAATGATAAATGATCTTGTTTTTCCTCATGGCCATGCTTTGGCCTGATGGAAGGATGAGATAGTCAGCCATCTGCTTCCTGCGCGTTAATCTCAGGGGCTCCAGTTTCCTTCTCCCAGGGTTTTCCCGTTCCGGATAGGGTGTCAATATCGCCCCCAGAATCCTTTGCAGGAAGCTTGCTGGATCATTAATATCTGTGCATATTAATATTCCTAAGTTATATCCCTTCAGTTACTATCTGATTTTTTTGTCTTTTAGTTTACTTTTTTGATATTTTAGCAGTGTAAATAATCTTTGAAAGATGGCAACACTGATACCCCTTGAATTGCAATGATGTTAGTCTTGGATCCAATGGAACAAAGACAAGAGGGCTAGGCTGACAAAAGTTACAGCAATAATGTAGCGTGCTGCTGCCAGTACCTTTCTGTTGCAGGATTTCCAGCTGCTATTTTGTTCTCTCACACTACAGAAGTGATAGGAATAGAAATTGCTGTCTTCCATATGGACCAGGTTTTTAGTGGTGGGGACTACTACTACTACTACTATTAGTACTGCAGCAAAATCTGGATCCTGCAGGTTACTGTAGGTGGCAGCATATTACATTCAACTGGCTTACACTAATAATGATTTTAATTTTAGCCTCTGTTCATTCTAGGATTACTATTTCAGTGCTCTCCTTTCTGTATATTACTATCATCAGTGAAAACAATGTATTGCAAATACCATAGTTATCTCGGCAATAGTTAACTACATGTAGTTAGTGGAATACCTTCAGAGGTCTAACAAAGTTATCACTGTACTCCTATATTTGTGTAATTTTTAAGACCACACAGTCGTTTCCTACGTCTACATATAGGTAGCTACTTTTTGCACACAAGAGGAAAACGTTATATTTTAAAAGGGATATTGTGAGTACATGGGGGGGGGAAACTTGATTGATCTACAAGTAACATTTTCATTTCATTTTAAAGGGCCTTTTGAGAGGTTGGCTTGGGCAGATGAGAATTGGCTTGTTCCGGATTTCATTAGTAGCACACACTGCTGTTTAGGTCACCCAGTAACTTGAGGAGAACATCAGGGTTTCAAGCTGGACAAGACCATTAATCAATACCTTCCTGAACAGCTGTTTTCTGGGCTTGAATCTTCCTGCTCAAGTAGCAGCACAAAAATCACCAGGCAATGTAAAAGGTTAATGACAGCAGTGCAATCAGCTGAAGTTAAGGTCCACTAGGGTGTTGTGAAACAGGATGCTAATTGGATAACAGGTGAGTTTCAATTGGGTACAGTTCAAATGTGTGTAATGGAATTAGTTTGGGCTGTAGGAAGTGTCAATAAACACTAAGATGTTCTGTCAGCTATTTTGCTCCCCTCTGTTGGTAACAAATCTGATATTGAAGTCCACCAGTTTGAGAATGGCAATGTCAGAAAGCTAAAATTTCAAATGCCATTCTGTCAATATGCAAGAATCATTTCCTCTTCCTATAACAGTTTTGCATTTACCTCCACTCAGGGTGTGTGCAAGGCCTCCTGTAGTACAGTTTGGTATGGCTGAGGATGATTTCGGGTGAGAAGAATACGAGTCCTGCTTTATGGAAAGGGAAAAATTATTTCTGTGACACTAAGATTATGACTTCCAGGTAGCAATATGTGGTTTTTCTTTGTTGAACTATACCCATAACAATTAATCCCATGCAAGTTAGAATTTAATTGTGGAGTTCGGGACTCAGAAACCTTTGTCTTTCCAAAAGCCCCAGTAAGCATGGAAATGTATCTTAAGCCCAAAATATATGGACTGCCCAAGGTTTCCAATTCTGCTAGTATGAATGAAATACATGCTGAATATGCATGACTCAATTCATTTTCATAGAAGTTAGGTTCCCCAAGACATTCAGAATTAGCTCCATAGCTTCCTAAATTCATCCTGCCCATGAAACAGGAGTTGGGCTCATCTTAATTGAAAGCACTCTCTGGTAACCACCAGTCTAATTATATATAAATCTTGAGACCAGTTGACTTAAGCTTATCTACATGACTCAATTGAAACAGGCTGGAATGAGTTAAACAGTGTCACCACAAGTAACCTCATTTCCTCCAACTCCTTTAGGGAATGGGGGAGGTTTTTGCCACTTTCCACTTCTTCTCACTTATAGGCAGAAGTATTCAAATGTTTACTTTTTTTCTAATATGTTTCATGTACCAGTGTTTTCCTAATACAGGTTTTTGTGTTTCTGTTTTTTTTTTTAAAAAAGAAAACATTTATTTCCTTACACTGCCCCTCCGTGGTTCAGCTTCCCAATATTGTGATGCAGTTAATCTGTCCAAGTTGATTTCCAGCAATCACACATGCTGGAAGTGAATAAAATTGAGTGATCCTAGCCATACATAAAACATAGTAGCCCTTGAGAGGGACCCAGGAAGGTGCAGATAAGAATGCTTTGGGAGCAGATTGGTTCACTCTAGTAATAACATTGTCCAAGTGCCAACAAAAGGGTGAACATGCCTGTCTCCATAATGGCACATGCCTGTCTGTTCACACCCTTCTAAACGTCCAGATTGTGGCTATAGGTGGGACAATATTTGGTGCTAATATGACACATCAAATTTCACTGTCTTTCTCTTAACCTGATGCTAAGCCCTGCTGTGCTATATACCAAAGAGATTGACCCCTGCTGTGCTAACACCTTAGGTGGCTTGACTAGTGGTTTTTCCCAGCCTGCCAAGTCTGAAGCACCACTTTGAACATTAGTTTTTCTTCACAATACCATTATTATAGGCTGCCAGGTTGACCATGGAATATCATCTCACTTCAATGCCTTTTGAGTGAGTATTATCTCAACAGGATCCCCAAAATAGCCAAGCCATATATATTGGCAAAGGGTGTTAATGCTTCAGGAAGGAAATAGCATTTATAAAGTAATTATCTATAAGGTGATTATTGCTGTAAGAACTTGAAAGCCTAGTAGTATCACAAAATAAATCGCTCACATAGTGCAAGCCAGGAAAAGCTTTGCCTTACATTTTTCTCACACCATGTGCCTTCTACTATAGGCAGTCAAAATTTTGTTTTGAAAGATATTGTAAGAACTTGGTAACATTAAAAAAATGAAGGAAAGGGTGTTATCTAGATTTTCAATTCAATGTATTCAAATCAAATAAATAAATGAAGGCATTCCTCTTTTAAAGAAAAAGGTATTTGTTAAGTAGTGCCTTGTACTTGCATTTGTCAATCTACAGATTAGAATGATTACGTGGAATGTAATTATTTTAAATTGAAAGTTTGCTTCATTTGTTTCTGGTTTGTTGTGTTAGTTTATTTTCTAATATAGCAGAGTTTTTGTTTTTATTATTCAATGAAAGTTCTATCATGCCTCCAAAGTCAAAGAATGGCAGCTATAAAAATGGAAGAATGAAATGTGGGAAATAAATTGCATTTAAATGCATAATGCAGTGTCGTGGGAATTCCTATAATTAATTTAATAACCTCTTTTACCTAGATGCAAAGTCATTACTGCACACATGAATTTCCTAATGAGACTGATGGCTGTTTCTGAAGTCTGTTATGGAACCATTTTATTTATAAATATTAAATTAAAATGGAATAACTGAAGAGAAAAGTGGTAGTCATGCAAATAGCAGATGAATTTATTATGGCAAGCACCACTCAAATAAAAGCTAAATGAATCCAAATGCTGATAGGCTACTTAAAATAACACTTAGTCAGAAAACCTTGCAAAGCGCAAGGCAAGGATTATTGTTAATGTTTGAAAAGATCAGACATGCCTTGGCATAAGAACTGGTGTTTGCACAGTGCTTTATTGTAAAGCCTGAATAAACAAGTATGGTCCTGTGGGACACCTTGGATCGATATCAGAAGTCATATCTTGTGTGGCTAGATCATCATTCTTTTCAGAAAATGTTAGAGTCTATTTGGCCCCTGAGTGATATATCTTAGTTTGTCAAGAGTAGCTGCTTCAATCAAAGTGGCAACTTTGTCTGATGCAATGAACAGGAGCCCTTTGGGGATTTTTTTAAAAAGGCAATGAGATCATTGAAACTAGAGGTGCACCTCAGATTGGGACATATCCAAAACTAAATTGGACAAATGTACAGTGTTCAAAATGTTACTTAAGAAGAATGAAAATAATGACATGACTGAGCTATCCATAAATGTGCAGTGGTAGAAAGATTTTCTGGGTCCCTAAGACCTTTCCAGGTTTTGCTGATTAGAGATTTGGTCTATGCACTGAAATGTATTTATTTATATGATCCTTTTCCCAGGAACTGCACGTAGTTACTTACTCAGGTTAAATGAAGAACTATTGACAATTATCAGACAATTATTGATATGTTTGTCTGCATACCTTCTACGTACATTTATAACTTGGTATTGTTAAGACAGCTTTTATATCTTGCCATTTTGGTTTATGTTTACTAAAAGAAGAAGAGAGATTGACATGTATTTGTTATTTATTTATTTTTATAGTTCTTTCTATACCACACCAAATTTCCCACAGGAACTCTGGGCGGTTTACATAGAAATCAACACAATAATCAGTAGGTAAAAATGAAACAGACATATAATAAATCAGAAACAACATTACAATAAAAAATAAAAACAGAAAAACCCAGCAAGAGGCACAAAGGCAGAGGATAATGAAACAGCATCAAGACACAGGGGAGAACAAGACAAACATTAGCAATCGCTGAATGCTTCTTTAAAAAGCCAAGTCTTCAGTGCTTTTTAAAAAGCTGTTAGGGACTGAGCTTGGCGAATCTCACTAGGCAATTTGTTCCACATGACGGGCTGGCCGCTGAGAAGACTTACCTGCTTTGTTTCTATTGGTATTCTTCATTCTCAGCTTTTGGTCAATTTCTCCTTTTGCAATGTTTTTCTGAGGTTTTGTTCACTCCTGCATCTGTGTTGGTTTGTTGGCTTGCTTGCTTGTTTGTGCATAATATTACTTCTGAAGAATCATCAGCCATCATCAGCTTTATACTTCTGAAGAATCATCAGTGGGTCATAAAAACATAGACCGTATCCATCAATTGAATGATGTACTCTCATACTCTTTAAAGGACTAAAGTAATGAGTTGGGCAGAGATGGATGAGAAATCCAAAGTGCTATTCGAACAAGTTCTAGACACAAATGTGCCCGACACCACCAATGAAGGGGGGGGAGTAACACCTGTGGAGTGATTAGAAGCACAAAATGACACCTGAGCAGTAGATACAGGTTGGAAGACACAGTGTGAATGGAAGGAAAACTGAGGGACACATAGGGCAGTAATGTGGAATAAGGTAACTCTGAACAGAGGTTCCCTATAGTATAGCATTGTTTTGGAGAAGTCTACTTACATAATAAAGCACTGTTTGTACCTGGATCCCTATTTTTATCCTCTCCCAGAGCTCAGAATCACATCCAACATTTACTCTATCATATAAAAATATACTCCGAAGTGGGAGCAGAAAGAAACTTGTATATGACAGAAATACTGTTGCTGTGCACTTGTATGCAACAGGATCACCAAGTGCAGAGAGCTCAAACCCACAACTTGTATTCCTTGTGCACATCCATCCTTACCTTCTCCACATCACAGTGAAGTGTGGAGAGAAAGTGCCCACACCTACAGTACCTGATATCACCTCACCATCTTTGAAGGAAATGGTTCTCTGGATGATGTCCACCATCTGTTAATAAAAAGCCCCTCTCAAGGAGACACAGTGGGGAGATGACCTCCCAGCCTCTGGCTCCAAAGGCAGAGACCTAAGCCACTCCACTTTATGCCTTTACATTTCAACAAAAGCATTGCTGTACCTTTTGCTTTCATATATCTGTCAGCATCACTATTGCTCTAAGCTATGTTTTGACAGTGTGAAAGCAGAAAAGAAGTATCATGTTCAAGATCTACCTCAGTGCCTCAAATGAGACTTCAAAGACATTTCAGTGTCACCAATCAAATATCATATTTGTAGTATTTAAAAAGAAGAGATTGACACAATGAATATAATATCTGCATCAAAGTACACTGTTCCCAAGGTGGATTTTTACTTCAGCTACAGAAACCTCATCAAAGTAAGAGGACATCTGATGCAGTACAAGGATTGGACTTCTTTCCTTTATTTAGGCAAAGAAAGCAGTTTAATGAAAAAATGTACTGAAACATCTTACTGGATGGAAAAACTATTTTTTTATTTTTGATAGTCAATGTCTTAAAGTAGACAATAGGTTATACTTAGTTATTTTGCAAGCATTCAGACTCATTAGGGATACTTTGATTTTTCACCTCCAGTAATCCTCTATAGTTTAGTTTTAAAATGCAATATGGTTGCATAACATAGGCTCAACATAAAAGGGTTTCACTGCCTTTAACATAAGCATGTCAGAGCAAATATGCTATCTGCAACACAATCAGTTCTTGATAGGTCCATTTATTACCATCCAAACTATCAAGGTTCGATTTGCTACCATCAGAAAAGCCAAAAAGGATGTTCCTATTATAACAACCCTTATAAAGTTGTTTACATCGTAGCAAGTGAGAAACCTGTGACAGCAGAGTATCAAACAGCATATTCAGTGTTCATTGGAATGCCGTTTTGGGGTCAGTACATATGCTTGAGCACAGGTATTATATAGATATATGATTATAAGTTGAATATATATTTTGTTTGTGTTATATTGAATTCTTGAGGCAGTTGCCCTCTTGAATTCTTTCAAGGCAGTTTGCCCTCATCCAGTGGCATACGCAATAACAGCATAAGAAACATTAATGCAGTATAGATATTAGAGATGGGCACAAATTAGCGGTATTCCCATTTCCATTTCCGTTACTCGTATCCGTTACTCTACGGAAATGGAAACGGGAATTACTCCGCCAGAATTCGAGCTCGAACCGACGAACGAACAATTTTGTCTGATTTGTCGTGCTCGTTACTTGCATCGCGGAGATCGCGCAATGCCAAGCGGCACAGAAAAAAGTTTTTAAAAGTTAAAAAAAAACCCGATTCCCAGCCCTAAAAGTAGGCGAAAACTGTCTGAGGGCACCTACCAGGCCAGAAGGGTGTTTTATTTGGGGGGGTTTCCCCGCCCCCTCTCCTTGGCTATTGCTACTGCTGCACTGCTAGTACCAGGCTGGGAGGGCACATCCATTTGCCATGCAGGCAGGGGATCCAAAATGGCGACCACAATCTTTTTTTTTGAAATCGTTGCCCAAAACCCCACCAAAGCACCACAGAAACATGTGAAAATTAGCTATTTTAAATGCTTGAATTTTTACAGTAGCAGCAGTGGGTTTTTCTTGCAAAAAAAAGTCTCAGTTGATTTTATTTTATTTTATTTTATTTTATTTTATTTTATTTTATTACACCTGCGCATTCGCAATGATGGGATTGCCCATGGGAGTGGACCATGCAAAGTTTTGGAGCCATTCCACCAATCGCATGGCCAGGTTTTGCTGACTGTACCAGGCTGGGAGGGCGCATCCATTTGCCATGCAGTGCAGGGGATCCAAAATGGCGACCACAATATTTGTTTTGAAATCGTTGCCCAAAACCCCACCAAAGCACCACAGAAACATGCGAAAATTAGCTATTTTAAATGCTTGAATTTTTACAGTAGCAGCAGTGGGTTTTTCTTGCAAAAAAAAAAAGTCTCCGTTGATTTTATTTTATTTTATTTTATTTTATTATTTTATTTTTTTACACCTGCACATTTGCAATGATGGGCTCGCCCATGGGAGTGGACCATGCAAATTTTCCACCAATCGCATGGCCACTTGGCCAGGTTGACCACAGAGACTTCTGGGATGTGCCAATCGGGCATAAACAGCCCACTAATTGTAGCCCAAACCCGAACCCGAAGCCTAAGCCTAACCCATACACCAGTACACTGTCCTTCTAAGTGGGTCAGAGAGGCACCCAGAGGTGCACCCCAATACTCACCCTAACCTCACCCGTAACTAGCCTAACCCTAGCCCTTGTGCTAACCCATCTTAACCCTAAGCCAGATCTACTTGCATTGCACTACATGCAAGTACGTGAGACACAGCAGGTGCAAAGAGTCTGCCAGTCCGTCACTTGTGGCTCTGGCTGACTCCTGCAGCTCCCTCCAGGAGCCCGCTACCCCCCCAAACCAGTACTAATGACAACGAAAAAACAAAAAAACGAACTGAATAATTTTTGCGAAATTTCGCGAAAAACGGAAACGAGCCGAAACGGACTGCCTCCGACACATGACAACTCAAAAACGTCATTTTCCCTAGTCGTGCCCATCTCTAATAAATACGGTATATATTTTAAATCATAAAATTAAATATACACAATTGCAGCCCTTAAAATGAGCAGTGAGACAAAGGGCGTGGACTGTCTTAGGTTAAGAGTTGGAGAACAGACTAAGTCAAGGCATTTGTACATTTTTGGCCAATGACAGGGCACACTCAATAGCAATTGAGGCACCCCAACAGTTTGCACAAGTTTGCTCCAGTGGCATAGAGGTTATAGCACTGAAGTAGGAGAAGGAGATTTGACAATTGAACCACCAAATATATTCAAGGGCCCTCCTGAGCTGGCCCTTCAACCTCTAGGTAGGGCTCAGAGTGGCGTCACTGGAGTCTGTATATCCTCCTGCAGCTGCTTAGGCAGCTATTTTACCTTTAGACAAAGTGGAGGGAGGATGCTGTGCTATTTTTAGGCTTGCCATGCTGTTCTGGCCCTCCACTTTTCTTCTCCTTCTTCTTGGTACACCACAAAGAAATGTCAGTACTTACTATTCTTGTAAAGTGCTGCCAGAAATTAGAAGATTCAAGTAGTTCTCACTTCAAGTCAGCCTTTCTACAAGGGATCACTGGATTCCTCCTTGTGTGAGCCGTGTTTAAAGAAGAAGGAGCCTTAGGGCCTGAAGGGCTTAGATTCCATTAATCGACATTAAATATCTGGGCCATTAGATATTCAATTATAATGGCATAAGTTGCTCCAACTGGATTCCACTTATGTGCATAAGAAAGCAACATGGTGCCCTGTAATCAACTGAGGTGGGCTCAAGTCATACCAACTTAGTCCATCACAAATGCTGACTGAGTTGCTCAAAGTGAGAGCAACATAAAAATGGTGGGGTTTTTTGAAAGATGTTACTTGGATTCTTGTTTTACTTGGCTTTCCTAGGTCTATTCCCTGTTAATTTGGGATGAAATCTGTCCTCTACTGTATTGGGCAACCTATATTCACACTTTGCCTACAAATTATTCTATAGTATCAACAGTTTGAAGGCATTGCATCCCAAAGCCCCACATACACTACAATACAGTTAAGAACCTGTTCTCAAACACTGTTTAAGTTATAACAGGACTCAAGAGGTTCAGATGTTTATAGCGGTCGACTCCCTGTGGATGATGCAATAAAACTTGGGGCCTTTTTACACGACCCCTAAGATCCGCTGGCCACTTAAATTCGGACCAGAGATCTTAGGGGTTCGTCGCTCTTCCTCTGTCCCCACCCCCCTCCGCACTTCCTGGTTGCTGGATGGGCATGCCGCTCACCTCGTTCTGCCTCTCATCTCTGTAAGGCCATCAAGTCCAACCCCCTCGTCTCTGTAAAAGTAGCTCTTAAAGGGGCGGGAGCCAAAAAGCAGCAAAGAGAAGCGAGGAGAGCCCCACACTCACTATTGTTGCACCGCATCAAAGATTTTTCACCTCCAAAGAGAAGGTACAAGAAAAGTGTGCTGGGTCGCACTAAAGTGGGTGGGGTCGCACTTAATTGTCTGCAAACTCCGGAGCTGGTGGGGAAACATTTTTAAGCTCCGGAGCTTGCAGTCATTTGCAGCGGAGCTTAGGGGTCGTGTATAAACGCTCTTTGTTGAAGGATGGTATTTGCAAAGAGCTGGCATTTCTGTGGTTATAAAGGAATTGTTTTCATTTCTATTGCCCCTGGAAAAGCTGTAACACACTATCTTACAGTACAAAAGTACACTATTTTCCCATGTTGTCATGAGATTTATAGCTTGGCCTTCATCTTAGATACCAATTCTGTTTACATTGTCCTTTTGGGCTAGAAGGCTTTGTTTTGTTTTGTACTGTATTGTTTGTTATTAAGTACAGGAAAAGATACAAATGCATTAAAGACTAATTCACCCAAAACAATGAGTGCTGCTCAGCATGATAATTCACAAGTGTTATATGAACCACATGTCTTGAAAAGCATGGTGCTTGATCTTAAATGAAACTTTAACCAGTGGTATTTGATGTATTATGGTTAAGGTGTCCAGTAAGCACAAGAGACAGCTCGATGCTCAGTTTGATTATTTATAAGACTGACTTATGAAGATTTCAGTTTTGGTTCTCTATCTAAAACTCTATTTAGTTATGCAAATCATTGTGTGTCCTATTAATTATCACTGGAGATCAGCAAATGCTAAAACAAGAGAATTAGATGAATTGTCACTGGCTTGTCTTTGACTGTGTTTTTTGTATTTTGTTAAATTTTGTAAGACAATTTTTGATCTCCATTTGGAGGGAGAAACAGAATATGGATCCAATAAATATTTTTGAATTTTTAAATACTGATAGTCTTTAAAGAAACAGAATCTTACAAATTTAAATGACATTTGCAGAGCTATATCCCTTTTAAAAGTATTTTGAATTAATAAGTATACAGAGTATTCTACAGATTGGGAGAGAACAAAAACAAAGTTATAAATTTTGGCTCGATGTTGCAACAGAGCAGTAGGGCATTGTGGATATGGCATCCAAGATATGAGCTAAATCATGGTGTCTACCTGAACTGCAGGCCTGTCTGTCTGTCTGTCTGTCTGTCTGTCTGTCTTCTATCTATAACTGAATTGAACAATTGTTTACTCTGTATTCCCTGATCTGGATCTTGACTAACCAGGAACACTTCTGTTTTATCTGGATTAAGCTTCAGTTTGCTCATTTTCTTGTACTCCATACCAGCACTGGACACTGCTTTAGAACTGCCAGTGATACTGAAAGCTGGTTAGACATTTCACACAGATACCCTTCTGAGTCCATTTTCCAGCCTAGGTCGGAGATGGCAAACCTTTTAGAGACTAAGTGCCCAAAATGCGATTCAAAATCCATTAATTTTTTGCAAAGTGGCTATACAACAATTTAACCTGAATACAGGTGACTGTGAAGGGCCAATGTTGGATACCCACAGAAAGGGCTCCGAGTGCCACCTTTTTCAGCCATGCCATAGGTTCACCAACACTGGCCTAGGTCACCAACCAAGATGACCAAAGCCATCTCCATCCTATAACTAAACCTGAAGTCAAATTAAAATAGATCTAGATAACCCATCTCATTCATGGACCCAATAACTGAAAAGGCGCTACTGCACCCTCTAGTACTTTGTCCTAAAATGGAAAATTCCTCACAGTGTGATGTTGAATGGTCTGCATTCTCCTCTTCTGAGTCAGAGCATAGAAGACCATTGACCACTCACAACAGGTCCTCCAGATGACTTGGTCTGTTGCAATGCTGCCAAGGAAGCTAGTGATTCCAATAGGTTCTAGCCATTTACAGTTGGAGCTTCTCCAATTGTTTTACCATCTTTAGCTGCATCCCATTAACTTCATCATTGGCATCTCCCCAATAAACCAGATGATGAAGACTTTATTAGTTGCTTTTCCTCACAAAGCCTCTGAGTTGCCTCTTATATCTGCTTCACCAGACAGTGATCTGTCCATTATAGTGGAACTCTCGATAGATCCTACACAGAGAGATCCTGCTTAGCAGAAAAAAGCAGGTCCAGGGTATGCCTTGCTACATGAGTGGGACCAGACATCACTTATTACTGATCCATGTTCATCATACAAACAGAAGTCCAGAAAACCATGGAAGAGGACATGTGATGAGGAAGATTATAATTAGAACAGAGCATTAACATTCCACATCCAATTTAGGATTGGGTCTGAACGGAGACATCCCAGTTTTAATCTATAATCTTTCCTAAATCTCTCTGATCTAACCTAATTCTGTTTAAAATTTGGCTGCATCTGAAACATACCTCTATTGCAGTTATCAAGTGATGATGAGCATGCATGTAAGTGCAAACCTTACTGATTTTAATAATCCCAGACACACTTAAACTGCATGAAGTACCATTGAAATAAACATAGCACTTATCTCTCAGGATAAATATTATAATTTAGAGATAATGGTTACAATTTCGAAAATGTGAAATGCCTTTGCCTCATGACAGTGAATAGAACCTCACAGTACTTTACATTGAGCCTAAGGTATACTTATTTTGATGGAACTGAAAGGTTCTTCTTAACTTGATCAGGATTTCACCCAATATAAATAATAGCTTGAAAATGCCCTCTAATAATATGCTTCTTACTTTTTCTTATTTGGTGTTATTATGCATAAGAGATACCTAATTAGGATTTAATGAGTATGGCTATAACAAATGAGACAATGCATTCCAAGGAAGGTAGAAATCTGACTTTGGGACATTCTTACTTTCTTCATGGACAACCTAGAGGCAGTCAATGTTCCAAACACAGCAAGCCACAATTGAAAAAAACTTGTTCCCCAGTCCTCCCAGTCTCTTTCAGATGGAGGGATGTGTGTAGAAGACTACCTCTGACTTGTACGTACAAATGGGTTTCCCATAAATGTAGAGATGTAGACATGTCAAGACCCTAAAGGTTCAAGTCCTAGGATTTTCTGAATAGCATGGTCTGTGGCCTCACCTGCCATCTCCTCAGATATCCCTGTTTCCCCTGATTTCACTGAACTCCTTGCAGTTGATGGAGAGAAGGGGATCTGCCTAGGAACCGTGCATTTTGTGGACTACCATTTTTTGTAATTAAAAATAATTAACAATGGCTTGCTCTGGAAAAAAATTCACTTCTGTGCCCTCCATTTGAGAACAGAATGATTGTTCTAAGTTTTCACCAGCACATTCTGCTCCAAAGCCAAAGCCAAAGCCCCTTCACCATCCTCTACATAGACTCTATTCTCCAAGTCAGAGAACTATAAAACAAGTTTTCAACTTCAGTGTAGTCCAAAGTGGCTAGCCAGTTGTCCTTTGGACTCAAGTATGACTCACATCATGAAAGTTATCACTGGCCACTAATCTTGACTATACTTCACTCCTAGTACTGTAAGGAAATGTTTTTGTTTGTTTGTTTGTTTTCCCCATTACAGTATGTAGAAGTAGCAACTTTCTACATGTAAAAGGGAAAAAAAACAATCTTAAGGGAGAGATAAGAAAGGCAATGAGAAAAACAAGTTGCTCATAGCAGAAAAAAGGAACAACTTCTGAAGCAGCGATGAAGCAAAGATTAAAACGGATGATGAAATAGCTCTCATAAAGCAAGTAATATTTTATGCATCCTGTAAAAAGGCCTATGTAAGTCTAATGCAAAATCCTGTAGGTGTGTTGACTTAAATTTGTTTGAGTGAGATCAGGAGTCTTGCATTGGAATATCTTTCTTAAAGCACTTTGAAGTTGTATGTTGGAATTTACTTCTTTAAAAGGTTTTTTGCTGTCTGCTTCCTTCTCCCCATGATTCTCAGTCCTCCACCCACCCCCCTCGGGCTAAGTTACGATCATTGCATTTCACTCTGTTTGTTCTTGGATGGACACAAGTGTCTCACCAGAGGCCACAGGACTTGGTTGTTACCACTTGGGAAAGCATAGCCAAGCTATTTCGGGAAGCACAGGAAATAAACCTGTTTCACCGTGAAGGAAATTAGGTGATGCAGTTTGGTTTGAGGATTCTATTTGCTACACCTTCAAGCAGCAACATTCTCATCAGGCCTGTGGCTTTTATTTAAACATCTGCAATACCCTTCCTCAACGGTGATACCACTGCCCCAATCAAATGTTTGGATTACAACTCCTACTGTCCCCAGCCTTCAGTGATGCTGGGGATGATCAGATATTCTTTAATCATCTAGTGCATAATATATAGCTGTGTTTCCCTGAAAGTCACTGCCATGTCTTAGCTACTGTTAAATTGGGTGTGTAAATGGAGTCCTTTCCAAACCTCAAAATTAGATGGTTGATTTTTCCACATTTGGGGAAACAGCTAGGATCAACATACCCAGATTGCAATGGATGAGCCTCATTGTGTATGATCAAGGTATCTCCTCTGTCAGATATGTGGCTTATCTTTTAAATACAAAGTAATTTTAGTAAAAAGAAATGAAAAACCTAGATGGGTGACAGAAGAAACATTTAAAATTGTTAAGGACAGTCAAGAAGCAAAAGTGAAAAGAAAATGTGACAGAAATGGGTGTCAGGACCTTGAATTCAGCTTTTTGGTAATTGCCATATAGATGAATTAGAATGACCATTCAGATGGGGGGGGGAGTTTAAAAGAGAGCAACAAAAAAGAAAAACCAAGAAATCTCTTCCAGAAGATCAAAGAAACCAAAACAAAATTTCAGCTTACATTAGGAATGGTGAAAGACCGACATGAAAGGACATTGTTTGACCAGGAAAATAATAAAGCTGAGTAGGCAAATGTATAGGCCTACACAAAAGACCTATACAGAAGAGATTAAAATATGATAGGCTCCTTTGATGAGGAATCTTGTGGAGAAGAGCCTGTGATTGTACAGAAATTGAAGTGAATGTTGCTTTGAAAGCATTAGGAATAAATAAATAATGGGGAGCTTCCTTTTTTTTAAATTTAACAGGAATCCCACTGCCCTGAATAAAAAACCCTCAAACCTTCCAATTAATTTTCTTTCAAGCAAAGAAACCTAAACAAGCTAGAAACCTAATGGCTAGCTGCTGCACAGAGAGATCGAGGAGATAAACTCAACAGCTGATTGGCGTGGTGAGGGAAGGAAAGAAAATATTAACAAAAAAATTCACAGTCCTGCTTAAAAAAGAATGGAAGACAAATAGTTTAAATCAACTTGCAGGCACAGCCACTGAAGGAAACAGCTGGGCTGGCTAGCTGCAGGCAGATCAAGATAGGGGATAAGCTATCTCATAACTGAGGCATGGGAATAAAGGAAAACAAATCAATCAGTTTAAAAATAAACCTGTTCTCAAGACGGCTGGATCAAGAGGCTGGGATGAATCATTTAATTTCTGAAACAAAAAAAATGTCTTTTGTTTCATTTCTTGATGACACAGTGTTTGCTGTTTCGTTTTGCTTTGTTAGGTTTTGTAAGTTTACAAATGTTTTTTTTGAAAGGTGCCCATCCCTAGTTACAATCTTCCCTACTTAATTGAGATGCATCAATTTTTTTGTTTAAATATTGTACTAGGTTTCTAACTTTGCATCTATACAGTAGTAGCATGTGTGATTTTTGTGCTGGCTATTGTCCTCTTTCTTTCTCCTTGTGATGATAGATAAGTGGACATAATAGCTACACCCTGGGGATCATCATGGTGAAGTGGTTAAAAATCTGTACTACAGCTGGAACTGTGCTCACGATCTGGGGTTCAGTCCTAGGTAGCCGCCTCATGGTTGACTTAGCCTTCTCGCTTTATGAGGTTGGTAAAATGAGTACCCCATTTGCTGGAGGACAGGCAATGTAAACTGCCCAGAGAATGCTTTTTATGGCCCAAATCCTGTTGCTTAGTGTAATAAATTGCACTAGAAGAGACCCATTGAATTAAAGGTGATTTGGTCAGTAAGCTGCTGTGCTAAAGCAAGTAACAGTTAGAGTAAGTCCATTGGAATTAGTGGAACATATCGAGGAACTGACTCCTTAAATCCCTATAGATTCAGTGAACCTACTGTAGTGCAATGTACTACACTATGCAACAGGATTTTGGCCATTGTCTTTGTACAGTGACAGTAACTGCACCACTAACTTAGGCTTGGTCCAACTTAGTAACTTAGGCCGCCTCAGAATGTCTTGCCACAAGCCCAGGCAATTGTCACCAGCCAAAGAAACATAATGTGGCCTAAGGCTGCCACCAAGTATGTTTTTGAAACTGAGATAAATACTGTGTATCTCCTAAGTACATTCTGCCCATCATGATGCCACTATGTATTTTAGGTTATAAAATGTCATTTTCCTGCCCTGTTTTAAAGTAATGTGTACAAATATCATTTGATGTAATGTGATATATTTTCTTCAGTACCTTTCATTGCCATATGAGTGAGTAGAAAACGCTCCTCACACCTTCAACAAGAACTAATCAGGCTCTTTGTGTAATTTCACTGGTTCTTCTGACTTGCCTCAAATACGCTCTTAATGTAATCTCATTAGTGGTTGTTTTCAGATTGATTGACTGTGCAGATGTAAGTATAATCCTTTTCCTGACTCTGAAGAGGTTCCATATTTGACCATTGTCTGCATCCTTCACTGCATTGCAAGAGATATCCAATGTTAAATTTAAGCGGCTAGGCACTGTAAATGGAATGGTGCTGAAGAATGTAAGAGTCAGCAGAAGTTTTGTTTACTATTAATTGGCACACTACAATAAAATACCATAAAAATAACCATTAGCCATTCAGAGCATTTCATGGAAAATAAACATTATTGCTTTACTTGCAGATAGAGGAACCTTCTGTGATTCACCACCACATATACAAAGAGAACTAAATTCAGATATTGGTTTTTCAGTAGTGGTTTTTAATGGAGGCTTTCTTTCATTCCAGGTGTGTGCGTGTGTGGTCACTTCATTTATGTTTTAAATTCTGTCTTCTCATTTTTTCTATGCATCTATAAATGTATTAAGTGGGTTTTGGGCAGATTTCTCTCTCTCTCTCTCTCTTTCTCTCCTCTCCCTCCTGCCTGCCTGCCTGCCTGCGTGCCTGCCTGCCTGCCTGCCTTCTTTCGAGAAACATATTTCAAGATAGCACACTTGGAAAACAAGTCCACAACCCAACAAGGGTTGTAGGACATTACTTTACACTGAGTCAAATATAAGCTCACAGTTCAATATCAGTATTGCCTACATTTGGTATCATTGAAATATTTACGGTGAAATAAAATAAATAATAAAATAAAAATAAAATTAATAATTCATAACCAGGAGCAAAGCTATACCCAGGGATGGGGACTCAAGTCACAGGACTTACTGTCAAGTTAGAGTTAATTTGCACCAGTGATTTGACTCAAACTTGACTTGGGATTTCCTCCAACCCCCCCCCCGACAAGACTTGCAATTTGGAACCGACTCACCCCCCCCTCCCTATTTTCTAGGGGAAATTGCCAGTTTTTAATAGGGACAATGACTTGTCTTGGAGCTTAGGACACAGGACTTAGTACCAAAGAGTCAGGCTTGGGACTTAGGTCCAAAGACTTTCCAACATCCTTGGCTGTAAGTGCCAAGAAATGAAGCTGTGACCTTCTGCTCACAAAGCATGTCTTCTGGAGCTGAGCCTTCCCTCCCTATGCATTCTATCTTTCCATCTCTCATTTTTATTTCTAGTTGGATCCATACCTAGTCCTGCTTCAAATAAACTCATTGAAATCAATATAGGAATTAAGTCATGATTAATTTAAACCCTTTGTAAATAACATCTTCATTTAGTGTATGCAATTTCTAAGTAACATCTTTCATAAAATGTATCCATGAACTTTGCTGCCACGACAGCAATCTGAATGTACCCAAGGTTCCCTGATGCGCATGCAGAGGTTCCAAGGTCACGTTTAGGTTCTTCTCCAAGAAAAATCCCTGGCTGACAACTGGAGATGCACAACCAGGGATCAAGCAGACTATATTAGGTTAGATAGGCTGAGAAGGGTCTGACTCAGAATAAAGTTCCTTCCTATGTTCCTAACTTGCAATGCTTGCATTCAAAGGAAGGAGACAGAGGAGGCTACATGTAGAAAAATCACTGGAAACTCTGTCAAATACATGTACAGCATTCCTTAAATAGTGTACAAATTATGTGCTGCTAAGTTGGAAACAACTTGTGGCAACCCTTATAAGGCTTCAAGGTAATGAGATATTTATGGAGTGTTATTCTATACCCATGAGTTTCCATGGCAGAGAAGATATTCAAACCCAGGTCCCCTGAGTCCTAGTCTGTCACTCTATCCATTGCACCCCCTCCAACAGTGCAACAATGGGCTCAGGTTAAGAGAACCCAGCTTTTGGCTGAATATCAGGAAAAACTTCCTAACTGTTAGAGCAGTACGGCAGTGGAACTAATTACCTTGGGAGGTGGTGAGTGCTCCAAAATTGGAGGCCTTCAAGAGAAATTTGGACATCCACCTAGCAGATATCCTTTGGCTTGTATTCCTACATGGAGCAGGGGGTTGGACTTGGGATGATGGGATTCATCTATCCGATCAGGGAATGGAGCTGTTTCTGTCAAACCTGAAGAGGGGCCTGCAGCAAGTGGTTTCTATCTGGTGGGGGTGGCAGGGGCCGTAGCAAGGCTAGACCCCTGTCGTGGCAGTAGTGCGGAGGAAGGATGTGCAGTAGGGGAGGAAAATCTCAATTCCCTGTAAGATCGCCCGACCTCACGGTGTTGCGGATCTGAGATCAAAATGCCGGGGGGAAGGATGCACCTGGAGGGCCCACCAGCCTGGCAGGCACAAAAGATGGGCCTGAGCAGGCCCGCTGGGGAAATGGGATTGCTGGCTTAGAATGCCCTGTCCATGGACAGGGCACAATCGGAGCTTTTCACTCACCCTAGATGACTGATAGTTGGCGGGGTCCCGGGAGACCCCGAGGTTACAACTTGAAGCCGCACTACAGTAGCCCCCAAGTTGAAGTTGTGTTTAAAGTTGCTGTTATCAATAAAGTGTGGCCTGAGGCTTATACCCAACACCCTGTCTCGCGTGGTCATTCCGGTGTGGGAGGGCAAAGGAGAAGGATGGAAACAGAGCTAGGCCACGGTCATACCAGCGTTTTTTCCATAGTTTACCTTCGGCAAACTGTGCAGAAAAGGATCATGTCCTAACTGCGAAGGGAAGTAAATTTGAGCCCCAGTTGACCATGCCCCTTGAACAGCAGTTTCAGCGAAGTTTCAATAACCACAGCCAGGGGCTGGATTTAGAAACTTCACTCGGAAATGCTTGCTTATTTGCTTCTGCAACCATGCCAGGACACCGAAAATACGCAGTAAAACTGTTGTTCCCCTTTTTCGGCAACAGAGGCTTGGGAAATAGAGCAGGAAAGAAGGGGAAAATGTGAAGTAGAGCATTAGAGATGGAACCAGATTAGGAAAATACAATGCAGAAGAGAGGACACTAACTGCACATTAAAAACCACATGACCACCTGAAAAAAATACACATGAAATTTATATACACAGAGAACGCTGGTGTAACCGCGGCCTAGGCTTCCTGCATTGCTCTCTTTAAGAAGGAATCAGCTGTGCCTGTTGCCCATGTGTCCCTCTTTTCTATGTGGCTGGTTTAAAAATTCACAGATTGCTTTTGATGTTGAGCCTTAGGGGGAAAAGAAGAGGAAAATTAAATCAAAACAATTTCCCAAGTCTGCTATTGGCCACTATGTTAATCAAAAGCCTCTCTGTCTTAACTGCACCATTCAGTGCATAACCTGGCCTTACTTTTTTATCCCCTATCCAAAGAATAGTTTTCTGCCCTGCTCCCACCTCCAGCAGAGGATAGGTCATACACAATCATTCTCATGGTCCCAGGTGAGGATGCAGGGCTGTCCAACTTTGAACAGCCCACAGGCTACTTCCAGCCACTGGACATTTCCGCGGTCCACTTTCTGAAGCACTGCACCTCCCTGTGGGCTACTTTCAGAAGCTCATGCATGCACACACGTGCTTTGCTGGTGCTTCTGAGTGGGGAGGGGGCGGAGTGTTCTACGGTGGAGCCGAGTGAGGGGGTGTGGCGTAGTGGCAGTGGAAGGCAAAAGGAAGGGTAGAAATCCGGATCAAATGTCTGGGTGAGTGGGAGGACCAAAAAAAAATCCCCCTGTCCAAACACTACCACAGTGCTGTACTTTAAAAGTGTGCGTACTCCACTCAGTGCAGGGAGGGCACCAAACTAATCTCCTTCCACTACTGCTTTCCTCATGTGAAAGCAGCTGTTTGAAAACACAGTCCTGTCATGGCCATCAATGTTCCACATACAAACCAGGATGTAAATTAACTGAGGCTCCAGTATGTTTGTCCCCTCCAGGTTTACAGGGCTGTTTCCATATCAGGCAACTGTTTTTCCATAAGGAAAAGGGCAGTGGAGGAAAGTGGGACAACACAAACAGTTATAACAAAAAAAAAAAGCTACAATTTGTGCACCCAAGTTCTTGACAACAGCTCCAATACAGAAGTTACTTGTAGAATTACAAAATTCAGGTGTCTTTTATGAATTTAAATTCAGACAAAAATCCAAGCTATCTTCCTCACCTGGGATGGGCATCCAATGCCTAAAAGAATCAGCTCCACATGCAAAGTTTTCAAATTCCTAGAATAAAACACAAATTCAATTGCATATCTATGAATTCTCTGTGTGGATGCATCCCTCCAACACAAACAGGAATTATTCCTAGACCAAGTTGGCAAGGATCTCAGCAGCCTAAGTGGTGGCAGCAGCTCTGGCTTCTTCAGCTCTCCCACTTTTTCTAAATCAAAGCTCTAACTCACAGCCCATTTTTTTCTTAATCCCAACCCTTTGGGCTGAAGTCATATTTCATAGGAGTTACACAACCAATGGAAGACTGGTTATGCAACAGTTATCTTCGGAAACATGCAATAAAGGGCGCTTTTACACGACCTCTAAAATGTCTGTGAAGATTCTCAGTCATTCAGGTGAGTTTATCTGGAAGTTGAGTCATGGCTACTGGACTTCTTTTTTGAGAAATAGAAACGTTTCGCTGTTCATCCAAACAGCTTCATCGGTCTCAAATCCGAGACAAAGGGCTCCTAAATGCGGAGCTTAAAGTTGTTTTCCCACCAGCTGTGAACTTTAAACAAAATAAAGTATGACCACACCCACTTAAGCGTGCCCCAGTGCACTTTAGAAGTACCTGGTCTGGAGGTAAAAAAAAAAATCTTCCGATGCGGACTGTAAATCTGTGAACGCCGGGCTTCTGTTTGTTTTTTTGTCCCCGCTGCCCCTTTAAGAGACAGGAATCCCTACGGGACTGCTCTGGGCTGCTTGGACGAGCCTGCATTCTTTTTTGCCTTTTTTCTCCCTCCCCTCATGCAGACAGGAACAATGGAGTGCGGAGGGGTGGGAACACAGAAAGAGGGACAAACCCCCATGATCTCTGGTCCAAATTTAAGTTGTCAGCAGATTTTAGAGGTCGTGTAAAAGCACCCAAAGTTCACATATCAACCACCAAGTGTAAGGAAATGGGATTCCTCCCATAGTATTTTATATTATTTTTTACCATGATATATTTCTGATGCTTTTATTGATGATTATTTTACTGTCTTTGACACAGTGATTAAACTGCAGGACTGCAGCCAAAGCTCTGACAAGCCAGCTTCAGTCCCAGGTAGCTGGGTCAAGGTTCACTCAACCTTCCATCCTTCTGAGGACAGGAAATGAAGTACCAAGATTGCTGCAGGTGGGCAATGTATAGCCAATATAATTTAATTGTAAACTGCCCAGAAAGTGCTTTAAACACTATGAGGCAGTATATAAGCAGCACACATTACTTTTTCTTTTGGGATTTTATTTGAATGTATTGTACACTGCTTTGACAGCTTTCTAGCAAGAGTAATATTCACCAACTATGTATACATATAAGCACTAAGTAATAAAATGCTGAAGAAAGTATTTGTTTTCAGACAGACTTTATGGCGATACATCAACAGACTCTCAGAGAAGCCTTGAAAGCTAGACTTCACACTTCATAGCCAAAAGTCCTCATGCTTTGACCATTTCTACCAGCTAAATACAAATATTATTTGTCAAAGGCTGCTCCAGGAGAATGAAGACTTGTGTGACTTCTCACTGATCTTTCCTGAAGGTTGCCCAAAACTTTGGTTTAATATGCATCAGCTGGTCTGATTGATGCTTTGTAATTTGTCACAGAGTCCTTCTTTGTACTTCCACTGTCTCTCTTCCTTTCTCCACCCCATCCCCCTTACAAGTTCGCCTCTTCCTATAAGTGGGTGCCTTTCATTATGGCTGCCATTAATACTGAATGAGCCAACAGCTGCTTTTTGCTAATGAGTCCCAAGTAAAAAAAGAGACAGGCAGAAGGAGGAGATATATCTCAGAAGCTGCACTTTCCCGCTTGGCAGCTTGCCATCAAAGACAAATAGCAAAATCTGGCTTTTTAGAAAGGGACCTCTAAAAAAGTTTCTGCTTCTCTGATCTATGAATACCTTTTTCCCCCAAAGACATAACAGCCAACATAGCCCAGGAAACAAAGTTTAAACTCACTGGGCCTTTTAAAGCTCCAATAACCATCACTAGGAATGGGACTTTCAGATTAGGATGAATGAAAAAGGGGGGAGGGGAAACACATGAAATAGGCTCTTACTTTTGTTTGTGGGTTCTCTCATTGATTTCCAATATATAGCCTCTTAAACATAAAAACATAAGAACAGACTTGCTGGAAGAGGCCACAGCCCATTCAGTACAGCATTCTGTCTCACACAGTGGCTCACCACTGCTTCCTCTAAACAAAAGAGAGGGAGACAAAAGCTTCATATTCTTCTGTGTTTTCCTCTTTCATTTGCTCTTCCTTTCGCCCTTGTCTGTCAAATTGTCCAGGGAAATATTCAATTAATTAGCATCAGGAAGACTGTTTTCAGTGACTGCCCAGAATGTCCATGAGGGGAGAAGGGGGATGTTGAGGTTTTAAAAACCCTGGATTGGTGATTAGAACCACTGGGAGTTGTTGTTGTTGTTGCTGCTGCTGCTGCTGCTGCTGCTGCTGCTGTTGTTGTTGTTGTTGTTGTTGTTGAATTATCACAGAGCAGACAAGATAACTACATTGGATTTGGTATTACAAATCACTAGTCAAATGCCTTCCATGCATTTAGGACTATGTGATATATTGGTGAATAGAGATGGGCACGACTTAGCGGTAATCCCATTTCCGTTTCCGTTACTCGTTTCCGTCACTCTACAGAAACGGTAACAGGAATTACTTCGAACCAGCGAACGAACAATTTTGGTCTGAAGTGCTCGTTCCTTGCATCAGAAGTTGATGCCACGCGGCACAGAAAAAAGTTTTTAAAAGTGAAAACAACCCGGTTCCCAGCCGAAAAGCAGGCGGAAAAATGCCTGCCGTGCCTCAGGGCACCTACCAGAGGGGTTGTTTCTGGAGGTCCCCGGCCTCCCCCCATCCCCCGTCCTGGGCTGCTCTGGTGGGACTCGCCGCAGGCTCGCAGGCAGCCAGCAAAAAGCCCAGTCTCGCCGGCCGCCGCCCGCCGCAATTAAAGCGCAAGCAGCACGGACGGCACAGGAAAAAACTTTTAAACTCTCCCCCCACCCATTCCCGGGCCAAAAAAGCAGGCGGAAAAATGCCTGCTTGACTAAGGGCGCAGGGCACCTACCGGAGGGGTGGTTTCTGGAGGGGGGTCCCGCCTCCCCTCCGTCCTGGGCAGCCGGACTCGAGTCGCCATGCCATGCGGTGCGGGCGGGGGATCCAAAATGGGGCGGCGAACGCAATATTGTTTTTGAAATCGTGGTCCAAAAACACACAAGCACAACAGAAACACGCGAAAATTTATAAACTGCCAGATTTTTCACAGTAGCAGTGGGTTTTTTCTTGCAACAAAATGTCTCTCCTCTCCTCCTCTGTCCTCCATTGATTTTATTTTATTTTATTTTATTTACACCTGCACAACGATGGGCTGGCCGAGTGGCCAGCCATGTGGGAGTGGACGACCATGCAAATTTTTGGAGCCATCCCACCAAACGCATGGCCACTTGGCCATGGAGACTAGAGATGGGCACGACTTGAAAAAAAATTTTTCGAGTTGTCGTTAGTCGGGCCGGTTCCGTTTCGGGTCGTTTCTGTTTTTCGTGAAAATTCGCAAAAATTAGTCGGTTCGTTTTTCATTTTTTCGTTGTCGTTAATACTGTTTTTTTGGGGGGGAGTGGGCTCCTGGAGGCACCTCTGTGCCAAAAAGCCCCCTAAAACCTGCCCTAGCCCCCTAACCCTAACCCTAACCCTTGACTCCGTACCCATACGTCACAGACTGTCTTCTTAGTGGGTCAGAGAGGCACCCAGAGGTGCAACCCCCTAGCCCACCGTAACCTTACCCATCACTAGCCTAACCCTAGCCCTAACCCTAACCCACCTTAACCCTAAGCCAGATGTACTTGCATTGCACTACACGCAAGTACAATTCCCTTCTGTGTGAGACATGGTGTTGCGAGAGACTTAGTTAGGCATCTCACCTATGGCTCTGGGTTCAGTGCCATCCACTAGTCTTCACAGTCACTGTCTGCACATTTGCACAACTGGTATGCAATATCCATATGGCTATTGCATACCATTTTGCAGCAGCAGCAGGTGCGGAGGGGAGAGCCCCACGTTGAGGGGTCTCTTGGAGCCTGCTTCCCCTTCCTAGTGGGTGAGGATAGGAGTCACCCACGGGTGCCTCCAGAAGCCCACTTTCCCTTTATAGCGGGCCAGAGGAGGCACCCACCCCACAGAGGTGCCTCCAGGAGCCCGCTCCCCCCCAAAAAAAACCAGTACTAACGACAACGAAAAAATGAAAAAAACGAACCGACTAATTTTTGCGAATTTTCACAAAAAACGGAAATGACCCGAAACGGAACCGGCCCAACTAACGACAACTCGAAAAAATTTTTTTTCAAGTCGTGCCCATCTCTATTGGTGAATTATGCAAGCAGATCCCAGTAAGGTGGCTTTCTGCAGCTGACTGACGGTGACTTTGTCAACTCTAATTTCTTCTAAATACTTGCTTAGCTCTTTAGGCACCACACCCAGTGTGCCAGTTACCATTGGGACCACCTGTACCGGTTTATGCCAGAGTCTCTGAAGTTCAATTTTGAGATCCTGATATCAGGTAATTTTTTCAAGTTGTTTCTCGGTGACTCTACTATCACCTGGTATAGATACATCAATGAGCCACACTTTTTTATTCTCCACAATCACAATATCTGGGGTGTTATGCTCCAAAACCATGTCTGTCTGTGTTCAGAAGTCCCAAAGTAATTTTGCATGCTCATTTTCAATCACTTTTTCAGGCTTACGATCCCACCAGTTCTTTGCTAAGGGCAGATGATAGTTCTGACACAAATTCCAGCAGACCATTTCAGCAATTACATTATCACACTGTTTGTAATCAGTCTGAGCAATTTTCTTGCAACAACTCAATAGATGGTTAATAGTTTCATCTGCCTCTTTACAGAGTCTACATGTTGGGTACTCAGGTGATTTTTCTATTCTAGCCTTAACTGCATTTGTTCTGATAGCTTGTTCTTGAGCTGCAAAAATCAGGGCTTCTGTCTCTTTTTTCAGTGTTCCATTGGTAAGCCATAACCAGGTCTTTTCCTCATCTACTTTTCCTTTGATTTTTTTCAAGGAACTGCCCATGCAGTGCTTTCATTTATTATTATTATTATTATTATTATTATTATTATTATTATTATTATTATTATTATTATTATTATTATTATTATTATTATTATTATTATTATTATTATTAAACTGCACTGAGATAAAATTAGGACAGAGGTGAAACAAAGTGATAAATAGATCCAAAAAGAAACAGAAATAGCATTTGTGTTGGATGGACATCGCCTATGAGATAAAAGTTCAAGTAGGCTCACCAGTAGGCTTAACTGGAGTTCTTGTGAATTAAAAAGAGCACCCATAAGTTATTCACAATAAATGTTTCAGGTAGAAATTCTCTAGAAGACCTATGCTGATTTGAGCTGATGAGATTGTGGAGGGGATGATGAATGCTTAGTGCAACTTCATCTATGTTAAAATGCATTTGCAGGCTGTCTCTAGGGATGGGATTTTCAGATATCTTGTCCTAAAATTCCACATAAATGAGCAATGTCAGTGCTTGCCAAAGTGCGAGCTAACACCTTCCTTTGTTCACCCATCTTGATAATAAAGAGTCAAAACACATTTGTGGTATTGAATTGAGCCACAATTTATTGTCTTAAATTCCATATGTCACTGGTGCTCTTTTCTCTTGCAAGGGGGCCTGAAAGTACAAGTGGCTACGTGGTGTTCACACAGTTATTGTTGGGAGGGCCCTGGCAGCTCCTCCCACTTGATTGTGAGCTTAGACATGAACTTGCAGTTGAAAGTTTAGAGTTAAACGGTCCAGGCAGCCCTCATCAATCACTCGGTGTGTTATTAATCATCCTGGACAGTCATATCTACTGTCCTAATCTCTTCCTAATTATTGTCAAGGGCTGCCGATCTGATAGGTCATATTCCACTACTCTTAACCTGACGACATTTTGCCAATAGCACTGACCACTAATTGTGACCGGATATATAAAGAACCTCCACCACACACAAGAGAATGGGATGGGTGAAGATGCACTGCCTCTTATGGAAACAAGCAAAAAGGAAACAAGCAAAAGCAAGCCAAGGCTTGCTTTAAAAGGATGGATAAATAAGTGATAAAAGGAGGTGTAGCAGGGAATCAAACTCCTGACATTTTGCTTCACAGCCAAATGCCTAAACCACTAAACTATGCAGCCTAAGCAAGCCAAGGGGAATTCAATGGATAAGGAAAAGTAAGGGACAAAAGCTTGCAGACAATACCTGGGAGCCCAGTTCGATGCTGGAAAGAGGCTCCAGCAGGGGCGACTTTCCCATAGGCCTTTGTGGTTCAATGAACCAGGGCGCCTGAACCCCAAGGGCGCCTGAACCCCCAAACCCCAAAACTCTTAGATTCAGCCCTTTGCACCCGGCGACCCCCTCCCAGCGCCGTCGAAGCGGTGAGCTCTCACCTCCCCCCTCCAACCCCCCCATCAACTGGGCTTCCTCTTTTGGGGCCCGTGGGGGGGGAGCGCACCACTTTGCCCGCCACCTAAGCCGCCGCCCCCACAGGCCGCCCGGCAAATTCCTCCCCCCAGCTCTGCGGCCTGGAGGGAGCGTGTCGCCGCCGCCCTAGGGAGCGCTCCTCGGAGGCAAGGGCGCGTGCGCGAGCGAGGGAAGGGGGGCAGAGGCCGGGAGCCAGCAGGTGCCGGGGGCGGGGCGGCCCGGTGTGTGTGTGTGTGCTCTCCCCCTCCTTCCTCCCCTCCTCGGGCTCGCCCGGTGCCTGCCCCGCCTCGGTGGAGCCCTGCCCGTGAGTAGCGGCGGCAGCGGCAGTGGTGGGGAAGGGGAAGGGGCGGCCAAAGGGACTGGGCGGCAGTCACTTGGCCCTGCCCGCCCCCCACCCACCCCCTCACCCACCCCCCGAGTCGCCGGCGGGCAGTGGAGGGGGGTGGCGGCGGGGGGCTGGGACTTTGCCCCTTCCCGGTCCGCCTTTCCGTGTGGCTGGCTGGATCTTGGCCCCGGAGGGGGTGTCTCCCTGTGTGTATGTGCCTGTGTGTGTGTGTCTCTGTCTGTGCGTGCGTGCTTCCAGGGGAAAAGGGCCAGGCCCAAGGGAGGCGGGAGCTCACCGCGGTCGCTCAGGCAGAGGACGGGAGAAGCGGCAGGAAGCCAGGAGGAGGAGGAGGTGGGGGGTCCCAAAGGGAGGCGACATCGCGGCCTACGTGCCCCTCCGCCCCCTTGCCATGAAGCCCTCCGGCGCCCTGAACCAGTGGTGGGGCCTGGCGGGAGCCGCCGGATCAGCCGGGGGTGCCGCCGCCGGGGCTCCCCTCTCTGTTGCCGGCGGATTGCCATTGCTCGGGCTCTCCTTTCCCAACTCCATCCATCCAGCTCGACCGGTCGCTCGGGACTTGCAGACAGGGAGTGACACCTCTTCTTCTTGGCCGACGTCCCGTGCATGCCTTGCCTGGATCTGGCCGCTCTCCAGGGCACTCGGTCGGAAAGCGGGGCTCAGAGGGGGCTGGCCGTGTCCTTGAAGAACTTTCCAAGCTGATCCATTCCAGCCGGAGAGGAATGACACAGGCCGGGGGGGGGCGAGCACCCTGGGGCCGCTGAGTCACTCCCACTTGGCTGGCCAGCCTGTTTGGTTTCCGTTGCCCTGGCCATCAAGTGCCCTTGTCCTCCTCGGTGGGGCTGGCCGAGGCTTCGGCACCCACCTTCAGTGGCTGCCCCCTCCCTCCCTCCCCAACTTCTCTCTTGCTCTTGAGCTGGGGCTGAGTTCTTATGGCGGTCCTTTGCCAATCTCACCCGCCAGCTTGGGCCGTGTCTCTGGTCATCACCAGTGTCGAGATAACCAGCTGCAACCCTCCCCCACCCAAGCAGGGCCAGAAACACCCACCTGCACAGGGAGCACTCTTTCCACCTGGCAAAGGGTGTGGAAACATTAGCCAAGGGAAATCCCGTTAGTCTCGCAAGGGGAGCCAGTGTTGGGCTAGAAGGCAGGAGATCCTGGGCCCGTGGAAGGTCCTGCAAGCATTAACCCCCCCTTAAGAACCTCCCCTGTCTTGGCATTGCCCTAATTCAGAGTCCCCCCCCCCAACACACAGGAAGCTCCACAAGAAGAGCTGCCTTCAGAGGGCCAGGGAATTGCTTGCGGTGCCTTCTGGGCGGAACTGACAGGCACCAACGCTGGGCAGCAATGGCCACTTGGCTAGAGGCCCTTCGGCCGTCTCTGGCCTATTTCCTCTTAAAAGGCTGGATGGCTTCCAGAGTCAGGAATGGCCCCGAAGGGAACCCTGGTTGTCCCAGTGGAGGTGGAGGCTTTGTGTGTCGAAAGAGGCCTCTTCTCCCAGTGGCCTGGGAGTGGGTCAACATGAACCCCCTGTGCCAAAGACACCCCTTTCCCTGGGAGAAACCTGCAGAAGCAGCGAAGGAGGGCAAGGCTGTGAGTGTGTATGTGGGGGAGGATGTTTGAGAAGTATCAAGGAAAGGGCAAGGCTTGATTATTTAAAATAGATCATTTTCAAAATTAAAATTAATAAAAAATTATTTAAGATCAACTATGTCTCAAGAAAGATTGTCAAACCTTGCCATGATCAGTATTGAAAAAGAAGTAGCAATAGATACCAGTTACCTTATAAAGGATTTTGCTCATAGAAAGGCTCGAAAAGTAGATTTTTTGGGACATTAGCAAACAAGCAAAAACAAAACAATGTCGTGGTGTTGTATAGTTAATAAGTGCATTGTTAATAAATGAGCAACCTGAAAAGTTTCCTGTTTTCTTTATAATATTTAAGTGTCACGTTAGCTCCCTTAAAAAAGGAAGGTAGACAGCTCTGTGAAACGGGGGGGGCAGAGGGATCTTCAAACCACGGCTCCACATATCCTTAAGATGGCCCTGGGCTCCAGACTGCAGCAGATCACTGGCAAGGCTGTAAGGCAACAGGCAGCTAATTTGCAGCCACGTGGCTGAAATGGCGATGACTGTCACTGAGCTTTCACAGAGCTCCCTCCCTGCAGACGGCTGGTGATCAAAGAGGCTGTTTGCCTAGCGGTGAGTCCTTAAATGCCCTTGACCCATAGGCCAGACATGTCCAAACTTCAGCCCTCCTAATATTTTGGACAACAACTCCCACAGTCCTTTGCCATTGGCAAACTAAGCTTAGAATTCTGGGAGTTGTGGTCAAAAACATCAGGAGGGCCAAAGTTTGGACCTGCCTGCCATAGGCAAACCACGTGACCCACTATCCCAGAGTGGCCTTGGTCCTTCTTGACCACATGACCACTGGCCAAACCTGTCTCCATGGTCAAGTGGACAAAGCAGCTCCTCCCAGCACAGGGCTGGATCAGAGCATCCCTTCTGAATGGGAAACTAGACAGAGCTAGGCCTGGCTCAGTATCAAAGTCTTCCAATCAAGTCCTTTCTCCCAGGTGACCTACATTTAGCTGTTGGTTTGTCAGGAAGAACTCTCAGAATGGAGAATTATTCAGTTTATAGTCCAAGAAATGAAAAAAAAATCCCACTCTTAGCTATCTGTGTGCTCAGATGTACAATGATATTCATTCATTCTTTATTACTAATTGTAGTGCAATGAATGGGGGAAGAAGATAAAAATGAGGATGATTATTTTACTTCACTTTTAAATAAAGCTCATGGCAAGCTTCAAGGCCATTTTGTTCCATTTTCATCTATTTAATGAACAACACCGGCATATGCTTCTGACGAAGCAATATAAATACTTGACAGGGATTTTAAATTATTACATTCTGCTCTTGATACACATTTCTTTCCCTTGTTGAAGAGCAGACTTTTGGATGCAACGTATTGGTAGGGATTCCAAATAGCATTTAGACACATATTAGAAATGCCATGCCCAGTCTCTTCTAACTAAAAACTCCAAAATGAAGGAAGGAAGGAAGGAAGGAATGAAATCAAAGGGAAGATCAAAGCCTAGAGAAACCATGCCTTGATAAAGCTTGAGAAAAACTCTCACACATTAAATATTACTTTCAGGTAGAAAGAAATGAACAAAGCCACCCAGCAGCTGTGTTTCCCAGAACTACACTATAAAGATTTTGAGAAAAAATGTTCTAAAATCCAGCAGCACTGTATCTTATTTGGCTAAAAGTAGTTTTGGCTTTTTCATCTAAAACATTTCTTGGGGAATCAAATATTACAAGTGTTTTTTTATAATACCCATGAACTCCAATTAAATTTAAAAGGTTAATTGAATCTCATGCCACCATGTCCAATGTGGCAGTCACAGGGACTGGTTTAAATGGCCCTCCAGACCTCTCAAATGTGGACAATTGCTTGAGACAGAGATGCTTTGGGAATTCAGTGTTTGTGAATTCTTGCACAAAATGACCTGATCCACACTTCTTGGGCAGATGTGACAGCTGGTACTCAGTTATCCACTGAATTTCATTGCTCTAAACCTTGCAGTGAAGCTCTTGACAGTTGGCATGTATCCAAAGGAAATATTTATATGTGCATATATTATGGATCTGGTGTTATTTAAGAGCAAGAATAGTGTCAAAGAAATCACATGAAAATTAAATTAATACAAAAGCAAAGCAAACAGAACTCTAAGAAGAAACAAACACAAGACATGGTCAATTACTTTAATACAATATTAGATAAAATTAAGTATTCAATCATTGTTACTGGAGAGCACAGAAATTATTTTAATCATTGTGTCCCACACTACATAAGTGTGTTCATGTATATCTTTCACAACTAATCCTGAAACCTTTCAGTCTGGCATCTGGACTCTTTTCTAATCTGGGGGGTGCATTGCTCCATTTTGAATTGGTGAGTGAGTGAATGAGTGAGTAAGATAATTTACTGGAGAGCCTCTCATTTCTCTAACTCACACAATGTAATAAATAATTTGTCACCAGATCAAGCCTATAGGTACAGGATTACACAGGCCATAAGGACAGGAGTGCTTCTCATAGATCTTGCTTGTCTTGAAATTGGTTCAGCAAGTCACTCAATTTGGATGACAACTGCAAACAGGATTTGCTGCATGTGGGTATCAAAGCATGGTTTTCAGGGCAAAACCCTCCAGAACTTAAGAGTGATAGTAGAAGTACATTTTGGATTGTACTTTCCCTGCTGGTTCCAGATCAAAGTAAAACACTCTTGGGTTGAAGGCCAATGTCATATGTTATTTCACCTCCAGCTCCTCAGATTCCAAAAGAAAGCTGTAGTGGATGCTGTTTTGCCCACCATCCAGCTTTCAGCATTATATGCATTTAGCAAAATGACCTTTCAAACACTCTTGAGCTCCAGTGACAGTGATGAGAGAAAAGCCGGGGTGAAGATTATTTACTTAAGGAGTGGAAATTATTTCCTGGGATATCTTTCTCTGTGTCCCAGAAGACTCATTCTATTCATCCTCATGCAACTTCACTGTTAGAACGCACAGACTTGTCTCAAAATGTATATGAACCTCCCTCAACACGCAAACTGACAATATCAAAAGTTCATTAATGATTTATGGCAAATATATGTTTCATACAACAGAAATTATGTATTCCTTTTCATTGTATGCTGTTTTCTGAGAGCAGTAAATGTGCCTTTTGCTCAAGTGCCAATTTAGCAAACTAAACGTCCAATCAAAATAATAATAGCAGTTTTGAATTCCTGATATCAAAAGACATATTTTAGACCACCTTATTCAAAAATTTGTTTAAAGAAGCACCTCTAAATGACACATCTGGGGAAGGGCAATCACTGACAGAGGCTTTATCTGAGGGTGTCTGGCTAGTCTAGCCATGAGGACTGTATAGCAGCTAGGTGACGGGCATCCAGTGCCTGTGGTTGGTGCATCTTTCTAGGGCCCACTGGTGCCCTTTGCTCATCCTGCTCCAGAGGTGGTGATCTACTCTGCACTGACACATATCTTCTCCTTCTCCAAGGAAGTAACCAGAAGGTACAATGACTTTGGCCCCCACTGATACTTAGAGAGAGAGGACCTCTTGGGTTGGCAAGTCAGGTTTGGGCAGGGTGTGGACCCATGAGGCTGCAGTAATGCTGAATTCCATTTCTTGCCTTCAGCGGGATCAGTCATCAGTGCTTGGTCTATCACTTGCCCCTGGTGATCCATTCGTTTATTTGGTAGGAGGAGGAGGAGGAGGAGGAGGAACAGTGTGGTGTTGGCATGAATAGCATTGTGTTTGCTACAAATGCCATGTGCAGTGCACAAAGGTGGGAAGGCAGGCCGTTGGGCTGCTGTTGGCAGGCATGCAAGGGAACACACTTGCTATGATTATTGATCATGATGAAATGATTGAGATAACAGTGATAATAATGGTGATGGACAGTTGGTCAGCATCTATACCTCCCCCCCCCCAGAGATATTAGATGGCAGTCAGAAATTCCAAGCCTTTTGCCTCTCATTATGCTGTGATCAGTGACGTGCTTCTGGTGCTTCCCCTACTGCCCATACAGGAGAAGGGATTTTGCCAAAGGCTCTGGATCTTCTGAGGGGCTCTGTGGTGATACTGGGTCCAAGCGTCAGCTGGCAACCTAAGCAATTTCTCTGCGGCCTTGGTTCCTTGTACTAGTTTGATGAGCCATGGCCTGGATGCCATGATTTATCAAACTCGTACAAGGTAATGCTGGGTGAGTTACTGTTCTCTTTTTTTCTTTTTCAAAAATGCCCTAAGCTCTAGGCCTGGGCAGGGCTGAATTCTGTGTGTCCTCTATGACTTGATGGATTGGGCTATGGTATTGTGATCTTCAAATAAAGGCATGAAGCTGGCCCTTGTTCTTCCCACTCTTGGCCTAATCCTGCTGGTTGCTTTCACTTGAAGGAACGCAGCCCTGAGGAAGATATCCCCTTATCCATGATCTAGGCCACTGTCTCTTTCCTGTGTCATTTCCCATTAATAATCCCTAATAATGGATAATGAGTTTTAAATGTTCTTGTTCAGATCAGTGTTCTCTCTTTGCTTTTTCCTTCTCCTCTCAATTCAACAACTTAGGCTAAATTGGCAATAAAATGTTATAAAGAAATAACCTTATGAATGAAAGAACAATTCCCACAATGTTGTGACCAGAATATTAGAGGCTTTAAGAACCTGCTTAAAGAAAAAGTTATGTTTATTAATAACTGTAATGATTGTGAGATGTTTTTCTTCAATAGCACCTGCCCTTTCAATTTTGAGAAAGACCACCGGAGCATATTTGTTTCTTTAAAGGAAGATATTTGTGACACTAACTATTCCATATCAGATACACTTGTTAATATCAACATAATTAACATTTGTAGCAGTCATGGAAAAGAATTTGACTGAAATATTTCCATCATTTAATAGCAATGATAATGAGAAACATTTACTGGCATTACAAGACATGAAGAAAATGAGGACCAAAATTGGTGGATATATGAATTTGGAACCAAAATATATTTTTAAAATTGGATTGTCTAAATTATAGTATATGGTGTTTTGCAATCAGAAATTTTAATAACTATAAACAACTGATTTATTATCTTACTTGAATACTTAAGGATATGAATAGATATAGGCACAAAATAGTTTTTTTCATTTTGTTTTTCATTTTTTTGTTTTGTTACAGAGCAAAATGAAAAACGAAGTGCCCTTTTATTAAAAAAAAAAAGAAATAAAACAAAATGGAAAATTTCATTTTGTTCAATTTTCTTTTCATTTATTATTAATTTTGACAAGTGCTGATCTCAACTCTTGTCATAATAAATAATAAAAATAAGTGCTGGCAAACAGCCCCGTGGCTGGCTGGTTAGTGCTAGGTTAAAAACAATAGTGCTGACTGGCCCATAAGCCAGCTGGTCAGCACTAGGATTGTTTTTTAAAGCGCCAATGACCCGCAGGCCAGCTGGTTGGTGCTAGGTTATTAAAAAAAAAGCCAATTGGCCCATGGGCCAGCTGGTCAGTGCTAGGTTTTAAAAAATGGAAAAAATAAAATATGAAACAAAACAAAAAACAAAATAATTTTTTTAAAGTCATTTCATTCCAAACAAAATGAAGCAAAAAAACTAAAATGAAAAACAAAACAAAATGCCATTTTGGCGTTTCGTGCCCATCTCTAGATATGAATTCCCACATGGGAGGTGTGATTTGTACAAACATTCTCATATGGCAAAAAAGATGTGAAGGGATTGCAAGGTTATGGTAACCTTTTTTCTCTCTCTCTCCATTTCTCTCTTGTGTATAGTCAGCTACCCTTCTAGCTGGATAGCCATACTGTGGATTCCAAAGTTACGATGGTCAAGTGATAGGCTGAACAGGCACCAGGTCACATGCTAACATCAAGGTAAAATTGGTTAAATGGCAATCCTACCTTCAAAATCTATTGTTTATTATAGTCTATGTGAAGGTTTTTCCCCATGATACCCATGACTAGTTGTCATTAAATATGAACCAGATAGTTATGAACTACTACAATTGCCACTTCTCATCAAAGACCATTTACTTATCATTTTATTTGCTTTTAATTTTACCTAAATGTTCTGATAGTAATAAGGAAAAACAAGTAAGCCATAATTTCACCTATGCCAATGCCTCAGTGGATGCCTGGGTCCGTGGAGAAAGTGGTGTCTGACCATGCGTAACTAGAGATGGGCACGAATAGAAAAAATGACATTTCGGTTTTTCATTTTTAGTTACAGGTCCATTTCGGTTCGTTTTCATTTGTCATGATTTTTTCAAAAAAATTGTTTCGTTGTTTTATTTTTTGTTTTTTGTTTTTACCCACTTTTTGCGTGACTTAAAGCATTTCCGCGTGCGGATGTCCCCCCAACACCCCAGACCAGAGAGAAAACACTAAAAAAATGATGCTGGCAGAGACACAGTATCGACTAGGTACGCAGGGAGGCTGCAAAGGCAGCAGCGGGCGTTGCCCAGGGTGTAAGGCAGCCGCAGAGTGACTGCACTGAGGGACAGGGGAGGGTACTCACCAAGAGGTACCCATGCACACAGGGATGCTGCAAGAGAAATCTCTTCTTTCTCTCCCCTAAGAGCCAGGCTGCAGCCAGCAGGAACACAGAGACGCTCACCTGCCTGGCTGGCCTAAAGTGACGAGTCGCAGAGACAGCAATCCCACCCTAACTCCCACCACAGACTGCAAGACTCCATCTTGTGGCTGGAATCTATTTTGTGTCATCCTTAAAGGGAAAAGAAAAAATACATTGCAATGGGAGAAAGACAAAAACAAACATTTTAAGGACTGCAACCCCCTGGTAGGTAATAATTTCAAATAATTATCGCTGCGTTTTTACGGATATCCAGGGCATTTTAATACCCAAGAAATCAATATTAGGCATCTGGGAGCCATTTTGGGTCAATGTCCCCTAACTCCCCTTAAAGAAAAAAAAATACAGCGATCTGAGGAAAGACATAAATGCATGTTTTAAGGACCCCAACCCCCCTGGTAGGTATTATCAGGCAGAATAAATAATTATTGCTGGGTTTTTAGGAAATTCAGGACATTTTTTAACATTTAAAAACAGCTCATTTCATTGTGTGTCGCTATTATCAAAAATGAAATGTAACGAACCTAATTTTCATGGTTCTGTTCGGTTCTTTCCAATTTAATCAAAATTTTCGTTATTCATTTTGTTGCGTAATGAAACGAATAATGAATAATGGAACAAAAATAGTTTGTTTCGTGCCCATCTCAATGTGTAACCTGTTGATCTGTCCTCTTCCCATGCTGTTTCTATGGTTACTTTCTGTAGTCAGTGGAATGGTGCATTTTTAGCTGTGCTTTGCTGCAGGGTTATATTTTTGTGAGGAAACAATTTGTCAGCTTTATAAAAACAAAGTTTCCTTGCCTCTGGAAATAAAGGTAATTAACATACAGAGAGAGGGGGGAGAGGGAGAGGGAGAGAGAGAGAGAGAGAGAGAGAGAGAGAGAGAGAGAGAGAGAGAGAGAGAGAGAGAGAACACAATCCCCCATGAAACTCCACTTAGTTAAGTCCCATGTGGTCTTCGTACCCAGCATTCACCCTTGACCATAGAAAGAAAACTGTTTTTAAAAAATGTTACAACCCTTCAGAAACGAACACCAAAACAAATCTGAGTCTGGTTTTGGCAAGTTACTGGAGGAAAAGCAAACCTTGTCTAGAATATCTATTAACACTCCATAAATTTGTCAATAGTTACAAACCTATTTAAAGGGTTTTTATTTCATTTTGTTCAGAACAAATGGTTTTGTTTTCCTGAGAAAAGAAAGGAAATGAATCCTCACCAGAAGAAAGGTCCTGAGCAATATTCTTGTGTTGCTCCTTCTAAGTTCTTCTCTTGCAGGAAACTCTCTGGTGACGCATGTGTTTGGAATCTACAATGATCCAAGTTTGTTGTAATTATTTCATTATGCACATTCTATTGCTTCAAATATTTGATCCTTAGAGGTGATTGAAATCATTCAGGGAGGAGGAGAGGGATTCAAAACCCTTATGCCGTGCTTAGGCTGGAAAGGTCAGGGTCTCCAGAAGCCAGGAATTTGGTTCACCACTGTGCCATACAGAAGACCCACTCTATGTGCCTTTGAGCAAGCTAAATGGTTGCACAGCACCCCCAGGAGAAGGGAAGGTTAAACCACTTCCAAGTTCTGTACAGTGCATTGAACTGGTGCTATGCAGTTCATTTATAAAAGTTACAACTTCAAGGTTGCACTCTTCAACATTCATTATGAGGGGCATTTAAGGCCAACAAATCTAAACCTGTTTCAGTTGCTAGCTGACTTGGGGGGGATGCATCCCCCTAACTGGTTTTTTTTACTTCTGAGGCAGTTGTCAGAATGCATTGTGCAGATGGCTGAATGCTAAGGTCACGGACGATTCATGTATTTATTGTTAGCAGAAATGGAACATTTGGACAAAACAAAGGAGACTACATTATAATATGCCTGAAGTACTTAGCCCAGTGAGATCTTTTAGATGCATATATGCATTTCCTATCCATAGCTATGCCCTAGAGAGGTTTTATTAGGGCAACAGTGAAAGCTGCTGCTAGGTTTAGAGCAATGCACCATCAGCTCATACAGTAGCTTCAGTATATTCTGTCTTTGTCAATATACAGAATATAAGACTTAAGACTATATTTTTGTCTAAAATTATTAGACTAAAATTGAGGGTTGTCTCATACACAGAAGTAAGCCTAAGGCAAGAACTGTGCAGATGTGAAATTGCCCATACCTTGTCTCTGCAAACAGTTGTCTTATACACTGGGTGTTTATAGATGGAAAAATATATTTCTTTCCTTCAGCAGAAGTTCAGACATTCTTGTCAGCTAGGAGCAAAGATATAATTTTTCTGGTAGTGCTGCAGTACTTGAAGCTTCAGGAATCTTCAGGATTTTAAAAAAATCCTACCTGACAAGTTAAAATCTCCCATTTGAAACAGAAGTATTATGCATATATCTCTGCTATGAATGGGCCATTTGTGTTTACGTGAAAGGAAGAAAAACACTTTTTTGCTTTTGTGTTCTTTTTTTTTCAGTTACTGGAGGAGTAACTTGAAAGCATGAATGATCTGTATGAATGAAAGGGGTAAATGAATGTTTTTGTGGGGTGGTATTTTAAAATGTTTCCCTCTTTAACTTTTCTTTTACATTTTTTCAACTTAATGATTTAGGAAATTTTTCATCCAGTAGCATCACCAGGACTGATGTCAGCAGCTGATCCAAATGTCCAAGGAGAAGAAGGAATTTTGATACTGTTAAAGGACTGTGATTGGCTGGAAATATAGATGGGCACAAAATGGAAATATAGTGTTTTGTTTTGCTTCTTTAGTAGTTTTGTTTCATTTCGTTACTAATGAATTTTTAAAGTAGTTTTGTAATGAAATGAAACAAAACAATTCATTAAAGCCTTGCAAATGGGTATCACAGCCATATATCAGCTTCTTTAGACTATTCCCTGTAAGTCCCTGAAATCTGGAGAAGTGTGGGTTTCAGGGGCCTGAGTTATTAAGCTCCAAATTGGATCCCTATAGCTAACTGCCAGATTGTGTACGACACGTGGCAGCAATGTAGGGGGTAATTTAAGCAGCTTAACCCCTATTAACCCCTATATTGCAGGTATGCACCATACACATTCTGGCAATTAGCTATGGGGACCCACTTTGGAGTTTATTAACTGGGCCCCTGAAACTCAAACCTCTCCAAATTTGGGGGCCTTACAGGGAAGAGCTTGAGGAAGCTCCCCAGCAGTTTTGGTGCTGAAACACGCCTGCAATCACTATTATGGAGTACATAAAATATGTACTCTAAAATAGTGATCACAGGTATGTTTCAACATCAAAATCACTGCAGAGCTTCTTTGGACTATTCCCTAGAGACCTCCAAAATCTGGAGAGGTTTGGGGTTCATAGGGCTGAATTATTAAACTCCAAGTGGAGACCCTCTGGAAAAAATCATTCAAATAGTGTTGGGAAGTGGCTAATTGCTCGCCCCCGGGGGCTATTAGCGGCTTCCACCTCAATTAGAAATGATTTTTCCTAGGGGGACCCCTTTGAAATTTAATAATTCAGCCCCATAAACCCCAAACCTTTCCAAATTTTGGAGGCTTACAGGGAAGAGCTTGAGAAAACTCCACTGCCATTTTGATTCTTTTAGGATGAAATTGCTAGAGGAAAAAAATAATGTTTTTTAACAAAATGCATTGTACCGTTTCGTTTCATAACGAAATGATTCATTACATAATAAAATGACAAAACCATTTCATTTTTCATTTTGTGCCCATCTCTAGTTGGAAACTAGTAATGTGGGAAATTCTTTGCCTCAATTGTTCCTTCTGAGTCCATGAATTCCTGCCACCCTTCACCTTGAATTGGGAAGGCAGGCTGATTGCCTGCCACCCTACCTCTATGCCACCACCTTGGATCCTTTCCCCTCTCAATCCTCTGTCTCTCTCTCTCTCTCTCTCTCTCTCTCTCTCTCTCTCTCTCTCATTTTTGGGTTATTTTTTATTTAATTTCATTTTATTTTTCTGTATTTCCCCCTGATTTTTCAGGAGATTCTCTTCTCCCCATTACTTTGGATTCTTTCTGCTGTTCCCACCAAACAGCCTGCCTGTGGCATTTTGCTTGCGGCTTCCTCTACCTTCCTCTGGTCCTTTCTTCTCTTAGATTGTTTTTGCCACCTCTCTGGCATGCCTATTGCTGCTTGCTGCAACTGAAAGAAGAGAATCCAGCAAGTTGTGTGGCAGGAAGAAATCTCCATACATTCTTCTAGTTATGGGGTGGGGGTAGGGCTTTGATCATATGCCTTTATTTTCTTCCTTCCTTGCTTTTCTTTGTTTTTAAGAGATGGGGATATGTGTGTTTTTATTTTGGTATTTTTTCTTATGTGTTAGGGAGGTGCTTTCCCAGTTTGACTGATTTCTTTAAAAAGTGTTATTTGATTAATTTACTATATGTTTATTTTGTTAAATGTGTTTATCATGGAGGGGATTGGGACTGTTATGGTTTGCTTCTTTGGGTGAGTGTGGGCTGGACAGTGGACTTTGTACTTGTCCCAATAAGTTACTCAGCTCTGTGTGAGTTTAAGTCCAATTATTTTTCTTTCTCATCTATTATTTCTTTATTATTTCTTTATTTTTACATTTCTATACCACACCAATTTTCCCAAAAGAACTCTGGGCAGTTTTATATCTACATTCACCTGTGCCTGCTTTTGGAGTATATTGATCCTCTGTTGTCATGTCTGTGCTTTTTTTTTTTTTTTTTTTTTTGATAGTTTTTATTGGTTCCTTAGGGCTTTTTGGACTAGTGCCAGAAAGCACAAAGGAAGAAATAAAATGATATGATATGAAATGACATGACATGACATGACCCAAAAGAGGTGGTCCCTTTGATGTAAAACAAAATGACTGATGCATTTAAAAAACAAGGGGGGGGGAATGCATGTGTACACCCAGAAAAACTTGAAACAAAACAAATATGAACATTTTTACTCTGATCCATTTCCACCATGTATACACACAAACTGAATCTTTACAAGGTGAAAATAACAGCTTCAGGTTATAGGAAGTTCAACACAGGATGTGTGGAACCTATTTTCCATTCTTAATCAAACCTGCATTGCTCTGAATATAGCCATGATTTGGGAACGTCACTTCTTTGGATTGCTCACTCAAATGCTCCCTTCTCGGTATTCAGTCATAGTTACCCATCCAGCATAGCCAGAAACTGATTTGAAATTGGCTGATTCCTGCCTACATTCATTCCCAGTTGGCTGAGAAGGATAATTGTGAACTGCTGGACAAGTGGGAGCCAGATTTTGCAAAATACTATAAGATGCAGCAGTATCTGAAAATACTGGTAACTACAAGACATGTACTTACTATAACTACAGAGACTCCACTGATACCGCAGTGGTTTTCAGGATCCATCCTCTTTGATTCTATATATCTTAATAAAAAGAATGGCAGCAGGGGGTTCTTGGCAGAGGCTATTGCACTGCCAGTGGTATCATCATCAAAGTTTTTTTAAGGCTTAGACACTATGCCAATTAATGCTCCATTTAGCATCAGCTTAATTTGGAAAGCCTGGAAGAGACCATCTAAACCATTCTCTGATCAGAACTGATCTGTTCCAAATGTGAAATCAGAGAAGATGTGGGGAGGGAAAGGGGGGGCAGAGGAGGAATAAATATGATGAGATTTTGACCTTGAGAACTAAAAAAATATAATTTCAACTACACTGAAATGACTGAGAAGGCGCACACACACACACACACACACACACACACACACACACACACACACACACACACACACACACACACACACACACACACACACACGACCACCACAAACACCACCACCACCATCTCTCTCTCTCTCTCTCTCTCTCTCTCTCTCTCTCTCTGCAAGAGAAGGGGGAGATAAACCAACTCAGGATGGGCATTTGAGAAGTATACTAGAAGTGCTGATGATAGTTTCAAGACCATTAGATCAATTATCCTTTAACTGGCATATCACGTGTGAATTTCACTCATGCTGTCGTCATCTTTCTACTAACTAGGCAGCCAAAGGCAAGAGACATTGCCACGTTTGATCTTTAGGGCTCTCTATCTGATTTTACACACTATCACTGTGAGCGACTCGCAGTGCATAAAGCTTAAGCCAACCTCTTTGCAAAATAAAAATGAAATTTCTGAGCAATCATATATGAAGGGTATTGGAAAGTCTGTGAATGTTCACCTGTGAAGAATTTTTAAAAACGCAGAATTTTTTGTCATATACCTTCATATGATAAAGCAAGAACAGGCAACCTCTTTTAACCTGCAAGCCCATGTGGCAATGGGTCATGAGTTGGCAGCTATACATTTGTATCCTGAATATTAAAGAGCAGACGAAACCTACCAATATTCACCCTTTCTCCTTCACCTTCTGCAACCCAGTTTCAGCTGTACAATCACATTTGTGTATATATACACACAGAGAGAGTTGCATTCACACATGCTTCTCCCTATCTCTTCTTTTGAGGATGAAAAGGTCTAAACCAGTGGTTTTCAACCTGTGGGTTCCCAGATGTTCCTGAACTACATCTCCCAGAAATCCCTTTCAGCCCAGTGTGTGGTGGAGGATTCTGGGAATTGCAGTCCAGGAACATCTGGGGACCCACAGGTTGAGAACCATTGGTCTAAACCAACCTTGCTGAAAACTAAATTCAATACATCCCTCCCTTACAAAGTGTCCAGGGGTCAGGTGCAGAAAGATTTGTGCAGCTGTGCTCCCAAACAGCTATCGAGATAGGACATTGAACGGTGAGGGCACCCACTTGGTTCAATGTCTTATCCAACAAAACTGAGGGAGGTGATTCAGGAGTAGATGGCAGAACACAAACTACGAACTCCTGAGAGGATATTCAGAAGATATCAGAGGAAGACATGCAGCCCACAAGTAGCCTATTTCTGCTGCATATAATGAAGTCTTTAGAAGCTTCCCTTTTAATAAAACACCTTACAAAGCACAAGCTGCAAAAAAATTCTACTTGTGCCCTCATGTAGAAGTACAAATAAACTGGCTGACATTATAGTTGCAGATAATTTGTTCATGACATTGGCAACCGCTGGTGAATCTCTCCCCCCCCCAACTCCTTCCTGCTTTCTGCTATTTCACTTAATGTAGTGGTTCTGAATGTCAGGACAGAATTAGACAATTAGGCTTTCTCTGAAAGGTGAACTAGTAATATGTACAGCAAATGCAATCTCTTGTAGTTCTATTCCCCAGAGCCCTTGGCACTCCTGGAAACCTACCAAGGCAGCAATCTTAAATATCAATGAAGAAGAAAAACAGAACAAAGTTGAGAGGTAAGAAAGCAAGTACCTAGCATTCTCTTTTGGAGGTTTTCATTCTGTACTCGTCATTATCTCATGTGGATAATCCTAGTATCTCTGGCAGTGGGGGTGAGGATATCCCCTTTCCCCATTATATCTGGTTTGGAGATGGTGACAAACTGCCAGAAAGGCAGTTCATCATTCATCAAGGTTGACAAATCATGGACCATTGATCTCCCACCCGTACACAGATGAACCAATAAACTGGTTCATTGGTTCAGCCCATAGCTGTCTTAAAAAGAAATGAGCCCTTTACCCCCTCCAAAGCCCCCTATCACCTTCCTATCTATCTCACCATCATTACCTGTGATGGAGCTTAGTTGCCGCCATGAACTTTGTGAAGATGGACACCCAGTTTTCCTTAGTGACTAATGGAAACTGGGCTACCCTTTGCAAATGTGGTAGTGGCACCTTCGCTTAGGGAAAAGGGGAAGGCACTGTCACTGTCCCTACAAAAGGCAATCCAGTTTCCCTTATGTGAAATGACAAATATGAAACAAATCAGCAGTGTTCACTGAATATTGTGCTTCATTTTTAAAGTTCATCCCCATCTCTAATCTGGTTCAATATAATAATCCCCCTTGATATGTTACTAACATAGTTAGTGGTATCATAAGATATACAGTATGATGTGTGTCCACATCCAGGGTTACTTAGAAGTAAATTTCAACAGAATAAATTGTGTATTTTTAAGGATGTTATGAGACAAATTATAAAAGTTATATCCTGTCCTATGACACTACCACACACAATCAACGACCTATCAATTATGCTGATTCCTGACTGTTTTTGATGTACAGTTTCATGAACAGAACATATTTTTACACGCATTTCAGTAGTAGAGGATGAATGAAAATAGATGCCTACTGATGGATTCCTTGTGGCTGCAGTATCCCAAACATGGACTATGATGACATATACTGCCAAATGGTGATTGAAACAGCAATGCCAAAACACACATTATCTTCAACTGTATACAAATTGCCAATTCCGCTGAGGCCGACACAGTAAAGTTTTGGTGTTTCCCATCATCTGATTTAAGAAGCAACTGTAGAACTTTTGCTGCCATTGCTTCTGAATAATTCAGCCAAGCATCCAATACATCTTCCAAAGGCTTGATTGTATTTCAAGGTTTGTGCAAGTGCTGCTGCTCCCATGACAGCATACCTCAGTGGGATGAATACAATTGAATCTTACTGCTGAATAGAAAAGAATGGAAAGTGAAGTAATTCTCAAGAGGAAAACATAATGAGTGTGGATCATAATGGCAGCCAGATTACATAAGAGAACACGCAAAAATAAAATGGAAAGACAGTGCAGGGGCCCCTTGAAGATGAAGGAGCTTCTTTTGACATTCAACCCTTAGATGTAGGTGTAGGTTTGATTTTTCACTTGAAAATGTTTATAGTTAGTAATACTTGGATTTTAACATGAAAATCCAGTACTGTAGCTTCAAGAGAATGTGAGAGTAAGGTTCAAGTTTTGAGTTTATCTTCAATTCTTCATTCTGACCTCTGCCTTATAGATATCCCAAAACCATTATCTCTGTAAACTCTGTATCCTGAAAGCATCATTTCTATATTTCTGCAAAGAACCCCCATCTCTGCAGACATGGGCTTCTAAACCGAATGGCAACAGGATGTGTCCAAACCACAAAAAGTATATAGCAAATGTCAAACCGCATGCTAAGACATCTCAGATCTTAAAATATCTTGGTTTGCACCTTTGTTTCCAGCTTTTGAAACTCACTGTTAAGATACAGAGAACAATACATTATGAAATTAATGACTTTTAATCTTGCTAATGCAGATGGGAAAGTATCACTGATCTTTATGTTTGGTTGTGTTATGGAAAATGAACATATATGTAATGAAGTCACATGCTTTCCACTGCGGCAAATTGTAACCAATCCTGAGTTTGTTCTTTATCTGTTTCTGTATGCTGAAGAATATTTAAGACTGGACATTCCATACAGGAAGTTGTCCCTGTGTTCAGGCATCCCTTGTGCACAAGGTATTCGGAAAGGATCCTCTGGAAATAAAACTACATTCCCAGGAGTCCGGTTTGTCTGTCATCTATTTTATAGTGATTCTCATTGAGGATCAGCCACATTCAAATGTGTGGTGACAAGAGGGGAACTTGCCTATGGGGAAAGGCCTTGGTTCATAGAGTAAACTGAGGCACAAGGAAAAAGCATTTGAGAAAGCATCTTAATGGAAAGCAAGACATTCTTGTCCTAAGGGAGCCACTGCAAATTGAAAATAAGCACTTCAGTACAAAACCAAAAGCCATACTCAAGTCATGGGCAAAAACTAAAGCTCATTTTGCTGTCTATGTCTGTATTTAAAGCACATGAAGTCAGAACATGGTTCCTTCTAAGGCATGGAAAACATGCCATTATCTACATGCATGTTCTTCTGCTTTCTTGGCATATAAGACTGCATTTGGATGTTAGCTGTCTGCATATCAAGAACCAGGTTGTTTCTTCAAACCAGTACCAATTTCTATTCCTTCTCCAAATAGTTAAGGATGCTACTAGGAGACTACTTGAGAAGCAGCAATGAGTGAGAGATGTGTGGAAGCAGAACCCAGTGGCATTGTTCCCAAATGTATAATGTGTAGTAGGTCAATCCGGATTCAATGTCAGGAGCTGAGGGTCACTAGAGGATAAGTCATCTGAACCTTGATAATGAAGAAATTTTGTTGCATCTGAGTATAATTGCCCTGAAATGCACCACTGAATCTAATTTATTATTTATTTCTTATATGTGTACAGAATAGAACAGAATCTTTATTGCAAAATTATCAGATCATTGTAAAATAATACACTACAAAAGAGCAAACATACTATCATGCCATAATTATCAATATTTATATAATAAAATAAATGATACTAATACAGCACAATGCCACATTTATACACACATGTTTCTTACTGTTTCTGTCATTTACTATCTTTGGAAAAACAAAACCCACATATACAGTATGTTCAGATGGACTGGCAGATTTACCTGTCAGACAACTCTAATTAGAGATAGGCACAAAATGAGCAATTTTTCGTTTTTGTTTTCATTTTTTCATTTTGTTACATAATGAAACGAAAAATGAATTTTGTCTCCAAAATGAAATGAAATGAAATGAAACAACAGAAATTTTGTCGTGCGTTTCGTTTTCGTTGCAGCAAATACATTGAACTGTGATGAATGCTAATGAAACAGCATTTTTTTGTTTTCATTTTCATTTTTTCATTTCATTACGTAACAAAATGAAAATGAATTTTTTTGCAAAACATTCACGAAAAATGAAAATGAACCGAAATGGGCCCCTAAACGACAAATGACAAACAAAACACCATTTTTTTGAGTCATGTTCATCTCTAACTCTAATCTTTAAAAATGCATGCAGCAAAATAACAATTTTATGTGTGGTTTATAATACAGGAGTAAAAGTATTATTTTGCTTTCATGATTATTTGGACAACTTTGCTTCCTTTGCATAAAAGAACTAATATCTTGTTAACAATGCCACAAAATACTGTGCCCCTGGTGACATGGGAAGAATAACTTCTTATTTACTCACACTTATAGTCAAGGTCAAATAGAGAAAGACTTTACATCCTTAGGAAGGAGTCAGATTCATCCTTTTATTTTTTCACTGGCTCCATGGAATTATCTCTCCTCATCCTTAGATCCTCAAAAGGTAGCCCTGTGACTTCATGAAGCAATTTCCACACAATCCTCGAAGACACTTGGACCTAGGTGGCAGCTTGGAAATATCTAGTTACAAAAATGAGATATTTTGCAATTAGTTTATTTTCCAAAAACAAAAGTCCAAAGAAGTCACACTATGGTTGCAGGCTAATGAGGGATAGCCTCATGTTTTCAGTGAAACTATAATATATTAATAAGCCTCTAATGGATATGTAATCTTTAATGATTAATATGAAATAGTTAATGCAAATGTGCTATCTGTTAGCAAATTAATCTGCTAGTCTTAAAACATGCCATGAGGTTTTTAGTTACATTTACAAGGAGTTAGACTCAATAAATGATAATGAAGGAATCTCATGTGGCCTTAGTTTGGTTTCTACTGTGGCTCATAATGTTCTCCTGTACTTTGTTGTTGTGGTTGGGACAACAACAAGAATGGAAGGAGAATGTTTTCAGGTAAATAAACATAGGTGTGCCTATGGCCATACCACAGCAAATATACCAAATCTTCTCCGATCTCAGAAGCAGAGTTAATATTTGTATAGAAAACACCAGGGGATACCATGAAGGGATGTGCAGTATGGAATAGTGGATAGAGTGCTAGAGTAAGACTCAAGAACTTGGTTTAAATCACCACTTGGTCATGGAAACTCAGTGGGGAGTAGCAGTGGTGAAACTACTACTTATATACCTCACTTCACTGGACAGTTCTGTTAGGGTTGCTATAAGTCAGTTCAGATTTGACAGCACATAACACACTCTAGAGCAGTGTTGGCAAACCTCTGGCATGGGTGCCAAAGGTGGCACTTGGAGCCCTTTCTGTGGGCACCCAACATTGCCCCTTCACAGCCACCTGTATTCAGGTTAGATTGCTGTATTGGCACCCCGTGAAAAATTAGTGGGTTTTGAATCACAGTTTGGGCACTTGGACTCTAAAAGGTTTGCCATCACTGCTCTAGAATATCTATGTGATTTCTTTTGACACAGACAAAAATTAAGAGTCATTTCAGCATTACTAATTATAGTAGGATCCCATATATGTGGGGGATCTGTTCCAAGCCACCCTGCGGATACTGTAGCCCACGGATAAGAGCAAACAGTGACAGTGGGGGTGGGGTGCCAGCCATTTGAGCTTCTTGGGTGGAGGACCAGGTGGTGCAGCACCCATTCTGCCATGCTGCCCAGCAGGGCTGGTTGAATGTTTGGGGCAAAAAACTTTTGTCCCCAGCAAGCCAACGCCCCGTGACACTGGGCAGAGCAGCAAACCATGCTGCACTATCTCAGGAAGCTCAAATGGCTGGGTACAACCACCACCACCATCACCCATTGTTTGAGATTCTTGGTTGTAGCACCCAGTCTGCTGCACTGCTCAGAAGGGCTGGTGGGTTATCAGGGACAAAAGGGCTGGGATGTGTAGCACAGCTTTCACCCCCAGCACACACACACCACTGTTAACCAGCTGCGGATAACTGAATCCACGGATGGTGAATCAGCAGATGCAGGGGTGCTACTGTATTATGAGACCTTTAGAATCATAGGTGTAGCAAAATATTTTAAACTTTTCACTTATCTATCTGTACAATGGATATTCAAGTAACAACTAAAAACAATTCTTCTTAATTAAAACAAAGGAGCATGGCAATTATAGACAGCAGGATATTCCATACAGCAAATTTGTCTACTGCAAGATAACAAATAATAGGAAAAAAGATGCTGTTGCTTTGGGTCAAAACGGACTAGGAAACATCTTTAGCTGTTCATTAAAATATTTGATGTAGCCTTGCTAACCCAGTATGGAATTTGCACTCTCTATTTTTGCAATTAGAGGCAGGTGAGATCCTATATCCTAAAGAAAAACACCAGGGAGCCATTATTTTGCAAATTTTAGAAGCTTTCTTTCTACTTCTTCATTCATCTCAGTATAGGTTTTCCTTGCCTTTAGACCATACCCAAACTCAATTTTAAACAATTTCAACACTGTTTGGATTCTGCAACTCATATCTAGGAATTTGCTTCAAGTATATGGTTTCTTCTAGATCAGCCTTGAGATATGCTGTGGCAACATCAAAATGATGTGCCTTGTATTTCTTAGAAACAGCAATGGACAAAGCCATTCTGAATGTGCCTGCTTTAATTATTGGAGCAAATACTTCATCATAATTTACATATTTTTCTGGGAAAAAATCCTGTGCAACCAATCTTGCTTTGCACTTTGCAGAATTATCTGCTGTCTTCTTTACTTTGAAGGCCCATCTGCAACCAGTTGCACTGTGGCCTTCTGGAAGCTTAACAGGAGTGAAGACATTAAGTGAATTGTACTCAGATTCCATTGCCTTTCTCCCACAATTTTTTCTCATGTTGTGGCAAATCTAACACTTCCTGGAATGTTTGAGGCTCATAAGACACAAAATTAACTGAGAATCTCTGAGGCAGTAGGCCTGGTCCTCACCTCCTCAGTTTTATGACCTCTTTCTTCATGTTCTTCAAGTCTCTTCTCTCTCTCCCCTCCTAAACCTTCACTCTCTTGTGAATAGAGACATCTTGACTGAGTGTGAGACATTTTTGGCAGGAAAACCTAATCATTTGCATGTATTACCTTCCAATTATTGTCTTCACAGAATGTAGCAGACCTGCTTAAATATATTTTCCCATGATTATCAACAAAATGCCAGGATTTGCATTCTGGCTGATAGCCAACAAAAATTAGTTTACGTGACCAAGGGCTGTTCCTCAAACAATACTTCCTGGGAATGTGCACCCATGCTTCAGATCTGAATGCTCTCATATATTTCAGTGTTGGTTGCTTCCCATGTAATAGAAAATAAGGAATATTGTCAATTGCAGAATTCCATATTATATTTGCTACATGATTTGCACATTTCATGGCCTCTGCCCAGTAACCCCTGGACAACCTTGCATCAGCCAATATAGCATTCATAATGTTTTTAAGAACACCATTCCTTCTTTCTGAAATTACATGGTCCTTTGAAACTGAAGGATTTGTTAATATGTGAATGATCCCCTTCTTCTTAAGAAACATTACACACTCATTTAATATTATTTATTTATTTATTTATTTATTTATTTATTTATTTATTTATTTATTTATTATATTTCTAGACCGCCCATCTTCCAGACGGAACTCTAGGCGGTTTACAATTAAACTCAGCTCCTCTGTCCATCTGAATAGACTTGATCTGGTCCTTAAATTTTCTCTCCACCATAGCAGTCCATTCCCTGAAGAAGGTAAACACTTGACTTTTGTGCTTCATTATGAAAATCCATTAATACATTTAAATATGTCAGCAGGAAAAAAGGAAAAATAGAAGGCAAGGTGAGCTATGATTTATTCCCCATCCTTCTGTTGTACTGGCTGATTATCCCCTCTGTGAATCTTGAATTCAGACTGGCTGACCATGCTCTTGGCTTCTGGGAAAACCCCGGTCATGGCCCCCTTGCAGATATCCTAGTTGCTGCCCATGCCCCAGCCATTACAGAAGGCAAACAGTAACGACCTGAAGAACAATTGTAAAAGAAAAGTATTTGGTGTAGGTCTAAAAAAGCAGTATGTATCTTTCATCTGCTCTTAGCTGTCCTTTTCTTTATATAAGTCATTCCCAACCATTTTTATGTTACTGTCATTAAAAATATGAAGTAAATAGAGGCTGAATCAGGATTATGTACATCACAATACAAACCTTATAAGGTGGAGATGGGGATGGGGATAATAATCACGAGACTCGCTGTCAAGTCGGACTTCAGTCGCAAAAGTGACTCCACTCAAACTCGATCCAAGTTGGTTTGTTTAAATAACTTAGACTTGTGATTTGGAACCTACTTATCCCTTCCTTTTATTCCTGAGGGGGAAAGCTGTTATTAAAAGAGAGTCAGACTTAGGGCTTCTGACTCAGTACCAAAGACTCAAATCTTTGGGTCTCTGGGGTTTGGACCCAAAGACTTTCCAATATCCTTGTTATGAGGCGATGTGTGAAGAATTGTTTTCAGTCTGTGCCCCTGCCAGGACCCTGCCTGCCACAGAACCTGACTCTGAGGGGTTAAATGGTGAAGAGCTGCTGGAGGAGCCTTGCAGCTCAAATCAGCAAGCAGCTGGGTCTGATGACTCAGCTGAAAACATATCTCCACCTCCTAAAAGGGCCATGAGCAGGATTCTGCAAGGACATGCTACCAGAAGAGCTAGGGAAAGAGTCTTTGATGCTAGGCAGAGAATCAGTTCGGCAAGCCCTGAGTACTAGCAGAAGCCTTTCCCGAAGTAAGGGTGTGTTCCCTGTTTCGGGATAAAGCTGGCAAGCTCACCTTGAGCTCTCTGTGGGAGCAGCACATCATTTGAACTTGCAACCACATTCCTGTTTGTTTCTGAACTTGGCTCTGTTTCCTGACTTCAGACTGGTTTCCTGGACAACGGCTTGATCTGTTCCCTTGGGTTTGGCATCTGGTTTCCATGAGATATTCTGGTTTTGACTTGGACTGGTAATTGCTGGGAGTTGGATTCTGTTATTTATCTGGCACTTGATTGTTAGCAAAGGACTTGAACTTGCTTGGCTTTTCACTAAAGATCTTGGCAAAGAACTGAACTCTGTTTGTGTGTGTGTGCTCTGTGTGCGGGGCTTGACAGCCCCCTTCAAATGTGATGGGGGAGGCAGGAGGCCATATGGTACCAACTGAGAATAGCTGCTTTATACAATTCTTCTTAGATAAGTGTTCTGTGGAGCCTAGAAGCTTCCACACTGTACACTAGAGAAGGTTCAGTAGAAGATGTATTCTTCTTAATTCCTTACATTCCTAAGGCCTCCAATACGACAAGATTGCTTTCCCCACTGTAATTCTGGCTTTGGAAGATTTATGAAGTGCAGTGGCAACCTTGGCCCCTTGTAATTTTTGCTTTGTAGTTTAAATTATTGAATTAGGTATCCTTAACTCAGAATTACACTTTTAAATCAAGGTGAAATTCAATGCATTTGTAATTGCTTTTTTTTTAAAAAAAAAATTACATTAGCAGAACCTGGAGAGGGAAGGAAGGGTAAAAATCCACAGCTGAGACAAGTCTCACTCTAATAGAATTTACCTGCAGCAGAGGCTGTTTTGAACTAATTAAAACTCTCAATTATGCTTTTTAATTAGGGTTTTAAGCAAAGAAAACGAGACCAGACTAGTGAAATCCACACTGACAAGAATTTCAATACTAGAGACTTGGAGGAAGATTGAATCAAAAAGGGAGACATTGCAGCTTGAAAAATGTATATGGAGTATCTTGTTTGTTTGTTTGTTTGTTTTAAAAATTGGGATTCTGTGTTTGAAGTGTGACAGAACACCTCTCCTGAGTAACTTTCCCTCTTCTTTTGCTTTTTCTGCTGCTGTTGGAAATGAAAAACCATTGTCAGAGTACCTCATTTATATCACTTCATGCTGCATATGTTTTCAGGGTGGGATGGCCACTTGAACATCACCAGAAAGGAAGGCAAAAAGAAGGTGATGCTTTGCATTGAATTGCCTGTGTTTATATATATGTTCAAGTGCAGAACCAGAAATTTTGTTTAGCATTTACATCACTGATAGCTCCTATAAAGTTCCTGCTAAAACCCAGAGCAGATGCATTGTGCTGTGATACCTTTGTGTATTGAGCTCAGAGGAGTCCATGTGACACTCTGCAGACACTAAAGAGAGATAATCTACAGGAAAAGCAAGAGTTACACACTGCCTTTTGCTACTTTTCATTCTTCTAGGTTTGGTACACTTCCATGTTTAAGCATCTGAAAGTGCCGCGATCACATCTCATCTGGCCTTTAGAGAAGAAGGGTCACTTATATCAAGTATGTTATGAAGTTGCAGAAACATTGGCCATCATTCTTGCTTCTTTTGAAAGCGAGACTACAGTCTGTGCAGAAAAGTAATGCTGAAATATTTAAAGACAGGCAGTTTCCTAGCCATGCCTCCCCCCCCCCCCAATCCATCCCTGCCATCTGGAGCTGTTATTGCCACCATTGTGATATATTACTCAGTAATAAGCACCAGCTAGAGGACCGCATTTCTTGAAGAGTCAGAATCTTCTGAAATATTTAAAAGAAAACTGGACAACAAACAAATATGACTAAATAGAAAAGAATATAAGCATGCCTCATGTTTTATTTTCTCTCTCTCTCTCTCTCTCTCTCTCTCTCCCTCCTCCCTCCCTCCCTCCATGGTTGTTTGGTTGGTTTGAAATAAGACTTCTGAAGCACAATGAATTATTATTGTTTCTGGGACAAGCTGAGCCAGAATAGTACATTCTGTAAATGCAGCCCACTCCTCTACAAGTGGAATTTGTAATAATAATTTTTATTCTGCTTTTGTTTTAAGGAACTCTCACTCATTTGTTTTAGTTCAAAGTAAAAATCTGAAGAGTAATTTCAGAACATGGGACATCATTATTTAGAAACAAACAAACAAAAACAGATCCACTGGCTGCCAGTTCAGTTCTGGGCAATGATGCTACCTTTAATCTCTCCTTTTCCACCTCTGCAACAGAGGCTGTGCAGACCCTTGACCACTGCATGGGGGCAGACATGGAGTGGACTAGGACTAACAGGCTCAAGCTCAACCCCAGGAGACCGAGGTTCTGTTCCTCAGGGGATGCCCAGATAGGTACAGTGGCCATCTCCTGAGTCTGGAGGGACCAACCTTTCAGCTCACTAATTGAGTCTGGGCATTATCTTGGACCCAGCTTTGTCCCTGGAGGCCCAGATGGCAGCTGTGGCCAGGGTGGTCTTCTACCAACTTAGGCTTATCGCCCAGATTCACCCATACCTGGATGTGGATTCCCTCAGGATGGTCATGCAGGTGCTGGTGATCTCAAGGATAGACTACTGCAACCCCCTCTACATGGGGCTTCCCTTGACCCTTGTTCAGCATCTGCAGCAGGTGCAGAATGCAGCAGCCAGGCTGGTGGTGGGGCAGGAAGGTATGACTGTGTTACCCCCATCCTGGCTCGCCTGCATTGGCTGCCCATTGATACTGGATAAGGTTCAAGGTAACGGTTTTGGTTTACACAACCCTCCATGGCCTGAGACCTGTCTATCTGATGGAGTGGAACTCCCAGAGGGCATTGGCATCCAGGCCGACCAGAGCTTCACCTTCCCTATCACTTCGGGTGGCCACAACTAGAGAGGCTCGAAGGGTTTCAACTCGGAATCGAGCATTCTCAGCGGCCACCCCGACTCAGTGGAACAAACTGCCAACTGAGATCAGGCAGTTGGACTCGCTGCCGGCATTTAGAAGGGCATTGAAGACCTTGCTCTTTAGGGAATGTTTTGGGTAGTCATCGGGGTTCCAGTGGCTTGTTTTTAGTTCATCTGTCTGCTGATTCTTGACTTGTCTTGCTGGTGTTTGTTTCTGTAGTTTGGCTGCTGATGCACTTGCATATTTTTATTTTATTACATTTGTCTTTTTTATTATACTGTTACATTAATCATTATTTTATATTATTGTATTTGATGTGTTTGATGTATGATGTTGTATGTTTGAGCAAGTTGTTCTTGCAGCATGTTGTACACTGCCCGGAGTTCCTTCAGGAAAATTGGGCAGTTAATAAATAAAATTAAAATAAATAAATAAATAAAATAAATAAAATAAAGCTGTACATGAGCTATATCTCCAGGATCACATCTCCCTTTATGAGCCTGCCCAAGTGATAGGATCATCAAGGGAAGCCATTCTCTTGACCCTACCACATCCACAGGTGTGATTGATGGGGACACAGGAGATGGCCTTCTCTCTCGAGGCTCCCAAACTTTGAAACTCCCTTCCACAGGAAGCCAGGCTGGACTATCTTTGCTGTGCTTCCACAACCAAACAGCTTTCTATTCAGATAGGGTTTCCATGAGTGAATGATTATATGGTTTTTAAAAATTGATTATTCTCCTTACTGATTTGAATTTGCCTTTATTGTCAATATTATTCACTATTTTTAGTGTTGCATTTATTTATTTATTTATTTATTTAATTATTTTTTAATAACTTATATGCCGCCCACTATCCAAAGGTCTCTGGGCGGCTTAGAATCAAAAGAATTAAAACAGTTAAAACATAAAATATCAATAAATAATTAAAACAATAATAAAAACTTACTTTAAAATCATTGCACTTAAATTGCCATCAGAGGACCCACAATCTATATTGTATTAATTAAAAAACTTCTGGAACAGGAAGGTTTTTACCTGGAGCCAAAATGTCATCAATGTTGGTGCCAGGCAGATCTCACTTGGGAGGGCATTCCATAGCTTGGGATTTGTTTAGTCCCTTTTAATATGAGTATACTTACTGTTGCTAGCTTTTTAATATTCCTGAATTAAGCCACCTTAGATGTTTTAAGAAGAATAATGGGATTAAAACATGTTCAATGCATGCATGCATGCATGCTTGCATGCATGACTTTCCAAGGTATGTCAAGAAGTTTCAGTGGAAGAAAAGGGGGTGCTGTCTTCTCAGACCACTTCAGCTCCTTGTGAGCCCCAAATGCTCTTCTTGAGTTTTGCGTTCCCTGCCCCCCAGATACAATTTCAGATGCTGTGGATGGCAACAGGGGGACAGAAAGTTATTTTGGGCTGGCATTCATTACTTGTTTGGTGAAAGGGGCCAAGGTGTCCAACTGAATATAATATTTTTAAAATAAGATTTAGAAGACACTGTTAAAACTGTTTTTAGTTGCTAGTAGAGATGGGCACGACTTAGCGGTATTCCCGTTTCTGTTTCTGTTACTCGGTTCCGTTACTTTACGGAAACGGAAACGGGAATTACTCCGCCAGACTTCGAGCTCGAACCGACGAACGAACAATTTTGGTCTGATTTGTCGTGCTTGCACAGAAAAAAAGTTTTTAAAAGTTAAAAAAACCCGGTTCCCGGCCAAAAAGCAGGTGGAAAAATGCCTGCCATGCCTCAGGGCACCTACCAGAGGGTTTGTTTCTGGAGGTCCCCAGCCTCCCCCCCATCCCCCGTCCTGGGCTGCTCTGGTGGGACTCGCCGCAGACTCGCAGCCAGCAAAAAGCCCAGTCTCGCCGCCGGCCGCCACAATTAAAGCGCAAGCAAGCGGCACGGACGGCACAGGAAAAAACTTTTAAAGTCTCCCCCCACCCATTCCCAGGCCAAAAAAGCAGGCGGAAAAATGCCTGCTTGATTAAGGGCGCAGGGCACCTACCGGAGGGGTGGTTTCTGGAGGGGGGGTCCCGCCTCCCCCCCGGTCCTGGGCAGCCGGACTCGAGTCGCCATGCCATGTGGTGCGGGGATTTATTTATTATTTATTTATTTATTTAAAATGGGTCTTCCTTGTGGAATGCAAATTTATAGCACAGCAAAATTACAAACAACAAAATAAATATTAATAGACTAATAAAGCAGAGAAGAACAAAAACAACAGATGGCAGGACTAAAAAAAAAAAACTCAAACGCCTCCCGGAAGAAAATTTATAAACTCTGCAAGGTGCACCTCTGCTGGAAGATGATTTTCGGGCCAGTAGCCTCCTGGGCGGGTTTTTTCATTGCAACCTGGTCGGAAATGATCGCTGGTCGATCCGCTCCTCTCTGTCCTCCATTGATTTTATTGATTTTTTTATTTTTTTTACACCTGCACAATGATGGGCTGGCCGAGTGGCCAGCCATGTGGGAGTGGACGACCATGCAAATTTTGGAGCCATCCCACCAATCGCATGGCCACTTGGCCATGGAGACTTCTGGGATGTGCCTAAAAAAAGCTAACCCTAAAACCTGCCCCAGTCACAGACTGTCTTCTTAAGAGAGCCAAAAACCCTAAAATGTGCCCTAGCCCCCTAACCCTTACCTAATCCTTGACTCCTTACCCAGACGTCACAGACTGTCTTCTTAGTGGGTCAGAGAGGCACCCAGAGGTGCAACCCACTAGCCCACCATAACCTTACCCGTCAACAGCCTAACCCTAGCCCTTGCACTAACCCACCTTAACCCTAAGCCAGATCTACTTGCATTGCACTACACGCAAGTACGATTCCCTTCTTTGTGAGACATGGCGGTGCGAGAGCCTTAGACATCACCCTATGGTTCTGGGTTCGCTAGTCTCACTGTCTGCAACTACGCATGCCATTTTACAGTAGCAGGTGAGGAGGGGAGACCCCCATGTAGAGGGGTCTCTTGGAGCCTGCTTCCCCTTCCTAGTGGGTGAGGATAGGAGGCACCCACGGGTGCCTCCAGGAGCCCGCTTTCCCTTTATAGCGGGCCAGAGGAGGCACCCACCCCACAGAGGTGCCTCCAGGAGCCCGCTCCCCCCCCAAAAAAAACAGTACTAACGAAAACAAAAAAACAAAAAAACCGAACCGACTAATTTTTGCAAATTTTCGCGAAAAACATAAACGACCCGAAACGGAACCAGCCCGACTAACGACAACTCAAAAAAATTTTTTTTCAAGTCGTGTCCATCTCTAGTTGCTAGATGTTCTTGTTTATTGTGATGCCCTCTTGTTCAGCCACGGAACCCAGGGATAGGGGTTGTAGCTGGCTGAGAATTATAAAAAATATAAAATATAAAATACAAAAATACTTATCAGATATAATCTGATAAGTATTCTATAAAATATAAAAATACTTATCAGATACAATCATATATTATTGCCTGAAAAATAATAAAGCTTATGATAAATTAAACTACCTTAATACTATGAAATATACAAGCCAAGCTGGCTAAACTTACATCTAACTGACTACATCTTGAAGCAGAATTCAAGCAAGAGTTTCTCACCCACTTAAGTACAGTGGTACCTTGTATAAAGGAATTAATTTGTTCCAAATGACATTATGTTAAGCAAATTTTCCTTTATACAAATTTCCCATAGGAATGCATTGAAAACAGAGTAATCCCATTTTTATATTGTACGGATTTATCCCATAGGTGTTAAGGTTAAGCAAATTTCCCCTATCTCCAGAATTTTTTATGTTGTACAATTTTTATGTTATACAAACTGTTTGTTATACAAGGGTCCACTGTACATTATTCTCCTCTTCTCCCTGATCTGAGAACCTTATAGATGTCACGTGAAAAAATAATCAATTGTAGCTTACTAACTTTCTCTAGCTTGGCTTATGTCTCTCCTGTTACATTCCATAGATAAAAGTCCAAAGACAAGGCTGTAAATTTACAGTTAATATTGAGCCTTATGAATCACACCATGTCCCATCATGCTAATTCCATTATGCACACTATTGTCTCTGTAGAATGATAGCACATATTAAGAACAAAGCCCCATCAGCGAACTGCATTTCTTTTAAAAAAGTAAACCATTCCACTTGTAATGCATGAGATACAATGAAAAACAACACTGACAGCCCAGTCCCATTCATACCCCTAAGCAAGTCTTTGTTTGAGGGACATGCAAAACATTGATCTCACCCCCACCCTACAAAAATTAAATAAAATCTTCCCCAAAAGGCTTGTTTTGCTTAAATTCAAATTTCTCAGAGCATTCCTTAAACAAAATTATGCACAGGAGATTGGAAGCCAACAGCTTTCATTGGTGTGACTGTTCTCACAAGGTGCTGGGTGTGATAAGAAATTGGTCACTATAACCCAAAATAACCATGCAGGGACAAGCAGCTGCATTTGCCTTTATTGCTCTACTGCCATGTTTTTTTCATAAAGTTTTTTTTCTGGTATAATGTTTGAAAAATATAAATGAAAGTGGGAAGCAAAAATTGCTTTTAATATAAGTGTACGCACTGAGATACGAGTGAGTCTCTAAATAAAATGTGTGCTTTAGAACAGGCAATGTTGTTTTAATCTTAATTTTCAGATGTGTTGTATTGTGTGTAAACATGACTACTAATTGTACAATGGAGCTTGCAGTTTGCATAGAAATAGGTTCCTGATTGGGAAAATAAGTTGAAAATGCTGTGAACCCCACTGTTGATTTCAGAAATGATTTAAAATAAAGTGACTAATTATAGTCAAGTGTTTTCACTTTAAAATGTTAATAGCAGCAAGTTAATTTTAATGTTTCCATTTCCAATGTTTAATGCCAACAAATAAATGTGCACACTTACCATTGCAATCTCTGCCTCCTGTTCTGTCAGTCAAAGTACCTGACAGGATACTGCCTACTGCTTGCTCAGAGCCAGATAATTCAGTTCTTTTTTAGGCCCTCTGCAGTTAACTGGGATTTAACCACAGTCTTTTTCCACCTCCTTTGTCTTTTCCTACTGATTCCTTTCCCCTCTGTTTATTTAGATTGCAAACTTGTAGGCAGTTCATCCTATATTTTCCCATTTTGTTATATAGTGTACTGTTCATTGTTGTCAGGGGATATAAAATAATTAATAGCAATTATTTATTCTAAAAAGGAATAATAGTACCAGGAAGTACTGTGTGTGTGTGTGTGTGTGTGTGTGTGTGTGTGTGTGTGTGTGTGTGTGTGTGTGTGTGTGTGTGTGTGTGTGTGTAGTCCAAGTTATATATACACGGTGCTTGTGTTTGTGCTTGATTTCATTTGGATTGTGTCGATCGTAGTCCATCACAGCAATTCAAGCTTTGTTATGGTCCGTTGCTCTCACAGATTTATGTTTCCAAAAGCAGTATCTTGTTTCCAAAATGGATGTACTGAAATGTGTTTCATTCTAGCCTGTGCAATAAGCATAGGGGAGGGCTCATTTACAGGACCATCATAAATCCTTCTGTGTCTCTGTTTCTCCAAGACCTTTGCATTGCTCCTTGTGTGTGTGTGTGTGTGTGTGTGTGTGTGTGTGTGTGTGTGTGTGTGTGTGTGTGTGTGTGTGTGTGTGTGTGTGTGTGTGTGTGTGTGTGTGTGTGTGTGTGTGTGTGTGTGTGTGTGCTGTGTCATTACAGTCATGACCGACTCTCTGTGACCCCATGTCCATAGAGTTTTCTTGGCAGGAATACTGGAGTGGTTTGCCAGTCCTTACTCCAGGCGCCTAAAGCACCTGATATTCCCTGGTGGTCTCCCATTCAAATACTAATCAGGGCCGACCCTGCTTAGCTTCCAAAACCCAGGCGAGATCAGATGTGCTTTTATTTCCTTGTATTTTACTGGTTCCTTTTTGCTGGCGAGGAGGGGGGATGGTGGAGGGAGAGAGAGACAGCAGCTTTCCAAATAAATCTCTGGCATGGTAAATGCATGGAAATGCTGCTTTGAGACCATTTTCTTTAATCCCAGACAAATCAGAGAATATCCTAAGAAATCATCCAGAAATGTATGTGTGGGTAGAAATATCTCCTATAGAGCTTCGCCATTTTTATGGCATTACCATGAGATTAAAAGACTATCTTGACTTTTAGGATAAGTGCAAAACCACAGGGTGCTCTGATGCATCATTTCCACAGGTTAAGTGTGACATCTCAAGTACACATAGTCCTTGCTGAAATGAATGTTCCAAGTTCTGTACTTTGTCACAGCTTTACCTGTCTCATAATGACTATAATATTGCTGCTGAGATAGTTATAAATCAGCCACAGCAATAACATTCTGTAACTACAAAATAAAGACCTTGTACTCTGTTGTTAAAGATACATGCCTTCTTTGCCCCACCTAAGAGTGACTACTGAACAGGGAAATAATGTCGTGATGTATTAGATCAAAGATTAGGCAGTCAAGGAGGAAAAACTCTTATAATAGGATGCTAAAACAGTTATACCTGTTTTACCGTGCTTCTCCTTCCTTTGGGAAACTTCCAAGACTCCCCTTTGCTCCTTTCTTCCCTCCCGCACGTACCTTCAGTCTCTATACAAAAGCATTTCTTTTTTTTTTTTAATATATATATTTATTTTGTGATACAGACAAATTGGGGAAAGGGTATAGGGAAACATAAACAAGGGGGGTACAAAATACAGAGAGGTGTGAGTTGGTAGTCACCTATATCTAATTGCCACTAGTTTCAATATTTCTACACATCTAAACTGACTCATGTTTATCATAACGTATGTACAATAATGCTTTTCTTAATTCTCTAGCTTTTGTTATTATTTTCTCTCTTCTTCATCCATACATAATATTTTTCCCAGACTTTATGGTGATTATTCTTCCTGGAATCATCTAAGCATTCTGATAATTTATCCATCTCTATTGTTTCTAAAATTTTAGACATTAATTCCTGTTCAGATGGTATTCCAGGATCCTTCCAGTATCTGGCAAAAAATCTTTTGCAGTTATCATATGAATAGCCACATATGTTTTTCCTTGTTCTAGTGAATCAGGCAACATATTCAATAAGAAAATCTCTGGTTTAAATTCGAGACTTATCTCTAGGACACCTTCTACCATTTGTTTAACTAACATCCAAAATAATCTCGTTTTTTTACATAACCACCACATATGATAAAATGAGCCCTCCTTCTGTTTACATTTCCAACATAAATTTGAGATTTGAACATTCATTTTTGCCAACTTGACCGGGGTCATATACCACCTAGAAAATAATTTATATATATTTTCCTTGAAGGTAACCGACTTGGTTAACTTCAGGTTTCTTTTCCATATTTTTTCCCATTTTTCAAACTCAATATTGTGGCACAAACTCAATATTGTGGCACAAAAAAAAAGCATTTCTTATTGGTGCTTGCAAGAGTTGAGATTAGAAATGGGCACGACTTGAAAAAAAAATTTTCGAGTTGTCGTTAGTCAGGCCGGTTCTGTTTCGGGTCGTTTCCGTATTTCGCAAAAATTCGCAAAAATTAGTTGGTTCATTTTTTCATTTTTTTGTTGTCATTAGTACTCGTTTTTTGGGGGGAGCGGGCTCCTGGAGGCACCTCTGTGGGGTGGGTGCCTCCTCTGGCCCGCTATAAAGGGAAAGCGGGCTCCTGGAGGCACCCATGGGTGCCTCCTATCCTCACCCACTAGGAAAGGGAAGCAGGCTCCAAGAGACACCTCTACATGGGGGTCTCCCCTCCTCACCTGCTGCTGCTGCAAAATGGTATGCAATAGCCATATGGATATGCATACCAGTTGCAGACAGTGAGACTAGTGATGGCAGTGAACCCAGAGCCATAGGTGATGCCTAAGGCTCTCGCACCGCCATGTCTCACAACGAAGGGAATCGTACTTGCGTGTAGTGCAATGCAAGTAGATCTGGCTTAGGGTTAAGGTGGGTTAGTGCAAGGGCTAGGGTTAGGCTAGTGACGGGTAAGGTTACAGTGGGCTAGTGGGTTGCACCTCTGGGTGCCTCTCTGACCCACTAAGAAGACAGTCTGTGACGTATGGGTAAGGACTGGAGTCAAGGATTAGGGTTAGGGTTAGGGGGCTAGGGCAGGTTTTAGGGGGCTTTTGGCACATCCCAGAAGTCTCCATGGCCAAGTGGCCATGCGATTGGTGGGATGGCTCCAAAATTTGCATGGTCGTCCACTCCCACATGGCTGGCCACTCGGCCAGCCCATCATTGCGGCGGTGGTAAAAAAAAAAATAAAAAAATAAAATCAATGGAGGACAGAGGAGGAGAGGAGAGACATTTTGTTGCAAGAAAAAACCCACTGCTACTGTGAAAAATCTGGCAGTTTATAAATTTTCACGTGTTTCTGTTGTGCTTGTGTGTTTTTGGACCACGATTTCAAAAACAATATTGCCTTCGCTGCCCCATTTTGGATCCCCCACCCGCACCGCATGGCATGGCGAGTCCGGCTGCCCAGGACAGGGGGGAGGCAGGACCCCCCCTCCAGAAACCACCCCTCCGGTAGGTGCCCTGCGCCCTTAGTCAAGCAGGCATTTTTCCGCCTGCTTTTTTGGCCCGGGAATGGGTGGGGGGAGAGTTTAAAAGTTTTTTCCTGTGCCGTCCGTGCCGCTTGCTTGCGCTTTAATTGCGGTGGCCGGCGGCGAGACTGGGCTTTTTGCTGGCTGCGAGCCTGCGGCGAGTCCCACCAGAGCAGCCCAGGACGGAGGATGGGGGGGAGGCCGGGGACCTCCAGAAACAACCCCTCTGGTAGGTGCCCTGAGGCACGGCAGGCATTTTTCTGCCTGCTTTTCGACCGGGAACCGGGTTTTTTTAACTTTTAAAAACTTTTTTTCTGTGCCGCGTGGCATCGCACGATCGCGCGATGCAAGGAACGAGCACGACAAATCAGACCAAAATTGTTCATTCGTCGGTTCAAGCTTGAAGTCTGGCGGAGTAATTCCCGTTACCGTTTCCGTAGAGTAACGGAACCGAGTAACGGAAACGGAAAAGGGAATACCGCTAAGTTGTGCCCATCTCTAGTTGAGATGTAATATATCAGATGTTTGATACACTTGACTGAATGGACGTCTTTGACACTGAACATTATCTATGTCCACTCAAACTAACAATAGGTATTCTGCTGATTTCATTGTTTCCTCGTTCTTAATGAGATGTGTGCAGCATATTAAATGCCTAGATGGCCTGTTTGGGCTATAGAGGGAATAAAACCATTCAGAGGAGTTGATGGCTATTGCAGGGGAGGGAGTGGATAATTTGAACCAGAAATGGATATTCCAAATTCAAAATTGAAAATTAATTTGTACTCTGACTTCTTGGTTGAAAGTCTGGAAGGTTATATGATGCCTCCCCGAGTTATGGCAAGGGGAGGTATCACACAACCAGATGGAAATCAAATCACAGTTTGTTAAGTACCAGGGAGGTAAAAAAGAAAAGAAACATCTGCAAAATCATTATTCTCACCCATTTAGACTATCTAGACTCCAAGAGGCATTTTGCAGTTTTGTAAGATTTCTTGCACCCAGCTGATGGTGAAACAAGAAGCACTATTCATATTAACAGCCCAGAGTTCCCATTTGAGGAAAATCGGTCTGCTGTATATAACTATAAAAATAAATAAATAATATTAAGGTATTTGTAATTTGTGCAGCATCCACAATTATTTCCTGCAGTTGGACTGATTTTCTGCAAAAGCTTGTTCTTGTTCTCATTTCAAGAATGTCACAAAATGCCTTGCCCCCTCAGGGTTTTGTAGGAGGATAATTTTGGGAGGATAATCTTCATTCTCATATGTTAGTAGTTTTATACCTCTAATAAGACATCAATTGCAGCCGATATACATCACAATCCAGCCAGAGCTATACATTTATGGAGAACATGAAATTATGGGACAGTCTAGAATCTCAAAGTGTATAGAATGATTCACAGGACAGAGAATGGGGGGTATGTGTTTCTGATGATTAAATTTCTATTTTTTTAATGGAGTACCACCATTTTCCCAAGTTGTTTTTCTACAATGCATGTGCTCACACACACGCACACACACAACAGATATATGCAAAAGCATAATCAATGCTGCCTAATGGCCATTTTATGTGGTTCCATTTGAGATTGAAATTTAATATCTTGTTGGCCACAATATTTAAATAATAGGTGGCATGATTTTTAATGAACTCAGATGTACAAATATATGTTTGAATTTCAAAACCATCCAGCATCTCATCATTTTATTTGTTTGCTTCATTTAACTCTGTATTACCTTAAGACTGGATCACTGTTTTTAAAATCTGATACAGATTTGCCAATAACAGATTATAAAATCATTAAATTAGTAATATTTACAAGGATGGCTTCCAGCAGTATTGCTTTGTAGATCTGTCTTTGCACATATGCTTATTATGGATGTCCATATCCTGGATAATTTATGATGACTCTTGGAGTGATACTGAAGATACATTGATCCATTTTCAATTCTGCTGCAGAAACAGACTATACTTTTCAGGCGTTATTCATTTATGCATTCTGTGGAATGTAAATGTAGTGCTTTCTGCTTTAATTGATTGGTTCTTAAAACAAAACATGCTTCAGTCTGGCAATGGTGACAATGAATGCCACAAACTGTGAAAAGGGGATATGGTTGAATATTCTTATTAGGACTGCTTGATAATATATCCCCATTCATACAGTACATACCCACAAATTCAAACGATGCACCTGACATAAATTATTGCCTGTTATTATACAGTGTCACACACTTCCCTCCCCTTCTTTCTCTTTCACCCTTCTCCCTTTCATTCGCCGCTTCTCATTCGCTTGCACTGTCGGGCTGCCTCTCATGCGCGTTAGTGCAGCAGGCAGGACCATGGCGAAGGTGAGCGGCCGTGCGCCAGGGCTGGGCAGTTGAAGCAGAAAGGGGAAAAAAAGCTGGTATATATGTGTGAAGGGGGGAGAGAGGGAGGGAAGGAGAGAAAAGAAAAAGAGAGAGAGGAGGCAGAGGCAGCTCTGTGGCAGTTTTCACCTGGAGGGCTGGTTAAGATTTAGGAAGAGAATGTGAGGTGCCTGCCAGGGACATGGGAGTCAGAACAGATAGCCATTGTCAAGCCCCGCACACAGAACACACAGCAAGCCAAGTTCAGTTCTTTGCCAGGAACTTTAGTTGTAATCCAGATAAAGTACAAAGTACAGTCCGAGTCAATCCAGAATAACTTACAGAGCCAAATGCCAAGTTCAAGGGAAACAGAGAAACGTCGTAGTCAGGAAGTCGGTCCAAGGTCAGGAAACAGAGAACGCCGTAGTCAGAAAGCCGGTCCAAGGTCAGGAAACAAAATCAGGATAACACACAGGAACATGGTGGCAAGGTAAGTGACGTGTTGCTCCCACAGAGGGTTCAGGGTAAACTTGCTAGCTTTATCCTAAAACAGGGAGCACACCCAAATCTCTGGCAAGGCTCCTGCTAGAACTCAGGGCTTTCAGATCTAATTTTACACCTATCATTAAAGGTCCTTTCCCTAGCTCTCCTGTTAGTTCTCCTTTGCAGGATCCTGCTCCTAGCCCTTATAGGAGGAGGAGATGTGCCCTCAGCTGCGTCCTCAGTCTCAGCTGCCTGCTGAGTTGAACTACAAGGCTCCTCCTGCTGCTCTCCAGCATTTAACCCTTCACATTCAGGTTCCATGACAGGCAGGGTCCTGGCAACCATGAGATGATGGGTGGAAAGAGGGTGACAAAAGCACATCTCTTACTGTTATGGAAGGATTCCCTACTTCCGTTTTTTTTTAACATTGTATGGATTTTACATTATACAAACCCTATGTTATACGAGGTACCACTGGATTGGCATGCTTCCCCTCAGTGCGCCAATCCACAGTCCTTCAATTAAGTACCACCTGCAGCCCCTTTGGAGCTCAATAACTCCATTCCCTGCACCCCAAACCTCTCCAAATTGGGAGTGCTTCAAGGGGAGAGCGTGAGGAAGCTCCACTGTAATTTCCACACTGCTAACCACCTGGAAACACTATTTTCAAGCACATAACATTGCAATTCTAAATGGTTTTTCCATGGTGCACCCATTTTGAAGTTGAATAAATCAGCCCCTGAACGCCAAATTTCTCCAAGTTTGGAGGGCTTAAAGGGGAGAGTCCACAGAAGGTTCACACCAAATTTGGTGTCTCTAGAACCCAGGGGAGCCATTTTACAGTGAAACAAATCAGTTCATTTTAAACTAAAATGCCGTTTTGTTTCATTACTAAATGCTGCTTCCCAGGTTCATTTCAGTTCATTTCGTTTTGTTGCATAATGAACCAATGAATCAGCATTTCAATTTTTGTCTGGTGCCCATCTGAAGTTGCAAGTCCTCCATTTCAATTTCACCTTCTGACACTCCAGCCATGTAGGGAATTACCAGGTTCTTCCATCAGCTCTGGTTCTCAGGCTGATCCATTGTTCTTCTGTGTTGGTTGCAAAGGTGGGACTTTCATGCACCTTAGGACATTGTCTACCTAATGAGCCTATTGAGCCTATTGTCCACCTAACAAGCCTATTCTGGCCATTGTCCATCTTATGAGGCTATTTCAGACCAGGGTGACATGAGGTAAAAGCGAACTATAAAATGGAGGACTCACAACTAGCTTTCCTCAGACTGACGAAGCTGTTTGGATGAGCAGTGAAATGTTTCAATCTCTCAAGAAAAGAAGTCCAGTTGCACAAGACATTTGCATCATTTCCAGGATGCTGAAACACAGATTTGCCTATTGCAAAAATAGCTGATAGTTTCCATGACCTTGGAGGTACAAAAATAACTTTTTAAAAGAATAAAACAGTGAAATTCCTGTGGCTGTGGGGTTTCTTTTAATTTAGAAAATTATTTTCTGATGACTATATTCCTCTTCACTATGAATGCATTTGCCACAAAAAGACAGTGAGCTCTCTATCACTCTAACCCTCATATCAGACAACCATGTATAAATCCTACACTCACATGGTTATGCATGAGTTGTTCACTGCTTCCAAGCTCTGGGAAGCAAATGCTGGACTTCTATTGAGGAAACAGTATGTCAAGAGCAGCAGCTTCTATTTACCCATTGCTGTGAAGGTAGTACAGAGTAACAGGCGAGGTAGACCTCAGGAGAACTGGTTGCAAATCCCTGTCCATGAAAACTCACCTCCCTCCATATTGGCTGGGGATTCTGGCAGGGCCGGCATGTCCATTAAGGTGAACTAGGCAGTTGCCTAGGGTGCCAAAATGGACAGAGGGTGCTGGCCAGCCTGCTGACCCCCACCGCCCCCGCTGCTAGCCACCGCCATCCGTCCCATTGCCATCCATCGCCGTCCCCCTGCGCCCACCCCATGCCCGTTGCCATCCCCCGCCATCCACTGCCCCCTGCCGCCCCACCCCCGACACCGCTGGATGCCACCCCCCACCCCACCCCTCCCCCATGCCACCGCCCGGCCATATGCCGCCCTGCCCCCCGCCGCTGCTGCCGCCCACCTGCCACCCGCCGCCCCCTGCCCCGCCCCACCCCCACCCCTCGCCTAGGGCGCAAAAAAGCCTACGCTGGCCCTGCCTCCAGGAGCACACTTTAAAGAATGGGTGATTAATGAGGCTTAAAAGTCAACTTGCTTAAGTTTTTATCTTAATACCTTAAGAACACTTTTAGGCACAATTAGGACCAGAATCATCCTGGGGAAAGAAAATGGAGATGTCATCTGACTAAAAGCATCTGCTTTGCATTGCATGTACCTGAGCAGTAAGAACATTACACACACACACACACACACACACACACACACACACACACACACACACACACACACACACACACACTTTTATAGATGTTTTTGTTGGTGTTGTGAGAGGAAGAGATTATAGTGTCCATGGATGCCATGGTGGGAATCTTTGCATCCTCAGATACCTAAATCACATATTGTCCGATACACCATGCAAGTAGCCTGGAATTTATGATGTGAAACAGTATGAAACTGATGGCAGAAATGCCATCTACACCCTGGATGAAGTATGCAACAGAATTTAAGAGAACAAACTGTCGCTTAAGCTATTTGAGTTGTTCCAGTCTGCTCAAGGTTGCAGGGCCAAACATTAGGTCGTCAAGGAGGGGCAATATGGAGATACTGAACCTAAGGTTGTTCATATCTGGAGAGCTCAATTTCATAGAAATCCTTGTTTTTTTTAAGCACAAAGTTTATTCTCACTCAGATCCACACTGAACTGCAAGGCATATGGAATTATGACCATACGTCTGTCCATAATGGATTTTTCAAAAGTACACATTTCTATACCTTTGGCTAAAGTCTCCTAGTATGAATACTTTTCCAATGGATGCAATTGTTATGCACATTTTCCCAAAAAATCTATGCATTTTCCCCACACACATGTTTTTGGGTGTGAGAATCATCTTAGAAACTCAGACAGATGATGACAAACTGCCTATGGGTTTGTATTCAGCTCAGAGATGTACAAATTAAATTACTGCAATTTAAAATGGAAGCCAATTTCTCATTCATCTCTGCTTGAAAAACTAAGGCAATAGGTAGGAACATTGGAGGAAAGGATTAGATTAGCTAATAATATTGGCTCGACATGTTCATTTAGATGCAAACATTTGCAATGTGTCATTTGTCTATCATTCTGTTGCAGCTCCTTCCAAACTCAGACATGATAATAGAGTGTAAGCACCAGGTAACCACACTGTGCATTCCAAAATGTAATCATGAATGAGACAACCCGCCCACCCTCCATTTCAACCAAACTCCTGAGAGACAGCAGACAAAGATAGCATAGCACGACACCTACCAGTTTAAATTCATCTCATCTTTTTACTTTTCAGATACTTAATAGAGAAGACTTTAATTCTTTAAGAAGGTAAGATTTTAATTATTTAAGAAGGTAAGATTTGAGTTGCTGCAAGTGAAACCACAGGTGTGTCTAGCTCCCCGCCTCTGCAAACTCAAGAAAAAGGGGTTATTATGCCCCCATTCTCACTAAGCTTGCACATGTACATGAGCCCAATCAAAAACCTTGTCATGCCCTTCTGCAAATAAAATGCACAACTTAATAAGAAAGATTAATAAGAACCTTGTGGCAGCAAATGAATCTGCTTGTGGCTATGTTTCCTGGCATACAACTTAAACCATGGCAATTGGCTTGTTCATTAGACATGTTTCTGTAAATAAAGGTATAATATTTCATTTTGAATAAATGTCCTAGACTATATAGATGGATCTTTATAGGAAGAAGGAAGAACTTTTCCCAGCCTGTTACTGAGGAAGAAAGAGCAATTTACGTTTTTCCTAATTAATCATCCCCATTTCCTCCCTTCTATTTAGCTTGATTCAATGAGTTATAAATTACCTGGTCTAATGTCTAATCCAGGAACAGTTCTAAATTAAATGCTCTTCTCGTGTGCATCTTCATGTAACAGATATTTCAATACATGACAATGTGTCCATTAGAAAGGAACCAAGAATGAGGTCCCTGTCTTCTTCTCCCTGTTTAGTAAATGGCCTACTCTATGTCCATTGTCCCTGCATCAGGCAGGTGGGGAGACAGTATCAAAGCAAAGCAAGACAAAAGTCAGTGTGACACTAGTCAACTGTATAAAAAGGCTCACAGCACACCAGCCATATTAATTTTCAGCTTTGGTTGAGGAAAGTTCTGAAGTGAATCTTATTTCTGCATCCATCTCTGCCTGAACCCAGCAACTGATAATGGCAGCTAGAGTTCCAACTAGAGATGGGCACGACTCAAAAAAATGGTGTTTCGTTTGTCGTTTCATCATTTAGGGGTCCGTTTCGGTTCATTTTCGTTTTTGTGATGTTTTTTGCAAAAAAATCATTTTTGTTTCATTAGGTAACAAAACGAAAAAACAAAAATGAAAACAAAATTGCTGCTTCGTTAGCATTCTTTTTAGTTCAATGCATCTGCTGCAACGAAAACGAAAAACACGGCAAATTTGGTCATTTTGTTTTAGTTTTCGTTTTGTTTTTTAAAAAAATTTCATTTTGTTTTTGTTGCGTAACGAAATGAAAAAATGAAAACGAAAATGAAAAATCGCTTGTTTCGTGCCCATCTCTAGTTCCAACACTCCCTAGCTCTGAGAGAGTCTAGCAAGACTGAGCAGAGGCAATCTTTGCCGCTCCTTATCTATCTTCTGGGAGTACATTCCCTTCCCATTTAAGGCTCCCCAACCTATCCCTATCTTCCTGTGTGTGTTTGTTTGTGGGCACATGTTCTAGGGAAAGAGCCTTCCTTTGAACCCCCTCAATCATGCAAGCTTGATTCTTATATTTCTTCATGGAGAACCACCCAGAGTGCCCTCTGCTGCCAGATGGGCATTATACAAATCTAATAAAATAAATAAATAAATACATATTTCATTGTGGATGCATGCTATTTTCTAATTGTTTTGTTTTCTACAAATGTCCCCCTTCTGAATAGTTCTGCGTGTCAATCTGTGTCAAGACACACTGTTCCATAATTCAAAGATCCTTATGGGCATGTTTCTGAATAAGTGTAAATCCATACATGTGTTCTGAGAGTATACATGGTAACAAATAACAATCCTCACCTGGTCATGTGAGTATATATGCATCAATAAAATGGTTAGTCTTTAAAATACAATATTCTGTTTTTTTTTCTTTTCTTTTCATTTGCCACTATGCTAAGACAAACAAATATAACATGGCCATGTTGGAAGAAAATGATCATGGTGCTGATGATGTGGTTGCAAAATATTTCGGCTCCTTTGTGTTTTAATTAGTTATTGTGGTGATTATTTTGGGGTTTTTTTTTTAAAAAAAAATAAGCTGAACCAAAATTCTTTTTTCTTTTTAACTGTTCAAGCACATGAAATACTACACTGGTGGTTTGATAGACAGTGTCCACATTATATACTCACAGTCATTACACCTTACTTCAAGAAAAAGCTGATGAAACATAAACCATTTTGACATGTAGGGACTATCACAGAAGCTCAGCTAATGGAGGCTTTCATTTTGTACAGCCCAGCTTTCAGTCATGTAATGTTACTCAGCTTGATTCCTGTTACTGCATTACAGCATAACAACCATTTCATACTGTCATTTTTTTTCTATTATGGCCATGGAGTGTGTTTTTCTCCGATAGGATTTTTTTTTTCATCAAGCTATAGAAACCTGATTGAATGCAAGTGAAATATTTGTTCTCTACTTAGTTATCACATCTTTTAAAAAGAATGACTAGGGTTTAAACAAATAGTTAAAACCTTTGTACTATATCCTGCCATCTGCCATTTGTCATTGTTTCTGCTCATTGCCTGTTTTGTGTGTTATATTGTTATTTTAACTGTTTTGATTTTGTCTATACTTCTGTTGTGAACCACCCAGAGTTCCTCCGGGAAGAAGGGCGGTATATAAGCTCAATAAATAAATAAATAAATAAATAAATAAATAAATAAATAAATAAATAAATAAATCAGGTATGCTTGAAAAGCCTAGAAATTGTACAGTTACAAGGCAATCCTTGATGAGTACAGCATACTTATGAGTAGGTTCTGCTGCATTCTAGGAATCATACTTTTATCGGAAAGATTACTTTCAACCGAAGTGGTTCATCTTGGGCTCCCTAAAAGATAAGCAGAAAGCACCTAGGAGTCCTACCACCAAATCCTACTCTTCAGTTTTCTCCTTTCCAAAATTTGGTATGATGGGAGAGTAGGATGGCTTAGAAGAAAGATCCCATTTATAAAGGTGGGATGTACCCTTCTCTCTCTTTGCACATTCAGCACAAACCAAAAGGCTACAGCAAATTCAAGTGCCATATATATTTATTACAGCCAGTTTTTTCTTTAAAAAAATACAGATATTTCATTGCAGTCTCAAGTGTACATCTTAGATAGGTCCAGTACAGTCAGCAGTGTTATCTGCTGCAAATAAATGCCTGTTATTAGGATATTGCAACTGTGTTTGGAACTGTATGAACAATGGGCGTTTATACACGACCCCTAAGCTCTGCTGCAAATGGCTGCAAGCTCCGGAGCTTAAAAATGTTTCCCCACCAGCTCCGGAGTTTGCAGACAATTAAATGCGACCCCGCCCACTTTTGCGCGACCCAGCACACTTTTCTTGTACCTTCTCTTTGGAGGTGAAAAATCTTTGATGCGGTGCAACGATAGTGAGTGCGGGGCTCTCCTCGCTTCTGTTTGCTGCTTTTTGGCTCCCGCCCCTTTAAGAGCTACTTTTACAGAGACGAGGGGGTTGGACTTGATGGCAGAACGAGGTGAGCGGCATGCTTTTCTTTCTCTTTTTCTCCCTCCCTCATGCAGCCAGCAACCAGGAAGTGCGGAGGGGGGTGGGGACAGAGGAAGAGCGACGAACCCCTAAGATCTCTGGTCCAAATTTAAGTGGCCACCGGATCTTAGGGGTCGTGTAAAAAGACCCAATGTCATTCACAGTGTTACAAAACATGTGCTGCCATCTAATCCAAGGACAGGACAACAGGGCCTTGTAGCCAGATGGGCAGCAAATAAATAGATAGATAGATAGATAGATAGATAGATAGATAGATAGATAGATAGATAGATAGATAGATAGATAGATAGATAGATAGGAGAAAACAAGGAAGAGCCAAATGTTGGAAAAATGTACACAAAGGAAAGGTGGAAAGCAAAAACTGTGCATTAGCAGATTACCTACCATAAGCTTTTTACTTAGGATTACTTGCAAACAATTTTTCATACATTTTGTTTCAGTCTGACCCCCCCCCACACACACACACATTAAAGCAAGATGTTGGCAGCCACCAGCCTGCTGGCCAGCCAACATTTTTAACCTCCTAGCATTGCATATTTTTCATTGTGAGCTTCCTTGGGACCCTTATGAGGAAACTGATGGCATATAAATAAAGCAACTAAATGATTTATTTTTTAAAAAATGTAATAACAATGGTGCCTCTGGAGCTGCCCCCTCTCCCCCACAAGAATAATGTTGCCAGCCAGCTGGGAAGCCTCCAAGGGCTGCTGGTGTGGACAGTGATCCTGTTCTTCCCCAAGATTGCAACCCTGGCACTGTCAGTCACTGGGAAGCATGTGAGCAGCAGGTGATGGAAGCCTGGAGGGTTTTGCCCCCCCCCAAGCCCAGAAATAACAAGGCAAGACCACTTCGACTTTGGGTAGAATGGGCCACAACTTTATTTATAACTTATTTAACTTGTTTAACTGTAATATTTAGGGCCTTTACAGGGGACCTGACCTGTAGTGCAAACAGGTAATATTAGGGTATGAAATCCCGTAGCTAAAACGCTCTGTATTCAGGGAGATTCACCCATAGGGAGATGCTGCCCACCTCTTCAGCATCACCCAACAGGGCCAATCTGCAAGCCCAGCACAGCCCTCGGGAGGCCTAATGTCAACTTGCTAACTTTAACTGTTTCCTGAAATTGCCAATGGTGTTAGACTTATTTCAAGGGCTGTCTGGTGCCTTAAGGGTGACTTATTAGGGCTTACCTGGATACAATTACCTGTTGCACTACCTGCAAAGTTAGTGACCAAGATGGAAGGAAAATGCCCATCCCCCACAGAAAAGAGAATGGGATGGGCGAAAATGCGTGGCCACTCACGGCCAATCAGAGTGGCCACCAAAAATTCCCATCTGGCCCCAAACAGCGACCCACTAAGCTCATTCTCTTACCATAGGGAGGGAGGGTGGGGCCACCGGTCTTGCTGAGAAGGAGGCTGAGGCGGGGGAGGGAGCCCTTTATATCTTTATTGGCTCCCATCCCCGGGCAGAAGGCCCCAGATGGGCATGAAGTTTTCATACCCAATGCCTGGGACTGTGGGGGCAAATTCACCCCATCCCCCAACAAAGTGGGGTTCAGAGCTGCCCTTTTTAAAAGTGCACATTGGTGCCATTTTCAAACTGCCCCAGGTCTTGTGTCATGTGTGGTAAGAATAGTCACTGGGAACACCCTTTGGGTTTTTTTTTCAACGGGCAGTTAATGGAAAGAGCCATTTCTTAAATGTTGATAAAATGAAAGTAACCATTTCAAAGGAAGGAAGGAAAAGGAAGGAAGGAAGGAAGGAAGGAAGGAAGGAAGGAAGGAAGGAAGGAAGGAAGGAAGGAAGGAACAGTATATTTCTCCCACTACTTGCTCATTTCAGGAAAATAAATGTTCCCGCATTTCAGGGTGGTGGCTCTGAGGGAAGAAATCATCATGAAACTGAGCTTGGGGTTTGACACAGCACAATTTGTTTTATTATACTCTTTCAGGCTAATGATGCAGATTATTGTTGCCAACCTCTGCTACCCCTGTTTCCGAACAACAATCAGTAGACTGTGCCCAAAATATGCTTTTCATGCACTTCCCCAAAATGACTTTGTATGCAGTTCAGGCCTGTGCTGTGCTATGCAGAGTTTTTGTGGCTAGTTGTTTTTAGCCAAGGGCATTGTTTAATGGCAGTTATATCCAAGAAAGGAGAATGCACAGTGCATTGTGCTAACAGGTGGAAATCAATCACTGAAGTTTATGCATCAGCGCACTGGATCAGGCTATTTCATTGCATACTTTGTCTATGGGTAAAAGGAAGAGAAATGAAAAGCCATCAGTGAGTGGCACATAAAAGTACTATATCTGGGACAAAAACATGGGATGCAGTTTCATCTATGAATAGAGGGTCCCAACTAGCTACTTCCATGTATATGCTTGTAGGTCAGAATTCAGTATGAGCTTTTGTTAGACTGTACTCCTTATAGCATTAGTATTGAGGAGGGGATGACATTATTTTCTCAAGCAGTCCTGTGAGCATTCAAAGAACTTATTCCTGGGGGGGGGCTGGTAAACCTCCTAGATATAGTATGAGTGACTCATGAACTGAGAAGAGTGCCTTGCCCCAAAATCTGGTAGATGGACAACCCCTTTTCCATGCCTCTAAAAGCAGATTTTAGTTCCCCTACTGACAGCAGGAAGGGTGAGAAATTGTATAAAGCCCTGCATCCAAAGGAAGAATTATTTATTTATTTATTTTATTTTTACCCCACCTTTCTCCTTGGAAAAGACCCAAGGTGGCTTACAGTAATGAGGGATAATACACAGTTCAGTACAATTAAGACACGTTCAAGTATCTGAGAAAAAGGAATTGTAGGACATCCTACAGCATTAATAGACAGCATTATATAAAAGCGACACGGTTATAAGTAGTCATAAACACAACGTCTATGTGAACCCATGTTTTCGGAAGGACAACTGACACAAGGCAGTCCTGGCCTCTAGAGGGAGGGAGTTCCAGAGTATGGGCGCAGCAGTCGAAAAGGCCCTTTCATGGGTTCCTACAAGACGTACCTGTGAACATGGCGGGATGGAGAGTAGGGCCTCTCCTGATGATGTCTGCTAGAAATACACTGCTGGATCATTCCTGGCCATAGTCCTAAATAAATTTATATTACTAGCACAACATATTTCATTTTCAGCATCTCCACATCAACATAAGTACCCAAAGCAACTGTTGCCAATGGATTTTGGATGTGAGAAGGTCCCTGTTCTCCTCTGATATGGAAAATCAAAACCTGAAAAAATCACATGAACCTGAAAAAGCAGATGAAAACAGTAGATTCTCTGGGTATATCTCCAGAGGATTGGATAAAAGAAATGCATTTGATAGTTTTCTTCTTCTTCTTCTTCTTCTTCTTCTTCTTCTTCTTCTTCTTCTTCTTCTTCTTCTTCTTCTTCTTCTTCTTCTTCTTCTTCTTCTTCTTCTTCTTCTTCTTCTTCTTCTCTCTGGAAGAGCAGAGAATAAATAGAGGGAATGGAGAAAGTAAAAAAAAAAAACAGAAATGAAGGAATTGGCATGCCCAAGTTGTTCTTTTTGTTATCTGAGAAAACAAGACTTTCTGAAGTTCTTATAGACTTTGTAATTTAGTCATGGTTGGTAGAGCAGAAGAAGGACCATTATTTAAAAGGTGTTTACCTGGGTGTTTTATGTGTGTCTTTCAACATGAGAGAAATTATTTGAGAAGAGGTATGACAGGAACATGAACAAATCTACAGCTTTACACTCAAGCTGACATTGTTCATGTTGCAAGAAAGAAAATATGCGGTGTGGAACTTGTAAATGTTATGTGGAACATTTTGGCGAGTCGAAGGAGGGGAAGGTTTTGAGAGAGAGAAAAGGTATCTGTGTGGTCCTGTTCCCACCTCAGATTAATCCTGCATAGTACAAGAAAGAACACATCTAAACCTCATTTGAACTGAGGCACCCATCTCTGAAATGATCTGAACTGGGTTTGTAAAATAAATAAAAAAATTCTGAGTGACTTCTGAGGATGACTTTTAGTTGGAAGTCCTGCAATTGATACATTTTGAGCTTCTCACAAATAATTTCTCAGTAACAGAAAAATGTCATATGGGAGGAAAGAGGGAGAGGAAGGTGGCATGTATAATTTTGTGCTATAAAATCATAGAATCATAGAATCATAGAGTTGGAAGAGACCTCAAGGGCCATCTAGTCCAACCCCCTGCCATGCAGGAACCCCCATCACAGTATTTCCAACAGATGGCCATCCAGCCTCTGCTTAAAAACCTCCAAAGAAGGAGACTCCACCACCCTTTGTGGCAGCATATTCCACTGCCGAACAGCTCTGTCATGAAGTTCTTCCTAATATTCAAATGGAATCTCTTTTCCTGTAGTTTGAAACCATTGCCCCGAGTCCTAGTCTCTGAAGCCATGGGAAATGAACCTGTTCCCTCTTCAATATGACATCCTTTCAAATATTTAAACATAGCTATCATATCCCCCTTCCAGATTCCATACAGGGAATAACATTATCATGATTCATCTTTGTACTTCTCATCTTTTTTGGGAGGGATCTAGAAGCAACATAATAATCATTCCACAATGTGTTTGCTCCAAGTTACAAGCCCTTGGCTACCATATTCACAAATTATGTCCATGTTAACCTCAAATTGGTTGACCACAAAATAAAGTCTGCTGGAAGGCAAGAGGTGGGCTGTGTGAAATGAAGTGAGCAGATATCTTTCAGCACACCTAAAGAAGCCCTGCTTCTAACTATGCACTAACTGCATTGTCAGAGCTGCTAGCATTGGCAAATAGCAGCAATTAGTAGGTCAAGTACCTTGAAGAAGACTTCTGACTAGAAGATGCCTGGTGTCCTTCTGTTGCCTGTGCAGTAGTGGTTGGCACTGACTCTCCAGGCAGGTACCCAGAGTATCACTTTCCAACAGGAATAAAGTTCTCCCAACACCCCAACACCTTCTACCTGGTACCCAATTGAACAAGCACAGGAGGTATCACCTTCCTATGGTATCATCTTCCAATTAAAATTGAGTCAGGGGGCCCTCTTGAAAGAGCCATCCCTCAAGGAGGTGAGAGGGATGGCTTGCAGACATAGGGCTTTCTCGGCAGCTGCACCCAAGCTATGGAATGCCCTCCCAAGTGAGATCTGCCTGGTGCCAACATTGATGACATTTCAGCACCAGGTAAAAACCTTCCTGTTCCAGAAGTTTTTTAATTGATACAATATAGATTGTGGGTCCTCTAATGGCAATTTTAGGGTAATGATTTTAGTGTAAGGTTTTTATTATTGTTTTAATTGTTTATTGGTATTTGATGTTTTAACTGTTTTAATTCTTTGATTGTAAGCCGCCCAGAGACGTTTGGGGAGTGGGCGGCATATAAGTTGTAAAAATAAATAAAATAAATAAAATAAATATGGAGAGGAGATAATTTTGGTAAAGTAAAAATACTCACCAATTTCACATCTCCCATGACTTGCTGTGAGAATAGGTTCCTTCTTTAGAAAATCGCACATTTCCAAGGCTCCCTGTACTTTTAAGAGAAATAAAACATGCTCAGAATGATTTTGGGTTTTAGAAAAACTGTGAAATGATAACATGTAAGGAATTGAAAACATGTACAAAGATACTTTAGTTGATGTGAAAATGTGTAAAAAATATGTTTATCTGGAAATGTGCATAAACAAATTCATACTTGGAGGGGGAAAACAAAGTTTCATATCAAAGCATGAGATGTGGATGCAGGTGATATTCACAGAAACACAACACAATCAGGACTCAAAGTCTTTCGCATTTATTATTTTGCATTTCCATGCATTCCTGCAAAAGGTGGTACCTGACCTGCTAACAGCTTCTACTACAGTGCAGAAAGAGAGTTCCAAACAGGGGTGAGAAATCTAGCACTGTTGTCTCAGAATTTGGTAAAGTTTGTTGGTTTATTTGTCTGTCAATCTGTCTGTCTGTCTTTCTGTCTGTTTCTTTGCACTGTGCCTGGCCATACCTGCTGGGAGTCATTTTAAGGGTTGTAGTCTGAAAACATTTGGAAATAATTAAAATTTTGCTCAGATCATCATTCTGAGTTTCAAGGGGTTGATTGAATCCACAAGATGCTGCTGTACCACCATGGGGCTACTTTCTAACATCTGCTACCTCTCTACTCCTTTCTCTTTCAGTGTTAATAACTGATATCATATCATATGCCACAACCACAGTCATACTATATATTGCTAGAAAACTACAGTGGTAAGCTGCACCTCTGTCACAACCTGATTCTTTGTGATTTTATAAGGCAGGCCAACATGTTCTCCATCACCTTTTGATATGAGAGACCTCTTTCAGGAAGTACATACATACATACATACATACATACATACATACATACATACATACATACATACATACATACATACATACATACATACATACATACATACATACATACTTCTCTCTCCCTCTCTCTCTCTCTCTCTCTCTCCCTCTCTCTCCATCTCTCTCTCTCTCTCTCTCTCTCTCCCTCCCTCTCTCTCTCCCTCCCTCCTCTCTCTCTCTCTCTCTCTCTCTCTCTCTCTCTCTGTGTGTGTGTGTGTGTGTGTGTGTGTGTGTGTGTGTGTGTGTGTAAAATGAATATTTTTTACATGTTAAAGATTAACAAAATTTATTTGGTGAAATTTGCTGCAGTCCACAAAAGCTAATGCCAAATAAAGCATGTTAGTCATTATGGTGCCACAAGATTCATTATTCTTTTTACTGCAATTGATTAACATGGCTACTCTACTAGAAATATTTGCATTTCAAATTTCACCCTTTTGAGGGCCCTAAAAAAATTATCTATGTTTTTAGTACACATTTTCTCAAAGAGATTGAAGGTAGCTGTTCCTAATATGCTAGACATGACATATAGCGCCTGTCCACTGACTGATTCATTTTAACCTAGGATTGCCAACTTTTGAATAATCTACATTTGCCATAGTTTCAGGCTGCAAATGCCAGTAAGGTTGCAGTCCCTGCATGGATGGTAAAAGGAAACTTTAGAACCAAATGAGATCAGTAGCAAGGTAGAGCACATTAAGAATTCAGAGAGTATGTGATAGTACAGTCAGAATTCAAGCTGGAACCATGCATACCTCAGGTTGGCAGCAGAAAGCAAGCAAGCGGAAGCAACATCAGTAGGTAATTTGCAGCAGGACATCAGGGCATTATTAAAACAGGAACACAAGGAAGACTTAGAACCAGGAGTATGGCTGAGCTGAGGTTAGAACAGCTGCACCAAGAGTATGCTGTAAGCAAGGCATTCTCTGCTGGAACTGTGTTGTCCATTTCAGCTGGACCCAGCTGCTCTACTCTCTTAGATACCTTTCTTCTCTGGAACATGAAAATTGTTCCCTTGTTGAGACATTCCCTCCTTACCTGAAGGGACAGATACTCTCTTGAGGGACCAGATACTCCTTCAGTCTATGGAACCATGAGCTTTTCTTCCATCTTCAATCCATCCATCTGAAGAGTGTCATCCTGGCTTTCATAGGGCACAGCATGGGAGTTAGTTAGCCCTTAGCCTGTAATAGCAACCGTCAGCAGCCAAGGGCTCCCTGCCGTGGGCCTCCCTATCCAAAGGCGCCTAGGTGAAATCCTTGCCAGCCAGGCACTCTGTTGCCATGCTGGGGGGGGAGGGGTGCATGCACACTGGGAAACCTGGTCATGGTAAAAGGAAAGGGATCTCCCTTCTTGGTGAAGGAGCGAAAGGGAATCCTGAGGCTGGTGAGTGAGCAAGCAAGCAACTGACAGGCTGCCTAGAGCAGCGAAGGCCAGGCATTGGTGGGCTTTCCCTTAAAGGCTGTCAATGAGGAAGCCCCTCATTGGTGGCTGCCTCAGGCGAGGCTGAGGAGTGGCAGCATCAGGTTGAGAGCCGGCGCGGAAGCAAAGGACAGGGCAACTGGCACCATCTCTCTCTCTCTCTTTTTTCTCTCTCTTACACACACACTATTGTGTGCATGCACACACATAAAAACATTCTTGCTCCTATGCCCATCTTGTTTCTCGATGGTGGCAGCCTTGCTCCCACCCCCTCGTATCTCTCCCCCACCCCACCCCCTGATCCTCCCCCATTCTCTTGCTGGGAAAGCGTGTAGCCTCTCCGCCTTTCTCCCCAATGGCAATTAGCACCTGCCACCACTGCGGCTACATCATGCCAACTCCTTCTCCTCTTGGGCGCTCCTCTAAGCCCATGCCATGCTGCTTTCGCTCCCCATCGGAGCTTCTAGATGTGGTTTAAGGACATGGGGACATATAAAATGTGGTTAAAACCATGTCCATGGGACCATGTGAAATGCATTTTCAGTCACGTGACATCATCAGAAAGAAGCATGGCTTTTATTATTAACTGCCTCTTTTGCCTGTGTGATAGGGCCCCAAAGTAATGCATTTTGAAGTAGACTCCATTAGTGACATCTGTACTGGACAGCTGGAGATGTTAAACAGATAATTAGCATGCATCATAGTTCATTGCACTGTTGAGATATTGATTAATTGTGTTTAACAACATACCAAATTACATTGAAAACTATTGTTAAAAGCAGTTGGATATAAGTGTCTTAAACCACATTGTACATACCTTTAACATTATTTTGAAAGAGCAGAATGGAATAGATAAATAGGCTGTTTTCAGAACAGAAACAGACTTCATTCTCATGGCTGAAAAGATTTGAAAACATAAAGGTAAAAATAAACTGACCCCAAATTTTCTTATTCCTGTATTGCTGAACGGGCTGAATGTACCTCCCAACTGGGGAGAACTTCAGAGCATGGGTTTAGTTAGAGTTAGATGACACATGAAAGCAAAACAGAGGGTTTTTCCCCCTTTACAATGTTTTCACTCTTGGCAGTGCAAGTCTCTTAATGCTATTTGCCTCAGACATCAAACGTGCAAATGAGGCTGTGTTCCCTCCCAACAGAGCAATTAGAAAACAAAAGCAAACTAATTCACCAAATGAGGATTGAGGAAAGCTTCATGTCAGAAGAAATAAGGTCTTTTTTTCTGTGAAGGGTGCATTGTTTCTAGATATGGAATCAGCATTTTGTCTAGTGAGACGCCGACTGGAATTTTGCTCCATCGAGTCCAACATCATTGGCAGCTATCCAGTGCTTTAAGCAGGGAGCTTCCATGCCTATGTGGGGATGCAGAGGACTGAAACTGGGACCTTTCGCAAACAATCTGTCTGCTCTGTCACTGAATTGCAACATCCCTGAGGGGGCGATGTAGTTCATGAAGATATGCAAGAGACACATATCTCTGGCATTATTTACTAGACATTTTTTCCACTCTTTGAAGAGTATGAGTGATGACCTTCTGTCCATTAAGTAGACTGCAGGGAGGAATTTCAGCTGAAACAGTAATTAAAAGGCCAACACATCTGACTCTGAATGAAAGGCAAAAACCATCGATCCAACTGCAGAGCAGAGAAGCTTAATGATTAAATATTCATTGACCATTTTTTCCTGCATCTTTGTTGCTCTAGGTAACCCTAAAAGGAACAGAAACAATTAGTTTCAACCAGCTTTCTCAGGACAGTACATGTCAGATGTGTGAATCATAAATGCAAATAGTTTGAATACTTCTAATTAGTTATTTGATATGCAGCACCTTCTTTTGTAACATCAGCAAAAAATGTATTAATTGTTATATTGTGGTGAAGATGGCTTCACTTCCCTAAACTTTATTAACTTTCTCAGGTGGATTGCAGCTCTATTTACACCCCCAAATCCTCATTAAGCCCCCCTAATGTTAAATTATGAATGTATTTATTTTTACTTTGGAAAGAAAGACAGGTTTACTCTGTCTACTTGATAGGGAAAAGTTGCAACTCTTAACTGGATGTGTGGTTTCATGGTTAAATGTCCAAAAAACACCTTTAAAAATAACTGTATAATCCAGAGTCAATGAGACTGCTCAAAACCAGCCACTGGCCCAGACTATTGTGATTTCATCTGGACTACTTGCACGAACCATCAGGACAGAGGTTGAGACCACATCATATGGCTGAAATACAGTTATAATTCTGAGCAGAACTTGACAATCAGCCTAGGAAGTGCATTCAGACATTCTGAATTTCTACTAACATCATGTCCTCCTACTTGAAGAAATCATATGACTCATGCAAAATCAATACCACTTTTTAAAAAGGCATAAAACAGTCCAAAATGTTTATGTTTTGCATATATTCGTCTTACACAAAATGCACCCAGTAACATTTACAAAATCTCATACTGTGCTAGTGTGTGCATTTAATACTCTACAGCCCTGTATCAATAAACAAACACATCATAAAGCAAACGGCAAAAGAACACAACACTTTCTACAAAAAGAAATTTATTTAAAAAGAAGTGAATTATTCGTCCTGTTTCATTGACATTCCAATGTGCCCAATTCCACAAAATCTTTAAGTATCATCATAACGCAAAAGCTCAAAATGATTTTATTTAATATATCTCTTCCAGCCTACACATCAGTTCCATGTAAATAGCTGCCATCATTTAAATACCACTTCAATCTTCCACAAATGACAAATACCACTAAAATGTTTTGGTTCCATGCTAACTAATTCTCTTGCATAGTTTACGAAACCCATTTACAAGACATTCCTTTAATGGAATAGTGTAACTTTGTGCATATGTCTGTATCTGCAGAGGTACTGGGGAGTATCATCTGATTTCCTTAATTTCCAACTAACTCTTCTTTCCTGTTTGATCCTGCTATTAGTATACCAGATAGATAACTCATTATAAATGCAGGGGCCTAGAGATAGCTATGAATTTCAAGCATATGAAACAAAGTGAATGAGTCCTTCAGAACTTCCCTTCACATCAGTATAGCACTATTAATTATTAACTGCACAATGACCTAAATAAATCATAAGACCACATTTCTTTTAAATGCCACTTGTCGTACATCAAGCCAGCCCTGTATAAATGATACTACTACCTAGACAGAAAGGAGCTTCACTTCAAGTCCAATGAAATAATCCTAGCTGCATAACAATGAACATGAGACATCCACCCGTGATTTAGAATCATTTTGTCACTGAGATTCAGTTATGAAATGGCAATGGAATTCATCTCATAAAGAAATGCCAGTTGTCAATTTCAGGTTGATGGAAGAGGGGAGGAGAAAACAATTAAAATCAACTCCTCCTTGATGGATGCTTGCTAGTGAGCCACTTCTGTATATGTGCAGTGTATCTTTTGTAATAAAGATAATAGCTAAACTTCCCTCCTCTTCTTGGCCAATAGTTCAGGAGAGTCAAGTGGAATGAAAGGTACCCCAGCCTTTATACTGTGAAAGAAGGTCTGCTGAATCACACCTTTGTCAACAGCTACTGCAACTCCACTTCTATGGTGAAACAAGTTTTAAACGTTGGTTGTTTGAAAAATGTCTCTCAATAAGGTAAAATGAATACATTTAAAATGTACATCTTCAATATTATCAAGGACAGTGTAAAGCAACTGAGATGGAAAGTCTTTTAGATACGATCCATCAAAATTACTAGTAAATCTCATTGAATGTTGATGAGAGTCAAATTCATTATACATTGCTGTTCTTAATTTGCCTGCCAATCCTGGACACTACAGATTGGCACAAACTGAAAAAATGGTGACTCATTTTGGTTCGTTCATTTTAGGGTTTGGTTCAGTTCATTACATTTTTAACGGATTTTAGAAGAAAATTGTTTCATTGGTTCATTGATTCATTATTTGTCTTTTCCTGCTTTGCACAATTTATCAATTTGACAGCGCTGGGTGGGAAAAAACATTAAAAAATAAAAAACAGACTTTGCAACTGCACAAACTGGACTGGTAGCATCCTCATCCTCATCATCCACATCATCATCATCATCATCTTACCGGGTGGCGGCAGTGGCAGCGGCGGTGGGGCGATCCTTTTATTTTATTTTATTTTATTACTTCTGTATTCCTGGCCCGCACTACAGCTGTAGCACGGGGCTTTTTGTTTGTTTTTTCTTCAAGCGCCAACTGTGCGGCCTCTGGGACATATTCAGTGCTGGTTTTATTTTTCCCTTTATTTTAGGGTGCCGACCCAGCCATCCCTGGGGCCATGTTGGCACTCCTTTTTTAAAAAACAATTCTTGATTATTTTCTTCAAGCACCGACCGCATGGCCCCTGGGGCCAGGTCAGCGCTGATTTTATTTTTAATGTTTTTTTCTTTATTTTAGGGACACCCCTGGGGCTAGGTCAGGACTCCTTTATTTTATTTTTATTTTTATTTTTATTTTTATTTAACCTCTGGTTTCCTGGCCCCAGCTGTAGCACAGGGATTTTTTTTTTAAAGCACCGACCGCATGGCTCCTGGGACCGAGTCGGCGCTGGTTTTATTTTTTTATTATTATTTTTAATGTGTGTAGCCTGCACACTGTAATTAAAATTGTAAACCGCCCAGAGACTACTTGTAGTGGTATGGGGCAGTATATAAGCAGAACACTTTGCTTTGTTTTATTTATTTTAGGGTGCCGACCCTATTTTATTTTATTTACTTCCAACCACGTGGCCTGCGCTACAGCTGTAGCACAGGCCGGTGGGCTTTTCCCTGCAGCCAGGAAGACCACAAAGACCAACATCAGGTAGGAAACATCACCACCATTAACAAAACAGAATGAAATGAACCAATTTTTCCGGTTCATTTTGTTTCATTCTAAATTCACTCTGGGGTTCGTTATTCGTTTTGTTAGGTAACAAAATGAATAATGAATAAAAAAACGAAAAGTTCATTTTTTGCCCATCTCTACTGGACACAAACCCCAAAGAGGAATTGGTTCCTTTAGTAGATATGCACAGGACTGGACTATTAATGTCACATGCAGTGACTAAACTGGATCACAAAAGAAATCACATAACCATCCTACCTCTAGCCTGGTAAGCTACTCATTGCATGTACATCCTCCCACATTTTGCAAGCTTGGCAATGCCACTGGTCATGCAATAGACTTTCCATCCCAATCTACTTTTTAGACACGAGCCTACTGCCCTAGGTCTCTTTCTCAGTGGCTGAGCACAGGACTCTGACCAGAGACCTCATTCCTGTCCCCACATAAAGGTAAAGGTTCCCCACACACATGCATGCTAGTTGTGTCCAACTCTAGGGGTGGTGCTCATCTCCGTATTCAAGCCAAATAGCCAGTTTTGTGCAAGTCCATGGCCATGGCTGGCATGGCTGCAAGGAAACACTGTTTTACCTTCCCGCTTTTTACGGTGGTACCTATTTATCTACTTGCATTTACATGCTTTTGAACTGCTAGGTTGGCAGGAGCTGGGGTTGGTAGCAGGAGCTCATTCCGCTGTGGGGCGCATGGGTTTTGAACTGCTGAGCCGCTGACTTTGTAGCTGACATTTTTCAGTGCTGTCCCCACATAATGATCCAACAATATTACTTTTTGGATACCAGAACCCTGACAAAGTGAGAAACAAGGTGATCAGTATGAAAACAAGAGTCTCCGACCACATCCTCAATACAGGGGAGAAGCTGTCAATGGGGAAGTAATAGTTATAAAACAAATAAAAGCAATCAAAAGAAAAGCATGGAATGCAACTCACAGTTTACTTCTGTTGTGGTGGGAGGAGCATTAGAAGTGCTTTGCTTTTGTCAAATATTTTTACTCTGGATTATTCCGGCAAAAACCAGATGATTTGTAAATGTGCCCATTTTGTGTAATATTAGTCTTAGATAATAGAATCATAGAATTGGAAGAGACCTCAAGGGCCACCCAGTCCAACCCCCTGCCATGGAGGAAGCCCATCGCAGTATTTCCAACAGATGGATATTAATAATTTTTATTTTATTTTAGAAAGCAATTTCAATTGAGAGGGACATACAGTGATACCTCAGTTTATGAACTTAATGCATTCTCTGAGATGTTTTGTATTGCGAAAAATCATAAACCAAGCAGGGTTTATGGGGGTGGCACTATAAACCTCCCAGACACAATGAATCCTGGGAAAACTTTTTCGTATTGTGAAAAAGAATCATAAACCAAAGCATTATTTTCAAAGGTTTTTCATTTGTAAACCAAAAATTACATTAACCAAGACGTTTGTAAAATGAGGCACCACTGTAGTTATTAACACAATCCATATGCTTATTCTTCTCAATTCACCTCACTCATTAGAAAACTTAAAGGGCCTATACAATTCCTCTTGTGTGGTGTTTAAATTATAACAAGAAAGAAGAACACTGGCTTTTTATAACAGTCTTATTTTTATTCTTCCCTAATAAGGCAACTAAGATACACTTTAGCTAGTTATATATATTCTATATTCTACATATAACATCTTTCAAAAATGTCATTCTTCAAAGATCATCTCTAATATCAAATTAATACTTCATGGGCTTTTTATAAAAGGGCTACCTCCTGGTTTACATATTTCACTTTATGTATAAAAGTTCATTATCTATACCTAACTACCACTATTCTTTTGAGAATCTAAGAAATTAACATTTATTTATATTTCAAATAAGCCTTCACATTTCCATTTTGGTTTTCCATATCATGTCAATCAGCTGATAGCTTAAAATAATCAGATCACAAAAATGGGGGGGGGGAGAAAAGAAAAAAGAACAAGTTTTATGTAATAAATTCACTAAGCAAGAAATTCTTTTTTTTTCCTTCCAACTTTCCCTTTACCTGCCAAGACCCTTATTTTTAAAGGTCATTTTCCTCTTGTCAAATCCATTATCTTCATGGGTTGTTGTATCATCTTGATAGTAATCTTGATGGCCTCTCTGCTACTGAAAAAGTCTCAAATTTTCCTCTTTTTGGCACCCATATTAAGTAAGACATATGAGCTTAACATATTCCGTGGACTTGGCATATCTAAGGCCTTAGCCTGCACCATTGTTGTCATATTTGTTTTCGCATTGGGGTCCGTTCTCAGTTCTGGTTTATTCTCTTGATTGAGCTGATTACAGTTTTTCCCAAGGGTTCTGTGTTATCCAAAAGTTCATGTTGGGGTCTGTCTTGCATAATTCCTGCTGTTGTCATCTGTGGATTAGAGTTTGGTGTCTGCTCTACTTCTTTTAATTTATCAGGGTTGAGTATCTCTGTATCTTTAGAGTTTGGGTCCAAGATATCTATTATTCTTTGTAGTCTGGATAGAAGAATATAAGTGAATTCTTCTTCTGAAATATTTTACCAATCCATTGTGTTTTTATAACTCACAGGAAAAAATGATTGCTTATAATTATAGTTCTGCTGTTTAATTTGCAAAAGAGAGTGATATAAAAGGAGATGATTGAATTGAAGAAGCAAGGAATAGCTACGTATCTTTCAGCCTTTGTTTTCAAAACAATAAAACTATCCCAAAGTCAGAAAGAGCTTTTTAACAAACAGCTTTTTCAATGCTGCTCTTAAAACTGCATCATTAAGTTCAGCAAATGCTGAAAGTACAAAAAGCATAAAGTAATTTCCTTTAAGGTTGCATCTTTGGAGTCACCACATACCAAAAGAGCAAAATAAATAAATAAACTATTTTCCTCAAAAGAAAAGCAATAAGGTAGAAAGGTAATGATGTAGTGTGAAAACAATCACTTCTTCTGTACCAGTCTTTTCAAAATATTCACCTCTTCCTCCTGAAGAGGAGGAGGGTTGATGCTTATTTTGAGAAAGCTTTCAGAACCCAAGGAGGAGCTTCACATAGATAAATAGATGGGGGGGAGCACATCTAGTCACGACATGCCAAATATTTACACCTTATTTACAGCATCCAGCACCGACAGCTATGCCTTCCTCAAAATTGTGTTGATCCCTGCTTCTACTGAAGTTCACAGCTGATCCTTTTGTGTCTACAGGTGCTGCCTTTTATTTGTTTCCCCTCCAGGGAAACTTACGGCCTCAGAGGCCCCTTTTATCTGGAGGATATCAACTTGATAAGCTGGAACACTTATCAAGTTGTGTCGCCATGGTGTAGCCGGGAACCTAAAATCATAAGCCAAGGTTTCTTGAATCATTATCAAAATGTAATATTACTATATTGTCACCTTTTTCCCCTGTGGAAATTCATCTCCCACAAAAAGGTTAAAACCTTGACACTCTCCCCCTCTCTTCCAACTCTCCCTTCTCACCCTGCACTGAACTGGTGTCTGTTTTTACCACATGACTACAAAACAACACCTACGTACATATCAACAAACTGCCTTCAAAACCAACTCCCCCGTTCCTCTCCCCCCTTCCCTATCCACCCTCGCCCCAGCTCTGTCTCTATGGGAATTTACAACTGGGCTTGCATGCAAATACGCCTACGTGTATATTGGTATGACACATATATTCCATTACATATTTTATTGCACACCTCATTCTGCAGTTATATGTCTCAAGAAGTGGACATGTCCACAAAATGATACATAACATGAAAGTTAGACACAACATATTTTGTGTCTTTTGTATCTTTTGTTTTATTTTTCTTTGATTTTTGCCTCTAATTCCTATATTTTAAACACCATGAGTTTGTGAGAGAAATTCCTTTTCTCAGAGGTCCATGACAGTTGGGAATTATGCTCTTATGTCCAAAGCAGCATTTATTGACCCACATCTCAAATTTCTACCAAAATAAAATATGTTGTTAAATAGTTGCCTAGATGCCCTAAGCATATCCGATCTTGCCTGATTTTGGAAGCTAAGCCAGGTCAGCCCTGGTTAATACTTGGATGGGAGACCACCAGGGAATACCAGGTGCTGTAGGCGCCTGGAATAGGAACTGGCAAGCCACTCCAGTATTCCTGCCAAGAAAAGTCCATGGACATGGAGTCAGAAAGAATCAGTCACGACTGTAATGGCACAACACACACAGGCTGTTAGATGTCTTCTGTTTTTCTCAGAAAACAAGAGGATACTCATTTGCCTCCTTTTTGGAAACACACTGGTCTAAATAACTGTTCTACTTTTTCCTGTGCATAATTTAATCTTATTCTCTAGAAACATGTGGCTTTTTCATTCTAAAAACCCTTTACAGTTTCACTAGAAGGCCAAATATGAATGTCATTGTTATATATTTGCCACATACACATGAGAATATGGGAGTTATAAGGGGCATGCTTTTATTTAGCCTTTGTGCTCCAAACTTTGTGTAATCTGTGAGACAACAAGAGAATGCACTCAGGAATATCACTATGAAATATGCATTCTCATATTCCATTAGTGTTAATGGGACCTAAAGTACATGCTCCCCAATGGGAGAAAATGAAACCACTCCTTGGAGGCCTAAAAAAAAATCTGTCTTTTGTTGGGGAATAGTTTATTGCAAAGGAATAGAACAGATTCCACAGCAGTTAACCTGGAGGCTTGTTTTAACACACCACTGCATCTGTCTGAAGTAAGAAAAAATACTTCCTGATGTGTTTCTTAGCAAACCATCTCCCTCTGAAGACCTCAGATTACACTGTAGTACAAAACAAAACATAATTGTTGTTCTTTCAAATTAAGAAACAAGATTTATGGCAGATCTGAAACCGTAATTTCAGAGTCAAACTTCAAGCCTAAACCATACTTTGCTACTACAAACAATGAACCCAAGAATTAATGGATGGAACACCTGGATTATAATTATGACAAGTACTGTCATAATTCACAATGATCACTCACAATCACAAATCTTCTATGCACAGACCCAGCATGTGCAACCTTTGTAGTGTTTTCAGTGGGGATCAAAATGCTATGACCCACAAGCCACTAACTAAACAGATTAATTTCTAAAATGTAGTAGTCACTATAGTTATTATTAGTTCTCAGGCAACAAACAAATAGAGCACAATCGGTGCTGTCTGATCTATATAACATGAATAAATAAAGTCTAAAAAACCACAATAAAACAAACAACTAAATCCACGAATAAGCTCAGTAGACTACTAGCTACACATGAGTCAGTGATGTGACTGTACATCAAAAAAAGAAAAAAAGCTAATGCAATCCCAGGCTATCCAGATCAAGGGAAATAATAGTACCACTGTATTCTTCAAGTGGAATAGTGTGTAGTTCTGAGCACCACAATGTAAGGATTTCAACAAGATGGAGAGTTTCAAAAGGAAGGCCCACCAAAATGGTAAAGGAATTGAGTCCTACAAAGAATAGATAGAGCACTGGATATATTTAACCTGGAGAAAAGAAGGCTAAAGTGATGACCATCTTCAAATATGAATCTCAATTGACAGATGGTAGACACCTTGGTATTCGGCAGTACCAGAAGGTAGGGTCCAAACGGTGGACTCATTTACTAGGAAGGAGATTTTGACAGAACATTAGGAAGAACTTTCTTAGAGGGAAGCCTGTTTCACAGTGCGACAGAAGCTGGTGGATGCATTAGCTGTAAATGTCTGCACCAGCAGGAGTTTGGACTACTTGGGTCGTAGATTTCTCTTCAAGCAACATTTCTATGATTTTCAGATTCTATTATACTTCTTGTGATGATGGCTTCTTTGTGATAAAAAGAAAAGTTTTATTGACCCTGCAGGGTTTTTTTTTTTAAAGAAAAGCTAAAGAAATGTGATCTTTTTACATTCCAACTGAAATGCTTTAAAACATACAATACCCTGATAAAAAGTCTAGCTACCCAGTCACTGTTATGATGATTTTCGACATGCTTCAACTTATTAAAATTTGGCCTGTGATGCAGATTCTCGCTAGCAAAACACAAATTTAAATCTGGCTTCAGTGATTCCTGCCCTGGTAACCTCTCATTCTGATTAAAACAATGCATTGAGTTTCACTTTGCTTTTGAATGCAGTCCAAAAATCTCAATCACTGCATATTATGGCTGGTGGGTACTGCCCAGAACTTGGCTGGCTGGCTGGCTGGCTAGTATTTATATCTCTTGTTTCTTCCTTAAATGTATCTGGAAGTTGAGTCATGGCTACTTCTTCATGGCTACTTCTTCATGGCTACTTCTTTTTTGAGAGATAGAAACGTTTCACTGTTCATCCGAACAGCTTCATTGGTCTGAATACAGCTAGTGCAAGTACTCCATCTTATAGTCAGCTTTGACCTCTTGTCACCCTGGCCTGAATTAGGCTCATAAGATGAACAATGGCCTGAATAGGCTTGTTAGGGAGACAATAGTATCCATAGCCTTAAGGTGCACAATGGCCTAAGGTGCTGAAACCCATCAAGAATGGGTCGTTAGCTATGGCCTTGGTGGTGAAGGCTTTTTGATTTGTCTGGGTACTTTGGAAAGCACAGTCTGATAAGCAGCGGATAGACTATGCCGGAGCCCACCCCCTCTGTTGAGGGAGAGGTTTTCAATGCTCACATGAATGGCTTCCCTTAAACCACCTCTCTTCTTTGTCTAATATGTTTACATCCTCATCTTTGAAAGAGTGCCCTTTGTCCTTCAAATGGCGGTGTACTGCTGATTCTGGTCCTGAGCTGTTACCCCGCCTATGTTGGGCCAGCCATCTGTTTAATGGTTGTTTAGTTTCTCCAATGTAGAGGTCTGAACACTCCTCACTGCATTGGACTGCATATACTATATTGCTCCTTTTATGGTTCGGTATCGGATCCTTTGGGTGGACATATTGCACTAAAAACCATAAACAAAATCAATACCATAAACAGATTCAAAGCAATAGGTTTCACAAACCTAATCTCTAAACAGCTCTGTTTTCCAGCCTTTTCCCCTTGTACAAGGATTGGAGGCTCAAAGGAACTAGTCCTGGAAACAAAATACTAAAGGCCCTATAATAAAAATCCTGGCAGAGGTACAGATACAATAATTATTCCAAGGAATTGTCTTTCACTTGTTCTTCCTGCACATATGTATTGACATTTTCATCCACTCTATGCCAATGCAAAAAATCTGAGGCCAAAATATCATATCATTTTATTTCATTTTTGTGCGAGAGGTAAGCAATGAGTGTGGGATTAAATGCAACCTCTGTTCAGAAAGCTCCGAAGAAGGAAAGTCTACCATATTCCATGATGTCAAACAGCTCTTATTTTTTAAAAAACATGTTTTTATTAAAAAATACAAACAATCAATCAATCAAACAATAATTGTGCATCCCCAATCCCCCTGGGACCATCCAGTTGTTCCTTTAGCCTCTTTCTCTTTTTCATCTTCTCCTCTTCTAACATTCTTCTTAAAGTCCTTTTCTCCAGAACTGGAATTCTGGAGAAAAACAGCTCTTATTGCTAGGGTATCTTCTTTCTTTTCATTTGAATCCATCACTTAAAGTCCTCTAGAACGGCAAGAAACAAATGCCCTCTATCTGTCACATGTAGATGGAGTACATCATTCACATATTTGAAGATAGGCTAGTTTCCTAGTCATTGTCCAAGAGTTTGGTTCCAGACCCTATGCCATCTTAGTTGTCTTCTTTTGGAAATGTTCCACTTTGTTGAGATCCTTCTTAAACTTGGGTGCCCAGAAATACTCATAGTATTCTAGGTGAAATCTGACCAAATCAGAATAGAACTATGATGCAGGCTAAAATGATCCATTGAGCTAAATGTAAATAAGCAAGTCATATAAAATGACAGATCACAGAAACTACTACCAATTTTGCCACATCAAAGTGGATTTTCTAGAAAGGTTCCATAAAATGCTTCTTTTTTTAAAAAAAGTCCAAGGTACTTAAAAACAGAGACTCACTGTTTTTAGTTCTCATCCACTCCCCAAATGAGAAATGAAAATGAAATGACAAAAACATTTAATACAATAAAAAGTTGGACTATTGTTATACTGTGGTATGTTTTGGGTATGATTAATGAAACTGACTGTGTTAATATGCTTCACAATGAATAGTTTTCGTGCAACCTCATCCTTTATTATGCTCGTTGGCATGAAGGCTATTAATAGCACTGGTGCCTATACATGTAATTTGAAATATTTGAGCCACAAATAATAGAAGATTTCCAATTAAAAAAGATAATCTCCCTTCAGAAGGAGAGCAGTAAGCATAGTGAATAATTAAAAAGGTATAGAGATATAAACATTTATTAAATTTCCCAACAAGCAATAAATGCAAACTTTTGATTAATGATGGAATATAGAAACCAGGAATGAATCAAATGTGACATGATATTTTTATGGCTTTCTTTTGAAGCATTTTTACAATTTTAGCATGTTCCTCTTGTTCGATAAAAGACTCCCCCCTCCCAGAAAATTGAAATAGTTTTCTTACAGAGCTCAAAAAATAATTGTTGTTTCAAAATTCACATTTATTTATCTGCAATATCCAGAATGAAGACTAATGAAGACTAATATCGAGAATGAAGAATGGACTGCAGCTCCTAGAAATCTCCAAGTATTCCTCAAGCAGAATTCTAGGAGCTTCTATCTGAAAGCACACATCTGCACACACCTATTTTGAATTGCACTGTAAGATCCTTTCCTTAATAGTGCTTCATCTCTGTTATTCTCTTGTTCACTTTATCTTCACTCCTCAAGTTATAAGGCTTTTCCTCACCCCACTGCTGTACTTACTTCTGCCAGAGATGGAAGGAAGTTGCACTCCTAAGGACAGTGAGGTACTGTACAGCACCGAAATGTACAGTTAGCAGAAGCTATAGGGGGAAAAGAGAGATGGTAGAAGATTTTAAGCTACTTTTCCAATCTGTGCTGGATGCTCCTTTAATTCTGGGGAAATAAACTAAGAGAGAAATGTCCCCCATTCTCTAACAGAGAAACCTCGTGGGAAAAGGTGGAGCAGCCCAAAGTTGTACATAGAAAGAAGTAATACCTCATGCAATAAGAGACATTCTGCTCTTATCCTATAAGAATGTATAAAAATATACACATTAAAAAGGTGCTGATCCCAACAAGCTGAGTTTGTTTCTTCAGCCTTATCTTGGTCTGAATAATAATGACACAAAACTATGCTAATTTCTCTCTCTTTGGATCATTATTGCCTCAATTTGCAACAGTCCTACATCATATTTTAAAGCATGAACAGCTTTCTGATGTGGAAAGACTTCTCTTCCCATTAGCAGGATTCTGTTCGCATCTATTTGACGGCTCGTTAATATGTTCTTGTCGGATCAAGTTGCAAAACATAATAACAGTTGTATTTGCCACTCTGCACAATTTAAATGAGCAATGTTATACTGCTTTATTTGGCCATTGCCTGTTAAATGAATATATTGTGTGACAAAGCATCCTGTTGGAAGAGCTAATAAACTGGTCTTATATTTTAGCAAAGTGACCCTCCCTGCTAGAACCTCTACAGGGACATGGCAGTAAATGACAGAGGATGACCAGCCTGTCGTAATGATCTAGCTGCAACCTAGTGTGGTTTGATGCTGACGGGAAGCTTTCTATCACTGGTAATCCCACCAATTGAAAGACTTTGATGTACCAATTCTCAAGTTGGAACTGCTGCCACAGGGTTTGATACATAGAGAGGATAAGTGGGCCAGGCTGCAAGGAATGGACATAGGTGGTGGCAGCGCATAAGAACATAAGAACATAAGAACATAAGAACATAAGAACATAAGAACTGCCTTGCTGGAACATGCCACAGTCCATCCAGTCCAGCATTCTGTCTCACACAGTGGCTCACAATTTGCTTCAGGGTATGCTCAAGCAGATGTCTTCACCTGCTTATGATTCCCTGCAAATGGCATTGATAGATATCCTGTCTATCTCTCCAACCTGGAGGCTGTCCTTAGGTTGTCCGCAACTGCAATGGCAGTGGTACCATAATGGAAACAGCATGACAATGGTGGTGGTACAACAGGAGTAGGTAGTCTCCCAGGCACAAACTAAAAGCTGAACCATGGATCTGTTTGGCTTTCCAGATGATTGACGTTGGGTCATGGGTCATGGCTAACCCAAAACCATCATGAACTAACCTTTTTCAGGTTCATACCCATCTTGAGCACTGAACCTCTGGCATCCTTGTATTGATAATGATAAAGGACTATAAGGGTAGGATTCCCAGGTTAGTAGGATACTGTACCCAGAGAATTCTAGGCCCAAAGGTGCAACTAGAGTGAAGGGTATTGTGACCTGACAGGCATAGATGCCTTTGTGGGGAAGTCTTACCGTTTACAATAATGGGATTTCTCTTCCTGCATTGCTCCAAATAGTATAACAACACGCACCCACTCACTGTCCCTTCAAACTCTTCCCTTTGCTCTGGGCTTTTGGGGCACTGACACTGTACAAGAGCACAATGCATAAAAACACCATCATACTCTATCAATGAGTCCAGCTGGCAATGAGTGGTAAACATGAAGCCAGCCTAAAGTGAGATTCACACATCAAAATCAAAATTACTCCTTCTCTAGTTTTGCTCATATGAGACCTAATAATCCTAAAGAATTGAACCCCTTTTTATTCTGGAGCACACCAACAGTAACCAACATGGAGGGCAATTAGAGGTGCACCAACACACAGCTGGCCTTTGACAAATGTTAAAGCCATGAGCTTTTCATCTGTACCAGCTAGATACGTGAACATGGGAAATTCCACAACTTCATTATCTGTGTGGTTTTGCCTTGCCCTCCACATGAAATGCTTGCTACTTGCTTAGAGAGCTCCCATACACATCTCACTCCCAATGAAAACAAGAAGATAAGACGTTTAGTTATATATCAGAGGGAAAGTGGTGAGGAAGCAAAAGAAAGAAAGATACACAAATTTAAGGCTGAGGCACACATACACACCATCCCCCTGTGTTTATGGGGTACAGCTAATGATTAGCATTCACCTCTAGAAAAAGAAATAGCACATTGTGTTTGGTTTGGGTTTTTAAAAGCTGAAAATACAAAATTACTCAATGTGGACAAAAGATGATGAAAAGGCGGATCCAATGGGCTAACAGTCCCTAATTGGGGCCGTTTTGCAAGCCCGAGCCAAACAGGCAATTGGATTAATGGGCCCACATGATTGTGGGCTTTTGTGGGCTTACCAGGTCAATATAAGCAGCACCTGCCTCTGTACCTTCCTCTTCGCCCCTTCACACCCCACCCGTCCCACCCTTAGCAGTAATAAGAATGAGATTTACAGGTCGCTTTGGGGCCAGATTGGAATTTTTGACCACCATTCCAATTGGTACTGGACTGGTGGTGAGTTTTTGCTCATCTCATTCTCATTGCTTAGTAAATAGGCATTTCCTGATCGGTCACAGCTGGCAGGTAGTGCAATTTGCTTGGAAGGTGAGTTCACAGTTTGGTCCCAATAATGGGGAGAGGGCAGCCTTTAATAGCAAATTAGTTAGATAGTAGTTAAGGTTAATAAATTCTAGTCCTTGTCAAATTGACCCTTGGCTGCCCAATTAATAATGTGATATAACAAAACTGGGAATATCTGCTGGTGTAAGCTTATGGCAGGTGCCCAGATTGAATTCACCTAAGATTTAAGGGCTTGAGATTCAGAATACAGGCCAAGGTTTAATTGAAATATGGTAGCCCGCATTTTAATCATGTTTCATTAACAATTATGTTTAATAAAGTTGTGGCCCAATTTCAAACCCAATCTCTTGTCTCACCTGTTTATTTTGGGTCTAGGGGTGCAATGGAGTTTTAAAATCGTGGTGCTCATTTTCCAATCATGCACTACATGCTAAGCCAGCATTCTTGATTTCCTTGCAAATGAGAGCAGCTACCCTGTATAGATATATGTAGCATATCTATATCAGGGGTACTTTATAGACAGCAGGCACTGAAAGAATTTTGGGGATATGTTTATTTTCCCTCCAAATCATGAAAACATCAATGAAATTCTGGGCATGCCTGTACAAGTTGAAGTACAACAAGTATTTACAACTAACAGTAGCATTTGTCATGCTATAGCTAGGAGGTCAGGAACTTATTGTGCAGTAAATATGCTCCAAATGTCTACCCAAATGCAGGGAAGGTGTATCCAATAACTACCTCACTGTACAATAGTGGGAAGATGGTACAGTTTCCAACGGAAATGATTGCTGTAAAGCAGTGCATCTCAACTATAAGCCCATCTTGAAATACCATCACAGCTGGTGCTGAAATCTTCTGGGAGTTTTAGTCCAATAAAATTGGGGGACCCAAGGCTGGGAACCAGTGCTTGAAAGAATCAATAGCTTTGGGGGGGGGGGGGGGGAACAGTGAAAACAGTCAATCCTTTTGAAGGCAAACAAAAGCTCATAGATCCTTAATTGGTGCTGGTTTGAAACTAAAAGCATGTCTCCTGTTCCATTACTGTGTTGTGGGCTTATTTGCCTTGAATAACTTAGAGAACATCTAAAGGTGGTTCCAGAATGGAACTTCCACAATCATACCAGTTCCTTTCATTTAGATGGTGTGTTACAGTGCATTAGTTTAGCACTTCAAAAGAAACAATTTTGAGATAAATGCTGCATGAATGCAACATATTTCTTTTTGTATGTTGTTCCTCCAAGTACTGTTGGTGATCAATATGGTAACACACAACTTGCAATCATGTGTATGGATTTATAATTGCTGAAGAAAAGATATAAATGCATAATAAGCAGGGGAATTAAAAATAACAGAAAAGGTTACTTGACAAGTGCTTAGGGCAATATTTATTTAATTTTAAAAAAAGGTCTCCTGAAGAGGAATTAGAGGTTATGATAAAAAATATATAGATTAGTAACACAAAATATACTGTATGTAGAAAAGGCAGAATATAATTTTGTGAAGGGGTGAGCAGCACCATATTGTGCTATGCAGGGAACTGCATAGGTGGAAACCCCTACAAAATGTTGATAAACAAAAATATTGTAACAATCCAAATGGATGATGTTGTGTTTTATCAGAGGTACTGAAATATTGTTAAACTGATGAAAATTTATCCCACGACGGATTTAAACTCAGCTGATATAAGTTTGTTGTCACTGGAGTTTGCGTCAAATCACAGATCATGCAAAAAAGTAAAAATATAAGAAAAGCACCGAAATTAAACAAGTCAGTTTAATTTCTGTGGTTACATTTTTAAAAAATTAACCACTTTATACACACTCTGGTTAAAGTGGGAGTTCAAGAGGCATCAATAAGATCTTATACTCAGGCTGCTCAGATAGTATTACTCCTCCTAAATTGAAAGAGAAATTAGATATGACAAAGAACCTCCTCAAAAGCATCAAATGAAGAAAAGATGTATACAACAGAATATGACCAATTAATTCAGAATACCAAATCCTTGTGGCAGTTGACAATGGAAAAACATTTGGAAGCACTGTCCTTTCCTATATAAATTACAAGTAGTCAAGGTTGAATCTAGCTGAATTCTTCCATGGACCTGAGGGCACCTCCAGAAGCATGTTTTATTTCTCAAGGTTGCTCATCATGCAACTAGTTGTGAAATCAATCATTTAACTAGAGGAAGTTTAGGATAAGCAAGCAAAACTCACATCACTTCTACAACTCCCCTCATACAACCGTGCAAACCCATCAAACTCTAGCCAGCATTTTGAAACTTCTCATTTGCCCTAGCTAGCCTTGCACAAAATATGTCCAGGCTTTGATTATGAGTTGTATGTACATGCATGCACCTAGAGTTGCCCTCATTCTCTCATACTCACTCCAATCTCTCTTTTTTCCCTCCCCCATTTTTCTCTCACAAACCATACTCAACCATATTTCATATTTCTTCCACCATCTGTGATAGAGAAGAATTCCACCTTTGCTATAACTCCACCATCAGGATGAGGATCTGACCTAGCAAACAGTTATGCTCAACTCATCAACACACTTCAAAATGTACTGTGAAGCTCTGCCCAGCTATCAGCAGGGTTTCTGAAATCAAGTGGAAGATTTATAATGCAATGCTACAAATTGAACACTTGTGTGGGTTTAAATCACACTGACCTCAATCAGCCTTACAAACATGTGAGGGAGGATGGAATTCTTACCATGCAATGGTATCCAAGTGACTTGATTTGCACTTCATTTTGAAGTGTTCATGAGCAAATTTAGATGTTGTCAACCAAAAGAATGTAATAATTTTACCACATTATTAATGAAAACAAGGTAGATCCGTGTTTTTAGTAGTGAAATAAATGTTATTTGTTCAGCATGAAATGAGATGCCTGTAACATTTTGGAGTGGGGGAATGAGAAGGATGAACTTATTAATTGTCCCAGACATTCTAACATCTTTCCTTGACACATTTTAAACATATGATTAAATAGTACAAATGATATATGACAGGGTTTGTACATAAATTCACAATGACAAACAGGTAGTGCAGCAATTCACTTCTTATTAACTCTCTCATTTGTAAGACAAAGGATCTGTACATCCAAAATTAAGTAAATAATTAGACAGCATGCAAGCAATACTTTTGCCCTTCTGTTTCAATTTCATAATGAAGCAGGAATCTACCTTTGTTCTTTGAGTTCAGTTGGAAGGGACAGAGATGCAGAAATCTAGTTCACCTCTCACGGTAATCTCAGCAAAGCTCACAGTACTGTTATCACAATGTATCTTCATCCATTAGCAGTTCAAAAGAGCCAACAGATGAATAAGCTTGTCTTCACTGATGATGGAAGATGGTCACGACCTTTCAAACTTCTTGTTTTAACCAGAAGACACATTTTACTTCTGAGAGGACTCCTTCAGGAAAACACAATTCTTAAAAAACAAACAAACAAACAAAAACCCAGTATTTTGAATGTTCCATATAAAGATTTAGGCAGAAGTACATGTTGTGGAAAGCAAAGTGTTCCAGACCCATATTTTTTCACAGCATGAACAAGGAGCTAAGGGAGGCATTTTCATGAAAGAATGAATAAACTGGAAAATGTACTGACCCTTCCCTGAACCCACTGGTTTTCCTCTGTAAAAAAGGGAACAAATTGGTCCTTTTAAAGAGATTTTCCCTATAGGCCTATGAAACAAGAACTAATCCTAGCTGGGGAGAAAGTAGCTTTGGTGAATGTTTGAATGTCCAGTAGGAATGAGAAGGGTTAATCCTTTCATTGTTATTTATTTATTTATTTATTTATTTATTTATTTATTTATTGGATTTTCTACCACCCAATGGTTACTCTAAGTTGTTAACAATAAATGAATACTAACAGGATAACAAAAGCATAATATAATAATATAATCCTTATGCTACTGGATGTAAGTCTGAAGACTGTTGGAGTCTGTGAACTGTAAATATTATAAATTGCAATATGAAGCCAGCAACTGAGTCTGTCGTATTTTTGTCTCTGCTACTGTCTTGCTGTTTCTGGGCATTGAGGTTAACTCCTCAACTATCTGACAGGTGATGGGCCCAGCTAGCCCTGACCAGCATGCTCAACAATTAGAGAAAATTTGCTGAGTTTGAAGCTAAAAGCTGGAAGAAGTTGCTGGGCAAAATTTTCCTGATGTCTAACAAGGAAGAGAGTGGGAAAAACTCTGAAAGTGAGAGTGAGCCTGAAAGCTTGAGAAAAATGCAGCCTGCCACAGCAAGTGGAGGGTAGCCAGTTCCAAGGCTTGGTGAGTCCATTGTTTTAAAACTTGGAGTTTGGAAATGGAGATGTTTCTGAAACATGAAAAATTGTGGCTTTGTGTAGAAGATACCAAAGCCATGGAAGATAAGTTGGATGAGCTGAATCAAAAAGTTTTGCCTACAATTGTGTTAACCTTGGAAGATTCTCAGTTGACTTATATTCCCAGGATACTGGGAAGCGCTGAGAAAGGTGCACGTTTGTCAAACAGCATGTAGCAGAATACTGCTTACCAGAAAACTGTACAGAAGAAGGCTGAACGAAGGTGACAGTGTCTCTGAGCACTTGAGCTTCATGAGGCAAACATTTGTTGAGTTAGAAGAAGCAGGCTTAAAATACACAAACTGTCACAGATCATATGTGATCTTATGTAGCCTAAACAAAAGTTAGGACAATTTTGCATTAAGTTTTGAGTCACTACAAGACCAGTATTTAACTGTATTTGTCTGGTTGGCTTCTGGAGGAGGAAAGGAAGCATCTGGAAAGGAATGCAGCCAGTGGAGAGAGAGGGTTATGACCCAGGATGAGGACAAGGGAACCCAGTTGCCAGGGAGATAGAGAGTCCAGTTGGAAGGTCAAGAAGGAGGAAGGAAAAGCTTTCTTTGTGAAGTGTTGTTTCATTGGTCAATCCACCAAACATCTAATGAGAAATTGCAATAAGAAATCTTCTGAGAAGTGTCAACAGAAGGAGCTGAATCTGAGGAGGGGCTTTAAAGACAGTAAGTCTTTTGTTGTAAAAGGAACTGAGGAAAACAAAGAAAATGTCTGAATTCTGGACAGTGGGAGTTCCGAGCATATCTGCTGTGATTCCTCTAAGTTTGGGTGTTTAAAAACAGTCAGTAGAAGATATATGTCTTTAGCAAATGGGGAAAAGGCAGTAGCAACTGTAGAAGGAGATTTATATATGCCTGGATTGGGTAAGATTCAAAATGTGATATATGTGCCATCTCTAGAAAACAAGCTGTTGAGTGTGGGGTGTCTAGTGGATGATGAGTACAGTGTGTAGTTTAATTAGGAAGGCTGTAACTTAAAGAAATCCAAAAAGCTGTATGCTGTTACTCAAAAAATAGGGAACCTGTACTATTTAAAGGGTGATGGTAATGATGCAAAAACATGTTTTGCACAAAGGAATGTTCCACCTGACATTGATTGAGTACACCTATTTCTTAGAAAGCTTGTACATGTCAATTTGAGGCCTATACAAAACATGAAAGGTTTGGTTGAAGGAATGGAACTGAAAAATTGTAGGAAATATTTTGATTGTGCAATGTGTAAAATGGCTCAGTCAAAAACACTAGATGGAGCGGTATATAAATTTAATAAAATAAATAAATAAATAAATAAATAAATAAATAAATAAATAAATAAATAAATAATACATGATTTCAGTAAGCAAAGTGATAGGCAGTCAGAGAGGCCGTTTCAGCTAGTCCATGCAGATGTAATGGGATCCTCAAAGATGTTGCCTGGCAAGCCCCTGAGCTAGCAAAGTAATAGAGAGGGGGCTTGTTTTTAACTTTGCCAGCCTGGGGTCAACTGAAGGCCAGTTATTGTCCACAATGGCAGCTGCAGCAGCTATGGCAGTGGTGATAGTAGGAGTGGCCAAGGTAGGGGTGGGGGAGTGGGAATAGGGTGAGGGTGGGGTGGGGACATGGTTGTGTATTTTCTTAAGCCCCAAGAAACTGATTTGTGGTTCTTTGGTTGGTGGAAACAAATTTATGGTTCATGGTTTGTCACTGTCAATGAACCACAAATCAGGATTTTGATGGTGTGTCCCCATCTCTAGTTTTGCTTGCTCCTAACTATCCCTAATTTTTCTCAGAAAAGGGACATAACTATATCAGTTGTAGTGACCAGAACCAAATGTAGTCACTTGTGTGCAATGGGACCAGAGCACCTGCAAGCAAGTCCCATGTCCCATGAACAATCTGTGAAATAAGGCTTTCCATAAATGGCTGGTTGATATCACTGAATGGCTTTCTTTTGTGCACACTTAAGGTTGAACCATGAGAGGCGTATATTCTGGACAGCATCATCTTAGGCTACCATAGCCATTAAATAAATATGTAACAATAGCAGAAGTCATTGTCCTCTTGATCACACATGCTCAGACATAAAAAGGTCTATGTTTCTGCATCATGGTCCAAGCCAGAAATTTGTTCCATGCAAAGAGCTGCAGATTATGAATTTACTTCAACTATAAGGCCTTAATTGTTTAATTTAGCAGGTTGCTTATATTAAAATATTGTTTCCAGTTACTGGGCAGTCTTTTAGAGGAGGTAGACTAATAAGCCAAACAACTTGAGTTTAGCAGTGCAATTCTGATCAGTGGTACTTGCTTCCAACAAATGTGCTTAAATCTGCCATCTTAATTATTTTAAAACTATGAGCTAGAGTTATAATGATTACTAAGAATGCCATTCCTCAGTCTGCAATATCATAAAGTCTGCAGAGGCACACACTCACTCCAGGCTTTTACTTTTCTTCAGTCTCTTAAAGAGTGAGAAACAAAATGCTCACTCGGCTGTTTCAAGTGATAAGAACACTTTGCCACTAAACACTGTTAAAAGGCATTCAATAAAATTCCTATCACACTTCATGTTTTATTCATCTAAATAAACAAAATGGAGAAATTCCAGTCATTCATATGGGCCTGAAGAATGCAATGCACATATTTAGTGTCAAAGGCAACACAACTCTTAGAAATATACACTAGTCCTGGCAGCAAAAATAGTTTTTGAAGTCCTTGGTGTAGCTGCATATCCAGGTCCTGAAGAAACAGGGGCTGTTGGAGTAGCTGTTGTGGTGAGGGCACATTTGAAATTTGTGTGAATTTTTGTTTCATTTTTAAATCAGCAAACAACATCAATAGAAACAGAATGGTAGTTCTTTAAATCACTGTATGCAGAGAAAGAAAAGTAACTCTCTTCTGCTGGTTTCAAGGCAGAAGTAGAGATGAGGAAATCTGTCAGTTTCACTTACTCAGGTATTCAATTAAATACAACAATCCTGAGAGTCTTTTAAGTGTCAACTTGAAAATCTTGACAGTCATTAAAACTGGTGAAATGAATTTCCCGCATAGTAGCAAACAAGTTTATTTGTGTGGCTTTCGCCATTACAAACACATTCCAATAATTTAAAACAAAGATGTTACTCATCTATAAACAGACCATAATACAAAATGATAGAACTCAATCAACTTGAATGGCAGAATGATTATCAATACAAAATTTCCTTCTTAAAAGTGATGCTCTAAATGCAAGACAGGCTACTTTTTCTTAAATATATGGTGGACTGTCTCACATCAAAAAGTTTATCACATAGGCATTTGATCTATTGGGTACAAGACCTATCTCTCTTGAACAGGGTTTTCCTTAAGTCTTTATATAGTACATAGGAAAAATAATTAGCTAATGAGTTAATTCTCTGACTTCATTGATACCACAAGGGCAGATTCTCTCTTCCATTGGAATTCCTGATTCCAAGTTAAAATTGTTCTGTGGTTAAAATTCAACATCCCTCCAAAAGCAGTTAGCACAAAGACCAAGCATATTCTCTCTTTCAGTTTCAGCCAATACGTATGCCTACTATGGCCTTCACAATTCAAAGGCCAGCTTCCAACTGGAGAATGGAGGGCTCCATTCCATTAGGAAGGACTACAATTGCCTGTAAATATTTGTTCTGGTTGGAATCCCATATTTCAGCACCATAGCAGGTTTGAGAAATGACTTTAGCCTCAAAAACGTTTAGGGTAGGAGGGTTCTGTTTGGCAAAAGCTATAATGAACTTCAGTTCACTTGAACCAGATGCATGGAATGTACCCCCCCCCCAAAAAAAAATATGCAGAGATTTATTTATATACAAATGTGTCATGATGCTTAGGAACAGAACAGAATGATTCATTACAGTTAAGAGCAGGCATGCAAAAGGTGTCAGCATTGATGATCTTAATGCTGAGTCATTGAACAGTCTTTGAGAGACAACAATGTTATCTTGGCAAACTACAGAGGAGTTGTGGATGATGTAGCAAGAATGAAAGAGGCTTGAGAGCAGATGGAGGAACAATCGGATGAAAGTTAATAGGGCTGTGGTTTGTACATTGACCAGATGCTATGTTCGAGCGATCAGAGATGCTAAAAGATCCTTTGAATCCTTGAGAATTGGTGGGACCTCGAATTGCCAGGTGGATTTGTTCCGGGTGGTTCGAGACCTCACCAATCCTGGTCCGCTGGGGCCTCCTCCTAGTGATGTCACTAGCGAGACTTTCACAGCTTTTAAAGTCTAAAATTGAGGCCATCCGTGCCAATCTGGACTCCGGTTGCACTGATCTGTCCCTGTTAAGCCCCCTCAGTCTCCTCATTTTGTTGTGTTTGGGCCTGTGACTTCAGTTGAGGCCTCAAGGGTGTCAGCGCATTGCAGGCTGGTGGCTTCTCTGTTTGATCCCTGCCTGTCCTGGCTTATTAAGATCTCTGGGGGAGCTTGAATAGGCTTCTCTGATAGCCACTGCCTCCTCCAGGGATGGGATTTTCCCCAGTTGGCTGAAGGAGACTGTGGTTAAGCCATTCCTAAGAAACCTGGCTTGGCTGCAGATGATATGTCGAACTATCATCCTATGGCCAATGTTCCCTTTCTGGGCAAGGTGGTGGAGCGGGTTCCTTCCAAACAGCTCCAGTCATTCCTGGAGGAAGATCTTGTCCTGGATTTCTTCCAATCTGAGTTCAGGCTGCATCATGGGACTGAGACTGCTCTGGTTGCATTGCATGATGATATCTTGAGTGGAGGGCAACAGGGGTTGCTCTACATTGTTGGTCCTTCTCGACCTGTCATAACATTGACCATGGTCTGTGAAGATTCTCAGTCATCCAGGTGAGTTTATCTGGAAGTTGAGTCATGGCTACTGGACATCTTTTTGAGAGATAGAAATGTTTCGCTGCTCATAAGATGATTATGAGCCTAATTCAGACCAGGGTGACAAGAGGTCAAAGCTGACTATAAGATGGGGGATGTGCACTAGCTGTATTTAGACTGATGAAACTGTTTGGATGACCAGCGAAACATTTCTATCTCTGAAAAAGAAGTCCAGTAGTCTTGACTCAACTTCCAGACATTGACCATGGTATTCTCCTGGGCAGGCTCTCTGAGGTAGTGATTGAGGGGTCTAGCCTCGTTCTGGATCCATTCCTTCCTTGAGGGCTGTGGCCAGTGAGTGAGCCGGGAGGAACAGTTGTCTCCCTGGTCATTCTCTTCTGGGGTGCCTCAGGGGTCAGCAATCTCTGCCATACTCTTCAACATCTATATGAGGCTGCTGGCTGAGGGCATTTGGAGACATGGGAACTGCTGTCATCAGTATGCTGATGACATGCAGCTCTAGCTCTCCTTTTCTACCAATGGAGGTTGTCCTGAACCTTGATTGCTGCCTGGCTGCATTTATGGAGTGGACCAGGACTAAAAGGCTCAAACTCAACTCCAAGAATACCGAGATTCTGTTCTTTGGTGGGGGAGGTGGATGGGTACAGTGGTCCTCTTCCCAGTCTGGGTGGGACTGTCCTCCAGCTGGTTGAAAGAGTGAGAAGTCTGGGCATCATCTTGGATCCGGATTTGTCCCTCGAGTCCCAGGTGGCAGCCATGTCCAAGTTGGCCTTTTACCAACTTAGGCTTATTCCCCAGATTCGCCTGTACCTTGATGGTGACTCCCTGAGGACTATTGTGCAGGCACTGGTCATCTCAAGGATACAGTCACCCCCCGCCATTTCATGGTTCAGGTACTGCGGTCCCACAACATCGCGGGACCGCAGTACCTGCACCGCTGGAGGGGGTGGGGAGGGTCACGGGGAGCCATCGCATCGCTCCCCGCCACCCCCCTGGGCCCCTCCAGGAAGTCTCGAAGCTACCCGGGAGGGTGGTGGGGAGCCATTGCATGGCTCCCCGCCACCCCCTGCCCCTCTGAGGCTTTACGGAGCTGCCCTGGAGGGTTGCGGGAAGCCATCACATGGCTTCCCACCAACCCCCTCCCCCTCCAAGGCTTCATGGAGCCGCCTGGGAGGGTTGCGCGGAACCATTACATGGGTCCCCGCCACCCACCCCTCCCCTCTGAGGCTTCATGGAGCCGCCCGGGAGGGTTGCGTGGAGCCATCACATTGCTCCCCGCCACCTACCTGCCCCCTCCAAGGCTTCATGGAGCCGCCCAGGAGGGTCACGCGGAGCCATCGCATGGCTCCCCGCCACCCCCCACCCCTCCAAGGCTTCACGGAGCTGTGCGGGGGTGGCAGGGGCAGGGCCGCAATCTCCATTGATATGCATTGCCAATGCATTTCAATGGAGACGGCCCCGGAGGAGAAGTGTCGGGTGGTGTGGGTGGGCGGTGGCGGGTGGTCAGATCCCCCTGCTGCTGCCGGCGTGCACTGCCCCAAGACTTCTCCAACAGGCACGCAATTGCCCCCCTGCCCCCAGCACCCCCCACCCGCTTCCGCATATTGCAGATTTTCATGGATCGCGGGTGGGGTGGCTCCCTAACCCCTGTGATCAGCGGGGGATTCCTGTATATTATTGTAACACTCTCTACACGGGGCTTTCCATGATCCTTGTTTGGCAATTGTAGTTGGTCCTGAATGCAGTGGCCAGATTGGCAGTTCATGCAGACAGATATGACCGCATCACCCCAATTTTGACTCGGTTGCACTGGTTACACATTGACTCCTGAATAAGGTTCAATTTATTGGTTTTGGTTTACAAAGCCCTCCATGGCTTGGGACCTGCGTATCTGGCAGAGTAAATCACTCAAAAGTTGGTGCTGGCCTGGCCCACCAGATCATTGCTGGCACTCTTGCTTTGGGTGGCCACCCCTAAGGAGGTCCATAAGGTTCCCACCCATAATTGGGCCTTCTTGGCCCGACTATGTGGAATAAATTCCCAAGTGAAATTTTCCAAGCTAAGCTCTTGACAGCATTTAGGAAAGCGTTTAAAACCTGGCTTTCTGAAGAAGTATTTGCCAATCACTAATGTTTGTGTTTGTTGTCCTCTCTGTGTTTGTTGTATTCCCCTTCACCTTTTAGTTTTGTGCCTCTTGCCAGGTTCTTTGGTTGCTATTGGTTTGTTATTTATTTGCTTACTCTTTTTAATTGTCATCTCTTTGATAGCCTTTGTGTAAACCACCCAGAGTTCCCTTGGAAAATTGGTGCGGTATAGAAATAAATAAATAAATAAATAAATAAATAAACTGGAGTATGACATGTATGATGATTGTGAAGTAATTTTTTGTACATCCCTGAAGCAAATATTGGGGTGTTCAAGAAGCCCCCAGTAATGTTGGGCTCTTATGTTACTGAGGACTTATTAAACCTTTATGTTTTTACTCCAGGAACGTACAAATAAATGTGGTATTCTCACAAATGTTAAAGTGATGAAATAATCTTTGTTCTGTTCAAGTACAAATTACAGAGCTTGGAGTGTCTGCTAGGCCCAAAGGAACAGAAGTGTTAAAATAATGTACAAGGAAAACTGCCAAACCAAGCAAGAAGTACTGACATTCATAGAATCATAGAATCATAGAATCATAGAATCAACCCCCTGCTCAAGGCTGGAATAGAGATCGTAGGATATCTACCAGGACGTCTAAATTACTCTTGATTGCCTCTAGTGTTGCATTGCTCACTACCTCTTGAGGTAACTAGCATAAGGGACATAACCCTCTATCTTGCATTCACTGCATACATACATTCATTGGTACATGTCTGTGAAGATTCTCAGTCATCCAGGTGAGTTTATCTGGAAGTTGAGTGATGACAACTGGGCTTCTTTTTATTGAGATAGAGAAACAGACTGATGAAGCTGTTTGGATGAGCAGCGAAACATTTCTATCGCTCAAGAAAAAGAAGTCCAGTAGCCATGACTCAACTTCCAGATTTACTGGTACAGTAGTTGCCATATTCATTCAAGTCATTTTTTAAATTATGGTGACCCTAATAGTATTTTTGAGATATATAAAATGTTCCGGGAGTAAGGGATTTGATTCTAGCTCTCCTGAGTCTGTCTGCACTATCAGCTACACACTACTGGTGCTCATTTACTAGCAATGCTTATTAAAAGATTGTCAAGTAATAAGGCCAGGAAAAACCTGTGCCAAATATCTCATAGAGTAGTCAGATAGTACTGTGTTGGATGAACCAATTTTCTGACAACTTTGCATACTATTGCTATGTCATCTTGCGCAATTACATAAGGCTTCTGCATCGTATTGATATAGTGCCAGAATGGTATGTAAAAATGCTAGTGCTCCAAACATAAACACAGTCTGTATTCTTATTACTTTTTTTAGATATTGCAAAATATCTTTAAAAAGCTCTAGGCAGCTTGTAACCCTGCCAGACAAAGAATCAGATGTGTTTGACTTATTGCTTCTTGCATCTCTCCTGCTAAAGTGAAATAGCTGTCAGATTTTTTTTTTGAGATGATGTGTACCAGAGGTTTAAGATAATTCCATTAAAGCATTGACTTGTCTTTGAGAAAGCTGACTACACTTGAAAACAAACAAACAAACAAAATACCAGTAAGGCACAGGAATAATAAGCACTTCTTATGATCGCAATCTAATACCTATGTTCACACTAGCAAGATGCCAAGGGACAAAAAATTGTGACAAAGAACCAGCATGCTGGAGTACATGACTACAATCAGCACAGGCAGGTGTCAGCCACAGAAACAGGTTGTTACAGCATGTGACACCACTGCCCACCCAGCCCAGAGTAATGCGGGGTGACACATGTATTGGATCATAACACAGGCCACACTTTATTAAACTGTTTAGTATATCAAAAGGGGCCAAAAGAAGGGTGGAAGCATATACTGTGCCTGGAGCTGGCTTTACTCCAGCCCCAGACATTCCATGTAACTTCGCATAATATTTGGGTACCCCCACAACAGCATCAACTGTTTGAGAACTTACTGAATGCATGCTAGGGAACATGGCCATCTACATATGGAACCCTCCATCATAAATCAGTTATGCATCCCCTGGAAAATCTGTGTATGCATATTAGGTCCATATAATGAAAAGGGGAAATGCCCTGCTTTGGCTGGGTTTGAACAATTGTCCCTGTGTAGATGCAGGCAACAAGTTGGCCCATCACCTCTTTGACTTCTTTTTCATCATCTTTTCCATCTCCTCTTTTTTCTTATCATCCCCTTTAACTTCCACCTCATGATTCAGGAATTTGAACTCATCCACAGTCACTGTGGCATTTACCTGTTGTAATGAAAAATTCATGAGAAGTATCTGTAATGATTGGTGGGTCTGTAGACCAATGAGAGACTCTGAGGAGTTGCCTGAGTGGATTTAAGGCTCTGCTCAGCACTGATTTAGTCAAACAGGGAATCTGACAGAGTCTGAAAGAATCAGATAGGGATAGATAGGGACCTACACTTACTGGAGAAAAGATAGAGAGAAGGGATAGGACTTTTAGAGTGTCTGTGAGGAAAACTGAGTGTTTAGAGTTTCTAAACTTAGGAACTGGGTGTGCATATATTCAGCTTTATCAGCTTTATCAGTAACTAAACTTAAGTGGGTTTGAACTATATTCTTCTTTTTATCTCTTCATCAACACATTACCGATAATGATTTTGATTCTACTTTGCAATAAATAAACTTCTTTTATTTTTATTCAACTTAAAAACAGCCTGAAGCCTTTAATTTACTAGCAAAGCTAGTTGGTGGCAGCAAAAGAGGAAAATTAGAAGTAGTGTTTGTCACGTCTTCATATCTTTTCAATTGTTGCTGTAAGGATATGATCTCCTAACAGCAAGGACCAGTCTCCATTGGATAAGGCATCCTGTGGCACTGAATTGTACTATGTATGTGGATTGTTGGGAAATGACCTATCTTTACTGTTTTCACTACCAGCACCTACCTGACTAGGTAACAGCCACTCTGCGTATGGGGTTATCCAAAGTTGAACAGATAAACTCCCCCTTTACTTGGGTACTGGGTCCCACAGGTGCCACCACCCATGTATATTAGCAGGTGAGGAGCTTGGAAGGTTAACTATACCCCATGGAATGATGTATGTTGTGTGATAAGGAACTCACCAGGCGCACTGGATTGTTGTGCCACTTCCTCACCTTCTCAACATATTGCATCCACTTCAGACTTTCCTGGTGTGCCCAGAACCACCTGTCTCTGTCTCTAGGGCAAGAGCTGAGACTTCCGCAAAACACTTATGTAGCAAAATACTTATGGGTCACAATGGCAACTGTGGAAGGAACATCCACACTTGTTGAAAAACAGTCCTGACTAGAGATGGGCACAAAATGAAAAACAAAATGTTGTTTGATTATTTCGTTATGTAACAAATCATTTCATTGCAAAACAAACTGGTAGAACATGTTTAGTTACAAAACAAAATGGTAGACCACATTTTGTTATAAAACAAAATGAAACACCATTTTTTTCCACTAGGAATGAAACAATTCAGCCTAGAGGAACCAAAATGACATGGGAACTTCCTCAAGCCCTTCCCTGTAAGCCCCCCCAAATTTGGAGAGGTTTGGGTTTCAGGGGGCTGAGTTATTAAACTCCAAAGGGGGTCCCCATGGGAGAAAATCATTCTAATTAAGTCAGAAGTTCAGTACTAAGCCAATAATAGCACCCCCATAGGTGAGTGATTAGCGGCTTCTGACTCAATTAGAAATAATTTTTCCTAGGGGTACCCCCTTTGGAGTTTAATAACTCAGTCCTCTGAACCCCAAATTTATCTAAGTTTGGGGGGCTTATAGCAAAGAGTCCAAAGAAGCTCCCCTGCAATTTTGATGCCTCTACAACCCAAAAGAGGATAGTGTTTCATTTCATTTCATTACAAAACTACTTTAAAATGCATTCCTAATGAAATGAAATGAAATGAAACTACTAAAGAAACGAAATGAAACAAAATGAAATGCTATATTTCCATTTCTTGCCCATCTCTAGTCCTGACAAATGCTTTGTGTTTGGATGAGAAGTCATTAACTGATGAAAAAAGAAGCCAGGTTCTGGGATTTCCCTTACTTGGTGTCACTTTGTGAATGGTAGTGAGCTCAAAAAGGTATCCTGTTCGCAAATATATGGCACTTTAAGTGGGCACCCAACATAACCCCTTCACAACCACCTGTATTTAGGTTAAATTGCCGCATTGGCACTTTACAAAAAATTAGTGGGCTTTGAATCATAGTTTGGGCACTCAGTCTCTAAAAGGATCTCTGTCACTGCTGTTGACCAGGCCTGCCCAACAAGTAGACTGGGGGCTACCAGTAGCCCGTGAAGGGTTCAAAAACAGCCTGCCAGACATTAATAAAAATGTGAGGGGATAAGTTCTCCACTTCTACCTCCCCCAACCCAAGGACCACCACTGCCCCAGCAAAGCTCTGGGTCTGCCAGCCCACTGTCTCAGCCGAGCGGGGCAGTTCAAGAGCCATGGCACAATCCCCTGCTCTCCCTACCAACCAGATTGGTGTGCCACTGTCTTGTGAGTCATGATCAATTGAGTTGTTGGTGCAGAGCAGAGGAAGGGGAGTGGAGGGGACATGGAGGAGTGGGGTCATGGGAGTGCCCACCTACTTTGAGCGGTGACATCCCCCTTTTCACCCCCCCTGGAGAATTCCTTCCACCCACCCTTCCATTCTCCTCCTCCTCCTCCTCCCACCCCCACAGCTGCCTCACAGAGACTGTGACCTGCCGCTCCTCCTGCTCCCTTTCTAAGCCATTCCCCCCCTCCTTGTGCTGCTGTGGCAATCTTCTAGTACTAGTGTGGGCATGACATTGTGCCACAACATTGGGTCACTCCATGGCTTTTTAAATTATGAGTAGACATGGGCACGACTCGGCAAAATTGTCGTTTCCGTTTTCGGTTATCGTTTCCGTTATGTAACGGAAACGGTAACGATAATTAAGCTGTCAGAACTCGAACTCGAACCGAAAAAATAAAAATTTGGTCGGGTTTTTCATTTCCGTTTGTGGCATCACGGCGATCACGCAATGCGAAGCACAGAAAAAGTTTTTAAAAGTTTTTTTTAAAAAACCTGACTCCCGGCCAAGAAAGCAGGTGAAAATATGCCTGCCTGAGGCTTTGCCACCTACCAGAGGGGTGGCTTCTGGGGGGTCCCTGGCCTTTCTCCACCCTCTTCTCCTGTCCTGGGCTGCTTGTACCAGGCTGGGGGGGGGGGTATCCTCATCGTCTGTCTCTCGCTGCATGCCATGCGGTGGGGGGGGGAAGATCCAAAATGGCGACCACAATTTTTCTTTTGAAATCGTGGTCAAAAAACACACCAAATTACCACCGAAACATGTGAAATTTATTTACTTTAAATGCCTGAATTTTTATAGTAGCAGCAGTGGGTTTTTTATAGCAATAAAATGTCGTATTGATTTTATTTTATTTTATTTTATTTTTAATTTTTTTAGACCTGCCCATTTGGGCTGGGCATGGGATGGGACCATGAAATTTTTTTGAACCATTCCACCAATGGCATCGCTAGGTTTTTGACTGACAGGATGTCTCGGAGGGCATAAAAAGCTGAGGCGCCTTCCAGAAATCGCAGTCAGGTCGGTGTATGGATGTGGTTGAGGGAGGAGGGCTGGCTGCTGGTGCTGGTGTGATCCGATCGAGATTGAGGAGGGAGGCTGGAGGCTTTAGGATTTAATTAGGCAGGCAGGGAGGGAATTGAATTTAGAAAATAATTTCTTTGATTCCCTGCAGCTTTGTCTGCTGAAGGGAATAGCAGTTTATTCTTTATTTCTCCTCTGGCAGTTTGAGGATTTTTTTCTGATATTGGATAAAGGGGGAGGTTCGACTGGGAGTGGGAGGTGTGGATTTATTTAAAATATATATTATTTTAAAAATTATTTTAAAAATTTTATTATATACTACCATTTATTTTCTATTTTCCCAACTTCAATTTGCTTGCACGCACACACACATTTGGGGTGCAAGCCAAGAACAGAACCTCTATCCTAAGTGATATCCTAACTGCCCATTTGCTCATCTGCCACCCGCCCACGGCCGCCACCTGCCCATGGCCCCCCGCCACCGCCGCCCGCCCGCACCTCCCCCCCGCCGCCCACCCCCCGTCCCGCCCGCCACCTATGGCGCAAAAACACCTAGTGCCAGCCCTGATTGCAGGACGCCCCTATGCTCTGGGAAGTCAAATTGCGCTAAATCACGGTGGAAACAACAAACGACAAACAGAAACGACAAATTTTTGAAAAATTTCGTGACAAACGGAAATGACCCGAAATGGACCCGTTCCGACAAACGAAAACTCAAAACGTCATTTTTTCTGGTCGTGCCCATGTCTCATTGTGAGTATAGAAGCACAATCTCCCCACATATATAAACCAGATTTTTTAAGAACTGTGTTTAAGTAATAACTGCAGAACTAAACCCCCTGTTCATTTTCTTTACACTTTCCTCAAAAATGTATCATTCTTGATACAGAGAAGCATTTTGAAAAGACATATGATTCATACATCATGAAGAAAAATTGCACTCAGCCACTAACCTTGAGAAGTCTACAGCTGTAAAAACAATTTGTTTTTTCAAAGTGTTTAGCACTGTGGTTATGCCCTTAACAAAGAGAGGAGAAAAACACAAACTGTGTAAATGCCAAACAATCTTCATTTTATCCACCCTTGATTTAAAGGCAGTATCTTTCCGCTTACATTTTAACTAGCACTTTCTAATGTGCAGGCTAGAAGTATCTAATTAGGTAATACCTCAAAGAGGAAAATCATTAACATTAATGCCCTTGTAAAAAAAGTGGATATCAGACCGCTTGGAAATTCCTGAGAGCACCTGGGCTTGGAGGTTTGGCTGTATCTTAGTATTGCCAGCAGTTTTTCTTTGAAAAATAGGATTTTAAACTATAGGAAAAGAGATTCAGTTTAAACATTAGGAAGAACTTCATGACAGTTACAGTTAGAGCTGTTTGGCAGTGGTATATGCTGCCAAAGAGGGTGTTGGAGTCTCCTTCTTTGGAAGTTTTTAAGCATAGGCTGGATGGCCATCTGTTGGGAGTCCTGTGATGGGGGCTCCTGCATGGCAGGGGGTTGGACTAGATGGCCCTTGAGGTGTCTTCCAACTCTATGATTCTATGATTCTATGATTCTAAGTCTTACTTTTTGGTGACATGTGTCTTCCTTTTTGGTGATTTGTAAGTGGTCACTCTTCCCCCTTTGAATTTTCCTATTGAGTGGAGAATTTAAACCCAAATCTCCTGATTCTGTCTGATACTCTATGCATTATGTCACACTGGCTATGCACTGATGCCTCAGACCAATACAATCCCCAAAACAGGTAACGTTTTTGGGTTCTGCAGAACCCTTCCTCAGACAGGGAATGCCAAATGTGGGGGCAGGGGGCAGATTTTGTAAGATAAGAAGCAAGCCAAACACACAGGTATAAGTACTGATGAAGGGCAGAGAGATACGCCAAGGCTTGTTACTACCAGGGTAGCACATTCTGAAAACCCTGTTCGTTACTCTTGATATTTCAGCAAAACAATAGTGGCTCCTGCTCCATATATATTCATATTGAGTAAGCTTCAGAGAATGCAAGGCACAGGGGAAAAGCTATTAAACGCTATGCCTGGTGTGTGTGTTTTTAAATTTGATTTGTAGCATAACTTCCTCTACCGTGCTGACCTCCCAAGGCTGTTACCTAGTCACAATCTTATGGAATATGGTAAGAGTTGGTGTATTTCCAATTAAATTGTAGCAACAATGTCCAGTTGTGATGGCATTGGCACTTACCCATTTAAATTAGCATAGGCAAATATACTGCAAAAATATCCTTCCATTTTCTGATGTCCTCCCTCTTGGCAATGGTGCAGTGACCACACAAGCTTGGAAACATAATATAATGCCATCCTTAAATAGTTTCTTTTAAAAGAAAAGAACAAGTATTCCAGAATGCAAAGACTAATTTATTCAGTGATGGAATTTCCCCATTTGCCAGTCTACTAGTATTTTGTGTAAATTTATTTTGTCTTTCTACATTTCAAGTCCATGAGCTTATTTAAAAATTTTAACCTTGTTATGAATGCCAAAAGGAAAATGAATGATCCTTAGATGTATTGCTACACCCCACTCTGCAGTCACCCGGTAACTTCACAAATAACTCCAACTTGCTCGTTCACCCTCTTTTTTGCACATTTTAAAGACTTCTCTAACATGCATAAAAGTTTTACAAGATCAGTGCTAGGTTGAGAGTATCATCAGTGCCAATAAACAGCCATCAGATTACTGAATCCCAAATACAGCAGTTTACAGGCCTTAATTGTAAAACTAGTTAAGCTAGTCATTAAAACTAATAACAGCTATCAGCAAAACTCAGTAAAGTAGGATGGGAAGTAAATCTGTATATTTATTATCATGCTACATAATTATTGTCTGATACATTTCTATATTTTTTCTTAAACTGTGTCATTTTTAAGAATACAAGATAAAATCTTCCATCTATTCCCTGGATCTGGGTATATGTTAGGGGTGAGTTAAGTCCTCAGAATTGGTTATACCGTGCATCATGCAATTAAGGTCTGTGTTGCTGCTTTCAGCTCAACTGGAAGAAGGGCCTCCAACATAGCTTTTGAACTGCCAGTTGGTGTCAGAGACAAGGAACACATGTACACACACAAAACATGCTGAAGAAAAGAAGCCAGCACTGTAAGCAGTTGTTCAGAAGGCACTTTCCAGTTACACTCATAAACAGCAGTAGCTGCTCTAGCACTTGGTTCTTTATTCTTGGAACTGTACAACCTCCAGTACATTAGGAGGACAGACTGTAAATTGAACTAATTTGCGGCTGGAGTAAATGATTACATTCCTGAAGTGGAGCTGCAAACATATCACATGAATTGACAGTGTGTATTCTGCAGGATATGTAACATGAGCTATAGTCCTCACTAGAGAAGCTGGTAGTTACCTTTCAGAAAGAGTTCAAGTGGTAGTACATATTATGACATTGTTGTTGATCACAAAAATTAAAACATTTCACACGGAAGTACTTTTTCTCAAGGCCTCAATCACTCAAAATATATAAATAATTTTAACATAGTTATTTCTATTGTCAGCATGGAATAAGGTACAAAAAGAATAAAAGTTATGAAAACAGTGACACTGGATATCTCTAGACATAAAAGTATTGGTGAGTCAAAAGTTGGAAAAGAGGGAACTAAGAAGAATTGGGATAATGGAAAAAGTCCTAAGATGTCATACTCAAGAATCAGGAGACTCACAATACCTTCAGATGGTGATTTAGGTCACATTTTGTTCTGCCTACAATAATAACCAGTAGACATGGGCACAACTTGGCAAAATTCTCATTTCCGTTTCCGTTCCTCGTTTCTGTTACGCAACGGAAATGGTAACAACAATTAAGCCATCAGAACTTGAACTCTAACCAAAAAAAGAAAAATTGGGTCTGATTTGTTGTCGTTTCTGGCATCGCGCGGCGATCGCGTGATGCCAAGCGCAAGCGGGACAGAAAAAAAGTTTTAAAAGGAAAAACCCCCGATTCCCGGCCAAAAAAGCAGGCAAAAATATGCCTGCCTGAGGGCACCTACCAGAGGGGTGGTTTCTGGGCCTTCCCCGTCCTGGGCTGCTGGTACCAGGCTGGGAGGGGGCATCCTCAGCGGCGTCTCCATTTGCTATGCGGTGCGGGGGGGATCCAAAATGGCGACTGCAATTTTTTTAAATCGTGGTCCAAAAACCCACCAAAGCACCACAGAAACATGCGAAAACTAGCTATTTTATATGCCTGATTTTTATAGTAGCAGCAGTGGGTTTTTCTTGCAACAAAACGTCTCCATTGATTTTATTTTATTTTATTTTTATTTTTATTTTTTTACACGTGCGCAATGATGGGCTGGCCATGGGATGGGACCATGCAAATTTTTGGACCCATTCCACCAATCGCATGGCCAGGTTTTGACTGACACTTCTGGATGTGCCAGAGGGTATAAAAAGGCGAGGCACTCCGAGAACACTCGCAGTCCGGGTTTGGATGTGGGTGGAGAGGGCTGTAGCTGGCTGCTGTGCTAGACTAGTTTCGATTTCGCGGAGCCTTTAGATTTCAGTTAGGCAGGCAGGGAGGGATTAATTGATTCAATTGAATTTTTAGGAAATATTTCATTCCCTGACTGCTGTGGGGAATAGCAACGCAGTTTATTCCTTTATGCTCCTGCAGTTTGTCAGGATTTTTTTTTCTGATATTGGTTTAGGGTGGCCGGCCGGTTCATGACCAAGTCCAAGAGAAAAAAAAGAAATATGCATTCTGCCCACTTTGTTTGCTTTGATAGGATGCATGCAGTCTTGTGCAATGTGCAGCAGCAATCACCCAGTTTAAAGTGTTTTCCGCCTGCTCTGGGTCATTGCGGGACCCGCAGCCACCGCCCATGTGCCCGCCTGCACACCCGCCCCTCCCCCCTGCTGCTGTCGCCGCCCGCCCATGCCCCCCCGCCACCGCCGCCCGCCCGCACCTCCCCGCCACCGCACCCCGCCCACTGCCTAGGGCACAAAAACACCTAGCGCGCCGGCCCTGATTGTGCGGGGACGCCAATGGGATGTCCGGGACTGGGACGTCAAATCGCGTTAAATCGCGTGGGAATGACAAACGGCACAACAAAATGACAAATTTTTGAAAAATTTCGCAACAAACGGAAACGACCTGAAACGGACCCGTCCCGAAAAACGACAACTCGAAAAAAAAATTTCATGGTCGTGCCCATCTCTAATAACCATTCTTATTTATTTGGTGGTGACGAAACACCACACATGAGATTGCAAACCAGTTCAACCTTGCTCCAGACCTTTTTGGTCCCGTGCAAGGGTTTCTTGTTTGGTTTTGCGCTCAGATTGCCTTCGGACAGAGCAGTTGCTTTCAAGCATCAATCTAATGGTCACATCCAGCAAAGTGATCCTTTCTAGCTTGACCTAGAAATCAGAAAGGGTTAAATAGGTATTAGGTGACATGAGTGGAGAGAAAAAACTTTCTCATTCTAGTCAGGATACTCCATATGAACAACTTGTCTCTTTCTGCCTTGTTCATCTTCTCAGGTCTTCTGTCCTTAGAGATATCAAGATCCACTTCTCTCCCTTGCTTACTCTGAGATATCTGTAAAATATTGAGATGTTGAGTTATAGATACAGTACAGTAATACCTCTTAAGAAAAATTTAATTCATTCTATGAGTCATTTCATTTTATGAAAAATTCACCTTGTGAAACACGGTTTCCCATAGGAATTTGTTTTGATTTTTTAAAAAATTCATAAGGGCTTTTCATCTTGCAAGGCATCCCATAGGGAATTTTTTTATATGAATCATGCCTATTTCCAGAAATATTTTGCATCTTACACATTTTTCATTTTACAGGGCATTCGTCTTAAGAGGTTTTACTGTATGTAGCTGAGAGAGAGAGAGAGAGAGAGAGAGAGAGAGAGAGAGAGAGAGAGAGAGAGAGAGATGGAACATGAGAGAGAGAAGGAAGGAAATTGGAATAATTGTGGGTGGTTTTAACTTGCATAATGTGGAGCTGATCAGTAGGTGTAGCTTATTCATATGATGTAAGAATTTATATATTGTAGAACTCTAAAAATCTCCAAGAAGCATAAAATGTTATTCTGTTTTACCCTTTTCTTTCCCTTTCAGCTATGGTGGAAATTTGAAATGGTGCTATGATATTTTCCACACCCGTCACATTTTTTCTCAACAACCTAGAAACCATGCATCTATTTAATGTGTCTCTATTCCCCTCCAAGATCTGACTTTATAATTACAACAGTAAGCACCAAAAACAAAACAAACTCATTTAAAAAAAAATAAAACAGGCAAAATATGTCTTTCCACCCATATTACAGCCTCAGGGCGAATCACCTCAGACTCTTCAGAACTGCCACCATGTATGAAATATGGGCACTAAAGTCAAAGGTTCAGGGAGATTTTGTTTTGTTCTATGATGGTTTTTAAAGAAAGGTCTAAGCAGCAACTGTTTCATTCACTTCGCAGCAAAAGCCTGTTGCTCTGTCAATTGCTTTTGTTGCTCACAAGGAGGAATTTAATATAGCATACAGAATTATTAACAATCTGACAGTGCTCTGCAGATCTATGGCCATGTCTGCTTAGAAGTGACCTACCCACCCTACTTATTTCACAGCTACTCACTTCCAGGTAGGTGTCCACCAGAGTGCAATCTTAAACACAATTTGTAGAAAGCAACCCCATTCAACTTTTGATTGGAAATGCATGACATCATAAACATGGCTCCAAATTTTATTTTCTTTATTCCCTTTTGTTATAATTATTGTTTTCTTTGAAGTCTGGGAGTATTGACTATCCCTGCATACACACACATACAGTGGGGATTGAATTAAAAGAAATAACTAGCATAGTGAACTGAGGAACACCAAGGTTATGAATTAATAAAATAAAAAAAAATGAATGAATCCTGGAAACAAAGACTATGATTTAAATTTATTTACTAAGCAGGAAATCCTACCAACTATAATTCAATATGTCTCTGAGAATGCATATATAAGATTGTTCAGGAAAATTGCAATACATGAAAATGGAATATTAACTGGGTGATTCGTTTTTGAAGAACCTGTAACCATTAATTCTTGTGATTATAAATCCCCTATTCATGTATTTTTGACAAGCATTTTAATAGGAAGCCTACAGTCAAACTAATTTCTTCATTAAATAGTATTTTTGATAACTTTGCATGTGTAAATGTATCTTAGAGTATGTGACACATAACATTTTAAGTTACCAATTAGGACAAATATACCTACTTATGTTTCAGACATTGATGACCAAAAATATCACATATTTATCTGTTAAGCCCTTTATGTTTTCTTCTTGATATTTCTTTCCTTATTTGAAAGAAATATCAAGGTGGTGAGAGGGATGGCTTGTAGGCATACGGCCTTTTCGGCAGCTGCTCTCAGACTATGGAACACCCTCCCAAGTGAGATCCTCCTGGCACCAACATTTATGACATTTTAGCACCAGGTAAAAAACCTTCCTGCTCCAGGAGTTTTTAAACTGATATAACATAGATTGTGGGCCCTCATGGCATTTTTAGTATAGAGTTTTTTGTTTTTAATTGTTTTTTAATTGTTTTAATTCTTCATTTTAATTGTTCTAAGCTGCCTAGAGATCTTTGGGTAGTGTATAAATAAATAAATAAATAAATAAATAAATAAATAAATAACTCTAAAACAATATGGCAATACATAGATAATTAATTCATAATTAATTAAAATATAAATTCCATAAATATAAATACCCCTATAAAATCTTAAATTAGTTTATACACTTGTTCTAGGTAGCTAGTCAGTAAAGTACAGTTGAGAGTTCAGTTCCCCACTCTATGTACTAGCCTAGAAGAAAGGAGCCACAGCCTGTGTTGCCTCGAGAAAGTTGTGCAGTCCCAGGATGCCCCCAGAGGAAGGGAATGGTAAACTACCTCTGAGTACTCTGTACACAGAAAAATCTGGAAGGTGTCACCATAAGTCAGAACTGGCTTCACACAACTATTATTTGTTTGTTTGTACCAAAATAAATCACAACCTTGAGTCTAAAAGAGCTCAGCAGGGCAGCTGAGGACAGGGCATTTTTGAGATTGCACATTCATAGGGCTGCCATGAGTCAGAGGCAACATACTACTACTACTACTACTACTACTACTACTACTACTACTACTACTACTACTACTACTACTACTACTACTTCTTACTGATTGGATCTTTACCTATCAAAACAGACTCTTCACTCTTCCTCCTGGCTCTTAGATGGAATGTGGATGGCAGGCTGGCATACATTGTAATAGTTAAAAATGTGAAGTTCTCTTTATCCAAGTCAAAAATGTTTTCATTTTCCTCACTTCTGTCTTTCTGTATGTCTCTTGTGTGTGCCTCCATTTACTGTTCCTTGTAAAACTGCATTGGCACTGTTCACCGGGGCTTTCTTCCTAATTACATGGTCACCAATCAGGGCTCTTGTGTCCAGAAAAACAACATCAAATCAACAAATAGGCATTTGTTTAAAGGCCAGGACAGTCTGTGAGGTGCAGAGTGAGAGGAATTGTCAATCTATCTATCTATCTATCTATCTATCTATCTATCTATCTATCTATCTATCTATCTATCTATCTATCTATCATTTCAAATGAAATTTAAACTGTTTTATATTGAGTGGAGATAGTTAAAACACATGAAAACAAGTTGATTGGTATGTCATCTGACACATTACACATGGTATATAACCCAACAAGCATAACCATGATTCAATTGTCACTGGTCTCTTACACGCTTTTACAGAATAGAGTTCCACTCAAAATGAAAATGACCAGTTAATCCTTATCATCAGATGCCTTGGTAAATGCATTTGAATTATGTAATGTAATAAGGTAATGTTTCAGTTGCCATGGCTACAGCATAGGATATTCAGCTTTGCTGTGAAAATACAAAATTAAAACTAACTTAAAATTCCTTGTCAAAATTGTTGCTGATAGAAAGAAGGAGAATTAATATTTCCTGAGAGTATCTGATTCTGCCTCTCTTAGAAGGCCTGAGGAAAAAGATCCAAAAAAGTGTAATACCTTTCTCATACTACTAAAATATTAAATGCAGGGGTTTTGGGGGGGGGTTGTGGGTTTTTTTGTTTTTTTTTTTAATCCACTAGGACTGGGCATTGCAGAGCTTGGAGGGGAGAGAGAAACAGAGAAGTGCCCAAATCATAATTAGAAGCTGCAGTGTCTGGATCAGAATTAAAGTTAGGTCGCAAAGTGGAGACTACAGATCAGGTTGCACTTGTTGATCTTGTGGTGATCTGTGATTGATTGGTAAGTGTTTCTGAGACTTCCCAGTGTTTTGCAGTAGCAACAACCAACAAACACATTTTATGTTGCTCTAGCAAACACAGATTGTAGGGAAACTGGGTGTGATGTGGACTCAACTCTAGTGCTTAGTGAAAAATTAGAGGCATTTTTCAGATGGTTCACAATTGTAAGAATTTAAAATTATTCTAAATCTGCATCTGGTTGGTGGATTTAGAATTGTAGGTAGTGCTGGTGGGGAGGTAGGTCTATCAAATGCTAAGTCTACCCATTATCCAAGCATAGCACAAATTGGGACCAGAGTCTGGACATAACTAGTTGCAAGTTACACATTTAATTGTAACTGGGTACTTTGGGAGTTAACAAGGCTTAACTATTACATTAACAAAGTAATGTAGCCATTGGATACAAGGTTCTTTTTTGACCTGATGATGATTGGATTCCTGTTTGTCAAGATTCAAAGTGACATTACACTTGCCCCAAAATGCTGGGTGTTCCACTCCAGCAACAAAGACTGTGCAAGTCAATTGTGCAGTCAGTTGTATGGTTCCCCTTTCAACCAACTGTGCCATGCAACAGTGGAAGTGCCTCGTAAATAACACTTCCATTGGTGGGAGTGTGACTACTGTAGGTACAACGCTGAGTTACACCCATGTAACTAGTCAACAGGATTTAAGCCAGCATGTTTCAAAAGGCCCTTTTAATGCATAAGATGTTGATTGGATTTGTCAAGCTTTATATCAATAACGTGTCATTCCTAAATTACCAGGGAAGTAATTGATTTGTTTCACTACCTGTGATTTTATAATGTATTTTTCAAAAGCAGTACCAGAACTGGTGGGCAAATGGAGACAGAACCAATTATGGTCACCACTTCCAAATTAGTCTGTTTTGCCATATCTATTTTTTTTCCTGTCCATTTCTGCTTTATATCTGATGTATTCATTGTTGTTGATTTGGTATGTATTGCACATGCTTATAATACATGCAATAGAACCAGATTAATAAATAAATAAATAAATAAATAAATAAATAAATATTTTCCTGTCCATTTCTCACATGTGGGTAGTATTGCACATGCTTATAATGTGCAATGAACCAGATTAGTTCTGCTAACCCAGTAACAATAGCAGGTAGCCTGACGGTTCCAAAGTAACGGGCAAATAAGAATGCTGCAAACCACCAGTGAGACTACGTGTTATGCTCAGAAAGTAACTGCAGTTTGGTCTTGGAGAATGAAAATACTGTTTCCTGAAGGCTGTTCTGCCAGCAGTCACAGAATACTGACAGGCTGGATAGTCATTTTAAACATGAAAAGATGGCACTAAAAGATGCTATTCTTTGCCCATTGTTTGCCTTCACCTATCTCTGCTCCTATTAGCCCAAGCCTGTTGTTTATGTATCATTGTTCTAGGAGAAAACAAGAAGGCGGGAATGGAAGAGATTTTCTATACCTTGGTATATAGATGGTATAGATGGCAGTGGCAGCCAAGAAATCAGAAGACCAAGAAGGCCATCTAGGATGAATGAAGCAAAGGTTTGTAGCTGCAAACCACTGCCAAGATGGCATCCACATGTACTGAATCTGATGTGAAAACTGAGATAGGGGTGGGGGTGGGGGAAACTGACAAGTAAAAAAACTGACCATTCAAAATATGCTGTTCAAGGAGAGCTTAATGGATATCCTTGATTATCAGAAAGAAAGGTAAGTGGCTTCTAGCTCAAATCAAGCCGAAACCCTTAGTGGAAGCTAAAGCAGCTAAACTGAGCATACCTTAGTCACTTCAAAAGAAGATAAAACTCACTGAAAATGGCCATAATGTTAAGGAAAGTAAAAGGCATTAAGGAAAGGGGAAGATTTAAAATGTGGACTTTACTTTTCAAGAAAACAGCAGGGCTGTTCATGACAAAATCTCCTTGAGTTCACTAATTTACATGGTTACCATAAGATCTGATGATAACATATAACAACAGGAACACATGCATGGTTTAATATGATCCTTTGGGGCATGGATAAAATTGTTGTGCAATAAATTGTTGGCTATAAGAAAATGAAACAGAGAGAAATATTGATTGGCTGAAATCTTTTTCCATATCCAATGGAGATAAGAACAAGCATGATGTGAGTTAATTTGTCCTGCAATGTTACACAAAGAGGGTGGGTGTTTTTTTAAGAGGCCAGAGAAATACCAGGGAGAAAAGGATATTGTCCAACAGTACTAAAAATGGTAATTTTTGCACCCAGCTGCCACCATAAAAATGAAAATATTCTGTCAGCAGCACCAGCCAATTCCTTGGCAAAGAAGAGGTACAAGGCTGGAAGGCTAGCTTTATCTTTCATCTTCTTGTGTGGTTAGTGAGTTGATAAGCTTCCTGGGTCTCTTTGTCTACATGAATTCCATTTCCCTTGACTTATCTTTCCTCCTGAAGAATATACAGTATACACATTTGCTTTCAGCAGCTATGCCAAGAATTCTGCTGAATTATGCAGAAGGAACCTAAGAAAGGTATAATTAGTTGCATCACTAAATTTAGTCAGCAGTTTCCATCTGAAGGAACAGTGAAACTTAATAAAGACGTAGCGCTTTACAGTGATACAATAAATTTGCTAGATTAGTCAACAATGAAATCTACTTAACTACTTTTCTGAAATAAGGAACTGGGAAACTTAATAAAGAAATAGCGCATTACATTGATACAATAAACTAGGTAGATTAGTCAACAATGAAATCTGCTTAACTACTTTTGTGAAATAAATTCCATTGAACCCACCTTAGGTTAAGCTCCTTCTTTATGATAGCACAAGCAAAGTATGACACAGTCTAATCTTCTTATGTTAGGGGTGTGCTTCTTAAACAGTAATTTAACAAGATTAAATACTATAGTACATATATTAAATATTAAGAGTCACAAATGATCAAACATGCTTATAATACACACACGTGACCAAATAGGTCTCTCTTGAGTATTTGTGGAGCTGTGTTTTAGAAGGGAGCATAACTAAGAAGAGCTGTATTTGAAGACTGTACAATGCTCTGTGGCAGAGACAGAAGTCATTTTCAAATGATATGCCAACAAATATTAGTAAATCATGACAAAGAAGGTAATGTTGACCAGAACTGTACACAATACTCCAGATGGGGCTTCACCACAGATTTATAAAAGAGGCAAAATAACACTTGCTGACTTATAAAGAGGCAAAATGACACTTGCTGATATGAGGTTGAGAATTTAATTTTCCACTGTGTCTGTCCAGAGGACAGTTAGCCTATGCTACCTTAGGCATGCTGCCCAACCTCAAGGCACCCCGACCCCCACCCCCAGAAGAAGGGAACGGAGAAGCACCTCACAGGCCAGCAGCCAGAGTGTTGAGCAGGAGTCTCCTAGCAGTACCTTCTGAGTTCTTTTTTTATGGGAACAAGGAAGCACCTGAATCACTGTAAAGCCACAGTACCTCCAAATTGCATCTCAGGGAGATGAGCCAGAAAGATACCATGCTCAATGGTATCAAAAATGCTGAGAGGTTCAGTTGAACCACCTGGGACATACCTTGTTCTATTCCTAGCCTAGGCCATTCCTCAAAGTAACCAGAACAGTCTCTGACCCATAACCTGTTGTTGTTGTTGTTGTTGTTGTTGTTGTTGTTGTTGTTGTTGTTGTTGTTGTTGTTGTTGTTGTTGTATTTCCAGGAAAGTCTGTCTATTATATTGCTGAATCAATCAAATCTGTAAATGCTGTACTGCAGCTAAAACTGTGCTCACGACCTGGGGTTCAATCCCAAGTAGCTGGTTGACTCAGCTTTCTATCCTTCCAAGGTCGGTAAAATGAGCACCCAACCTGCAGGTGAGGGGTAAGGTGTAGCCTGCATAATTAAACTGTAAACCACGCAGAGAGTGCTTGAAGTGTGCTATGGGGCGGTATATAAGCAGAACACTTTGCTTTGCTTTGCTTTGTTTTTGGGGTTCTTTCCAGTTCAGCCAGGATGCAGCAAGGTTCACAAGGGTTCAGGCTATTAAAAATTAGTGATCATTTCCAGAACAAAGTTGTCCAATAACTGAGAAAAGCATCCTTATTGGTGGTGTTGGTAATCAGAATGAGCAAGAGCCCCACCGTCTACAAATTAAGTGAGATAATACAGTTAGTGTGGACTAGCAGATAGAGTGTTAGACCAGGACTCAAGGACCTAGGTTTGATTCTTTACTTGGCTATGGAGACTCACCAGGGTAGCAGTGGTAGACCATTCCCTGAACATATGTATTTGAGTAGCAATAAATCAGCAGCAACCTGTTGGCATATAATAACAGCAAAACACATTATACAATCTACAGACCCCCTCCCCACCACAGAATTGTATTCTGACACTAAAGTACCTCACTGGATTACTGGCATGAAACAACTATAGACAGTTTGCCAGTTATGCAAAAGTCATGCATGACTGATCCCTTCAGACTAGATCCCTTTACAAGTGTAATAGCTGAAGCTGAGATATGGATAGCAAACAAATCAAGCTGATGGAAGGAAAGCATTGTAAGAGCCGTAAACATGGTGATACATATTCCCCTGGGCATTTGTTTCTATCCCCATATTTGGAGTTGCTTTTATGGGGGATGAGAATTGAAAGAACAATTGAGAAAGTCCACAAAGCAGAAAGCAGGCACCAAAATTCAACTAATGATTCTGAAATTCAATGAAAAACTTAAAGGTGAATTTTTGCCATTGATTGTTTATGCAAGGGGCATGCAGATGGGGGGTATTAGGAGGCATGAGTGCAACTCCCCAAAACCTGCTTGACAAATTTGGGGAGGGGGAGCTGAAATCCCAAACCAAAAATCTACAATGTCCACTTTGTGGATTATACAGATACAATGTACATTTAAATATAAACATTTGACATCACTTACGTATCAGCCACAAGTGCATATCTATGGTCCATTCTGTGGCAAGTTTAATGGGGAGCTACATGTATACTGTTCATCTCCTCAATGAAGTTTGGTCAATTGATCTCAGCGTGTTTGAAAGTATAAGAGTGAAGAACTTTTATTTGTGTAGACACTAAAATTAATTATGTGATTTATTAAACCACCATGAGAGGGGCAGTAAAGAAGGTGAGTTCTTGTAGGCTTTCAATATCTGTACATATTATCCTAGTTCTCTGATCTCCTTGCCCTCTGGAGATGCTGGCCACAGAGTCTGCTGAAATGCCAGGAGGAAATACATCCAGAACATGGTCAAATAGCCTGAAATCCTCACAACATCTATAAAGTGGGTAATTCTACAAACATACATATGAGAACTGGAAATGTATAGCACACCACAGTTTGTGGAAGATGATGTGTTTGCTCACTGTCTTCTTCCTGATAATATCTTTTAGCTGTCTTACATTAATAGCTTACTAACACTCTACATCTCTGAACTAGGATCTGTAGACAAACTATGTAAGAATACTTAACAGGGAAGATGCAACAATAAGATTTCTAGGGTGGGTGGGTATCCCTGTTTGATTGATAAGATTAAATGATTAAGCTTATAAAAGTGGTTGATGAGAGAAAGGAGGCAGAGTAACTATTTTTCCTCTGACACTCTTTCATGAGTTAAGAGCTTGATAATGTGGTATCACTATTAAGTTTTCAGTAGAGATGGGCACAAAATGAAAAAAGGCATGCTGTTTCATTATGTTGCAAGGTTACAAAATGAAATGCCATTTTTTACTGTTGAAACAAAACAATTGGTGAATTTCGCTCCTCCTCTCTCTTCTTCTGGCCACTGCCACCCAGCTGGTTTTGACAGCTTGAGCTGTCAAAACTAGCTGGGTGGCAGTGGCCACAATGGGAGAGCAGAGCACAGTTTTGAATTTAATGCTGCCTGCTCCATTCTCCCATTGACATCCCCACCTCCCAGGTGATTTTTTTATAGTTCAGGATATGGGGAGGGGAAATCTTCCCTCTCCCCAGAGCCCAAGCTGTTAAAAAAAAAACCCACCTGAGGGCAGGGGCAGGGGCAAAAACAGGGAAACGGAGCAGGCAGCAGATATTCAAAACTGAGCTCTGCTGTCACTTCTCAGCCAGGCAAGGGGGGGGTGATTAGTGCACCAACTCAACCCTTGCCTGGCTGAGAAGGGCACAGTGGAGCATGGTTTTGAATTCCATGCCAAAGAAGGGAGGGTGCTCCTGTGGCACAGAATTCAAAACTGTGCCCACTGTGCCATTCTCAGCCAGGCAAGGGTTGAGTGGGTGCACCACACACACACCCCTTGCCTAGCAGAGAAGGGCACAACAGCAGGGGTCTGACAGGGTGGGCACTGATTTCACTACTTGCCCTCTCAGCCCCCTGCTGTGTTGGGGGGAACATGGCTTCCAAGGTGATAGCATGGGGCTGACAGGGCAAATGGTGAAGCCAGTGTCAGTGAAGCTGGGATCCCCCTGCTGTGTTGAGCAGAGTTCTGGATAGTTCTGTTTTGTTTCATTTCCTCTTGGGAAAATTTCATCATCAATGAAACAGAATGAAAATATGAAGGAAATGAAATGAAGGAAATGCTATTTTTGTGTCCATCTCTAGTTTTCAGCTTTACACAAAAAACAAAAGCAATTGATACTGCTCTTTCCTCTTGCAAGGCACCTGAGATAATTTCATGGAACCTCACACCTAACTTCTGCTCTGGGGTTAACCAAGAGAATGGCCCACACACCATCTTGCTGAATTTCCAAGAACATGGATCAAAGGGAACCAGTGGATAGATAATTGGAAATCTGTGTCAAGTGAAGAGAGAAACTTTAAGAATAGTTTTCTTGTACTAGACATGTTCTGGTCAATCCTAAATAGTTTGCTGGAAAGCTGAGTAAAATTTCTTGTAGTCTCATGGTGGTATTTCTTCTGTGTTAAGCGGTAGAGACCATACCTAATGGTATATGTTGTGTGTGTCATTCTCTGGTGCTGTTTAATGAGATCATCTTCTCTCTCATATGCTTTGAAGGAACTACAAAGTGGGTGGATTTATTCAAGGTCTAGACAAGGTGACTCATCTTAAGAATGTGTTGCACTTTTATTTCATTCATATATATATATATATATGCTGACCAGTCCCCAGGGGCCACACAGTCGGTGCTTTAAAAATAAAAATAAAAATAAAAACCCTCCCATGCAACAGCTGTAGCGCAAAACCTGGAAATAAAATATTTTAAAAATAAATAAATATAAAAATAAAATAAAAAAGGAGCGCCGACCCATCCCCAGGCGTGGCCAGGTCAGCACTCTAAAATCACACACAAAAATATTAAAAATAAAAGAATTGCTGACTGAGCCTCAGGGGCCGCATGGTTGGCGCTTGAAAAAAAACTGGCCCACGTGACAGTTGTAGCATGGCCGAACCTGGAAGTAAAATAAAAATAAAATAAAGGAGCACCGACCCGGACCCTGGGGAGGCTGGGTCAGTGCTCTGAGTTAAAGAAAAATAAAATAAAAGGAGTGCCCACCTGGCCTCAGGGGCCGTGCAGTGGGCAGTTGGGGGGGGGAATAGGTGCTGGCCCCATGCCAGCACCTCAAAAAGCCCTTGCCACAGGGGCCAGGATCTGCTGCTGCCACCACTGCCACCAGTAAGAACCCAAACCGGTTCTGGTTTGTATGAATTTTTTTTTTTTAAAAAAATTGTACAAACCCGAAACCAAAGGGTGGTCCCGAAACAGACGAACTCGAACCATGGGTTTTCTGGTTCGTGCCCACCTCTACTCAGGAGACAATAGAACAAACAACCCTCAGCCATAGAAACTTACTGGTGGGGTAGAACTAAAATTTCTAAAAATTTCATTGACCGAAAGACCAACTGGAGTTAATATAAGCCACTTCCAGCTTGCCAGCACATAACACCTAATAATAGTTGCATCCACACAACTAGAGTGACTTTTCTTTACAAGATTTTTAAAGTAGTGATTAGTGAATACTCAGAGAGTATTTACTACTCCCTTCTTTCAGGATTGCTCTGGGGCTGTACAGCTTGTTTAAGTCTACATAGGCTGGCTGTGCTCTGAGATGACACAGTGGAGAATCAAACTTCCGGTTCCAAAGCTAGCTCATAACAAATAATGTGTGCCTAAAACATGCAATGGATAAGGAGATTTCTAGAAAACTAGTAAGCATATTGATCATTGTCATCAGAGATAGTCGAAAGTTCTCTAAACGTATTTTGTATCACTTCATAAATACATAGAAAAGAATACCTACATATATCCAAAAAAATCCACCTTCTTTTTTCAATTTTACATTAAACAGGGCAGTCTAGGAAAGTATCTTCATTAAGTACTATAGAAAGAGGATCTTATTAAAGTTTTGCCTGTTTTCATTTAAATCATTTCTCAGATAACATATTCATTTTACCACTGTGCTGCAGAACACTATGGCTTAGAATTATCTTCAGAAAACAACAGTAAAAAGACATTGAAATTAGAAAAATAAATATATTTTATTCACTAATGTCACTAAAATTGTATCTAAATGTGATAAATAAGGAAGCTGTAGTGAGTTTTTCGGGCTTCCTTATGAGAACACGGAAGCCTTTTCTCATAATACAAAAATAGCCTTGGAGAAGAGAAACCACGTTTTCTTATTCTGTGAATGTGTATTTATAGAATAAGCTAAGCACCTTGGCAATTAAGAAACAAATGTTTCTAGATCAAATTCTGCTGCATAGCTCAGGGCTTACATACTCTCTTCTTATGACAAATATTTTAAGGACAGCAATACAAGCATATTTAAACATTACAGTTTTCATGACTGTGAGACCTACACCTTTCAACAAGGCCATCATCTGTCAAGAAGTTCTCCTAAACAGAGTGAATTTGTATTAATGACTATCTTGCCCAGAATAGGTTGATCCCGACACAAACAAAACTCTCCTCCTCAAGATCAAATGTAGCTTGGCTTCATTGCTGAGCCATCTGATTTTGGAAGTCAAGCATTATTTCTCCCAGAGCAAGCTACAGTATGCCTGTTTCATCATGTCTCCTACCCAGTCTTAACATGTCAGTAAAAGGAAAGGAACTTCTGCCACATGAAAAGAAGGAACTACTGTCTTTTCCCATATATTGGTACATGGCTGAAAACAAGGACAACAGGTTCCAGAGAATGCTGGGAGTTGTAATATGTGGCCTCATGGCACAGTGGTTAAATGCCATGAGGCCGCATTGTGGGGGGCAATGTGAGGCCTGCATAATAATTAAATTGCAAACCACCCAGAGAGTGCTTGAAGCACTATGGGGTGATATATAAGCAGAGCACTTTGTTTTGCTTTTACTGAAGCTAAAACTGTGATCATGACCTGGGGTTCAATCCCAGGTAGCAGGCTAATGGTTGACTCAGCCTTCCATCCTTCCGAGGTTGGTGAAATGCGTTTAGCCTGCATAATTAAAATTTAAACCATAAAGAGAGTGCTTGAAGTGCTGTGGGGCAGTATTTAAGCAGAACACTTTGCTTTTTTGCTTTTTATTAATATTTTTCAAAGAGACCAGATTATTTGCCCTCCCTATGTGTGATTTAGTAGAGAACAACAAACCTTTCTTCTCTTTCCTTTCTTTTCCCTCCCTTTCATTCTGACTAGAGCATTATTGCTTTTGCTGTGCCATGTGGTAAATGGGGAAAGGGCTGGCATGGAGTTTGGTGGATCTGAGGGCCTCTGTGCAGTATTACAGTTAGCCAGAAAGTCTTCTGTGGCCAGGATGAGCCAGTATATCCTACAGCTTGTAACTCTCATCCCTGCTTTGAGATAAGCTTTACACACTCATACACACACACACTCATGCACACGCACACACACAGGCACACACGTGCGCGCACACACACACACACACACACACACACACACACACACACACACACACACACACACACACAGAGAGAGAGAGAGAGAGAGAGAGAGAGAGAGAGAGAGAGAGAGAGTCTTAACACTTTAGCCCTTCCAACAATTCTTGACAAGCGGCTTACCCCAAAGGTTAGACCTTTATACCAGAGGACCAGGACTATGAAATTCGTTGCCGTCTGTTCAGCATCCATGGCAATCATTAGCAAGTTTCTTATCTGGCAAGAGCAGTGGCACAAACACCCAAATGACAATTGTGAAGCACCTGTTGACCATTTCGAGCAACCAGCTTATACAGTTGCAAGGCTGGCAGATGGTACAACATGGTAGGAGCAGAAGCTATAAGCCAGACGTCCCTGGTGTATGCCAATGACCTAACATCAATCTAGTGATAATTGCAAAGACAATTTGTGATGGACTATTAAATTCCACCATTTGCACTTGCCACATCGATAGCACAGAATGAACCTGTGGGAAGTATGTGGCTATCTGACTGCTACTTTGAACTTTTGTTTGCACATTTTGGGATAAAAGAGGATGTAGAGATTTGATACTCCTTCACACAGAGATTGGAATGTGAATCATTTGTTTGATTCTGGAAAGTTGGCATTGGTGTACTACTTTTGCCCTGTTTACCACTGACTGAATCTTTTCAGTGCATGTAAACCCAAATTGCAAAAGACTTCAAAGCCAAAAAAAATATCATATGCTAATCAAGAAAGTGACCCAAAATGATGGGCATTTGGATTATCAAATGAAATATACATTTGTACAAGCCCTCACTGATGTCTCTAAATCTTGCTTATTATTGACGGATTTACAGATTGATGTCACCAGATCTTTCTTATTAATTTAGCTTTGCCAAGTTAATGATTTGTTCAGTTAAACAAAAAGAGAGAGAAAGGAAATTTGTTTCTTGTAGAAATGACTTGAAAAGGATGGGATAATGGGATTCAGCAGAAAATCTATTCACTTCCCTTTCACAGTGGCACTGTAGCAACAACTGAAGAGCATTTTAACTCCCCAGACTCTTTTCATAGTTAGTGTCCCAGTTCATCTGGGTTTCTCACTAATGGTGCCATGCCTGCTCCACAGAATGCAGACTAGAAAGCTATGCATGAATTTCTGAGCATTCCTGAGAAACCAAGAAACAAAAGTATAGCACACCAAAGCTCCATGGACCTAATGTCTCCATGTTTTCCAAAATATGTTCCCTTCCCTTTTGAAATTGGAGAAAAGGGAGAGAGAGAGAGAGAGGAGAGAGAGAGAGAGAGAGAGAGAGAGAGAGAGAGAGAGAGAGAGAGAGAGAGAGAGAGAGAGAGAGAGAGAGAGAGAGAGATGGGAGTTAGCAAAGATTGCCATTGGACACGAAGGTCAAAACCATCAAAATCATTCATAGTATGTGAAAGAAAGATGGTGAAGTAAGACGGACAAAAATCAAGTCATTAATGTAGTGTTGCAGAACAGCCTTATCAATACTACAGGCAGGCAGGCAGGTAGGCAGGCAGGAAATTGGTTGCTTACATAAAGAATAAACTCCCATTACAGCAAAAATGAGGTTATCCTGCAATGCACATATAATATAGATCTGACAGAAATGGACAGAATGGAAAGGCAGATTTGTACATAATGCTGAGTCTTGGAGTGGCAAATGACTCCCTTTCTGATTCCTAATTAGCAGTAGCAGAGCAAGAAAAGGCACAGGGGGGAGGTAGTACCTAATGCCAAATATATACACTGATTTCTTGACTGGTGGCAATTCACCAGTGAAATTCATGATGATTTGAGTAATGATGATATAAATACATAATAGGATTCTGGCCATTAAATCTGATTCGTGCAAATACCTGAAATGTGGTCCGTTTTGCTATCAGTAGTTGCTTTTTGCTGTCCTAACCTCACCATACCCCCTCCTTGTACCATACAATCGTGATTTTAACTTTAGAGAATTTGGAAAATATTGATTGATGCATAGAGTTTGCTTAGATGATCTAAAGGTAACGGAATCCATCACTTTGCACCGAAGCACACTATTCTGTCATTCCAACATCTGGCTTCTGGATCTCTGGGTGATACTCTGCATTTCAGTTTCCTGGATATCTTCTCTTGTCACTCCTGCATATGCTGTCTGAGCCATGAAAAATGGAATTTCAAGGAGGCAATCCTATTAATCTGTTTCTGTATATGTAGCAACAACAGTGCCTCCTATGAGTAGAGCCAGACTGTGTGATCTTCACAGTCCCACCCCAGTCTTGGAAGAAGGGAGTGGAACTTCTGAGTACAGTGGACCCTCATATAACAAACAGTTTGTATAACATAAAATCTGTACAACATAAAAAAACCCAGAGATAGGGGAAATTTGCTTAACAGAATAGCCTATGGGGCGAATCCGTACAACATAAAAATGGTCACGATCAGGGATTACTCTGTTTTCAGTGCATTCCTATGGGAAATTTTTATAAAGGAAATTTTGCTTAACAGAATTTCATTTGGAACAAATTAATTCCTTTATACAAGATACCACTGTATTCACTCCCTGGAAACCCCACCACCAAACACACACAAAAAAGGATAACCTTGGAAAAAGGATCAAGTTGGAAAACTGGTCTGAAGGCAAAATGAGAGATTGTGTTCTGTTAGGAAGTAAAGAAGTTACCTTTGGAGACCCAAGAATTGTAAGCAGAAGGGTAACAAAGTTTAGTGTAAAGTTTGCATACTGATTGAACTATCTGCATCAATTTCTAGCCAGTTTATGGAAAGGAATTCAGTACACCCAAAAGGAAAAAAGTAATAAAGTATGTTTAAATTCTTAGGGTGTCAAGTGGTTTGATGCAGATCAGTTTAATGTCAAAATTTTCTTTTTTCAACAATTGTTTCCTACTAATTTGCCAATAATGTGAATGACAGAGAAGTAATTTAAGACAGGAAAAATACCAACAATTGCAGGACATAGATTTGTACAGAAATTTCTATTGAGTTGCATTGGCTTCTTTATCACAAGAGATGCCAATCTGCTTGATTCAGAAAAACCACTGGATAATCCTGAAAATTACCTGGAGTAATTTATTAACTTCTTGAAGGGCTAAAGCACTCTATTATCTTGCTGAAACACATCTTCACTGATTAACTTAACAACCTTTCCCATGGATAAGTCTATTGAAGGATGCACAATTAAATTACAAATTGATTAGCAGAATAAATTCATCATACAGAAGGGAAACAACTGAAGATATATCTCCCAGAGCCTAAGAGCAATTTTAAGCCTCAAAGCATTCCAGACCTTTCTCCCAAGTAGAGATGGGCACAAAATGATATTTTAATTGTTTCCTTATTCGTTATTCATTTTGTTAGCTAACAAGATGAATAACAAACAAACCCATCAAAGGAAAACAAAACGAAATGAAATCGAAATTTCCATTTCATTTAATTTTCATTCCCAGCCTCGGTGTCTCCTACCTTGTCCATCCAGTTGCCAGCATCCTCACCTGGAACACCAGCAGGCAGCCACAAACAAAACAAAACAAAACAAAAGCCAGCCCATCCTACAGCTGAGAGGCCGGGGGGGGGAACAAGCCTGGGAATCAGGGACTTTAAAAAAATATATATATATATATATCCCTCCAGACCATGGGCCAGATGATTCACTCCATGAGCCAGCAGGCCAGGAGGAATTTTTTTTTAAACAAAGTGGGGGGGGGATGTGAAGAAGCTAGCACCTCTCAGCTGTGAAAAAAAGCTTCCAGTTTCAAGGACTTTTTAAAAAGTAAATAAATAAATAAAAGTGCTGACCTGGCCTGGGAGCTGCATAGTAAAAATAAAAAATAGTAAAAATAAAAATAAAAATAAAAGAGCCAACCAGGCCCTGGGGGCTGCATGGTCAGCGATGGAATAAAAAATAAAAAATAAAAAATAAAAAATAAAAAATAAATAAATTTGAAAACCTTGGTCTGGCCCGCAGGCCAGCCAGAAGTAAAATAAATAAATAAATAAACAAACAGGGCATGGGGAAGCAAGCACCTCTCAGCTGTGGATGGCGGGAGAAAGCCCGGGAGCTGCATAGTCGGCCCTGTAAAATGAAAACGAAAATGAAAATGAAAATAAAAGCGCTGACCCAGCCCGGGAGCAGCGCAGAAACAAAAAGGTTTTTAAAAGTAAAAACAAAATGAAGAAGAAACAAAATACGAAACAATTTTTAAAAACAAATTGTTTCATACTAAATGAAAAGAAATGGGGTAAGAATTGAATAATGAAACAAAATGCCATTTTGGCGTTTCGTGCCCATCTCTACTCCCAAGTGAGGCACGTTTGGGGGTTTGTCAGATATCTGTCTTTCATGTAGAACTCCCACAGTGGAGAATTAGAGAATCTGTATGCTGACAAAAAAATCCTATCCCTATGATTTTTATACTGCATCAGCACTATGAATATATTTATTAAAATCAGCATTCTCAAAACAGTAGGTATTCATTAAAATAAAGTATTCTACACCTTTCTAGCTTTAAAAAACTTTCATAATGACATTCTAGTAATTTGCAAGTGACAATAAGGTTTTCTTACACTTCTCTGACCTGGATAAAACAATTTTCTCACCCATCCTGCTACTCCAAACAAGAATGCAACTTCCAGGAATGATTGTTCCTTTTGTAAACAGCAAAGCCCTCACAGTCTTACATCGGAAAATAATTACACAGAAGAAGTTTGAAAGAAGAAAAAATGTAACACAATTTCATGGATGGCTGTTATTCTCCAGGGATTTTGTACAGCCCTTGATATAACCGAGGAATAAAATTCTGTTGGATTTCTCATAACCACCAAAACACACACTCTGCTCTTGCTAAGCTCATTTTCTCTGCTAGACTAAAAAAAAAACTTTTTGCATTTCCAGTTCAGTGGCGTCCAAAGCAAAATGATCATGGTAAACTGTTTCAGAGGAGGCCAAGATCCTTACAGCTATTTCAGGACTCTGGGTCATAGCCAGTAATGTGTGGGCCCACTTCCACTTGTACATTAAGATTCTCTTTCTTCTTCTCACTGCTGCCTCGCCATTCTTCTCCAGAGGCTACCTGTAGGCTTCAGAACAGAGCTGCAGGGTGTATGTGAGGTGGCAGACTGGCACTGTTGGGTGCTATGTTCTGTCTTCTTCTCAAGTTGGTACGCATAGTTTCTCTGTTCAGTCCAAACAAAAATAACCTCTGCGGAGCTACTGAAGGATCATGCAAACGGACTGGGGAAGAGACTGCAAAAATGTCAGGTCTCTGTCACATAAGAAGACAATTTATGACTACCCACATGTTACTTCTCAGTATTTTATTATGGTATTTAGCAAACAAGCTTTAATCCATATATCCTCAGAACTGAATCCTAGAATTATCAGATCATAAAAACATTTTTTTCTTATTTGGAGAATTTTCTGCCCCACACTACACATTAGAAGGAATGCATGGCTGCAGCCAAACCATGATGTTTTTTCTCTGTTATTTTGGGTCTGATTGTGATTTGATTTAGATGTTATGTATTTTATTTTTATGTTATGTATCTTATGGTCATGTTGTTTTTTTGTTGTTGGCCGCCCAGAGTGTCTGTATGGCCAGATGGGTAGGATAGAAAAATAACAAATAAAATAAATGTCTCCTTCCTTGCTTTCCAATGATATTTAATCACACTGTGAATATCTCCCAGTTTTGATTTCTGTATGTATGTTTGTTTGTAATTTTGTAACATCCACATTTATTTATGCATTGTACTCAATATAATGAAAGGAAAAGCAAAACATGCTGCGCATATACTGCCCCACAACACTTAAAGCATTTTCTGGGCTGTTTACAATTTAATTATGTAGGCTATGCATTGCTCTACTCCCACCCCCACAATTTGGGTACTCATTCTACCAACCTCAGAAGGATAGAAAGCTGAGTCAACCGTAAGCCAGTGGCCTCGGATTGAATCCCAGGTCGTGAACACAGTTTTGACTGCAGTACAGCAGTTTAACCACTGCACCACAAAGCTCTTTATTTATACATTTGCAGTCCTTATAAAGTTTACTCACAGTGGCTTGTATTTCTCCAGATATTATCACATTTATGTGCCCTTTTTACATTTCCACATTACTGCACATGAATTCATGAAGCAAGCCTTAAGAGGCACAGAAAAGCAAATTCGAATTAAAAGTCATTCCTAAGGAAATCCAATATGTCATATGCCATTTTGAACCCTGACACATACCCAGTACACCTCAGCTGCACACAATGAAGAAAAGTGCAGGGGGTGGAGAAATTCTGAGCCCACTGACAAGATGTAATGAATTTTCCCTAAATTAAGGGAAATTAGGGATGTACCAATTAAATGTTCCTCAGTACACCTACATCTAGGAGTCAGTCTTCATACGAGAAGTTTAGTGAGGTGAATGATAGCTGGTTCATATCTTGGTAAACTGAAGACCACTGAATATGTCATTTTTTTAAAAAAAATACTGAACATATTTGGTACCTGGCTTTTGTTCTGTGTAAAAACTCTTTGTAGAAACTCAGTCACCAGCAATGCCTTACATTTCTCTTGTTTCTCCACTGCCCAGCCAGCTGTATCTGTTAATTCCAGTTCAGTTTCCATCTACAGTTGGTCAACAAGGTACTACAGGCAGCACTACAACACATTAATGCTCCAATATAATACTAGCAAATTGTTAGCTAAATTCCATCCTTCTACCTGATAACAAGGTGTGTGTCTTCTATGCTGTCAAGTCAGAACCAATTTATAGCTACCTTAATAGGGCTTTCAAGATAAGTGAGATATTTGAAGGATAGTTTTACCAATTCCACTTGCCCAGTGACTTTGCATGGCCAAGTGAGGATTCAAATCCTGTTCTCCAGAGTCCTAGCCCATCACTCTATCCACTAAGCCACACTTGGAAAACCATTTTTAAAAATCTAGAAATATTACAGATCTGTAATGATGTTCCTCTCTTAAATCAACTGTTCCCCTATGAGCGAAACTGCTGCTTAACCTACCATTCATGACAAAGAACATATGTAGTTGACTTTTAAAGACAAAATAATTGAGAGATTATGATTATAAATCAATCCCACCCCATAATAAAAAAATCCATTAATTTTTTTTACTAGTACTCAGCATACACCTTTTGAATAGGATATTTTCAATTTAATAACCCTTGAGCAAATTATGTACTTAAATGGAAAGTTCCTTTTCTGTAGCATTAGATGTTATGCCAGGTTAGAGGCAGAGAAATGTGACAGTGGTCATAAAATATAATTAAACAGCATTCAGTGAATCATGCTGTAAAATACTAATAAAACTGAGCAGTCAGACACACTGACAAGTCAGTAAAGCAAAGAATTACTTGGAGTGAATGCAAGAAAGATTTGGAAAGCCAGCAGTGAAATTTAATGCTTAGGAAATACATTTGCTTACATCTGCTCGCTTCATGCAGAAGTTCCAAGCTCCCTATAAAAGCTATTGTTATATGACTCTGATTGATGTAGAACGCCTTGGAATCTGAGTAAAAGTACAACGAGCAAACCTGCAACCATTGTACCTGCACACCAATGTAACATTGCTCTATCAAAATACTGGCAATAACTTTGAAAGGGTTTTGTGTTAGTACAGATGTGGTGCACAAAGCAGTAGGATTTTAAGCCTGAAACACTTTGGGGAGCATTTCAATATCAGTCTCAATCCAGTCTGAAAAAGGTTTTGTTGTAATGCCGCCACTACATGATAGGGAGTTTAGAGAAGACTTTACTGCTGGAATAGGGAACATGTATGAAATAGCAGTGCTATGATCATAGAATCATAGAGTTGTAGAGCTGAGTCACTGAATTGAAGTCCCAGCCAATGCAGGAAGTCCACAGCTAAAACATCACTGACAGCCATCCAACCTGACCCCTCCAAAGACAGGGGACGCTTTGATCCAGCCCTGTGCAGGAGCTGCTTTGTCCACCTGTTGGGGAGACAGGTTTGGCCAGTGGTCACGTGGTCCAGAAGGACCAAGGCAATTCTGGGATAGTGGGTCACATGGTTTGGCCATGGGCCGAGGGCATATAAAGACTCACCGCCAGGAACCTCTTTGATCACTAACCATCTGCCCACCATCCCACCCAGTAAGAGAATGAGAGTAGCTGGTCGCGGAAGGGCCGGATAGGATTTTTTGGTTGTCACTCTGTCTGGTCATGAGTGGTAGCGTGTTTTCGCCAATCCCATTCTCTTGTACGCGGTGGAGGTTCCTTATATATCCAGCCACAATTAGCAGTCAGTGCAAGTGGCAAAATGACATCAGGTTAAGAGTAGCGAAATATCAGATCAGCAGCCCTCAATGATATATAAGAATAGATTAGGATTGTAGATATGACAGTCCAGGATGATTAATAACATGCCAAGTGATTGATGAAGGCTGCCTGGACTGTTTAACTCTAAATTTAAGTTCAAGTGCAAGTTCATGTTCAAGTTCACATTCAAGTGGGAGGAGGTGCCAGGGCCCTCCCAACAATAACTATGTGAACACCATGTAGCCACTTGCACTTTTAGGCCCCCTTGTAGGAGAAAATTGCACCAGTGACATACGGAAGTTAAAACAATAGATTGTGGCCCAATTCAATCCCATGAACTTGTCTTGACTATTTCCAGGATGGGTGGACAAAGGTCTTTCCAGACGCCATTTGAAATAGCTGCCAAACAGTTCCATCAGCAGGTCCATCCCAATCTTTAGTCATCATTTTCTTTCTTGTTTTTGAATCTTTTAGGGATTTATGGGGAGTTCACTCTCTTATATCAAACTGTGCATCCCTAAATTTTCCACCTTCCCCTTCTATTTAATTTGATGCTTTAGGAACTTTATGTGTTGATGGACATCTCCCTTGACATTTTTCTGGACTAAATCCAACACAGGGTTGGTGGAAGAAAACTGTATACTAGTGGATCTCCGCTGATTTTCCTAACTATGCAAGTAGCACATTAATTCTTCTAGTCTCCAACCATGGTTATTACTTTTGCAATATAAGTAGTTGTCCAACTGGTGGTATGCCTGGAACTGGCTGCACAATGGCAAATTGTTAGATTCTATCTTTATATATACCTGCCTAAATACCCAGAGCACATTCGATCTCGCCTGATCTTGGAAGCTAAGCAGGGTCGGTCCTGGCTAGTACTTGGATGGGTGACCACCAGGAAATACCAGGTGCCGTAGGCACCTGAAGAAGGAACTGACAAGCCATTCCAGTATTCCTGCCAAGAAAGCTCCATGGACACTGGGTCACTAAGAGTCGGTCACAACTGTAATGACACAACAACAAAAATCTTTACATATACTACATGGTGCATATACACATCTCTAAAGCTAGCATTGCTTTCAGAGGACCTTGATCCTCTGTTTATTATAATTGAAGCAGAATCATTAAATCATTTTTCTATTAAGCTGAAGATGCAAAGCTATTCTATCCCCTCTGTTTTATGGAGCAGAGCCTTGGAATATCTTATCAATGCCATGCAAGAAAGCTCAGTATTTTCCTCTTATCTATCTTTGTAGAATCCTCAATATCATGGCGCAGGATAAAGCCCACAACACTGAAGTCTGGAGAAAACACAGATGACAAGCGTTTTTACTGTCTTGAAACAATGACATCTTTGGCAGGCTGGCCAGGCAACTAGGATGTTGGACAACCTTCTCCCATAATGTATTTCCTATGAAGAGATTCCTGCAGGTGCTTGGTTGGCTGGTTGACAACCCACCCAACCAAGGATACAATGAAAATAATTCATGGATGCACTGAAACGAGCATTGAAGTGATACATTAAAGAGAGTTGGTTTGAGAGGAACAATATTTGAAACCATATCATTTGGGAAGCATTTGCTAAAGAAATGTCTAATGAAATGCCATAAAACAGAGGACTGAAGAATTTGAAATAAAAAGAATCAAGGATTCGTATTTTGCTAACAGGGCAGCCAATGACAAGCTGCATGATGCCAGAGAGCCACCAGAAGGAGGGATTGGTAAACTACAATCTGAGTTCTCTTTACCTAGAACTTATACCTGAGTACTTTATACCCGGGAGGGTAACCATATGTTAGAATCAACATGACATAACATAATTACTATTATTGTATCCAGAAATACAATATTACCATGCCGATTAAAATCACTGATCGATATTGGTCATATCTTGAGCAACTTTATAGCGAGTCACGTGCTTTGCATCTTCATTGCCTCATCATTTCTTATTAGAGATGGGCACGAAATGAACAATTTTTCGTTTCCATTTTTGTTTTTTCGTTTTGTTGCGTAACAAAATGACAAACAAATTTTGAAATGAAATGAAACGAACAGAAACACCGGAAATTTTATTGTGTGTTTCGTTTCCGTTACTGCAATATGAGTGAATTGCTTAAAATCCTTTAAAAAATCACCAAAAAATGAAATAAATGGTAATGAAATGGTAACGAAACGAACAAAAATGAAAACGATGTTTTTTTTCAAAAATTTGCGAAAAACAGAAACGAACTGAAATGGACCCGCCAAACGACAAACAAAATGCAATTTTTTTGATTCGTGCCCATCTCTATTTCTTATAGTCCATTTATAGAACCTATGTGGACCTATAGGCCTTCTTGTGGAATCTCGATGGCGGACATATTAGTTTTGCTCTGTGCCAATCGCAGTGCCTGCTAAAACGTGCCCCATCAGTTGAATGATGTGTAGCTTAAATTTTATTTTGTGTATCTTAAATGAGCACCAGGAATTGGTGGCTGTGGTGAGAGAGGACTACAAAACAGACTAGAGTGGTTAGGAATGATTAGGAGTGGGTGAGGATGACCCAGGGCAGAGATAACAAGGTGCACAGAGTCTCCAGGAGGCTGTCAGAGAAGAATGGAGGGCAACTGGCAGGCTGGCAGAGAGGGCAAGGTGAATTGCAGAGGGTGGCTAGGTCATCAGGGAGCTGAAGAAAAGGGCTGCAGCATGACTGAGAATGGAAGGAAAAATTATGGATGCAACACATATGGCTGCCCAGCACTATTTCCCAGCCAAACTGTGTTCTCTCAATCAAAATGCAGCTGCTGCCACACACCCACTATTTTACAGTGCCTTACTTTAATGCTGTAAAAATGCAGCTGCTGCCACACACCCACTATTTTACAGTGCCTTACTTTAATGCTATACCTATCTATCCGAAATAACTTCTGCCAAGCCTCACACATTTGATGAGGAGCCAAGGATTACAGTCTCACTTCCTACCCCCACCCGCCCCAAAAGTTCTTTGTGTGAGGTATTTTTCCTGAGAAATCTTGCAGGAGATTGTAAGGACATCTCAGATGTTTTGTCTTCATTCACCCCTCCCCCAAGTAATCACCAATATCTGCTGAATTATGGCAATTCCCTCACACAAAATGACATCTTTCCTGTACAAGATTCCCAGGAAGCAGCAGTGAGCTATGCAGAATTTGGCATTTTTGTGTGCAAAAGAAGAAGCAAACAAACAAAATGAACAGGAAAACCAAAAGGGATGCTCTTGTTTTATTATTATTATTATTATTATTATTATTATTATTATTATTATTATTATTATTATTATTATTATTATTATTATTATTATTATTTAGCAGCATGCAGGAGAATCTTGCTGGTGGAGGAAGAAGACTTGCAGAGGAGGGTCAGCAGGGTAGGACTGGGAAGGGAAAATATTCTTACAGTTCAAAGGGTCTTAATTTTAGACAGAAGCGTATATACTCATGGCACAGTGGTTAAATGTCTGCACACCAGCTAAAACTGTGCTCACAACCTGGGGTTCAATTCCAGGTAGCCGGCTCATGGTTGACTCAGCCTTCCATCCTTCCAAGGTCAGTAAAATGGGTACCCAGCTTGCTGGGGGGGGGGGAATGTGTAGCCTGCATAATTAAATTGTAAACTGCCCAGAGAGTGCTTGAAGTGCTATGGCAGCCATGTCCAAAGTCTGGCCCGCGGGCCAAATCTTGCCCGTCAGGCCATTCTGAGTGGCCCGTGGATGGCTGGGCCACCCCTCCCTCCCCCTCTTTTGCCCCATGTGTTTTTTTTTAAATCTTCCACCAACACTGGCACTGCCGGGAAGCTTGAGGGCCTGGGTGGGTGGGCCAGCTGGTGAGTGGAACCTTGTGAGACTGGGCGGGCACATGGGGCAGTAAGCAGGCAGGCCGCCACCACCAGCATCGCTGAGAACCTTGTGAGGCTGGGCAGGCACATGGGGCAATAAGCGGGCAGGCCGCTGCCACTGGCACCACCAGGAACCTTCTGGGGCTGGGCAGGCGGGCAGGTGGTCTACTGCCACCGGCACCTCAGAGAAATGTGTGGGGGTAGGCGGGTCAGTGAGCCTCTGACACTGCCAAGGAGCTTTGGGGTGTGCTGGTGGGTGAGCCATCACCACCACTGGGGGTGGGGCTTGAGGGTGCAAGGTTGCACAGATCACCTGTTCCAAGGGGTGACCTGTGACCATGGCTCCCTGTGCTTCCTTTGGTCCCCACCTTCCTTCCTTCCTTCCTTCCTTCCTTCCTTCCTTCCTTCCTTCCTTCCTTCCTTCCTTCCTTCCTTGGTCCCCACCTTCCAGCCTTCCTGCCTTCCTTCCTGCGAGTGGGGTCGCAAAGGGTCAGTGGGTGGGGCTTATGTGTCAGTGGGTGGGGCTTGCAGTGGGGTGGCAGGGTCAGGGAGCAACCAGTCCCCGACACATTCTCAGTCACCAAATCTGGCCTTCCTTACAAAAAGTTTGGACACCCCTGTGCTGTGGGATGGTATATAAGCAGAACACTTTGCTTTTACTATTGAGCTTTAAACAGTGAGCCAGGATGTAACAAAAAACAAACAAACTTCTCAACCCTTTAATAAATTGTAAAATGCTACCCTCATGCAGTTACCAAATAAAATACTACCCTAAGAAAGAAAGAAAAAACTGTAAAGTTGTGGAAGATGTATTTTTAGATCTATCCATCAGCTTTCTAATTTCTCCTTCTCTTTGCACACTCCCTTTGTAAAAATCATGTTGGTGTGAGGAGAGTAAACATTGAAGAAATTCAATGTTCTAGGGATAGGTCTGAAGCCTTAAAATAATATTTCTCTTCAATTTTATCCTGTGTTCAAGTACGATTTCCTCAACTCAAGATTCTGATTGCACATAACATGACAAGAGTTGCATAAGAATCTACTGTATACCAATGTATTTACCAGACATAAACCACTTATTGTATTCAGTATTTTAAAGTACAATTCTATTTTTTCTTTACCATTGACCAGACTCTTCATTCTTCCATGTTCATGACATGCTTTTACTATGACATGGGATGTTGACTGGGACCTATAGACAAATAGACTGCTGTAGCAAATATGAATGCCTGGAATTGAGAAGGATATCTGATGCATTTTCATTTTATCCCCCTACTCTCCTGTTTCAGACATTTGCCACCTTTTCTGCCAAAATCATGTAGTCAGTCTTGGGTACAAAGCACCTTAGGAGAGGTGCAGGCAGTGTACCATTTGCTAGTTTCCTTCAGGCATCAAAATGTTTTGGGACAGTCTGATTAATAATTACAAACCACGTACGTTGCTTGTAGGATCGCAACCAGTGCCTATCAACAATGGCTTACAAAAGCAGCAACAATTATATGATATCCTATAACAAAATTATGTGACATCAGACTTATAATCATAACGGAAGGAAACCATGGGACATTTATTTTTCCAGTGATTCTAGTGGCATTTTATGGCTTTGGATGTGACCCTCTAGATATTTTGGTACCGGAACCAAAACTCATTGGAAATACAAGCTCTTCAGAAAGAAATGCATTTAATTAAGAAAAAAACATGTATTTACAAGTACTTAATTATGAGAAAGACACATACACACATTATCTGGCTGTTTCTTTAATTTATTTTCCAAAGGCATTAGGCGTACTTAATTACCAGAAGCTGATAACTACAAATCTTTCGTAATTAAGCTGCAGTGTAACGGTCCAGGTTTCTACCCTGTAAAGCAAAGGAAGGAAATGAATGCACCATGAAGATGAAGGTGATTACAGGATGTTTCTGTATCACCAGAGGCAGCTCAAATGCATTGTTTTAGCACAAGTACCAAATTTCTCAAAGCCCTTCTACCTATTGAGGATTCCTCACCAAAGACCTTTACAGTAGATATTATAGAACTTCCTGGCTCCCTACTCTCCCACCCCCAACCCACCAGTCACTAGGAGCATAAGAAAGTTCATTTGTGGCTTTGTCACAATTTCTGAACAGTCACAAGATTTGTGTGTCACAGAGGGGAAAACAGAAAGATGTACCCATCTGTAAATAGCTATGGATTTTGTTTCATTTTAAAAATCAGAATTGGCTGAACTCACAACGTCTGCATATAGGGAGAAATGAAATTTGGTGATGCATTTCCCCTGATCCTTTTTTTTCCCTGATTCCCTTTTTTGCTTGATGCAGTACTGTGGTATCATGATCTGGCCCACAGCAGCTGCAATGCTTGCAGGCTCAGGACATGACTGGCAAGATCTGGCATGCAGCAGCTGCAGGATCAGGGCCAGAAAGATCCTAGTAGTGCAAACCCAGGCCCTGCCTGTGTGGGAGCTGCCTGATCTCTCTTGAGTTTCACCTGGGAAGCCTGATGGAGTTCCTATTTAAGGAGTGGCTGTCCCTCCCAGAACTGATCTCAGCAACAGAGGTCTTTGGCTGTACTGCCTCCCTCCCCCCTGTGTGCATTCTACCCTCATCATTCTTGCCATGGTGTTCTTGCCTGCCTGGTTCCTGACCCTGTGTTCCAACCTCTGTAAGTGACTTTGGGACTTGGTGCTCTGTGTGGTGGACTGAGCCCTTGCTCGCCACTGGGAGCTGCCTGCAGTACCTGGACTGTGACAACTGGTGGGTAATAAGCAAGAGAAGGAGTAATAAAGGAAAAGGGAAACAAGGCTTCACTGGTGGGACTGGCATGTGGAGAGAACCCTTGGAATTACAGGATGCTCAGTGGGATTCAATTACTCTACCATCCCTTTTCAGAAATCTTTTGCCTCACGACAAGGGATCATTTTCTGCCATCATTGCTTTTGGGTGAGCCACCTATCTTTCTCTCAGGATTACGTATGGGATAATATCCATTTTAGCTAGACAACTGAGTGACTTGACCTATCTTGTTAGTGGTAAGGTGCCTGGCTGCAAGTCTTGGCCTTGGGCAAGTTGCATTATCCCAGGGTTCCCCCCAAAGACAGATATGGTAAACCGGTACTCTATCTGGAAAACTCTGGGAATGGTCACTATAAGCCAGAAGTTAACTGATGGTGTATGATTATTGTTAATACAAGGCTGGATGCTAAATAAGCAATTCTATGTTGCCCAGGAAACATTTTCACCTTTTCTTCTGGCTCTTTGCAGTGCACAAACTTGTTCAGTTTCCCTCGAATCTTTGGTGAAATAAGATGTGCCCCAACTTCACAGCTGGCAAATAATGCCAACAAGTTAATCAGCCTGCTCCTATGTGAAAAACAGCCCATGCTGGGAGGAACTTGTGTATGTACAACCCTTATGGCTTCCTGAGTCAATGTAACTTAATTCAGCTGCTTGTAATACTCCTTTCTGTAGGCACTTTACATTAGTTGATATAAACAGCTTATCTCCAGGCAATTTCCTATAGAATATTACAAGTTTTAACATGAGCATGTGATTAATGTTTTAAGGAAATGAATGCACCATGAAGACGAAGGCGATTGTCCAGTGGCAAGAGTGCAGCATCAGTGACGGACCCCTCTTAATTGTAATGTTCTGCTGTAGCCATTCCAACACCAAGCAAATGGTGACTTCTTTGTTGTTGCAGTCCAGATCCCTATATAGTCAAGAGGAAAAGTCCTCTGAACACTAGCATGCCATGGCGGCAGATGTGCATTCATACATGCATAGACTAAACTCAGTCTATGAAAAGGTGACACAACCATGAACCCACCAGCAAATGTCTTAAATAAATACCAGTGAAAATAATAAAGTAGATTACATTGAGATATTATATGTTAGCAATATTAACAAAGAAACCATTCCCCCTCCATTCACAGAATCATCCAGCAGAGCTTTTCTAAGTGGTTCTGGGTCTCACAGTGAGAAATATCAAGGCACCTGTACAGTATATTTTATTCTGAAGTGTTTGCTAGATCAATCCCTCAGCTATGGCCTGGATGTCACTGTTACTGGTTGACTTTCATTTTCAAAGGACAAAAGCAAGGCATGGTAAACTAATCTTTGTCCCTTCATTATTATTTTGTCTGACAAAAGTAGAGTCCCCCCCTCTCTCATTGTGTGTGGTAGACATGGGCACAGAGCGGCAAAATTGTCATTTCCGTTTTCGGTTATCATTTCTGTTACATAACGGAAACGGTAACGATAATTATGCCACTCCAGTTCGAACCTGACCCAAAAAAAGAAAAATTGGGTCGGGTTTTTCGTTGTCATTAATGGCATCGCGGCGATCGTGCGATGCCAAGCAGCACAGAAAAAAAGTTTTAAAAAGTCAAAAAAAAAAAAAAAAAAAACCCAACTCCCGGCCAAAAAAGCAGGCAAAAATATGCCTGCCTGAGGACACCTACCAGAGGGGTGGTTTCTGGGGGGGTCCCTGGCTTCCCCCATCTCCTGTCCTGGGCTGCTTGCACCAGGCTAGGGGGGGGGTCATCCTCATCGTCTGTCTCGCTGCATGCCATGCGGTGGGGGGGGGATCCAAAATGGCGACCGCAATTTTTCTTTTGAAATTGAGGTCAAAAAACACACCAAATCATGACAGAAACATGTGGAAATTTATTTATTTTAAATGCCTGAATTTTAATAGTAGCAGCAGTGGGTTTTTTATAGCAATAAAATGTCATATTGATTTTATTTTTTTTTTTTTTTTTTTTTTAGACCTGCCGATTTGGGCTGGGCATGAGATAGGACCATGCAAATTGTTTGAACCATTCCACCAATGGCATCTCCAGGTTTTTGACTGACACGTCTGGATGTCTTGGAGGACATAAAAAGCTGAGGCACCTTCCAGAAATCACAGTTGGGTGTATGGATGTTGTTGAGGGAGGAGGGCTGGCTGCTGGTGCTGGTGTGATCCGATCGAGATTGAGGAGGGAGGCTGGAGGCTTTAGGATTTAAGTTAGGCAGGGAGGGAGGGAATTGAATTTAGAAAATAATTTCTTTGATTCCCTACCGCTTTGTCTGCTGAAGGGAATAGCATTTTATTCTTTATTTCTTCTCTGGCAGTTTGTGAGGATTTTTTTCTGATATTAGATAAAGGGGGAGGTTCGACTGGGAGTGGGAGGTGTGGATTTATTTTAAAAATATATTATATACTACCATTTATTTTCTATTTTCCCAACTTCAATTTGCTTGCACACACACACATTTGAGGTGCAAGCCAAGAACAGAACCTCTATCCTAAGTGATATCCTATCTGCCCACTCACCCGCCCGCCCACGCCACCACCCGCCTGCGGCCTGTGCCGCCACCTGCCCACTCGCCCACCCGCCCGCGGCCGCCACCCGCCCGCTCGCCCGCCTGTGCCTCCCCCTGCCACTGTTGCCGCCTGCCCATGGCCCCCCGCCACCGCCACCTGCCTGCACCTCCCCCCGCTGCCCGCACCCACCCCACCTGCCACCTAGGGTGCAAAAACACCTAGTGCTGGCCCTGATTGCGGGACGCCCCTATGCTCTGGGGGAAGTCAAATCACACTAAATTGCAGTGGAAACGACAAACGACAAATGAAATGACAAATTTTTGAAAAATTTCGCGGGAAACTGAAACAACATGAAACGGACCCGTTCCGACAAACAAAAACTCGAAACATCATTTTTTTCTGGTCGTGCCCATGTCTAGTGTGTGGATATATAGCTGGAGTTAATGAGCAATATGCTGTGTGACTCTTTAGCTAGGAGTGGGGAAGGAGTAACTCCCATTCACCTGAAAGGCATTGAATTAAAAAAGAGGGAGATGTGTGGCCATTGCAAAATACAAATGTAAGACTTGGTTATAGGCAACACCTTTACAGTTCACTAAGAAATAATAATAATCAATGACTGCAAGCTTTCATGGACAGTTGTCCAGTTCTTCGAAGCAAGTACCAAAAGTCTGAACATGACAAAAGATGTAGTTTGCCAGGACATTATTTTTAGCTACAAACAAGGACTGGATGTATGAAGGACTGGGTTGGGAAACCCAATCCTTGGTATTCTGTAGGGAATCCTCTCTGGATTCCTTACAGGATGATCTTTGTCAGATAAGAAATTAGTGGAGTTTTATGCTAGTTATCTTGCCCTTCTAGCTACTTTTAATGTCATCAGTCTTGTTATTTGTCTGGATAAATTGTATGGGCAAGGCTGATGGTACTGGGATATTTCTGATCAACATCTATTCTTGGCATTTATGTTTTGAGGTTCTGTTCTGTCTTCTGTGCTAACACAGGAAATTGCTGAAGTCATTTGAAATTTGGTGACCTCAACACATGTTCCATATAAAATTGTATGTCTTCTTTTTGTCAGTTTGTCAGTGATAGGTAATCAAATGCTAAATGCATGTTATATCACAGCTAATAAACTGAGCACAATGTATACAGTCATGTGTAAAAGCAAGTACACCATCTTTGAATTCTGTGGTTTTACATGTCAGAGCATAATGAGAATCATCTGGTTGTCAGTGCATCTGAAAATCAGGTACCATATTTTTTCATCTCTAAGATGCCCCCTTGTATATGACAACCCGCATTTTTTCCAGCCTAAAATTATAATTTCACAACCATGTGTTTCTCTCTTTGGCTTACTTCAGTGTATAAGCCGATCCTCAAATTTTAGTTTGACCATTTTAGACAAAAATATAGTCTTATACATGGGAAAGTACTGTAAGTGATAGCTTGCTTGGCCTGCCTTTGACAGAACTTCAAAATAAGACAAAATGAGCATGTATGCTTCAAAATTGTAACAAGTAGCTGTCCAAGGTCCCACCTTATTTGCATTACTTCCCAAGAACATCTATACCACCACTGGCATAGTAATCCCCTGCTTTCATGAGTATTCAGGAAATTGTGTGCCACCTGCCCATTGCCAAAATGTGCCCTTACATGTGAGTGGTGGCCACTAAGGAATAGGAACCATGACCCCAAATTGGAAACTGACTGTAAGTGCAAGGAGCAAGCAGATTTAGAGAAGCACATTTGACCATTCCTAATAGCTAGAGCATCTGCACAAAGACACTCATTTAATGCAAGAGTCATATCATTCAATTACCTTGCAAAAACAGCACTTTAGTGGATGTAGGAGAGATGGTGTTGTATATTAAACTAGATTATGGCATGATTTTTAAGATCCTTATGCAAACAAGACTTCATGAAAAGTGTCAAGATTCTGATATGATGGATATCTGGGCTCCTGCTGTTTACATTAAAAAGAAGCCAATTTGTCTCCACCTACTACCGTATCATATTTGTTACAGCACTGAAGGATGAAAAATGCAATTGTTCTTATTTTCCCATTAATGACAGCAAAACAAAATAGTCTTATCACCAGTGAATATGTAAAACAGGGCTCATATATGACTGCTGCCTATCTCGCACTGTCTTTAGACATAATTTAACACAAAGGAAATTACATTTCAATGTCATTGTATTAAATTTCTAGGGTAGGTAAAGAATAATAAGTTATGTTGTGTCCTCTTTTCCTCAATAGCTCAGGAAATCTGAAGGTTATTTATTATTCTCTGAATATTTTTTATTTTCTATCAAATCCTGAACATGCACAAGTTACCATGAACAAACAATTGAACAGCACTCTCAGCTTAGTTCCCATATAAGTAGATGTTCATGAGCTTTCCATTTATTTTAGCAGAGGAATTCTTAGTGTCTGCCAGAAATATTGAATCTCATTTATGGGTAGATACCTTTACTTGACTTGCAGAACAACTGCAAAGTAGGAGAAAAAAACCATTGTTGAACTTGGAATGTTGTTTATGAAGAAGCACACCAGCAATTGATGTTGCAGAGTTCTGATTTTCTGGTTAACATCTCCTTTTGATACACAGCAGAAGGACAGAGATTTAGAAAGAGATCACTTTAATATTATTTTTATTTTATTTTTGTTTTATTGTTACTATTTATGGTTTTATTGTAAAAATTGTTTGACTGTATTAACTGTTGTAAACCGCCCAGAGTGACCTTGCTGCCAGATGGGCAGTATAAAAACCCCAATAAATAAATAAATAGTTTCAAGTTCCTCAGACAGTCCATCCCTTATTAACTTGCACCTCAGGTCTCAAAGATGAGGGTGTATACATAGTGGACAGAGAAGACAAGTGGTTTGAGAGAGGAGTCAGGGAAGTCATTCATGTGAGCATTGAAAACTCCAACAGAGGTGGCGGCCTCAGGCATAATCTATCTGCTACTTATCAGGGTGTGTTTTCAACAGTACCCAGTCAAATCAAAAAGCCTTCACCGCCAAGGCCATAGCTAACGACCCATACTTTATAGGTTTCAGCACCTTAGGCCATTGTTCACCTTAAGGCTATAGATACTATTGTCTCCCTAATGAGCCTATTTAGGCCATTGTTCATCTTAAGAGCCTATCTCAGACCAGGGTGACAAGAGGTCAAAGCTGACTATAAGATGGAGGACTCGCACTAGCTGTATTCAGACTGAGGAAGCTGCTTGAATGAGCAGTGAAACATTTCTATCTCTCAAGAAAAAGAAGTCCAGTAGCCATGACTCAGCTTCCAGATAAACTCTCCTGGATGACTGAGACTCTTCACAGATGTCTCAGTAACTCACTCACAAGCTATGGTGGTTAAAATAATAAAAAAATGTTTCATTGGTTACAGTTTGAAACACCTAACTGCAAACTAACAATGAATTAGTAACTGACTTCAACAAGGGAGAGGAAAACAGAATTCTCAGCAGAGAGGCAGGACTGTCCTTGAATTCTGAGGCAGGCAGCAACAATTTGTTAGTTCTGGGTAGACTGACAGTCACCCAAGCCCAGAAAGGTTCACCAAGGCCAAACAAACTACAGATTTACAAAACTGAAAACAATACTCGTACAGTTTAGCACCTAGCAGACATGCACACTTAAGACTTGGTGCAGAACCCTCGCCTTTGAGATCAAGGTAATGCAAAGAGAGTGTCTTTCACTAGAAAAAAAAGGGAGGCTGATGCAGGTTAGTTTTTGCTATGTTTGTGAATAGGTTTGAGGAACATGCAGCTGATGTGATTATGTGTTGGTACAACTTGATAGAGCTTGGTGACCAAGTTTCCTAGAGCATTTGCAAGGGACAATATTCGCAGTGGCTTATAAACCACTTTTGCTGGGTAGTGTTGTAAAATTGCTGGCATCCACAGAAGCTAGCATGTTTCTTGAAAATTGTCAAGGGACTGTCATTTTCTCAAAATGCATAATCAGCATATCTTAACGTAACTTAGAGAAAGAGTGTCATATAATCTCAAAAAAGAGTACTTTCTTTTTTAATTTATTGCAGTTTTTCATTTTTGTATCCTCTTTGGTTCCACTTCCAATGGGAGCTCGTCTTCTCTTATTTGCACTGAAAAAATGTTCCTCTTGCTCCAAATGACTTAATCCTCCTTTATGGCTTTAAAAAACCCAATCATAATATTCCTGATGGCATAAAACAAGCTTCATTGCTGAGAGAAAATAAGCATAGCTTCTGTAAGGGTAAGTCTTGCCTGACAAACTTTTAGAATTCTTTGAAAAGGTCAACAGGCATGTGGATTTGGGTGAACTGGTGGATATTTTCTATGTTGATTTTCAGAAGGCTTTTGACACAGTCCCTCACCAAAGGCTGGTGAGAAAATTGCACAGTCAAGGGATAAGACAACAGGTCCTCTTATGGATTGAGAACTTGTTGAGATCCAGAAAACAAAGAATAGGTGTCAATGGGCAATTTTCACAATGGAGAGAGGTGAAAAGTGGGGTACCCAGGAATCTGTCCTGGGACCAGTGCTTTTCAATCTGTTCATAAATAACCTGGAGACAGGGATAAGCAGTGAGGTGGCCAAGTTTGAGGATGACACAAAACTTTTCCATGTGGTAAAAACCAGAGAAGATTGTGAAGTGCTCCAAAAGGATCTCTCCAAACTGGGGGAATGGCAAATGTGTTTCAATGTAGGAAAATGTAAAGTAATCATATTCTTCTTATGTTCTTATGTTCACTTAGTTCTACCCTAAATGTGCCTAAATCATAACAAAACATTGTATTTGAAGTGCCCTTTTGCTACCATCTAGACATCTTGCTCCTGCAATTTTATGGTTACAATGTTAAAAATTGGCTTGATAATGTGAATTTTGGGTGCTTATGTGTGATATTACCTGGCCCAGCTAGTCAAGGCAAATAAACTACACATGGTAAAGAAAGTCATGCTGGCAACACAGCACCTAAGACCTTCTTAGGATATTTTAGTATATTGATGAAAAGCCTGATCAGATTCAGCCTTGCAGGTTTAGCAAGAAAAAAGAGAATGTTTTCTTCTCCATGTGTGGGATTGCTGAAAGTGGTTTTTTGTTTGTATTCTTTTGTTTGTTCTGCTCAAAAGAAATATGCAATTTTGTAGGTGGGGGGCACACAATGTTTTGTAAAATATAGAGTCTCAGAAAATCACATGGGTGGGGGATTGAACTCCCAACCTCTTGCTGTGCAGCCAGTGCAGTGACTGAAACAGCAGATATAGGTATCCTACCATAAAAGCAATAGCACTTGGGTATATTTCGTATAGAATGAGTCCCATCCCATTTATTGGAAATGTTCATTTATTAATACTACTTATTCTATTTATTCTTTTGGAGTTTAAATATATTAAAAGATAAAGATTAATAGTATTTTTAAAATCTTACATTTCTATCACTGGTTTTAGAACAAATACAGATCCAATACAGTGCTACTCTTGAAAGCAGTACAGCTCCACATATTTTTCTTTTTCCCACCAAATGCAGACGGGGCCACATGGGTCCTAGTTTAGACTGGGGCACCCACATGGTGAAAGGAAGAGTTATAACTTTTCTCTCCCAATTACCATTTTCTGATTTAAATCCTCTAAATTTAGGCATAGAGGTAATAAATCTAAAGACACAACACGGATTAGATAAGCATTGGGCCTTAGTAACAAGAATGGAGAGCAATCAAATGTACTGACAATTACATTTTAAAGTTCTACTAAATCCTTTAACAACCTGAAACCACTGAATGTACAGCTGTTGCTTCTTTAAGCTACATATAACTGTTTATACTTACAGGGGGAGGCGGGAATGAAAAGAGGGAAGATGTTCATTTTTCTTAGACATTTGAAAATGTTGTGCTGTAATTTCATTATTTTTCCATCTTAAATACAATCCTTTGGCAAAGTTAAACATTTCATCTTTTCTTAAGTTGTGGGCAAAAAAAAAAAGCCTTATTTTAATTACTTTCAAAGTGAAAATATATTACTATCAGGCATGTATTCTTTAACTGCAATACATTCATTTACTTTACTACAGCTTTTTGCTGGGGCTTGTAATTAGGCTGGGTAACCATGCAAACCTTCAGCTGGTGTTTGCTGTTTTTCAAACAGTTTTGTTCTGCATTTTGAAATGAGGAGGAGATGCTATACTGTACCATGAAAATTATGCAGCATTCTCTTTCATTTAAATGTATAATATAGAAAACCACTTGAGAAATAATTGTTATTTTTTTAAATGCTGGTTAATTTCAGAGCTGAAAAAGGTGTCTGTTAGTATCTGAGTATTACCAGAAGCAAAAACGACTTCCTTTTAATTTTAGCCCTTTGTGGTTCCTGGGCTATTTTTGATGGCTCATGGTTAGGTAAGTTCTTAGCTCCAATTTAGGGAGCATGTTCCTAGAAGTCTTCCTAAGCTGAACAAATATGTGAGGTATAGAGCACTCCAGCTCTGTTCTCTTTTATATCACACCCATCGCTGCTGATTCCAAAGGGGACAGCTGCCTATGTTCATGGAGGCTCCCCTTCTGAATTAAAACCTGGAAAATACTGTAAACAATGCAGAGAATCCCTGTCCCCCATCTTCTTCAGAAAGGGAAGGTGATATCTTGCAGCCAGAAGGGGGCAATGAACAGGAAGAACCCAGGGGCCCAGTTTGTAGCACTGGGGAGGCCAGTTCTGCCCGTAAGGTATCAGATGATAAGGAGAATCTAGCAGATATAAGGCCTATTTTCCCCAGCGAAAAGCCATGGCTGAGCAGATTCAATCAAATACAGAAGCAGCATTTCAGGTTCTCTTCATAACAGATTGAAAACAGCCAGAGGCCCAGGAGACACACATCCAGAGCTATAAATTCCATGACCACCATCAGTCAGGTTGTGGGAAACAGTTTGTTAAAGGCTCTTGCTCATCGTTGCCTTGTCTGCACACCTTCAAACAATTAATGGCCTGGCCAGTTCCCACCTGGCCCCTGTGATTTAAGATTATGATTGCTCACACTGGGCCTTTTGACTTTGTCAGTGGATACTGAATATGTTCTTCTGGGAACTGGACTGACATTGAGGGTGCAGCCCAGCAGTTGCTGCCAACAAACTTAACACCCTATTTATGTTCTCTATGTAGAGCAGAGTGACAGGAGAAGATACAGAGAGGAGGTGGAAATAGAGCTCTTCTCCCTGCGTTTTTCTTCAACATGATAAAGAATGCCTGAATACCAACTTCCTGCACCTGTTCAAATGCACAACCCTATCTATTAGAAATTCAAGTAGTTGCACCATTATGCTAATATTGTTTGTTCACTTTGCCCAGTGGTGGGTAACTACGGCCCTCCAAATGTTTCTGATCTGTGGTTTTCATCAGCCTAGCCATCATAGTTAGAGGAAATGCAGTGACCATAAACCCTGCGAAGCCATGGCTGACATTCCTTGACATAACCCTAAGTGTATGAGAAATTCATTTGGTTTATTTGGTTCTCATTGTAATGTTGTTGTTGTTGTTGTTGTTGTTGATGATGATGATGATGATGATGATGATGATGTGCCATCAAGTCTGTTCTGACCTATGATATCCTTTTCCAGAATTTTCAAGGTAGAGGATACACAGCAGTGGTTTACCATCCTCTTCTCATGTGACGTTTGACCAAGGCCATACAGACTTGCTCTACTTGTAGGATGCACAGTGCGGAATCAAACTTCCAACTTCTGGCTCCATAGTCAGATACCTAAACCACTGAGCTCTTCACCCAGCTTCTCTTTATCATGGTTCCTATGAAATGGTTGTTATGCTGACATGTGGCATTTCCAAGAAGGATGCAATACAAACGTGATGAGATACATGCAAACTCCTCCAGCCTACTCTTTTATAATTCTGTATTTCAGAAGCAAAAAAAAAATTGTTTATATACCACCCCATGGTGCTTAAAGCACCCTCTGGGCTGTTTGCAATTTTAATTTACAGGCTACACATTGCTCCCCACCACCTGCAGCAAGCTGGGAACTCATTTCACCAACCTCAGAAGGATAGATGGCTGATTGAACCCCAGGTCGTGAGCACAGTTTTAGCAACAGTACAGGCATTTAACCACTGTACCATTAACCACTGTACCAACTGAAGTCCCCTGGGTGTGAACAACTGGAAAGTACAAATCATTTTGGACCCAGAGCACAATCAAATTGGAGGGGAACCAAATTGGATGGATTGAATCAGGATCCATCTTGATGTTCCAAACTGGAGAACATCTACATATCCCGAAACTTTACCTTTTGAATGTACAAGACAATTTTTCACAAGCTACTATCTCTGAGCCTCTACCCTCTTCCATCCAGTGCTGCAATAGTAAATCAGGATTGTTAAGTAAGCCAAATCATTGGAATAGTTAGATTAATGAAAATAAGAGTAAAGAGACCTGTTCTGCAAGAAGCTGTTTAATTGTTTTCAAAGGTCAAGAAACAAATAAGACCAAAACATTGTAGCCCATGAAAGACTAGCATTCATATTTCAGTTTGAGCTTTCATGGATCCAAGTCCACTTCCTCAGATTTCAAAGTGCTACAAATATATATTGGTGGCTGAGTGTTTCCTTTTCTTTTACCTGCAACAGACTAACATGGACACTTCTTTGACAGATGAACAGCTGGATGCTAGCTGTCATGCAAACCAAAATTTTAAACTTTTTCTATCACAGACCACAGATCTGGAAATGGCTGATTGGTGAATCTTAAAGGTCTGATTCTTTATAATTATGATCCTTATAATCTCATATTTCTCCATAAAGCCCTTCACAAGAAATGGTAATCATGGATATTACATTTGACATGTAAAATTCAGGAGACCGCAAATTTGCTCAGCAAATGCAGAAATGAATCTGAATTTTTAAAATGATGATGTTGTGGCACCATGATTTCTATTTGTCATCTTCATGAAAACCCTTCAAGCATCTGATCACATTCCAATCAAATCCAGATGCATTCCCCCTGTAATTAATTCTGCTACTGAACTTACATCCAAACTCTCTAATGAGCTTCTCCTAACATTGTTTTACTTTCTTGATATTCCTTTCTGCCAAGTTACGGGTATAGGTATGCATGTTAGGGTGGATTCGGGTTTCTTCCCGTGTAGAAATCTGGTTGTTCTGGCGACGTTTCGACGAGGTCTCACTCGTCATCTTCAGGCTGGTGTTCTGGCTTCTTTCTTCTTGAAGCAAAGTGTGGTCTCAGTTGAAGTCCTTCTATAAATACTGCTGGGGGGGGTGTGGTTTGCTTGCTCTGTTGCTGATTGTAGGTTCCTTTGTTCCTTTGTTCTTTTGTGATCTGCTGTGTGGCTGAGGCGATCGTTAAGGGATTAACTGCTGATGGCTGTTTAGATGGCTGTTTACATGCTGGTGGGTTAGATGGCTGGTAGGTTCTGGCAGTATCCTGGGCTTTGGTGGAGTGGGGTCCTGTGTCTTGTGAATTCATTTTGGTCTGGCTACGTGTCTGTGGTCTCCCAATGTTTTTTTGGGGTGTGTGAGTGTGCTCCATGTGGTGACTGGAGTGGGGTGCCGCAGTAGATGGTGCAGTCGTGGTTTTGTTATTGGATGGTGGTTTCGTTTCATCTGTGGGAAGGGTCTGGGTTTGTGTTTGGTGTGGATGGAAGGTGGTGGCATCTTGTGTCCTTTTGGACCTGGTGTCAGTCTTTGTGACAGAGGCTCATCTGTTGACCAGGGCTAGTTTCAGATGTCAGGCAAGCGGGAGGTGTCATCACGTTTATTCATGTTGTTTGGGTGTTTCTCTATTTCAATGGCTTCCATGATTATTCGACTGTTGAAGTGTTCAGTTTTGGAGATGAGTTTGGTTCTTTCAAAGTCAATTTCATGACCTGTTGTTTTTATGTGCTGGAAGAGAGAGGAAGATTTTTCTTCTTTTTTGACTGCGTTCTTGTGTTCTGCGATGCGTGCGCTTATTCTCCTGTTTGTTTGTCCGATGTATGTGGCTGGACAGACTTTGCATGGTATTTCGTAGACTCCTTGGTTTTCTAGCTCAATCTTGTCTTTGGGGTTTCTTAAGATGTTGGCTATTTTTTGGTCGGTGCAAAAGGCTGTCTTGATATTGTGTTTGTGGAGAATTTTGCTGATTTTGTCTGTGGTGCCTTTGATGTAAGGGAGGAGGGCGGTGCCGTTGTTCTCTTCATACAATTCACTATGGAAATAGAAGCCAACAACCAACTTCCCTTCCTGGACGTCCTAATCTACAAAAAACCCGACGGCTCCTTAGGACATACCATCTACCGGAAAAAAACACATACAAACCGCTACTTAAATGCACAATCACACCACCACCCTGCACAGATCAACTCCGTAGCAAAAACCCTCATCTCCAGAACCAAACGCCTCGCTGACAAAGACCACCTAAAAACTGAATTACACACTCTCTCGAATGTTTTAATTGCGAACGGATTCCAAAAAAACACCATCACCAAACTAATCCAAAAGGAAACACCCCCCAAGAACCAAGAAACAGAAGAGAACAACGGCACCGCCCTCCTCCCTTACATCAAAGGCACCACAGACAAAATCAGCAAAATTCTCCACAAACACAATATCAAGACAGCCTTTTGCACCGACCAAAAAATAGCCAACATCTTAAGAAACCCCAAAGACAAGATTGAGCTAGAAAACCAAGGAGTCTACGAAATACCATGCAAAGTCTGTCCAGCCACATACATCGGACAAACAAACAGGAGAATAAGCGCACGCATCGCAGAACACAAGAACGCAGTCAAAAAGAAGAAAAATCTTCCTCTCTCTTCCAGCACATAAAAACAACAGGTCATGAAATTGACTTTGAAAGAACCAAACTCATCTCCAAAACTGAACACTTCAACAGTCGAATAATCATGGAAGCCATTGAAATAGAGAAACACCCAAACAACATGAATAAACGTGATGACACCTCCCGCTTGCCTGACATCTGGAAACTAGCCCTGGTCAACAGACGAGCCTCTGTCACAAAGACTGACACCAGGTCCAAAAGGACACAAGATGCCACCACCTTCCATCCACACCAAACACAAACCCAGACCCTTCCCACAGATGAAACGAAACCACCATCCAATAACAAAACCACGACTGCACCATCTACTGCGGCACCCCACTCCAGTCACCACATGGAGCACACTCACACACCCCAAAAAAACATTGGGAGACCACAGACACGTAGCCAGACCAAAATGAATTCACAAGACACAGGACCCCACTCCACCAAAGCCCAGGATACTGCCAGAACCCTCCAGCCATCTAACCCACCAGCATGTAAACAGCCATCTAAACAGCCATCAGCAGTTAATCCCTTAAGGATCGCCTCAGCCACACAGCAGATCACAAAAGAACAAAGAACAAAGGAACCTGCAATCAGCAACAAAGCAAGCAAACCACACACCCCCAGCAGTATTTATAGAAGGACTTCAACTGAGACCACGCTTTGCTTCAAGAAGAAAGAAGCCAGAACACCAGCCTGAAGATGACGAGTGAGACCTCGTCAAAACGTCGCCAAAACAACCAGATTTCTACACGGGAAGAAACCCGAATCCACCCTAACATGCATATATATATATATATATATATATATATATATATATATATATATATATATATATATATATATATATATATATATATATATATATATATATATATATATATATATATGAGTATTTTTATCCCACCTTTATCTTTTGAGAAGGACCCAAGGTGGCTTACAATAATGAAGGATTACATTATACAGTCCAGTAGAATTAAGACATGTTCAAGTACTGAGAACTAGGAATTGAGGGACATCTTACACCATTAAAATACAACATTACGTTAAAGGTACAATAGAACATGAGCAATTTAAAAGAGAGTAAAATTCCATGAAAAGTTATGAGTGATGGAAACTAACATCACACAAAGTTATAGGTGGTTATAAACACAAAGTCTATGTGATCATATATATTAGAGATGGGCACGGAACAAACAATTTTTGTTTTTCGTTTCATTATGCAACAAAACGACAAACGAAATTTGTCCCTGAAATGAAACAAAACGAACAGAAATGCGGGGATTTTGGTCGTGCATTTCATTTCCGTTACTGCAATGAAGTGAGCGGCTTTAAATGCTAAAAAAATCATTAAATATTGGAATAAATGGTAACAAAATGGTAACAAAACGGTAATGAAATGAAAACAATTTTTTTGAAAAAATTCACGAACAATGGAAATGAACCGAAACGGACCTCTAAATGACAAACGACAAAAGAAATTCCATTTTTTCTATTCATGCCCATCTCTAATATATATTCATATAAAAGACACATAATAGGCAGTCCATCATTCAGGGAAAGCTTGTATGAAGAGAAAGGTCTTTGCCTGTTTCCAGAAAGACATCAGAGATGGGGCAGTCCTGGCATCTAGTGGGAGGGATTTCCAGAGTCTGGGCACAGCAGCGAAGGCCCTTTAATAAGATGTACCTGTGAGGGTGGCAGGATGGAGAGAAAGTCCTCTCCTGATGACCTCAACACCCGAGCTGGTTCATATTGTGAGATTTGATCTTTGAGGTAGTTAGGACCGAGGTCGTACAGTGCTTTGTAGGTTAAAGTCAACCCTTTGTATTGTGCATGATAGCTAATTGGTAGCCAGTGGAGCTGCTTTAATCTTGCTGCATTGTTAAATGAATTCTTCCTTTTTTGTCGGCTGTCTGTCTAAATATAAAAACAGATTTGTTTCCAAACAAACTTCTACACTTAAAAATGTATGGTAGGGGATGAACGTCTCCATCGAGAATATTTTCTCAGTGCATGCAGTCTCTTGGTTGCTCCAAAATATACTCTCAAAATTTATCATCTTGTCATGGAATAGCCATGTGAAAGTTGCAGAGAGGCCAAGGGTGATTTCTTAAATCGATATTAAATGATACTGCACTTGTCATACTGATCAAGTGAGTTGTGCCAAATGGGTTATTCAAATTAATGTTTGCTGTACTGCTGAAATAATTGAAAATGCTGCCTCATGCTCACAATGCCATGAAATCCTGTTGCTTTTTATCCTCTTCCTTCTTTTTTTAATAAAGGAGTTTATAACTAGAAGTTATGCACTATAAAATGGGTGCCATATATGAATGATCATACAGAGGATGGATATAAAGATACATTTTCATAAGCCACCTGATTGCTACACACGTTCATTTGTCAAAATATGGGACATTTGCTTCTGTGGACGCGAGCTTAACTTATGGTATATAATCATACATGTACCAATAAATGGAGCTATTTAATATTCAGAAGTCAGTTTATCCATAAATACTTAAACTGCTGAATAAGTATTTGGGTGTGGAGAAACATGCAGATGGAGCATTTGCAGAGAACAAAACACTACTTATTCCACTCTGAATGTGCAAGTTCTTGTCTGATTTCAGAAGATAAGCAGAGTCAGATCTGTTTCATTCTTGGATGGGATAACAGTGAACAACAAGCAAGGCCAGGAAAGAACTCTTCCTGAAAGTCAGGAAATATTCTTCCCTTCTTCCCAAATATGCTTCCCATCAGCAGTATTAAATTAGATGGACCACAAATCTAATTCAGCATAAAGGAGCTTCCTATATTTTCAAGAGTGAGTTACTCAGAGTTTTGTTTTTTCATCTGCATTAGATTGATTTAATTTTACTCCTCAAGTTCTTTCTATTCCATATTTGAAGATATTTGAAAGCCTAGGTAACCAAACAAAATGGATACCCATCCCCAGACATGGCTGGGCATATAGTGACTGGGAAATGACACTAGTATCCAGCTCTCTTGGGACAAAAGTAATCTTCAGTTCAACTGCACACTTGAGAAAGGACATCTTTTTAAAGCAAAACATACTTGTCTAGTTAGTGATAGTTCTGCAAGTTCAGAAGAGGGTGACAAGGATGATCAGGGGGCTGGAAACCAAGACCTGTGAGGAAAGACTGAATGAACTGGGCATATTTAGCCTAGAGAAAAGAAGACTGAGGGGTGAACTTTTCAAATATTTGAAGGGCTGTCATAAAGAGGAGGCATACAAGAGAAATTTGTACAACCGCGTTACCAGAGGTGTACCTAGGGTTTTCAGCGCTGGGGGACAAAGTCAGTTTTTGCATCCATCCTGGCACCCTTGTGACAAGGTCATGTGCTAGCACTCTTTCCCTTTCCGTCTTGCCCTCCATCTCCATCCCTTCCAAGGCAGCAAAGTAACTGTGTGTGTGTGTGTGTGTGTGTGTGTGGCAAGGAGGGACATATCACACTCTCTTTCAAAAAGGTGTGCAAGTCAGCAAACACCTGAGACTTCCCCAAACCCAACAGCACACACTCTCATGCCTGCATATACATGCACCTATACACACACAAACACACATGTCTATATGCATATGTATTCCTCCTGTCCACAGGATTCCAGAGCTCCATAGTTTCACACCAACCTCAAACCCCACCCCTTCCTTGTAGCAGCCACAGTGGCAGCAGCAAAAGCAGCAAGGCTTTGGGATCAACAGTGACACATTGAATGAGAGGTCTGGTCTGAGGAAAAGGGCAGGTCACCTTCACTAGGCACACTGTGGGGCCCTTTCGGAGGGAGGGAGGGGAGAAAGCCAGCCGAGGGTGAGAAGAGATTGTGGAGTCTTCTTCTTCTCCTCCCCCTTGAGGAGGAGGAGTGTTTGTGTGATTGTGTGTTCCTGATGGGGATAAATAAAATAAATAAAAACATATGGGTTGGCATTTCTTTCTTTTCTTTCTTTTTTGGAGCCAAAGATAGCACCTCATTTGAGCACCTGAGAAAAGAGATGCAAAAAAGGTAGCTTGTGTAGCCCCGGGAAAGCTTCACATTCTCAGAGCCCCTCCCCCAGAAGAAAAATCAATCATGCCTAGGGATGGAATCAACATGTGGTTTTGTGGTTATACTTTTTAATAGATGCAGAATGGATTGTGGACTGAAGAACAAAATAGTCCTCAAAGGGGGTTCTCAGTTTACTGAAATGGAAGCAAAGACCTTGGCAAATTAGGACAAGTCTCCATGTGAGCCCTCTATTAGTAAGGATCGATCAGGCCCTCAAACAGGCAATGATGTCAGTCACAGTGCCATGTCTTTGCAGGCTAGCTTCTTGCAAAAGGGTGGACAAAATATTGACTGCATTGTTCAACTTCTTAAAAGACAACAAGCATGCTTTTATACAAAATCAAAACTAAAAATAAACACCATACAATGGCATAATTAATCCTCAGGTATCATATCAAGAATATAGCCAACATGGTAATGTGACATCCCTAGAGGATGTTGTGTCAACTCAATTCTGACTTATGGCAACCCCTTTCAAGGGTTTCTAGGCAGTGAATGTTCAGAAGTAGTTTGCCATTCCCTTCTTCTGGGATTTGCAGTGGGGCTGTGCAGCTTGCCCAAAGCCACATGGGTTGGCTCTGCTTAGTGCAAAACAGAAATTCAAGGGCTCCATGGACTGTGATAATCACAGAATGATCCTCTGAAGAATACCCCTTCCTTTGTAGGATCCCAATAGTCTATTCAGCTCTTAAACAGGACTGCATTAGACCTTATTCCTTTGGTTGGGACTGCACCCGTGAATGGCAGTGTTCTCTATGATGGCTCAAATTGTATTGTACCACTGTAGACTCTGATTGCCTCCCTGTCTCTACCCCACCCCTCACCCCTCACCTCTTCCAATCTGCTATAAAACAGATCACATGAAACAAGAATCACATGGGAAAAGAAAAAGCATGGTCTTGATTTTATAGACATTGTGTCCAGATATAATATTATTTTCCTGCAGGAAACCTGGTCTTTAAAGAAACCTAGTATTGCAGGTTTTGTGTCCTATCATCTGCCTGCTTTTAAAACTATTAAGATGGGTTGCTACCAATCAGGCCTATGTTGCCTGGTGTAGCTTTCCCTCTCTTTTGTTGTGTCTCCTCTCACTATCCAGTCCCTCTATATGTTCAAGCCTTTGTATTTAAAAACAGTGAATCTCATATGCTTATGCTGAATGTGTATATCCCTCTCCTTGGTTCTTCTTCCATAGAACACTGGACGGAAATGAAGAGCACTGTCAAACATGTACTGCTGTCATATCCCTGCATGTCCCTCCTTATTGCAGGTGACCTTAGTTCAAGATTAGGAGTGAACAACCCATCTCTTGCAAAATATATGAATTGAAACATGGAGGAGATGATGCCTCCCAATTTACTGGGTGCTAGGAAGTCCAAGGATTCAGTAGTTAATGAGAATGCATCTTCAAAGTTCATAATCCTACTTATGACCTTTATATTTTGAATGGTTCCCCTGGTAGTGCTTCATAAGGTGAGTTCACCTTTTCCCCCTCTGGGGTCGAGTGTGGTTGATTATATTCAAATTTCATCCGGCCTCTTCATAAAGACTTCTGATTTTGTGATTAGCCCCCATACTGATAGCGATCATCTTCCAGTGCATGCATCAATACTGAACTCCCTCATGAAAACTGATACAAGGAACTTCTCAAATATTTTCTTACATCCCAAGTGCACGTCAAGAACCTTACTGGCCTTTGAACAATGGTCCAGATTACCAGAAACCAAGCACCAGTATCAAGCAATTGACTAATTCTTCTGAAGCTGCTATTCAATCATATTCCCTGATCATCCAAAGTTTAACCCAGATGCTCAGCTCCAGTCGTCCCTCTATAGGTAACAACGGCCCAGCCTCCTGGTTTGTTACAGAATGCTGGATTGCAAAACATAAGGTGAGACAATTATTCTATCTTGTCTGAACTCAACCTTCTCCTGAGCTACTGGCCCTTTATTTCACAACTAGAAAGACCTGCCAGTTATTTCTGGAAGAGACACGTCATACATTTACTCTGAATAAATGGTCCAGACTGCTTAAAGCATTTCTTCTAAGAACAGCAGAGTCATTTGGCAATTGGTTTCCTGTTCTAAGCCACTTTCCTCTCCAACTGAGTCCCCCCCCATTTCTCCTACTGCCTGGATAAAACACTATACCAAAATTTTTGCTGCCTCAGAATTGCTTTTTACATCCACTCATGACCTCCCTTCTGGCCCTCTGACCTCCCTTCCTGGCCCTCAGTTCTGGAAGATGAAATACTACAATTAATAAATTCCTTGAAACTTGGGAAAGCTCTGGGACCTGATGGGGTCCTATGCAAACTTTTAATTAATGACCGTAGTTGGTGGGCAGCTCCCTTGGCTAATCGATTCACCTTGATTGATCAAACTGGGACCTTACCTGACTCTGGGCTATCTTCAATTCTAGCCCCATTTTTAAAAAAGAGATTATGCATCTTTCCCAACTAATTCCATACTTATTGGTCTACTGTCTACAATAGGGAAACTTTATGCCAGGCACATATTAAAACGTCTAACAAATTGGGCCCAGGAAACACATCTTCCCAGTAATGAATAAATTGGCTTATGTCCAGGATCCTCAATCTTAGGTCATGCACTCGTATTATCCTTTCTTGCCAAAAAAATACTCAGTTCACTTTAAGGGCAAACTCTATGCAGCCTTCAATATTTGCAGGGTGCCTTTGACTCAATCAACAGAGAACTTTTACAGAACAAATTAGCTTCCTGGGGAATTGATCCTCATTTGCTCTTTTTAATTAGAAAACTTCACTCTTCTAATTCTTGCCGGGTACAGACTATCCATAGTGGCACCCTTTCAGATAGGATTCCAACAGCTAAAGGTGTGCATCAGGGCTTTATACTAGCTCTGCTAATATTTAATCATTTTCTAGCTTACTTACGTCCTCAGTTATCCCAATACGAAAAGTTTGTCCCTTGCCTGAATAACTCTCCACTACTAGAGATGGGCACGAAAAGAATTTTTTTCATTTTGTTATTTGTTATTTGTTTCATTATGTAATGAAATGAATAACGACCCTAGGGGCAAATTTAACACAAAATGAAATGAACCGAGAAAAATTGGTTCAGTTAGGTTCATTTCGTTAATAGGGGGTGGAAATGTCTCCTACCTGGTGCTGGTCCAGAGGTCCGGGCTTCCTGGCTTCTGGGATGGTGAACAGGAAAAAAAAGTCAACGGCCGCACTACAGCTGTAGCACCGCCATGTGTTCAGCAGTAAAAAAGTAAAATAAAAAGAAAAGAAAAGAAATAAAAATAATAAAAAGGAGCACCAACCAGGCCCCAAGGATGGCCTGGTCAGCACCCTAAAACAACAACAACAACAACAGCAAAAACAACAGCAGCAACAGCAGCAGCAACAACAAAACCCAGCTCCAACCCGGCCCCGGAGGCCATGCGGTCGGTGCTGAAAGGGGAAAAAAGCCCCATGCTACAGGTGTAGCACGAGGGCTGAACCCAGAAATGGGAGAGTAATAAAATATAAATAAATAAAAACGGGAGTACCAACCGAAACCTGGTCAGTGCTGAAAGAAAAACAAAAACAAAAAAACCCCTGCGTTACAGCTGTAGTGCAGGGACTGAAACTGGAAGTATGGGCACCTGAGCAAAGATGCCTCCAGAGGTGGAGTGGCCCATTTGTCTCCCCACTGCCACCTGTGGAGGGTGTGGGGTTTCTCTTGGTAGCGCCTTGGGAGCCTGCGATGAGGAGGACTCCTCCGAGGACAGGTGCGCAACCAGGCAGGACTGGGGCAGGGCTGTGCTTGGGACCAGGAAGATCCCCGCAGGCTCCATTCCCAGATGGCAGAGGAGGTGATGGAAACCCCACCATGCAGCGGTGACAGCGGCTGCTCTTGCTGTGCAACGTGGCACATCACATCCCTCCCCAGGTTTGCAACCCACCCGTCCTGCCTACCTGCTGCTGACCCTTCCCTTTTATTAACAAAAATAAAATAAAAGTAAAATTTTAAAAAACCAGCGCCGAACAGGCCCCAGGGGCGGTCGGTGCTGGAAGAAAGAAAGAAAAGCTCCATGCTACAGCTGTAGCACGGGGCAAACCCGGAAGTGAAAAAATAAAATAAAATAAAAATTTTAAAAATATTAAAAAGGAGCGCCAACCGGGCCCCAAGGATGGCCTGGTGGACTCAGCAGTGGGCACCCTAAAATAAAGGGAAAATAATATTAATTTAAAAACCCAGCACCGACAGAGCCCCAGGGGCCGTGTAGTGGGTGCTGGGGGGGGGTTAAAAACAAATAATGAATTAATGAACCAACAAAATGATACTTTTTTGAAAAAAATTCATTAAAATGAAATGAAATGAAACAAAGCCTTAAACGAAATGAAACAATCATCATTTTTTTGGTTTGTGTCCACTATCCATACTGCTGATGACTTGGTTCTTCTTTCTATTTCCAGAACTGGTCTGCAACACCTATTGGCAACATTTCAAACCTACTGTGCATCCAATGATTTCATAATCAATTCAGAGACAACTAAAATATTGGTCTTTCAAAATCCTGGAACCCGGTGCCCTGGAGTATCAGTAGCAGCCCTGTTGAATAAGTTAAATCATTTAAATATCTAGGGATAATTTTCCACTATCGTCTTGATTGGACTTTACATAGAAATTCAGCAATATCACTAACAACACTTCACCTAAATGCAATCCCAATTCCATTATAATAGTGGCAACCAGTATATCCCTGCAGCTCTTAAAGTTTTACAGACAAAGACCATGAGCCAATTTCTGCATGGTGTCCCAATTTGGATCAAAGTGGCCAATGTGAAAGTAGACCTGGTTATGGCCTCGTTTTTAAGATGTATTTTAGGCATTCCTAATATGATTAAACTATCAACTGTGACCCTTGAGTTGGGTATCCACTTACCTTTGAACATGGCATGGTCCTTGGCTTTTAAATACTGTTTAAGCCTTTACTATAATACTCCTCTGGGTTCCTTGCTGTATGATCTTTAAAATTCCCCTTTACTTTCACTTTGGACAGTCTTTTTGTAATTAAACTTCAAAGCTTAGATTTTATTCCTGACTCTTTTGCAGATATTGAACTTAACAGAGCTCATCTGACCATAAAACAAGATTGCTGGAAGTCACTTACCTCTAGTCTCAGTTCAATCTGCTCCCCACATTATTTTAATTTACCCCCTCTTTTGGACAAGACCTGTGTTATTTTCACAAGTTAGTAAACCCAAATAAGAGGCATGCCTTTATGTTAGCTAGACTTATCATATTTCATTCTTCAGTTTTGTCTGGAAGATACCACACTATCCCTCTTGCTCAGAAGATTTGTAACTTTTGCCACTTAGAATCCAACACAGTCTGCCACATCTTGTGTCATTGTCCAGCACACAATAAGCTACACAAACTCTTCTTGGAGCAAATCCTCCTTGATTTCTGAAGCTCTCCTGAAGGATATACAGGCTCTCTCATTCAGGACAATTCTGAACTAGTCAGTGCTCGGGTGGCTGAATTTCTAACATATATTTTTTACAAAAGAGCAACCCTCTGTGAAATTTAGTTAGACCATTGATGAGATTTATTTTATAATGTTCTGTGTAACTGTTTAGTCTTTTTTTGTGTACTTCCTTTGCTTTAATGCCATTAAAGGTTTATGGAATGGAATGAATGGACTGTGATAATTTCCAATAGAATCATGAAGTGAATTAGAAAAACAAAACAAAAAAGCTTCGGGAAGAAAAAATGATGGGAAGCTAATGTGTGCATTAGAAATGGTGGTTTGCCATGGCTCATCATGGTGGTTGAACCACAAATGCCGCATCTGTAAACCACCAAACTGCCAAATTGGTTCACCAGTCTGTGGGTTTGTTTTAGGTATCCCATGGGTATCTATAAAAAAACAAGCCCACAACCCCAAAACTAGTCCCTCCACCCCCTGTTATCTCTAAAGCCTGTTCTGTCACCTCTCTAGGTTAATTGTCACTGCCATGTTTACAAAGATGGCGACCCAGTTTACCTTAGGGACTAAGGAGGACCCATTGTTGCCCTTTGCAACAATAGCAGCAGTAGCTTCACTTAGGGCAAAGAGAAGCCACCACTGCCATCCCTTAAGCCCTAAGGTAAAGCCATCTGCAAAGATGGCAGCAGAGTCAGTGGTCCAGGCACTGGTGGTAGTGGCAATTAATGTAGGGAGATGAAGAGAGAGCTTTGGAGGAGGTGCAGGCTCTTCCCTCTCATTTTTTTGTAGACAGCCTTGGGTTGCCTGAAAGGGGAAGGGGCATACAAAATGGGGAAATATTTATCCTTTCATATTTGTTGAGTTCTTCAGACAGGACAAATATGAAGGGAGGGAAATTAAGTGAATCAGCAATATTGATTGAATATTGTGATTCAATTTTTTTATTTTTATTCATCTCCATCTCTAGAGCATATATATCAGATTTGCAGTTGCTGCTGGTTCATTTCTACAGTAGTTTTTGTTTTTTGTTTTTACTTTGCTACCCCCTTTCTGAGTAAACAACCAGTGAATGAACAAGCCTGCCACAAAAGAAAAATATCTGGAAGGAAATGTTTGAACAATGTGTTAATGCTGCCAGGCCCAGAAATGATAAACAAAGGAAAGAAGAAAAGGGAAAAAAAAACATAACACTCCAGGCCCTTAATGCAGGCCGTTGATCACAGGCATGCAATGATATAGGAAGGCAAATTCACTGCTGGGATAATAAGGCACAAGTTTGGAGTCAGGAGGAAAAGATGAAGGGGCCCCATGCTTAAAGTCTCGAATACAGAGTGAGAGGCAACACTCTTGAGAAATTTGGTCATGCTGAATTCTGACACAAGGTAATCTAATTTGCATCTCCCATAGTAATGTGCAAAGCAAGGCAGGTCTTTGTTTTTTAGCAGCAATAACAGTCAGTAGGGAGGTATGAAAAATCCCCTATCCCTTCATGCCAATCTTCTTAATACTGCAGCCTTAGAAATGCTGGGGGAAGGGAGAATCACACAGCTACACATAAACATGTAATTTCTTAAACGTCTCAGCTTTTGAATTAATAGTTGGCAACTTAAACCTAATAATAAATCCTTTAGATCATGTTTAAGTAATTCACTGCATGTAACAAATATACCACAAATAAGGAGACAGTTGTCTTTTAAAGAAGGCAAAAGGAAACTGTTCATAGTAGATGCCTGATAAAGCCAGAATTAACAATACCTATGTGCCAAGGGTCTGTTAAAATCTCCATCTGTTTCTCCACCAGGGTTTGGAGGGAAAACCTCACTGTTAGCCGTGAGAATGGCATTTTTCTCCTAAGATATGTTATCATAGTTTTTAGGCAAGGAAGAGGTGTGGCAAGCAATTTTAAGACAGTCTCATGGGGCAAAGGTTGAACTGTATCATTAAATCAAGACTCAGCTTGCGACCCACGTTCAATCCTAATGGGCTCAGGTAGCCAGCCTGATGTTGGCTCAGCATTTCATCCTTTGAAGTTCAGGAAACTGAGTACTCAGAACACTGGGGTGTGGCCAATATCTATAAAGAGATGGGCACAAAATGAATTTATTTATTTGTTTCATTATTCTTTATTCATTTCATCACATAATGAAACAAATAACGAACTAGGAGTAAAATCTAAATGAAATGAAACAAACCAGGAAAAATTGGTTCGTTATGTTTCATTTCATTAATGGCAGCGCACAAAGAAATGAGCTGTTTTTAAACCCTTAAACTTCAAAAATATCGTAAACAACTTTAATGCCTGATTATAGCTATTAGGTTGATGCCAGTGGTGTAAAACATCTAAAACTGTGTTTTTAAAGAGATCAGTTTTTTTAAAGGGGACAAAATGGCTGCCACATACTTTTGTTAATGGTGGAAAACCTGCGCAGAATGGCATTTTCAAGGTATTAAAACGTCCTGAATATACTTAAAAACCCAGCGAAAAGTACTTTTTTCTGCCTGATAATACCTAGCAGGGAGGTGAGGAGTGCTTAAAACGTCCATTTATGTGTTTTCTCAGATCGCTTTTAAATTTTAATGTTTTTCGTCTGGTCTGGGATGCGTCAAATGGGAAAGCAGGAAAAATGGATAACAAATTAATGAACCAATAAATTTTATATATATATATAGTAGAGATGGGCACGACTTAGCGGAATTCCCGTTTCCGTTTCCGTTACTTGTTTCTGTTACGCAACGGAAACGGTAACGGGAATTACTCCGCCAGAACTCGAACTCGAACCGACTAAAGAATAATTGGGTCTGATTTGTCGTGGTCATTCCTGGCATCGCGGCGATCCTGCGATGCCAAGCAGCACAGAAAAAAGTTTTAAAAGTTTAAAAAAAAACGATTCCCGGCCCTAAAAGCAGGCGAAAACTGTCTGAGGGCACCTACCAGGCCAGAAGGGTGTTTTATTTGGGGGGGGTTCCCCACCCCCCTCTCCTTGGCTAGTGCTACTGCTGTGCTGCTGGTACCAGGCGGGGGGGCATCGTCTCGTCTGCCTTTGCCATGCGGTGTGCGGGCGGGGGGATCCAAAATGGCGACTGCAATATTTTTTTGAAATCGTGGTCCAAAAACCCACCAAAGCACCACAGAAACATGCGAAAATTAGCTATTTTAAATGCTTGAATTTTTACAGTAGCAGCAGTGGGTTTGTCTTGCCAAAATACATCTCCGTTGATTTTATTTTATTTTATTTTATTTTTTTACACCTGCACATTCGCAATGATGGGCTCGCCCATGGGAGTGGACCATGCAAATTTTTGGAGCCATTCCACCAATCGCATGGCCAGGTTTTGGAGACTGTACCAGGCTGGGAGGGCGCATCCATTTGCCATGCAGTGCGGGGGGATCTAAAATGGCGACCACAATATTTTTTTTAAATCGTGGTCCAAAACCCCACCAAAGCACCACAGAAACATGCGAAAATTAGCTATTTTAAATGCTTGAATTTTTACAGTAGCAGCAGTGGGTTTTTCTTGCAAAAAAACCCGTCTCCGTTGATTTTATTTTATTTTATTTTATTTTATTTTTTACAACTGCACATTCGCAATGATGGGCTCGCCCATGGGAGTGGACCATGCAAATTTTCCACCAATCGCATGGCGACTTGGCTAGGTTGACCACAGAGACTTCTGGGATGTGCCAATCAGGCATAAACAGCCCACTAGCCATAGCCCGAACCCAAACCCTAAGCCTAAGCCTAACCCATACACCAGTACACTGTCCTTCTAAGTGTGTCAGAGAGGCACCAAGAGGTGCACCCCAATACTCACCCTAACCTCACCCACAACTAGCCTAACCCTAGTCCTTGCGCTAACCCGTCTTAACCCTAAGCCAGATCTACTTGCATTGCACTACACACAAGTACATTTCCCTTGGAGCGGGTGCAAAGAGTCTGCCAGTCCGTCACTTGTGGCTCTGGCTGACTCCTGCAGCAGCATTTGTGTGCCATGCAAACCATGCCTGAAGTGCTGCCTGACTGTGTCTCACCGACTGTTGCAGGGAAGGCACCCCAAAGAGGGGTGCCTCTGCCAGTCTGCTGCGTCTGCAATATGCATATCCATAGCATATGGCTATGCATGCCCTTTTGTAGCAGCGCTGGTGGGTGAGGATAGGAGGCACCCACCACAGAGAGGTGCCTCCAGGAGCCCGCTACCCCCCCAACCAGTACTAACGACAAATGAAAAAATGAAAAATGAAACAACAAATCTTTGTGAAATTTCGCGAAAAACGGAAACGAGCAGAAACGGGCTGCCTCCGACACATGACAACTCGAAAACGTCATTTTCCCTAGTCGTGCCCATCTCTAAAATATAGTTTTAAACATTGTGAGACTTCTTGCCAATATCTCCCTTTGCATCACTAAGATATCAGGGTGTCCAGGGAAAACAGGATTCTCAGTTTCATTTTCCCTGTTTATTCCCCTCCCCAACCCTATTTTTCACGGGCTCTTTTGTAGAAATAACTGGCAAATGTTGCAGAGCTCAGTGCCATTTTCAGGAAATCCTGTACCAGACCTTTTTGTGTGGTAATTGTAATAATTTGCAAAGGTTGGTGTTTCTTATGGATAGGAAAAACTGACCACAATATATCCAAGAAGTCTTGTGAAACATATTGGAGGGCCAGAGGGAAGCCTCACATAGAAGAAAAGATGTTGAGGTTGTGTCATTTGTCTTCAAGAGCAAGAAAGTGCAAAAATCTTATCTCTACTACACATTGCCCCTGATGTAGCATTGTTCCAGAGCATTATAGAATACATCTGGGAAATGGGATGGTGGTCACACACATAAACACATATCTGGAATATAATATAACAGTCTGTAAAACGGCTTCCTTTTCAAGAAAAATAGGGACAAGGCAGAATAAAAAAAAAGATAAAAGTAGCAATGTTGGCTTGGAAATAATACATTTTCTGAGTGAAAGGGGAAAATATTGAATATTAATCTTTTTGATTCCCAACATTTTATGTACCTCTATAAGATATATAATTTTTTCTAAGGTATTTGTCAAAAATTGTGTATTTGGAATCTTTGTGTGCAATTCAGTCCATTACTCATAAACAGATGATACCTTTCCTAACCCTCTCTTTGATTTATCACTTAGGTTTCAACTATTGAGTTATAGAATCTGTATTAAGTATGGTGAAATGTCTTGCCATCCCTTATATGATAATGTGTAACTATATACTCTACCTGTTTTATGTTTATTTCAAGTAAGCATGTATCTTTTCATGATTATGGAAAATTAATAATCTAAGCCATATGAAAAGTTTAACACCATTTTGGGTTTTTTTTCTCCCAACAGTTAATTGCCTGATTATAGAACTGGTTTGACCCTGTAGGGGTATAATGATTCCTGTAGAGAAATCTATATATCTGGCATAGATGAAGTATGTATTAGGCATATAAATATTACATATATCAAAGAAGAATGCAAACATATTTTGCCAATAAGGCAATAATACAGATGGGGCACATCCAAGATATTTACTTCCTGAGATGAAAGTCAATTTTGAATACCATATGATGTCCAGTTGGCAGCTGAATCATATGTCAAGCAGTGGAAATGAAATAATACCCTCTGTTGCACTTTATGGCAGGAAGCTGGATTAGAGGGTACAGAGTTGCCCATGTAGCCTAATCTTTCCAATTCCAACACTTCAGCTCTGCTTCCTTTTCCCAACTCAGACAGCCATTTTATTTTGCCTAAATGAAGAACGTGAGAATTCTAAATTATCATTTTATGTAAGAAAGAATCAGCATAGGAAGAATAAATTCTTTGTAGGTAGAAACTTCCAGATCAAATTCTTGAATCTAAAGTTAGATATATGTAAAGATAATTAGGAGAAAATGTGATACTGGTTTTAAGGTGTACTGTGGAGCTCTATCTGTTTTCCACCCACTCATAAGTGGGCACATTTGGATCTCAGGTAAACTCCCAGAGGCCATATGCAATGAAGGAAACAATCCTTTAACCATGAAAAAAGAGTCTGAAGAGAAGGAGACTGTTTTATCTGTGAAGCCTTCCCATATGAACCAGACACCCATAAAATCAGGACTGTAGCTCACGTGATGAGTCTTCATCTAAAAAGAAGAAGAAATGTAAAGGATCTATCCCTGAAATCTAGAAAACTGTTGGTAATAGAATAAGGAGTATTGAGATAAATGACAAATGGGCTAACATCCAATATTTCCTTCCTTCTAAATAAACACTTTAATACAGAATTTCTAAATATGTTGCAGCATTCTATACTACAAAGTGTGTCATAAGAAGATAAGAACATAAGAAGAGCCATGCTGGATCAGGCCAGAGGCCCATCTAGTCCAGTTTCCTGTATCTCACAGTGGCCCCACCAAATGTGTCTGGGAGCACACAAGACTAGATATCTGTCTCCTGATACCACTCCCCTGCATATTCCTATGGTTCTAATACAATTTTATTTGAGAGTTAAAATTTACTATTGTATGTAAGTTTTGTAACTGACTATGTTTGTAAAGAGTTGCAATGTAAGTACAATATGTAATTCAGCTGAGGCAAAAATAATTAGCTAATGATGTGGTGCAACTTGATTGGTTGAAAGTCAGTATATGAAGAAGTAGCTGAGAGCAAGACTTTGCCTGATGTAGGTCAGTTAACTCTGATTCAATGTCAGGCCACCCTGCTCACCTTTACCTGTTGTAATTCAGGTTATGCCTCTATGTATGTTCTGTGTTTTTTCTCTGTATGTTATGCTATGCTCTGTGTTTATATTGTTTGCCAATGAGTGCCCATTTTCTTTAATACATTAAGTTCAAGTTTTACTGATAACTTGGCAGTGCTGAGTTGTATTTCTGTGGGCTTTACAACACGGAACTCGGCTAGCGCTTAAGTATTCAGTAAAGACTCAAAAGTGTGCATATCGCAACAAAGTGCTGATGGCAATTCTACTCTGGGAAGGCAATTAAATAATCAAGACACCAAACCTGGGTTCTAGCATATTTGAGAGACTATGTGTTTGAGATATTCATTTAAGATATGTATTTATATCCCATTTCTTTCTCGAAAATGAATTTTTTTGCACATGACCGAAAAGCAAAAATGCAACCGAAATCCCAGCTCCTAAACTACAAATGACAAACAAAGCACCAGTTTGCAGTCGTGCAACATCTCCACTTTTGCCAACCCAGTGCCTATTTTCTTTAATACATCTAGGTGAAAAAAATTTTGCAGATAAAGTGCCGGGCTCTGCTGGTTGTGTCTGTGGTTTTTGCAACCCGGAACTTTAAGAGCCCTTGAGAAGGAACCAGTAAAGACTCTCGTGGCAAGTTCGTGCATATTGCAACAAAGTGCTTTGTCCTTTTTTCCCTCCCTGGGAAGGCAATTAAATAATCAAGTGCTGAGGGGTAGGTTCTAGCATATTTGAGACCCCTAAGATGTTTGAGATATTCATTTAAGATATGTATTTATATCCCATTTCTTTGTCTAACCAAATCAAGACAGTGTATGTGGTTCTCGTTCTCTTCCCCACTCAGAAGAACTTCTCAAGGTAGGTTAAGCTAGGAAAGAATGACTATCTCAATGTCATTCAGTGAATGTCATGACCCAGTAGGGGTTGGATGCTAGATTTCTCGGGGCTTAATAATCCAACACTATAAATACCTCACACACTGACACTCAAAAAGTAACATTTCCAAACTTTAGCCTTCAGTGATTTCAAACTGAAGTTCATCCCAGTCTAACCTGACAATGCTGATAAACAAACCTGCAAAGTCCTGCATACAAAGTAGAAGCTCTACTGACAAGCCATGATCCTTTCTCTGTAACAGATTATGCTTTAATATTATCTCTTTTTTTCAGTCTTGATATTGTTTAGATGTTGATTGAATACTATAGAACTCACTGAAAAGAATGAACAAGCTGCCATTTTAAAATACAAAACCAGGGAAGAAGGCTGCCAGTGCCATAATGGCCGTTACTTCACGAACCTCTCGCTGCGCAGCGAGCCGTAATTTCCGTGTGAATCAATCGCTTCAGTCCGCACGTTCCTCCTCTTTGGATTCGGCGCCACCCCGACCACGCCCCTAAACCGTGCTCCAAGCGGGGTGAGAGATTCCCCTGCCAGAGGCCGGGAAGCTTCGCATCCAAAGTCATGTGTGGCCAGTTAATATATATATTTATTTTTTTAACTTACTTTTTTCGAAATCATAGATATTTTGGTTACCTGTTCTTTTGATCTTGCCTTTTACATGGGGTTGATTGCAAGCCCCTCCGCTACTAGAGGGAACTCTGCAAGACACCCGCGCGCGCCCACCCAGAGAGCGGCGGCAGGGCACACAGGACGATGAAGCTGAGAGAAGCATCTCCCTGCCCCGCCCCCAAAAAAAAACCAACCCAGCTGCTCTGCTTCAGGAAACACGATGGCCGCCCACAAGTCCTCGGGACAAAGGGGCCTTTGAATGCAAATGACAGCGGATATTGATGCCGTGGTAATTTTTTTAAAAAATAAAAGAAAGCAGAAACCGGACGTTGCAAGTAAAAACCGAAGGGAGCACGTGAGGTAGTAAATTTGATCCTAAAATTTCGCATGGTGAGGACAGAGAAAGAGGGGTGGGGGCGAAGGGAGACCATGTGACCGGCTTCGCATTCAAAGTGAAGGCAATCACGCTGCGAAGCGAAGTACTTCATGAAGTAACGGCCAATGAAAAGACACTTTAAGGGAAGTGTTCTGCATAACAGTACACCAATTTGTATTTTAGGGCTAGGAACAGCAGGATTCATTTGTAGCTGAACAAATGTAACATGGCTAAATGGAAAAAAGCAATTTTAGAATATTCCTCCCTCCCCTTCTTCTTTTACTAATTTACTTATTTTTCCTTTTCCTTTTCCTTTTTCTTTTTTAAAATTGTCAGTACATTCGTGTTTCTACGGTTGCTTACTAAAACACACTGCTTGGTATTGTCTGCAATCTAAGAAATTCTGAGTCCCCATCATCTTAAAGTTTACTTGTGTGCTTAAGACAGGCATTAAATAGGAAAACTGGCACAGCAAAAATGCCATTGGACAAAATTACACTGAACAATATGTCCAACTAGTGTATCTCTTACAAGGACCCTCTGTGCCATCAATTTTAAAGATCTTTCCACTCTGTCAGCTCTTACTCCAACAAATGTTATGGTGTAAAGAGTTACTGGTTTAAAAAATTCTGTGCATCTGCTATGCCACTGAGACTTATCAATAAACAATCATTAAAATACGAAAGATGGAACTTACTCAGCCTTGCTACAGGGTGTTTGTTTGAATGGAAGAAGTTATACCACTTATAGAGGCATCTGATATCTGTATGAGGCATCTGATATCTGTTCCATGTTTGCATTTCTCATGCTCCCTACTATAATCTTTCTTTTATTTTGGCCAAACTCCTCTCTAGAATAACTCAGTTGTGTATGAATGGGTGGTGAGTTTGGGTCCTTACATATTGTGCTCTACACTTGCAAAACATTCAGAGTAGTAGCACACCAGCTAGATGGGTGATGGAAAAGTTAATAAATAAAGAGAAGGTGTTGGAAATGGACTGCAACCAATTCAGAAGTCAACTTCTTGGCAGGCAGCAATGACACTTTTTAACTTAGAGCAATTGGCCACAAAGATTTATACTGTTTGTATTACTCCAGCATAAAAATTCAGTTTAAGTCTGTAGTTGAAATTGTATTTTCTGCTCTATCCAATGGACAAAGCAGATTAAATTTGGGGGCATACGTGAGAGAAAGAAGCAAGTGGAGTGGTTTCATCTGAAATTAGGTCAACATTTCCCAACTTTACACCTGTTTAATTATCCTCACCCTCCATAGTGCCATTGCTCTTTGGGAATGATGCTCACACTGGCATCTTTCCTTCTGTACAGAAGCCTTGAATTTGGGTATTCAGAACTGGTCCCATTCCCCTTTGCTGCCCAAGTCAACTGGAAAGTAACCATGTCAACATCACTCATTGTTTCCAAGTACATTCATATCTGGCAACTCTCCACTTAAAAACTTTGTGTGTTCGTGTCCCCATGTCTGTGTTAGAGAACCACACACTAAGGCATACCAGAAAGAAACATTTTCAGAAGTACTTCTGTCAATGATACTTAATACATTTCTTGAAAGTAAGTTTCCTTTTATAATAGAGTTGAAATGATATGGACAGCCAAGTTCAAAAACATGTAAATTGATAATACAATGGCAGTAGCTTTTGAAAAGCACAGAGGGGTATGCCACAGAGTTTTGTTTGGATTTTAAAGGCAGATATCTATGTGTCAATTAAAATGTTGACCTTTAAGGTGCTGTTTTGCTCTGTAACATTACTTTGAAGTCAACTAAAGTCACCAGGATGCAAATTTGTCTCACTCTCATGTGCATTCTCTCTGTGTCTGTACTGCCAGATCTGAAAATGCAAACTGAGATCCAAAAATCAAACTTGTTCTTTCTCTGCCACACTCATCACATGCTGTATAAAGATTTAGAGAGGAAAGCCGTGTTAGTCTTTTCAAGAAATGCAGGCTAAAATCAAAGAAAGAAAAAAGAAAAGAAAACAAAAGACACAAAACATGTGGCACCTTAAAGACTAACTTTCATATTTTTATGTAATGTTTCGTGGACACATCGACGTTCAGACATATAGCAGCAGAATGAGGTGTATAAAGATTTATCCACCACGAAGTCAGATTATACAGTGAGTTGGAGCAATGTATCAAAGCTGCTTCTACTCTGGTTCCAAATAAAAATGGGAAAGGGTGGCATATCTCCTATTTTAAGAACAAGCGGGGGGAGGGGGGAGGGAGAGGAAGGGAAGGGAAGGGAAGGGAAGGGAAGGAAGACTGTGCCATGGTGGCTAGTCCATTAGGGCAAACATGACACGATAGCAGCTGAAGTTCAGATTATGGCCAGCCAGACAAATCTTCTCTGCCTCTTTACTAGAAGCAGAGGATCAGCGTTACACACTTATATTTTCTTCCTCCTCTATTCCTAGCCTGTGTGTGTACAGTGGTGCATAAAATGAGGGAGGGAGAAGAGGCCAATGATTGGGTTCATCCATCATTGTTGACTACGCCCTCTGTCCCACCATCCACAGTGGGCACAGGAATGATCAAGAGACAGAGAACTGTTCTAATTTTCCCCATCTGTGACTCTAGACTCAATGAGAAATCATGAGGTGTTTTACACTCTTAAAGTGACCTGGTGGCCAAACTAATGCAAAATCCATTCTCAAGAATTTTGGGAAAGTGGGAAAGAAATGGTTCATCTAGGACAGTGGTGTTGAACCTTCGGCACTCCAGATATTTTGGTCCACAATTCCCAGAATTGCCAATGACAAAGGACTGTGGGAGTTATGGTCCAAAACATCTGGAGTGCCGATGGTTCACCACCACTGATCTAGGGTTTACAATTTACTTTGTAGTTTACTTTGTTAAAAGATTTTAAGTGCCTCTCCAAAATGTAACTTTCATTGAAATACAGACTACTCAATGGAGTTCCCACAGCATGCTCCAAAAGTTAATTCCAAACCTCCCAATTATTTGTGTGTGTGACATTTTTGTTTTGCTGAAATTGTCATCTGATTGTCACAGCTATAATTTAGACCCTTCATAAATAGCAGGGTCTGGTTTATTTTTAAAGAGAAGAGTAGATTTGTTTGAAAAGGTAAGTTGAACCTGGATAAAATTAACTAAATCATTAAGAGAATAAATGAGGTGTTTAAGAACTGGAATAACTGGAGGACAAAGGATGAGCATGAATAGGTGAAAAATGGAATGTCCCTAACCCTTGAACCCAGGATGTCTCAGCAATCTATTAACAGCTGCATTGGCCAAGGATGAACAGGCCAGGTGGTAGAACACAGCTGCTGACAAATCAGCCTCTCCTCTCAAATAGGCCAATAGGGAAAGGTTAGAATAATAATATTTTCAATATTAATGGAAGAAAGGAATATATGAACCACCTAGGGGCATCATGATGAGAAGGTAAGGGCTCTATTTCCTGCTATGAAAAACCGAAATACTTCTGGAATTAAATCAATAACTCTTACTCATATGAAGTTTCACTACAATAAACAACCACATATAGTCCTCTGTGCAGCCTTTATTTGAATCTCTTCTATAACTCACCACGTGAGATTCCCATAATCAGTGAAGCAAAAAGTACCCAACTGTGTGACTTCCCTCCAGTGTCAAATTGCAACTATATTAAGTCATCATCTGGGTTCATTAGCAACTAAGACATCCACATCTCATTCCCTCAGTGCATAATTTTTTCACTTAAACTAACAATACTGGTGCCGTTGATTGTCTCCTAGCTGTCTTTATTTGCCACTGCTCAACAGATGCATAATGAGCAAAGAAAGATCAGCTTGAAGCTCTTGATGAATAGCTACACAGAGCAGCTTTACAGCATAGGCCCAAGTACACCAGAATCACTAATCAGAAACTATTATTTGGAAGGTTCAAACTGTCATTCTTTAATATAGCATGTCTCATAAGAACAGGATCAGTCCACTGAAAAAAAGATAAGGGACTGTGGCCACAGAGAAGGAGTTAAAAGGATGGTAACTGACAGCTGTCACCACTTCTTCTAGCAGGGAGTTCCACAGACCAGTGATCTTCTGGGTGAAAAAGATCTAGCACACAAAGGTTTCATGGAGTGCCCCCTAGTTCTAGTATTGTGTGATAGGGAAACCGTTTTTCCTTATCTACTTTTGTCCACACCATGTATGATTTTATAAACATCAATCAGGTCACCTCTTAGATGCCGTTATTCAAGAGTGAAGAGGTCCAGCCATTGCAGCCTCAGATGTTAAGGAAGGTGTTCCAGTCCCCTAATCATTCTGGTTGCCCTCCTCTGCACTTTTCCCATTTCCATAATATCTTTCTGGAGGCATGGTGACCAGAACTGTACACCATACTCCAGATGGGGCCTCATCATAGATTTATAAAAAGGCAAAATGACACTTGCTCACTTATTTTCTACACCCTTCCTAATGATCCCTAGTATTGAGTTTGCTTTTTTCACCTTCATTGAGCTGTCCACCAGGACACCAAGGTCCCATTCCTGGTTTGTTGCAGAGAGTTCAGACCCCATCGGTCTATAAATGTAATTGGGTTTTTGCCCCAACGTGCATCACTCTGCAGTTACTAATGTTGAAGCTCATTTGCCACTGGTTTGCCCACTCCCCCAGTATCAAGACATCCCTCTGGGGCTCCTCACAATCTCTCTCAGTTTTTACTACCCTGTATAATTTAGTGTCATCGGTAAATTTGGCTAACTTGCTATTGACTCCTACTTCTAGATCACTTGTGAAGAGGTTGAAAAGCAGGGCCCCCACTACTGAACCTTGGGAGATCCCACTCTTTACCTCCCTCCACTTGGAGAAGTGTCCATTTAGTGCTACCCTCTGTTTCCTGTCCCTTTGCCAGTTGCTGATCCAGGACAAGACCTGTCCCTTGATTCCATGACTGGCAAGTTTATTCAAGATCCTTTAATGCAGGATCTTGTCAAAAGCCTTCTGAAAGTCCAGATAAACAATGTCAACTATATCTTCCTTATCCACATGCTCGTTGACACTCAAAAAATTCAAACAGATTAGTGAGGCCTGATTTGCCCTTGCAAAAGCCATGTTGGCTCTCCTTCAGTAGTGCTTTCTATGTGCCTAATCAATTTTATCTTTTAGGATAGTTTCCATCATTTTACCTGGGACACATGTCAAACTGACCAGTCAGCAATTTCCTGGATCACATCTCGATCCTATTTTTATTTTTTTATTTTTTGGAGCTTGGTGTTCCATTCACTACCTTTCATTCATCAGGCACAAAGCCTTATTTGAAGGAAAGATTATACTGTATATTTTGGCTAGGACATCAGCAATTTCATCTTTAAGATTCCTTGAGAACATGTGGATGGATGCCATCTGTTCCTGGTGATTTGTTAGAATTTAGTTTAACTAGACATGGAAGAACCTCCTCCCTGGTTATTTATATCTGGCTTAATTTTTCAGTTTCCCTCCCTACAAAGATAAGCTGTGGTCTCTGTCTTCTTCAGTGAATACTGAAGCAAAGAATTCATTGAGTCTCTCTGCAATCTCTGTTTCCATTTTAACAATCCCTTGCCTTCCATTGTTGTCTAATGGTCCAATGGCCTAGTTGGGTTCTTACTTCTAATGTACTTAAAGAAACCTTTGTTATTTATTTGAGAGTTTTTAGGTATATGCTCCTCAAGGTCTTGCTTTCCTTTCCTGGATGTTGCCTTGCATTTGTTCTGCCAGAATTTATGTTTCTGCCTGTTGTCTTCCATCTTCTAAATGACCTTTTCTTGCTTTTGATCACTTCCTGAACAGCTCCTGTAAGCCACATCGGAGTTTTCTTGGACCTGTCAGTGAACAGCCTCCATGACTCTTGGAGTGTTTGGACTCTCTCAATTTCCCCCAGCTTCTTTTTTACTAGTCCACTATTGGATCAATCACATTAACGTTTTGCACCAGATCCTGTGTATTACTCAGGATCAAGTCAAGGATTCTTGTACCCTTAGTTGGCTCCTCAACCATCTGTTCCAGGGAGCAATCATTTACTGTAGCATATCTAGGAACTTTCTCTCCTTATCATGTGTTGAACAACAGTTCACCCAATCTGTGTGAGGGTAACTGAAATCCCCTGTTATAATTAAGCTTCCCTTCTTGGATGCCTCCTTTACAGCCAGTCCCCTTCAGTGGCTTGGGTAGGAAGCTGATAACATCTGCCTTCTGTTAGACCATTCTTGTGGCCTGATACTCTTATCCACAGAATTTCTAATGGTGACTCTAAATCACCTAGATATTCCAATTTGAATGATTTTACCTCTTCTTTGACATACAAGGCTACACAACCTCCAGTTTTCCCCTTCCTGTCCCTCTTGTACAGTTTGTAGCCTGAGATAACTGTATCCCATTGGTTTGTCAAGATATGGTTATCATATATTTAACAGAATGTGTACAAGGTTTGGAGGCAGTTAGATTCTGCAGTGTCATGATGTTAAACATGAGAGACATCTGTCAGGTGGAACTGATTGTAACATCATGATTTGTTCTCATTCTGTATTGAGTGCTGAATAAGTTAAAAGGAATGCCTCTGTTTGTCTGTTTGCTATATTGATTGTTATTATGCTGTGTATATTTTGAGGCATTCATTGTCATTGTCTTTCTGATAGACTAACTCTGCAAAAACAGACAATACTGGACTACCCCAAGTATATATTATTATTATAATCACATCTTGGCATTTTTCTTCTACACTATCAGAGACAATAACTTTAAAGTTTCCTATTTATGTCTGCTTATGATATTTTCAGAATAATTTATTCAGAGTACTATTCATAAACTCAGCATCAGACCACTTGTACCCATACTGTAAATACCAACTGTTCTTAAAGTCTTGTGTAAGTGTACAGAGAATGGCACACAAAGTTCCAGGAGGTTGTGGAGTGGGCAGAACATTCTAAAATGATCAGGGGTACTGAAATGATATGTCAAATTTAATCTGAGTGAAATTTTCACAAGAAACAAGAAATATGAAATCTGCCAAATTCCAAGTACTCTATCGAGAAAAAAAGTAATAAATAAAGATGGGCACAAAATGATTTTTTTTTGTTTCATTAGTTGTTATTCGTTTTGTTAGGTAATGAAACAAATAATGACCCTAGGGGCAAATTCAACATAATCTGAACTGAACCGATAAAATTTGGTTCAGTTAGGGTTGTTTCGTTAATGGGAGGTGGAGATGTCTCCTACCTGGTGCTGGTCCGAGGTCCAGGCTGGTCTTCTTGGGCCTGGCTTCTGCCATGGCGACCAGGGGAAAATAAGCAGATGGCTGTGCTACAGTTATAACAGGGCCATATAGTTGGCACAGTAAAAAAAAAGGAGCACTGACCAGTGTCCAAGAGTGTCCTGGTCAGCACACTAATAATAATAATAATAATAATAATAATAATAAATAATAATAATAATAATAATAATAATAATAATAATAATAACCAGCGCCGACCGGGCCTCAGGGGCCACACGGTCGGCACTAAAAGGGGAAGAAAAGCTCCGTGCTACAGCTGTAGTGGAGGGCCTGAACCCAAAAGGGGGGGAACTAAAATAAAATAAAAATAAAAATAGATTTTAAAAGGGGGGAGCGCCGACCGGGCCCAAAGGGTGGCCTGGTCGGCACCCTAAAATTAAAAAAAAAAAATAAAACAACTGTGCCGACTGGGCCCCAGGGGCAGCACGGTTGGCACTTAAAAAAAAAAAAGGCCCATGCTACACCAGAACCCAGAAGTAGAATAATAAAATAAATATAAAATAATATAAAAATAAAATCGGCTTCAGGAGCCGACCTCCCCTTTCCTGTCACGCGGCTTGGCCATCGCCAAAGTGCTGTCGGGCAGCGGCAGCTGCTGGGGTTGGCCCTCGGCCAGCCCAGATATGGCAGATGCGACAGTCCCCAAGCAGGAGAGTGCCCGTCCTCCAGCGGCGGGAAGCCGCGAGGCAGAAAGGGGAGGTGGCCATGCTGCTCCAGTGCCGGCATCGGGTCCTGAAGAAGGAGCCTCTCGGACATAAGAACATAAGAACATAAGAAGAGTCATGCTGGATCAGGCCAAAGGTCCATCTAGTCCAGCTTCCTGTATCTCACAGTGGCCCAACCAGATGCATCTGGGAGCGCATGAGACTAGATATCTGCCTCCTGATTCCACTCCCCTGCATCTGGTCCTTGAGGTACCCCGGTTTTAAGCTTGGAGTTGATACATCTCCCTCATGGTTTGTAACCTGTGATGGACTTTTCCTCCAGGAATCTGTCCAATCCCCTTTTGAAGGCGTCCAGGCCAGATGCCATCACCACATCCTGTGGCAGGGAGTTCCACAGACTAACAACGCGCTGGGTGAAAAAATATTTTCTTTTGTCTGTTCTTACTCTCCCAGCCCTCAATTTTAGAGGATGTCCCCTAGTTCTGGTATTTTGTGAGAGGAAGAAGAGCTTCCCTCTATCCACTTTACTCACGCCCTGCATTATTTTGTACATCTCAATCATATTCCCCCTCAGGCACCTTTTTTCCAGACTAAAGAGCCCCAAATATTTTAGCCTTTCCTCATAAGGGAGGTGCCCCAGCCCAGTAATCATTTTAGTCGCTCTCATCTGCACCTTTTCCAGTTCCACTATGTCTTTTTTGAGATGTGAAGACCAGAATTGTACACAATACTCCAGGTGGGGCCTTACTACCATTTTGTATATTGGCATTATAATGTTGGCTGTTTTATTTTAAATCCCCTTTTTATAATCCCTAGCATGGAATTGGCTTTCTTCACCGCTGCCACACATTGGGTAGACACCTTCATGGAGCTGTCCACCAACACACCAAGATATCTTTCCTGATCCCTCATAGATAGCTCAGAGCCCATGAGTTGATAGATAAAGTTTGGATTATTTGCCCCAATATGCATTACTTTACATTTGGCTATATTGAAACACATTTGCCATTTGGCAGCCCATTCCCCCAGTTTGGAGAGATCCTTCTGGAGCTCTTCACAATCTTCTCTGGTTTTTACTGCACAGAAAAGTTTTGTGTCATCTGCAAACTTCACCACCTCACATTTTCGGCACCCAGTTCTCCTCCCATGCCCTCAAATACTAATGGCTTTTGGCCAAAGCTGGCCGATTCCTCCTCAATGGACCCCCTGTGTAGGACTTCAGCATCATCCTTAAGGTAAGGGGGGGAACAGCCTGGAATTAAAAATAAAAAATAAAAATAAAATAGTGGGGGGCTTGGAAAAAAGAGGTGCTGGCCCCATGCCAGTGCCTCAAAAAGCCCCTGCTGCAGGGGCCAGGATCCACCGCCGCCACCACCCAGCCGCCACAGCTGCCACCACCACCGCTGCCTGTAACAACCTGAGCCAGTTCGGGTTCATAATGAATTTTTTTTTATTTGTCTGAACCCGAACCCGAACCAAACCAAGGGTGGACCTGAACCAGACAAATCCGAACCATCTCTAGCCCTCAGCACATCCGATCTTGCCTGATTTCAGAAGCTAAGCAGGGCTGGCCCTGGTTAGTACTTGGATGGGTGACCACCAGGGAATACCAGGTGCTGTAGGTGCCTGGAGTAGGAACTGGCAAACCACTCCAGTATTCCTTCCAAGAAAACCCTGTGGACATTGGGTCACAAAGAGTCGGCCACGACTGTAATGGCAACACACACACACACACACACATACACAGACACACACACACACTAGTAACAAACTATAATCCTAATCTGAAGCAAAATAAAGGTTCAAAGACAAAACAGAATCTAGCAGAATAACATCAAAAGCTGAAATTACAGTTCAAGAGGCGCTCTTAGATCAAACATCCATGGTAGAGATGGGCACTAATTGAAAAAATGACATTTTTGTTTTTTGTTTTTCGTTGTGGGTCCCATTTTGATTTGTTTTCATTTTTCATGATTTTGTTTGAAAAAATTCATTTCATTGGTTTGTTTATTCATTTTTCATTTTTACCCACTTTTTGCATAATTTAAAGCATTTCCGCGCGAGGGCGTCCCCCAACGCCCCAGACCAGAGGGAAAGCACTAAAAAAATTGATGCTAGCAGAGACACAAGGCATTTATACATGACCCCTAAGCTCCGCCGCAAATGGCTGCAAGGTCCGGACCTTAAAAATGTTTACCCACCAGCTCCGGACTTTGCAGACAATTAAGTGCGACCCCGCCCACTTTAGCGTGACCAAACAGCAGTTTTCTTGTACCTGGTCTTTGATGGTGACAAATATTTGATCCGGTGTAAGGATAGTGAGTGCGGGGCTCTCCTGGCTTCTGTTTGTTCTTTTTTTGCGCCCCGCCCCTTTAAGAGATCTGAATGTTGCCCAGAACAAAACGGAGGTAAACCAGCAGTCTTTTCTTTCTTTTTTCTCCCTCCCTCAGGCAGCCAGCAACCAGGAAGTGCGGAGGCGGGTGGGGACAGAGGAAGACAGAGGAAGAGCGATGAACCCCTAAGATCTCTGGTCCGAATTTAAGTGGCCAGAGGATCTTAGGGGTTGTGTAAAAAGGCCCACAGTATAGACTAGGTACGCAGGGAGGCTGCAAAGCAACAGCAGGCCTTGCCCAGGGCGCAAGGCAGCCGCAGAGTGACTGCACTGCTTAGCAGTGGAGGGTACTCACTGAGAGGTACGCACGCACACAGGGAGGCTGCAAGACTGAAGCTAGATAGAAACCTCTTCTTTCTCTCCTCTAAGATCCAGGCTGCAGCTGGCAAGAACACAGAGACACACACTTGCCTGGCTGGCCTGAAGTGAAACAGCAATCCCACCCTAACTCCCACCGCAGACTGCAAGGAGGACAGGGGCTGCCAGAGCTTTTTATGCCCTCTGTGGCTACCAGACCTGCCCAATCTGCAACCTGGGCATGCTATTAGTTGAAGTTGTCCAAGAATTTACATGATCCCATCACATGGCTTGCATCCATTTTGTGGCTGGCGTCCATTTTGTATCATCCTTAAAGGGAAAAGAAAAATACATCACGATGGGAGAAAGACAAAAACAGATATTTTAAGGACCCCAACCACTCGGTAGGTATTATCAGGCAGAATAAATAATTATTGCTGCATTTTTACGGATGTCCAGGGTGCTTTAATACCCAAGAAATCAATATTAGGCATCTGACAGCCATTTTGGGTCGATGTCCCCTAACTCCCCTTAAAGGAAAAAAATACAGGAATCTGAGAAAAGACATAAAATGCATGGTTTAAGGACCCCCCCGGTAGGTATTATCAGGCAGAATAAATAATTATCGTTGGGTTTTTACAGATATTCAGGGCGTTTTTTTACATTTAAAACAGCTCATTTCATCGTGCGTTGCCATTAACGAAAACGAAACATAATGAACCTAGTTTTCTTAGTTCTGTTCGGTTTGTTCCAATTTCATCACCAGGTTCATTATTCATTTCATTACGTAACAAAACGAATAACGAATAACGGAACAAAAGAATCATTTAGTGCCCTTCTCTAATCCATGGCACGCTCCCCATATGAATTGCTTCATTATTTCCAAATTAAAACTTGTTTTGCCAATGCATCAAGGCATAGATAAGGACAAATAGAACCAGGGCTGCTCAGAAAGAAAATAATGCTTCTTTTGTTTTGTTTTGTTTTGTTTTGTTTTGTTTTCCAAAAGATTGTTACAAAAGTATTATTTGGTGGATGGGGCAGAGCTCACTAATACTGTAAGACATGTGTAGAAGGGCCTAGACGTAGCTTTTAAAAATGATGTCCTTCTTATAACTAATTTCTTTTTTTTAAGTAACTAAGGCATAAAAAATTAGCTGTATGACAAGAGTAAGTTCTTTTGCTCCTTTTATTTATTTTTTATTTGTGGTTCTCATTCCTTGCATGGCTTTCATACCGTGGGCCAGCAGACTTTAGTATCCTGTTTCTCATTCTATTTCATGTTTGAATAATGAGAAAGTAAAACATAGCTTTGGAAAAAATTGTGGATTATAATAGCAAACAATATTTGGAGCTCTGAAGTGCAACTATCTAGTTTTTGAAAGTAAAATTTAAAAGTAGCTTGATTTTTGAAAAGTAACTTTCCAAACGCTCTCCCAGAGCCAGCTGCAGACATTACTAGATAGGACTTTAGGTGCCTGGCTGACATGCGAGAGCAACTGACAGCCCCAATATATAGCGCTGAGCTAGAAGACCAGTGATCTGACTCGCTGTAAAGCAGCTCCCTGTGGTCTTGCTATAGGTAACTTTTGTGTCTGGGAAGTCAGACATGTTGACACATAAAGAGACACAGACATTAGCCCATGTGAACAGTGTCATAGAATCACAGCTGAAATAGTAATAGGTACAACTCGTACTTCAACCTTTGCATAACGACACATCATAGAGGATGGGCATAATATTTGCCCAGCTTCAACTAATTTCCATGAAATACCCACAAAAAAACCCCTTGGGCCTTTATGGCCTACAACCATGCATTGTTTCTCAGATTTCTCAGGGCTGGGCGAATTCCAAGCAATTCAGGCAGCGCACATGGCCAAATTACCAGTACCAGGCATCCTCACAACCAGGAACAATCCACTTACACTGTTAGATCATAATAGCTCTCCAGCTCTTGTTGGAGCAAATTACAGTAGAACCTTTCCAAAGCACTAAAGTCAGCCCGGCCAGTATTTGACAGCAACAAACCAAAATCCATTCATCTGGCAACATTCCAGAAAATAAAAGCAATCAATCAATGTTCTCACAGCTAGGATTCAATCAAAATGGACTGACCTGATAATGCTGAAGCTTTGAGGGAACTCATAATCAGCAGAACACAGAACAGGTGTTGGCATTTAAGCAATAGCACAAATATTACAAAAGGAGAGTGAGAGTGAGAGGATCAAACATGAAAGTCTACATTGGCTAGTATGATCCTAACATTGAAAATAAATACAGCACTTACTTCTGAACAGGATCTATATTGTGAAAACTGATTTTCACATATACTCAAAACCCTTTAGCCTTAAGGGAGATTGGAAACATTAGCCATTCTGAAGAGATAAGACATCTTGCCAAGTGATTTACATGATGTGTCATTTTAATCTATCATGTCTTAGCTCCATAAATACTTGGTCAGTATTTATAGAATACTGTACGAGTAAATATGTACTAAGAAATAAGTACAGAAAGGTAAGCTCATGAGAGCAAATAACCAGCAAGAAGCACAAAAAAATGCAGTTGAAGTTTCAAAAGGAAAATGAGACACTCAAAGACAAAGACAAACAGGGTCAACTTTACGCATGGGCAAGCTAGAAGTTGTTTGTGACATCAACTGATGGAGCTCCAAATTGAGTTGCTGCTTGCCCAAAGTCTACTTAGACAACTTTCTTTGTTTGTTTGTATTGTTCACTTGTGATAGATCTGTTCTGTTGTACAGCACACTGCCACTACATTCTTTTTCCTGTTGGTTGTTGTGGAGAAAATAGTAAAACAAGTATGAATATTCATGAGTCTGTTTTGAATAGCTAATCACCAAGCTGGTGGGAGTGGTTAAAACTGTTATGTATTGGAATTAGAGATGGGCACGACTCAAAAAAATGGTTTTTCGTTTGTCATTTGGTCGTTTAGGGGTCCGTTTTGGTTTGTTTTCATTTTTGTGACATTTTTTGCAAAAAAAAATCATTTTCGTTTCGTTAGGTAATGAAACGAAAAAACAAAAATGAAAATGAAAAATTGCTGTTTCATTAGCATTCTTTTTAGTTCAATGCATCTGCTGCAACAAAAACGAAAAACACGGCAAATTTGGTCACTTCGTTTTCATTTTCATTTTGTTTTTAAAAAATTCATTTCATTTTTGTTGTGTAATGAAACGAAAAAATGAAAATGAAAACAAAAAATCGCTCGTTTCATGCCCATCTCTAATTGGAATCTAATGGGTGATGAGCAGTTCAGTTAGAGCTGAGAGGAGTTCATTTAAGAGAGCTGAGTGTCAATTAGATTGTCAGTTTCTCAGGTGGGAGATCCTGCCACTGAAAAGGGTCTGGTTTATAAAGGAAACACATTATTATAAGATTTCATGTATGCAATACAATAACATCAGCTAAAACGATCATAATTCTGATCATCTAATTGTAACCTAATAAACGTTTCATGCTTTGTTTTAAAACTATATAACCTGGTGTGACTGTCTCTCAAATACATACAAGTGTCCAGTTATTCTGGTGGTGGCAGTGAGTGAAAACCCAGTGTGTCTAAGGTGCACATCACAATTGTATTCTAGTTATGTGGTTTTACATGCTGTAAAATGCCCAGAGTGGCCTTCAGCCAGATGGGTGGTATGAAAATGAATGAATGAGAGAGTTCTAGGGCCTTGGCTTCTATTGCTAACTAGCACAGTGGATGAGCAATCAAAGTTTTGGGTAATGTTTCTCTCCCTCGGAGTATTATTCTTGATGGGCAGCCCTTTCTTGGAGATCTGCATACACCCCATGACAAAAACTTCATTTGGGGTCCTAGAGGTGGAGCAGGAGTACTTTGAAAGCAGAAGAGCCCAAACAAGGTAGCTCTGTCTGGGCCCTTTTTGTTGACTAGAGGAAGGCCTGGAGGTAAACAGAGTTTGTCATACTTCATTTTGCAGCCCTCCACATGCCATGGAAGGGCTGTGAAGCTGAGCTTGGTGAGAGGAAATGGAGAAATTTTCCTAGGGTTCCCAAAAAGCGAGGAATTCCTCTGCCCACCCTTGGCGTTTATCATGACCCAACTATATCGTTCACCTGAACTCTAGTCATTTAATCTTGCAGTGAAACAATAAGAGTATAAAATGATGCTAAAATGCAAAATGTAATTGAGTTGTAATGGGACGTCTTCCTGGCTACAGTGAAGTCTATATTATACATTGTGTTGAACTTAACAGATGGTAATGTGAAGCTGAAGTGATCCTTTAAAGCACTGCTATGCATTAAGTATGCTAAAGAACAGTGTGAGTGAATAATTCTTGCTCCTCTGGTCAAATTTAACTGCCCACAAAAATGTATCTTTGCGAGGCTGGAAAGAGTCAACTCATTAGTCAGATGTGCAGCAGAATTATAAGAGAGTATATCAATCACAATAAAGCAGAATCATCTTTTATGTCTGAATTTAAAAATGCTATAGGCTTATGGTTAGTCTGGGCTGAGCAACCAGCATTACATAATTTTTGTAGGGCAAGAAGGGACAGGAAAAGAATTAAGGAAAGATTTGATAATAAAGAATGCAGCCTATTTTTGTAACAGAAATGACTAGTTAAACATTGTCGGAGAAAATGTTTATGGAATGAGTGAGTCAGTTGTTCAATCAGAAAACTGATGCTCGAACCTCTGTAGGGGTCCTACAGAACTTTCTAGACCTCCCAACAAAAAGTCAAAATCCTGCATTAATCACAGGTGGCATTTATAAAGGTTAAAGGTTAATTCCAGAATTAAGCTAAATAATCTCTGATATTCAAATTTATATTTGTCTGAGTATTGCAGCATAAGCCTTTTCATTGCTGCAATAATTCTAGGCAACATCAATTTGTTTAACTCTGCAGGCTTTATTTATCTGCTGCTTTCTATGTTCCATTTGCACAAAATACCTCAAAGCTGCTAGAAAATACAAATGCCTTACAGCTATAAAGAAAACTGTAGGCACATATACTTAAACAGAAATAAAAAAAATCTTACAACTATGAAAAATTGCAGACATTCAAATACAAATCTAGGCAGAATAAAAATCATGTAAAAATAAAATAGCTTATAGCCTAAAAGGCACATTTTAAAGTCAAAAGACAGAGAATATATCTCTGAGTAAAAGCATTATAAATTTCAGTAACCTTTAGCTTTACTCAGAAAGCATGGAAAAACATCAAAGTAGTTAAAAGCAAAAATATGTTAAGAAAATAACTCTTAGTCTTTAAAGATATTATTAAAATGCACAGGAAAAATAAGCTGTTGATCAGAAAAACCAATTAAAGTCTATGGAGGAAAATTCATGTTGTCCGTAATTGTATGTAAAACAACGTCATCGCACCATGATCTTGTTCTCAGGATTAAGAGGAAAACAGTCAATTGTTTTGAAAACAACTATAATTATTGTAAACTATTTCCCAAGCTGTACTTTAAAATATACTTTCATTTTCAGGGAAACATTTTCTGCATTCCCATAATTTTAAATGTTAACAAATCAGTAATTACCTCCAAGAATTTCCAAATAAAATGCCACTATAAATGATTTTCCCCTTCTTTTCATTCCTTTTTCATTTTTATTTATTAGGTTTTTTTAATTGTTTATGGCAATTAAGTACAGAGCAAGATAGGTATAAAGAGGTATGAAGCCAAGCTGTAAGGAAAAAGTACTAGAGAAAGCCAAAAGGTCACTGCCAGAATATCTGAGAATGAAGCCCTGTGGGAATGAGTTTAGAATCTGAAGGACTCAAAAGAACTCCAATGCAATTCCTGCCTCATAACTCCCTTCTAAGAGTGAAATCAAGCACATCTGGCCTCCTGCTTGATTTCACACAAAGATTCTCCAAAGTGACCTTCAACTTTTTGAACATATTTATGAACTTTAACTCAGCCAATAAAAATAGAAAAATAGAAGCATTTGAAATGCAGATTCATCATCAGAACAGAAGAGTCATGCTAGATCAGGCCGAAGGCCCATCTAGTCCAGCTTCCTGTATCTCACAGTGGCCCCACCAGATGCATTTGGGAGCATACAAGATTAGATCTCTGTCTCCTGATACCACTCCCCTGCATCTGGCCCTTGAAGTACCCTGGTTTTAAGCCTGGAGATTACACATCTCCATCATGGTTTGTAACCTGTAATGGACGTTTCCTCCAGGAATCTGCCCAATCCCCTTTTGAAGGCATCCAGGCCAGATGCCATCACCACATCCTGTGGCAGGGAGTTCCACAGACTAACAACACACTGGGTAAAAAAAATATTTTCTTTTGTCTGTTCTCACTCTCCCAACCCTCAATCTGAGTTCTGGTATTTTGTGAGAGGGGGAAGAGCATCCCTCTGTCCACACGAGGCTAAGAACATCTTGGATTTAGGTGACCAGCATAAAGCAAATGAATAAAGGCCAAGGAGTCATAAAACTCCTAAAATGTAGAAAGCTAAAAGCTAGATTATATAGATTACTAGAGATGGGCACGACCAGGAAAAATGACGTTTCGAGTTGTCGTGTGTCGGAGCCGGCCCGTTTCGGCTCATTTCCGTTTGTCGCGAAATTTTTCAAAAATTTGTCGTTTTGTTTGTCGTTTGTCGTTAGTACTGGTTTAGGGGGGGTAGGGTAGCAGGCTCCTGGAGGCACCTCTCTGGGGTAGATGCCTCCTCTGGCCCCCTACAAAGGGAAAAGGAAGGGTACATGACCATGTAGCCATTGCGTACCAAGTGGCACTGGCAGAGGCACCTCTCTTTTGGGTGCTTCTAGCTCACCAAGAAGGACAGCATACTGGCGTACAGGTTTGGAGTTTTTTGGAACTTTGGACTGTGAGCGAGGTGAGAGAAGAATGCCTCTGCTGGGCGCCCTCTGACTCACTAAGAAGGACAGTGTACTTGCGTGTAGTGCAATGCGAGTACAGATCTGGCTTAGGGTTGGGGTTAGGGCAAGGGCTAGGCTTAGGGTTATTACGGGTAAGGTTAGGGTGAGTTAGTGGGCTGCACCTCTGGGTGCCTCTGACCCACTAAGAAGGACAGTGTAGTGGCGTATGGGTTAGGGTTAGGGTCAGGGTTAGGGCTAGGGCTAGGGTTATAGTGGGCTTTTTATGCCCGACTGGCACATCCCAGAAGTCTCAGTCAAAACCTGGCCAAGTGGCCATGCGATTGGTGGAATGGCTCCAAAAATTTGCATGGTCCCATCCCATGGCCAGCCCATCATTGCGCAGGTGTAAAAAAATAAAAATAAAATAAAATAAAATAAAATCAATGGAGAAGTTTTATTGCTAGAAAAACCCACTGCTGCTACTGTAAAAATTCAAGCATTTAAAATAGCTAATTTTTGCATGTTTCTGTGGTGCTTTGGTGGGTTTTTGGACCACTATTTAAAAAAAAATATTGCGGTTGCCATTTTGGATCCCCCCGCACCGCATGGCAAATGGAGACGATGAGACTGATGCTCCCCCCGCCTGGTACCAGGTCCAGCAGCCCAGGACAGGAGAGGGGGGGAGGCCGGGGACCCCCCCCCCAGAAACCACCCCTCTGGTAGGTGCCCTCAGACAGGCATATTTTCGCCTGCTTTTTTGGCCAGAAGTCGGGATTTTTTTTATTTTTAAAACTTTTTTTCTGTGCCGCTTGGCATCACGCGATCGCTGCACGATGCCATGAACGACAACGAAAAATCAGACTCAATTTATCGTTTATCGGTTCGAGTTCGAGTTCTGACAGCTTAATTGTTGTTTCCGTTTCCGTTGCATAACGGAAACGAGGAACGAAAACGGAAATGAGAATTTCACCAAGTCGTGCCCATGTCTATAGATTAAATAACTAATGTAATGTGAAACGAAAAGTACAGATTGTTACAGGTGATCTTTCAAGGTTAGATACATAAGGAATATGTACATATAAGAGAAAAACTTACAGAACCCAAAACCTTGCAGAGTAAGATGAGTCTAGCCATAATAGGGTTCATCCACTAACAGAACAGGAACGAAAAGTAAATTCTATGAGTATCTGGGCCTTTTAACAATGCTTTAAATCATTCATCAGGCTCACCCATGGGATGATTTGCAGAGAGTTTTCATCAGATTAGATAGAATTCCAAAAACAGCCATTTGATTGAGCTGTCAAATTCCCTGATATCTTGACACCTACACATCTCAGATCTTAACAAGTAGCAACAAAGCACAGAGTAGCTCCCAGCAACATAAATTATGGAATTCCACGGTATTCTAGTCTTAGGATATATTGACTAGGAGGACAAGTACTGTATCTAAAAGTTCCCATTTCTGCTGCATTCAGTTATTTAAAACTAAAGGTTTTCTCCTGTCCTTGATTTCTGAATTCTTTTTAAAAATATTAACTAAATTCTTCCTATATAAGCTGAAATGAAATCTTTTTGCACCTTCTATATTCAATAGGAACAGCTATTGTTGAAACAGGGGGACCTAGTTGTATCAATTGGTCACATATGCTACTGATGAGATAAATGTACATTTCCTGTAACACTCCATGCACCTGATCCAGTGGGCATCTATGTATCTGATAAGGTGGGCCAAATAAAACCAGTTGGCCTTTAGGGTTTTTGGGGGAAGAGATATTAAACTCCAAAGGAGGTGGGGGTACTTAATGGAATGAGTGTATTTGGCACACTTTACCATAGAGAGGGGGAAGTTGTTAATTAACCCTAGAATTGATAAAGTGTGCCGTACACATTCCTTCTATTAAGCACCCCACCTCCTTTGGAGCTTAATATCTAACTTTTCCAAATTTCAAAAGGTCCACTAAAAATGCTTGGGGAAGCGAAGCCCACCATTCACTTGCCTGGCACCAGTAATTTTCCATTGATTTTTTTAAAAATAAATAAATGTGTTGTTGTTTTTTTAAAAAAAAATCAATGGAAAGTTACTGATCTCAGGCATGCAACTGGCAAGTTTCACTTCCCCAAGCGATTTTAGTGGGCCTTTTGAAATTTGGAAAAGTTAGGGTTTCTAGGGGCTTGGATATTTAGCTCCAAAAGATGTGGAGGGTGCTTAAGGGAAGGAGTGTGTCCAGCGTGCTTTAGAATGTCTTCTTTTATTTTAAAAAAACATGAAAGAAAATGGAGAATGTGGAACACACACACACCACACACACACGTGTGTGTCTGGCAACTAGCGCTTATCATCCTTCACCATTGGCTCTATTACATATTACTGATGTGAGCTACAGCCCACCAACATCTGGAGAGCCACATGTTCCCATTCTTCAGTGTAAGAATATGTGGCAACAAGAAGTTGAATTAATATATTATTGCCAGCTTGTCATACCTGAAAAAGAGATACTAAACAACCCACAAAATCATTTAACTCCACTTCAGTCAAAACATATTTTAGGGTTTTAAGTTGTAAAGCTCAGAAGCAAGAAATAACCTGAATTCCCAGATCAGCTAAATACTTACTAAAGCTCAGGAATATTTAAAGGCTGTAGCCCAGTACACATCTCAATAAAACTTAATGGAGGAGTTCTCGAGAGTGCTTTCAAGCGTTCCTTCAAAGAGTGTTTGGGGATTTTGTTGGGGTGGGGGGGAGGTTCATGTGGAGCCTGTCCCTTCTGTTTATTTTAGTGTCTGTGCTTGACTGAGACATGCTGAATGAGCAGCAGGAAACCATGGGCTTTCCACTGGGAATAACCTCTTGTATTTTTCGAAACGGTGTTCTTCACGCACGACCTGCAGGAGGTCATTTCTTGGAGTAAATGGACAAATCAGTTTTATAGCTCATTTGTTCCATAACCTTCCAACTCAAACTGCCTAGTGGTGATGAGTGCAAAATGGGGGTATACGACCACTGTTATGTGAGGCCATCAATCTCTTGGATGCTGCAAACTGGTAGTTCTACTTCAGGAATGAAGGTACTGACTTTGAGAGTCACATTGTGCAGCAGTCCTTTCTCTGTGGTGATAAGCCAGATGACTGAATATTAGCACTGAATAAGACCTACTTTTTCAATTCTCCATTCCTTACCACTGAGTGTAATAATATCTTCAGGTCTTCAGAATATTCAAATATACAACACGCCATTGTATTGATTCTGATCTATATGCACTTAATCAAGTGACAAACTCAGGAAATCAGTTTTCATTTCTCCTTTACTTCCCACCCCCGGCCCAAACTCCTTTTCTTTCCAGATATGAATATGTTGGACATTTGGGTCAGTGTTTCAAATGAAATTTGCAAAATTAACTCATTCAATCAACACATTAAGTGGTATTAATATAGCTACTCCCACTATACAGACCACCATGCTCTGGGTAGGTAGGTAGGTAGGTAGGTAGGTAGGTAGGTAGGTAGGTAGGTAGGTAGGTAGGTAGGTAGGTAGGTAGGTAGGTAGGTAGGTAGAATGATGAGGCAGTCAAGCCTTGTCCACTGATGTGTAAATCCATCAGTTTCAGTCTTCCACATTCCAGTTCTTTGAATCTCAACTTCTTTCCATTAAAAACAAAAACTGTATTGATTTCAGTTTTTTTTAAAAAAACCCTCCAAATAAACAAACTAAAGTAAAATCCTCATCTATACCTCATCAGAATTAATGGATGGGAATACAGAGCTTTTCTGGAAGATGAGTCATGGCAACTGGACTTCTTTTCTTGAGAGATTGAAACGTTTTGCTGCTCATCCAAAGAGCTTCATCAATGCAGAATTTTCTTCCGTAATGTTATACACTGTGGAATGCTCTCTCCTTAGAAGTTGCAACTTGGATTCACTATTGCTGCTCTCTTGAATAGTGTGAAGGTACATCTCTTCAAATGTTTCTTTTGGGGATTTTCATCCCTGTTATTACTGTGATTATTTTTATGTGTTTAGCTGTTTATTTTTTTTGTTTTATTTTAATGAGGAACCAAAAGGAAAAGATTTTTCTTTCATGATTCACCACAGCCACCTTTTGTCAAGTCTCTACAAAGGAGTGGTCATTCAAAGTTGGCTAATATCTACTGAATTATATCTATATGAGTATATTTGTTTCATTTTGTTTTTGGGATCTTGCCTTTTCATGTCAACATGAAATTTTGCTGTCCATGTAACCAATATTTCCTATAAATTTTCCTTAGATCACATTTTTACATTTAATTCTGAATTCTCCAAACAGTCTTAGGCAACCTGATAGAACCATATAAAGAACTGAGCAGTTCACCTCAGGGATAGAATAAAATCCTGCAAAATGCGGGTGGAGTTTCCACTTCTCAAAAGCAACAGATGAAATCAAAATAATTATTTGGTGTGCATTATAAATCACGCAAGCTTCAAACCAGCACACATTCATTTTGTTTGATGCCTCCTTTCCACTTCAAATAATCTTTTCTATTGGGAGAAGTGTAATAAGAGCTGGTTTTAGAATACAGATGGCACTTAGTTTCATTTTTCTACATTTTCTCCCTATTTCTATAGTGAACAAATGAATACCAAACAAGGCAGCTTCTGTGTTGAGATTCAAATTGCAAAATCTGCATGAATTTCTTTAACACATATTCCTTCGACATCAAATCAAATATCACAGGGTCTTCCAACTACATTTATGTTGCATTTGTATTCCACCTTTTCTTTGCAGATCTCAAAGTCAGCTTTTTCACTCTGACTAATGGTAGGGCAGGCTTCCTAAACCAACTATGGCATAAAAACTCACAATGCATGCGAAGATGCCCATGTGTGAGGGCCTCCCTCGTCCCCTCCCTACTCCACCAGAGCATTGGTAGATAGAACAGGAGATGCTGTGGCCGTAACAAAATGAATAATGAATAATGAAATGAACTAAAAGTTTGTTTTGTGCCCATCTCTAGATTTGGAGTTGAGCTTTGGGACCCTGGACTTCCAGAGACTCAAAATTGGCACTTGGTACCAAGGACTTGGGACTCAGACCCACAGACTTGCCAACATGCCTGCCATTTCTACACTATATCCCATTGTTCATTGTCTTCTCCCCACCACATCATTCATGTTAAAGTTCTCCCACCACAGACAGCTAATCCCCATTACAATTCACTTGACTAGATAATACATAAGTCAATTCACTTAACTCAATAATACATTACAAATCCTTAGTGCTCTTAGCACCTAAGAGTGGAGAACTCAACACATGCCCTCCTGATTATCATATTTTCATGCGTTTTGCAGGCTATATGGTAACGTTTTGTGCCGAATCATGCTCTCAAATGCTTCTGCCTGCTGCAGATATGTGAAACAAAACTGACCATCTCATTCAAAGACTCTTTTATTTTAACCTCTTTTATTTGAATCAACATCATACGATTACGCAGATATATAGAGATATTTCTTTTAAAAAACTCATTAATGGCATTCTGCTGAAAATTATTGATGACCTATATCGTGTTTTCAAGGAATTTTATTGCTCCACATTCTTAGCAAGCTCCATACAAGATTAATAAGATGATCTTTCTGGTGTGTTTTCTGGGCCACCTGTGCATATCTGCACACTGTATCATATTACAGTATTTATTTTTGATAACAAGAATATGATATTTGCTATTAATCATAAAATCATAGAATAGGGAAGTGGGAAGGGGACTATCAGGCCATCAAGTCCAACCCCCTGCTCCTCCATGCAAGAATACAAATCAAAGGATATCTGCCAGGTGGTTGTCCAAATTTATCTTGATTTCCTCCAGTGTTGGAGCACTCACCACCTCTCAAGGTAATTGGTTCTCTAATGAGGTGTTGAGTCCAATTATTGATTACACTCACATTGGTTTGCCAATTTCCCAATCACATGGAGAAGGTCCAAGGACATTGGAGGCTCTCCTATTCAAAAAGCCACCCTATCAGAAATTGCAATGGAGAGGCACAAAGCAAGCGCCTCCTAATACATTGAATCTCTACACAAGAATTTGGAGGAAAGTGGTTGGAAGTAACATAGCTACCTGTAGCTAGTGCCGTGATTCCCAACCCTCCTAGTGCCGTGACCCTTTAATACAGTTCCTAATGTTGTGGTGACCCCTTGCCCTGCTTGGAAGAGGCCACAAGCCCCCTTTGGCAGGCCACTGTCGCAGGTACCATAGAGAGCTTCCCCCTACAGGCACCCTCAGCCAATCACAGCCTCTGGTGCCATTGACTGACATCACCTCCAACCTGTCAAGCTGTAACTCACTCTTCCCCTCTTCTTCCCCCCTCCTACTCCAGACCCAGGCCATTTGTGCCTTTCTCTTCACTGGCTCATGGAGATCCCTGTGAAATGGTTGTTTGAACCCCAGAGGGGTCCCGAACCCCAGGTTGGGAACCACTGAGCTAGCAGCTTTTGAATAACAGTAAAAAAATAAGACATTAAGTAAATCTTGGAAGTAAGGTACAGATAGTTTAAAAGTAACTTTTAGTTGCAACGAATAATGTTGATTTCCTTCAAAAGTTATTTTTAAAGGACATTCAATATATTCTTAGAGGCATTTTGGCAGATATTGTGCCACTCTAAGTAGTAAAGGATTGTTTTTTTAATTTTTATGTCTTTTTTGTAAATATATACAATATGCAGTATCCACTATTGAGAATTCCCAATGAATTTAGGGATGGTAAAGTTACAGGTAACAATAATGGAACACCCTACTAACCCATCAGATAATTGTCATCAACAAGAAAGTTGATTCCCTGGCTTCCAGAAAGCAACATGTAAGGCAGTGAGTTCTTTTACACTTTCAACTCCCATGTTCTGCCCATGCATAACAATGCCTGAAGACAACTGACAAGATGATTTTCAAAGGGAATGCACCTGAGCATTTTCATTTGATTCCATGAAGCCTTGCAAGGTTTTGGAGCTGAAAGGCTCAACCGAAGGCACTTCACATGCAGAGTTCACTGATGTGTTATGACAGTTGGGCATCAGCAGCCTTGTCATCTGCTATCAGCTACTGACTGGCTTGAAGGAGGTTGAGGTTTTTCAGATTTCTTTGCTTCCAGCTAAAATAGACAGCAAATATGTGTCTAGCTGTACTGACCTCTTCACAGCACATTTATCCTCTCTACACATGTTAACAGTGCCATCCGGTTACAGGTGTGACCCAGGTTGTGACTGACAATGGCTCAATAACCACCTTACCTGAGAAGCTGCTCCAGTTTTGCTTTAATCTTTAAAAATGGGGGAAAGGGACTGTTCTCAGCATTCACATAAATGGGTGTTATTATGGGGTCCATTTGAATCTAGAAGTTGAGTCATGGCAACTGGACTTCTTTCCTTGAGAAAAATGTTTTGCTGCTCAACCAAGCAGCTTCGTCAGTCTGAACTGTTGGGGATCTTTGTTGCATCGGTTGTTGCAGATGATTTTATTTGCTTTAATGACAGACACCTCTTGTGTTACTACGTATAAATGAAAAACTATTTATTCAACTAGAAGGGAAGGGTACACAGGAGGTTTCCTAACTATAACTATTCTAACAACCATCTTGCTAAGCTAGGAACATGCTTCTCTCCTCTCTAAAAATACAAGGCATACACTCTAACTAGACTTCTACCAGAACATTCCAAGTGGTGTGATCTCAACAACCAATCGGTTTCACTCTTCACATTAAATCCAGCCCATAATACTCTACATTCACATTAACCCTGTAATGGCTGAAATGTAAATATTGCCAAATATTCCAACATGAACCTATGAATCTATTCAGGTTACTGTTGACCTAACAAGCCTATTCAGACCATTGTCCAATTTATGAGCCTATTCAGACCAGGGTGATGTGAAACCAATGTGAACTCTAAAATGGAGGACACACCACTAACCTTCCTCAGACTGACGAAGCTGTTTGGATGAGCAGCGAAATGTTTCAATCTCTCAAGGAAAGAAGTCTAGCTGCCATGACCCAGCTTCCAGATAAACACACCCGGATGACTGAGAATCTTCCCATTTCCATTTGAAATATCACCAGTGACCATTGTTGTGAGTTTTTCAGGCTGTTTGGACATGTTCTGGAAATTTTTCTTCCTGACGTTTCACTAGATTCTGTGGCTGGCATCTTCAGAGGGCAACGAGCTCAGGGAACTTGGAGTTCTCTCTGTGCTCTGGGGTATAGAATGAGTGAGATTGTGGGTTTTTTTTTTAAGTGTGGAAAAGGGGAAACCTGTCCTATATAGGAGAATAGGTATTATACGTTGTATCGTGATGGAGGGATTAAGACATTTCACTGCAATAGGCCAGCAACTATCCTCTGTGGTTGATGCGTGTCATTAGCTGTTCTATTGTATGAACTGGTGCTTGTTGACACAACAGAACAGCTAACAACACCCATCAACCACAAAGAAGGATATCTGCCACCCCTGAGTGCAGTGAAACTTCTTACTCCCTCCATCACAGTAAAATGTCCAACACCTATTCTCCTACACAGGAAAAGTTTCCCCTTTCCTACACTTAAAACCCTCCACAGCCTCACTCACTCTATACCTCAGACCACAGAAAGAACTCCAAGTTCCCTAAGCCCCTTGCCCTCTGAGGGACTTTTGGGAGACCACTGCATTCCATTCTGAAGCCTGAACATTGTTACCGGACATTTTTTCCCAATGAGAAGAAATCTATAATACTATTATATGGTATGTTTGAAGGGCTGTATAATGGTTTTCTTCCTGTTTTTCTGTTGCTAAGGAGAGCAGCTTCAAATGATATCTTGCACATCACTGTTAATAATACAAGTTTAAAGCTGAAATAATATCCCAAATGGTAGCGCATATAAACCTATATTTAAACTTAACATTCATAGCATTCAATGAATACACATTTCTGCTTAGAAGTAGTATTGAAAAATATTGTTCCCCTCTTCAAACCCTGATTAATGCATATCTCCAGGCTAAATGTGCGGGGGAGATTGCAGAAATAAATATGGCTTTTTAAAATTATGAAGCAGTTGAAATTATGCCTCCTTGCTCTTTCAAAGGTGAATGCTTATTTGAATGTGAGGAGATCTTTCCCCCCTAAGGATTTTGTTTATACAATAAATGTGCATTTTACCTCACAGGGGCATCTGTCTCCCATTGAAACAAAAGAAGCCTTGGGGCTGAATAATTATGAGTTCTTTATTTATATAGTTATATGGAGGCAGCTGGGATCTTTACATAATTAAAAAAAAAAGATAAAGTCTGCACTCAACTCAGACAGAAGACTGCAAGCAATAATAACATGAAATGAAAGGATTAAACAGAGTATCAGGGATGGAAAAGATTATTCACTAGATGGACACACCTTATTAACAGTATAGTTTGTCACTTTATATGCCACTCTAGTGAAATCCCCTTGGTCCTTGTGTGGGGATAATTTGTCATGGAACTTAGTTGTGATTAAAAATAAGTACATATGGGATGAATGTCGTAATTTGCCATTGCAGCCCCATTTGGATTGTAAACTATGATTTTCCCCACTTCTTCGCCTGGGTAGTTTCCTTTTTGAACTAGACCACAGAACCGAGCTGTCCAGCTCAGCTTTCTCTAGGTGAACCACTTATGGATATCTATGATGGTAGGTCTCTCAGGTAGAACTGCCAGAATGGAATATTCTTTGAGATAAAGTTCAAAAAATAAAAAAATAAAAAACATTCCTATGTATAGTAGTATATGAGCATAATCCTTTCCAGAATCATGCATGTAAACCAAAGCACTCAAATATCGAAGCAAACTTCCCCATAAGGGAACTGCCTTTGAAGATGGTTCGGTAATTGCAACTGGTTCAGAATTGTGTGGCACAGCTGGTAAGCAGTGGGGCCACTAGGGATCACATCACGCCGATTCTGCGTAACCTGCGTTGGTTACCAGTTGCTGCCCGAGCCCAATTCAAAGTGCTTGTTTTGACATATAACACCCTAAATGGCTTAGGACCTAGATACCTGGAGGACTGCCTCCTTCCATAAGAACCTACCCGGCAATTAAGATCCAGCCAGGGAGCCCTCTTGAAAGAGCCATCACTCAAGGAGGTGAGAGGGATGGTGTGTAGGAACAGGGTCTTCTCGGCAGCTGCCCCAAGCTATGGAATGCCCTCCCAAGTGAGATCCACTTGACACCAACATTGATGACATTTCGGTGCCAGGTAAAAACCTTCCTATTCCTGGGTCCTCTGATGGCAATTTTAGTGTAATGATCTTAGTGTAAGGCTTTTATCATTGTTTTAATTATTTATGGATATTTGATGTTTTAACTGTTTTAATTCTTTGATTGTAAGCCGCCCAGAGATCTTTGAGTAGTGGGTGGCATATAAGTTGTAAAATATAAATAAATAAATAAATAAATAAATAAATAAGAAATAATGGAAACTCAGATTATTCATTCTGGGCCCTGATATACCACATACTGTACGCACAAAATGACAAAACTCACAAAAGAAGTCCACGTCCACACCATGGTTTAGGTACCTGGCTGAGGAATCTGCTCTGCAGATTCAACTGGAACCACTGGATTTTACTCTGTGTTTTTAATGTGACAATAATAAAGTGCAATTTGTACCCATATACACACTTGACTAGCTGCCCCATGACTAGGAATGGTTTGAAAAATAAGAATGTTGGAAAAAAATAAAGAAAAAAGATTAAAGAGTTTTGGTGATTGCCGGAACTGCCCTCCCCACCATTTTCTGAGGGCTCCTGCTGAGCTGTCAATGTCTGGACCCCTTTAAACCTGGCCCAGTCCATACCAGGGGGACATCCTGGTGCTGACTGGGCCAGTTTTAAAGGCCTCCAGCAGATAACAGCTCAACAGGAGCCCTTTAAAAGGGGGCACCCTGAGTCCTGGGCACCAAATCTGGTGCCTCTAGGACTCAGGGGAGCCATTTCATTTCATTTTGTATGATATATTTTTTTAAAAAAATAAATAAGAAATGAAAGAAAACAAAATGGGGATGAGAATGAAATGAAATGAAATGAAATGTTATTTTTCCATTCCATGCCCATCCCTAGTTGATAGGAATGAATAGGGATGGGTACGAAATGCTGAAATGGCATTTCATTTCATTTTTTGTTTCTCCCCCTCCCGTTTCATTTTGTTTATTATGAAATGATTTTTTTAAAAAATTGTTTTGTATTTCATTTTGTTTTGTGTTTTTTATTATTTTTATTTATTTTTTCTCATGCCAACCAGCTGGCCCGCAGGCTGGGTTGGTGCATTTATTATATTTTATTTTTCTTATGCGCTGACCAGCTGGCCTGTGGGTTGGGTCGGCACTTTTTTTTTATTTAAAAGTTTTATTAATTTTGAGAGGAAAAGGAAAGGGAAAAGGACCAATATAAAAAACACAAAGGGTTACATTAAATCTATCAAGTCAGAGATCATACATATCAGAATATAGTATCATGTCAGTTAACTAGTAAATTTACTACTTCTTGCCATCTTCTTTTGATGGTCTCATTGTAGTCTCCTTACAGATATCTGGAAAGTCTATCGATTTCAATACATTCTCTTATCTTTTCGTGGAAACTTCTTTCCATGGGTGCTTCAGGATCCTTCCAAGATTGTGCATACAGAATCATTGCTGCAACAATTACAATATGTAATATATACTTTTGATCATGAGAAATGTTCATATCAGTTACATTCAATAAAAAGAGTTCTGGTCTAAACTCTAATTTAATCTTCAATTATCTCTCTATAAATAACTTTACCATTCTCCAGTATATGTTTGCCTCATTACAAGTCCACCACATATGATAGAAAGTACCACTGTCATTTTTACATTTCCAACGTATTGAGGAAGAGTTATACATTTTATATAAATGGTGAGGGGAGAGATGCTATCCATAAAACATCTTTTAACAGTTTTCTTTATAAACTATAGACTTAAACAGCTTTTTTATGTTTTTATGTTTTTATTTATTTTTTCTTGCACTGACCAGCTGGCCCAAGGGCCCGGTTGACACATTTTTTTTTTAAAAAAATGTTTTTATTCTCCCACCAACCAGCTGGCCTATGGACCGGGTCGGCACTTTTTTGAACCCATGGCGGCATTTTACAGAGGAAATAATATGATTCGTTTTAACGGGAAAAAATTACCATTTCATTTCATCTGTAATGAAATGCTGCTTCATCGTTTCATATCATTTTGTTACGTAACGAAACAACAAAACAGCACTTTCTTTTTTTGTTTTGTGTCCATCTCTAGGAATGAATGCTTTTGCTTGTGCCCAAACATTTTTATTAATAAAAAAGTTAGCCAACAGCACCCCTCAAAGTGTTTCCCCTAAAAAAAGCATATGCACAGAACAGCCTGAACAAAATCTATTTATCTTATATCACAAGAGGTCAAGTCTAAAACTGAATTGATGTTTTGTTTCATTACATCATGCATGTTTTATTTCACCTTTCAAAATTTGTATTATGCATTCTGCTCTTTTTTTATATGATACTTCCAGACATAAACGTATACTGCATTTCATTTTATGGTGTTCAATTGATCCAAACACAAAGACATCACAAGCTTTTTTTCTTAAATACTGAGACAAACCTAAGCACTTTTAGTGGTATTGATTTCAGCAGGACAAAGTGAAGCATGTAATTAATGCTTCCATCAACGTGAACTAAAACTATTTAATGTTGACTGGATTGTAACCTAAGTAATATTTCAATTAATATAATAAATCATATATGAGGAGTCATTCTTCAATTGTCTCCCAGTCCTGCCATATCTTTTCTTCATGTATGTGAATTCAGCTTAAAACAAAGGGAAATAGTTTTGTTTTGCAAATGGTACAAGAACAGTTACTCAGTTACAGTATTTCATATGACACAGTGAGGCAATATATTTGCAATGCCAGTGTAGCAATTCTATTTTGGTCCCATACTGGACTATTTTCCCCATTGGGTTTCCTGAAATTCAGAGATTTGTCGGCAATTCAGATAAACTCTTATCTTGAAGATGATAAGCCTACACTGCTTGTTTGAATTCTATTTGCAGTTCTGTAACAAGGATGTAAATCTCATAGCCTATCACTCTTGAGGAGGAGCTGAGAAGAAAATACTCTTTGCTCTCCATATCAAGATTTATCTGTGCAAGATCCCCCATGCCTCCCAAAAGTCATGGAACACTTGAATTTCTAAGGTGTTTTGTGGTACTACATTTATTTTCTGAGAAGAAATAGTAAACTGTACAGGTTTATTAAAATAGTTACACAGAATGTCATCTTTTCTGTACAGGATTCCCCTGGAAATGCAGAAAAAACACCAAGCTGTCCAGGATTGTTACAATTCCTATGCAGAATGGCATTGTTTTTATGCAGAACTCATCTGAAAAGGGAAGAAGAAACAGGGTTCTTACAATTCCTGTGTAGAATAGAATCCTTCCTGCACAAATTCACCAGAAGGGCACTAATAGTCATTGATGCCGGGAGTAATCTCAGTGGGGAATCTCATCATGGTATACACAGAAAATCACTGAGAACAAGATTTTTTTTTTTTGCAAATTGGTATCACATCCCTATTGTGTGTTGTAGCATTAACCTGGGCTGAGATGTTGCAATAACCAGGGGCAGCCAGGGGCAGCTGGGTACTGGTGTAACAGGAAAGCACTTTGAAAAAACACACACGGAGAGAGAGAGATCCGTACCAGTGCAGGAGCTCCCTATTGTCTGAAGAGGCCCTCTTTATTAACCCCTGTGCCAAAGCTGATTACATCATTTCTTTGTGGCGCAGCAAGATATTCCCCAAATATAGTTAAAGAAAGTGTTGCATGGGAGGTCTAAATTATTATGCATTTTATGTGTATTGGTATATCTATGTGCATTGCCCTAATTGGTAAGCTTTAGCTTTGTGATAAGAGACAGTTCTCTAATTGGCAAACTTAACTAGTAATGGTAGAAGACAGTGAGATCACTTTTTGGCAAGCTGTATTAAGGAATAATGAGACAAGAGAGAGGGGGGCTAGTGGGTTGACAAAATCTTCTGCTGTTGCAGAGGAGCTTGGACTTTTGCCACCAGATACTGTTGCCTCTGAAATGGCTCTGAATTAAAGTGGTTCTGATTATGTCAACTCATATTATCCCCACAGTGTCTTTTGAGAATCCTATATTAGGAAGGAGCTATATAATGCCCCTTATCCATGTTGATGAATAAGGGATGTTGGTTATCTTGTCTATTAGCCTTAAGTCTTGGTTACCCTACATGAAGAAAACTAACAAGTGTGACAGGCAAACCAATGCCACTCTGTATGTATCTTATGTTCTTTGATCTGGAGTAGTGCTACTAATAGAACAAGCGAATGAAACCTGAAGTAATCTCACAGCCAGTACTGGCCCAATACCATTTTATTAAATAGCCATATAGAAATGAATACAGAAAATAAATAAGGAATATATCATTCACTCATCCTCTCACTCTCCAAAAGCCTACTCACCATGTTCAAGACTTTAACTCTCTGTAAGACTGATCAGTTCTTATAAGAGCCATGGAAGACAGATGTTGCAGTGCTGACATGTCCGGCACAACTGGACCTCAGAAATCCCCAGAGTAATGTAGTCTGTTGATCAGTTCCAGATTCTGATGTTACACAATGGGATTCCTGGTACTGTATTGCTGTGTTCCTGGTTCTCATAGTCGTTCATCATAGTTCTTGCCAAATTACATGTGACAGCAATTCTTCACTTCTCCAGCCCTTTTCCGTCATGCACTGCAATTCTCCATCTTCTTAGTGGTGTTCTTCAGCCAAATCAAAGCGTCTCATACAGAAGTGCTTCAAGATTGATGGCTATAACTTAGAATTTCCCTAATGTGCTGTAGCTCAGAATTTGCTCCATTTCTGCTCTGCAGCATATTATTCCATTCTACACACTATTCAACTACTTTATAGTTTTTTGAGCTTTCTCTGTTTCCTGACCTCTATTAAATTCATTGGCAACCTTCTAACAGAAGTGCAGAGCCTTGTCAGCTGAGGCTAGAAGACCTTACATGTGCTGATCTACTGTGACAAACCCTGGCAGCAAGGAAGGTCTAAGCTGTCCAAAAAAAAAAACCAGATCAGTTTGTTTGGGTTTTGATAAAAAAAACTCCTAGGTATAGAAGGACTTTCCTATGCATCCTTCACGTGTGTTGGGGATTTAAGCACAAGGAAAAGCACTATGAATGCCCTCACAGCTTTATCTGCTTTGTAGTCATGGTACAGAGTGAGTGAGAGAGATGGTGAAACATAGGAACCGTTCTACTTGGTCATGCTAGGGGTTTTTATAGCCCTGAATCCAACACTAAATGTTTCAGAATCCACAGCTGGGAGATTGCAAAGTAATCCATCTTGTCTATCACTTGACACATGGGAAGAGCACCTTGAAAATGCCATATAAACTTCTCAGTTAATAGCTGGCTATTCGTGGGTCTTTGAGAAGTGAGAAAGCTTCTTTGGCAATAGCTCAACTGCATTTTTAAAAATTGAGAGACTATTGTTCCACTCTGAAACAGATCACTTAGGCCTCTATCCCATGACCACTGAAATCTGCTTCTTACTTACTTTTTGTTCTTCTACTCTCTATCTAAGAGATTTGAGCAATGTGACTAAATAATAGGGGAAAACAGTAATAATATTTAAGGACTTGGTTCTGTGAGTCTTTCTATTTTTTGTGTTTTATTTTTTCACAAGCACAGATAGGAGATGTAGCATTTACTTAACAATGATTATTTTTTGCCTTTTTCCTTGGAAGCTACTATTTTAAAAGAGGAAAACAATCAGAGAGCATCCATTATGCATGAGCATTGAAGGAACCCAAAATTCTTCCACTAAAACCAATTAGTTGCACCTGTTTTTCCTCTCTTGAAAAATGCTGGCATTGCTTTAGCCTTTTCAAGAAAAGAGAGAGAGAACAACAACAACAAAAAGATTAAATGGACTGTGTTGTCTTGCAAGGTGCATACTCTTGCTTAATGCAAACTCATAAAACCAACTAAAACTCACTAACGCAGAACTAATGTACATGATGCTGTTATTATGTTACTCATTAGGATTGGTCTTAAACAATTATCACATGTCTTTATGTGTTATTTCAGAAACAACGCACTAACAATTAATTTTAGGAAAACCAAAATAATGGTCTTCTCCAGACACACAAATATAAATAAATGGACCATCAATGGTCAGTGTATAGAGCAGGTCAAGATGTTCAAATATCTAGGCATTCTCTTCTCCAGTACTCTTTCATAGACCAGACACAGAGTCAGCAGTACAAGTGGCAAAGTACACAAGCAAAATTCTCCTGCTTTTTTTTCTATTCCTGGGGGGGGGGGAGCAGTTTATTCCAGCTGCTCTGCAGGTGATTAAGTGTAAAATCCTCACACAGCTTCTATATGGTATCAGTATCTGGATTCAAGGATTCAACTTAGCAGTTGAAAAGGTTATTTCAAGCTTGTTGTGTTCTCTCTTTGGGCTGCCAAGATGTGCCTCTACTGCTGGACTATGGCGGTTACTTCACGTCCTACCTGGTTCCATTATTACATTTGTTCTGTGACAACATTGTTTGTGGTCACGTGGTTTTGTCCCTGTTCAGTCCCTGTTTTCGTTTGCCCATGGGCGTGATTACTTGTCTCATGACAACTGTTACTTCACGTCCTTTCATGACAACTACTGGATTTGTTTAGCCTTTTTTATTGTCGGGCTTCCATTTTTCAATATTTCGAATCCCTGCTGTGGGTATGCAGGCTGTCTCAGGAAGCCTGGCAGGAGGAGCCGGGCAAGCCCTCACCACTTGCTGTGGACAAGCGGCAGCAGCGGCGGCAGTGGCGTGGGCGGTGGGTGAGACACCCTCACCCTGAACTCAGCAGTCTGCGAGCTGGCAGGTGAGCAGGCAAGGAGAGTTCAGCCCTGCCTCCAGGACCCGAGGAGGACGGACCTACGCCTGACAGTGGCTCTCCACCTGTCCCTTCAAGAGCCACCTTCTCTGGCAGGGTCAGGTGGGCAGCCGAGACTGGCCTGGCGCAGGAGTTCCAGTAGGCTTTCTCGGTTGTTGAAGTATTCCTAGAGGGAAAGGGGAAAACAGCCATTGCTGTTACTTCATGTCCCTTGTCTCGGAACAGGAACCAGGAACAAAGGATGACAAGAGAATTTCCCAGCCCAGAGGCAGGTATGGCTTGTCATGCTCTGTTCCCGGTTCAGGGGGCGTGGTAGATATGAGTTTCCGCTGTCACACTATGGACGTGAAGTAAGTTTTTTTCGTACCAGTCCCAAGAGGAACAACAAAGAGGGATGAAAGGGATGTGAAGTAACGGACTATGTTTAGAAGTGGGTTTTACATCCATAGAGAATAGTGTCTGGCCCTTTCTGGTTAAAAGTGTTCTATGCTGATCCAACCAGAGGATATTTACATTGCATCCAAGAAGATGTATTTACCAGCTCCTGGCATAAGAGTTTTGTAGACAAGCTACATCTATTAGGTTTTTCTACAGATTTCCTCTCTAAAAATAACTATAAAATGATTAGACCAATTTTAGTACAACGAATCAAAGTGGTAGATCTACAGTACTCACTAGCAAACGCATATAGATCCTGCTCACCTCTACATCATGGACTAAATTTTGAGTTCCCAAAGCATACAGGATATTTAAACAAACTCATCATCCCAAAATACAGGAATGCTTTCTCCAGGGCTAGATTTAACTGCTGTCCTTCAGCAGTATTGGAAGGGCGATTTCATAACATCACCTATAAGGATCATTTATGTCCTTGTATTGTGGACACATATCATGCTAGAATGCAGCCTTTATAAGGACAAACATATTCAACTTATTCATCCAATTATGAATAAATGTCCCAGTACATGTCCTAATAAACATCTAAAGACTTTGTTGGCAGGTACAAGTCAGATAATCACGGAGGCAGTGAACTTTTGAAGTATGTAAATTATTTATCTCTGTTTTAATTGCCCTTGTTTTAACTTTGGGTCCATGGCCGTACAGCAATAAAGTAAGCATAACTAAATGATAAAATAACAACAGGAGCTTTCCCAAAGAACTATTTGCAGATCCTTTTAGTGAACTTTAGGCTGTAAGAAAGGTAAATACTGTAAATATTTGTTCTTATCCTAGATCTAGCTTTAAAAGAAAAGAAAAGAAAAATCCTCTAGGTTTTATGACTTGACTGCAATGTTCCACAGTTACAATATATGCTCTTTTCTGCACACATTGAGGCTGGGGCTACCAATTTGCCAATTCTTGCTGGTCGCAAAGCTGTCCTACATTGCACCCCTTCCACAAATGGAAGGGGGTGCAAGGGGCATTGCTCACAGAGCTTGAAATGTTACATTTGGGGGGGATGGTCAAAGGTACTTGTCTGATCTCAAAGTGTGTACCCTATATACTTCATGAAGACAAGAAATCTAGGTGTGGATATTGAGGAAGCATCTATAAACTACAGAAACCAAATAGAATTATACGTTTAATGATAAAGGAAACATTTGTATGTTCCTGTCATTGCTGTAATGGTTTCGTGTTTTTAAACAGCCTCATTGGGACTTACCTTGAAATAACTGGGAACAAATATTGCTTCCTCAAGATTATTTAATGGCCTTCCCCCCTCCCTCCAGGAATTCAGAACAACACAGTACAATTCTCCACCCAAGGGAGGTTTGAGAAATAGAGTTTACATAGAGGTCTAGAGGCCCACTAGTCCAGTGTTTTTCAACCACTGTTCCGCGGCACACTTGTGTGCCGCGGAATGTTGCTGGGTGTGCCATGGCGCGCGTCCGCGGAAGTGGGCGAGAGCAGGGCAAGGCAAGGCAAGGCGGAATGGGGACTGCTCTTTCCCCCCCCAGCTTCACGTGCCACTGCTGCGGGGAAGAAAAAGCGGACGGACTTGCCGCCCGGATGGAAAACAGGAAGGGAGGGCGGGGGGAGCATGGCCCGCAACAACTGGGAGTGGGGCCAGCGTGGGAAGTGTCCAGAGGCCGAGCAGGAGGACGGGGGACGAGGAGAGCCAGGAAGGGCAGAGCATCCCTGCATTTCCTCCCTACCTGCGCACACCTGCGCGCGCACACCCGCAGCCAACTCATAACGGGGCATCTTTGGCGGGAAAAGGAGCCGCTCGCTCCCACCCGCAGATGGCTGGCTGGCTGGCCGGCCGGCCGGCCGCGGCGCTCGGAACAAAAGCGGGTGAACGAGGGCCACCCTCCGCTGGTCCCACGGCCGTTCCCGACTCGGAGGTGGCGCCCGTGTGGCGGCGCTTAAGAGCGCTCGGCGGCAGTGGCGCTGGCGTGGGGGCTGCCCCTTTGCTCCCGTCAGGCACCGGTTCCCCTTCCTGTGCACCCGCTCACCCGCTCGCCTTGAATGAGCCCGGGCGGACTCCTTGGGTGCGTGGACAAAGGACGCCCGCCAAGAGGCTCTTGCGCCGGCCGGTGGATGTCCTCCCACCCCGCGCGCGTGCTCCCGCCGGCCAGTCGCCCCCACGCGTTGTTGAGGAGGAGGAGGTGCTGGAGGCGAGCGCCGTTGTGGTGGCGACGCAGGGCGGCGGCGGCGTCCCGGGCCACATGCTGCAGCCCCTCGTCGGCACCCAGGTCGGCGGGCAGGGCCTGGACGCGCAGCTCGCCCTCCAGTGCACCCGCCGAGCGCGCCGCCAGCAGCAGGAGCGAGCCTGGCACCAGGCGCGCCGCCAGCAGCCGCGCCACGCTTCGCCCGAAGCCCTGCGATGCCCCTGTCACCAGGCACGCCGCCCGGCCCAGGCCCGGCCCCGGCCCCGACGACGACGCCTCCGGTGTGTGTGTGTGTGTGTGTGTGGGTGTGTGTGTGTGTGTGTGGGTGTGTGGGCTCAGGCTCGGTGGGTGTGTGGGTGTGTTGGGCTTCCTGGTGCCGCGGGTGGCCAGCACCCCCCAGCCGCGGGACCCCAAGGTCGCCCGCCCGCCCAGCGCATCCTGCAACCGCGCAGCCCATCATCCCCAGGTGCAGGGGGTTTGGGGGGTCTCGAGCCACGGCTCAATCTACTCCTCCCCCCCCTTGTTAATTTTTTTTAAACATTTTCTAATGGTGTGCCTTGTGATTTTTTTCATCAAGCAAGTGTGCCTTTGGCCAAAAAAGGTTGAAAAACACTGCACTAGTCAAATTCTCAGGAGTCTCACCAAAGAATAATTCTCACATTCCCCCCCACACCCTAACTGCTATAATACTGTTGCACTCTTTTTTTGTTCTTCTGCATTTTACAAAGATTTTCCCCAGTCACTGGAGTTGTAGAAGCTAATTGGATTTGGTATTTGGTCACTCTTTCATATGCATATTTATCCACTGCTCCTTTATATTACAGTATATTTATATTTTGTAGTACTACTAGTAGTAACATTATTTTATTTATTTATTTATTTATTTACAAAAAAATAGCTGCCCCACTACCAAGAGTTCTCTACCAACAATGTATTAAAAACTATATAACAATAAAATTATTAAAACTATAAAATACAATACAGATAAAATACAATGCTATACAAATTACAAAACCCTCCTGATCATGTGTCCAGCCAAAAAAATCTAATTAAAATGCTGGCCAAACAGGAAGGTCTTTGCCTAGAGCCAAAAAGCCAAAAGTGTTGGTGCCAGGTGGATCTCTGTAGGGAGGGCATTCCAGAGTTGGGGGGGGCAACTCCCGAGAAGACACTGCTTCGGCATGCCATGGCATCCCCCTTACCTCTTTGAGGGATGGCACCTTCAACAGGGCCTCCTGGCCTGATCTTAGAGTACGGGCAGGCTCATATGGAAGAAAGTGGACCTTTAGGTAACCAGGTCCTAAGACATTTAGGGTTTTATAAGTAAGCCTTAGCACTTTGAATTAGGCCCAGGCAGCAACTGGCAGCCAGTGTAAATTTTTTAGAACTGGCATAATAGGAGACCGCACGACAACATTAGTTGCTGAGCATCTCTTTGACTAGAAGATCAATTATATTAATGGGTTAATCTGTGTCCTGTAAGTAGGTAGAGCTGCCAGTGTGATACAGTGAATAGACTGACAGACTATGGCTCAAGGGACCCAGGCTTGAATTCTTCCCTCATTGGGAGGTAGCACTGGTTCCATCACTCTTTAAATACGTCACATATTTAAATCCTATTAGGCTACTGTAGGTGGGATGTGAGTTGACAGCATGTAACAGCTTTAGTTAATATATACATCAGTAAGCCTCTTTTCCATTCCTTGGTGGAAATATTAATTCATTTTGCCATGGACAAAATGTATCTTCAGGAGCTACAGAAGCAAATATGCATTTATTTTAGTGCATACTTAAAAACATAGGCATTGAGTACTCATAGATTTTTCCTCAATGACACTTGTAAGAGTTTGGGTATTGGGCATATTAAACCCGACAAATCCTACTATATTGTTTTGCCATAATCAACCCCCATATTGCAAAGGATTAAGACAGAAAGTGACATAATACTGTAAATCTCTGTAGGCCCAATAGATCTCTAAAACTAGTGCCTTTCAAATACGTTTTATGGGACAGAAAAGATGGGAGACACCAATTTGATCTTGCCTTCCAAAATCCATTGCACTGATGCACAATGCGGGAAGCACAGGGGTTATAGGAATAAATGTCAAAATACCTTTGGAAAAGATGTTGCTGCCTTCATTTCAGAGTAAACTATCTTCTTAGTGTGTTGTCTGCTGTCAAGTAAAAAAGTGTTATATCAACCCTAGAAGGGCTTAGAAGTTGAGATATTTAAGGTGTGGTTTTACCACTTCCACTCCCTCCAATGAGTTTCATGGACAAGTAGGAATTTGAACCTATCATCTTACCAGTAGAGAAAAACTTTCAAACAAATGATAGTTATAATCATCATCCAATTAGTTTTGTGCTTCCACATTATTCACTCAGGCCCAAGCTTTTTGTCATTGTTCTTTTTCAAATGGTTACGTTGGCCTTTGCTCTCATAAGGCCATCAAGGCCAGTTATTCTGCCATATACCAGTGGGATTTCAGAGGTATGTCTCTGTAATGTATATATTACTTTTATTGGTTGGTTGGTTGGTTGATTGATTTGATTTGATTTGATTTCATCCCTTCCATGAACTAACTCAACAATTTATGTCATATAGTGTAGAAATGGAGAAATCAGATTTAGCACAATCTAGATTTGACCAACTGATACCTGTCACGTGAGGACACTTGTTAAATTTTACACTTCTGAAGGTAACCCATTTCTCAGTCTTTCTGTGTTAAACTCACCTCACATGATCCTCATGCTGGCATCACCAAGTATAATTCCTTAAAGCTGTAATCTAATTCAAGTTTATCTGGGAAGAAACTAAATCACATGCATAGGATTACATTATCATTGTGGTCAGTTTTCTTGTGTCTACTTTTGATTTAGGACATTTTCTCGTTAACGCTACCAAATATTCAAGTCAAAAAGAAAGAACTGACATGGCACAGCAGTTATGATTAATGTGATTTGCTGAGATTAACTTTGGTAGAAAAATGCTTTAAAGTGAATTATAGTAATACGAGTTTGTATCCCTGCAGATCAAATTGCCATATTTGTCACTTAACATAAATCTCTATGAATAACATATCCTTAAATTCTTTAAAGTTCTTTACTCAACAGCAGTGATCCAGAATGAGTGATAAATCAGGCATTGTTTTATATTTTCTCTGACCTGCACCACACATATATTTATTACGCTTTGAAATCTGGCCAGGTTTCAATGTGACATTTCTATTTTTGTGGTGGAAGAAACATTTTTGAGCATCCTTTGGCCATAGATATTTTATCCTAACTGCTCTCTAACATAATCTGCAGGGCTATAGCAACAGCTGCAAGGTATAATGAATTGATCTGATGATTTTGTAAAACCTGACAACTAGTATCCAATTGTTTAGATACAAAGCAGAAGTAAAGTTGCTTAAGTGTCTTCCTCACCTGCCTCCTTTCACTTGCCCATTCTTACCTTGGTTGTGATGTTAGTGGTACAGTTAGTTGTATTGAAAGAAGACTGTGGCAGCAGGGGGTAACTGTGTTTAAATGTGTTAAGACAACTCACTTCTCTTTTGGTTCTAAAAATAATGTTTTCTTTTAGCACCAAGCAGAAGGTCAACAGCTTGAGAAAGCAATGCAAACCCAGGGAAAGATGACAGAATACACTGTTTGCATTCCTAAAACCACTGGCTATCATGTTAGTCACTTGTGCATGTAGAGCCATGTACAACATACACAACACTGTTGCAGACTCTAAACATATGTTTTGAGTAAAAAGGACATTGTAGGATTTGGCATTTGGAGAATACCTGTTTTTAGGGAGGGGTCACTCAGATTTTATGTTGTACAGTATATGTATAAGAATTGAGATGCTCTGCTGAAACGTTTTGTGCACACTCATTGGAAGAGAAAAAAATTGCTCTTTTTGGATGGGTTTTCCAGAAGCAATTTCTGCAATACCACAGGCAATGTCAAACAATCAGCAACTTTGTACTTCAAATAAATTCACTTTCACGGATTTCCTCTTTAAGATAGCCTCAGTCTTCGAAAATAATGAGCATGTGCTGAGTCCCAACAATATGTGTGCTGTACATGCTTGCTATGGGTCATCAGAGGCTATATTATATTTAATTGTGCATGTGAACAGACGAACAATATACACATAAATCTACCCTCAATATAAGAAAATGTAGAGGTTTTGAATGAACCAGACAATGTTTTGCGGTATTAACTAAGAACTCTAATTTACTCTTTTACAGTATTTTCCCATGTATAAGACTACAGTATATTTAAAATGAAAATGAAAACGAAATGACCAAATTTGCCTTTTTTTTGTTTTCGTTGCAGCAGATGCATTGAACTAAAAAGAATGCTACCGAAACAGCAATTTTTCATTTTCGTTTTTGTTTTTTCATTTCGTTACCTAACGAAACAAAAATGATTTTTTTTGCAAAAAATGTCACGAAAACAAAAACAAACCGAAACGGACCCCTAAACGACCAAACGACAAACGAAACACCATTTTTTTGAGTCGTGCCCATCTCTAGTATAACATATTAGACTAAAAATTGAGGGTTGTTTTATACATGGAAGTTAGCTGAAGAGATAACTGCATGGTTGAAAAGCTCTGATTTGGGGTTGGAAAAGTGTGTGGGGGAATCATCTTATACATGGGGGCATCTTACAGATGGGAAAATTTGGGTAACTACAGCATTTTAGGAGATACTGCAAGAAGCAGAGTTTGCACCACATGATGACTAGAAGCCATTGGTCTATGTTTGGAATGAAAAGGACAGTGCCAGTTTTCAAGTACTGTACTCGGCAGCTCCCCACATCTGGCATGTTAGTAAATTCATTTTGAGGGGTGTTGCAGCATGTCAGAAGTTGCACTATAAACACAGTAAAATGACTGCAAATATTGGCTTGGAGTGAGATGGGCTATGTTTGGCTTGTGAATGTTTTGTAACAGGTTCTCTGGAAGTTGATTCATGGCAACTGGACTTCTTTTCTTGAGAGATTGAAACGTTTCATTGCTCATCCAAACAGCTTCATCAGTCTGAGGAAAGCTAGTTGCAAGTCCTGCATTTTATAGTTCACTTTGAACTCATGTCATAAGATGAACAATGGCCCGAATAGTCTTGTTAGATGGACAATGGTCTCAATAGGCCATTAGGCAAACAATGGCCTAAGGTGCTAAAACTCATAAAGTATTGAGTGATGTTGTGAGGTGTTACAAAATGCAGGGCTTATGATGCAAAATTCTGCAATAGGGTTCTGGGGAGACCCATGTTAGGCAGTTTGTAGTTGTAATTAAATTTGTAATGCATTGTTAAGAAGGCTTGTGCTGGCACTGAATCAGAATGACATTTTGAAAAATTAATGTGTTAATTACATTTCTTGCTAACTCTGATCAAAACCAAACTAAAATGAAGTGCTCACCCACCCTTTATCGAACTGCATCCTCCTTTTAAGGCCCGTTTCTGGTAAGTCAAAAACAAGATCAAGGGATAGAGATGCAACCTGTACTAGAAGGGATTACTATCCAATTGAAAAAAGAGGTGCGTAGCTCCTGGCCTCATCCTTGAGCCTAGATGCCCAGATCACAGCTGTGGCCAGGAGTGCATTTGCAAAATTAAAACTAGTATGTCAGTTGACTGTGAATATTCTCAGTAATCCAGATGAGTTTATCTGGAAGTTCAGTCATGGCGACTGGACTTCTTTTTCTTGAGAGACTGAAACAGCTTCATCAGCCTAGACTTTGAAAAAAGCTAGTTGTGAGCCCTCCAGTTTATAGTTCACTTGGCCTCTTCACCCTGATCTGAAATAGACTCATAAGATGAACAATGGCGAATAGGCTCGTTAAGAAGACAACAGTCTCAGTGTCCTTAAGGTGAACCATGGCTTAAGGTGCTGAAACCAAAGTATGGGTTTCTTGAGAAACCTGCTCTGGCCACTGTGACACATGTTCTAGTGACATCCCGGCTGGAGTACTGTAATGTGCTCTATGTAGGGCTACCAATGGATAATCTCAGGAAACTTCAACAGGTCCAAACAGCAGCAGCCAGATTGCTGACTTGGGGTGGATTACAGAGATCACATTGCATCCCTACTAAAGCAGCTCCACTGACTGTCAGTCAGCTATTGGGCACAATTCAAGGTGCTGAGCTTAACCTACAAAGCACAAATTAGCCTGGGTCCAAGCTACCTCAAAGATCAAATCTTGCAGTACGAACCAACTCGGGTGCTAAGATCAAGAGAGGCCTTTCTGTCCATCCCACCACCTTCAAAGGTGCATCTCATATGAACATATGAAAGGGCCTTCTCTGTTGCTGCTTCCAGACTTTGGAACTCCCTCCCTCTGGAGGCCAGGACTGCCCCATCTCTGCTTTCTTTCCAGAAGGAGGCAAAGACCTTCCTCTTCAGGTAAACTTTCACTGAATGAGGGACTACCTACTATGTGACTTTCATGTGGATTACCATACATGACTGCATTGACTGATTTCATAAGAACACCAGTATTTTCCATGTTACTTTCCATGGAATTTTTTTCTTTTTGCATGTTCTTTGTAGCTCTACTATTATCTTTTAATGTTCTAAGATGCCTCTTTTAATTCCCTGTTCTTAACTTGAATATGTCTTAAATGTTCCGGGCTATATATTGCCCCTCATTATTGTAAGCCACCTTGTGTCCTTTTCCAAAGAGAAAGGTGGGGTAAAAATATTCAAAATAAATAAATCAATTTTGCTTCATTTTTATACCACCAGCTTTGCAATGAATAATGCGTGTTTACAGCCTGTGTTATGAACTCACTTTTAAGAAACAGAACTAGCACTGACATCAGCTAATATAAGTCCTGGCATTCTGTTTACCTGAGGAAATGTATTCAAACAGATCTGCATTTCAAGTAAGAATGTGGTTTAGAAAATAAAATGTTAACTTGGAGGGATATATATTGAAAGCAATATGTGGATGATCATAAGGAGCAAGCAGTATGGAGAAATATGTACAGAGGGAAATGAAGCTGTTTAAAACAATAATAATGTACGTATCATTAAGGAATATCTTTCAGTTCTATACGTCATGTTTACTCTTCTTTTACCCTCTAGGTGGGATATCAATCCCATCCCAGGTCCTGTAAGTATTTAGCCTTTTTCAGATACCTCATGCTTATAAGCATGTGGCTTATTCTGACTCATTCTTCTCTCCTTACAGCCAGCACAACACTGAGTGCTGATTGCACTTCAATCTGTTTATATGTGGATTTGAGACATGATTATATGGGCATCTAAGGGCAAGGTTCCCTACAACTATAAGGCAAAACTGTATAAATAGTGCTATGCTTTCTAGAATTGATTATACAAATTAGGAATTGATTATATGGGATCTACTGGCAAAAGTTCCCTCCATCGATGAGACACAACTGCATAAACAGTGGTATGTTTTGTGAAGCAGCTAGAATTCAATGGCCAGCTGCCCTTTAATTTGTCACTGCTAAGGAACTAGCAAACCACTCCAGTATTCCTGTCAAGAAAACTCCATGGACATGGAGTCATGAAGAGTCTGTCATGACTGTAATGACACAACACAAACATAATAAACACATTGACATAAAACAGGAGTAGACAAGTAAGTAAGTGACGGATGGCTGTATCTTATCAAAGTAATAATTATTAGAATTAGTAAAGGGAGTGTCACTTGTTTACATGGACAAACTAGGGACCACATAGTTTATCACCTCTGGTTTTGTTTACCGCACACACCAATCTCATTAATAAGGTATAGAAAACAGCATCATTAAGCCAGTGTTTTGCACTAAGGATAAAGATTAGCACCTGTGTGTCATATGTCACTGTCAGTGACTCATTTTGCATCCATTACATAATGAAGAAATTAAAGAAAGAAAACCTTTTCACTCCTTTCTGCTGGACTTATCACAGCTCTCCAGAAGACAGAGATTTATTTGTTAAAATAAATAAATAAAACTTTTTACAACTTCCCAAGAATGTAACCTGGCAAATAAGCATTTGGCAGATAATCCAGGGCTTCTCCCAAAGTGTAAAATGGAGGTGTCTTTGTAGCTGGTACGTAAAATTGTGTGATGATTCTACAAATGACAATGAAGTTTGCCACATTAAGAATTAGTAATATGTCATGCACCTTTCTGAGGGAAAAAAATCTTTTTACTCAGAGTTGTAATACAGCTGCAGAGAAGGAGAATGTGATTTTTATAAAGAAAGCTCACTTATACTATACGAATAATTGCATTAAAGGAGCAACTCCCTGTAGCTGATAACACTCTTTTTACAGCAAGGACTTCCAGATATTTTGTAATTCATCTCCATAATTCCTTGCATTATATCCAGATTTTATGGGAATTTAAATCCAAAATGTCTGGGTGGGCCAAAGGTTCCCACCCAACCCCTTTATTAAATATTGTCCCAAATATACTTATCTCAACTGTCACATATTCTCTTTTTTCTTTTCTTAAAAACATTCTAAAACATTTGGGTTCAAAACAGTGTTTGATTTTTAAACTGGGCTTTAGATCACCGCTAAATTTGGTACAATAAGAATAGAGAATCTGATGTTGCTCCCTGCCAAATTTAGCGACAGAGCTTGAGAGTTTGAAAGTTACAAATTTTAAGGAACAGACATATTACACACACACAGAGAGAGAGAGAGAGAGAGAGAGAGAGACAGAGAGAGACAGAGAGAGACAGAGACAGAGACAGAGACAGAGACAGAGAGACAGAGGTGACAATTTTTGTCAGCAGACAAGAAACTGATGAAATGTATTTCAGGCATCTAACTTTTTTACCATAAGAGATCAATATTTACCTTAGTGTCTCTTTTTCTTTGCACCTGTTGAAAACTGTATCACTTAAAACTGTTATCACTTAAAAACTAGCTGTTTCGGCATTGCTGAGCATGCTCAGCAGAACTTTACCAGAAAGAATGATGGTTCATCAGCCTTTGCATGCCCTTTCTTTCTGCATAGGCCAGTGATGGCGAACCTTTTAGAGACCTAGTGGACAAACTGCAATTCAAAACCCACTTATTTTTCGCAAAGTGCCAATACAGCAATATAACCTGAATACAGTGATACCCCAGATTATAAATACTTCAGGTGCTATCCCTTTGGAAAAGAGAGGATTGAAGAGCAGGCTTTTGAATTTCCCACGGCCACAGCACCCACACTGTGGCCGCAGAAAATTCAAAAGCTTGCTCGTAGATCCTCATTTTCCCAAAGGGTGCTACCCTTTGGAAAAGTGAGGATTGAAGAGCAGGCTTTTGAATTTCCCATGGCCACAGCGAGGGTGCTGTGGCTATGCAAAATTTAAAAAATCTGCTTTTTGATCCTCAATTTCCTGAAAGGTAGCATCTCTACTCTTTGACAGTCACTTTCCCAAATGGCAACACCCTTGCTCTTCGATCCTCGCTTCCCCGAAGGGTAGCACCCCTGCTCTTCAATTCTCACTTTCCTGAAGAGTGTTGTCCTTTGGGAAAGTGAGGATCAAAGAGTAGGCTTTTGAATTTCCCATGGCCACAGCACCCTTGCCCTGGGCAGGGAGGTGGATGGGGTACTACACCATCGGGAAAGCCAGGGAGAGTGACGGTAGCTTGTGGGCTCCTTTGTAGCCCCAGTTTACTATCCAGCCTCTCCACTTTTGGAATGCCCAGAGTGGTGTGTCTGGAGAGTAAACTGAGGTCACGAGGGAGTCCACAAACCGCTGCCTCCCCTTCACCTGGCTCTCTGCACAGAGCTGTTCTGGCGGTCTCTAAATGACTATATGTAAAGAACTAGGAGAAGGGGAATAGCAGTTTGGGGGCTCCTTCATAGCCCCAGTTTACTCTCCAGACACACCACTTTGGGATGCCCCGAGCAGTTTGGCTGGAGAGTAAACTGGGGTTACAAACAAGCCCACAAGCTGCTGCTTCCCCTTCACCCAGCTTTCTGCATGGAGCACAATGGCATTCTCCAAGTGGAGGGGGAAGTGCTGTGGCTGTGAGGGGGCAATGTCGCATGCCCACAGAAAGGACTCCACATGCCACCTTTGGCACTCGTGTTATAGATTCGCCAACAATGGTATAGCCTCTCACCAATTGAAAGAGGGGAGCAAACAAGTTCTGGGCTCTGGTGACTTTTTTCCTCTTAAATGTCCAGGCACTTTTAACAGTCACCTGCCTCTCTTCTTATCCCACTTTACACAGGCAGAAATTCAACCACAGCCATTCTTATTTAGCCCAGCAGGAACACTAGGTTTTTCTCCTGTCTCCTTTGAAGAGCTTTCCATTAAAACATTTCCTTGATGTGATAGTTGTTGTGAGTTTTCCAGGCTGTTTTGGCCATGTTCTGGAAGTTTTTCTTCCTGACATTTCGCCAGACTCTGTGGCTGACATCTTCAGAAGGCAAGGAGCTCATGGAACAAGGAGTTTTTCTCTGTGCTCTGGCCTATAAAGTGAGTGACACTGGGGTTCTTAAAGTTGTGGGAAAGAGGAAGTGTGTCCTATGCGGACAATAGGTGTTAGTCATTGTGATGGAGGGATTAAGTTTCAAGGTAATCAGGGGTAGCAATGATCCTAATATGTAGTTGATGGGTGTTGTTAGTTCTGTTGTGTGAACTGAACACCTTTGCTTGTGGCTGGATGGGAATAATTGAGCTTTGACATTTTTGCACCCTGCAGCCTTTAGTACTGGATGGCAGGTTTTGTTGATTTTAGTCTTTCTTCTTTTTTGTTGAAACTCTGCTTATGTTTGTGGATTTCAATGGCTTCCCTGACATAGTTTGGTAGTTTGCAGGGTGCAAAAAAGTCCAGCCACAAGCAAAGGTGATCAGTTCACACAATAAAACAACTGACACCCATCAACTACATATTAGGATCGCAGCTACGACAAAAAAATACTTTATTGGCAAAAATCAATACATTGGGTCTTGTTTGTTTGTTTTTTTAAACCAGTGGTTCTCTACCTGTGGGTCCCCAGATGTTCCTGGACTGCAACTCGCTGTGCTAGAAAGGATTTAAGGGAGTTGCAGTCCAGGAACATCTGGGGACCCACAGGTTGAGAACCACTGGTTAAATCATTATTCTTCAAGTGACAGTCTCACAGATAATTCTTCTTGAAGTTCTAATTCTGTATCAATTCTGCAACAAAATACAACTGTGGAAGACTAAAAATGCCTGTCATGGAGTGTTAAAGATGTAGAAAATGAAAATTTATATCAGAATGGCACTTATATTTTTAATTCTGCTAAGAGATTTTTTTCTAGTTTAAGTTGTAAAAGTTGGGATCCCTCAAATCAATAAGTCTTCAACCTTTGACTTTAGCAGGTTGCAGATTAAATCCACAGTCTGTACTGTTATGAAAATAAAGAACAAAACATATGCCACACTCTAACTGTTATGAATACCAAGCTCCAGATTAACAGATTCAGAGAGTGTCACAATGTGAAAGGATTATGATTAACAATATACCCATAAATATTATTCCTTCTCAAGAGCATGAGACTAGACTTTAATGCAAAAAAATATTAATTATATACCCAAGAAGTCCTTTTCAACTATAAATCAAGTTTAGATTCAAGTCTATATCAAATTGGGCTGCAGTGTGATACTTGTACCTGGGAGTAAGTCCCATTGAACTCAATGGGTCTTTGTTATGAATAGCATTTATAGGCTTGCATAAAGTAAATACCAGAATAAACTGGTATGATATTATAGCTGTATGGTAGTGTTTCAACATTCTAAAAATGAGAGCAGCTTGAAAATATATATGGACTTTGAATCAGCACCTCATTTGCTTTTGCAAATGAGTAAAATATAAAAGTAAAACTATTTTATCTTCACTCCAATGCAAAAACAAGCAACTCTAATTCCCCCCAGATTTAAAATAGCTGATACAAATTGAATATACCAATCTTTCTTATCTTGAAAGAGAATGGTTGGTCTCATCCCCATTTTTTAAAATCTGGAAATAATCCAGGCTGCAAGGGCTGAAATATTGATCCTCAAAAGAGGCAATTCCTAAGAGGAAAATAACCACTTTGTTATAAGTCATAGCATGCATGGGACATGCATACCAGCAAGAGCACTACAAAGCAGACATGTGATTTCAGCTTCATGGCTTAGGAAGTGAGACTATTTGGAAGGCAATGAAAAATCACAGGAAGAATCAAAAGACTTGCTTTAAAGTCTCATACAGTTAATATATATATAACATTATAAATAGAAATGATACTTTGCTATATATCTCCAAGAAATTAGTACACAATTTTGTAAGGCATATCCAAGGTATTTCTGGATTGCAAAAGCATAAGCAGTTATATTTATTCTAGCCCTAAGTGTTTTCAGTTTAGCTTTCAGTGAACATTTTCAGGAATTCTGAGACCAAGCTCCTGAAAAAAAGTATTTGAGAGGGAAATCTGAACTTTTAATTCTCTCAGTCAGTATCTAGTTAGCTGATTCTCAGCAGAAGAACTTTATAATTCCTCCATGGCCAAACAGGGCTTTGTGCTGGCAAAGACATTCTGTGTCTGGTTGCAGAAATATTTTAAAAGAATTGAGAATATCCAGAAGCTCACTCATTTAAACTATGGAAATACTCTTTTTGCTTTGTGGTTGGAAATGTTAGCAAAGCTTTAGTGCCTATATCCTGTCATGGTTTCAACCATTCCATCCATCTTTTCATTATCCAATTGTGTACAGCATCTCAGACTGTCCCTGAGAGCAATAGATGATGTTAAGAATGCAAGGAAAGTCATTTACCACTGACTTCTACCACCTTGTTGCCATTGCTAGCTCCTAACATTCCTGCCAAAACCAGCTGCCTCTTTTTGCTTAATGGCAGCACCCAAACTGCCTTATCCATTACCGTTCTCTCCCCTATGTTCAGCATTCTCCTTGGCTTGGGTATAGTGTTGAACATATGATCTGTTGCCTCCTTTTGCTTCTTGGATCCCCTTGCTCTCTCCATATTTACTCAGGAGACAACAGAAAAGCAACACACAGCCTCCAAAATAAGACTGTGGTGTCTCACACTATGTACATATGGGACCTTTATATTCAGTATTGATGGCAGCTGTCTAATGCACCCTAATCCTGACCTCACTTGGATCAAAGAGACATTTGTGTGCTCTGCCATTATCAATTTTTGCAATGTACTATGAGCACTGTGGGAGACTCAGAAGAGTGTCATCTTGAATAACCACATTACATAAATTCACTTCATAGCTCATGCGACCTTTTTGATAAGCACCAAGTTGAAATGCTTCCCTGTCCCTCTAATCAAGATATATTCTAATTCAGATCCCAGAAGTCTAAGAGAGTTTCATCTGGAAGTTTAGTCTTTTCAGTTCCCTTTGTAGTTTATTATACTCATGTGCAGAGTGCCAGAAAATTCTCAGTATAGTTCTTCAATTAAAAATGGGTAAGTTCATTGTCCCAGAGATAATTGATTCAGGATCTTATTCTTCTCATGGATTAGAAACCATAAACTTCCAACTACAAGAGAGATTTTTATCTTTCTTTCCACAGAGGCTTACCTTTTAAATAATTAATCTCTTGCATTTCAGGTAGGTCAAAGTTACATTCTGAATGCACAAATTTGTGGTTATTTAGTTAATGAGTATGCAAATTAAAAGACTTGGGCTGCCAAATTAGAACCTGGACAATCTTTATGGAAAACTTTTTCTAATAGCCAATCAGCTCTCAGCTCTTCATTAAACTTCATCTAGTTTGTATGGATAATGAACCCATAATACTATCAAGTTTCAATGAAATTTACAATGTGCAATTAATTCAAAACATTCTGTGACTGCCTGCAAGTCTAATCCAGATGTGATAGCATGAGAATGAGAGTTGTAGGAATATGTCACTTGTTGGGCTGCTCCTCTTCTCACTGACATGTGTTCTTCTTGCATCAGAATATGGATATTCCCACCATCCCAGGTGCCATGCATTCCCTTCTCTCATCCCCACCCCCATCTCCCTCCCTCCCGAGTCATTTTGTGCTAACCACGAGGAGTGGATTGCTTTGGAGGAGGTGGAAAAGGGAAGTCTGTGCTCCTGGCAGGGCTGGAATATTTCACAATAAGGAGTGAAAACAGTGTATGCTGTCATATGAGCAGGGGAGCTGGCTGTGGTAAGTGAGGAAGGGAACACTCAGCAACCCAGGAATGCCATGCCAATGACTTGGAATGTCCTGGAACAGAGCAATTCATGCCTATCTCAAGTATGTATGCATGGTTTCAGAATCCCCTTTCTCTCTCTCAGTGGCTGAAATCCTGTTCATAGCATAAGCCCAAGATTTAACTTCCCATTTATTTCTCCTTGGAAACAGAGCAATCATTTTGGGATTTGGGGGGGGGAGCAGTTTCAGCTGGAAATATTTCATTTTTACTGCCTAGTCACTTCACTCCAACTCCAGCCAAACATCTCTCTAATCGTTGCTCCATAAAGACTTTGCTCAGACCAACTAGGACCTTGTGCCATGTCTAGCTGCATAATATGAAGAGAGGGGAAAGGAAAAGCCCACCCTTCATTGGCCCTGGTCTCATGACGATTTTGCTGCTCTTTTTGCTGTGAAAGACTGCACAGCCAAAGATCGTGCCTTCACTCCTAAGAGCAGTATTTTGGTACCCCGGCCAGCCATGCCCCCGCAAGCGCATTTTAACTGCAGCATTTTGTACCACCCCTAGGTGTTGTGTTAAAATACTTCTCTTGTTGATACACAGTTTTTAACACATCAAACAAGGTGTGACCCCAGAAAATTCACACCAATTAAATTCGTACCCCTTTTTCTGCCGCTTCCTGTAGTTCTGCCTTGGTCATTGTTTATGCTACTCAATTGATGGCATACAGGCATGCCGATTTTTTTACTGGCAATTTTTACTGGCTGTCTGCCATCAATTACAATTGATTTTAAGAGGAAAAACTGCTACCTAGTTGCAACACAGGTATTCGCCACAAGGGGAAAAGATGCACAGTAAGCAAGTCAGGACAGATGCAGACAAATAAAATACTCCCCAGTTGTTGGGGTGCTAACTGTGCATCAAACATCACGTGACCACCTGAAAAAAATAGTTCACATCAAATTAAGATGCACAGATAATGGTAGTGAGGCCAGGACCATTATTTTCTGGAGTTCTAGATTGCAGTTAAAACAGGAGCTTCCCACCACCAGGTGCAGGTGTGACAGAGAAACTCTGCTCCATCCCTGCATCCATCAATTTCACATGTTCTGAGACAGCAACTGTGGGGTTTGTTAGAACTGGATTCACATTGACCAGGAGTTCGCTCCACTTTGAAGTCCCTTACTGGGGGTAAAAAGTTAACAACAATTGCCCCTTCATGGTCTCATTTTGACTTCAGAGCCTATAAATCCTTACTCTCTTTTAGGGAAAGCAACGGGGGGTTCCTAAAGATGTGGACTTGCTGGAAGGAGAGCTTATAAGATGTCAGCTCTGAGTTGTTGAGGGGCTGGCTTGCTCTGGAAGAGGCTGGCAGTGGCAGGATGTTTCACACAGAGACAAGTGGATTTCCTTCCATTCCCTGGCCTGGATCACTGGAACCCAGAACTGGATCAATACCTCTGTCTAGGGATCATTGACATCCCAGTAGTCCCAGTCCAATTCTGAGCCTCAGTCTGCTCTCTATTCTTTCGTCCAACTCATTAATAAATATGTTGAATAGCACTGGGCCCAGAACACATGTCTGGGGCACCCCACTGCTTACCCCTCTCCATGCTGAGGAGAAGCCATTTACAATCATCCTTTGTATATGATCAGTCAACCAATTACACTTGGGAAATTATGCCAATCACGCTTGTGAAATTACCAGTTACACTTGGGAAAGAGAAGCCTACCATTCCTATGCCTGAGATCAGTGATTTTCCATTGAATATTTTTTAAAAATATATATATTTTAAAAAATCATTTCAAATATTTTTAAACAAATTATTATTGTGTTTTTCAAAATATTCAGTGGAAAATTACTGACAGGAGCTGAGTGGCATCTGGTTCGAAACACCTCATTGCTGTGGAACAAGGTTGGAGAGGGTAGATGACCACAAAGTGATGACATAGAAGGTAATAGCACTTGGAGAATAATGGGATGTGGTAGTTTGTCTACTGGAATTGAAAGCTGTGGGGGGGGGGAGAACAAAGAAGCAGCCATTCTTTGGGGACCCACTGTACAGGTGCTTCTACACCAATGCTTGAAGCCTCTGAGCAAAGATGGCAGTACTTAAACATATGATAGCTAGGGATAACATTGATATAATAGCTATAACAGAAGCCTGGTAGAATGTGGAGAACCAGTGGGATACTGCAATCTCAGGCTATAAATCCGTTCGAAGGGATAGAGATGGGTTGGTTGGAGGTGGAGTGGCCATCTGTGTCAAAGAAGGGGTAAAATCCAGCAGAATGAAGGTTGATGGTGGGTCTGACTCCACCATGTGGGTTAAACTCCCAGATCAAAGGTGTGATGTGACAGTGAGGGTGCTATTGTCCACCACATCAAAACCTTGAGGGGGACCATGAAATGAGGAGAAAAACCATGGAGGTATCTAAGAGGGACAGGATAATAATCACGGGGGACTTCAATTATCCCCACATTGACTGGGCCAATGTGAACTCAGGGCAAGAAAGAGAAACCAGGTTTCTCGACGTGCTAAATGACTGTGCCTTGGAGCAACTTGTCATGGAGCCTGCCCAAGAACAGGCAACTCTGGATCTAATACTGTGTGATACTCAGGACCTGGTCAGGGATGTGAATATCACTGATCCTCTGGGGAACAGTGACCAAGCTGTAATCTCCTTTGCCATGCATGTCGGGGGAAGAGTGTCAAGCAAATCTGACACAAAAACCCTTGATTTCTCAACAGCAGACTTCCCTCAGATGAGGACACTAGTTAGAAAGAAATTGAAAGGGGAGGTTAAAAGAATCCAATCTCTTCAGAGTACATGGAGCCTGTTTAAAACAATGGTAGTAGAGGCCCAGCACAAGCACATACCACAAAGAAAGAAGAGCTCCTCTAACTCCAAGAGGGTGCCAGCAGAGTTAACGAGTGGAGTTAGAGAGTCTCTAAAGCACAAGAAAAGGTTTTTCCATAAATGGAAATCCTCCCCAAATGAGGGAAATGAAAAGGAACACAAATTCTGGCAAAAGAAATGTAAGAGGATGGTAAGAGAGGCAAAGAAAGACTTTGAGGAACGTATGGCTAACATAGTGGAACTGGAAAAGGTGCAAAAGAGAGTGACTATAATGATTACTGTGGTGGGGGACCTCCCTTATGAGGAAAGGCTAAAACATTTGGGGCTCTTTAGTCTGGAAAAAAAGGCACCTGAGGGGGGGATATGATTGAGATGTACAAAATAATGCAAGGCATGAGTAAAGTGGATAGATGGACAGTCTTCTCCCTCTCACAAAATCAGAACTAGGGGACATCCACTCAAATGGAGTGAGAATAGACAAAAGAAAATACTTATTTACCCAGCATGTTCTTAGTCTATGGAACTCCCTGCCACAGGTTGTGGTGCTGGCATCTGGCCTAGATGCCTTCAAAAATGGATTGGACAGATTCCTGGAGGAAAAGTCCTTCACAGATCACAAACCATGATGGATATGTGTGATCTCCAAGCTTAAAACCAGGGTACTTCAAGGGCCAGATGCAGGGGAGTGGTATCAAGAGACAGATACCTAGTCTTGTGTGCTCCCAGACACATTTTTGGGGCCACTGTGAGATACAGGAAGCTGGATGAGATGGGCCTTTGGTGTGATCCAGCATGGCTCTTCTTATGTTCTTATGTTCTCTGTTACATCCCTGACCTTGGCTCCAGGGAGACAACAAACTCTGTGGTTCATTTTGTCGGCTTTGCAGATGATGAGTTCTGTTCGTCTAAGGAAGCAGTCCCCAAACACCACCACACTCCTCCTTTAAGCCTTGGAGGGAGCCCCCTGCTGTGCTGGAGGATCCTGAGTCCTCTGTATGTATTGAGGCTGCTCCTGCTGCTGTTCTGTTTCCTGGGGGATGATGGAGAGAGGTTGAAAACTATTGTGAAGCTATAAGCATTCTGCCTGGTTGCTAGTTTTTTTTTTAATTTCTCACAGTGACTGTCCTCCAAGTGTCCATCTCCCGTATTTGTGAAGTGCCCTCATCCTGAGTAATATTTTCCCTGTCTTCTGAGTTGATGACGGTCTTCTCAGCTTTCTCCAAACCTCCTTACCTCCTCTGTGCTCAGAACCTCCTCTCAATCCTTTCCCATGCCTCCGCCCCTCTCTCTAGCTTTTAGGTGTCCCTTCAGGGGACAAGTGCCTCTCATTTTTTGACCCCACCCACTTCCTTTATATGTCCCAACTGCAGAGTGGCTTCATGCACCTTCCCGTTCTCCTTCACCCTAACCCTACTCCGATCTCCTCCCTTACCATGTCTGTTTGCTCCAGGCCACTATGGATCCCAAAATCAGCCGACACCAGATATGGTGACTCTGTCAGGAAGCTTGGAGTGGGGGTTCATGGCCCACTAGTGATGCCAGTGGTGACCCCCTCTCATTGAGCTGGTTATTCTGCCACAGGATATGGTGATGGCATCTGGCCTGGATGCCTTGAAAAGGTGATTGGACATATTCCTGTAGGAAAAGTCAATCACATGTTACAAACCATGATGAAGATGTGTCATCTCCATGCCTAAAACTGGGATACTTCAAGGACCAGATGCAGGAGAATGGTATCAGGAGACAGGATCTCGTGTGCTCCTGGACACATTTGGTGGGGCCGCTGTGAGTACTTATTGTCTGGAAAATCTTTAAGACAGGTTTGGGAGCAACTTAACATCATTGTTTATGGCTGCCACATCCAAGTTAGAATTGCCATATTTCTGTTAAGTCACTGGTAAGAGAGGAATTACAATAAGAAGACACCTAAAATATTTAGATAGAAACCAATTTTCCTTGTACTTTAAAAAAAACCCTTTTGACTCATCTAACACTGAATAATAGGAATTAGCACAAATTTTGGAATGCTGTTAAATTACAGCAGCTGAAAATCTAAGCACCTGTTTCTGTCGTTAGCTCCATGGTTCTCTGGCAGTTATTTGTATTCGTATCATGTTGTGATTTGTGGGAATCGCACAGATAGCATCTTTTTTCTCACCATGTTTTTAAATCACAATGATGCGCCGATGATGAAACTGAAAAGACATGGATGGAGAGACAAAAAAAAATGCCATGTATCTTCACTGGATTTTCTTGGATAACCTTCAAGGCATAAGGATACAAAAGGCTGCCATGCTTGGCTGGACTGATGGTGATCTCTCCCATTCATGGTTGACTGCATGCCATGAAATACCAGAAGAACCACCACGAGGACCACACTATTTTTGGCACCATAGCATCCTAGAAAGCAACTTCAGAGAGGAAGCTGCCTTATATGAGGTAGAACCAAACACCCTTTCATCCTTGTGTCATATACTGTTGGCTTTCCCAAGGGAAGCCTTTTCCACTGCCTGTTATCTTATCCCAATGTGAAAGGTCAATAGGACTGTAATTAAGGTGAGCCAAGTGAAACATTGCAAAACTGAGGCCACCAATAAAAATATAAAATATTCACTTACTTACTGCTTACTGCTGTAAGCACACCATGTGAGCCAACATTTCTATAGTCCTATTTATTCACTCCCTATCCAACTAAGCCTCTTTATTGCTGCCTTCTATATGTGATGGGGGATCAGTCTGAGGCAGAGGGAGACTGTCCCGGCTCAGCTGTGTGCTCATGATGACCTAGGAAGGTTTTGGAAACAGTGGCTGTTGCTCTATGGAATCAAGGAACATTTCAAATAGAAAGGGATAAAATTATTCAAGCCATTTTATGCTAAGCAACTCATTTTAGTGTCCCCATTTACTAAAAATAAAAATAAATTTTGTGCTACTATTATTCCAGTTTTATATTATTTACACACATATCTTTGTACTAAATTAACTGCGTTCATAGCCTTGTCTAAGGCACAATATGAGCTAGTTATGGTTCTGGGCACCAGGGGCTAAAATAGGGTCATTCTGATAAGCAAAGCATTGCCTAGTCACAGACCTGTATGCCTTCCTTAGCACAGATAATTTGCATACACTACAAGGTATTCTTAAACACATTACCGATCCATTTCAGTGGGAAAGATACACACACATGTTCAGGTTTTTCTATTTCTCAAGAGAGTAACTTTCAACTGTTCACGTTTTCTTGTCTTTCTGATAAAACTCATCCAGGATTCAAATGTATAAGAGTGGAGGTTAAAACTAAACTGAAGGCTGGTTAAAAGATTACAGCCTGATGTATGAGTGTTTCATTTTAATGGGAAAAGTAGCATAGGAACACAACATAGTCAATGTGTTGGAGTATTGTAACCATTATTTCAACACAGGAATATATTTCAAAGAGTTCAAGTATACCACTCCTTATAAACTTCAAAAGCATCTGGTGGAGTATTCCTTCCAATCAATCAATCTGATGAGCTATAGTAGATTGTGTTTGAAAACTCTTATGTCATTTGCGGCTGCTTATCATTCTCGGGATTCATTAGGTGAGATTGCCATCTGGAAGACATAATTTTCCACTCAAAATTACTTCTCTCTCTTTTCCAAGTGAATTTCACTTCTAATGACTTCCTCTTTCTTTAGAGCTTCATTTCGCAGAATCTAAAAAGGCAAATTACATTGCATATTTAATTTTTATTCCTGAATATGATTCATTCATCATTGTTGCCAGACTATTTTTGCAGAGCCACAGGCTTGCAGCTTCTGAAAGACAGGGGAAATGTTATGGGCCAATTATAAATGTAATTGCCAAAATAATGTTGGAGTATCTGGAATTAGAGTAAAGCCACAGTCCCAACACAAGATGCAGCCATTAGTTTTGAAGCAAAAATATACATGTTTGAAGCAAGTCCAGATTCTGTGCAATGCAGGGATGGTTAAATTAACAGTAATTATTTTAATTTTTAAAAAAGAAACGCAGAATCTCCACAAAGCATTGGAGAGAGTTCTAGAAATGTGTATTTTCAAAACACCCTCTGAGTCGCAATTTTTGTCAGTAGGTGTTAAAATAATTCATCTTCCTCCTTTAAATACTCTAAGGTACAAAGTTCAGTGATTTCACATTGAGAGAATAAATTAATATTTTTTTCTGGAGAGAGATGAATATCTCTTGAGCAGTTCTTGCCAGAGATGTGTACAGTTCTATCTATTAACACTCTAATTCTTGGCCTCCACTGATTCTAAACTTTTTTGAAATAAGCAATGACGAGACAGAACACATGTTCCAATGTATATAAGCATGCATGGCTGCAATTGTATACAAATATGAAGACGTGTGAAGACAGGGTGCATGAATGGATGTGTGAGAAAGGAGGGGTATGTGGCTGGGAACAGAAGGACAGGGAGGAAGACTGCCTTGCCAGTGTGCCATCTTCTTACTTGTCATGAATACTTGAAATGGAAGAACTCACTGCTTGGGGATGGGAAGAAGTATGTTAGGCAGGACAAAGGAGAGAAAGGGGCTGGGAACAAGTGAGGGGAGTCAGGAGAAGCAAAAAAAGGCACAGGGTATACAGTGGCCCCCCGCCCATTCCTGGTTCATATACTGTAGTCCCACTATATTGTGGGACTGTAGTATATGAAAAAAGACACCCTGGGGTAAGGGGGGAGGCCTGTTTCAGGCCTCCCGTACTTACCCCAGGACTGGTGCTGTCCTGAACGGATATGTGGGGGCCTTCCTGGGTTTCTGGAGGCCTGAAAATTGCTTCCCTGTGTACCGGAAGTCACTTTTGGTTCACAGGGAGGACCTTTTGGTTTGTTTGTGGCAGCGCCAGGCTGGGGGTAAGTACAAGGGCCTCCAGCTAGGCCCCCCAGGCCCTGCATCCATATATCCCGGATTTTCAATTATTGTGAGTCGAGTTTGGTCCCTAACCCCTGCGATAGGTGGGGGGGAGTCATTTAAAAAGAAAAAGAAGGGAGAAGTGGGTTGGTTGATGCCAGTAACCAGAGAAGGAGGAGAAGGTAGTCCAAAGGAACATAAGAACATAAGAAGAGCCATGCTGGATCAGGCCAAAGGCCCATCTAGTCCAGCTTCCTGTATCTCACAGTGGCCCCAAAAGATGTGTCTGGGAGCGCACGAGACTAGATATCTGTCTCTTGATACCACTCCTCTGCATCTGGCCCTTGAAGTACCCTGGTTTTAGGCCTGGAGGTTACACATCTCCATCATGGTTTGTAACCTGTGATGGACTTTTCCTCCAGGAATCTGTCCAATCCGCTTTTGAAGGCATCCAGGCCAGATGCCATCACCACGTCCTGTGGCAGGGAGTTCCACAGACTAACACCATGCTGGGTAAAGAAGTATTTTATTTTGTCTGTTATTACTCTCCCAGCCCTCAATTTGAGTGGATGTCCCCTAGTCCTGGTATTTTGTGAGAGGGAGAAGAGCTTCCCTCTATCCACTTTACTCATGTCCTGCATAATTTTGTACGTCTCAATCATATCCCCCCTCAGGCACCTTTTTTCCAGACTAAAGAGCCCCAAATGTTTTAGCCTTTCCTCATAAAGGAGGTGCCCCAGCCCAGTAATCATTTTAGTCGCTCTCTTCTGCACCTTTTCCAGTTCCACTATGTCTTTCTTGAGATGCGGTGACCAGAATTGTACACAATACTCCAGGTGCGGCCTTACTATTGTTTTGTATAATGGCATAATAATGTTGGCTGTTTTATTTTCAATCCCTTTTTGATAATCCCTAGCATGGAATTGGCCTTCTTCATCGCTGCCATACATCGGGTAGACACCTTCATGTAGCTGTCCACCAACACACTAAGTTCTCTTTCCTGATCCATCACGGATAACTCAGAGCCCATGAGTTGATAGATAAAGTTTTGATTTTTTGCCCCAATATGCATTACTTTACATTTGGCTACATTGAATTGCATTTGCCATTTTGCAGCCCATTCCCCCAGTTTGGAGAGATCCTTCTGGAGTTCTTCACAATCTTCTCTGGTTTTTACCACACAGAAAAGTTTTGTGTCATCCGCAAACTTTGCCACCTCACTGTTTATCCCCGTCTCCAGGTCATTTATGAACAGATTGAAAAGCACCGGTCCCAAGACAGATCCCTGGGGCACACCACTTTTCACTTCTCTCCATTGTAAAAATTTCCAATTAACACCTACTCTTTGTTTCCTGGATCTCAACCAGTTCTCAATCCATAAGAGAACCTGCCCTCTTATCCCATTACTGTGCAATTTTCTCAGCAGCATTTGGTGAGGGGGGACTGTGTCAAAAGCCTTTTGAAAATCCAGATAGACTATATCCACCAGTTCACCCAAATCCACATGCCTGTTGACCTTTTCAAAATATTCTAAAAGATTTGTCAGACAAGACTTACCCTTACAGAAGCCATGCTGATTTTCTCTCAGCGAGGTTTGTTCTTCTATGTGTTTTAAGATTTTCTCTTGGATGAGGCTTTCCACCATCTTCCCTGGGACAGATATAAGGCTTACTGGCCTGTAGTTTCCTGGGTCCCCCCTCCTTCCTTTTTTAAAAATTGGTGTGGCATCTGCTATCCTCCAGTCCTCTGGCACTGTGGCCATTTTAAGAGACAAGCTGCATATTACTGTTAAGAGATCTGCAATTTCATTTCTCAGTTCCCTAATAACCCTTGGGTGGATGCCATCTGGGCCCGGTGACTTGTTAATCTTCAATTTATCAATTAGTCCGAAAACATCCTCTTTTTAAACCTGTATTTGATTTAATTCTTTAGTCAAGAGGGGCGGCTCAGGCAGCGGAATCCGCTCAAGGTCCTCTGTCGTGAAGACAGATGCAAAGAACTCATTTAATTTATCTGCAATTTCTAAGTCCTCCTTAACCTCCCCTTTTCCTCCCTCACCATCCAGAGGGCCAACTGGTTCTCTGGCAGGTTTTCTATTTCTAACATATTTAAAGAAGCTTTTATTATTACCCTTTATATTGCTAGCCGTGCATTCCTCAAAATCTTTCTTTGCCTCTCTTATCATCTTCTTACATTTCTTTTGCCAGAGTTTGTGTTCCTTTTTATTTTCCTCATTTGGGGAGGATTTCCATTTATAGAAAGACCTCTCTTTGCACTTTAGAGCCTCTCTAACTCCACTCGTTAACCATGCTGGTGCCCTCTTGGATTTAGAGGAAAAGAGAAAGAGGAAAAGAGGAGGAAAATTGGAGGAAAAGAGAAAGAGAAAATTGGAGGAAAAGAGAAAGAGAATTGCCAGAGGGTTGGACGTAGGTCTAAAAGAAAACCCCTGGACAGGGGGATGGGTACAGCAGCACGTGCCCTAGGAAGTAGCAGAGCAAGGTGTCTAGGAAGCTACATTACTGGGCAGGAGACTGAAGCAATAGACTTGAGGGAAAAGGATAGGGAACTCCAGGCTGGAGAAGTCCTGGTACAAGCCTGTATCAACAGAAGCCACACAGAGCCTCAATATCCCCACAAGCCATAGAACAGTTGTGTTCACTCCATCTTATCTGTCAGGACAGGCTGACAGATAAGATTTTAATGTCTCTATGTTAGATTTTGTCAGTGATTGGCAGCATGATTAAGTTAAAAGTATTTGTGTTGTGGTCACTGTTCCCTATTGGTTCAGTCACATTAACATTTTGCACCAGATCCTGTATATTACTCAGGATTAATTCAAGGATTCTCATACCTCTAGTTGGGTCTTCAACCATCTGTTCCAGGGAACAATCATTTAGTATATCTAGGAACAGCTGAACAACAGTTCACCCAGTCTATGTGAGGGTAATTGAAGTCCCCGATTAGAACCAGGCTTCCCTTCTTGGATGCCTGCTTTACAACATTCTCCAACTGCCAGGCTCCCTCAGGGACTTGGGTTGGAGGCCAATAGCATATGCCTACTCTTAGACCATCCTTGTGGTGTGATATTCTTACCCACAGAGATTCTAATGGTGAGAGCAAATCACCTAGATATTCCAATTCATACAATTTTATCACTTATTTCATCCAAATACAAGGCTATACCACTTATCCATCCTAATACAAGGCTATACCACCTCCCATTTGCCCCTTCCTGTCCTTCATGTACAGTTTGTAGCCTGGGATAACTGTATCCCATGGCTATCAACTGTCCACCAGGTTTCAGTGATGCCAATAATATCTATATTTTTAATCTATTGCTAAGTATTCCCGAATGTTCACTGGAAGGACATATTTTGAGGCTGAGGCTCCAGTACTTTGGCCACCTCATGAGGAGAGAGGACTCCTTGGAAAAGTCCCTGATGTTAGGAAAGATTGAAGGCAAAAGGAAAAGAGGACGGCAGAGAATGAGATGGTTGGACAGTGTCATCGATGCAACCAATATGAATTTGACAAAAATCTGGGAGGCAATGGAAGATAGGAAGGCCTGGCAAGCTCTGGTCCATGGGGTCACGAAGAGTCGGACACGACTGAACTGAACAACAACAAAGTATTCCAGGTCCCCTATCTTGTTCCAGAGGCTTCTGGCATTTGCATATAATCATTTATATATGTTTTTCTGATGCAGTCTTTTGAGTTCAGTTGCATCATTAGACTGCCTCTTGCATCCTTCTGCTGGAGTGCTGGTGACTAGCTCCTCGCTCTGCTCAGTATTTATTGCATCCATCCTAATGCAATACTAGCCTTGCATGCCTCTGCATCCAAATCTGTCTTCCAGTATGTGTTTTCAAAACTGGATCCTTAAAACACCCCAAATAACTTATACAAGTCACTATATTACCAGAAAGCAACGGAACAAGCTGCCTTTCTACAAAGCAAAAATAATATTCAGAACCTCCCTTAGTAGCAGCAGAAGCTTACATGAAAAGGACTTCCTATTGCTTTTGTGTCTCTTTGATTATAGGGATACAGATGACTGTTACAAATTTCTATAAAGAAGTTGACACCTCAGGTAATTGCCATTTTGCAGCATGCTAACAGACTTCTAATGCACTATTTTGACCAACTGACAGGAAATGGATATTTCATCTTCGTGGTCATTAACGGGGAACTTGAAAATCAGCATATGCTGCCTTTAGAACTTCATCTTCAAAAAAGCAGAAGAACAATGTTGGCTTTGAATTTCAAAGAACCTCTTTCCTAATTGAGATTGGCAACAGGCTACTTTTACCTTACTCTTTGCTAATGAGGCATCCTCTCATGGGTGGGCACTGTCCTCAGCAGAGGCTGAGCTAACTGCTTGCAGAAAATCCTAGGGAAAGAAGCAAAATGGGAGCAGATGTTCTGACAAAACTCAGGAGGCAACCAACTAACAACCCCTCCACTGAGGATTGGTTTCCTTCCCTTTTTCTGCTGCCTCATACCCAGCAAAGCACATGGTGAAGACTCCTCAACACCTTGGGAGATAGTGAGGGAAACTGGGAAGTCACAACAGAGATTCAGTGTTTTGTGAGGAGCCTGCCTATGTGGCACAATGGTTAACCTGCTGTATTGCAACTATAACTGTGCTCAATGCTGGCTCCGATGGCAGTCTATCTGCCGCACGGGGCCCTCCTTGCCCTCACGCGAGAAGGCGCGAGAGGAGCAGGTGGGGCGATTCGCCCTGAGAGGGAGGGGGAGGAGCGCCCTACAAAAGGGGCAGCTCCGACCCCCACCTCAGGGCTTCTTCTTTTGGCGTTTGGAGGGAGAGGACCTCCGGACGCAGCTTCGGCGTCGCCAGCTTGAGGCTTGGCCTCCAGCCTCGTGGCGGGCGCCATTTTGTTCCGTCCGAGAGCGGCTGGAGAGTCAGGCTGCCGGTGGGCGGCGTGCACCGGGCAGCGGCAGCGCGGAGGCTGTGGGGCTCCAAACCGGGAGCCGAGACAACCAGCCGCGAATAGCGGCAGGAAGCGGGAGCCGCTGACGGCAGTGGATTGGGGGAGCGGCACCTAGCCCTCCCCCCACGTGAGTTGGCTTGTGCCGGGCCGGACCGGGGCCTGAATCCGCCCCTGCGGTTTCCCATTCGGGCGTGCGGGGGGCATGCGTCCGTCTCCGAGGGTGGGCAGGGGGTTCTTTCTCACCCGGGCAGCGGCGGTGTGGAGGCTTTGAGCCGAGGGGTTCTTTCTCTCCCGGGAGGGATCGTCGGCCCCAGCGAGGGTGGGAGGCCCAGCGAGTACCTGGGGGAGGGACCACTGGGAGGCAACCCCGTGGGCCCTGACGGCCTAAGCCTGGGTGGCAGGCCAGGGATGAGTTTGCAGGTTGGAGCCCTGGCATAGAGCTGGGCCCCTGGACGGAGGCGGGCGAGCGGTGGGCCACGTCTGGGCGGCGGGGCCTAGTGCCGTGTAGCCTTTAGGGCTTGGGTCAGGCTCCCTGGGCTTACTAGGTGGCAGGCCAAGGGCGGGGGGCGCTGATTGGGCCTGGGTGTGGGGCCTAGGCTTCGGCCACAGAGGGACGGGCGGCAGGCCCAGGTGGTAGGGCAGGGCCTAGCCCTTTGCAGCGCTCCAGCCACCTGCCCTTGTTGTCTGGCCTTACCAGGGGCAGGCCAGGGGTAGAGACGTCCATGCGGGCCTCTGGGGCTGTGAGGCCTCGGCTCCAAGGTGAGCAGGCTGTAGGGGGTGACAGGGCATAACCCTTTACCCGGTCCACTACTCTTCTGCGGCTTGCAGGGCTATGGCACCCAAGAAGGGCAAGCCGGCAGGTAAGGGCAAGGGCCCGGCTAGGAGGGTACAGCCAGCCATCTTGCGGTCTGAGCTCTCGTCCGAGGAGGAGGGCTGGCCCATATGGTTGGAGCTTGAGTCACGCCTTATTGCCTTGGAAGCCTCAAAAGGGTGAGCAGGCCAGAGGCCCGGCCAGGCCCGGCACCCAGGGCAGGATCCCGGACTTCTAAGTCTAGGAAGAGGGCACAACTAAAGGAGATGGCTAACAATTTCGCTGCCCGTTTCGCCAGGTTGGAAAGCCTGGAAGCCAACCCAGCGGTCGTGGTGGCCCCAGGAAGCCCACCAGCAGCAGCCAAGCGGGTGAGGGCTGTCTTGCAGGGGGCTGCACCAGCGGCAACTAGCACGGGCAATGCAGATCAAGAGGAGGGCGCGGCCCTACCTGCGACGGAGACCGCATCAACGAGTGAGTTGGCTTGTGCACCTGACACTACACCCACACTCACTTGGCCTTGGGCGGCGGGTGTGGCGGCCCCCAGGTCGGCTTCCCCGTTGGGGTGGCCGGCTCAGGCACCAGCAGTGCAGCAGCCCTCCCTCGCAGCGTTGCACACATGACTTGCCGCCGGTGTGGCTGCCCAGGGCTGCCAGTTGCAGAGTGTGGGCGGGCTGCAGGGGCAGCCCCCACCATTGGTGGGGGCACTGGGGCAAACCCTGAGGCCTGCCTCTATGGGCCTGGCGGGCTGGCTGCCGGGACAGATGCCAGCCTGGTCGGTCCTCAGACAGCTGGCGCAGGGCTTAGCCGGTTGGCCCACTGTGGGCTGGCCGCCAGGATATGCTGGTTTGGCACTGGTGGCCCTCCCCTTTGGGGACTACTCTTCTCCCTTTGGGCATCATTTGGCCCAGGTCACCAAGGAGAAGATCTGGCGGGGGAATTCCTGGATCTCTTTGGCCTCCTGAACAGGGAATTGGAGGCCAAGGAGTTGGCTAAGGAGGACCCCCAGGATAGGGACCGTAGGTTAAAGAAGAAGCCGGAATGTTCATGGGCCATGTGGCTGCCGGCTTACCTCATATACATGTCCCTATCGCTCCAGGCCCGGCCTTGGAGGGCACAGTCCATGCTAAAGTACCTGGACCTTATATATCGGGCCTTTGTGGACTTTCCAGGACACACCTGACTCTTGTACGACGAAGAATTTCATCGCAGGGCCGCCCTGGATCCCTCCATTAGGTGGGACGAGCCACTGCCGCCTATTTGGCTGCAGTTTATGACCCCCGTGAGGCCGTCACTAGGGGACAGGTATGATAGTGGCCACATGATCTGGAAGGGATCTCCCAATGCAGCGGCCCACACCACGGCGGGCCAGTGGGTTCAAGTCCGGCTGGTCTGCTGGGAGTACAACGGCCAGGGAACCTGCAACCAAAAGCCGTGCCGTTTCACGCATGAGTGTTCGGTCTGTGGGGCGCAGCACCCCACTGCTAGCTGCAGCAGAGCCCGGCCCCAGCAAGGAAGGGCCCGGGACAGGGGAGGGAACCGGAAAGCAGGGGGTAATGATACAGCCCCTACAAAAGGGGCCCAGCCCAATTAGGGTGGGCGTGTTACGGCAATGGGCGGCAGGATACCCGGACTGGGTGACCGCCCACTTCCTTGTTGACAGTTTTACATTTGGTTTTCATATACCCTTTGAGGGAGTTATACAGCCAGTCCTCGCCAGGAACCTCAGGTCCTTGTTGGGCGCGGAGGAGGTGGCCAGAGAGAATATCTATAAGGAGGTCCGAGAGGGTAGGGTCCTCCCCTACCCAACTTCAGGGTGTCCCTGTTGGGGCTGGTTCCCAAGAAAGCGCCGGGTGAGTTCAGATTAATCCATCATTTGTCTCACCCGAGCGGTTTGTCAATTAATGATGGTATCCCCCACGAACTTTGCACTGTGCAGTATACATCATTCGATGCCGTGGTACGCATGGTGCGCACCTGCGGAATAGCTGCGGAGATGGCGAAATGCAACATTAAGTTGGCCTTTTGCCTTCTCCCAGTGCATCCCGAGGACTTCGAACTTCTGGGTTTCCAGTTCGGGGACCAGTTTTTTATGGACCGTGCGCTCCCATTTGGATGCTCGGTGTCCTGTGCGATCTTTGAATGCTTTAGCTCCTTCGTGGAGTGGCGCCTGTGGCAAGTAACAGGCCTGGTCAGCACGGCCCACTACTTGGATGACTACCTCTTTTGCGGGCCGGCTGGGACGGGCAGGTGCCAATTTCTCCTGGACAGCTTCCGGGCCCTAGCGGGGGAGCTTGGGCTCCCCTTAGCTGAGGAGAAAACGGAAGGGCCACTGACTACCCTGACATTCCTGGGTGTGAAAATTGACTCTAGGGCGCAGGTGTGCCGCCTGCCCCAGGACAAGTTGAAGGACCTTAGAACCAGGGTCCGCGTGGCCCAGGCCCGTGGCAAGCTTACACTCAGGGAACTCCAAGAGCTGGTTGGTCACCTGAACTTTGCGTGCAAGGTGGTGGCCCCCAGCAGGGCTTTCCTGCGTAGGCTGTGTGCGGCAATGGCTGGGCTTCGCAAACCAACCCATAGAACTAGGGTCATGTTTGAGATGAGGGAAGAACTGGCCGTGTGGAGCACTTTCCTGGACAGCTTTAATGGGGTGTCATTCTGGATGGATGAGCTGCAGCTTGGAGCTCATTTCCAGGTACAGATGGATGCGGCCGGTGGCCTGGGCTTCGGCATCTTCTGGTGGGGGTTATGGTGCAGTGCCTCTTGGCCAACTGCATGGCAGGAGGATGGGACAACCCGGGACCTGACATTCCTGGAGCTGTTCCCGATCTGGGTCGCCCTGTACATTTGGTCTAAGGAATGGGCCAACTCTGTTGTGCGCTTTTGGTGCAACAATTTGGCCGTAGTTCACGTGATCAATAACTTAACGTCCTGTTCACCCAGAGTCATGCATCTTGTGAGGTCCTTGACGTTGTGGGCACTGCAGTTTAATATTGTTGCACATGCACTCCATGTACCGGGGGTGAATAACCAGATTGCCGATGCTTTATCCAGCCGACAGGCAGAGCGTTTCCGGGCCCTTGCCCCAGGAGCGGCCGCCCTACCTGTGGAGATCCCGGAGGAGGTATGGCTGGTTGGCGCGCTGAGGCCGACCGTGCTCTCTGCCTCTCTGTCGCCCCCAGGACGCAGAGGGGATATGCGTCGGTAATGGGGGAGTTCTCGGTCTTCAGGACATCCCAGGGCCTGGAGCAAGCCTGGCCTTTGCCCATAGACCATCTGCAACGATTCCTAGTTTACTTGCACCGCAAAGGGTTGGCCCCTAGTTCTTTGCAAGGGAAGCTGGCAGCCTTGGCCTTCTACTCGAAGCTGAAGGGGTGTAGAGACACCACAGGGGACTTTAGGGTTAGGGGAATGATAGCGGGGTGGAGTAGGGAATGGGGCAGAGTCGCAGACCCTCGTTTCCCCCTTACCCCACGCATCCTGGCGGAGATGATTGCCAGGTGTCCCTTGATTTGCAGGGATAGCTTTGAAACGGCGTTGTTCCGGGCGGCATCCATTTTTGCATTTTTGGGGCCCTCAGAGTGAGCAAATTGGTAGCGTCAGGCCGGCAGGATACTTCCTTCACAGCCCTGCGGGCCTCTGATATTAAGCTGGAGCCCGGCCTCCTGACAGTGAACATCTGGAGGTCCAAAACGGACCAAGGAGGCAGGGGTGTTGTGTTCTGCCTGGGGCCCTGCTCGATTAGTTCTATTTGCCCAGTCCGGACCCTTCAAGAGTACATGGCCCACAGAGGGACCACGGAGGGCTATCTCTTTCAGCACAGGGATGGGGGGCCACTGACAAAATTTCAGTTTGGCAACTTATCGGGGAGGATCTTGCAGGAGTTGGGTTTGGGGGCGCTGAAGTTTGGCACCCATTCGTTTCAAATTGGTGTGGCCTCTACTGTTGCCATCCTGGGCTACGACCAGGGCGTGATCCGCAGGCTGGGCTGGTGGGCTTCACCCTGCTATAAGCGTTATGTGTGGCTGTTGCTGCTGGTTTAATCTGTTATTTTATCTCCTCAGATCCCAGTGGCCGGGCCTTCCGCTGAAGAGTGGTAATTCTGGGACACAGTTACATTTACTGGGCCGAGAGGTTTGCCCGCAGGTCTGGTTGGGGACCCAACTTGGGGCTCGGTGACAGGGTGGTTGTCGAGTGGCGAGGGAATCGGGGGATGGCCTGGCGGGAGTTTATCGGCGTGGCGATGGCGGCAGCGCTGGGAAAGCTGCCGGACGTCCTACTGGTACACCTGGGGGGTAATGACCTGACCAGGCAAACGGGCAAGTCCCTGATATTGGAGATCTTGCAGGACTTTGTGAGTTGGAGAGCCAAATATCCAGCCTGTCGCATTGTCTGGTCAACACTGATCCCTCGGCAAGCCTGGAGGGCAGCGTGCGACCCCCAAAAACTTAATCGGTCCAGACAGGGATTTAATCAAGAGGTTTGCAAGGCTGTTTGCTGAGAATTTGGGGTGGTAGTGGGCCACCCGGAGTTTAATGTGCGCAGGAATGAGCTCTATAGGCCAGATGGCATGCATCTCTCGGAAGAGGGAATGGAGCTATTCCTGCGCGATTTGCGGAGGGGCCTGGTGGCTGAGCTCGCTCTGTTGGATGGGTGACCGGGGCCATAGCAAGGCTAGGCCCGCGGCAGTGGCAGCTGAAGCGGAGGGGGCAGCGGTGAGTATACAATGAACATCTGTCCCCAACTATCCTATAACCCGGGCACAGCGGATCAGGAGGTCTCCACACCTGGGGAAGACATGGGGACACCTCCCTGTACTGGGTATCACCCAGTTTAAGCCCATCTCATGCAGGGAGGGGTAAGATTATCAACTGGCCTGGTGGGGGTAGTCGGTTGACTGCCCCAGCCGGGGGTTGTAACTCGCCCTTTGCTGCCCGGTTGGAGGGGTCCCGGGAGACCCCACGGTTCCAACCTGTATGCTGATGCCAGGCCCCTCTTCATTGGCTGTTTGAATGTTGTGTTAATAAAGTGTGGCCCAGTTTACCCCCAAACACCTGCCTCGTCTCATTATTTCGAGTGGGAGGGCAATGACCTGGGGTTCAATTCCAAGCAGCAGGCTCAAGGTTCACTCAGCTTTCCATCCTTCCGAGGTCGGTAAAATGAGTACTCAGTTCACTGGTGGTGAAGGTCAATGTATAGCCTGCATAAATAAATTGTAAACCACCCAGAGAGTACTTTAAATCACTATGGGGGTGTTATATAAGCAGGACACTTTGTTTTGTAACATTGTTAGCATCCCTAGTAAACCAATGCCTCTGTGGAGTTAGTTAATCATATTTCTTCTCCTTCAGATATGTTTCATTGAACATAACCAAAGTGTTGATGGATGAGACAATTCTAGAATCCCCGGGCCCAAATAAATGTTTCCTTCTAGCCATCATGTCTGATAACCACCAATAGTTATCTAATAGAGATGGGCACAAACTGAAAAAATGGTGATTCATTTTGGTTTGTTTCATTTTAGGGTTTGGTTTGGTTCGTTTTGTGATTAATGATTTTTTTTGAAAAATTTGTTTTTTTATTTATTCATTATTCATTTTTTCCCACTTTGTGCAATTTAATCCGTTTGACAGCGTGCAGGTGGGAAAAGACATTTTTAAAAAAGACGTTGACAAACTGGATCTTCTGGCCACATCATCATCATCATCATCATCATCATCATCATCATCATCATCATCATCATCATCATCATCATCTTCAATCATCCTTACTGGGTGATGGCAGTGGCGACAGTGTGGCGATCCTGGCCCCTGTGGCAGGAGCTTTTTGAGGTGCGGGCTTGGGACCAACACCTTTTTTTTCCCCAAGCAACTACTGCACAGCCCCTGGGGCTGGGTCGGCACTGGTTTTATTTTTTTATATTTTTTCTTTATTTTAGGGTACCAACCGGGCCACCCCTGGTGCCAGGTCAGTACTCCTTTATTTATTTATTTATTTATTTATTTATTTATTTATTTATTTATTTATTTATTTATTTTCATTTTTTTACTGCTGACCACATGGCCCATGCTACAGCTGTAGCGCAGGCCAGCTGGCTTTTTTTCCCTGGTTGCCCATCCCTGCAGCCAGGAAGACTGAACCTCTAGGACCAGCACCAGGTAGGAGACATCTCTGGCACCAACCTGGCACCATTAACGAACCGAACCAAACCAAACCAATTTTTTTTTTGGTTCGGTTCCTTCTAAATCCACTCTGGGGTTCATTATTCATTTTGTTACATAATGAAATGAATAATGAATAATGAAATGAACTAAAAGTTCATTTTGTGTCCATCTTTATTATCTAGTATAAATTTCCCTAACTCTGCTGTGGAATTTGTGACTGACTATAGTTACAATCAGATGAAGAAAAAGAGGTAAAGAGAGTATCAGCCAAGTAGGAGACAGACCCTCCATGCTGGACTCATGGTCAGAAGACGAGGGGGACTTACAATACAATAGCAAACAAGAAGGAAGGAAGGAAGGAAGGAAGGAAGGAAGGAAGGAAGGAAGGAAGGAAGGAAGGAAGGAAGGAAGGAAGGAAGGAAGGAAGGAAGGAGAGCTGGGGAAAAGAATTTTAGCAATAAGCTAATGGAAAAGAGAGTTGGAGAGATAGGTGGGCTATCTCTCAGTACCATTTGGAGGGAATCATAAACAGGTGAAGACATCTGCTTCAGAATACCCTGAAGCAAATGGTGAGCCACTGTGTGAGACAGAATGTTGGACTGGATGGGCTGTGGCCTGTTCCAGTAAAGCTGTTCTTATATTCTCGTGTTCCTTTAGGTGCTAATAAGCTCCCTCCCACTGATACCCAGTCTTACAAAGTATGTAAGATTGTTATCTCAACACACTCTGCTCTGAAGTCACCTAATCTAGCTTCCATTGCTACACTCTGAGGTAATGACTGACAATAATCAAGTCTGTGTGGCTTTGCAGGCTTTGTGAAAGAGTCCTTTTGTTGCTTCTGAATTTATTTCCAGTCAATCTGAATAGGAGATCCCTAAGGTCTGACATTATCAGAAAGATAGAAAACTATATCTCCCACCACTGTTTCAGTTCTCTCTGTACCCCCATTTAATTTAAAATAAACTGCCTTAAAATGCTTCTACAGTATCTTGTCCTAGTAGGGAAGGTTCCCTAAGGTATTTACTTGACAAGAGAATACTTTTGCATTGTGATGCAGCTATATCAGGAATGTTAGTAAATCTTTACTTCTAGCAGGGTCTTTACATCTCCACACACACACACACACACACCCCGCTAACCTCCTGTCACTTCACATTACCAAGGCTGACACCATTTTCATCTGTATAGCAATGAGAGGTGTGCAGTTTTTGTGCATTTTAAATATGGCACGTTGGTTTTCCAATGCCTGAGTGCAAGCAGGGATCTTGTTGGGGAAGGAATACTCTCATTAGCAAGATAGCAAAACAAAGAGGGTCCTTTTTTCATTGGGACAGTTTTCTTATTTAATCAAAGCCCCCTGCTCTGTCACCAGCTGCTTAGTCTTACCGTACTTTCTCTTATACGCTCATTTTCCTTTGCCAATTAGCAAGATTGGGATGGGCAGAGATAATTTTTAACAGCAGGCTTCCCTAACCATTCTACATGTTGACCCCACAGGAATGTGACAATCCACTAAAGTGCGGAAAAGGCCATTTTCCTCCCCTTCATCTTTGCATTCCCATTTCTGGCAGGTTCTGCTGAGAACACGAAGCTTACTTTGCACAGCCAAATCCATCAGCCACTGGCAAGTTGTCACTTTCATTGTAGCGCATGATGACATGCCGGCTGGGTTTGTAATCAAAATTAGTGTTGTTATTTGCTGGAGCCCCGGAGCATGAAGATAATAAATGATATTGTTGCACAGGACAGGTCAGCACAAGTAATCAGAGATCTGCTTTATCTGTTTGATTGAAAATGCCTTCTAAAGAAATAACCACAGTGCATAAAGTGAACGTTATTGTCACTGAAGCCCAACACTGACCTTTTCTGAAATTGGTTGAGCCATCAGTGGAGGCTGTAGCAACACCTACCTTGTCAAGGTGAAGTCATCATGGTCAATACTCAATATTTTCTTCTCACATGAAAATGCAGTCTCCTTCTTTACCAGTTCCAGGCTTTCAGTGTCAGTTCCAAAACTGCTTCAGAATTAACAGGTATATCCATAAATCTGTCAAAGGAGTAAAACCCTTGGACAAGCTAAGTGAGGTATTAAAAGCCAAGCTCGAGGGGTCTTTTAACACATTTCCTTTCCTGGAACAGTCATTTTCTCATCGTGCCAGAGTGCATAGTCCAACATTTTCCAAGGGCACTTTGTGGCTGATTTATGTCTTATTTTAAAAAGGAAGGAAAGAAGAAGTACTAAGAAGCCAAAAGAGCAACAAAAGTCAGATGATTTTCATTGGACTGTGTTGTATATTATGTTTGGGAGTGTATTGCAGTTACTGTTCATGTGCCCCTAAAATGTAAGAAATGAATGAAACAAGGACGGAAATGTTTGCATCATAAATGATGTGTCTGAAAAATTTGTGCTTTCTGCATCCGAAAAACAATGCTAGCTAAGACTTCCTATACTGTAGAGCAATTAACTGAGAGTGGCTTGCAGTTCTTATCCATGATCACTGCTGTAGGGAACACTGGTAGGGCCACAGGGGTAGGTGTCAACCCAGCACACATTGCCTTTTGGTTCACTTACTTATGCCCCTCCAGCAAATTTGCTGGTCTCCCTCTGAGGTGCTGCTGATGCTTCAAGCGACATTTACATTAGCCTTCTTTGAGATACTGTGAGTCAGTGAAATGGTAGCTATTCAAAGGGTATAATTCAGGAAAGGCATTAAGACAGGCATGTCCAAACTTCAGCCCTCCAGATATTTTGGACCATGACTCCCACAGTCCTTTGCCATTGGCAATACAGGCTTGGAATTCTGGGAGTTGTGGACCAAAACATCTGGAGGGCCAAAGTTTGGACATGCCTGCATTAAGATCTGCAGCTTTCACTATTACAAAGGATGATTGTACAAAGGTGGAGAGGAAGTGACATCTTGTTGAGATAAGCAACAGGAAGGATTAGCTGCCCAGGAAAGGCAAGAAGGTTCTTCCTGAAGGGGTGTCCTTGTGGTGCAGGTCCCTTATTTATCCCTGCTGACCATACCTTTCTTAGCTGTTTTTAGTTTTTGGCAGTAAAGTGGGCAGATTTAACTTCCCTGGGGCATCAAAGAGCTGAGTTTTTGACATTCCTTCAGGATGGCACAGCCATTGCCACTCCATCCATGAGTTTGCCAACAGCCAGGGTACAAACATTACGGTGGTGGTGGTCAGACACGTACAAATTGTATTTACACCCCCAGACAGTGCATTTCAAGTAATGGTAGTCTTTCTTGTTCAAAGAAACTGGGGAATCAGTTTGGATCTTTGGACATAGCATCATATTTTGGTATCACCATTTGTGGGACACCAACTGGATCTGACTCCCATCTTAGTCTTGAAGAAAAGCTCTCTAGCAGGTGGATTGGGAAACAAGGGGTGGGATGGGAGTCATTGGTGCCCAGGATCAAGCAGCATCTAATATCCTCCAGAGGCCTTGGTGGTTTGGCTTTGAAGAATTTTTATCTGATGTTATCTGTGGGGGAGGACCTGATGCTGCTTCACCTTCATCTTACCCAGAACTATTTTGATTTGCCTGGAACTGCCGGAACAGCAGGGATGGTGCGAAGCCATGAAGTCAGCAGCCCATATTGTTACGAAAAGTGGCAAGATGTGGATTCATCATTGGAGCATTCTGTATTCAAAAGGTGAGCTTTAGTAGGCAGACAGAGCCCACCTTTCCGACCCGGACCAGGACATCTGCCTACACATTGCCCGCCCCAGCTTGTTGGGAGGGGGTGGCAATCTGTAGCCTGCATACTGTAATTATGTCCAGAGACTACTTGAAGTGGAATGGGGTGTATATAAGCAGAACACTTTTGCTTTTGCTTTGCAAGTTTAAAGGAGTGTCTCCTGGAGTCATTGCAGTGTTCATAGTTTAGGGCAGAAGGGAGTTCTTGCACACCTTTTGTGGCCCTTGTTGCACATAGGAAAAGATACCTGGTGAGGGAGATAGGCAGTGGCCCTATCCCTGGTTGGATATTCCTGGATGGCATCAAAGAGGTGGGATGATTGTCCCAGCCGTCACCCCAGGAATACAAATGGCTTCCCCTAGTGGTCCAATGCCCAGCGCTCATACCCAACTCAGCTTGGTAATACATTACTTAGTTATTCTACCAAAGACTGTCAGGGATATACTGGAATATAGGTGGATCACCCAATGCAATACTTAAGCATTGTTCATCATCCTCTCTCTCTCTCTCTCTCTCTCTCTCTCTCTCTCTCTCTCTCTCTCTCTCTTTCAGTAAGGGTTGCAATTTATGATTATAATATGAGAGTGCAGTATGAATACATATATAAAAATCTCTGTCTATTCTGGTATCCATACATACATACACATGAACAATGTTGGCTGCCAAACAATCACCACTTTCCTACTTCACCCAAGTTTAATTTGCAGTGTATACTTTAAGCCCAAACTGTTCAAGCAAGTTCAAATAGATAGAATCAGAGAGGAAACAGCAAAAGCTATTTTCTGCTCTGTGAGATACAAACCATCTGTGTTATTTTTAGGCTTCGAAGTTGGAGTCTGTGTTTATCTTTGAGAGTCCTATAATGCTGTAATCTTTGATTTGCAGTGTTCTTTAATATTTTCCCATTAATCCTCTTAATGCTGGCTGTCCATATATTCATCTATTGCTTTTGCCAGTGTAGCAGCTTGCCATGTCTCCTGTGCCGTGTATCTTTATAGCTGTGTATGACATTTCTCAAAGCCTTGCAGAGGACATCACTGTTTGATATTTGCATGGTTCATCCACAAATGGTAGCTTATGTTGCAAGGTGCTTCCCTGTGTAATGCTTGCACAGGTAAGCAAAGATACGGAGTCTCCAGATTTAAAAGAACATTTCAGTCATTTTCACAAACCAGGTGATGAGTATGGTGAAGTGTGCCGAAGGTGGCGGTGGTCGAGCCTCTGCATGCTGCCATTGGAAACTCCCTGTCCCTAACAGGGTTACCTGGCTTCGGTCCAAATCAGAAACAGACCTCTGTGACAGGCTGGCTGATCTATCCAAAGTTGCATCAAACAATGGATCTGCCTACTGATACAGCATGCTTCAGAAATGACGCACCTAGGTGTGGCCCAGCCTGCGTGAAGAAGAAGAAGAAGAAGAAGAAGAAGAAGAAGAAGAAGAAGAAGAAGAAGAAGAAGAAGAAGAAGAAGAAGAAGAAGAAGAAGAAGAAGAAGAAGAAGAAGCTGATGGTAATTGTGATGGTGATGGAGATAGGGATGGTTGGTGATGGCAATGGCGATGGTTGTGAGCACAGTTTTAGCTGCAGTACAGGCATTTAACTACAGCACCACGAGGCCACAATGGAAGACAGGACCATCCTAAAGCCCTCTGGAGAAGGCAGCTTCACTCAGTTCTACCTCACCTCAAATGTTACGCAGCAGCCATTCCACCAGATAGAAGGACCTTATAACATTCAGAACTTATGTGACATTTTTGCTGCCACCCCACCCCCCTAGCTGCTGGAATGCACTCTCCCATAATTTTTATAAGATTGGGTTCAGTACTTCATCTATACTGGACTGTATGTAGAGATGGGTTAATCAATGCCATCTTGGTTTTCCAAAGAGATTTGCAAGCCTTGCACCCAGTCTTAAGTGTCTAAAACTTGTTTGTTTATTCACTGATATACCTGATCCTTGGTATCATGAGAAACAATAAAGAGGGGATAAACCTGAAAAATCTGAGATAGCTAGCCTCAGGGGTTTCTATACTAGGCATGTTTACTGTTTGCTTTTTAAAAACACACAGAAAAGACTTTAAAGGCATAATAATCCTACACAGCTTGGTGTTCCTTCTGGAAAAATCAACTATGACATTCCCAATAAATACTGTACTATAGATTTATCAGGGATGGGGTGGTGGGAATCACACTCAGAGAAAGGAATGGATTTCTTTCCTTCAGCATTTCTTTATGAGAATGACATCCTGCATGATCTGCAATTCTAACTCACATCCAAAATACATAACTCTACCTAAATGGGAGTATTTGTTTCAAATCGCTGTCATCTTGCCTCTTCTGTTAAAAAGCATAGCCTACAAAATATTTGGTGTTTTTTTACAATTTTGTTACTGTTTTTCCCCATTTAAACCAAAATTAAAAGTTGTTTTCAACCTCCACCCTCCAATTAGAAACCCAACATAAACCCTAGAGGAAAACAGCTGTTTTTATTTATTTGCAAAAAGCCTTCATATCAATGGTCCTGTGGGACAAGTTTAAAGCCCAGGAAGAGAACGGGATCTGCTGGGAAGGGCAGGAAATGTCCTTCCCATGAAAGGCCATTCTTTGTGCAAAGTATCCCACAAGCAACCAGACCCTGCCACTCTGATAGTCCATGCAAGAAAATTTACCTCATGCGTTGCAGTGCCTGCTGGTGTTCTAGTTGACAGGTGTCCCAGTGCAGAAATGACAGGCGGGAGAAGATGTATGTATGCTTTTTTCTGTTGAATGATGTCAGTGTACATTCAATCGTCAGCTGGCAGATCTAAGCTGTTCAAAAATGGATTCCAGACCTTTTTTTTTTTCAGTGTTGAAATATAGCCCATTCTGTGGTATCAGCACACTAGGAATGTGAATCTCTCAAAGAAATCAAGAAGAAGAAAATAAGAATGGTTTTCTCCCTGCAAAGACCTTTCTGTGTGCAGTATTTTTTTTCGTCCTCTGAGGAATCTTATGGGAAATCTTACAGGATTTCTTGGAACTTCTGTGTTCATTTTTTCTTCTTCCGGAAAATACCGAGCAGAAAACAAATATTATGATTCCTGTACAGATTACTGCAATTCCTACATAGGTTCACTGACAAAGGGGAGAAGAAGAAAAAGCACTACCAGGATGTACAGTATTGGGAAGACCGCCTGTCTTTTGTGAATTCGGAAGCTGTGCATGATCTTATATTTTCTGCACAGAAAAACAGGAGGAAAATGGAGTCTCAGGTTTATGGGAAGCTTATGGGTAATCTTACCATTGCAGGAAGAGTTTTGGCAGGGAGCCTCCACATGGCAAGACTCCAAAATTTGAAGTAGTCATCATACTACAACATCACTATAAACCAAGCTGAGTTAACACAACCAAATTGCATCTATTTGTTTTTTGGGTTGTGGTAAGTAATATTTTTGTGAGAAGCAAAATAATAACTATTTCCTCATTTTCATCTTTCTTTGGCCCTGATCCTTTCCAGATGATATGATATGAACTTTCTAGAAGCATGCACCACAGTTCCTCTTTGTTTGACATGAGATTATCATGATTCGTGTCTACTATCACATCTGCACCAGGTCCTTCCAGCACTACCTCTCATGGCAGCAATAGCACCACGTGGCCCTTCCAAAACAGGGTTCCCACCATTGCAAGCCCCTCTGATGCAAACATAATGGATTGCTTAGGTAGAATAGTGACATAGACATACCGTATTTTAATTAAGTCCCCATTTCTCTTGCCATTCTGCTCAAGAGGATTTTCAAACATCCATGTGACTGTGTGTACAAGGAGGAAAGGATTGCAGCTGTTCATTGACAAAAAAATTGCCCATCTTGCTTGTGGGAGCAGCAGAAAAATATTGAAATCCCAGGTACATAAGAATATGTACAAATGTAGGCTTTGCCCATTGGTGTGGTCTAATTTGACTGGCTTATGGAGATACAGGTTGAAGTCCTCACTTAGCTTTGAAACCTATGGGGTGTCTTTGTGCTAATCCCTTCCCCCCCTTCAACGTGAGCCAACTCACAGAATCACTGTGAACCTTCATGGGTTGGAAGAAAGTCATTTGTCCCACCTTGAGTCCACTGAAGGAAAGGTATATCAAAGGAGCAAACAACACTTCAAGTGGGCAGATCATGTCTGCATACATGGAGCTTGTACATTCATGGAATGTTGTTGCAATTTTACCAGTTGTGTACAGAGGAGACCACCAGCTGTGAATAGAGAGCATCCCATCCCCTGCAGTGTGCGCAATTCAGAGGAGTGTGTCAGAAGTGCTAAGGCTCTTTTCCATGACCATCACCCAAAATGGGACATGTCTCTTTGTGATACTGTGTGCCTGCAAAACAACAACAAACCACTCGGACAAGGACACAAGTAAGAAAAAAGATAACTGAAAATGACTGGACACCAACAGGCAATAGTCCTTAAACCAATTTTAAAAACAAAAGTGCAGCTTCATAATTTGTTTCTGAAATAAAAGTAAAATAAGAGTGATTAGTACAAGGAAACATTTATTGTTTACTGCCCAGTTATGGCTGTAATTAGAATACAATGTCATGGACAGCCATCAACTAATGATTTTCTAAGCACTATGTGACTCATCATACTTCAGCAAGAGCAAACACATTTGCTCCATTTTCCTCATATGATACAGCTACTAATATTCTCATTCAACAGCCATATCAATAATATGCAAGGTTGCTTCAAAAAGCAACTGAAAAAAGAAGTGAGGAAGACAGATTAACCTCAAAAGCCAGTTGTTTATTTGACACCCCCTCCACCAAGTGGTCTAATAAAGGTATCATCTGCTTTTGCATTTGTGCTGTATAAGGATCATATAGCTTTTTCTCATATTTTTCTGAACTGTGGACAACAGTTAAGTAGAGATGTTCAAGAAACAAATAAAAATTCATTTCATTATTCATTATTCATTTTGTTAGGTAATGAAACGAATAATGAACAGCCCCCTGTAGAAAAACAAGATGAAATGAAATGGAAATTTCCATTTTGTTCCATTTGTTTTTCATTTCCCCCATCCCAGTGGCGTCTCTTACCTCACATCCAGGTCAGGGAACTTCGAAGGCAGCGGTGAGGAGCTGCTGGGGCTCCAAAGGTGGCAGCAGCATGATCTGCCGCTGCCTGACACAGCTGCTGCCAGGGATCCAAAGGTGGAGGTGAGGCCTACCGCTGCCCAGCCTTCTGGGCCGCCATTGCCACTGGGATCACCACCGCCATTGCTGTTGCCGCCATCCAGGTAAGCCGAACCAGTTCATTTTGGTTCAGTTTGTATGAATTTTTGTTTCAAAAATGCATATGAAACAAAACAAAAGGAACTGGGGGCTGGGCGCGAAACAGAACAAACCAAACCATCAGTTTTCTGTTTCATGTCCACCTCTACAGTTAAGTGTTAATGTTGTCTTCTAGGTGGTGCCGTTCTGAGTGACTTCCTCCGTTCCAGGAAAAACCTTTAGAAAAAGCTGTGTGGTCCTTACACAATCAGGACAGCAAACCACTGACATCCACTAGGTAACACTGTTGTTTGGGCTTTAATTGGATTTCATTTGATTTCCCCTACCTGGCAGGCTAAATTTTAATCCCAGTTCTCTGATGGAGGCTTGCCATTTTTCTGCATTATTCTACTCCCCCTCCAGGACAAATGGGATCCCTGAGTTTCAAAAGAAGGCAATGTGTGGGGGAAACAGATAATGATGGGTCCTTTGGGGGAGAAAGGTGGGATAAAAATATTTTAAATAAAATAAAATAAATTTGGCAGCTCTTCATTTGAAGAGTTGGCTGGAGAAATCCAACCAACTGCGACCTGGGATGGAGTTTGAAGCCGCACAACCCAATGGTATTTGCATTTTGCATTTCAGCTCACTTTAGCAAGCAGACCTGCCCCAAATAGTTTTCGTTTGTGAAATAATCCCATTAAAATGATGGGAAAGGGTTTGCTGTCAGCTTTATCATATGGTTGCCTAATATTTGCAACCACATGATAATTTGATTTGATTAAGTAAACATTTAAAATGTTTCTCTGCTTCTGTGGTGCTGGGGGTATGCCTCCAAATCTATTCCATAACTAGAATCTGAATTCTGACACAAGGTAATTAAAATTAAAATGTAAATCAAAATTTAGAGCCACTTAAATATTAAGTGGTAGTACCACCTTAAGTTATTTTGGGCAAAAAGGCAAGATATAAATAAATAAATAAATAAATAAATAAATAAATAAATAAATAAATAAATAAATAAGATAGCATAATATATGGATTTTTTTATTTTTCTCTTTTTCCCATTCTCTCTCTCTCTCTCTCTCTCTCTCTCTCCCCTTCTCCCCCATCCTCATGTCTTTCTCTCTCTTCACCTTTCTTTCCTCACTCCTGCCTTTTCTTGCATGTTTCCTGCCCCATGAATAAAACAAACAAAAAGTACTACACACAGTACAGAAACTTCTCAATTTAGTACACAATTCTGGAATTCCACAATAATAGCAGTAAGGCCCAGAAACTGTGGGAATCTTGTGAACAAATTAACAAGCAGAGTTTACCCAATAATAAAATGTCAGCCAATAAATCAGACTGGTGGTGTGGAACTACCTGTAATCACAGGCATAATGCATTATTTCCCCGTAATTTTATAAATGCATGTTGTTCATTGGTCTAAACCGTAGATTCATTGCAGTTTTGCATGTTAGCAAGTTGCTCTAGAACAGGAAGAATGGACATCATTTTCCCTCTTTATCATTCCAAGCTAATGCAGGCAGGGAGATTTAGTTCATTGCTCCAAAAGGAAATGAATCAAATAGAAATAAAATGTGTGATTTGCTTGGCTCCCCCCCCCAATATTTTCAGCACTGAGCAATGTCACCCCACCCCATCCCCCAATGCAAGGTCCTTAGTGGCAGCATTTAGCAGTACCACCTAAATGAAATATGGCATTTCCGAATCTGAGCAGAATATGTAATACTTTTGTAATTGCACTGAAAACCAAGGCAGGTAAAATCCAGGTTCTCCTTGACACTTCCGTAAATTGAGATCACAGGGCAAGAGCATTTATCAGCCAAGCATGCCTGTTCCTTGATCAGTTCACAAGAGTACATCTCATATAAGCTAAGGTGTTTTATTTTTGGAAGCATTCAAAAAGGCATAGGTTACTATTTGTATGCAGATTTCTGGGAATTAAATCTCACCATAGCTCTAAATGAAATGTAGGGTTGAACTTTCCCCTGCTTCCATTAGGTTGCTTTCCTATAAAACAAACAAACAATTAATTAACCTTCTTGGAGAAAAAATGTCCATAAAATTATAACTAATTGATATGATGACCTCCCAGAGTACAAAGGTATTTCCTTCTTTATTTTTAAATGAGGAAACTTGACTAATGGCCAAAATCCTATAGGTCTTTGCAAAAGCAAAGTGTGCTGTTTATTAGAGATGGGCACGAAATGACTTTTTTATTCATTCCATTATCCGTTATTCATTCCATTACGTAACAGAACGAATAACGACCATGGCGCTGGTTTAGGCACAAAACAAACTGAAACAGGAAAATTACCTTTGTTACTGTTCATTTTCGTTAATGGCAGCACACGATGAAATGGCCTGGTGCTGGTCCAGAGGTCCGGTGCCATGGCGACCAGGGAAAACAAGCCCAGGCATGGCAACCATCAGGAACTCCACCCCACCCCACCTTCTGCCACCGGAATGAGCCAAGTCTTTGCCTCTGCTTGCCCCAAGGTGATTCCAGCCCAGTGGAAGCGCACTTGCTTACTGGCGGTCCGAATAGAGTCCTTGCCCTGGCAGAGGCAGCAGAGGAAAGATTTCTGCTGTGTGGTCAGGAAGATCGTGCCGCCGACATTCAGCTGCACCCATTTGCCTCAGTGGCCTGGCAGGGAAGAAGGCAGTGGTGGCAGCAGCTGGTGGGGCTGGTGGGGGCTCTCCCAGGCATAAGGAGCCCTCCGCATGGGTGCCACTTCCTCCCTGCCTCATCTCCCTCGCTGGCTTGCTCGTGCCCAGCATCCGTCGCCCTCCTCCTCCTCCTCCTCCTCCTCCTCGCTCCAGAAAACAGTTACTGGAGAGATTCAGGTGAAGCAGAGAGCCAGAGAGATAGAGGATTCTGGGAGTTGGAGTCTTCCGAGGGCCCTCTGCACAAGTCAAGGCAGGGGGAAAGGGTGGATCTCAGTAAGTATGTGGGCGGAAGGGCGGCTTTGTGCAAAGCCTAGTTGCGACTTGCGAGGTTTGGCACACGGCTTTTCTCCCCTTTCTTTTTCTGGGATGAGGAGGAGCACGAGGCGGGCGCCCTTAAGCTGCCTCATGTGTGTGGAGCTGGTGAACAGTGTATGTAGCCGGAGCCAGGTGCTTGCCGGTCAGGACTCAGGAGGTGCCTTCGCTCGGTTTGCCGCCGGACCCCTTTTGTCCCTGGGTGCTTCTTCGAGAGAGCAGGGGCCACTGGAAGCCATGCCAGCCGCCGCTGCCTTGGAACGCCGGCTCCAGAGGCGCTGGGCTCCGGCAGGAGGGCTCTCTGCGGCTGCGCCAAAAATCGAAATAGCGGAAACAAAGTGGGCCCCAGGGACCCGAATAATGGTAATGGAACAAAGCGGGGGGCTGGGGGCTGAATAACAGAAACAAATGCCATTTTGGCGTTTCGTGCCCATCTCTACTATTTATGTACCTGCCCATGGTGCTTAAACCACTCTCTCGACTGATTACATATTATATCCAGGCTATATTCAACCTTTGGGGCATCATTAGGCAAGGTCAGAAAGATACCATCTGTTTGGACACATTGATGATATACAGAGTATAATGTGGTCTAGTGGTTAACTCTACTCCTCTACTTACTTGTTTTACTGGTCAAGACTGCATTACAATGCAATTTGTAAATTCCATTTTAAAGAATACTTGTCTCCTCCTTTAGCACTATGGAATAGAGCGCTGGTTCAGGTGCTCACAGCTCAGTATCTATTAGCATCTCCCTCGTGGCAATTCAGCCCCATTTCACTTACTAAATATTCATTATAAAAGGAGGAATGGAGATTGCAATAGAAGGACTGGGAAGAATATGGTGAGAGCGGCAGTGAAAGGAAGGGAGCTGTCTTATATGTGACCATTTTAAAATGCCATTTTGGGATAATTAAACTTTTCTGTCTGGGTGACTACAGCAATGTAAGTGCCAGGATGTGGTAGAAAGAACATCACCTCAACCTGGAACAACTGTCAGGCCAGTGTTTGCCATATAAGGTGAAACTGGAAGAAAATGTTGATGTATTAACTCGCTGGGAGATAATGCCAGGAACATCAGCCATGGTCCCCATTTAGTTAAACTAATATATTGTGACATTGTATTTACGTTACATAACGTCAAGGGATTCCCCTTACACTTGGATATGAATCAGGATGCTTATTAAACTGCCCTTAAAGATTTAGCTCTAAAGAGAATATTTTCTTCTGCTTGTTCTTCAGCATTACAAGCCAACCCAGAAATATTGACAGTTGCTTCCCCCCCCCAAGAGGTGAACTGAATTCATAATGTGTTTATCTTCCATCTGCAGCAGAAAGGGCAAATACATAGCCAGTTATTTTTCCTAGAGGTTTCCTTTACCTTTCCTGCTATATCTTATTCACGTTCTAAGAAGGCTGTGGGAACACAGAGCTGTTTATTCTTCCATGCTAGAGAAGTATCATAATTATTATTTGAGTTCAGTGCCTTTTAACTTACTTTCAAATTATACTCGTATAATGGACCCTCATATAATGAGTGCTTTGTTTAATGGAAAATCCGCTTAGCAGGAAAAAAAAATCTGGATAGGGGAAATCGCTTAATGCAGGGCTGTCCAACTGTGAGCAGCCCGCGGTCTACTTTGATGTCCCCAAAGGGTCTACTTACAAGAGTGCATGTGTGGTTCCTCCTCCTCCTCTGTCGTCACTGTGGCTATTGTCCTGGCCACAAGGCCACCTGGCCAGGCCAGATAGAGCCAAGTGCATGCGACAGCCCAGCCTGGCCCTCCTCCTCTGTTTTTAATAGATAGATAGATAGATAGATAGATAGATAGATAGATAGATAGATAGATAGATAGATAGATAGATAATCTCCAGGCTTAAAACCAAGTTACTTCAAGGGCTAGATGCAGGGGAGAGGTATAAAGAGACAGATATCTAGTCTCGTGCACTCCCAGACACATCTGGTGGGGCCACTGTGAGAAACAGGAAGATGGACTAGATGGGCCTTTGGCCTGATCCAGCATGGCTCTTCTTATGTTCTTATCTTCTTATGTAGATAGATAGATAGATAAACATGGGGGGGGCTCTACATTGGCAGTGAATTACCTAGAGAGGGGCTTAGGGGAACTAAAAATAGAACCATCAGTATCCTTCCTTTATATAAAGTTGTGGCATGATTGTTCTTGGGAAACTGTCTACAGTTCCTGTCACTCCACCTGCACAAGATGGACAAACATCATCATCATCATCATCATCATCATCATCATCATCATCATCATCATCATCATCAACAACAACAACAACAACAACAACAACAACAACAACAATAAACCCTGAAAGTGAATGGATCATGGAGTAGATTCTGGGATCAGAGTTGTATTGTGCTTTCTTTGTGCCAACCCTGCTGAGATGCCTATTTTTTTCAATCAGCAGGCAAACAGGGGGATTCTATGGGAATTTGGCAGCCTCAAAAACAGTAATTGGGAGCTGCCTGTGGTCCAGAGGCTTCATTTTATTTATCCCATTCTCAAGGGCGGCACATGGCACTGCAACGGGGAAAAAGCATCAAATTGCATAAACTTAAAGGGATAAAACATTTGGATTCTTTTGCAACAGCCAGGCATGCTTTTATTGTTTCTATGAGAGAAATAGATAATAAGGGGCTCCCCAAAGCATACAGGATTTATTGGCCTTCATATCCTACTTGGAGAACAACAATAATTTCCCCAGAAAAAGCAACATTGTAAGATTATGGATATGACTTTGCTGCAGGGGGTGGGAAAGGGAGGGTAGGAAGGAAGAAGGACACAGAAAAGTGGGAATGTATATATTGATTAATATTGTTAATATTGTCAATCGGGGAAAAACCAATCAACCAAGAAACATATTCTTAGAACCCCTCTGCCTGGACTGCAGTAATGTTAGAGTTGATGCGCTCCACCAGTGAACCTGGTGGGTAGCCATCTTTCTGTTTTTCCTGTGTGACAGAGCAGCAGTTTTCTTGTTATAGAATGGACAGCCTCCAGGAACCTCAAGCCTAAATGTGCCCAACCAGGGCCTCAGCAGGCTCAAGCCAGACTTAGAGAAATGTGTTTTTAAACTAAAATTTGTTGAAAGCAAATTTCTGATTCTCTCCCCTGTACCACTGACATGATCTTTTGAAGCCTTCTGCATATATTAGTGGTCCCAACCCTGGATCCCCAGATGTTTTGGGACTGAAACTCCCACAATCCTTTATTACTTGGCTAGCCAGGATTTCTGGGAGTTGTAGTCCAAGAGCATCGGGAGACACTAGGTTGGGAAGCACTGCTTTAAGGAATTGATTCATCACTTACTCAGAACCTAGCTTAGAGACCACACCATTGCATCACGCAGGGCTGACTTCTGACATGCAGCAAAATGAAGTGCCCTACATCCATCACTGTTGGAAGGGGAGGGAAAGTGCAAAGCAGAGTCTAGTGCTGCAAGGCTTTTTCTGATCTAGCAAAGCTTTTTAGTTGTGGATCCCAGTGGCCAATGGGATATTCACGGGATACTGCTTCAGGCAGCAATATGTCTGTGAATATTCTCAGTCCTCCAAGGCAGGCTATCTGGATGTTGAGTCATGGCAACTATACTTCTTTTCTTGGGAGATAGAAATGTTTTGCTACTCATCCAGTTTGGGGAAAGTTAGTGGCAAGCCCTCCAGTTTATAGTTCACCTTGATTTCATAGCACCCTGGTCTGAATATGCCCATTAGGCGAGCCTGTTTCTTCATACCTATTGAGCCAATTCAGCCTAATGAATAGCCTAATGAGCCCATTCAGACCAGGGTGCCTAATGAGCCTATTCAGACCAGGGTGTTATGAAACGTAGTTGCACTATAAATTGGAGACCCCCGACCACTAACTTTCCTCAGACTGATGAAGCTGCTTGAATGAGTAGCAAGACATTTCTATCTCACAAGAAAAGAAGTCCAGTTACCATGACTCAGCTTCCAGATTCAGACAGCAAGACGTCTTCAACTTCCTGCCAGGTGCCCAGTCTGGTATACTTGAGTTTGTTTTGTGCTCACATTTCCCTACTGTGATTATCACAGATTCCAATTCTGAAGAAAAGATACTCACAACATGCTGTTTAATGAACACTTGAGACAATCACTGTGATCATACAGGAAAAGCAAAGATGAACCTAGAGCAGCGGTTCCCATCAATAGATCATCAGGCATTTTTGGCCTGAAACTCCATAAAGCCATTGCCAGCACAACTAGTGGTGAAAGCTTCAGGGAGTTGCAGTCCATGAACTTCTGGGGACCCAAGTTTGGGAACTAGGAGATCATTAATCACATCATGACCAGCATCTTATTCTAATCCCCACTAGAGTAGACCAATTGACTCAATGGGATTTAAGTAATTGTTTACTCCATCATTAAGCAATTAATTCTATGACTGCACTCTAAATGAATCTAGAAACAGGATATTGACTGTCCTTTGGTATAGAGGCATAAGACATAGCTTTTTAGTGTTACTTATTCTGAAATTTAAACACTGTAAAGTGTTTGGTTGTAGAGTTTAATATTTAAATCCACTTTCACTTACTTTCTTTGTTAAAATGAGCAAGGAGCTTATTACTCATAAGACTCTGTGAACCCATCCTGAGCATTTTACAAACAGTTAAGTGTGTCTTTCCAAAACAAGATTGAAGCCTGTGCTTAATCATGTTATTTTACAATTAGCTGAATCAGCAGCTGGGAATTGAAGTAACACCCAGCATGATAAGCTTTTTCTCTGTATAAATTTCTCTACTTATTTATAACAGTTAATTATGTATTTGATGGGTGAAAGGCAACCTGTTCTGTGGATGATACCCCAAGTCTTAAATTTCCTTTCAAATGTCTCCATGCAGAGCAGTAGGTTTAGCAGAAGGATTTTTTTATTTTTGCACCTCTTTCTTGACTTGTGAGTTCTTCAAAGTTTTGTACTTTTACTGGTTGTCCTAACATGTTCTTTATGCCTGGAAAGAGATCCCCCCCAAATCAATTTTCCCAATGCAATAAAAGAGAAACATAATGGTTAGTACAATTTTGCACTCCAAATAATGTGTAATGAGTGGATGTATCTATTTCTATTTCTACCGTAATAACATCCTGCCTCAAAAAACCAATATCCTTTCTTCAGAACAATGTAATGCAGGGAGACAAGTTCTGCATTAAGGCTTTGCTATAGTTCAGAACGTCATATTCAGTATTTTGTAAGACATGCACACATGGAGCTCCCCATGGTGGAAAGCTTTTCCCATTGTGCTCAAAAGACTGACAGACTGGACACACACAGTCCTTTGTGCGCAGCAAAATTCAAGGCCAACATTACCATTTGGGGAAATGAGGTGGTTGACCCTGGTGACAGATGCTGAGAAGCAACAGCAGGCTGTGTGCTACTTGGCCAGCCTTTCATCCTCAGATGGCTTGCTGCTTCCAGGTATGTCTTATCCCCAGTGTCTAAGAAAGACAGAATTGCCAGTCATCTCTTGTATGTGCAATTGTCTATAGTGTACCACTGGTCTCTGAAATTCACCAGGTGACTCTCTGTCAGCCTGAACTACCTCACAAGGTCCCTGTGACAATAGACTGCATTGTGTTCACTGGGAGATTTATTAAATGAACAAATAATCCCTTAGTGGTAGAAGACAGCATTGTCAGTGTCCCTGGAGCCCACTGAAGCACTCTTTTGCATGTTCTCCTCCTTCTTTTACCAAAATTAAAGCTCTGACAGGCCCTGTGCCAGGAAGGGATCCATTGTCCACTCATGACAGGATAGGGGCTGGGCAGTTGCAAATGACCACCCACAGGCTGGGCGCTTTCCCGCTCTCCCTCCCCTAGGAGAGAATAAGATTAGCTGGTCGTGTAAAGACGGATGGGAATTTTTGACCACTCCTCTAATTGGCTGGGAGCGGTGGTGAGTTTTCACCCATCCCATTCTCTTCATTATGGGGTTCCCAATTTTCCTACATCTTGGTCACAAATTGGTGGTCAAGGCAGGTGGCTAAATCAGCTCAGGATAATAGTAGGCAAAATTAGAGTTAGTACATCGGCAGCCCTCAATTCTTGCAGGAATAGAGGATTAGATTAGATATGATAGATTAGGATGATTTATGACCCAGATCCTCGTATGATTTACAAGGGCTATCCAATCACAATAAGATTGAAAAGACACAGAGCCTCTTGAACTTGTAGGTCCCCTTGGAAAAGATAACAGGAACAATAGCATGAATTAATACCAATAAATTATGGCCCTATCTTAAAACCCACTAATTTATCTCATCTCTTATTTCCAGGCTGGGTGGACAAGGTCTTTTCTCCTTGGTAGAGGAAAATTTTGTGTGGAAGTTGAGCCCAGTTTAAGAGGGTTCTGCATTTTGAGTTATACCACTGTGATCTGGGTAGAGATGCTTGCATACATGCTTCTACTGTGCTGGAAATTTTGACCATGTCTGGGAAGATGTTGCACATAATGTTTCTCTTTCTCTCAGATAATTGAAAAAAAAAAACAAAGCTAGAAATATGTGGCACTTTAAATACAATTATATTTTAATGTGAGCTGGACTTCATCCAGTATTTCATCCCCCCCCCCTTTATGCCTGATGAAGTGGACTTGTCCATAACAGCTCACATTAAAATATAATAGTATTTAAGTAGCAACATGTTTTGTCTTTTCTATTTTGTTTTGTTTTGTTTCTTTAGATTTTGCCTGACATGCTTGCACAGGCTAACATGGCTGCCTCTTCTAAAACAACAATCAGATGATAGAAAGTCTTTTCTATAGCCCTGAAGTAAGAAGACCAACATCTCAACAGCAGTTCTGATTGACTCTTTTTACTAATTTGCACTGAACCCTATGAAATATCAACATACAAAACCAACCTGTCAGGTCTCGTACGATCTCACCGGATTTTGGAAGCTAAGCACGATCAGCCCTGGTTAGTACTTGGATGGGAGAGCACCAGGGAATACCAGGTGCTGTAGGTGCCTGGAGTAGGAACTGGCAAACCACTTCAGTATTCCTGCCAAGAAAACTCCATGGACATGGAGTCACAAAGAGTTGGTCACGACTGTAACGAGGCAACACACACACACACACACACACACACACACACACACACACACACACACACACACACACACACACACACACACACACACACACACACACACACACACGAGTCATGCATAATTATTAGAGATGGGCATGAAACAAAAAAAATTGTTCTGTTACTTGTTATTCATTTTGTTACATAACGAAACGAATAACAAAAATTGTGATGAAATTGGAACGAACCGAACAGAACCATGAAAATTAGGTTCGTTATGTTTCATTTTCATTAATGGCGATGCACGGTGAAATGAGCTGTTTCTAATTTTAAAAAACATTCTGAATATCCATAAAAACCCAGCAATAATTATTTATTCTGCCTGATAATACCTACCAGGGGGGTTGGGGTCCTTAAAACATGCATTTATGTCTTTTCTCAGATCGCTGTATTTTTTTTTCCTTTAAGGGGAGTTAGGGGACATCGACCCAAAATGGATCCCAGATGCCTAATATTGATTTCTTGGGTATTAAAACGTCCTGGACATCCGTAAAAACACAGTGATAATTATTTGAAATTATTACCTACCAGGGGGTTGCGGTCCTTAAAATGCTTGTTTTTGTCTTTCTCCCATGGTGATGTATTTTTTTCTTTCCCCCTTAAGGATGAAACAAAATGGATTCCAGCCACAAGATGAATGCAAGCCATGTGATGGGGCCATGTAAATTCTTGGACAATTTCAACCAATAGCATGCCAGGTTGCAGACTGGGTAGGTGTGGCAGCCACAAAGGGCATAAAAAGCTTTGGCAGCCCCCATCCTCCTTGCATTCTGTGGTGGGAGTTAGGGTGGGATTGCTGTCTCTGCGACTCGTTACTTTAGGCCTGCCAGGCAGGTGTATGTCTCTGTGTTCCTGCTGGCTGCAGCCTGGCTCTTAGGGGAGAGAAAGAAGAGATTTTTCTTGCAGCATCCCTGTGTGCGTGCATACCTCTCAGTGAGTACCCTCCTCTGCAGAGTGCAGTCACTCTGCAGCTGCCTTACACCCTGGGCAACACCCGCCGCTGCCTTTGCAGCCTCCCTGCATACCTAGTCTATACTGTGTCTCTGCCAGCATCATTTTTTTAGTGGTCTGGGGCATTGGGGGATGTCCGCACCTGGAAATGCTTTAAGTCGCACAAAAAGTGGGTAAAAATGCAAAACGAAAAACGAAAAATGAATGAATTTTTTTCAAAAAATTCCCAAAAAAATGAAAATGAACTGAAACAGACCCACACGAAAAATGAAAAACCAAAACGTCATTTTTTTGATTCGTGCCCATCTCTAATCATTATTCTGTATGATATAGGCCTTGTCCTATTTGGTACATTTATACCAGTGAATTTCAGTGTTTTTGTGTCTACAAGGCATGGTTGGTTTCTTTTGTCTCAGGGGTGGAGTTTTGCACCAGAGCAACTTCCATTTCATTGCTCCAATCAATGTAACGTCAGCCAGTGTTTCAGGTTGTCAAGTATCCACTGGTTCTTTACTTGAAAATACATAGGACAAAAGTGTTCTGTTTCTTGCTTGCTTGCAAACAAACAAACCAGATGGAGGACATTTGGAAAGTAGGAGACACTGGTTGTTGTTTTATTTTAAAAATGTGGCTTTGTGCAGTTCAGACTGTTGTTTGTGATGAACAATGACCACCCATAACTACTGCTGCTGCTGCTTTTGCACCTCCATTAGCAGCACAGAAGCATCAGTGCTGAATATTTCTAGATCTACCATCCTCTCTTGTTTAGATGTTGAGCCCATGGTAAGCAAAGCAAAGCAAAGCAAAGCATGCTGCTTATATACCACCCCATAGTTCTTAAACCGCTCTCTGGGCAGTTTACAAGTACAGGTAATTTATATAGGCTACACATTGCCCTCTACCCCCGGCAAACTGGATATTCATTTTACTAACCTGAGAAAGATGAAAGGCTGAGTGAACCTTGAGCCTGCTACCTGGAATTGAATCCAAGGTTGTGAACACAGGTGTGACAGGGAGAAGAAGGCAGCAGACGTGGGGTCATCCGCATCAGAGACACAGAGAGGCAATGAGGACAGGGAGAAACAAGGAGAGTATTCTATAAGGAGGTGAGCATGCAGACTGAGAGGCACGAGACGGAACACGAGAGGGAAAGGGAGGGGGGACTTAGGAGAGGGGAGGTGACAGTTAGAGACGTTAGAGCGGGGGTGGCAAGGAGGACAGATATATGGAAGAAGGTGGATACCAGATTGCCTCTCCCCACTCCTGATTTTGCGCTGCATTTTCCTCTAAGTAAAGAATATCCTGAAGGAGAAGAAAGAGGCAAGAAATCCGATCCAAACCCAGTTGGGAGGATTCCGGGTTGGGGATGGAATACAACCCCAGGGACACCCCATCAACGTTACGAGGGTCAAAACCAAAACACCTCAACGAGATATCAAAGAGTCCTCCCCAAAAGGAATAGAAACATCCTGTTAGCGAATTCATTCAGTCCAAGTTTTGAAATACCTGTATTATCCCCTGTTGAAACTGTTTGTAATAATGGAAGAAAAGACAAGCCAACTAAAAATGTTAAATAAAAGTTCTTTATTTTTACAAGAAAATGCGAAATCAGTATTTGATTCATGCATCACCAGTCAAGAATCTGAGAGCAATAATAGCGAACCCTTACAACAGGGCCTTTTCACACGACCCCTAAGATCCGCTGGTCCCTTAAATTTGGACCAGAGATCTTGGGGGTTCATTTTTGTTCCTGCGTCCCCACCCCTCAGCACTTTCTGCTCCTGTCGGCGTGAGGGGGGGAGGGAAAAAAGGACAAAAGAAGCCTTTACTAACCTGCCCGTGCCGGTCGAACTTGCCATGAGCCCCATTACTTCCTGCTTCCGTCTCAAGGAGCTCTTAAAGGGGCGGGAGGCAAAAAAACAACAGACAAGCCAGGAGAGCTGGGCACTCTTATCCGCATCTAATTTTTTATCACCTCCAAAGAGAAGGTACAAGGAAAGTGCGCTGGGTCGCGCTAAAGTGGGTGGGGTCGCACTTAATTGTCTCCAAACTCCGGAGCTGGTGGGAAAACATTTCTAAAACATCTGCAGCGCAGCTTAGGGGTCGTGTATCAACGCCCACAGCTACAGCTGCAGTAGAGCAGTTTAACCACTGTGCCATGAGACTCAGCAGCATGAACCTACAAACAAATGTATCTTTGACCTATGTAATCACATAAGCATCTTCAGATTGTGGTAGGCAACTCAAAGAAAATGACAGCCCTGTGTGTAGCTGATGCAAAAAAAGGCATATTCCCTATTGAGTATAATCAGAGGAATTTAAAAACTGCTAGTATCATACAGCTGTTGTACAAATCTATGATGCAACCACATTTTGAATACTATGAACAGTTCTGATCCCTGGCAGACCTCTGAAGAGATATAACAGAGCTGGAATAGTTGTGGGAAAGGGTAACTAAGATTATTAAGGGGCTTTGCAAAGAAAGTTATGCTGTCTCGGTCTGTCTTTGTGTGTTGGGGGGAAGCTAACAAGAGAGAATGTATATATTCATTGACATCCTTCAGTCTCGAAAGACTATGGTATCATGCCTGGAGTAGAGATCCTAAAGCAACACCTAGTGTGGCTAAATAGACCAATCCAGGAATGGCAGTCTCTACTGCACTGGGGGCAGATGTATTCTGTTTCTTGCCCAGTCCTCGAGTTTCGTTGTTTCTGTGCCTGCCCCTTTTCTTCTGCCTTTTGGACAAATGCCTCTTCAAATTTATGTAGACCATGCTGTATCTTTTGCCTCCAGACAGTGCGATTGGAGGTCAGGATTTCCGATCTGTTGAGGTCCATTCCCAAGGCCTTCAGATCCCTCTTACATATATCTTTATACCACAGCTGTGGTCTCCCTCTGGGGCGCTTTCCCTGTGCTAGTTCTCCATACAGAAGATCTTTTGTGATCCAACCATCGTCCATTCTCATAACGTGTCCAAGCCAGCATAGGCGTCGCTGTTTCAATAAAGTATACAAGAGAGAATGTATATATAGGTAAAACATGTATCTGTGAACATCTTTCAGGCCTATTTGTTTGGTCCATGCCAAGTTAGTTGTTGGTTGGTTCTCCAGTTTACAGAATGCAATATCAGCACATGAACACTTTTAGCTCACATCTAATATACTTATTTTTCTGTGCTTTGTAAAAATCATGAAAGGCACATTGGCTGGGTGCATTTCTCCTTGGAGAAATTTGGGTATGCCTGCTTTTCATTTATGTGCCATTTTAAAATACATAAATGGGCAACAAATTGTCACTGATCCACAGAAAATCCAGGAATTGTGGACCAGGCAAAATCTGTCCCACTAACAGCCACTAATGTAGATTTAAAGGGGGATGAGACAAATTAACAGAAAGTAAAGTACAGTCAACAAACACCTGTACCCATGTAATACCAGTTGCTAGGGAAGAGGAGAAGTAGAATGCTGTTACACAGAGATCTTGCTGGTGGGCTTCCCATGGGTAGCTGTTACCTGTTGGGCTAGAAAGCCCTTAAGTGTGGTTTAGCATGACTTGTCTTCCATTATAAAAGGAATCTTCTAGCAGCAAGACTTGAAGTCCTCAACTCCTCTCCATTTCCATGATTTCTCTCAACAACATCTCCTCAGTATGCATTGCTGAGATATCGCTCTGTCTCTCCTTTACATCTGCTGCACTGGAGAGTGCACTGATTGTGCTGTCCATGGTTTTGGAATGGATGTAGGCTATTCAATGGTAACTGAATCCAGAGAAAACATAGGTTATGTTGGACATGCTTCTGGACCTATCTTTGGAGCATCAGATATCAGCTGTTTTCAGAGCAGCATCTGGCTGCACCCAGCTGTGCCCTTACCAAGATGATGGGGCCCTCATGACTGTGGTATATGGACAAGATTGACTACTTCAACAATCTCTACATAGGCCTTCCCTTGAAACTGACCCAGATATTGCAATATTGCAAATTACCCAGATGTGAACAAGTTTGATTTCATCTCAACAGTTTTGGTTCACCTGCATTGCGTCACTGTTGCATTCTGGGCCAGGTTCAAGGTTTTAGTGTTAAAGCCGAAGCTGTTTGGAGCACTGTTATTTGTTCAAACATCTTTCCCTAAAAATGTCGACCCATATCACCTGAATGTCACTGGCTCACTTTGTTCAGATTGCCATGCTGAGGAAGGCAAAGAAGATTGTCACTAGAAATTGTGGTTGTGACCCCATCCCTTTGGAATAGGATCCCAAAAGAAGTCTGTCAGGCCTTCTTTAAACTATGCTGTTGTCCCATGTCCTTTTTGTGAACCCCCTACATAATTGCCCCTCATTACAACTAGCCTCCTGGCAAATGACATCAGTGAAGGTTGCTAAGGTTTAGGGGAAGGCTTAGAATGCAAAGGAAAAGTAGTGAAGTCCGCTAAGCCGGATTCAGCCTCAGCTGTGCAGTTTCCCAGAGGCAATCCCATAACTAATCTGTGATATTTTCTTTCATGTTTTCCTTTCATACTATCAGACAGAAATGGTAGAAGACAACCCCTGCTAATAAATCATTCTGAATCATTCTCTTGCTTCTCAGAAGTATGTATAAAAGTGCCTGGCATAAGCAGAAAAGAATAAACAATAAACTAGAAAATAAATTGAAAGGCAATATATAGACTCCTAATGGTTATATTTCTTCCACATTTCAAAGAATGAATCAGATTCCATAAGAGTAAATAAGCTATAAATTCAAATATATCAACTGAAGTTAGTCGTAAAACTAATCACGATTAGGGGAAATTCATGGTTAAAAACATGATTGTTGATCTTACAGAGGTTCAACAACACAAGTTGCTTCTTTCCTCAGTGGCTTTTTAAAATTACCTTTCAATGTTTATTGAAACTCTGCCATGACCTATTTTGTGTAGAAAATCCCACCTATGGTAAATTTTCAAAGTGTTACTTTTTAAACATAGGTCTGTATGTTAAATTTGTCACTTGGCAAGTCTGGAAAAGGTTTCTAAGAGTTTAAGTTTAAAATTCTTTTGGTGAAGTTTAAATGTACTTCTAACAAGACAGATTATATTTCTGGACACATTTCAAATACTGAACTGAAAAAATGCACAGCAGTTATTGTAGAAATGGTTCTATGTGACATATGAAGCATATGGTTACAAGGCATGTATATTCATGTCTTATGGGAACCATTCATCTTCCCTTGAAACAAATCATTGGATATATGCTCAGCCTAGTCGCAGCTCAAACTGTTAGTAACCACAGTAGAAGGTTCTACAATGAACCTTGTAAATTTTTTTTTAATAAGCCACACAAACATTTGTAAGTCTCAATATTTGAAGAGTAGGTACTAAGCTCAAATTGGCTATACCACTGATAAATTTAACTCCTCCCTATAAACATGTAAAATTATCAGGAGAAAAAAAACATAAATGGAGGTGTGTTGGCTCCCTGAGTGAAAGAGTTTTGCAAAAAAAAAATTATCTGTGCTACTAAATTATGAAGCTAATGTTTCTGGAGAAATCGTTTCATTTATACAATATTATCATGCTGTTATGTAAGGCAGAATGATGAAAGAGTTCAATAGACTACCTCAGGGCAAGGCTGCTTATACACTCTTGGCGTATATTTTATCAATATTTGAATGTGTTTCCTGAGAGGAAATTAGATCTGCTCCAGATAACAGCAATTTTCTACAAGTAATTTCTTTTCTTGCCATTATGATATTCACAGAAATGAATCTCATGTGAAGGCATAAGTCAACAATGGAGGAATCATCTGATTTTTCTCCCCCCGCCTCCCAATGAAGAGATGCACACTGCTTATTAGCCCAGCCATCTTCAGTATGAATGGTATTAAGTGCCTATCCTGTTCTTTGTACATAGCTGCCTTATTTAATTTAGAAAATTTCCTTTCCTGGACTATAGCTACCAGAATGCTCCAGCTGTAGTCCATGAAAAGAACTGATCTGAGGTATTTCTGGGAACTAAAGTTCTAACAAAGGAGCATTTCCCATCTCTGACATAAAATCTTGTTAGTGTGGAGAATCTGTGCAGATAGAACAAATGTCCTACCTCAGCTCTCAACACCTATTTCCTAATATAAGATGGATAGGAATTTAATTTTTTGAGGGGAGAGGGGGGAGTCCTTTTCTTTTCTATAAACTTAGCCAAATCCAGACCTGCCAGAGATGCCAATAAACCACAATTCATTTGCATTCTGAAATCTACATGGCTCAGAATGTTGTGATGTAGTTTTCCATTCAAATAATTTGTGATCCAATTAATTGCATACAATCTGTATGCTATGGGAAAGTGTGCTTACAACTAGATAAATCAGTGTAAAGGAGACAATAAAAATGCACTGTGTGCAAAGAGAACTCCTTTGGGAAGTTTACCTTGTGAGGAGGGGATTGTAGCCAACATAAGAGCATGTTCTGCACAACACTTAGAGTAGAATAACACTTTATTGTCAGTGTACAAATTAGAGATGGGCACCGAACGAATATTTTTCGTTTCCGTTACCGTTTGTCGTTTCCGTTACATAACGAAACGACAAAAGAAAATTGTGATGAAAATGCAACGAAACAAACAGAACCACGAAAATTGTGGTCGTTACGTTTCGTTTCCGTTAATGGCGACACGCAATGAAATGAGCTGTTTTAAATGTTAAAAAATGCCCTGGACATCCGTAAAAACACAGCGATAATTATTTATATTGTCTGATAATACCTACCAGGGGGGTTGGGGTCCTTAAAACGTTTGTTTTTGTCTTCTCCCATTGCGATGTACTTTTCTTTTCCCTTTAAAATGGATGTCACCACCAGCCACAAAATGGAGGCAAGCCATGTGATGGGATCATGTTCAACCAATAGCATGCCCAGGTTGCAGACTGGGCGGGCAGGTCTGTCAGCCACAGAGGGTATAAAAAGCTCTGGCAGCCCCCGTCCTCCTTGCAGTCTCTGGTGGGAGTTAGGGTGGGATTGCTGTCTCTGCGACTCTAGCTTCAGTCCTGCAGCCTCCCTGTGTGCATGTATACCTCTCGGTGAGTACCCTCCCCTGCCCTGCAGTGCAGTCACTCTGCAACTGCCTTGCACCCTGGGCAATGCCCGCCGCTGCCTTTGCAGCCTCCCTGCATACCTAGTCTATACTGTGTCTCTGCCAGCATCCATTTTTTTAGTGTTTTCCCTCTGGTCTGGGGTGTTGGAGGATGCCTGCGCAAGGAAATGCTTTAAAAATCGCGCAAAAAGCGGGTAGAAACAACAAACAAAAAAATGAAAAACGGTAACGAATTTTTTCAAAAAATTCCCGACAAACAGAAACGAACCGAAACAGACCTCTCAACGACAAACGAAAAACCGAAATGCCATTTTTCTGTTTCATGCCCATCTCTAGTACAAATACAATGAAATTAAAAAGTGGCATCCAGTCTGCGCATCACTCACCCCAAAAATAAAAATGCCAAGATATAAAACTACCATTTAAGAAGCAAGCATCCATACACATACTCCTACATTCTCTCACCCAATATCACTTGTACCCATTATTTAAAATAAAAACTGACATAAAACCAGATATACACCCACACAACCCTACTCTCTCACCTGACAGCATTCATACCCAAATACATAAAAACTACAATTAAAAAATCAACCACACACACACAATCCTACTTTCTCTCACCCAATGACTGCACAATCCCCCATACAATATACATGTTACACATTCAACACTAATATTACCCATCAAATTAACATGCTTTGTATGAGGGACTGAAACAGCCCACTGATTGAATTAGTTAGGCAGTGCATTAGGCAATGACATGGCAGCCTCTGGTGGAAGATGCTGCAGAGGTGGCAGCCTTCCTGCTATACCTCTGCAACTTCCCGGCCTTCCATTCTGATGGCGAACAGAAATGGGTGTGCCCTATTGACTGTTGCAGTCCTTCTAAATGAACCAGTTAGCTCAGGTGTGGTAGGAAACATTAACCCATGACCAGTAATAAGGTATGATTAAACTGCCACTTTACTCACATGGACACAGGAGGGAAAGCCATAATAAATAAGAAAATAATAATGTTTTCCTGTACTTGAGATAGTCAAATAATTTTGGGCAGCCACAGGAAGTGTCTGAAGCATTATAATCCACATAGACATAGAAGGAGCTTTGAAGAAGAGTGGGAAAGCATTGTGAGTACACTTGGGCATCTCCAAGGCAACAACATGCAGCTGCCAAATCCTTCCCCTCTACAAGTGTTGCACTGGAATGGCACCAAACTCACCCACTTAATAGATACTGACCCCCTGGACAACGGCTGAAGTCAAGGAAACATTTTCATACCCATCTCAAACTCTTACCACTTCTAGCCAAAAATAGTCTGACTGTCTGACATTATACTTGACTTTTGATTTTGCCTCTATTTTATATATATTCATTATTTTGACTTGTGAAACATTCTGATATGTAGCATGGCAACTGCACTTCCTGTGAGATTGAAAGGTTTTGCTACTCATCCAAGCAGCTTTGTCAGTCTGAGAAAATTTAATGGGTGTTGGGAAGGGTTGTACAGGTGGGACTTTCATGCACCCCATCCACTGTACATCTAACATGCCTCTTCAGGCCACTGACCACCTAATGAGCCTATTCAGGCCACTGTCCACCTAATAAGCCTTTTCAGGCCACTGTCTACCTAATGAGCCTATTCAGACCCAGGTGGTGTGAAATCAAGGTGAACTATAAGTTGGAGGGCTCACCACTAACTTTCCTAAGTCTGATGAAGCTGCTTGGATGAGGAGTGAAATGTTTTGATCTCACACACAAAAGAAATATAGCTGCCATGATACAGCTTCCAGGCAACCTCACCTGGATGACTGGGAATCTTCACAGACACTCTGATACAAATCAAGATAGTCTTCAAACCAGGATGGCAGTGGGCCATCACAGCAAGGGCTCAGTTAGCAGTAGACACAATCAGCCATAGCAATACACTGACAACTTACCATCTCAGAGCTCCTTCATCTATGTTTCTTTTGTTTTTACAAGTGCCAGGGTACTGTTCTTCAAATGATTGAAAGCTAGAGAGAGGATTGCACTGAGCATGATATGCAAATGTATTAGTGAACATTTGTTGAATATTTGAATATTCTCTGGGTTTGAGTAGTCCCAGAAAATGTGAATATCCACTGAATTCTAGCCTTGAATATTTGATTGTTCAGAATCCTTCTTTCTTTAAAATATATGAATGAATAAATAAAAGTGATGTGTCTCAGTATACTGGCCTACTGCATTTGTCACAGACTTTTCAAGGCATTTTCATTCCGTTCAGGTCTGACAGGTAAACAGATGGCTCACAGATGACTGTGCAGCTTGCAGCACCCAGTTTTTTAAACAGTCCAAAATTTGAAGGCCATTTTTCACCCAGAGGATCACTGGTCTGTGAAACTCCCTGCCAGAAGTAGTGATAGCTGTCAGCTTTAAGAAAGGATTGGACAAGTTCATGGAGAACAAGGGTATCAAAGGCTATCATTATGGATGCCTAAAGACAGCCTCTGTGTTGGAGAGATAGGCAGGATATCTCTCAATGCAATTTGCAGGGAATCATAAGCAGGTGAAGACATCTGCTTGGGAATACCCTGAAGCAAATGGTGAGCCACTGTGTGAGACAGAATGCTGAACTGGATGGGCTGTGGTATGTTCTTATGTTCATTATGTCCTAATAGACAATTCATATGATGTGTGATCTGAATTTTTCCCGCTTTCTTTTCTTGTAGTGTAAAATCCATTTCAGGACCACCAACATCTGACACTCAATAGCCTTCCAATATATATGAATCAAAGAAGTCAAGATTTGGACAAAATGTACCTTTCAGGCACACCAAAATGGTCTCTCAATCCTCCCCCCTCACCTCCCCACATGTCTTCTTGTCAGGCATAAAGTGCCTTGGCAGTGCATCCACTGGGAACTGGCAGTATTCTTACAGTTCTTCATTTGTTGAGTGATTGAAAAGGAGAATATTCCCTAGAGCCAATACTCTGGTCACCCTGAACAGCATAGTCTTTAAATGGGATTCCAAACTCTCCTAACACTATGAACTTGGAAGGGAAAATGGATTAAGTTTACCTCTGTCTATTTTGAGACAAATTTGGTATGTCGATTTTTTGAGTTCAGTTTTACTTCTTTTCAATCAACAATATAAGGGGGGGTTCATTCTATAAAAGTACAATAAAGACAAAATCTAAGACTTTCACAAAAAATCTAAACACCCAGCCCTTGATATATGCCAGCTCCAGAGTACCTAACAAATATGAAAGGATGAATACTGACTTGTATTTATTTTTCCCAATACACACACACACACACACACACACACACACACACACACACACACACACACACACACACACACACACACAGAGAGAGAGAGAGAGAGAGAGAGAGAGAGAGAGAGAGAGAGAGAGGAGAGAGAGAGGGAGAGAGAGAGAGAGAGAGAGAGAGAGAGAGAGGTCTTTTCCTTTTTTTACTTCTTTCAAACAGCAGCTATTTTTGGATAGGTGATCCATTCTCTAAGGTTAGGAAGAAATTATTTAGATACACGTGACATCAAATTATGCTGCAGTCCTTATGCACAACAAAGAAGCTCAAGCTAATTAGTCATGAATTATATGGAGAAGAGAACAATACTCTGCAGAGATGCATTTCTCTCTCTCTCTCTCTCTCTCTCTCTCTCTCTCTCTCTCACACACACACACACACACACACACACACACACACACACACACACACACACAAAACCATGCAGAGTATGAATTTCTGGACAATTTGAATTGCAAGGGAAGAAAATATTGCAGAACAGGTGCATACAGCCCATGAGCCATGAGCAGTATGTGTCCCTCAAAGTCAAAGTTTTAGCCTCTGCTCCAGGCTGCTAAAGTGCCCTGCCACAGCCAAATCTCACAGTCCCTTGCTCTCAGTTTAGCAACAGGAACCACTAGGGCCATGCAGGATCAGATTAAGATATTTGGAGGTCCTAAACACTGAAAAGATGATGGTGTCCTCTTTGAATAAAACACACAGTAGGTCTTGCAGCTCTAAAAAGACCCTGCAAAAGCCACATATTATAGACATGAAAACACAGTAATTATATTGCATAGTATGTGGCAAAACAGAGCCACATTTCATATACAAAATTATATGTACGCTAGAGATGGGGAGAATTTTTTAAAAAATGAATAGATGATATCAACAAATATCACTGATTTGTTAAACACCCAGCCCTTGATATATGCCAGCTCCAGAGTACCTAACAAATATGAAAGGATGAATACTGACTTGTATTTATTTTTCCCAATATACGTACGTACGTACACACACACACACACACACACACACACACACACACACACACACACACACACACACACACACACACACACACACACACACACACGTCCTCCCAACCCTGGCCAATCCCCACTGACCTGATACTACTGCTGCTTCAGCTCTATCTTCTGATTTTTTTTTTAATTGCCATTCTGGCACTGGCCGGGACAATCTGCACATGTCCCACTTAAGCAGATGTCCCTGGCCAGCCTCAATACAGCAAAGCCTATGAAGAGTTTATTCTGGGGGTTGGGTTCCAACTTTGTTTGCCTGACACCAGTGGGAGGTGGTGGCAGCTGTTATGGCTGCTGCGATACCTGTGGTGGTGGTGGTGGTGGTGGCAATCTAGTGACCCCAGTGGCAGCCACTATAATCCTACCAGTGATCCAAGTGGTGACGCCAATGATCCTGCCAGTGATCTCAGTGGTGGTGGCCACTGCAATAGTAGCAGCAATGCCAGCAGCTCCTGCCATGATGGAGATAACAGCAAGAGTGATGGGGCTGCTGCTGTGATAGATCCAACATGCACCACAGAGGTTGATCTGCATGTATTTTATCTGTATCATATCTGCAGAAGATATTGTGGATAAATTTTTCTCTGTTAGTAAATATGCTCAGTAATATCGTGCAAACAAATTATAGCTCACTTCAGATAGAGATTTCATACCTGCAAGTATCAAAAAGGAGTCACCAGACAGAGTTCATCAGATCCATGAACTGGTGCCATCTAGTCCAAGACGTGCCACCCTTTATAAAGCCAGAAGCTATATAATTAGCATAACAATGTAGAGCATATTCAAGCATATTCTGACACTCTCTTATTTATTATAAGGATAGGGCATAAGTCACAAATGTTTCGCAAGCCACTTTCATATCCTGTATTCTGTATCTTCTGCCTAGCAGCTTTGCAGTTAACTAAAAGCTGGAGAAAGGTCAAAGGCACAGCTACTTTGGTTCTCTAAAAGCAGATGAGATCTTATCAAAATTAATTTCTACAATACACATTTTAAAAATACTTGTTTGGGCCAAAAATAAACATATTATTTCACTTGAACAGTGAAATAATTTTGTTGGCCATTGTAAAGATCAAAAAGCTACTTGTGTGTATTCACCACCTGGTGAGAGCAAAGCTCTCCAATCATTTCCTGCCCAGATAGATATCTGATCTTTTCAGTTGGACATGCCAAGAACTGCAGCCTACAATTAAAGCCTTCTACAAATGAACCATATGTTATTAATGAGTTATGAACTGCTCCTACATAGAAAAGCTCTAGAATTGCACTCTTTTTCCTACTTTAGGCAACACTGAAGACTAAAGATCTAGACAAGAGTGCTGCTCAGATTATCATTAAAGTCTGGAAATGCTTTTGGTATACAACTGATCCTTCTCATTGATCAGTAGTTAGTCTCTAAGTCATGGTTTAAAAACAGAATGGCCACATACACAGACAGACAGACAGACAGACAGACAGACAGACAGACAGACAGACTCATACACACACAAGCAAACAACAACAACCAAGAAACATCTGTTATAAGACATGATAAGAACCAGTTGCACCAAACAGAAATGTCACATTTAGAAAAATAGATGCCTATTGTTCTTGGTTCATTTTGTTACAAATATTAGTAATCCAAGTTTCCCTGCACGTAGACGTTCCTCAAGAAAACAAAATGCAACACAGTGGTTGAATATGCTGATTGAATTGTTCCTTTCCTTCCATCTTTTGGTGGTGTGGAAAATCAAAGAAAGGTATTTATATATTTATTTAACATATTTTTTACCTCACCTTTCTCCTTAAAAGGACCCAAGGTGACTTATAAAAGTAAAAGACAATATAGAAGCTTACAAAAGTTAGTATACAAATACTTAAAAAGATCAAATACGAACCCTCACCCCCCCAAAAAAATAAAACAAAGAAACACCAAAACACATACGAAACAATAAGGTACAACAATCCATTTTAAAAATGCCATGGAGGCAACCAGTTATTCAAGGAGAGCTTGCTTGGAAAGACACTGTCTGCTAGCCTAGCTTCTTGTGGGAGGGAGTTCCAAAGACTGGGAACAACAGAGATGTCCCTCCCCAATGCCCACACCAAATAGATAGGTGAAAGGTGTTGGGACCAGTAGAAAGGCTTCTTCTGATGATCTTAACACTTCAGCAGGCTCACAAAGGGAGATATCCCTAACCTGAATCTGGCACTTTTGATGCTCAAATAGTGAGTTATATTTTAACCTCCTCACTGGAGACTTGGGAAGAAAAGATATTCACTGATTGAATTCTACATTAGGCCTAGAAAATAGGCCTGCCAAGCAAATGTGGAATTCTTAGTCACAAACCTCACCTACAGGTATGTTAAATGACAAGTTTTAACCCCAACACAGATCAACACCAGTTGCTGGCACAAGGAATTTTCTTTAACACAACCATTATTTCTTCATTAGGCTCTTCAAATAATTCAAAACTGACTTTCTAAATTTGTGTAGCCATTCCACATTGGATACTAGCAAGAGATGTCACAAGCTGGGTCTGTGAAAAATGTGATCTGATGATGTGAGTAGAGGGAAGAAATATCCATGCAGGATTCTCTAGATCAGCATGAGCTCTTCAGGAAAAAAAATCACTTTCATTTTTAAAGCCATAATTAAATTGATTCCCAACACAGAATTTTTAAAACCCTGTAGTGATGATGTTCATAAATTATCGGGAAAGTTCTGCCCCACAAGACAGAGAAATCAAACCATCAGCATGAAAGCATCTGAAGGTCAAGTGTGACCATGTGAATGTAATTAAAATGAAAGTAAGTGATCCCTTTCTGGGAGAAACCAAGTCAGGAAATTATGTTAATGGGATTACATTCTTTAGAACATTCTTTTAGATACCAGCAACATTTAATGTGAAGCCATTTCTGCTCAATAGAAAGGATCTATTTGAAGTTGATAATTAGATGCTTTTGTGTGTTAAACCTTGTTTACCATTTATCTCTTTGGCACTTACAAACTTCCAGAAGGCTTACTTAAAGAGTATCTAAATAAGCCAGCAAGGATTGCAATGCGCCGATTGTCTATGAATCCAATAATGCAGCACACAAGGAGACAGGGGAATTCCTAATGTGAAATTTATAGTCTCAAAGTTGAGCTAGCATTGATTTGCTTTTAAATTGAAATGGGTACAATTATATTTGAAGTTATGAATGAACTGTTTATGCAACCTGTACACATCGTCAGCCATCAAAGGGAGAGAAGTGTGCCTATAACGAATTCAAAGTCAAATTATTCTTATGTTCACAATTAGCTTGGAATCATATGTAAAAAGACTGCAAAATTTGAATTTGGTTTAGAGGAGAGCATTGTCATAGTTAGAAATAGCCCCCGCTGTTAAATTGTTTCAAGAAGTTTAACAGAAATTCTCATCCTGTCTTTCTGTGGCCAAAGTTCTGTGGCACAACTATGGTGTATGTGTGCAACCTGAGGTTATTGTGCTAGTGCTGATGCAGAAGTGTGATCCTTGAAGCACTTTTGCCAGTGTACTACACCAAGCACGTCCAATCTTTGGCCCTCCAGATGTTTTGAACCACAACTCCCATAGTCCTTTGTCATTGGCAATCTAAGCTTAGAATTCTGGGAGTTGTGGTCCAAAACATCAGGAAGGCCAAAGTTTGGACATGCCTGCACTATGCAATCACTCACACCAGGGAAACACAACCAATTGCACAACTGCATACTGCAATTCCTGGAACATTTATGCCATCATGAACAGGATCTTGTCCTGTGTTTCTAGAGGATTAAATATCAAACGGTGAGGTAAAGACTCAGAAGACCAGAAAGAAATTTCAAGGAACGTGTGAGACTGCAAAACAAAGCAACATCCTTCACATCAATTTTGTTTTCTTTCTGGTGTTTCTTATGGTCAATTACGTTGCCCACCCAGCCAAGAATAAAGAGGTGACATAAACTCATGTGGATTAAATTAGTGCCATGATTTTATTTGCAATAAATCCCTTCATCTTTAAACACTGAACCTTACCCTTGGCAAGGGGGCCTGAATGTAGTGCAAGCAGGTAAGTGTCTGGAATATCCTAACTTCCAGCCCAATGACAGATTCACCAAGTTTATTATATTCAGGAGAGTACTGCCCACCTGTCCAGAAGTCAGTACAGTGGTACCTCTGTTTAAGAATGCCTCTGTTAAAGAAAAACTCAGTTTAAGAAAGGAAACTATTGGAAATGGGGATGCCTCGATTTAAGGAAAAAATTTCAATGGAATCTCAGTAAGGGGTTTTTTTTTGTAAGGCATTAAAAGTTAATGTGTGATGTTTGCATAATGAAAAGAATGGAGATGCCTTAGTTTAAGAAATTTTTAATGGAATGCATTCCTATGGGAAACTGCTATGGGCTTTCAATGCATTCCTATGGGAAACCACATTTTGGTTTAAGAATTTTTCACAATACAAAATGGCTCAGAGAATGAATTAATTACTTAAACTGAGGTACCACTGTAACTCTAAGTAATCCAAGGCAGCCCTCCATTCTGCACTGAACAGTTATTTAAAGTCCTATCTTCCTATATGTACTTTCTCTACCATCTTTCAAATGTTACTTGAGGGCTGCCACATAGCTTAATGTATCTTACCAAGGGACTTTTAATCTTCTACCTCTTGCACTACCTGCCTATTGTGTGTGTATGACCGGGATTTTAAGCCACTCTACCCCTAAGCAAGCATGGGATGGGTGAAAACATGCCACCAACCCAGGCCAAATTTGTTTGACAACCAAAAATTCCCATCTGGCCAACTACCGTCATTCTCGCTTACAAAAAACTGAGGTGGGAGGGCGGAGGGATTTTTATGATTTTTGACAGCATGAAAAATAGCTATGCTTGCAGTTAATTTAATATAATACACTTTGTGTTTCTTTTTCATTTTACATTTGGTATTGATCTTTTTTTTGTCTTCAAAGAAAAGTTTGATAAATCTAAAGGAGAGCTGGGGTGGAGTAAAGTTTCCTCAAAAGTCAAAAAGCAAGGGTATAGTTTGGTAATCTCTGTTCCGGAATGCCGTTCTACAATTGAGACATGACTTAGAAGGGATCAATGAGCTTTAATCAAAATGATTCATTTCTTAGCTGAATATCCTGGGTTTATCCACAGGAGATTTCTGAGAACCACCACTATTTGCATAGGAATTTAGGAATCGTTTTGACATATTATAGAGAGATTCAAGAAACACTGGTGTGTGTGTGTGTGTGTGTGTGTGTGTGTGTGTGTGTGTGTGTGTGTGTGTGTGTGTGTGTGTGTGTGTGTGTGTGTGTGTGTGTGTGTACATATGGCCAGAATCCCATCACTGTTGTATGTGTGTATGGAATGACCCTATTTTGGATTTAGTTACTGAAATATGCCAGCCACCCAAATGAGAGCAGTATTCACTTGCATAACTTAAGGCTGGAGATTGGTGGAGAACAGTGGGGTGCTCTACCTATGGAGAAGATACAGTCCACTGTTATAAATAGGATTCTAGTTTTGGTTTCTTATTGGTTCACAAGTGTCTTCCATTTTATCTTTCAAAAGGACCCTATGAGGTGTCTAGTGTGTAGGAAACGTAGGGTAGATTCCATATCATGGAATGCTATTGAATGATTGGTTTTCCACGACTAAGTGAAAGAATTAAAATGGTGGTTCTGCCAAGTAACAACACTGCCCAGCAATGCCTTTTCCTAGACCAGATCCCTTCTGGGACACATTCAAGAACTGCCTCCTGCAATGTTAATTGCTAGCTTCTTCCTATTAGGTCTGCCTTTTTCTTCTTGCTTTGTGTTGTAGAGCTGGGGAATTAAAGCCATTGCCCACTTAGGTAATTTTTGTTTGTTTGTTTCTGTTCCTCGGGCAGTGGAAGACTTTACTTACTTGTTTCCTTCCACTTTCCACTTGTATTTCTTTTTATAATAAAGTAGAATAATGATACCAGAAATTAAAACCCCTCTGGAAACAAAAGCAGAGTGATTAAGAAGCAATTAAGACGTATATTCTCATTAATTTTCTAGTGGAAGGATGCAAGCCTTTGACACATCAGATGTAGTTGGACTTAAGCTCTCATGATCCCTGACCATGGGACATGTTGATAGAGGATGATGAGAGCTGATGTCCAACAACATTTGGAAAATGTCAGGTCACCTACTCATAATTAGAAATAACATGGGCGGAGGCTGCAAGAAGGAAGCATCTAATTAAAAGCACAGTAACTTCAAGACATAGATGAGTTGATCTAACTTTATTGCAACAGCAAAAAAGTCTACATCATTTAAGCCTTCAAAGAGTAAGTCAAAACAGTGCACATCCAATTATTTGGCAATATTGTAATCTACATTCTTTGTTGCCGTTTTCAAGGATCCAACTCACAAAGCAACCTGATTTTCATACATTTAGTCTTTAGAGATTTTGTTGCACTCTCTCTTATCTGCTGATGCCTCCCACCTGGACCCTAAGGTAAAAAAAACTCCACCCTCTCACCCCTTTCTTCCACCCACCCACCCCTTACCCTACCTACTCTATCTGAGTCTGGTTTCTGCCTGAGAAATTTACCTTATAACCACACTTAACATTTCTATAGATCCTGGCCACAGAGCGATTAGCAATATTTAAAATATCTATGAGCCCTAGCCAAATCTTCCTTCCCACCATTTGTACAACTAATCATCTCTCCCTCCTCCGCAGATCCATTAAAAATGTTTAATATATCTATGACTCCTGGCCAAATCCTCCTGCCACTTCTACAACTAATCATCTCTCCCTCCTCTTTCCCATCCCCTATCCACCAAAGAACATCTTGTATGAAATGTATATCTCATCACAGATTATATTACACACCTCATTCTGCTGCTATATGTCTGAAGAAGAGGACGTGTCCACGAAACATTACATTAAAATATGAAAGTTAGTCTTTAAGGTGCCACATGTTTTGTGTCTTTTGGTTTTTTTTTGTTTTTCTTTGAGTTTTGCCTACAATCCTAAAAAAATAAAGAATTTACAATAAAAGTTAATAGACTGCAGACTGATAAATTCAAACTATTTTCCAGTTCTTCACATCTGTGGAAATAGCTAACCAGGCTTTATTAAACAGTAGTTCTTTGCTTCTGAAGAAATCATCTTAATTATTCACATAGGCCTTACTATACCTTTATTGACATCCATATACTATTCAAATGCATGTTTTTTTAAACCACAAGGGAACATTTAAATGCTCTGTTTTAATCTACCTGATAAAACATACCATAGTTATCACACACAAAGGAAAACATCTGATTCCGTCTAATGTCTTTCAGGCAACAATACTTAAACACTATTTGAAGAAGTCCCTGTGAAATTATAACACTGACCTCATCACTTTATGTCTGTATTTACTGAATTAATCAAACAGGTGATATAAAATCTGCCATGTCTCTAGGCACATTAATTCATTAGTAAAACACATTCACCAGTAACTTGTATTAATAAGGGCTCATCTATAAAAATGCCTGAACCTGAATCCCTCTGTTACAGCTTACTATACATTTTAGATCTTTTCTGACAATGGTTTCAGGCAATTATTTTGATAGTTTGAACGTATATGTCCTTCTCAAGGCTTTGGGGATGTTTTGGTTTTTAAATCTCTTTATTTGTTAAACTTTTATACCCCCTATCTAGCAAGTAGATACTCAGGGTGGTGTAGTAACAAGATAAATAATATCATCTGAATATGAATAAACACTTGAATGATGCAAAATAAAACAGGAAAGTAAACAATGAATGAAATTAAATAATGAAGGCAAACCAACTCTAAGGTGATCCTTTCAGAAAACCCTGAAAAGGATCACCATAAGTCAGTATTGACTTGACAGTACACAATTATTATTATTAAACAATGTCGACACATATGTTGTTTTGAACGGGGATGTTAGGAGATCTCAGTGTGTGAGGGTAGAGAGACACATGGAGATCAGAGATCTAAAACAAAGAAATAAGGAAAAAGAGATAATCTCAGATGATGCTTAGCTTTGAATGATACACTTACCACATGCATGCTCAATTTAAAGTAAATTGTATTGCAGAAGATATGGTTTGTGACTTGGAATGAAATGTAACCTGATGCAGTACATTATGTGTTACCTCCCCACTACCATTTCTAGGGATCTCTAGGGATGGTAGAAATGGGTGAGATTCTGGTGAGATTCTAGTTCAGATTGGCTATTCCATTACAACTGGACAACAACTTCATTAGGGATTCTTTCATCTCTTGGAGTAATCTGCCACCCAGTGCAAAGCTGAGGAACTAAAAGGGTTTTGTCTCTGAAATTTTGTTTCTGAAATTGTGCAAACAGTGATCTAACCAGAACTCTTGTTTCTGTGAAAAACTAATGTCTTTTCCCTATGTGCTTGTGCATGCATGTGTGCATGTGTGCACGTGCACGGACACACACACGCACAAACACACAAAGCAAGCACAAAAGGATTGATCACAAAGGCAAAGGAGAGCCACACAGAGCTGCCACTTTTACTCTGTCATGCAACAAATTGTTTCTATTTTGTGCATTTTACAAAAGTGCACAAAACCCAAACTTGACTATTTGCAAAATCTGAGTTGGGTTGGGCTGGAGGTCTCATTTACTGATCAGGACCAGATATACATTCCTATTCAGCTCCCCATTCATGAAATGTCATCAAATTCTTCATGTTAGCCCAGATCTTGTTACTTTTCATTATCGTACCACAGTAATCAATGAGCATGTCTGAGAACGATCACTCTGTTTTCAAGAACACTTTCACTCTAATGCATTGTTCTGTGATGTGGTGGGATCTGGTGGTAGGCACCCACTATTTAGACAAAGTCTTTCACAGAGCTGAGAAGCTAGGAAAGCTGTGAAACAGCAGGGAGATCAGTACAGTGGTACCTTGACTTACGTCCTGCTTGACTTGCATCATATTTGACATCCACTAGGGATCTCGCAGGGGATGGTAGAGATGGGTGGCAGCCAGGACCCAGCGTTCTGCCACCTCCAAACTGCTCCTGCCTTTCAGATTGGCCTCGGGAGGGGCTTCCATTACAACTGGACAGGAGGAGAGGAAGAAGGGCCGGGAGCTTCTTTCATCTCTCCTCTGGTGGTCTGCGCGGCCCAGTGCAAAGCCAGCTCCGAGCACCTGGAAAAGGGTGCCGCAGGAGGGTTTTCCAACCCAGGCTCCAGGTCCCCTGCAGCAGCGGAGGCCACCATGAAGAGGACGAGGAGGAGGAAGACGGCGGTGGGGCCAAACAAGTGAAAGGTTCCGTTGGCTGCCAGTGCAGAGGGGTCCCTCTGTTCCTCCTGCCGAGCCCCTCGCCTCCTCCGTCTTTTCCAAACATTGCATCCGCCACCGTCGCGGTGGTGGTGGTGGTTTCTTTGCCTCCTTCCAGTGGGCTGGGTCCGGGCATGGGTCCTCCTCCTCCTCCTCCGCAGACACAGACACACACTCCCCGGGAACCTGGGAAACAGCGGGGAGGAGGAGGAAGCCTGGGAAGAGGCCCCAGGAGAACGGGGTGGGAGGGGGCACGGAGGGAGGCAAAGAAAGCAGCCTCAGCTGTGGGGGTGGGGTGAGGTGGGGGTTTCTGGGAGGCCTCGTGGGCCACCCAGAGCTCTCTCTCTCTCTTTACTGTCATGCAACAAATTGACCATTATGTTTCAATTTTGTGCACACACACACACACACACACACAAAACACAAACTCTGACTATTTGCAAAATCTGAGCAACTTGGGGAGGGGACACACACACACACACACATACACAGGGGGGGCTGGAGGGCTCATTTTACTGGCCCTGGGGCTGAACCAGATATTCATTCCAAGATCCCAGCCCTTCTTTCTGATCCTGCAGCGGCTTCAGCAGGAAAATGTCACATCAAATTCTTCATGTTGCGGGCCCAGCTCTCCTCCTGACTTTTGATTATCGCTCCGCCCGAGCGAGCACCTGGCTCTAATCAATGAGGCCTGCTTCTCCCGCCACCGCCTTCTCCCTGGCAGGCATACATTTTTAAGCTTAATAAAAATTGTTAATGTTAATTAAAATTTGTTAATTAAAATGTGTTAATTTATTTCATCTACAATGCTGTCTTATTTTATTCATGATTGATGTCTGGTTAGACAGTCAAATTTGTGTTAAATTGCTGCACCGGGGTCTTTTTCATCATCTGGAACAGATTAAAGTCTTTCCCATTACTTTCTATGGGAAGAGCTGACTTAAGTCATGTTTGACTTAAGTCCAAGCTGTGGATTAAGCAGTAAATCAAGGTTCCCCAGTATACTCGGAAAGGTGGGATGCTTGCTCATATATCTTGGCCTCTCATGGCAAAGGTAACCCCATAACTCCCATGAGGATTTATTCACAATTTTATTTCCCTTCCCCCCACACCATCCCCAATTTTCAGAACATAATTTCTTTTCAACAAACTTCAGTTAAGAAAGCAAGTTGAAAATTCAACACAACACTACTTGGAAGTCTAAGGCAAGTTAGATAGACAATGTTTTCCCCTTCCGATCACAGCAAGGCATGCAAAACACTCTAACCCTTGCTATACTCTAGGGTCTGGGCTTTTCTCTTAATACTGTACATTGATAAGAACTCTGTAGTCCAAGTGGGTGGGAAGCTACAACCCAAAATTACTAAAATGCTGCTTTGACTTGGAGAGGAGAAATGGAAAGACAACTCAACTTCTACCAAGGCAATTGTCCACAAATCCATACAGAAAGGAGACAGCCCACTCATGTCTGTTTCAACTTAGTTCCACTCAACAGTGAGAGTACCCCAGTTTTAAAACATATGTGCAAAAGAGCCATTCTCTCCTGCCACTTTCCACATACATTCACCAATGTGTCTGAAATGGAGAGGAGAGGGTTCCTGCTCAGGTAGAGGATCTGTGTCTGAGTAGCAACTAAAGCGTTAATTGAAGCATGGCAGCTTGAAACTAAACATGTGGGCTTGGACACCCATGTATGCACAAATAAGCCTTTAGGCTTACCTGGAAATGAGGAACTCATTTTATCAGAAAGGGGAACTCCAAGGCCCTCCCTTCTCAATGTGTTGGGAGACTGGGATTCGTGAATGCCTGAAATGGACTCAGTTATAAGAAGAGTAGGTGGCTTATAATATACAAAGTAATCCCACTGAAATAAACCTCTTAGGATACCACATTGTGTTGTTTTATATTTCTGTTATACATATAAAAAGAGTGTTAAGCTAGGATTATTCTGTCATTGTTAGGTCACAAAAATAATGTATGCCCAACAGGAGGGAAGAAAGGGGGGGTAGGAAAGTAAATGGATTCTCTTGTAAGTTATTATTTTGCCTCTTATATATCATTTATTTAGCTTTGCAATGACTCCGTTGTAATTTAGGGTTGAACAAATCCGTCCTTTTGGTTTAAACTGTAATTTAAAATATTATTTTTTTCCTCCCTGTTACTCACAAAATACCTCTGCAAGTGAGGCCTACATGAAGTGCTTTGCATGACTTCAGCTTTGCTTTGAAGCCTGGATTTAGAAGAAGTGAAAGCAATCAGACTGTGCCACATCTGTTGTGAGATAATGATTAGGTTTAGATATTGGAATAGATCATAACAAAATACTATGGGAATAATTCTCGACTTCCTCCGTATGTACAAATAGCATCCATTTACCCAGCACTTTCCACATCTTTAAGATATAATGTACCATCAAATGACACCAATGAGTAGGATTCAATGTTCATTCCCTTTAGGACTGGAACAAGCAATAAGTAATTATCTGGTATAATTCTGTGGAATTCAATTTGTAGCAGGAGTAGGATTTTATATGATATTAAATATTCTTGGTGCATTACATTAAAACTGTAATTATCTAAAAGTATCCAAGAAAGAGAAACAGGGGGATGGGGATGGGGAGAGAAAAATAAAATCAACTCCAAGTGATCAAGAGACTTGCAAGAGAGCTGACATCAGGAATTAAATGAATCTGATCTTAAAGTTCAATTATCATCATGGGAAGGTGAGGGGAGCAAGTGTGTGGCTTATATATTGCCACATAATGCCTAAAGCATTTTCTGGGAAGTTTACCATTTAATTATGTGGGCTAGACATTCCCTTTCCCTGTTCCCAGCAAGCTGAGTACTCAATTTGCCAAACTCAGAAGGATAGGAGGCTGAGTGAACTACAAAGTTGGTGCCTAGGATTATACTCAGGTCATGAGCAGAGTTTTGGCTGCAATACAGCAGCTTAACCACTGTGCCATAAGGTTCCTGTGGTTTCTTAAATGATTTAATTAATTTGGACATTCCACTGATTAATCCATAGTTATGGTGGTTGTAGTCTGAAAGCAGGTCTGTAACCATTATGGTTACAGGGGTACACAAACAAATTTCATCTGAACGTCCTGTTGCCTGCATGTCTACCAAACATTCATATATTCTGTGTGACGATTTTAAGAGAGTCCCACAGGAATATTTGTTTGAACATATGTACAATATTTCTGTGATGAGGAGCTCTGTCTAATTGGTACTGATGGTCAAGAAAGCACCATAAACACCTTCAGTAGGACATGCTTCCAAGGACCTCTTCAGAACTTTACTCAAGGGTATAGTTTGACCCTAACTGTTCTAATCTGAATTGCCTACAATTCTCTCCTCCAGCCTCCAATCACATTGGAAACAGAAAAAAATGTCTTACCTGAAGAGTTTTCAGTTCAAGATACAGTGCAGAACTTTCAAAGATATGAGGAATTGACTATATGCCTCCACACACAAGTAGTGATAGGATGAAGCCTAGGATCCAGAGTATCACTCTATAACTGCTCATGTATGAATGACTTTACTGTGCTAGTATATTAACTTTACTTTATTTGAGACTTATATACCACAGCTTGTATAAAACAACTCATGGGAGTTTACAAACAAGTACAATAAACAGATAAAATATACAAATATAAATAGACAAACAATAAACAAACACTAAAAAGATATTGGTGTCCAAACAGAGCCATACAAGTAACAGATGACAACAATCACCCAAAGGCCTCCTGGAAAAGCCAGGTCTTCAGTGCTTTCTTAAAAGTGGCCCTAGACGATGTCAGGTGGACCTCGCTAGGGATGGAGTTCCACGGCAGTCTTGTGCAGCTATAATACTGGTGTGATATGTTGGCAAATAGATCTAGCACTTCATATTTATTCATTTGGAACTGATAGGAAAATTCAGGCCCTTTGTACATGACCCCTAAACTCCGCAGCAAATGGCTGCCAGCTCCGGAGCTTACAATTCCCCACCAGTTCTGGAGTTTGCAGGAAATTAAGTGTGACCACGCCCACCTAAGCGCGTCCCAGTGCACTTTTCTTGTACCTGCTCTAGAAGGGTGAAAATCCCCAGGTCCGGATTTAATCTGGTGAGTGTAGGGCTCTCCTCGCTTCTGTTTTTTTTTTTTTTTTGCCTCCCGCCCCTTTAAGAGAAGGGGTGGGAGGCAAAAAAAAAAAAAACAGAAGAGAAGGAATCAGGATGACGGGCTTCGACTGGCTTCGGAGGTTAGCCTGCATTTTTTCCTCTCTTTCTTCCTCCCTTGGACAGGATCTGATAGGAAAAAACCCCAAGATCCCTGGTCCGAATTTAAGAGGCCAGTGGATCTTAGGGGTCGTGTGAAAAGGCCCTCAGTTACTATAACATGAGCTGAACAAATGCTATTAGCAATTAAATTGATATGTTTCTCAATTTAATTATTTTGCTATTACAAATCCTATATTATTCCTCCCTCTTTATATACCCTTTCATTCCTAGAATTAATATTTCTTTCAAAACACTGGAAAACATATATAATCATTAGGAATATAATTTTACCTGTGAAGGACATCCTGCTCTGTAGCTGTTATACTTCTACCCTGCAAAAGCTGTCTGATAATGATTTTAAATTTATTGTTAGCAGCAGCAAAAGCAGCATGTTCTGAAGGACTTGCTCATTTAGAAGGCAGAAAAAAAAGAAATAGCCATCCCAGACAGATGTATAAATATAATGTCTTATAAGAGCAGAGCTAAAAATACAGGAAGACAATGCCTTTATTTGAATCCGCTAAAAACCCACAGTCAACCAGTGTGCTGCAGTGGACAAAGATGCAGGAGTCCTCATTCACATCTCTGCTCAGCCATGAAAGCTCACTGGGTTGTGGGGGATGGGGGGTGTAACAGTGATAAACCATTCCTTAAACTGTTGACATATCTCAGAAGACAAGCCAGGGCCATAAGCAAGAGGGAAATTCAATTCCTTGTTCGTCTTGCTGAATCCGATTGGATGAAGAATGCAGGATAAAAATTTAAATAAATAAAAGTTGAATGCATCTTGGAGCCAGCCCTGCTAAGAGACAAGAGTTATGTGCTGTCATGCCACATCCAACTTATATTAACCCAATGGGTGAATGATCTCTGAAACATCTGTCCTCAACAGCTCCACTCACCTCTTGCAAATTCAAACTTGTCTCATAGTTAATCTTCCTCATCCTGCTGCCTTCCACCTTTTCCATCATCATAGTCTTTTCCAAAGAATCCTGTCATCTCATGATGTCCCCAAAGCAGGACATTCTCAGTTCTATCATTTTTGCCTCCAGAGATTGTTCAGGCTTGAACAATTTGATCAATTTGTTCATCTTTCTGACAGTCCAGGGTATTTACAAAGCTTTTTAAGCACAAAATTTCAAACAAACTTTTTTTCCTTTCTGTTTTCTTTACTGTCCAGTTTTCGCACCCATACATGGTAACTGGAAATTATGGCTGAGTTTGCTCTGGGTTGCCAGTGTCACATCCTTATTAGAGATTGGCACAAAATGAATGTTTTAATTTCATTTTTGTTTCATTTTGGAATGGAACAAAAAAGGAAATGATTTTTAAAGAAAAACAAAACAAACAGGAAATTTTCTGTTCATTCTATTTCATTTTCCATTCCCCCACGCTCCAATTGGGGTGCATTGGGAGGAAGGCTCAGGGTTTTAAAACTTTTTTTTTAGCCACCAAATCAAGTGGCGATGGCAGTGAACACCAATGCTTTGGTGGCAAAAAAAAAAAAAAAGCTTAAAAACCCCACACTTCCCCCCAACAGAGTGCATCAGGGGGAATGGTGTGTGTGTGTGTGTGTGTGTGTTAAAACAAAACACAGAAGCAGTAAACAAAGAACAAAACAATTTTTATCAAAAATCATTTCTAACAAAATGAAATAAAAGACAACAAAACAAAAAAATGAAATGAAACACCATTTTAGCATTTTGTGCCCATCTCTAATGTTTATATTTGATTATGTTTTCTCATCCCTTCATTGTTGCCCTTCCAAGTCTCAGATGTCTTCTAATTTATTGGTTGCAGTTTCTATTTGGATTGAAGGGTGAATAAAATAATCCAAAATAGTTAGTATTTCAATAGATAGCTCACTGGTTTATTTGGAAATTCAATTCTCCACTGTGCCTCCTTGAGAGGGGCTGGATTACATGATCCATAGGGTGCGCTCCAGATCTACAGTTCTAAAGTTGGTATTATTATTATAATTTCTTCATTATTAATGTTAAAGTTGCATAGTTGGCAAAAAATGTAGTAATGATTTTTATCTTATTAATGTTAACTGCAGTTCTATTTTGGCCCTTTCTTCTTCCACTTTCTCCAAAAGTAATTTTAAGCCTTTGCTGCTTTCTGCCACTTAGATAATGGCATCTGTACATCTTAAATTATTAATGTTTTTTCCACCAATTTTTATTCCTCCTTCCTCTGAATCTACTTCAGCTTTCCGTATGATATGTGTACACACTGAACAGATAAGGGGGTAAAATGCACTCTTGTCTGACATCTTTATCAACTTGGAAAACCATTTGTTCTCTACATTCTGCCCTAACAGCAGCTTCTTGTTCACAATATCAAGTTACATATCAGGACAATCAAGTTGTGAGGCACACCAACGTATTTTAGAACAACCCATCATTTCTTATGTAGACTATTTTCATTAGTTAGATGATGCCGATTCTGTATAACCACCATTGGTTACCAGTTTCTGCCGGAACCCAATTCAAAGTGCTTGTTTTGACATATAAAGCCCTAAATGGCTTAGGACCTAGATACCTGAAGGACCGCCTCCTTCCATATGAACCTACCTGGCAATTAAGATCTAGCCATGGAGCCCTCCTGAAAGAGCCATCCTTCAAGGAGGTGAAAGGGATGGCTTGCAGGTATAGGGCCTTTTCAGCAACTGCCCCCAGAATATGGAATGCCCTCCCAAGTGAGACCCGCCTGGTGCCGACGTTGATAACATTTTGGCATCAGGTAAAAACCTTCCCGTTCCAGAAGTTTTTTAACTGATGATTGTGGGTCCTGATAGTGATTTTAGTATTGTGTTTTTAATGTATTGTATTTAATGTATTTACATGTTTTTATTGTTCTAATCTTACTGTAATTTTGATGTTTTAATTGTCTATTTTGATTGTGAGCCACCCAGAGACCTTTGGGTAGTGGATGGCATAAAAGCTATATAAACAAATAAATAAATAAATCAGGTTGATGCTTTGAGGGGAGCAGCATGTGGAGACAAAGTGCTGGTTGGACAACACTGTTGTATATGCTTAGCCTGTCCTAGGTTCCTCAGCTGACTCGTTTTCCTCCAATGTGGAGAAAAACAACACCCAAAGTCTAGTTGAGTCAGCTTCTGCCTTTGGAATAATGGCCAGTGTCATTTATTCATTTTATTTATTATGGTGCTTATCTACCGCCTGTCTTCCTGGGGGGGAACTCCGGGCGGTTTACAACAAGTTAAAGGAGAACAAATTACAGAGAACTAATAAAATAAGCAGATAAACAACAATTGCAGGAGATGGCGATGGCGGAGAGGAAAGAATTAAAAAAAAAACTGTTCTGCAGCAAAATGTCTCAGGCATGTGCTGGAGAAACAAAAGGAGAAGCCTTACTGCAGGGGAGGTGGATTAGATCACATGGCATACCCAGCCTGGTCTATTCATTCAAACGATCACTGTGTGGCCATAGAGGTAAATGAAGCTTATCTATTCCAGAGTAGAAAATTAAATATAATTCCCAAGGACAATGAAAGCAAGGCTTGTCCGTGGGCATATGTGAGAGAAAATCATGAAATAACTTGAAATAAATAACCTTGCTCTTTAAATAATTTCAGTCTTCTACATGCATCTGGCTCAACCTAAATTCTTCATTTGAAGTTCAGCTCCAGGGAACATAAGAACAAAAGAACATAAGAAGAACCATGCTGGACCAGGCCAAAGGCCCATCTAGTCCAGCTTCCTGTATCTCACAGTGGCTCTACCAAATGCCTCTGGGAGCACATGAGACTAGATATCTGTCTCCTGATACCACTCCCCTGCATCTGGTCCTTGAAGTACTCCAGTTTTAAGTCTGGAGATTACACATCTCCATCATGGTTTGTAACCTGTGATGGACTTTTCCTCCAGGAATCTGTCCAATCTCCTTTTGAAGGCATCCAGGCCAGATGCCATTACCACATAATGTGGCATGGAGTTCCAAAGACGAATAACATCCTGGGTAAAAAAAAAAATCTTTTGTCTGTTCTTACTCTCCCAGCCCTCAATTTGAGTGTATGTCCCCTAGTTCTGGTATTTTGTGAGAGGGAGAAGAGTGTTGCTCTATCCAGTTTACTCCTGCCCTGCATTATTTTGTACATCTCAGTCATATCACCCTCAGGTGCCTTTTTCCAGACTAAAGAGCCCCAAATGTTTTAGCCTTTCCTCATATGGGAGGTCCCCCTGTCACATAAAAATATGCATTCAGTGACTACCAAGATAGCTCTTTTTTATGGGTCAATCTACGTGTAACATTTAATACATAAGTGACCACAGTTTATTTCCTCAGAAGTAAGTGCCAACAGAGGCCCCAGCATTGGTTTTGATGTGAAACGGGTCTAGGTTGCATGCTTCTGCCGCTGCACCTGACTTAGGACAGAGGTGAGCAAGACATGGCCTGTGGCTCACAAGCAGTCCCTCCTCCCTAGCCACACTTGCTTTTCCTTTTTCTAATGTTGTTGGTGACATAAAAGGCTACATAGAGTAGAGAATTGGAGTACCTGGCTGCAGAGCCAGAGGATGCGAGTTTGATGCCTCATTGTGCCTAGTGGGAAAACAGCCAGTCTTTGGGCCTTTTTACACGACCCCTAAGATCCGCTGGCCACTTAAATTTGGACCAGAGATCTTAGGGGTTCGGCGCTCTTCCTCTGTCCCCACCCCCCTCTGCACTTCCTGGTTGCTGACTGCATGAGGGAGGGAGAAAAAAGAAAGAAAAGAATGCCGGCTTACCTCCGTTCTGTTCCCGGCAGCATTCAGATCTCTTAAACTGGCGGGGGGCAGAAAAACAACAAACAGAAGCCAGGAGAGCCCCGCACTCACTATCCTTACACCGGATCAAATATTTTTCACATCCAAAAGCAGGTACCCGAAAGCTGTGGCTGGGACGCGCTAAAGTGGGCGGGGTCGCACTTAATTTCCTGTTAACTCCGGAGCTGGTGGGTAAACATTTTTAATCTCCAGAGCTGGGAGCCATTTGCCCCGGAGTTTAGGGGTCGTGTATAAACGCCCTCTCTCTCTCTGTGTATGGGCTTAGGAAGCTGCACATTCTTAGAGCTCCACTAGAACAAGAGACTAGTAGACCACCTCTGAGTATTTTATATCTAGGAAACACTGTGAGTCAGAAGAGACTTAGTAATAATTATTTTGTGCCATCAAGTCAGTTCAGACTTCTGACAATACTTTCTAGCATTTTCTAGAGAGAGAAAACAGGGTGCCCTGGAACTGAGTAGCTTTGCTGTGACTACACAGGCCATCTCTTTTCCCACGATGCATATGCAAGACTATAGGCTATAGGTGATACGTTTGTAGGCCACTAATAAAACAACAAAACCATTGCAAGCTTTCGAGGGCAATATCCTCTTTTAAAAACATGTACCAAAAGTCCAAACGTGGCAAAAGATATAGTTTTCCAGGAAATTATTCTTGGATGTAGAGTTCTTGGCAAGATGATTTTCCCCAAGCAGGTCTGTCTTAGATGAGGAAGGAAGCATCAGGGCTGTTTTGAAAGCTGCATCTGAAGTCAAGTATTGGGTTTCACACCCCAGCTCTTCAAACAAAGGGGCATAGGTCATGCACACCTACCCACACCTCCTCTCCATTTGGCTTTTCGAGCCCTATAAGTCCCTGTTTGGTCAGGGGAGGGTTGATGTAAAAAACAAACAAATGTGCTTCATCTGGGGATTGGGGTAAAATTTAGTAAACCCATGAGGCACAGTGAGGAGTTGAACTACCAACCCCTGGCTCCACAGTCAGATGCCTAAAGCACTTAGCTATCCCCCCAGATAGAACGTGTGTGTGTGTGTGTGTGTGTGTGTGTGTGTGTGTGTGTGTGTGTGTGTGTGTGTGTGTGTGTGTGTGGTGTCATTTCAGTCATGACCGACTGACTCTATGTGACTCTATCTTAACAGCACATCAAAACCTCAACTTTCTTCATTAAAAGAGGACACTAGCACTAAACTTGCCAAGGAAAGAGAACACAAAATACATACTGCTGGGTAGACATGGGCATGACTTGCAAAATTGTCGTTTCCGTTTTTGGTCATCATTTCCATTACATAACGGAAACGGAAACGATAATTAAGCCATCAGAACTTGAACTCGAACCGAAAAAAGAAAAAATTGGTCAGGTTTTTCGTTTCCATTTGTGGCATCGCGGCGATCGCACGATGCGAAGCACAGAAAAAGTTTTAAAAGTTTTTTAAAAAAACCCGACTCCCAGCCAAAAATGCAGGCGAAAATATGCCTGCCTGAGGCTTTGCCACCTACCAGGGGGGTGATTTCTGGGGGGTCCCCCCAGCCTTTTCCCCCTCTTCTCCTGTCCTGGGCTGCTTGCACCAGGCTGGGGGGGGGGGTCATCCTCGTCGTCTGTCTTGCTGCATGCCATGTGGTGGTGGTGGGGGATCCAAAACAGCGACCGCAATTTTTCTTTTGAAATCGTGGTCAAAAAACACACCAAATCACCACAGAAACATGTGAAATTTATTTATTTAAAATGCCTGAATTTTTATAGTAGCAGCAGTTGGTTTTTTATAACAATAAAATGTCGCATTGATTTTATTTTATTTTTATTTTTTATTTTTTTAGACCTGCCCATTTGGGCTGGGCATCGAATGGGACCATGCAAATTGTTTGAACCATTCCACCAATGGCATCGCCAGGTTTTGGACTGACACTTCTGGATGTCTCGGAGGGCATAAAAAGCCGAGGCACCTTCCAGAAATCGCAGTCGGGTGTATGGATGTGGTTGAGGGAGGAGGGCTGGCTGCTGGTGCTGGTGTGATCCGATCGAGATTGAGGCTGGAGGCTTTAGGATTTAAGTTAGGCAGGCAGGGAGGGAATTGAATTTAGAAAATAATTTCTTTGATTCCCTGCAGCTTTGTCTGCTGAAGGGAATAGCAGTTTATTCTTTATTTCTTCGCTGGCAGTTTGAGGATTTTTTTCTGATATTGGATAAAGGGGGAGGTTCGACTGGGAGTGGGAGGTGTGGATTTATTTTAAATATATATTATATACTACCATTTATTTTCTATTTTCCCAACTTCAATTTGCTTGCACACGCACACAATTGGGGTGCAAGCCAAGAACAGAACCTCTATCCTAAGTGATATCCTAACTGCCCACTCGCCCATCCGCCCGCGCCGCCACCCGCCTGCAGCCCACGCTGCCACCCGTGCCTACCGCCCACCCATGGCCATCCGCCACCGCCACCTGCCCGCACCTCCACCCGCCCCCTGCCCTGCCCGCCGCCTAGGGCGCAAAAACACCTAGCGCTGGCCCTGGTTGCAGGACGCCCCTATGCTCTGGGAAGTCAAATCGCGCTAAATCGCGGTGAAAACGACAAACGACAAACGGAAATGACAAATTTTTGAAAAATTTCGCAACAAACGGAAACGACCCGAAACGGACCCGTTCCAACAAACGAAAACTCGAAACGTCATTTTTTCTGGTCGTGCCCATGTCTATTGCTGGGCCAATTCATGGCAGTTAGATAAGGAAGGAAGACCCACAGCCATGTACCATGTCAAATTTTGGAGAAATTTCTCTCCTTGCCTCACAGTTTGGGGCAGAGTTCCTTTTCCCTTCATCACCCAATGAATGATCAAAATAAGAGAGAAATGTTCGGTATTGTGATAATTTTAATTGACACATAGTTTGGCTGTTAACCTTTCCTGTGAAGAATACAGAGTGCCCTCCACCAAGACATCCTACCAGTGGCCAGGTGATAACTGGGGGAAGTGCATGTTAGATGCCAGATGATTACTTTAACCACACAGGCCAATATGTTCTGCAGCTCTGCTGTTTATAGCCTTGTTGAATTTACGGGGCTTTTGCTGCATCTTCTCTGATTCTGTGGTTTTATTGTTTTTCCTTTTGTGATTTATTTCTTTATTGGCATTTGCTTCTCAATCACACCCAAAGAGTGTTTTTATGGAAAAGTTGATAAATAAAGGAGAGTAGGCAATCAAATAATGCAGTGATGGGAAGGAAAAACCTCCCTTGCCTTAATACTTGGTGAACAACAGTCGTCATAATAAGGACACCTGCATTTTATTTAAGAGCCCGAAAGTCTGAGGAACAGCAGAAAGCAATCATCTGTGCCACCACTGTAAGATCTGGGGATAGACATTGAGCACAATGAGTAGAATGTTTGCCCATCATGGCAGTGTTGCCTTACCATATTTTGAGTAACTATTAGAATTAATAATCAGACTAATGACATTGCTTGCAAAAGTTATTGGGGGGGGGCTGTCATGCCCAGATGTTCCACGCTTCTGGGAACTGCAGCCCAAAATATGACATTTCTGATATCTAATACACATTGCCATCTAAAAAAGGGGGATCCCCATAAGACCATTAGATCCTGAGTCTAAAATAAACAATAAACCTGAAAGCATGTCACTAATCCATCTTTTCACTGCTCATGTCTCTCCTGGATATTTATCTGACAGCTGGAAGAGGCAGGAATCCTGAGGTAGGCAGGCCTGGTGAGATGCTCACTTGTAAATTTATAAAATACCTTGTTTAATGGCAATAGGCATTACAGATGACTTTTGTGCACCATTTTCAAAGCATTGCAAGCCCAACCATCAGTCTGCCCGATTGCCATTAGTATCTCCTTTTGTAAGTCCCACTGACAAATGATGCTTTACAAACAACATCTGTGCTAGGAGAGATTTGTGCTGTGCTTTATCAGGGAGCAAAAGCCGGTATTTGGCAGGAGCAAAACACATTTGCATGGCTGCCGATCAGTTTTTTTAAAAAAAAAAATTAACATAAATGGACAAATGTTCCTTTAGGGTTTTGCCTTTTGTATATGTGTTCTGAGAGATTTTTACTATAGTGCAACATATTCATCACTACAGTTTGACAGCTATTCGTTTCATGTTGTCTTTTAGCTCCTTGGTAATCGGCTTAAATGTGAAGAGATGTGTGGGTGAGCAGGGGCGGGTGTTTGTGGGTTTGCGTTTAACACGGGTTTCCATCTATTAATTCATTTACTCCTTGCTCTATGAATGACATGTATACTTGGCTGTCTGACTCTTCAATGAAGTGGGTGTTGTGGCGATATTAGATGTTAGCAAAATGCTTTTATATTCTCTTTTACCAACATATAGTTGTGCCCATTTGGCACGACCTTTTTTTCAGTGTACAGTGGAGGCAGAAGAACTCTCTTCAGGATACCTCGAGTTATTCGGAAGATTTCTGTGGTTGTGATGCAGGCAAATATTTGCTAACCCTACAGAAGAGGAGATTTGGTCTAGGACTATATAAATAGTAATGGCAATCAGCTGCCTTAAAGGTTCACAAGCTACCTGTATTTTTCCATCTGTAAGATGCCTCCATGTATAAAATTTCCCCTGCTTTTCTAACCCCAAAATACAGTTTTGCTACTGCACAATTTTCTCCTTTGTATAAGGTGGCCCTCAATTGATAGTTTAACAGCTTTAGACAAAAATACAGTCTTATCCATAGAAAAATACTGTAGGTCACACTAAACAATAAGATTAACATGCTGCATAATGTGACAGCTGTCAGCCTTGATAGCTTTAAGAAAGGATTGGACAAGTTCATGGAGTACAAAGGTATCAATGGCTATTATTCTGGATGCCTCAGGACAATCTCTGGTTTGGAGAGACAGGCGGGATATCTCTCAATGCCATTTGCAGGGAATCAGAAGCAGGTGAAGACATCTGCTTGGGAATACCCTGAAGCAAATGGTGAGCCACTGTATGAGAGAGAATACTGGACTGAATGGGCTGTGGCCTGTTCAAGCAAGGCGGTTCTTATGTTCTTAGGTTATACAAGAAAAAAAATGCACCAACCCAGCCCGTGGGCCAGCTGGTCAGCACAAGTTTAAAAATCGAAAAACATAACAAACAAACAACGAAATGATATTTTTAATATTTTGTTTCATTCTAATTGAAATGAAACAATAACAAACAAAATATAAAAATGAAATGAAATGCCATTTTCATTTCATGCCCATCTGTATACATTAGCTGTGGTGTTTCTCAGAATTATATCTGGCAACACTTACATTCATTACAAAAGAATAAAGTTGGCTTTCCCCCTCACCCATGCGCGTGCACGCGCACACACACACACACACACACACACACACACACACACACACACACACACACACACACACACACACACACACACACACACACACACACACACACACACACACACACACACACACATTTAAAACATTCAGGCCACAGTCAGTCCCTATTCTCTTTCATTCAGGGACTGACTGAGACAGACTTCTGAATAGATTTATAGAGGAGTGCAGTGGTAATTATTAAAACTGTATGAGTGGCCTTCTTTTGTGTCCATCCATTGATCTACAATGAGCAGTGTAATTCTATGAATATCTATTCAGATATCAACCCTGTTGTGTTCAGTGAAATTTAAACATGTATTTAATATTGTGGCTTTCAACTTCAATCCCAATCAGATTTATGAGGGAAGACACCCCACCATGACTTCATCATAAATATGCAGAATATTGCAGTGGTAGTCATATAACTCAATGCTATGGTTTTTATTATTTTTCTGTTAATTTATATATATCATAAATTATAATATGTTGGTCCTTCAGGCAGTTTTATTATCTTGTTTTTTATTGACCAGTTGTATTTTGATTGTCTTGGAAAAATATTTTATGTCTCTCATTCTTAGATGAACGAAAGGGTTGTATGAAATATAAATAAATGAACCCAGTGCTGTTACATCCCTTCCTTCTGCCATTTCTGCTGTTTGTTGTTTTTGGATCTGCCATCTCATTCATTCATATGCAATTGAGTTAGTATCGTTTGACTTTAGGTGCACTGATGTAAAACTCATTAAGCCTTGAGCAAAGGACTTTATTTATATTCATTCTTATCTCTCTCTGTTACATAGTTCACCACCACATCTTTGCACAGTTTGCCTTTCTGCATTTTGCACCCAAATATACTCTTATGCCCTAACAAGACTGGTGTGCAGTTCATCAAATCGATCAGAGCTTTTAGTTCCACACTCTAAACCTCTGGACTGTTTGATGACTAGACAGATTGTAGTAAGGCTATGTGATTTTGTGGCACCTTAAAAACTAACATTTTATTTTGCATAATCTACCAAGAGTTTCAGCCCATTTTATTGTGGTAACAGCTAAAGAAATGGGTCATGACAAAAAGTTTGTGCAATTCATAAAAAAATGTGTGGGAAAATGCAATAATACCAGGAAAAGTTGAAGATAGTAGGAACAGGAAAAGACCTAGCATGAAACTGACTGTTGGCAAGACCTGAGCAGCCTTCTTAATAAGAGGACCTTGGGAAGTTCTTTATTTCACAGGGTCACCATAACTAAGAAGCAATTTAATGGCTTATGAATACATGTTTTTGAGATGCCACAAGACGCTTTCTTGTTTTGGATGCAACTGAGTAAAATGGCTGTGCCACCTTGAAACAGATCCAGGAGTTAATCACACTTCGACTTGTAGCAATTAATCAACTTCAGTTTCACGTTATTTCTTAGGCTTGGATCAAGTCAATTCCTTTATGTTTCAGAAGCTCAGGGTTTCCCTCTTCCCATGAGTCCTTTTTAAGCATCAAAGAAAATCATTTTGAAAATTAAAATATCAACTGCAAATATTTTTCATTAAAAGGCGAAAAGGTCGCAGTACACCTGCCCTTTAAAAAAAAATAATTACAGGTAGTTTCTCACGCAAGCTTTCCTCTGTCAGTGTATGTTCCTTCTGGTCTGGCTCTGAAAAATAGATCAGCAGCACCATAACTTTATATAACCTGTCTGTTCTTCCCCTTTTCTTGTTTCTCCTTTCTGCAAGGCTTTTCTCAAGTGGTAACGGGTCTGAGTCATATTTTTATGAGAGGTGGCTTTCTCGACAAGGTATGTTCTCGCACAAGTGACAGGCTTGATTCTTTATCTGTCAGTTGTGTGGATCTCACTATCTTGCCATGAGCTACAAGTAGCATTCATGGCGTTCCTATCTGGGGCTTACTTGATCTTCATGGCAACCCTAAGAGATTAACACTAGCCCAAGGTCAGTCAGTAAGGGTCACAGGTGAGTGAGGATTTGAATCCAAGTCTCCTGAGTTATAATGCACTGTACTACATTGGTCCAGCACAGGAACAATAAACTCAGGTGTGTGTGTGTGTGTGTGTGTGTGTGTGTGTGTGTGTGTGTGTGTGTGTGTGTGTGTGTGTGTGTGTGTGTGCGTGCGTGCGTGCGTGCGTGCCTGTCTGTCTGTCTGTCTGTCTGTCTGTCTGTCTGTCTGTCTGTCTGTGTGTGTGTCTCTGTGTGTGTCCGTGTCCACAGCTATAAAGACAGATACAGATAAGCCATGTGTACAGATAGAAGCACATATTGCCAACACAGGACTCTATGGAATCACCCCTACAACTTATGCACTGGCTGGTAGCGAATATGAAATCCATGCTTCTGGTGTATCACCAAGAAGGGAACAGTTCCCTGATTGTAGAATCATCCGACTGGAAAGGATCAAAAGCTCCATTCCAATGTAGCTGTGTCCAATGCAGTGCAGTGCGCCCACACCGTTCATAATTTTCTCTTTCTACCTGAAACATAGAGGAGCAGTAGCCAATCTAATCAACAGCAGGCAGCAGGTGCTGCACAAGAAAATTCTCACAAAATATCTCCATTTGCTTTCCACAGCTCACATATTATCGGAAACATAAATCAATTTCTTTCGATAGCCAGCCTGAAGGGGAAAGGATGTTTTCATCTCCTGAAATGTGAATCAGTGAAAACCTGAAGGCTACATGTAAAACCCATTGATATTAATGGAGCATGTTCCTCTCTTAAGTGACTCATGACTAATCAAGTTCCCTAGTCTATTGAGGACTGAGGTTGGACTCAGCCCTGAGATAAGCAAAGTATACCAGACTGCAGCTCCCACAGCCAGCATAGCCAGTGATGAGGAATATTGGGAGATGCAGTTCAGCACTATCTGGAGAACCACACTTTGCCAACTTCTGACTTAGCCTCAAGACATCAGGAAAACACGCCCTTTCAAAATGGTTTCCTTTGAAACATTGTGATGAGACATACTCTATCATCTGCTAGCAATCTTTCTTCTTGACAGTCCATGGTATTTATTTATTATTTATTTATTATTGAATTTATATCCCGCCCATCTTCCCACCGGGAACTCTGGGCGGCGAACATAGCAGAACAAATCAGGGATACACATAGTAGGTACACTACAACACAATAAGGAAACATAATAAGCAGATCAACATAGATTAATAAAAGCATATTTAAAAAGAACAGCAGCAGGGGCGCACCCTGTAGTTAAGACCTCACCGCTGCTATGTCAAAAAATTCGAGCTAGGTATTGATGGCGGGAAAAAAAAAAAGGCTAAGCTAGGTCACCAAATGCCTCGCGGAATAGGATGGTCTTCACCGCTTTACGAAAGGCCAGCAGGGACTCTGCAGAGCGCACTTCGCTGGGAAGGCTGTTCCACAAGGTTGGAGCAGCCACCGAGAAAGCCCGGTTCAGTCGGGACCGCCTGGCTTCTCGGAGGGATGGAAACCTGCAGCGAGTGCGCCCGCGACTGCCCGAACCGGTCGGGTCGATGTTGACCGCTGGGCGATCCGCTCCGCCAGGTAATCCGGGCCCAAGCCATGGAGGGCTTTATAAACTAAAACCAAGACCTTGAATCTGATCCGGGAGGCAACATGCAGCCGGGCCAGAACCGGGTGATGCGGTCATAGCGACGCGCACCCACCACCAGTCTGGAGCTGCATTTTGCACCCGCTGCAATCGCCGGAGGAGAGTCAAGGGCAACCCCATGTAGAGAGCATTGCAGTAGTCTAGCCTCGAGATCACCAGCGCCTGGACCACTGTTCTCAGGAGTCCCCGTCTAGGTAGGGGTGAATCTGGGCGATCTGGCGAAGATGAAAAAATGCGGTCCTGGCCACGGCCGCCACCTGAGCATCCAGGGACAAAGCCGGGTCCAGGATCACGCCCAGATTCCGAACCCTCTCCACCAGCTGGAGGGAAACACCCTCCAGACTGGGGAGAGGGCCTCCATACCCAGACGGGGAACTCCCGAAGAACATCACCTGTCTTCTCAGGGTTGAGTCTGAGCCTGTTGGCCTTGGTCCAAGCCATAACCGCCTCCAGACACTGGTCGAGGGACCGGACAGCTTCCACTGCAGAGGTGGAGAAACAGAGATTCAGCGTACTGATGACAACGCAGCCCAAATCTCCTGATGACCCCAGCCAGCGGCCTTACATAGATGTTAAACAGCATGGGGAGAAGACGACCCCTGCGGAACCCCACAAGGGAGTATCCACGGGGCCGACAACTCCCCCATGCTGCACATACTGGGACCGATCCTGAAGGAAGGACCGGAGCCAACTGAGGACAGTGCCCCGATCCCTACCTCCAGGAGCCGGTCCAGTAGGATACCGTGGTCGACGGTATCAAAGGCCGCTGACAAATCCAGGAGAACCAACAGGGTTTCGCCCGGATTAGGTCATCTTGCAGCGACCAGATACCCGGCCAGGCCTGAAGCCAGATTGGCAAGGATCAAGGCACCGCTGTTCCTCCAAAAAAATCACCCTCTCGATGACCTTGCCCATGAAGGGAACATTGGCAATCTCGATAGTTGGACAATTGGTCCACGCCAATTTTTTCAAGATGGGCTTAATCACTCCTTCAAGCGAGAGGGAAAGACCCCTCGCTGAAGGAGGCGGTGGCGATGGCTGCGGCCCACTCGGGCATGCTCCCTCCGGCAGATTTGATAAGCCAAGATGGGCAAGGGTCGAAGGGGGTGGTCGCGGGACGGCAATGGGCAATAGCCCTGGAGGCTTCCAAAGGAAGAACAGGCCCAAACACAGGTATAAACTCAAAATCATATGACATGGGTCTGCTTGTTTCCATAATTAGTCATCAGCACATTTTTAATTGAAGAACGGTGCAGCTGCAATGCAAAGCACATTGTAATTGCTCTGTTCACCACATGCTGGGATTTCAGAGCACTTTTGCTTAGTTTGGATCCAAATCCGAATGGGCTACCTAGGCAACTGGGCCCTCAACAAGAAGGACAAAATTCCAAAATTCTTTATTTTCCCATGATACTTTCCCCACTCTTAACTGGTTATGCAGTGCTCATGTTGCAGAGCTTGGAAATAATGGAGTTGCTTGTAATCAGCTGTTTCTTTCTGAATGGGATTAAGTTACATTTCACAGTAAAATGCAAAAATTGGTTATAAGCATTTCTTTCTACTATTACAAATAATGATTTTTATTTGCATTCAAAAACTACTGTGGAAAAGCATATAAGGCATTTTTAATTGTCACTTGGACAAAAACTTTTCACACTGTATTCCATTCTTAAGAAATACTGTTTTGTTCATCATTTGCATCTTAACCATGTATTTTCATGGTGCAAGACCAGGACTTGCCACTAGAGACAATTCCACCCCCCACCCCCGGTGCCACAATTTTTTCTGAGTGCATTGATTGCTCAGGTGGGTGTAGCAACAACGATCCAAATGCCAACTCACCTGACTCAGAGGAAGGGACAACATGACCAAATCTTTTTAAACAGTAATGTTCCAGCGTGTATGCATTGAAAACATCAACACCTACTGGGGTTATCTTCCCAGAAAGCCGAAGAAATGAATCATTTTGTGTTCAGAATGCAGGGCATACACATTATTGAAAGGATCACATTGACTTTTCATACATTTATTTTAAAAAACACATTTAATAAATCACTTATTGCATGTTGGTGCTTAGAAACATGTTAGAAAATCCACTACACTGACCTTGGTGACTAAGAGCTGGCATTAATACCTTGTACTCCTGCAGGCTTGGTCACATCTTCCTTATCTCTGCTCTAGCTTTCTCTATTCCTCTTCCCCCAAATGAGGACCTAAAGTAGTATTGTGGCTAAACAACAGAGTGTGTATCTCTACTATATAGTTATAGCAGTATGATACATAGGCTCATCTTCTATAGAATCCTGGGATCTGCAGTTTTCAGAGGTTCTTTGCATTCCTTGCTGTAGTGGTCCCCAACCTTTGGTCTCCAGGTGTTCTTGGGCTAAAACTCCCAGATGCTTTCATCACTAGCTGGGTTGGCCAGTATTTCTGGGAGTTGTAGTCCAAAAATATCTGGGGTCCCAAGACTGAGAACCACTACTATAGCACAAGAGTTCAGAGGAATAGATTAGAAAGAGAACCCTCTAGCAGAGAATTCTATTTTCCTCACCAGATTACAATTCTTAGATTCCTTGCAGAGCAGAGTCATTCATAACACTTAAACTGGTTTCAAATAGCTATCATGCTTTGGAAGAAAAATAACATTGTTTCCTGGCCTTTAGGGCACTCTTTAGCCACTGCTAGTAGTTGCAAGTAAAACAGCCATCTTGCTGGAAATTGCTGTGAAATATCAGCACACTAATATGAGACAAGGGAAGTGTATGCTTCAAGAGGTGTGCAGGCAACCCAGCATTTCATAGCTTCATCCATCAAGGCCTAGGACTTTTGGAGCTACTTCCTAGAAATCTATGCTCAAATCCCAATCTATTCATATATACTTGCACTGAATTATAAATGGTGTTACCTTTTCATCTTGCATATTCATAAGCCAGGTAGATGCCATATGGTCCCCTCCATGCTGCAAATTCCTCATGCTGTGCTTGTTTCACTTTGGCTCAAGAAAATCATACAGTGGTATCTCTACTTAGCTCAGCTCTACTTACGAGCAATTCAACTTAGGGGCAACAAATTGTTGTCTTTTTAAACTTATGAATTTTAGATAGGGTTTCCTCTACCTACGAATGACAGTTGACTTTGACAGGTCTGACCTGACAAAGTCATCTGTATCGCCATCTCCTCCGTCTTGGTTCCTTTGATCTCTGCAAAAGAAATCAAAGCAACCAAGAAGGAGGAGGAGGTAGTCACCCCGTGGATCACCCCGTGAAAGGGTGATCTGGGCAAACATGCACATACCTCCCTTGCACCCGCTCAAGCCGCGCCAGGTGCTTGCTGCCATGGCTCGATCGAGTGCAAAGGAAGCATGTGCATGCTACAGTGGATCACTCCTTCCAAGGGGCGATCTGCACGAACATGCACTCGCCTCCCTTCCACCCACCTGAGCCACGCCAGCTCAAACAGGTGCAAGGGAGGCGTGTGCAAGCTCAACCTTCCCATAGGAATGCAATGAAATCCGTTCCCTCTGGAATGGATTGATTTTCAATGCATTCCTATAGGAAACCACTGCTCGACTAATGAACATTTCTGCTTATGAGCATGCACTCAGAACGTATTAAATTCAGAAGTAGAGGTACCACTGCATATTGTGTTGTTTTACTGAAAAATTTACTAGCACTGGCATATATATCTGCCACGCGAAATCTTCTTAAGCTATTCTCCTCCGTGTAGCCATCTCAAGGGAGGCCCACAAATTATATACAAGGGCCTTATCTGTGTTGGGATTACAGCTAAAACTGTGCTCACAACCTAGAGTTCAGTTCCAGGTAGCCAGCTCAGGGTTGACTCAACCTTCCATCCTTCCGAGATCAGTAAATTGAGTACCCAGCTTGAGGGGGGGACAATGTGTAGTTTGCATATTAAATTGTAAACCACCCAGAATAGTGCTCCAGCACTATGGAACACAATGGAGTTATAAATAAATAAATAAATAAATAAATAAATAAATAAATAAATAAATAAATAAATGCATTTGAATTGTTTTTATACAGTGGTACCTTGTATAAAGGAATTAATTCATTCCAAATGAAATTATGTTAAGCAAATCTTCCTTTATACAAATTTCTCATAGGAATGCATTGAAAACAGAGTGATCCCATATTTATCTTGTACAGATTTGCCCCATAGGCGATTCTGTTAAGCAAATTTCCCCTATCTCCGGAATTTTTTATGTTGTACAAATTTTATGTTATACAAACCATTTGTTATACAAGGGTCCACTGTACTTGATTTCATTTCCCTTGTGTATGTTTGTTACAAAAGTTTAAGTTTTTAAATGTTTAATTGTTTTTCAAGTGTGATGTTTATGTAGTATTTAAATTTGTTGTTTTAATTTGTTGTCAGCCACCTCTGGTCCCCTATGGGGATAAAACCAGCATATAATTTAAATAAATAAATAAGGCTTGAGTTTTCAAAAATCCAAATATGGGAAAGAAAGCAATGTTAACAGATTTTCTCATGCCTAAACAAAATTAACAGTATGCTCTTCTATACTTGTTTTTTCTTTGCTTATTATTTATTAGATTTATGTCCTAGCTTTTCTCCAGTAACCTCCAGATAGCATGTGGCTCTTCTCTCCATTTCAGCTTTGTAAAAATCCTAGGAGAAACTATGCCTGCCAGATAGTTTCATGAGAGAGTGGTGGTGATGTAAAACCTTATCTCAGGTTTAGAATTTAGAACCACTGCATTCTAACCAATGTACTGGTTAGAATGTTCAAAGGCAACATGTTGACCAAACTAGATTCGGTCCCGGGCCAGGATCCAAGCAATCATGTATCAAGGTAACCCATCTCATCCCAGACAGCTTGGAATTGAAGCACTTGATTCCCTTGCCCCAAAATGCTTATTTATTTATTTATTTATTTATTTATTTATTTATTTATTATTATTATTATTATTATTATTATTATTATTATTATTATTATTATTATTATTATTATTATTATTATTATTATTATTATTATTATTATTATGCTGGATTTTGTATTACCAATCACTAGTCAAATGCTTCCCAAGTGTTTAGGAATCAGTGATGTATCAGCAAATTATGCGAGCAGATCTCAATAAGGCGGCTTTCTGCATCTGACTGATAGTGGCTTTGTCAACTCCAATTTCTTCTAAATACTTGCTTAGCTCTTTAGGCACCGCACCCAGCGTGCCAATTACCACTGGGACCACCTGTACCAGTTTATGCCGGAGTCTCTAAAGTTCAATTTTTCATTATTATTATTATTATTATTATTATTATTATTATTATTATTATTATTATTATTATTATTATTATTATTATTATTATTATTATTATTATTATTATACATTGTCAGTTCCCCATGGAGTACCGTGTCAGAATAGTGGAAATGCTTGCATGTAAGACAGGTTGATTCCAGGTATACTGACCTTAATCCTGCCAATGTGATGGGCATAAACTGAACTGGAATTTACCTGCTGTCAGCAATGAAGCCATATGTGTGCATTATTTCTTACATTACAAATTAGGAACAGCCAAATGGGTGGCTTGTTTCATTTCAGTAATTGTATACAGAGACGGTACAAGTCTAAAGATGTGATTTTACAATATAGCATTACGATTTTATTACAGTTTTACAGTTGTAGTTACATGCGTACTGTAGATCAGTCTATTTAAAAAAATGTGTTCTGATTCTGAAACAGCAGGGAATCTTCTTCATGTTAGAAGTTGTTGCACTGATCTTCTGCAGTACAAACGTCTGATACTCTCTAATGCCCCTGCGGATATATGAATTATTATTATAACTTATTCAAGGTAGCTACAAAATTGGCTCTTAAATAGATGTATTCTATAATCTACTTTGAGCAAGAAATTGAAACAAATGAAAGTGATTCATTTGTACTTGCAAGTCAAAAAATTTAAATAGGCTGGAATTCAGAGTGAAATAATTTTTGATGTCAGGATGACAATGAAGCTTTCATCTTTGCTGCTTTAATCACAGAGAATGACTGTGAAGTTCACTCAGGGTTGATGTATAGCCTCCAGTGGCACAAACATCGGAACAGCGGCTCATGTATACTGCAATGCTTTCTCATTTTACCAACATAATTCCTCTCAATTTTCTCTAGTGATTTGCTGTGTGTCTGGATTATTTTTTCCAGTTAATGGGACCAGCGGTAATTATTCTGCATTGTTCAGATTGTCTGAAACCTGACTCTTCTGTGACGTTTCTAAAAACCTATTGCTCCGCCTGACAGATAATTCTCCAATGATCTGCTTGGGTGTGCTACTTAGGATTGCTAGCTGTTTATGCTCCAAGCCTTTAAATGTAAATTTACAGCAGTCAGGTACCGGTATAATTCATGCCATGATGTAGTGGGTGAGGAAAAACTGTTTACATGAACGAGATTGCCCAAGTCTCAGGCACTTGCACTACCCCTGTCGCTAGAGAAGGACAGACTTTTATTTCAGTTCAGTTTGGATCAAACTTTAGATCAGTTTCCATTCCCCAGAACCAAATGCACAACTTGGCAGAATTTGATATTAGAATTTGGATTTCCCTGGAATTCGGTGCAAATGCAGCTACATGAAGAATGCACTTGAATATGTGTGCACTTGAGAAATTTGCACAGATAAATGCATGCATTTTAATTTGTTCACCAACATGCTTTAATAAAGGGGAGACTGTGTAGAACTGAAGAATGTGTACAAATATATGCTGATTTTTTTAAATGAACATTTCTTGCTGGGGAAACAGGAATTCACATATTGAGTTGGAATCAGATCTGTGAAAGAAACTGGAGAATGTCAGTATTCTTGAGTTTTACACAGCAAGTGAGGGTCTTTGGAGAGGGGAAGGGAAGGGTCACGTTTAAGTTGGATCATTACTTCATCTAGGTTATGGAAACTTCCAGCCCAGCCTTTCTCCAGGTGAACACAGTTTAGGTGTCTGTGTGGCCAAATAGTGAATTCTGAAATTTTGAGTCCAAACAAACAAAAAAGAAGGTCACATGCCTACTGCTGACCCTTTGCAGTCACCGAGTTCAATTGCAACTCACAGGACTATCCAATGCGCTCTGTTGTTGAATTCAATTTAAAAAACATGAACAAAATCAACACATTTTTAAGTAAAAAGAAAGATGAATTTCACCCTAAAACAGAAAAAAGTGGATGTGGAAAAGAGACTTCATGGATGCTGAATTTATATATTTTATTTCAAATTACAGATTTTCCAAATTCAAATATTCTTCCCCCTTGTTTCAAAATCAGTAGCATAAGCTCATTCCTTCTTTCTTCTATTTCCCTTTCATGTAGTTTATGCTTTAATATTTTTCAAGTTCCATAGAAAGAAAATTTTAACTTGCATGAGACAGCCAATGTCATTATATTGTGTGTAACAATAACATAAATTATAATATAATATAGGAAGAACTCACATTTGTTGAGTTTACATAACATAGGCCTTTCAAAGTTAGGAAACTATAAAACCATGTAAGTGTGAAGTAATTTGCCTTGATCAGACTAAAACACAGACTACTGACTATATAAAGAAATGATGGAATGTCTGCAGCTCCCTCTGCCTTGTTCTTACTCTGATTACAACATCATTTTCAAATGACAAATCACTAAATGTTAATGCCCTCTTAAATTTGGATGAAATGATCCTGCTCAGAATCTTTACATGGCCATCTGTGGTACTTTCAAAGTTGTATTTCTTGGATTTTTGTTGTTGCTGTTGTTAGAATAATCCTAGGAAGGGAACATGGGGGTGGGGTGGGGGTAGGGGACAACTACCATACCAGCCTGTCATTATCAGCCAAAAAACCCAAAAAACAAATGTATTTGTATTTTCTTCTCTACCTATTTACTACAATAGGAAGGCATTTGTTATGCCAGTCCCAGGGCTGACAGAATTTCACCATTTCCAGATCTTAGAAATTAGTTTTTTTAAAATGTATTATATTATTTATTCCATGAGCATTTGGTCACATTCTCATTCTTTAGAGGATATTTCTGATGAAGCAGTGGTTAAATTTCTGTATTGCGTTTATTCGGACGGCATTTAATTGGGCTGCAGTTTTTGTGATAACCAGATGTTACGTGCGAGCGATCAGGGACGCTAAATAATCTTTTGCTTCCCTGAGAATTGATAGGGCCTCAAACCACCAGATAAAATTTTTCTGGGTGGTCTGAGACCTCACCAATCCTGGTCTGCCTGGGCCTCCTCCTCCTCCTTCACTAGTAAGTCTTTTCACAGCCTTTTAAAAGTCTAAAATAGAGGCCATCCATGCTGATCTGGACTCCGGTTGCAGTGGTCTGTTCCTGATCATGGCCCGACACTGCACCCCCTCATTCTCCTTGTTTTGTTGAGTTTGGCCTTTAACACCAGCTGATGCCTCCATGGCATTGGTCTGGTGGCTTCCTCTTCAAATCCTTGCCCATCCTGAGTGGGCTGCTACCATTGTCACTGCCTCCTTCAGGGATAGGATACTTCCCAGCCAGCTGAAGGAGACGGTGGTCAAGCACATCCTTAAGAAACCTGGCCTGGCATCTGACAATATGGGTAATTATCATCCGCTTGCCAATGTTCCCTTCATGGGCAAGCTGGTGGAGCTGATAGCTGCCGAGTGGCTCCAATCATTCCTGGGGGAAGATTGTGTCCTGGATCCCTTCCAGTCTGAGTTCAGGCCACATCATGGGACTGAGACCACCCTGGTCATGTTGCAGGATGACCTCTTGATGGGGGCAACAGGGGCTGTGCCACCTTGTTGCTCCTCCACTGTTTGTCAACAACCTTTGATACCATCAACTACAGTATCCTCCTGGGCAGGTGGGGATCAGGGGTCTAGCCTTGTGCTAGCTCTCTATTCTTCATTGAGGGCCATGCTCAGTGAGTAAGCCTGGGTGGAGAATTGTCATCTCCCTGGTCATCAGGGGTCAGCAATCTCCACCATGCGCTTTAACATTTATATGAGGCCACTGGCTGAGGTCATCCGGAGATATGGGGCTTGCTGTCATAAATACGCTGATGACACACTATATCTCCTTTTCTACCCCTGCAATGGAGGTGGTCCAGACCCTTGATTGCTGCCTGGATGCCATGTTGGAATGGACCAGGTTGAACAGGCTCAACCTCAACCTCGAGAAGACCAAGGTTCTGTTCTTTTTTGGGGGGGGGACTGGATGGGTAGACTGGCCCACTTTCCCGTCCCTCCAGCTGGTTGACAGAGCGAGGAGTCTGGGCAGTGTCGTGGACCTGGCATTGTCCCTGGAGTCCCAGGTGGCTGCTGTGTCCAAGTTGGCCTTTACAGTTTAGGCTTATTACCCAGATTCACCCATACCTTGATGGAGACTCCCTGCGGACAGTTGTGCAAGTGCTGGTCATCTCAAGGATTTATTACTGCAATGCTCTCTACATGGGGCTTCCATTGACCCTTGTCTGGCAATTACAGGGGGTGCAGAATGCGGTGACCAGATTGGTGGTAGGTGCAGGTCATTTTGACCACATCACACCAATTCTGGCCTGCCTGCATGGGCTACACATTGTCTCCCAGATAAGGTTCACGGTACTGGCTTTGGTTTACAAAAACCTCCATGGCTTGGGACCTGTGTATCTGGCAGAGTGGATCTCCCAGCGGTCAGCGTTGGCCCATTTCGCCAGAGCATCCTTGGAGCTTTCACTACACTTGCCATCCCCCAGGAGGCCTGTAAGGTTGTCACCCGTAATCAGGCCTTCAAGGTGGTTGGTCCCATGATGTGGAATAAACTGCCATGTGAGATGCACCAAGTGGAGTCCCTGACAGCTTTTTTAAAAGCTTTAAAGACCTGGCTCTTTAGGGAAGCTTTCAGTGATCAGTGATGGAATGTTTGTTCTGCCCTGCCTTGTTGTATTTATTAATTTTATTATTATTATTATTTATCATCCCTTAGTCTTCCTCTTGCCAGGTTCTGGATTTTAGTATGTTTAGTTTATGTTCTTGTATTTACTGTTTATTCTTTTGTTTGCTTTTAATTATTTATTCATTTGCTTTTGTGTAAACCATCCAGAGTCCTTATTTGGGAAATTGGGTGGTCTAGAAATGCAAAAATAAATAAATAAATAAATAAATAAATAAAAATAAATAAATAAATAAATAAATAAATAAATAAATAAATAAATAAATTCTTTTTACTGAAGAGTGGGCTTATCTTTCACAAATATGAAAACAGACAATCTGAGCCTAGATTACCATTTCAGTCTACATTTCTGAGCACACTTGTTTAGTGAGTGAAGACCCACAAATTGCAATGCTGTGTGTGTGTGTATGTGTGTGCACACACATCTGCCTGCCTGCCTGCCTGTCTTATTTATAAATGCCTTTCTCCAACAAGGGAACTCAAAGCAGCTCAGAGTATCAAAAAGAACAGAACACACACATACACAAAATTCTACACTCAAGATAAAAGATCAGCCATCCTGATATTTTTAATCCCTGAAGGCATAAATAAAGTATTCAGAGAACCTTACCGCTTTTCCAGACATTTAACATCTGTAGTGAACACAATTTCTTGAGCTTTATCTCAAAGCTACACTACATCATACTTTTCTCTTTTTCCTTCTTTTGCTGTGTGCCCGTGTGTGTGTGTGTGTGTTTCAAAATTTGCTCAATAAATCCTCCAGACAAAAGAGATGCTATAGCCAAGCTATTTAACTGGGAAGTGTAACTTTCCTCTACTTGGCCAGATTAAAATCTACTATACCAGATTTTTATTTTTATCAACAGCACAGTAGCCGAGTGCTTGACCTTGCGAACTGCCATTACTCACAAATGACATTCTACAAAAAGTCTCAAAAAGGTAAAATGGAAGTGATAAAACTCTTGTAGGAAATGGAAGCAACAGTGGAAGAACTTCTCAGGATATGAGAGAGAAGCCCTTCTCTAAACAGCATGTGCTGATCTCAAGAGATCAGTGTCACTGATGACACCAGATGTGGCAGAGATGAGAGGCTCAAGATGCAGTTGAGATGTCAGGAGTGAGTCATCCCTGTACCTGTGGCAAAGCAAGACACAGGCAGGGCAGATAAGTGAGTTAGTTAAGAAACAAGGGAGGAGAGTTACTAATGGGGAAGGTAACCAGGAAAACACATTTCTCAGGGAGCCTAGAGATTTTTGTGGCCCCAGGAAACTCAATTGGCTTCTTCGCATTGCCTGAAAAACAGCTAATTTGCACCATTGTTTTTATTTTGTTTTATTTTATTTTATTTTATTTATTCAACTTTTATACCTCCCATCCAGCCCTAGGGCTACTCTGGGTGGTTTACAAAAAAGACTCACAATATAGAAAAGTAACAGATTTAAATAACCAAAATACAAACAACATAATATAAACAGAATAAAACTACATAACTCAACAACAACAAACTGAAATAAAACTAAAATAAAAGTAAAAATAACCAGGTCATTGATCAAATAAGAAACAAATAAAAAAGGAGATAAGGGGTAAAAAAAGAAGAAAAGTGTCTTAATACAAGTTTGAAAAGTCAGGAGAGGCCAAGTTTTCAACAGTTTTTTAAAGGTTTGAAGCGAGGGTGCCAAGCAAATTTCTGGTGGTAGAGGATTCCATATCTGGGGAGCAACTGCCGAGAAGGTCCTACTCCTTGTTACAACTTTCTGGGTCTCCCTTGGGGTTGGAACTCTCAGATGTCCTGGCTAGCACAGGTGATCTGGGCAGTCTTCTTGGGAGGAGCCATTCTGTCTGTGTTTGACTTTTGCACTGTCCACCAGGATGCCACTCTTGGAACCTGACAACTCAATGACAATTTTAAAACAATAAACATAAAAATAAACGTAATAGCCAATGAAAATCACAACTAACATTGCTACACATACAGAAAACAAGATAAAATTAACTTAAAATTGTAACAGTATTTTTTTTTGAAAAAGAGGTGGGAGGGCTTTCTCTCCCCCCCCCACATTAAGATGCTGTGACTTGTCTAAAACATATCTGTGTGAAACTAGTTCCTCCTTTCCCCTTGAGAAGCAGAACTTACACACAAGAATTGCTGGATAGCTGAGTTCTGGTTCCGGTTTCACCGCAGTGAGACGCCTCAATAAGCTCTCCGGCTTATCAGGTGGAATTCATCCAAATAAACAGAACCTGAAAGGGTAAGTCCCCCTTGTAGGGATGGGTGAAGAGAGGCAGCATGTGGGGGCTGTGAAGAATTGTGGAAATTTACTCTCTTGGCTGCTCCAAGTAATGCCACTAGGTGGCCCTATGCGATGGAGCACTTATACTGCAGATTAAATGGTACCCCATGGCATGTGTACGGGTTTAAAAACCACAACGGAACAGCGACAAGGATTCCACCACCCTGAGGACAAGTACAAGGAAGATGCACTGAGTCGTGCTTGGGGGGGGGCATGGTCGCACTTCATTTTGCTTAAAGCACAATGGATGTGGGGGAACAATTTTAAGATGTGCATTTCTAGAGCAACAAAGTGAATGTGGGGTAATGGCCAAAGAAAGAGTTACTCCCTTACATGTAATTAACACAGATTTCTGCAAGAAAGAGAGAGGCATATATTAAAATCAATTTGCATGATATATTATTCCCTCCACTGCAAGAATATTACTAGGAATACATACACATTGCTTATGACTTGTGAGGATGAAACAAGCTGAGAATCACATCCTTAGAAAAGGGGGTGAGGGGCATGTAGAAGATGGGCTGCATGATCCCAAGCCTTTTTTTTTTCAGGGGAGGGGCAGTATTATGAGCCTGCCATCTTCCCTAGGCACCCCCCATTATTATTATTTTCAAAACAAATGCATTGTTTGGAGGGCATATCCTGGCACCCTCCCCGAGATCCCTACACACTTATTTTAATTTTTTAAAATTAGTTTTTAAATTAGTTTTTAAATGTATAATCACTACAAGGAATTTTTCCATTTAAAAAATTCTTTTTAGTGAAACACTTTTGTTTTTAAGTGAAAAAATAGCCCTCTGCAGAAAACATAGGGAAAAATTCATAGTACACAACCTCTGCATTAAAATAACAAAAATATGTAAATGAACTTCTTTGGTATTTCCTCTTAATCTGCCCTCTTAAATGTGCAGTTGTCAGGCTCATGATAGATATGAAAAATGCTATTTATCCCTGCTGAGATTAACAACCCTCCACTAGAGAGAATATCCCTGCAGCTGTGCCTGAATGACAGAGCAGTCCGTGAGGTTCCAAAAACCAATCCATCTGGTCCATAGTATTTAAATCACTGTAGAGATCATCAATTGCACACTGAATCACATGATTCAGTATGTAACAGATAACGTCTACAGTGATTTCTACTTAACGCACGTCACTGTCAAAGGTTTATTTTATTTTATTTTATTTTTAGAGTATTTTTACCATGCCTTTCTACTTGGAAAAGTACCCAAGGCAGCTTACAGTAATGACGGATAATATATCAATAAAACTAGGCAAGAGGATTCAGACCATTAAGTTATTTCATTAGAATCATTGTGATGACTGATCAGGATATCACTTAGAAAATTGCCTTCGGAAACCTAGCACAATCTCCTGGATTGATGTCCTGTTAAACATAAAATATGCAATCTCCAAACCTCTAGATTTTGTTGGACTACAACTCATTATTGACTATGTCAGCTAAGGTTGATAGGAATTGGCAGTGTATTAGCCTGTGGAGGGTCACCAATTTCCCATTACAGTGGTTAGATTTGGGTACCTTTCTTATATGCTTTCTTTCTAATAGCTGAAGCACCCTGCTAGATGATTTGTTGATTTCTAGGATTGTACCATTTGGATGTTGTAGACTCCATCTCCCAAAGTTTTCCAATAATTTCTCTAGGCAGACTTCCAGGAACCCCAGCCCACAAAACCACATCGCAGAATGTATATACTGCTCACCTGAAGAATGGCCTAGTCATCCAAGGCTCTGTTGCATTCTATGTTTTCATTTTCTGCCACAAAGTTTCCAGGAAGGAAACTGCTAAAGAGCTTCCCAGGAGTGTAAATCCAGTGCCCCTTAGGCTTGGTAGAGGACCCTTCCTCAGGGGTACCCATGCCTGGGAAGCATTGTGTTGGCTTCCTTCCAAGCTCCAGAAGACTAGGCCTATTTCCAGGGACAAATAAAGGCATCTGTAGATGTGGGTCTTAGAGAATCTAAAATCTCCAAGCAGCACATTTCCTATTGATTTTACAACATAATCCATCAGAGAGAGGAGGCAACCAGGCTCTCATTCCCCCACCCTTTCCACAGGTAACTGCTGGGGCCAAAAAGTTGTGAGGATTGTACTTAGCACCACAATTGGCACTGCAGATATTGCTCAAATACCAAAGTAAAGTAACATGCAAGGCAACGTAGGAAAACCTATTGTTACTGTTTTGGGTAATAGAAGACATAGCCATGATAATGTTCCTCAGCACTACAGAAGAAAGAAGGACTACAGGAAATTGATAACTCCCAAGGTACATACAAATTTGAATTGCTCTGAAAAACGTTGTGACAGGATCTGAGAACTGAAACTTTGCTAGTAAATGCAAGATCAGTGAATGGGAAATCACCAATCATTCAGGACCTGATCCTGCAAGAATGTGCAGATCTCACTTACATCACAGAAACTTGGCTGGATGAGGCTGGGGTTTAAACCTCACTCATATCTTTCCTCCAGGTTTCTCTGTGGAACAACAGGCCAGACCAGGGGGATGGGGTGGTGGAGTGGCAATAGTCTACTGCAACTCCATCCCTCTTACTAGATGCCATGTTCCCCAATTTCCTGGTTTAGAATGTATGTACTTAAAAATAGGAGCCAGGGACAAAATAGGAATTCTCTTGGTGTATTGCCCTCTCTGTGACACAACAACTTCTCTACCTCATCTTACTGAAATGATAACAGGGCTGATGTTGGAGTCCCCTCAGCTCATCATTCTGGGGTGCATTAACATCCTTGCTGAGGCAGTTCTGTCATGAGTGTCCAAAGACTTCACAACCTCCATGTCAACAGTGGGTCTGGCCCAAATGATATCTACCTCAACCCATCCTTCAGGCCACACCTTAGACCTGGTCTTCTGCCCTGATATGGAGAGTTGGGACATTGAGGTAAAGGAACTTTCTCTAGTCTCATCGTCCTGGACAGACCATTCTATGGTGTGCTTTAGGCTTGCTGTAACTCAGAGGAAGGGGAAGTCAGACAAAAACAATACGTCCCAGAAGGTGGATGAATCCAGATGATATTCTAACCACCCTCGGGGAGTTTCTTACCTCTCTGATGGCTGATTCTATTGAATCCTTGGTTGAACTCTGGAATGGGGAAATGAGCAAAGCCATTGACCAGATAGCTCCTAAATGTCTCCTTCCTCAAAATAGACACAAATTGGCTGCTTGGTTTACAGGGGAGTTGGCAAAATTAAAATGGGTGGCCCACAGAGCTGAAAGGCATTGGTGGAATAATAAGACTGAAACAGACAAAGAAACAGTGAAAGACCTTTGGAAGGCTTACTCCAAGGCAATGGAGGCAGCAAAGAAATCATGTTTTAATTATACTGGACTGTATATTATCCCTCTTTAGTCTTTACTGTAAGCAGCCTTGGGTCCTTTTCCAAGGAGAAAGGTGGGGTAAAAATACTCTAAAATAAATAATAAATAAATATTCTGGGTAACATGAATTCACCTAGGAGTTTTGGCTTTCCCATTACAACCAGTCAGTGAAGGAAGACTTCCTGGCCCTATGAGTTCTCTACTTTTTAAACCAATGTTTCTAAATGCAGCATTCCATACGAAAGCATTGTGATTTTGAACTTCTAAGAAAAAAAAGAAACCAAAGGAAGCTTGAAGAAAATACTGTTTACTCCTTGAAGAAAATATCTGTTTATGTCTTGCACTGAGAATTACTTTTTCATGTCTTGAACAAAAGCTGCAATGAAATAAAGTGTGTGTCCAGAGGTTTTGCCTGTAATAAGAGTCATCCCAATCACTCCAAAGCTGCAGATTTCTCATGGCCACAGTTAAAAGTGAATCCCTCATAGTACATTTCTCATGTATGCAGAGTGCAGACTCTTTTTGTCGTCATTAATAAGAATATAACTTTCTGGCTCTTTCCATCACCTGTAGAGGTCTTTGAAGACAGCCAAATCTGCACGGGTGGTTCCTCATTCACAGCACTTTCCTCTTGAAAAAGTTGCTTCAAACAATTCCAAGGAATAACTTCTAGGCTTCAGATAATGCAATAACTAGGTTCTGCCAACAACTCACAAACTACATTGAAATAAATATTCTGGATACAGGACCCTAAGACAATTTTAAGTTGAAACTGCCTTTGTCTTCATTTTTATTTTATTTTATTTTATTGAATAATCCTTTAGCAATCTTTGCTGACAGAGCAAATTTAATCTTATTCTCTTTGTGAAGTGCTTTTCATATTAGAAAGCTGAGTGGCTTAAGACATGGTCCCACATATGCATTTTTAAAATCCAGTACAATATTCATACAAGCGAAAATAGGACATTAGAAAATAAGGAAATAGAAAATAACATCAACCACCACCGCTGCCCCTGTCAAGGAGGCAGAGTGGGGAATCGAACTCCCAGCCTCTGGCTCTGCAGCCAGACACTAAGTCACTGGGCTATCCTTCAGGGAAGAGTATGAAATGTCATGTATTGGTTACTGAACCAAAACACTTCATCTTATCGCTTTAAGTATGGAATTAATGTTTTAAAGGCATTGTGCACCCACTGAATTTATTCTTAACCCAGAGGTCTCAGAAACTGGAAATAATACATTCACCATGCCTAGTCACCACAGAGAGCTTCGTTTTCTATTGCCTGTCTTTAGGAAACTTTCCTCCTTTTATCTCCCTCGTTTTAATTTAACATTACCCTTTCCTATCCTTTTCATATTAGGAAGAGTTGAGACAGCACATCTCTTTACTGTGGTACCATGAGGAGCCCTCTGTGTCAAAGGGAGCAGGTAACTTTGAGAGATCAAGGAGCCACAAGTTGTTGCAAACACAGCCAAAAGGGGTGGAGTGAGCAAGGTTGTGCATGTGAAAAATGGCAGGACTAAAGATGCTCTCGGAGGCGCTGCGGGATCAACCGAGACACTTTGTAAATGAGAGCTGGAAGATGTTATATAACTGGGCCCAGAAGCAGACAAATGGGTAAGGGAAGAAACAGATATAAGGACAGTACCTACTAGAACCCATGGAACATACATAGATGGCTGGACAATGACAAATCCTTAGTCCTTTTGCATAGTGTGTGGATAAGTGGACAGTATGTGACCATAGGAGGTTTTGTTTTTTCCCCTCTTTGATCATATTCATTTGATGATATGGAAGCCAAAACACACCTTATTTTGGGCTGAATCCACACAGGAATATAATCAGTCCCCCTGGGATAGATCCTCTGTCATCCTTCCATCAGGGGCATTGGGACTGCAGACCCTCACAATATATCACACCAAATCACACTCATTAAGTATGCTAGGAAAAAAACAATCTTGGCCCACAGCTCCCAGAAATCTCACCACTATCTGTGCTTGACAAAATTTCTTGGAAGTTGTAATTCAAGAACAGCAAGGAACCTAGTTATGGGAACCAGTGGGCTCCTTCTCCACCAGTAAACAGTAGAGGGCTTCCAAGTGGTAATAGCAGGCAGGCAGTAACAAGCTGTAAAGTTCAACTAGCAGGATAATCATCCCAAATGTGTTCACTGCAAGGCATTATGAGAAAATAAATAGTAGTCTCCAGTCAGAATAGTACAGTCCAATAGTGGGTCCTGCTGTAACTGCATGAAGCCTCCATGAAGTAGTGCTGGTACCATGGCAACTGTCACAGAATGCAAGTGCTGACACCAGTTCTGACCAAGTTAACTGGGGTTTTTTTAGTACTTGTAAAACAAAGCACTTTTTGAGGGCTTTTAAAAACTTTCTTATTTCATTGTTGCTTTGTTGCTTTGGTGTTGTTATTCAGCTAAGCCCTTTGGGAATTGAGCTCCCAAACATTTGACTGTTTTATTGCCTGACAAGCCCAAGACAAAACTATTGCTACAACAGCAAAATACTCTAAGTTGAAGCAAAAAATATATCATACTTATCTTCTAAAACTATTTGTCAGCAATATAAGATCTCCATTAATAAAGAGAGGAGGGAATTGGCTGAGACAGAATATAAATGAATTGTTTCATGACTGGCTGTTTATTATCATTTTTAGAATCCTTAAGTAGGAACTTTGGGCTTAGATTCAAGGAAATGAAATTGACTTTTCAAGTGTGGACAGCACATAGCAGCTCTTTTCTACTTAGCTATAAATAACCATAGATTCTTGAGTAATTTTATTACTGGTTCATTTCATACATTTTTTTAAAAAAAAATTCACTTCTAATGAAATGAAATGAATCACTGGGGAATGAAACGAAATGAAATTAATTTCAATTTTCCATTTTGTGCCCATCTGTAATCTAGGCAACAGTGGTACCTCTTAAAACAAATATAATTTGTTCTGCAGATCAATTTGTTTTAAGAAAATTTTGTCATGAAATGCGGTTTCCCTTAGGAATGCATTGGAAATTTACTAATCCATTCTGGAGTCTATGGGTCACTTTGTTTTATGAAAATGTTGTCTTATGAAACATGGCTTCCCAAAGGAATGCATTGGGAATGGATTAATCCATTCCGGAGGCTAGAATAAAGACAAAAATAACCAGGATTTTTTTCCTAGGTACACTTAGAACTTATTTTGTCTTGAAAAGCATCCCATAGGGATTTTTTTGTCATGAGAAATATGCCTATTCCCAGATTTTTTTCTTCCTATAAGTTTTTTGTCTTACAAGGCATTTTTCTTAATAGGTACCACTGTATTTGAAGATCACACACAGAATCAAAGTACACTTTCCACCTGGCCAAGCTATTTTGAAAGTCTTCTTCCATGCATGGCTCATCTGGTTTTTATGATATTTTTCCCATTTCACATGTCAGGTAAAGTATTTCCACGGGACATGACAGAAACAGACATCTGGAACTCCCTGCCAAGGCCACCTAAGCTATTGTCCATCCATGGAAAACACTCCCAAATTCATTCTATTCCATTGCTTGCAACAGGAGTGAATTTACTTCTTTTTCAAACAATTACTTTTCTGTCCTGCTGGAAGCAAATCTGCAGGGCACTGGATGAGTCAGAAGTTGTGACGCTGAGCTGGTACAGAGTAATCCATATGATTCCATTGAGCATCCATCCAACTTACACCCACTCTTTTAGGACAGAGTCAGTTGCTACAATTGTTATCTGGTTTCTACAAAATTCTGCATTAAAATAGACTCTTCCTCCAGATCATGTTTTGAAGGGGGAAAGGGGGAGGGGATTTTCAAGTAATTCATACCTGGGTCCTCTTTTGCTTATATTGATCGTGAAAATACAAATCATACCCAGACTTGACTACAAAGACACACAAATCTTTGCTATAACTGAACATTGTGTTTATAAAAAAATGTTCTTTAAAAAATAAGAACACTATACTTATTAATAATGAGAGTGAGCGGGCTGAAAAAATGTTTCACAGCCATGGTAGTATTTTGTTTCTTGTATTTGGAGAGAGAAGATGAGAAAACGCAAACAAAGAAGTCCAAAGTTCTGGAGTAATAAAATTGATAGATTAGGAGCAAGACACATAGGTAAAAAGAAAACTAGCTCTCCATTTCTCACACTGAAAGGTGGACATTTGCCAAGTTAGTGAATCAGTTTTGTGGGTAACACTGCAGCCTAGGAAGGTAGCTTATAAAACAGATAACAGAAGTAAATATCTTTCATTTTTAAAAAATAGAGGGGAAATTGTTTGAGCAACAAAATGGAAACAAATCATAATCTAAGGATAAGAAATATAACAAAGTTAATCAAGTGACCCAGAAAATTGATGGCATCTCTCTGAAATTTCACAAGGTGCAAAACAGTTTTTCCAAGAAAGTGCAAATGAAAACCATGAATCCTTTAGTTTTCAGATGGGCAAAGATAAACAACCTGACAAATGTACAGCCAGGAGGTATAACATTAAGCACTCTGGCAAGCTAAGCCACAGACAGGGGTCTGAGACAGCCAGAAAACAATTTTTTTTTCATATAAAATATTCAAGTATGTCTTTGTACCTTATGGATTATTGTTCGCCTCTTTTATGGCAGTGTTACTCTTATTGACATTACTTTGTGGAAGAGTGATAAAAAGTAGTTTGGGGGTATTCATCAAAGATAGATGAGGACCCTGCTGCTGTTCATTGTTATTGGAATTTACCAAACTTCACAAATTTCCTCATACACACCAAAAGAAAAAAATGAGAAATTAAAATAATTCAATAAAGAGATGGTAAGAATGATAGCATCCTAATTAGGCTAGGGTCTCAGTCAAATATATAATGTAGTTTTGAATGTCTGAGGGACTCTTAAGAGACTATCCATACTACAGTTATATGAGCTTGATGTTGGATGAATTGCTCTGCTCCCTTATTGCTCGATCCCAAGACTTGTAGTGTTCTAGAAACTAGTGTTTAGGGAAGAACACTAGCCCTCCCCAGTAGAAACCCCTCAGATAAACTACAAATCCTAGGATTCCATAAGTCAGAACTATCATTTAAAGATGGGCAGGAAATGAACTTTTTTTGTTTTGTTATTTGTTATTCATTGCATTATGTAACAAAATGAATAATGAACCTGGCACTGAAAAAGGAATGAACTGAACCGAACCAAGAAAATTAGTTTGTTATATTTCATTTCGTTAATGGCAGCGCAGGATGAAATGAGCTGTTTTAAATGTTTAAAAAAATGTCCTGAATATTCATTAAAAATCCAGTGATAATTATTTATTCTGCCTGATAATACCTGCCAATGGGGTTTGAGGTGCTTAAAACATTCATTTATGTCTTTTCTCACATTGCGGTGTATTTTTTTCCTTTAAGGGGAGTTAGGGCATCCACACAAAATGGCTGCCACATGCCTAATATTGATTTCTTGGGCATTAAAACGCCCTGGACATCTGTAAAAACCCAGCAAAAATTATTTATTCTGCCTGACAAAACCTACCAGTGGGGTTTGGGGTCCTTAAAACATTCATTTATGTCTTTTCTCACATCACGATGTATTTTTCCCCCTTTAAGGATGACACAAAATGGATGCCAGCCACATGCTTAATATTTCCTTGGTATTAAAAAATGTGCAAGGGGGTGAGGGGTGCTTAAAATATGCATTTATGCCTTTTCTCAGATCGCTTTAATTTTATTTTATTTTCTGGGTTTTTTTTAGTCGATTCATAGCTTCCTTGAATTTATTTTAATTTTTATTTATCCTTATTTTACTATATCATGCATTGAGCACAGTCACATGGGCTAGCCATGTGATGGGATCATGTAAATTCTTGGACAACTTCAACCAATAGCATGCCCAGGTTGCAGTGGGAAATTCTTGCAGCTCCAGAGGGCATAAAAGCTTTTGCTCCCCCAGCCCTCCTTGCAGTCTGTGGTGGAGTGGAGTGGAGTCAGGTTGGGGTAGGATTGCTGTCTGCATTGTTACTTTCACTTTAGGCTAGGCAGTTTGTTCAGTTATATCAATTTATTTATTTATTTATTTATTTATTTAGTGTTTTCTGTCTGGTCTGGGGCGTTGGGTGACGTCCATGCACGGGAAATGCTTTAATCGTGCAAAGTGAGTAAAAACAAAAAACGAATAATGAAACAACAAAACAATTTTTTTCACAAAAATTAATGAAAAACGAAACAAAATGAAATGAACTCCTCAATGAAATGAAACAAAATGAAATGCCATTTTTTTATTCGTGCACATCTCTGCTATCATTACTAAAAGTTCAACACCACATGTTGTAGCTATCCTGCCAAAATAATAATGTTAATTGTACAATATTTCAGAGTCTTTGTTCAGCAAAGAAGGATCATGGTGGGCTTCAGAGCACCTTTTTGTTTTGTTTCAAAGGACACTTTCTAAAAACCCACCAGCTACCATGGTCAAACCTATTTGACTGACCCCTGTGCTGGCTAGGAGACTCTGGGAAGTTTTATTACAAAAAATGTATCTTCTTTAGCATGGGAGAAGTCTCTGGCAGTCCTCTCTAGCTTTGCAATTGTCGGGGAATCCTGCAGTTCACGCATAGCAGTGGGGCATTTTTCTGCCCTCTGACCAGAGGAACACCAAGATAACTAAACAAAAGTAGAGAAACTGTCCCACCTCTTGCAGTTTTGGGGCTTTCACTCATATAATTCAGCTTGGGGGATTCCCACTGAAATATTGTCATGGGCCTCCATTAAATGTGAAAGGTCCCTCTTTGTTTCCCAGCCTCTGTTTTATCAAGGATCGTGCACTTCTGTTAGAGCTCCGAAGATCACATTTAACAAGAACTCATTGCATTGCACAGTACTTCTCACAAGCTAGGAACTATTCATGCAGTGGGCTTTCACTCCTGGTAGCCCAAGAAAAATAGCAGGAGCTGATTGGTGGCTCCCTCTGATGGGCAGCTCTGATATCCTGTTGGGGAATTCTTTCTCCAAATCTACCCCAAATCCTATTATGTGATTACTAATTAGTGTCCCTACAGCTGTGTGCTAGGTAATCACAGTGGAGACTATAATTTGCATCTACTGATTAAAGATTCTTCATTTGGAGGTTATTCTGCTGCAGGGGATTTCATGTACCTCTATGCTGGCATAAGTCATGGAAGGAAAAGGGGTATAAAAGCCAACAGTTCCCTTAAGACAGGCATGTCCAAACTTAGGCCCTCCTGATGTTTTGGACCACAACTCCCAGAATTCCAAGCCTGTATTTCCAATGGCAAAGGACTGTGGGAATATTGGTCCAAAACATCTGGAGGGCCAAAGTTTGGACATTCCTGCCTTAAGATAAGATAAGATAAGATAAGATAAGATAAGATAAGATAAGATAAGATAAATCTTTAGTGATCCCACATTGAGGGAAATTTACTTGTTACACAGCTCCCAATATAAAGAACAAGCATGAAGGTTAAGTGCACAAAAGTGTAAAGTGAGAAAGAGAAAAAATAGATAATAGAAGTTAAATAAAATAAAAACATCCAATATACAAATCTACACTATAAAATTTGGAAAAAAATTAAATGTGAAAAAAGAAACTACAGAATCTTGCCATTCAAGACTGATAAGAGAATGACATAAACTCTGAAGAATTCCTGTCAGAAGGCCTCCAAAATTAAGCTGCCTTTTAAAAGTAACTTTTAAAAATTGCTAGTATTATTCATTATACCTAAATAACTTGTTACTTATTACACCAAAGGAGTAAATTTGTCATGATTAGGTACATTATTCATCACTCCAAAAGTAACTAGTTGTAGGCAACTACCTGACCTGTAGGCCTGCACTTTTTTTGATTTCTCAGGAGGCAGAGCCACAGAATATTGTAAGGTGCAGTTTGAAAGCTACTATGGAACACAGAATTCACAAGCCCTGTTAGTTATGTGCTGTCTAGATGGAAACAAATTACTGCAACCCTAATAGAGATTTCAAGGTACATAAGATATTTAAGGATTGGTTTTATTAGTTCTACTAATAAGGAAGCCCTTGGTGCAATGATTAGATGCCTGTACTGCAGGTAGAACTGTGCTCACGACCTGGGGTTCAATCCCAGGTAGCAGGCTCATGGTTGACTCAGCCTTCCATCTTTCCGAGGTTGGTAAAATGAGTATTCAACTTGCTGGGGGGTGGGCAATGTGTAGCCTGCATATTGTAATTAAACAGTAAACTGCCCAGAGACTACTTGAATTGGTATGGGGTGGTATATAAGCAGACCACTTTGCTTTTACTCCCCCAGTGAATTTCCATGGCCAAGTGGGGATATGAACCCTCTTCTCCAGAGTCCTTGTCTACTGACTACACTATCCTGGGTAACTTAAATCTAACATATGATGACACTATGAAGAAAAGTGTCAAAAGCCATAAAAAAATTACAGGCTCTTTCATCAATACATCAAAGTAATAAAATGGCATTTAAAATATAATATAACTACTTGTAATTTGTGAATGTGTTTGCAAGGCCTGTACATTCTGACAAAAGTGTTTTATTAATTAAATGAGTCATTGGAATTAAGTTATATAGCTTCTATTGCCTTTGATTTGTTTCAAAACTAGAATTAACGTTTTGAGCAATGTGACAAGCTCCATGAAATGTCATTCATAATATATTTTTTCAAAAATGAACAACTCAATTTGCTGAAATATGGAAGCACTGAAATCAGATAATCAAAATATTTCATTTTGTTGTATCAGCAGCATTCTTAAGATGGCACCTGCAAATTAAAAAACAACACTGAGCACAGGCATAATTAGAAAGTCATAAGGAAGGGAGGTTTGACAACCAATAATTGCCTTTCTTCTGGGATCATTTCCCTATCCTTCCTCTCTCTCACCAAACAAGCACACACAGAGGCCTAAGATATTCAGCAAATAGTTTTCCAGTGGCCCTGCAACTCAGTAGGTGCTATGTATAGTTCCATATCACTATAATGCCATAGACCAATGGTTCTCAACCTGTGGGTCCCCAGAGGTTCCTGGACTGCAACTCTCAGAAGTCTTCATCACTAGCTGAGCTGGCCAGAATTTCTGGGAGTTACAGTCCAGGAACATCTGGGGACCTACATGTTGAGAACCACTGCCCTAGACTAAGGTACATATTTGGTTTGGACAGAAACTCCAGAGGTCCATATGTCCTTTCCTGGCATTAACTAATAAGAATCAATTAAAGATTTAAAAACTCATTGCTTGTTCAAGAAACATAAGAGTGACTGCTGAGGCAACCATCTCATTTTGTCTAGTGGTGGGTCCAGCCCAGGAAGCTACTTTGCTGTCCCACAACTCACTGAGTCCACAGTATATTTCTTACTGAGAGATGGAAAAGATGTGTAATCATCTCTGGCCATTGGTTATTAATTTTCTTATGAGGTGGAAAAGATCTCTGCAGAGGGCAATGGTTCCCTACAAAAGAAAAGGCACACATATACACACATGTCTATGTTAAAACCAGAAAAGCTCTCAGTTCTGTCACAACCTTATCTGCTCCCTGCATCTTACAGGATTTGCAGTGGAGGGACAGAACCTCTGAGGTCATTGCTTTTTGGGGTTAATATCTTATTAGGTCACAGCCCACATCCATTAAAGAGGAGGAAGAGTGGGAGAGAACAGCACAGAAGTCATTCATGGTCTTGGTTGCAATCCTAACTCACCACACAATATTCAACCTTTAACATCAGTGAGAGGAGAATTATGCCCCGTATCTTTGAGCAGCCATATAGCAGCTAGGGGGGGAAATGCAATTGTTCTCTATCCTTCAACATTCTGCAGATTATTGATGAAAGCAAGACATCTGCAAAATCAAATTAAATTGTCATCCAGCCTTTGGCCAAGATCCAATAATATACATCTGATGATGGAACTGTGTCTGTCTGTCAGTGGAAGGAGACAGGGTGATCACCCCTCACTGCTGCAGCTCTTCCTGCCTTCTGTGCACCTGCTCAGGAGGCCTTGGAAACCCTCAGGAGCTCATTTCAAATGCTGTCATGTGCTCTATGGGAAAAGGAAAGAAATTTCCGTTGCGGTACTGCTTAGAAACACCAGCAGAACTTTGGCTTTCAGTGCCTAATTTCAAAGACCAGGAAGATTATGAATACAGAAGGATTAAAATACGTTTTAGTCAATCATGGGTGCATGTATGCAGGGCTAAACATCAGTCTGGTCTTCTGACCAGCAGATAATCAAATACAGTATTTCACAGGTGAATCTCATGATAGGGTAATGAAGCCCTACTGGGTTCCCCAGATTGTGCTGTGAAAGGTGAGGAATGGGTATTGTTGGCACCAGGAAGAATTCTGTGACCAGATCACATTTGGGAAATCCAAGTACTTATACTGAACCTGCTTTAAAATTACAAAAGTTCCCACAACCAGCTGAAGAACAGCTATGGCAGAAACTGCTGCTGGTGCTACTCTTCTTTCTTCTTCTCTTTCTGGAGGTTAGGCATCGGCATAGCTATTTCAGTGTAGATGCAGCATCCATAGAGAATGATGTGTTGCATCCAAGGTCCTTTAGCCAGTAGGTTCTTCCCCTTCACACAATTTTACTGCAGTTATTTTACCTTGAATTTACTGGTTGGTTGGTTCATTGGTTGGTTGGTTGCCCACCCACCAGGCCTAAAAGGTTACTCTCAGGAGGCTTACAACATTCAAATATTCAACACAGTAAAAACAAGTGACAAAAAGCCTAATAATAAATAACAAATTAAATAGTCAGCTACATTTATTTTACCTTGAATTTTTAATTTTGAATTATCAATATGCAATTTTCACACTTCATTACATGTACAAAATAGTCTTCCTTTCTACATTTCATGTGCTTTGGCACTAATTGGGCAGTATATAAATTAAAGTAATAAAGGAATGTTTACTTAATAAATAAATAAATAAATAAATAAATAAATAAATAAATAAATAAATAAATGTGCCTTCCAATTTCTTAATCTTCATTCATTTTAGTACTTCTTCACTGGTCTATTTCTTGTCTGAGGAAATCTTTCCATTCTGCAGTGAAACTATACTTCATATCCTTCTTATTTGCTCTTATTGAAGTAAGCCATAGAGTAGAATGTAGAGTACACAGACCTGTGCAATGCATATTCTCAAAGCAAATTTTGTTCTATATTGCATTCTTCATTTTAAGGAGCATGCTCCAATTCATTTCTATTCCTTCTTTTTCTATGTGTACAATCCAGTCACTTAGATTTTTAGTACACAGTCATGATCCCATCAAGGTCAGTGGCTTTTACATAGCGAGGTTCCACAGCAGCACTACAGACAATCAAAAGCAGTAGCAAAAAGAATAACAAGAGAAAGTAAAAATATACAGCATTTGGGTGAACCAAATCAATTCTCTATCTTGTTCTGTTTTGTCAGGCCTCATATATTTACAATGATTCGCAGAACAAAGAGTAAATGCCTTCTATAAATATTGTTGTCTCAGTCTGACATCTGGAGATAAATCTGCTGAAGGAAAGATGTTCAGTTGGTTTGGAATGACAAAACACTGATTTTCCAGAATGGAGATAGGACACACATGTCCAGAAACATCACTGGACAATTTCTTCTGTGTATTGCATGATTATATCAAAAAAGGGAAAATAGCAATGTACTATTCTGAGAGCTTATTTCTGAACATAACTGGGCTTTTACATCCAATCTGTGGGTAGAGAAATTCGCCATGCAATTTTCATCCAGTTTCTTCAAAGGAAGGAGAGATCTGTGGACATTTTCTCAGAGATGGGGCTCATCATTAGTCGTGGTTGTAAAACATCTGTGTTCTTGTCTTTCTTCACAAAATATGTTTGGTTGATTTTTGCACCGCCTCCAAAGATTATGTTCTGGAGGTTCAAATTCAGGTCCTGAACCTGCAAGAATGGCATCAAACACTGACAACCACTACCCCAAGGTTTAGGACATTTAAAAGACAACCACAAACAAAAACTAACCTTTTCTTTTGCTTATTCCCTGATGAGGTCATTTGACAGAAATATTTCCCAAATTTCTTGATCATTTTCAGAGGAAGGGATCTGCCTCGCAACACCTGCTACTACACTGTTGAAAAATGACAGTAATCATTGTGAAGGAAACAAAACATGAAATCGTATGTTCTTGGGGGGGTCATTGTACACATCTGTTATCTTTACTGCTGCTGATTATGCTCTAGCAACTTTCCTATAGTGGGTATAATGGAAAACAGCACTGGGTCAAAATTCAAGCAAAATACTCTAGTGCCATAGTTCCTCTTCTCATTTCCCAAGTTCTATTTTTTCCATGGATTCAATATCTCTGAAAAACAAACACACAACACTGTTGTCCTGGAAAAGCAAATTAAATTTGGTACACTGATGAGGTATGTGCACATGCAGTTCACTGTGCCTGGGGACCTGGTTTTTCTGCTCCCCTGCCAGAGGTCCATTTATTTTGGGGGCAGATTTAGAATTGATTCATTGGAATTGATTCCACATAAGTGAACATCCCTTCTGCATTTTGAAATGTCTGATACCCAATAGCAGTTCCCGCTCTCACCACCTCTTTCTGTCTCACCTTCCTCCCCGTCCCCATCACTTTCCATTTTTTCCTGACCTGCATTTCCCTTTCTTGCCTACCAACTCAACTCACTTTGCTGTGGAAAAAGTTATATCATGACAGAGGTGAACAAAGCATAACTGTGGGCTGCATGAGCCACCTTCTTCCCAGGCCCAACTTCAGCTCCTCTCATCGCCTTATTCGTTTTTGTGAAGAGCGCCTGGGAGTTGGGTTTAAAAGGTGGCTATTTTTGTTTGGAAATGTATGAGGGCTTCCAACATCCAGATGTGGCCTGACTATTGAAGCTCCCTGGATCTGTGGAAGTTGTCCACCCCTCCTTCACAATGTCTTCTCTAAGGTTTTAAGTGAAGTGGAAGAAGCCACCTGCTATAGAACTGTACAATGAAATGCAAAACACACTGTACAGCAACCTCATAAATTAGGCAAGCACAAGAATTCTTGATTTCTCCCATAAGTATTTCTCTGGAATTCATCTTCACTCACTTTAGTACTTCCTCACTGGCCAGATTCTTTTTAAAGGAAATCATAGTATTCTGTAATAAATCCATATTTCAGATGCTTCTCTGTTCTTCATAATTGCTTGTATTAAATTCCATGATTTGTTTGAAGGGCTGTTGTTTTTTAACACTGTCAAACTGTGTGACTATGGTGGAAATTCTTATGGGAGAATGTACTGGCAGAACACTGTTTATTTCTAGCCTGCTTTAAAATGAATTTTTTGACAAATTGAATGGATATATATTGAAAGATAAGAATGCTGGACCGAGTAATCTGTGTTAGTTAACTCATGTTACAATGGGATAAAAGATGCTGCATGCCTTGAAGTCCCTGGCAGCAATTCTTCCTGGTAGGGTATTATTGAACATGACAGAAGACATTGTATTCTCGTAGGCTTTCATGGCCAGGATCTGATAGTTGTTGTGAGTTTTTCGGGCTGTTTGGCTGTGTTCTAGAAGTTTTTCTTCCTGATGTTTCTATTCCAGGAACGAAACCAAAAGAGCCATCAAACCGAAAAAACAACACCAAACTGAAGAAGAAAAACAGCCTCCAACAAAGAAAGTATTTCTGCCATGCATAAAAGGGGTCACAGACTGCATGGACAAAGTGTTGCAAAAACACAACCTACAAACAGCATTTAGACCCACCACAAAAATACTACAAATGCTACAGTCAGCAAAGGACAAAAGGAACCCACTCGCCACTGCAGGAGAATACCGGATATTTTGTAGTTGTGGCCAGGTATATATTGGGACCACAAAGCGCAGCATCCAGACCAGAATCAAACATGAAAGACATTGCAGACTAAGGGCGTTTATACACGACCCCTAAACTCCGGGGCAAATGGCTCCCAGCTCCGGAGCTTAAAAATGTTTACCCACCAGCTCCGGAGTTAACAGGAAATTAAGTGTGACCCCGCCCACTTTAGCGCATCCCAGCGCACTTTTCTTGTACCTGCTCTGGGACAGTGAAAATTATTTGATCCGGTGTAAAGATAGTGAGTGCGGGGCTCTCCTTGCTTCTGTTTGTTGTTTTTTGGCTCCCGCCCCTTTAAGAGCTACTTTTACAGAGACGAGAGGCAGAATGAGGTGAGCGGCATGCTTTTCTTTCTCCTTTTCTCCCTCCCCTCATGCAGCCAGCAACCAGGAAGTGCGGAGGAGGTGGGAACGCCCGAAGAGCAACGAACCCCTAAGATCTCTGGTCCAAATTTAAGTGGCCAGTGGATCTTAGGGGTCGTGTAAAAAGGCCCTAAAACAACCTGAAAAGTCAGCAGTAGCTGAACACACCCTGAAACAAATTGGACATGGAATCCTCTTCCAGGACACAGAGGTACTGGACAACACTACTAATCACTAAGTCATACTACACAGGGAAGCTACTGAAATCCACAAACACAAGCACAGTTTCAACAAAAAAAGAAGAAAGTCTAAAAACAAAGCTTGGCTTCCAGTACTAAAAGCTGCAGAGTGCAAAAGGTCAAAACTCAATAATTTCTAACCCCCCCCACACACACACAAGCAAAAGTGATCATTTCACACAATAAAACAGCAAATGACACCCATTGCTACCCCTGATTGCATTGAAACTTCTTAATCCCTTCATCACAGTACAATGACTAACACCTATTCTCCTGCACAGGACAAGTTTCTTCTTTCCCACAACTTAAAAAAACCAGTCTCACTCCCTCTATAACCCAGAGCACAGAGAGAACTCCTAGTTCCCTGAGCTCCTTGACCTCTGAAGATGCCAGCCACAAAGTCTGGAGAAATGTCAGGAAGAAAATCTTCCAGAACACAGTCAAACAGCCCAAATCACTCACAACAACTAACAGAATGCATTGTTTAACAGATATGAAAGTACTGTATAGTTCATAATTTTATTTATTTATTTATTTATTGCATTTTTATACCGCTCTCATTTCCCAAAGGGAACTCTGGGCAGTTCACACAAAAAGTTAAAAACACATAAGAGATTCTCCACAAAACAAATAAACACACAAGGGAGTCTCATCTTGACATTGTGGTGGGTTGGGAAGAAGAAGAAAATAAATAGTTCAGTATTCAATGGAATCAATAGTTCTTAATCACTCGACATTCTGCAGATATTTATAAAGCAACTACTTTTCAAAATCAAATTTAATTATTCTGCCTTTGACCAGAATCCAACAGTACACATCTGTTGGGTCCCAGGCATGGTAAGAAGAGCTACAGGCAAAAGTGATATTAATGAATAGATAGAGATATATAATTACACAACTACAGAGAGGCAGACAGAATTCACACATGCACACACATTGAAGCCTTCTGTCTCTTGAAAGCAGGGAGGTGCAGAAAAATAACTGGGGTGGCTTGAGGGTGTCCAGTGGGGAGGTAACATCACTTGATCTCTTTCCCTGACACATGCAGTTCCATCAGCAGAATGCTTTTGGATCCTAGCCAAAGGCTGAAGGGCAATTACCTTTGATTTCTAAGAATGGTTTATTTCGGAATGTCAACAGAATGATTGAGAACTGAGAGGATGCATTGCCTCACCTGCTCTTATGGAGAAATTGCCAATGACTTGAGGAAAAAGTCAGTAACAGACAGAGGAGACTCAAGCAACGATGGGTGCATCATTTATTTCTGGATGTAAGGTCTAATTGATACTTCATTGGTTAGAATTAGCACATTGGATCTGCATTCTAGATCCATAATCCTTGAGCAAGAAATGGCATTTGGAACATCATTTGTGCTAGAAAAGTTTCAGCTGAATATGACTCATATTATCTGGACTCCTCCTTTGCCTTCTACTCACCCTCTTGTTCCCTAGTAATCCTTATGCTTCATTTGCCTTACTAGACCAGCCCTTGTGGGAATAGAGGTACCAGTCAAAGGAAAACAGAGGGATATGAGCAGAATTGAAAAGGCAGAAAGGCTGTTTTCTTCGAGATGAGAATTCCTTTCACTATATTCACTACATTCACTACTTTAAGCAGTTCCTCTGTGTCCCACCCCAAATATGAAATGCTTCATGTTTAACAGACAGTTCTTTATTCAATGGAAAAAAAAGGCAAAGGATTCCTCTCCACCCAGTAACTGTTTGGACTTCAACCAATCATCCCATGTCACCCAAAGAATAGTCCTCTTTGGAAGGGGTGAATCCCACCAAAACTATCCCAAATTGTTGGGTTTGGATCAGGGTAGATAACAGGCCATACAGCTGCAGCAGATGTGACAGGCCCAATCCCCCTCAGTATCTCTTTTCTTTGTTGGTGTGGAACCCCTGGCTTCCTCCTAGAAAGGATTCCCTCTTTTTTGTAACACTGAGGCTGGCCATCCTCCCTCTCTTCTGTTTTGGGCAACTCTTACCCCCTGTCCTGTCTTCTTCATTCTCTGACCATTCTTTCTCTCCAGTAGGAAGGCTTATGGGGTGGTCTACTCTTCATCCTTCTTTGTGCCTCTTCCCTGGGTACTTTCATCTTGGTATTCCCCTAGTCCATGGGTCCTCTATCTTCTCAACCCATTCCCACACTTCAGGTAAGTTGTCCTTTAAACCTCCTTAAGTATTTAAATTAAAGAAAGAAAGTCCATGGGTCCTCTATCTTCTCAACCCATTCCCACACTTCAGGTAAGTTGTCCTTTAAACCTCCCTCCCTCCCTCCCTCCTTCCACGTTCACTCCTATATCCTCCTCTCCCTTTATGCCCTCTATGATCTCCTCCTTCAACTCCTGTCCTGCTTGGTTTTCTTTAACTTTTCCTCCTGCCTTCTAATTATCCTTCCCAATTGGCAGATTATTTGCTAGGTCCTCTCCCCTACCAAAACTAGCCTGTCTAATGGGTAGATCTGTTCCCAGTCTTTCTTCCTTGCTTGAATCAGGCCCTCTACTGGAGGGCTCTTTGGGGCTTCCAGGGTGTCAGCCCAGGAAGGTGACCCTTGGTTCAATTCATTGCCTCAACCTCTACAGTTGCCTCTTGTTGTTTTGTATCCTTTCACTTCATAGGGAAGAAGAGATGGCACACTAACAGAGAGACTGTCTCACATGTCACCTTCCTCTCATGTGTCCTCTTCAGTTTGCGGTAACTTGATGCCACGAGGCATCTCATGAAGGAACATGGCAGCCTTGTGTTATTCTTCCCTCCTTCCATTTCAAGCAGGCAAGGAGAAAGGTACAACTCTTGTCTATAAGGACAACACAGGCTAGGATACACACACACACACACACACACACACACACACACACACACACACACACACACACACACACACACACACACACACACACACACACACACACACACACAATTGGGTGGATTGGGATATGTGTTGTCCCTGCCTCAGTTCTCCTGGCTGTTTGCAAGGACTGAGCACCCCACAGTATACTTTGAATTGTGCCCCTTGACGAGTCAGTAATATCCATGGATCTCATTACCTAATTGTATCCGACTTGGAGAAAACACAGAATAACCACACCTGCAATATAAACTGCTCTTAGAGAGTGAGTGAGTGAGTGAGAGAGAGAGAGAGAGAGAGAGAGAGAGAGAGAGAGAGAGAGAGAGAGAGAGAGAGAGAGAGAGAATGCCTCCTTGCATAAGACCAAATTCTAACTGGGAAAAAGTGCAGCTGTTTCCCCATACTCGCCTCTGGCACTTTTCACCTTTCAGAGCAAAGGATCAGCTTTCAATCCCAATGTCACCTTTATTTCTCTTTATGCCTTTCCAAATGTTTACTGGCTTCAGGATATTTCAAGGATGCCTGCATATAGATTCAAATGCAAATATATTCATCCCATTTTATTATTAATCAGCATCACATTGAAAAGAAAAAAAAAAAAAGACATTTGTCTGGCAAGCCTGTTAATTTCTTGCTGAATCTCATGCCTGATGAATGTTCTTTTTCCCTAAGGCTAAATATTGATTGGAAAAGGGAGAATAAATCCTTTTTAAGGGCTATATAGGGTTCAGTACCATCTCTGAAACAAACTTATTTTTTAATATAAAGAGATTTCGGAAAACTTACTCTTTGGGAAGAAAACCCCCATCCAGCATTGAGCTTTACCAGACTCTGCATGGTTAAAGGTTATGAATTTAATCCAGCCACAATGTCACAGGTAGTAGGCTATGGTAAAAAAAAAAAAGGGTAAAGGTTCCCCCCTGCACATGCATACTAGTTGTGTCCGACTCTATGGGCGGTGCTCATCTCTGTTTCCAAGCCAAAGAGGCAGTGTTGTGAAAGTCCGTGGCCATGTGGCCAGCATGGCTGAATACATTTCTGTGCACGATATACTGTTTACTTTCCTGCTTTTTATGGCAGTACCTATTTATCTACTTGCATTTTACATGCTTTCGAACTGCTAGGTAGGCTATGGTAAAGGATGGCAAAAACTTCCAGGTGGTACAACATCCAGCTTTTCTGAAATGAGCCTAATTTGTATCCTTCAAAGCAGTGATGCATGACCTTGAAAAGGCATTCTTTTTTTTTTTTTTGAAAACAGATACAGTATTTTCCCATAACTAAGAGTATATTTTGTTTAAATTTGTTAGAATAAAAATCGAGGGTCATTTTATACAATCAAGAGAGCTGAGGAGAGAACTGTGTGGTTGCGAAGCTGTAATTTTGGGTTGGAAAATTGGGGAGTTGTCTTATACATGGTTTGTTTTATAGACTGAAAAATATGGCAGTGTCCCTGCAGATGTGTGATCTGGAATTAGGTACTGTGCATGTTTTTAATATGCCAGTGTTGCACTAGGACTGCATGTGGTAGATTCCACATGCAAAGCAGAGAGCATTGGGCACTAGCTTGTTTCTGGGTACAGTTCAAGGTGGTAGAAAGCCCTGCATGATTTGAGTCCAAGGTATCTGGGGGACTGTATTCCTTCATGTGAATCTGACTATTTTTCAGTGAAGATGCTTGTTTTCATCCCATCAAGCTCAGAGATATATCTGTTGAGGGACTAAGGAGAGTTTGGCTGCTACCATCCTTCCCCCAACAAACAAAGATATTTTGATTCAGGAATGTTTTTAGAATTTTCTATGCAAACCGTGGTGCCACAAAAAGCCTCCTTTGATCTATTTTAAAAAAGCCTCCTATTTTTGATCTATTTTTAAAATTGTTTTTGGATGGGAGACCACCAAGGAACACCAGGTGCTGTTATATCCTATTTGGGCAAAGGACAAAAAAGAGTCGGTCACGACTGTGGTACAAATCTACTAAACATATGAAGAAATGGATATTTAGCACTGTGTGAAGAATGCATTCATGAAACCTTGCTCCACCTTAAAAAACAAAAACCTTAAATGGTTATCTGAATCTATGAAAAAGTAACATATTAGTGGCTTAGCATACTAAATTACACTAGAATAGCCATATTGAATCAGAGGGATTTTGCATGTCAATTCCTCCATAAGTTCATAAAATCATAAGATAACTGAGTGGGAAAGGGACTCAAAGGCAATCTAGTCCAGCCCCCTTTTCAATGCAGGAATCCAAACCAAAGTAGAACTGACAGATGATTGTCCAATTTTCTGTTGAATTGGTTCCATTGATTCAACTGGGTCTACTTGAGCTGCAATTTCCTACATTAAATAAATTCCAGTTACCGTAGGTTTATATGAATCAATGGAACTTATGGATGAGTTCACCCACCAAATTCCCATTAATTCAGTGGGTCCACTCTACTATATTAAGTACTACACTAAGGAATGGGATCTTGAAATAGTAAAATGTAAATGCTACGGAGCTAATATAATACATTTTCTACAATGAATCACTACTAATGGAGTGTTTTTATCTGCCATCAAGTTGATTCAAAAGTATGTGAGCTATATTATAGAACCATAGAGTTGGAAGATACATCAAGAGCCATCCAGTCCAACCCCCTGCCATGGAGGAACCCCCATCACAGGACTCCCAACAGATGGCCATCCAGCCTCTGCTTAAAAACCTCCACAGAAGGAGACTCCACCACTGTTCATGGCAGCATATTACACTACTGAACAGCACTAACCATCAGCAACTTCTTCCTAATGTTTAAATTGAATCTCATTTCCTGTAGTTTGAAACCATTGCCCCAAGTCCTAGTCTCTGAAGCCATGGAAAACAAACCAGTCCCCTCTTCAATATGACATTGTTTCAAATATTAAACATAGCTATCACTTCCCCTCTCAGAATGGTTTGACCAGTACCACACCTGAATCATATTATGACTATCTATCCATTACACTACACCTGCTCTTGTTAGTACTGGCATGTATTCACTATTTCCATAATGTACATAATTTTTGTTGTAAACAGATGTCTTATTCTGATACTCAGAGAAATATGCATGTGAGCACCGTATGTTGCATCATAAGGAAATTTGTGCACATTATTGTAGGGAGAAGTACAAGAAGCATCCATCATGGCAATCACCCTACCGAAATCCCCAAAGGACAGTTGAAAGACTGCAGGCAGTTGGACAAATCCATCTCAACTGACTAGGTTTACCACTTTTCATCTCCAACAGGAGCAGAGCTTTTGTGAAGTTAACAGTTCCATAGCTTCTGTAGCTGCAAAGAATTCCACCCTTTTCCCTGCAGAGTGTTAGGGCTAGTGCCCAACTTCAACAACTGTAGGACTTTATACCCCCTGTTCCACCCACCATGTTGTGATGTTCATTCATCACAGCAAATCATAGATCCTCTTTCAAGTGAGATAAATAAAATTGCCTAAAGAAGATTTTTGCCCATGATAGGGATGGAGGAAAGGACCACCCACAGCTCATCTGGACAGGTTTGAGCCAATCTGAAACCATCCCTAGCTTATTTCTCACAGTCCTGCATTATTTCTCACATTCCTGTATAAATTTCACTCAATACCCACTATCATAAAAAGTTTTTTTCCCTTCCTTAGCTTGTCACTTTATGGGTGACTTTCAAGGACTTTCAAGGGGGAAAAAAGAGCCATGTACTCCATACCATAACACACGCAGCAAAGTCCACCCCCAAAGGGCAATTAAAAAAAGGGATATATCCTCTCATTGGTGCCAGTGACAGTCTCCCACTCAGCAAAACTGGCATGCACAAAGGAATTTCCAGGTAGGCTGCACTTGCGGGAGAATGGGAGAACTTCCCCCTCCTTATCCTTTGTGGGTTCCCCAACCCTCCTTCTAAAGGAGTTTAGAGAGGGGGGAAATAAGCCTAGAAATGGGGAAAACTTCATCTGAGAAAAGAAAATGGGAGAAAGGACAGAGAGAAAGATTAAGAACATGATGCACATTCAATCTGACTTAGTTCCTCCTTAAGGACGCTTAAGATTTCAGCCTTCATAACAAAAGAATTGTGGACACATTATGCCTGCATTCATGCGCACATTTATTAGGAAATATATTCCGTTGAACATAGTGACACACACTCCTGAATCAGGGCTTGTGGGACTGCAACCTTAACGATGAATAAGAACATTGAAGGAAATTTCTACTGTGCCAATCAGAGGGCCTTTTCACATGACCCCTAAGATCCGCTGGTCCCTTAAATTCGGACCAGAGATCTTGGGGGTTCGTTTCTGTTCCTGCATCTCCACCCCTCAGCACTTCCTGCTCCTGTCGGCGTGAGGGGAGGGAGGGGAAAAAAGGACAAAAGAAGCCTTTACTAACCTGCCGGTGCCGGTCGAAGTTGCCACGAGCCCTGTTACTTCCTGGTTCCTTCTCAAGGGGCTCTTAAAGGGGCGGGAGGCAAAAAGATAACAGACAAGCGAGGAGAGCCCGGCACTCTTATCCGCATCAAGGAATTTTTATCTGCTGAGAGCAAGTACATGAAAGGTGCGCTGGGTCGCGCTTATGGGGGCGTGGTCACACTTAATTTTCTCTAAACTCCGATGCTGGTGGGGAAACATTTCTATGTTCCGGAGCTGAGAGCCATTTGCAGCGCAGCTTTGGGGTCGTGTATAAACCCCCAGAGTCATCATGACATTAGTTTGCTTGTAAATGAATGGAATATTTTCTTCATGTTGACAAATGCCTCTGACTGCAAATCGAGGTGAAGTCTGCCATCATTCATATAAATCATTACATGTAAAACACAGTGAAGGGACGACCTTTGAAGAGGAGAGAGAAAGAAAAAGAGAAAGAGATGGAACTGATTTATTCTTTTGGAATTTCATTAAATGCCATGCACAATATGGCTTAGGCTGGGTACGCAGAGGGAGAAGAAAAGTAGCATTAGAAAAGCCTGCTTGTCTTTCCTGAACACAGCCTACACATGGCATAGCATGGCATCTGTCACATACTCCCTCTTTGCATTGTGAAAGAAGGGAATAGCCTTTGCCTAAGAGGTCCCTGAAGAGAAGCAAGAACTGGTGGTATTCAAGCAACTCCAAAGGGATGGAGGCAAGCTAGAGAAAGCACAGATGGATCAACACTGGCAACAGTGTATATTTTGAGCCTGAGTCCAGGACTCAGTCATCCACCCACCAAAGTCCCTTCCTCACCATTGGACTACACCCTCACCTATTCCCATACAAATGTCTAATTTTGGAATCTCAGCAGTATTGGGACTGGTTAATATTTGGAGACCACCAGGAAACATTGAGGATCTCTAGGTAGGTCTAGGGAAGAATCTTGCCAGAAATCTTGAGGAGCCATTGCTGCCAGCCAGTGAGCTAGATGGGCTAGAGATCTCCCTCAGCATAAGGCAAATTCCAGTATCCCTGTAAGTCACAGTGAGGTGATTGGCTGAATCATCTGGTGTTAGATAGAGCTTGGAGAACCAACAGCAATCCAACTGTTCCTCATAAGCTGTCAGCAGTTCTTTGTTGAAAGAGACACACTGGAATGCTGTCTTTCTATTTGCATGATGCCTGGGTTGAGGAACTGGCTCTATAATGAATACTAGCCAAGATGATGCATTTAGCAGTGGAGAAGAAGAAGAAAATTGTTATTGTGGAGGTGAGAGATGTTTGTGCATAATCAGGGATTTAGACACTTTGCCTTTCCCTCTTGTCTAAAATTTTCACATAGTTCTGGATCAATATGAAGCAAAGCATGTGAGCTTGTTGAGTTAAAACCCCAGCTAATCTTGGTGGGATTTGAATGGCAGTGGACCAAGCTGTTCCACCATCTGAGGGAGGAAGTCAAGCACAGTTGGCACACTCACCGATGGCATTATCTACCCAGCCAGTCTCTGTTTGTGCTTGATATCTCCCCCAGCATCTGAGCTCCCCACATTTCATCTGGTTTGCCTGCTTCCTTCCCTCCCTTCCTTGCCACTCCTCTTGTTACCTGTCTTCTGTGGAAATAATTGTATGTGAAAGCATTGTACTTCCCTCCATAGAACTGCTCAGGCCTAAAGCCTTACATCTGGTATTCTAAGCCTAGGTCCTGTGAGTGGAGCATGCAAGCAGATCACCTGAAGTCTGGCCAGAGCAATGCTTTCAGAAGCAGCAAGAAAGGCTGTGTGGGAGCTGGAGGAGGCACATTGCAATTCATCACCTCAGGTAAGCTGCAACCTGTGGTGATACCACAGAGAGCTCATTGCCAGGTTAGCTCTAGTTTCACATCCAGCCTCCTCATTCTGAAGGGGCAGTCCTGCTCTCTGGCAGCTCCTCTTGCCTGAGTCACCATCTACAGCACCATAGAATTGTCTATAAGAATCAATTGCTGAACAAGGCACAGATATGGTGGGGAGGAGACGGCCTACTTTCTTGATTTATTAGACTCAGTATAAAAGTATTACCCAACGTACTACATTGCTGAAAAATTGAAAAGCAAACTGGAGCACTGGAGAATGAATTATGAAAGTTGTTCGATAGGAGAAATATTACTCATAGTTTCAGGGGGTTGACAACACCGGAAGCCTTTTGGTGGGAAAGTGCAGTTAGGAAAAAAGGAAATGAAGCATCAGCAGTTGATCTAGTTGAGATAAAAGACATCATATTTGCTAAACGATTGGAACTCTGTTGTGATTGCAATGTTATTGCAGACTTCCTTTAGTCAGTCATGTTCTGCTTTCTGGAAACCAAATGATAAACCAAATATCACCAAACCCTTTTACTTTCTTTTACATAGGCATTGTGTGAATGTTGCTCAGCAGACACTGGCTATGTTTTGCCCAAATTTCTTAGTCCTACACAGGGCAGCTGGAAGCCACTGAATTAAACTTCTTTAAATTAACTGGACCGTGTTAAAGCTTGTGTCTGGATAAGTCAAGCCCCAAATGGGTTCTTTAAGGATCTCTCAGCCTTGCTCTGAAATCTTTCTCACTTACCATAATAATTATTCAACAAGGCACCTTCACTTGAATAATAAGTAAAAACATTTATTTGGCTAATAAGATTTTCACAGGAATATTCTCTTGCTGGAAAATAATGACATGATTTCCCTTCCTAGCATAAAGAAATCTAAAGCAAACTTCAGAGGCAAAAGCCTCAATAATTCTACTTGAAGACTACATTGCTAAGCATTAGTCCATTATTCCATATTGCAGAATCTATTCAGGAAAAATATCTCTGCATCTCTCTCTCTCTATCTCTCTCTCCCCACCTCTGTTTACAGCATGGGAAAAACATCACATGTCGCCTATTTGACCAATCAGGGTTCGCTTGCTTCTTACATAAAATGCATATTTTGACTTTGTTTACATTCATTTGAGATAGCAAATCTACAGCAGGCTAGGCATAGCACATTAATATTGGCTTTGTTTACATTTGGCCTTAGAGAAAGGCTTTCTTACTTCTAAATTATGTTACAATGACTTCTAGGGAGATAAACATAACTAAATTAAGGGTATCTATCTGGTCTTTGGACTTCAGATGTTTATAAGGTAAAACTGAACAGTCTAAGGATCAATTTTATAATAACCCCCATTGAAGTGGAAGTGAGTGGAAATCGAACTGTTATTCTCATTTGAGAAGTTCTTGTCTTCTCATAGTTAATCGGGACCAGGAAGTTAAGAAGCCAGTAAGTGGTGTAGAGCAGAAGAAGAGGAGAGTCAGGGTGTTGGTCAAATAAGTTAAGAGTACCTACATGAAAGAGAGATTGGTGGATCTTCCAGGACCCTGGCTATAGCCTAGGGAACAGGCAACTGGCTCATGCAAGAGTGTCTTCTCAACTCAGCCCTTATGCTGCCTGAGACTAATTACAGATTTCTGCCCAGGAGAAATAGGGGAGGAGGGGGGCTTCAATTTGAAGCCTATTTTTCTGATTATTCCCAAGCTCCTGTGAGGCATGATGCTTGGATTGGGGAACTGCCTCTGAAGTGTTGGGCTGACTCAGTGTTGCAGAGCCAAGACTCATGTGATAAAAGGCCCAAGACGTTCTGATCAGCAGCAATGATCCGCACAGTACATAGAGGAAAATGGATTTGCCAAAAACAGTACCTAGAGGACAATGGATTTGCCAAAACAAACAAACAAACCTCCCACAAAACAAAACAAACAAACAAAAAACAAAACCAGCACAGTGCTTCAATCTTTTAGTATTGTAATGCAAAATATATTAAGATGGTTTGGCCTTGAATGAGCTATAAGAGACATTAACTTTGCAAAAGGACTACTTATATGTTTATACCATCTTATCCAGCTGCCTAGATGCCCTGAGCACATCCGATCTCGCCTGATTTTGGAAGCTAATCAGGGTCGGCCCTGGTTAGTACTTGGATGGGGGACCACCAGGGAATACCAGGTGCTGGTGGCACCTGGAATAGGAAATGGCAAGCCATTCCAGTATTGCTGCCAAGAAAACTGCATTGGGCATGGAGTCACAAAGAGTCGGCCGCAACTGTAACGATGCAACACACACACATCCAGCTTCCTACATTTTTGGGATGCTTCTCCTGGGAGAATTGCTGTGATACTGACATGATGAAAGCCTTCACTTCCAAACCCCACTGATTTCTAAACTTGCTTCTAAGAACTGCAGTCTCTAAATAGGGTTCAGTAGCATTGTTAGGCCCCTTCAGTCAGTACCTATGGCCATTCAGCCTCATTGCCTAAGACACTGTTGGATCATTTCCAGGACTGTGAAGATGTATGTTTTTCAACTTCAGCTGGTGATATAATGAATCTTGTAGCCCAAAACAGAAATCTGCACATCTCTAAGCACTATCATTTTTGCTATTATATGATTAGAACAGACACTGTATATCAAATAGCCGTGTGGAATAGAGCCTAAAATGAAGGTAAAGAGAAAGCAGAGAAATAAGGAAGTCCCATTTGGACACTCAGAAAGACAGGATTTAAGGTGTTCGCAAATAGGGAAAAGAAAAGAGAAAAGCATTTCTGGGACACTGTATAACCATGAAATTAGGCAATGGAAAAGTCATTTTTACTACTAGTATTCACCAAACACATTTTTCTGAAAAATAACAATATTAAAATTATATGTAAGTGTAGACAGTGTAATAAAGCCAAAATGACACTACTACATCAGTCCGATTAAAATCTAGTGGCAATATTAAAGTTCTGCAAAAGACAAAAACTGAAATACATTTTTTAAAACTCTGAACCAATAAAAAGCATTGCTGCATTCACTCAGCATTTGTGCCAGAGTGACAAACATAACTGCAGAATAAGACACTTGAATTATAATTTGCCAATGCTCATTACAGTTTTTAATTTTAGTTGAGGGGGGGTGTTATTTTAAAACATAAAAAGTAAAACAAAAGAAATTATGAAATGAAGCCAAACCAAAAACACAACAAAAACTGTGTACAGCCTAAGATAAAAGAGCAAAGATACAAAAGCTGTTTGAAACTAATCAGTATGAAAAGAATATTGATATAAAGAATTAAGAGTAAAAAACATCAAAACAAAAAAGCTAAAAGGTAGCATGGTTAAATAAGCAATGGGTGTTGACGTAGAGGCATCACACTGAACTTGACAGTGGTAATTGCTCTCTGAGCCGTCGTTCAGGGTTGCCATGTGTTGGGGTTCAAGTACTAGAATGCTGTTGGTGTTACCCCGGCCTCTCAACATGAATAGCTAACCACTTCCTCATAGGCTGGTGGCATGGCCAGATCTCCTCAGGAATATCTAGATGCACAAGCCATTGATTCCAAGGGGCAGAACTGATGGCTGCCCTGGCATTCAGAGACAGATTAGAGTGGCAGCTATACATTTTACTTTACAGATGAGCATTCTGTCTCTGAAGGTAGGCACTTTCTATTTGAAAGGCTGTCTAGTCCAATTCCAAAGGGTGTGGTGGCTCAGTGGGCAAAAGCACTGAAACTGTCAGCTGCAAAGTTGGCAGCTTGACGGTTCAAATCCCGGGTGTCACGCAGTGGAGTGAGCTCCTGCTGTTAGCCCCTGCTCCTGCCAACCTAGCAGTTCGAAAGCATGTAAATGCAAGTAGATAGATAGATGCCGCCATAAAAAAGCAGGAAGGCAAAATGTTCTGTGTGCAGAAATGTGTTTAGCCATGCTGGCCACATGGCCACAGACTTGTACAACACTGGCTCTTTGGCTTGAAAACAGAGATGAGCACCACTCCTAGAGTCAGACATGACTAGCACACATGTGCGGGGAAAACCTCTTCCCTCACCCAACTATAAATGCAAAATGGAGTCAACTTTTATTCTCTCTCTCTCTCTCTCTCTCTCTCTCTCTCTCTCTCTCTCTCTCTCTCTCTCTCTCTCATGTAACTGTGGACTGCTGCCACCCTCCAGCCCATGTTCAAGTTGGAGGGGGGATAGCCTCTGAACATGGGCCTCACGAAGTCTAGACTTACACCACTACTCAAATCCTGACATCCTTCAAGAAGGAGCAGTAATGCTGAGCTCTTGCAGGGCCACAAGTCCCCCAAGTTTATCCTGAGTGTCAGTAACTATGATGAAGTTGCTCCTTCTGCTACCTCTGCCATAGACTTTGATGATTGCACAGAGACTGGGCCAGAAATATAAATCAATTTAAGTTTCAGTGTATGGTCCTGCCTTTAATATTAACGATATTATTGCTTTTATTTAACACAAGAGCTCATGTCTTATCTCTTCATTGTTATATACAAGTACAGAGAGCTTTGTCTTTAAATGTTCATATTCTCCAGCAACAACTTATCTAGCCCCAGGGCAAAAGTGTGATTTGATTGGAGTGAGGAGCTAAACTGAAGACTGCCTAGGGCTCTGATATATGGCAGAGTTACTGATGTATGTTCATCATTTAAAATATGTATTTCTTAATATCCACACTGACAGAATACAGTAGATATTTTGCCCAATATATTCTGTTAAGCATCAACATTCTATTGCACATACAACTCTATCCTCTCTGAAAGTATGCCTTAACAATGCAGTATGCTCTTAATAACTGCCTACAAATGACAGAAGTCACACCTTTGGTAACACAAAAATTTGCAATTAACCAAAAGTTTGAAAAAAATATGTTTGGAATAATTACCATTATTTAGAACAGTGAAAGCAGCTGGATGCTGTGTTCTGAGAACACTGTATTAAGAATTTAAAAAGTGTAGGATAGCTGTTTGATTTTACACTGGACTCCATAATTCAATAAGAGGTTGCCAACAGAGATGGGCATGAAACACCAAAAAGGTGTTTTGTTTTGTTTTTCATTTACAATTTTTTTTTTTTGTTACTGCTGCAGGTTCTTTAAAATGTCTTTGAGCCACTGAGGCTGCCTCAGTAGCTCAAAGACATTTTAAAAACTGTGCCTTTCCCCCCAATGGGGTGCATTGGGGGGAAAGGTGTGGGTCCTTTTTCCCCTCCCCCAAGCCCCACACACCAGCTGATCTGTGCTGGGGTGGAAACCTTTTTTGCCCACCCCAGCACTGATCAGCTGGCATGCGGAGCTTGGGGGGAGGGGAAAATGTTTAAAAAGCCCAGGGCTTTTTAAACTCCCCCCAAGCCCCACATACCAGCTGATTGCTGCTGAGGTGGGGGAAAACTTTTTCCCCACCCCAGTGCTGATCAGCTGGTGCACAGGGCTTGGGGGAGGGCAAAAATTAAAAGCCGAATGGGGGAAACCGTAGGCTTTTTAAACATTTTTTCCTCACCCGAGCACCGATCAGCTGCCACATGGGGCTTTGGGAGGGAAAAAGTGTAAATAGCCTTCCATTTCCTGTGCCCAATTATTTTCCCCTAGGAATGCATTGCTTCAATGGGAAATTTCCTATGGGAAAATAAAAAATGAAATGGAACAAAAGGAAAATTTCTGTTTCATTTCGTTTTGTTTTTCTTTGATGGGTCACTCCATGTTTTGTTTCTTTAGAGAAAGAAATGAAAAACAAAAAACAAGATGATAAAAATTTGTTTCATGGTAATCTCTAGTTACCAATTGATTTCTACACAGGGTTTTATGGTAAGTTTGAAGAGTATTACATTTTTATTTTTATTTCTAAATCCTTTAAACTGACTGCTTGGCATTTATTGTTCATACTTGAAAGTGTACAATAGTCTAAAGGTCACCAAAACAAGACGTGTCATATCTAAAACTTATGTTCCTATGGAAAATGCACATAATGGGTATAATGTAATTTTAGCAACAGTTTCCCGACGGCATGTGTAGGAATCCAATGGCACCCAAGAGACACTTTCAGGGCAATTGGGTGTTGTCTCCTCTCCTCAGTGTAGCCAAAAAGTCTCCTGTATCACTCTCAAGCTTGTTTTTGTGAGGTGCCGAAAGCAAGGAGATGTGGAATGGCGAGGAGATGAAGATGCTTCAGCTAAGTTAGCATTGCAGTGCTAATGCAGTGTTTAACTTGAACACTGCATAAATGTTAAACCAGGGGTTCTCAAACTTTTTAAACAGGGGTCTGGTTCACTGTCCCTCAGACACTGTTGGGGGCCAGACTATAGTTTGAAATTATATGAACAAATTCCTATGCACACTGCCTAAATTTTTCAGTCTCCAGAGAGGCGGGCTGTTGGATTCGTTTCTTCTTCTTTGGAGATGGGTGGAGAGACAGGAGTGATGGAAATGCACAGATCCGGCACTTAGAGGTGAAGTTCAGCTAAGATCGGGATTTGAGAGAGAAAAATCCCGACTGAGATATTAATGCAAGCAAGGCACTATTTTAATAGAAACTGGAAGTACATCCAAGTTTCTCCACAACAAAAAAGGAAGCAAAACCAAGCAGCAGCTCCAGTTGCAACTGGCTTGAGCACATCTTTTAACCATGTGGTTTCAAAAAAGGAGGAGGTCCTCTCTTTTGGGAATGGGCACAGAGGGGTTAGGTTGAAGCTTAGGCATTGTGTGCCATTACCACCCCTCTCGTGACAGAAAAGCCACTGAAAGGCAATATACAGCCCAGAGTCCTCACTCAGAGACCCTCCCCAGCGGCACAGCCATCGGAGTGTGCAGGTCTTTGGCCTTCACTGGGAAATCAAATTGTCAGTCTCTTCCCCCATCATTGTCATTTCAGGCCATTTTGGTGTCTCCTTTATGAGGTGTTATTTGCCCTTTCATTCTCCACATTTTTCATCATATTGCTTTTTTTTATTCTTAAAAAAAACTCCACACTTCAGATAGTATATATAGTCCCTGGGCCATTCCTTGCCTTTGAGAGACTTTGAAAAAACAATCAGCTCTCATGTGAGGGGTGGTACTGGTGGACTAGTTTCTAAACATTAACCTAACATATTAGGGTTCATTACAGGTAAATGGTTTGCCCACAGCTATTTCAATATAACAACCTATTTCCACATTCTGGCATGCAGGTCCAATGCCTGAACATCCTGCACATCTGTGCCAAAACCCAGTCCATTCATGAAAGTTAAGACAGGACCAGCAGGCACTATCCTCCCCTTCCCTCCCTGCACTGAATATCTCCACATTTAGTTGTCTGTAGAGGGCAAGAGGTAAGTATCATTGACATGTTACAGTGCTGAATGGACAGATGGCACAGGGAAGAGGGTTTTAAAGCCATATGGGGGCAATAATATCTAAACTAGCTCTAAGCTTAGGGGAGCCAATTTAATTCCACTATAATCAAATGTGAATAGAGATGCTAAGGTGAACTGTGGGGATCTCTTCTGCATGCAGATGTTAAAGTCTGGAAAAGCATCCACCAGGTGTGTTTCCAGTCTAAGCTGCAGAAATGTGCTTTTATTACTGCTTAGTTCAGATGACCTATGAAATCTCTTCTTATGCTGAGAATGCTTTCTCTTGTTCTATAATGTGCAGCAATATCTTTCTTCCATGATCCCCAGTGGGGGAATCTTTGCTACCCTCTCTCACTCTCTTGTATGAATTATTTGAGCATTGCCCTGGAGACATCATTATGAATTCCATTCACTCTATGGTCATGGGCCGATAAGATGCCCAGAAGGATTATATGCTACCTCAAAGGTTCATGAATCTTTGTGTCACCCCCCCCCCGCCCTCTGTTTCACAAATTATTAAAAGAAACAGTTAAAAAATTAAAAACCAGCGCTTGTAGCTGAAAACTACCTGCTTTGGAGGTGCTGTATGAATTCTAACAACGTAGCAGATGTTCACATTTGATAACAATGTTTTGCATGTCTCACAACACTTGTTTGTGTGTAGGCATACACGTATTTGTCTGTGCAACTCATTAGAGTGATCTGGAAGCAAACAATCCTATTGTGATACAGTGAGTGCTATGCCTGTTAAAATAATAACAGCAATGGCTCATGATTCACAATATTGCCAGGCAGGAATCAGAGCCATCTGCATCTAAATTCTAAAGAAATACTGTAGCTGAAAACTTGAAAACCTCTAACTAGCAAAATCGGGAGCTGAAATGCAGTTTGCATGACAAATCAACATTGCGGTATATTTTTCACTGGAATTTCTGCATTGCTGTGGCAGCAAAAAGAGTGCTTTTTCCTTTCTATAAATCTGTATTCTAAGTCCAATGTTGTGTCATAATAGGAAATAAATTTGTTTGTCTCAATTCCCCCCCTCCCCATTCCCCATTTCACAAATCTATGCTGTTCTACACACTTGATAATTTCTGCTAACAGCGGTTGATTTGTTTGTTGCCACTGAGGTCTTTGGGTGCCTTATCCCAGAGTTTAAATTGCATTGCACTATGATCTTTGAATATTAAAAAGTCAGGCTCAAGTGGAACCCACTGGCTGAGCTCGTGTTCATTAGCGTAACAAAAGGTGTAATATTCAGTCTGTTCCTAGGGTACAATGAAGAGTTGCTGCTTTGATTCCTGGGAATGTGCAAACATGCTGGTTGGTGTGTGCTCAAGAATCTCAGCAGTGACCAGGAATGAACTGAATATTATGCTTTTTAATGCTAATTACGAGGATATCAGCCGCTATTGAAAATATAATATTTGAAGCACAAGTGCATGAATCTCACTTACTGGACTATAGAAAGCCTGAAATAAACCCACAGTCATGTGTTGGTGTATTATATCAACACGGTTGATATAAGGCATATTTGGATGACTGAGATCTCAGCTTAACCAGCCAAAATATACAGAGAGGCAGCCATAACAAGCAGTGGTCTGCTTCAACAAAGCCAAGAAAGAGATGTATGGTACCTTCATGACTAACCATTCCTTTATGGCATGACCTCCTGTGGTCATTGTAGACATTTTAAGATGCATGCATCAAGGAAGTTGCATTGAAGCTGAAGTGAGCTGTAGTCACACATTTGATGAAGTGGTGTCCACAAAAGCTTCTACATAGTAAAAATGGTTATTTGTGAAAGCTATGTATTTCAATAAATAAATAAATGTGAAGATTCTCAGTCATCCAGGTGAAGTCATCTGGAAGTTGAATTATGGCAACTGGACTTCTTTTATTTTGAGATCAAAATGTTTCCCTACTCAGCTAAACAACCTCTTCAACCTGAGGAAGGTTGGTAGGACACCTCACATTTATACTCCACCTTGATTTTGCTTCACCCTGGTCTGAATAGGCTCATTAGATGGACAATGGCCAGAGGTGCATAAAGGTCACACTCTGCAGCCCTTCTCAACACCAGTTAGACAGGAGCTGTTAGCTGTGGCCTTCCTGGTGGAAGCTATCCAATGGCAACAACTTAGTGCCACACTTAGAATGTATTCACGTGAGGCCTGGAATACAGGATAAACCCCAGTGTGACAAAACTCTTCCCTGTCTTGATTTGTTTTGTTTTTCTTTAGTTGCATACCAGCAAAGAACCCAGGCAGCAGGTCATACAATGTCACCTCTGGGTGTGAAGGCAAGATCTTTTCCCACCTGTGCTGAAGGTGAAAGAAGAGTCACTGGAGGAAAATCTGAGTGGCAGGCTAAATTCATAATTAAAAGAGAATTTCATGTCACCGAATACAAAGTGGCAGAGTATTTCTGACAGTAACAAGATCTGAAGACCATGACATTGCAACTAATAAGGCAGCAGTAGCTGAAGGCTTTTATGAGACGGTATCCCTCAGAAATCTGAAGAAACCAACAACCAGTGACAGAGTTCTAGAGCAAAAGTGCATTTAATGAATCATATCTCACGTTTTTCTCATGCTTTAAAGGCCTCTGGGAAAGAAACATGATGTAATTCAACAATTCTTTCAGGCCTGATCCTTTCAAAGAAAGGAGTGCTAAAATACTTTACTGCACTATTTATTTGGCAAGACTTTAAAGATAATGTGATTTTCAGTCATTTTTATTTTTTCATAGCTTTGGCAGAAACTGAGAAGTTCACTAAACCTCAGCATTTGTTGCATTCAACAAAGGGTGGGGAGAGATACTAAAAGGTTTTGCTGTGCACAAAAATAATATCTCCTCACAGATGGATGCCCACAGATTAACTCTCGTCCTAACCAAATTAGAATACTGTGTGGAAAAGGTGATTTTTTTTTACCACTGCGGGCAACATGAAGAAGAAATGGCCAAATTTCAGAAGGATGTGGTATTGTATAACTTAAATGTTTATGGAGTTCTGGATTAGAATTAGAGAAACTGGAGTTAAACCAAAATAAAAATTGAATTTTGAAATAAAATTATCATTAAATTCTTTTTTAAGACACCAAGGAGGGTTTTTCCTACAGGGTAGGAATTGAGATGATCCCATGATCAAGTAGCAGCATTTCCAAAATATGCCTGATTGTGTCTGTTTGTATTGTATTCACAGAATGCACTCCCCCCTTTTATGTGCAGCTATTTGGTTCTCTGTTAACATTAATTAGATCTAAAGGGATGGGCATTTTATGAAAAATCCATGACAAAATAAATAAGGCATTTACTGGTACCAAAAGTACCACGGGATCTCCTTGGATTTGCAGGATGCTGCTACTAATTATTAGTATCATTACACCAATTAATCTTATTACACCAAGTATTAGCAAGCATGGCTTGACACTAGACTTGCTGCCTGGCTAAAGCTCCTTGCGGCCAATAATAATGCAGCTTCTGCACTAACAGTGCCACAGTTATACCTTAAATTGAACAAGCCATGTGTATATTGAAACCTATAAAGTAGAGATGGGCACGACTTAGCGGTAACTCGGTTCCGACGGAAACGGTAACGGGAATTACTCCCCCAGACTTCGAGCTCGAACCGACGAACGAACAATTTTGGTCTGATTTGTCGTGCTCGTTCCTTGCATTGCGAGATCGCGCGATGCCACACGCGGCACAGAAAAAAGTTTTTAAAAGTTAAAAAAACCCGGTTCCCGGCCAAAAAGCAGGCGGGAAAATGCCTGCCGTGCCTCAGGGCACCTACCAGAGGGGTTGTTTCTGGAGGTCCCCGGCCTCCCCCCTCATCCCCCGTCCTGGGCTGCTCTGGTGGGACTCGCCGCAGGCTCGCAGCCAGCAAAAAGCCCAGTCTTGCCGCCGGCCGCCGCAATTAAAGCGCAAGCAAGCGGCACGGACGGCACAGGAAAAACTTTTAAACTCTCCCCCCACCCATTCCCGGGCCAAAAAAGCAGGCGGAAAAATGCCTGCTTGACTAAGGGCGCAGGGCACCTACCGGAGGGGTGGTTTCTGGAGGGGGTGACCAGCCTCCCCCCCCCGTCCTGGGCAGCCGGACTCGCGAGTCGCCATCGCCATGCCATGCGGTGCGGGCGGGGGATCCAAAATGGGGCGGCGAACGCAATATTGTTTTTGAAATCGTGGTCCAAAAACACACAAGCACAACAGAAAGAAACACGCGAAAATATATAAACTGCCAGATTTTTCACAGTAGCAGTGGGTTTTTTCTTGCAACAAAATGTCTCTCCTCTCCTCCTCTGTCCTCCATTGATTTTATTTTATTTTATTTTATTTACACCTGCGCAATGATGGGCTGGCCAAGTGGCCAGCCATGTGGGAGTGGACAACCATGCAAATTTTGGAGCCATCCCACCAGTCGCATGGCCACTTGGCCATGGAGACTTCTGGGATGTGCCAAAAGCCCCCTAAAACCTGCCCTAGCCCTAACCTTAACCCTTGACTCCCACCCATACGTCACAGACTGTCTTCTTAGTGGGTCAGAGAGGCACCCAGAGGTGCAACCCACTAGCCCACCGTTTACCCGTCACTAGCCTAACCCTAGCTCTTGCACTAAGCCACCTTAAAGCCAGATCTACTTGCTTGCATTGCACTACACGCAGCAAGTACAATTCCCTTCTGTGTGAGACATGGTGGTGTGGGAGCCCTGTGCAGGGAAGGTATGACCCTATGACTCTCACACTGGTCTCACGTCTGCACATTATGTTATGCAATATCCATATGGCTATTGCATAGCATTTTGCAGCAGCAGCAGGTGAGGAAGGGAGACCCCCATGTAGAGGGGTCTCTCTTGGAGCCTGCTTCCCCTTCCTAGTGGCAGGAGGCACCCACGGGTGCCTCCAGGAGCCCACTTTCCCTTTATAGCGGGCCAGAGGAGGCACCCACCCCACAGAGGTGCCTCCAGGAGCCCGCTCCCCCCCAAAAAAACCAGTACTAACGACAATGAAAAAACGAAAAAACGAACCAACTATTTTTTGCGAATTTTCCCGAAAACCGGAAACGAGCCGAAATGGGACTGGCCCGACTAACGACAACTCGAAAAAAAATTTTTCAAGTCGTGCCCATCTCTACTATAAAGTTCTTTTAAAAAAATTCTTCTGTTCGCTGAAGTAATTTCTCCACAATCAGTATTTGTCATCAGGTACAGGTATTGGTAAGCCCAGTCTTTAGAGCAAGGCCTAGATCTTTCTGGCCTGATGCTTTCAGAGAACAGAGTGCTAAAATACTTTACTACACTATTTATTTGGCAAGACTTTAAAGTAATTACTTGAAGAGACAAGAGGATGATCTCATTATGCACTTGACACTCTTTCCCTCTTTATTTGCTCCACTAACAATTTCTCTGTTATATTTGCTCATTCTTAATAATTGACCGGGCACATAATACAGCCATTCCAACTGACCCAATACTTATCAGCATCTGTTCATGTGTCTTCTGAGAGAGCTGTGGGGAGGAAAACAATGAAAATTGCCGGTCCTGTGGATGTATCAGTTATGAGGTGATGGGGTATTCTTCATTTATGAATGGCTACCACGGAACACCTCTGCTGCATGCTCTTTATATGGTCCATAAAGATTTTATCTTTTGTACATTTAATTGACATCCAAAAAAGGACTTAGAGACAATTTTGCCATTTAAATATTTATAGAATGCCTTCCTGAACAAATGCCCTCACAAGGCAGCCTCAATAACAATGAAATAAAAGTGTCAAACTAAAAATGTGAGACAATGTGGTCATCTTGCAGTCATTAAAACCACAAGAGGTAGGACCATGAATATGGTTTATAGCTCTTAGACCAGTCTAATGTAACTGTTGGGAGAACTTTGGGTGATTAGGATTGATCACAATGTCCATGTTATTTGTACCACTGAAACAAATGGTAAACACTAGGGGGTTTGGGGGGTCCCCGTTTTGGTAAATCTTATCATTTTTTTCATTCACTTATGAGTTCAGATGAGAAACAGAACTCAACAGATTGAGTTCTGTTTCTCAGTCTTGCTATCTTTTGAAAGTATGACTTTTTTTACCATATCATCAGCCATGTGAAGTGGCAGTAATGTGAGTAGGACTAGCTTTTGGTTAAACATATCTCAACGTGAAATGTTTTTCCTGGTTTAAAGGCTGAATCAGTGGGTACATCGTTTGAGTGAAAATCAAAGGAATAATCTGTTTTTTGAATTTCCTTCTTTGAAGGGAAAGGGTACAAATGTTTTAACTTCTCTCTCTCTCTGCTAAACAAACAATTCTTCTTCTTCTTCTTCTTCTTCTTCTTCTTCTTCTTCTTCTTCTTCTTCTCTCTCTCTCTCTCTCTCTCTCTCTCTCTCTCTCTCTCTCTCTCTCTCTCTCTCTCACACACACACACACACACACACACACACACACACACACACACACACACACACACACACACACACACACACACACACAGTAAATTTAAAATCAGCTAGGGTTACTGTGACAGCCAGCAGGGTGAGAGTGCCTGGGAGAGCTTCCTCCTCAACCATAGATGCCATGAAATCCAGACTTGCATTGCTCCTAGTAGTGGCCTTTACTAGGGTTGGACAATAAATGCAGCATCCAGTTCTTCCCATCCTGCCAGTTCACAGAGGAGTTTCAATAAACACAGTAGCCCCGATCGCTTTCAGTTCTTGACCATCTCTGATTTCCACTCACTGGCCCCTGATGTTTCCAGCCTGGGTCTTGGGTCCAGTTCACAACACTGATTGTAGTCACTTAACCCCCTTTAGGGAGGTCAGATAGTGCCAGGCCAACAGGTCCCTCAGTTGCAGCAGTTTGTCCCTACTCAGAAGGATCTGTGGCAGGCAATCATGATGACATTTCTTCCACCATTTCTTCTAGATTGGCTAGCGTAGGGGTGTCCAAACTTTGGCCCTCCAGATGTTTTGGACCACAACTTCCAGAATTCCAAGCCTGTATTGCCAATGACAAAGTACTGTGGGAGTTGTGGTCCAAAACATATGGAGGGCCAACGTTTGGACACCACTGGGCTAGCGGGCTGGGGCTCAACGGGGCAACTGTGCAGCTGAAGGTTAGACAACTACAAGTGCTCTTCCCACTGGTCATTTATCCCCAGAAACGTGGACCCATGCACCTATCCAGCTGTCCTTGCCAAGGATTCCAAAGATGGGACAAGTCTCCTCTCAGGCTTCTACCCAGTCCTCACCCTCCCAGTCTGTTCAGAGAGAAAAGTCATCCCTCTCCTCCTGTTCATTAACTCCATGTTCTGCCAACACATCCCAACCTCCAAGTGTAGTTTATATGCCCCTTCACTTTCATCTGGGGGACCACTCTCTCTGCATCTTCAGGCATCTCTGCCCATGGACTTTCTGACGTCTGCTGGAGATCACAGATTCAAGGCAGACAGCCCACCAGTCTCCACCAGAGCTTCATTCAAACACACACATACTTAAGATTGAGCTCAGTTGCAGCAAGCAAGGGCACATCTAGACAGCAGAAGCTGGAGCAATCTGGTCCACACTTCACATGGTCTTTTTCTATATTGTGATCTGTTTAATCTCTCAATTGAGCTGTTCTTCTGCTCACAATGATTGATATTTTTGTTCCGTAAGAAAAATCCAGACAGGTCTTTTGATTGCCCCAATTTGTCCCTCTTTCAATTAATAGCAGTCCCCTCCCACTCTCCTTCCCCACCTTTTCCTGCACTGTCTTTCAGCAGGCTACAATGACTTTCTTTTATCTTTTATTTTGGATATATAAAGCGAGCAAATTTTTGCCAAATGTCCCAATCCAAAGACTCAGTTTCTGAATTATCTGCAGCAGAAGTTGAAATATCTTCAAGAGAAGAGCCTGGAAGGTGTACAACACAAACAAAAAGCTTACCATGATGTGAAATCCACGTACCATGCTTTCAATGTGTGGAAACAAGTGTTGCTCCTTAAGATCTCCAAAAGGTGGGAAGGTCTACTTGTGGTGAAGAAGTAACTTAGTGCCTAGGATTACGTAACTGAAAGATCTGGAAGTGGACTCAACCCAACAGTTTATCAGGCCAATAGTTTACAACCATGATGAGAGATAAGGTGATCCTTGGTTGTCTATCTGTTGCAATAATGTCTGTAGAGGAAAGCCTGCTGTATGTATCCTAGCTTCTTCCTGTTGTGTGGAACTCAACAAGATCACAGATGCATTGCTCCATATGCGCTGCTGTGACAGAGTAATTTCAATAGCAGTTTGCAGTGACAGTGCAGACATATTGCCTTGTATCATGGGAATACGTGAAAAAGAAAGGAATCAGTATGATAGGAAAATTGTGAGGCTTATAGCAAGGACCCTGTAATGTATGGGAAAGTTACTCTTCCACTGCACACTTCTGACAGGCTAGGTTATCGTGTCTGTAAAACACATTATACACCATTTTACCAATGCACCAAACCACTGATGGCCTCTAAAATGACACAATAGTAATAACAGTGATAGTGAATCTTTCCTGGGGGTTTTCCTTCCCAACTGCCTGTTTTCCATTTCTCTTGCTAGAAAATAATTATTAATTTCCTATACACTCATCTTCATTTTTCCTATCAGGCTCGGTTAGTGCATTTCTTCCAAGATGATCTCTGTTCAGATTTCAGATGAGACTGCCTTGTTACTGCAGAGGGGATGCAACCTTATTCTGCAAAGCAAATTAAGGGCCATTTCAAGAGTGATGGGAGAGGGGAGTAGAAAGGAAGAGGGAGGGAGGGAGGGGGAAGAGAGAGAGAGAGAATGTATTAGGAGGTGAAAAACAGAAACAGCTGTAAATGAGGAAGCCCGGATTCTACTAATAGCTGCATCAGGGGGTTTATCTCTGCCATTATGGCCATGTACAATTCTTATTCAATTTTTGAATAATTGTGCACTCCCATCCTATCCTTAATACCTGGGATTGTTGTGCTTCAAATGCCCAAATACAAAAAAAAACAAACCCTAACAGTGTGTTTCTGGTTGTGTGTGAGTTTGTGTGTGTGTGTGTGTGTGTGTTTTCCTTTAAGGGGTGGCAACCAAATCATTTTGGGGGATGTGTTGGCACAAGCATTAGAATCTGTACAAGAACAGGTGTCAAAACCCAGAGGCCTGATGCCACAGAAGCTACTATGTAATCATTTGCTGTTCATAGTTATGGATTTGCATCAGAAGGACCTCCAGGACCCTAAGAAATAGTGCTAACCCATGCTATTTTGCTCTTCAGACTGAAGAGCAATCCCTGCCCACAAGCCATGGCACATTAAGCTATTCTGGCATCTCAGGAACAAACCCCATTAATGTCCTTCTCCTCCCCTGCTGGTAAACAGACAAACCAACCAGCCAATAATAATAGATGAGATAACTCACAATTGATCTTTCATGCCACTCAAAGGACTTGTAGGCATATGGCAATTAGAACAGGCTGCATGAGGCTTAACAGGGTAATTTGGAGATCCACAATGCTTTTTGATGTGATTCTTGTGTCCAAATGCCGTGTGGACCTCATGTAACCCTATTTGATCCACAGCAGTTTGCTGTCACTTTACCAATACTATAAAGTGGCTTAAGTTGAGAACCACTTGACAAATTAAGCATTAATTGGGGTCCATGCAGGAGCCAAGGAAATGTGGGGAGTGGGTGGGGGATGGGGGATAAGTGTGTATTAGAGCAAATATACATTGTATCACTTTAAAACAGCATTATGTGTGTGTATTGCAAATAAGGTACAGTAAATGCATTAGATAACTGTGTTAGGTATACATAATAGGGAGGGTTATTTGTTTCAGAAGCTACCAGTTCTGAAATGACACATGTGAGACCAGCCGGTGTTTGGAAGCCTCCGAAATGCAATTAACCAATCCCTTACCTTGCTCTGCACCCACACGAGGCTGAGGTCCAAGTAGGAAAAAGCCGCTGGTGTCATTGTTTCTTCTCCCTGGTGCTGGCCAGTCAGGAACTGTGCAGGGAAATGCATCATCCTGCTTCCCTGTCTGATTGCCCAGCACCAGGGAGAAGGAATGATGATGTCAGAGCTTCTTCCTTGTTGGAGCTCAGCCCTGTGCGGATGCAGAACAAGGTAAAGGATTGGCTGATTGCATTTCGGAGGCTTCCAAACACCAGCTGGGCTCACACATGTCATTTCGGAACCGGTAGCTTCTGAAATGAATAGCCCATCCCTAATACCTACCTAATGAACATACCTAATACCTACCTAATGAACATACCTAAGTTGTAATATGCATACCTAAGAGATGTAGTACTCTAACGCACACCTTAATTCCCCCTCCCACTTCTTCGGCCTCTCTGCAGAGACAAGGAAGTGTTTAATTTGCCAACATCACATAGTGGCTGTTGGAGCATTAAGATAAAATGCCCAGGCAGTTATAGATGCATGCAATTAGATGCAATTATGAGTCCAGGTGTGGACAGAATAGACACTTAGGTGTCCTTGAGGAAAAAGTGAGGACAGGCAAGAGCTAAGCTCTTGAAGTGTGCATTCATAGATCTAAGAGACAGTTTTAATTGGCCAAAGTCTATATAAGGACTATTGCTCTATGGAAATCAGTGTCTCTCTTTCTGTCAGTCTGTCAGTCATTGAAGTATTTGGAAGCATTTGGATCTCTCTGTGTCATGCTTGGTGGAGCAGTACAAGGTTTTGTCACTTGGGACAGAGCTGGATGGAAATATGACCTCAAAGGAACTGCTGATGTAAGTGTGAACAACAATATTAAGGTAAGAAGGTACTGTAAAGAAGAATCCTATATTTATACTTGTAAATAGACTGCACAAAACTAAGAACTGCACTCTCTCATTACTTTCTCTACTGTAAATCTGCTAAATTGGAAATTATACTATTCTGACATTGGTTCTCTTCACAATATTGGTAAAATTTAAAGGAAGGCTTTGATTATGGGAACAGACCAAAACAGAGTGATCCTCCCTTTACCAAAAAAAAAAAAAAAAAAAAAGTGAGCCCCTGACAGAGCTGAGTAGGACTGCTCAGACACTGGACTGGTTCAGTCCAGAAAATATTTATTTATTTATTTATTCATTCATTTTTAGAGCTTATATACTGCCTGTCTTCCAAAAGGAACTCCAGGCGGTTTACAACAGAAAAAGAAAACAGACAATAAGCAAAATTATAAACATCACAATAAAATCAATAAAAACAGTATAAGCATAAAGATCAATAATAAGAGGAAAGGTGGCAGGACAAGCAAAAAGAAAAAAATTAACAGTCACCAAACGCCTCCCGAAAAAGCAAGGTCTTTAAAGCTTTTTTGAATGCTCGCAGGGACTGTGCAAGGCACAACTCACTCGGGAGATAGTTCCATAATGTGGGACCAGCCACAGAGAAGACTCGGCCATGGGTGACCATTTTTCGAGCCTCCCTGAGCATGGCCACCTGTAGTGAGTGTGCCCGCGACATTCTAGTTGGTCGGGCGGAGGTTGACCACTAGGAGATTCGCTCTGCCAGGTATTCAGGTCCCAGGCCATGGAGGGTTTTATAAATTAAAACCAGGACCTTGAATCTTATTCGGGATGCAACGGGTAGCCAATGCAGGCGAGCCAGTACTGGGATGATGTGGTCATATCGACGCACACCCACCACCAGTCTGGCTGCCGCATTTTACACCCGCTGGAGTCACCAAATAAGAGTCAAGGGCAGCCCCATGTAGAGAGTGTTGCAGTAATCTATTCTCGAGATCACCGGCGCTTGCATGACAGTTCTCAAGGAGTCCCCATTGAGATATGGGTGTATCTGGGTGATTTGTTGGAGATGGAAAAAAGCAGTCCTGGACACGGCAGCAACCTGGGCCTCCATAGAAAGAGCTGGGTCCAGGACCACGCCCAGATTCTGGACACTATCCGCCAGCTGGAGGGAAACACCCTCCAGGCTTGGGAGAGGGCTGCCATATTTGGAAGGGGAAGTCCCAAAGAATATAACCTCGGTCTTCTCGGGGATGAGTTTGAGTCTGTTGGTCCTGGTCCATTCCATGACTGCATCCAGGCACTGGGCGAGGGTCTGAACAGCCTCAACTGCAGAGGTGAAAAGGAGAGATAGAGCTGTGTGTCATCAGCATGACTGAAGACAGCAGACTCCAAATCTCCTAATGACCTCAGCCAACAGCCTCACATAGATGTTGAACAGCATGGGAGAGAGAGCCGACCCCTGCGGAACCCCACAAGGGAGCATCCAGGGGGGCAGACAGCTCCCCCCAAGCTGCACCCACTGGGGGCGGTCTTCCAATAAGGATCGGAACCAACTGAATGCAGTGCCTTCGACACCTATCTCGGACAGCCGGTCCAGCAGGATACTGTGGTCAATGGTATCGAAGGCCGCTGACAAATCCAGAAGGACCAACAAGGTAGAGCTACCCCTGTCGGCCCCCAGAGGAGGTCATCTTGCAGTGTGACCAAGACTGTCTCAGTCCCCTGACATTGCCTGAACCCAGACTGGAATGAGTCAAGGACCCGTTCTCCCTCCAGGAATGACTGGAGCCGGACAGTGGCCACCCTCTCGATAACCTTGCCCATGAAGGGAACACTGGCAATTGGATGGTAGTTTGCCAGTTTGTCCGACGCCAAGCCAGATTTTTTTCAGAATGGGCTTCACCACTGTCTCTTTCAGACGAGAGGGAAAATCCCTTCCCTGAAGGAGGCAGTGCAGATACTTGAAGCCCACTCAGCATGCTCCCTCCGGCAGATTTAATGAGCCAAGATGGGCAAGGATCAAAGGGGGGAGAATGCTGGCTGGCAGTGAGCCAGGCCCCTGGAGGCCTCAAGAGAGGAGACAGACCCAAACTCGACCAATCAAGGAGACCAAGATCATCTGATCTTGACATGTGAACCAATCTGACCCTACAGCAGACAAAACAGTGAGCTAAACATCCCTGTAGTCAGCCTCACAGTTAGCTGTCAAGTCCTAATGGCAGTTCCAACTTCTACAATAATCAGGTCTTACCACTTATTCTAGGGATGGTGGGTATTTCTCTGTTTTTGGACTACAGTTCCCACATTCCCCAGGTAACATAATCAATGGGCATACACTCAGTTGGATTCTGGAATATATGGTTCAAAACACTAACATTTCCTATCCAGGGTTTTCTTTTTGCTGCCTTTTACGTAATACTACACTGCAAGGGGAAAAAAGATAATATATGCTGCAGTGTTTTGGATGAAACTACAAATGCAGGATCCTGGGTATCCCTGAAGCATATGGGAGTCAGATCCTGCCAAAGTGAACTGGGGAAGACTTTCTTACAGGTACCAGAACAGGCTGACTCCTTTGCCAGTGAACAGCCACTGTTTCAGGGATCTTTTTCTAAAATATTTTAAAATATATTTTAATAATAATAGAGTACAAATCTTCAGAACCTAACTAATTGAAACTGTGAAATTTCTTTTCTTTTCTTTTTTCTTTCTTTTTAATTTTTTAATTAATTTATTTATTTTGTCGCTAGGGATGGTCTTACTCCATGTTGGCAGAGCTTTGGTGCCTCATAGTTCCAACTAGAGATGGGCACGAAACGGGGAAAAACCATGCTGTTATTGTTATTTGTTATTCGTTATTCGTTTCATTACATAACAAAACGAATAACGAAAATTGTGATGAAATTGGAACAAACCGAACAGAACCACAAAAATTAGGTTTTTTACGTTTCGTTTTTGTTAATGGCGATGTACAATAAAATGATCTGTTTTTAAATGTTAAGAAACGTCCTGAATATCCATAAAAACCCAGCGATAATTATTTATTCTGCCTGATAATACCTACCAGGGGGGTTGGGGTCCTTAAAACGTGCATTTATGTCTTTTCTCAGATCGCTGTACTTTTTTTCCTTTAAGGGGAGTTAGGGGACATCAACCCAAAATGGCTCCCAGATGCCTAATATTGATTTCATGGGTATTAAAATGCCCTGGACATCCATAAAAATGCAGTGATAATTATTTGAAATTATTACCTACCAGGGGGTTGCGGTCCTTAAAACGTTTGTTTTTGACTTTCTCCAATCGCAATGCATTTTTTTCTTTTCCCTTCAAGGATGACACAAAATGGATTCCAGTCACAAGGTGCAGGTTGCAGACTGGGTAGGTGTGGCAGCCACAGAGGGTATAAAAAGCTTTGGCAGCCCCCATCCTCCTTGCACTCTGCGGTGGGAGTTAGGGTGGGATTGCTGTCTCTGCAACTCATTACTTTAGGCCAGCCAGGCAGGTGTGTGTCTCTGTGTTCCTGCTCTTAGGGGAGAGAAAGAAGAGATTTATCTTGCAGCCTCCCTGTGTGCATGCGTACCTCTCGGTGAGTACCCTCCCCTGCCCCGCAGTGCAATCATTCTGCGGCTGCCTTACGCCCTGGGCAACGCCCGCTGCTGCCTTTGCAGCCTCCCTGTGTACCTAGTCTATACTGTGTCTCTGCCAGCATCATTTTTTTAGTGTTTTCCCTCTGGTCTGGGGTATTGGGGGACATTCGCATGCGGAAAAGCTTTAAGTCACGCAAAAAGCGGGTAAAAATGAAAAATGAAAAAACGAAATGAATTTTTTTCAAAAAAATCATGAAAAATGAAAACAAACCAAAATGGACTCGCAACGAAAAACAAAAAACCAAAATGTCATTTTTTTATTCATGCCCATCTCTAGTTCCAACCATTTCACTCATCTTGCATGGTTTGGTAATTATGAAGAAAAAAATGCCATGGTTTGGTAATTATGAAGAAAAAAATGCAAAGATATTGTGTACCATCAAATCACTTCTGATGTGTAGTGGTTATATAAGTTAATCACCTTCAAAATGTCCTGTCATTAACAGCCCTTCTTAGATCTTGCAAACCAACAACATCTCATATCAGGTTGTAATAGACCAGGGCAACCAAAATAGACAAGTAACCAGGCTAAGAGTGCAACTACATGGTCAAATATGGTAGGATTTGCTCTGATTATAAAGTGAATGAATTTCAATTATTATTCAATGAATTCTGTGGAGGTCAGCCTTTCGAGTGCAGCTGGATTACCACACTCCCCTCACTACAGAGTAGTAAAAGGCACAAACTCACTTTAGCACAGGCCCCTAGTCATCTCACAGAGCACTGACCTCTATCAAATTAAGCTCAGGTATCGCTGCCACTGGTCAGGTAACCCAGTTTAATCACTGAGTCCCACACAAGATGTAATGTGGAAAAATAAAATGAAAGTTTATTGAATATAATCAGATGTTGAATACAGTTCACTTGTGTTCTATTACTTAAAGTGCCTCAAAGCAGTCCACTCAAATACTGATCTAATTCCCTCATTCAAAATTGACAGTTCCCTAACTGCTCTGTCTCTTTTTTCAGTACCTGTCAGTTTCACTATCGTAGCCCTATCTTGTCCCTATCTTTGCCCTATCTTCACCCTATCTGACTCTAACTACCTCCAGTGGAGCTATTTAAGCAATAAGGCTCTGCCTCCACATTCCATATTTGGGCATAAACATTAACCCATTATTCCCCCTCCTGTACAGTCACATACACAGTAAAAGGGTGACCGCTACAACTGCATAATACCAAGGCTGGTTCATATTGGTTCAACCATTTTTGGATGTCTTTTGCAAGCCTTTTGGATGTGAGGCATCCATGGTTTTAAAATAATTTTGCAAAATACATAATAATTCACGTCTACATGATCTAGGATGTATAAGCAAGGGAAAATCCCAGAAACTGGCTCCTTTTTTTTTTAACCAGGGATAGTCAGGGATGTTTTTTTTGACAAATGTGAATGGCCCTTAGCACAAGAAGATATCCAATAGACCAGTGGTGGTGAACCTTTTAAAGACCAAGTGCCAAAACTGCAATTCAAAACCCACTCATTTTTCATGCAAAGTGCCAATACAGCTATTTAATCTGAATATAGGTGGCTGTGAAGGGGCAATGTTGGGTGCCCACAGAAAGGGCTCTGAGTGCCACTTCTGGCACCCGTACCATAGGTTTGCCAACACTGCAATAGACCATCTTAATTGCTGCCATTGATGTTGTCAGCATTCAGGCTGCCCTTTACAATCTAAAGCTTGCCTTCCCTTTTCCCTGCTGGTAATGGGGGAACAATATTGTGCAGCAGTATCAGGCAACTTCCTGGCCTTTTGAAATGCGGATGCAGAAGCACATTATCCCATGCTCATGAACTGGATGTCTTCTTCTTTAAAGAACAGGATTTCCTGACTTAAAAAAAAAGACATTTAAGGATACAGACACTACACACAAATTCCCAAAGAAATTTCCCTTGTGTAGAATTACCCAATGCTAGAGGACACCAGAAAATCAGCACATTTTCTTACTATGGTTGCTGGAGGAAGGCACAAGCAAGAACAGCTGGGATGTGGCTTTACTCTCTCTCTTCCAAAATATTTTGAAGGCCTGTTTTTGGATGTAATGAAAGGGTGAAGCAAAGGGGAGGTGCAACACATATAAGGAAACATGCGCGTGCCTTATCCTCTCAGATAAACTAATGTTGCAATGCCTGTTCCACAGGATCAAGACTAGAATGCTATGTTTCAGTTTCCAAACTCTTTCTCTGAGTTAGGAAATCAGAGGAAGAAAAGCTATGTTGGACCAAAAGCTCTATGGACGTGAGTCAACATATTCATGCTGGGTTGAAGTTCCAAAGTCATGTTTAATTCAAGACACCTGTGGAGAAGGCTGTACACCTCAGTCACCTTGGCAAGAAGTGAGATTCAAGGTCTCAGAAGCAGACGGGGAGACGTAATGGCACGCACAAGAGCAAAGGCTCAAAATGCTTGGTTATGAGTGCCAAGTCATGGGGTACAAAGTAGCAAAGGTGACTGGATATCATTATTATAAATACTGGACATAGGAGCACTTGCAAAAAGGGGTTTTCTGTAAAGTTGGAAAGGTTTAGAAGTTGGCTGTTCACATTGATGCTGTATTGCTGTATGCAAGATGGATTCCTATGTTGGATGTTCTACATCTTAAAGGTTGGAAAGTTACTTTGCTGAATGCCGAGCTTGGATATAAAGTTTTATGTACTGTGTACATGCAAATAGATTGCTGAAACAAAGAACTCTTGTGTGTCTTCACTGAAGAAGTTATGCTTTAACTGAAGGCAGCAGGCTACACTGATAATTGTGGTCATCTTCACCAGTGTTTTTCAACCTTTTTTGGGCAAAGGCAGCTTGTTTCTGAAAAAAACACTGATAATAGAAAATGTTGGTGATCTTCACACTGTGCTCGGGCAGGAAGGAAGTCGGAAGATGATGACCTACTGTGATAGGTCCAGGCTAGAGTCTTGACCAATCACAGCCCGGACATCAGAAAAGTGGATGGTGTCCCCCTGAGGAGCGCCAATCGGCGCCCCTGCTGGCTGAGGGTGGGGTCAAAACCTAACTCCTTCATACCCAGACAATGTTAGTGGGTGAAAATTCGACATTTTTTTAAAAATCTTTGTTTTCCAACGGCAAAAGATGTCCCATTGTGTTTTAAGTGGTTGAAAAACACTGATCTACACATTCCATGGCCCACCCACACACCAGACAATGTTGTGTGCATGTTTTCCAAAAGATGTCCCATTGATTTTTAAAACAACAGAAATAGGAGATCTGGGAGTTAGTAGAGATTTTTGCTGGAGACCAAGGTCAGAATCATCTTTTCTATTGTGAAAGAAAGCTTAGGAAGAAAGACGGGGACAAAAATCACCCCATTTGAAACATGGTGTTCGGGGAGAGCCTTGCTGATACCACAGTCAGCCAGAAAGGCAGAGAAGTGGGTGAACAATCAACTTGCCTATAATTAGAACAAAAAAATAAGTTAACTGAGACTCCTATCATGCATACCTAATGGGAATACAGAACTGACCAGAAAAGTAAATATTTATGGGAAAAGTGGGAGACACAAAAACCTAACATAAAACAGATGGTCTCAATAAAATAATCCACAGCTGTTATTTTCCAAGGCCTGAGCAGAATTTACTGGAAAAGACAGCACTGATCCTTTTTATAAATCAAAATGTCCTTGTTAATAATAGTCCCAGATTTAGTTTTTCCTTCTTGCTGTGATGAATAATCAAGTGATATTTCTTCATAGACTGAAACTTGGCAAAATTCCATTCCCATATATTTAAACAGACATTGCTCAAATGAAGCATCCAATTGTGTTTACATTCTGAGAGGTGATGCTTTTTTTTTTGTTCCACTGTGATAAATTGTGAGGATGCACTTTAAATTTAATTTGTAACGTAAATCTTCAAGAGCCTCTGTTCAGACATCAGATTAATTTTTCTCATCCCCAGGTTAAACCTGCTATTTTCTTCATAATGAATTGGTTAAGACATCTGATTATACCATTCATTAAGTATGCTTGATCTGTATCTGTCACTTCACGCCTAGCTTATACTGTTTCTTTGGGTCAAAAACAACTGGATAATATTCTCATATCAAGCAGCACAAACACTGATATTAAGAGCAATTTCATAAGTTGTTTCCTATGAGCAAACATTATTTCCCTTAAACTAGATTGATGATTGCTAATTAACCATTTACAATTTTTGCATAAATTGAATCTGCTGGCATGAAAAAAATGAAGTCAGAAACCTCACAGACATCAATTCTAGAAAAACTAATTTTGCCTTTCCCTTAAGGGCAAAACAGTCCTTTTGCTAAATTCCCGATGAAGGGGCCAATTTACAGTGTAAAAGTGACAGGATGGAAGGGGGCATTTAATTCTTCATCTGCCAACTCTTTTTCTTCATCTTGAGCTGTTATCTTTAGTCAGACATCTTGAGTTCAAACATTTAGGAATAATTGCAGCTTGGTCATTTGGGCTTAATCATTCACTGCTGCAGCACTATGTAGTTGTCCGACATCATACCCATCTTAGACTTCATTACTAGGTATATAATCACTGAACTGGAGAGTACTTTGAGGGATGCCCAGGCCAACCCTGGAATTGAGGAACTAAGTGAAACTCTAGATGGCCGTAGGTTGCAAGTCTTAATCAGATGTTATTGAAGTGTACTGAACAAGCATTGCAGTGAGGAGGAGGACTCCATCTTCTCTGCCTCTAGTTCCAGGTACCCCTAAACATGGAAGGGGCTCCGTTTGAAAAGCAGAGCTTCATGTATCTGTTTAAACTCTTAGTCTGAGCTGAAACCTTGGAAAATCTTTACTCCAGGACATATGGAGGGACTCCGTGTCTAATGGAAACCCTCAGTTTCAGATTGTAAGTCTCCGGAAATGGATGGAAATGATGGTGGAGGAAGAGGAGATTTATTCAGCACATTGCAGCCATGACTGAATAGGTGGAGGTGGATAACTTACAGAGATCCTGAGGCAACCTGGACCTTGGAGAGCTACACATACTCTTGCAACTTCCTTTTCCACCACTAACTGATTTTGCATCTATAAACCATCTGTTTCTTTCCCTTCAACAGCTGTCTTTCACACACACACACACACACACACACACACACACACACACACACACACACACACACACACACACACACACACACACACACACACACACACACACACACAGAGAGAGAGAGAGAGAGAGAGAGAGAGAGAGAGAGAGAGAGAGAGAGAGAGAGAGAGACCGGGGCCAAACACGTTTCTATTTAAAAACTGAAGAGGATGATGTTTGCATGTTCCCCCAGACTTGAACATCACTTGCCAACTTCCTACTAGAGATGGGCACGACTTAGCGGTATTCCCGTTTCCGTTTCCGTTACTCATATCCGTTACTCTACGGAAACGGAAACGGGAATTACTCCGCCAGAATTCGAGCTCGAACCGATGAACGAACAATTTGGTCTGATTTGTCGTGCTCGTTACTTGCATCGCGGCGATCGCGCAATGCCAAGCGGCACAGAAAAAAGTTTTTAAAAGTAAAAAAAAACCGATTCCCGGCCCTAAAAGTAGGCGAAAACTGTCTGAGAGCACCTACCAGGCCAGAAGGGTGTTTTATTTTGGGGGGGTTTCCCCACCCCCTCTCCTTGGCTATTGCTACTGCTGCGCTGCTGGTACCAGGCTGGGAGGGCGCATCCATTTGCCATGCAGTGCAGGGGATCCAAAATGGCGACCGCAATTTTTTTTTGAAATCGTTGCCCAAAACCCCACCAAAGCACCACAGAAACATGCAAAACTTAGCTATTTTAAATGCTTGAATTTTTACAGTAGCAGCAGTGGGTTTTTCTTGCAAAAAAGTCTTTGTTGATTTTATTTTATTTTATTTTATTTTATTTTATTTTATTACACCTGCGCATTCGCAATGATGGGCTTGCCCATGGGAGTGGACCATGCAAAGTTTTGGAGCCATTCCACCAATCGCATGGCCAGGTTTTGCTGACTGTACCAGGCTGGGAGGGCGCATCCATTTGCCATGCAGTGCGGGGGATCCAAAATGGCGACCACAATATTTTTTTTTGAAATAGTTGCCCAAAACCCCACCAAAGCACCACAGAAACATGCAAAAATTAGCTATTTTAAATGCTTGAATTTTTACAGTAGCAGCAGTGGGTTTTTCTTGCAAAAAAAAGTCTCCGTTGATTTTATTTTATTTTATTTTATTTTTTTTACACCTGCACATTTGCAATGATGGGCTCACCCATGGGAGTGGACCATGCAAATTTTCCACCAATCGCATGGCCACTTGGCCAGGTTGACCACAGAGACTTCTGGGATGTGCCAATTGGGCATAAACAGCCCACTAATCGTAGCCCAAACCCGAACCCTAAGCCTAAGCCTAACCCATACGCCAGTACACTGTCCTTCTAAGTGGGTCAGAGAGGCACCCAGAGGTGCACCCCAATACTCACCCTAACCTCACCCGTAACTAGCCTAACCCTAGCCCTTGCGCTAACCCTTCTTAACCCTAAGCCAGATCTACTTGCATTGCACTACATGCAAGTACGTGAGACACAGCGGGTGCAAAGAGTCTGCCAGTCCGTCACTTGTGGCTCTGGCTGACTCCTGCAGCTCCCTCCAGGAGCCCGCTACCCCCCCAAACCAGTACTAACGACAACGAAAAAACGAAAAAACGAACTGACTAATTTTGCGAAATTTCACGAAAAACAGAAACGAGCCGAAACGGACTGCCTCCGACACACGACAACTCGAAAACGTCATTTTCCCTAGTCGTGCCCATCTCTACTTCCTACATCAACAAAATGCCAATTATTCCCCCCTCCAAATCACAGGGGGGCATGGGGAAAATGACCCTAGGCCCCTTATACGGTCAATATAATTTTTCAGCAATGTTCCCCTCCCCCATGTAATTTCAGAGGTTATCATTGCTGGGGAGATGTATTTAGGCCCATGAGGGCCACAAGGAAGTCAACAGTCAAGATATCAAGGATTTGTGTCTTCACATATGGTTAAAAACAGTGACATGGCTACTGCAAGGAAAAAGGAGATCTGGCTATTTCATTGTGCATCCTTCTAGCATCTGTCAAAGTTTCCTCAAAGTGCTGTCATCAACCATGCTTTTCTGTTAAGGACACTACCAGACAAGACACCCCCATGACTCTCACATACTGTAAATAAGACCTTATTTGTAGTAGAATACATACAAATGCTAAACTGCAAAAGAGTTTATTAAAGGATTATAAAAGAATAGAACTACTATGGGAAGGAAGGAAGGAAGGAAGGAAGGAAGGAAGGAAGGAAGGAAGGAAGGAAGGAAGGAAGGAAGGAAGGAAAGCCTTCATATTTTAGGGGGGGGGGGTTGTATATCAGGCACTGACACTCCTACTAGTGTCTCGCTGTTCATAGCACAAGAACAGTGATTTCCAAACTTGGATCTCCTGACGTTCTTGGACTGTAACACCTGAAGCCCTTACCAGCACAGCTAATGTTGAAGGCTTCTAGGAATTGAAGTCCAAAAACATCTGGGGACCTATGGTTGGGAACCACTACACTAAAATGGCTACTATATATGTGTTGTTCAGGTATCCATGTCCAATATAATGGAGCACAAGACCAGAAAGGCTGATGACATAATAGGAAGCATTTTTCTTTTTCATAAGCACAAGTGTCTATGTTTGGCACACTCATATAAGCTCATCCATTATAATAACTGAGGCAATATGTGATAGGTTTGAGGAAGGAAGATATTATTCAGACCCACAAGCTAAGACCCACAAGCTATTCTGAACAAGCACACCCCAGTCTATTCATCTGATAGCCAGATGACAGTATTCTAGAGAGCTGGTGACATCTTAGGATATGTTATAAATCCCAGTTCAGCCATGGACTAAGCCATCACTGTCCATCAGCCTCCATTCCCCATCCATGGGGAAAAAGGGAACACTGAACTGAAAAGTGGACAAGATAATCTTGTTGCAAGGATAAACTAAGTAAAAACTGTAAAACATTTTACAGAATAGAGTGGTATACTATATAATGCTGTGGTTCCAATTCCAATGACAGAGTTGCTTAGTCTTATTGAACCGTTGGCTTGTGCCTGGAGTCTGATGTATATTTCCTTGAAACCCACTCAGTGCTATGGGCCTTACTTGCAAATAGTTCCATATAAGATTGCAGTCCTACAACCTTGATCCTATCTTTCTCAAATCATAAAACTGTAAACTGCCCAGAGACTGCTTGGAGTGGTATGGGGCAGTATACAAGCAGACCACTTTTGGTATAATGGGTGTTGGCAGCTGGTCACCCTCTAGATGTTAGACTACATTCCCCTATCACTGATGGAGGTTACAATTCAACATGATCTCAAGGAACTTACTTGACTTTACTGAAGAAACTGCATGCTATATCAATCAATCAGTCAGTCAGTCAGTCAGTCAGTCAGTCAGTCAATCAATCAATCAATCAATCAATCAATCAATCAATCAAATGAATCCTACAGATATCAATGAGGAAATGCACTCAGGACTCAAAGTGCACTAAGGTTAATATACAATATTATGCACACATGAGAGGCAGCAAATTCAATAGGATTTACTTGGAAATAACCATGCTAAGGTTCATGGGGTATGATAATTATATATGAATATTCTTATCTTCCCCCAAAAAATGTTATTGTTAAGACTAATGTGCAACAAAGCTCTGAGAACCAGAGCATATAATAAAACCATGTTGAGAATATATTTTATTGTTTATAAAAAGCAAAATATGAGCTTATTGCAAAAGAGCATAGCTTTTACATAGGAGCTTTTCATTTATAATGATGACTCAATTTTAAGCTGCATGGAGGAATTAATGTCAAGACGTACATTTTCCTAATAGCAACCAACATTAAAGTGCATTGCAAAAAGTTACCATACTGAGCACTGCTAGAAGCAGCAATAATTAAAGAGAAGAAAGCACATCATGTCCCTGTGAGTTACAGCAAAATACTCCAGGAACTCATTATATCAATACTGAAGTAGCAGGTCTTTAACTAAGTAAGTAACAGTAATCTGCACATGTGAGAAGGAAGTAGAATACTGAAGGTTAGAGGAAAACACAGGACACCAGATCAGAAGAAATGTCATTAGTATCTCTTCTAAACCATTATTTGCATACTAGGAATCTGTTTCTCATAAATTATGACAATGAACAGAAGCTGATTAAACTGTACTTTATAAATATTCATGAAATCACCTGGTCTTTGATGTTCATTTTATTCTTTGGAATGCAACTCTCTGTGCATTACAAAGCTTCCATGTTTTGCCAAGAATGCCAAGTGAAGTTGGGGCAGATGTGGCAAATTTTGCCTGGAAAACAGCATAACACTGCATATCTGTTTACAACTCACCCTGTCAATCATCCTGGATAAGTGACTACCGGACTACAATCCTAGCTGCTCAAAATTTCAAAAATCTGATATATAAATCCCAACAGTGAGATTCAAAAGCTTAATTTCATTTCTTTTCTGTGGCAGCTGGTGATCTGAGCAACGACAGTGTCTCATCCCGTCATCTGGGTTTTCCCTCCACCCAGTAATGAACAGCCTATGCTATTCCTTGCCTAGAGAAATGAATGAGCCATATTTTTCCTCTCCTGCCTTTAAAAAACAAAACAAAAGGATGAAAATGTGCTATATGGAAAAACCCAATAATTAGCTGATTAAAATGTTTTGCTGAAAATGAACTGCTAGTTTAGATCCATTTAAATATGCTAGCAACACACTTTATTAAATAGCACTGTTCAGTAATATTGTTGCAGCAGGACAGGTGTGTGTGTGTTAAATGCATCACCTGGAATCTGGAGCTGTGCAGGTGATAATTTCAAGAAAAAAACATTCCCTTGCATTAGAGGGCAAATTTGCTTCTTCCTCTCTCCCTCCAGACACACAGTAAACAAATAAAAATGTTAGAGGTCTTGCTATGGCTTGGTCCAATCTCCTCCCACAGAGCAAATAATGAGTGACATTAAAATAAAAAAAAGTTTATTAAACTTTAAGTAAAAAAATACATATTCCACATTAAACAGACTGTACTGAAGAATGTCCCTAACTTGTTACACTGTCCCCTACAGCTGGATGGTATGCCTGAAGGTAAGACTCTTTATCTCAACAGCCATGAGGAGAATTTAAAACTGCCATTTTCCTGTCTGGTTAACCAACAGACCTTTCAGAAAGGAGGAGCATAAAAGAATGTTAGTATAGACAGACCGATGGTAAGTCACATCAGGGTGATTGACATACCACATTCTGAGACTATTGAAAAATGCAGCATGTTTAATGCCTGTGGCTGAGGGGAAGTGTTATTTTTTTCTGTATTCTCTCCTGGCAGTATCTTTTTGTCCAGAGTACAGGTTACACAGTGGGGCAATCCAATGTTATGGTACACCAATTTCTTTTAGCATAACCCATGGCCACTGTCAAAGGTTTTCTATAATGTATAAGGCACAAAATGGTTTTCTTCTGAAATGTTTTGGCACAAGCTTGATGCCAATATATATTTGCAAAATTTTCTCCAGTGCCCCTTCTTTAGTCATCTTGAACTTTATCCATCTTGAACTTTTCTACTCCATGTATGGTAAAAGCCTTTGTTGCAAATTCTTGAACATTACTTTATTTACAAGGGAATTAATGTATATCCTATATTTATATCTTCTGTGTCTCCTTTGTTTGGGAGTGGAATGTATATTAAACATTGTCCTTTGTGTGGAAGTGGTTTCCCCCCCTTATTTCTTGTTAGAATTTTCTTAGAATTTTCACAGATTCTATCTCTGTTGCTAGGAATAGCTCCAGTGGTATCCCATCAACCTCTTGGCAATTTATTTCTTCCAAATGTTTTGCAAAGCTTTCATTTCACTTATCTAAAACTGCATGATCTTCACCAAAGGATTATTCATTGGCAGGATCTGCTGTTCTTGTGTGTCTTCTGTATCTTCCATTTTTAGTGTTTATTTTATCGTTATTAGATTATCTGTTCCTCTGTTAATCTTTCATCTCCCTTAGTTGAGGTCTAAAATTCCCTTTGATTTCTTGGATCTTATGGAAGAGACCTCTTGTTTTTCTTTTTGTTCTGCTTGTCCCTATGTGCCATATTACTGGATAGGTAAACCTATTTCAGTCACTTTTTTATCTTGCTTCTTCTCTCAGTCTGTCTTGTTTATCTAATGGATTTATTTTTATTCCAGTTTTCTCCCCTAGGAGGAATTCAAGACAGCATACAAAAAACAAAATTAACAATTAGTTAAAATATTTTAATTTAGATCAGGCACGTCCAAACTTCAGCCCTCCAGATGTTTTGGACTGCAACTCCGACAGTCCTTTGCCATTGGCAATCTAAGCTTAGAATTCTGGGATTTGTGGCCCAAAACATCAGAAGGGCCGAAGTTTGGACATCCCTGATTTAGATTATAAACTATAATAAAACTTATTTAAAACTATTCACTTTCAAAGACCTGTCTATCTCAATTGCTTCCTGACTCCCTAAAAGCCTCTAACAAATGATATTTTTTGCCTGCCAGAAGAAAGGACCAATCACACCTTCCATGGGAAGGACTTCCATAATGCTGAAGCAGCCACAGAAAATGCCCTCTCAGGTCCTCATCTGCTTGTGAGAATAGTGGGACCAAGAGAAGGCACTCCCCTGAGGTTCTTAATACATATGGAGGCTCGTACAGATACAGTCCTTCACATAGCTTGGACCTAAGCAGTAAATGGTTTCACTGGTTGTAAATAAGACCCCGAAACATAAATAACTAGTTTATTTTAACACGACAAAAATTAAAATTTAAAAGGACCAAAAGGTTGTGGCTCCTTAAAGACTGATTCTTTATTTTAATGGGAATTATTGTGGATTAATTAATGTTTAATCCTTTTGACTGTGTCTCCAGTATTCAGGTCTTGTTTTATAGTGTCCCTCCTCATGTGGATGGAGTTCCAACCATAACAAGAGGCCATGAAAGAGAGTGTGGATTACTTCGTTTAAGACTGGATCCTCTCCAGAGGGCATCAGGCAATTCAGAGATACAGAAGTGCTGTTTCCTAAGGATCCTGAAATACATTTCTGGGACCCTGGGCTTGCAAGCTTATTTGAAAGAATGTGAAAGAGATCAATAATAAAAAAGAAAGCATAATTTGGAAAGCTGATTCTCCTGAGTATTTAAAAAGCTGTGGAACATAATTACAAGCAAGCCTGTGCAGTAAAATTATTGTATTCAAAGCTCAGAGTAGCTCCAGAACTAGCAAAGAACAGAGGGTTTAAAACTGATTTTTTTTCTGCCATGCCTTTTAGGGCTTGCATTTTTTTTTTTTTTTTTTTGTGTTTATTGTGATTATATTTACACAATGAGCATCCATCAATAAAAATCAAGGCAGGGGGAAAGATATTGGTACATTGTTACGATTACAGTTAATGTCTTCACATTTGAAAGTTTTCAGAGGAAAAAGGAAACTATATTTCAGTTCAAAAGTCAACCAGTACTCCCCTCCTAGTCTAACTTTGTGGATTTTTATGATTTATTGCCACCTCCTCTTTTACACTGTCTTTAGTATCTCATGGCTTGTTATATTGTTTATTTTGATCACAATTCTCCCACAAACTTCACTTGTCTAGTCTCTTATTGTACCACTCATAAAATAGTTGCCAAGTTTGTGCGTAAACTTTTTCTTCTTTGTTATGTATTGCATTTGTCAATTTATTCATCTCCGCACAGTCTAAAAGTTTAGAGATTATTTCTTCATCCTTGGGAGATGTTTTCAGTTTCCACTTTTGGGCCCAAGCTAACCTTGCTGCTGTTAATATATGTATTATTAGATAATTTATTTCTTTGGGATGTTCACCAGTAATCAGTCCTAATAGAAAATATTGTGGCTTAAAGCTTATTGTTCTTTTTGTTATTTCCTGTAGCCATTTATATATTTTGATCCAATATTTTTTTGCTTTTTTACAAGTCCACCAGCAGTGGAAGAAGGTTCCCTTCTTTTATTTACATTTCCAGCACTTATCAGATATTTGTCGATTGATTTTGTGTAGCCGCTCAGGAGTTATGAACCATCTATGAAACATCTTCAATAGATTTTCTTTATAAGATGCAGCTATGGTTGCTTTGTAGTTAATCTTCCATAACCTTCCCCACTGCTCTAGATTTATTTCCTGACGGATGTTTCTCACCCATTTAATCATAACATCTTTTACTTCCTCATCCTTTAACTCCCAATCCAACATAAATGTATATAGCTTGCTGATGACTTTAGCCTCCGTGCCCAATCTATCAAGTTCTGATTCATGATTTTCTATCTCAATTTCCTTTCCATCTAGTTTATATCTCGCGTTAATTTGGTGATACGGCAACCATGATTTAATGGTTCCTGATGTGTGTAGTTGGTCATATGATTTTAACTGTTCTTTACCATCTAATAGGTGTTTATATGTGGGTAGTGTTGCTCGTTCTATTAAGTTGGGATGCATAGTTGCCTCTAGTGGCAAAAACCATCTAGGTATTTTCCTATAATATTTCCTTTTAATCCCTTTCCAACTTTGAGCGAGGGAACTCCTAATAAAGTGACTATTGAAGATCTTATTTTCGGTTCCCCTATGCCATAAATAAAAATGCCAACCCCTCTGAAGGTTAAAACCCTCTAGAGTTAGTAATCTATTGTCTCTCAGCAAGATCCAGGCCTTTAGCCAAGTCAATACACACGCTTGGTGGTAAAGGTGCCAGTTAGGTACTCCCCAGCCTCCTTTGTCCTTTGACTCCTGGATTAATTTGAGTTTGATCCTTGGTTTCTTCCCTATCCAAATAAATTTATTTGTCATTTTGTTCAATTCTTCAAAAAAATTCCGCCCTAAATTAATAGGGACAGTTTGAAATAAGAAAAGTAATTTTGGAAACACGTTCATCTTTACTGTGGCTATTCTTCCTAAAGTTGACAAGTGTAGTCTATCCCATTTTTTAAAATCTTCTTTTATTTGATTTAGTAGGCTATTATAATTGTCCTCTTTCAAAGATATACATCTCGACGTCAATTGGATTCCTAAATATCTAATTTTCTTTATTATCTTTATTCCTGTTCTTTCTTCCAGTTGATATTTACATTGGCTTGTAATGTTTTTTGTGATAAATTTGGTCTTCTCTGTTTATCCTCAAGCCTGCCACCATTCCGAAATTTTCAATTTCTTCAATCACTTTAGGTGCTGATTCAATGGGATTTTCTAGAATAAATGCCAAATCTTCAGCAAATGCTTGGATCTTATATTCCTCCTTCTTAATTTTTAACCCTGTTATTTCTTTATTTATATCTTTATCCCCCTTATTTGTCTATTTAAAATTTCTATAACCAATATGTATAATAACGAGGATAAAGGGCATCCCTGTCTTGTTCCCTGGCATATCTGGATTTCCCTTGTAAGCTCTCCATTAATTACTATTCTTGCCCTTTGTTTAGAATATATTGCCCGAACTAATCTTGTAAATTTCTCTCCGAATTCCATCATTTGTAGTTAGTTGAGCAAAAAATCCCAATTTACATTGTCAAAAGCTTTTTGCACATCTAGAAAAAGTATTGCCATCTCTTTATCTGAGCGGGCTTCATAATACTCCAAGACATCTAAAATCAATCGTATATCGTTTCTTATTTGTCTTCCAGGTAGGAAAACATTCTGGTCCTGATGTATAAAGTCAATTAGAAATTTTCTAAACCGGTTTGCTAAGATAGTTACAAATATCTTATAATCACAGTTTAGCAAAGAGATCGGCCTATAATTCTCTATCAAGGAGGTATCCGAATTTTCTTTAGGAATAATAGTTATCGTTGCTTCTTCCCATGAGCGGGGTGTTTTAGCTTTATTCAGGATTTCATTATAAGTTCTCAACATTGGACCTAATATTACTTCTCTAATACATGTGTAAATTTCAGTTGGGAGACCATCCGGGCCTGGTGCCTTGCCTATCTTTTGTTTATTCAATGCTTCTTGTAACTCTTCAATTGTTATTTCACGATTTAAGATTTCCTTTATTTCCTTAGTTGCTTTAGGGATATTTGCTTGGTTCATATATTGAGTTATATCCTTTATGTCTATTCCTTTGGATTTGTATAAATTTGAGTAAAATTCTGAGACGATTTCTCACAATCGTTCTTTCTCCTGACATAGATTACCCATTTTGTCTCTAAGTGCTGTAATGTATCCTGTATCCTTTTTCTTCTTTATTTTGTACGCTAACCATTTCCCCGGCTTATTTGCATTTTCAAAATAATTTTGTTTACACTTTTTAATCTGTTTGGCTAGATCTTCTGCTTCCAGTATATGTATTTGGTGTTTTACTAGATTTAATTCCTTTTTTATTCTTGATCTCTGTTCACATTTTCCTATTAACTGCTTTTCTAACTTACCAAGTTTTGATTTTAGTTCTCTAAATCTCGCTTTCTTGTCTTTGCTTTTTTTTGCCGCATAGGCAATTATGTTACCCCTGAGGATTGCTTTAGCTGTTTCCCATATTGTTTGCAGTTCTATGTCTGCAGTGTTGTTCTCCTTAAAAAATATTCCATCTCTGTATTTAATTTATGTTTGAACTCTTTATCTGTCAATATTTCCCTATCAAAGAACCATCTGCCCGGCCTCTTTTTCTGTATTGTCCAAGATATTGTTATTGGATTGTGGTCAGCATAAGTATTGGGTTCAATGTTGACCTCCAAAATTTCTTTCCTTAGGTCAGTCGTTGCCCACACCATATCAATCCTAGACCACGATTTCTGTGCCATCAAGTAAAAGGTATATTGTTTTTCCTCAGCATGTTTTTCCCTCCAAACATCAGCTAAGCATAGCTCATCTGCCCATTGGAAAAAAATTTTTGGCAACGTCCTTTTATTACCTTTCTTTTTATTTTTCCCAGCCATATAATCTCTTTGTTTACATACCACTGCATTAAAATCACCCAGGAGGAGAATATGTTCATATTTTCTTATTACTTCCTCATTATATAAATTTTGGTAGAAAGTTCTTTGATTTATATTCTGTGCATATATTGCCACTAAGAGGATTACTCTAGATTCTTTTTTAAGTTCCACCATTAAAATTCTTCCCTCTGAATCTGCCTTAATAAATTTTGCCTCTATTGTTGGTTGAATGTACAACGCCAGTCCTCTTTTTTTCTTATCTGAGTCCGCAGAATAGAATAGATTCCCTAGCTTCAGACATTCCAGTAATTTGTAATCTTTCTTTTTAATGTGCGTCTCCTGGATACAGATGATGTCGGCATTTTCCTCTTTTAATTTATTAAGCATTTTCCTTCTCTTCTCCGGTATATTCAATCCTTTAACATTTATTGAAAGTATATTAGTTTTCATTGTATATATTTTCCTTAATCAATCTGCAAGTTTAGGCTCTTTTCTTTTTCCTTGTATTAATTTGAGATTCAGTCCCCGCTCTTGCCTCCTGGTCTAAATTTACCTCTACTTTTTTATAACGTTGTCTCTGATGTTTATTACCATAATTACCTATATTATCTTAATCTAGTTTGGTCACATGGTCTCTCTCATTTTTTTTTAATTTTGTTTGTAGAACTCTCTTGCTTCCTGTATTGTCTCTAGTCTTATATTTTTTGCCTGCCAATTAACTATCATGCCCTCCGGGAGCAACCATCTGAATCTTATATTATCTTTATTAAGTTCTTCAGTTAAAAACCTATAATTCTTTCTTATCTCTCTTATTCATCATGGGGTTTCTTTTAGGGCCACTACCTCTTTCCCTAAGATCGTCAAGGGTTCTTCACTCATTGTCCTCATCACCCTGTCTTTCATTTCTCGCCTTACAAATGTTACTCTTACATCTCTTGGCAGCTTAATCATTTTTGCAAACCTTGAATTAATCCTATGTATGAATTCTATCTCATTTTCAAGTTCTTTCACTTCCAAACCCATTCTTTCGGCTAGAGGCTGAATGATTGTATTCAGAAGATCTTGTTCTTTCGTTTCCTCCACTCCTCTTATTCTAACCAGATGAGCTGATTTTTCCATTTCTATCTTTAGTATAGATTTGGAGTGTTCTATTGTTATTTCTTGTAGTTCTCTATTTAGTTCTATTTGTTTATTCAATTTTTCTTCATTTTCATTGAGAAATTTTCCTAGCTCTTCTATTTTATTACTATTCTTGATTATTTCTTGCTTGGATTCTGTTAAGTGATAATTCAGATCGCTCACCTGTGATTCTAAATTCTTAACTGTTTCCTCGATTTTGTCATGTAATTTATCTATCTGTTCCTCTATTTTTTGTTGGCTACTTTTAATCTCTGCCTTCAACTCTAAAAACATGGCCATAATTGTTTCCATATCCTTATTCGTTTATTCTTTAGTCACGTCCTTCAATGTTTCTTTCCCCATCAGTTCAAGAATAGTTCTAGATTGGGCCGGGCTGGAGTCTGTGGAGGAGGGAGCCGATCCCAACTTTTTTGATCCCTTATTGGCCATAATTCCAGCTCTCAAATACTATTTTAAACACTTATTTTAAATCCAAGGTGTACTTCTTTTGCTTGTAATGATTAATGAAAGTCAAAAATATATAACCTTTAAAGATTGATTCATGAAAAAATCAAACAATATCCAAAGAACAAAAACAGAAGCAAGAGAGAAAAAGAGAAAAGTAAGAGAAGAAAAAAGGAGAAAAAAGAGACAACAGCAAGAGACAAAAGGCAAGTAGAGAAGAATCAAAACAGAAAAATCCAGTCTAATATCAGTCTCTTAGCATTTGATCTTCTTATTCAATCTATATATGACTCCTTCTCACGATCTAGCCAATTTGCTTGTTTCTATTATTCTTGGTAATTTTAATCATTACATTACCCTTAGCACCAATTATGAAATATTCTCAAATTGATCCTTTCCAGCTTTTCCCTCTAATTTTCTAGGAATTCATCCCCAAACTTATCATCAAAACAAACAATTGATTATAAAGACTGAGTCCACAATTAAATACTTTCAATACAATAAATTGAGAGACCAGTTAGTTGCCCTATTCCTGATCTCAAGTTCATGAGTTTACAGACCTTCAACCTTGATTAAGTTTATGTAAGGTATAAGACATAAGATATAAGATACAGTGAGTTAAATTATTCTAACCCAATGTCCTATTTTTGTCATCAATTAACACCGTCATGTGCACTTATCATCTTAGTATTTCTCAGTACTCCATTCCTTCATTCCTTCTCCTTCTTTCCATTCTTTTCTCTCTTCCCGATTGTATTCATTCGAAGATTCTTCCCTTTATCACCACCTTCTCGGTTGATTTTCTATTCCCCCCCTTGTTAGTCCTTTCAGCGTTGTTATTAGTCTGTTGTTGTTCCCACTTAGTGCCTTTTTCCCTTTATATCATGTTTTTTATTTTATGTCTGTTCCGTAAATGTTGATTCTGGCATACAAAGGGGCACTGCAGGAGGGGTGGGGTGGGGTCTTCCAGCTGCTCGCATTCCAGCTCTGAAGGAGTTCTTAACTGGAGACTAGCCGTGTGTGCTTTGAAGGGTCCCGTTCGCAGCCTCCCCCTCCTCAGCCGGTTTTCATGGAAATAATGCACTTTGGGGTACTGGCAATGAAATGGAATGAATGAAGAAAACAGAGTAGTCCAGAGACGAAAATTATAAGAGTGATAGGGAGAAGAACCCCACAGCGGGAACAGCATGAACAGTCAGTTATAATGTAACACTCCCATGAACGGAGTAAAAAAAAAGACCAGTCCTTGCGGAGAATACCTTAGATGTTATCAGTGTCTTTTCTGAAGCAGATTCACTACCTTTCTTTTGTCCCCTCCACACTCTGCCGGCCGCTTTGCTTCAACTGAGGGGGATTATGTCCGTCATTGAATCCTTATTTTTATTCTTATAGCCTTTTCAAAAAGTCCCCTTTCATCTCCTTCTTTCGAGTCTTTGATTTCCCCTCCCCGTTCCGCGGCTTCAAACCTTCAAACCTTCGTCAGCTGGAAGCCTGTAGCCCGTGGCTTAACACAGGGAAACACCCTGCTGTGATGGCGTGGGTCGTAGAGGAAAACCAGACATTGTTGGCATCCCTGGCCTCGGAGACGCCGCGAAACTGCCAAGTCCTCTCGTGGGGGTGTACCTCCAGTACCCCCTCTCCTCCGGTCTCACTACTACCTGTCCGGAGGACCCCACTACAACAAACTATCACCTCGGTCGAGGAGCGCCTGCTCCACCGAGGCAACTGCCGCCGCAGCACACCGGAAGTCCTTAAAACTGATTTGTATTGTATACTCATTTTCCATGGAAAATTACATGGCATAAACATCCTCTACTCTATGCTAGCATACTCTCTAAGTAGTTTAGATTGTATTCACATTTTCTTCCTACTCTACAGAGAGACTCAAGGATGTCTCATACTTAAGGCTCATGTATTCATGAGGAAAGTTCATTTGAAAAATAAAAGGCCAATTAAAAGGCCAATCAAAACATACTCATTGTTTTCAAACCACAACTCCTTAGCAATATGCCATCTAAGTTTTACTGTATTGTTCTAGAAATCCTCCTGAAACACGAAACAGCATCTTAATTTAAAGAAATATACCATATAACTGAACAACCAATTGGAAAGACTGATGATATGGTCTTTCCAATTCTATGCATCCCCAGTTTTTCTTAGCCTTCAATCCCAAAGCCCCTCCTAAGAACTGATCATGATGGTTGGGGGTTCTTCCAGTCCAAGTCCAACAACATTTGGAGCCCTGCAGTTGGGAACCACGGTGCTGCACCCCACGCTTTCTCTTCCCCTTTGATTTCCATTCTGCCAAGAGCTGAGGACACTTTAACAAACATCAGAGGGAATAATTCATCTGGTATGCAGCTGTTAATTTCATTCACATCCCTAATGTCTTCCTCTTCTTCTTTATTTCATGTCCCAAATTTGTTCTGTGGCACTGAACACAATTTTTCAGAGGGTCTATTTGAAGGAATGTGAGTCTCATGTAGGTGCAGACAAGACATCACCCTAGATATCTTCAACAAAGCTGTTGTAACATATCACTTCTTATGTACTCTGGGACCTTTTTGTCAAACTAGTTTTCAGTAGAAATTGTACAGACCTCAGTTCAGACTTCTTGCTGGTTTGTACATGTCATATGTTCCTTTCCTCCACTTCCTTGTTTGGACCCCTCACTCACCAGCTGGGGAAGTATCCTTCAGCTCCTCAGTGGCTTGTCCAGTATCTGGCAGGAGCATGGGCTTCCCTAGCTCACCTCCTTGGCTGGTCACCTACCAGATGGGACAGACAAGCCTGTGCTCCTGCCAGGGACTGGTTGAACAGCCAAAGAGGAGGAGGAAAGGAGTATGGTCTGGATGGTGAGTGCGTCATAGGTGAGGGAGGCGAGGGAATGGAACCCATGACACATGTGGTGCTATATATATATATATATATAATATATATATATATATATATATATATATATATATATATATATATATATATATATATATATATATATATATATATATATATATATATATATATTTGTTTTCGTAGATTTTCACGGGTATAGGTATGCATGTTAGGGTGGATTCGGGTTTCTTCCCGTGTAGAAATCTGGTTGTTTTGGCGACGTTTCGACGAGGTCTCACTCGTCATCTTCAGGCTGGTGTTCTGGCTTCTTTATATATATATATATATATATATGCATGTTAGGGTGGATTCGGGTTTCTTCCCGTGTAGAAATCTGGTTGTTTTGGCGACGTTTCGACGAGGTCTCACTCGTCATCTTCAGGCTGGTGTTCTGGCTTCTTTCTTCTTGAAGCAAAGCGTGGTCTCAGTTGAAGTCCTTCTATAAATACTGCTGGGGGTGTGTGGTTTGCTTGCTCTGTTGCTGATTGTAGGTTCCTTTGTTCCTTTGTTCTTTTGTGATCTGCTGTGTGGCTGAGGCGATCGTTAAGGGATTAACTGCTGATGGCTGTTTAGATGGCTGTTTACATGCTGGTGGGTTAGATGGCTGGTAGGTTCTGGCAGTATCCTGGGCTTTGGTGGAGTGGGGTCCTGTGTCTTGTGAATTCATTTTGGTCTGGCTACGTGTCTGTGGTCTCCCAATGTTTGGTGTGTGTGAGTGTGCTCCATGTGGTGACTGGAGTGGGGTGCCGCAGTAGATGGTGCAGTCGTGGTTTTGTTATTGGATGGTGGTTTCGTTTCATCTGTGGGAAGGGTCTGGGTTTGTGTTTGGTGTGGATGGAAGGTGGTGGCATCTTGTGTCCTTTTGGACCTGGTGTCAGTCTTTGTGACAGAGGCTCGTCTGTTGACCAGGGCTAGTTTCAGATGTCAGGCAAGCGGGAGGTGTCATCACGTTTATTCATGTTGTTTGGGTGTTTCTCTATTTCAATGGCTTCCATGATTATTCGACTGTTGAAGTGTTCAGTTTTGGAGATGAGTTTGGTTCTTTCAAAGTCAATTTCATGACCTGTTGTTTTTATGTGCTGGAAGAGAGAGGAAGATTTTTCTTCTTTTTTGACTGCGTTCTTGTGTTCTGCGATGCGTGCGCTTATTCTCCTGTTTGTTTGTCCGATGTATGTGGCTGGACAGACTTTGCATGGTATTTCGTAGACTCCTTGGTTTTCTAGCTCAATCTTGTCTTTGGGGTTTCTTAAGATGTTGGCTATTTTTGGTCGGTGCAAAGGCTGTCTTGATATTGTGTTTGTGGAGAATTTTGCTGATTTTGTCTGTGGTGCCTTTGATGTAAGGGAGGAGGGGCGGTGCCGTTGTTCTCTTCTGTTTCTTGGTTCTTGGGGGTGTTTCCTTTTGGATTAGTTTGGTGATGGTGTTTTTTGGAATCCGTTCGCAATTAAAACATTCGAGAGAGTGTGTAATTCAGTTTTTAGGTGGTCTTTGTCAGCGAGGCGTTTGGTTCTGGAGATGAGGGTTTTGCTACGGAGTTGATCTGTGCAGGGTGGTGGTGTGATTGTGCATTTAAGTAGCGGTTTGTATGTGTTTTTTTCTGGTAGATGGTATGTCCTAAGGAGCCGTCGGGTTTTTTGTAGATTAGGACGTCCAGGAAGGGAAGTTGGTTGTTGGCTTCTATTTCCATAGTGAATTGTATTTTGGGGTGTAGGCTGTTGAGATGTGTGAGGAAGTTGTTCAGTTTATCTTTCCCGTGTGGCCAGATAACAAAGGTGTAAATCAACATATCTGAGCCAGAGTTTGGGTTTATGTTCGGACTTCTGTAACGCGTTGGTTTCAAAGTGTTCCATATATAGGTTTGCGATGACCGGTGAGAGGGGTGAGTGGAGCACACTCACACACCCCAAAAAAACATTGGGAGACCACAGACACGTAGCCAGACCAAAATGAATTCACAAGACACAGGACCCCACTCCACCAAAGCCCAGGATACTGCCAGAACCCACCAGCCATCTAACCCACCAGCATGTAAAGCCTCAGCCACACAGCAGATCACAAAAGAACAAAGGAACAATGGAACCTGCAATCAGCAACAAAGCAAGCAAACCACACACCCCCAGCAGTATTTATAGAAGGACTTCAACTGAGACCACGCTTTGCTTCAAGAAGAAAGAAGCCAGAACACCAGCCTGAAGATGACGAGTGAGACCTCGTCGAAACGTCGCCAGAACAACCAGATTTCTACACGGGAAGAAACCCGAACCCACCCTAACATGCATATATATATATCTACAAAAAACCCGAAATACCATGCAAAGTCTGTCCAGCCACATACATCGGACAAACAAACAGGAGAATAAGCGCACGCATCGCAGAACACAAGAACGCAGTCAAAAAAGAAGAAAAATCTTCCTCTCTCTTCCAGCACATAAAAACAACAGGTCATGAAATTGACTTTGAAAGAACCAAACTCATCTCCAAAACTGAACACTTCAACAGTCGAATAATCATGGAATCCATTGAAATAGAGAAACACCCAAACAACATGAATAAACGTGATGACACCTCCCGCTTGCCTGACATCTGGAAACTAGCCCTGGTCAACAGACGAGTACCTGGAAAAAACCACCAAAGCCAAAATAAAAGCCTCTCCCTTAAGTGAAGAAATCAAGCCAAGCATCATCCCCAGAGAGAAATCATCCAGATGCCCCAAGCTCTACGGCCTCCCCAAGATTCACAAAGAAGGAACACCTCTCAGACCCATAGTCAGCTCCATAGGCTCACCTCTACAAAACCTCGCCAAATTTCTTGCCAAACAACTCCAGCCCTATGCAGAATCCATCACTTCATTACAAAACTCGTTTCCACTTCATAGAAATTATAAAGAAACAAGTACAACCCAATGACCTTTGAGCTTCGATGTTGTTTCGCTCTTCACACAAGTGCCCATTCAAGAAGCCTTGACAGCTATCCACAACAAATACAACCCCCAAACACATCCTAGATCTGACCAACCACTGCCTAACCAACACATACTTCATCCACAATGGACAAAGATACAAACAGATAGAAGGAGCACCCATGGGATCACCCCTCTCACCGGTCATCGCAAACCTATATATGGAACACTTTGCGTTACAGAAGTCCGAACATAAACCCAAACTCTGGCTCAGATATGTTGACGACACCTTTGTTATCTGGCCACACGGGAAAGATAAACTGAACAACTTCCTCACACATCTCAACAGCCTACACCCCAAAATACAATTCACTATGGAAATAGAAGCCAACAACCAACTTCCCTTCCTGGACGTCCTAATCTGCTCCTTAGGACATACCATCTACCAGAAAAAAACACATACAAACCGCTACTTAAATGCACAATCACACCACCACCCTGCACAGATCAACTCCGTAGCAAAACCCTCATCTCCAGAACCAAACGCCTCGCTGAAAAAGACCACCTAAAAACTGAATTACACACTCTCTCGAATGTTTTTTGCAGAACGGATTCCAAAAAAACACCATCACCAAACTAATCCAAAAGGAAACACCCCTTGCACCGCCCTCCTCCCTTACATCAAAGGCACCACAGACAAAATCAGCAAAATTCTCCACAAACACAATATCAAGACAGCCTTTTGCACCGACCAAAAAATAGCCAACATCTTAAGAAACCCCAAAGACAAGATTGAGCTAGAAAACCAAGGAGTCTACGAAATACCATGCAAAGTCTGTCCAGCCACATACATCGGACAAACAAACAGGAGAATAAGCGCACGCATCCTTCAAAAAAGAAGAAAAATCTTCCTCTCTCTTCCAGCACATAAAAACAACAGGTCATGAAATTGACTTTGAAAGAACCAAACTCATCTCCAAAACTGAACACTTCAACAGTCGAATAATCATGGAAGCCATTGAAATAGAGAAACACCCAAACAACATGAATAAACGTGATGACACCTCCCGCTTGCCTGACATCTGAAACTAGCCCTGGTCAACAGACGAGCCTCTGTCACAAAGACTGACACCAGGTCCAAAAGGACACAAGATGCCACCACCTTCCATCCACACCAAACACAAACCCAGACCCTTCCCACAGATGAAACGAAACCACCATCCAATAACAAAACCACGACTGCACCATCTACTGCGGCACCCCACTCCAGTCACCACATGGAGCACACTCACACACCCCAAAAAAACATTGGGAGACCTCAGACACGAGCCAGACCAAAATGAATTCACAAGACACAGGACCCCACTCCACCAAAGCCCAGGATACTGCCAGAACCTACCAGCCATCTAACCCACCAGCATGTAAACAGCCATCTAAACAGCCATCAGCAGTTAATCCCTTAACGATCGCCTCAGCCACACAGCAGATCACAAAAGAACAAAGGAACAAAGGAACCTACAATCAGCAACAGAGCAGCAAACCACCACCCCCAGCAGTATTTATAGAAGGACTTCAACTGAGACCACACTTTGCTTCAAGAAGAAAGAAGCCAGAACACCAGCCTGAAGATGACGAGTGAGACGAAACGCCGCCAGAACAACCAGATTTCTACACGGGAAGAAACCCGAATCCACCCTAACATGCATATATATATATATATATATATATATATATATATATATATATATATATATATATATATATATATATATATATATATATATATATATATATATATATATATATATATATATATATATATATATATATATATATATATATGAACCTGCACAAGCCTCTGAACAGATGTTTGTGCCCAACTCTAGTTTTCTCATCTACAGAATACAAACATATTTGCCATGAGATTTGAGTTCTGGTATATAATGTGAAGCTGTTTAAATGCATTTATTATACCATAGGCAGCTTCTGGACTGAAGAAGAGAGTGCCTGCCCCCTTTATTTTTGGGAAGGTTCACCAGCTCTCATTATATATTGAGAGATATGCCAGATCTTAGGAGGAGATCTTAACCCCTCTTCTGCAACATTTTTCTGTGTCTGTCTATATGCTAGCTCTACTTATAGAAGGATATTCCTTTATTCAGTTTGTGTTTTAGGCAAGACATTGGTTCAGTGCAAACCAAACAGGGTAAATTGTCTCAGGAAATGCATATTTTTCTCAGATGGACTCCCTGTGATGATCAGCTGTTTTCTGATGATTCAGAAGAAAATGTGGCAAGGATGATAAATCACTGGAGATGAATACCCTCTCATGCACCTGTGTTTAATTAGAAGGACAACAAATCAGGGAACTGCCGGAAGCAAATCTGGCTGCTGTTTTTATCTTTGTCTAGGTAGGTGGTTTTTTGAAGATCTGTTGCTCTACTATAATATTTCTAAGGTTATCAGAAAAAGAGGAAGACAAAATAATTCTTGTCACAATATCAAAAATCCCTACTTTTTCACATTTAAATAATATATTACATCTAATGTGGTTTCAAAACATTGCGTGATTTGCCTTAATTATTAGGCACACTTCCAAGCAAACCTAATTAAAAGTGGACTTGACTCCCCAAACAAATATGCTTCTGACTTTATCAGTGCCTACTTTCAGACCAGGGAATAGAGAAAAAAATTAAGCAGTTTTTGGTGGAGACCACATTCTATCATAATTTTATACTAGTTTTCCCAACAGTTATACTTTTGTTATGATTGTTTTATTTTATCTTTTTTAAAATATTTATGTTTTATCTGTAAAAAAGTGAGAAATATTAACAAATCAGTTGTTAAAGAGCTGCTAGATTTGGACCATTACTCCCAAATGTCAGGGAGCTAGAATCTAAGGCTAACGTCTTAAGAAATGTGATCACAAATGATGTTGCACATCAGAATGCTGTCCTACACTTTATGTTCCATATTCCACTTTGCCTTGGTCTTTGCCCCTTCCAAATTCAGATCAGGAGGATGTTCCTAGAACCACCAAAAATATGTCTTGGTCCTGCATCACTTTTTGAAGCAGCTGTGTCTTTCTCTGTTGTGAGAAGAATCTTCCTGTGAGTTGACTAATGCCTGATTGTTGCTTACATCAATTTAATATCTGGTAGGAAGGGTTCAACAGTTCATGTGAAGATTCTTTTTATGTAGCAGGAGTGAAATCAGTACTGTTGATAATGGAGATCATCATCATCATCATCATCATGATGCTAATCCTAGGTATCATCATCATCATCACAAACTTTAATTGTGACACTGGTGACCTGATTTGCATAATTGCTGTTATCTCTCTTTGACATGCTGTAGCAAGTGCTGGAAACCAACATCTGCTTCCACAGGTGAGGAAAATAGTTGTCCTGGTATTAGTAAGTTGATCCTTAAACATGTTTCTATATAAATCATTGGCTCCATTCAAAGATGGTTATTCCCAAATAACTGTAGGCAGGACTGCAACCCAAAACTCATTTGGCGGGGCCACTGTGAGATACAAGACACTGGACTAGATGGGCCTTTGTCCTGATCCAGCATGGCTCTTCTTATGTTATTATGTTTGTATGTCTGTCTTCCCAGCACTAAGAGGCATTTGCTGCAGATATAAAAATGCATTCAAGCAACACTTTAAGAATCATAGGACGTGAGATTGGCTTTCCATATCCAAGCAATGGATTAGTCAGCCCTTGGTTCTTTCAGAGAACAGCACAGCACAGTAACCCTGGCAAGTGTGACAGGTATGTCTGAGTGGGGAAAGATGCCTAACTCCTACATTGCCCTCTCTCAGACAATCCTGGAAATAAACAAAAATGATACTTGTAAAAGTGTTGACCGTGCCCCTTTCTTTTAAATAAAGGACAGGAAAAACAAGTTAAATGCTGCATGTATGTGTTGCTCAGTTTCAATTTACAATGCAAGTCAACTTACCAGCACTAGACAAACCACAGGCATTTCAGAAGAAACCCATCCCCTTCACCAGCTTCACCACTGATAACAAAAACTTCATTGAAGTCATCATGATAGATACTGCTCCTTGACATACAAATGCACAAATACTCTTCCTGAAGACTTGAGAATCTTTTGAATTGCTGTATGCTGCACCGTATTGGATATCATCAGCACTGCAGTCTCCTTGTCAGATGGTGTCTGAGAGAGTGCGTTCTTTAGCATTTCAGTGATGAAAATGTGTGTAACATGATTCCAGAGTCAAGACAGAAGGATGCAAGATGGTAAGAAAATGTATGAAAAAGTGAAATAAACTGAAAAATCAGTACATACAAACTCTCCATTTGGTCACTTCTGAGGTCCATGACTGCTGAAATGCAGTGCAAAAAAGTATCTAGTACCCTCTATCTATAGGTGACATACTGCTAATGGGATGAGGTGTTCCAAAGCACTAGCCTCCTCTTCCTCTGCAATCCTATATGCCTCCCCTCTCAATCCAGAGATTTAGATACTGCCAAATAATGTGGAAGGTGACACAAGAAGCAACAGAGAGAAGGGGAAATCAACTTGCTTAGTGGCCTCTATAGTCATCAGGGCTTTGGTAACAATGTCAAGGAAGTTCACACAATGCAACAAAGGTTGCAGATTTCAGAAATAACATCATCTGGGCTACAAAAAAAGGCAACACTGGTAACAGCACATATATTGTGCCAGTATTTAACATATACTTGTTTTTCATTAAAAGTTGGATCAGTTACATAATATCAGTCAATATTTTTATAATTTTGATTGTGCCTCCTCCTCCTCCTCCTCCTCCTCCTCCTCCTCCTCCTCCTCCTCCTCCTCCTCCTCCTCCTCCTCCTCCTCCTCCTCCTCCATTTGTCCCACTTGGTGGTGGGGTCCGCTATTCTTCTTTTGTCCTTCCATTTAGTGCAGTCACAAGATATATTTGAGTGAAACTGGGACAGCTTCATACCATTCTCAAGGATGTTCATCCAGTGGTGTTTGGGATGTCCCCTCAGTCACCACCACCACCTTTGAATTGCAGAGCTGGGTCATCAAGTCCAACCCCTCTAAATGAGGCACAGTGAAAAATTCAACTCCCAAACTCTGGCTCTACAGCCAGATACCTAAGCCACTGAGCTATCAAACAGTTCAAGAGGGTGACTACCTTTAGCCTGCTGTTTGGTCTACTGTGATGACAGGTTGGTTGTCTCATGAAACTAGCAATCAAATGATGTATTTACTAGAATAAACTAGCCCACCCCCCAGCTTTCATACCCAGGCTTTTCTGGATCCTTGTTGGGGCTTTCACAGTTCACCCTTCATCTTGTAGATGCTGTAGCACAATTCAGACATGCTCCAGATGATCTTCAAAGGTGTTTGAGAAAATCATGATGCCATTGAGATAAGCATGAGCAAATGGTAGCCCTTGGAGAACAATATATGTGAGCCTCTAGAATGTAGCACCCACATTACATAACCCAAAAGGTATTCTGAGGAATTCAAAAGTCCTTTATGCATGATGAAGGCACTTTTCTCGTGTGACTCAGGGTCAAGCTCAATTTTCCAGTAACCTGAGAAGAGATCTAGGCAAGATAAGAAACTTTTCTTTGCTATCTTCTCAATTAAATCTTCCACTCTGCGCATTGGATAAGGATCTGAAACCGTTACTTGATTCAGCTTCCGGTAATCCACACAAAACCAAACTTTAGGTTTTATCTGACCATCTGGTGTCTTCTTCAGCACTATGACTACTGGACTAGCCAAGGGAATTCACTAGGTTGAAAGACTCCCAAATCCAACATCTCTTGAATTTTTTCTTCTATTTGCTTAGTGTGTTCACCAATGGCTCTATATTTTGAAGACTTGATAGGTGTATAAACCTTCCCATTGATTTTATGTTTTACTGCAGTTATTCCAAGGGTTTTGACAAAAATAGAAGCTTTCTCTTTCAGAACTTCATACATTCCTAGTTGTTGATATGCAGGAATATCAGAATCCAAATAAACTTCAGACAAATCTCCTGCCTCCTTGAATTCTTTAAACAAATCAGAGTGGTGTTTTCTAGAGTTTTGGGTGAAGCCTACTTCACTTTCTTCAAATGAGTTTATCTCTTCACATAAGTCTTCAACTTTTTAGCATGGTTCACTTTTGACTTTTTGACTTTTGGCCTTTTCTCATACTTAGACATTCTGACCACATAACTGACACTTCCTAGTTTCTGTTCAATGACACCTGGACCTAACCACTGCACTTGCAGTTTGTTGTGTCTTATTGGATCTGAAACTTACACCGAGTCTCCCAGATGGAAATAACAAGGTATCGCTTTAGCATCTTGGATTGATGTGTCAGGCACTGAACCTTCCCACTGAGCTCAGAGTAACTCCAATGGACCTCTCAAATTTCTTCCTAGAATGACATCACTTGGCGTATACCATCCTAAAGATTTGGGGAGATGTTCTGTAAGCATACAGATGTATGGAAAGGCACCAGACCATGTTTTCTGATGTTCTTAAATGAAAGCTTTCAACATCTTGAACAGAGTTTGCTGTACTCTCTCCACAGCGTCATGAGATTGTGCCTGAACTGTTGTTGTGATCCTGTTAACACACAAAGCTTCATCATCAGCTCACCAGTAAAAACTTTAGCTTGATCAGAGACTAATACATTAGGCCATCCAATGCACAAAATGACCTCCAGAAAAGCTTTAGCAACTTGTTTTGCAGTAGTTGATGAAGTAGCAACTGCTTCTACCCACTTGGACACTGGACATGTGAAACAGATTAAGTACTCTTTCCCTATACTACTCTCTGGCAGTGGCCCAAAATATCCTTTTCCAAAGTGGAAAAAGGAGTTCCAGTTAAAGGAAATTCTTCAATGCATGCTTTTGTAGTATCTGTTCAATAACCTAGTCTCTGACAAGCATCACAGGACAAACAATATCATTTCACATGCATTACAAACAGTATTTTTTCACATTTTTGGAGATGTCTGGCCAAAACAGATGATTAGTAATCTTAATCTGAGTCTTCTTAATCCCCACATGACCTGAAACAGAATCATGTGCCACCTTTAAAACCTCTTCTCAGTAGCACTCAGGAACTACCAACTGCAAATGTGGAGCCACTGTGGTAGTACTGTCATTTAGCTTTTCTCTGTAGAGTAACTTCTGGCCTTCTAGACCCTTCCAGCAAAATCTGGCTTGTCTACCTGGGCCTAAAGGTAGATCCATATCAGCAAGATGTCTGGCATCAGCCAATGTGTGAACTGTTTCCTTAAATATTAAAAGTCTAGAAAATGAAGCCTTACTGCAGGGCTAAGAAATTTGTGTCAGGTCCCCGGATCTGCTAGCCCCAGGCAACAGGTCCCAGAGTGACATATGATAGGAATACCAATTTTATAGGTCTTTCACCTACATTTTAAACCAGCCACTTAAATTCCCATCCATTGGTTCCCATCTAATATTGCTAAGTTTTTTTAAATCCATTTAAACATCATAGCTTAGCAAAAACAGCTTCCAGAGCTGCTTAAGAGATAAATAAGAAGAGAACACACTGCAGATTTCAAGCTTACAATTGAAAAAGGCAGTAGATGAAAGAGGAATAGAAAGTTGCAGGAACTAGTTCTTTTAAGTTACACTGTTCACATAGCTTTGATTCAAGTGAAATTATGTGGAGGGGAGGCGATCATACAGTAAACACCTCTTTTTTCCAGTGACAAAAGGGAAGATAATAACTCTGGAATGTAATAGATCTTCACCTGGTGTAGCAGCAATCACTCATGTCAGTCTGTCAAACACGTGGCAGACTTGAGAACAAGGGCTGTAAGATATGAATCAATGAGGTGTCATTCCTGACAACCTGACAAAGTCATTCTGCTTGCAATCACTGGGTGAACAGTGCATGAGAGAGAAAGAGAAAAGTATTCAAGAAAGAACGTACAGGAATTAATACAGTAATGTGATAAGATGCTTGGTGGAGGATGAAAGATCCTATAAGATCACAGAGGAATGGCTTGAAGTGACTCAGTATGGAAGCAAACATCTTGCTTCTCTGAGTCTCACATGGTTTGCTGACAATCTCCTATTCTTGGATCTCCTTGATAGTCAGATTACATTAGTTCCTAGGGTGCTTGCTTGTTTGTGTGCTTGCTTTAAATTCAAGCCATCAAAGAGCTTTCAAGAGTTCTGTTCTTTCTCCTGGAAAAGTGTTAACACTGATTATCTGAAGCAGCCTCTGTTACAATGGCAGAAATTCCCATTACAACAATACAAGAGTTCAAAAGACAAAAAAATTAAAAATATATACAGTTTGCATTCTCATTTAGGTTTAATATTGCCTTGTAATGCTGTAAGCTACCCTCAATTCCCTGTTCTTAAACTTGAATATGTTTTTGTTGTTGTTGTTGCTGTTGTTGTGTCGTACAGTTGTGACCAACTCTTTGTGACCCCATGTCCATGGAGTTTTCTTGGCAGAAATACTGGAATGACTTGCCAATTCCTACTCCGGGTGCCTACAGCACCTGGTATTCCCTGGTGGTCACCCATCCAAGTATTAGTTAGGGCCAACCCTGCTTAGCTTCTGAGATCAGGTGAGATCAAGTGTGCTCAGGGCATCTGGACTGTACATTGTTTCTCATTACTATAAGTCACCTTGGGTCCTTTCCAAGGAGAAAGATGGGGTAAAAATACTCAAAAATAAATAAATAAATAAATAAATAGATAGATTAAATAAATAAATAAATAAATAAATAAATAAATAAATAAATAAATAAATATAAAGTAGAAAAAAATCTAGTACCCCCCCCATCTGAGGGAGATCAGTTCAGGGGAATCCACGGATAGTGAAATCTGCAGATAAGAGCAAATCCTCTTATCCGAGGATCTGAGGTGCCAGTGGCAAGGTGGAAGTGGTGACATCAGTGGTGGGGTGGCACGGGCAAAACTGGGGGTGCCGCATGGTGTGCCGGCCAGGAATGAGGATAGGAGGAAGAATGCTGGCCCAGAGCCTTCGACCCAGCCATCCCAATCACCCCATCTGCCATGTTCCCTTGCCTGATTGCCTGGCTATGTTTGTGCTCTGTTTTGCTGCTTACCTACTATCTTGGCATTTCAAAACAAAGAGGCAACCTGAGGAGGCAACAAAGAAATGCTCATTCCTCCGAGCGGGACCCTGTGATTTTGCTGCCTCCACCCTCAGTCTGTCGACCTGGGGAAGGAGGCAGAAGCAGCAGTGGCTGGGTTCGGTCCCTTTGCAAAAGGGTGTCCACCACCCCCTCACTCTTGGGGAAACCACGAGCAGCAGCAACTTTTGCCTTCTGGCACTGGAGCCACTTTTGCTTCAGAGGAAAAGGTGTTTTGATTCATTTTGTTACCATATGAAATGACGAAACAGCATTTTGTTTGTGACCATCCCTAACACACACACACACACACACACACACACACACACACACACACACACACACACACACACACACACACACACACATCATAAAACAGAGTGAAAATAAAAATCTATAATAGAGGAATAGAGATAAAGATGTATATAATAGCCAATACAGCCAGTTTTATCTTGGTTAAAATTCCTTGAGTCTTACCTCCACCCAGTGCCCCCTCTCTTTTTCCTATGCACATCCTTCTTTACTCTCTCTCTCTCTCTCTCTCTCTCTCTCTCTCTCACACACACACACACACACACACACACACACACACACACACACACACACACACACACACACACACACACACACACACACACACACACACATCATCATCATCATCATCATCATCATCATCATCATCATCATCAGCTTCTTTTGAGATCTATCACTCCCAAAATTTACTTGCTGGAATGGATCTTGTTTATTAAAAATCTAGAACACCACAGTCCATAATATTAAAAGTAATTCAAAACAGGTAAGTTTCTGAATCCAACTTATTGAAGCCTTTAAAATTTTGTGTCACATATCTAGGCACCAAAACTAATTGTAAAAAATTGAGATTCTCAAAGTTCCCCAAAGTGAACCTGACAAATCTGCATTTCAAGCCACACAACCACAAACATGCTATCAAATGGGGAAAATCCATCCACCTATTTTATGAGAAACTAAAAACAGTGCCACCAAGACCCCCTCACACATTATTTTTATCAGTGCCTCACAACTTGTATTTTAAGTCAGATTAACCCAAGCCTGCCCTGAAAATTCACCCAGTCATCATCATGTGATGCGGTAACAAACAAAATGACAGGTAGAAACTTAGGGCAGGATCAGATGGGTGTTTATCCCACAGTTTGGTGTGCTGTGTGGGTGGGTTGGTTTGTTCTTTTTTCTGACAATTGGACAATCTGATAACTAGAGCAAAGCAGTCCATCCCCAGAGCACCCCAGCCACACACTTTTTGTGTTCCATATCAGAGGCTTCTCCTTTAAAAAATAATAATGTGTGTATTTGTGCTTCAGTTTGGTCTGTTTTCCAGTGTGTGCAATTTTTGGAAATGGACCAAAATCAAGCCTTGCAGCTGTCAGAGCTTCCAAGGCTCCTTCCATTGTCAGCTTCCAGTATTGTGAAGTGGCTGAATAAGGAAACCACTTCAGGATATCAGCAAATTAAACACTTTTCCTGTTCCTCTGGGGAGGGGCAGGGGAAGTCTTTTTGGGCCTTTTTACATGACCCCTAAGATCCACTGGCCACTTAAATTCGGACCAGAGATCTTAGGGGTTCATCGCTCTTCGGGCGTTCCCACACCCCTCCACACTTCCTGGTTGCTGGCTGCGTGAGGGGAGGGAGAAAAAGAGAAAGAAAAGCATGCCACTCACCTCGTTCTGCCTTTCATCTCTGTAAAAGTAGCTCTTAAAGGGGCGGGAGCCAAAAAACAACAAACAGAAACAAGGAGAGCCCCGCACTCACTATCCTTACACCAGATCAAATAATATTCACCTCCAAAAAGCAGGTACCTGAAAGCTGCGCTGGGACGCGCTAAAGTGGGCAGGGTCGCACTTAATTTCCTGTTAACTCCGGAGCTGATGGGTAAATATTTTTAAGCTCCGGAGCTGGGAGCCATTTGCCCTGGAGTTTAGGGGTCGTGTATAAACGCCCATTGTTGTTGGTTTTGCTTCTGCTAGACTATTGTTAATGTGTTGAATCAATTAAAAAGATTTTTCATTTTTGTGTGAAGTGCCAATTGAAAACACAGCTGTAGGCAGTTTTTCAATTGACACTACACACAAGAAAATGAATTTTTAAAATATTTAATCTAAGTCATTCAGCACATCAGTGATGGTCTAGCAGAGAAAGAAGCTAATAATTTTGCTATCCCTGCCTCTACAAAGAAGAACAGGGGAAGTGTTTGATTTGCTGATATCCTAAAGAAATGTGCTTTTAGATTGCTGATGCTATAAAGTGTTATAGCATCAGAAATTAACAGCTAAGGGCGATGAACTAAATATGGTTGATTGAGGTTCATATGGCATTTGGGTGCAAGAATCACATCAAATGGTATATTTCTCCTGCCCTGCATCAACTCATTCCAAAGGACCTATGTAGTTGTAACCTTACATTTATTAAGAGAGAGAGAGAGAGAGAGAGAGAGAGAGAGAGAGAGAGAGAGAGAGAGAGAGAGAGAGAGAGAGAGAGAGATTAAATATGCCATATTACATTTGGAAAAAAAATAAACTGGCAAAGTAAAACAACATTTGACCCACAAAACCAGAAAAGACATTGCCTGGTGCCTTAGTGATAGCAAGTTAGCAACAGTAGAAACCTATACAGTTCTACTCAGAACAGAGGATGTTGACAAGTCTTCCCATTCAATACCCAAATCCAGGTCCAAGCCTTGGAGCCCCAGTCCCAATTCCAGGTCTGAATCTTGGGGCTGAAATCACAAGCCCAAATCTCAATTACTATTGCCCCACTGCTATCCTCCCCCATGCCTTGCTCTGCCCCTCTACCACCAGCCCCCCTCCCACCACTGAGCCTTTTAAGTCCCACTTATTTTAATGGAGACCTGTAGGTGTGACTTAAGTCAGATTGGACTTCCAACTTCATCCTTGCTCAGAAGTAAGTCCCACTAAGGTCAGAGGGTCTTGCTTCCATATAGGTAGATATAGATTGCAACTAGAGATGGGCACAAATAAAAAAATGGTGTTTTGTTTGTTGTTTGTCATTTAGGGGGTCCGTTTTGGTTCATTTCCATTTTTCGTGAATTTTTGCAAAAAAATCATTTTCGTTTTCATTCGTTTTGTTACCATTTATTTCAATTTTTGTGATTTTTTTTAGCATTTAAAGCAGTTCAATGTATTGCTGTAACGAAAACGAAACAGACGACAAAATTTCTGGTGTTTCTGTTTGTTTTGTTTCATTTTAGAGACAAAATTTGTTTGTCATTTTGTTATGTAACGAAACGAAAAAATGAAAACGGAAACAAAAAATTGTTCATTTTGTGCCCATCTCTAATTGCAACCTAACGTGCCATGAAGATCTCTAGGGACGAATCACAGAAAAAGCCTGCTTCTGAGTATTCACCCTTCTAAGCTCAGCAGGAAAGAGCACCTCAAGAAAGCCTCCAGTGATGCTCTCAGTAACTGATAAGAGTCACGGATGATTCATATGGATGAAGGCCTGGGCAGAGTTATCCCTTTATTTTAGTGAGACTTTGCTCTCATTCTTTCTGCCTAACTTGCTCCTGTGTACTCCATTTGTCTTTGCGGAGAATGTTGATGAAGCATTTCATCGACTACCCACAATCATCTGAATATATGTGACTTTTTATACAACTAAATATATACAGTGAAGTGCAGTATCTAATTGCCAATGCAATCAGGGATATGCTTGCATAAAACAATCTTATCATTATTGGTTGTGATTACTAGATTCTTTTTTTAGGCACCATCATTTATTTATATTTTAAAATGCAAATATTTATATGTATGCAAATTATGTAACCTTTCCTGAAAGAAGAACGAGGGAGGGGAAACCACTCAGGACTATTTTGAGCTTAGAGAAACCCTGCAGGGCAGGGGACAAAATGTTCTTTGAGAGCCATCATCTCCTTGGGAAAAATAACTATTTTAAATAAAGAAGAGCATCTGTAGAGTGTTATTCCCTAGGTACTCAGAACACACCAATCTATCATTTCAGAGTGGAATTTAGTGTTAAAAGAGATGCAAAGCTTCCACTGCACCATTTTTGTCTCTGCCCCTTCATAAGATCATGTGTTATAATACAACTCATGAGAAGATGTCATGGTGAATGAATGCAGATGATTACAGTAACTCACTATATAATGAATGTTATCTCCTAAATGTGGAGTTAAATGTGATAACAACACAGCCAATAATTATCTTATTTTGCCATTCCACCCCTAGTTATCACCTTGTTCTACAGCAGCATATGACACAACCTTCCATGTGCTGCTGTTTTGCCTTAATACTACTTCCTAGATGGGGGGTAGGAATCATTTTAATTTAGAGAAGTGACCATTTAATAAAGTTTGCATCTTGATTCTGACTAGCCCCTTCACAACACAAAAGACACAGAGAACCATGATTTCAGAGATACACTGTAGTTGCAGGTTCTCACTAACATACATCTTTTTGGTCACCCCAACATATAAGTGAATTAAGACAAGCTAATGTGTAGCCTGCATATTGTAATTAAAACTGTAAAGTGCCCAGAGACTACTTGAAGTGGTATGGGGCTTTATATAAGCAGAACACTTTGCTTTTTTGCTTTGCTTTGCTAATTGCAAATATTTCATTTTCTCAGTTAATCTGGCATGAAACTTCGGAAGATCAAATGTTAGTTGCTTTTTCAAAAGCAGATCTAGTCATGAAACATTATAATCAAAAGTGAACAGATGCCACTTGGTGCCATCTGCCATAGGTTGCTAATAAAGATGAGATAATCCATGCTGAGGTGCACTCAACTAGTTTGAGTAAACATGTGAAGAAAGTGCACTAAACTCTTCTAAATAAGCATGAAGAAGGCACACTATTCTCATTTAAATAAACCTGTGATGAAGACACATGTAACCACATGTAACTCTTCCTTCAAAAATCTCTAATTTGTTTATTTGCATTCTTATGGATAGCTACCCCTGACAAATATGAATCAATGATTTTTTTTATCATTTGTTGATTCATTGGACTAAAATGCCCCCATGCACACAGAGACACCAACTTTTCAGGAAAGCTCCCCTGACTTTCCTCTACAAGTCTTCAAAGTTTGGTGAAGATTGGGACTGGGAAGCCAGTTTCAAAAGGGCACTTTCCTAGGTGCCCCCACTTTGTGGATGTAAAACTCAGATGTCTGAAACCCAGTCTTCACTAAACTTTGATGACATGTAGAGAAGAGGTGAGAGACACTTCTCTGTACTTTTGGTGCCTCTAGGTCCCTAAGAGCACTTTCCTGGGGGGCCTCTTTTGGGGGCTAATTGCAGACATCTGGAACCTATACTTCACCAAACTTGCAAGCTTGTAGAAGAGAACCAGCAATTCTAGATGGCTTAGTGGCCATTGTATAGGGTTTGAAATGATAACAAAAACAAATCAGCAAAGTGATTCATCAATTTGTAAGAAAAATATTGTAAAATAGTTAGCCGTGAATTAAAAAAAAATCACATTTTTTTTATTTGTGCTTATATCTACTTGTAACATTTTGCAACCACACAACATCAAACTTTGCCATCAGAATACAGTAATACCTTGTAAGATGAATGCCCCTTAAGACAAAAAATTCGTAAGACGAATTAAATGTCCTGGAACAGGAAAACCTCGTAAGATGAATTTTCCTATGGGATACTTCGCAAGATGACTTCAATGCATTCCTATGGGAATCTGCATTAAACTGTGCTTCATAGGACAATTTTTTCATAGGATGAATTGACCCGTAGAATGAATTAAATTTGTCTTAAGAGGTACCACTGTATTTGGGTTTCCAGGACTTTTTGATTTGTAGGAATTGTTATATAATATGTCCCTCACCCCTTTCAATCTTGCCTATATCTTTTCAACTTACGTACATTTCTTGCATGAGTTACAAGAAATGGATTTTCCCCTCATCAATAACACATAACTGTGACTGACCATCTTGTAAAGCCAAATATTTTGATGTGGCTTGGCCTTGAATTGGTTAAAAAAAGCTTTACAAATATCTGCTGCTGATGGAGATGAAACCTATTGACATTAGCTTGCTGATAGAAATTAGCACCACTGCCTGAAATATGACTTTTTTACCCTTCCTGAAGTGTGACCTTCATGAGCACTCCAGGGTCAAAAATTATTTGTGTGATTGCTTACAGTAAGTAAGCACAATGGGTAAGTAACATTACTGTTGTCCTGTACCAAGATTTGAACCAGCTACTTTCTGACTAGTGACTTGTAACTTTAACACACCCCATTTGCAACAGTTGGGGGGTGATTTGGAATGCAAACAAGTTGCTATGCCTCACTGAATTTAAAACAAAAACTGCCTAGTCAACAATATGGTTCTTTTTTCTGCATTCTAAAAATATATCAAGCACAACGATGAAAGCCAAGTAACACTTGGAATATAACTTCCTGCACATTTGCATCTAGATAGGACACATTAAAAGAGAAACCCTTTCATTTTCTGTGAACATACAGGAAATATTGAAAAGGTGGACACCATGTTTATGCTCCATATGGCTTGAGAATATATATATATATATATGCATGTTAGGGTGGATTCGGGTTTCTTCCCGTGTAGAAATCTGGTTGTTTTGGCGACGTTTCGACGAGGTCTCACTCGTCATCTTCAGGCTGGTGTTCTGGCTTCTTTCTTCTTGAAGCAAAGCGTGGTCTCAGTTGAAGTCCTTCTATAAATACTGCTGGGGGGTGTGGTTTGTTGTTTTTATGTGCTGGAAGAGAGACAAAATCAGCAAAATTCTCCACAAACACAATATCAAGACAGCCTTTTGCACCGACCAAAAAATAGCCAACATTTTAAGAAACCCCAAAGACAAGATTGAGCTAGAAAACCAAGGAGTCTACGAAATACCATGCAAAGTCTGTCCAGCCACATACATCGGACAGACAAACAGGAGAATAAGCGCACGCATCGCAGAACACAAGAACGCAGTCAAAAAAGAAGAAAAATCTTCCTCTCTCTTCCAGCACATAAAAACAACGGGTCATGAAATTGACTTTGAAAGAACCAAACTCATCTCCAAAACTGAACACTTCAACAGTTGAATAATCATGGAAGCCATTGAAATAGAGAAACACCCAAACAACATGAATAAACATGATGACACCTCCCGCTTGCCTGACATCTGGAAACTAGCCCTGGTCAACAGACGAGCCTCTGTCACAAAGACTGACACCAGGTCCAAAAGGACACAAGATGCCACCACCTTCCATCCACACCAAACACAAACCCAGACCCTTCCCACAGATGAAACGAAACCACCATCCAATAACAAAACCACGACTGCACCATCTACTGCGGCACCCCACTCCAGTCACCACATGGAGCACACTCACACACCCCAAAAAACCATTGGGAGACCACAGACACGTAGCCAGACCAAAATGAATTCACAAGACACAGGACCCCACTCCACCAAAGCCCAGGATACTGCCAGAACCCACCAGCCATCTAACCCACCAGCACCTAAACAGCCATCTAAACAGCCACCAGCAGTTAATCCCTTAACGATCGCCTCAGCCACACAGCAGATCACAAAAGAACAAAGGAACAAAGGAACCTGCAATCAGCAATAAAGCAAGCAAACCACACACCCCCAGCAATATTTATAGAAGGACTTCAACTGAGACCACGCTTTGCTTCAAGAAGAAAGAAGCCAGAACACCAGCCTGAAGATGACGAGTGAGACCTCGTCGAAACGTCGCCAAAACAACCAGATTTCTACACGGGAAGAAACCCGAATCCACCCTAACATGCATACCTATACCCGTGAAAATCTACGAAAACATATATATATATTCTCCATTTAGAAGAAATGACTTTGCACGTTTGTAGAACAAATGGTGTTGAGTACTGTCAGCAAGCCATCCTTTCCTCTTTAAAAAAAAACAATCAATCTGACCCTCAGGCATGATCTCTAACAAGCTAAGACATTTTTGTTGTTACACAAGTCAAGAAATACAGAAGTGAAGTTCCTTTCCTGCAGGAAAGGATTTCCTGCAGCTAAACCATTGACAACATATGCCCTCTCTTAAAAACTTTCATAAAAGGTCATTCCCCAGCTTCACTAGTTCATTGCACAGCTATTATTACAGCTTTTGAGAATTATCCTTCCATTTATTCCTAATACAGAAATTGTCTCAAGTTCAACTTGAAGTTGTTCCACCCGGCCATTTCCCAAGTGCCTTTTCCTGGTATTTTCTAACATATTTTCTGCTAAATTTCATTTCATTACATCACCTTTTTAGTTTCATCCTCATGAATTTCATCTAAGTTGCATGTATTCATCATATTTCCGTATCACCTTTTTGCTCATGAGGAATCGTAAAGTCATTTACAGTAGGAAAATGATTGGAAACAGACTAAAAACCAGATTAAAGCCCCATTACTTAAAACCCGATTAAAAACACAGAAGTATAACCTCTTTACATCAAGTGTCACTCTTAGAAGATACTAACCCATTTTATAATAAAATAAAAAAATAAAAACAATTTGTACCATCTAGTCTGGGTTATGGTTCTATTTCACTTGCTAATGTTTTGTTAGTAAACAAAGGAAATTTAAAAAAAAAAAAGATACTAACCCAAGGTTTTGTCATGGATAATCCTTCATTACATATTTATCCAGAGTGGTGTAGTGCAGTGTTTTTCAACCACTGTTCCGCGGAACACTAGTGTGCCATGAGATGTTGCTTGGTGTGCCATTGGAAAAATTGAAAAAAATGAAAAATTGTTAAGAGAGAGGTGGGGGATGAACATAACATCATAAAATATGCTTATATACTGCATGTGGAGCAGGTCGGGAGGCGGAGCCACGCATGGTCCTGCCCTCCCTTTTCTGCCCTGACCCCGGGCACATTCCTTCCAGCAGACCACACGGCAGTGAAGTTGCAAAAAAAGTTGTGCCAAGGGCGCGCGGCATCGGCGCCTCCTTTTGCAAAGTGCCCCGCACAGCCTCGCCACCAAGGTGCTTGCAACCTGCTCCTTGTGGCTCCAGCAACCCGTAGCATCTACTTGCAGGCCGATGGCGATGTGGACCATTGCTTTGGGACCCCTCGCAAGAGGTCCCAAAGAGGAGTTGACTTTCCTGCCCTCCAGCCCCACTCTTTGACCACCTACACCTTCCTCCCCCACGCTAACCCAATTCCCTCCTTTCCTGGCTAAGGCAGCCGATCCCCCAGGGACACAATGCCTAATGAGTCCTCTTTCAACAAGCTGTTGGCTCCCTCGGAGCCTAACGGCCAAGGAGGGGGTAAGATGGGCCCTTTTGGAAAGTCTGCCGGCCTGGCCGCTGCTGCAGGGGCGGGAAGTCACACAGCCAGCTTAGCCCAAAGCCCGGCGGCTGCGGCGGCTGCTGGTGCCTCCGGTGCTGCCGCTGCCACGTCGGGGAAGAAGTCCCCGTGGCTCCCCAAATGTGTGCGGTGTCGGAACCACGGCTATTCCTCGCCCCTGAAAGGGCACAAGCGGTTCTGCATGTGGAGGGATTGCCAGTGCAAAAAATGCAGCTTGATCACCGAGAGGCAGAGGGTGATGGCCACCCAGGTGAGCCACCAAAAAGTGGAAGCAAACGGGTGCAAAGTAGCAGGTGTGAAACAGCCCTGGGGGGGGTGGCGGCGAGAGGTAGGGACCCTTCCAACCTCCCCCCCTCTCGATTCTAGATTGCTTCGTGAAGGTCAGTGCCTGCTGAGCCCTGCCACTCGAGGTTCGAAAAAGTTGGGTGCCAAAGAAATATAGGTAGTCCTCTTATTCCGACTCAAGTGCATCGGCTGTTAGATTCCTTACTCCCTCCTTAAAGGTGGTGGTGGCTTGGAAAAAGTCAAGGAATCCAGTGCTAGACGGCGGTGGCTCTTATGGTTAAAGGCACATATTTTAACTCTTTTGTCTTAACGCATTTTACTAAGTTGCAAGTGAAAAAAATCATTTTGCAAATAATCACACTTCCTTTTTAGTTGCAAAAAATATTGTGAAAAAAGCTCTCAGAACAGTACATTGATGCCATTTTGTTCTTTCTGTAATAAAACTGATTGGGTTAATATGAATAACTCCCACTCATAATCAGAAGGTTGTTCTGTGGCTACAACAATGCCAAGGACTTTGGATGCAATCTGTTACAAAAAAAAAAAATCTAAATTCTAGATGGTGGTGTGCCTCATGATTTTTTTCATGAAACAAGTGTGCCTTTGCCCAAAAAAGGTTGAAAAACACTGGTCTAGAGAAAGAGAGAATGAGAGAGAGAGAGAGAGAGAGAGAGAGAGAGAGAGAGAGAGAGATGCACCATTTAGCTTTGAAAATATCCTGATACTGATACTGATGATAGAGTAGAATTACAACACTCATAGCTTTATCAGACTTGTAGTTTTCCCTTAGCATGGTATTATTGGAGCCTTAATCTTCTTCCAGTAATAAAATATTCCATTCCAAGATAATTGATCAGGTAAGTTTTGCAATTGTGAGCAACACCCATAGAGATGCCACTGATCCCATGATATCTAAATTACTTGACAGATTCTGGGTTTTTGCCTTATGTCCATGACATTCTGACCTGCTATTCTTTAAGTAGTTTTGACTCTTTGCATCATTAACCAGAGCTTTAGTCACATCTTAGATGTATGCATAATACTCTTTAAATGTACTCACACATAGAAGGGTGTGTGTCCGTGTTCTAAGTCCATTCCATCCATGCCTGATTTCATCAACCTCTTAAATGACAAGTCTGAAAGGGGAGAACTGATGAGGGCTCCTCGCATGAGCAAAATCCCTAATTTTTCCAGGGTCCCAGCTCAAGTAGAGAGCCCCTACAAAGAGCAGAAGTTGCCTAAACTGCAGACTCATTACCCTTTATGTGTAGAAGGGTAACAGAGGCAATGAGAAGGCAAGGAAGTCTAGACTGTGTACCTCAAAACATGATTATTCTACACACTTGCTCTCAGCTGAGATAAGGAATCTTACAACGTTCCTTAATATCCTTGTTAAGATGAAACACACTAAAAGGAGGAGGAACAAGGATCTGGGGAGTATCTTTTACCTCCTTACCCACCAGTATCCTGGTGATATAATGAATAAAACTTGAAACAGCAAATACCATCCCACTAAAACCAGGATTTTGCCCATCAGGTCCATATTTTTTCATGCAAAGTTGTTTTATTCTTTTTAAAAAAACAAATTCTTCTCATGTAGTAGAAAGTCAGAGATTGATTGATGATCGGTTCCAGGCCTTCCCTTGGAAAATGAAAACCATGGATAAGAGAGAGCACAAAACCCCCAAAACTGCTGTTTTGTGACAGTAGCTTGCTTTACAGCTGCTGTTTTATGACAGGAGCTTGCTTTACAGCTACTGTTTGTGACAGTAGTTTGCTTTGCAGCTTCTGAATTATTTACTTAATGTTTTCCTCTGCCAACTGTGGATAACTGAATCAGTGGTTAATGAATCAGTGGATATGGGGATCCTACTGTTGAAGCCTGTGAAAGCTCATAAAGAAACAACAAACATTCTATTGTAGTAGTAGTAAGTTTATTTATGCTCGAAGACCAAAAAGAACATGCAGTTGTTGATTCATAGCTGAAAATGCACTTTGCTTCAGCAGCGTTTGCTATAGTACAATTGAGTAATGAAACATAGGTTCAGGTAAAGCCATGCCCAAAACAGATGTTTTAGCAGCTGGGGGTGGGGGGTTCTATCACAGCGGAAGTAACTTTTGAGAGCTCAGCACTGAGTTTTATAGATTATCTCAATGGAAGTTCTTCTCAAAAAAATAAAAATATTTTCTTTGGCACAATTTTGAATCCTGTTGGATGGGCCTTACCTGTGCAACAGGAATTTTGTCATTAGAAGCAGCAAATTGTCACTGGTTTACCTTTCTTTGTAATGTTAAGATGCATGTGACTTGTATGCAAGTTGTGACTATCCTGAAATCACAAAAGTAAACCTATTTTCAGTGGCAATTTTTGCAAAGCTTTGGGTTTCTGGTAACATTTCTAAGTTTATTTATTTATTTCCATTTATTTAATCACTCTGAGACATATGTAGGAGAAAGAACAAAAAAAAAAGGTTTTATTACTTATAATTGTGAACAGATCAACAGCAAACAAATAACATAACTTCCAACAGACAAAAGAGAGGAAAAGGAACACTCAGCAGATAAGTGGGTCTCTCTTTGATTTCCAAGGCAGGAGGAAATGCTGGGTTAGTGCTGGACAGATTGACAGTCAGCATGGCCCAAAAAAGTTCCTTTCCAATCACTCAAAACACAGGCAGCATGCACGTTTGTAAAAACTCCAAGAGTAATCGGCCATTGCCAATTACATCATTCCTTTTGTGCAGGCAGAGATGCACAACAGGATTTCAGCCAATGTATTCCAAAATATTTAAAGACTGAAAGTTGGACACAATAAAATAATAATTTATTTCCAGGACTTACATGGTTTGCCTCATATTGTACAGTATGAGGTAGAATACACGCTGATGAAAACCTCCTAGATGTGTAAAAATGTAGAATAGGATACCATTAGAGATCACTTGGTGGACAGCAAACAAATAACGACTAAATAATAATTGGGTCCAACAGACAAAGAAAAAAAGAGAGGCCAAAAAAGGCGGAAATATGCCTGCCTGAGTGAGGGCTCAGGGCATACCAGAGGGGTGGTTGAGCCCCCTCTTCTGTCCTGGGCTGCTCTGGTGGTGGGGGATTTCGCAAAGCAAGGCAGCGGCACAGAGGCGAAAAATGCCTGCAGTGGGTTAGTGTCCTGGGCAGCCGGAGTCGCTAATGCCATGCGGTGCGGGCGGGGGATTGACATTTTTTTTTTTAAATCATGCCAGAAACATAATTTTTGAACTGCCAGAATTTTTACAGTACCAGTGGGTTTTTCTTGCAACAAAATGTCTCCTCTTTCCTCTCAATCCATTGATTTTATTTTATTTTATTTTATTTTATTTTATTTTATTTTATTTTATTTTATTTTATTTTAACACAATGATGGGCTGGCCATGGGAGTGACCATGCAAATTTTTGGAGCCATTCCACCAATCGCATGGCCACTTGGCCAGGTTGACCACAGAGACTTCTGGGATGTGCCAACCGGGCATAAAAAGCCCACACCCGAACCCTAACCCATACGCCAGTACATCGTAACCTGTTTTTTTCCTCCACTCTTAGGGAGGTGCCATATGGTTTTAACTTTGTATAGTGACCTATTTGTCTTGTTTTTATCAGTTTATTGTAATTTTTGTTGGCTATTGTACAAGATTTCAGTAAATAAGCGGGGTATAAATTCAACAAATAAATAAATAAATAAAATAAAAGAGGCCTCCAGAGGTGCACCCCAATACTCACCCTAACCTCACCCGTTAGCCTAACCCTAGCCCTTGCACTAACCCTAAAAGCCAGATCTGTACTTGCATTGCACTTAGTACAATTCCCTTCTTAGTGAGACACAGTGGGTGCAGAGAGTCTGCCAGTCCGCCACTTGTGGCTCTGGGTGACTCCTGCATCGGCCGGCAGCATGTGTGACATCATGCAAAATGCCCCGAGGCCTGACTGATGTGCAGGGAAGGCACCCCAAAAAATGCCAGCAACTGGGTATGCAATAGCCATTTTACATGCATGCCCTTTTGCAAGGTGAGGAGAGGAGACCCCCATGTATGAGGGGTCTCCAGGAGCCTGCTTTCCCTAGCGGGTGAGGATAGGAGGCACCCACCCCCAAAAAGAGGTGCCTCCAGGAGCCCGCTACCCCCAAACCAGTTTCAGAGGCCGCCTCCGACACACAACAACTCGAAAACGTCATTTTCCCTAGTCGTGCCCATCTCTAGATACCATTTTAGGCAATCTTATTGGATTCAGAACCTTTTCATTATGAATGAGATTTAAGCAAAAGATCCACCACTCATTGCATGTCATTGGTAAGTGTGAATAGGTTAGGAAAAGAAAATGCTAGATCAACTCGAAACATGATTGTTCCTAGAACAAAAACTGAGAATCATCCTAGCCCCTAATTCTTTCTAATAATAATGTGTTTTATCTCAATTTACTTGGCAAATATGCTAGATGGCATGTCCAAACTTCAGCCCTCCAGATGTTTTGGACCACAACTCTCAGAGTCCTTTGTCATTGGCAATCTAAGCTTAGAATTCTGGCAAATGTGGTCCAAAACATCAGGAGGGCCAAAGTTTGGACAAGCCAGAAGAAAATAAGAAAGTCCCTGGCTTAAAACTCAGCCAAACTCAGTGTTGTGAAATTCCCTTAAGCTGATACCGTATGCGATATGTGGTATATGGCATGAAATGACCTAATTTCAGTGCAGAAACCATGCTGCACAATCTGAGAATCATATGAAGTAACAGGTGTGTCTGCATCCCCAGGGACAAGGGAGGGTCAACATTTTTGAACACTTTTTCCAGAGATAAATGAAAAAGAAAACATATACCTGTGAGAATTGCAAATCTCCTGTAAGACTAGGTACACCCTCACCATCTGTTTTGCTTTGGCTTGTTTTTAAATGGAATTTTAAAAACTGATTTCATCTTGTTGCAGTGGTGCAGCCCTTGGCCAATGGCCCCTGCATCCGTAGTGCTCACCCACTCTGCTTTAGATTCAGAACCTAATGATGTTTTTGGTTCACCATCATCACAAAATGTGGCATTTTGCACTACCTCTAATCTGAAGCTGAAAATGAACTTTTCTATTCTTTCCTCCCCATGTTTTACAGCTGCAAAATATCAAGTTATACCTTTTTTTCCTGCCCTTTTATGGCACTCAGAATAACCTGCTTTAGACCCCTGCCTCACTTTGCCTAGAGGTGGGGCTGGCTCAGACCAGACTCTCCCACTACATTGCAATTGCACCAATCAATCACCCTGTGTGCAGCATTTGATAATTCACCTACCAATCACACTGTCATTCCAACTATGCATGTATCTATCCTGTTCAGGCATTCCTTGGCATTTATATCATACACACCTAACACCAATTTGTATTTACAAGTATACATCCAGGTTTCATAAGAAGATGCAAACTCCCAAACAATGACTCTGTAGCTGGGCAGTCCAGTCCACTGGGCTATGCTATCTGAGTACCACTCCAACATACAAACTAGTAAAATGTTGGCACTTCCTGGGACTTCTGTTTTCAGTCCTAAGATGTGGAGATGACACAATAGTGCGCTCAGATCTTGTTAAACTGTATACCATAAAGCCTGTTATTTTCAGAACAGTTTACTTTTCTCTGTTTTCCAATCCTGGGTAATGAAAACATTAAAAGTTGCCATTCACACTTGCAGGGCCACTTAATATTAAGGTTCTTTTCTTTAGACATATAACAAATGTTCCTAAGAGTGAGAATTATATTATCAATCGCTTTATGAATACTTGTGCGTAAATTCAAAGAACAAGTGTTCCCTTTTCTTTTCTTTTCACATAATGCATAATGTTCTAAAATAACCAGCATATTTATATTGCCAAGTACTGTAAGAGAATTTGAAGAGGACTGTTAAATGAAGGCTGTAAAAACACAATATATGGCAGTCTTTATTTCTGCCTTTATTGATAGCCATTTAGATGGGTCTGTGTAACAGCAAGCAATTTAACAAAAGTTTTTATAGTTTCTTTCTTTGCATTAATTTTTTTATGCATAGCAAATATGTAGTGTCTAGCTTTTCCTCAGTTAAAAAAAAAAAAAGCCAACACAGCATTGACAACCATTTCTTGCTTTGTTTCTACTGGTAAAGGCAGGTATGACATCCATAGAGTGGCATTGCATCTGGTTTACATCCCACCCCTCTGCACTCACTGCAAACTTTTGGAGTGGCTTCAGAGAGCATTAACTGACCAGCAGTCATAACATCAGTCAGATGCCACTTCACTCATCCCCAACAGGTATCTAATTTCCTTCAAATGAAATGTCAGCCTTTCCATGCATAAACATGTGAACAGCACTTTAGAATACGAGGAGGTGAGCAGTCTACCGCTCACTTGATGGGAAAGGCATGACATATGCTGAACCCAATGTTCAATTTTTCTGGGAAATTACAAAGCCAAGAGGGTGCCATGTTCTTGGTGCAGGGGAGCAGTCCACCAGTGTGCCCCAGGGAACTGTCATGGAACTGGCGCTTTGCAAACTGTTCATAAATAACCTTGAGACTGGGATAAACAGCAAGATGGCCAAGTTTGAAGATGACACCAAACTTTTTCAGGTGGTGAAGACCAGAAGGGATTGCGAAGCGCTGCAGAAGGATCTCTCCAAACTTAATGAATAGCTCGCAAAATATGTTTCAGTATAAGAAAATGTAAAGCAATGCACATTGGGCCAAATAATAACAAAAACAATGGAAATTTCAGTTTAGATTGTAAGGAGAGAAATCTGTAACTTCACCGGAAAGGTACCCCTTACTGTACAATGTTAATGTACATCTCCCTAAGCACATCTGACCTTGCCTGATTTCAGAAGCTAAGCAGTGTTGGCCCTGTTTAGTACTTGGATGGGAGACCATCAGGGAATACCAGGTGCTGTAGGTGCCTGGAGTAGGAACTGGCAAGCCACTCCAGTATTCCTGCCAAGAAAACCGCATGGACATGGGGTCACGAAGAGTCAGTCACGACTGTAACGATGCAACACACAAATATAGCTAAAGCAGGCTCTTTATTAATTTTTGTTCAGGCACTCTGTTTCAGACCACATTGGAGACTTGCCTACTATAACTGGGGGGATGGGGTGGTAAGGGAAAGAGTTAATATGTTTCAGGACATATGCCATGGAATGCACTGGCTATGTCGAAATGTGACAGAAAGGACAGAAAGATTACTGTCCGTATGAGATTCTTGCCTGACTTTCCTGAATAGAATTGGGTATAAACTGCTGGTTCAGAGGCTGGATGTGGTTCATTTACTTTCCTGACTGGAGCTCTGCTGGTTGGCTCACTCAGAAGAGGTGCCCCAGCTTCCCTACCCTGCCTCCTCCAGGTGCTGCCTCTGAATGGGTGCCTGATGGATGGGACTGGGTGCCAGACCAGGTAACACCTGTTGTGCTGGTAAGCAAACTGGGTCAAACCTCTGAACCAGTGCTTTGCGCCCATCTCTAGTCTTGAGATAGTTCTGCCCACCTAAGAAATTGTTTATAATGAATTACTCCGTGTTATTCCAATGGATAGGAATCTCCCACAGTTGGGCTTTATTTGCCAGTAGCTGTGTTTATTTTTACCCACTAGCAAAACTGGACTGTTTGTGCTTCTATTCACATTGAAGGTAGACATGTTTGCAGCCCTTGGTGTCCACATTCAGTGGTGAACATCAGGTTGACCATCCGGATCAAGTGTTCTGCTTATATCCTGCCCTATACCAGTTCAAGTAGTCTCTGGGCTGTTTTACAGTTTTTAATTACAGCATGCAGGCTACACATTGCCACCACCACCCCAGCAGCTGGGTACTCATTTTACTGGCCTCAGAAGAATGGAAGGCTGAGGCAACCCTGAGCCTGCTACCTGGGATTGAAACCCAGGTTGTGAGCACAGTTTTACCTGCAGTACAGACATTTAACCCCTGTGCCACTGGTCTCTATATCCATCACAGAACCAAGTCCTCAAGGCAGGACTTGGTTCTATGATGGATATAATTGAGCAGTGGCCATGTTGCCATCAGGATTCTGAAAGGTATAGTCCAAAAGAATACATTTTTCTAAGCTTTAGGGCCATTGTTCTCTCTCACCTGTTGCCCCCTCACCCCATTGAATGACATGAACACACAGCCATTTCATCATATGCTCCAGCAGAAATAAGCCCCCCCCCCAATTCATGTGCTTTTTCTCCCCACAGCTACCAACCTTTGAGCATCAGGCATAGGGAGAACAAATCATATGGGAAGAGAATAATATCCACCATATTGTACTTCTCACCACCCACAATACAGCCAGAGGCCAGTGGGTGTCATGAAAGGAGGCTTTTTTGTAGCAAAGAATAAGACACACAGGCCTGTTCTCAAGTGGAACAATAGAATCAAAAGGATTTACATTACAACTAGTACTGGCTCACTATTCAGTAATTGATTTAAAAGGTCTCCTCTAGTTTGAACTGCTGGTTGGATATGAGGCACAGTATTGCAGATTGCTGCATTTAAATGCAAGTGGAGGTCTTTCAGTCAGCCTCCATTAATGTGACTTTAAGGAAAGGAGTGTTACATCTGTATTAGAGATGGGCACGAAACGAGCGATTTTTCATTTTTGTTTTCATTTTTTCATTTCGTTACGCAACGAAAATGAAACATTTTTTTTTAAAACAAAACAAAAATGAAAACGAAATGACCAAATTTGCTGTTTTTCATTTTCGTTGCAGCAGATGCATTGAACTAAAAAGAATGCAAACGAAACAGCAATTTTTCGTTTTGGTTTTCATTTTTTCGTTTCATTACCTAATGAAACGAAAACAAATTTTTTTGCAAAAATCGTCATGAAAACGAAAACGAACCAAAACGGATCCCTAAACGACCAAACGACAAACAAAACACCATTTTTTTGAGTCGTGCCCATCTCTAATCTGTATCTATATTCCCAACCATCTATTTTTATTTTTATTTTACTGAGACCATTGTGGTAATGTGGAAGGGAAAAAGATTACTGTCTTCTGTCTTTTCCTTGTTTCCTCTCTTTTATGTTTAGTGTCCAGCCTTGGCATGTTCCAGCTCATTGATATCTTAAACTGGGTCACCTAGGAGTGGACACAGTACTGCAGCTGAGATCTGCCTAAGGCAGCAAGTACACAAGCAAATGGCATGAGATTTTCGGTGGAAGCAGAATACCTGAATTTGAATTTTTTTAAACTAATCACATGACACAAAGGCCAATTCAAATTAGCTCAACCTTTTCTGCTTTGGCAGCTCAGTGCCCCCCTTCCCCCATGATGGGAGCTTTCACTTTTTTAAGCTGGAGTGACTCAAGCAGCGCTTTCCCTTTGTGATCAGCTGTTTAGTCACTGTGGGTAGATGTACTAAACTAGGTGTGATGTGTTGAATAGCAGAAACACCAATTACCATAATCTTTCCCTCTGGTCTTACTGATTTAAAAACAAATAAATAAACCATGCTTAGCATTAGATCACCATATCATTGCATTCTGCTGGATCATGTTTTCATGAGGGAAAAACAAAATGAAATAAAAATAGTTATGAAATAGCAACCATTCCAACAAATTACTACTGCAGGACTGAGTTAGAAACATTTGTTTCCTTATAAACAAACAGGTGTGTGTGTGTGTTGTGTCGTTACAGTCGTGACTGACTCTTCGTGATTCCATGTCCATGGAGTTTTCTTGGCAGGAGTACTGGAGTGGCTTGCCAGTTCCTACTCCAGGCTCCTACAGCACCTGGTATTCCCTGGTGGTCGCCCATCCAAGTACTAACCAGGGACGACCCTGCTTAGCTTCCGAAATCAAGCGAGATCGGATCTGCTTAGGGCATCTAGGCAGCTAGACAAACAGGTAGCTGGATTCAGTTTGGATTTTTTTATATTTACCTAGAAAGGAGTCAATTTTTTTCATATTAGGGGGGCAAGCTTTTGAGATTTAAAGATGGACAAAGACTGAAACAAACATGTAAATACATCCAGGGCCTAAGATTTGACTTAGTCAGATCTGACCTCAGCTTAGTCCAACTATTCTAACTATACTGAATCCAAATTGCCATCTTTTTTCCCCTTTAGGAGGCTGCTCATAAGCAATCTTTTCAAACTACAACAAGAATATTAAACATGGATGTTTTCAAAAAAGAGATTATTATATTTAAGTAAAAGGTAAAGATACATATGTGTCAGAGAACAAGTTCCTCTCTTTTCATTTTCTGTCCTTGTTTCATAAATAAGGTCCAAATTAAACTTCGCAGTTCTTTTCTAACTAATTGCCAGAAAAAGTTTTAAACTCTTTCTTTTATTTATGGTTTATACCAGGCAGTTCTCAATACATTTCAGTGACTGCAAATTCTTTATCATATATTTTACTTGTAGCTCAATCCTAAGGTAAAGTAGTCTGGAAATGTGTAACATATTTACTAATTCAAAGTAATAAGCACAAAGTACAGCCCTTCTTTGGGATAATTTTATTGTGCGTTGATACAATATTTTACTTTTAAGGTAGCTATGCCAGTCTCTATGTTCTTCCTTCACATTCAGTTACACTTTAAGTATTGGAAGAGAGTGGTACAACACGAAACCCACAAAATCTTGACTGTTCTTTTGGATCAGTTTTCTGTCAGCTTCTTCCTGTTTTCTTTGTCAAGTGACATCCAAGCCTATACATACAAGCCATAGCACAGCAAATATCAGCCATAGGTTTCAGTGAAAGAACCTCAAAATGCTCTAATTGCAATGAGCGTTTGCTGGACTGAACCCCACTATTTCATGCTACTATTAAGGGAGTGTGGTTATGGTTGCAATGTTAAGAAATCAAAAACAAACCTTCAGAGGTTGTGAGTATTTGACTTCAAAGGGCCATTGGATACAGGAAAGTCTTTATTTCAAGAAATTGATGCCACCATGATGATTTTATCATTGGTAGCAATTTCTGGAATAGAGATGGGCACAGAACGAACTCTTTCCGTTGTTATTCGTTCCATTACATAACGAAATTACTAACAAAAATTATGATGAAAATGCAACGAAACAAATAGAACCATGAAAATTGGGTTTGTTATGTTTCGTTTTCATTAATGGTGACACGCAATGAAATGAGCTCTTTTAAACGTTAAAATAACGCCCTGCACATCCATAAAACCACAGTGATAATTATTTATACTGTCTGATAATACCTACCGTGGGGGTGGGGTCCTTAAAACGTGCATTTATGTCTTTTCTCAGATCGCTATATTTTTTTCCTTTAAGGGGAGTTAGGGGACATCGACTCAAAATGGCTCCCAGATGCCTAATATTGATTTCTTGGGTATTAAAACACCCTAGACATCCATATAAATGCAGCGATAATACAATAATTATTTGAAATTATTACCTACCAGGGGGTTGGGGTCCTTAAAATGTTTGTTTTTGTCTTCTCCCATCGCAATATATTTTTCTTTTCCCTTTAAGGATGACAAAATGGATGTTGCCACCAGCCACAAAATGGAGGCAAGCCACGTGATGGGATCATGTTCAACCAATAGCACACCCAGGTTGCAGACTGGGCAGGTCTGGCAGCCACAGAGGGCATAAAAAACTCTGGCAGCCCCAGTCCTCCTTGCAGTCTCCGGTGGGAGTTAAGGTGGGATTGCTGTCTCTGCAACTCTAGCTTCAGTCCTGCAGCCTCCCTGTGTGCATGCGTGTGTACCTCTCTGTGAGTACCCTCCCCTGCCCCTCAGTGCAGTCACTCTGCGGCTGCCTTGCACCCTGGGCAATGCCCACCACTGCCTTTGCAGCCTCCCTGCGTACACCTAGTCTATACTGTGTCTCTGCCAGCATCAATTTTTTTAGTGTTTTCCCTCTAGTCTGGGGTGTTGGGGACGCCCATGCACGGAAATGCCTTAAAAATTGCACAAAAAGCGGGTAGAAATGAAAAATGAAAAAATGAAAAATGAAAATGAAATTTTTCCAAAAATTTGTGGAAAAGGGAAACGAAACGAAACGGACTTCTCAAAGACAAACGAAAAACCAAAACACCACTTTTCTTATTTGTGCCCATCTCTATTCTGGGAGTTCAAGACTTCCTTCATGCTGCAGGTTCCAGGGGCTTGCCCACAGTGAAAGAGATTCCACGGGAGCCTCAGGATCTTCGTGGGGAGAACTAGAAATTGTTCCTTCCCCAAAAAGAAAAAAAAAGAAAAAGAAAAAGAAAAAAAAAGTCATGGTTGATGACATAATCACTTACACAGTATACTTTATGGTACAGAATTTCAGTCACATCTTTGAGTTTAGGTTGCACAATCCAGTTCCCAATTAATGACTATTTTTAAATCAAGGAAAGAGAACACAGCTTGGATCTACTCCCTAGAGGATACAGTTTAGTTGCCAGTGTTCAACTGAGATTCAACTGCCAGTCCCTTTTGCTTCTGTAAGAGGAATGGATGTAGACGCCATTTTGCCTTTCACCTCAGGCAGCAGAATATCTGTTGTCCCTATTACTCTACAGTCACTGTAGCACTTTGAATTGCATGGCAGCCAGATATGGCCAATATCCTGCAGCTGTTTCAGTGAGTGTTATTGATTTATATTTTTCAGCCATATAACAGGCCTTGCCCACCCAGGCTGGGAATAAAGAAATGAGACCTATTTGTGGGATTAAAATTGGGCCACAAATTATTAATGTAAATTCATTCAAATTAACTGCTGACCATATCACAAGCAAGGAGGCCTGGAAAAGTGCAAGTGGTCTATTAATATTCCTGATTATTATTAGCAGGGCATTGCCCACTTGTTCAGCACCCTCTCAAATTCTTTGTGGTCAGGGCCACCCTCATCTGTCACTCCTGGCTATCTATTATTCATAATCCTGCTATGCTACTTCTAATTTACTAATCTCTTCCTAATTAGAATTGAGGACTGCTGGTCCTATTCCACACTAAATTTAGCCTAAGTTCAATTTACCACATGAACTGCCCACCAATTGTGACCGGAATTATTGTAACTCCCTAAGCCTAAAGAGAATGGGATGGGTGAAAATGTACAGCCCACTCATGGCCAATCTGAGTGACAGTCAAAAATTCCCACATCCAGCCCTTAACATGACCAGCTACTCTCATTCTCTTAATAAGGTGGGAGGGTGGGAGGACAGTCAAGGTTGGAAATGGCTCTACACCACGTGGTGCTCCCTTAAATAACTTCTGGCCTCATCCAGCTGCCACGTGGTTATATTCAAACATGCCTGCCTCTGAACAGGCGGGCAAAGTGGCCCCTCCTATCACTATGGTCATTAGGAGCAGCCATAGCGAGATCTTTCCTCCAGTAGAATTTATGTCTGTAAAAAGTAATTTTTCCCCTGATGAGTAAACTCAGTCATGCCTAGTGCTTTAAAGAAAAGCAAGCTAATATTATATTTCACTGAATTGTTTCACATAAATTACTTTTCTAGTCAAAGGACAGCACACTTCTGAATAGCACAGTGGCTCCCAAGCAGTTTCTTCTCACTTGTTCTCATAGTTTATTTACCAACAGCCATTCAACGTTACAGTAGTAAGCTCAAGCAAGTGTCCTGTAGATGATGAAGAAAAACAAGTTTAGCAGGAAAGCAAATAGAAAATATTGATCTCTCTTTAGATACTGTAACAGAACATCTCCTCTAAAATATATCTTCCCTTACTCTCTCCTGATCAGTGAGTGCCCTTCGCCATTTAATAGCTAGAGACACAGAGGGATGAGTGTAACCTTGAGCAATCAGAAACTTTCATTTAAGCACCAAAAAGAGAAGAAAGAAAAAGAAATGTCTGATCCGTTTCATCCAAATAAAGTTTCAAGAGTTGTGTGTATGAACAGACAGGCAGGCAGATAATTCTTTAACTTTTCATATATCCCCCATATAAGTGCAGCAAATAATCATTCTAATATGAAATGAAGAGAAAGTCAGTAGGATATACCAGCAGAATATATACTGTAAACAGCATCCCTTAATGGAACCAGGGATGGCCAGACTTGAATAACCTCTTCACCAACTTTTAAATCTGTGAATGCAAGAGTACAACACCTGTCTGTGAAAACATAAACAGGTGTTACACTCTGAACCTATTTGAGTTTCAGAACAAATTTTTGTATTTGTATTTTTCTTCTTTGTTGGTAACTGTGCAGATGTAAGAGGCACAGAAACAGATTTTTAAACAGATATTTTCAATTCTACTGAACATTGCTGTTTTCCTGCACACTCCAATATTGTTGCCCATTGCAAAATTATAATACAAGATTCATACTCCAATAGCTGCTGTAAGAACAACTTATTGTACAGCTATAGCATTGTGCTAAATGTTGTACTCAATAGGATAGGGTGATTTGTAGATAAGAAGAAACTGTATTGCTTCATACTAGGTTTCCTCTTATTGATCATGGACCAGGACAGCTATACTTTTTCCCATTTTCTACATTACCTCTAAGTAATAAAGATAATTCCCAAATGGTGTCAGTGAAAATAATGTTAGGATAGGTAGAAGAAATTCTAAAGAATGTGCAAGAAAAACATAATATATGCACAAGTATGAGCATACAACATCTTATGGAAACTGTATGTGTGGTACTCTTGAACTAAAATGTCTGATCTCCTGTCTAGAAAAAGAATATTCAATAGACTTACCTTTGCAAACCTATTTACCATTTGAAGTCTGTCAGGTAGTTGAGGGGTTAACCTCAATGCCCAGAAACAGCAAGACAGTAGCAGAGATAAAAACGAGGCAAACTCAATTGCTGGTTTTCTATTGCAGTCTATTTACAATACTGTATTTACAGTTCACAGGTTCCAGTAGTCTTCAGACTTACATCAGTAGCATAAGGACTTCAGTTACTCATCATCTTCATCAGAGTCAATACATCAGCTTACAGCAGAGACTCCACATCACTGGCTAAAAAGCCCCACATGATTTCATACCACATGAGGTAATGCTTGTTCTCTCCACTCTTCTGAGCTTTGCTCTTGCGACCTTGGTCATTAAACCTTCCTGCCAAGGCCACCTTCCAAGTCAGCTCCAGTCCAATTAATCACTTAATTGCAAGTTGAAAAACTCTTTTTCAGAACATTAAAGCAGAAGGATCTGACAAAGGCAAAGAAAGAAGCTTAAATCAAAATTACTACCAAAGGTCAAATTATCTAACATCCAAATGTTTGTACTAGAGATGGGCACAAAACGAACAATTTTTCATTTCCATTTTCATTGTTTCTTTTTGTTACACAACAAAATGACAAACAAATTTTGTCTCTAAAATGAAACGAAACGAACAGAAACACCAGAAATTTTGTCATCTGTTTCGTTTTCGTTACGGCAATACATTGAACTGCTTTAAATGGTAAAAAAAATCACAAAAATTGAAATTAATGGTAACGAAACAGTAACGAAATGAACAAAAATGAAAATGATTTTTTTGCAAAAATTCACAAAAAATGGAAACGAACCGAAACAGACCCCCCAAACGACAAACGAGACACCATTTTTTAAATTCATGCCCATCTCTAGTTTGTACATTCAAGACCCTCTTGTTTCCCCCCCCCCATGCTAGGCTATCACTGAGAGTATTTTCACAACAGTATTTCAGTGTTTCCAAGACATGTTGAAAGCAAAATTCAAAGCAGAACAGTACAAATACAAGACTACAGAGAGACGTTTGTTCTCCTATACTTTGACTAATTGATGGAAGGATGATTTACAGGAGCAGTCAAAAATGTATCCATGTTTGCAGAATTTACACTTTACATTTATCGATATGGTTATTGTTTAAAATCATATGCAGGGGGAAAAAGCAAACCATGGCTGAAAACACACACCTTTGTAAGAACACTGGAGAGGTAAAAAAATGCTCATTATTTTTGCAGAGTTCTCAGATCTGCCACTGAGTTCACACCCAGAAAAAACCTGTTTGCCCTTTCGAGAAATGCAAAGCACTTTCATAACATCAAGCATTTGATGGCAGCCTGTCTTTTCAGAACTCAAGTGGAGAAGGGTTAATATGAGAAGCAGCTCTTAATAACTTCCCAAACAATCTCAATACAATGAGGTATTATTTATTAGTTGACACTGGAGACGCTAATTTAACAGTGCAGCATGGACCAAGTTAAACCTGATATACTGTAAGTCACAGGAGGCCTTATCTAATCAACCTAGATTATAAATTATAATTTCTCAGTTTTCATTTCTCATAATGACATCAGGCAGGCATGCTTTTGCCTGAAAATTGTCAAGCCTCTGGTGAGTACATTTAACAAAGGTGATTATTACAATCAAAGTTGTCAACTTCCATTTATTCTTTGCCATGTGCAGCCTTTTCTCCCATCAGCCAGAAAGTATCTACTCAGAGAACAAAGGATTAAATTATTTTCAGAACCAATGTGTTTTCTGTGATGAGCACAGGTCATTAAAGTACACCTGTTGAAGAATACAAAGCCAACTGTGAACATAGAACCATTCAGAAAGGCTGATGGTGCAAACTTAGATGCTAAATTAGCCTTATTTACTATGCATCATCTGCTTAATGACTGGCTATTAATTTTCAGCTAATGTGCTGCATAAAGGTAATGCTCTTCACAGCATAACCCCCCTGACTAGAGTTGGACATTTTGTAGTAAGGTTCTCAGTTTGTTCTGTCTCCCTCTACTTGGCAAAGTATTTTGATTTAAATGAATTTGACTTTCATTCTCCTTTTTTCCTTTTGTATTTCTTGGCTTCTAAACATTTTCTCACATAATTTTACCCATCAACACTAGTCAATTGCTCTCAAATATTTATATTTCTCTTAGTAAAGGCAAACAAATCAACACTAACCGTTCCAATTATGTATGCATTGAAATATTCTGGTCAGGATCCAATTTTTTAATATTTAATTTTTAAAGTGAAATAGAAACAGTTCTGGGATATAACAATGAAGCTGCTTAAATGAAGCAGAAACAAAACCATTCCTCAACTTTAGTCGTACACAGGGGATTTTAAACTCCAGAGAGGAGTAAATTCTCACAAAAGCTTTTTATCTTCAGAGAGTCATGTGGATAAAAGAAACATCAGAATCGCATGCCATGAACACAAGCTGTCCAATAATCATTCAGCAAGTGCTCAGAGTCTAATTCAGCTTGTCCATCCAAAGCTCCATTTTACATACAGTGATTGAAGGTGAGGTGATTTGCTGGGAAACAAAACTGCCAGCAGCCACTGCGTAACAATAGAGGGGCAGAGGAGAACTTCAAGCCCCAAGAGGTAATGATGGAGAAGGAATTGCATCCACCACTGGTCAAATGTCCATGTATCAAATTAATAATTGCTTCAATTGATATCAATGGTCCATGGTAACTAGACATGGGCACGACTTGGCAAAATTGTCATTTCCGTTTTCGGTTATCGTTTCCGTTATGTAACGGAAACGGTGACAATAATTAAGCCGTCAGAACGCGAACTCGAACCGAAAAAAGAAAAATTTGGTCGGGTTTTTCATTTCCATTTGTGGCATCGTGGCGATCGCGCAATGCGAAGCACAGAAAAAGTTTTTAAAAGTTTTTTTTAAAAAAACCCGACTCCCGGCCAAAAAAGCAGGTGAAAATATGCCTGCCTGAGGCTTTGCCACCTACCAGAGGGGTGGTTTCTGGGGGGTCCCCGGCCTTCCCCCCCTCTTCTCCTGTCCTGGGCTGCTTGCACCAGGCTAGAGGGGGGTCATCCTCGTCATCTCGCCATGCCATGCGGTGGGGGGGGATCCAAAATGGCGACCGCAATTTTTCTTTTGAAATCGTGGTCAAAAAACACACCAAATCACCACAGAAACATGTGAAATTTATTTATTTTAAATGCCTGAATTTTAATAGTAGCAGCAGTGGATTTTTTATAGCAATAAAACGTCGTATTGATTTTATTTTATTTTATTTTATTTTATTTTATTTTATTTTATTTTATTTTTTATTTTTTTAGACCTGCCCATTTGGGCTGGGCATGGGATGGGACCATGCAATTTTTTTGAACCATTCCACCAATGGCATTGCCAGGTTTTTGACTGACACTTCTGGATGTCTCGGAGGGCATGAAAAGCCGAGGCACCTTCCAGAAATCGCAGTCGGGTGTATGGATGTGGTTGAGGGAGGAGGGCTGGCTGCTGGTGCTGGTGTGATCTGATCGAGATTGAGGAGGGAGGCTGGAGGCTTTAGGATTTAAGTTAGGCAGGCAGGGAAGGAATTGAATTTAGAAAATAATTTCTTTGATTCCCTGCAGCTTTGTCTGCTGAAGGGAATACAGTTTATTCTTTATTTCTTCTCTGGCAGTTTGTGAGGATTTTTTTCTGATATTGGATAAAGGGGGAGGTTCGACTGGGAGTGGGAGGTGTGGGTTTATTTTAAAAATATATTATATACTACCATTTATTTTCTATTTTCCCAACTTCAATTTGCTTGCACACACACACATTTGGGGTGCAAGCCAAGAACAGAACCTCTATCCTAAATGATATCCTAACTGCCCACTCACCCGTCTGCCCGCGCCGCCACCCGCCTGCGGTCCACGCCGCCACCTGCCCACTTGCCCGCCTGTGGCCGCCGGCCCCCCATGGCCCCCCACCACTGCCGCCCGCCTGCCCACACCTCCCACCACCACCCCCGCTCCGCCCGCCACCTAGGGCACAAAAACACCTAGCGCTGGCCCTGATTGCGGGACGCCCCTATGGGAAGTCAAATCGCGCTAAATCGTGGTGGAAACGACAAACGACAAATGAAATGACAAATTTTTGAAAAATTTCACAACAAACGGAAACAACCCAAAACGGACCCGTTCCGACAAATGAAAACTTGAAACGTCATTTTTTCTTGTTGTGCCCATGTCTAATGGTAACAGTGAGGAGGGAAATTCTACCCAGAGACTGCCCATATGCAATTTCCTCCAGCTGTTTTGGCACCCTCTTCCTCCACCACTGGTTTTGTCAGCAAAAAGTAAGGGCACAAACATGAAGTATCTGTGTGTCTGACATAGATCATGATATACACCTCTAAATATGCATATATATTTTTAATCAGTCCTCAATATTTCTTTCTGTGTAGACCAAAACCCTGCTTACATAACTTTACACAATGAAACTGATAATGTCATCAGCCTACACCACTGAAAATTACTTTTAATTAATTGAATCCTTCTGCCAGGATCAGGACTGCCGGCAGCAATTTGGCAACAATTTTTGGTGATTAAAGGCTTTGCTGCCACCCCTCCCCCCAATTACACACACATACTGAGATTCCCAAAAGTTTCCATTGGACAAAAGCAAGCACTGGAGAGTGTTGAAATATAATTTATATAAATGTTAACAATGCAAGATAGTGATGTCATCAACTTTCATTGCATAAACTTACAAAAATAGGATTTTGGCCAAGTTTAGCATGATATCAAAAAGAAGGATTTTTGCTCCAAAAAGTGAGAAGTTTCAACTTGTGTTATGGTAAGGTCCCATATAGTCTTTATGCTTTTCAACCCATAACCACTTGCTCTTAATTTAGATTGTGTGATCTTGAACTGCATTTGCAGTGGCTGTATCCAGATATCAGATCACATTCTAGTAAGCACAAGTTAGACAAACATTTGCCAGATTAGTCCTTCCCTTCTTGGCACACCTGCACAAATAAGCCAGAAAGTTTTAAGCTAACTGTAGCTTCCTGCTTCATCCAAAAGCTGACACAGCAAGGTCTTAAAACACAGCTTAAAGACAGAGGCTGGCTGTACAAGGGACAGTTTGGTTTGCTCCTAAACACAGGAACCAGACTACGGTGGTACCTCTACTTAAAATTTTAATCCATTCCGAATGCATGTTCTTAAATTGAACAACTCTTAAGTAGAGGTACCGTATCTAAAAAATTGAAAAAATAAATTATTTTTTTAAAAATTAAAAAAATGTAATCTTAAGTAGAGCTGCTCTTAAGTAGAGGAACCACTGTATATCTGCTGGAGCAACCAGCCTGACCTCCAAGCAGTCCTATCCACACCTTTTTGACCCCTGTCAGGGGCTTCTACTTTTTGGTGTGGGTAGGACTGCCTCATTTTGGTCTATTCCCAATGTAGGTGATCTTTGGCAATGAACCAAAACAAGTCTTACTCTTTCAATTTGGCAATGTTGGGAAGAGAGCCACTGCAGAATATTACCATACTGAACATTTCCTTGGCCATGGTGGCATGGGGGTGGGGGGGCAGATTTTAAGGGTTCATTAAAGCATCACATACAAACTGTATTACAAGTTAGGTGTGTGTAGTGGCTAGCTAGTTCAGTGAGTTGGGTATGTGGCCATGGAGCCTAAGGTTGGTTGTTCAGTTCCTCACTGTGCATCCCAGAACAGCTGTGCTATTTGGCCTTGGGCAAGCTGCACTGCCTTACGATGCCACCAGAAAAGGGAGGAGGGATGAGACACCACCTCTGATTATCGTCTCCCCAGGAAACCCTGAAAAGAGTTACCATACAATGTGACTTGACAGCACATTGCTGTGAGGTACAGTGGTGTGGTGGATAAGAGTACTAAGAGTCTGGAAAACAAGATTCAAATCCCCACTTGGCCATGGAAACTCATGGTGGGATGTAACTGGGAAAAAGCACTCCATAAATATATTATTAAACATGAAAGCCCTGTTAGGGTTGCTTATTTTTATTATTGCTGCTGCTGCTGCTCTTAAAATCATACAGTGCATATGTACTGCTCTAAGACATGTTTCCTTTTTTAAAAAAATCACTTCCTCAACCTCTTCTCAGAGCCAGGGAACTGCTTAATTTGCCAGTCTCTTGAAGTAGCCCTCTTTTTAAGCCACTTCACAGTACTGGCAAATTCAAAGGAGGCTGCAGCAAACCAAATCGGATCACTTGAGGCTATGCCCTTTGGATGGAAGGATCACACCAAATGGCATACCAGACCTCCTAGTGTCCCTGTCAAGCCCAGCCCAGCCCGAGGCAGCCCAGCTATATAAACAAAACCATAGTGTCAGATGTGGGTTTCTTCTGAATGTGCTAAGCAGACAATCCCCCTGTAGGAAGACAGACAGACAGACAGACAGACAGACAGACAGACAGACAGACAGACAGACAGACAGACAGAAAACCTGAAGATGCCCAGCACCTGGACCTATTACTGAGATGACCCAACCGGCTTTGTTGACTCTTAACACTCTTTTCTCCATTGCCTTTGTCTAGTCTCTACCAACAGATCTGCATCCATCATTCATCTGAAGAAACAAGGCAAATTGAGAATTGATAGCATAACTGCAGGTTTCTCAAAGCCCGCAGGTATACGTGCTTGTGCTGCGTGGAAAGCCAATCAACAGAGAACCTGCCCAGAATTCTCTTCAGGAAGATATTTAAGTGATAGGAAAAGAGGCTGATGTTAATTCAGAGGTGGTGCTCAAGCTAACGTTCACATTTGAGGTCACAGTTTTAAAAGCTCTGATCAGCTGTAACCCAAGTTATCAAATCTCTCTGGAATCACATGCATCATATACTGTAGGGTGATGCCTCAAAGCAAATATGAAACTTAAATATCCAGATAGAGTATACATTTTTAAGGAACAATGCTAGGCCACTTGGAATACTCAGGAAAAGAGAATGTTTAACAAGTAAGATCTAGCCTGCAATCCGAAACACAGGAAATGTTTATTGCACTTTCAAATTGCTGGTGTACTATTACAGAACATGTCCCAGGCTGTCTACCCCTGCATGAAAAGAATGCAATACAATGGAGAGAAAAGGTCAGAGCACTGAGTACAACAGTAGTACCTAGCACTGGGGGATTGGGACCAGTGCACCAAGAGACCTGGATGCCCTCCCCCAATGCCCATCAACTTCCTCTTCAGCAGCAGCTAAAGATTCCACCAGGAGTGGCAATCCTGTAGAGACCATACAAGACTAAGCCACTATATGACTCTCTGCCATGTGAGGGCAGGGTTGGGCTAGCAGGCTACTGAGCTGCCCCAATGCAGCCATCTGCATTTCCCCATGAAGGAAGATTCCTTTGCCATCCCAGATGAGCAGTCTCCTACTTGCTGCCCTCATACCATTTGAATCCAACCCCAGTACTCCAAACCACCAACAAAGTTGTGACAAAATTAACAAAAAATGCCAGTTCAATAGTACCAAGAACAGCCAAGCAATCGCCCCTAAAAGAGATGGGAATGAATCAGAAAAATGGTTGGTAATTTTGATTCACAAGGTCAATGAATCACCAAAAAAGGAATTTAATTTCCCCCCCTCAGGAATCAACAAATAACTTTTTTCTGATGAATCGACAAATCAATTTGTAAATTCATATTTAATTTAAAAACCTGTACGATAGTCCAAAAGATGCCTAGAGACACCAAATTTGCTGAAAAGCTTCCCCTGACTTGCTTCTACAAGCCCTCCATGTTTGATAACAATTTGGTTTCAGACATATGAGTTATATGCCCACTAAATGACCCCACTAGGAATGTTACATTTAGCAGCTAGCTTGGAGAAACTCCGTCTTCCCCAAACTTGGAAGGATTGTAGAAAAAGGCCAGGTAAAGCCTCTCTGTAAATTTAGTGACTTTGTGTGCTTTTGGGGGGCATTTTATAGCCCAAAGTATCAACAAATCAAAAATCACTAAACATTCATCAATTTTTATTCATTGAGGGTATCAATTTGTACAGATACAAATTGACAAATTAGAGATGTTTGAACAAATTTTGCATTTTTTTACATTTGTGCCTATTTCTAGGCTCTAATGCCTATGCACCAAACCTTAATTATTACATTATTCAATCACCATAAAAACAAGGAAGGGGAAAGCTAACAAGCCACCAACTGACTGGATTGATCTCTCCACTCCAGTTATATACTGGGCAGGCAGACCATAATGAAAATAGCTGTGCCTCGCTGTCCCCCTAACATACAGTCTCCAATTTGAACTACCCTGCTAGCCAATGCGTAGGTGGCAAGGCAACTCTCTTCCCTTGCTGGCCAATGAGAACCTAGGGGGGTCCACCGTAACAATCCTTCTGGCACCCCCAGCTTTTTCACCACCATGCCAGCTCAGCTGAATCTCCTCTGCTACTTACCACCACCCCATGATCCACTGCTCTGCTAGTAATAGGGGCTCCCATTTATTCCACCAGTCATACTTCAGAATGAATTGTATTTATGTAACTTTTCATTTCAATAGACAATCCCCTAGGAACAAACTGATTTAAGCATCCTTTATGGGGCAATGTAGTTTCTCCGATACATTATTTTCACAGTCGAATGAAACCTGCTTCCAGATCAAGGAGACATCACTTCTATTAGGTAGGTAGGTAAACCCACAGGGGATTCACGAGAGGCCAGCTACCATAAGCTTCATGTTATTCAATGGAGAGTCAAACAGGAAACAGGTGAAACCGCAAAGTAGACAGGCATAAAGTAATAGTGCATCATAGCATGCAAGACTATGACAGTTTTAGTAGGAGAAATAATATTCCCTTGGGTTTACCCTGAAGCACATTGGAGAAGTGCCAGCAAACGCGTGTATGTTTTTTAAAAACCATAGCATAATTTGTAAGGAGGCCAACTAAGCTACTTTACATCATATGCACAATGATGCAGGCTATGGCATCAGCTTTCTGGACTCAATCATCAAAGCCTATGGATGTGGGGTCACAGAGAAAGCTACCTTGTTAAGTGTGACATATGATGCAGCATCACAGCCCTTGGATGAGTTCAAAAGCTGCAAAGGACCAAGAGGCTCTCTCTGAAGAGGCACAAAGAAAGAAAGAGAAACTAGTGAGAGACAAAAAGGGATTATCTGGGAAAAAACAACAGTGGAAGCAGGAAGACCTGCCTTTTGCCATCACTGAACATCAATTCCCACAGGCAGGCAGGATTAGCATTTATTGTTCCTTATAAAGTTACAGGTATGGAAGCATACAATTCCTAGCTTAAATGGCAAGAGAAGGCTTACCTCTTTCTTTACTAACCAAAATAAGAATGGAAATGGCTCCTCCTGCTGCCAAGAAAGCCTCTTGCTAAGAAGTCCCCCACCTGCCCATTCTAACCCTGGGTTTAAAAGCCAAACACACAGGTTTCGCTTGGAGAGAAAAGGCCACAGCTGTGTGTTTACAGCAGCAGTCACTGGCTTCACTTTGAGGGATGTGGGTTCATTGCACTGTGAAGTTCAAATCCCTCACCAGCTGATGCTATTCACTTCAGCAGCCACTGAAGTTTCTTCTAGAAACATCAGTTCTCCAGATACGACATCGGCATGCATCACTACGTGACTCTCATCACATGAGGGTGGCGCTGAGCCCACAAGTCCCACCCACCCGAGTTGGGCCACACTTTCAGTCCCTTCGTGCAGTGGTGGGCGGTCTATCCATCCTGGGTGCTCAAGGCTGATGCTTGTTGGCCTTCTTACTGCTTGCATTTAATCCCAAAGCCCTCCAGGGTGGTCAGAGTCCTGGAACTTTCTGCTCAGCAAGGACAATGACATTGTCATCCCCCACCACCTCAGGCTTCTCTGTTTCCTCTGTAGAATGATTCATCTTCACAGTACCTGTGAGAAAAACAGATATTCTCAGGAACAGTATTATGTTGCAGCTCTCTTTTGGAATGAGAAGTGCTGATTTTAACCTATAAAGTCCTAAAGGACTTGGATGTAAACTACCTGAAAGCACACACATTTTTAGCAGCCTGGTCAAGGTTTTTAAACCATGAGGTTGTTTTTTTTTCCTCATTCCCACTGTCCTCACAAGTGCATTTGGTGAGAGGTCAGGTCCCAAGCCATGGAACATCCTTTCATGGTATTTGCAGGTATTCCCTGACCCTATCAGGTACACAAAGTGTCCAATTCTAATCTAGACCTTAACATTCATGGGTAGTAGGAACCCCCCCCCCCCGCGCAGGGGTGAGACTCTTTCCAATGCTCCTTGTCAAAGCAGGAAAAGGATAAAGCACCAAGCCTCTCCCTATAGCTTTTTAGATGAGAATTAATCTACTATGGTTGAGTTTTTACCAAAATCATAGGCAATGTTAATCTGAATACCACCTCTAGGCTTACAGCTGCATTCTAACTCAGTTTAGTACAGTCAGTAACTGCTTTCTCATGACCACTAAAATCCGCTGCAAAGGGCTCGCAGATGCGGAGCATAACATCATTTTCCCATGAGCAGCGGACTTTTAAAAAATAAAGTGTGACCATGCCCACTTAAGCGCAACCCAGTGCATTTTGCAAGTACCTAGTCTCGAGGTGGTAAAATCCTTGTTGCTGCATAACTCGAGTCTGTGTGAACACAGAAAATCCACACTAAAACCTTTGCACCCCCGTTGCAGTATCTTTGCTGCAGTTCTCAGTCATGGGATCGGAATGGTTACAGATTTTCAAAACGTGATTATGGGAACACCTGAACCGTGATATCAACCATGTGACTGCTTTGGGGGGTTATCCGGATCAAAGTGTGCTGCAGATTTTAGTGGTCATGTGAAAGCAGCTAGTGTTGGGGCAACTACCTTGTGACATTACATCTACATTTGCATGTAGCAGTAATGGAGTGCATTCCAAACACTAACCTCATAATGCTTTTGCTCATCATTCTAGCAGGGATGGAAAAGCCAAATTCTTTCCCTGGCTGCTCTGATTGTATTCACTGCCACCCCCTGTCCCACTGATTCTATTTGAATTTCTAAAAAGCTGCACATTAAGTTAAAAGCACACATTTAACATCATCTGGTTTTGCCCTTAGATTACTTACATGTAGATGCAAATTCTTTAGAATTCATGCCTCCTTTTTTTACTATTTTATTTTTCTTCTCTTTCCTAAGTCTGTGAAGATTTTCAGTCATCCAGATAAGGTTATCCAGTTGAGTCACAGACTTGTTAGATCAAAATGTTTCGCTACCCATCCAAGTAGCTTCTTCAGTCTGAGGAAGTTTGGTAGGAGACTTATAAATTATATTCTATGGTTTCAATAAGGGGGAGAAGGGCTGCAAGAGTTGTGAGTTCCACACACCCCTGGCCATTGTCCATCTAATGAGCCTATTCAAATTAGGGAGAAGTGGAACCAAGGTGGAGTATAAATCTGAGGTTTCCTACAAACCTTTCCCAAACTGAAGAAAAAACATGCATGAGCAGATAAATCTTTTGATTTCACAGGAAAAGAGGTCCAGCAGCCATGACTCAACTTCCATTATGTATATTGCCTTTTTGAATCATCCCACTTAAGGATGGGCATCTCATTTCCTAACCAGTCTTGTTACGAAATAAGACAAAAGGAACTCAGGTGGTCCTCGGAACTGGCTGGTACAGTATATGCAGATCCAATTGCTTTACCTTTCTCTGTCTCATGCAGGGTTAAAATCCAACGAGGAAGCAGTCTGTGATGTCATCTTTCCTGCTTCGTGCTGCTGGCCAATCAGAGAGTGAGGCAGATTATGCCTGTCCCTGCACAGCTCCTGATTGGCCAGCATCACAGATCTAGAACAGATGGCATCGCAGCATGCCTCCTGGTTGGATTTTAACACCGTGCAAGACAGAGAAAGGTAAAGCAATTGGATCTGCATGTATCAGCCAGTTCCGAGGACCACCTGTACTCGTGTGGTTTGTTTTGTAACCTACTGGTTCCAAAACAAATGCCCATCCCTAATCCCACTTATTCCCCCACACATGCACACTACTTTCTCCAACATTCTGTAAATCTCAGCTGTATTTCTCCCATTTCATCATGCTACTTAACATTCTCCCTCTCCTACAATCTTCCAGGACTGGTGTGTTGAGAAGTAACATGGAATTGAATGTAATATATGTGGCCTTTTCAATTAGCTTCTTGGCCTACCTGTATCTATTGGAAATAAAATGTGTTTGAAATATTAGAACAAATTTTCTACCCCTTGGGAATCTTTCCTTTGGGACATAAAGTTGAACAAACAGAAGTTTGCCTGGTGTCTTTTCTTTATAGGAATGTAAGCAATCATAAAATGCAACCTTATTAACCAGATGGCCTGGGAGAGGATCCAGGAACCTGGATAATCAGAATTTAAGTAAACAGAGAGCTGATTATAGAGTTGCATTGTTGGTGGGGGTATACATGAGTGAACACAAATAATGAGGAGTGTGGATAATCAAGTTTTGTAACAGTAATCTCCTAAGAATGAATAAATTACAGTTCATTTTAAGGTATAAAGGGTATTTTTAAGGCATGAAGTTTTCAGGGTATCTATTGTGGATTAGTAATAGGGCTAGCCTCACCATTAGATAGGGTGAAGTGGTTGCTTCAGGTATTGATTGGTTGGGTGGCTGATTGATTGAATTTTTATATTACCCAGTTATTGTGAGGTACTACTCACTACAATCACATCTATGCCAGTAATATAACAAAACAAAAAGCCCATATAATAAAATACACCAAATCAAAGAGCATAAAGCTAACAAATTGGTCCTCAACAAAAACAGAAAAAAGGGGGGCACGCAATTCACCAATACCCACTCTTGAAATGCTAAATAGTACATATTTCATGTGCACCATCGTTGATCTGGTAGCAAAAGCAAGCTAGAAACTGCAGCACTCATGCTGCCCAGTTTATTAAGTTTGATGTGAAAATCGCCATGTTGTTGTTGTTCAGTCGTTCAGTCGTGTCCGACTCTTCGTGACCCCATGGACCAGAGCTCGCCAGGCCTTCCTATCCTCCACTGCCTCCCGGAGTTTTGTCAAATTCATTTTGGTTGCATCGATGACACTGTCCAACCATCTCATTCTCTGTCGTCCTCTTTTCCTTTTGCCTTCGATTTTTCCCAGCATCAGGGACTTTTCCAGGGAGTCCTCTCTTCTCATGAGGTGGCCAAAGTACTGGAGCCTCAGCTTCAAAATCTGTCCTTCCAGTGAACATTCGGGGTTGATTTCTTTCAGAATGGATAGGTTTGATCTCTTTGCAGTCCAGGGGACTCTCAAGACTCTCCTCCAGCACCACAGCTCAAAAGCATCAATTCTGCGGCGATCAGCCTTCTTTATAGTCCAGCTCTCACTTCCATACATCACTACTGGAAAAACCATAGCTTTAACCATCCTGACCTTAGTTGGCAAACTGATGTCTCTGCTCTTTAGTATGCTATCTAGGTTTGCCATTGCTTTCCTCCCAAGAAGCAGGCGTCTTTTTATTTCATTGCTGCAGTCGCCATCTGAAGTGATCAAGGAGCCCAAGAAAATAAACTCTGTCATTGCCTCCATTTCTTCCCCTTCTATTTGCCAGGAGGTGATGGGACCAGTGGCCATGATCTTAGTTTTTTTGATGTTGAGCTTCAGCCCATTTTTTCCACTCTCCTCTTTCACCCTCATTAAGAGGTTCTTTAATTCTTCCTCACTCTCTGCTATTAGAGTAGTATCATCTGCGTATCTGAGGTTGTTGATAAGTCCGGCAATCTTAATTCCGGCTTGTGATTCATCCAGACCGGCCTTTCTCATGATGTACTCTGCATATAAGTTAAATAGGCAAGGTGACAGTATACAGCCTTGCAACTCCTTTCCCAATTCTAAACCAGTCAGTTGTTCCATATCCAGTTCCGGTTGCTGCTTGTCCCACATATAGATTTCTTAGGAGACAGATAAGGTGGTCAGGCACTCCCATTCCAGGACTTGCCATAGTTTGTTGTGGTCTACACAGTCGAAGGCTTTGGCATAGTCAATGAAGCAGAAGTAGATGTTTTTCTGGAACTCTCTGGCTTTCTCCATAATCCAGCGCATGTTGGCGATTTGATCTCTAGTTCCTCTGCCCCTTCGAAATCCAGCTTGTAGTTCTGGAAGTTCTCTTTCCACATACTGCTGAAGCCTGCCTTGTAGAATTTTGAGCATAACCTTGCTAGCATGTGAAATGAGTGCAATTGTGCGATAGTTGGAGCATTCTTTGGCATTTCCTTTCTTTGGGATTGGGATGTAGACCGATCTTTTCCAGTCCTCTGGCCACTGCTGGGTTTTCCAAATTTGCTGGCATATCTTATGCAGCACCTTTACAGCATCCTCTTTTAAGATTTTAAAGAGTTCAATTGGAATGCCGTCACCTCCACTGGCCTTGTTGTTTGCAATGCTTTCTAAGGCCCACTTGACTTCACTTTCCAGGATGTCTGGCTCCAAGTCAGCAATTACGTTATCTTGGTTATCAGGGACATCCAGATCTTTCCGATATAATTCTTCTGTATATTCCTGCCATCTCTTCTTGATCTCTTCTGCTTCAGTTAGGTCCCTACCATTTTTGTCCTTTATCATATCCATCTTTACCCCTTTAATATCTCCAATTTTCTTGAACAGATCTCTGGTTTTTCCTTTTCTGTTGTTTTCCTCTATTTCTTTGCACTGTTCATTCAAGAAGGCCGCCCTGTCTCTCCTTGCTATTGTTTGGAAGTCTGCATTCAATTTTCTGTATCTTTCCCTTTCTCCCTTGCATTTTGCATCCCTTCTCTCCTCCGCTATTTGTAGGGCCTCGTTGGACAACCACTTTGCTTTCTTGCATTTTCTTTTCTTTGGAATATTTTTCATTGCAGCCTCCTGTACAATGTTACAAGCCTCCATCCATAATTCTTCAGGTGTTCTGTCCACCAAATCTAGTTCCTTGAATCTATTCTTCACTTCCACTGTGTATTCATATGGGATTTGACTTAGGTTATACCTAACTGGCCCAGTGATCTTCCCTACTTTCTTCAGTTTAAGTTTGAATTTTGAAATAAGAAGCTGATGATCTGAGCCACAGTCAGCACCAGGTCTTGTTTTTGCTGACTGTATAGAGCTCCTCCATCTTTGGCTGCAGAGAACATAGTCAATCTGATTCGGTATTGTCCATCTGGTGATGTCCATGTGTAGAGTCGCCTTTTATGTTGTTGGAAAAGAGTGTTTGCAATGACCAGCTTGTTCTCTTGACAAAACTCAATTAGCCTTTGCCCTGCTTCATTTGGAACTCCAAGGCCAAACTTGCCAGTTATTCCTTTTATCACTTGACTCCCTACTTTAGCATTCCAATCCCCTATGATGAGAAGAACATCTTTCTTTGGTGTCAAAGTTCTTGTAAGTCTTCGTAAAATTGGTCAATCTCAGACTCTTCAGCACCGGTAGTTGGTGCATAAACTTGGATTACTGTGATGTTCAAAGGGCTGCCTTGGAATCGTACCGAGATCATTCTATCATTTTTTAGGTTGTATCCCAGCACTGCTTTTCTCACTCTATTGTTGACTATGAAGGCTACTCCATTTCTTCTTTGGGATTCTTGCCCACAGTAGTAGATGTGATAGTCATCTGAACTGAATTCACCCATTCCTGTCCATTTAAGTTCACTGATACCCAGGATGTCAATGTTTATTCTTTCCATCTCACGTTTGACCACATCCAGCTTACCCTGGTTCATAGATCTCACATTCCAGGTTCCTATGCAGTATATTTCTTTGCAGCATTGGACTTTCCTTTCTCTTCCAGGCACGTCTGCAGCTGAGCGTCCTTTCGGCTTTGGCCCAGCCACTTCATTAGCTCTGGAGCTACTTGTACTTGTCCTCCGCTCTTCCTCAGTAGCATGTTGGACACCTTCCGACCTGAGGGGCTCATCTTCCAGCGTCATATCTTTTAGCCTTTTGTTTCTGCCCATGGGATGTTCTTGGCAGGGATACCGGGGTGGCTTGCCAGTTCCTACCCCAGGAAGTCTTATTACAGGCCTCATTGTCAGCAGTGTAATTAGCCTTACAATGATGAAAGCACAGTTCAGCCTGTTTTATTTTGTAGCCTCACCGATCAACTGGGACACAAAAGTAGAAATGTGCCCCATTTATAAAATATTCCAGACTGAGGCAGGAAAATCGCCATAATCACTACAATAGTCAAAACCTCCCAGTGAATAGGAAGGGGTGGATTTCTATTACGCTCTATAACTTCCAAAACTTTAATATCGGAGTTCTGAGAGTGTGTTGTTCTTTTTCTGGCAAACTTGGGGGGGGGGGGAGGAGGAAAGAAAAAAAAGAAAAGAAAAGAAAAGAAAAGAAAAGCAATTACTGAAACAAAGGGCCTTAATGCTAGTGTCTATTAACAGCTACACACGGTTCTCGCAGATACTACAAATAAGTTGGCAGTAGATTTAAAAACTGAAGCAAAACCACACAATTCTGCTTCATAGGAAGAGGAAAAGAAGGCAGTCTTTCTAGTGGCTGAACAAAAATGAAAGACCTGTTTTGAATTTCATGATCTAAAGACTCGGTAATGGAGACTTGGCCAATCCTGTCCTTTTTATTAAGATGAACACCAAGCAGCGGAGGTTGGTCAATTGTGGTAAACAGAGCATTGCTCCCTAGGATGATGGTGCTGTGCAGCCTATTGACTTCTAGCTGCATTCTTACTTATAATAAAACCATGAAACGGCACTATTTGGCATCTTCTTTCTTGGCCATCTTTATGGAACTCAGTAAGCAGGCTGCTCTCTACAAAAATGTGGAGCATTTAATAATAATATAAATAATATTTGAAATGCAGATCTAGGAGGGATCCTGTGGATCATTGAATCCAGCCACCATCAGGAAAGAAATGGAGACAATGACAGAGTTTATTTTCTTGGGCTCCTTGATCACTGCAGAGGGTGACTGCAGCAAAAGCAAAAGCAAAAGCAAAGCAAAGTGTTCTGCTTATATATCACCCCATACCACTTTAAGTAGTCTCTGGGCGGTTTACAATTTTAATTACAGCGTGCAGGCTACACATTGACCCCCCAGCAAGCTGGTTACTCATTTTACTGACCTCGGAAGGATGGAAGGCTGAGTGGACCTTGAGCCTGCTACCTGGGATTGAACCTCAGGTCATGAGCACAGTTTTACCTGCAGTACAGGCATTTAACCACTGCGCCACGAGGCTCAGTGAAATTAAAAGAGACCTGCTTCTTGGGGGGGGGGGAGCAATGGCAAACCTAGGCAGCATCTTAAAGAGCAGAGGCATCACTTTGCCGAAAAAGGTCCAGATAGTCAAAGCTATGTTTTTTTCCATTAGTGATGTATGGAACTGAGAGCTGGATTGTAAAGAAGGCTAATTGCTGCAGAATTCATACTTTTGAGCTGTGGTGCTAGACTCTTGAGAGGCTCCTGGACTGCAAGGAAATCAAACCTATCCATCCTGAAAGAAATGAAACTGGATGTTCATTGGAAGGACAGGTTTTGAAGCTGAGACTCCAATACTTTGGCCACCTCATGAGGAGAGAGGACTCCTTGGAAAAGTCCCTGATGTTGGGAAAGATTGAAGGCAAAAGGAAAAGGGGACAGCAGAGAATGAGATGGTTGGATGATGCTATCGATGCAACCAACATAGATTTGACCAAACTCCAGGAGGCAGTAGAAGATAGGAAGGCCTGGCGTGCTCTGCTCCATGGGACCATGAATAGTCAGACACGACTAAATGACTGAACAAAAATGGCCATCAGGGAGGCACAGTGGACAACTGAACTTCCAACCCCTTGCTCCACAGACAGAGATCTAAGCCACTGAACTATTCAACCCCCTTCCTGGTAAAGGGGGGGGGTCAAAGAGAGCAAAAGTAGATAAGAAGCCAAGATCAAGGGGGCTTGTTACTGTATACTTATGTAATTTTTTGAATCCATATGAAATGGGAACTCAAAAGAATAGCAACAGCTTTTTGCACTATGACTTTTGAGTTAGTGCACTGGAGCCTGGGCGGACCGGATAGCAAGACTGCTCCTGCTTCTGTCTCAGTTATCACTGTTGTTTAAAAGAAAATATTCTGGCCAGCAGAGGAATCAAAAACTTATAGAATTGTGGAGTTGGAAGATGCCTATAAGCCCACCCAGTCCAACTCCTTCCCTGATCAAAGCAGGGATACAAATCCAAGTGGATCTGACAAGTGTTGTCCAATTTTCTCTTCAATGCCTGCAGCATTTGAGCACTCACCCCCTGCCAAAGTAATTTGTTCCACTGTCATACTGCTCTAACAGGTAGGAAGTTTTTTTCCTTATAATCAGCCAAAATTGGGAACCCTGTAGCTTGAGTACATTGTTATGTGCCCTCCACTCCGGGATGACTAAGAACAGATCCTGTCCCTCCTCTGTATGGATGACCTTATAAAAATTTGAAAAGTGCTGTCATATTTCCCCACAATCTCCTTTTCTAAAGCCTAAACAAACCTTGAGTTCTTTAAGTTTTCCCTCACAGGGCTTGGTTTCCAGTCCCCTGATCATCCTTGTTGCCTTACTGTGAACTTGCTCCTTTATCAGCTTCCTTCTTAAAGTGTGAGCTCCTGAACTGGAGACAGCCCTCTCGATGAGGCCTGAACAGTGCCTAATACAGCAGAGAACAGTAAGAATAGAATAGAATAGAGTTTTATTGTCATTATGCATATTAGAGATGGGCACGAAACGAGCGATTTTTCATTTTCGTTTTCATTTTTCGTTTCGTTATGCAATGAAAATGAAATGAATTTTTTTAAAAAAACAAAACGAAAATGAAAATGAAACGACCAAATTTGCCGTGTTTTTCGTTTTCATTGCAGCAGATGCATTGAACTAAAAAGAATGCTAACGAAACAGCAATTTTTCGTTTTCATTTTCATTTTTTTGTTTTGTTACCTAATGAAACGAAAACTAAATTTTTTGCAAAAAACCTCACGAAAATGAAAATGAACCGAAATGGACCCCTAAATGACCAAACGACAAACGAAACACCATTTTTTTGAGTCGTGCCCATCTCTAATGCATATGCAAGATATGCACAATGAAATTAGAATGCTGTTCCACTACACACTCAAAACAACAAGGCACCATACAAAACACATACAACACATACAACACCATACAAGTTATTAAGAACCTCTTAAAACTACTTACAAAATTTAAAACACTACTTGAAAACTGCTTAAGATGAAGCTAAAACCATCACATTTAACTTAGATACCTCTCTGGGATAAAGACTGTTCTTTAGTCTATTTGACCTTGACCTGAGAGTCCTATATCTCCTGCCAAATAGCAACAGTTCAAAAACATGGTGGCCAGGATGTGAAGGGTCTCTCAAAATTCTAGACGTCTTCCTTAAGCATCTGAAGTTGTATAATTCTTCCAGAGGAGGAATAGGACAGCCCACTATCCTCTGGGCGATATTTATAATCCATTGCAGCATCCTTCTAGCTGCCACTGTGCAACTGGTGAATCAGACACAGAGACAGTAAGTGATAGTGCTTTCTATACAGCCCTGGTAGAAGGTTACCAACAGTTGTTCCCTCCTGAGAATTCTCAGAAAATATAATCTCTGTTGGGCCTTGTATTGTTTTTAGGAATGGGCACAAAACAAAAAATGAAATGCTGTTTTGTTGTGTCATTATGTAACAAAATGAAATGAAATGAAACGAAACAAGGAAGCAGCATTTTGTTATGGATGAAACGAAATGGTTCTTTTTGTTGAAAAAAATAACCTTTCCCCTCCCCCAAGCCCTGCCTGTCAGCTGATCAGAGCTAGGCTGGGGGGGAGGCAGGCAGGGCTTGGGGGAGGGGAAAAGGTTTTTTAAAAGGGGGAAAGTTTTTTTTTTTAAAAAAGCCCTGGGCTTTTAAAAAGAACATTTTCCCTCCCCCCAAGCCCCGCATGCCAGCTGATTGATGCTAAGGTGGGGGTAAAGGTTTTTCCCCCCACCCCAGCCCTAAACTACCACCAAAGAGCCCAGGATGGGAGAAGGCTTGCACACGCAGCAAGTAGCCCTGCCGTCGCTGCAGCTGAAAAGCCTGTGCTTCCCAGGAGGAGGAGGAGGAGGAGGAGGAGGAGGAGGAGGAGGAGGAGGAGGAGGAGGAGGAGGAGGAGGAGGGCTGCCCTGGAAGTGGTCTCAGCGGCTTCTGTGGTCACTTTCCAGCCCCCCCCCGAACCATTTCCTTAGTGTTTTGTTTTGTATGCTTTTTTTGTTTGTTTTTTTTGCAAAAAATTGTATCATACAAATGAAAAAAATGTGGGGAACAAACCAAAATGAAACAAAACATAATTTTTCCATTTCGTTCCCATCCCTAATTATTTTACTGTGAAGTTTGGGACTGAGGACACAAGGAAAGAGAGGTGGGGTGTGGACTTAACCTTAGCAAGAGTTAATTGGTCATTTGAACCAAAGGAGCTTGCAAAGTAACAATCCCCATTCATTCAGTCAATCTAGTCTAGGCAGGAATAGCAACTTGATTTAATTCCATGTTCTTAGTCTTCTGCTGTTAATGTATGAGGAAGCTTTAAGAAGTCTTCCCATATGTTCTTTAAGCCATTTGTCTCCAATGCTGGGCTCTGGGTATAAAAAAAAAGGAGAAGGATACAATGAATGTTCTCACATTTTCTTGTCATTTTTGTACAAGGGCATCATGATACATCAAAGACATCCTGTCCAAAAATGGGACTATCTACTAGAATTTTTTCATTCCTGCATGAAAGAAAAGAAGCTGCTAAAATACTAATGGTTTTGCATAAAATAATAAGGGCTCTGCACAAAAATTCATTTGGGGAGAAGGTGTGTCTGTAAAAACTGGTCCTGAAATACAAAAAATGCAGGCAGGGGGAAACCCATTCTCCTTTCATAAACCAAGGAGAAAAGTTTTTAAAGAGTTTTTGCTCTCACCTGTGAGAGTGAAATAAAAAAGAATTTGTGCTCTAGTCTAAGGATTCAGCAGGGGAAAATCTGATCCTATACAGTAAATGATAGTAGCAGGACACCTAGAAGAGATCCTTCAAATTATTCCTAGCAATGCCGAATTTTCAGAACACTACTAATCCAACTCTCAGATTTCTTCTGAAGGAGGGACTGGACCAGCAGGAACTGGGATGGAACACTGTTTGATCAGTTTGCTCTAATGTGTTTTCAGTTTGACTACAGATAAATCTCACAAAATCAAAATACCACATAGATACCAAGAATTAGGCAGGCACCTGTATTGTTATATAGTATCATTGGAGATTCCATGTTTTCCCTCATGATAACAGGCATAAAGAAAGCCCTGCCCTGCATCCTTATGATTTGGATCCTGGAAGAGTCCTTCCTCCCAGGCAAGGCTGGCTTTTTCACTTTGCTTCTTTTTCCTAGATGGCTGAAGAAAGGCCAGCACAGCAGTGTGTTACTGACAAACACCTCTTTTTATCATCATTTCCAAACCTATACAGGAAAAGGGGTCAGCTTCAGTACAAGACAGCTGAGGAAAGAACAAGCATCAATATGCACAGCCATGGCCATAAACCCAGTATGAAAGACATACATCTCGCATAATTAACCTTGTGAGGTGTTGTGTGGAGAACTGTTTCCAACCTCTGGCCCCCTTCTTGTACCAGCCCCCCACCAAGGGGGCCACACAGCCCCCACTGGCAATAGCTGCCTTGGAGGCACATCTCTCTGTGTGTGAGTTGGTGGCATGAGGACCACAAGTACTGTAGTCTCTACACAGGACCCTCACAGCACTCTGTAATAAACAGAGATTTCCCCACCTGCAGTTATTTTCTGAATTAAGCTTGGCGGTATATAAATGTGCCCTTTATTTCTTAGCATGTAATGGCAGTTTCTGGAAGCCCAGTCACCATATTCAATGCCAAGGGATCATAGGAGTTGCCGTCCAAAACAGGTGGAGAATCGAGAATTTGGCATGCCTGTGTTAAATGCTAACCCATGTTTCAGTGTCCATGGAAAAGGAAGAGGCATACCAGGCATCAATTGGCTTCATCCTCTTTGAGAGGAACAACAGCCAGTGCTTGATCCTTTATAGCCCCACACCAACTCACCTGGTTTTTCTTATATTCCTCAAAAGTCATTTTTCCCCACTATCCTTCACACTCCTTCTGAAAAGCTAGAAATTAAAGCATTTGATTTAGGAAAATAGTAACCATTCAAACAGCACAACCTTAGACATTTTTTCTTTTCTGCACTGCACATGCTTGTTTCTCACATAGATCTTTCTCCCATGCAGAAAAATGTCAGTACTTCACACATAAAACATCATGTGCCCATGTGTTTTTCTTCACTGAAGGAAAACACAGAGGCAAACTCTGATTAGCAGTAATGGTAATGGATACTTCCTCACACTGTAGATTACAGTTAGCAGAGTGTGATTAATGACCAGTCCAGGTAAGGGCTTTGCAATATATCTCCCAAGGTTTATAGACAGAATATGAGCAACTACTGGACTTCCCATTTCCAAAAACAGCCATTATGTTGGTGAGGGGTATCGTAACAGCCCTTCACTTAAAGAAAAACCGCCAAGACAAATGATGCAACCTCTTCCATTTAAGTCTGCAGGGTTTTTTGCCAACTGCATTTAAATATTCTGACCAAGCAGGCATCATGACTTCAATAAAAAATGGACCTTTACTCCCTTTTCTTCTCTGCCCCTACCTGCTTTTTGATAAGATCCTTCATCTATTTTGTGCATGTTTAATTCGTCCTAATAATCGTCTTATTATATGTAGTTTAGATAAATTGGCCAGAATCCTATTGGTGTTGTGTTAGGTTCGTACAACTTGTCACAGTTAATTGCAGCTAGTTGGCAAGATACCAAGGTCATGTCTTGGAAAGATGCCTGGTCATGCACCTGAATACCCAACCAAGATGTACTGGAGTTTTATTAGCAACCTCACATTTTCTCTGTAATTTAAGTTTCTGGGAGGGCTGTGATGATCCAGCACTACCCAATTGTTCCTTCTAGCCTTTGAATTCAAAGACACCCCACCTATCTGCTGAGTGTTTCTTTCCTCTGTGGGTAACTGTGGTTTGCTGCTGATCTTGTACATTTTCAATAAAGAAAGCAATATACAGTATACAAGTCTGTAATTTCAAGCAACTGGTGGTAAATGAACATTTTATTGTTTCTCATACAAATATCTAAGAGTGAGGAATTGAGACTTTAAGTACCAGTTAATGAGAAAGCAAAGGACTTTGTGGAACTTGTTATTCTCTTCTGTGGATTTCTGGAAAAGGAATTTTACCAGAAATTCAAAACTGTACAAGATGCTTTCTGATACTTTAGCAATTATGTACTATTAGCTACAAGTTACATAAACCCTATGTGAACATCAAGCCAATATCAATCACTGTCCAAATTCCAATTGTTGTGGTCCGTTCCTTGCCAGTTAAAAAATAGTGTCCTGCTATGATTCCTGGGGCTGGGCTGATGCATGTTTGCAAGCCCCCAAGTACAATGGGGAAAGTGTTTTATTTACCTGCTAGCAACTGAATGAAACATATAGCTTTGCTTCATAGAAAAAGTAAAGTTTCTCCCTGCACATGAGTGCTAGTTGTGTCTGGCTCTAGGGGCGGTGCTTATCTCCGTATTCAAGCCGAAGAGCCAGTGTTGTGTAAGTCCATGACCACATGGCCAGCATGGCTGCAAAAAAACACTTTTTTAACCTTTCTACTTTTTACGGCAGTACCTATTTATCTACTTGCATTTACATGCTTTCCAACTGCTAGGTTGGCAGGAGCTGGGGTTATCAGCGGGAGCTCATTCTGCTGTGTGGCACCCACAGTCAGCAGTTTTGGACCTTTAGTCCACTCAGGGCTGGTGCTAGGTTTTTTTGTGCCCTAGGCGAGGGGTGGGCAGGTGGGTGGGCAGGGTGGTGGGGCAGTGGTTGGCATGGGTTGGGCCGGGGGCGGGGCAGCAGGGGATGGCTACGGGCATGGGGGGCAGTGGCAGGTGGCGATGGGTGGATGGCGACGGGCAGCTGGCGGGCGATGGGGAGAAGGGCGGCGGGGGGCGGCAGGCTGTCCAGTGCAATCTCTCCATTTTGGCGCCCTAGGCAACTGCCTAGTTCGCCTTAATGGAAGCGCCGGCTCTGAGTCCACTGAGCCACCATACCCCAGTTTTACTTCATAGTTCTTCATAAATAAAATCAAACATTATATTGTGCACGAATATGAACTTGTTATGTCTCTGAGCTTAATTGGTTAACTAGCTATCAGAACACATCACTAACTGTCCACTTTTGACTCCATAAGTAACACTGACAAAACTCTGACTGATTGTAGAGCCATGTGGTGGGATGGTTAAACTGTTATACTGCAGCTGTAGCTGTGTTGATGACCTGAGGTGCAATCCCTAGTAGCAGGATCAAGGTTCACTCAGCCTTCCAGCATTCCAAGGTTGTTAAAATGAGTATTCAGCTTGCCAGGGGTGGGGGTGGAAGGCAATGTGTAGCCTGAATAATCACCTTAAACTGCTCAAAGAGTGCTTTAAGCACTATAGGGTGGTATATAAACAGCACATTTTGCTTTGCAAAAAAGGCAGGAAAAGAATCTGAGGTAGAAAGAGAAAAGAAATGTCTGCTACTGAGTTTACTGACATTCACCACAGTGAATAAAGGTATCTCCTGCTAAAAACACCTTAAAAGGCCTCATTTGCAGGTCACAATACATCCAACACCCTCAGTCTCTGGCTCCACCTAAACAATTGAGCTATCCAGCCAGCTTTAAGCCATATAGTAATTAACTGAACATGATCTCCTATAATCAAGGAGACAAGGAAACAATACTTAAAAGCTTTCTGCCCAAATAATTATGGTTAATCTCTGATAATATTGTTGGCAGTGGTAGTCAAAATGGCACACATTCTGTATTGCTGAACTATCCTGAACATATTCAAAGGGCTTGATTAATCATAATGGATCTGCAAACGTCTGAGTCTAGAATCCTAAGATGAACAAAGCATCCTGCTTCACAATGCTTTTTTACTCTTATCTGCTCAGCAAGTGTCAAGAAACACAGCCGCACACAACAATGACAACTATTCAAGGTAGAAGGCGAGCTAGTTTTCTTCTTTTTTTAACAACAGATTTAATGCTCTTTGGCAATAGGATTGCTTCACCTTAAATACTTAACATTATTTGAAAAGGGGAACAAATTCATTGCAGCAAAGCATGATAATAGTAAAACAGTAGGCATGGGTTCGGTCTGAGCATTTCCCATTGCTGTGTGCAATGTATGCCTCCCTTCTATTAGTGATTAGCAGTGCTCAGTTGCAGGTTTCTCTTGAAAGTGGGTAAGAAAGAATTAATACAACTGTGATTCACATTTGCCCCCCAGCTAGTCCCTATCAACAATAAATTCATATGGTACAATTGCAGAGGTGGAACAGCTGGCAAACACAGAAACTGCTAACAACATGTGCACCATCTCTTAGGTCTTAACACAGTTAGCAAACAGTCTAATTAAACCAGATCTGCCATGTTTCATTACTGATTATCAGGCAAATGTTTCTGTACAACTCTGAGGAGAAAGGCTTCATCGGGGGAGCAATGAATTACAACCAGTTAGTCTTGTAAGAAACAGAAATGGAAGGAATGAGAAGAAAATTTGGAGTGTTTAGCAATGACACTTGGGCCTTTGCTGTCTCCTCTTTTTCTTGCTACCAACCAGGGGAAAATGTCTAAGGGGGGCACTCCATGCGGATGTACTTTCGAACAGCAAGAGAACGGCTAATACTACTGACAAAGTCAATCAGATGAACTGTTTTTCTGCACTGTGGCCTTCCCTTCTCCAGTGGCTACACTCTCTCTTGCAGCTGGATAGCTGGGTAATGAAATATCTGGCAGCAGAATTAGGGCTGGGAGTTCATTTCCCATTCACTGGCATAACTAGGGAGGAGTGGAAGAGTGCATTTGCCCCAGGGTGCGCAGCAATCTGGGGGTGCCTGGAGGCAGAGTAGGAGAAGGAAGCCATGTGCCATCCCGCCAGCAGTCCTCCTTTCGCCCTGCTAAGTTTTAGTGATCCTTAGTCAGGGGAAAGGAGGAGAGGGAAGCAGGCAATGTTTTTTTTCCCAAGCAGCACCTCTGCCAATTGCTCCCGTCTCCTCCCCCCCCCAACTAAGGCTTGGTGATTATTGGCCTGGGGAAAGAAGGATAAGGAAGCAAGCGACGGTGGTGCTGCTTGGGGAAAAATCCCATCATCTGCTTCCCTCTCCTCCTTTCCCCAGGCTAACAATCACCAAGCCTTAGCTGGGGGAAAGGATGAGGGGAAAGTATGCTATGGAGGCGATGCTTTTAAAAAATGCCTGCTTGGCACTATCTGCATACTGTGCAGTTTGCACAAGAGAGCCTTAACTGGAAAGGAGACCCACAAAGAGGGCATGAAAACGAGAGACCCTTCCCCTCTCCCACTGTTTCCCCAGGATCTGCCCCCCCTTCTGGGTGGGTGAGACACAGTTGGGGGGAGGAAAGGGTGCAAAAACTGACTTTGTCCCTGGGCACTCCAAACCGTAGCTACGGCAGTGTTCCCACTGTGCTGCCTTGACCGAGGCTAGACCCAATGATCCATAGGGTGCCCCCCAGCACTGCAGCTCTAAGATAATCATTATCATTACCATTATCATTCCCTTCACTTCAGGACTAGTTACTGTGTGTTCACTACTCTGGGGAAACACCTTTGTAAGCTCTCCTGCAATGTTTCATGCCAGGCATGTCCAAACTTCGGCCCTCCTGATGTTTTGGACCGCAACTCCCCAGAATTCTAAGCTTAGATTGCCAATGACAAAGGACTGTGGGAGTTGTGGTCCAAAACATCTGGAGGGCCAAAGTTTGGACATGCCTGTAATTTATCCTGTCATCAGAATCTTTCCACAGATCCAACTCTCAGTGCCAAAAATAGGTATAAGATACACTGTGGTATTGTTGCAGCTACTGGATTCTATTGATTACTCTACTTGTATATTCTCTACAATCGTGACCAAGCACTGTTTGATTTTTCATGGGATAGGGACAGAGGGGGAAAACAGGTCATCATTAAGCCTGATAGGGAGAGAGAAAGATCCTTATATAATTATAAACACCATGCAGTACTAAATTTATTGATTGTAGATCATATTAGATAAGGAATATTCTACTTCAGGTCTGCATACTCACTATATACCTTTTCATAAACTTCTCAGTGCATCCATTCTTTTAAAAACATTTTATTAGTTTTCTATTAATCAATCAATCCATGCTTATTTAACATCATTTTACATAGGTTCCACTTACAGTATATTCATTTGTTAATAAAATTAGGGCCTTAGTCTTCTCTTTTCTAAACATTGATAGAACAGATTCCACATTTGAAAATATTCTGACTCTTCCTTCTCTTTAATCTTCAAAGTAAGCCTGTCCACTTCCTCACAGTCCAAAATCTTCCTAAATTGTTTCTTCATCTTTAGGCATTCCTTCATTTTCCCAATGATATGCCAGTACAACCCTAGCTGTTGTCAAAATATGCAATGTTAAGTACAGTAATACCTCAGATAACGAATCCCTCTGATAACAAATAATTCAGAGTCCAGATAGAAACTTCTGGGTATAGGGCTGCCTAGGATAACAAATGTTTCCTATCAGCTGCCTCCGATAATGAATTTTTCATCATGCCTTGCAAAAAATATATATACCCAGTATGCATTGCAACCCCACCCCATAGTTTGTGGATGGATGGAGGAGTTAGAATGTTTTTTTCATGGTGTTTTGGAGCCATTCTGCACATTTTTGGTTGAGGAAATTGGAAAGGTAGGGAGCTAGCTTTTATTAATCTTTGCACTGCTTTTCTTTGAATTTTTGGTTGGAACAGGCTGGGGTAGTCTTGCTGCTTTCTTTTCTCCATGTTTGCAATCTTTCCCATTGCTCTGCAGGCAAGAATGGGCTGGGGTTCTCTTGCTGCTTGTGTTTGTGTATGTTTGCATTTTTCGTCATTGCATTTTTGGTGGGAACAGGCTGGGGTAATCTTGCTGCTTTTATTTATCCATGTTTGCATTGCACTGCAGGGCAGGGGGTTCTGCTGTGTATGAAGAAGGTGTTCCACCACTGCATGCACTTAAAGTGCACTTTATAATAAGACTGGGGGGTCAGCTTTTTTGCCTTTTTTCGGACCTCCGGAACGGATTAAGTGGTTTCCCATTCATTTCAATGAGAAACCGCATTTCAGATAATGAATTTTTTAGAGAACGAATTGCATTGGAGAATGAATTAAATTTGTTATCAGAGGTACCACTGTATATGTTTTGTTTACCAACATTTTTTGGATATACATAATAAAAACAGTTCTGATTTAAAATCTATATATATATTTAAGATTTTAACAAGCAATGTATGTATTCTAATCCATTTTTGTAAATTTATTGCAAGTCCACCATACATGATTATAGGTACCCACTTTTTGGTCATTACATTCATTCTTAATCTATATTTTCCTTCAGATTGTAACACAGTCCCTCTCAACTGTATATTCCTAACTGTACTCTCTCACATTCCATCTTGCCACTTTCACTTGTGCGCACATCACATCATTTCAAATGCTACCATCATCCTATCAGCCATTTCATCATTATTTCAGGCTGATCTCTGTAAAACTGGGGTGGTGGTGGGTGTGGGTGGGTGTGTGCGTGTGTCTGCGTGTGTCTGTGTGTAACCCAAAACCACCATAGCAACACAGGAGATCAAATATGGTACTCAATCTACCTTGGGTATTGCTAATTCATCTTCAGGACATGACCATGGAGAAAGTTCTCCTCTGTTGGCACAAACTTTTCTCTATGCAGCATCTTGGGATTTAAATCAATGTTACTCTCACATAAATGTTTAATTATCTCAGGAACTTATGTCTACATATCACACTGCCTCCCTTCTCCTTTCACCCTTCCCTGTCATAATCACCCTCCTCTAAATCCATTCACTGGCAATCAGATTTTTTAAATGTTTATTGCATAAAATAAATTACCATGACACCGTAAACACTTGAATTAGTGCTGTATCAGTTTAGCACTAAAACATTAAACTAGGAGAAGAAATGTTTTTAAAATGCACACATTATAAATTGCAGCACAGTTGTAGTCCTTAAAGTGCCAGTAGAAGACAGAGCAAAGGAGTTAGGGTCAACCCCACAGCAAGCTCCTTTCCCCACATCATCAGTGGTGTCAACTAATATAGGACCTCTAAAAGTCCTATACAGGCATTCACATAAGCCAAACACAAAACAAAATAACATGAATGGAAACTAAAACTAATGTACTGCAGTCATGTCAAAAGATCAAATGCACTCATGATTGGCGTTAATTTCATATGGTTGACAGAATAGATATAAAAAGAGTGAGAAGAGTGAGAAGCAGAGCACAAACAGCAGGAACAATATACCCATCCAATCAAATGTAGAATTGTGCTGTTGCTCCCATGTCATGTTCCTTTTTATTATTTAAAGTATTTCTTTCCCCCTTTTCTCTGCAAAATGACTCTTTCATTTGTTTTTATAGTTTGTTTTAAATACAATACAGATGCATTTTATTGCTTGCCATTATTTTCAGAAGTGTTGTGTGTTGTCTCCTTGGTCCTTTTGTCAACTATAAGTACAGTTTACACAAATTTCCTGTCAGACAATGAGCTGGTTTAAATGATGATGATGATGATGATGATGATGATGATGATGATGATGATGATGATGATGATGATGATGATGATGATGAGACTGAAACTGTAATTATTTGGGGGCAGGGTAAAATCCAAAAATCCTGATCTGTGTAATCCCTTTCTAACATAATTGAATTGAATTTCACAAGTACTGAAGTCCAGTCAGGCAGTAAAAACTGTAGTGCTTTTTAACAAATCTGTGAGGTATATTAATGTTTTCCATGCTTTAAAAAGATGACAATGTTTATAGTTTTATTTTGGTTTTTATTCTGCTGTGATTTTATTTAATGTGGTGCTTCTTTAAATTCAGCATCATGTAAGAGTCTACTGGGCAGAAGAGCAATTTGTAAATGTTAAAAATAACTAAATAAATAGAAATACACAAGCATGCTTAAAATATGATTTCCAGGCCCCACAATCTGGTTCTTGAATACACACTGACTCATTTATATGGTACTAAAAGTATAATATACTCTTAGCATAAAAGATGGGGGATGACTTCTTGCTGACCCCTTTGCAGTTTTGACTCTACCCTGACCTGGCTTTCCATAGTCTCATGAGTGTAATGCTGCTACAGCAACTACACATTACATTTCTAGAGATTTGGAGCCCAGGAGGGAAAGGCTTATATAGAGAACATTTGAGTACAGTGACCCCCCACCTATTGTGGGGGTTAGAGACCCGACTCAACCCACGATAACTGAAAATCCGCAATATGCGGATACAGGTCGGGTCAGGCCTGGGGTACCTAGCTGGGGGCTCTTGTACTTACCCCCAGCCTGGTGCAGCCCCAAACAGGCCTGTGAGGGCCTTCCCGGGCCTTCTGGAGGCCCCAAAACGGCCTCCCTGTGAACCCGAAGTGATTTCCGGGTAAACTGCAGAAATGATTTTCCGGGTTGCCAAAAATCATTTCTAAGGCCTCCGACAGGCCAAGAAAGGCTCTTCCAGGCCCGTTCGGGCAGCACTAGTCCTGGGGTAAGTAAGGGAGGGCTGAAACAGGCCTTTCCCCCCTTACCCCAGGGGGCCTTTTTTCATATACTGTGGTCCCGCGATATAGCGGGACCGCAGTATATGAACCGTGAATAGGCGGGGGACCACTGTACAACCAAAAATCTGAGAGGAAGACTTCAAATCGTTATATTGCATTTGCTAATAGAAATATATCCCATCAATTGTGCTGCTTTTCTTGATTCGTATTATGCAGCTGGTTCCTTGGAAAGGCTGGGTTGTTCACCTGCTGGTTTTCATGTCCTTCTTTGTAGCCAGGGGAAATGAGCTCCATGTTTGATAAATTACTGTTCCCAATTAGTCACAAGGGATAGGCAACATTTGGCACCTGCTTTGTTGCCCTCCCAAAAATATTTTTTGGAGTTTTAATTGCATCCTTGCATGCAGCTTGTGGACTGAGTGACTGAGAGTGACTTATCTGGCCTGAAGTGACTGTCAATCTATCCAGGACTAACTAATCACTCCCTCCCACCTATGTGATCAAAAAGAGCCCTGTTCCTTTTTCCTCTCTTTATTCTGTTGGTCTGATGTTTGTTTTTTTGTTTTTTTGGCTGTACATCTGTTTACTGCAACTGTCTTAGAGTGATTTATTGAGACTTTTAATGCCAGTTGATGAGAAAGGGGTGGGGTATCTGAGGAACATGAAGCTGGTCTCCTCTGTGGAACGCTGTACTTCTACAGCATAGCAAAAGGAATTTTATGAGAAATTCAAAACTCTGCCACAAATCTTACCAAAACTGGAGAAAGTCTTTGAAAGTCCATTATGCCCCCCCCCCCGAAGAAAACACATTTCTGCTTGCTACTTTTCTTGCTGCCTCTTCTTTCCTGTCACTCCCTGTCTCTCAGGACACCTCTAGGACATGTGTTTGTTTCTTTCTGAATTGCTGCAAATTCTGCTGAATTTCACCAGCAGTCCCTGGGCAGGAACCTCACTACTGGTGTAGACCTTCGCTATACATGGTGAGCTTCTACATGGTTCCCTTTCCATTACAAACACACTACAAAACATGAGATAAACATATCTGCAAATGTGTACACTGGAATCATGTCTGTTTCCATCTCTTTGGCAGGTAGAAAAGGAACGCATCATCACATGTTGTGCTGCATATTCGCTAGGGAATAACTGTGTCTGTTGTTTATAATTTACACAGAATTTCAAACACTGATTATTTAGCTAGATACAACTGGAGCAATACATAATGTCATCATTAAATTAAAACAATGTTGCCATTCTGCACACCACTTGAATCACTCATTCCCTCACTGCTTCCACAAGTGGGAGGAAAAGGGAAAAGGGAAAAGAAGTTCCATAATAACAATAAAAAATACTTTGAACTCCAAGTGCCAGCTTCTGCTAGGATTATCAAAACATGTTTTTTCTAATTTGGCAGATGTAAGCTACCAGGAGCAGTTATAACCAACTTCAAAAGCAGTACACTTCCCCCCCACACACACACACAAAGCATCACATGCACTTTTCCTTCTTGGAAGCAAGATTTAGGCTGCCTTTTTACTGAGGATCAATTGAACAGAAAAGAAATGTTTAGTACCAACCAATCCCATGGCTGAACTGAAATGTGAATCTCTCAGTCTAACATTTAGTCTTTTTGATCAGATACCAGAAACTAGAGGCATCTGCATCACATGGCCTTCCTTTTGAGAGGAGAGGAGAGGGAGAGGGAGAGGGAGACAGAGAGGTGCCTCCCCTGAGATGAATGGAAACAAGCCATGTGGTGTGAAAAGGAAATTACCTCTGTGGCAACAGGTGTTCAGGACAGACCAGTTGGAAGTGAAATCCAGCCCATGCTCCTCCATTCCTTCCTTCAGTAACAAAACACATTTCCCGTCAAATTTACCAAGGAACAGAAACAAACCTTTGTGGGAATTAAAACCTTATTTACTCCAGGAGGTTCTTCAGAAATCACCTTTTTTTCCCCTCCAGAAGAAGTAGCTGGCCACTGTGCCTGAGGGCAGACACATTTATAGGCACAGCATGACATGGAAAAAAATTACCCAAGTGTCTTTTTATTGCGATTTGCTTGTGTTCGGGAGGCACTTGTGTAGTCTTGCCACAGCGGCATCGCCATCTGGTGGCCAGCTTCACTGCCACAGTTAGCTGAAGGGCTTGACTTTCAAGCGTTGATGATATGCTTTCAAACATTTAGAACTTTCATGTAGTTTGACTTCTGGCTACAGTGCAATTAATAATATTCATCAAGCACCACTATTTTACCATCTGCTTTCAGTAACTGACAATAAGTCACAGCGAGTGGATTTGGTTTACAATAGCCATTAAAGGGCTGCTTTGAATTTTGATGAGGTGAAGGGCTACTTTATGTGATAAAGACTCCCCCCCCCCCGCAGGCATTAGGTGAACGATGTTCCCTGTTCCCTTACTGATGTGAGCTGCCTACAGCTGTTTGGTACTGATATCACCAATCTATGTGCTCATTTCAGTACTGAGGGAGGGTACAGGATACCTGAAAAGCAAGATAGCACACACTTCTCTTTCTTTGGAAAATATGCAAATGTCACCCTCACCATTCTGCAGAAGCTCATCAAGGGGCCAGCGAGAAGGGCAATCTTGCTTATCATAAGGAATTATTTATTTCTGATTTTAGAATCTTCAGTCCTGCAAAACGCCCATTGGCACAAGAACAACTGGCAGAGTTGAATACCTGGAACTTGGAAAGTTTTTGTCTTTTCTGTACTACAGTTCCCAGAATTCTCTTCCAGCTTAGCCAAAGCCACACTGACTGAGGGTTTTTTAGGAGCCTGAAGCTGCAGGATGCCCTTGTTATTTATATTTTGCTGGAAGATGCAAGTGTACTGAGAAGTAACTAAAGCCATCTGAATTTCATTTATGGCTCTCTCTATAGAAAATGTGCCTAGAATTGCAACAAGCTTATGGAACTAACCATTCTGGAATTCATTGTTTGGAAAGATATAAGATTTAGCTGAATGAACTGAAATTCATCACCTATATTTATCAACTTACTAAACTATTCTTCTGACAATATGGGCTCCAGTCCACACAAGCTCCATCATGAGAAATCCTTCTGGGATTTCTGAGTTCTATACCTGATGAGGAAATAATTTGATGTCTGTGAAAATTTATATGCCACTATTGCAAAGCAATTTCTCTCTAAGGCAGGGGTATGAAGAATTCTGGATTACAAAATAGAATCTTAGAACAGTGAAGCTGGAAGAGGCCTATAAGGCCATGAAGTCAAAACCTCTTCTCCATGCAGGAATACAAATAAAAGGATATCTGCCAGATGGTTGTCCAAATTTCTGTTGAATGCCTCCAGTGCAGTCACCACTTTTTAGGTAATTGGTTCCACTGCAGCACAGTAGGATCCCCATATCCACTGATTCAACATCCACAGATTCAGTTATCTACGGATGGTGATCAGCAGTACAAGGGTCCGCAGAATCGGGGGCATAGGAGGAGGAGACCACATAGCTCCAGAATTCCCACCCACCCAGCCACCTGTAAGATCAGCGGCAGCAGCAGTGAGGAGGCTGTGCAGCTTGGGAGCTCCTACTCACCCGCCCGCCCGCCTGCCCGCCCACTTGCTCACCCACTCACTGTCTCAGAGGATCCTCGGTGGCAGCTCCTGCCTACTCAGCTGGCAACAAGCTTGGCTGCGGCAGTGGAGGGGGAAGAAGAGTGGCCACCCGTCCACAAGCTCAGTGGCAGCAGCAGAGGATGAGTACCTGCATGCACGCACACAAGTTCAGTGGCAGCAGCGGTGGCAAAGAACAACATCTGCAAGTTTGGTGGCAGCAGCAGTGAAGAGCAAGAGCCCTCTCACTTGCCTGCCTACAAGTTCGGCAGCAGCAGACATGGTGGTGGCAAAAGAAAGCCTGCCCGCTTACCTGCCCACAAGTTTGACAGCAGTGGAAAATGAGCACCTGCCAGCCTGGCTGCCCGCAAGCTTGGTGGTGGCAATGGAGGACGAGGAGGTAGCCCGGGGGCCTGGGAGAGCCCGCCCACCTGCAAGGTCAGCAGAGGTGCTAGATATGGCACAGAGCCATGGTGGAGTTCCCCAGGGTAGTGGTGTCCTCTCCCAGTACTTTCACCCCTGACACCCGGGGATTGCTGGCATTTAGAAGGGCCTTGAAGACCTGGCTCTTCAAGCAATGTTTTGGGGCTCTCTGAGCACATGCCTCTTCCCCCTTTTTCCCCCTCCTCTTCTTGCTGGCACCAGTCTTTCCAGTTGTCTTGCCGGACATGATCTGGACTTTTTGTCTTGGTTAGGGGAGCCATGCTATTTCTATCCGCTGTCTTTTTTAGTATCTTTTAGCAGTTTTATATTGTATTTGGATGCTGATTTGTATTTGCTATGCCCATTGTTTACCGTGTTGGGGATTGTCCTGTCTTGTGATTGTATTTTGGGTAGTCGTTGTGGGATGACATGTATGTAGTTTCCCTTTGGGAAAATCGGTCAGTTTATAAGTGTAATAAATAAATAAATAAATAAATAAATAAATAAATAAATAAATAAATAAATAAATAAATAAATAACAGTGCTTGCTCTTATCCAAGGATTTCATTATCTGTGGGGGTGGGAACCAATCCCCCATCAATACAGGGGGCCTACTGTCCTGCTCTAACAGTTAAGAAGTTTTTCCTGATATTAGCCAAAAGTTAGGTGTCAGAACCTTTCTTTGAGGGGTATGTTTTCTGAAGGAGTTTCATTGCAGAACACATTCTCCTGATTTTGCCACATTGCATCCCTATGGGGAAGTGACCTTCTATTTCCTTTTCACCTTTGCTTTGAGGCAGGACTAAAAGGCTAAAAAGGACTTGCTCCCTATTAGAAGCAAGATTTTCATAAAATGCTCCAATCTCTCCTTATGAACAGTAGATGCAATAAACAATGCATGCATTGTAGAACTCAATGGCAATTTGCATATGTCTGATCTATTAAGAATTTGCTTACTTCCTATTATAGAGCATCTATAATCTATTCTCGGCCTTTTGGCTAAGATCAAGTGTAGTATATGTTACACATGTGACCTTGTTATGCAAATGTTTTGATGTTATCAATTGCTATTCATTGCATACCTACATTCTCTTATGCATTCATCACCTGCCTCACAACTGCTCTTTTAGATTTATTTATTTATTTATTTATTTAGATGCTTATATACTGCCCTTGTTCCAGAGGAACTCTGTGTGGTTTACAACAAATAAGAACATAACAGGAAGCAATTAAATAGAACATCATAATAAAACATTAAAAGAAATCAATGGTGAGATGGTGGGACAGAAAAAAAAATAACAGTCACCAAATGCCTCACAAAAAAGCCAGGTCTTTAAAGCCTTTTTGAAGACTGGCAGGGACTGTGCAAGGTGCAGCTCATTTGGAAGATGATTCCATAGCGCAGGACCAGCCACAGAGAAGGCTCGGTTACAGGTGACCGTTTTCCGAGCCTCCCTGGGCGTGGCCACCCGAAGTGTGCCCGCAACATTCTGGTTGGTCGGGCCAAAGTTGGTCATTGAGAGATTCGCTCTGCCAGGTATTCAGGTCCCAGGCCATGGAGGGTTTTATAAATTAAAACCAGGACCTTGAATCTTATTCGGGACTCAACGGGTAACCAATGTAGGTGAGCCAGTACTGGGGTGATGTGGTCATATCAATGCACACCCGCCACCAGTCTGGCCGCCACAGTTTGTACCTGCTGGAGCTGCCATTTAAAAGACTTATATGCTGCCATTTAAAAGACTTATATGTATCTTGCAAATATATGGCAGTATATGTGCTTTTCTTGGGGAAAAAGAAGGGGGAAAGAATGAAAAACAAAGGAAAGGAGAGATGTTGGAACCTTTCTTGTTTCCTGGAAGAGTTTCAGGGAAGAGCACACTCTCTTGACTTTGCCACGTTGCATCCCTGAGGGGAAGTGACCTTCTATTTCCTTTTCACCTTTGCTTTGAGGCAGGACTAAAAGGCTAAAGAGCACTTGCTCCATATTAGAAGCAATGTTTTCAAAAAAGGCTCCAATCTCTGCTTATGAACAGTAGATGCAATAAACAAGCCTCTGAGAGGAGCTCAGCCAGTTCTTCTTTGTCCTTTCATCTGTGCAGAGCTCTCCCGAGCTGGCTGGTGGAAAAGCAGCTTGTCTCTGGCCGTTACTTCACGAACCGCTCGCTTCGCGACAAGCCCTCATTTCTGTGCGAATAGATCGTTTCAGTCCGCACGCTCCTCCTTTTTGGCTGCGATGCCACCCTGACCACGCCCCCTTTACCGTGCTCCAAGCGGGGTGAGTGGTTCCCCTGCCAGCGGCCAGGAATCTTTTCGCTTCGCATCTCGCTTCGCTCCCAACGTCACGTGTGGACTTGTGTTTATATATATATATATATAGTTACTTTTGTGCCAAAATATCGATGCATCGATATTTCGGTTAATTGATGCATTGATACGCCGAGTTAATATTTTTTTAAAAAATAAAAGGAGGGTGGAACCAGACGTTGCAAAGCAGTTTTCTAATGCGAAGGGAGCACGTGAGGTAGTAATCGATTCGGTCCTAGAAATGCTCCGCGTGAGTACTGAGAAACAGGGGTGGGATCGAAGGGAGAGCACGTGACCGCCACCGAATTCAAAGCGAAGGCAATGCTGCTGCGAAGCAATGCACTTCGTGAAGTAATGGCCTCTGTCTCTTTCTTTCTGTAACTAAGATCAGTTTGCTTGGAACTTTCCCAGCAAACTCCCACAGTTGGGCACTTTTAACTTCTACCCATTGTCGTGCATCCTGCACTCTGGAATGATCGAGAACATATCCTGCCCATCCTCTGTATGAAAGCCCTTCAAATATTTGAAAAGTGGTATCATATCACCCCTCAGTCTTCTTTTCTCCCGGCTAAATATGCACAGTCCTTTCAGTCTTCCCTCATAGGGTTTGGTTTCCAGCCCCCTGATGATCCTTGGCACCCTCCTTGGAACTTGTTCCAATTTGTCAGCATCTTTCTTGAAGTGTGGTATCCAGAACAGGACACAGTACTCAAGTTGAGTCCTAACCAGTGATAAATAGAAGGGGACAAGCATTTCATGGGGTTTGGAAATTATACCTCTGCTAATGCAGCCTAAAATAGCATTTGTCTTTTTTGTGGCTACATTATACTCTTGGCTCATACTTAGTTTACGATCTACAACATGTCCAAGATTCTTCTCACTTGCAGTATTACTGAGCCAGATGACCTCCATCTTGTAACTGTTATTTTGATGCTTCTTCCTAGGTGCAGTACTTTGCTCTGTTAAGTTCTGTTCGTTTGAGTACAGTGCTCCAGCCTATCATTTTGAATTTTGCAACACAATCATTATATATTAATAATCCACCAATGAAGAAGAAAGTACAAAAGTACAGGTATTTTACAGTGTTGCAATAAGTACAGTTTGGTTAAGGAGAAGATTGACTATTCAGTTCCTCCCCTTTCAAAGGCTGCTAAAGTTTGTTAAAGGTTAAAGGCTGACTGATGAATATTTGATGGAAGGCATAAATAACTGAATTTAAATGACTGAGATGAGAAAAATGGCAGGTAGAGGGGCAGAATTCATACATGGATTGCCTGCACTAGAATTGAGGATTGCTAAATTAGCAGATAGCAAAGGCAGGAATTGGCAGTAAAATATGCAAGATAATACAGATAGGCTCCTTGCCTTAGAAGGCATTGCAAACACAACAAAACCAAACTACTTTGTGGACATTAACACAACAGATCAGGGACCTCAGTGCACAGATTGTGGAGACAAAGCAGCAAAAAAGAAAAATAAGCAGGAAATCCCAATTGTTAAAAACGTATGTGAAAAAATTCAAGTAAAAGTAATTGCTACAGAAAAACAGCTGCAGGAAGAAGTGGACACCCTAATAGGGCAGTGATGGCAACCCTTTTAAAGACTGAGTGCCCAAACTGTGATTCAAAACCCACTATTATTTCGCAAAGTGCAAGTACAGCAATTTAACTTGAATACAGGTGGCTGTGAAGGTGCAATGTCAGGTGCCCACAAAAAGAGCTCCGAGTGCCACTTTTGGCACCTGTGCCATAGGTTTGCCAGAACTGTAATAGAGCATCAGATGGGAAAGCAGAATATATTATAAGATTCCAGAAGAGAAAGTTGAAGACACAATGGAGATTATGTGTGAATTGCTAGCAACATTACTAGGGTGTTTAAAATAAGAGGTATCTCAGAAGAGCGATATTGCAAGGAGGATTAGTTCAGCATATATAAGGATGCATGCCTTGCCAAGAGAAATGCACATAACAGGTACTGAAATAAGATATTGAAACCATGCAAGAGAAGCAGTAGACTTGTTTTAGAAAAAATATAAGTGTACTTAAATACAGAACCTGGTGTCTTTCGTTTTCGTTGCAGCGGATGCATTGAACTAAAAAGAATGCTAATGAAACAGCAATTTTTCATTTTCATTTTCATTTTTTCAATTCGTTACCTAATGAAACGAAAATGATTTTTTTGCAAAAAAGTCACGAAAACGAAAACGAACCGAAACGGACCCCAAAATGACCAAACGACAAACGAAACACCATTTTTTGAGTCGTGCCCATCTCTAATGACTACTAAGATGGTGGGGAAAGGAAAAGGAAAAGAAGACCAAGAGGAGGAAACAGATGAAATAAAATCGGACAATGGAGAACAGGACGAGCAAAATGAAGAAACGTTAGAGGACGCATACACAGAAGACCTAGGGGGGGAAGAGCCGGATCACACTTACCAATTAAAACAAGGAAAACAAGGCAAAAAAGGAGGGAAATTAGTAATATGTAATAAGATGACAAAGGGGAAATGGAGTAAAAAATTTTGAAATCCCAGTAAAGAAAGAATTGATGGAATAAATAACAAATATAGCAGAAACAGATAAGCTCTCAGAGGCATTAGAACAAAACAAAATGAATGCAAAATGAGAAATGGAAATTGTTTTGTGTATGGCTCCAAATGAATAAATTAAATTTAGAATACACAAAATGTTCCACAAAAAGAAATTCAGTATGTATGGATGGATATTAATTCATAAACCAAAAAGAATGGAATAGAATGTAATACTATTGAATATAATGTCTGTTTAACTCTGTACTAATTTTTGTCTGCTTTAATTTTTCCCTCCCTTTACTATTATTTCTTTGTGATGTATTTTCTGTTTATTATTTGGGTCATTGAAATTAAATGAAAATATTAAAAGAAAAAAGATCATCTTGAATTTTGTTTCTGTCTTCCAGGGTATTAGCTATAGACTTTGTGTCTTGTCAGAATGCCTGGATCCACCATCCAAAGCTTTGTCCAAGAGGCAAACATTTAACAATTAATAATGTTGAGCTAAAGTGTTTATGTTTGAGTGCTATAAATAAGCAGAGCTCACAGTCCTTCCCTGCCGTGCTGTTGTTACTCCAAGTTCTCTTCCTCAGAGCAATATAATTTTAAGGGAAAAAGAGAACAATTTTATTGCTGTGGTTACTACATAACATTTGAAATACTTTTGTGGTCTTTTGCAAATCAGAAACTTTCCAATAGATTCAGATTTGCCCCTCTCCGCCAACATGTATTATCTTTTAAACAAAGGAGGCTGTGCCCATACTTTTAGATATAGCAAATAAAAGTGCTTTTACATGACCTCTAAAATCTGCTGGCAACTTAAATTCAGACCAGAGATCATGGGGGTTTGTTCTGCTTCCTGTGTTCCCACCCTTCCGCACTCCATTGCTCCTGTCTGCTTTGAGGGGAGGGAGAAAAAAATGGAGAAAAGAATGCAGGCTCACCTCCGCTCACCTCCGAATGCCGTCGGAGCAGCCCCATAGGGATTCCAGGCTGTTAAAGAGTGGCGGGGACAACAAAAACAAACAGAAGGCTTTATAATCCGCATCGGAAATTTTTTTACCTCCAGAGACCAGGTACTAGTAAAATGTGCTGGGGCACGCTTAGGTGGGCGTGGGCGTACTTAAGTCTGCAGCTGGTGGGAAAACAATTTTAAGCTCTGCATCTGGGAGCCCTTCACCTCAGATTTTAGGGGTCATGTAAAAGCAGCCTAAATCAATAGATAAAGTATATATGAAAGGAGTGTTTGTAGCATGGCAGTCATGTAAAGCAAATAGAGATGGGCACGACCAGGAAAAATTACGTTTCAAGTTGTCGTGTGTCGGAGCCGGCCCGTTTCGGCTCGTTTCCGTTTTTCATGAAATTTTCCAAAAATTTGTCGTTTCGTTTGTCAGTTTTTCGTCTGTCGTTAGTACTGGTTTTGGGGGGGCTCCTGGAGGCACCTCTCAGGGGTGGGTGCCTCCTCTGGCCTGCCATGAAGGGAAAGCGGGCTCCTGGAGGCACCTCTCTGGGGTGGGTGCCTCCTCTGGCCAGATACAAAATGGCATGCATAGCCAATTGGATATGCATACCATTAAGTTGCAGTTACAGCAGGCAGAGGCACCTCTCTTTCGGGTGCCTCTGTGACTCACTGCCTGCACTTGGGCTGGGGAACGAAGTGAGAGAGGACCCCTACGGGCGCCGGCTGTGACTCACTAAGAAGGGAAGTGTACTTGCTGTAGTGCAATGCGAGTACACAGATCTGGCTTGGGGTTAGGGTTTAGCGCAAGGGCTAGGATTAGGGTTACTGTTAAGGTTAGGGTGAGTTACTGGGGTGCACCTCTGGGTGCCTCTCTGACCCACTAAGAAGGACAGTGTACTGGCGTATGGGTTAGGGTTAGGGTTAGGGTTAGGGTTCGGGCTAGGGTTAGTGGGCTTTTTACGCCCGACTGGCACATCCCAGAAGTCTCGGTCAAAACCTGGCCAAGTGGCCATGCAATTGGTGGAATGGCTCCAAAAATTTGCATAGTCTACTCCCATGGCCAGCCCATCACTGCGCAGGTGTAAAAAAATAAAAATAAAAATAAAAATAAAATAAAATCAATGGAGACGTTTTGTTGCAAGAAAAACCCACTGCTGCTACTGTAAAAATTCAGGCAGTTTTAAAATAGCTATTTTCGCATGTTTCTGTGGTGCTTTGGTGTGTTTTTGGACCACGCGATTTCAAAATAAATATTGCGGTCGCCCCATTTTGGATCCCCCGCCCGCACCGCATGGCATGGCGCGAGTTGGCGAGACGACGAGGATGCACAGCCCAGGAGAGGAGAGGGGGGAGGCTGGGGACCCCCCCCAGAAACCACCCCTCTGGTAGGTGCCCTCACTGAGGCAGGCATATTTTCGCCTGCTTTTTTGGCCGGGAATCGGTTTTTTTTATTTAGTTTTAAAACTTTTTTTCTGTGCCGTGCCGCTTGGCGAGTTGCAACTCGACGAGGATGCGCACTTTGCGCAGCCCAGGAGAGGAGAGGGGGGAGGCCGGGGACCCCCTCCCAGAAACCACCCCTCTGGTAGGTGCCCTCAGGCAGGCATATTTTCGCCTGCTTTTTTGGCCGGGAATCGGTTTTTTTTTATTTTTAAAACTTTTTTTCTGTGCCACGCTGCTTGGTGAGTTGCGACTCAACGAGGATGTGCACTTTGCGCAGCCCAGGAGAGGAGGGGGGAGGCCGGGGACCCCCCAGAAACCACCCCTCTGGTAGGTGCCCTCAGGCAGGCATATTTTCACCTCATTTTTGGCCGGGAATCGGGGTTTTTTTATTTTTAAAACTTTTTTCCTGTGCCGCTTGGCATCGCGCGATCGCTGCGATGCCAGGAACGACAAAGACAAATCAGACCCAATTTTTCTTTAGTCGGTTCGAGTTCGAGTTCTGGCAGAGTAATTGTCGTTACCATTTCCGTTACGTATTGGAAACGAGAAACAGAAACGGAAACAAGAATTTCACCAAGTCGTGCCCATCTCTAAAAGCAAAGCAAAGTGGTCTGCTTATATACCGCCCCCTACCACTTCAAGTAATCTCTGGGCGGTTTACAGTTTTTAATTACAGGATGCAGGGTACACATTGCCCCCCCCCAGCAAGCTGGGTACTCATTTTACCCACCTCGGAAGGATGGAAGGCTGAGTCAACCATGAGCCTGCTACCTGGGATTGAACCCCAGGTCGTGAGCACAGTTTTACTTGCAGTACAGGCATCTAACCACTGCACCACGAGGCTCTGCATGTAGTTACCCATGTGCAAATATGCTACCTTTTCAATGAAATCCCAGGCCACTCACCGCTGAGTGCATTTTTCAGAGTCTGTGCCAACCTATTTCCCAAGTACACCTCCTTATCTTTCTCTGTAGGCTGAATGTAATTAAGCATTTCATGATAAACCATAGCTGTTCTCAACAGTATTGATATTGTGAGCCAGAGGCCTGCCCCTCTCTCCATGGTCTGCACGTCCATATGGATGGTTTCCTTCTGCAGTCTCTTTCTTGGTCACTCTCGAGCATGACAGAATATAGAGGGAGGGCAATGGAGGATCAGTAATTGGCTTGTAGAGGAAGACCAGATGCAGGAAAGCTTCAGGGCTCTGGAGTCCAATTATCCAGTTCCAAGAGACCCCCCAGGAGCCACACCAACTTCTCTAAATGAAACTAGAAGCTAGCAGAAGGCTCCATACCTTGTTTTAGAGAAGAATCATATCCCTATAAGATTTTTTAAATAATTAGCTCAGATGAGTTGCCCTGTGTTACCTGGGATCCACAAGCTACCTGATTCTTATTCCTTCCCCTATTCTAGAAAAGGGGGGAGGGAAACAGAAGGACTCCAATTATTAGTAAATGGGATGTACCTTATAGGAGCTGACAGATATCTAGGACAGTGCTTCTCAACCTGTGAGTCCCCAGATGTTCCTGGACTGCAACTTCCAGAAATTCCTTCCAGCGCAGTGAGTGGTGGAGGCTTCTGGGAGTTGCAGTCCAGGAGACTAGTTCTAGAAGGCTGAAACACTGGGTGTGCTGCTATGCTGCAGTAGAACAGTCATCTCAGACAGGGGATGGGCGAAGAGGACACAAGAAGAAACTGCAGGACTGTGTACATAAATGCATATATATGAGCTTCACATAGAAGAACTCGCGATAACCTCCCAGAAAGTCCTAGGGATGGAAGGGAAATGGGCCTCCAGAGCTCCAGAGCTTCCAAATGGAAGGAGGAGGTGATGACATCCAGGTGACCTAAAAACATTTGTATGGGTGGGATACATACAATCTGATGGGATGACACAGCCGGAGCCTCCTTTCTGAAAGCATCAATCAAGGGCAAATGGCAAAGAGGCAATCTTCGTCCTAATTCCAAACATCAATCAAGGGTGAACAATTGCATTTCCAATTGGCTGCTGGATTGCATTAGAGATCTTTCAAAGAATATTGCCAGACAACATCGTGTTCTTCCTAACGATACAGTTTAAGATGGCAGAGCAGTGAACACAATTTGAAAAAGGTGTGCTTTGTTTTTAAAGAACCTATGCACCTGAATATATCTGCAAAGGCTCCAGGAATGCTAACTAGAGATGGGCACGACTTAGCGGAATTACCGTTTCCGTTTCCATTACTCGTTTCCATTACGCAACGGAAACGGTAACGGGAATTATTCCGCCAGAACTCGAACTCGAACTGACTAAAGAATAATTGGGTCTGATTTGTCGTGGTCGTTCCTGGCACCGCGGTGCTCCCGCGATGCCAAGCTGCACAGAAAAAAAGTTTTTAAAAGTTAAAAAAAAAACCAGATTCCTGGCCCTAAAAGCAGGCGAAAACTGTCTGAGGGCACCTACCAGGCCAGAAGGGTGTTTTATTTGGGGGGGGTTTCCCCGCCCCCCCTCTCCTTGGCTAGTGCTACTGCTGCGCTGCTGGTACCAGGCGGGGGGCATCGTCTCGTCTGCCTTTGCCATGCGGTATGCGGGCGGGGGAATCCAAAATGGCGACCGCAATATTTTTTTTTGAAATCATTGCCCAAAACCCCACCAAAGCACCACAGAAACATGCGAAAATTAGCTATTTTAAATGCTTGAATTTTTACAGTAGCAGCAGTGGGTTTGTCTTGCCACAATACGTCTCCGTTGATTTTATTTTATTTTATTTTATTTTTTTACACCTGCACATTCACAATGATGGGCTCGCCCATGGGAGTGGACCATGCAATTTTTTTGAGCCATTCCACCAATCGCATGGCCAGGTTTTGGAGACTGTACCAGGCTGGGAGGGTGCATCCATTTGCCATGCAGTGCGGGGGGATCTAAAATGGTGACTGCAATATTTTTTTTAAATCGTGGTCCAAAACCCCACCAAAGCACCACAGAAACATGCGAAAATTAGCTATTTTAAATGCTTGAATGTTTACAGTAGCAGCAGAGGGTTTTTCTTGCAAAAAATGTCTCTGTTGATTTTATTTTATTTTATTTTATTTTATTTTATTACAACTGCACATTTGCAATGATGGGCTCGCCCATAGGAGTGGACCATGCAAATTTTCCACCAATCGCATGGCCACTTGGCCAGGTTGACCACAGAGACTTCTGGGATGTGCCAATCAGGCATAAACAGCCCACTAACCGTAGCCCAAACCCGAACCCGAACCCTAAGCCTAACCCATACGCCAGTACACTGTCCTTCTAAGTGGGTCAGAGAGGCACCCAGAGGTGCACCCCAATACTCACCCTAACCTCATCCGTAACTAGCCTAACCCTAGCCCTTGCGCTAACCCGTCTTAACCCTAAGCCAGATCTACTTGCATTGCACTACACGCAAGTACATTTCCCTTGGAGCGGGTGCAAAGGGTCTGCCAGTCTGTCACTTGTGGCTCTGGCTGACTCCTGCAGCAGCATTTGTGTGCCATGCAAACCATGCCTGCAAGTGCTGCCTGACTGTGTCTCACCGACTGTTGCAGGGAAGGCACCCCAAAGAGGGGTGCCTCTGCCAGTCTGCTGCGTCTGCAATATGCATATCCATAGCATATGGCTATGCATGCCCTTTTGTAGCAGCACTGGCGGGTGAGGATAGGAGGCACCCACCACAGAGAGGTGCCTCCAGGAGCCCGCTACCCCCCCAAAACCAGTACTAATGACAAACGAAAAAATGAAAAACGAAATGACAATTTTTGTGAAATTTCACGAAAAACGGAAACGAACCGAAACGGGCTGCCTCCGACACACGACAACTCGAAAACGTCATTTTCCCTAGTCGTGCCCATCTCTAATGCTAGCCTCCTCCTTCTCCAGAGGACTAGCACAGAAGTGGACAAGCAATATTCTTTATTTGGAAGCCTCCTGAAGTTGGCCCCAAGGTGTTTAGGGGATAGCCTTCCAGTTAAAGAATACCTCCCTGGTATTTTTTAAAAAAAATGAGTGTTTGAGGGTGTAAAATAATGCAGCAACTACCCATTGTTTATTTACAAGGTGGATTGTCACAACTGGAGGGTTCCTGGGGCTGTAATCCATCTATTTTCCCTCTGAAAAAAAATAGAGGGCTGGGCACCATGTGATCCCATAGATATACTTTGACCACCTTTGGGTCTACCAAAAGTAGGACAAAAGGAACAAAGGAGAGGTTCCAAACAGTTATGCTAAGATTTTCTCTTTTTAATTTAACTTAGTTTTATTGTTAAAGGGAAATAACTCTTGAATGACAAGAACATACACTACACTTTTAATGGAATGGTTTGCAAAAAAAATGCAAATTCTTGGCAATAATATACAACGGAGCATGCTTTGAAGTGTACTTATGGAAGCTGCCTAAAGTATATTCATTGCATCAAATATGTTATTTGCTCAGATCATTATGGTTCATTGGGCAGGAAAGACAGCAAAATTTGCTACCGGTTTGCTTTAAAGCAAAAGTGATATTTATGGCTTCTGGGTGACATTTTTAGATGAGCTCTGAATAAATTTACCGTTAGCATGGATGAGTTAAAAGAATGGTTTGCTACAAGGTTAGCAACAAGGAAAGACAAGTCCAAATATGTATATTTTAGACAATTTTGTCTAGGATTGCCTAGAAAACACCAAATTGCATCCAATGGATAACTTTAATGATACCATATGAAAATAAATGTCTCGCCCGATCACAGCACTTCTCTTTGCTTTTGGTTGCTAAAGGACTTCACTAGCATTCAGCCTCACAACATAATGGTTTATTTTTCAAATTTTCATATATTTAAATAAAAATGTGATTAATATTTTAATAAAGGATTGGGAGGAAAAAATGTTGGGGGAGGGAACTCAAGCAAGTGAAATGAACTCAATCACCAAGTGAAATGTGGTCATACAAGTATCTAAACTTTCTACTGCTAAGTTGAGCATTTCTGATATCAGAGCTTTAAATTCTGCTTTTAAAATTCTGTCGACGTAAGCTATTGTAATTGTACAATATCCTGTAAACCAGGGGTGGGTAATATGTATCTCTCAACATCCTGTATTCATTCATTCATTTCAGTCAGTCAGTCAGTCAGTCAGTCATGAGTAGTCTCCTTGGACCCTGCAGAACTGGTTGCACCCTGCAGAACTTGAAAAAGGCAGACTCAGTGGCATCAGCGAAACTGGGCTAAAATCCTATTAGTTACACCCTCGTGACACCACACAATTGGTGTAACTCTTGTCAGCATGTTGACACAGATTAAGAAGTCAGCCTAGACATTAGATTTACCGAACTGACTCAGTAGCTTCTTTTACAGCCAATTATGCAATGCCATTTTATTTATTCTGATTGCATTACAATGACATAACAGTTCAATGGTATTGTGGCACGATATTGTGCAGTGATAGCAGGCTATTTTCTGACATTTTGAATGCCAGATAGAAAAGCACATTCATGAGGTTTTGTTTTGTTTTGCTCTGCTTTTGTTTGGTTTTTAATGGAATTGGCCTTGGGGCAATAATCCATATTGCCCACTGCTTAAGGCCACCTCAACAGCTAAAATGTAATTAGTTACCCACAATGTTTTTAAATACTAAAAAGGAGTACAAGACAAATTATGTAAATCAAACATATCTTGGTCTGTAATCTTGAAAAAGGTTAACCTTGCAGTTCGGAATCAGATAGTATGCTTCTTTCCATTACCACCAAACTCTCCAAATTATGAGCAGGAATAAATAATACAGAAGGAAGAAGTCATCATAATATTGCCTTGCTAGAGATGAGGTTGCTCTGGGCAAGCTTAGATGTTGTCATGTTACGCATGCTTCCATTCTATCACTTGAATGAATAATGGTTAACAGACATTGTATTTCACAAATGTTAAGTTTAGAATGCAATAAGAGAGTTTGAACTGAAAAGGAAAAGAAAAAGGCAACAGTTGGAAAATCGCAAAGTTTTTTCCTATGTGCGTGAAAAACTCAGTTCCCCCTTTATTAGTACTTCAGCTTTAATCATCCTAATATTGTCTAGTCAGCTTTGGATCAATCATTTATCCAGCCATAATTTTGTACTAAGCACCATTTAAAATGGCATCCTTCAGGGCAGCACTTTAATTGCTTAGCCATAATTAAGATACAGTAGAAACCAGAAAATATGCCAAATAGACTTCAGTCAACTCTTGGGACTCTCTTCTGATATAAAAAAAGAATTTCTCTCCACACTCTTGCTTCACAAGAGTTGTAGTCCTATCCTTTTTTGTGTGTGTCTTTGTTTTGTACAAAGGCCAAATGCATTACCTAAAAAAACCCAGGCCTCCGGAAAACTAAATAAAATTTTGAAATGAATCATGGCTGTTATTTCCCCCTTTCATCACTTGAATGCAAGTGATAATTTGCTACAACAATCAGAAAATCAGTTCATTTCTTTTTAAGGCAAAACCTCCCGTTCAGCAATGTGAGATATTGTACTTCAGTGATTCAAAACACCAGGAAATGGCCCAACATTGCTGCACAGTGTTATTATGACCATGTTGCCAGCAGGAAAAAAGAAAAACTATTATTCACAAAGTGAAAATAAGCAACAACACTTGGGGTTTCTTCATTGTTTAAGCATCCAACTCAATGTAGGTGATGTTTCTAAAAGAAATATTAAAATATACAAAAACAATCATCTTCATTTAATCAAAATCAGACAGTTAAAGACTCACTGATTTTCATAAGAGAGAACTATGTATATGCTAGGATATTTTAAATAAACAAGGTTCAGCTGTATCAGTTCAATTGCACTTGGGTTGCAGTAGTTTATTTATTCATTTATTTAGACACAAATAACACCAAGTAACAAATAAAACAGCCATATTTTGCAACAGCTGCAGAAAGGGTATAGTTGCAGTGGTCTCAAAAACTTTCATACAGTACTTGTTCACATAACTTACATCTGGTGATTGTTGGCAAACCACTTTATTGTTATGCAGGAAACAGATAGGTTTGCAGTCAACTTCATGATAGATGCAGTGCATCCAATTGTGTTAGTGAGAAATCCCAGCTGTACTCTGCCTGAGCAGGAAAAGTTATGGTGACCCGACGGGTGTTCTATGGACATCATCCATCTCCTCTGTCCTGTCTGCACCTGGGCATTTTATATTTATTGCAATCATAGGCTAAAAGGTAGAATAGCTTTTTGTGAAATTAAGTAAACGTTTAATGGAGTTCTTTAGTGGAATTTATTGCACTGTGTGTTTGATGTTAATATTTGAGTGGCAGAGTCTCCTTATGACATCATGAAGTCTCAGTCACCCTGAGAATGAGGAAAATGGGATGGTGATCCTGATTAGCAGAATATCATTGGGCGTGAGCTCATTCATTTCTGTCCTGTTCATTAATTAAACAATGTGTGCAATGAACAAAGTAATCACTAATATTTTTCCTAAAGTATTTAACCATCTCTCTCTGACATCTGTGGGAACCTAGTGAAAGTCAAAAGGGTATTAAAATTTATTTAATCAATTTAATCATAAATGTCCTATAAAGTACTTCAGATACATTAATCGCACTTTCATTACTTCAGCTTTATGAAGCTGGATATTTTAGGAATTTGTCTTCAGTAATTAGAGGAAAAAGTCATTTCTGGAAAAACTTTTCTTTCAGTTGAAATGCTTTCTGAATTGTCTTTTTACAGTAAGAACAAATATTAAAAGCATGTTTTTCTTCCAAATAGATTCTTGCCATGGATTTTAAATGCAGTCTAGCCCTGTTCGCTGAACAGTTAACAACCTAAAACCACAGTTTGTTCTTTTATTATTATTTTTCAAAATATATGCTTGATAATCAATTACCAGAAGAAAAACACATTCTATTTGTGTCTGAACACTGCCCTCTATTGTTTAGGAACCAAAAAGTACAACTGGAGTTAGAAGTATGAGCTTAGGTCGGGGGTCTGCAACCCGCGGCTCCGGAGCCGCATGCGGCTCTTTGGAACCTTTGCCGCAGCTCCGGGAGGTTTCCGTCGTGGAAACTAGGACCGCGGGGGAAACTCCAGCTCGCCGCCGCCGCCGTCCTCCTCGTCTTCATCTTCCTCCTCCTCCTCCTCCTCCTCCTCCTCTTGGTGCTGCTGCAGCTGCTGCTGCCACCGCCGGTGCGCTGCCGCATCCTCGGCCGTGGCGAAGGCTCCTGGGCCGGCCAGGGCCAGGATGGCGGCGGCGGCGGCATTGGAGGGGTGGTGGGGGTGGCATTGGTGGCTGCCAGGGGGGTCAGGGGCCGCTCAGCAGCAGCAGCAGCAGGAAGCCACACGTGTTGGTAATCCTCCTCCTCCTCCTCCTCCCACCACCGCCGGCAGTGGAGGAGGCGGAGGCGGCGGCGGCGAGGGTGAAGCGGGCACAATGGCCGCGCCCGGCTGGGAAAAGGGTGAGGGGAGGCGGCGGCGGCCAGGCCCAAGCAGCCGGTCGGTTCGTGGTGGTGGTGGTGGTGGCGGCGGCGGCGGCCTGGACGGACAAAAAGGGGGTCCGAAAGCAGAATGGAGGAGCGGACCAGGGAGATCCACGGTGGCCCAGTGCTCCACTTGCCCTCCCGCTTCTTTCAGCCTCACCCGCCCCTTCCCTCCGTCTCCTTCACAAGCCAAACTTTGCCCACACACGCACACACACCACGGCTGCAAGAAGGGTGTGTGTGTGTGTGTGTGTGTGTGTGTGTGTGTGTGGAGAGGTCGCCGCTCACCCACTTCCAAAAAAAGGGACCAGCCGCGGGGTCGCAGGCCCGTCCTTTCAACTGCTGAGGCAGGCGCCGCTCCCTCGCCTCCGGCTGTGGGACTGTGGCGGCGGCGGCGGCGGCGGCGCTGGTAGGCGCGGAGCGCGGGTCATCGCCTCACCGAGCCTCAAACGGCAGCTGGCCCAGCGCCCGGTTGCTGAGGCGGAACAGCAAGAACGGTGGCGGCGGTTGTATATATTTGTTTTAAATGTCGCAATGGTTTTGCGGCTCCCAGTTTTTTTTTTCGTTGGAAACGGGTCCAAGTGGCTCTTTATGTCTTAAAGGTTGCAGACCCCTGGCTTAGGTGGACAGCTGAGGGGACAGTGCACTGAACCCCCCCTCCAGTTTTCACTTCTTAGAGGTATGTTGGGTTTATTCAATCATCCATGTCCAGTACCAAAGCTTTTCCAGGAGTGCCGCTGAGGGACAGTTTAGGTTAGGACAGAATGATCATGAAAAAATTGCCTGCAAATAGGTTAGACTTCAGAGTAACTTGTTCTCCCAGATGTTCATCTGAGTGGATCGACATAACAAACTCCTCTGCAGAAAAGAGACTGAAAGCTCAGCTACTGCAAGGCTCAACTTTTCCTGAATCAAACAAACCCTAGCTCAAAAGTGTTGATGCCAGAAGAACTAAATCCCAAGAAATTGCTTTGTTCCTAAGCAGCTGAGACCATCACCACCAACAAACAAAGCTCCAACATTTATTAAATACAGTGGACCCTTGTATAACAAACAGCTTGTATAACATAAAATCTGTACAACATAAAAATCTGGAGATAGGGGAAATTTGCTTAACATAATTGCCTACGGGGAGAATCCATACAACATAAAAATGGGATTACTCTGTTTTCAATGCATTCCTATGGGAATTTGTATAAAGGAAAATTTGCTTAACATAATTTCATTTGGAACGAATTAATTCCTTCATACAAGGTACCACTGCACATACAGTAGTATTTTGGCTTACAAGCATCATTTGTTCCGGTAACCTGCTTGTAAACCAAAAGGCTCTTATATCAAAGCAAATTTCCCCATAAGAAATAATGGAAACTTACGGTGATTCGTTCTGGGGCCCCATAGACCACATACTATATACACAAAATGCCAAAACTCACAAAAGAAGTTGGCTAGAAGTCCATGTCCACACTATGGTTTAGGTACCTGGCTGCAGAATCTGCTCTGCTTGGGACTGAGAACTGGATTTTAGTCTCTGTTTTTAATTTGACAATAATAAAGTACCATTTATAGCCATATACACACATGACTAACTGCCCATGACTAGAAATTGTTTGAAAAATAAGAAAGGATGTTAAAAACAATTTAAATAAAAATATAAATCTAAAAAAAAAAACCTGAACTCCCCTTTGAAAATGCTCCTGGATGGAGCAAGGGAAACCTGCCTTCCTCTTTCCTCCCCCTGTTTTTGAGGCTTGCCTAAGATGGAACATTCCAAATAATTATCTACAATCCAGCAGGGAAACAAAGAGAGAGAGAGAGAGAGAGAGAGAGAGAGAGAGAGAGAGAGAGAGAGAGCATTGGCTCACTTGTAATCATGTGATCTGCTCCACTGCTTGTATTGCAAGACATTGCTTGTTGATCATGACAAAATATAGAAGTTAATGTTTGTTTGTCTTGCAAAATGCTCTTAAACCAAGTTACTCTTAAACCAAGGTATTACTATATTTCTTTATTCTCGGTTGGTCTCCACAGATATCATTATGTAGCAGAATGTTCTAAGTCACAATTTGTAGGGGAAAGAGTTAAAAGTCCCTTCACATATTCCCAAATAGGGATGGGCACCTTATGAAAAATGAGACACAGTTTTGTCATTTCATAAGCTTATGAATCGTTTCATAATAAAATGAAATTACTGGCAGTGTTTCATTACAAAATGAAACGAAACAGTGTTTTTTCCATTTTAAATGAACTGTTTTGTTACTCTGTAAACTGGCTCTCCTGAGTCCTAAGGGCACCAAATGTGCCTCTAGGATCCAGGGGAGCCATTTTATAAAGTAATGAATAATTTTGTTACTGTTTTGTTTTTTGTTATGGATTTTGTTTATAAAAATTCATTTAAAAACAAAACAAAATGCAGGGAAAACGAAATAAAACAAAATGGAATGAAACAAAATACAATTTTCCCATTTCGTGCCCATCCCTACTCCCAAATCAAGGACTCTGTTTCCCTTGTTAGGATACTTAACTTCCATTTCATTGGAAGGACCTTTTCCAATGAAGCGTTGTGATGCACTGGTTAATTGCTAGCACTGAAGTGATGACTCTCCTCATGACTTCAGCCAATTTGCTCGAGGCTGATGCAGCCCTCCAAAAGAACATTTTTTCAGAAATCCAAAACTCTGCAACAGTCTCATGAGTCCTACTCCATCACTATGTCCACTACATTGCATCTAGCATCTTTTGCACAATTCTGCTACTCGAATTACATAAGTAATGTAGGATGTGATTTATTCTTCCTCAGTTTTCTTTGTTCAAGAAAGTTTGCCTGCCCCAGCTCATCTAGTCTGTATTATTCCCATCCCATGAGATTTTCCCCTTTCACATTTCAATCTTCATGATCATGAGAGCAGTTAAATTACAAGACAAAAACATTAGGTAGGATTAATATAATGCATAAATCTTCAGTGCAAGGGCTACCTCACTATTTCTGTATTGTATAAAGGCCAGCACACAGCCATCATTAAATATATGAGAGTAACAGGAATAGAATAGAAAGAGATGAGCTGACAGCAGAGTACAACAATTCTTTATTAAGCAGATTTCAATTTCATTTCTGCTTGGAAAGAAAGCAGCCCCAGAACCCTATATAAGTTACTCTGAGCCTTCTTGAAGAACCAGCAAGATAAATTAAAGAATAGCAATGAATAGCACATAAAGTATCCGACTGCCAGAGAGCAGATCTACAGCTGATTCTTATCAGGTGACTTTTGGGACTGCTGTAACAGACATCTCTGATCTGTACCCAGTTATGAACATGGAATAACATCTTATTTGAGCTCATTTTAGAATCATAGAACTTAAGACAGTGGTGCATCCAGTTCAATCCATTTGCATAAGGTAAAATAATTTGTGTGCATGTTGTGAAGATACTTTGAAGTAGGGATGGGCATGTAATGGAAAAATTGTGTTCCATTTCATTCTGTTTTGTCCTCTCTGTATGAAACAGAACGAAATGAAATGAATCCTCCACAACAACAACACTCTAATGGTGTAGTGGGGGAGTCAAAAGCCTCCTCCCCACCACCTCCCAGCTGATTCTGACAGCTCAAGCTGTCAAAATAATCTAGCTGGAAGGTGGTGGGGATGGGGCATTTTTCTGATGCAGCCAAAGGGGTCTGAGAGCCCCTTTGGCTGCATCTGAATCCCAGGGAATCCCCTTTGATTCTGACGCAGCCAAAGAGGCTCTTAAACCCTTTTGTCTGTGTTGGAATCAAAGAGATTCCGACACAGCCAAAGGGGCTCTCAGACCCCTTTAGCTGCATCAGAAAAATGGCCCATCCCCACCACCTCCCAGCTGGTTAATTTTGATGACATGAGCTGTCAGAGTCAGCCGGGAGGTGGTGGGGAGAACCGGGAAATGGCTGCCGGATCGCTGCCCCTTGCCTGAAGGGAGATCTGGTGATGGCTTCCCGGTTTGGAGGAACAGATCCAAAGACATCATTTTAGTTCGGTTTGTGATGACACACTATCTCCCGTTTCGTTTCATTTCTTAACCTTATGAAACAATGATACAGTGTGTCATTTTTCGTAAGGTGCCCATCCCTATTTTGAAGTATTTAAAACCCATCCTTTATCACTAGTTGTAGTACAATCTGTAAAATGGTGTTAAATAATATTTGTTTCTATGTGCTAACAAGTTGCATCCAGCTTATGGCAACCCTATTGAATGAGTGATATCCTATCCTCAACAACCCTTCTTGGCTCTTGTAAATTCAAGCCTGTGGCAGATGCTGGGTTGGGTCGGGACTGGGATCCTGTTCAGGGCTTCCTAGGCATACCTTCTCCTGGCGCTGCCCGAAATGAGCCTCCAACAGGCTTCCGGGGCCTGTTGAAGGCCCCAGAAGTGGTTTCCAGCAAACCAGAAGTTACTTCCAAAAACCAGAAGTGACTTCCAGATCGCTGGAAGGCCTGGGGTAAGAGCTGGAGGCCTCAAACAGACCCCTGCTGGTTACCCATGGGGGCCTTGCTTTTCACATACTGCAGTCCCTTTGGCTGCATCTTAATCCCAGGGCCACAGTATATAAACCATGAAATGGCGGGGTCTACTGGACAGAATTCCTTGACATCTGCAAAGCTCTCCACCAGCACCATATTTCAAACTGTTTTTTTCCCCTGTCAGCTTCATTTACTCTTCAGCTTTCATTCCCATGCATGGTGATTAGAAATACAAGAGTGTGGGTGATCTTCATCTTGGTCTCCAGTGAAAGATGTAGTATTGTGGGTTTTAATGATTTCAGCAGTGATTTCAGCTCTTAGACATAGCAGGCTGGAGACAGCTTCTAGTGTAACAGCTCTTTATTCAGGGAGAGAACAAGACTGGGGACTGGGGAGAGGGAGCTACTTTTATAGGAGCCAGGACTGGCTAGGAAAATATACATTTTGGAGGGAACAATTGCAACCAATCGCAAAGCTGCCTTTTGGCAGAGACCAATAGGATTGAGGATCCAAATGCAGCAACTTGAATAAACCAATAGGCCTGTTCCCTTTGGAACAGGAACAGAAACCAATAGGAATACAGATCAATACACAACAAAAGACTCTTACATTTTCTAGTTATGTCATTTCTGCCCTTCTGAGTCTCAGCCCTCTTCTGATTTCTTGGCTGCTGCTTCCATTTGGATTGATGATTGAATCAATACTTATAAAATCTTTCACCATTTCAGTTTCTTCATTGACAACCTTCAAGCTGTGTAGCTCTGTAATCTTCTTGATATTCAACTGCAGTCTGGCTTTGCCACTTTCTTCTTTCACTAAAAGTCTTTTCAAGTCAATAATGCAAAGGGATTGCACCTGCTCTGATTAAGACTGATTCAGATATTTCCCTATGCATTTATGGGATTATAAGTATTCCTAATAAAATCATTGTTGAGAAAATCAATAAACTGGAGAGAGGAGGGACAAGTAAAATTGAAGCCAAGCACCAACACAGCATGTTTGTTCCATTTCATTCTCTGAGGTGGCCTCTTGCTTCTTCTTTTTTCATAGCTACAGGGAAGCAAGCTCATATAACTTTTCCATAATGACTGAGCAGCCCTACATACATAAAACCCCATCTTTAGGGGTTTCTGCTTTCCATATAAGAACTGCACAATTGCTGGGTGGTTTTTCATGAAACAATAAGCATAGGATTTTTAGAAATATATTTTTTCTCAAGTAAGAGTTTTCAGAATCATTAATCCTGTTTATACTGAGTAGCCCACTCAATATAAATACAAATAAGCTTATGCCTAGCAGACTGACTGTTAAGGTTGAGCTAAAGGAGGATTCCTCCTGTCTTCAGTTATAACATAAAGCTTTGCCATTGCTTCAAAAAGCATTGTCTCAGGGGTTTTCTTGGGGGCACAAGATGGCTGCCAAATGCTGTAGTGTCAGTCAGACATTTTGTCTCAAATTATGAAGACAACAGCATGCAACAGCCATCTGTTGCCACAAGAAAGTCTCTGGGAGCAATGTGAGATCATGAGCAATGTGAGATCATGGTAAAGGCTTGGTCCCACTGGGACTCTGTTCAAAATAATGAACAAACACTACTAGGTTGCTGAAGGCAGTTCAGTTGCTGCCTTGTATTGGAACCAATGTTAAAGGGGGGAAGGTACGAAACTGGAATGCACTCAGATAAGTGTTTTTAATTTTTCCCTTTGCCATAAATTATATCTAGTTGGGAGTGTTTATATACTGTACATAGACCATAACAGAAGACATCTCAGCCTGAATATATGGCCAGCATTAACTGTGATATCTTTCGGGGACCAGATAAAGCCTCTTTGATTTGACCAATCTTTTTGAGAACTGATTTATTTTCCTTGATGCTGTTTTCATCTGATACACAGATGTATAGCTGCTGCCTGCCTGCCTTCATTTGTTCATTTTTATTTATATATTTATTTATTTGTAGTTTTATAAGCCAAGAAGAATCCTGGAACAATTTGTGAGCTGTCTTGGGGATATTTCAAAAAGTAAGTAGTGGTGATTTAAGCCTACTCAAAAGTAACTCCCATTGCAACCAATCAGGGTTATTCCTGATTAAGAAATTAAGGGACAGCAGTTGAAAGATTCAATCCAACTAGCCAAGATGGCTGAGGACTGGCTAAACTGACAAAAACCCAGTTGAAACTATGCAAAATTCAAACTCCTCTCAATCTAGGAAGGTTGGTAATTATACAGGTCTACCTTGATTTGCCCTGACTGTAAGCATAGGAGCTGTGAGAATTGTCCCATTAGATCTGATATTAGTCAGCACAGGAGGGTCTGTGGGGGAGGGGGGGAATTTGGATTGATGTAAGTATTCCAGAAACAGTAGGTCTTTATGATAACTAAATGTTCAAGAGAATTCTAGCTGAATTTGCAGCTTGGAACCTGAAAACAATTGCAGCAGAAGTGAGAAAGATGAGCACACAACATGTTATGTTCTGATTTTCATGAGATCATAGGTGCTCACAGAATGGACAGAACACATACCTATTGTATGTTAATAGCACCTGTTTTATTTCCCCATGGAACGAAATATAATGGAAGCAGGTGGTGAGCAAGTTGCCACACTTTGTAGCAAAAGCAGCTGTGTGAAAGGAGGGGGGAAGGCCAACGTGAATCTCATTCAGTTGTGTAATAACTGTCATGAAGGGGCTTAGTTTAAGTAGCTTTGCAAGGTTCTCGGTGGAGCAGAGATGGGAAATATTGGCTTTTTAAAAAGACTATAGCTCCATGTAATTCTGCCAATTGTAGTTCAAGGAGGCAACTATCTAGCTCCAGTATTCCTATCTATCTCTGGGAGAAGGGGCTTTCCTAAAGATTAATGGTAGTTATACTACCATACTATCTCTTAGCACATGTATCTAAAACATAGTTGAATCTATTTCCCTTAAAGATGGGCGCAAAGTGGGAAAATCCCATTTCCTTTCATTTTTTGCTTCATCCCCCCCCTTGTTTCTTTTTGTTGTGAAATGAATTTTAAAAACAATTCATTTTGTTTTTTGTTTTTTTTAAATGTCCGATGGAGGGAAAGCGCAGGCTGTTTAAACTTTTTTTGCCACATGGGGGCTTGTACTCCCCCTTCCTCTTCTGGGATCCGGTGGCTCCAGGGCTTTGGCACGGCTCCAGCAGCAGGACCTCGCACCAGCATTGTTCGCCCTTCCCGGCTGGTTTTCTTAGCAATGGCGGTGGGTGCTGGAAGGCCTCCCTGCCATCTCAGAAGCCCTCCTTTGCATGAAAGTCCCACCTATGGGTCGTTAGCTATGGTGGAGGTGTGAAGTGCTTCTGATTTGTTTGGGAATTGATGAAAGCGCCACTTGATAAGTAGCAGATAGATTGTGTCTGAGTCCTCCACGTCTGTTGAGAAAAAGGTTTTTCAATACACACATGAATGGGTTCCCTGACCCCTCGCTTAAACCCCCTATTTTCTCTGTCTATGTGTACATCCTCATCTTTTAATGAATGACATTGTCCTTCAAATTGATGATGCACTGATGATTCTGGTCCTGAGCTGTTGCTCTTCCTGTGGTGGGCTGCTTAGTCTTGCTCTTCCTCATGTGTAATGGCTGCTAAGTCTTTCCAATGTAGAAGTCTGCATACCCCTCACTGCATTGGACCACATATACTATATTGGTCCTCTTGTGTTTTGGTGTTGGGTCCTTTGGGTGGACAAGTCTTTGTCTTAGTGTGTTTGTAGATTTGAATTAAACCAGGATGTGGTGTTTGCCAAAAATCCTCTTAAGCTTTTCAGACACCCCAGCCATGTAAAGAATGACAGGGTTCTTCCATCGGCTCTGGGTCTCATGCTAATCCCTTGTTCTTCTGGATCAGACACTGCTTTATTGAAGGCCCACTTTGGGTATCCACAGGTCTTAAGTGCTGTCTTCAGTAGAGATGGGCATGAAACTGACTGTTTCGTAGGATGAATTTTTCATAGGATGAATTGACCCACAGAACAAATAAAATTCGTCTTAAGAGGCACCATTGCATACTAGAGTTAATCAAGTATTTTAAATCAATGTGTTCCAGAGGCGGTTCAATCCCAGGTAGCAGGCTCATGGTTGACTCAGTCTTCCATCCTTCTGAGGTCGGTAAAATGAGTACCCAGCTTGCTGGGGGGGGGCAATGTGTAGCCTGCATACTATAATTAAAACTGTCAACCACCCAGAGACTACTTGAAGTGGTATGGGGCAGTATATAAGCAGATCACTTTGCTTTGCTTTGTCACATAGCCATAGATTTCTACACATATATTCATGTGGAACTATGTCTCTTGGGCAGATGGTCAGAAGGCCTCATGGCTATCTAGTTGCTTGCCTTGCAGCACCAACCTAAACTTTTCAGTGGATGTAAGAAGACTGTGATCCATGAAGCTCAAAATTATTCTAAAGGCTTTCTAGATTGAATATAGTGTTTATATACTGCAGATCATAGTCCATAATACATACTGTACTGGAAATGTGTTCCAGATAGTGAACTGGCAATACACATTAAGAACTTCTGTAACTGAATTATTCTGTTGAATTAAGTGGCTTAACATTACCCTGGTTTCCACACTAGAATTTTTCAGCTCAGCACTTGGTCTTGGGCTATTTAACCTCAGAGTGGGATCTATGAAATAGGCCAAAGACTCAGCAGTCTCTGGACTGCAGTGACTAGACAAACATATTATCCTTTCAGCTCAGAAAGTCATAACCTTGTCTTGTGTCGAAATATGGTCAGAGGAGCTGCTGGATCTGACAGTAAGGAAGAAAATAAAATACATTAAGGAAAGCTGTAAATATTTTAACACATACTCTGGGTTTCTGGAATTGTTTGAAACATTGTTTGCAGTAAAGTTATATTGTGAATGTTTACACTGGCAGCTCACCAGCCCTTCTCCTTCCCTTTCTTCCTCCTCTTTGTTCCTATTCTCTCTCTCTCTCTCTCTCTCTGAGTATTTCTGTGTGCCTCTGTTTCACTCAAATATTGTTGTTTGGTATTGTGAGTTCATCTCAGTCCCTGTACCAAGGCTATTGCTACCAATTAGTTAGTGTGAGGTAACTGCTTCAGGGGTCACTAATGCAGGTGGGAGGGCTGCAATAGCAGTCCCTTTGGCTGTTCTTCTTGAGCCCTCTGACCATTTCCCACTGTTGTAGGGGAACAAGGTTTGTGTGTGTGTGTGTGTGTGTGTGTGCCCACAGCACATGGCCTAGCCAACTCCTGGCCTGCTGCACACAGCCAAGCCGATTTAAGTGACAGTTCACTTCTGTATGTGGCCTGAGGGATCAGATGCTGCCTTGTCTTGTACTTCAGACAGCAAAGCATCTTGAAACAAGACCCTTGTCCATATTCTTGGATGCTGCTAGAGGAAAGAGATGGGAAGGGTGGAGCAGTTAGAGGAATTGTTATATTTGTATTATGGTGTATTAAAAACCCAATGAAAAATGTTGTAGATGTTGTTGTAATCTAAATTTTGCAGAAGCTGGCAGAAGGATTTCACTAAAAATATAGGAAGGGAAAAAGACAAAGTTTGAAGTTATAAAAATTGCAAAGATGAGGGGTGTTATCACCCAATGAATTATTTTTCTCCCCCCCCCAGATGATTTTGTTTGGTAGTGATACTCTGATAAATCTAAGAGCAAGGAAAGGTAACAGAAGATGACTATTATTAACATTAGAATGCCAAATAAAATAACATAAAATAAAATAAAGGGATAGACTCATTGTCACATACACAAAAATGCGCACAAATGTGTTTTCAGCATTCCTGAGTTAATTACTTCAAATAAGAAATTACTCCAAACCTGAAAAGATAGATACAGAGAACACAGAGAAAGAAGCACTCACATAAACCAAATTATAACCCCCAAACTTCTGCTCAAGGATGCTATGTGTTTGTGCTGTTTTCCCCAGCCTCACCCCAGCAAAAAAAAAGAAACTGGGGTCTCAACACAGGAAGTATGTGTGTGCGTGTGCACTTGTGTTTTGGGACAAGGGAGCAGTCATGGAGTAATTGGCAGCCTTTGGGTCCTAGGAGAGAGATGTAAAAATGCCAAACCATTTGAAACCACAGCCTCAGAGGTCTTATACCAACTCCCGTATGCTCTTGTGTGCAGTTTTTCTCCACTGTCCCTAAGGGGGTGGTGCTAAGCCTGAAGAAGTGGAATTTTCTCCACAAAAGATTGCAATTTGGTTGATTTTTAGTGGCCCGATAAAAGGCATTGCCCACTCTTACATTTATGTAATCTTGGGGAGCACATGGTCTTTCCCTTGTTCTCACACGCACCTTGAGGAAAGCAAAATAGAATTGTATCCGCTACTTTGTGGCTGATAAAAGAACAATCCACCCATCGAAGAAAGCATAAAGAGCTGAGATCCACATATGTGCCCTCATCTCTGATTAAGGAACAGCCTGTTATCAAGCTCTATCAAACTGCCATCTGGGCAAAACTGGGTTTCCTCGTCTAACTGATATTGGACAATAAACAGGCTGAACCAGTCATCACTGAGAGACAGGAAGCAAATGAAAGTAGTCAATATCTCTGACCAGCTCTATCAGCTCGGATAAAAGGCACTTGAATTTCCGAGTGGCCTCTTGCATGACATTCACCCTCAAATAGCACTTGGCCTCTAAAAGACAGTAGGGGAGCAATAAAAGGACTGCAAAAGGAGAACAAAAGACACACTTTCCTAAAACAGGAAGCAAATGTGACAGAGATTTGTTCCCTCACAGACAAGGCAGATGTGGGGTTATTGCCCTTGCACAACAGAACACAACACTGTGCAATTTTAGCCTTTTACACTAGCTTGCTCATTGATGTATTTCTTTCAGGAGGCAGTCTTCAGACATTGATTGTAGCTATCGTTTGGGTTCAGGATTGCTTTCTTTCAAAGCAAGACCACCTCTGGCAATTCTAAAGACATCCCGTGCTTGACTCGTATTAACTGTGATACTTAGAAAGGCCAACAAACCAAACCACATGGGAAGTCCACTTTAGTTCAGTAGTTGGAGATAAAGAGTCCCAGGTTTTTGCCTTTATTTTCTTTTAAAGCATCCATCAAAGTATTCTAACAATTGCTTGTTTTATATAGCTGCAGTGTATCTGGCTGGCTGGCTGGCTAGCAATCTAGCTAGCGTTCTAGTGATCTATACAGCTATCATTCTAAGTATATATATCATATGCATTAGCTGTCTAGTAAAGATATTGTATTCTCTTTCATTCATACTGTGTAAGGCCCACATAGCCTTTGTGCTTTTCGAAAAATTATACTTCAGTTTTTGTAGACACAGTTACAGTAGTTAAACACAGCGAGGAAGGATTGTAAATGACACATAGAGGATGACTCAGGATCATTTGTCTGAGTGCCCTAATCTTATGAATAGATACTTAAGAATTATTAGCATAAAGTCTCCACACTGGTGGTCAAGGGTGAGTGTTCCCAGTGAAGTGATGTCTTTATACTTTGTTGCAGAGTAACAAAACTCAGGGCAATATTACGCTCCCTCTTATGTGAGTAGCAGTGCATGGACTATTTAAATCACATAGGAAAGTTAGGTTCAGTTCCCTAGTTAGCAATGATGTTCATTTGATGTTGGCATGTCATGTCTCTCAACACAATTTATTTCTCAACATTTATTTTAAAACATTTATACTTTACCTATGTTCCAGGAAGCTCCAGGGAGCTACCGATAAGGATGATCATTTTAACCATTTAGAACATATTTACAATTTAAAACAAATGCCATCAAACATTAACACACGGGAAAAGCAGCATATCATACAACTATGAGCCTTTTCACATGACCCCTAAGATCCGCTGGCCACTTAAATTCGGACCAGAGATCTTGGGGGTTTGTCGCTGTTTCTGTGTTCCCACCCCCTCCGCACTCCTGGCTGCTGGCTGCGTGAGGGGAGGGAGAAAAAGAGAAAGAAAGGAATGCCGGCTCACCTCCATTCTGCCAGTCTCACTCTGTTCCCGCCAGCATTCAGATCTCTTAAAGGGGCGGGGGGGGCAAAAAAACAACAAACAGAAGCCAGGAGAGCCTGGCACTCTCTACGTTAGATCCGCATCAGGGATTTTTCACCCCCGGAGAGCAGGTACCTGAAAAGTGCGCTGGGACGCGCTTAAGTGGGCGTGGTTGCACTTAATTTACTGTAAACTCCGGAGCTGGTGGGGAAACAATTTTAAGCTCCGGAGGTGGGAGCCATTTGCCGCGGAGTTTAGGGGTCGTGTGAAAAGGCTCTATGACAGCAAGTTGAAAAAAACTGATCTAAATAGTCAAAAGGGTTTATTTCAACTAACAAGTATAGATAAGCTAGCAGATATATCTTTGGCATTGAGTTTCATTTTCCAAACCTCACAAAAGGCTATTTGAATCCTCTTGTCTTCACCTCTACCCCCTTAGACTTTTCACAAATGATAAAATTACACTAAGCCACTCTTCTGGAATTCCATTCTGCACCCCGTCAGGGTATACAAGTTTCTACAGCAAGCAAACAGCATTTTTGAGGTTAGCCCTCCGCCCTTCCTTAGCCCTGCCTCCAAAAGTATGTATTTCTAATGGAGTCTGCAGTCAGTGAGCAACTATTCCAGATTTAAAGGATTACTTTCTAGGCACAGAATCGTGCTTTTTTGGGGTGATAGCTGCATGACAAATATATATTGCTATCATTCTAAGCATAGAAACAACAGTAATGTCTGTACAAGTAAATGGGTAGCATTGTGGGCTTGATAGCATTTTAAGTACCCCTACTTTCCCTAAGAATCCTGGCAATTATATTTGGCAGTGGTGCCACAAATTCTCTGCCAAAAGGTTCCTGGCACTTTCCGTCGGTTTTCACATAACCACAGTTTCCAGAGTGTTTTCAGAAGAAAAGGCATTTCATGGGCAACTAGTTTAAATGGTAATGTAGATAAGTGAGGCACGGGTGGCCAAATGTCAGGCTGGGACAGCTATTAGCCACAGTGGTCCAAGCATCTCAGAGGGCAGAGCACTGGAGAGGTTGCAGTGGAACTCTACTCTCCATAGTTTGAGTTATGGAGAGTGGTCTCATCCTCTGTTCTCCACTGCTGCCCCTTCTTGGCCAGCTAAATACATCATGTTTGTAGTTTTAATTTGCAGAGATTATGTGCTAGCAATGCCATATTGCTTTGACGCCAGGCACCTTTGGGGCCAGGCATTATGCACACACAAGTGGCTGCACTAGGGAGCCAGTGAGGCTGCCAAGGAAAAAGAATGTGCCACTATTGCTACCCACCCTGCCTGCTCCCTGTTGAAAGTGGGTGAGCATAATATCAAGGCAATGGGTTGGGGCAGCAGCACAGAATGGTCACAAATTTTCTTTTTGCCTCAGATGGCAGGAAGGGTCAAATTAGCAACAAGCAAATCATATATTACAAAATAACATGCGGTAAGAAGAGAGACTTTCATCAGTTTAGAGAACAGTTGGTTGGCATAGTGGGGGGAACAGGTGGGGGACCATAGAGTCCAGGGGGCAGAGTGGTGCTCCTACTGGGCCTGGAGCAGCCCCTCTGTATGGACACCCTCCACTGAATGCTGGAAAGGGAAGGCAAGTGAAAGGGGGAAAGGCAAAGATAGGTGAATGGGGGGAAGCAAGAAGCAGTGTCATTCCTTGAGTGTCTCCTGTGAAGGAGGGCAGGGGAGAAAGAGAGGCAGCCTCATTCCTAGAGTGTCCTCTCTCTCTCTCTCTCTCTCTCTCTCTCTCTCTCTCTCTCTCTCTCTCTCTCTCTCTCTCTCTCTCTCTCTCTCTGGTGCCTCCTCTTTTTCCGCCCCCGCCCCCAGCCTCCAGCAGGGACAGGGCTGGGCTATCATGTGTGTGAGAGTGAGTGAGTGAGTGAATGATTTGGATTAGCTTTGCAGAGTGAGGCACTGTAGGGCCCCAAAGGGGAGGAAGGAAGGAAGCCTCGGGGCTTGAGTGCAGTGGCAGGGAGATTGTGGAAGGAGAAGGAGAGCAGCCCAAGCAGTAGCAGCCGTTCTTTGAGAGAGCTACTTCTGCCAGTGTCCTCCTCAACACCCAATGGTCCCCTCCCCTTCTGGTATGTGTGGATTGGAGAAGGAAGAGGGGAGGGTAACATTGAGTGTTGAGGATGCTGGGAGAAGTAGTTCTCCCAAGGAGCAGCCACTATTTCCTTGGGCCACCCTCCTCTCCTCTTCCTCCTTCTCCCCACACACATCTGAAGAGCCACTGCTCTGATCAAGCCCCGAAGCTTCCTCTAGCAACAGGGAAGCCCCATCGCTGGCCAGCCAGTCATGCAAGAAGGCAAACAGGCAAGGGAGTGCAGCGGGCAGGGTGATTTCGCTGGGTGGAGGCTTCTCAGAGCCTCTTCCTCCCCTTCCTCTGTCCAGGTGGCAGAAGGGCCCACCACCACCACCCTGTCGAACACCACCATGGCAATGCACATTGCCTCTGCGTCCTCTACTGCTGATCCTGCTGTCAGGCGCTCCTGGCCCCACCCAGCCCTCTGCAGCCAACTCTGATGTCCTGGACAGGTGCCCCTGGGCCACATGGCCTATGTACCCACCACTGCTGTGCTGCCTGGGTTGCTCACTGCTGGTGAGCGAGGGATGAAAAGGTGTGGCCTTGGTGATCTGTGCCTCCCTCACCACCCCAACCATAGAGGCAGCAATGGTGGCCCTAACTCTCCCTCCTTTCTGCCCTTTCATATTTTCTTTCAAACTATAGTCCAGCCCCCAACAGTGTCTGAGGGACAGTGAACCACCCCCCTGTTTAAAAAGTTTGAGGACCCCTGCCTTAGGGGATGCTTTGCCCAGGTGATTGAAAAGACGTTTTCTGTGGGCATGTGTTTGTGGCTTGAATTCTGCCTGAGGAATTCTCGGAGAATTCTGGGATTTGGAGTCAGGAGAAAAAAACCAGCATCACTCTTCTAGCGCTCTTCCTGAATTATGTTTCCTGAATACTAATAGATTTTGGCTGCCAATAATGGTCTGACTATATCATATAACTTGAAAGAAAAGTAGAATACCAAGTCCTATGACACTTCTGTCCTTCAACAAGAAAAAAATCTGCAATAATGTCATGGTTACAAAAATGGCAACAATCACTGAGGAAGTTCATTGCAATTAAGGAGAAGAATAGCCTCATGCTCTTACTAGTGGGATTGAGATCACTATTCCCCTGTATGCTTCTGCTTCAGCCATGTTCTTCTTCCATGGCTACCTGTGCTAGAAAGGAAATAAAGTCTGTTGCCTACATTGGAATATATCATTTACAGTATTGTGTTACATTTTCCTCCAGATACTTGAAGAGGAAATCCAACAGTACTGTCAAATGAAGATTTTATCATAGAGTGCTCCTGCAGCAGAGGGCTGGAGGCTCTGCTGCCAATCCAAGGACTTTGCTTCAGGAGGCAACTGTTTCACTCCAGCTATGCTGGGTCCACCCCGGGCCTCAGACAATAAAGTGTTCTATGTTTAACTTTAGGAATAGGAATCTTTATTGTCATTGCCCCCTTGCAGGGACAACAAAATTTTATGGTTGCTATATTCAACTCATATAAATATTCTACATAGATTTAAAAACAGCTATAACACATAAAACATGACATATAAAATAAGCTGACTTCAAAGTCCAGAATTTCCATTTCAGGCCAATATTGCTCTTAAAAAGAAGCTATTTTTGAGACGGGTTGTTCTCGCCCTTTACTGTGTTTTTCCAGCAAAGAAAACAGGCAAATTGAGTATTTTTCCAATTAAATCTATTAGTTGCAGCCATAACTTGGAGATGTAACACTTTCATGCTCTAGTAACAACCAATACGGGTCCTCAGATCAAAATGGCATACTAACTTGAAATGGCTTGTGTGTAGTGTTAGTCGAGAATCAGGATTCTGCCACAGTGTCAATCTGCATTTGATATAAAGACAAAGAATTTTTATTTAATTTATTCTAACTGGTGCAGTACATCAGTGATGGTCTAGCATGCAGCACAGTGGTTAAATTACAGAACTGCAATCAACTCTGCTCAGAACCTGAATATGATCCCATAGATTCAGGTTGCTGGCTCAAAAAATGACTAGGCCTTCTACCCTTTCAAGGTTGGTAGAATGAATACCCAGCTTGCAGGGGGGGGTCTCCTTGAGGGCAAAAGAATAATCATGTGAAAGGTCAACCTAGAAGTAATGCAAGAAAAACTCATCCATGGCTACATAAGTTGTCAGCTACTATATTTTTCAATCTATAAGACACTGCCATGTATAAAATGACTCCCACATTTCCAACCAAAAATTACAGTTTTACAACAGTGCAGTTCTCTCCTTGGCTTACTTCTGTGTATAGGACAACCCTCAATTTTTAGTTTAACAATTTTAGACAAAATGCACTCTTATATATGGAAAAAGTACTGTATAATGTATTGGGTGGACTAAGGGTTTTAGAACCCAAAGCAGATAGGAGTTCAAGGTTTGCCCTCCTCTTCAAAAAGTTTTGTTGCACCCTGAGGTCACCCAGAGTTGATAAAAATTTTACTCACTGCTTTTGGGTAGAGAACTGCATCCTGTTTCCCACAGTGATATTTTGATAACCTGAATGAAATCTGGCCATATGCCCATGTCTGGAGAAGTGTATTCATCTTTTATAATTAATGATGAAATTCTGGCCTAGTAGAGCAGGAGTTATCAAAGATTCCAAATGACCAACACCTTTTTTTCCTCTGACCTTTTCAATAAGCATATTTCTTATGCACCTAATTAAGTTATTCTTTTCTTGAAATTTTGATTAGATCCCTTCCTTCTGAAATTCATAAATTCAAACTAGACATGGGCACGACTCGGCGATATTGTCATTTCCGTTTTGGTTATCATTTCCGTTACGTAACGGAAACGGTAACAATAATTAAGCCATCAGAACTCGAACTCGAACCGAAAAAAGAAAAATTTGGTCGGGTTTTTCATTTCGTTTGTGGCATCGTGGCGATCGCGCAATGCAAAGCACAGAAAAAGTTTTAAAAAGTTTTTTTAAAAAAACCCGACTCCCGGCCAAAAAACCAGGCAAAAATATGCCTGCCTGAGGCTTTGCCACCTACCAGAGGGGTGGTTTCTGGGGGGTCCCCGGTCTTTCCCCCCTCTTCTCCTGTCCTGGGCTGCTTGCACCAGGCTGGGGGGGTCAACCTTGTCGTCTCGCCATGCCATGCGGTGGGGGGGATCCAAAATAGTGACCGCAATTTTTCTTTTGAAATCGTGGTCAAAAAACACACCAAACCACCACAGAAACATGTGAAATTTATTTATTTTAAATGCCTGATTTTTAATAGTAGCAGCAGTGGGATTTTTATAGCAATAAAACGTTGCATTGATTTTATTTTATTTTATTTTATTTTGTTTTTTTTAGACCTGCCCATTTGGGCTGGGCATGGGAGGGGACCATGCAAATTGTTTGAACCATTCCACCAATGGCATCGCCAGGTTTTTGACTGACACTTCTGGATGTCTCGGAGGGCATAAAAAGCCGAGGCACCTTCCAGAAATCACAGTCGGGTGTATGGATGTGGTTGAGGGAGGAGGGCTGGCTGCTGGTGCTGGTGTGATCCGATCGAGATTGAGGAGGGAGGCTGGAGGATTTAGGATTTAAGTTAGGCAGGCAGGGAGCAAATTGAATTTAGAACATAATTTCTTTGATTCCCTGCATCTTTGTCTGCTGAAGGGAATAGCAGTTTATTCTTTATTTCTTCTCTGGCAGTTTGTGAGGATTTTTTTCTGATATTGGATAAAGGGGGAGGTTCGACTGGGAGTGGGAGGTGTGGGTTTATTTTAAATATATATTATATACTACCATTTATTTTCTATTTTCCCAACTTCAATTTGCTTGCAAACACACACATTTGGGGTGCAAGCCAAGAACAGAACCTCTATCCTAAGTGATATCCTAACTGCCCACTCGCCCGTCCACCCGCGCCGCCACCCACCTACGGCCTGTGCCGCTGCCCGCCCACTCGCCCGCCCGCGACCGGCACCCACCCGCTCGCCCGCCCCCCTGCCCCGCCCACCGCCTAGGGCGCAAAACACCTAGCGCCGGCCCTGATTGCGGGACGCCCCTATGTTCTGGGAAGTCAAATCACACTAAATCACGGTGGAAACGACAAACGACAAACAGAAACGACAAATTTTTGAAAAATTTCATGACAAACGGAAACGACCCAAAACGGACCCGTTCCGACAAACGAAAACTTGAAACATCATTTTTTTCTGGTCGTGCCCATGTCTAATGCAAACTGAAATCATTCCCTAACACCAAGTGGAATGCAGCCTTCCTCTCAGTGGCTGGCTTATTTTCACAACCTAGAATGTCTACATTTTCCTCACCCTGAAGAGTTTTTACACCTAATAGCTAAATTGGCTATAATAAATCATTTTCTTTGAAAAGTGCATTGACTTTTCTGTGTGCTGACTTATTAAAAGTTAGCTATTCACTGAAATCCCCACTATTTATGCATAATTAGTTTGGGATTTAATCTTCCCCATTGCAAAATGAAACGGATGTATCTCATTTAATGTTGTTGTTAGTTTTAATTAACTGCTTGAGAAAGTTGAGCTTGTTAACAACAGTGGTGGTCAATAGATAAACGTATCTTAGCAAGCTAATTATAATGCATCAAGGGGGAAAATTTGCACAGATCCTATTTCCAGTGTAATTCCCCAAACTGATTCTTCCTAGTCATACAATACTCTTTCATCCAGTAGACTAGCATTGAGCAAAGTTTGGCCCTCCAAGTGTTGTTGGGTTTCAACTGTTAGCAGCTGTTGCCAATAGAGAGAGACATGAACCAAAAATGAATTGCAATATTTGCTGAAAATTGCCAATTCATTAGAAAACTGTCAATTCATATTTGCTAAATGTGAAGCCCCTGGTGAACGCAAATCAGTCAATGTTTAGTTATGTTCATTGTCTGCACCATGTGGGGGAGGGGGCATGCCATCTGCAGCTTGCTTCTGTCCATCAGAAACTCTTGGCAACCATAGGAGGGATCTAGACACTCCTAGACTGGTAGGCCTGGCAGCCAAACATGCAGCTCAATGAGCTCTGAGGGAGTTGCTCATTAAGAGGCTTTATAAACAGTTTCCGTGCAGGCATTTTACATTCCTGCATCTCTGAGTCAGAGAAAACTGCTTAAGCCAAAGCCAACCTCTATGCCACCTTTGTGTCTTGTGATCCCTGTCGTTTGCATAAACCAGTGTTGGTATCTTCCCCAAGCCCCCTGTCTCCCACCTTCTTGGGGAGACCCACTTTATGGGTATACATTATAATCCGGATGGTATTATAGCTATATTATAAGCCAAACTTATCGAAACTTGGAGGGGTTGTAGAGGAGAGTCAGTGGCTACTCCTCTTCAGCACAGGTGTCTCTAAGTGCCTGGGAGAGTATTTTGTAGGGTTTAAAATTCTTGATAAACTGATGAATTGATTTGTTGGTTCATTGGAAAACAGTCATAAATTCATGGTTTGTAGACCTTGATGAATCATGAATTGTGATGAACTGCCAATTTGTGCCTATCTCTAGTAGCCAACATAGCCGATGGTAGAGAAAGCTGTGAGTTGTGCTCTGGTGTCTTGTCTTTTGGCCATTTAATTGCAAAAAACTACTCAGTGCATCACTGTCTAAACTAAACATATCAATGTGTCTTCTTTGACCTAAACTGGACCATCATCTAAGGGGCTGGGGTGAAGCAATATTAGTGAAGCTGCATTGATTTGGGCCCTTCACGGCCAGAGCATAAGCCACAGATCAAGGACCACCACATTTCAAATCACCACATGAACAGGCAGCAACATCACTGGGATGTGTGCAGGGGACAGTTGGTAGACGTTACATTCTTCTAATGTACCTTTTTTAAAAGCAGAAAGGTGTTGATCAGTCATTTCCTCCTTCCTCCTTCTACTGGCAGGGATGGGGAGAAAATTCCATGGGCAAATAAGGGAGGGTTAGGTTAGAAATGGATGGTAGCTGCCCAGATGCCCTAAGCACATCTGATCTCGCCTGATTTGGGAAGCTAAGCAGGGTCGGCCCTGGTTAGTACTTGGATGGGAGACCACCAGGGAATACCAGTAGGCACCAGGAGTAGGAACTGGCAAGCCACTCCAGTATTCCTGCCAAGAGAACTCCATGGACATGGAGTCACGAAGAGTCGGCTACGACTGTAACCACACACACACACACACACACACACACACACACACACACACACACACACACACACACACACACACACACACACACACACAGAAATGGAAGGTGTCATGTGTCTTCTGTCAGATTTTGCCAGCAAGTGAGGAAACTGCTCAAGAATTACCTTGGTAAGACACACCTGAGGCTTTTGTTGGCTAGAAGTAGAAAGTGTTCAAGGCTGTCTGATCACCAAGCAAGCTGGTGCTGTGCTGGACATGAGTAAATGCTTCAGCAGGACTGGCCCCATCCTGACATGTAATATCTTCAGGCTTTGAGTAGCAAAGTCAAGTGCTCATGATAAAAAGACAAACTTGGGAGGAGAGGAGCAAAAGGGCAGAAACTAAGAAATGGGGAAAGGGATGAATATCCGTGCAGGCGTGGCTTAAATGAGAAAAAGTTGTCTCATTTCTGCACAAACCCTGATAATGTGGAAAGACCCTTACACACGCCTGCTGTGATTATTATTTGTGCAGGGTTACCTGTTGTAATTGGATTTAAACGCCACTCTCCCTTACAAAGGCCTCATATGGTAAGCATTTGATCCCTTGGGGCTTACAAACACAGGGAACCACTGCTTGACAATAATACTTCTGAACATTGGGGCTTGTAATTGTTCATAGGCAGCATCCCTTTCTTTGCATTGCAAAGCTTTGGAAGATAGCCAAAAACAAGCTGGGTGCTCTATTTGCAAACACAGAATAGGAAATCAGCTGGTGTTCCTGCACTTGGAGACGACTAGATTATATTTGCGACTGCTAGAAGGCAGGTCAAATCTTGTGGCTGCCAAGAGTTTCACATTTCATTCTCCACACACACCTTACTGACAATGTGCCCTGAAAAGAGATTACTAAATACCACTGTGTGAAATTATGAGAAAACATTAGTGCTAGGCATAAGATTTACCAGGCACTCTAGTGTCCCTGAAGGAAATTCCTGCAGTAGCTCTTCATCAATTAGACTTCATGTCTGATCTGTTAATTTGTCTGTCTTTGAACTGACACACATTCTTCGTGGCCTACAGAACTATCTGAAATGTAAATTAAATCAAGACCCAGGCAAGAAAGTCTATAAATGTAGTGCTGTTATCAGACTGCATGAGAGCACAAGGATTTTTGTGCCATTCTGCTCTTTAAAGTTATTTATTTAAACTTGTTGTTGTGCCTAATACTTGAGCACAAGTCATTTCAGAGGACAATGCTGCCCATTCCTTCCATTTTAATCCTGAAATCAATTGAAAATATGTCTATCACTATCCATATTGTTGTTGTTGTTGTTGTTGTTGTCGTTGTTGCTGCTGCTATTGCTGCTGCTGCTGCTGCTGCTGCTGCTGCTGCTGTGTTGTTGTCCAGAAGCAAAATCTGTGCTGATGAACTATGAGAAGCAGAACCTGAAAAACATGAGCTGTGTGCTACAGGGAGGGATTTACTATAGAATTTGAATGCAATTTATTGTCATTGTATAAATACGAGATTAAAAGTGCCATCCAGTCAGTCATTCACACAACCCAGCATAAAAATCCGAGACGTAAAATCTACAATTTAAGAACAAACCATCTATACACATACTCTAACATTCACATGCCGAACATCACTTACACTCATTTAAAACTGACATAAAAACCAAACATACACACACAGCCCTACACTCTTTCGCCTGGCAACATTCATACCCAATCCATAAAAACTACAATTTAAAAAACAACAGCCATACACAATCCCCCATACAATATATGTGTAACACATTCAACACTAATATTACCCGTCAAGTTAATTTTTAACAGAATTTAGCATGGTTACTGCTATTGGGTAAAAACTATTTCTGAATCTTTCTGTCCTTGTTCTAATAGATCTATACCTTCTGCCTGATGCTAATGGTACAAACAGAGAGTGTCCAGGATGAGAAATATCTCCTACAATATTAGCAATATTAACCCCCTCTCTCTGACCCTGAACTTCACATCCCACATCTGTGGCAGCAGCATTGTTGTTCAAGCATAAATGCTTGGATGTTTGGGCTCTTTAGATAAGGGAGATGATGTTAAAAAGTTCCCCATCAGTTGACAATGAGTTTGTTGGATGCTGCCCCTCAAGGAGTTCTCAAACAAAGGCTGGTCCATTGTTGCACCTTTGTGAATTTCTCTTGATATAGAGAAATCATATGACATTGCCTGCCCAATCCTATTGTGCCAAGAACATTAGGACTTTACATCTAAGAGTAACTTTTCTGAAAAAAATCTACCTCATTACTAACAGGAGGACTTTTAAGTTCTTTGCAGTGCTACAAGCCTGATGAAGTTGGAGTTTTTATCCATTAATGCTTGAGCAATTATGATGGTTTTTATTGGTCTATAAAGGCATTGGCTAATTTTCCATTTATATTCCATATTATAGAGCTCTCGGTCTGATTTTGTTGGATCCCTGGTATAATAGAGCAGCTCAGAAATGTGCTTTGTGAGGGAGGGGTTCATCAGGGGCAGGCTTTAAGTTTTGTGCAACATTTGTTTATATATATATCAAGGTCTCCAGGCAGCATTGTAACCAATAGCATGTCACAACAAAAGGAGAACATGGGCACAATGATTTTTTTTAAAGGCAAAATAGATATTGTTGCCACAGCAATACCCTCCAGCCATCTTTTCTAAAAATAAGAAATATCATTTTTTATTCTGAGAATAAGAAATATCATCAACTGGAATAATTTATTATAAGCATAAAACTGGCGTTGCACCTGCTTCCTTTCCCTTCATTGTTCAGATAATATGTGGGCTGGGAAATGATGTTTCTGTAAGACTCCAAGCAGAGAGAAAATCCTACTTCAGTTTTGGAATCTGGCATGTGTTAATTATTTGCATTAATATTGTGCTTTTCTTCCAATATATTCCAGGCAGTCATATAGACATGGCTATCCTGACAACAGTCCTATGAGGTTAGATCGGGTTGAGAAACTGTGACTGGTTCAAGGCCACTGAGGGCGTTTATACACGACCCCTAAACTCCGGGGCAAGTGGCTCCCAGCTCCGGAGCTTAAAAATGTTTACCCACCAACTCCGGAGTTAACAGGAAATTAAGTGCGACCCTGCCCACTTTAGCGCGTCCCAGCGCAGCTTTCAGGTACCTGCTCTTTGGAGGTGAAAATTATTTGATCCGGTGTAACGATAGTGAGTGCGGGGCTCTCCTTGCTTCTGTTTGTTGTTTTTTTGGCTCCCGCCCCTTTAAGAGCTACTTTTAGAGAGAGGAGAGGCAGAACGAGGTGAGCGGCATGCTTTTCTTTTTCTTTTTCTCCCTCCCCTCACGCAGCCAGCAGCCAGGAAGTGTGGAGGGGGGTGGGAAGGCAGGAAGAGCGCCGAACCCCTAAGATCTCTGGTCCAAATTTAAGTGGCCAGCGGATCTTAGGGGTCGTGTAAAAAGGCTCTGAGTGAGTTTCATGGTGCAATGGAGTTTAGAATCAGGTCTCCCAAGCCAAAGTGCAGTGTCCCACCTCACAATGGCTGTTCTTCTCATAGTATTTGACAGATTACAAATATCTAAGTAGTGCATATGTTTAAGCACACACACTCTACATTCTTACCTGTTAGCAAATGCATGACAGAACTGCAGAGAAATAGATCTTGAAACCCAAGGGGTTCCTTTTGTCCTCAATGTGAATTTTTGATGGCTGTGTTTGCTTTCCTCTTGGTCTCTTCCTCTCTGGACCAAATTGCTGCTTTACATGCTCATTGTCACCTGGTGCTGGCATGGCCTCAGCCATTTTGAGGTCTGAGGTGACAGTTAAGAACTGGTGCCTCGGCATGAGCAGAAGGTGACATGGGTAGGCAGCTCAGTCTTAGAGCCAAAATCAAAGTCATATTACAAAAGTCTATCCATGTTTGTGAAATCAGAATTCAAAGGAATCTTGTGATTAAATCTCAAACACCAGTCACCCAAGAAAGCAACCTAATTCGCATAGATCCAGAAGTGAGAGAAGTTACTGCTGTGAGATGTTCACATTAATTATTACCCTCTTGCAGTCACAGACTATCAATAATGTCTGTTTCGGGCTTCATTTTTAGGATGCTGGCCAAAAAAAAATGTGTATTGTTTGCTTTTAAAATGTCCATTGCATTTCAACCAGTCTATTCCGTGACTTTCTTCTAAATAATAATAATGTGTGTGGCAGTTTCTTAGAATCTGTTTCCAAACTTCACTGACCTTCATATGGCATACAAGAAATAATCTTGGGGCATTTAAAACAGAAAAAGATTTATTTTGGCTTCCAGGCTTCCATGGATCACAGCCCTCTTTGCCATAATTATGAGATGCTGCTCTTTTAACAGATGTTTATAGGCATGGTAAAGAAGAAGATTCTAGTATAGGACAACAGAAATATAGTACAGATGTACAAACACTGTTGATTATCTGAGTATTATCGGGTATGTACTGTGAAGTTGGAACCAACTACAGCAACTCTATTAGGGATGTCAAAGGAAGTGGGATATTAAAGGAGTGGTTTTACCAGTTCCATTCCCCCAGTACATTTCCAAGGCTGAGTGGGAATTTGAACTCTGTTCTCCAGAGTCCTGGACCATCATTCTATCTGCTACCATACTAGGTACCCAATGATTATCTGACCAGTGGTCAAGTAACAAAAAGTGGCTGAGAGGCGAGAAGGGAATCTTCACTTGCATAAGCAGATGGACACATGGAGCCTTTTCACACGACCCCTAAACTCCGCAGCAAATGGCTCCCAGCGCCGGAGCTTAAAATTGTTTCCCCACCAGCTCCGGAGTTTACAGAAAATTAAGTGTGACCACGCCCAAGTAAGCGCATCCCAGCGCACTTTTCAGGTACCTGCTCTTCGCGGGTGAAAAATCCCTGATGCGGATCTAATGTAATGGGTGCTGGGCTCTCCTCGCTTCTGTTTGTTGTTTTTTTGCCCCCTGCCCCTTTAAGAGATCTGAATGCTGCCGGGAACAGAGCGAGACCAGCAGAACGGAGGTGAGCCGGCATTCTTTTCTTCCTTTTTTTCTCCCTCCCCTCACGCAGCCAGCAGCCAGGAAGTGCGGAGGGGGGTGGGAAGGCAGGAACAGCGACGAACCCCCAAGATCTCTGGTCCGAATTTAAGTGGCCAGCGGATCTTAGGGGTCGTGTGAAAAGGCTCATGGTTAGCCATTGCCACCGTTTGTACTTTTCCTATTTGTATTCCCCAACATCCCTTTCCCACACAGTATGTCCATAGGTATTTCCAAAAAGAAACAGCAGCCCACACACTCAATGGCATGGGCTGATGTCCATGAAGGCATATGTGCCACACAAAGCTCATGAGTTCTCATGACTGCGCAAAAACAGTTGATTTTCTTCTGCAACACACCAATGCAGCCTAGAAACAACAGTGGATGATACTTTGCAAAAAAAAAAAAAAAAAAACCTGAAGGGTGAATTCACTGTATGAGGACACACAGTTCAAGCATCTGTTTTTCCAGTGCCAGACCAGATGCAATAAAATTTTAAGGCATTAAGGCTGAGCAGAGGCATCAAACAGAGGTTCCAGGGTTAAGCACCGGGGAGGCTTGCCTCAAATTAAGCCCCTGCTGACTGACAATCCTCTAGCTGAGTTCCCTTCAACCGGATCGAAAGAGTCAGGTAGCAAAGGAATACTAATGGCAGGCCCTCTTCAACATGATGTTGGGCTATGTGTGTGCGAAGTATCCTATCTATATGCATTACTCACCCCTCCACCTCTTGGGCATGTAGTTACTAATCCATCACTGAGTTTCCTGAATTATCAAGTAGTCATTATATATGCCTCCTTGTAGAGTGTAAAACTGAATTCTTAACCTTTCAACGTGTGAGAAGAGATTTCCCCCCCCCCCCATTTGAAACAAGAGACTTAACAGTATTAGTATTCCACGCATTGGCCAGGCTATGTAGTCACTTGAAAATGGATGTGGTGATGACTCCCTTTGTTTTCCCTACATTGCCCACTATTGAAGATAGTAAGGTGGAACGGGAACTCCAATAAAAGCATTATACACAAGCATGATGAATCTTTCCAATATTTTAAGCATTTACGTTACTTCATGTCTATGTTTTGATTCATGGCCTGAGAGTTAAACTAAAAGGCTCTCAATGTCCAAATCACTTTGATCTATACACGTTTCTTATGTCAAACAACCCTTTCTTACCAGCTTGAAAAACACATTTTACAAAAGAATCAACAGCACCACGCAGTGGCAGCCCTGGGTTGTAGCATGTACCAACCAGAGAAAATCCTGGATAATGTTTTTATTTGTTAAGTTCAATTTTGTTTCAAACGCATGTGCCAAAAAATTTTAAAGCCTACTTTGTATAACTAATGGCTACAGCACTTAAAATCTTGTAATTATTACTATTTTATTGAAAGTGACAAGATAAAAGTTTATAAATTTGGAGCTGTCTGCAAGCCTGTGCTGTGGCTCCATCATCCAGCAAGTGCTGCTCCAAACGGACCCTGCTTCAACCACCACCCCTTTGTCTCCACCTGCTTGCTGCTGGGTCTCCTCGTGAGTGAGAGGCACGAGAGGTAACCTAGTCAGCTTGCCAATTGAGGGGTGGGACTGGAGAGCTGGGACTCCGCCCTACAGCTTTTTAGCTGTCTGCAAGCTTGTGCTGTGGTTCCATCATCCAGCAAGTACTGCTCCAAACGGACCCTGCTTCAACCACCACCCCTTCATCACCACCTGCTTGCTGCTGGGTCTCCTCGTGAGTGAGAGGCACGAGAGGTAACCTAGTCAGCTTGCCAATTGAGGGGTGAGACTGGAGAGCTGGGACTCCGCCCTACAGCTTTTTAGCTGTCTGCAAGCTTGTGCTGTGGTTCCATCATCCAGCAAGTACTGCTCCAAACGGACCCTGCTTCAACCACCACCCCTTCATCTCCACCTGCTTGCTGCTGGGTCTCCTCGTGAGTGAGAGGCACGAGAGGTAACCTAGTCAGCTTGCCAATTGAGGGGTGGGACTGGAGAGCTGGGACTCCGCCCTACAGCTTTTTAGCTGTCTGCAAGCTTGTGCTGTGGTTCCATCATCCAGCAAGTACTGCTCCAAACGGACCCTGCTTCAAGCACCACCCCTTCATCTCCACCTGCTTGCTGCTGGGTCTCCTCGTGAGTGAGAGGCACGAGAGGTAACCTAGTCAGCTTGCCAATTGAGGGGTGAGACTGGAGAGCTGGGACTCCGCCCTACAGCTTTTTAGCTGTCTGCAAGCCTGTGCTGTGGCTCCATCATCCAGCAAGTGCTGCTCCAAACAGACCCTGCTTCAACCACCACCCCTTTGTCTCCACCTGCTTGCTGCTGGGTCTCCTCGTGAGTGAGAGGCACGAGAGGTAACCTAGTCAGCTTGCCAATTGAGGGGTGAGACTGGAGAGCTGGGACTCCGCCCTACAGCTTTTTAGCTGTCTGCAAGCTTGTGCTGTGGTTCCATCATCCAGCAAGTACTGCTCCAAACGGACCCTGCTTCAACCACCACCCCTTCATCTCCACCTGCTTGCTGCTGGGTCTCCTCGTGAGTGAGAGGCACGAGAGGTAACCTAGTCAGCTTGCCAATTGAGGGGTGGGACTGGAGAGCTGGGACTCCGCCCTACAGCTTTTTAGCTGTCTGCAAGCCTGTGCTGTGGCTCCATCATCCAGCAAGTGCTGCTCCAAACGGACCCTGCTTCAACCACCACCCCTTTGTCTCCACCTGCTTGCTGCTGGGTCTCCTCGTGAGTGAGAGAGGCACGAGAGGCAACCTAGCCAGCTTGCCAATAGAGGGGTGGGACTGGAGAGCTGGGACTCCGCCCTGCAGCTTTCTAGCTGTCTGCAAGCTTGTGCTGTGGTTCCATCATCCAGCAAGTGCTGCTCCAAACAGACCCTGCTTCAACCACCAACCCTTTGTTTCCACCTGCTTGCTGCTGGGTCTCCTCGTGAGTGAGAGGCACGAGAGACAATTTAGCTGGCTTGCCATCAGAGAGGTGTGGTGGGGGGAGGGGCATCGGGCTGATACCAACCTCTATTATTTGCCTGTGAAAGGGAGAGGGTGGTGGGATGTTGAAGCTGAATGGTGGGGTGGTTTGTTTTTATCTGCCTTATTCTGTTTTGTTTTATTTCATTTTTTTCATTTTCTTGCCATCTGAGATAGAGATAAGGACTCACAATGGAACTGATGGAACAGGAAGGAAGGAGGGCAATGGAGGGGGGAGCCATTGAGCCTGTGCTGGGTAGAGGAAGGTATGGGGGTGGGAGTGGAACGTGCCCGCGTAGGAGAAGAGAGGTTAGATATCTTACATCTATCCCCTCTTCTGGTTCCACTTCCAACCTGAAGGTATCAGGTGACCATATCAGCGAACCTCACGGGCCACACGGTGCTGTTGTTGAATGCCAGGTCGGTAAAAAATAAGACCGCCCTCATTCATGATGTCATCCTGGATGAGGGTGCCGACCTGGCATGCATTACTGAGACCTGGGTGGGAGAGGAAGGTGGGGTTCCCCTCTCCCAACTCTGCCCACCTGGGTATTCAGTCCAGCACCAGTGTCGCCCGGAAGTTCGGGAGGGGGAGTTGCTATAGTCTATAGGAGTTCTATCTCCTTGACCAGGCTTCCTGTCTCCTTGAGAGGAGGTTTAGAGGGCCTGTATTGTATGCTGGGCTCACGAGACAGACTGGGGATTCTGTTGGTGTACCGCCCACCCTGCTGCATTCCAAAAGTCTCCCTGCCTGAGCTGACGGAGGTGGTCTCGGACCTGGTGTTGAGGACCTCCAGACTGTTGGTACTGGGGGACCTCAACATCCATGCTGAGGCTGCCTTGGCCGGGCGGCTCAGGACTTCATGGCCGCCATGACAACCATGGGGCTGTCTCAACATGTCATCAGCCCGACACATGAGAAAGGCCACACTCTAGACCTGGTTTTCTCAACGGGATTGGAGGATGGTGGTTTGGATGTGGAGGGGTTGGTCCTGACTCCATTGTCATGGTCAGACCACTTCCTGGTCAAGTTTAGGCTATTAGCTACTCCAACCCTCTGCAAGGGTGGGGGATCTATTAAGATGATCCGCCCTCGGAGACTGATGGATCCAGATGGTTTCTTGAAAGCTCTGGGGATTATCCGTCTGATATGGTCGGTGCTCCTGTCGAAGCTCAGGTCACCCTATGGAATAGGAAATGTCCCGGGCAGTTGACACGATCGCACCTAAGCGCCCTCTCCCCTTGCGCAGAGCCCAGACGGCTCCTTGGTATACATCTGAGCTGCGGGCAATGAAGCAGGAGGGGAGACAGCTGGAGCGCAAGTGGAGAAAATACCGCTGTGAGTCCAGTCGAACACAGCTTAGAGCCCACTATCGGGCCTATTCTGTGGCAATACGGTTGGCGAAAAGGCAATATTTCGCAAACCGTATTGCTTCCTCAGAGTGCCGTCCAGCAGAGCTGTTTCGGGTGGTCCAGGACCTTCTTCAACTGAGAAATACGGAGGAGGTTCTGGACCACTCGGCAGCCCGTTGTGACGAGTTTGCTGTTCACTTTGAGGGAAAAATCGCTCAGATTCGCAGGGAATTGGACTCCACTATTGGTGCAGAATCAAGGGATGTGTCCAGTGCGCCGTGCTTAGGTCCAGTATTATTGGATGAGTTTCAATTATTGAGACCCGAGGATGTGGACAGGGTGCTTGGATCTGTCCGTTCTACCACCACTCTGCTCGACCCTTGCCCTTCCTGGCTAATTGAAAGATCTGCCAGGGGGGTTCGCACCTGGGTCCAGGAAGCTGTAAATGCCTCATTAAGAGAGGGAGTGGTCCCTGCTGCCTTAAAGGAGGCAGTAATTAGGCCACTCCTAAAAAACCAACCTGGACCCAGGGCTGGTGGGTAACTACCAGCCAGTAGCGAACCTCCCTTATTTGGGCAAGGTGTTGGAGCGGGTGGTGGCCGGACAGCTCCAGGCGCTGCTGGATGAAACGGATTTTCTGGATCCATTTCAATCTGGTTTCAGGCTGGGTTTTGGAACAGAGACTGCCTTGGTCGCCCTGTACGATGACCTTTGCCGGGAGAGAGACAGGGGAGTGCAACCCTGTTGATACTCCTGGACCTCTCAGCGGCTTTTGACACCATCGACCATGGTGTCTTTCTGGATAGGCTGGCCAGGTTGGGAGTTGGAGGCACTGTTTTGCAGTGGTTCCGCTCCTTCCTGGCTGACCGTGTCCAGAAGGTGGTGGCATTTACGTCATGGGGTTCCTCAGGGCTCAATACTGTCTCCCATGCTGTTTAACATCTACATGGAACCACTGGGAGAGGTCATCAGGAGGTTTGGGCTGAGGAGTCAGCAATATGCTGACGATACTCAGCTCTACCTCTCATTCTCCACCAATCCAGGTGAGGCGTTTTCTGTCCTGAACTCGTGTCTGAGCCAGATAATGGACTGGATGAGGGTTAATAAATTGAAACTCAATCCAGACAAGACGGAAGTGCTGTTAGTGGGTGCTTCGCCGGACAGGTTAGAGGGCCACTTCCCTGTCTTGGACGGGGTTGCACTCCCCCTAAGGGACAGGGTCCGCAGCTTGGGGGTGCTTCTGGACCCTGGTCTAACTCTGGAAGCCCAGGTGGATTCGGTGGCCAGGGGCGCCTTCCTTCAGCTGCGGAAAATATACCAGCTCCGCCCCTACCTAGACAAGCAGAGCCTCATGACAGTTACGCATGCGCTGGTAACATCCCGTATTGATTACTGCAATGCGCTCTACGTGGGGCTGCCTTTGAAGACGGTCCGGCGATTGCAACTGGTTCAGAATCGTGCGGCGCGGCTGGTGAGTGGTGGGGCCGCCAGAGATCACATCACGCCGATTCTACATAACCTGCATTGGTTACCAGTTGCTGCCCGAGCCCAATTCAAAGTGCTTGTCTTGACATATAAAGCCCTAAACGGCTTGGGACCTAGATACCTGAAGGACCGCCTCCTTCCATATGAACCTACCCGGCAATTAAGATCTAGCCAGGGGGCCCTCTTGAAAGAGCCATCCCTCAAGGAGGTGAGAGGGATGGTTTGTAGACAAAGGGCCTTCTCGGCAGCTGCCCCCAAGTTATGGAATGCCCTCCCAAGTGAGATCCGCCTGGCGCCAACATTGAGGCGCCAGGTAAAAACCTTCCTGTTCCAGAAGTTTTTAATTGATACAACATAGACTGGGGTCCTTTGATGGCAATTTTAGTGATGATTTTAGTATAAGGTTTTGCTGATGTTTTAATTATTTATTGATATTTTATGTCTTAACTGTTTTAATTCCTTGTTGTAAGCCGCCCAGAGACCTTTGGGTAGTGGGCGGCATATAAGCTGTAAAAATAATAAAAATAATAATAATAATAATAATAAATAAATGTTTGTACAGTACAGTATAGAAGGAGGAGGAGGAATATTTCTCTCTCTCTCTCTCTCTCTCTCTCTCTCTCTCTCTCTCTCTCATAGTACTCCCATTTCTCTGAAAGGTAAGAAGTTCCAGAACTGCAAAGTTCCCTACCCTCCTTTTTATAATCCCCTTTGGAAGAAGGTCCCTGAAAGCTTATTGGCATTTTGTTTCTTTACAAACAGGACAAGACCAAGACATTTTCCCTGTCTAACAGAAAGGACAAGATGGCACTAATTTGTTCCAACCACTGGAGCCATGTGGACTGACAGTTGAATATTTCTGGACTTCTAAAGGGACAAGCATTCCCTAGTAGGTGTAAGTGAGCTTCTGCAGCCATAGGGCTGGCTTTGCAGCATACACTCTTCATCCCTCCAGTAAAGAATAATGGCCAGGTACCTAAGGAACATGGTGGCGTGGTGGCTCAGCGGACTAAGGTTCCAAAAACTGTCGGCTGCAAAGTTGGCATCTTGGCAGTTCGAATCCCGGTTGCCACCCAGCAGAGCAAGCTCCCGCTGCTAACCCTAGCTCCTGCCAACCTAGCAGTTCAAAAGCATGTAAATGCAAGTAGATAAATAGGTGCCGCAGTAAAAAGTGGGAAGGTAAACGTGTTTCCTTGCAGCCATGCCGGCCACGTGGCCATGGACTTGCACAACACTGGCTCTTCGACTTGAATACGGAGATGAACACCACCCCTAGAGTCAGACATGACTAGCACACATGTGCGCGGGGGGGGGGACTTTACCGTTACCTTTTTTACCTATGGAACAGCAAAAAAGTGGAGGTAGCAAAGAAGGCCAGCATCTGCTACCCAAAGCAATTGACTCAGTCTGCCTAATGGTATGTCCAGCCCTGTTCACTGCTGTAAAAGACATCTCTAAAGCTCCACTGATGGCACAAACAGCTCATTTCATATTTTAAAATTGTTTGTTAGAGCCCTGGAGTTTGTAGTTAAAATGAGGGTGAACAACTTTGGAAGGCTGGGGCCAGATTTTCACCCCAGTGCTCTGCATGGACTGTACTTTTATTTATTTATTTATTCATTTATTTATTTAATATGCCACCCCATTAGCATCAAAGCAGTACTCTGGGCAGTTCACAACAGTTAAAACAAACTAACAAAAACACTACATATAACATAAAATTTTATTTTTATTTATTTGATTTTATATTGCATCATCTGGCACAAGTGCCACTTTAAAACTATACTGTAATTTACAAACTTAAAATCAGTGGCACAATTCAAATACAGTATTGGGGAGAAGCAAGACTGGAGGCAAGGTATTCAACTAGTATCAATGTGAAAGGCCTCCCTGAAAAGGAATGTTTTAAACTTCTGGCTAAATGAGTATAAGGAAGGAGCCAGGCGTAGCTTCTCTGAGAGTTTACTCCGTTATATTGGTGCCACCACCAAGAAAGAAGGTTGTGCCTCTAGTAGATGACTTTCAGGCCTTTCTCAGGGTGGCTACACAGAGGAGTTTTGCCTGAGAAGATCTGGTGGTTGGGCAGATGACACTGGGGTAAGATGCACTGACTGCCACCATTCTAGTAGCCGCCTTCTGGACCTGTGGTACAGTGGTACATCGACTTATGAAATTAAACTGTTCTGAATGCATTTTTGGAAGTAGAATTATTTTTAAGTCAAAGCACAGTTTCCCATAGTGATGCAATGAAAATCAATTAATGCATTCAGGAGGTTGGGAAAAAGGCAAAAAAGGGGAACAGGTTAATTGGTTTTCAGTGCATTACCATGGGAAGTCTGTCCCACCCCCACCTCCAAATCAAGGGCAGCCAAAGGCTGCTCTCCACAGCCCCACAAGACAACTGATTTTGACCTGCCAAAATCAGCTGTCTGGCATGGCTGCAGAGAGCAGCCTTTGGCTGCCCTTGATTGAGGGAGATCACCCATTGCTCAACCTGGGCGGCTTGCAAGGGAACCGGCAATCTGTGCTTCTCTTGCAAGGTGCCTGGGCTGGCCAAAGATCCATAGGTCCCTGTTCTCTCCAACAAATTTGTGGGCAGAGCAGGTAGCCATTGATTTTCACCCAGCCGGTGCGGCTTGCAAGGAAACGAAGAAAGGAGTGGGGAGGCAACAGAAGCAGAAATTGCCACCTCCTCCTCCTTCCTCCTCCTTCTCCTACGTTCTTCAATTTCTTTTACAAAGATCAAAGCACCTAGGAGGTGGTGGTGGTGGTGGCACTCTCCCTTACTCAAGGGCAGCTGAAGGCTGCTCTCCGCAGCCCTGCTAGAAAGCTGATTTTGACAGGTCTGACCTGTCAAAATCAGCTGTCTGGTGGGGCTGCAGAGAGACATTGTAAGTCAATTTTTTTCATTTGTCGAAGCAATAATAAGCAAGGTACCGCTGTAGTATCCAGGTCAGTCTCAACAGACACCCCATGTAGAGAGCATTAAAGGAGCCAATCCAGGAGATGACCAGTGCCTGCACCAACATCCTAAAGAAGCCCTTGTTTAGACAGGGGCAGGGTTGGACAATGAGTCTGAGGCGATTAAAAATCCATCTGGACGCGGCTGCAATCTGGAAGTTCCAAGAGCTGGGGCCAGAAGAATGTCCAAATTATGAACTTACTCCCTAAAGAGAACAACAATGGCATTCAGCCTATAATAGGCCTGAAAGCAACCTTCCCAAACAGATGGAAGGTCAAAATATGGAGTCATTGAATGTCCACATCTGGTTTTGAACATTTTTGTTTAAGGGTATTTATTCAGCTGTGGTCCTGTGTGACCTACCTGCATGAAAATGTGCCACTCCTTCACACTTCCAAAAGAAGGTATACTTCTGTCTAATGGGGCCTTGGAGGCATTACAGAAGCCATAAATGAGCTTTACAATGGTTCATGAGCCACACTTTGCCCACCCTTGAGATACAACTACTATCTTAGAACTGCCCACTCTATAATTTACAAGAGTCCATGCTGCCTCTGGAAGAAGAAAGCACCAACCTACAAACTGTCTGCCTTTTAAACTCTACCAGCTTATATTGCATAGTTATAGATTTATAAATATATCAGCTGAAAACAGGTAGAAGCCTAACATTAACTCCAATATATGGCTGAAATCCACTGTGCCTCCATCTGACCCTAAGTGAGACAATCACTGCCGCAAATTGCTGGTAAATTGAAAAAAGCAACATTCAGCCAGTGCATTTTTGTTGATTTCACTCAGTATATCTCAAACAGTATATCTCAAACTCAAACAGCAATTTTTTCACATCAAAGATATAATAATATTAATAATAATAATGTGCTGTCAGTTCAGTTCTGACTTACAGTAACCCTTCTCAGGGGTTTCTAGGTAGAGATTACTCAGAAGTGGTTTCCCATTCCCTTCACCTCATGGATTACATTCATATTACTTGGAAGAGGGTGATGGTGGTGGGTCCATCATCATTTTTCTCTCTCTCAAGGTATTTCATCACTCTTGAAGCACCTAAAATTTATTTCCTGTACAAATGCGTCTCTGGAACCCTAACAGGTCTAAAATTCTAACCAATTGCTACTAAATTGGGGCAACACACCTGTGTGAGAAGCCCATATCAATGCTATGACTCAGAAGCATCCAATGCAACTAACTGAATGGATACGGAACAGTGAAAATTTCTGTGGAGATTCTCAGTCATCCAGGTGAAGTTATCTGACGTTGAGTCATGGCAACTGGACTTCTTTTCTGGTGACTAGAAAGTCCACAGCTAACAACCCATACTGAATGGGTGTTGGGAAGGGTTGCATAGGCGAGACATTCATGCACCCCAGGCATCTAATGAGCCTATTCAGGCCATTGTCCACCTAGGAGCCTATCCAGGCTACTGTCCACCTAACAAGCCTATTCAGACCAGGGTGATGTGAAATCAAGGTGAATTCCTCAGGTTGACTCACTAAGCAAAACGTTTCGATCTCTCACAAAAAGAAGTCCAGTTGCCATGACTCAGCATCCAGTCAAAATGAAACACTTACACAGCTTATTTGTGAAAGTCAGTGCAGACTTTACATTACTTTGTAGATAACAGACCTATAAGGCTGGGCCAGTGAGTTAGACCATGTTGATTGCAAAGCCAAAGTTGAGAGGTTTTCTTTGAGAAGAATCAGCCTGTGTAGCCTTGGGCTAGCTGTATGGCAAGTAGAAGGAAAGGCAAACTACCTCTGAGTATTTATGTATCTTAAACCTTGGCAACTCAGAATTAAATTAGTTGCATATTATTATGATCATTATATCCTGTGTGGCAACCTGTGAAACTCTGGTGAACTCTATGCTCAAGAATGTTAAGGCAGTGCTGGAAAATAATGGTGGCCACAAAAATATTGTCACTTAACGGTGTACTCACTTTTGTTGCCAGCGGTTTAGACATTAATGGCTGTGTGTTGTGTTATGTTGAAGGGACAGTACATTTACACTATTATACAAACTGTATACTGACTACTTTACATTGTAGCCAAGTGTCATTTCTTCAGTGTTGTCATATGAAAAGACATACTAAAACATTTACGAAATGTGAGGGGTTGTATTCACTTCTGTGATATACTGGACATTCAAAACTGGGGCAGGAGGCAAGATTGTCAAAGGAAAAAAAGTACTGTATACTATAGCTAAAGGAAGGTGCCAAATCAGACAAGATTCCACATACCCTTGATTATAATTATGTGGCTGGAGCATTTGCTTTCTCTTTCTACTTGATACCTATGTAAAGAGGATCCTGTTAGGCCTGTTTGTCTTAATTATGACTGGGACGATGTTCATGGTACTTGACTGTAATTTTATGACATGAATAAAGTGTAGCAAAGTATGTCTTTCATGACATGTTTACAATTAGAGGTGACATTAATGGTCTGATGAGTAAGCATATAAATATCATATTACACTCTAGGACATCCGTCAGAAGAAGCGTTCTGGTCAAGAGCCTGGGAGTTAATCAAAATTCATAGGCTTATAGCATTATATTAGTGAACCATGAGATGGCACCATTGCTCTCTTCAAATAACTACAGCACTCAGCAGTTGCTTCAAGATGGTGTAGACTGGACACAACCATGGAGCAAGAAGATGAATTAGTTAATTGACTTATTGACATAATTTTAATTAATCAATTAATTTTCTTATCTTTCCCCCCAAGTAGAAGCACAAGGCAACAAGTAAAAACATTTTAAAAACACAACTAATTAAAGACATGCCAATTAAAATTTGAAACTACAATGCAGAAGTGTAGAAAACTGTTGGCCCAAAATCTTGGTTTTTTGAAACTTTAAAGCAGTGGAAGGTGATGAGGCTATCAGCTAACACTGATAAAATTGATTTAAATAAAGTAAATGTTCCCTATCCCCCTGTTTCAGATTTCAGGGTTTCCTTTTCCACCTCAGAAAAGCCTTGGGAATGGGAGGAGAAACTTTTAATCACCAAAAATCACCACTGAGTCGCCTTAAAATCAGTAGGACAGAAAGCATTTGATTAATTTAAAACAAATGTCAGCATTGCAGGCTAATGATGTTGTCAGCTTCCAGCATATACAATTATGCAAACAGGATTTGGGTCATGGTTTTAAAACTGGAAACCAAATTCTAAAATACTGTACTTCCCCATCTCCATTCCTGCCTACTCACCAAAGGCCTCTCTAAAGAGGTACACCTTCAATTGTCGGGGGGGGGGGAGGAAGGAAAGGGCCAGAAGCATCTCCCGAATAACCGGGAGTTCCCTTTCCTGGGAGCAGTTACATAAAAAGCTCTTTCTACATTTGTTGTGTATAGTGTAGCTTCAAGTAGCTGCTCTGGTCCCTGATCTGATCTGGGAGCAATGAACGAGCATGGAGAGAAGGATTTTTTTTAAAAAAAAAAAAAAACTTCCCCTCAAGTTCTTCATTTTCTGGCTTTTTCCTTCTGCATCCCTTTTAGAGAAAAGCCAGAAAAAGAAGCCCCATTTCACTCTGTGTAAACAGCGAGCTGCTTCCACATTAGGAGAAGCTAAGGCAGAGTATGAACCAGGCGTTCGCTAAGAACAGGGCACAATGCATTGCAGAGAAAAGGGCAGGCAGATTGCAACCCTCCTGCCACTGCAGCACAACGGCATCCACACACCATTGGCTATGCTGGCTATGGCTAAGGAGATCCTCATGCCAGTAACATCTGGAAGGCAACACAGTCACCCACCATGACCTAGTCAACACTCTCTTGTCATTCAAGAGGCTTCCCATCCAGTCTGTCTAACCCTGCGGTACTGTTTCCCATCCCTGACCATTATTGGACCTGACTGTTTACTACAACTTTACTGGATGGAAACTGCCTTCTCTAACTGGTACTGCATGGGTCCTTGCTCTTCTGCTTTACCTGATGGAACCATGCTAACTTTAGCTCCAACTAAATTTTACAGATTCCACCCATGTTCTTAGAAGCTAATGATTTTAGCATTCCAGAAACATGATTCTGGGAGGTCTTCGTGTCTGGGCTGTGCACAATTGTAACCAAGTCTGTTTGACCAATCACAGAACAAAGCAAGGTAGATTGCTGATTATGCAAGGAACTTAAGGGACTTGCTTTGCTGATGATGTGCATGGTGGCATGTATAGCTTGACCCCTAGATTCTACAATAAACTTTTCCTGAAGCATGTGTTGACCCAGATTCCCTGTGAACCCTGGATCTTTCTGAAATTAAATATGTACTTGCAACAACATTTGGCTATGTGGATGCTGCAAACTCATACCTGGGCTGCTATTCCATGGTCAGAAAATCTGGATCAAAGTAAAATGCAGATTTCCCCCTGGAACGGTCACGTGGTTGAAAACGCTGTCCCTGTGTCCCCATGGGCACAGTTTAAAGAACCTTATCATTTTTTGTTCCCATGAGTGGGAACCGCAACATAGCAGAACAAAAAGGTTTTGATGCGGATTTTCCAAGTCTGCATGGACTCAAGTACTGGTTAAAAATCTGCATTGGAACTGAGACAAGCTTTATACCACTTGGGACCAGGTACTTACAAAACTCACTGGTTCACACTTAAGTGGGCGTGATTGCATTCCCCTCCCTTTAAAGTCCGCTGGTCGTGGGGACACAATTTTATTAATCACATTTTCAAGCAGTTTGAAGCAGTTTTTAATGGTTGTGGGAAAGCAACCCTGGTCTTGCAACTGCTTTTTGTACATGAAATATCAATGATGTGAAAAAGAAACATAGCACCAGCTGCCACAAGGTGGTGTGAGGAAGTAGAATGGAGTGGATTCCTTGTTGCAGAGAGGTGCCTTGGAGGTAAAAGAGAAGGAAAATATGAAGAACAGAAACCACCTATAAGTCCACAACATTTCTAAGGAAAAGGTTTCCCAGTCCTGCCTTAAACTGCCATTTCTTCTATGTAAGAAATTGAAAGGATATAAATATGCTTCTGAAAGAAGGATAATGTGTGTTTTGGAGAGGACTATCCTATAAGGTAATGAAGGTGAAACCATGGTGTTGGAAGGGGTGGGGTGATAAAATAATAGCACAAATGTACAAACATATGGCTGTTCACTTAGAAATGTGTTTCGCCATATCCAGTGGATTTTACTCCCTAGTAAATTTGTTTTTAGGATTGCAGCTGCAGGAAAAATTGTTATTAACTTTCCCTATCCCTGATAACCAGCTGCCTTTCTTTAGTATCCAGGATCACCTTGTCATTCAATCTCACATTTGACCTCAAAAGCTTTGAGGATTTACTGTGGTCCAGGAAGGCTTTTGATGTATAAAAATCTCAAGATAGCACAGGGTGGTGTCCTCAAAAGAGGAGAAGCAAATAAGGACATCTGCATTTACATATAAACACAAATGGAGAACCTAACTCTATTCACAGTGTGAATCTTCTGCCCCATTACACATAACAATGTGACCAGGTCACAAATGCATCAATTATTTTTATAAAATTGAAAACAATGTTAATATTGAAGCCGAACACTGTGTTCCGATATGAATTGGGATCACAAAACAAAGTTTGGAAATATGTGCCAAATGTTCTGTCCAAAGTCATAGTTATCAAAGGGAAACAGATGTGGACCATGTGGGTTCTTCATCCCTATTCCGCCAGAACATAGTATAAACTGAGAGTACAGCCTGATGTAAAAATTCTAATGAGTAATTGGATGAGAAAAGCATGATGGGTGCCATAGTACTTACAAAGATGGCTGGAAAGATTCCATCATCAGCCTGTAGGATCCAAGATCCTGAAACTGCTTATTTATTTATTTATTTATTTATTTATTTATTTATTTATTTATTTATTTATCAGGACTCCTGTACTTACCCCAGGCCTGGTGTTGCCCCGAACAGGCCTCCAACGGCCTTCCTGGGCCCTTCGTAGGCCCCAAAAGTGCTTCTCAATGAACCAGAAGTGACTTCCGGAAAACTGGAAGTGACCTCCAGATCACTAGAAAGCACTTTGGGGCGTGCTGAGGGCATTTCTGGGCATGTTGGAGGGCTAAAAAATGCTTTTCGGTGAACCAGAAGTGAACTCCTTCCCGTGAAGACACATCCCACTGCCACTGCCACCGTGTTTCCTGAGGCAGACATCAGAAATGAGTGAGTTCACAGCCCTTCCCCCCAGATCCGCACCACTGCCAGGGCAGCCCCCTTTGTGGGTTGTGGCACTTGGCCAGGTGGCAGTGGAGGGAGAGGCAGTCGCGTAGGTAGATGTTGATCTGGTGCCGCCTGATGCCATTGCCTGGGCCCGCAATCCACTTGCAAAGTGGAGGGAAGGAGAGATTGGATCAGCAATTTGCTAGATCCGATCTCAATGCTCTCCTGCCCATTGTAAGGCTCACCGCACTAGCCAGCTGGCAGGTGCATGCAGGGAAGCCTTGCATCTGCTGTCGCCAGCAGGTCCGGCCATTGCCCGAGCCTGCAATCCAATGAAAGGGCACTTCTGAAAACAATACCCAGCGAGCCTAGAGTCCTGGCTTGCAATGTGCCAGTTGGGGAGGGAGGTGCTGAGGCGGAATGAAGATCGGATCGGGAATCACAGCAATCCGATCTCCACCAGCAACCCTTGCCCTCTGACAGCTACACACCGTGTTGCCGACAGCAGGGGAGCTGAAGCTTGATCAGATCAGCTATTAAGGCGATCCGATCTGTGCTCCAGCCCCAGTAAAACAAGCCTCAAAATGATCCCTGCAACCACCTGGGAATGTCACCATCTTGCCAAGTTCCGTCTCAACTCCCAGCAGCGGCTTCTCATAGATGGGCTGGTGGAGGTGCCACTGGGCAAGCTCAGGTGGCAGCTAAAGTGGTGCTGCCATGCCTCCACCACTTAAGCCAGGCTCCAAGTCCAGAGGCCCCTGTTGCCAAAGCAACAGCAAGCCCAGCGCCGTGAGCCCACCAGCAAGGTCATGGCCACCACCAATGGCCTCCTCCACATGGAACCTGGCCTCACCTGCCCCGCCTCCCGACAGGCGGCCGGGAAGGGAGAGGCAGGACCGAAGAGGCCACAGTGAAACTTGAGCCCAGGAGGGAGTGGGGGGCCCTGGGCCCAGAGAGGGAGGGGGAGGTGATGGGCTGGGGCAGGGCTCTGCCCACTTGCCCCTCCCTTCCCCTTTCCCCCATGTTGGCTATTTTTTCAGACTGTGGTCTGGCCCGCAGCAGAGTCTGGGGTGCACTGGACTGGCCCCCCGTTTGAAAACTTTGAGGACCCCTGCTCTAAACAGTCAGTTTGACCCTGACCAAATAATGGCTCACCGCTTGACAGATCCTTTCTCAGCAGTTATACAATACAACACTTCCCTTCCTCCAGACTCCAGTCTAAGTGAAGGTACAGTAAGCCCCTGCCTATCGCGGTGGTTAGGGACCCACCCAACCCGTGATTGTTGAAAATCCATGATATGTGGATGCAGGGGGGGCACAATTTTTGTGCACCGCTGGCCCGCACCCTGGGGGTGTGGGGAAGCAGCGTGCAATGTTTGAAAAGGGCTCTCTATCGCGGAGCCCAACGCTTGGCTCCGGTGGCAAAAGCCCCTTTGCCATTGCGCACTGCTTACCCAGACCTCCGGGGAGGCACGGGTGGGTGGTGTACAATCTGTCAAAAGGGTTCTTGGCCACAGAGCCCAGCACTGGGCTCTGTGGCCGAAAGCCCCTTGCACATCGTGTGCCGCTTGCCCGGACCTCTGGGGAGGCACGAGTGGCCTGCACGCGATCTGCCAAAAGCCCGAGTGCTTGGCTTTGCGGCCGAAAGCTCCTTGCACATTGCACGGCGCTTGCCCACACCCCAATGGGTTGGGGAGAAGTGGTGTGCAATACCTCCAAACACAACCCCAGGCTCCAGCTGATTGGCACTGGGGTGGGGGAGAAAAAACTTTTGTTTCCCCACCCCAGCACCAATCAGCTGGAGCTGGGGACTTGGGGAAAGGGGGGAAGGTTTAAAAAGCCCCCAAACCTTCCCCCCTCCCTCAAGCCCTTTCCGGGTACTGTGGTCCCGCAATATAGCAGGACTGCAGTATGTGAACCGCGAAAGGGCAGGGGAGCACTGTACTGGCATGCAAGTGAACCTCTTGTATTAGGTCCCCTTATTTCCTGCCCCCCAAGATGAAATAATAGGTGAGACAAAGCATTGGGTTAAAAACTCAGGCCACACTTTATTGAATACATTGGATCTTATAACAAAGACCGGGAACCGTTGGCGCTGAGGTCACTATGTGACCTCACCCAACTGCATTGTGAAAGCGGGTGAGCTCTGAGGCCCCAAGGGGGTGCCATCCATGCATGGCACCCCCTCGGCTGGCTCTAGGTTATACAATCGCCCCCTCCCCTGGTGGGCGCCATCACATGACCGGTCCCAGTCTGGGTAGGGTTAAAAGGCCTCACCCTGGCTCTGCAATCCCATGACCTGCAGAGCTGTGGGGTTGGATGGGCATGATTTTTTAACTGTTTGGAGTCAACAGATGCTAGCCCAGCCCATGCCTCTCCAAAAAGCTGTGCATAGCAGCTTGCAGCCTCCTCTGCATGTCAGCCAAAAACGTGTCAAGGCACGAGGTGTAAAGATGTACCCCATTGTTGCGATATAGCTCAGGCTGATTGGCATGGCTTCCCTGGTGCCCTATGACCAAGCCACCATTGCTCAGCCATTCACAGCAAACCTCTCTGTACACACCCCTCTGGGCATGATTTAGCTACTTTGAGTCGCACACACCCCTGGCCATCCTGGGGACAATAGTAGACCAGACCACTCACGTGTCTGGGAACCATTTCCCCAGAATCCTTTGGTCTTGCAGGATGCTACCAATGAGGGCTTTATTTGACTGCTGTCTGAGGTCATTGCCGCCCGTTACTCTTGAGTCCTGGTCTCATCCATTTCCATATGGCCCACATAGGCCCAGCCACCATGTGTTACTCTGCATACCCTGGGATGCAGGCTCCATAAACCCATCCCAGGGCTCATCTCCGTTTCATCCCTTCAACATGGTCCACTGGACTGGCTTCCAGCCTAAACCTGTACACCATGCATACTCAGCTGCCCATTATAGATACCGTGGCCTGTCACTGTGGCAGCACTCCTGGAATCAGAAAAGAAGAATAATGGCCAGAACGTAACAGTTAGGCTAGCCCAAGCATACCCTGAAGCTTTGTGACTGTCTAGGGACAGTAGTCAAATGGCATCATAGCCTGTGGCACCAGCTGTGAATGCTTTGCCAGTGCTGTATGAATGAATCCAACTTCAGCAATTCTGATCCCCAACCTTTTGTAGGGATAACATTACAATATGTGCACTTAGTTAAGGGGGGCCATCATAATGCACAACCAAGCTCCTGTGCATAGACTCTCTGAACAAATTAATTGCCCCCCGCAAAGGAGGTCCTGAACAATTGGCTTTGGATTCCGCCATCAGCTCAGTCACTTCCATAACTACATAAAGCACAATCAAATTGCTCTGAACAAAGCTGCGTGGGCAGCGAGGCCCTGTTATGTATGGCCCTCACCCCATCCCCTCATGCACCTCGCAATACTGGACCCACAAGACTCGCCCAATTCCCCCAGGGGAGCAAGGGGGGCCCCAGCGCTGGACTAGCCAGCTACGGAACAAACCAAAGATTTCAAAGAGATAATTCAGAGTCACTCACCTTGGCCTTGTTTTGGAGTACAACACTACCCTTCCTCCAGACTCCAGTCTAAGTGAAGGTACTGGCAAGTAAGTGAACCCCCTGTACTAGGTCCCCAAAGATTTCAAAGAGATAATTCAGAGTCACTCAACTTGCCCTTTAAGAAAAGGTGTCCATTCCTTGAGAAGGACAGCTTGTTACCTCGTTTGGGAAAAGACATAAAGGAGGAAAGTAAACAAACAAAAATCCCCACAGCAGGCCTCTCTATTACTCTTTCAGAATCTTGCTTCTACAGAGACATTCCTACACATGGAGAGCACTGTAATCCAACCAGCTCTCCTTAGAATCAGAAGTGAATGGTGAATGTGAGAACTTAAAAGGGAGAGGAAAGTGAAGGCATGAGAGGAGATGCTTCCTATGTGACTTGTACATATACACACAGAAGCAAATTATATACAGTATGGAAAAATGGGTGGGGAATGTTGGCTGCATAGATGACTTCTTCATTTAAGTAGTTTTCAACACAACATAGATGACTCAGACTTTCTTAGGAAAGACTTAAAATACTCAGAGAGAAGTATAGTTCCTTGAGTTGAAATGAATTGTAAAAATATTTGGGCCATGCTCCGTGAATGGGCAGGCCAGTCAGACTTAGTCATGAGAATAGTAAGGAACTCCAACTTCAACTCATGTTCATTTTAATAAATGTTTTTAAACTGCTTTTCTAAATCGCAGATTTGTTTTCCTGTAAGGTAGGAAAGTAAATAGCTGCCTAGATGCCCTAAGCAGATGCAATCTTCCCTGATTTTGGAAGCTAAGCAGGGTCGGGCCTGGTTAGTACTTGGACGGGAGACCACCAGGGAATACCAGATGCTGTGGGCGCCTCTCTCTCTCTCTCTCTCTCTCTCTCTCTCTCTCTCTCTCTCACACACACACACACACACACACACACACACACACACACACACACACACACACACACACACACGAACAATGAGGTGGACTAGTATATAAGCTAGTCTTTTAAGGTGCTACCATATTTCTGTCTTTTTACTTTTTATTTTGTTTTCACCTATAATGTTTGCATATAATGAATATAATGGCTACCCCTTCTACAGCTGTTTCTCAGTAGTTACACATCATATTATCTTTTCCTCTCTAAAGGACTTATTCTGTTTCAGTCCTCTCCCTGTTTCTTTATAACAACTTCCCGAATAACATAATTAGAATTTGTACTGTGTTTATATGTAAAATCCTCTGACATATTTAAGGAAATGACAATTGTTCATATTCATGCACTCATGTTCATATTCATATGCTCCTTTTCAAGCCCTGACTTAGAGTTTATTAAATCTTTCATGCTTGGAGTAAATATTCTTGCAGGAAACAGAGTTGGTAAGGCACATTTCTAGAAGTTCTGTTTGCATTCTATTTTTATTTCACACCTGGAAGAAAGTTTGAAGGAATTTCATGCCATAGACCAAGAATGCCAAATTTGTGGATCCAGGATCCCATTTTCTAACACACACACACCCCAGAAACAAGGAGGAAAAGCAAAACCCAAACCTTAAAAATACAGAAATGATGTGGTTAATTATTCACTTCCAGTTTTGAAAGCAAGGTACTTGGGAGGGATGCTAAGTGGTGCAAGGGGACCTATATCCTAGCTTAAAGGTGAATCCTCTGGAGGATTCTGGGGGTTCCAAAGCCCCTTTTGAAAGAGTGGGGTACAGGAGAAGAGGGAGGCCATAACACAGCCTTGGAGGGCACTCATGCAGCTCCAGGGCCTTACTCTTCTCATTCCTGCTGCAGATATAGGCCCATTTTTTTATTAAGGCTTCTAAGAATGGAGCATCTGGAAACAGGATGGAAGGGGTTTCTGCCTTTTAGAAAATGATCACAGCAGTACCACTGAGCAATCCTTGACTCAAACTGTGCTGGTTTCAATTCTACGGCAGCTGCAGGAATGGGGAATCTTTGGTTATCTAGATATTTTGGGCCCTTTACATTTGCCATGTTGGCTGGCATTTCTGTGAAACAAATCCAAAGATCTGTAGAGCCCCATCTCAGGTCTCAACAGATGACGAGCTACAAAGATGTAGGCCTGCTGCTGCCACCACTACCATCATACAGTTTGATAAAGATGCCAGTGGAAAAGTCTGAACAGAGTGCCTCTTCTAATGAAAAAACTATGGCCATGACTATACAGTATAGTGGGGGAAATATGGTTTGATTGCTGTAATTCAGTTTATCAAACCAGGTTTCTCCAGGTGAAATTCCGGTAGCTATCTGGGCAACAATTTGTAGGAGTCCAAAGGACAAAGGCAGGGCACTTGAGTTGCACAGAGAGCCCCAACAGCAGAAGCTGCCTTAAGAATCCAAACAAGGTTCCAAATGATCATTTCCGCCCCCTTTTTAATTTTTTTACTTCCTAACCCTGACAATAGTCTGTTCCAGCCCTACTTTAAAAGCCTTTCAACAAACAAAAAGAACAAAAACAAAAAACACAAATATTGCCAGGATGGAAGCTGAGCCCGTTCCACCGTGAAGCAAAAGAAATCAGAACACCTTGACTTATCTGCAGGTTCTACAAGGAGTGAGGAAAACCAGGCAATGTGTCTCCACCTAGGTACCGTGAACAGTAAAGAAGACTGGTTGCCCTGACAGTTTGAACATGCACAGTATGAGCCCTTTGCACTTTGTACTCTGTGCTTTTATACCTTGCACTAGAATGGCTCTGCACCAAGCAGTTCTCTGGTGAGTACAGCTGATACCCTGTATGTATACCCCTTTTATGAGATCAGATGGTCACACTGGGAATAAACTGGGTGAAACCAACACTAGCCCCATTGGAGCAAATTAAAAACACCACCACCCCGAGATCAAACAAAAAAGGTGGTTCCCACTCCAAAGAGACAATTCCACAACAGGCTTCCCTTCATTCAGCTCCATGTGATGTAACTGCTTGATTTTAATCCTAATTCATCTGTGCCTGATTCAATGAAAATTGTAAAGTAAATGCTCCGTAAATTTGCAAACTATGTTGGTTATATGGCATATAAAGTATAGCAAAATGTTGCTGTCATAATGGACTGATTGATATGTCATAGCGAGTGACCAGAGATGAGCTTGTTCATTGTCAGGAAAAATAAAATAGTGCTATGCATGAACAGGGCAAAAGTGTGAAGTAAACGTGACAATACAAAAGTTAATTCATAAGCATATCAAAGTAATTGGGATTATGCCTAGGTTGTCTTTTGAAACTGGGTCATCAACAGGAAAACAAGACAAGGCAAGCATTCTGCCAGAGTAAAAAAAGGTGTGGTCTATTAAATAAGCTAACTCTCTAGGCTAACAGGAGTTACCCTGCATCAATTCATTTTGCAGATGACACATCTTTGTCTTATTCATTTGGTTGTCAGATAATTTTCTGTTCCACCCATGTCATCATGTTTGTTGTGGTTGTCAGGCACCTTATAAAGGTAATTCCAAAGGCCTGCTCTCAATCTCTCTCTCTCTCTCTCTCTCTGGACTTCCTCCATCATTTGTTCTTTGAGTGATATGTGAATGGTGAGAAGTTACAGGAAAGGAAGAGCTGGTAGGACCGCCATACCCAGTTTCATGTCCATTTTTCATTCTGTCCTGAGTGGCACTTTAGGAAGTACCTGGCACAATACAGGCATGGGATGACTACAACTTGGGGTGCTAGCACCAGGAAGTGAGCTAATATGGGCCACTTGGAAACAGTTGGGCTTGATATATACATGGTACTCAGCCCTCTGCTGAGTAAAAGAAGTGTTAATTTGCCAATATCCTGAAGTAGCTCGCTTATCTTAAAGTGGCCACTTCATGATATTGACAAATTCAAAGACTTGCTTTGGATCAATTCCAGCATCCAGCTACACTGGAACTGATCATAGCCAGAATGATCCTATCCATATCAGAAAAGCAGAACCCCATTGACAGTGGCCAGAAAGGTGCATGTAGGATTCTTGGGGGAGTGGGCTGGTATGCTCTAGCAAAGACACTGTCTGACTGCTGTTTTTAAGAACACACCAGCTTGTCCCTGCAGTTGGCTAAACAGTCTGTACTGTATAGTCAGCTTCTCAGAATGGTGGACTACAATACTAAATGCCACCAGCATGGAACAGCATGGTTAAAATCAAGATTATGTGTATAGTTACAAAAAGAGACACCAATGTGCTCAATATATATTGCTTACCTGGGATATTATTTACACAGGCTTCATGCTATCCACCCAACAACCCTAGACTGCTGATTTGAGTGTTGAGGAATTTAAAATCCTTTTGGGTCCAGCTACTGAGCCTGCCCCTTCCCAAATAGTACAATAGCTGGGGTGGTTCTATAGTCCAGACTGGGGAAATCTGTGACTCTCCAGATATTTTTAGACTACATCTCCCATTCTGCCTCACCACTGGCCAGTCCATCTATGGAATTGGATGTGTTGAGAGTTGGACTTCCTCAACATCTGGTTGGCTACAGGATCTCCAGTCCTGCCACTGTCATTTCTAACATAGCTGCATTTAAAGATTGCAAAATATTTTTCTCTACTTGCCTGTAGAGGATGTAGCAATGGCAATTGGATAGACAGAAACCCAGAAATCACTGCTGGAGTTGCAATTTTGGATGGAGAGTGGGATTGATCAAAAGGTAGTTTCCCCTGTGAGAGAGAGATAATGCTGGCAATTGCCAACTTATGGATGAGCAACAAGCCAATGTCACTCTCTTTGCTTGCAAATATTTGATTAAATTTACATTGTAATTTAATGTAAATTGAAGCGCTGTTGTCATCTGAATCCCTACAATGTATGATAAGCCTGCTATTAAGCCAGTGATCAATGTAGCCATTTCTGTGTTTTGTCTATGGCTAAAACAATCAAGCTTTCCAGGTTTCTACATTGTTCACAATTTCAAAATTGTTGTCTCTCACTGCAGCGAGGAGGAAGAACAGTGCACCTTGAGCTGTCAATAAAAGTAATCTCTTTCTTTAGTTAGGATTAAATCAGCTCAACTCTCTGGAAATATGAAAGCTTCAAGTAAAAATGTATCCTGGACACGTGATGTGCTCAGTGTTTTCTTTTACTCTAAACTTTCTTTGAACTTGGTGTACTGTATGTAGTAAACATCAGAGCAGGGAGGGGAATCCTCAACTGTTCCAAATGTTGCCTCACAAATCCTCAGCCAAAGGGAGTTCCTTTAAAAGCTGGTCTTGTGGTTGATGAACCCAGTGATTTTTGCTTTCAATGATCTGGACTAAGATTTGGAAACAGCTTTTTAGATGTCTGCACTTTCAACTACTCTTTCAACTATTCTTACTGAAAGTAATTTATTTACCAGTATATACTCGAGTATAAGTCGCCCCTAATTTAACCCCCCCAAAACTGGGAAAATTTATTGACTCATGTATAAGTCTAGGGTGGGAAATGCAGCAGGGCCTGGCAGCTCCTCCTTTGTGAGCTGGGGGGGGGGCGGTGTGTGATGTTTAAAATGACTTTTAGCCACCGAGGCAAGTGCTTGGGTTTTAAACACTGTATGCCACTCCCCACTGCAACATGGGGGGTCAGGAGAAGTATTGACCCGAGTATAAGCCGAGGGCCCCTTTTTCAGCCCAAAATTAGGGCTGACAAACTAGGCTTATATTCGAGTATATACAGTATTTTATTTATTTTATTTTAGAGTATTTTTACCCTGTCTTTCTCCTTGGAAAAGGACCCAAGTCGGCTTACAGTAATGAGGGATAATATACAGTCCAGTACAATTAAGACATGTTCAAGTCTTTAAGAACAAGGAATTGACGGACATCTTGCAGGGGTGCCCAAACTTTGGCCCTCCAGAAGTTTTGGACCGCAACTCCCAGAATTCCAAGCCCAGATTGCCAATTTCAAAGAACTGTGGGAGCTGTGGTCCAAAACATCTGGAGGGCCAAAGTTTGGACACCATTGTCTTACAGCATTAATAGACAACATTACATTAAAGCAACACGGTTATAAGTAGTCATAAACACAAAGTCTATGGGAACCTATAGATTCATGTAAAATACACATGGTAGTCCATCATTCAGGGAAAGCTTGCCTGAAGAGAAAGGTCTTTGCCTATTTCCAGAAGGACAACAGAGATGAGGCAGTCCTGGCCTCTGGTGGGAGGGAGTTCCAGAATCTGGGCGCAGCAGTCGAGAAGGCCCTTTCATGGGTTCCCACGAGATGTATCTGTGAGGGTGGTGGGATGGAGAGAAGGGCCTCTCCTGATGACCTTAACACCTGAGTCGGTTCATACTGTCAACAAAGGACAAGATCACAGAAAACTGTTCATTCCTGGATTTGGGGAAAAAAGTCAGTTTAGAGAAACAGATTTCTTTCTTCTTAATCCCCCCCCCCCCATAAGATGCCCACAGCCACAATGAATACTGGCTGTTTAACTATACCTAAGAATAGGTCCTGACAAAGCTGTACTTCCAAGCACTCATTCACTGGAAGCAGGAATGGCAAAAGCTGAGTCACCAGGTTTGTAATGTCCTGTAAAAGTAAGCAAGGAGTGTCAAATAACTGCTGAGAAAAACTGTCCTTAGTGAAAGATGACTTAGTACTTCTCATACCAGCTTATAGTATAATCTTTTCATGACTACTGCTGCCAAGGCAGAGAAACTTTCCATAGCCTCAGCTTTCAGACTTCATAGCAGAGGGGTGAGGCATGGTTACAAACATCGTATGGAAGAGAAGGATCATGGGCTGCCATGTAGAGCCTTTCACTGCCATCTCATTAGGTAACTGGTTATAGATAGATGAACCATGCCATCATTGCACCATATCCACATGGTTCTTCTTGCCACCTGATTGCACAGCAAACGGTGCAAGAATCTGTGGGCTAAATGTAATTCAAGGACCAGAACCATAGTCCAAAGCTGAATTATAACAAAATGGTGAGTCTTCGTTTTCCTCTGACAGACAGTTCTTGGTTTCAGATACTACGGCGCTGTTTGCTTCCCATCTTGCATCATTAAGACCTGGAGTCTAAGCTATTCTGGACACAGGCTTTCCCATTCTGCTTACAAGCCACTGCTCTGGAGATCTCTGAGTGCAGCTTGTCCCATACTGTTAATTTAGAGGCAAGACAAAAGGCAGGCCAGGAAGATAGGCAGCCAAACACATTCTAGAGGCAGGGACAACTGCAATTCAAGAGAAGGCACAAAGGGCACTACAGAAATTAGTGAAAATGTATGGAAATGGGAAAATGAAATGGAAATGTAAGGAGAAGGAAGGGACCTTTTATCATCTATGGTGGACATGTGAGGTGATTAAAATTACTGGGAAATTACTGCTCAGGTGACACTGGAATTTCTTAGAATGTCCAAAAACAAAAAACTCAATTGATACAACTGACCAAAAGTGACAAAAATCCTGATATTCTTTTATTTTTAAGCCAGTTTTTTATAGTTTGTTTTTTTCTTTGGGTGAGCAAAATGCAGGTAATAAGAACTTCTTTGGTTGGAAGCTTTCAATATTAGCACTAATCCACTAACATTCTAAAGTAGATTGCTGTGGGGAGAGCCTCCGCTAAAAATAATCAGATTGGAAGCTTTCAATGATAGCAATAGTCTACTTTACAAATTTAACAAACAAAACTTGTAGAACTAATTGGGGGTTTTAAAAAGTCCATTCAAGCATTTTTGTTTGTTTGAAATATTTTTGGTCTATCTCTTTAAAATATGCTGATTTTTTTTTTTTTAAGAATGGAGAAGGTAATGGTTTGGAACAAATGTGGGTAGATACCTGGATAAGATCCATACTCATTCAGAATCAAGTAGCAGAGCCTGACACAAAGAGGGGAGGAAGATACGCTCCATCTAAATCAGCCTTCAATAGCACAAGGAAAAAAAAAGACAAACAGAGAAAGCTATGAAAGATATATAGGAAAACAGAAATACGGATGAAGAAACAATGTCAAGGTATCAAGCAGCAAGTGTCTTGAATCGCAGACAACTTACACCAGACAACTTACACCAGACAAGGTTCAAGAATAATGTAGTTTTGCTCTCAATAAAATAGGGTGATGGTGGTGTTGGAACAAATAAGCTTCCAGGCTAGAATATTCTTCCACCTTCCTGGGGCTACTGTTATGTGAAAACAGGAAGATTCTGGATGTGGTAAATTCAGTGCTTCCTTTCATTCCTCCCTTGAATTCCCTCTCACACATCATTAAAAGCAGAACACTTCTAGTAGTATAGCAGGAGTCTTGAAAGTTTCATTGTCCAACACTGAAGAAATTTACAAGAGCATATCTCCTATTCTATCTGTAGTCTGGGCCCTCCAGTCAAGCAGGAAAAGTCCACTCTGTTCTAAAAACTCCAGTTCACTTTTCTCAGTATCACAGGGTTGGGTTGCAGCACAATCTAATTCATTGCTTTAAAAATTTTTTACTGCAGTTTCTTTTTTATTCAAACAGCAACTTGTTTCAAAATATTATTCTTAATGCAAATACTTAAAAAACTGTTTGGGACCTTTTGTAGACAAGGCATTTCTCTTTCTCTCATACAGGAGGGAATACCTCTACTGAGATGATGCCTAGACGCTTAAACACACATTAAGAATAATTGTTTTTAAATTTTTCCTCTTAAGAGCTCTTCTTTTATTCGTATCCAACTTTCTTGCAGACAGTTAAATATTCATAACTTGTACACTATCAGCTGAAACTAGTAACATAATAGAGATAAGCATGATGAAATTTAGGAAATCCAAAAACAGTAAAATACTGAAATAAAAAAATTGTGCTTAAGTAGGTTCAGAAGAACTACTGGAATTTCAGATAAACATATAAATGTTCAAATAACAGTTTTTCTATTAAAAAAACTAAAGTTAATCCCTTGGAAATAAAAAAAATATTAAGAAGAAACTAACATAATGACATTAAAAAAACCTCTGAGATTATTGCATGTATTTCAGTGCATTTCAAAAGAAAAACAGAGCTCCATATAGAAAATATGAAGCTCTGCATATAATACACAGAAAGTTCAAATGATATATCTCTCATAAAGACAGAGTTTAAAGGTTGTGATATTTCATAGGGCAATTTTATACCAGAATGTGTATTTCTAGTTGTTATAGTATTTGGTAGAGGTCCCAAATGCCATTGGAGCGGCAGATACACCACCTCTATGATAGATAAACTGGCAAAACTATCAAGATGTAGTGGCAGAAAATTTGATCAGTGTAGAATTTAACCGGCAAAGGCACGCTGCCAAAGCTATTAAAACCAAGTGGAAGCCTGGCTGGGCACAGCACAAGAAATGGCACATTTAAGTCATCCTGTAAACTTTAAAGCACTGTGGAATAGACATGGAAACGACCAGAAAAAATGACGTTTCGAGTTTTCGTTTGTCAGAACGGGTCCGTTTCGGGTCGTTTCCATTTGTTGCAAAAATTTTCAAAAATTTGTCGTTTCCACCGCGATTTAGCACGATTTGACTTCCCCCAGAGCATAGGGGCATCCCGCAATCAGGGGCGGCGCTAGGTGTTTTTGCGCCCTGGGCGGGGTGGGCGGGGGCGGCGGGGGGAGGTGTGGGCGGGCAGCGGTGGCGGGGGGCCATGGGCGGGTGGCAACAGCGGCAGAGGGGAGGCGCGGGCGGGTGGCCGTGGGCGGGCGAGCGGGTGGCGGCGCTGGCCGCAGGCGGGTGGCGGCGCAGGTGGACGGGCGAGTGGGCAGTTAGGATATCACTTAGGATAGAGGTTCTGTTCTTGGCTTGCACCCCAAATGTGTGTGTGTGCAAGCAAATTGAAGTTGGGAAAATAGAAAATAAATGGTAGTATATAATATATATTTAAAATAAATCCATACCTCCCACTCCCAGTCGAACCTCTCCCTTTATCCAATATCAGAAAAAAATCCTCACAAACTGCCAGAGAAGAAATAAAGAATAAACTGCTATTCCCTTCAGCAGACAAAGCTGCAGGGAATCAAAGAAATTATTTTCTAAATTCAATTCCCTCCCTGTCTGCCTAACTTAAATCCTAAAGCCTCCAGCCTCCCCCCTCAATCTCGATCGGATCACACCAGCACCAGCAGCCAGCCCTCCTCCCTCAACCACATCCATACACCCGACTGCGATTTCTGGAAGGTGCCTCTGCTTTTTTAGCCCTCCGAGACATCCAGATGTGTCAGTCCAAACCCTGGCGATGCCATTGGTGGAATGGTTCAAACAATTTGCATGGTCCCATCCCATGCCCAGCCCAAATGGGCAGGTCTAAAAAAATAAAATAAAATAAAATAAAATCAATACGACATTTTACTGCTATAACAAAACCCACTGCTGCTACTATTAAAATTCAGGCATTTAAAATAAATAAATGTCACATGTTTCTGTGGTGATTTGGTGTGTTTTTTGACCACAATTTCAAAAGAAAAATTGTGGTCGCTATTTTGGATCCCCCACTGCATGGCATGCAGCAAGACAGACAACAAAGATGACCCCCCCCCCCCAGCCTGGTGCAAACAGCCCAGGACAGGAGGGGGGGAGGCCGGGGACCCCCACCCCCCGAAACCACCCCTCTGGTAGGTGTCCTCAGGCAGGCATATTTTTGCCTGCTTTTTTGGCCAGGAGTCGGGTTTTTTTAAACTTTTTTCTGTGCTGTTTGGCATTGCGCGATCTCCGCAATGCCATTAACGACAACGAAAAACCCGGCCCAATTTTTCTTTTTTCGGGTGGGGTTCGAGCTGGAGCGTTACGTAACGGAAACGATACCGAAAACAGAAATGACAATTTCGCTGCTCCGTGCCCATGTCTACTGTGGAATGTTATACCAGTTCTTCATCTGGCACAGAAACACAAATTGATTGCTTAGACCATCAACTTCAGTGGGAGGCTTTCTGTATGCTTTTAAAATGCTGACTTTGTATGAATAATCATCCCAGTTTATAGAACAGATCACACATTTACTATGTCCAAGTGCTTACATGTTTATAATACTATCAAGCAACCTGACATCTAGGAAAATGACACAGAAGGGTACCTCATAGTAATCATAGTTTACTATTAAAAGAAAGGTCTGGACTTCACAATAATTCAGAACAGGTATATGATTAAAATGTGAAAGCCAAGCCTCCTATTTTTAACACACTACCCCTTTTTATGAATTGGTTGCTATATGATTCAAAATAAATATCACAACTCTGGTTTTTCCTACTAAGGTAAGAAACCATACTTACAAAGTAACTTCATGCTATTCAAAACCATATTTAAAACAAGTTACAGTTACAGTTTACAGTTTATATCACCGCGCCTTCTCTGTTAGCCAAATAAGAATGACCTTCCTCTTCAAAGAAGCATTTTTCCTCATTAGTTAGTTTCTCTTTCTCTTTCTAATACCGTCTGCCGCCATCTTGCCTTCCGCTGCCCTTGCTTGGTGGCCTTGTTATTTTTAGCTTTTTAGCCTTTTTAGTTTTTCAGCCCTAAGTTTTGGGAAGATGGGCTATTTAAATAAATAAATAAATAAATAAATAAGTTTATATCACTTAGCCAAATAAGAATGACTAAGCATTTACGGGTCAATATAAGCCTAGTTTTTCAGCCCCATTTTGGGCTGAAAAAGTCAACTGTCAATACTTTTAGCCACTGAGGCAAGTCAACTGTGGCTAAAAGTCATTTTAAACATTGCATGCCGCTTCTCATGACCCCCCTCTGCATCACAGGGGAGCGGCACACGATGTTTAAAATGACTTTTAGCCACTGACCAAGCATTTGCATCAGTGGCTAAATTTAAACATCACACACCACTCCCCCAGCTCACAAAGGAAGAGCTGCCCGGCCCTGCTGCATTTCCCACCCTAGACTTATACTCTAGTCAATACGTTTGCCCAGTTTTGGGGGGTTAAATTAGGGGCCTAGACTTATACTCGGGTCAACTTATACTCGAGTATATACGGTAATTGGTTTAAAACGAGCTATTATTTGGTAGAACATAATACATCCAAAGGCCATATAACTACATAGATATTTAATATGGAACTTGCTATTAATTTTGTTAGCTGAAAGATTAAATTGGAGAAATGAAATGACTAGGCACATTTTCCTTTGTTACAATACAAAGTAATAAAAATTTCATCCAAAATTGTAAGGGTTGCCGCCTTTTATATTTTGATTTCCATAATTTTAACAGTTTAACAACAAGGAGATTATGATATTCCTCCTCTTCATCCCATTGCAGTCTCCATGCACATAACAGCCATTTCTACATAACATACAAAAAATTATTACAGTGCTGCCAGTAATAGTACTCCTTTGTATAGTTCCATAGCAATTTACATTCTTTCCCCTAGATAAAAATCTGAAATACTGTACAGTCTTACTCCTGTCATTCTCCCACCTTTGTAAATATACTTCCTCTAAAAAAATATTAGGATGGTGATAAGAAGGATCTCATAGGAGCTTCATGGTGCAGTAGTTAAACAGTGGTGCTACAGCTAAAACTGTGCTCATGACCTGGAGTTCAATTCCAGGTAGCAGGGTCAAGGTTCACTCAGCCTTCCATCCTTCCAAGGCTGGTAAAATGAATATCCAGCTTGCTGGGGGAGGAGGAAGGGGCAGCGGCAGCGGCAATGTGTAGCCTGCCCAATTAAATTGTAAACCGCCAAAAGAGTGCTTTAAGTGCTATGGGGCAGAGTATAAGCAAAACACATTGCTTTTTAGTAGTTTATACTCAGATAGGACCCAAGCCAAGGCCATTGTCTCTAGTGCCTGGGCTCAAAAGTGAGTAGCAATGTTCTTTCAACAACCTGCCCAGATTAAAGGAGTATATTAAACTACAGAAACTGATGCAAGACTGACTATTCTAAATCACATGATTCACTGAAGGAACTTGGGCTGTGGTGCTATTGTCCTGACTCAAAACACCAAGAGTTTTTTTATAACTTGCAACCACAGTTTGAACCCTGTAAACTCCCCACCCATCCCAGGAAGGAACTACAACTCGCTTCTACAGTCTAATATCCTATCTATCAGTGGTGGTGAAACTTCTGCACTCCAGATGTTTTGGGCCACAACTCCCCAGTCCTTTGTCACTGCCAATCTGGGCTCAGAATTCTGTGAGTTGTGGTTTGAGGTCCCACTAAAATCTGCCAAGAGGCCCTTGGCTTATGCTGGTAGATATTTTTAAAGATATTATTTATTTTTATCAACTTTCAAAAGGGTTGAGGCTATATACAGGAAAATTTCTATTTTTTTCTTTGCAATTAAAAAGGTATGCTTCAGAGATACAATGTACATGTCTGTCCCACTTCACCATCCCCAGTAATTTTGAGCAGTCGTTACTTTAAAAAAAACCAAGTTAAAACCTAGCTTCCCTCGGGGGCTTTACAAGCCTCACGCCTTCATAATACTAATTTTGTAGCAAGTTTATGTTGGCCCTGGCGTGCCACCCTGAGTCTTGAAATAGTTGCCAGCCTAGAGGTTTTATGAGGGTTTTTAAAAATATCTTTATTATCTTAATTTATGTTGTATATTTGTCTAATTTTCTTGGATGCTACTCTGAGTATTGGCTTGTCTCCTTGATAGGGAGTGTTTCTAATTTAAAGTAAATAAATAAATAAATTACTGCTGAAAGAAATGCACAGGAGCCTGTTAATACTACAGTATTGTACCTGCAACAAGTCTCATTCTTAGCCCTTCCATTCTCCATTCTGGAGACAGGGTACTAAATTGCAGCCTTTCTGTGAAATTCAACATTTTACGATCCAGCTCGGTTCCAGGGTTTGCGCGTCTCATGTTAACTGAAAGGGGAAAAAGGCTGCACTTTTTAGTTAGTGGGACACTAAGCCTCGCGCGGAATTCAGTGACACTGACTTCCAACTAACCATTCCAAGAATTGAGCCCGGATGGCGGATAGATATCCGTCTCCTGACCAACTCTTGTAACCCCACAGCAGGACCCTGTAGCTTTGCCGAAAGCTTGACTCGACTTCGGCGATTCTCGCCAAAGGTTGAGATAGTATTCCCTTTGAACTCCAGCTAATGAGCGTGCGTCCACGCTAATAAGGGCGACAGCCTGAAGTGGTGGTGGGTGATCATAACAGAACTCCAGATTCGAGGGCGGGGAGAAGAGTAGCCCATAAACAACCCTTAGCCCCATTTCCTATTCTCCATGCGGGGAAGAGGGGAAAGGTCCCTTCAGCTGCCAGGCAGACACGTGAAGAACTCTCCACACGCCTCTTGGGTTCCCCGGGAGGGCTGCCTCGCCCACGCAAGGGGAGGAAAAGCTCCAGCGAGGTCTTCAAGGAGGCCCACTCCCCGGTCCTCCTTCGCCTCTGCCGGGTTCAATGCCCCCCCTTCTTATCCCGCAACCCACCCAACCCCTCATCCCCCCCCACAGCCTGCCTCCGTGGGGCTCCCGCCGCTTTCCCTCCTTCTTCCCTCGGCGCTTCAGGCCAGGGGGATGACGTCACCGGATCAGGCTGACCGGCAATGGGCGCCATTTTGAAACCCCCAAACCTCCGGCAGCGTCAGCGCTGGCGGTGGCGGCGGCCGCCACAGCAGCAGCACCACCAGCAGCGTTCATAGAAGGGCTCTTCTCCCGCCCGCCCGCCCCCGGCCGCTTCCCCTGCTTCGCGGGCTTTGCAGCCCACTCGCTCCGCCCGGCACACACGGCACGACATGGCAGGTAAAAAGAGGCACGCGTGGTGGCGGCGGCGGCGGCGGCGGGGGCTGGGGCTGGCCGGCGGGCGGGCGGGCGGGCGGGCGGACGGAGGGAGGGAGGGAGGCCTTGGCTGTTTGGGGCCTAGGACGGTCGAGGGCGTCCTGGTCACCTCGCGGAGCTGTGCAAGGCAGCAAAGCCGAGCCTCTGGTTTCAAGGGCCTGGAGGAGCGATGCGGCGGCGGCGAGGAGGAGGAAGGAGGGTTTGTGGGGATGGTGGTGGTGGTGGGTTCGGGGTCTGCGACTCTCCCGGTGAGCCTGACGGCGCCCTTTTCTTCCCTCTCCAGCAGGGGTGGCCGGCGGAGGAGGAGGAGGAGGCGGCGGCAGTAACGATTTCCAGTGGTGCTTCTCCCAGGTGAAGGGGGCGATCGACGAGGACGTGGCGGAAGGTAAAGGCGGCGTGGAGGGACGGACGGAATGACCCTGGAGCCTGCCAGGCCGCCCCCAAGGCCTCTCTCCCCTCTCTCTTTCTCTTCCCTTCCTCTTCCTGCCACCTTCCTCGCCTGCAGCTGGGCTCTCGCAGTTCGGGGGAGGGGGGGCGTTTGGAGAAAGCAGCGATTTTCCTTGTTTTAAAGTTGCTTGAAAAGCCCCTTTCTGCTTACCCCGCCCCTCGCCTAGTTGGCCTTTTTTTAAATTCTCGGGGACAGGCTTCCTCCGTTCGGGATGCCGCAGGTCGCTGAGCGCATGATGGGTTTGGGAAGGGCCCTAATCTCTCTCTGACTAGTCAAATCAGTCAAGAGACGGGGCTTGGAAATGCTGGAGTGTTTCTACTATAAGAAAGCTTTTTCCACCTGACCATTCAAGAGCTTGCCTGCTTACCCTTTTATATTCTCCCTCCTCCTCTGCTCCTGGCACCTTTCCTTGGAAAACGTGTAAAGGGGGAGTTGCAGGGGGGGGGGACTCTGACTAAGCGGCTGCCATCACTGTATAGTGCACAAAACAGCTTTCTTCATTGTTTTTTCTTCTTCTTTAAATGTTCTGGTGGAAGAATAGAGGATGGAACAAGACATCCAGAAGAAAAGGGAAAAGTGGCAGGTGGGGGAGAGCAGTTTGTCAAAGCTGTCAGGTTTCTACCTAATGATACCAGGAGGGCTGCATTGTCAGTTGAGATTAGATTAATAGATATGCAAGCAAGGTTTTTTCACCCAGCATTTAACGAATAAGTTAATTGGGGTAAATTGGTTGGGCGCAACAATGAATTTGGTCTGAAAAAATACTTCCAGATATTTAATCTTTGACATGTTTACACCAAAGTAACCCTGAGAAAGTAAATCTGCTTAGAAGTGTAGCCTAATTGTTGCTGTTTTTATTTACATCATTGGTACTCACAATTCTGGTCTTTTTGTAGCTTTCTGAAATCATATTTGTTAAGGTTCTTATAGTTTTCTCAGGTATTGTCACTAAGAGGATGGTCTTTTTTATGTGATTGCCTTTTTGTTGCTGGTGCTACTATCTTAAAAATGGTTGAGTTCCTTATTTATTTCATTGTCCCTTAAAAATATTTGCTTCCAAAATGTGTTCTTTTCCTTGTGTGGGGCAGAAATATCTAGTTAGGGTGTGGTCTAGATGAAGACACTGGGATTGTTTCAGTAATACTCTTTAGACATAATGTATTTTTATTTGTACTGCTTCAATGTCTCAAATGGATTTGAATTCTCTGACATTCTCAGAATTTCTCTGAAAGATGTGTGCAGGTGATGGGTTTCCACATGTTCTTGAAATTTTTGCCTGTGTTCTTGCAAGTACTTTCTATTCTATGAAACGATAGTTTAACATCCTTATTTTGATGTTACTTTTTAATCAGTGTTTCAGCATAATCTTTCTCTTCTCTGAATACCTGTATCTACTAGAATTTGTAATATGAGAGAGAGAGTAGAAGAAACATTTCAATTAAATGTTTATTGTTGCTTTGTACTGTCATAGATGGTGGTAACTAGAAATTTCAACACATGCTGATTCCAGTATTGTTTTTAAGGTTTGGCAGTGATACTAGGTAGCCTGTACCAGTTATGGGTCTGAATGACAGGCTCCTGCATTCATAAGGTCTATATAGAGTCTTATTGTACAAAGTATATGTATGTGTAGAGACTGGTATTTAGAGTTCTGTAGAGCAAAGCAGTATAGCACACATGCTACATTTATATGCTCTCTAGATATATTTTATTTAGTTTTATAGATCAGCATCTTGCACCAGACAGATAGAATTTATAACATTAATCAATTCAGGTATGTTACCTTTTATAGATAATGTGAGAAGCTGTAAACCCCCCCCCTCAACTGCTAATGCTGTGATGTCCCACTTGTCTGGAAGATGACTTGATTCCACTAACAGATTTATTCTATTGCTACATGGACAGTTTTGGATTTCACCCATAGATGTGTGTCTAGGATTTTAGCCCTTGCCTAATGCAAATCATGTTACTGTGTTTTGAAATTCTGCTCTCTGTGTTTTTTGAAGAAAATCACTATCTGTTTGTATTTGACTGGAAGCTTAGTGTTTGCTTATTCGATTAAAATGTTTTAAAAACTTGATAAATTGGCTGATAAAATATTATTGGCATTAATTTTAGGACAGCATCAAATAGCAGACTATTATGAAAATGACAACATCTACTTATTTAAAGAAGGGCAAGGTGTTCAGTTCTTGTTCCCAGAAACCTGACCATGAGCCCTGTGAAATGACATGGAAACAGTTTATTCACACATGCATTTGAAAGGTTTTTAGCTTGTGGCCACCATCTTTTCAGTGAAAACCAGGATATGTGACTTAATTAAGGTCTAGGAGTAAAAAGGTTTTCTGGTGACAATTACATACTTGGGCACACTTGCCACATAACTGTACTTTGTGTGTTGTCCTTTTAGTGGAAAATCTGCATAGCAAAGCCCTATCAGAGTATGCTTAGATCCAGTTTAAAAGTTGCCTGTCATTTGCACAAGAGCATAATTTATGAAATAGTTTCCATAATAAAGTATACTATTAGTTGACCAATTAATTAATTGGTGTTTGGTGTTTTAGCCCTGGATTTTATACATTAGTATTTTGAAATGCATATTACAACTTCATTGCATTTCCTTATCACCATGTTTTTTAAACTTTTAGTTCGCAGGGTTGCAGGGTTGCAATAGAGAGTTATGCTTAGCTTGGTGGATTTCTCAGATGCTCATTGTAAATCATACTAAATTTGTGTATGATTCGGTTCAAATAAATTCAAGGCAGTTCAGATCATCATGCAATTACTATGAAAATAATTGAATGAATTATTACAAAACTAAACTTGAATATTTGACATGTTCCTGTTTTGACACTTTATATTTAAATACTTAAGATGAGTTGTTTTCAGTGAAATGTGTTTCATAGTAAAGATACTTTACTGCTTCTAGATGGCACAATCCCACAGATGTCTATTCAACTGTTAATCTCTGTAAGCTTAATATTTGTTTCAAGATGAGTACATAGAATTTCTGCCTTTGAAACTATTGGCTGAATTCTTAATTAATTTTATTCATTTTTATAGTAAGACTTCAGAAGCTCTTTCACTAAATTTACAAACACACATCTTTACACAACTGCCATTTGCAGAGGAACAATAAATAGGCATATGTGTACATATCCAAACCTCTTCAACTATGCAACATACTTCCCCACAAATACGTCATTTGCAAAGGAATGCATACTTTTATCTTGTACCGTTGATGAATCAAGTTTTGTAAATACATCGCTAAAACAGAATTTTTCCACTTTTCCATGTGTTGGGCACTGACATCTATGTGAATTGTATGCCCCATTCATATTCAGTATTGATATTCATCATTGTGGGGAGGAAGGGATATGAGAACAATGTGCCATTTCTTTATTTATAAATGGAATATTTACATCCATGTAAGTCTGTGAAATATTTAATGCTAACCTTGGACACTCTCTTGACTGCTGTGTTACTGATCACTTCTTTGCCTTTAATTGTTCTGCTATACCGGGATGGCGAACCTTTTAGAGACTGAGTGCCCAAACAGATTCAAAACCCACTAATTTTTGCTAAGTGCCAATACAGCCATTTAACCTGAATACAGGTGGCTATGAAGGGGCGATGTCTGGTGCCCACTGAAAGGGCTCTGAGTGCCACCTTTGGCACCCGTGCCATAGGTTCACCAACACTGTGCTATACTATTGAATTTAAAAGTTTTCTTCAGTGCACACACATGTTGTCTTGTTTTCCTGACCAGATGACATCCATAGCAAGAAAGAACAAGAAGGGATGAGATGCAGTGTGTTTCCAGGTTATTTCTTTCCCTCATTTCCTTTTTTATGGCCAGGAAGGACTCAGAAGGTTTCATTCTTGCTTTCCTGAGCACCTGGTTGCAGTGGTAGAGACTGGGAATAAGAATCCCCAGTGTGCCTCATAGGATTAGAGTGCCCTCAGAAGAAGGAAATGATACTTCTTAGCTGCTTGTACGATGGGGTGGGGAACCTTCTGCCCTCCAGATGTTTGGGACCACAGCTCCAACATTGGTAATACTGGCTTAGAATTCTGGGAGTTTCAGTCCATCTGGAGGGCCAAAGGTTCCCCACCCGAGTTCTAAGTACTGCATAAAGGAGACCCTGGAAAGTCAAAACTGATTTCCAGAGCCTCATGGCTCAGTGATTAAATCGCTGTACTGCAGCTACAGCTGTGTGTGTGACCTGGGGTTGAATTCCAGGTACCCAACTCAAGGTTCACTTAGCCTTCCAAGGTCAGTAAAATGAGTACCCAGCTTGCTGGGGGGGATGTGTAGCCTGCATAATTAAATTGTAAACCACCTAGGGAGTGCTTTAAGCACTGTGGGGTGGTAAATAAGCAGAACACTTTGCTTTGTTTTAATTGTTCATTATCATCATCATTGTCGTCCTCATCATTTCCTAACTGTGGCTTGTCTTCTTTGCAGTACCATAATTAGTTTGTCATCATGGTGTCAAATAAGGCAGTTTGGGAAACCATGGTTTGAACTGGAGATTCTTGAAACTACTAGTTTTAAATGCAGTCTACTAAAAACAGAAAACAAAGATTTCCTTAAGTGTTTTTCAGTAGATTTGAGGGCTTAAACATGCAAACAATAGCTTAGCATGCCTTGTGAACCATGTTCCCATTGGCGCTGTGCAGTGGTAGGCGGTGTTTATTTATTTATTTATTTATTATATTTATATTCAGATGAAACGTGGTACCACATACATGTACACACAGGTCAAGGCTTACACAGAGCAGGACCAAAAACTAGAGGGAATGTTGCTTGTAAATATGGATTTTATATGAATTTTTACCCTGACAAGGTTCTAGTATGGTTTAGATAACTTGTGATGGATAGTATGCTACCTTTCTATGGCTTAATTATAGCATTTGAATGGGAGCTTTTTATAGGTTGCTTCTTTTTCCACATGGAGAGTTATGTCTAAAGAGGAGAGGTTCTCGATATAAGATAGCTTTGTAAAGCTTTCTGTCAAAGAATCCCAATCTGTTTATACAGTGGTACCTCTACTTACAAGCGGCTCTATTTATGAGCAGTTCGACTTAAGAGCAGAAAACCGTTGGTGTTTTAATTGCTGCCTTACAAATTTTAGATGCGGTCTGCTCTACTTACATTTTTTTATTTTTTCGATTTTTTTATTTTTTCGATTTTTTTAGATACGGCTGCTCTACTTACGAGTTGTTCGACTTATGAGCATGCATTTGGAACGGATTAAACTTGTAAGTAGAGGTACCACTATCTTTGCTGTTGCCACTTTGCACATTCTCTCCAATTCTGCTTTTGTCATTGCTGCATTTTCTTGCCAAAATATATTGCACAATACTGTTTTTTCATCTTACTTTTTACAGCTGGGTAGAATAAATGAAAACAACCTTGTTGTGCTTTCCCCCAGGATAAATTACATTGTGGCTGTGCATGTAGCTTATTGTATGTTCTAGTGGTAGAAGGTGCATAATAGGGAGATGCCTACTGTTACTGTATAGCTGCTCAGTAAGCAGCAAATTGAGCCCTTGAGCTATGTAAGAATATTTGTGTCACAAAAGGTGCACTACCCACAGGCATAACACTTCATTTTAAAATATGCACTCAATCAAGCCCATCTTTTTGTTGTTAGCTGTACAAGGATCTCTAGTTTTGTAATAAAAGCATCTTCAACTTCTCAGTTATCAACTATCTCCTAACTTACACTTACAGATATTTGTGTATACAGTTTTCTACTGTGGAGTTATTTCTATCAGCACTCATTATCACTCATTATCAATCTTATTGCAGTGGATCTAAAATAGCGTGGTATTCCATCATTATTTGTGCTCCAGAAAATCCTCTGCCATGTGTGGAAACTTAAGAAAGGGTTGGTTGATATCTTTCCTTTGCCAAAGTGTGGGCAAAGTGAGTAAGAGAAGAAATCTTGAACTGGTATAAAAATCCCACTGTTTCTTTTCTTTTGTAAGCTACAGTACAGTTGCAATCTTGGGAAGAGCGTTCTTTGTGCTTTGTCTTGAACATTCTGGTCACTAGAGGCTGTTATCCTTTGCAAACTGAATGTCATAGGCTACTCAATAATATACAGGGCTTCCTTTGTGTCTCAGTGTCTATTGGCTTCATTGAATGTATATATTCAAATTAAAGATTTAATAGTAATTAATCCATTAATTAGCTTCTTTTTTTTCTGTTTGCTTTTCCTTTCTCTGTCAGATGTTCAGTAATAGGTCATTCCATGTCAAATCAACCAATGCATGGAACCTTGATGTTATGGATTTGGTTCATTTTTGGTACCATGAGATATTTAAAAAAAACATTTTTTTCAGATTCTTGGTCCACCCATTTCTAATGTATTGCTTTTTCAAAAATGAAAAAAAAGCCAACATTCACTGCCCACTGTAAATTCAAATGTCATTTAATAGATACCAGTGATAGCTACATACCCGGGGAAGGTGTCTTTTTGAAGCCTATGAATAGGGCTTTCATTTGATATACAACTTGGTTCAATTGTACATTTTCAAAAAATAATACACATTTAAACAAATACAATATTTGAATTTTTGAAAAAACCAGAATTTTTTTAAAAAATTCACGCTTAAAGATGCATATCTTGTAGCCAGTCACTCCACATTTCAGGATATTGTCTCAGTGGTCTCATATAAAAGTAAATTTTCTTGTTGGCAGTGACAAGGGGTTAAATTGATTTAGCCCCAAAATTAGACCAAATTTTCTATACTTAATGATAAAGTACATTTTTTTCTTGACTAGCATATTGGATGGTTTTGTCATCTCCTGTGAGGTTAGCTGGTATGTTCTCTCTCACACAGAGACACTGTGAGTTGCACTAGCTCCTACTAAAATGCAGTTCCTTGGTCTTAACTCAGCAAATTTTGAAAATTCTCTTTTCAGATGTGTACTTACACTTGAACAAATATAAATTTCTCTAAGATTACCAAGTATCAGATGGTTTTGGACATGAGTTCAACAAAGACAATCTTTGTCTTTGATTGAAATATAATTTTTCTTGCCAGGCATTTGCCTGCTGACTTCTTCTTTGCAATAATATTCCTTTACTAAGTTGACTGTGTCTTCAGGTAATTTTTTCCAGGCTTGGGATTAGGTAAGGGCAAAATTCCTTTTTCTTTCACAGGTTTCTTTGCCTTCCTTGCAATGTAGTTACTTACTCCGAATTCACTTTCTGCTCTTTTACTGACCAACTTTCTGGTAAACCATGAGTTGTTTACTTCTGTTCACAATTTTAAAATTTTCTTTTAGTTGCTGAATAATTTCTAAATCAGCACAATTGCTTTCTTCCTTATTTAAATCATCCTCGGAAGTACAGCAAAACTCTTTGTAGGTCCTTTTAATCTTCCTTTTCTTTGCAGTACTTCTTAGAACTTCTTAGAACTTCTTAGAACTTCTTACACATCAGAGACTCACTCAATAGAGGTCAAACAGACATTTAAGTGGCCAAAAGATGCATCAGGGTCGAAATACTCCAATTCCTAAAAGATTATATTTCAATCAAAGACAAAGATGGTTGCTGAATTCATGTCCAAAAGCATCTGATACTGTAATACCTTGGTTTACGAGTATAGCCTGTTCCAGAAACATGCTTGTAAACCAAAACAGCCTTATAGCAAAGCAAATTTCACCATAAGAAATAATGGAAAAGCAGATTATTTCTTCTGGGGTCTCATAGACCACATACTGTACACTCAGAATGCCAAAACTCACAAAAGAAGTTGGCTATAAGTCCACATCTACACCCTGGTTTAGGTGCCTGGCAGTGGAATCTGCTCTGCTTGGGACTAAGAGCTGCATTTTACTTCCTTTCCTCTCTCTGTTCCAAACAATCACCCACATTCCAGCAAACTAAAAAGGGAGAAAGAGAGCTAACATTGGCTCACTTGTGATCATTTGGCCTGCTCCAGCGCTTGTATATCAAGACATTGCTTGCTGATCAAGGCAAACATTAGAATAAATGTTTGCTTATCTTATAAAACACTCTTAAACCAAGTCATTCTTAGAATAACTTGGTTTAAGAGTGTTTTGTAAGATAAGCAAACATTTCCTTAAACCATGATATTACTGTACTTGGTAATCTTAGAGAAATTTACTAGTTGTTTAAGTCCAAGTACCCATCTGAAAAGATAGGATTTTCAAAATTTGCTGAGTTGAGACCAAGGATCTGCATTATAGCAGGAGCTAGTGGGACTCTCTCTCTCTCTCTCTCTCTCTCTCTCTCTCTCTCTCTCTCTCTCTCTCTCTCTCTCTCTCTCTCTCTCTCTCTCTCTCTCTCTGTGTGTGTGTGTGTGTGTGTGTGTGTGTGTGTGTGTGTGTGTGTGTGTGTGAGAGAGAGAGAGAGAGAGAGAGAGAGAGAACATACCAGCTATCATATCCAATATGCTAGCCAAGAAAAAAAGGCTCTTAATCATTAGGTATATAAATTTTGGTCTCTTTTCAGGACTAAGTCAATTTAATCCTTGTCACTGCCAATAAGAAAATTTAAGTTTGGTATGATACCATTGATATACCATCCTGAATTTTGGAGTGATTGGCTACAAGATATGTATATTTAAGTGTGGTCTTTTTTTGAAAAAAATTACATTTTTCCCAAAATTCAAAATTTATATTTATTTAAATGTGTAATTTTTTTGAAAATGTACAATTGCATCATGTTGTAAATGAAATGAAAGCTCTATTCATAAGCTTCAAAAAGACACCTGTTCCAGGTCTGTAGCTATCATAGAAATTGCTTGACCAAAAAAACAACAACAAAACAACAACAACTGGGAAACATTTTTTAAACATCTCATGATAAGGTAAAAAGGTAAAGGTTTCCCCTGCACATGAGTGCTAGTCGTATCCAACTCTAGGGGTGCTGCTCATCTCCATATTCAAGCCGAAGAGCCAGTGTTGTGCAAGTCAATGGCCATGTGGCTGGCATGGCTGCTAGGAAACAATGTTTTACCTTCCCACTTTTTATGGTGGTACCTATGTATCTACTTGCGGTTACATGCTTTCGAACTGTTCGGTTGGCAGGAGCTATGGTTAACAGCGGGAACTCACTCCACTGAGTGGCACCCAGAATTCGAACCACTGAGCTGCCAACTTTGCAGCCTACAGTTTTCTGTGCCTTAGTCCACTGAGCCACCACACCCCACAAATGTACCAAAAGTGAACCAAATCCATGACATCAAGTTCCAAAATAGTTTTTTCATTGGTTGATTTGACATGGAATGACCCTAGTGTATTTATTGATCATTCATTTATTGGACTTATATACCTCTACATCTACCTTATAAGCTTCTCTGGGCTCTGTACAACATAATAAAGAACAAATTATATACATACAGTAGTCCCCCATTTATTGTGGGTGTTAGGTTTCCTTTTCTAAAGGAAAATCTGTGTGTCTGGACACCTCTCATTGCCCCTTTTCCAAAGAGGGTTCCTCCATGGAGCCTCTCCCCACCATCCTTCTGCAGCCAGGATTCCCCAGTCCCAGTCACTTCGTTTACAGTGGTCTCTTCCACGGAGCTTGCCTGCTCCCCTTCTGCAGCCAGGATTCCCCAGTCCCAATCACCTTGTTTTCAAAAAAGCCTCTCATGGAGCCTCTCTCCACCCATCCTTCTGCAACCAGGATTTCCCAGTCCCAATCACCTTGTTTGTAGAGGTCTCCTCCACAGAGCCTGTCCCAAACGCCTTGTTTGTAAAAAGGTCTCCATGGAGCCTCTCTACTCCCCTGCTGCAATCAGGACAACCCAGTCCCAATCACCTCATTTGCAGAGGTCTCCACAGAGCGTCTCCACTTCCCTGCTGCAGACCCAATCACCTCCTTTGCCTCTTTACAAATGAGGTGATTGGGGGGCGGAATCCTGGCTACAGGGGAGGGATGGGGAGAGGCTCCTTGGAGGAGACCTCTGCAAATGAGGTGACTGGACTGGGGAATCCTGGCTTCCTGCCTGCAGAAGGGGAGAGGGAGAGATCTCTTTGCAAACAAGGTAATTGGGGCAGGGGTGGAATCCTGGTTACAGCTAGTGAGGGGAGAGGATCCCTGGAGGAGACTTCTTTGGGGACAAGGGAGAAGGGGGTAGCAGAGATGGTGGGCAGAGCCTCCGTGGAGGAAGCCTGTTTGCAAACAGAGTTATGGATGGCAGAGGAATCCCGGCTGCAGTAAGGGACGGGAGAGGCTCCATGTAGGTGATGTCTCTAAACGAAAATTTGAGATATATCGGGACCACAATGTGGCGGCGGACTACTGTATGCAGTGGCATTTTTACACTAGATGTAGTACTGTGTTATTTCCAGATAGTTCAATACATTATTTGTTTCATCAGTCCACAAAACATTTTGCCAATACTAACGTGGAGTATCAATGTGCTGTGTTGCAAACATCAGGTGTGCAGCAATGTTATTCTTGGTAAGCAGCAGTTTCCTTCGTGGTGGTCTGCCTAGCTCGGAAGCTTGGACCCCCCCCCACCTTTTCCTCTTTTTTTGGGGGGGGGGTAATGTAAATTTTTGGAAATATTGAAAAAAAAATGCTACATTAGTACTCCCCACCCACTTTTACAGCTTGAAAGTCATTCTATTTCTTTGGGAACATAAAACATGACTATGGACAATTTAATTTGGCATAAAATTATCACAACTAGCATATTAAAATATAATGTATCCAAACAATTATTATAAACAGAGTTTACTTTTCAAATAATATTTCTTTGTAATTGTAATTAACAAATGGAGTAACAATCTCCTCAACTGTTTACTAGTTTATGCGGAATTTTAAAAAACCTCTACAAAACAATGTTTAAAAATCCAGAATAACTCCTCTCCACAGTATTAAATAAAAATAAAATAAAAACTTCATTCTCGTTAAAAGAAATGAAGAGGGGGAAAATGTATAGAAAGAAGTGTGGCTAAGTTTCAATAAATGGGAGTGAAGTTTAATCAGAATCATTTTTGATGCTCTGTATTTTCTTCCAGTGCTTTTGGGCCTAGTGAAGAGGACAGAACAGAACCAAACACATCTACCCACATGCAAAAACATGTGGGTGGATTTGTTTTCATTTTCTTGTGACAATAGCAGCACCTCCTAAAGGAAGGAATGCATCTTGTTCTTCAATTGGAGAGTTCAGTTTGTAACCTAGGACTTGCTTGTCCTCAGTGCACAGAAATTAGAATAATCTGATACGATGCATATTTTTTCGAAATGATCTGGAAAATATTGGAACACCCTGTCTGAAAATATTTTATTCATCATGTTAAAATAAAACATTCCATAATCATTCTTCTTTTTTCAGTTCTTCCAATTTTTCAGGAAAAAAACAAAAGGCTTCAGTGAAAAAACTACCCCCCCCCCGCGCTGAATTTTTCCAGGCCTTCACATCTCTAGTTCAGCTGTAGATATCCTGCTTGTTCAGTGTTTTACATACTGTAGACCAGTGATGGCGAACCTTTTAGAGACTGAGTGCCCAAACTGCAATTCAAAACCCACTAATTTTTTTGCAAAGTGCCAATACAGTAATTGAACCTTTATACAGTTGGCTATGAAGGGACGATGTCGGGTGCCCACAGAAAGGGCTCTGAGTGCCGCCTTTGTGGGCACCCGTGCCATAGGTTCGCCATCACTGCTGTAGACTCAATAACACAGATGTTAGCCAGTTCTAATGATGCCTTCAAATCTTTGGCTGTCACTCAGGGTTGTTTCTTTAGCTCTGTATGTCCAAACTTCGGCCCTCCAGATGTTTTTGGACCACATCTCCCACAGTCCTTTGTCATTGGCAAGCTAAGCTTAGAATCCTGGGAGTTGTGGTTCAAAACATCAGGAGGGCTGAAGCTTGGACATGCTTAACTCGTTGATGAGTCTTCATTGAGTTCTCAGGGTTATTTCAACTTGCCACCCATTGCTTGGTAGGGTATCCACAGTCCCAGATAATTTCCATTTGTAGATTGTTGGCCTTACTGTAGACTGGTGAATTTCTCAACTCTTTGAAATCACATTGTAACCCTTTCCATGTTTCTGTAAATCCACAATTCTTGATCATAGATCTTCTGAAAGCTCTTTTTTTTAGCTAGGCCTGGATCACATAAACATATTCTTCTTGTGTAGAGCAAACTCAAAAGATTTGAGTGGTTTTTATCAGTCAAGTCCAAACTCATTTCTTAATAAGACTCCTGATATGCTAACGTCTGACTCTAATTGGCTTTTTTGAGCTCAGCTCAATGGTTCACTTACTTTTACCAATAGTATTTTGAATGTTGAAAGAATGTGTTCAATGACATGAAATATCAGAATTGTTTGTGTTATTTTAGGCATATTACATTTGCCAATTAACTTGACTTAGAGCAGTGGTGGCCAAACTTTGGCCCTCCAGATGTTTTGGACCACAGCTCCCACAGTCCTTTGTCATTGGCAATACAGGCTTGGAATTCTGGGAGTTGTGGTCCAAAACAGCTGGAGGGCCGAAGTTTGGCCACTGCTGACTTAGAGTAAGATCAGATTACATTGTATGACACATTAATGCAGAACACCATGAAATTCCAAAAGGTTAATATACCTTTTCTTGCATCTGTATATATCTTCTGATAAAGAACATTCAATTTTGGAATTAGATGTCTGTTGATGATACTGAGAACCTTGTTTAGTATTTGAAAATCCAAATGCTGCTGTCATTAATATCAGGAAGATGTGGTCAATTTAGCAAGATAGATTTGAATGTAATTCAGACATATTAGAGATTATACTGATAAAATTCCTATGGCTCCTGAAGAGAGTAAATTATGCAAAGGGAGATTGCTTAGTAGTTAAAAATGCTGTCAGCTGTAATGTGACATGCAGACCAAATGCAAGGACAGATCAGACAACAAATAATCAGCACAGATACATGTTTTTGTAATCTATAACCTTTATTTGTATAATGCACTCAATAATGAACTGTCCACTTGAAGACTTGGATGCTTCAAAAATGAAACATTCTGGGTTGCTTTTTCTTCCTATTAGAGCACCTCCCTATGATATTATTCTGTGGCAAAAAGATTAAGTAATTTAATTTATTTTAAACATTTTTACCCAACACTTCTTCTTTAAAATGGCTGCTAGCATTCTTCCAGGTTCAGTTGAGGGTGCTGATGTTTAGCATCCTTCACAACCTGCATCACAGAGTGCATCTTGTTTTGTTACCCACATCACCTTTGGTATTTGTGTTCTCTTTCCAACACAAGTTCTTTCTGTTGTTTTGCTAGTTTAATTTTTAAGTGTGTTTATATGCTACAATTGAACATCAGAAGGACAACTGAAATTTTGTTTAATAAATAAATAAATAGTGACAGTGTTCAGTGATTTACTGCCATTCAAATATAATCCTTTTTCTTGGTGATACATGAGTGATGACAATCACTGAATCCTCATGTAGGGAGTGGTAGCAACTGTAGGCACAGGTGTCAGTATGATTGTAGATTTTCATACCTTTAGTGTTCCTCATAAATGGTTTTCTGAAGTCCTGTTTCTTCACCTTTTCTTTCTGTGTACAGCAGTAACTACTGAGTTGCTTTTCTTCTTCTTTCCATGCCTTCGAATTGCTTTTTCAGTGGCATTATGCTCTGTTCTGATCTGAAAACACCAGATTTTGCCAAAGTAAAAAAAAATACTTAGACTTAGACTTAGACTTGCCAGAGAGATTAAAGATAGTAAAAAGGGTTTCTTTAGTTATGTCCGCAGCAAAAGAAAAAATAAGGAAATGATAGGCTCTCTGTGTGGCAATGATAACCAGTTACTAACAGGAGACAAGGAAAAGGCAGAACTACTCAACACATTTTTGCCTCAGTTTTCTCCAAAAAGGAAGAAAGAGATCCGCTGGGACAAAGAGTAGATGAGGTAGGATGGGAATTGCAACATAGAATAGGTAGGGAGGTAGTACAGGAACATCTGGAAACATTAAATGAATTTAAGTCTCCTGGGCCAGATGAATTACACCCAAGGATATTAAAAGAACTGGCAGAAGTAATTTCAGAACCATTGGCAATAATCTTTGAGAAGTCCTGGAGGACAGGAGAAGTCCCCATCGATTGGAGGAGGGCTAATGTTGTCCCCATCTTCAAAAAGGGGGAAAAAGAGAACCCAAATAATTACCGCCCAGTCAGCTTGACTTCAATTCCCGGAAAGATCCTAGAGCAGATTATTAAGCAGTCAGTCTGCAATTATCTAACAAACAATGCTGTCATTACAAGAAGTCAGCACAGGTTTCTTAAAAACAAGTCATGCCAGACTAATTTGATCTCTTTCTTTGATAGAATTACAGGCCTGGTGGATGAGGGGAATGCTGTGGATATTGCTTATCTGGACTTTAGTAAGGCCTTCGATAAGGTTCCCCATGGTATTCTTGCTAAGAAGTTAGTAGGAAGTGGGATAGATAGTGCTACTGTTAGGTGGATTTGTAATTGGTTGACTGATCGCACCCAAAGTGTGATCATAAATGTCCTTTCATCAGCTTGGAGAGACGTGACCAGTGGGGTGCCCCAGGGTTCTGTTCTGGGTCCAGTGCTATTCAATATCTTTATTAATGACTTGGAGGAAGGAATAGAGAGTGTGCTAATTAAATTTGCAGATGATACCAAATTGGGAGGGGTTGCTAATTCCCCAGAGGATCGGGTGAAAATCCAAAAGGACCTTGACAGATTAGAATGCTGGGCCAAAGCTAATGGAATGGATTTCAACAGAGGGAAATGTAGTACCTGTGAAAGGGATCTGGGAGTTATGGTGGACCACAAATTGAACATGAGTCAGCAGTGTGATGCGGCGGACAGGAAAGCCAATGTGATTCTTGGTCGCATCAACAGAACCATAGTGTCTAGATCAAGGGAAGTGATAGTGCCACTCTATTCTGCTCTTGTCAGACCCCATCTGGAGTACTGTGTCCAGTTCTGTGCGCCTCAGTTTAAAAAGGATGTTGACAACCTCGAGCAGGTGCAGAGGAGGGCGACCAGGATGGTTGAGGGTCTGGAGGAAATGTCTTATGAGGAACGGCTTAGGGAACTGGGAATGTTTAGCCTCTCTAAAAGAAGACTGAGAGGGGATATGATAGCTATGTTTCAATATTTGAAAGGATGTCATATTGAAGAGGGAACAGGTTTGTTTTCCATGGCTTCAGAGACTAGGACTCGGGGAAATGGTTTCAAACTACAGGAAAAGAGATTCCATTTGAACATTAGGAAGAACTTCATGACAGTTAGAGCTGTTCGGCAGTGGAATATGCTGCCACGGAGGGTGGTGGAGTCTCCTTCTTTGGAGGTTTTTAAGCAGAGGCTGGATGACCATCTGTCGGAAATATTGTGAAGGGGTTCCTGCATGGCAGGGGGTTGGACTAGATGGCCCTTGAGGTCTCTTCCAACTCTATTATTCTGTGACTCTATGATTCTATAAATGATTGGTTGATATTTTTCTATAAACATAGATAGATGTGTTTTGTGCATTATATGCACATAGGCTCATGAAAAATTTGGAGGAACACCATACAGTTCTTTGACAAAACTACTACAATTTTTTTCTCCATCTGTCATCAACAAATTTTTATTTCTTAATAGAAGAGCTAATGAATAGATTCTGGACATTGTGTGAAATATTTAATTTGCAGAAAATACTATTGATTTTTTTATGATGACTAAATTTGTATTCTTGGGAAAGAGGTTTTCTGATTTTTAAAAAAGCAGTTCACTTCAAAAGATTCATTTCTGCAACTAGCATTTTTCTTTCAAAGGAGAAAACCATTTCTATGTACATAAAAGATCTTAAAAGCACCAAGCCATGAGGCTGAGATTCTGTTGAACTTCAGGTCTGTCTCATCAACTGTAGTCATCATTTCCAGTGATAAGGAATGCATTTCCACTGCATTCCGACAGTCATTGCTGTTGTACACTTAAGATCTGTTTTGGATGCATTAGTGTGATTGGGTTCTTCTTTACAGTCTTACGGTTCCAGTTCATTTATTAGAGTCAGTGCAGGTGGTTTTATTGAACATATTGAACATTGAGGACTTTGCTGTCCCTTACTTAACGTGTGTTCTTCAATATTGCTTAGCATAAACTGTTCATTATTAACCATATTTTTTGTCAATACCAGCTAATAAGGGTAGTTCCCAAACCATGGTCTCCTGTCATATATCGGCGTATACTGTTCCACAATGTGGGAGACACGATCACATTGGTCTGCTCCCTGATCTCCATCCTGGGGTAGATATTTCTGGTAATTCCTTCATCCGCTGACCCATTCCCCCAGGATAAACTTGACAGTTCCTTCTCCCTGTAACTCTCACACTGTATCCCTATATCGTGGCTCTCTCTTTTTCTCCTCCCTGTTATTCCAAACCTGGCACCATTCATCCATTTCGATGTCAGGCACTACTATTGGATTCTGCTTTAACCTTTTCAGTTCCTCCTTGCTGCTCTGCTTTTCTTGCTCCTCAATCACACATCCATCATTTCCCTTCTCTAACTCTTTATCCCCTGTCTTTTCCATATCTAACAGTTTGGCCAGAGTGGACGGCATACCATCCCCTCTCCCGCTGCCACTGGAATCAGCTTCATCCTCACAACTAGTAATACATGGGTGCCAGTGCAGCAAATTTGCATTTTATTTTCCCTTATTTCTAGTGCAATGACATTTTGGCACTTGAATTCAGGCACTAGCATGAAAGCAACTCCATTTCAGTTTTACTTTGATTTGGAAAAAAGCTATTGGCTTCCTCAAAACTTCTTCAAATTCTAAACTTTTGTTCTCTCTAGGTTCAGTTTATTACTTTAAAATACTAATGGCATTATTCACTTGGTACATTTTTACTGACAAGTAACTCAAACATGTTATTCCCAAATGTACCCAGTGTGATGTAGTGAATAAAGTGATGGACTAGGACTCAGGAGGCCAGAATTCAATTCCCTGTTCAGCCATGGAAACTCACTGGGGTGTGTGAACCTGATAAAATTACTTCTTAAATACTTCACTTACATCGAAAGCAGTACTAGGGTCGTTATAAATTGGTCTTGACTTGATGGCACATCACAACAATAGTTACTCCCAGATTAATCCCAAATACTGCAGAGTATTTCCATGTATAAGACTATATTTTTGTCTAAAACTGTTAGACTAAAAATTGAAGGTCGTCTTATACACAGAAATAAGCCAATAAGAGAACAGTATGATTGTGAAACTGTAATTTTTGTTTGGATAATTGTGTGTCATCTTATGCATGGAGGTGTGTTATAGAGGGAAAATATGGTAACATGCAGTATACTGTAAATTGCCCAGAGTAGCTTTGTAGCTAGATGGCATGGTATACAAATCTAATAAATAGATATAAATTAGTAACTACACCTGTGAAACCTTATAATAAATCCAGGATCCAGATCGAGTGATGTCTACCTAAGGATATGATATGTATTTACAGTGGTCCCCCACCCATTCACGGTTCAAATACTGTGGGGCTGCAATATTGTGGGACCACAGTATATGAAAAAAAGGCCCCTGGGGTAAGGGGGGAAAGGTTTCCCTTACCCCAGGATTGCTGCCCTGAGCAGGTCTGCAAGGGCCTTCTCGGGCCTCCCTGTGACCTGGAAGTCACTTCTGAGCCGCCGAAAATCATTTCTGAGGCCTCTGAGGGCCTTTCTAGGCCTCTTGACTTCTGGTTCACAGGGAGGCCCTTTGGGGGCCTCCAGAAGGCCTGGAAAGGCCCTTTCAGGCCCGTTTGGGGCAGCGCCAGGCTGGAGGTAAGTACAAGAGCCCCCAGCTAGGTGCTCCAGCCTGACCCAACCTGCATCCGCATATCACAGATTTTCAGTTATCGCAGGTTGAGTTGTGTCCCTAATCCTCACGATAGGTGGGGAGTCACTGCGTGAATACATTCCACAGTCCCTTTTGAACTAAAGGAATGGTGAAGAGGAGAAGGAGGAGGCAGCTTCTGTCCTGCTTTTCCTTCCCTATAGCATCCGATCCATGTGTGCTACAGGGAAGGGAAGGCAGGATAGAAATCTCCACCACTTCCTCTTCCCCAGACCGAGGTAAGCGGTGGGAAAAGATTTCCAGGCTGGGAAAAGATTGATCGGTCCCTGCTCTTTCCAACGAAGTGTTGGGCAGAGGAGGGACTGATGGATCTTTGCCCAGCCTGGACGCCTTGCAAGGCATGCGGCAGTGAAAATCTGCCACTGTGGCTAGACTTCCAACCCTCCCAGGCTAGGAGAAGATCCATTTTAAAATATCCCACCATGAGTGCTCTGTCTCCCGCCGGAGCACTTGTGGCAGGACATTTTAAAATGGATCTTTGCCCAGCCCATGCACTTGAAAGGCAATCAGTGGCGGCAGATCGCCACTGCCGCTTCCCTTCCAATTAGCACAGGCTGGGTGAAGATCCCTGGCAGATTGCCACCACTGCTTGCCGTCTAACCCTCCTGGGCTGGGATAAAATCCATTTTAAAATGTCCCACCATGAGCTCTCTGGCCCCACACATGGCCGGGGCATTTTAAAATGGATATTCGTCCAGCCCGTGGTGCTTGGAAGGAAGACAAGTGGCTGCTTCCAAGCAGCATGGGCTGGGAGAAAATCCGTTTTAAAATGTCCCATCTTGAGTGCTCTGGCACCTGCTTGGAAGGCAAGCGGTGGCTGCAGATCACCCCCGCCACTTCCCTTCTGAGCCACACGGGCTGGGCGAAGATCCATGGGACCCTGTTTTGCCATGCCAGTTTGGTGGGCAAAGCAGGGACCCAGTTATCCTCACCTTTCCTGGCCTGTTTCCTTGCAAACAGCCCAGGTTGGGTGAGGATCAATGGTACCTTGCAAGACGAATGGAAATCAGAAGGAAAAAGACATCTTAAGAGTTTTTCTTATCCCCAGAAATTGCATTAATTTTACAGGTTCTTTGTTTTAAGGGGCATTCATCTTACGTGGTATTTCTGTACTTTTAAAATATTTAAAGAGTTGCGTTGAAAAGAAAGTCATCAGTTTGAATAGTAAAGTTGGAAAAAAAACAATTAGCCTATTGTTATATAATGGTTGACTGTTACAGGCTAACTTTTTAAAGTAATTGGTACAGTTTACGGTGTTATAATATTGTGTCTGTTTTATGTTTACAGCCGACATTATCTCAACAGTTGAATTTAATTACTCTGGAGATCTTCTTGCAACAGGAGACAAAGGTGGCAGAGTGGTTATATTTCAAAGGGAACCAGAGGTCAGTGCCTTTAAAAGCAGTGTAAGGTGGTGATTAGAACTACTGTGCAGCTTCTGCTTAAAATAAATGGAATCATAATGGCACATCAATGAATTTTAAAAATCCATGATAATGTGCAACTTCTGAATTTTATATAAAGTTTTATTCAAAAATTAATTTTGTTATTGCATTTCAGACATTTGGCAGGTGAAACCTTTCTTGGGATATTATTAAATCACCATCATTAATATTATTCATTTGAAACTGATCGTGCATTGGTGTACATGCTGTTCATTCATAAGTAAGCATAAAAAGGCTAAGAAAAAATATACTTATTCTGACTTATTTCTGCATTCTGATAATGAATGCAGTGTTTTATTAAAAAATAGGAAGTGTTTCTTTTTCTCAGTAGAGCATCCATTGAATGGAAGTTTGCAAATGTGTGAATTAAATACTTCTCTCTGTGTATGTTTCATATGACAATGTATGTGTTACTTCCTGCAAACTTGTTCATGTAAAATGACACTTTTAGATGGAAGAAATACAGATTCATCAATTTTACAAGGAAGCATATATTCTTACAAACTCCGGAAGATGGGCGGTATAGAAATATAATAAATAAATAAATAAATAAATAAATAAATAAATAAATAAATAAATAAATGTTCCCAGTTGTGTTTATGATTTTACTTTTTCTAGAAACATGTTACACTAGTACATGTAACATGTCAGAAATATTTTTGAAATCTGTTGCACTGGTTCCTACACTTTTTGTCAGAAATTGGAGCACCACCCCCAATTGTACGTGCTTTGAAATTTCAGCAATAGTATTTGGTCATAAAACATGAGGTTCATTTGTATCTAGATGAGTTTGCAAGTGTGAGAACAGGTAGATGTGTATTGTGTACCCTAATCAGTGTAATGAATTAAACCAAGAATGTGCAAATTGTTGTTCAGCATAATGTTTTTTTCTTGATGTTTCCTGATGTTTCACATCATTTGATTTGTTGTAATTTTTTTGTAATTCATCATCTTTGTTATATAGACACCACAATATTTTTTATACATACACTTATTTCTTCGCAGAATAAAAGCCGTCCCCATTCAAGGGGAGAATACAATGTTTACAGTACCTTTCAGAGTCATGAGCCTGAATTTGACTACTTGAAAAGTCTAGAAATTGAGGAAAAAATTAATAAAATTAGGTGGTTGCCACAACAGAATGCTGCTCATTTCTTATTATCTACAAATGGTAAGGATATTTTATTACATAATGTATATTGTTGTCATTAGTCTAGACTAGAGGTACTTAATAGCTTTGCTTTTAGATCTTTTATTCATAAATTTAAATCATTTTTTTAAAATTCCCAATTTAATTGGATTTAAAGGCGTTGTCGTGCAAATATCTACCCAGAAGCAAGACTGTTCAGTACAGTGGGCCTTACTGCCAGATAACTGCACAGAAGATTGCATCCTAAATAATTACAGTGATTGTAATAGCTCCCTACATTTTTTATTTTACAAAAGTTCATATGACTGAAATGATATATCGCACAGAAAACAGTTGAATTATCTAGCCTTGTTCTTACAGACAAAGAGTGAGCAGCATGAATATGTCTGAGTTAAATTAAATGGAATACTGGTACCTTGTATAAAGGAATTAATTTGTTCCAAATGAAATTATGTTAAGCAAATTTTCCTTTATACAAATTTTCCATAGGAATGCATTGAAAACAGAGTAATCCCTAATTGCGACTTTTATGTTGTGCGGATTCATAGAATCATAGAATCATAGAGTTGGAAGAGACCTCAAGGGCCATCTAGTCCAACCCCCTGCCATGCAGGAACCCCATCACAATATTTCCAAAGATGGCCATCCAGCCTCTGCTTAAAAACCTCCAAGGAAGGAGACTCCACCACCCTTTGTGGCAGCATATTCCACTGCTGAACAGCTCTAACTGTTATGAAGTTCTTCCTAATGTTCAAATTCGCTCTATAGACAATTCTGTTAAGTAAATTTCCCCTGTCTCTGGAATTTTTTTATGTTGTACAGATTTTATGTTATACAAACTGTTTTGTTATACGAGGGTCCACTGTATCTTAAATAATTGTCTAATGACTGGTTACATATATTTTACTAAGGCTTAATTATTGACTGATACCCAGTATAATGTAATGGATAGAGTGGGAGACAAGGACTCAGGAGGCTTCAATTCAAATCCTTACTGTGCTGTGGAAACTTATCTGGGTGGTGGTGGTGGTGGAACTGTTAAAACCCAAGTATATTACGGATCTTGGAAGTCTTATTAGTGTCATTGTTCAAGATCACAGGGAGGCCTACTAGGAGCACTTGGCATCTGATGCTTTATTTTAAAAAATCTGCTAAAATATGTTTGAAAGTATCAGTTGTTCTGAAATCTTCAAAAGGGCCTAAATAAGATTCCCAGAGAGCAGGACTTTGATGAATTGCATAACTCCTTGGGCTTCTTGTTATTATTAACCAAACTACATTTGAAAATGAGGTTCATTTATATCTAGTAGTAATTCTTTATGCGAGTATATGGAAAGTAGCCATTATATCCAAACTATAAAAAATAAGAGCGTATTGAGATAATAGAAAACGTAATGAAATGTAACATTGATTACTGCATAATGTAGAGATATATGTTAAACAAAAAGAGAAAACTGCATAATGTGTAGCCAGCTTCCTGTTATTAAAAACTGTAAACCACCCAGAGAGTACTTTAAGTGGTATGGGGTGGTATATAAGCAGAACACTTTAATACCATTAAAAGAATACAAAATCTAACCCTTCATCACAAAAGTGTATTAAATATTAAACCCCATTAGCTGAAAGCCTGTTCCATAACTTATTTTGTGTGTATTTTATGACAACATCAGACATTGTAGTTTTTTGAAAGTAAACGGTGTTCAGTTTTGTTCATGCACCCTGAAGGTCTTAATGAGAGCCCTCTTGTTGGGAGGCGTCTGGGGGTTGTGTAAGCCTTTAATTTATGAAAATCATTTCCACTTACAAATTCATCCCACCAGTGGTGATTTTTGGAAATTAAATCCTTACTCCCATGGTCCTATGATGAGGAAGGGGAAAAGCTTTATTAGTCAAAAACTGCTGCAAGATCACCACAGAGGACTACTAGAGAAGATATGGTGATCATTTTGTGCTATTAAAAGCACTCTCTGCTTATCCTGAGTCTCCCAAAGGCTTCCCTAGAGCAAAAAACAGTCTTAGGGAGCCTTGGAACCTGAAAGGGATGGGGTAGGATGGTGTCAATTAGTTTAAATTAAAAATTCCCTTTTGTAGATGGTGACATCTTTCAGCTTGCATGGTGTAATGATACAATGACAGGATATTTCCTTATATCTAAACGATATCTAAGCAATATGGATATGGATACAGAAAATGCTAAAATAACTGAGTACTCGGTATTATTTCATAATATCTCATTTTAAAAATAAGTATTTTAATTAGGGGTTACTAGTGTCAGGTAAAACAAGTTTTCTCTTATATACAGAGTCCTCATTTATTTCAACTTAAAAAGGTAATCCTGTTTCTCATTATAGTCAAAGACATACCTGTAGTTTGAGAAGTGATTTTAATTATTTTTGCACAGTTGCAAGAAAGCTCCATCATGCTATAGAAAAGTATTACAGTATCTGAACCAGCATTTTCAGATCCCAAGAGGTCCGGGGGGTTGTCAGCTTTGTTATGCTCACCACATCTGAGATTAGAACAGCAATAAAAATAGTTGTACCCATGTCTTAATGGGAGTGTCATAGTCAACTATTTAGCAAAGTTGTGGTCAGAATGCTAGACTGACTAGGTTGTTATAGTAATCCAGCACAGTTACTTAGAATTTAGGGTAAAACGTTCTGAGATCTCTGTTTCAGTTCCTCTCCATGGTTTTACACCTCATGTTTTCCAAAAGTGAGGGTATACGTAGCACCTGCATTATTGATCATTTGAGCTATAGAATCAATAAGAAATAATTCATCTGACTTCTTTAGCATTTCAGCAGTGCTCACGTGCCCCCCACAGGTTACCAGGAATTCCAGGAAATGGTGGGGAAGGGTGGCTGCCAAACTCCCTTGTTTTGTTCTAACGTGACACAGGCAGGGAAAAGAAATCCCTGCTGGGAATGAAACAGAAGTTAGTCCCTATCATAGGCATTGAGGCAGGATCTGTATCTTTCCATCTTCAAAACTGTGTACAGAAGTAAAACTCAATCCCCTTCTTCTTTTACGTCTTTTTTGTATTTGGGATGTCTTGTTTCCTTTTGGAGAATGAAGACATCCAGCATACTTTGCATCTTTCTGCAAAAGCTCCCTTTAAAGAAAAAGGAGGGGCTGATTGAATCCCTCCATCAACTCCCTCCACACGGGGGGGGGGACCCTTGTCTGTGATAACAAATGATGTGCCTTGCTAGTTACCGGTAGCTGATTGGATGAAATACTAAGAACTGGAGAATAAGATAAAATAAATGACTTGATATAAATTATACATGCAGAACATGGGTTGCCTACAAGTAGAATTTCAGCTGTTGTGTTTTTTAAATGTGCAGTATTTACAGGCCTGTCTATATTAAAAAGCATGCTACAGTCTAAAAATTATACTTATTGCAGAAATCAAATGAGTGTCTGTTATACCAAGGTAATTTTGTGCATTGTTGGATTTCAGCAATTTGAATATGCCCCTTTCTTTTTCTGTGTTTTTAGATAAAACTATTAAATTATGGAAAATCAGTGAAAGGGATAAAAGAGCTGAAGGTTATAATTTAAAAGATGAAGATGGAAGACTTCGAGATCCATTTAGAATCACAGCACTCCGGGTAATTTTTTAGTAATTCAGTATGAATGAAATACAGTCATGCTACTTACTATCAGTTATATTACTACCAGTGGTACTACAGGCTGCAGAATAGTACTTTCATTGGTTAATACAGTCTCTTCAGTGAGTATCTGTCAGCTGGGAGGCAATATCACTTGATGGTAAGAAATGTTTTTTCTACACCAAACGTCCCACCCTCAGGAACTGGTGTCCCTGTACACATTTGGGGAAAAGCCCTTGGAAAGTTATTGCTAGTCAGTGTAAACCAGCCATTTTCAAATAGGGCCACATACCCCCTGGCATATTTTGAAGCCGGGGACGGACAGAAAACAATTGTTCACACACCACCTTTCAAGGTTTTTTATGTTACTTATACAATCCTGATTTGGCCTATATTTCTTTTATAATGTGTTTATGGTCATGGCCAAAAAGGGTTGAAAATGGCTATTGTAAACCATAGAGACACCTTTCAGATATTTTTGGACTTCAAGTGCTATATCATTATTGATCATTTTCTGTAGGACTGATCACAGTTGCAGTCCCATAACTTCTGGAGGAGGGCATTTCACCCATCCATAGTAAAACACTACTGACATAATAATCTGGCCTATCCTGCAACATTAATCTCTCCGCTAACACATTTTCATAGATTCCTTAATGCAAAGGCTTTTGAATACCCCTGGAAAGCATTAAAATTTGTTTTTGAAATAATCCAAACTAGGGATGGGCACGAAATGGAAAAATAACATTTCATTTCGTGCCCACCCCCATTTTGTTTCTTTTTTACGGATATTGCACCATATTGTGTCACCTGTGGGTCATGCTTGTACCAGTCAGAACATAGGACAGATCCAGAGGGCATGTGAAGCTTGTTCTTGTATGGGCTAAAATATTCAGGCTATAGATCTTCTACCCACTGGAAGTACTGTCAGGGCTAGGAGTATTCCATGAGACTTATTTCTGAGTCAGTATGTATTCTAGCATTCTCTGGGAACCTTTGAGAAAATATGTGGCCTGATGAAAACACTACTTCTACAATAATTAATTAAATCATAATTAATCATAATGAGGACTATAATTAGTCATTAGTAAAGGTTTTTAACAAACTGATCTGCCTTGAAATTTAAAGCTTAATCCACTGAAGCCTAAGGTACTTAAAATGCTAATAACCAAAACAATTTCTGTGTTATGGAGAAGCTAGCCAGTGTTCCTTTTCTTCATATTTAGGTGCCAATACTGAAACCTATGGACCTAATGGTAGAAGCAAGCCCCCGAAGGATATTTGCAAATGCACACACGTATCACATAAACTCTATTTCAGTTAACAGTGATCATGAAACATACCTGTCTGCAGATGACCTAAGAATCAACCTGTGGCATTTAGAAATCACAGATAGAAGTTTTAGTATCCTTTTTGGTATGAATTACAGTATAATGTAATGCACTGAATTGTTTCCTACTTATTACTCTCCCATGGAAAATATTGCTAGTGTATATCAGTGACAATGTTCTATGTGAATTGTCATAGTGAGGTATAATAGGGGATCTTGTAATTCAGTTGCTGATTTCACTTCAATAAAGTATCCTCTAGGTGTTGCATTTTTATTAAAAACAAACTTTTATACAGGTTAAACTCAAAAATTAGAATATTGTGCAAATGTTCATTTATTTCAGTAAGTCAGCTCAAAAGGTGAAACTAATATATGGGTAGACTCATTACATGCAAAGCAAGATATGTCAAGCCTTACTTTGGTATAATTGTGATGATTATGGCATACAGTTTATGAAAGCCCCAAATTCATAATCTCAGAAAATTAGAATATTACATATCAGTAACACAAGGATTGGAAATAGAACACTATCAGATCTCTGAAAAGTATAAACATGCATATGTACTCAGTATTGGTTTGGGCCCTTTTTGCATCAGTTACTGTCTCATTGTGGCCTGGCAAGGATGATATCAGCCTGTGGCACTGCTGAGATATTATGGAAGACCAGGATGCTTCAATAGCGGCTTCGCTGCCTTGTTCGGTCTCCTGTCCCTCATCTTTCTCTTGGCAATGCCCCATAGATTCTCTATGGAGTTCAAGTAAGGTGAGTTTGCTGGCCGATCAAGCACAGTAATCCCATGGTCATTGAGCCAGGTTTTGGTACTTTTGGCATTGTGGGCAGGTGGCAAGTCCTGCTGGAAAATGAAGTCAGCATCCCCATAAAGCTTGTCTGAGGAAAGAAGCATGAAGTGCTCCAAAATCTCCTGGTAGACGGCTTTGTTGACCCTGGACAAATCACGGTGGACTAACACCAGCAGATGACATGGCTCCCCAAATCAACATAGACTGTGGAAACTTCACACAGGCTTTCAAGCATCGTGCATTGTGTGCCTCTTGATCCCTCCTCCAGACTCTGGGTTCTTAGTTCTGAAATGAGATGGAAAAGTTGCTCTAATCAGAAAAGAGGACTTTGGACCACTGAGCAACAATTTTCAGGAGCGGCTTGACAAGAGAAGTACAACATTTGAAGCCCATGTCCAGGATCTGTCTGTGTGTGGTGGCTCTTGATGCACTAACTCCAGCCTCAGTCCACTCCTTGTGAAAGTCCCCAACCCTTTTGAATGGCCTTTTCCTGACAATCCTCTCCAGGCTGCAGTCATCCCTGCTGCTTGTGCACCTTTTTCTTTCACACTTTCCCCTTTCACACTTTCCCCTTTCACAAAACTGCTTTGATACAGGAATTTGGGAACATCCAACTTCTTTTGCAATCTCTACCTTTTTGGGGCTTTCCCTCCTTATGGAGGGTGTCAATGATGGTTTTCTGCACAACTGTCAGGTCATCAGTCTTTCCCATGATTGTGATTCCTACTGAACCAGCCTGAGAGACCATTTAAAGGCTCAGGAACCCTTTGCAGGTGTTATGGATTCATTAGCTGATTAGAGTGGGACACTTTGAGTCTAGAATATTGAACCTTTTCACTATTCTGAGATTATGAATTTGGGGTTTTCATAAGATGTATGCCAGAATAATCACAATTATATCAAAGTAAGGCTTGATATATCTTGCTTTGCATGTAATTAGTCTATCTCATATATTAGTTTCACCTTTTTTGAGTTGACTTACTGAAATAAATGAACATTTGCACGATATTCAGATTTTTCGAGTTTCACCTGTATGTACTATTGTTCAATTGCTATACTGCTGGAATAAGCAACAGTTCTGTTGAGGGTAATCTTGGGCAGGCAGATGGACCTATTTCTTTTTTCTGTGTCTTTTGATGCCATCACATTTCATTTCTCACCTGTCTTATTTTCTTCTTTTCGGCCCAAAGGGGGCATGTAACTCTAGAGCTATAGGTAACCCACCACACCTGTTTTGAGTTTCTGGCACGATTCAGACATATTCATAGAAATTAGCCTTTCACATCTGTAATTGAAATCCTTTTGTGCAGTTGCACAAATTGTATAACTTGGAAGAAAAAATGCTGTAAGTTAAAAAAAATCTGAGACATTTCCTGTTTCATACTGAGTAACCAACTCAGTATGCAACAGGTCTGTAGAGATTTCTTAAAGTGCTTGCTTGTGTATGTTAATTTGTGAAAAGACATGTTGTTTCCACACGTTTAACATGCATTAAATGTTTAACTTATTTGTGTAAGGAGGACAGAGGTGTTAACTACTGCTAGTCTTTTCTTCACCTTTGTAGTTGTAGTATCTGCATTTCTGTATAGCTACATGTTGCATAATTCAATAAACAGCAAACTTTTACTGAACTGTTGAGGTGAAAATGCAGTTTTAGAAGACAAAAAGCTAATTTTGAAAAATACTGTAGAACTATGGCATATAGATTTTAGGTTTTACTTACAGTGTTGTATATCTTGAAATATGAGGCAATTGCATTGCTATTTTTTGAGCAAAAAATAACCTTTACAAGCAAATTTTCAGACATTGTAGATATAAAGCCTGCTAACATGGAGGAACTGACAGAAGTGATAACTGCAGCCGAGTTCCACCCTCATCATTGTAATGTATTTGTGTACAGCAGTAGCAAAGGAACTATACGTCTTTGTGATATGCGTTCTTCAGCCCTTTGTGATAGACACTCAAAATGTACGTAGTTTTTCATCTTTTACACCATTATCAGAAATATATGAATATACTTCCTCCCATAAAATATCTAGATATTAAATGTTTCTTATCTGTAGAAATCTTAGCCAATGCCTTAACATAAGGTAAGAAATATGCTTATTGTAGATCAGAAAATAAATAGTTTTCTAGATATTCAAACCAGAACTAATCTGAGATACTACTTGATGTTACGTGTGTGTGTGTGTGTGTGTGTGTGTGTGTGTGTGTGTGTGTGTGTGTGTGTGTGTGTGTGTGTGTGTGTGTGTGTGAGAGAGAGAGAGAGAGAGAGAGAGAGAGAGAGAGAGAGAGAGAGAGAGAGAGAGAACTGATGGCAACAAGTATGTGACACCAGGGAAGTCTGCCTTCTGTCCAGTTTTGTTCTTTCTCAAAGGTATCTGTAAATTAATGCTATATCCTTATCCTTTAACAAAAGAGTTGATATTGACAGACTTCCAATTTCTCTAGCTAATAGAATCTATTTTATAATGTGCTGGATTTGAAGGTGATTTCTAAAACTTGAAAGCCCAGTGTTCAATCACTAATCTATAAATGTAGGTGAAGATAACTGTTTTTATTTTCTTATACTACAGCCTTTTCTGTATTCCATGGTTTGGATTTATACAGCCTACTTTATCTATCTATCTATCTATCTATCTATCTATCTATCTATCTATCTATCTATCTATCTATCTATCTATCTATTTATTTATTTAGACAGCCTTCTTTCTTTCTTTCTTTCTTTCTTTCTTTCTTTCTTTCTTTCTTTCTCTCTCTCTCTCTCTCTCTCTCTCTCTCTCTCTCTCTCTCTCTTTCTTTCTTTCTTTCTTTATTTATTTATTTATTTATTTATTTATTTCTTAGATTTGTATACCGCGCCATCTAGCTACAAGGCTACTCTGGGCAGTTTACAGTACATGTTACCATATTTTCCCTCTGTAACACGCCCCCATGTATAAGACAACCTCCAATTTCCACCAAAAATGAATGACTTCCAAAAGACTGGCTGTTCATCCTGTTGCACAACTTTATGTCACATAATTTTGATGATGTCACCAACGACAGCCATTTTTCAGAAATTAAAAATGTCCTATCTCTGCCCCCAAAGGTTATAAGGTTCCCTCTGCATCCCTTTAATCCAGGAGAAACTGTTGAAGGTCTTTGGATGTGAGGGGAGGTGGTTAAATTCTGAAAATCATTACTATGGGAAAAGTCATCTTAGTGACAGCATTTTTAATAAATTAAAGACCATCTTGCATCCCCAAAGGCTTCCTCAGGATTAAAGGGATCCCAAGAGAGCCTTGGAATGTTGTGGAGGGAACAGACACATAACTTCTCAAAAAATGGTCACCAGTGATAATATCATCATCCTTATATGGTGCAAAGTTTTGAAATAGGATTTCAGCCATTGTGTTGAAGTGCAGTATTATTGATATAAGTAGAGTTGAAATATACATATTAAATACATCAAAGAAATATTTTAAAAAGTGTGAACTTCCTGTTCTATTCCTCACCCGCCTGGTCTAGTTATGATTTAGACAAGTGAAAACCAGCTCACTTGTTGCTTGCTAAAACAACACAAACATGATGTTCATTCTTTTGCTTTTTGTCGGAAATAGGATTCCTCTTGATTCAGATGTTAGTCGTTAGAAAAAAAACATTCTGCTCAGTATAGCAAATCACAGTTTAATGCACATACTATTTTTAATAGTTTATTCAGGCTTTTGTTCCATGAAGAACCTGTTCTACACCACCCTTCCCACAAAATTTAAGAAGTAGTCCTATAGTCTGATCCCTACATCAGTTGAATCCTTAAGTTACTCATCTCAGTAACTTAGTTACTTTTGCAACATGAAAGGAGAGAATATGCTACTTTAGGGGTCCTAGCCAAATTTGATGAGAATTAGATCCAAACGGAAAGAGAAAGAAAAGTGTTCCAGCGTTGGAATTAGGGTTATGAAAGTAGAAATAAAATCTTCTTAAAAGGTAATAAAAAAACACTGACCGAATTTCATGGTTTAGGAAGTAGAAATTCCTTCCCATACTTCTTCCTTATCCAATCCATAGAGGATTGCATTGCAAGTTAATGTCTTAAAGCATTTTTTGCTGTTTTCTTTTAATTGGATCATCATAGGGAGCCCCCATGTTTTCTGCACTCATAAATAAAAAGCAAATAAAACCTACCATTTGAATCATGTTCTCAGTGTGCAATTCACTATGTACTGACAGATTCAATTACATATTCCAGCATTGACCTTTTTAATACAAAACCATGTTAAATATAGTGACCTCTTGTAATTTAACATTTTATAAAAATATCTAATTTAGTTTGTTAGAAATATGTTGAATAAATGTTATACATAATGGGAATAATGCTCAGATATATGTAATTCAATCCATTTTATTTGTGGTGCTCAAAATCATAAAGATGTAGCAATCCTACTACCGGTATATGATCTAGTGTATTTAGAAATGTTAGTGACAGACTAAGGCTGTGATGCACTGGCAAGTCAAACTGGAACAATTGATTTGCAGTCTGTTTTGCTCTTCTCTTTGGATCAGGTGATCAAAAGAAGGTCACAGATTGTTTCAGTGCCAGTGGTCCCCTTAATCCAGTTCAGTTCAATCCGTGCCACGGCTCCTCTTCTTTTGGTTGTGCCCTATGGTGATCCCTGACTCCTTTTGTGGTTCATTGTAACTGTTTATAAAGTGTTGCACAGCATTAGGGGAAATGGACAGTTTTTCAGAGTTCTCTATAATTCTATAATTCATTCATTCTACTTCTACGGCAAATTTCATGCTATTTGCCAGTGTAGAATCAGTCTAATATTGAGCCACTAAACACTTGCCTCATATTTGGGATATGAGAGAGAAAATCAGGGGACTCATTTGGTGAGTATTGCCTAGTTTAAAAAAAGACCAAGTTACTTATGTACTTAAAGTGATTCTCACATTTTTGATACAAAGAATGTATGTTTTTCCTATGAATATAAAAAAGGGCAAGGATGTTGCCTATGATTCAGTGCTTTCTCGGGATCCCCTATGAGAACAGCTTCTACGTTCTTTAGAAAGGCCACACAAGAGGAACCTCTGAAGTGGAATGTGTCATGGCATTAGTGAATGCAAGTACTGAGGTGGAGTGGAGGTGACACATGATGCCCATCCCTTTGTTGGAGGCACATACAAGATGCATTTTCTTGACTTCTCAGAAAAGTTCTGTCTACTGTAAGATAACTTGGATGGTATTTGTACCTATCCTTTGCTAGATGCATCAGGGATGGGACTTTGCTTCTCATGCAGTAGTTATACTTCAGAGATTCTGATTTACTGAGAACTGGAACATCTCAGAATAGATGTAGCCATTCTTTCAAAACTCAGTTCTGCTGTTCTGATGGCATATTGTTTGGAAATAGCCTCAGTCAAGGTTCCCTCTAAGCTGTGCACACCCGTCACATCCTCCATACAGGGGTTTTCTACCCTGCGCAACCATTACAACTGTTTTTTTCTGTCTGTAACAGAATTGGGGTGGTGCACCTCTCTCTCTCTCTCTCTCTCTCTCTCTCTCTCTCTCACACACACACACACACACACACACACACACACACACACACACACACACAACACACACACACACACACACACACAAAGGAAGCCCTGCCAAGCAGGAACGAAAATTAGAGGGCACATTGGCATCAATTGTTTAAAAATGTCTAAAGTTTTGCTTTTATTTGCAATTTTCAGTCTTTGAAGAGCCTGAAGATCCAAGCAGCAGATCATTCTTTTCAGAAATAATTTCCTCAATATCTGATGTAAAATTCAGTCACAGTGGTCGATACATGATGACCAGAGACTACCTTTCAGTTAAAGTTTGGGATCTCAATATGGAAAACAGACCTGTCGAGACCTATCAGGTACAGTGTTAAAGCATTTATGCTAAAGCATACTTTGTTATAAATGGAATGTTCTTATGCTGTGTTATGTATTTTTAAGGTGCATGAATATCTTCGAAGCAAACTTTGCTCACTGTATGAGAATGACTGCATCTTTGACAAGTTTGAATGCTGCTGGAATGGCTCTGATAGGTAAGGATGACATGTAAGATTCAATTCAAATGCTTGCTTGAATCCTGAAAATGGCTGTTATGCTTTATGCTGAGCGATAAATGAGACTTTCATTTATTTCTCATTACTCTGTAGCTCTGTTTTAGCTATAAAATGTAGAAGTCACTCAGTGCACATTAGTTTTTTAAATATGTTTAACATTTTACTGTAAGCGCCCTGATAAAAGTACTCAGAAGTGCAGTGTGACATTACAAGAGTATAAACATGGAAAGAAATATGCCATCCAGAATAACCAGATTAAAATCACTACAAAAAGTACAATTTACAGTTGTAATCAAAATTATTCAACCCCCATTGCGAATCAGGTTCATTATCAAAATTTACCAACTTTCAGCTGTTTGCAATGAACAAATCAAATAAGCAATCAAAATAGTTTGACACAATAGCTTCAAGTGTTTCCTCCAAATATGATAGAAGATCCTTGGATTCGTGTTCTAGAAGACACAAATAAGTCCATTACAGAACTTATGGCCAAATTCCTTTTCTCTGCCCAGAAAACACGAAAAGAGAATTCTTGCACTTAACTAATTTAAGCTTCCTTTAATTATTTTTATGAATGCATACTGTATTTTATCAGGCCTTTTGCTGTATAATTAAAAAAATGATTGCATATGCAACTATTAATGAATTTTAAAAAGTACCAGACCAAAGGCAAGCCTTTCTGGGAAAGAATTCCATGCCTTAGAGAAATGATTTTTTTTCCTTATAGGCATTTAGTAATGGGACAGGAAAGAACCTCTAGCTTAAAATCTCATGTCATGGGTGAGAACCTCTGGGGAGAGGTTGTCCTTTAGAGATGCATGTATGTGAAGTAGGGTAAATAAGGCTATAAGATCATTCTTAATAAATACCTGCCCTCTTGGAATTTGTCATACAGTTGGAAGGTAAAGCTAAGCATAGTCAGACAAAATTCCTGGACTTTAAGAAAGCCAATTTTTGTAAAGTTAGGGGATTATTGGCTGTGATTCCATGGACTGAAACACTGAAAGAGAAGGGATTCCAAGGTGGATGGGAGTTTCTTAAAAGCGAGATATTAAAGGCACAATCTAAAACTCCTCCAACAAGAAGAAAAAATGTGAGGTGTCTAAAGAAGCCACAAAAGTTTACTAAAGAACTTTCAACTCAGTTAAGTATAAAGAGAAACAAGTAAAGGAAATGGAAAATGGAGAATGCATCAAAGAGAAATATAAGCAAATAGCTAATATATGCAGGGGGGGTGGTAAAAAAAAAGCAAAAGCACAAAATGAACTTAGACTTGCCAGAGAGATTAAAGATAGTAAACAGTCTGCAGCAAAAAGAAAAATAATGGCAATGACAACCAATTACTAGCAGGAGACAAGGAAAAGGCAGAACTACTCAACATCTTCTTTGCCTCAGTTTTCTCCAAAAAGAAAAAAATAGCTTGGTTGGCGCAAAGAGTAGATGAGGTAGGATGGGAACTGCAACATAGAATAGGTAGAGAGGTAGTACAGGAACACCTGGAAACATTAAATGAATTTATGTCTCCTGGGCCAGATGAATTACATCCAAGGATATTAAAAGAACTGGCAGAAGTAATTTCAGATCCATTGGCAATAATCTTTGAGAAGTCCTGGAGAACAGGGGAAGTCCCCATAGATTGGAGGAGGGTGAATGTTGTCCCTATCTTCAAAAGGGGGGGGAGAGGACCCAAATAATTTCTGCCCAGTCATCTTGACTTCAGTTCCTGGAAAGATCATAGAACAACTTATTAAGCAGACAGTCTGTAATTATTGTACTAGTAATACTGCCATTATGAGAAGTCAGTACGGGTTTCTTAAAAACAACTGATGCCAGACCAATTTGATATCTTTCTTTGATAGAATTACAGGCCTGGTGGATGAGGGGAATGCTGTGGATATTGCTTATCTAGATTTCAGTAAGGCCTTCAATAAGGTTCCCCATGGTATACTTGCAAAGTCGTTAGTAGAATGTGGGATAGATGGTGCTACTGTTAGATGGATTTGTAATTGGTTGACTGATCGCACCCAAGGGGTGATCATAAATGGCTTCTTTTCAGCTTGGAGATATGTGACCAGTGGGCTGCCCCAGGATTCTGTTCTGGATCTGGTGCTATTCAATATCTTTATTAATGACGTGGAGGAAAGAATAGAGAGTAGGCTGATCAGATTTGCAGATGATACCAAATTGAGGGGGGTTGCTAATTTCCAAGAGGATAGGATGAACATCTAAAAGGACCTTGACAGATTAGTGTCCTGGGCCAAAGCTAACGAAATGGGTTTCAACAGAGGGAAATGTAGGGTGCTTCATCTAGATAAAAAGAATGAATTGCACAGATATAGGATGGGAGACACCAAGCTGGAAAATAGTGCATGTGAAAGGGATCTGGGAGTCTTGGTGGACCACAAATTGAACAAGAGTCAGCAGTGTGACACGGCAGTCAAGAAAGCCAATGTGATTCTTGTTTGCATCAACAGAAGCACAGTATCTAGATCAGTGGTTCTCAACCTGTGAGTCCCCAGATGTTCCTGGACTGCAACTCCCAGAAACCCCTTCCAGCACAAGTGGTGGAGGCTTCTGGGAGTTGCAGTCCAGGAACATCTGGGGACCCACAGGTTGAGAACCACTGATCTAGATCAAGGGAAGTGATAGTACCACTCTTTTCTGCTCTGGGGTCAGACCCCACCTGGAGTAGTGTGTCCAGTTCTGTGCACCTCAATTTAAAAAGGATGTTGAGAACCTTGAGCGAGTACAGAGGAGGGAGACTGGGATGGTTGAAGGTCTGGAAGAAATGTATTACAAGGAGCAGCTTAGGGAGTTGGGAATGTTTAGCCTTACAAAAAGAAGGCTGAGAGGGGATATGATAACTATGTTTCAATATTTGAAAGGATGTCATGTTGAAGAGGGGACTGGTTTGTTTTCCATGGCTTCAGAGACTAGGACTCGGGGCAGTGGTTTCAAACTACAGGAAAAGAGATTCAATTTAAACATTAGGAAGAACTTCATGACAGTTAGAGCTGTTTGGCCGTGGAATATACTGCCACAGAGGGTGGGTGAATGAATGAATGAATGAATGAATGAATGAATGAATGAATGAATGAATCTTTATTTACGGTTGTTAACCAAGACAAGAAATACCAAATATCAATTTGCCACAATAAAACGATTTGCCAGAATAAAACATAAAATTTGCCAGAATAAAACACCTTAAAAACATTTTAAAAACATTGTAAAACTTTTGATAAAAGCCATTAAATAGAAACAGGACTGTTATAAAAATAGTCAATATCAGAAGGGTAGATAATGTAATATATCAAAGATCAGGCCAACATCAAACCGCAGAGTGGAGACCACACTCCATATGGTGATCAGGAGCTAGAATTACTGGCAGTCATAAGCCTACGTACAACTACTGCAGCAGTGCAAAATCTGGCAACACAATTTGAAATCTGCTGGGACCTGTCAGAGAGAAGTAACTTTGCATAGAATTTGGCAGGTCTCCCAGGAAATTTCTCGATAACAGGTTGAATAAGTTCCTTACGTAAGTCACGGTAGAAGGAACAGTAAAGAAGGACATGGGTGACTGTTTCTACTTGGTTCATTTCGCATGGGCACAAGCAATTTGAGAGGGGAGTATTTTGAAATTTCCCATCCAAAAGCTTGGAAGGGAGAGCGTTCAATCTGGCTAAAGTAAAAGCTCTTGTAATCTTTGGACGCATTAAACCAGTCAGGTATGGGGATATAGTAAATTTGTTGTAAGTGACTAGACTGTGATTACCCAGAAGGCTCACATGATCTTAGAATTCTATATCCCAAATCCTTTGTCTAACTGCAGCTTTGGCATTAGCATAGCCCATCGCTGTTAAGATACAGTTTGAGAAGCCAATTTGCTGTATTTCTTTGGCTACAAACTGTTTCCATTTGGACTGGAAAGAATCAATTAGTACCAAGTGGGCCAACCCTTCTGTAAGGAATATAAGTTTTAGCCAATAGTTAATCATAAGGGCTTTGGCCCGTGCTCTTATGGACACTAGACCGGCCTCCAAACGAAGGGCTACATTTGATGTACATGGAGGTACGGCCAGAATTGTTCTCAGAAATTTAGTCTGTACTACTTCCAAGGAATGTAAGTTTGTACCTGCGAAAATTTGGGAACCATACAACATTTGGGAAATAACCTTGCCCTTGAAAACCTGGATAGCAGAAGATACTTGTCGCCCTCCTTTAGAATAAAAGAATTTGGTTATTGCTGCAGCACTCTTCTGGGCATTCAATGATGCATGTTTTAGTTGAGCGACCCAGGAGCCTGTAGAACTTAAAATTATGCCCAGGTATTTGAAGCATGAAACCTGCTCTATGGGGTGGTTATTTATAACCCATTTGTGTTTGTTTCTTCTTCTACTAGTAATAAGTACTTTGGTTTTTGAGTAGTTTATTACTAGTTGCTCGTGATTGCAATAGCTGGAGAAGGCCCTCAAAAACCTTCTCAGGCCAACACAAGTTAAAGACAATAAAACTACATCATCCGCGAACAGTAACATGGAAAGGGGTCGTGAAAATAGCTTGGGGGGGTGAAATTCTGGTTTTGAGAGATTGCTCACAATACCATTTATGTAGAAGTTAAACAAGGTTGGAGCGAGCACACAACCCTGTTTTACCCCATTATGAGCTGGAATTAAGTTGGACAACACTCCTGCTGGATTACAAAGAACTCGTAGACTTGAGTTTTCATAGAGACGTCGCATTAACAGGAAGAAGTCTCCTGTCTATGTGGTTTCAAACTACAGGAAAAGAGATTCAATTTAAACATTAGGAAGAACTTCATGACAGTTAGAGCTGTTTGGCCGTGGAATATACTGCCACAGAGGGTGGTGGAATCTTCTTCTTTGGAGTTTTTTAAGCAGAGGCTGGATGGCCATCTGTCAGGAGTACTGTGATGTGGGTTCCTGCATGTCAGTGGGGTTGGACTGGATGGCCCTTGAGGTCTCTTCCAACTCTGTGATTCTATTAGCTCTTCTATGTTTCTGTACATAAGGTTGTAATATGAAATTAAATGAAGGGATGGGGGGAGGGAGGGACAGGGAAATTGGAGACCTCTTAAAGTAGAGTAACATGAAATTGCCGGTAGGCCTAATGCATAAAAAGTTTTTCTCTCTTTTAATGCAGTGCCATTATGACTGGTTCGTACAACAACTTCTTTAGGATGTTTGATCGAAACACACGGCGAGATATCACCTTAGAAGCATCAAGAGAAAGTAGCAAACCTCGTGCTATCTTAAAGCCCCGGAAAGTGTGTACAGGTGGCAAGAGAAAGAAAGATGAAATAAGTGTTGACAGTCTGGACTTCAATAAGAAGATCCTTCATACAGCATGGCACCCTGCAGAGAACATCATTGCTGTAGCTGCCACCAATAACTTGTATATATTCCAGGACAAAATTAATTAAAGACGGCATATTCGAGGACAAAGTTGTCGTCCTGAATAGTTCAGCTCAGTTGTTTATCTGTCAGAGATGGCCTTGTTGTCCTCCCAGTAAAGAACATTGATGCACTTATTTCCCTTTATAGGTAAAGGAGAGAAGCTGGCCTGGACTTGAGTTCATGGTTTATTTCTGTCTTCAGTGAGGGAAACACAGAATTGAATTTTTGTAAACAAAATAGCCCACTGGTAGCAGAATTGATGGACAGTACTCAATAAAGGCCAATATTCAAAAATGTATTTATTTAAGTCTGAGCCTTCCTTTCCAGTTGATAGACCAAAAATCTAACACCCGAGAAACAAATTGTCATAAAAATGTAATTTCTATCTCACGTGCTCTTTATCTGCTGTAATATTTGGGCCTTTCAAAACATATATTTGTGCTTTATGCCTGTAAACATTCTTTCTCTGGCCTTCATCTAAGCTTTAGGTGTTTCTACCTTTGAGCATATAGGTAAGTCTAGAGTTGGGTTCGTAGACAGGTTTTTCATGTGTATTTACTCACCAACTGTATCTATAACCACACCTTCTGGTGTAAACCACTTAATAAAACTAACAAACTATAAAAGTGTTTTTAAATCTGAAAGTATGTATTCAGTCTTTTTATTGCATGTATTGAGATTGTGCAAAATAACTGGTGGAAAGATTTGAAAATAGTTCGTCCCGAAAGATTGATTTTGATAGTTTCATGTGATATTACTGCTTTCAACTCTAAACTGATTTTCCCTCCAATTGTCTTTACCTTAGCTTCTATTCATTTTCAGTGTTTAAAAAAAGGAAGATAAAGATGACATCATCTGGTGTGCACAAATGAAGAAGCATAAACTACTGAATTACAGTTCATACAGAGTCTTAAAGGAATGCAATGAATGGTCTCATACATCTATCCCTTCAACAAATCACTGATCTGGTTAATAGTATGACTCACATGTGAGATACTTACCTGAATGTGCATTACTTTTTTGCCTTTTTTGTTCTTTGAAATCTTGCTTTTAAAAACTACAGTGGGGCATAAACATCTGTATCAAAAACTTTCCATGGCAGTTCATGCTTGTATATTTTTAAATTTGATTATGTCAAACAGGAGCACAACGTAAGACATATTGTAACTCCTACTCTGTATCTTGACACCACAATAACAGGCTGTCTTGACTCGTGTGAAAATAACATTTTTTAAAAACCTGAGTTTCCACTAGCTCTATCAGGCAAAGGAAAAGTTGATCCCTTTGAGAGGTGTTTCCTTTCCTAGAAGAGAAATGATAAGCTCCAGGTGTTTCACCTAGGGGAGTAAACATGGACACTACTAGTAGTTGGCACACGTCTGGTAACAGCAAATTACTTTTACTTCCTCCAAACTTTCTAATAAAGGTGCCTATAAAAATCCTCTTTAAAATTCAGACCCTTTATACAGAGATATATGGTTTACACTCCAGTTTTTATTAAATGAAGGTTTAATATGATTACTAAAGTTAGATATGAATACACGAGAGCAACGTGTCTCTGTTCCTATCCTGTCAATTAATGTCCATAGAGTCCCACTCTTGTTTGCAATCCAGTGAATACTAATTTGGGGGTTCAGAAGATAAAGTTGAAATAGAAACCGTATACTGTATATCAGTTGTGACACTATTTGCAAATCTTGAAATGTGGAACAGATAGGTCATTTAACAATTAGATTGATTTTGTTCCTAAAACCTATGTGAAAGCTAATACAATGGGATTGTACATAATTGTTCAATTATTTTGACCAAAAAAATTTAATAAATTTTAAATGTTTACCTGAACTTGCTTGGTATGGTGTACTCTGAAACCTAAATGTACTTCCCCATCTAAAGTTACCTACAATTTGTCCAAGCGCTACATCTCAATGTATTTATTATTCAGCTTGCTGTGCCAATTCATCAGTTGGTGCCAATTGAGAGTTGGTCACATCCACTCTGTTTGGGTTTTGTTTTCCTTTGAATTCAGCTGCACAGGAATGTGATGCATGCATTTTTATTTGTGTTGTTTGGATTTTAGGCCTGACAGTATGTTATGTCTTAAATCATTATGCATGCTACATAAATTTTCATGTTTAAATGAACTTTTCATGCATCCAAGATGGGATCGCGCTTATAAAGTTTTGTCACAAGACTAGAGTTGGATGTTCATGTTGCTGCTGGCTTCCTTATTACAAAATGTATGCTGTCTTTGATAATTTTTAGCAATATTTAGTGATCTTGAAATGTCTCTTACAGTGGTGTAGAGGTTTGTAGGGCTTCAATTCTTTTTTATTCATCTTCTAATTTCAAACAATTACTAGTTTTTACAAACCGATTATTTACAATACCTGGGAGACAAAATGCTTTGAAATTTTGCTGTGACTATGAGAACACTCATTATGAAGGCTAGTGCCTTCACATGTTGTAGAATTCTGAGGTTTCATTCTATGAATGTAAAGGATTGTTCCATGATCTTCCCTCTTCTTTCATGAATGAAAGCTTCTACCATTCAAGAGAAAAAAACATAGAATTTAAGTTGCTTTGTTCTAGAATTTTGCACAGTTAAATGTAGCCAGACAAGGAGCTATTAAATTAAGCAAAATTGACTACCAGGTTCCTTTAAATAACAAATGTACATTTTTACAGTGTATTAAAAGAAATTACAAATGGCTCAAAAGAAACTTGTCATGCAGCTTATTTCATGCATCATGAAATACATGTGACAGAAGAATTTGAATGCAAATTGTAACATTCCATTTTCTGTACAATCGTTTTAATGTGCTTTGATATCTTAAGAATTTTAGTAGATCAGAGCTCTGCATTGTTGCTACACCATCATCAAGTTATGCTAGAGCTGAGAGACAAAATACAGACACCTAGCTGCTGCCTATAAAATCATTCTACTGAGTTTTAATTTTGACTGTTCAAAAATGGCATAATCGATGATTAGCAAGATTATATTTGTGGTCACTTTATAAAGCAAATTAATGAGGATGAAGGGGAAATAAGCCATGCCTGAAATCCAGTTCATGTATTGGAAAGATAGCACATGAGACTGCATGACTCCAGTTGCACAGCACATGTACAGAAATGTTTTATGAATAGCACTCCCATCCTGCTGCACTTTCCCCTAACCTTACACACATCAAGCTGCCAAGAGGATTTCAGCCATGACATAACTGCTACCACTTACTGTCTTAAAAGAAATTCTGGTCTCTTAACAACCTTTACCACCATATACGTGTATTGTGCTCTTCCCCCTTGATCCATTTGTTTCCATAGTATTGTTATGACAAAAAAATTGACCTTCTAATTTTAGACCTTCCATAGGGCGCAAATTCTACCCAAGAGTAGCATGTGTGGGCTTCCAGTTGTGCCAGATGGAAGGCTTTTGCTCAGCTTTAAAAAAATAGCTCTTATTTTGAATGATGTATATAAACTTGTCTGGCATTCTTGCAGTACCCAGTAATCATGCAAGCATCTGTGGCCTGATCACATAAACACTAATTTAAACAGCTGCATGGTGGTGAAAGAGTAATGCTAGTATTTCAAATCTGTTGCCATGTGAATTTAAGTCTAAACATAAGCACCAAGATGGCACAGACCAGGCCTGTCCACACAATACAACAAAGGTTCTGTAGTCTAGTTATACATTTTAATGTGTACGAGGCAAAAGCATTTTCTTATGGTTCATGTTGAAATTAACATGTCTACAGTTTTATGCTTAAACATATTTGGTTCTGACTTCCAGTTCTCTTATATTGAATTCTTCCTTCTGGTAGTTAGGCTCCAAGTTACTGTACAATTACACCTAAACTAACCTGTATAGAGCGAACCAGTGGGATAAAAAAACTTCCAAATACTGTACTGCCTCTGTCTTATTTATGTTATAGCAAACAGTATTCCTTTTCATTCCACATATTGAAATCTATTAATATACTAACATGATTTGACTCTTTGTACACTGCCTGGGGATGAAACTCATTTTATAAATAGTTTAAATAAGTGCACTTAATGATGAATACATGTACTCTCATGCACAATTGTGTAATAACAGATTTCGCTCAACTTCTCAGTGTATGCCTTTAGTTTATGTCATGTAGGAATGTTTAAATGCAATGATGAAAAGCATGGCAGGTGTTTTATATACTAATAAATAAAAGATTAATAAGTTGTAGTTTTTGAAGAGATAGACATGTTAGTCTATGCAAGCAGATCAGGCAAAATCCAAGGGAAAGTAAAACAAAACAGTGGCACCTTAAAGACTTACATTTCAATGTGAGCTGTCCATGCATTTTTGACTGTTTTGTTTTGTTTCTTTGCATTTTGTCTGAAGGGATCAATAGTACACTGGTACCTTGTATAAAGGAATTAATTCATTCCAAATGAAATTATGTTAAGCAAATTTTCCTTTATACAAATTTACCATGGGAATGCATTGAAAATGGAGTAATCCCTAATCGAGACCATTTTTATGTTGTACGGATTTGCCCCATAGGCGATTCTGTTAAGCAAATTACCCCTATCTCCAGAATGTTTTATGTTGTACAGATTTTATGTTATACAACCCGTTTGTTATACAAGGGTCCACTGTAATTGCATGCCCCAAGTCCCAATTCATAACCCTTCAAAGGATATCCTAAGTATAAAGTACTCCAAAATGGCTTACCAGTCCCTGTTTTTTGTGGTGCTCTGAGATTGTATAACTTGAATAAAGGCACATGTGCTGGCTGTCCAGGCAGCTAACTGAATCAAATTCCAAACAAAATCTTAAGCTTCTCCAGTGGTACAGCTGACTTGGTAGAAAAGGAAAAAAGATGGTGGATATATGCTTTCAGTTGTGTAGATCTACCTGCCCTAATTTCATCTAATAGACACGGGCTCAAAACATGTTCTCATAACTGGCCTAAGTTGATGATATCAGCGGGTGCTTGTAAACATAATTTTAGATCAAAGCCTTCCTATCCCCTTTTGATGTTCCGAGGCTCCCTGCAGCTCCCTTTTGTCCTAGCAAAGCTTTTGGGAATCTCAGGATGGAGAGGGGATCCTTTAATTGCCAGCGCTCACTGCCTGCTTTCCTGATCTGGGTGGCAGCAATTGAGCAGTGACCTTTCACAAGTCACCACCACCATTCTTGTCCCAAGGCTCCTAAATGCTTCACCAGGACAAAAGGGATCCCTAAGGAGACTTGGAACCTCAAAACAATAGATCAGCAGCTAATTTAAAATAAACTTATCAGTGTGAGCTGATAAAGTCATCATCTTACACCAGGCATGTCCAAACTCTGGCCCTCCAGATGTTTTGGACCACAACTCCCACAGTCCTTTGCCATTGGAAATACAGGCTTGGAATTCTGGGAGTTGTGGTCCAAAACATCAGGAGGGCCGAAGCTTGGGCATGCCTGTCTTACACCATGCAAAGTACTTTGAACAAAATTCAGGCTGCTACTTAGAACTGTAGACGTGCATACTTCAGTTTACAGTGGCAGCATAATGTTCCTAGGCCTACACCCATATTTTTGACTATGATGGGTCTTGTTTTGTTTAGGACCATGATTTTCAAACTTCTATCTCAAAAGTAAGGTTCACAGACAAAGAGTAGAGAACTTACAAAATGTATTTACTCACTTTATTTTTGTATAGTAGCAATAAACCTAGTACGTATTCAATGAAGTATCCCATACCTTGTTACTTGACAGGCAAAAAGTTCAAGCTGTTTCCCATATTTGACATGATCACCAATAACAAATTTCCGCTATGTACATAAAAAAGTGACATTTATATGCAATACACACTTGATTGTTCAATAACTGATTAAGGAACAAGCAACTTCAAGAGGACTCTTACTGGTTGTCTTTTGTTAAATGAGAAAATTATCTTTAGAAATATTTCTACATGGCAGTAACAGCAATTTAAAAGATGTAGAATTTCCTCTTCAGAGGTATCTTTCTCAAATTTGCAAGCAGTGAAAAAATGGTCTCTTGTGGGTTCATTGAAGACTGGAAACATAACAGCCTTATAGAAATCCAAACAATCTTCAACGCATGTCTAGAATCTCTTTGGACAAAAACATAAATACTGTACCTTATAATAGGTATTAGAAAATAGATGCACACATATTACAAAGCTCCTCACTTTTCAGAGTTTGGAAATAAGCTTGCTTTGTTTTATGTTTGATTTTTAGGTTGTAAAGCACCTGATTCAAATCTTTCCAAGGCATGTCTCTATAATAAAGTGTTACCTCTAATTACAGATGTTCAGTTTTCTGCACTTAATCTACAGATTCACTTCAATAGGAAACAGCTCTAACTGTGCACCACCTCTTGTGACCACTGGATTCATTTTTCAGTGACACAGAGCATCCCTTAAACAGCCTTTTCTGCTCTTAGAAACCCAGATGGTACACCTACCACTGCCCCCTGCCATCATGAATAAAGATGATATTAAGTGTAGCCTACCTAAGCCCTGGGTGGGTTAAGGTAAGAAAGCTCCTGAGTGCTAGCTGAAGCATCTGTACTCACCTACAAAGGAATAGATGGGGTAGGGCAGTCTCCCTATATAGTACCTGTTTTGTTACTGGTGAGATAAAGCCAAACTAATTGCTCCAACTGACTTACCTAGTTGATTAAATAATGATATGCAAGCTGTTGACACAACAGCATGATAAGAACTACCATAGTGCACTGCAATAAAAGCTATATTAATTTCAGAGCCACTAAAGCATTTAAAATTATACCTGCCAAATGTTAAAACTAAAATCAATAAGAAATAAAGTTTGCAGTAACACTCTTATCTTAACACAGTGCTAATAAGGATAGAAGCCAGATGATACATCACTGTTAGAAATTAAAGAACAGTTACTTCAGGTCATTTAACACTGAATTTTGAAATTGTATTCAGTTACATTTTCACTGCTGGGACCAGTAACAATTCTTTACAGGATATAAACGTAAAATGTTTTGTAATGTGGTTGCATACCTTGAAGTTACTTCTTCCGAGCATAAAAATGTCTAAAACAGCATAATAGTTAATGGGAACATTAAGTTTACATGTGGATTCTACACTTTCATGAAGTTAAATGTACCTGTTGTTTGGGCAAGTTCTGCATATTCAGAGTATAGCAAAATATATTCTCAGTAGAAGGATTTACAAAAAAAGTGGGTAAAAGCAAAGCAACACACAGATGAGAACCTTTTATTTAAGGGACAAGTAAAAGGATGTTGCAAAAATACATTTTTTAAGTAAACAGTTAACTAAGTAGTCCTGTGTGAACAGAATGATAAGTAAATCCTAATGAATTACATTACTTAGAAATAAATTTCTGATCCTTTTTGGCCAGTCTCTTGACATGTTAAAATATACATAATAGGAGTTACTTTTGAAAAAGATGTAAAGCTACTGCAGAACTTGCAGTTGCAAATGTCATGGTGTCAAGTTGTACATAAAGTAATTTTCAGTACCAGTTTGTCCTTGTGTAAAAAAAGTAGATGCTTAAAATGGGCTTGCTCAAATCTGTCCTAGAACCAATAGACAAGAAGAAATCATGGCAGGTGAGTCATGGAAATATGAATGACATGGTCAAAGGCAAGAGACTTGCACTCACCCGTCCCAGGGAAAACCAAGGAATGGCTCTTGCTGTTTCTCAGCAGGTCACACAGCAAGGATGGGAAACGAGTGGTCCTTCCAGTCTTTCTGCACTCCTAAGTTCCCATCAGCCCATATGAAGTGGCCAACGATTATGGCATCAGTGGCCCAACATAATCCAGAGAGCCACAGATGTCCCCCACCTGTCTTGGCAAGTCCTAGGCTCAAAGAGAATTTGGGTCTGATTTCTCATACCTTCTAGTCACCCTGAATGCTACCTTTAAGGTGGGGAAATCTGGGAAATCTTGCTTTTAGTTTGAGTATAAATCATTTGCACCAAGAGTCACACCTGTTTAACACCATTGTGAACACTTGCACTGGATACAAACGTTCGCTGAAAACACTAAGGGGAAAGTCCCATACACACAAACTTGTATCAAGGGTGTTTAGGATTCATGGTTTAATCTTACAGTAAATTTACTAAGTCACTTTACATCAAGAAAAAAGACTACAGTCTTTAGAAATGTAAGGCCACAATACTCTGGGTCCACTCTTCTCCCCTTTGCAAGAGAATGGTACCAAGAACAATCCTGTATCTTTACAAAACAGACAGAAACACAGATTAATGCCATGCTGCTTAACATTCATTATGGACATTCCATTGTTCAGATATATATTTTGCCATACAGTACATATTTTTTTAAAAAAGAAAATCCTTCATCCCAAACCCAGGGAGGTGAGTGTGTTGCCCTTTGAAGTCAAGTGAACTACAACTCCTGTCATCCTTGGTGCTTCCAAGAGAGGGCTACTGGAACTTTCAGTCCAAGGGGTAGATGTTCCCTACCCCAATCTAACTTACAACAGAGTTTAACTGAACAAAAGCGGGTTGACATACAGGTGGTGTTTGGCTTCAGTTTTCATCTGTCCCCATTAAAAGTAAACCAGAAGGAGAACATCTAGAGAACAAAACATACATAGCCATGTTGCTGTTGCGCACCCAGGAGTTCCTTTTGTCCACCATTATGCATGCCTGGATGAATGTAGACACTGTTTAGCAGAAGAGACCGAGTTATTCTACCTCTTACAAGGTACTACTGGAAGCCGTGGTTGTCAGGCGTCTTCCAATATAGATCCTGAGACAAAAACAGCCAGTAAGTGCAGTGCTTAAGTTCAGACAGCAGAGAACCTGCTCTTCCTCCTATTCTGACCATTGGCATGTAAAGCAGGAGTGTGGTGCCTTCAATCAGCCTGATCCAACCTTCCAGGGCTCTCCAGGATTTTCCCCCAGGACCACCCCTGGTACAATGAAACCTGGGCTCAATGAGCTGAAGGCCTATGACAGTGATGACAAACCTTTTACAGACCGAGTGCCCAAACTGTGATTCAAAACTCACTAATTTTTCGCGAAGTGTCAATACAGCAATTTAACCTGAATAGAGATGGCTGTGAAGGGGCGATGTCAGGTGCCCACAGAAAGGGCTCCAAGTGTCACCTTTGGCACCCATCCCATAGGTTCGCCAACACTGGCCTATGATCTTCTGAGCAGCAGGGATGATGACATCCACAGCCACCTTCCTTCAAATACCCAGTTTTCTCTGAACATGGCTGCAGTCTTCACAGGAAGTGAGAGAAAAAATGGGTTTTTCCCCCCAACAACTGTACCTTGTTTCAAGCTATGCCTACTGTAATGCCAAGTACAGTACTAGAAGTGGATTTGGTCTTGAATGGATAGTTAAGAACCATTGGCTAACAGAAAACCTTCTCCATGCTCACTGAGATGGACTGATGGAGAATTTTTGGACTCTTCTGGAATGATAACAATGAGGCCTGCCATAATGAGCATTGGCCCTTCCAAATAAATTAATAACCTACAGAAGCCCACACCTCCTCTCCCAATATACCAGCACTTCATGGTCTCCTGGGTTCTGTGCGAGTTTTACCCCTTTCTAAGTGGTATGTTTTTCTTAAGGTTCAGCCACTGCCTGTAACAGCAAGAAGCTAAAAAATATACTAGGCCCCACCTTTCCCCCTCCTTTTACATCTTTTTCTATGATGGTCCTTGTGTTGATGAAGGGATAGCGTTGGTTTTAAATTTCAGTATGTAAAAAGAGATGACACCTTAATAGGTGTTAAGAGCAGGGTTTATTTTAATTAAATCTGTTTTCTTTCAAGAGAACAATGTGATACAAGATGCACCGTGTACATTGGCTCTCCATTGGCAACTCTGTAAACCAGTGAGCAGAAAAGGACTAACTGGATTAACTGAAGGAATCCTTACCCAAGCCCAATGGCGAGCAGATGGGAGAGCAGCAACGATGGCAGGAACACCTTCAGAAATTCTGCAGAAAATATGCCACCTTTTTTCATTACACTTGTATTTCTCATGCTGAGGGTAGCAGTGCGCTTCGGGTGTTTGAAGAGAAATTCCCTGGTTTGCAACAGTACAAGAGAGAAGCAGCTTGTAAAATATTTTCCTGTTTTGTTTTGTTATCACAGATTGGAAAGCTTTTTTTTAACAACTCCTCCTAGAATTGCCTCATCCAGCATGATCATATCAGCTGGAGGAGTCTAGGTGGTGCAGTCCCCAAGGAGGAACTCTGCCTTATACGCAACGTACCAAATGCAATTAATAGATCAGCATGGTTCACCGTAAGGCCACTCACTTGGGTGGAATGTTCTCAGGCCTGCTGGACCAGTCCCACATCCAATCCGAATTTTTCTTCAAGAGACGTTCCACCTCCTTCCTTCTTTCCAGAAAATCTTCTTCAGACTAAAAGAAGTAGGAGGGGGAGGCTCAGATACTATTACCAGATTCAGAGCACACTCTAAGCACGATATAGAAGCATAAGAGCACCATCTGCACTCAAAGGTCCAAGGTATGGCTGTAGGACTCAAGTGATGGTGCTGGTGTTAAGACTACAATTCCCTTCTGCCCTAGGCAGCACAGCCAGTGGGGAAGAATGGTAGGAGCTGCGGCCCAGCAGCAGCAGCTGCTCATCTCTTGTCTGGCACTCTGTTAATTCCACAGATTTATCTGTGAATCCTGCACCTCTACAGAGGCAGTACTGACACTGTAGGGATTTCAGAGATCTTACATATAAAAAAAAATAATCCAGCTACCTTGGCTCCTGGATTATGATCAGTGACTTGTAAAATCAACACTTGGGATTTCTTTTCTCTTATATACTGTATGTTGAAAAGGCCTACAACCATAAACAATGAAGTTTCACTTGACCTGACTTATTTTATAAATGGATTTCACTTATCAGACCAAGCAAGAGAGCCTACCCAACACTGTTTTCAGCCCAGGGGTGGACAGCTGAGCAAAGGAATACATAACCAGTACTGACACTGCAGTCAATCCTATCACAGATAAGCACAGATCTCTAACTGTGTTCAGGTGTTTTAAAAACAGGCAAGGTAAACTCAGCCCAAGCAATGAATCAGGGCCAGAAACCAATTCCAGACCAACCAGAACACACACACGGTCCCTCTCAATAAGCAAAACTAATGCAATCAAAAGTTAGGCTCTAACTATACATCAGACACGCATATCCAGTACACCAGAACACCATGGCAATACCAAAAGGTCTCCACAGTGTGCTAGAATATCTGTAAAGAGGGGGACCACACAACATCATGGGCAAGGACACGCCACTGCCACAATTTGGCAACTGGAACCCACAACTGATGTGCACTCCACTGTATCCACAGCTGTAAATTATGGTCACGGAGAGTGGCAGGTACATGCAGAAGAGAAGGTGGTCTTTCACGTGACCTAACTCATTCAAGTTTTTACAGATATTAACCAGCCCTCCAGTTGCCAGCTTGTTCACAGGTACAATCCAATGAAGATTCTACAGAACTGTTTGTATACGTCAAGCCTATTTGTTGCCAAATGTTCATCGGTGGCATTCTGTTCAAAGGGAGATGGCCCTGCCAGCTAAGAAAAGAACCGCCATTTCCTGCTAGAATATATTCTTAATATGCAAGTACTGAGTTCTACTGGAAGTCAAGCGCTTCCCTGAGGGAAGGCACTTTGCGTGTTTTGGCGCCAGACCTTCGGATCTGCTTCTGCTTCTAGCCCCTCCTAGTGCTGCAAACCGAAAGTCACTGGGTCGATGTTCCATCTCTCCCTACCTAATGGTTATGTTTAAAGACAGTTTTGAAAATGCATTAAAATGGAGATGGATGGACGGAGCAAGAGGAAAAAGACAGGAGAATTGCCAGCAGAAGAAGCTACATCTGGACCGCCCCTAAAATTATTGAAAGAGACAGAACAACTGCAGGATAAGCTTAGCTTGGTAACACATTGACAATCTTTATGGAAGTCTACTTTTTTACCTGAGAGCTATTCTTTTCTCCACTGCCACGGCTCTCTACTTCAGAAGTTCTATGAATGTCTTGAGGTGTTTGGGAACGTGGAGGGCTGTTAGAAGAGAAATGCCATTAAACACCAAGGGGCAACACTAGTTGTGGTCTGCTGCATTAAGACCATGGAAACCCAAACTCAAATCCCCACATCCAGGTCTGACCTTCTTATTAGGCAGAGTAAGGCACACTTTGGGGTAAACTGGAACATCATGATCTGTTAGCTATTCATTTATTATGGTTTGATTTTCAGTGCCAGGAAGGAGGAGAAGTGTTTGTGGGACTGTACACCTCAAGTCACATCCTCTGAAGCACAAGGCACAAGTCCACAGAGAATTACAAACCAGATTAAATAAAGAGTTCAGGGGAAGTACCAACAGTCTAGTAGTGAGAATCTGAGGGCAAGCTGACATTGGCTGTCAACAGGAACGAGGGCACAGACTGCCCCAGCAAGGCCAATTGCATCATCTCTCCCCATTGGTCAAGCTTGGCAAATGCCATCAAAATGATAGGAAAACCTCCTAAAACAGCTAGAGATATCCATCTTGGAGTACCTGTCACAGTGCGAGCTCTCTCGCGAACTGCTTCTCCCAGATTCGTGCTGCGCATCTAGAAGAATTTTCTCCATATCGCCGTTGTAAATTGAAACGGAGGCCGGCACTTGTTCCTGGCTTGCCAGCTGGGCACCATTCCCATTGCTGCTAAAGTGGAGTTCCACCCAAGACCCTACTTGGCATACAGAGAGAGACAACAAGAACAAAGCACATGGTCATACATTAAGAAATGGAAATGCATTTGTCTGCTGCTTCCACAGAGTAGCTGTGTTGACTTGTTGTAGCAAAATAGTATGAGTCGGGTGGCACTTTCTTAACTATCAGATTTATTACAGAATCAGCTACTGTGGACACACAACCCATGCCATATGAGGAAGTGTTGGTTAGCAAAACCTCATGATGCAATAATAAACCTATTAATCTGAAAGGTGCCACATGACTTGTTATCTTATTTTCCTTTGCTGACACTCTTCAAGATTCTTTGCTTGTATTCCAGGAAGTAAGCAAACAGATCCAGTGGGTTTACTGCTTGGTAACAGTGAGACACACAAGAGTGATGATGGCAACCTTTTTGCATTACCAATATACAGACAGCATGTCTTTGGGGCCTTTTATCTCGTGAAAAAATATTGAATGGAACCAACATAAGCCGATTAGAACAAGATCTGAAACACTGACTTGGTACAATCACCCCGCCACATTTACCACCCAGTTTTAACAGGGAAAACCCAGGCTCAGAATGTGTAAAAACAAAGTAATGTTTCAAATCATTTAAAGGGTGTAACAGCCCTACACAGAGCTTTATTTTCCTCAGTTGTGCCCCCAGGCTTAAGAAAGTCACTGTATTTGCATTTCCCCCTTCAGTTTTGTCCTTCTGAATGATCTGGCTCCCACACTGATACTGATGTGTTAACGAGCCAGTACCATACTACCATTATTACAGTAAAACATATGCATCATTTGTTCAAGTTTTTACTCCTCTTCTGTGAGTACTGTATGTGCATTTGTGCAGAGTCACATATACAGTCCAGTATATGTACTGGTTAAGTTACTGAGCAGAAAGGGAGTTGTGATGTGATTGCACAACTATGAAAGGTTTGGGGGTCTGTTTTTTTTTTTTTTTTTGTTTTTTTTTGGATAAGACTAGGCAACCTGTTGACTTCCAGATATTTCAGACTACAATTCCCATGAGTCTCAGTGAGAACAGTTAGAGAGGAAAGAGTATGCATGTTACCACCCCGAACACTGGAAGATATCAAACTGATGGTGTGAAATAGTAATTGATATTGCTTTGTAAAAAAGTCATACATTGCATTGGCCAATCCTTAATTGAACCTGAGGAATTCTTCAAATTAAACAAGGAGACAGATGACAAGGAATGGTACAGCAAAGTAAACCCAAAAATGGGGGAGGGGGGAGACTCAGGATGGAATTTGAGAACGGCATTGAGATAACAGAAGGTGCAGCACAGAAATAAAGAAAACAACCCTTTTCCTTACAATTTCCAGAATTCTACAGCCAACATGGCCAACCACACCTATATACATGGCATATCCCACTCACGTAACAGATGTAATCACCACCAAGCAAGGGGTTTATGTGAAATATTTAAGCAGTGGTTTTACCAGTGTCACCCTCCAGTGAGTTTCCATGACCAAGCAGAGATTTGAACTCAAGTCTTCCGAGCCCTGGCTTGTCACTCTTGCTACTATACTAGCCACTTGTTAGTTCCAAGGGAACCGTTTACATTGGAAATGATCCACTGACCCTCCAACTGCTGCTGGCCTAGAACACCCATTCTCCCTCACAACCTCACCATCGTCTATCCTTGGCTTAGTTCTGAGGACTACAACTCCCACAGTTCTCAGCAACAGAAGAAGAGAAGTGAGTAAAGGAGAAAGTGTGTATGTGAAAGAAAGAAGAGTAGGGAGAGAACTAGGATAGTATGTTGTTGATAGCTTGCAAAACGTTAACCACAGGGATTTTCGCTTCCTGCCTGTATCTATAAATAGTTGAGATTATACAAACCTATATCACACTATAGAAGGATGTATGTAATTTGTCTTGACATAAAAAGGTTCCTCTAGGCCACTTTGAAAAACAAATATACTAAGAGTTGTGAAACACCCTCTTATAAAACCAAGTGGTTATACAACGTATCAACAACTCTCTCCCACAGCATGGGAACGAACAGCTGCTCGCACAACTGGCAGCAAGTAAACAGGTGAAGCTTTTCCGAGTAGTTTAGTGCAACACAACAAAAAGGCAGATTCATAACATTTTTTCCAGATGAAAAGCAATGTGGAAAGAGCAAGAGAGAGATGCAAAAAAACTTCAGCTATAAACCATTTGTCTTTCCTAGATTTTTGTGCTGCAAAAAAATGCAACTGAAATAAAGACACAACTGTGTCTGTCTTTCTCCCAAACACAGCCAATGAATCAAAATATATGATATAGATCTGGATTATGGCAAATGGTGCGGTGGGGTTTTAAATTTCACATTTAAAGCAAGTTCCATATTTATAACTGGCAGATGAAGTTTGCATGCTTAAAATTCTTCATGGGAAAATATACACTACCTACCAATCCAAGTAAGTACAACTACGTGAATGATAATGTCACAACAAGAAATACTTTCCAGATCTGCATAACAAATCACTGTGACCCCAAATCGGTTTGCATAGAGCAGCCCTAATGTTTATCAAGAGCATGTTCATTAAGATGTTTCCAATCCTATTACTACTCAGAAGTAAATAATGTGAAATGTCATGGGGCTTACTTTCAGGTAAATGACTACAGGACTGTAATGCCAACATTTAACTAAACCAGAGCAATTGCTTGTATGAATCACTAACTGACAGCCACAGCCTGCTTCAGATGCAATAAAAAGTTGTGGTCCTTTATATAACAGTGACAAACCATTTTGCATTAAGACCTATAAATCCAAGTTGCCATTTACACAATGTTTGGGGAAGATACAAAACAATCCAAACGATCATGTTATCTATAGTTCTTATTTACCTGGTTTGTCATACTAGTACAATCTTAAGAAAAGTTCCTCTTATGTTGCAATCTACCTCCAGGTTTTTCAGCATATGTGGGTAACAAATCCCATGACATCAGCTCTCAACAAACACCATGTGCCAACAACTCGGACAGGCCAATTATTTACAGCCATAAAACCTGCCTCAAGTACTCAGAGGAGGGCTGATGAGACAGGTTACAGGTAGATAAAGGCAAAACAAGCAGTGGCAGTAAACTGGAATGATTATTATTATAACGGTGGCACCATCGCCTGATCTCCTTGTTTGGGAATCTGAATATGAGGAACAACGCATTGGATTTTGAAACAAGGCAGTTGCCAGGCTTGTTTTCCACTGGGGAGGCCAGGCCGCATCCCTCCAGCCCACAAGAAACCCCCGGTTACTGAAATCTCTACGACCAATCCAAGGGGTCTGGAATACCAACCTGCCTACCGAGGGTGAACATTTAATGGCCTGGAATCTGACACTTCCTCAGCATTCCGTCCCAACCACTGTCATTTCCCCCAGAATGTCAGCATTCTAAACACCACTTGGGGGCTGGAAGGGTAGGGATAGATTTTGATCTGCGAAGATTTCAGGCCATCGGGAACAAGGCGGTCCCCAGTCCCGGATCGGGAAAGCCCAAGCAGCCTCCCCGGCCCCAAAGGCTTGAAGCGCCGCTCCCCACGCTGCTGGCCCTGGACAAGTAAGGGTGGTCACCCCCAAAAAAAGAAGGACCCCGTCCTCTTACCCTGCAGATTCTCTTCCTGTGCGCTCGGTGCTTCGCTGGAGGACATTGCTTCTGGAAGAAGACGCGTTGCTATTTCGGAAGCTTCGCCCGGGTGGTTCGGTTTGGGTCGCTCCTGCTCTCCTCCTCCTCCGAGACGGCTGACAGTAGCAGCTGCGGCGGCGGCGGGGGTCGACCCACGACGGACTCAGACCGCGCACACCCAGCTGACCGCCTCCAGGGGCGGGGGAAGGAGCCCGTCTGTTATTGTTATTGTTGTCGCGGCTGCTGCAGGTTCCGAGGATTGTGACGTCTGAGAGGAACGGGGCGCCCCGATTGGCTGCTAGGAGAGAGCACGCCCCGTTCTTTTCTCCCCTTGGGCTACATTGGCACCAAGGCAGGTAGGTGGGCGGGAGAGCGACCAGAGGAGGGGCCGCGCCATGCCGATCCTCCCCCGCAACAGAGACAGTGGCCCGGCGGGCTGCGGGCTGCCCGGCTTTTGCAATAATAAGCACCTTAGGTGTCTTTTGCCACCCAATCCCATTCCCGGCACGGAGGGGCCTGCGGGGGGTTCCTGACATAGAATGGGGATCCTTGAGAAAAGGACTCGAGCTTCCAAGCAATAGCGGCCGGCTTGCTTCCGTCGGATTGGCCGAAGGGCCCAAGGCAAACACAAAAGCCAGTTGGTCTTGGCCGGAGCTGGGGCTTCTTTTGGAGTGGAGGAAGGGAAGGGGAGAGGGCGGGGCGCTCTCCTGAACTCTGGAGACACCCCCCTCCCCCGAGTTAATATTTAGGCACAATTCATTGTGATGATCTCATGTTCCTTCCAACACCAGCGCCGGCACGAGTTCCGCGTTTTGTGCACAACATGTTTACTCGTTGGGCTTGACCGTCCAGGAACATTAACCCCTTTAAGGGTCCCCTTTTAAGAGATTGCCTCCTGATAGGCCCCGCGCAGCAATTTCCTCCAGAAAGACCGCGATTTAAACCAAATCTGTGCCGGGTTTACAACCAGAATTGACTCGTTTCTAATTGGCTGCTTGGCTAGCGTTGTGGGGTTGGAGGGGAAAGGGTTGGGTTGGATTTTTTTTATTATTATTATTTATTTATTATTTACACTTGTATACCGCCCCATTCCCACGATGGGGACTCTGGGCGGTTCACAACATCTCAATTAAAACAACACAAGGGAATCAAGCAGTACCAGAGCTACAATGAACAATAATAGTTAGGCGGGGTTATAAAATCCAAAAATATATAAGAACGGAAAAAAAAAAAAACCAGAGTGGGACCTTAGATATCGCCGTAGGCTTCTCGAAAGAGGAAGGTCTTAAGGTTCCTCTTAAATGCCTGCAGCGATGGAGCCAGCCGTAAATCACTGGGAAGTTTGTTCCAGATGGATGGGGCCACTACCGAGAAAGCCCGCAAGTACTAGCCTTACGGGCATCCTCGGAGTGACCGTCCGCAGTGATAAGGCCACCGAGGCTCGGGAGGGTCGGGTCGGATTTAATTTTAAGCCGGGGCCAAGCCATGGAGGGTTTTGTAAGCCAAAACCAACACCTTGAACCTTATTCGGGAGGCAACGGGTAATCCAGTGTAGGCGAGCCAGGATGGGGTGGCGCGGTCATAACGACGCGCACCAACCACCACGCCGTATTCTGGACCCGCTGCAGTCGCCGAACAAGGTTCAAGGGAAGCCCCATGTAGAGAGCGTTGCAGTAATCCAGCCTCGACATGACCAGTGCCTGGGGTACCACAGTCCTCAAGGAGCCCTCATCGAGGTACGGGCGAATCTGGGCGATAAGCCTAAGATGGTAAAAGGCCGACCTGACCACGGCTGACACCTGAGGTTCCAGGGTCAGATCCGGGTCAAGGACGACGCCCAGATTCCTCACTTTGCGCCAGCTGGAGGGCGGACCCATCCAGACTGGGAAGAGGGCCACAGTACCCCTCCGACGAGCCCCCGAAGAACATAACCTCGGTCTTGCCTGTTGAGTCTGAGCCTGTGGGACCTGGTCCAGTTACCGCAGCCAAGCAGCGATCGGCCTCCACTGCACAGGTGGAAAAGGAGAGATAGAGCTGCGTGTCATCAGCGTACTGATGGCAGCAGACTCCATAACTCCGGATGATCTCAGCCAGCGGCTTCATATAGATGTTAAAGAGCATTGGGGAGCATTTCACGACCCCTGAGGCACCCCACAAGAGAGTGTCCAGGGAGCCGACAACTCACCACCCAAGCTCACTCGCTGGGTGCGACCCCGAGGAAGGACCGGAGCCAGGCAAAAGCCTGGCCTCCAATCCCAACCTCTGAGAGCTGCTCCAGCAGGATACCGTGGTCGACGGTATCAAAAGCCGCTGACAGGTCGAGAAGGACCAGCAGGGTAGAGCAACCCCTGTCAGCCCTCCTCAACAGATCATCATGCAGTGCGACCAGGGCCGTTTCGGTCCCATGACGCGGCCTGAACCCGGACTGGAAAGGATCCAGGACATGGTTCTCCCCCGATCACCTTGCCCAAAAAGGGAACATTGGCTATGGGGCGATAGTTGGATAAATCGTCCACTGCCAAGCCGGGTCTTTTTAATGGGCTTCACCACCGTCTCCTTCAAAAGACTGGGAAAAATCCCGTCCTTGAAGGAGGTTGAGGCAATCAGTCATTCCCCTGCTCTTAATCAACCAGGAAGGGCAAGGGTCGAACGGAGAAGCATGCAGGCCTGCAATGTCCCAGTGCCCTGGAGGCATCCACTGGTGTAACAGGCCCAAACTCAACAAACCGAGGCGACCGAGGCGGCCCGACACTGGCCATGACAGGGGCCGGATCAGGGCAACCGGCATCCAACTCGAACGGATGGCCTCTATCTTAGATTTAAAATAGGCTGCGAATGACTCACTAGTGAAATCACTAGGAGGAGGCCCAGGCGGAGCGGGATTGGTTATTCTCAGGGCGGCAAAAGATCTCCTAGCCGCCCTTATCGCACGAGAATAGCGACCGTTCAACGCCTTAACCGCAGCCCAATTCTAGGTTCCGCCATCTGCTAGCCTTCTCCGCTCTTGCTTTAGCTCCCAGAAAGATCGGATCAGGCGCTTGGGGGCGATTTAACAGCCCCAGCCACCTCCTCGTTGGGCTAGGGAGTCGGCCGGATCGTCATCCAAACCGCCTGGTACATCCCCGAGGGCCTCCGAAAACCGCGCAGGGTCCAGGAGCCCCGGGGCGGGCCCAGATGGACGGGCCCAGCTCCCGCTGGGCGGGTGGCTACCGCAAGAGAGAAAGTCAGTAGATAATGATCCGACCATGACACGGGCCGGGCCAGCAATCTCCCGACCCCAGATCAAAACCCCGCGATGAGGAGGCAAAAACCAGGTCCAGGGTGTTCCACCAGTATGAGTGGGTCCGATGACTAATTGGGACAGGTTCATGGAGGCCATGGATCATTTTTACTCCAGACAGCCCAAGCGTTGCACGTTGAAATCCCCCACCACCAAAGGCGGGGGACCTCAAAGTGCCGCCGAGATGAACTCCCCATTTTACCCCAAACCTGTCCCTATGACCCACCATAAGGTCCCAAACCCGGACTCACCAACGTCGCGGATCTACTGATATGAAAAGAGTCCCTAAAGACCATAAGCGTTGCTTGAAAAAGCTGCGAAAGATGTCCCCATTTTCCCGTTCCTTGTCCCAACCAAACTGTTGCATTTCACCATTAGGATTCTTCTGCCATGGTAAGTAAAGGTAAAGATTCCGGGCCCCGTACGTTGCGTGCTAGTCATGTCCGACTCTAGGGACGGTGCTCATCTCCGTTTCCAAGCCAAAGAGCCAGTGTTGGCAAGTCCATGACCACGTGGCTGGCATGGCTGAACGCATTTCTGCGCACAGAACACTGTTTACCTTCCCACTTTTTATGGTGGTACCTATTTATCTACTTGCATTTACATCCTTTCTGACTTCTAGGTTGGCAGGAGCTGGGGTTAAAAGCGGAAGCTCACTCCGTTGCATGACACCCGGGATTGGAACTGCCGATTTTGAAGCCAACAGTTTTCAGTACTCTAGCCCGCTGAACCACCACGCCCTGGTACCCTCCTCTTAAAAAAAATCAATTCTCCTTCCATGGGGTCGTGGTTGCCAGGGGCAAAACTGTTGCTTTCAAGTTTTTTTAATGAAATCCGATGCTCTGGAAGATGTTTAGAACTCGTCTCATCCCTGCAGCTCTTTATTGTTTCTCTTACCTGACAACAACCCGGAAAGGGGTGGGGCTGGGGGGGACAAAGTGTGTTGCTTATATACCATCCCATAGCGCTTAAAGCCCTCTCAGAGAGGTTTACATGTAATTATGCAGGATAGGATACCCATTGCCTCATCACCACCAGGAGGCTGAGCCAGTAAAGTGGGAGTGAGATTGAGACCCCTGGTTCATGGTTCAGGGATTTCCACTTCCAGCTCATGACCTTAGTTCAGCAGTGATGCCTGTGGGAAACTCCAGATGGGAAGCTCCTATTGCTCCCAAACTAAAAGCATTTGTGAGGTTATGCCTTCTACATTCTTTTTTTAAAAATACAAAAGCATTGATAAACTAGATGGAAACCACTAGGTGGTTACAAATGGACACTATCACATAGAAACCCCATAACATGGCCATAAAGTAGAAAGCCTGTATATCTTAGCTAAAAAAATGTATCCTAACATCATGAAGGTCACTGACATCACTGGTCTATGTGTCCCCCAGTGAACTCCTTATCAGACACTTTACCTCTAGACTAGCTAACAGACTGTTCTTTCGCTGGAATCCCTTAAATCTTTGCTACTTTGGGGATAGGCCCCCTGAAGTCTGATCTTTTGCTTGAAGGGCTGTAGGTAAATGTCACTGACTGGTCTCAAATGGTCATTAGAGCAGGAAGCTGAGTCAGAGGTTGTAGTCTGTAACCTTGAAGACTTTCACAAGAGGCTTTTTAATCAGCTAAAGTCAAACAACAGGGACAGGAACATGCCAGTCTTTTCTCAGAAATGTAGAATAGCTGGAGGCTGAAACAGTCTATGGAAACCCTTCTGTCAATAAGAATATATAATAGTACTGAATGGTAATTAATTTTATTACACTAGGCTTTTGAATACAGTTTTCACTGTTTTACAAATATTACTTTGTACCTTTTATTTATGTGCTGAATGTTCTATTTAGGGTTTGGGGGTTTTAAGCTACTCTGTAAGCTGCTTTATGCAAAATCTCCCCCCAAAAAACATACTAAAATCTAAAGCAGACTGTATAATAACAATTTGTAAATTCACTAGAGATAAGACCATGATTAGAGGTCATCTATGGCTTTGGAATTGGAAGCTCCCTTCCTGAATCCTTGTGCTATCTAAACTTTTGCAGGGATTCATGATGGGATGGGAGGTAGAACGGTTTTAGCTGATGTTAACTCCACCACCACCACCAATTCATCCCATGCATTTTTGCTGTCTTTAGATCAGTATGTATGCTATATGTTTTAATGTGTTTTATTGCTTTAATAGGGTTGTATGCCATTATGGATGTCCTCAGACAGAAGACTAGCATATAAAAGAAAATAGTAAAGAAATAAAAATGCACAGCTGTTCTGAATATCAAATTGTCACTCATATCTCACCAATCCAACAGAGAAACAGGAATTTAAAAATGCAATAAAGTAATAAATGCTGGGGTTCTTTTTTGTATAACTTACAAATGTGAGGTGATGAACTTTTGACTCAGGGAGATCTGCAGTTCCATATTTATTTATTTATTTACTTACCATATTTATTTACTGTGCACTATTTGATTTATATACCACCCATCTGGGATAAAGCCACTGTGACAAATCTTCCAGACGTGCAAGTATGCCATTTGTTCTAGTTTTTTTGTCAGGAGTGAGGAATCTCTAAATGTTTTGGACTTGAAATTCAAACAGTCCTGTCTAGTATGGCCAGTGGTAAGGGATTGTGTGGCAAGAGGTTCCCTAAACCTTGTTTATACTCCAGTATTTGTTTTTAAAATCCCTTCCAAGTGACCCAGTAAGCACCCCAGTTCCAGACATACTAATCCTTATATCTGATTACACAGATTTCCCCACAGTTGTTTGTATCTATACCTGGAGGAATTGTGTGTTGCAACATGGCTATCTAAGGGCGTTTATACACGACCCCTAAACTCCGGGGCAAATGGCTCCCAGCTCCGGAGCTTAAAAATGTTTACCCACCAGCTCCAGAGTTAACAGGAAATTAAGTGCGACCCCGCCCACTTTAGCGTGTCCCAGCGCAGCTTTCAGGTACCTGCTCTTTGGAGGTGAAAATTATTTGATCTGGTGTAACGATAGTGAGTGCGGGGCTCTCTTTGCTTCTGTTTGTTGTTTTTGGGCTCCCGCCCCTTTAAGAGCTACTTTTACAGAGACGAGAGGCAGAATGAGGTGAGTGGCATGCTTTTCTTTCTCCTTTTCTCCCTCCCCTCACGCAGCCAGCAGCCAGGAAGTGCAAAGAGGGTGGGAACGCAGGAAGAGCGACGAACCCCTAAGATCTCTGGTCCGAATTTAAGTGGCCAGCGGATCTTAGGGGTCATGTAAAAAGGCCCTAAGTAGCAGACACTTAGTTTGGGTTTGGGCTATCTAAGTAGGAGTCACACACATTCTCGAAAAAGTCTATGATTGTTATTAGACACAACCAAGTTAAATTCATTCACATATAGGTATACAGAATTTGATCAGATCTTTCTTGAGTTATACATTAAGGCACAACCTGTAGTCTTGAAACTAGTTTCCAGAAACCCTAAAAAGGCTTGTCATTCCCAAGCTTTGAAAGAATCAAACAATGTTATCTCTTCCAATAAATGGTGACTCCAGATGGCAGTATCATCTTGTACAATAAGCACATTCTAAAAATAGATGTCCAAGAGAATCTCGGATCTACCAGGAGGATTTTTTATTTTTATTTTAGGAGAAAATGTCTTATAATAGGAGACCATTTGGTAGTGGGGTGACTAAAGAAATTTATGTAAATAAATAAATAAATAAATAAATAAATAAATAAATAAATAAATAAATAAATAACAAGTTGATCTCTCTGGCAAATCCAAGTCTTTTATGGCTGAACTGCCTATTGAGATGCAACTGAATGTCATACTAATTGGCATTTTCCTTTTTTATGGTTTCAAAACATAACATGTAACATTTATTGCATTTAAAAACATTTTAAAAATGCTTATTGGCATTTTCCAATGTATATACAGTACAACATGCAGTCTCCCAACACAATTACTACTTGATAAACTGGGCTGGATATCTCAGTAATTTAGATATCTGGCTGTGGAGCCAAAGGTTGAGAGCGCCATTTTCCTCTGTTGCGTTTGGGTGAAGTGCCAGTCTGTATAGCTGTGGGTAAGCTGCATAGTTCCCAGTTGCATCCAGAAGCAAGAAATGGCAAACTGCAGAGTACACACTATTTGAAAACCCTAGAAAAGGTGCCATAAACCAGAGTTGACTTGAGAGCCCCATAATTATATTAGAGCACCTAATAGCAACATGACATCCTCAAATCATCCTCAGTTGGCTGTGCAAGATGATGTTCTCATTCACAGACCTCCAACATGAAGAGTTTTTATGCTTCTTGTCCCCAATCTACACTACCATGCTTGGTTAGGGACAGCTTCACTGTACCATTCTGCTCATTATTCTTCAAAGCAACTTTTCAAGCTCTTGATTTAATCAGGAGCTGCCCACCTTGCAACCTTTTAGTACAGATCCCAATTGCTTTTTTTACAAACTCAGATCTTTGAAACCGCTTTGGGTCCTTTTCCCAGGAGAAAGCCAAAGTAAAAATACTCTTACATACATACATACATACATACATACATACATACATACATACATACATACATACATACATACATACATACATACATACATACTGGCTTGGGTTCTTCTTCACACATGCCCTCTATATGGGACCAAGCAGTAGCTGGCAGTTCTGATGCATTTGTTTCCAGTTACTTCCAATGGTAGGGAAATTGTAAAAACACACAAGAAAGAAGAAGACTTCATGATTGGAAAGGAACCAGTGGCAAATGTTGCCTTTCATTTCCTTCTTCCACATTGGTGCAATCTTGGCAGAGCTTTGGCGTTTTTGAAGCCTCCCGACAGCAAAGCTTCAAACAGAAAGGCCGGGTTGTTCTACTAATGTATTTTATATGTTCCATTCGGCCAAATTAAAATCTGAGTTGTGGGAGGATTTTGTACTTGGCACGCAGTACAATGAGCTTGTATTAGTCTCAAAACCACTGAAAATAGTTGACATGCTAATTTTATCACCATAAAAGGACAGTGCAGAATAAATGACGACTTTCTGCTCACCAGGTTTTATGAGATCATTGTAGAGACTTTTTCTAAATAGAACAATTCATAAGGGAAAACAAAGCACTGGTGCATGTTCCATTTTCTTTTCTGCTTTTTTTGGGGGGGGGTTGCCCCACACCTCTACTTTTAATTTCTAAATTCACCATCCACACTGGTGTGATCTGATCAGTGTTTTAAAACGTCCAAAAGCAACCCCCCCAAAAAAAAAATCCCAAAAAGATCACATGACCTAGCCTTCTGCCAGAGTCAACTCTGAAAGGAAAAGGATGGGTCATTTAAAGTAGAAACATCAGTGGACTATGTCTTATTTTCCATCCCAAACTGTGCCATCAGGGAACCATATACCACAGTGATTTGCAAGTGTGGATAGGCAGATTCTGTGACCTCCTTTTCCCCTGCAATTCCGTTTTGAAGGTTATTTTCATAGAGAAAACACAGGGGGAGATCCAGGTTTCCTTTCATGAGGCAGGATGGTTTCATGAGGAAACTAGGGGGATCCAGCTTCTGGTATCCATTTCAGGAGGCATGGGAGGATTCTAATTCATGAGTATGTCTATGAAAGAAATCACAGAATGCTGTTATAGTTTTATTACAAACACGTTTAAAAACAAAGCCACTCCCAATTTCTGATATGGTACTTGATTCTACATTTCCTAGATGGCAAACTGTTCTTCCATATAAGACTCCACTGCCCTCTGCTGTCTAGTAACAACAGTGGTACCTCGCTGAGAGTAAGGAAATGCTATTTGAAAGAGTAACTTTTCAGGCAAAATCCATTATACCACAAAATTTTGGACTTCACACTGGTACATTAAAATCTTCACACTGGTACAGCCCAATGAAGTAGTGTTTTGATCCATGGAAGCTCGTCTATTATAGGATTATGTTTAAATGGTCTATAAAGGCATCACCTATTCCATTTCTGCTTTATAACTTAAAAGAGTGGCTCTGTTAACTAAGGATACATTCCCTTTTACCTTTCATGCTGAATGCATTCCCTAGGGTCTAGCAAGGGCTGCAACTAGGGGGTAGAGAGGGACGTGTGTCCTGGGTGCAATGCTATTCTAAACCCTCCCCCATTTTGTGTGTGTGTGTGTGAGAGAGAGAGAGAGAGAGAGAGAGAGCACGCGCATGCGGGATCCACAATTGCCCCAAGTGACACAGACTGTAATTGTGGCCCTGGGGCTACGTATTTTTATTTTTATTTATCTATTATTTGACTTTTATACCACCCATCTAGACCTAGGGATACTCTGGGCGGTTTACAACATGTGATAACATGACAATTAACAAAGGAATACAGTTTAAAAACCAAAATACAAGGTGCATAATAAAATAAAGTATACATAAATCAGCAACAAAAAACTAAAATGAACATAAAATGAAGATAAAAATTGCAGGAGATTGATAAAACGGGGGGAGAAGAGAAGAAAGGTGGTTAAAAAAAGTCTGAGTCTGATTTAATAATCACCTAAGGAGAGAGATCAGGGATGTTGAAGCTGCCTTTCCATAGTGAGAAGCACCCAGACAACACATTCATCAGCACACAAGGCACCTGGCCATAGGCCTCTCCACACACGTAACACGAGCTGTGTTTTTAAAATAAATTTTATTAATCCACACAACAATATGGCAAAAATAATTAAATCAATAATTACAGAAGTATAACTAATCTGAAAAATAACATTTCTTTGTCTTAGTAAGGAATGCATTAGATAGATAGATAGATAGATAGATAGATAGATAGATAGATAGATAGATAGATAGATAGATAGATAGATAGATAGATAGGCAGTTTTATGACAATGGGTTCTCTTTTCTTTTTTATTTGGCGTGGAGAGGGTGATTTGTAAGTGTGCATGCACACAAACACACACACACACACACACACACACACACACACACACACACACACACACACACACACACACACACACACACACACACACACACACAGAGAGAGAGAGAGAGAGAGAGAGAGAGAGATTGTGGCCATCATTTTCATCTGGTCAAGTAAACTCTGAAGGGCAGCTATCTTTGGTCAGATTACGATGCACTGCAGTAGATGGATGGCAGAGAGTGATTATGGTCTGGTGGTATATTTGCCCATCTGAACTCAAAATCCTGTTCCTGTGGCAGAGAAGCAAAAACCATGGTCTTTGCTGGCTTTATCACATTATGTGATGAGAACTCCATTTTGTGTGGAGATGTGCATGTGCAGGGGACAGAGCCATGTGATCCCTCCTTCCTCTGTATATACAGATATCCCCTTAGAGCAGTGATGGTGAATATTTTAGAGACCGAGTGCCCAAACTGCGATTCAAAACCCACTAATTTTTTGCAAAGTGCCAATACAGCAATTCAACCAGATTACAGGTGACTTTTTATGGAGGTAGCTATTTATCTACTTGTATTTACATGCTTTTGGCAGGAGTTGGGGTTAACAGTGGGAGCTCACTCCGCTGCGTGGCACCTGAAATTTGAACTACTGAGTCACCTTTGGCACCCTTGTCATAGGTTTGCCAACACTGCCTTAGAGCACCTGTTTCACATGGTTTGAATGTAACTGAAGCAATATACACTTTGACTTCACCTCCCATTTGGAATCTCTTTCCCAAGTAATTATCCTAACTAGGCTTTTGTTAATAGTGTATATAAATTGGGGAGAGGAGGAAGAAAAAAGGGTAAATGCATTCATTCATTCATTCAATTTGTATACTGTACTGCCCATTGAGCCTGGGAAAACTACAATAGTGATGTTGTACTTTATTCTGTTATTCTAGAAAAGGAATGGCATTATGTTTTCATTACCACCACTTTCCGAGTAATGTAGTTCAAGAAACGTTATTGTAGCATATGATTTCAAAGCTCTGGTTTGTTTAGACTAAGAATTCTTTGATTTGTTTGTGGATTTCTGTTCTCTGTGTTATCCTCCTCCTTGTCCTTCATATATGAATGAGGTGAACTGAAATATACACATGGATTGGTATTTTTGGTTAGGAAGAAAAACTATTAAATGCCTGGTGAACAAGAAAAGACTTTTAGTGAAAAGGCAGTTTGAAAACCATTCACTTCTTCCTATTTATTCTATTTTGTTGTTTCTTTCATTTATTGGCTGTAATTCTTTCTTGTCTTTCCTTCAATTGAGCTCAAAGTAGTAATGGTGCATTTCCTCTGCATTTTATCCTAAAAACAATTACTTAAGTGTACTAGGGTGAGACCCACCTAAAAGTCATGGCTGAATGCACAGGATATTCATGGTGGCCATGAAGCTGGTTCTTTTAAACCCCAGTCAAGTGCTGGGGCATGGTGGCTCAGTGGGCTAGAGCAGTGAAAACTGTTGGCTGCAAAGTCAGCAGCTCAGCAGTTCAAATCCCAGATGCCACGCAGTGGAGTTAGCTCCCGCTGTTAACCCCAGCTCCTGCTAACCTAAGCAGTTCAAAATCATGTAAATACAAGTAGATAAATAGGTACCTCCATAAAAAACAGGAAGGTAAAACAGTGTTTCCTTGCAGCCATGCCAGCCACATGGCCATGGACTTGCACAATACTGGTTCTTTGGCTTGAATACGGAGATGAGCACCGCCCCTAGAGTCTGACATGACTAGCACGCATGTGCAGGGGGAACCTTTACCTTTACCTTTTACCATTGCTCTAAGTGCTATACTATAACAAATACCAATCAAAGGTTGGTTGAGATGTGAGCATTCTGCTAATAACAGCCTGCCTGAAAAGCACACAGTAAACCACACCATAATGTCAGTGGGAACTGTATGTTTTACACATACATAATTTAAAGCTCTATTGATCTGGTAATCAGTATTGTTACTTCCAAGCACATCTCTACGAAAGTGCTGGTTTTAATGTTAACTTCAAAGCCATTGTGTCCTGCATTTTCTTTGCATTCTGGGTGATACTAATTCATCGCTTTAAGCTTGCAGAAATTATGCAAGAGAAATAAAGCACTAGTAACTTTGGTTGGCTTTAACATGAAAATAATTATGGACTAAATGTTGGGATTCCTTCCTGGGATATCCATAGATATGAATAATCTCCCAGACCAGCTAAGAGATTAATAGTGAAGGAATGTAACATACTCGAACACACAGAGATCTTTGGGTCTTAGCATCAGATGTGTACAGGCAGAGAGGCTTGTTGGTGGTAAAGCTCTCTCCTCCTCCTGAGCTAGGCCCTTTTATTAGCTCTTACAAATCACATACATGTCAGCAGAGACCCATCCAATAAACATACAGCTTGTTTTCTCTGGACATGCTCAGTAGTTTAGGATTATCTCATATTCTTTGGAATGCATCCCCCTATGCTTTTTCATGACCATCTTTACAGAGACCTGTTTCTCAGCTCTTATTCGTCAGCCTATTACCCAATAAGAGAGTGTTACTAGTGTGATGTAAGACACATAATGTTTGTCTGAGACTCCTCAAAGTTAGGCTGACAAAACATAGAAGCTAAATTCCCACAACTAAATCCAAGGTCAATTCAACCTAGAGTGGCCCATTAAAATGATTGAGTCTTCTGACTAAGTCTGATTCAGTTCAATAGATCTTCTCAAGGTTGGATTAAAATTTTAACTAGACTTATGCTGGAACATCAGAAGCATACCATATTAAATTGTCTCTTTTGCCTTACGAGGAAGGTGCCAGAGTTGAGCTTATAGAAACCACATTTGATAGTGGCTCCCAATCTGCTCACTAGTTCTTCTCCTTATCTGGATAGTGTTTATATTTTCAAATTTAAAAACATCACACAATCTGTCTACAGCATGTCAGCTTCCATGCACAAATTGTAGTTTCACTAATACTCAACAACATTTATCAAATCCTCATCAGAAATTCAAAAGACTGAGCCCATGGGAACATATGTCTATTGTGTAACTCTTGGCTTTTACACCTGCATACAAATAATCTCTGAATGCCTGTGAAATCTGAACCATGGCATTTTTATTCCGCTACTGATTCCTTTTAAATTGTTCCCTCCTGACACAAGTCAGTTTAGTTCTTCAGCTTCCTACCTTATAAAACATATCAGTCACATAGATATAACTGCATGTGTTCTGCATAGAATACGACCTTTACTCATTAGCAGTCAGTACCTGTGGCTGAACTATCTACAATCATCTGACAACTTCTGGTTTGTTATGCTGATCAGGTCTTTGAGGTTGACTGCTTAAACACTCTCTGTGGCTTGTCTCATTTAGATTTGCAAATTAAAAAACAAAAACAAGTAACAGTTCTTCCCCAAGGCAATCAGATTTAATGCTGGAGTTACAGAAATTAGAAAATCATGGATTAGTTTATTATCTTCACTGTCAATAAATTGGAAAAAAGGGAGCGGGATAGTGGTTTCAGTTGTCCTTTGAAATGCAGGCCTATTTTAGGGCCTTTTTACACGACCCCTAAGATCTGCTGGCCACTTAAATTCGGACCAGAGATCTTAGGGGTTCGTCGCTCTTCCTCTGTCCCCACCCCCTCCGCACTTCCTGGTTGCTGGCTGCGTGAGGGAGGGAGAAAAAAGAAAGAAAAGAATGCCGGTTTACCTCCGTTTTGTTCCCGGCAGCATTAAAGGGGCGGGGCACACAAAAAAGAACAAACAGAAGCCAGGAGAGCCCCGCACTCACTATCCTTACACCGGATCAAATATTTGTCACATCCAAAAAGCAGGTACCTGAAAGCTGCACTGGGATGCGCTAAAGTGGGCGGGGTCGCACTTAATTTCCTGTTAACTCCGGAGCTGGTGGGTAAACATTTTAAATCTCCGGAGCTGGGAGCCATTTGCCCCGGAGTTTAGGGGTCGTGTGTATAAGCCCTTAGTTTTGCCAGAGATGAGCAGAAAAATAAGGGGTGGGAAATGCCCATTAATTAGATGGTTTTGGCTTACTTCCCTGATAAAGAATTAAAAGGTTTTAGCTGAAGTGAAGGGAGGTGGGGAAGAGTGAAGTTACTTTGGAACATTTATTTTCTCTTTTCAGAAGGTTTGGGATGATTGGAAGTCTGATTGGTGAATTCCCTCAAAAGGTCTAGAAAACAGAACAAATGGAAAGAGGTTTTGCTTAGTTTAGCCTATTCTCTCTTAGGAGAATGCTGTGCTCACCTGCTGCTTTGCTACCTGATTTATACTCTGCTGAAATTCTGATTGAATGTGAATATTAGTTTAGGATAGTTAGTGTTCTTATTTTCTGTAAGAACTGTTTGGATATTGTCTTGGTCTCAAGATCTTTTGAATGGTTCTTTGCTCCATATCTTTTGACTGATTTTGGAATTTTTGAAACTGTTTGGAACTTTATTCTTTTTCACTTCTTTTTTGCAACATCTTCAATAGAAGAGTAATCTTTAACAGTAGTTTGTTTATTTTAGAAATGAAAGAGGGTTGTTGGTTATAAAGAAAGGACTTGCCTTGATCACCTACAGAATTCCATACACTTTGGGTGGGGTTGGTGTGTAGGCTAAGATGCTTAATCTTGTGAATTTTTTTGTATACTCTGGAGCAAGAGCACTATGTAGAGTGATTCAAAATGATTTTGGGGAGCCCTTGGCAGGAAGATGTATGTTGTGGAGAAATTAACCCATTAAATCAAATTAATTTGTAAATTATACCTTAGCGAAGAACTGAAAATATCAGCAAAGAATAGAGTGAGTGAAACACAATACTGTAGTTTATTCACAGGTAAATAGGCATGTTCCGCAGTACAGAGACAAAAGGAGTCTTCAGGAATACTCAGGAGCTACCCCTTTGCAGCATAGCAAACAAACTTTTATACTTTTGTTCAGATCTGTAACAAGCGATAATTTCTTAGGACCAAAAGTTAGAACAGAGATCCTAAAAACTAACAATCCAAAGAAAACATGCATCATTTTCACCAATTTCACAATATATTTAAAATACTTGCTTTTTAGCCTGGCTACAGAGCTTGACACAAGATGAGATAGCCTAATTCTAGTTTTAAAACACCAAGTGTTTTAATCATTAAATTCAGCTATACTTATGGGTCCTGTACAGGAAGAAGTGTCTTTCACCATTTTCATGTTGGTGTGCCAGCTGTGCCCCCTTCTTGGATTCATTGAATTATGTCTGGTAGCAATGGAAGCCAATGTTTATTTTTCAAGATAATGAGCTCCAGTTAAGAGTTTAGGAGCCAAATTTTGAACCAGCTGAATATTGCAATTACGGGCATCCCTAGATATAATGCACTGCAGAAGGATACAGAATGTGGCTAGATCACCTCTTCCCAGAAGGGGGCACAGCTGGCACACCAACCCGAAAGTGGTGAAAGACACTTTTTCCTGTACAGGACCCATATAGCTGAATTTAATTATTAAAACACCTGGTATTTTAAAGCTAGAATTAGGCTTTCTCATCTTGTGTCAAGCTCTGTAGCCGGGCTAAAAAGCCATGTTTTGTGTTCAGGAATTATGTGCGATGTCACAGATGTGTGCTTGTTTATATCATGTATCCAAAGTTTATCCTGGCCATTAAACCTAAATCCAGGGGTTGAGGATAGAGTGCCTAGGACCAGCAGACACACTCCACCTTATCCTAATCCTGTTCTGTCATGTGAACTATCTAGCTCTTTTATACTGTTAGAGGAATCCACCTGTGCCTTCTAATGCCAATGAACTAAATAAAATTTTAGTGCCAACTGGAGTCGACAAACTGAAATTACTGACTTGTCCCATTTAATTCAATAAGCTTACTCTAAGTAAAGAATATTCATGTGCTGTCAAGTCAATTCTGACTTCTAGTGACCCTTTAAAAGGGTTTTCTAGGTGGAGAATACACAGAAATAGGTCACCATTGTCTTCTTCTGGGGGTTCCCTGGGATTGTGTAGCTTGCCTAAGGCCACACAGGAGGACTGGGGAATCAAATTTCCTACCTCTGACTTTGCCACCAAATACCTAAACCATCACTGCAGATGGTGACTGCAGCAACAAAATTAAAAGACACCTGCTTCTTGGGATGAAAGTAATGGCAATCCTAGATAGCATCCTAAAGAACAGAGACATCACTTTGCCAACTAAGGTCAGGATAGTCAAAGCTATGGTTTTTCCAGTAGTGATGTATGGAAGTGAGAGCTGGACTATAAAGCATGCTGATCGCCACAGAATCGATGCTTTTGAGCTGTGGTGCTGGAGAGATTCCTGAGAGTCCCCTGGACTGCAAGGAGATCAAACCTATCCATCCTGAAAGAAATCAACCCCAAATGTTCACTGGAAGGACAGATTTTGAAGCTGAGGCTCCAGTACTTTGGCCACCTCATGAGGAGAGATGAGTCCTTGGAAAAGTCTCTGATGTTGGGAAAGATTGAAAGCAAAAGGAAAAGAGGATGGGAGAGAATGAGATGGTTGGACGGTGTCATCGATGCAACCAATATGGATTTGACCAAACTCCAGGAGGCAGTGGAAGATAGGAAGGCCTGGTGAGCTCTGGTCCATGGGGTCACAAAGAGTCGGACATGACTGAATGACTGAACAACAACAACCTAAACCACTGAAGTATCCTGCTATGTTACAAGTGACTAAAATCAAAATTAATAAGCTACTTATTATAAGCATCCCAAGACTTAGGGGTAGTGCACCCAAGTGGATGAACCATTGTTGTGTGATCTAGGCTGAGTCTGATTCAGAGGCTGATTGTAAAACACACTGAGTCCGTAAGCAATTTCTGGTTTAGGAGGTCATATAGCTTTGCATGTAAAGTATATTCATGTAACAATTATCTAAAAATTGAATTGGTGGAGGGGTTATTTGGAAGTCTCTCATAACTGACCCTTTAACCTCCAGTTTATTTATCTTGTGCATAAATCCAAGAACGAGTCTTCGTTTGTTTCTTCTCATTCAGTATATTATCTCCAGTATTACCAACACACTATTTCAGGATGTGTGCATTGCTGCTTGCATCTGATGAAAGATAAAAATGAATATCAGTATCATATGCGTGCTTGCCATACCTCGGGCCAAATCTCTAAATAACATCTCATAACAGTCATGTAATGTGCTAGAAAGAACAGACCCTAAGAGATAAGGTGGTGATCCCCAATACTGTTTCAGTACGTTGCCCTAGGGTTTAAAATGTAAATTCACAAAGATGTGTTATTGCCAGAGCATTAACCCCATAACATGAGGTTAATTACAGTCTTTGTGATGCATACAATCTGATCCACTGGCTGTGTATCTAAACAACCTGGTTGCTTGAGGGTGTAATCAGACAAGGTGCTTATTCAAAAATGATGCTCACAGATCTTTCCACTTGTAGGTTTCATGCAGAAGTGTCTGCTGCTTATATACCGCCTTATAGTGTGGTATGGGTGGTCTACAATTTAATTATGCAGGCTACACATTGCCCCCTACCCAGTGAGCTGGGTTCTCACTCTACTAACCCTGGAAGGATAGAAGCCTGAGTCAATCTCGAGTCAGCCACCTAAGCCCATCAGAATCAAACTCAGGTCCTGAGCAGAGTCTTGGATGAAGTACTGCTATTTAACAACTGTGTCATGAGGCTTCTGATTTTTCTTTTAGCCCACAGCCTAGATGCCCTAAGCACATCCAATCTCGCCTGATTTTGGAAGCTAAGCAGGGTTAGCCCTGGTTAGTAATTGGATGGGAGACCACTAGGCTAGGGAATACCAGGTGCTGTAGGTGCCTGGAGTAGGAACTGGCAAACCACTCCAGTATTCCTGCTAAGAAAACTCCATGGACATGGGGTCACAGAGAGTCTGTATTGCTAATGTTTTGAACTTCACTTTTTTTTTGTATACTAAAATTCTCTAATAAAAACGTATTTTTTAAAAAAAAGAGAGTCGGTCATGACTGTAACGTCACAAAACACACACACACACACACACACACACACACACCAAATGGGTGATATTAGAAGCATTAATCTTCTAGTCTACCATGATGCAACCTCCTTCTCTGCCAATGCCACCATCTTCCTCTCTGCTCTTTACACTTCATTTTACACTTGTTCCAACCAACCCACTGTGTACCCTTGTGCATAAATGAATATAAATGACAGATTGTTGGAGATATGGGTTTACCATAATCATCTGTTGAAAATGTATTCAAAGTTTTTATTGTATATAGCTGTTGATTCAGTGCCTTCCCCCACCCCCATTTTAGCAACCAGTATACTGCAAAAATGGTTTAACAGTATATGATTATAGTGTAAAACTTGAACCAGAGCTATCATTTCACTTAAAATCACTGTTTTTTTGAGACATATGTCAAGATTTGTTATATTGTACTGAAATAATTAATGGGGCTGTAGAAAATTCAATCATGGAAATGTATGTTGCACTTTTTAAAATGAAGTTTTTGTTTACATTTATGTTTATGGCTGTATTTTTATATTGTATTTTATACATATATTGATTTCTTTGTTTATAGTTTCTGTTTTTATTTCTTGTTATGCTAGTTGTTCACTGCCTTGAGTTGCTTTCACAAGCAGGTAGTATACAAATAAATAAAATTAAAAGTTAAGACTAAAGTTTGAACAGCAGTTTATTAAAAGTAGCTGCAAAGGAATCAGCTAGCTCTTCATCCAAGTCCGCAAGCAAGATCTTTGTAAATAAACACAGCTTAGCAAAAGGAATTACTTTTATGGATGACAGTCAAATGATGGAAGAGAATTTAAACTGTACTGATATAAGAATGAATTTATGTTGCAATGTGTTAATATGACCAGAGATAGGGTTTACAGGTCCTATAACCTACAACCTCTGTAACTACTGTATTCTGATTTTATAGTATCTTAGTGTACCAGGTACTTTATTTTATAAGCATTTATTCCAATAGCCTTTGAGAATTTTACTTGCAACCCAAATGGTTTTCATCATAATGGCAGTCTGCCAGATGCTAAATTACATGCCTTTGTATTTGCGGGAGGTGCAGGAATAATAGAGATTCCTATTTTAAAAAATTATTTGATGCATCAGACTCCTATAATGCACTGGGAAAGGTAATATTTATAATTGGAAGAGAAAAAAACAACTGAGAGAAGAGACATATATGCATTCAACAATCAACAGAAGAAGGAAACACAACATACCATGCCACACACACTGAATATCAACAACACCCATGTAGCAGTAGCAATGGCAACAGATGAGGATAACATAGATTTTCCTCTATAGATTCATACTGGCCATACTGGATGAGAATGAGAAAAAAATGTGTACATTTTAATATGCTTAAAGGCTAAAATTAGTTTATATATTCTTACTTTTAAGAACTTTGGAATTTTTAGAAACGTATTCCATGATCTTTGATTTTATCTTTTAAGGTAACTAAAATGTTATTTCTGTTATGTTGATGTACCAAATATTTTCAGTATTTTTGGTTTCTTTTTTACTTTTGTATTTTGAAGATAATTCTGACTTGATTACTGTAACTGCCTACAACTTCAGTTTTGTTTTTCAATGTACTTTTGCTTGTAAATTGTCATAGTTGTAAGAATTTTGGATGGCAACCACATCTGCAGCTTTTCATAAGCTGCAAGGATGGATTTCTGTTTAAGCATCCATACCTACAGGTTTCGATAGATGTATGATTTTTTTGATGTTTTTTTACAACTCTAAAAAATCTTTGTGCTTACTGCATTGCGAATAAATAAAGTTTGTAAAATGAAACAAGCTGTTGCCTGGAACCATTGCAATAATGAAAAGATATACACATTGACACCTAGGCGTATTTTGTTATGACTGGAAATGATTGTCTGATTTCATTTTCATAACCCTTTAAGTGGTATAAACACCAACTGTAATGAACATAGGTTTCTGATATTTTTCCTGGAGATCTATAAATTTCAGTGGGACTTTTAGGAAGAGATTCAGGTGTCAGGATTTTTGGCCCAACACCTTAATTTTTGTTGCTGAATCACCAATCACGTGCAGCTCAATTGACCACACACCCTATTGAAATAAATGCATGCTTTTCAAAATGTTTTTGAAACATTTTGGTTTTGAAATCAATATTGGTTGTTTCATGCTTGTATTGCATATGCTGTTGATTCAAACTTCTTTTTAAAACACCCAACTCAAATAATGTTGTAGTGGTGTGGTAGCAGCCCTGATCCCTCTGCCTTATGTAATAATGATTCCACATAGACAAAGTCAGGCCTCATGTAGCAGCTTCTTCTGCAAGCATGAGTCCAGACTCTTTGTTGGCATAAAGGCAGAGCATCAGAGAGGGTGGAGACAGGGCTTACTTTTCAGGATGGTGTAGCCTGATGAATTCCTGGGAAGTGCTTATCTGACGTAGCAGTGTCACATAGCAGGGGTCTTGATGAATAACTACACAGAGCTCATTATTTCCTATATACCATCTCATGGCCTTGCTGGCTTAATCTGGGGGGAAGAGATAAGAGCATGCCTTCCTGAGCATTAGGCCCCATGGAATCCATTGTCCCTTCATATGGGGTTTCCCCGCACAGATGGGGTTCAATGCTTCCCAAATGACATTGCCCAGGAAGCCAGCTGGGGTGCTTTTTAATCTCCTCCAAGAGGATATCTCTATACTCTGCTTGAGAGAGTAGACTCTCCTTCTACCCAAGAGTCAGAGGACAAGATTCTCAACCTGCAGTTTACCTAGTCACAGGTGTAGTAATGGGCTGCATGGGATTTAAGGAGAAGAGCAAGACAGGACAGGAGGGCTGTTGGGCTGATGCTGTGGAGTGGGAGGAGTTGGAGTCCCAGGAGGTACAGCCATTGCTTGCAAGTCTTTATAAAGACAATTGATTGATTGCATATAGCTTCTGTGTTGCAGCATTCAGGGTATGTTTTAGGGAGACATCAACAAACTGGTATAGGAGGCAGGGCTCTGCTCTTTCTAGTAAGAGACTGGTGAGGTATTTCCCTTCCCTGAAGGATATGGGGAGCAAAGACAACACCCGGGTGCCCTCAAGTACAGTCAGGACGGCGCTAGTTTTTTTTTGAGCCCTAGGTGAGGGGCGGCGTGTGGCGGGGCGGCGGTGGGGTGGCAGGGGGGCAGCGGATGACAGGGGACGGGCGTGGGAGTGGACGGCGACAGGCACGGGGGGTGGGCGGCAATGGGGGTGGGGTGGGTGGCGATAGGCACGGGGCAGTGGGCGGATGGCAACGGGCGGGGGGGATGGACGGTGGTGGCCAGTGGCAGGGGAGCAGCAGGGGGCAGCAGGCTGGCCAGCGCCCCCTCTCCATTTTGGCACCCAAGGCAACTGCCTAGTTCATCTTAATGGACGCGCCGGCCCTGAGTACAGTGGACCTTCGTATAACAAACGGTTTGTATAACATAAAATCTGTACAACATAAAAAATTCCAGAGATAGGGGAAATTTTGCCCCTATGGGGTGAATCCGTACAACATAAAAATGGTCATGATTAGGGATTACTCCCTTTTCAATGCATTCCTATGTGAAATTTGTATAAAGGAAAATTTGCTTAACAGAATTTAATTTGGAACAAATTAATTCCTTTATACAAGGTATCACTGTACTTAAGTTTGTTGTGTGACCCTGTTGGCCCTTTAAAGAGATCTTTGCAAGGAGGGACTTTTTTCTATTGAGTTTCACAAAGATTTAAAAATGAATAAGGAGGTAAAGCCAATGTCTTTCCCTAGTCTGGATATAAGCCTAAGTAGTTCATGGTCAGAGAACCAGGGTGGGGTGTGGGTGTTGCTCTCTGCAAAAATCTAGGGCTGAGGAGCCTCTTCACTCCACAGGCCTTTCTTCAAGGTAAGGTGGAAGACAGAGGTAAGCTAGCTGGGTGAGATAACCTGCATTACGACTGCCCTTCCACATGCACTAGCAGGCAAATCTCCACTGAACAGTGACAAGAGACTCCACCAGTGGTTCTCAACCTGTGGGTCCCCAGATGTTCCTGGACTGCAACTCCCAGAAATCCCTTCCAGCACAGGGAGTGGTGGAGGCTTCTGGGAATTGCAGTCCAGGAACATCTTGGGACACACAGGTTGAGAACCACTGGACTACACTCATAGTTCTCATCAAGCATCAGCACTGATGCACTGTGGGCTGTTTTTAACAGAAACTAGGCTTCAGTGGGAGTCAGATCAGGAGGAAGATAGATATATGGTAATCAATGTACTAATCAATGGAGCACAGGGATGTCTGGCATGCAAGAAGGCCATCCCCATTTGTGCTCCATTCAGTGATAAAAGTAAGGTCCAGACACTGGCTTTATATCCTTGCTATAGTTTGCCTCTTGAGTAGGCTTACCTCTGGTTTGACTTTCAGTAACTGTTGGCTCTTCTACAAAACATATAACATAAACCAGTATGCCAAGGCTACATAGCAGTGTGAGTTGGGTACCAGGCTGCAGAGGCAGGGCTCAGGAGGAGTTGATTCTCAAGGGAACAGCCAGCCTGTGTAGCTACACAGTCTCTGAGCACCATCAGAAGAAGGGAACTCTACAAAGGGTACTCTACAAAACCCTGGGAAGGGCTGCTGGCTGCTAATTAATTACTAACCCAGTGATAGCATATAATGGAAGGGGAATAGACTGAGAGCATCTTGTAAAGGGCACCCAACAGAGGGACAGGCTGAGAGTCCCATCTAGTATTTTCCAGCTCCTAATCTTCACTAAATTGTGTCAGTTCTCAAAAATCCCAGAGGGCCTGCAAAGACATGGCATTTTCTGCTTGGCAAACTAATTTGCCCCTTGGCATGTAATGCAGTGTCCAAAGTCCTGAATCAGAGTTTGGCTACCTGGCATCATATTTTCACTGAAGTGTGGCACTCCCTGCCCCACACGTTTCACCTTGACTCCCCCAGCCCTACCCCGCCGCTGTTTTGTTGTGGGAATCCGATGGGGACGAAGAGAATCCCCGATGGCTGATGGCTGCCTTCTGCTCCTGGCGGGAAAGGAGGGGCAGCGGGATGGAGCGCGTTAACCCCGCAAAACCACGGTACATCTCGGAGCAAAGAAACGGCCGGTCAGCAGATCCGTGCAGAGCGCCTCCGCCAGTTACCACCAGGGAGAAGGTCTTCAGCAGATAACTCGCCCTGTCTCTGCGGCCACCGGCAGATGCAAAAGGAGCGGCGGGGGCGTTAGATGGCAGGATCGTCTCAGCCCTGCCCTATTGCTACTTGACAAGCGAGGGGGAGAGAGAGGGGGAGAGAGAGAGAGAGAGAGAGAGAGAGAGAGAGAGAGAGAAATCACCATCACCTTGGTAACGCGCCGAGCGAAAGCAAGACTTCCCACCTTGCAGGTTGGGGCGAGGCGTTTGGCCAAGGGAAGGGAAGGGAAGGGCAGCGTCCCACCACCGAACGGTGCGGCGGGCGGCTGCCCGAGAGGTCCAACTGGGCAACCGCGCAGTCGAGCGGTGCTGCTGAGCTCGGGAGGGCCTCCGCTTGCCTTCGCCGACCGAAAAAAAAGGGAGGGGGAGGAGGAGGGCCTTGCCGGCTCCGGGCGAGCTCCTCTGATGACGTGCCTGGGCTCGGGCTGCTCGCTGCAGTGTCCCTGCAATGGCTGAGGGGCGGCTGCTGCTGTTGGAGGCTCGCCATGAGCTCATCTTTCCCGAAGGAAGGGAAGCCCGCATCCAGCGCCTCGCCCGGCCACGGCTCCAACCTGCGTGGGAAAATTCCTCGCCCGCTCCTTCCGCGGTGAGGCGGGTCTGAGCCTCCACGTCCAGGGAGCGTCCATCGGTGAGCAGTAGGAGTAGTTGGTGTGCACCTTTGGGGTGGCGGGAGTTGGGACACACACACACACACACACACACACACCACCACCACCACCACCACCACCACCACCACCACCACCACCACCACCCCGTCTGGTTGATTCCAGGCCCCTTTTCTCGTCCCCTTCCCTCCCTTTTCTCCTCCAAACGTTGCCCTGGACTGGCTTGGCTCAGGTCTTGGGTCCCTCTGGTCGTGGGGAAAAAGGACCGAGAAACCGATTCTCCAGCAACCAGGATGAAGCCCGCTTTTAAAATGGATCCTTCTCCCGTTTTAAGGACAAGCCTCTTGCAATGTTCAGGGGCGAGGCACAGCCTTTTATTTAAGTCTGTTCCCTAGGAGCAGCCTACGGGTTTTGGAATGAGGTGCCCTTCGGTACCCGGAGTGGTACTTTCTCCAGGTACAGCAAACAAGCCGTGTCGCTGCCGTCAAGATGGAGCGGGCTGGTGAGGTTAGTTTTCTCTCTGCATATCGGCTCTTCACCCTGCATTTCAACTCAGTCCCTGCCTTTGCATCTGATTATATAACAGCTTGCTTCGGCATTTGGAGCCAAAGTCTGTTTTTGCATATGGTGCCTGGCATCATTTGTCAAGTGTTTTAAACATCAGCTGCTGGCCTGATGTTATCAGGTGGGGGGGGTCATCATCCTAAGGATGGTTAGAGTAGGCCATGGCTGTTCCATGGTACTAAATATTATTGTACAAGGTAAGGATCTGCACCCATCTTGTCTCATCACACTATTCCCATTGGGTCGTTCGGAACTGCCCAGTACTGACACAAGGTCATGACTGCACATGGGCATCTGATGTTTAGCACAGCCGTTTTGATCAGAGTCTTGCAGTTTTGCAGCGAAACCTGTTTCCGACAGACATTGCATGGGGAAATTTTTGGTACCTCTTAAATGATGTTTTACAAACAAGGTATTTTCTCTTTGGTTAAAAGGGAAGTTCTTTTTATCACCACTTAATCCCTTGTTGATTATTAATGTCACTTTGACTTGCTAGCTAATGAATTCCAGCTAATAAAATGAATTGGGTGTAGCTGGTTTGAAATATAGCTGAAGCTTGGAGTGCCAAGGGGATTAATCTATTTGTGTTTCCAGCTTTCACCATTGACCAATCTTCACCCCATGTGGTCTATGGGTTACTCATTGTCATTTTGAAGAATGGAGCAATTTCTTTCATTCTGCTGTTCCTCTGGTTCTATGATCTTGGCCTACAAACATAATGCCCCCTCCCTGAACTGCACTCTGTTGGCAATGCAGTCTTTTGCTTTGTGTATAGGGGTTTTGCTCTGTCTGATTCTGTTTGTGTGTTTCTGGAAATGATGCGGGAAAGGAAGATTTAAATGGGAGGCTGTCACTTTGATGTTTTGTTTTTTGGCTTGTTTCATAATAGCCTTTGTAGATATTTGCTGGGAAATGAAGAACAACATTGGTTGTGATAGGAAATTACCACTTTATCTGAAAAGTTGGAACAGCAAGGAACAGAGTAACTATGGTGTTGAGACTACCATTCTCCTCTGCACATTTAGCTGAGATTAAGCCCTATTAAGATCAGCAGGGTTTAATTATGAAAAGTATACACCAGATGAGGGAAATTGAAAACAGTATGTACAATTTTTATTGCAATGGAGGAGGGCAAAAAAAGATCTTGAGTGATTTTTTTAAGTGCTCTGATCCAGGCATATTCATATTGTTTCCATTTTATTTTCTCTGGACGTTGAAGTCAGTGAAGTATTGTTTGCAGAATGTTGCTTTGGAAAAGCAATTTAGGATTGCAGTTTAAAGACACAACCATACAGTAACTCATAGACATATACGGGCTGTGTTGGATTCAACTTGCTACATAAACATTATTGGTAAAATCCGATGTCATTGAAATCAATTCTCAGATATTTTAGAATTTCTGTCTAGCTGTTTGTACCAATAAATGCCACTTCCCTTTGAGCAGAAGTAGGGGTTCGTTTCTGGAATAATCAGTAGATGCTATCTGGAGAGGCCCAACAGAAAACCCTTCCAACAGTACCAACAAGACAACCTTTCTGTAGATTCTTGAGCCACCCGTCATTCAGAAAAGGAAGAAATCTGATGTGAGATCGCAAATTTGCCCAGCCAAGTTCTGTACTACTGACATGCAGTTTTTCCTCTTTCTAGCTTGCTATTATCTATTACCCTCAATTATTTTTTCTTCACATAAGACACACTGAAGCACATGTAGCTTATAAAAATAGAAGTAAACTTAGACTGGTGGCTGTTTTTACTGGAATTTTTGTTGCAAAGTAGATTTTGTACAGTATTAGCAAAAGAGCAACTAGGGATTGTTCATTATAAGGTCATGAATGATGCAAAGTACAATTCGTGGGACATTCTGCAAGGCAGCATAAGACTTCTGTTGGTTATGTCACACACTACTTATTCACTACAAGACTAGGCAACAGTTGTTCCTTTTTAGTGGCCTATAAAGGTATAACCTATAGCAGGAATGCCCAAACTTCAGCCCTCCAGATGTTTTGGACCACAACTCCCACAGTTCTTTGTCATTGACAATACATGCTTGGAATTCTGGGAGTTGTGGTCCAAAACATCGGGAGGGCTGAAGTTTGGACATGCCTGACCTATAGCCTAGTCTTGCCTCTGCATTTTGTAATACCCACATGGCTCCCCCTTATTATTTCTATGGAACTATGAGGATACCAAGAAAGAGCTCCCCACACACATATCAAGAAGAAAGCACATGGACTTTCAATACCAGCAGTGCAGGACTGCAACCACTAGGTAACTTTCCTTTTAAAAATCTGATCCTAGCTGGCTATATCAAATGGGTTTACTAAATTATTCTCAAATGGAGTACATGGGTTTTCTGCATCAACCCCTTCCCAAAGAAACTTGTATGTTTCAAAGAGTCAAATGGAGAGGAGGTGTGTGTGTGTGGGGGAGTGTCCATGACCTATGTCCATTTGCTTGAAGGACTGGGGTGAAGGTGTAAAAGCGTGAGATTTAGTGATTTCAGCAAGTGATTTCAGCTCTGTGACATAGTAGGCTGGAGACAGCTTCTATTGTAACAACTCTTTATTCAGGGAGAGAACAAGGCTGGGGACTGGGGAGAGGGAGCTACATTTATAGGAATGAGGACAGGCTAGGAAAAGATACATTTTGGAGGAAACAATTACAAGCAATCACAAAGCTGCCTTTTGGCGGGAACCAATAGGATTGAGGATCCAAATGCAGCAACTAGAAATAACCAATAGGCCTGTTTCCTTAGGAACAGGAAGGCAGTTACTTCAACATAAGCAATTACAGATAATAGGAATACAGATCAATACACAACACCCCTCCCCCCCTGGTGGACACAGCACACATAATCCTTAAGATATTGTGGGGCCCTGCGACTTCTAATTGATCTCCTGACTACTGGTGTTGCAGGGGCTTGAGCAGGCAGTGTCTGTGGTGGAGAGTCTACTGTAATAGCTTCGTCTGACATGGAGGGTGTATTAGACAACTCAGTGTCTCTGATCTGTTCCTCGGCACCATGAGGACTTGCAGGAGCAGATTCATTTGCGGAAGCCACTGGTACCTGCATTCCTGGGGCATCTCTGCTCTGGTCTTGCAGCTGTGACTCATTAATGGGGGTAGTGTCACTCTCAGACTGCAATTCCCCCACTCCTGTACCCACTCTACTGAGCACTCTGCGCCTCAGTTGGTCCACGTGCCTATGCCAGACCCTGCCATCTTCAATGGTCACGTAATAAGAGACTGGCCCAGACGCTCTGGTGATCACCCTTGGCACCCACAGGGGACCTCTGGCATAATTTCTCACCCAGACCAAATCTTCAGGAGCAAAATACCTTGTAGTGTCGCTCTCTGCCAGTGGAGGTGCTCTAGCATTGCGGTTTGGCATTTTGTCTGGGTGGACATAATCCAGCACCGTTACCAGCCTTCTACCTAGGAGCAGCTCTGCTGGTGACTTGCCCATAGTAGTACACGGCGTCGCATGCTGCAAAAACAACATTCGGGCAATGCGTGTTGACCAGTCACCCTGCAATAGATCCTTTGGCGGTCTGCACCATGCACTCAGCCTGCCCATTGGAGGAGGGGTGAAAGGGAGCTGATGTGACCCCTCTTATGAAATTATCAGCCAAGAATGCCCTGAATTCTTGGGATACAAAGGCTGGTCCATTGTCTGACACAATGGTCTCGGGCAACCCGTGGGTTGCAAACAGCTGTCTCAACACTTTGATGACTGCAGCTGACAACATGCTGGGAACCATAGCTACCTCTAACCATTTAGAATACGCATCAACGATAATCAAAAAAACCTTTCTTTGGAATGGCCCAGCAAAATCTAAGTGCAGCTGGCTCCAGGGAGTCCGGGTCTGCTCCCACCAGTGGACTGGTGCTCTGGCCACTTCTGGGTGCACTTCCTGACATGCCTTGCACGTCCATACCCATTGTTCAACATCTTGGTCCATCCCAGGCCACCACACATAGCACCAGGCTAGCGACTTCATCCTGACCATTCCCGGATGCCCCATGTGAAGTGTATCCAGAACCCTGTTTCTCAGTGGCGCTGGAATGATCACCCTGTCTCCCCACAGGAGACAGCCCTTATGCAGAGATAGCTCATGTTGCCTTGTTGCGTATGGTCTAAATTTTTCTTCATGCGGGCCACCTGGCCATCCCGTCCCCACCCAAGTGAGCACACGGGAGAGAGCAGTATCTTTCCTCGTTCTCTCAGCTATTTCAGTGGCCGTTACAGGGCCCCCCGGAAGTGTTTCCAGCATCATCACTCCTTCCGCTGGGGCAGGATCTGCATTGCTCACACCAGGAAGGGGCAAGCGACTTAGCGCATCAGCGTGGCACAACCTTTTCCCTGGAACATGGGTCAGGGTGTACTGGAACCCATTCAGGAATATAGACCATCGCAACATTCTGGGGGAGAGAATCTGCAGCGTCTGCTTGTTCGGGTTGAACAATCCTAACAATGGCTTGTGGTCGGTTTCAAGGAAGAAGTGGTGACCGTATAAATAGTCATGAAACTTTTTAATCCCTGCCACTATTGCCAGTGCTTCTTTGTCAATTTGTGTGTAGTTGTGCTCAGTTGACGACAACGTACGAGAATAGAATGAGATGGGCTTCTCCGACCCATCCACTTCCCTATGGCTCAGCACAGCTCCCAGCCCATACTGAGAGGCATCACATGCCAGGACAAGAGGTTTCGACTCGTCATAATGAGCAAGGATGCTCCTGCTAGTCAGCATGCCCCGTAAGGTGTCAAAAGCCTTCTGCCGAGCCTGAGCCCAACGCCACACACACTTTTTTTTCAATAGTCTATGCAACGGTTCTGCTATTGAAGCTTTCTGAGGTAGGAATGAATGATAAAAGTTAATAAGTCCCAGGAATGACTGTAACTCCGTCTTGTTCTGCGGGCATGGAGACTCAGTAATGGCTTTAATTTTAGAGTCAGTGGGGTGGATGCCTGTTGCATCAATTTTAAACCCCAAGAAATCCACAGATGGTACCCCAAAACTGCATTTTTCCTTTTTAAGCTGCAGCCCCACCTCTTTAAATTTGATTAACACAGCACAGATACGCCCAACTAGTTCCTGGGGGTCTTTCCCAGCAATCAGAACATCATCAAAAATGGCAAGACCCCTGGCAGACCCCTTAACAGGCGCTCCATTAGACCTTGAAAAATCCCTGGGGCCACACAAACTCCAAACTGTAATATGTTTACTCTGAAAGCCCCTTTGTGTGTTATGATAGTCTGTGCTTCCACAGATTGCGGAGTCACTGGCAGCTTCTGGTACGCTTGTGCCAGGTCAAGTTTGGCAAAAAAAATCCCCCCACCTAGTTTTGCCAACAGCTGTGAGACGACTGGAATGGGGTATGAATTTCCCCTGAGTGCCTTGTTGATAGTACATTTGTAGTCTGCACAAATTCTCACTTCCCCATTTGCCTTAAGGGGTGTGACAATAGGAGTCTCCCACTTAGAAGAGTCCACAGGTGAAAGAACTCCCTCTTTGACCAATTTGTCCAGTTCCACCTCAATATTGGGTTGCAGTGCAAATGGCACTCGCCTTGGCTTGAGTCGGATTGGGGCCACCTTGGGGTCCAGCTCAAAGTCAATTGGAGGCCCTGTATAACAACCCAGTTTACCACTGAAGAGTTCGGCAAATTCCTGGCCTAATGCCTTGCCCAACTCTGGGGACGATTGGACTGAGTTGAGCCCTGATATACTCAGTCCCAAGGCGGGAAACCAGTCAGTACCCAGGAGACTGGGGCGACTCCCCTTTGCAATCACCAATTTAAGCACGGCCTGTTTCTCCTGGAATTGTACCCTCACAGCACGCATTCCTAGAATGTGGATGCGGCCAGCCCTGTATGATTGCAAGGTTGCTGGGAATGGTTCCAGAGAGGGGAACTTACCCCCAGGGAAGAACCCCCTTGCAGTCTGGTCTGAGACAATGGTGAATCCCGATCCAGAATCCACCTCCATGTCGCACGGTCGACCTTCAATCTTCAATCTGACAGATGTTTTGCCTTGCACCGGAAACTGCACGGTCTCTCCGTTGATCTCTCTGAGATAATTGCAGTCATCCAGGAGATGAGTCAAGGTGGATGATCTGTGACGCGTTGATCTAGGTGATCCCGTTGTTCCAGCTGCCACCGACCTACAGACCCTGGCGATGTGTCCTGTCTTTCCGCATGCCCTGCACGTAGCATCACGAAAACGGCAGCTTTTCCACTCATGGTTTCTGCCACAGCCTGGGCAAGCGCCTCGGCGATCTTTGGGCCGTGCATCAGCCTGACGCACCAACTCGACACCACAGACTGGGCTCTGGCTTCGACTAGCCTCTGGTTCATCCATGGCATGGGCAGCCTCTACCCGCAGCTTCGTGGCCTTGCAACTGGCATTGAGCTCTTCCTGCTCATAATTCTCTGTGGCGGTGGCCTCTTTCAAGGCGGAGGCAAGGGTGACATCTTCCTTTGCCACAATACGCCTTTTGGCTTTTTTGCTGCTGAGCCCCCCAACAAATTGATCCAAGAGTGTGTCTTCAAGATTTGGGAAGCCACAGTGCTGAGCAAGTTCCTGGAGTCCTGCCAGGAATGCAGCCACAGATTCTCCGGCTTGCTGCTGCCTTTTCTGAAACTCCATCCACCAGGCCATCTTGGTTTTGGCAGGTGCCAAGTGGCATGTTAGCCAGGCGAAAATGTCTGTGAGTGATGTCTCACTCAGCTTTGCTGGGGCGAGCAGTGCCTTGGCCAACAAGAAGGTCTCACGCCCACAGTAACTCAGGAACGTGGCCCTTCTTTTGCTGTCATCAGTGATTTCTTGAGCCACTATGAAGAACTCGAAATGTTCAACATAGTCCTCCCGAGTGTGGGGCTCCGATGGCTGGAAGGGCTCCAATACCCGTGGACTTTCCATTCTCCCGGCAGGCAGGGTCGTCTTCTAAGCCAGCTGGTGAGTCTTGTTCTTCCCTGCGATCTGGACTCTGAGTCAGCTTGATGATCCTCTGCTTCTCAGCATTCCGGATACCATCCTCGTCGCCAGTGTAAAAGAGTGGGGTTTAGTGATTTCAGCAAGTGATGTCAGCTCTTAGACATAGCAGGCTGGAGACAGCTTCTAATGTAACAACTCTTTATTCAGGGAGAGAACAAGACTGGGGACTGGGGAGAGGGAGCTATATTTACAGGAGCCAGGACTGGCTAGGAAAAGATACATTTTGGAGGGAACAATTACAACCAATCACAAAGCTGCCTTTTGGCAGAGACCAATAGGATTGAGGATCCAAATGCAGCAACTTGAATAAACCAGTAGGCCTGTTCCCTTTGGAACAGGAAGGCAGTTACTTCAACAAAAGCAAGTACAGATAATAGGAATACAGATCAATACACAACAGAAGGACCTGAAGGTCCATGGCTTCAGCAACTTTACAACAGTCTTGCTGCCTCCTGCCTCATCTAAGACAGACGTGCCTGCAGAAAATAGCCTTGCCAAGAGTTTTACATCTAAGTATAACATCCTGGCAAACCACGTATTTTGCCATGTTTGGACTTATGGTACTTGCTCTGAAGAAGAGGATCACCATCATAATAATGTACATGATTATTCTGCTCCCACTGTTTCTAAAGGGTTCTGTTGTTCCTTCCCTGGCATCAGTTTCCTCCTCAGTAGGCATCTTCTCTTCTTTCATCCCTGTCCTTGGGACCTCCTCTGTCTCTGACTTCTCACCTGTACCCAACACCCTTCTGGGATCTCCTTCCTTTTCTTCTTTTCTCACTGAAAAGCCTGATGTTATATCCTCTCTTGGCTGTCTTAATGCACTGGCATATTTACATGATATGTACTTACCAGCTGAGTTATTCGAGTCAGTCCGATCTTTCCTCCACCTGCCCTCCAGCCATCTCCTAACCCACTACAGGGCTCAGAGCTCCTAAATGGACCAAAGAGCCCTCTGGGCCCAGAAGCATTCAGGAGCAATTGTGTCAGCCACCTGGGTCCTGTCCAGGAACCATTTTTATAACCTGGCCTTCAACAGTATCATTTACCAGATCAATGGATGACCCTCCCTAGACCTCCCTAGACCTGGTAGGATCGAGAAGCCTGCAGGGGAAGGCCATATGTACTGTCCATGTTCCCTGCAGAAGGGGGGGCACCACGACCAAATTAAATCATAGCAGGAAGTGGTCTGTCCATGACAATGGCCAGGAGGTTACGCTTTCAACCCACAGATCCCTCTCAAGCACAGTCAAAAATATCAGGTCTAGTATCATTGTGGACATCCCTGACTATCAATAATGTGTGGGGCATTAACATTGCCGCCAACATGAACTCGGTCAGCCCTGGGAGGGATAGCGCTGGACTGCAGAGAAAGCAGCACACCAGCACTATCCCAAATCTATCCCATTGCCCAACCAGCAGATGCAAACACTCCAGACGTGGGATCAGAAGAAGAGTGGTCCTGCTGACTTGGATCAAATTTCATAAACAGTTGATCACCACCACCCTCCATCCCTCTGACCTACCTTGGTGCTGGACCATTCATTGGAGTGGGGGAGGCAGATCTGGGAGAGAGTACCCCCACATCACTCGCACACGTCTCAGTTATGCACACTAGCTCAACATTCTCCCACTCAATTATATCCTGTATAAGGTGGGCTTTATTGTTAGCTGACCTGGCATTAACCAGCAGGAGGGTGAGGCCAGAAGAGTGATTGAACTGGTAGCCACGTACATGTCCAGGGCTGGTAGGGTCAGAAGCAGAGATAGTTACCAATTGTCTGTCCCCACTTCTCCTATGACAATAGGACCTCCTTCCTCCATTGTATCTACCCTGCCCTATCACCACTACTGGATGCAGTAGTCCATTGAGCAGATCTTCTCACCAGCCAACCAGCTGATGGAGATGAACTAAAAATACAACTAATGGGTAAGGGGAGGTGCCTAGCAAGAGTGTGGCATGTGCTTTTTCTGAGCTGTCTGTGCTCTCCCTTTCTTCTCTGCTCTTCAGTGTTACAGTCCTGTTTACAAGGTAAAAGAAGCCACTTGAGGTTCTCATGCAAGTGAAACCTATGAACAGTTTTTTTCAAGGCATAGAGAAAAGGTTAAATATACAACCTACCCAGATTAGCACTGGAAGCTAAAAGATCTGCTCCCCAACTGTTTCTCTGCCTTCCCCTTTAATTACTTCTCTCTCTCTCTCTCTCTCTCTCTCTGTGTGTGTGTGTGTGTGTGTGTGTGTGTGTGTGTCTGTCTGTCTGTCTGTGTCTGTGTCTGTGTGTCTGTGTGTCTGTACATGAGTTACCAAGTTAGATAACTTTTAGTGTTGTTTGTGTCTAGAGACACAATTCATTCCGAAGGGTTAGTCCTACAGCTTGTCAGCCAAATTAGAAGCATGCTGCAGGGAGGAGATGTACTACATTCTACTTTAAGGCACTTGTTCATCTCTACAGAAGGGATACTGGAATCTGGTCTGAATCCAGTCGAATGGGGTTTACATAGTGCAATTACATGTTGGATTGCACTCCCAGACGATAATTTGTCATGTATTTCAAACCCAGTCCACACATACCCAAATACTCATTTAGAGGAATTCTTAATATCTAAACATGTTGAAAACATCCACATTTCTTAACCATTGGACACTCAAAGCACAATTTAGGTATAACTAAACATGGTAAAAACATTTTAAAAATTGGCAATATTCCCCATGGAGCCCAATCAGTGGGTTAGGGTTAGGGTACATTCCTGACCTGTGGAGGAATGTGTTGCTTTGTGATATCAACTGACATTGTCCCACCAATCCTCTATGATGCAATACAGACTGAAAGCATTTTTATAAGAATCAATTGATATGCTTTCTTGGCACACTGTTGTCTTTTGGAACCTCAATTATGTATTGTAGACTGTCAGATTCAAGTTTAGAAGTCTTTGCATCCTGTGGGCTTCTTGGAGGCATCTCTTGGCCATTGTGGAAAGCATGTTGCAGTGCTCCATGGATCTTGGACAGGATCCTGTAGGGCTCTTCTTAAGTCCTTAAATCAGCATAACGTGCACATACACTCCCTAAGCCAACAAATGAAGGTTGATGGTAGGCCTCTTTCAGTGCTTCTCCCCTTTTGCTCTTGTGCTAATTAGAAACACAAGTGGGAACTGCAAAAAGAATTTTGCAGTACAGAATGTTCATATACCATTCCATGCTACCTGACTGTCTGGTTTTTCATCCTATCACAATTTTCATTATATAGGTAACATGTGTTCTTATTACTTTTTTTTAGGACATCAGGATTCCCTGCTTCAAGAGATCACTTTCTAAACTTATCTTTTTACCTTAGCAATGTTTCAGTTTCCTTGGGGTCTAGAGAAACATGCCTCTTGTCTGAGATGTGAATCTTCAATTGTTTTTATTCTTAGGTGGAAACAGAAATGTACAATAATTCTGTCTCCACTAGACAAGGTTATAAAAGTCATTGTGGTTTTCTTTCTTTCTTTCTTTCTTTCTTTCTTTCTTTCTTTCTTTCTTTCTTTCTTTCTTTCTTTCTTTTTGCATTTTGGCTCCCCCTTTTCTGAAAAAAACACCACACATATAAAGCCACGGAACATGCACCCCTTCAGGTGCTGTTAAACTGAATGTTCCATCAGCCCTAGACACTAAAGCCAAAAATGAGGTGCAGTTCCCAAACATTTAGACTACATTTTTCCATCCCTGATTTCCATGTTCTCATAGGGTTGCTATGTGTGGGACAGGTTGCTGGATCATGACATGTTTATTTCTATGTGGTTATGTAATTTTTGGTAATGAAGCCAGTAGTAATATTTATTTATTTATTTATTTATTTATTTAAATATTTATATATTGCCCATCTTCCAAAAGGAACTCTGGGTGGTTTACAACGGTTGCAGACAACAATGATAACAAACTAAGCAAATAGTATAAGGGCAATAATGAAATAAAAGAAAAATAGTAATAATAATAGTACTAATATAAAGATCATGATAAAGACACAATAAAAATCACTGGCAAGAGGTGGAAATCGACAGTTTCCACAAGCCTAAGAAGCTCATTGAAACCAGTCTCCATGCAATAAGATATCAACTGGACTTTGAATACATGATTCAGGATATATACAGTACCTCCTGAACTGAAAAGGGATGGGAAATCTAATTATTTCCTTACCTTAAAAAAGTTAAAGGTTCCCCCCGCACATGTGTGCTAGTCATGTCTGATTCTAGGGCTGGTGCTCATGTTGGACCAGTGTTCCTGTGCCGGGAGACTCCAACAACATTTGCCACCCCCACGCCTTTTGGGTGAGAGCCAGAAGGGGCTGCTTGCAGCTTTTCCCTGTGGGTGCTGTTTGGCTTTGGAGTCCCTGCCGTCTCCTCAGGACCAGGACCCTGGGACTTGGCTGCCTGGACTCCCCACACCTCCCTGTTTAACACCAGCCACCTGGTCCAGGGAGGAAAGGGCTTGAAAAGGCTGGGCTGCCAGGGACTGTCGGACCAGCGTTCCTGTGCTGGAAGACTCCAACAACATCTGCCACCCCCACGCCTTTTGGGTGAGAGCCAGAAGGGGCTGCTTGCAGCTTTTCCTTGCAGGTGCTGTTTGGCCTTGGAGTCCCTGTTGCCATCAAGTATAAGAAATAGGACCCACAATAGAACTAAGGGAACAGGAAGGGGGGAGGACAATGGATGGGGCAGCCATTGGAATTGTGCTGGGTAGGGGAAGGTATGGTGGTAGGAGTGGAACATGCCCGCCTAGGAGAAGAGAGTTTAGATACCTCACATCTATCCCCTCTTCTGGTTCCACCCCTAGCCAGAAGGAATCAGGTGACCATATCAGCGAGCCCACAAGCCACACAGTGCTGTTGTTGAATGCCAGGTCGGTACAAAATAAGACCGCCCTCATCCATGATGTCATTCTGGGTGAGGGTGCCGACTTGGCATGTATTACCGAGACCTGGATGGGAGAGGAGGGTGGTGTTCCCCTCTCCCAGCTATGCCCACCTGGGTACTCGGTCCAGCACCAGTGTCGCTTGAAGGGTCGGGGAGGGGGAGTTGCTATAGTCTATCGGAGTTCTATCTCCTTGACCAGACTTCCTGTCCCCTTGGGAGGAGGCCTGGAGGGCCTGTACTGTGTGTTGGGCTCACGAGACAGATTGGGGATTCTGCTGGTGTACCGCCCACCCTGCTGTGTACCAACAGTCTCCCTGCCTGAGCTGACGGAGGTTGTCTCGGACCTGGTGTTGCGGACCCCCAGGCTGTTGGTACTGGGGGACCTCAACATCCATGTTGAGGCAGCCTTGAATGGGGAAGCTCAGGACTTCATGACCGCCATGACAACCATGGGGCTGTCTCAATATGTCAACGGCCCAACGCATGAGAAGGGCCATACTTTAGACCTGGTCTTCCCAACGGGATTGGAGGATGGTGGTCTGGATGTGGAGGGGTTGGTTCTAATTCCATTGTCATGGTCAGACCACTTTCTGGTCAAGTTTAGGCTATTAGCTTCTTCTACCATCTGCAAGGGTGGGGGATCTATTCAGATGATCCGCCCTCGGAGACTAATGGATCCAGATGGTTTCCTGAAAGCTCTGGGGGATTATCCATCTGATATGGTCGGCACTCCTGTCGAAGCTCAGGTCACCCTATGGAATAGGGAAATGTCCCGGGTGGTTGACACGATTGCACCTAAGCGCCCTCTCCCCTTACGCAGAGCCCAGACAGCTCCTTGGTATACATCTGAGCTGCGGGCAATGAAGCAGGAGGGGAGATAGCTGGAGCGCAAGTGGAGAAAATATCACTGTGAGTCCGATCGAAGACGGCTTAGAGCCCATTATCGGGCCTATTCCGTGGCGATACAGTTTGCGAAAAGGCAATATTTCACAAACCGTATTGCTTCTTCAGAGTGCCGTCCAGCAGACCTGTTTCGGGTGGTCCGGGACCTTCTTCAACCGAGAAATACGATGGAAGGTTCTGGACCACTCAGCAGCCCGCTGTGACGAGTTTGCTGTCCACTTTGAGGAAAAAAACGCTCAGATTCGCAGGGAATTGGACTCCACTATTGGTGCAGAATCAAGGGATGTGTCCAGTGTGCCGTGCTTAGGTCCAGTATTATTGGATGAGTTTCAATTATTGAGATCTGAGGATGTGGACAGGGTGCTTGGATCTGTCAGTGCTACCACTACGCCACTCGACCCTTGCCCTTCTTGGCAAATTGAAAGATCTGCCAGGGGAGTTCGCACCTGGGTCCAGGAAGCTGTAAACACCTCATTAAGAGAGGGAGTGGTCCCCACCATCTTGAAAGAGGCAGTGATTAGACCACTCCTTAAAAAACCTAACCTGGACCCAGGGCTGGTGGTTAACTACCGTCCAGTAGCGAACCTCCCTTATTTGGGCAAGGTGTTGGAGCAGGTGGTGGCCGGGCAACTCCAGGCATGCTGGATGAAACGGATTTTCTGGATCCATTTCAATCTGGTTTCAGGCCAGGTTTTGGTACAGAGACTGCCTTGGTCGCCCTGTATGATGACCTCTGACGGGAGAGAGACAGGGGGAATGCAACCCTGTTGATACTCCTGGACCTCTCAGCGGCTTTTAACACCATCGACCATGGTGTCCTTCTGGATAGGCTGGCCAGGTTGGGAGTCGGAGGCACCGCTTTGTGGTGGTTCCATTCCTTCCTGGCTGACCATGTCCAGAAGGTGGTTCTGGGGGACAGTTGCTCTGCCCCGTGGCATTTATGTCATGGGGTTCCTCACATGGAACCACTGGGAGAGGTCTTCAGGAGGTTTGGGCTAAGGACTCAGCAATATGCTGATGATACTCAGCTCTACCTCTCATTTTCCACCAATCCAGGTGAGGCGGTTTCTGTGCTGAACTCGTGTCTGGGCCAGATAATGGACTGGATGAGGGTTAACAAATTGAAACTCAATCCAGACAAGACGGAAGTGCTGTTAGTGGGTGCTTCGCCAGACAGGTTAGAGGGCCACTTCCCTGTTCTGGACGGGGTTGCACTCCCCCTAAGGGAGAGGGTCTGCAGCTTGGGGGTGCTCCTGGACCCCGGTCTAACTCTGGAAGCCCAGGTGGACTCGGTGGCCAGGGGTGCCTTTCTCCAGCTGCGGAAAATATATCAGCTACGCCCCTACCTGTATGAACGGAGCCTCATAACAGTTACACATGCACTGCTAACATCCCATATTGATTACTGCAATGCACTCTACATGGGGCTGACTTTGAAGACGGTTCGGAGATTGCAACTGGTTTAGAATCGTGCGGCGCGGCTAGTAAGTGGTGGGGCCGCTAGGGATCACATCATGCCGATTCTACGTAGCCTACATTGGTTACCAGTTGCTGCCCGAGCCCAATTCAAAGTGCTTGTTTTGACATATAAAGCCCTAAATGGCTTAGGATCTGGATACCTGAAGGACTGCCTCCTTCCATATGAACCTACCCGGCAATTAAGATCAAGCCAGGGGGCCCTCCTGAAAGAGCCCTCCCTCAAGGAGGTGAAAGGGAAGGCTTGTAGGAACAGGGCCTTTTCGGCAGCTGCCCCCAAGCTATGGAATGCCCTCCCAAGTGAGATCCGCCTGGCGCCAACACTGATGACATTTCGGCGCCAGGTAAAAACCTTCCTGTTCCAGAAGTTTTTTAATTGATACAATTTAGATTGTGGGTCTTCTGATGGCAATTTTAGTGTGATGTTTTAGTATAAGGTTTTTATTGTTGTTTTAATTATTTATTGTTGTTTGATGTTTTTAACTGTTTTAATTCTTTGATTGTAAGCCGCCCAGAGACCTTTGGGTAGTGGGCGGCATATAAGTTGTAAAAAATAAATAAATAAATAAATAAATAAATATCCGTATTCATGCCAAAGAGCCAGTGTTGTGCAAGTCCATGGCCACGTGGCCAGCATGGCTGCAAGGAAACACTGTTTTACCTTTCCACTTTTTAAATGGCGGTACCTATTTATCTACTTGCATTTACATGCTTTCGATCTGCTAGGTTGGCAGCAGCTGGGGTTATCAGCATGAGCTCGCTCCGCTGTGTGGTACCCGGGGTTCGAACTTCCAAGTTGTCGACATTCCGGCTGACAGTTTTCAGAGCCTTAGTTCACTGCGCCACCACAACCCTTATTTTCTTACCTTAGTGAAATACTATTAAACCCAGTAGGTGTGAAGGACTAGTTCAGCCTTCTGATTTACATCTTTCATAGCTTTCATAATTGTCTCAGAATGCCCAGTATAGGTCTTCTCTTGGGTCAGGTCCTCCCAGATATATTTAAATAGTCTATATAATATAGACTTATATTATATAGTATAATATACTATAGTCTATATATACTGAATGACACAATGAACGGCTATCCACATAATGTACACACATGAGTAACAGACTTGTAGTGGTTTTTAAAGATGAAATGAAAAAGAGCTGTCAAAAAGGCAGTTTGAGTGAAGAAAGTGCAGGAAAGTGAACTGTTTTAACTTCCCTCCTCCCCGGACACACACTGTATTTCAACTCCAAATCATCTCACCGGCATGGCTTTTCCACCAACGGGATTCAGATTAGAAGCCTACATTTTCTAAAAAGCCACACCAATTATTTTCACCTTCATTAACATGTTGGTCACAAATGGAGCAACAGAAAGGGAGTACTTAAAAGGAATAATAGAGGCAGTACTAAAACATAAGGGAAGGAAAACCATTAAAGGCTCTGAGTATTCAAAAAAGGCTTAGGCTTTTTAGAAATGTGATGAGTTATTGACAACTGAAATCTTGCATAGAAACTGCAAATTAAGCAAGAGGGGGGTGTTCCAGCCATGATCTCTGGTAAACTGCTTCCAGATTTTGGCATCTCTGCTTCTTGTGTTCCTTCTTTTACAGGTCTGACCATCAACCTCCATTTGTGAGCTGTGAATATTATGACCTTGGTTGTTTACTCTCCATTTTTAGTTTTTATTGTGTTGACTCCAGATGCATCAGAAAATGTATGTGGAGATTCCTTAACTTATGATGATTTGCTTCCAAAAGTTACAACATTTGAGTAAGTGAACAAAAGGGTTTCAGCCAGTATCTGAAAACTGATCTTCGACTGAGCAGTCCTTCTCATAGTACAGGAACAGGGAATTTCAACTCTCCAGATACTATTTGATTGCAACTCACATAAGCTCTAGTCAGAATAGCTATAGTCTAGTCTGGAGGGTGTTTCCCTCCAGCTGGTGGAGAAGGTTCAGAATCTGGGTGTGATCCTGGACTTGGCTCTGTCCCTGGAAGCCCAGGTGGCAGCCGTGTCTAGGACTGCATTTTTCCACCTACGTCAGATCGCCCAGATTCGTCCCTATCTAGACGGGGACTCCCTGAGAACAGTGGTTCAGGCGTTGGTGATCTCGAGGCTGGACTATTGCAATGCTCTCTACATGGGGTTGCCCTTGACTCTCCTCCGGCGACTGCAGCGGGTGCAAAATGCAGCGGCCAGACTGGTGGCGGGTGCGCGTCGTTATGACCGCATCACCCCGGTTCTGGCTCAGCTGCATTGGCTACCCGTTGCATCCCAGATCAGATTCAAGGTCTTGGTTTTAGTTTATAAAACCCTCCATGGCTTGGGCCCGGGTGGAGCGGATCGCCCAGTGGCCAACTTCGTCCCGACCGGTTCGGCAGTCGCGGGCGCACTCACTTCAGGTTCCAACTCCCTGAGAGGCCAGGCAATCTCTCCCTCGAAATCGGGCCTTCTCGGTCGCTGCTCCATCCATATGGAACAGCATACCCAGCGAAGTGCGCTCTGCAGAGTCCCTGCTGGCCTTTCGTAGAGCGGTGAAGACTATTCTATTCTGTGAGGCCTTCGGTGACCTAGTTTTGTTTAGTTTAGTTTAATCTCCCAATTTTTTTTTTTTTTTTGGCCGCCATCGCCCCCCCCCCCATGGGGCTCTGTTATAGCAGCAGTAAGGTTTGTTTAAACGGTGCTCCCTGCTGCAGTTTTCTTTTTAATCTTTATGTAAGTGCTAGTCTATTTGTCCTACTCGTTTTTGTATTGTGTTGTACCTTTGTTGACTTGCTCAACCATGTTAGCCGCCCAGATTTCCCCCGGGAAGATGGGCGGGATATAAATTTAATAATAAATAAATAAATAATAAATTGATGCTTTATAATGACAATTGTGGGCCAATCACATTGGGAGAGCCAAAATTAGCTATTGCAGTGCATGGCATACCCTTTTAAAACATGTAAGATGCCATGAACATTATATTTACTGGAGTGACAAGGTATAAATATAATAAAAACATGAACAAAAATTATGTTAGATGTTTAACACAAAGCACTTGGGGGATAAGAAGATCTTATCTGGTCTGAATTCATCCAAAACAGTACAGTAATTCTGTTGTAGGAATTTTATGCTTGAGCCAAGTTCCTTATGGCACAGAAGCTTTATATAAAGCACATTTTGTAGCATGATGTATTTTTTCAGTTGTTATTTCATGGAATGGTGTGAAATTTGTAGAAATTGTAAACCTTTTTTAGGGGGATCATTCTTGCTGGACAAATAGGTCTAAGAATTTTGGGGCTTACTTTGAAAAGTTTTTCTTAAAACACGCATACTGTTTGGGTTTTTCCCCACACACACTTTTATGGAACTACATGGAATTTTTACACTCCCACCCTACAAGTAATGCCCTTGAAAAGAACTAATGAAATTCCTGCCTTGGATTGTAAGCTAAAGATGTCAATGAGTGAAGTCCTCCCCCCTCCCCTATGTTCTCTTTATATGATAGTGTTTTGCAACATTTTGGAAATATGCCATTTGATTTTTTGAATCAACAAACTGATCTAAATTTATCCAGTCCTTGTTGAATCTGATCCAGTCCAGTTCAAATCAGCTCCACTTGGTTGAATATTTGCAATGCGACAAAAGCAGCTGCACAGTTCTAATAGGATAGTCCAGCAGAGTGGTGTAAACAAATATAGAATATTACTAGTATAAAGGCCAGGAGATTGGGGCTGATAATTAAGATACATGAGTTCAGTCAGCAGTGCTAGACAAACTAAGCATATTTATTGAACTAGTTTTGCCATCATCATGTGATTAATGTTTCTAGTAAATATTTAGGAGGATTAATTCAGTGATGAAATGAAGGAGGACCACAGGTATAGTTTTGACTCGGGAGTTGTTCTGGGGTGATACTCAGACATTACAAGTGGCACACCAGAGTGCAGCACTTCCAGCAGCAGCAATCAGCCAAATGATCATAAATGGGAAAAGGGACTTATAATTTTGGGGACACATATGCAAAAAGCAAGTTTCTGCAAGCTTCTTTGAAGCATTCAAGAACTTCATACTTTAGTACCACAGCCATGATCTTTATCTGCAAATTCAGAGATTGACGGTCTTTTCATATTGCATTTGCTGTAGCATCCACATCATCTTCAAGGGCAACCCCATGCACAGTTCATTTCAGTGATTGAACCAGAGCAAGGACTACTGTGATCAGATTTTCTATGTCTAGAAATGGTCATATTGGACCAGTCAGATCTGGTCCCAGGCATTCTGAGCTATGGAGCCCATATGAGCCTCCAATGACAAAGCTGAATCAAGAAGAACCCCCAAACTACACAGTCATGGAGCTTGGTCAAGAGGATGCCACAATCAATGATATCAAAAGCTTCTGAAAGGTCCAAGAAAATCAACAGGGCTGCAGTGTTGCTGTTTTTAGTTCTGCATAGGTCACAAGTCAGAGCAACTGAAGTATCGCCTGCCACATGTGGTGGGCCAACCATGTATTGAGATAGCTGTGTGAACGATTGTGTTCCATGCTTGATCCACATGAATTGCATGCAAAGAGCAAAAAAAAAAATGTACTTTGTACTAAGAGTTTTTTTCTCAGTAATTAAAGCAAAGATATGAGTTCCAGTAGGGAGGGGCTAAACACAGATATGGTACATTCCCTTGCAATTTCATTCAATGGTGGGTTTTAGTTCTTGTATGTAACAACTGCATGCAGAATCAAACAGTTGATATTCAACTCAACCTTTTTATAAAATGCATGCAACAACAGTCTTCTTAAAAGCACAACTCAGCACCATAATAGGAAACTTCCTCATATGTGGTCCATGTTTCCTAGCAACTGCAGCCATTCAGATGCAGAAGGCTTTAAATATTTGTAATGTTATTTTTCCTGTTACTGCAATGGCAAAGTGGTTTCTTAATATTTGTTTTTACAAGCTTTTGTCCACAGTTGTTTTCAAGGGGTTTAAAAGAGATACTGAGAATAGAAAAACCATAAAGTAGTACCGAATGGTAGGTTGAATAAATGGTATACATTAAAAAAAAGTTATGTGTAGATATAGTCAGAAGCAAAACAAACCCACACATCTTATGTAGACACATATAATAATAACTGTGTACTGTCAAATTGATTCCGACTTATGGTGACCCTTGCCAGGATTTTCAGAAGTGGCTTCCCATTCCATTCTTTTAGGAGTGCCTTGAAGCTGTGCAGCTTGTCTAGGGCTTACACAGGCTGGGTGTTCAGTGGCAATTGGGAAATTACATGCCCATCCACTGGCTCCATAGCCAGATACACTGAACTACCCAGCTAGCTAGACATGCACAGTATATGTGTGTGTGTTCTCTTCCATCAAGTTGAAACTAACTTATAGTGGCCCTAACAGGGCTTCCAAGTTAGTGAGCTATTTAAGGAGTGTTTATATTAGTTCCATTCCCCCAGTGAATTTCCATGTTCAAATCGTGAATCAAACCGTCCTCTCTAGAGTCCTAGTCCATCACTGTATCCACTGCAACATACCTGTAATCAAGGAAGGAAGGAAGGAAGGAAGGAAGGAAGGAAGGAAGGAAGGAAGGAAGGAAGGAAGGAAGGAAGGAAGGAAGGAAGGAAGATAGATAGATAGATAGAAGATAGATAGGAAGGATGGATGGATGGATGGATGGATGGATGGATGGATGGATGGATGGATAGATAGATAAGTTGCAAATAGTACTGTTGGACTTTGAGGTGGAATAAATTATTTTGGAGAAAACAATACAATTTTGTGTTAGCCGGCTTGATTATAAAATACAGATTTGTTTGCCACAATCCAGCACAGAGTTAAGTGCACTTGAGCACATTGATTTCCAAAGAGTTTGATTGTAATCCTGTGCCATTGAACTCGCTGAGATTAAATTTAAAATTGAAATGTATTGGGTTGCACTGCTGTTTCACATTGGGTTGTGGCATTTGAAACTAGAGACTGTCTGATGTGCGCGAGATATTACAGTGGATATTTTCTTAAGTAAGCGCTTAAGTGCCATGGAAACCTAGCAAAAACAGTTTGCCAGTGACAGTCAGGTAAAAGAAGAAAACAAAGAAACATGTGGATCCCATGTAATGAGAAGAAATACAAAACTGCACCCGTAGCAGAGATGGGGCATATAGCTATTTTAAGACAACAATTCCCAGTGTCCCATAGGCAGCATGGCCACAGCAGTGAGATTGTGGGAATCTTAATAGGAGAAAAGCAACTTTTTCCATCTTTGCTCTGTTTTAACTTGAAGTTGATGATTGCATTGCTATTTGCTGAAGTGTATCCTCTTTAGGGGCTTCTGGCTAGTTGCTGTTCATTGCTATATTCTTCTGTACCCTTCCATATCATCAGAAGACTTTCCTCATTGCCCCAGGCCTGACTTCAGTGCCTCCAGCATTCAGCTGTTGTCTTTGCAAGGTATTCTTGACATGGGTCAGCAAGATGATGTCCTGACTTGGAGAAATGCAAATACCTGTACTCTGCAGTAGGAGAGCCAGCCAGCCTCAGGGCCAGAGGAGACGTCAAGCCATCAAAGAATCAGTTGTATTTTCTGTCCCACAAGCAGATTTTACTCCTCTGTCTCTAAGATTTATTGAAAAGCTTACATTTGTTATGCTGCTCTTGCCACTTTCCTGAAGACTAAATGGCAGTGCCTTCGAGATGCGTTGCCACACAGGTCTGTTTGTTGCAGGAGAGTGATGCCATCTTTAAAGGACAACATATTTATAGTGATATGATATCTGAAACAGTAAATACCAAAAATAGGATTTTCCGTGTTGAGACATAGCTAAAATCCATCAGTGGTATTGAGCTACTAATGTAAAATTAAGACTGTAGCATAATGACAGGTTGGAAAGATTATTGTACTAGTCTTTTCCAATACTAGAGAGTATCTTTACCTGCAGCAAAAATAGAATTTTCCATTGTGTTGAGACATGGCCAAATTGAAGGATTTGTAAACATCTTCTATGCCAGTGGTGGCCGAAGGTTCGCCACCACTGTTCTGTACTAATGTAAAATTAAGACTGTGGCATAATGACAGGTTGGAAAGATACATTGGTTTTCTCTTGGAAGTCTAGTACTGGAAGTCTTTTCCAATACTAGAGAGTATCTTTACCTGCAGCAGGTCTCAGGGTCATATGGCATAGGACTATTGTAGAGTCCTGTTTGAATATTTTTTAAAAAAACTGAAATCCAAAAACCGAGACCCCACATCATGTTGGGAGCGAAGCAAGGCGAAAAGACTGGCAGCAAGGGTGTTGGAGCACGGTTAAGGAGTTGGCCAAATTGAGGACTAAAAGGTTGGACAGAAAAGAAGGTAAACAGGGTTGATTAAGTCTGCATAGAGGTGCGGTATGAGAACACTCTTCCACACCACTCTTGTGTTCAAATTGTCATACAGAGAAAAGGCAGAATATGTTCTCAGTCATTCCATAGTGCACGTCATGTAATAACAAGCTTAAATTGGGAGGTGATGAGCACTCCAGTACTGGAAGCATTCAAGAAAAAGTTAGACAGCCATCTCACAGGAATACTTAGGATTCCTGCACTGAGCAGGCAGCCTTATGGACCTTTTCAAACTCCAGGTTTGGTGCAATTGCATGCAAAGTTTGGGTAGTTTTTGTCCAAGAATCTACACTGCTCCTCAGGTGACCCTAGTTGGCCCTTCCTTCCTTTAGGTGGTGGTGGTGGTGGGGAGTTTTAAAAATCTCCCTGCTCTGTGGGGGAGTAAGAGGAAGTTTTTCAATGTTTTTTAAAAATATTCTAAATGGTATTTTACAACAGTGCTGTCTTCCGAGGTCTTTAGAGAAGCCCATCAGCAGGAAATGAATACTTTAACACTTTTCAACCATGTTTAGCAGCATGGTGTTTCTGATAATGAAGACTGTTTAGAGCCATCATAATTTCTGGCCTTTATTCATCATGAATTTCAAGCATTTCCATAACTCATTCCAAATCAAATGTTTTTGCTTTTGCCCTTGTCAAGAGGCTGGAGAGTGAGTATAAAGAGTTTCAGAGTAGATAGGATCTGAAGGAGGAGCTAGACACCAGACTGTCTGATTACCTACAGGGAAATATGTTCTTTCTGTCACTTCTCTTTCCATTTCTGAATGTGCTGCGGAGAATGACAGTGTGGTGTTACTTTTATCACACAACAGTTCATGTCATCATACCCCTAGTCCACACCTCAACTTTGCACTAGTATGTCTTCTTGGATGCCCACAACTGGATAGAGAGAGAACCCCATATTCTTTTCCAGCTCTCATTTCTTAGACCTTTCTAGTAACTTATGGTATTTCGTCTTTCCTACTGATAAAGCTGATAGTAAATTGTGTCCATTACAATTCTCTTTCTTGTTGGAGGATCCTAGCCATTCCTTATTAGAGGATTGTGAGTCCTCAGAACTTGCAATTAATAGAGAAATGCCACCTCATTTAAAAGGGGTGTGGCCACTTGAAAAAAGAGTGGACTACTCCAAGCTCTACTGTCCCTATTCTCCCAAGATCACCTACACACATACACGTACACACACTATCTATCTATCTATCTATCTACTATCTGTCTGTCTGTCTGTCTGTCTGTCTGTCTGTCTGTCTGCCTGTCTGTCTGTCTGTCTGTCTGTGTCTGTCTGCATCATATGTGCCACGTACATTTTGCCACATGTTCTAATTAAATTACCATATTTCATGCATATAATGTGCATGTTATACATTTTTAAGCCATTGGACTCACTGCATGTTATAGTTATGGGGGGGCAATATTTTTAGTGCTTATGGCCTCTAAAGGTCTTAATGCTAGTGCAGACATGTCCAAACTTTGGTCCTCCAGATGTTTTGGACCACAACTCCCACAGCCCTTTGCCATTGGCAATACAGGCTTGGAATTCTGGGAGTTGTGGTCTAAAACATCAGGAGGGCCAAAGTTTGGACATGCCTGGCTTAGGGCCTTTAAAGGAGCACATAGTTCCCACCTATTTGACTGCATAATTCCTTCATCATGTTGCATGCTAGATAGGTCTAAAGGGTATTGCAACAGTGGCAAGAGAGCAACCTATCCACCCCTTCCAGTTCCATGTTGCATCCAAACCAGTTTACTATGTTGCAGCAGAACATAATCTCATATTTTATGAGCATATACTGTATAGATATAGTTTTCTATACATATATTGTTACACGTAGCCAACATTAACAGGCTGATGAAATGAGCATTGTCTCTGGTTCCGTAGCATCTTGTCCCATTCCCCCCCAATCATATTGCCTCTTTGTTTCTCTGCCTCGGGAGCCACAATACAGTACCCTGAAATATTATTGCTCCTAAATGGCATTCATTCTGAACTCTCTCTGCCTGCGATTTGCTGAATGAAAACTAACCTTCCCCCATTTTGATGAAGGAACCTAGAAGGGGGAAGAGGCTTGCCGTGCTGTCTCACAGAGACAGTTCAGGGATGGAGAGTGACAGCAAAGCCTCCCCTTAGCGTGCTAACATGTTGGTAAGTTCCATCTGAAAACTAAAAGCAGATCTCTTTGCTGAGTCACAGACCCTTCGGAGCGGAAGCACAGGAGCTGGAGTTTAGAAAGCCAAGGAACCGTGAGAAAGGTACATTCTAAATGCATTGCTGTGGGCATCATCGACTCTCCTTAGGAATGGGCTGTCTTTAAAATGGGTGCGGAATATGGATTCAGTCTGTCTCAGTCCACATTCTTTCAATGTTTTACAGAAGAATGCAGTGTATTATTTTATTTTATTTTAAGTTGAGGAAAAGCCTCAGAGAAGCAATATTAGGAATTGACTGGCTGGAGGTATAGATCAACCCAGCCTACCACCCCGGGAAGAAGCAGGTGACAGTTCGACAACAGGAAATGTCCAGAATTTTCCTGCTCCTGTACTTAGAGTGCAATCCTGTGTATATTTATTCAGAAGCAGGGTGCACTGTATTGAATGTGATTATTCTCTGATAAATGTCTTTAGGATTGCAGCCTTATTTAATGTACATTCTGCTGTTCTTTTCATCCTAAAGTCAGCCCATCCCTCAATATTTTAGGAAAAGATCCTTTACAATATAAATTATTGTATATATAATAATATATAATTGTATCTCTCTCTCTCACACTCTTTGAACTCATGGTGGCTTATTTGTGAGCATCACAGGATAGTGTTAGTTCAAATATTGCCCTGATTCTTTTGTGTTCAGAACAGCTGAGATCTCTATTAAAAACAAAATATGCCTAAAAGGTAAATGCATAGGAGGAGTAATTAGGAGAGATGTTTTAAAACGCCTTTGGTAATCTGTCTTCAGACCTCTTCAAAGAAGAGGAAAAAAACAAAAACCCAAAATCAAATCCCACAAATTAATGTATATACCATATACAATGAGATGCCATTTGTAGAATTTATCATTACTACAAGTTTGGACAGGCATGTTTACCTGCAAAATGATTTTTACATAGGTATGCTCTCTCTCTCTCTCTCTCTCTCTCTCTCTCTCTGTGTGTGTGTGTGTGTGTGTGTGTGTGTGTGTGTGTGTGTGTGTGCACACACGCACGCGCACACACACACACGTGTACAAAATCTCTTACATTCAATTGAAAGTTGAATAGTGGAAACAAATTGGGAAATTTAAAAAAAATGTCTTATTTGCAGTTGCTTTGTTCATCCCACTTGTTGGGGGTTTGTGATTGCAGGATCTGATTTAACTCAGAGTTTCAGGGCCAAACTAAATTTGACACACAATGCATTGTCAAATGCAGTGTCGAATGCAGATTGTATTAGCTTCCATTACATGAATGTGTATGTGAGAGGAGGAGGAAGGGAAAGGGAAGTGAATGTGTGTGTGTGTGTGTGTGTGTGTGTGTGTGTGTGTGTGTGTGTGTGTGTGTGTGTGTGTGTGTGTGTGTGTGTGTGTGTGTGTGTGTGAGAGAGAGAGAGAGAGAGAGAGAGAGAGAGAGATCATTAACAGGATGAAGAATGGCATGGAATAGGACTGTAACTCTTTAGGATTTTCTGCAGAGCAAATGCCAGCTTCAGTACTGCAGTTGGGGAGAAAAGGATTACAGTACATGGTTTTCTTGCTACCTTAGCAGAGATGAAGAAATTTGCTCTGATTCTGTCAGGTCTTGCCTTAATGGAGTCCATTTTGATTTCTTTGAAAAACTACTCTTCTGTGTAATAAATAAATCACAAGAACTTTTTATCTCTCATTGGCTTGAATACAGTTGCTAGGTGTGAATCGAGAACACCTACAGAACCAATTGTTAATAATAAGTCAGCCTTTCTGTTTCTCCCATTGATTCAACAGATCTACTGTAGCTGTGACTTGTGAGAGGATTTCAAACGTCCTTATTCCTATATTGGTTATGGAGAAGTACAGTTCAAAGAGGAACCCCTCTAGCCAAATGATGAATAGTTCTGATTGTTATTTTTCTTCTTTTCTATGCTCTGGAACCAATGGCAGCAGCTTATCTTGACCCTTTTAAGTGAGTGCTTCATCTGCTAATCTCCATAGAGCCAGTTGATCTCCACAGTAAATAAGCGGTGGTTTAAAATGGGTGAATCAGTCTCTGCTGTTCTCTTCCACTTTTTCATATCTACACCCAGAGGTCCATCTCATTTCTGCGTTCAGTTTTAGTAAAGCAAAAGCAAAGTGGTCTGCTTATATACCGCACCATACCACTTCAAGTACTCTCTGGGCGGTTTACAATTTTAATAACAGTATGCAGAGTATACATTGCCCCCCACAGCAACCTGGATACTCATTATACTGACCTCAGAAGGATGGAAGGCTGAGTCAACCATGAGCTTGCTACCTGGGATCGAACCCCAGGTCATGAGCACAGTTTTACCTGCAGTACAGACATTTAACCACTGCGCCACGGGGTATTTAAAAATCTGCTTGAGGAATGTGCAATTCTAAAAATATTTCCTGTGCAAGTACACTTTCAAAAGCTGCATTATTCATTTGGGACTGGGCATAGGATTTTTATGGGGTGGGTTTTTTGTGGGGGGACCACAACTTCCTGAAGTCTCTAGGAATTCTGCCATGGAGAATTCTGGGAGCTGCAGCCCAAAAACAGAGGTTTAAAGAGGGCATTTTCTCACCTTATTTGAAGGATATGGAAACTGCTCCAAGTGGTTCTAGGGTTTTATGGGGGTCTGAGGGAAGTTTGGGATGGGTAGTTTTTGAGTGGCTCTGTGTATGAGGCCTCTGTAGTACATGGTGAGACCACTCATCCAAGGCAACCTGAGGAAATTTCTGGCATATTCTTAGCATTGCAGTAGAAAAGAAACAAAATTCCAATGCCTGACTAGCCCATGCCCCGTCATTGATACAGTAGGCTATGTGGGAATCCTTATGATTATCCTAATCTGGAATTGGAAATGATAGGCAACCCCTTAGAGGAGCAAATTGAGCCTGATCTTCTACGCAATAGGTGAGAGAGTTTGGTCATTCCCTTTGGCCAAACAGGAAACTAGAAAAAAAATCATGAAGCCAGAATCCTATATGACACTCCAGAGGGAGATACTCTGGATAAAACAGTGTTGTGTAGTTACACCTGCAGAAGGCAAATGGTGTAGTCTTGTTATTAACAAAGAATAAGCCCCCTGCCTGGCTTTCATGTGCTTGAGTATCCAAATAAGGAGTCTATAAAATTAGTAGGTATGTTGTTTGTGTTCCAATAACTAAGCAGCAGGAATTTGTCCTCTATTTGATATTTCTGTTGAGAACTCAACAACAACCACAACAACAGGGTTATGACATTCCTAATTTCATGGCATGGCTATGACATCATCCAGCCTGTGAAGGATAGTGGTGGGGGATCCTCACAGTCATGTTTCTCCAACCCTACCAAACATCGGCCAGATCCCGGAGAACCACTCAGGTTGACTTATTCAAGGATCACCCGTTACTCCCCAAATCTCAAACCAATGACAGCTGCCAGGTTTCTTCCTCTTTCTGCCTTAATTCCCACATCTGCTTCTTTTTCTGTTTAGAAAAATAATGGGGAGAGAGGCACATCCTCAACCTTTCACTTCCTGTTGAGAGGTTTTTTCCCCCTCTGTTGGCTGGGAGATAACATAATAATGGAGCATGATAAAGAATATTAGCTGCTCTTATTGTTGATAGGCCTGATTTCAACCTGGACATCAGCAGGAGGAGGAGAAGAATTTAAATTTGATTAGGCAGAGGCTTAGCTTTACCATATAAAAACCATACACAGGCAAAAAAGCTTCTAAAGCATTCTGATCTCTGTTCATGAGTGGAGAAAATGATCTCTGGGAAGAGTGCTCCTCCTCCCCTTCCCCCACCCTATGTGAATTATTTATTTCCCCCGGAATACTTTCTTTTTTAAAAAAAAATTTGATTTTCTACAATGCAACATAAGTGATTGCAATGGGCAAATGCTGCAATGAAAGACACAAACATACACCAGGAGATGGACTAAAATAAGTGGGATGTGTGTGTTGAGGTACAGTGGTTAAAACTGACAGGAATAGAAAAGTGTGCATTCAAACCTAGTGACAAGGAATATACAGTGGTAGGTGCCTTGTAAGATACCCTTAGATATAGGTATGTGTGTGTGTGTGTGTGTGTGTGTCACTCTTCGTGACCCCATGTCCATGGAGTTTTCTTGGCAGGAATACTGGAGTGGTTTGCCAGTTCCTACTCCAGGCACCTACAACACCTGGTATTCCCTGGTGGTCTCCCATCCAAGTACTAACCAGGGCCAACCCTGCTTAGCTTCCAAAATCAGGCAAGATCGGATGTGCTTTGGGCATCTACTTATAAATATAGATACTGTATATAGAGAGACTTGGGTCTCCAATTGTTCTTGGACTACAACTCCCAGAAGTCTGGTCAGCATAGCTAGTGGCATTGGGGAGTTTTAGTTCAAGAAGATTTGGGGGACCACGAATGGGAACCACTGAATAGTGTTTTCTTTGTATTTACTGTAACACACATATATGTTAGGGTTGACTTTACCATTGGCCAAAGTGAGGCAATGGCAGCCTCCCTTCTAAGCTCCCTAGCTGTTCTCTCCTGTTTGAGGACAGAGCTCTGTGTTCCACACAACTTACCTAAGCCTCACTAAACTAGCTTACGGTGTCAGGTGTTATAAGTTAGAGGACATACCGTTGCAGTTGTTGCAGTAAGATTGAATTGGCGTTGCTGTCACTTTCTGTGCATCTGTGGGGAGAAGAACCATCTTAACCTCAGAAAACAACATGTTTTTGACTAGCCCTGCTTATTGCTTTCCCTCCAACATGATATTATAAGTGTATTGTAGGCTCAGAAATGGCATCAGAAGAAGGTTGAGGGGAGCAAGTAGAATCCCAACACATAGTTTATTCCCTCCTCATTGCTGGTATCCTGTTGTTCCTTAAATTATATGCATTTTCACATCCAAATTATTGGCTGGATCATAAACTTAAAATAAGGCTGCTGTTGTTGTACCTACTCACCTGGAAATAAGTCCCACTGATGAGATGCACACACAGTTTTGCACAGCAAGCCTACTTATGTGAAGATTAACATCACCTGAATGACTAGGAGTGAATTAAGAAAAAATGTTTAAGACAGCATTAATGTAAAAAGTAGATACCTCTTCTTCTGAAGACAGTGCGCCACAAAATGCACTTTCTTTGCTCATATGCTGTCATTATCAACTCTCATTCTAACTGTACTTGCTAGGTGTGTGCTATAAAAGGAAATGGGATATATCTAGTGTGGTGGAAATTAACTGGAATCCATGTTTCCTCCAGCAGTATATGTGTACACTGTGTTCTAGAAGCAAGTAGATTTTATGGTATTTAATCAGATTGCTTTCTAAATAAATCAATCAATATGGGCATGGTTACGCTACAAGTCTCTCTGTTTTACATGTGTTTTATCAAATGATAATGGATACTTCTGTTTTGGAAATCTTTTGCTGTTCCCATATTTTATTCCTGATTGTCAAAGTTGGAAGTATTATGCACTATTACTTCAAATCAGGGACCTATATCTTTTTATTTTGTTTTCACAAATATTTTCAAAAGCTTTCTCCCTACTAGTCAAGATTTTAATTTAACCTTTAAAAACCCTAAAGATTTATTATTTATTATTTATTTTGTCATTTATAAATGACAAAAGAAATAGTTTCACTCCTGTGCAGGAGCAAATATTCTCATAATGGATGACATTTGTCCCCCAGCCTCATGTCTTGATGTAGAAAAACAACTAAGAAAAACAACTGTTTGGCTTTGGAGTCCCTGCCGTCTCCAAAGGACCAGGACCCTGGGACTCGGCTGCCTGGACTCCCACACCTCCCTGCTTAACATCTGCCACCTGGCCCAGGGAGGAAAGGGCTTGAAAAGGCTGGGCTGCCAGGGACTGTCGGACCAGCGTTCCTGTGCCGGGAGACTCCAACAACATCTGCCACCCCACGCCTTTTGGGTGAGAGCCAGAAGGGGCTGCTTGCAGCTTTTCCTTGTGGTTGCCGTTTGGCCTTGGAGTCCCTGTTGCCATCAAGTATAAGAGATAGGACCCACAATAGAACTAAGGGAACAGGAAGGGGGGAGGGCAATGGATGGGGCAGCCATTGGAATTGTGCTGGGTAGGGTAAGGTATGGTGGTAGGAGTGGAACATGCCCGCCTAGGAGAAGAGAGTTTAGATACCTTACATCTATCCCCTTTTCTGGTTCCACCCCTAGCCAGAAGGAATCAGGTGACCATATCAGTGAGCCCACAAGCCACACGGTGCTGTTGTTGAATGCCAGGTCGGTACAAAATAAGACCGCCCTAATCCATGATGTCATTCTGGATGAGGGTGCCGACTTGGCATGTATTACCGAGACCTGGGTGGGAGAGGAGGGCGGTGTTCCCCTCTCCCAGCTATGCCCGCCTGGGTACTCGGTCCAGCACCAGTGTCGCTTGAAGGTTCGGGAAGGGGGAGTTGCTATAGCCTATCGGAGTTCTATCTCCTTGACCAGACTTCCTGTCCCCTTGGGAGGAGGCCTGGAGGGCCTGTACTGTGTGTTGGGCTCACGAGACAGATTGGGGATTCTGCTGGTGTACCGCCCACCCTGCTGTGTACCAACAGTCTCCCTGCCTGAGCTGACAGAGGTTGTCTCGGTCCTGGTGTTGCGGACCCCAGGCTGTTGGTACTGGGGGACCTCAACATCCATGCTGAGGCAGCCTTGAATGGGGCAGCTCAGGACTTCATGTCCGCCATGACAACCATGGGGCTGTCTCAATATGTCAACGGCCCAACGCATGAGAAAGGCCATACTTTAGACCTGGTCTTCTCAACGGGATTGGAGGATGGTGGTCTGGATGTGGAGGGGTTGGTTCTAATTCCATTGTCATGGTCAGACCACTTTCTTCTACATAGCCTACATTGGTTACCAGTTGCTGCCCGAGCCCAATTCAAAGTGCTTGTTTTGACATATAAAGCCCTAAATGGCTTAGGACCTGGATACCTGAAGGACCGCCTCCTTCCATATGAACCTACCCGGCAATTAAGATCAAGCCAGGGGGCCCTCTTGAAAGAGCCATCCCTCAAGGAGGTAAGAGGGATGGCTTGCAGACACAGGGCCTTCTCGGCAGCTGCCCCCAAGCTATGGAATGCCCTCCCAAGTGAGATCCGCCTGGTGCCAACACTGATGACATTTCGGAGCCAGGTAAAAACCTTCCTGTTCCAGAAGTTTTTTAATTGATACAATTTAGATTGTGGGTCTTCTGATGGCAATTTTAGTGTGATGTTTTAGTATAAGGTTTTTATTTTTGTTTTAATTATTTATTGTTGTTTGATGTTTTTAACTGTTTTAATTCCTTGATTGTAAGCCGGCCAGAGACCTTTGGGTAGTGGGCGGCATATAAGTTGTAAAAATAAATAAATAAATAAATAAATAAATAAATAAATAAATAAATAAATAAATAAATAAATAAATAAATAAAATACTGACTTATGAACTGGGATACATGGAGAGTGTGTGAAAATAGCTCTGGTTTTTAGATATCATTTATGTTCCCTGTACTATGGAAATCTGGCATTTATTATTCTCAGTTCCATGAGAAATTAGGGGGGAAATAGGAAAAGGCTGTGTGGTCCTTAAAACAATACGAATGAAAGAGCAGGTGATATCTTTATTAGAAATGTGTTCAAACACAAGCTGCAAACAACATTGGGAATGAGGTTTCAATTTCTGCCCCAAACAGCAATTTCTGGATGTCTCATCCCAACTTTTCAGACAATTAGATCATTTTATTTGGTCCTCCACTCCTGCCGAGGTTCTAAGTTCCAGTGAGTCTGAAACACACCAGATGGTGTCTGTCCATGGCAATAGACCTACAAAGAGATCCTCCAAGCCAGATTACCAACATCTACCCCAGTACAGAAAAACAGGTCAAAAGTGTGCTCTGCAGCATGAGTGAGAGCAGATATCATTTGGGACTTCAAATGGTGTTTGCAGTTTGTGTCTGAACTCACCTTAGAAAGCAGCCATGGCATGACCTACACTAGGAGAGCAAGATAGCATCCAGAAAAAAGGGAGAAAAAATGTCTGAAGCAAATGGGGTGAGGAAGAGAGATTTCAACACAGAAGAAATGCTTTGTATAGTTTTATACAAAGCTTCTTCTGTCTACATGTCTACAGCACATAAATGATAGGATTGTTGGAGGGAAATATGTAGCTTGCTCACACTGTCACCAATGACCTCATCAAGGTAAATTCATATTGTGGCTGAATAATATGCGGCCCCTTGAGGCTCACTATTCACACACTGTTGCATAAGGTTAAAAAACAAAATACTTCTGATCTAATTTTATATGACTCTGTCTTTTTCAGTGGGGAAAGGAGCTCTCATGGAGCGGCAGGGAGGGAGGCAGGTTGTGGCAGGAAGCCAGCGGTCCCAACCCATGTCAGGCTGAATGGTTGGCCCCCACACATTTTCACCTCACCAAATCTGGCCGTCCTTGCAAAAGTTTGGACACCCCTGCTCTACACTATCTGCTTCTATCCAGACAGACAATGACCTTCTTGTCCTCCAGAGACTATTCTGCCGGTTTCTGAATGGCATGTAATTCTGTTGTCACTTAAACAGTAGTAAAAATGTCAGTGGATTCAACATACTAGATTTTTACAAAAATACTGTACATTCACCTGCATCCTTAGAGTACAATCTTGGCACTACTTGTTTAAGAAATGAGCTCCGTTACGGCTAGAATTCTTTCTTTTCTTTTTAAAAACCAACTCTATAAATGGGTTAGTAGACAGCACAAAGTTCCCTTGCATCCGTGTCCAGATGCAAAGAACAGGGCATCCAAATGCAAGTCACTGCTCGACGGCACTTGAGACTCCACCAGTTTCAAAGGTCGCACAAATGTGTGAACAATTACTTCAAGACTCTTTTCAAGAAGCAGTGCATTCAAGTACAGAAAAGGAATAGGGGACAACTGTTCAGCTTCCAAGAACATCTCATCCATCAATGTTGTGATACTGTCCAACAACCAGCAATGCTTCCGTCTTATCTATTATTGTCATCCAGAAGGCTGATTATACTCAGATTTCTAATGAAAATGGAAGTAATGCATTAGGAATCTAGGAAGCAGCTTGCTCCAGGTCTATTGGGAAAAAAAAGATGTGGTTGTCACTTGTCAACTATATGCTGACAGCAGTCCAGACTACACCACATCATCATTTTACCCATGCACTCAAATGTGCATACAATGTAAGAGTTAGTAATAAAGAACACATATATCCCAGCACCCACATTATGGACAAGATCAAAAGACCAAACATTTATAACCCCTATTAAAAAGATGCTATTTATTCCAAGTAAGCCCAATTAGTCTTTTGGCGATATTATAAATCTTATTCAAAACGGCAAAAGGAACATGGACAGCAACACTTACGTTTCTTATGCAAGAAACGTAAAAATGTTGAGGAGAATTGGTTTAGGAATGAGCACCAGTCATTACTCACAGTTTAAAGGGAGCCATTGATAAGTACTCTCTCAATACAATTCTGTGTACCTACCTGATATTTGTCCTGTCCCACCCACACACAGCTTGCTAATCATAATACCATGAGGCACTTTGTCAAAAGCTTTGCTGAAGACAATATACAGTATATTACATCTACAGCATTTCCACCATCTACCAGGGAGGTTATCCAACCAAAACAACAAATAATTTCATGAGAGTTTAATAATATTTCTATAAATATAAATGTGTATGTTTGTTTGTTTGGTGTAAATACACACATAGAGGCACACACACACAAGCATATCTATAAGGGTAATTGTGATAAGATTGGGAAGTAAATTGCAACCTATTAAGGAAATACAGAGTTGCATTTCCAGGCATGCACTTGATTAGTTGATAAAACCAGTCCCTCCTTAATGAGCAGTAGTTTGTCGTCAAGACTTGCACAATTTTCTTTACACAAGCATAGATCACCAGTAGAATTATGGTACTATATATACACATGTGTATACACACATGTTGACACACAAACACATACATACTCACAGGCATACAGTTCCCATCAAGAACACTTCAGGAGTGAAATGTTTAGTTGTTTAATTATTATTATTTTTAGAGCACTGGCAAAATGATTACAAAAAAGAGTGGGGATGAAGGAATACACCCAAGGACTGAGTGTAGTTTGAAAACAAGGACGTACATATGTATATTTTTGATGGGAAAATAGAGCAATTGGGGGACAGATGTTACTATACGAAAAATTCTAAAAGAAGTGCACTGATACAATGTAGAGCAAATAACTGTCAGAGAGTGATTGACTGATAAATGGCTGAGGGGTCACTTGTCCACATTGATGTTTGGCATTGATCACTTCCACCTAGGTGGATAATTTCCCAGCTTTCTTCAATAATAGTTTTCCTCCTTTGTCCTCTTTCTTCTGCCTTGATGCTGGCACTAGAACACATAAAAGCCAGCTCTAGGGGCTTCTCTAGTGAGGCCCAAGTTTTATTCTGCTTTATATTGAACAAATTTCTTAGAATAGTAAGCACACATCTTTCTTTTTACATTAACCATGAATATTCCTAATGCATAGCCATAAGTTCAAGTAAACTGGTTACATAATTAATTACCACAAATCCTACCTCCTCCTCCCCCACCACAAAAAAGAGGAGAGGAGGGGAAATGACTAAAATCTGCAGATGTGCCTTCATAGGTGCAAACTTTTTTCACTTTAAAATGGCAATGATATACAGTATTATTTATTCATTTATTTGTTTATTTACATTTATAAACTGCCCAACTTTCCCACTGGGAACTCTGGACAGTGGACATCATGAAGAATAAATGAACAATTGAATACACCTAAGTTAATGGGTAGAAAAATAAAAAAGCTAAATGCAAGATGACAACAAACAAACAAATAGGGCAAAAGTAAATTAACAAGTCAATTAAAGTAGAGTGAGGAATGTAGATGTGTCATTTTCGCTCTTCTCCACTCCCCTGAAATGTAGCCCAAATGCTTCACTTTTCCCTTCACTGTTTCACACTAAAAAGCAAAATTATACACATTCTACATAAAAAGCACTTTACTAGAGTGTGTGTAATCTATGGATCTCCAAGTGTCTTTTTTCTGTGCACCGATACTGTCTCTTTTTTGACTGATAAATTGTTTCACTTCATTCTTATAAATGGGACTGAAGGTAGAATTGGAATTTCAATCCTTGCTTTCACTTTTCTCCAGAATGTTACCGGCCAGAATCATCCATCTCTCTTCTTGTTTTGAGTCCCTGGCAGCTCTCCTTTCACCTCTTTAATGGTTATACCCCCTGTATGGGCATTGTTCAATAGTCTTCCATGTAGACTTGGGCAATAAATTGTTTGCAAGCAACATTGGTTGTTGTTACTATTAGTGAAATTGAAATACCATTAGTGTTAGTGACCATAGGAAGCCATGTTTCAGCACATTATTTGCTTTGGAGGAGATAAGTGGGACTATTCTTGATCATATATAGAAGTTCTCTGGAAGATGTTCTGTTTTCTAGCTGCCTGAGAAAGGTACTGAACAAAGTACATACCCCACTGGCAATAACAGCGCTACTCAACAGTCTTGGTAATGTGCAAGAGGAAATGGTGCAAAAGGCATGCTAGTGCTCGTGCAAATATTTATCTGCCCATGCTAACATTTTAATGCTCTGCTTCCATTTCCCCATAATTTCTTCACAGCTAACAACCAAATACATCTCTGCTCAAGCTTGATCACTTCCCAGCCATCAGAATCAGTGTCAGTAGGGGCCAGAGAGCAAGTGCTTTTTCTTCTAGAGGACTGAAGAAAGCCGAGAATCAGCCTTACCTTATCAAGTACTGAGTCAGCAGCCTTAGTAGGGAACAAAACAAGATTCTCTGCTCCATCAATTTTCTCTGCCTTTTCCCTCTTGTTATTTCTTACATGGAGAACTGCTGCCTGGCAATCTTACGGAGATCATATCACTCACACTTCCTTCAAACTGATTCCAAAGAATCAACATTTCCTTCAGGACCTTTACTACAACCTTGTAGTCCTCCCAATTCACTATAATTAAGTCTGTGCCTACGTAACAGACATAAATGCATATTTATCCCTCTCGGTATTTGTGTCCCATACTTTGTTCTCTTGTCCATGATAGATTTTACACTGTTCATTTTGCTGAGCCTGCCCCTCTTTTACTTGGTAATGCATCCTTCTAATTTTTTTATTCTACAAATCTCAATTCCAGTAGGCAGCATCTAGGCTCTGAGCTTCCCATTCCAGCACCCTTGGGTGGCTTTCAGTAGCCCATTGTTTTCTCTGTTGAGATATATCAGAGGCCCCAAGCCACACTTGGGACTCCAGTTTAGGTTTTCTAGCAGTATGAAGTCCTTTGATTAAGCAAACAGCCACATTCAGAATATTGGATATTTGTAGGCCGTGTTTTGGCTACATGTCTCCATGTGGTTTTGTAAATCCAGCTGTGTTTGATATGTCAGCAAAAAAGAAATTATGGTGTTGGAAAATTCATGAGCTTACGTGTGATTAATTTAGCATAAATTCATAACTATCTTTAGTGTCCTGTTACATCCTCTTTTGCTCGTGTAGATTACAGTTAATTATACAGGCACAGATTTCAAATAAAAGGGCTGAGTCTTAGCATAATTAAATGACATCAGATGATACTAAATAGGAAAAAAATAAGTTAAAGATGGATAGATACATTCGGGGTAAAGATTATGAAGAAAGTTGTGCCAAGGTTCTGTTATGAAATGAGCAGTTAAGAACATTAATTGTTTTATAAAGAAGCAAGTGTTAAGTTTTGATACAATGCAGTAGGAAGGTTTATTGGTGATTGCTCTGTGGCTGTTGAACTTCATCAAGAGATGCTGAGCTGGCTTTCTCCGTGTTTTATGGAATCATAGAATAATAGAATAATGGAGTTGTAAGGGATCTATAGAACACCATTGAGTCCAACCCCCTGCTCAATGCAGGCATCCAGGTCAAAGCAGATCTGATGGGTGGTTGTCCAGTTTTCTCTTGAATGCCTCCAGTGCTGGAGTGTTGTTGTTCTTCCACTGTCAGGTAATGACTTGGATGATTATGATGATGCTGGCAGTGATGTTGATGATGATGTTGATGGCTTTTGGCTGCTTAGGCTATGTCTTGTGACTAGTTAGATGGTGTAGTTTTCTTAGAAATGTATTTTTCTGTTATATTTTTACTTGTCTTAAATGGGGATTTTAACTTGTTTCAACATTTGGGGAAAATATAGGATACAAAGCAATCATTCAATCAGACAGTCCAGCAATTTCCTCTCTTGCATTAGTATTCTGTGATGGCTCTGCTAGGTGGAAAAATGGTGTTTTGTGTCATTTATGAAATAAAGAGAAAAATATGCACTCAAAGAATATTATGCAGTAACACCAGTGAGTTCAAAGTAATGGAGTGTCTGGAGTCAAATATCATCACACTATGTTGTCTATTAGCTGGCAAAGTATGTACTGGTGGGGCCAACAGACATCGCTATCAAGTGGTGTGAATCTTGTCTATGCCACACTTTTGCATATTACTCCTAAGGTTTTGGTACCTTGACTATTCCTTCTGTATTGTCAATCACACAAAGCTCAAATGTCCACATGCCTTATTGAAATGAGTGTAAGTTGCACATCAACGATGCCTAAGATGGAACCATGGACCACAGTACATCAATCATATCCCCCATCCATCTGATGGACTTCTGTAGTGCTGTCTAAATGTAAACAGCTTGTGTATTAAATATGAATATTGAAGAAAAATGTATATCATATTTATAAAGCTTATAAATATGATATACCTATTTTACTTAAGTTCATACTTAATGAAAATAACAGTTTATGTAGGCAACACATCAATGGATCTATCTTCTGAACAACATATGAAATTAATACTTTTCCCTCTCTGTGTGTAAAACCTCTGCACTTCTGAGAGACACCGTTATCAAGATCCTAAAATAAAATACAAAGCTTAATTACAGAAATTTTGCTCTGGAAATTGCATGTTTGCTGTTTTTCTAATAATAACAAGATTTTAAAAATCAATATTATCCTTCCTTTTCAATTCAGTCAACATATTCCCTATTTAAACTATGGGTAGGCTTTAATAATATGTGCTGTGTAAATGTGCACAATGTACTGGGCAAATATGCAAAATGTACTATTGCTTGGTAATTACTAATTATACATTGTTGAAGGCTACAGTAATTATTCATCACAAGTGACAAGCTAATGAGAAACAGTGTGCTAGAAAGACAAATGAACTTGACTGAGGGGTAGCTTGTACACAAGCACTAATTCTGCATGCATATCTGTGCTTCTCCAGAGCTCTTTCAGCTGCTTTTTTCATTCTCTTCAGTAAGGGAAGCAGATTCAGACATGAAAATAAGTGCTTTTCATAGTGAGAAAGTACTTACAAGTGGGGATTTCCATGAATATATCAATGCATTTTTAAAAATCCTAGGTCAACATGAAGATATTCATCTTGAATAATTGAATACTGTCTAGAAATCCCAACATCACACTGCTCTAATCTTTGAAAATTTTGAAATATCTGCAATAAATCATTCGAATTTCCATACTACTCTAAATGATCCCAGATTTAAAATAAGTCAGATAAATTGAAAAGACCAGTCTTGCTTATTTTGAAAGAATATTTGTCCTCTCCGTTTTAAAAAAAAATTGGAGTTAATCGAGGATACAGGAGTTGAAATATTGATCATGAACAAAACACCTTCCCAAAGAGAAAAACAGCAAGTTTGTTACAATACTGAGCAGTGAAAAACCCAGCCAAGCCACATCTTTACTGTCCTTGCACAAGCAGATGAACAACTTTAGGCAAGCTTTTCCTTAGTGATTGGCTGCCCCGAGTGGGGTTTTAAAATAGATTGTTTAATTTAACTATTTTGAATGTCTTTTGGTTGGTGTTGCATTTTTAACAGTTTTTTAGTATAACATTTCTTTGGTACTTTTGGATTATATGTATAGTCACTGTAGCTAGCTTGAAATACTTTTTAAAAAAATACAGATATTGAAAATATTTCTTTCAAAATAATTTAGAACAAATATTCAAATATTCACTTACTCAAGTGGGGAAATTACTGTTGTATGTTTTGTCGCTGGATATGGCCTTTCCCACCTTTATCCTGATATATTTTCTAGTTGGTATTTCAAACATTTCACACATCTTGTCACTATATTTTTAAAAAAACCCTCCAAAGATATTGTATGCCATCAAGTAACTTCTGATGTGTGGTAAATTCCCAAATGTTATATCATTAACAGATCTCCTCAAATCTTGCAAGCTAACAACATTTCATGTTAGGTCATTCTCTCTTCCTCCTACTCCCTTTTCCAAGCTATACTGCCATTTCCAGTAAGGTCAGGTCAGGTCTTGCAAACTAACTGCTGCAGATTCCTTTATTGAGTGAACATTGTTTTGTTAAGTATGCTTGCTTTCCTACACCATATTTCCCAGCAATATTGTTTTTTCCACTCTGTTCTTTATTCTCATTATAGATACAAGATAGAATGTCCTCAATTTATTCATTTTTGCTCTAATGAAAATTCAGACTTGACTTGATTAAAGGTAAAGGTAAAGGTGTCCCCCCCCACACACACAAGTGTGCTGGTCATGTCCGACTCTAGGGGTGTGCTCATCTCCATATTCAAGCCGAAGAGCCAATATTGTGCAAGTCAGTGCCCATGTGGCCAGCATGGCTGCAAGGAAACGCTGTTTAACCTTCCCTATTTTTATATGACAGTACCTATTTATCTACTTGCATTTGCATGCTTTCGAACTGCTAGGTTGGCAGGAACTGGGGTTAACAGTGGGAGCTCACCCTGCTGCATGGCACCTGGGATTTGAACCGCTGAGCTGCTGACTTTGCAGCTGGCAGTTTTCAGTACTCCAGCCCACAAAGCCACCACACCCCCTCTGAGCCACCACCCACTAATTTGCCTTTCTGGTCATCTGTAGTTGTAAGACTCTTCTGAATACCACATTTCATATGAGTTGATCCCCTTCCAGTCTTTCCATATCCATTCTTTGCATACTAGGGATTATTTTTGCATTAGTTTTCGGTGACAATTTTAGCTCACTTTCAGCCCCCATTTTTATTTCAAAAGTTGAAGGAGCATACTTTAGAAATCATGCAAGCAATATGTTTGTAGTGCAAGGATTTGGGAACTGGTCTTTCAGCAGTCTGTGAAACAGGCACAACAACTTTTGTTTACCTGAGAGGCTAACAGGGGTGAATATTTCTCTGTTGTATGTGTTGCACTCACTCACACTTTTGCTTCAACATTTCATTGCCCAAAAGGACCCTTCAAAATATTTTGGCTCCAAGGGACTCCAAGGGAGTATAGCAATGTCTTTTGGCTCCAAAGGACTATAGCAACGTCTTGGTTGTTCTTGATTCTGCCCTTTCCTAGTAACCATATTACAGAACATGTGCTCACCTTCTGGAATCTTCTAGCACTGGGCCATGCTACACGAGGGAAGCTTCTGTTGGACTTTTTGTGTAGTGTATGAATACTTAAAGTTTTATTTTAAAAAGCTAGGACTATAAAGAAGGCTGATCACTGCAGAATCTATGCTTTTGAGCTGTGCTGCTGGAGGAGAGTCTTGAGAAACCCCTGGATTGCAAGGAGATCAAACCTATCCATCCTGAAAGAAATCAACCCTGAATGTTCACTGGAAGGACAGATTTTGAATCTGAGGCTCCAGTACTTTGGCCACCTCATGAGGAAAGAGGAGTCCTTGGGAAAGTCCCTGATGTTGGGAAAGATTGAAGGCAAAAGGAAAAGAGGATGGCAGAGAATGAGATGGTTGGATGGTGTCATCGATGCAACCAATATGGATTTGGCAAAACTCCGGGAGGCAGTGGAAGATAGGAAGGTCTGGCGAGCTCTGGTCCATGGGATCATGAAGAGTCGGACACGACTGATCCCACCATCTTCTGAAGCTACATCCAATCATTTTTGTATTCCCCACTATGCCTCCTGCAAGTACAGCCAGCCTGCGTGACCTTGGGCAAGCTGCACAGGGCCAGGAACATCCCCCAAAAGGAATGGTAAAATCATTTCTGAGTATTTTATACCTAGAAAACCCTGCAAAGTGGTACTACAAATCTGAATTGACTTGATGGCAAATCACAACAACCTATTGGAATGGCCAAATATTTTGCACTTAGACATGGCAACATTTTCAGCCTAGCTTAGTCAATAACACGTGTCCTTAGAATGGGGAGTATCTTGCATCACAGTAGATCCAGGGCTTATAGACTCAAAGCATTGGTCCTTACATTGACCTCAAATCCAAGAAAGATTTCATCAAATATATAAAATGTAGTTGAACAGCCACCATGTGTGAAGCAGCAATCTGGTATAATGGATAGTGTTCCTTTATGCAGCCACATTTACCGGTATGTGAGCCTAAAGCAAGATGCATTGATTTCATTGCTAGAAACATCTGGGAGAGAGCTGAATTCTGAATGAAACAATGGTTTTATTCGTTCACAGTAATAGAAATGTAACAAGGCATCCGTGAAAGACAAAAATAGACCATCAACTATCTGTCACAGCAGTCAGAGAAATTAGATACACTTGGATCCTTTGATTTTCTCTGTTTTAGCAAGAATTGTAATCTATTAAAACCTGCCTTGAACTCTGAATAGCAAGCCTCATCTTAAAAGCAGATCAATAAATGTCACAGTCAATTATCTATTTGTTCCCTATTTTCTCTCATTTTCCTCTGTATCTGTACCCATGCATGCACACACAGGGTAGATGAATTTATTTATTTATTTATTTATTTATTTATTTATTTATTTATTTATTTATTATGTTTTAAATATTTTTACCCCACCTTTATCCTTGGAAAAGGACCCAAGGTGGCTTACGATAATGAGGGACAATATACAGTCCAGAACATTTAAGACATATTCAAGGTAAGAACGGACAATTAAAAGAGGTGTCTTAGAACAGTAAAAGGTAACAGTGGAGCTACAAAGAGCATGCCAAAAAGAAAAGAAAAATCCATTATGAGGGGTGAAAAGCAACATGGAAAATGCTAGTGTTCTTATGAAATCAGTTAATGAAATCATGTATAATAAATAATCCATATAAAGTCACATAGCAGGTAGTCCCTCATCCAGGGAAACCTTGCCTGAAGAGGAAGGTCTTTGCCTGCTTCCGGAAAGACAGCAGAGATGGGGCAGCAGGAGGGACTTCCAAAGTCTGGGAGCAGCAGCCAAAACCCTTTTCATGTGTTTTTTCTGAGATGCACCTGTGAAGGTGGTGGGATGGAAAGAAAGGCCTCTCCCCATGATCTTAGCACTTCAGCCTGTGTTATGAGATAACATCCTGCGATATTTGATCTTTGATGTAACATGGACCCAGGCCATTTTGTGCTTTGTAGGTTAAGGTCGGCATCTTGAATTGTGCCCGGTAGCTGATTGGCAACCAGTGGAGCTGCTTTAGTAGGGGTGTAATGTGATCTCTGTAACCCACCCCAGTCAGCAATCTTGCTGCTGTGTTCTGGATTCATTGATGTTTCCTGAGACTTTCCATTGTAACCAAATATAGAGCAAATTACAGTGGTACCTTGTATAAAGGAATTAATTCATTCCAAATAAAATTATGTTAAGCAAATTTTCCTTTATACAAATTTCCCATAGGAATGCATTGAAAGCAGTATAATACCTAATTGCGACCATTTATATGTTGTACGGATTTGCCCCATAGGCGATTCTGTTAGGCAAATTTCCCCTATCTCTGGAATTTTTATGTTGTACAGATTTTATATTATACAAACAATTTGTTATATGTGGGTCCACTGTACAGTAATCTAACCAGGAGGTCACTAGGGAATGTGTCACAGTGGCCAGAGCAGGTTTTCAAGAAAAGGACATAACTGGTGTACTAGTGTTGAATTTGCAAATGCACTCCTGGCCGCAGCTGTTACCTGGGCATCTAGGCTCAAGGATGAATCCAGGAGCACCCCCAAGTTATGCACCTCTTTTTTCAATGGGGTGGTGGTGGTGGTAATCCCATCCAGTACAGTTTGCATCCCTATCCCCTGATCTCCTTTTTGACTGACCAGGAGCACCTCTGTCTTGTTTGGGTTTAGTTTCAAATTGTTTTTCCTCATCCAGTTCATTACTGAAGCTAAGCACTGATCTAAAGTCAAAATAGCTTCCTTGGAATCCAGAGGTGATGAGAGGTAGAGTTTAGTGTCATCGGCGTACTGGTGCCACTTTACCCCAAATTTCCGAATAATTTCCCCAAGTGGTTTCATATAAATGTTAAATAACATAGGAGACAGAACAAAACCCTGGGGGACTCCACAGGTCATTGGCCATGGTGTTGAACATCGGTCCCCTAAGATCACTTTCTGCATTCTCTCATGCAGGCAGGACCAAAACTATTGTAAGACAGTGCCCCAAGTCCCATGTCAGAGACACGGTTGAGGGGATGCTATGGTCGATAGTGTCAAAAGCAGTTGAAAGGTCCAGTAAAACCAAAAGGGACACAGATCGTCTATCCATTTCCCTGCGTAGGTCATCTACCAAGGCAACCAGTGCCGTCTCAGTCCCATAGCCAGGCCTGAAGCCAGTCTGAGCTGGATCCAGGTAGTTTATTTCATTCAGGAACTTCTCGAGCTGCAAGGCCACAACCTGCTCTAGTACTTTACCCAAGAATGGGATGTTTTTGCCAAATATTGTACATAACTACTCAAAAGTAAGTATGATTTTTAAAAAGGAATTAAAGGGAACTTACTCTAAGGATTAGCGGACATAGTTTTGTGGCTTGAGTGATTTATTATTTGCTGTGGTTTCATAGGACACACACAGACACATTTCAGCTTCTCCATAGTTAATTGTTGAATCATTTATCTCTTTTCAGAGGAGTTGTCTTATGCAGCTTTAGTCACACATGCATGAAGGCTGTTATTTAGTTTGTGTTATCATGTGATTTTTTATACATATGAAATCACAATGACAACCAACTTTAAATTGACACAAGCCCCCCCCCCCACCAAAAAAGCTGTTTCTCTTATTTCTGTCTTCTCTTTCCTGATGCTACACCTTTCCACATTCCCCACCAGGTATCAATTTTGCTGATGCATGGCAGCTTCCTGATGTCAAAAACCATTAATCAAATGTGTATTGATTTTTCACTCAGCTGGAGCCAGATAAATCTAATTTACAATTCAGATGCTGAGAGAGCTGCAGAGCCCTTGTTAAGAGAGGGGGGGAGAAACATGCTATAAAAGAGCCTATGGCTAGATTGTCACAGAGTCTTGTTCAAAAAACCATCTGTGCAAGGAAGACTTATTTTCTTGAACATTTAATACCAACCCTGAGTTCACTTTAAAATGGCAATTGCTTTCCCAGGTGGAAAGCAATTGTACAGTGAAGAGGAAATATTAAGTGTTGACCATATTTGTATTCCACTATTCTCCAAGGAGCTCTGGCTGACAAACGTTGTCTTAGACTTTTGTATCATAAATAAAAGCAGGAGATAATAACAGGCCCAATGCCATGGCCATCCCAACCTCTTGTGAATCTAATATCCTGCAAGCAGCAGCATTTTCCACCCTATGCAGAAATGAAACAGCACCCTAGAATGATGGTTGCAACTTAGCTAATCAAATTGTATTCTATTTACAGTAACAGAAACTTCATGTAAGCTTAGCCCTATGACCCCTTAGTATGATTTCCCATAATAGCAATGCTCATGCAAAACAATCTCTTCCTACCTTTTCCAGATCTCTTTTATTATTTATGGTAGCAGACGCAGACAAATCCAGAATTTCCTAAAGCTGATTTAAATCATTAAAAATATGACTCATCCAAATCCATATCCGGACACGCCTGAATATTCTTTAACAAATCATCATTTATCCACTTTCATACCAACTGAGCAAAGCAATACAATATGTCTTTTAAACTGAATATAACTCTGTAGCCACTGTACTTGTCCTTCTAATGGTTTTCACTTTTTTCTCCTGGGACAGCTCCACATATCATGCCATAGTTATAAAAATTGACCAGAATCCCATCTCCAAACAGTAAATTTTACTACTATTACATAACAGTGAGAGTACCTGTTCTTCTGAAACATGGTAGGTGCAGAATGGGGGTTAATTTCTTCACAGTTCTATTAAAACAACACCTAAAGACCATTCTCATTTTTAAAAAATCAAAATTGAACTGTTCATACCGTACCTCTGATCTTTTTCTCTGCAGTTTGATAGCTATAATGTACTTCTAATGGACCACGCTGTCTGCAAATTCAACCCAATCCTAACAAACAGGGGAGGAAATCATTGCCATTAGTAATATCAAATGATAGCCAATAGGAACAAATATCTGCCTTCTCCTTATTAAATTGGGATGTTTCCAAAGCAGGCTGTGTGAAATAGGGCTGAAATTGTGAATTGGAGTTCAAAAGGACTATTATAGTTAGTTCATATATTTAATTTCCATCTAGGATCTTCTCATACTATAGCATAGATTTAGCTTAGTGCATCTAAGATTCATTTAGCCTTGTTGTTCATTACTTCCTGCTGCATGCAATGTGCTTGTTTATTTTACATCAGCACTCACAACTGGCAAGTAATTCACAGGAAACTAAGGATTTTTTGGGGAAAGAGGGAACATTGCTCAGGCCTGTTCTTAAAATAAGTTGAATGTGTATATGTCCTAGTTAACTAAGTACAGAATAGGAATGAGACGGAGTTTAAAAAGTGGCAAATAGACCAGCTCTCCTAGAACAAAATGATACTTCCCATTGGGAGGAAGAATTTGTTATCTGGAGACAGGATATAGTATCTTTGTAATTTGATGGGATTATTACACAAATGCTAACGGGAATTTGCCTCTGGAAAGGGGACTGATTTTCAGTTACAAGGCTGATGGCAGAGAGAGAGAGAGAGAGAGAGAGAGAGAGAGAGAGAGAGAGAGAGAGAGAGAGAGAGAGAGAGATTCACTCAAGGCGATGATAATGTATTATTTATGGTACCATCTTTAACAGGATGTGATAGGCATTATCATATACATAATACATTGTCCTTATCAACTGATAAGTTTACTGTTTAATTGAATAGCCTTAGGAGTACTACTGATGGCAGTCCCTCTTGCATGGCAGAAATTACATGGGAATTAAGAGAGTAGAGAGAAATGAAACTGGGCTACTAATCCATGGGTTTTGATGATCTCTCCATTTTCCAGATCTATGTAGGCGCCAGGCCATGGATGACAAGTGAGGGAAATCCCTGTTATCCATGCTGTGCCCTATTATCCATGTTGTGCCATGATGCTTCCATAAAAGAACAGGATTGTGTGAATATGCCACACAGAAATGGCACTTCCACTACTACAGACTATAGCAGATGGGACCCCATTAGTTATGAACAGAAAGCCTCCCCACCAAGTTGCCTGTGGCGAGATTGCTTCTGTGGTTCCATAAGTGGACTTGCTCAGTATTGCTTCCATATGTCCATTTTGGAAACAGACTCATTATCATAGATGTCCTAATGGTCCATTCAGGCTCTCTTTAAAAACATTTGAAGTAGCTGAGTCTGTAGCAGAAGTCTTAGGTTCAATCATCCAGAAGGGAAAAGGAAACACTCCTGCCTGGAAACCAGGTGAATTCCTGCTGGTCTGTCAATTCCATTGCTACTGAGGGACACCTGATTTTCAGCTGCTTCAGTTAAACTCACTTTCAAGCAGATATGCCTGCTAGTGCAATCCTAATGAGCTAACTTTCTGTCCTACTTAATGTCAGGTTCTGTGTGAAATAGAAGGTTGTTTCCTCCTTCACTCATATATTTTAGATGAACAATGAAAGTTCACAAGGAACTTTTGTCTTCACAGACATCAACAGGTGAGAATAAGATGCAAAACATTTCTTCAAACTAGGTGAGATTAGTTTTTATGCATTTCTGTCCTGTGCAAAACACAAGCATTTGACAAAAATGCAGGGGTTTTGTGTAAAAAAAGTTTGATTTAAACAAATGGTTCTGCTGACATAAAAAGGACTGTCCTTTTCATCATCAGGCAGGAGTAAAAGTCTTATGGGGGGCATTTTTCAACAGAGAGGGGTCAACATTTTTATCCAGAAAGAGAAAATGTGCAAGTATTTCCTGCACACTTGAAATTTGCCCGATTTGTGAAGTTGAGTGTTGCATGCCTAAATAGAAGCACTGGGTTAGTTTGGGCTCATTGTGAGTAATCATGCCAATTAATAGCAAAACTTGGAAGAGGTCCATTTTGGGGCTGCAACTTCCAGAGGTCTCTGGCCATGGCCAGGAGAATTCTCAGAGTTGAAGTCCAAAATATAACTTCTCTCACCTGTGAACTGCAGCCTTTGATGGCACAGAAGAGCCAGAAATATCAGCTCTAGACAGTAGGTATTTGTCATAGATTATCTATCATGGATTTTTCTTCCAAAAAGTATTATTTCCCTGCTGAAAAACTAGTGATTTCCTTATTGTGAATGACCATTGATATCTAACAGAGAAAACCAAGATCATGTGTTTTACAGTGAGACTGTTTGCTGAATAACTCCAGTTGAGCTAAGCAAGGCACTTCTGCCACAAAGAAGACTGAGTGACCAAGTTTCTTTCATGCAATACTGTATTTGGGAGCAATCTCTTCTTAATGCTGGCACATGTCCACCATTGCCCAGATGGCCTTAGCTAATCATCTGTGAGCACAGACATGCACAGGCAAACACACCCTCTTTCTTCATATATAACAAAGCTCAGGCTTAAAGGCGGGGGGAGAGAAACAAAAACAGAAGGATGCAAAAGAAGCAAACACCAACCCTTTCATAGTTTCCAACAATGCCTTTCCCTGTGCATAAATGTAAAAGGCACCATGTGTAGAATCAGAGAATAATTTCACTCCCATTCTTTCTCTATTTGTGAAATAGACATAACTGGGCTGAAGTGAAAATCTTGCCATTTATTTATTTATTTATTTATTTATTTATTTATTTAAATACTTATATCCCGCACCATCTTCCCAACGGGAACTCTGGGCGGCTAACAACATAAAAGCATAAAAGGCTTAAAAGCAAAAAAGCAAAAAGGTTTGGATACAGTTATTCTTTGTTTCAACATGCAAACCTACTCAGGGAAAGTCTTGTTTTTCTTATCTGTGTCAGGAATATCTCTCAAGCTTGACAGTCTGGGAGTTTTAGTGAGGTAGTGTTTAATACTTCCTACTCTTTGCCTTACAGTTAGCCAACACTTATTATGGGGGCTTTGAATGATGATGAGGTTATGTCATTTTTCTGTTTATGTAATGGGTCCACCAGGGTTAGCCTAAGTTTTTCCTGCTCAGGACAAGGCCTTAGAAGTAGTACATTAAACTGAAAAGCCTTAGCATGAAAATCCTTACTGTTATATTAAATAGGACGGCAAAGCAACTGATTGAGCTTCAAAAATGTTATTTGTAAAATAATAATTAGTTTTCTGTTCTCCCTATTTAACATAAACATGACATATTATTTGTTAGCTTTGCTCAAAGCAAATTAGGAAATACCTCCCTACATGTATGCAGAGGTCAAGATACTTAATAAGTCCCATCACCTGAGATAGAAAAATCCCACAATCATTTCTTTACTTACTTTAAAAGTCAAATATGAAAAAACAAAACACGCTGTAAGAATGGATTGCATACATAACTTACTGCCTCACTCTGTAGTGATGATTTATCACTTGGTGTCAAATGGAGAAGTAATTGGTAATGAACCTGAATAATATGCGCCTTTCATTTGATTTACACAATGTATTAAGCAGTTTGCGAATGTAAACATAATGAGTGTCTGAAAGTAGTCACAGGTAGCCAAAACCTGAGTATGCACAAGACATAATAAAGATGGGTATAAACCACAGTTTGATGGTTCGGCCCAGTCCGAAGCAGCATCTGCAAAGGTGTTCTGCAGGCACTGCACACTCCCATCTCCCGCCTCCTCTGCATGTTCACCTGTTCCACCAGTGAAGCACATTTCCTTCCCCATCTCCTCAGTGAGACTGCCCAGCCACATATTGCAGCATGAACTTCCCTCCTCCATTTCCTCCAATGGCTGTCATCTCGGACAAGGAAGTGGAGCAGGGAAGCCTTCAGCGCTGCCTTTGAGTGGGAGGCTCTCGGAGTAAGGAGAGGAGGGAAGCGCATGCTGCAGTTTGGTGAGTGGGCAAAGGTGCTGACAAGGTGGGGGAGAGAAGTGAGCTTCAGTTGGGAAATGGATAAGTGGAGAGAGGAGGCAGGAGAGGGGATTGTGCTCTGCTCACAGAACACCACTGCAGCTGCCACACCAAACTACCCTGAATTGCTCAACTGAGGTTCATAACCTTCTCTAATCAGTAATAAATAAAATTACCATTTCCCCCCTTTTGTTAGGTTCATACACTTGAATAAGTGGCAATTTTCTTTCAAAGCAATTGAAAGTTCATGGCAATTGAATAATAAAGTTCATGGCAATTGAATAACAATTGAAAGTTCATGGCAACTGAATAATAAAACAAAAGAAATGCTCTTCATTGGGGGAAAACTAATGTGGATTGGGAACACAATAATATTCATTCCAAATCCTAAAAAATAAAGATTACTTCTGAATAAATTGTCTTTTTAAAAATCTGATCCCAATTCTTGTAAAGCAGGATAACATACCAGCCAAGATTTGAGATTTTTTCATGGAAGAATAGCAAATATTTTCTCTTCTTTCTCCCAAAACCTTTGCCTGCTCTTCCATTATCCATTATGCAGTAGCTGACCAATTTTTTTTTTTTTTTTTTAGATCAGTCTTCCAGAATCCTGATGCTATCCAGATGTTTTGAATGTCATTTTCTATGTGTCCCTTGTTCAGGCTTGTTTTGGATAGTAAGAATTACAGTCCAACAAATGTGGCAAGCACCATGATCAGAGGTGGTTGCTTAGATCATCTGTATGGCTGTTTGTAGCAGCTGCCACCTGAGTAAGGGCATGACAGCATACTGAGAAAAATATAAATGGATCTGTTGTGATGTGTCATCCTCAGGAAGTCCAGTTTCCCCACATGAATTTATTCTACTCAGGACTCAACAGAGAAGAGAGGAGCATATTGGTGATCATCAGTCTTGTCACAGCTATCATAACAAGCTGAAAATAAATGTCATTAGGAATTTCTGCCTCTCTTCTGACTCTTTGCTCATTCTTCCACTCTTTTGTCTCCCAAGGTGTCCAATGGCACCAAGGTATTTTTTTTAAAAAAGGAATAGAAATGGAAGAAGAAAACAATCAGTTTGAAAGAAAATGACATTCTATTGCATATGAGGCTAAACCTCTCAGTTTAAAATTAGAACAAGAGCAATTTTTTTAAAAATTCTGCTTTCTATTTGTTAATGTAAAAATGCACCCTGTTATGTATTTGATGATGGCAGATGCTTTCTGAATCAGTACAAGTGATCACACTATGTGAACCAAGGTGAATGTGTCTGCTGTCAAGAAAAGAGATGCTTCAGTGACAGAGAAAACACTGGACATTGTGCAGAAAAACTCTTGGCTGATTCATATTGACTTGTGTGTTGTGTAATTGAGGAAAAATAACTGAAAGCTTATTGTCTCAATCCCAAACATTTCCTATATAATTTGCCAATGTGTTTGCTCCATAATTCAGTCTTTTAAGGATATGCGAGTGACTAGTAGTTTTTAATTTTTAATTTTGAGTATTTTACCCCGCCTTTCTCCTTGGAGAAGGACCCAAGGCAGCTTACAGTAATATACAGTCAAATTACAATTAAGACACATTCAGTTTGAGAAACAGGGAATTGAGTATGGCTTGTTTGTGTTCTTAATCTTCAATATTTTACCGCCAAGCTATAGTGCTATCCGTATTTCTCATCAATGAAAAGAGCAGTCCTATGCCCCCTGTGTAACATCTGCATATGGTAATATAGTGCCTTGACCCTCATGCGGCTTTGTAGTTTTGCTTGATATTTAACTGATTAAAACAAAAAAGGAGCAGTAGAATCCAAATTCATAAAGTGTGATCAAATTCTTATTATGGTATAGGATTAATTCTAATTTCCACGTAATGTTAGTGGTAAAATTCTTATATTCTCTCTCTTTTTCTTTTTCTAAAAGACTTAAAGAGTTCTGGGTTAATCTTCTGCAGGAACTTCCCATTCACTCTGCAGCCGTGCACATTGCTTTGGGAAAGTGAAGAGAAGCCAATTGCTTTACTGGAAAATCTCATTACACCCTTAAACATGTTTCTTAGCTCAATAATACCTTCTTAGCAAAGACTTACATGTCACTCTGATTATGTCCATCTGAACGAGCAGAAAAATGAAATCCATTTTACACCTTCCTGTAATGAATGTAATACATCCAAATATTCATCCACTTGTTCTCTGAAGCAGATATTCTCAAGCCTTTTCTATGGGAATTCTTAGGGACAATGTTATTTATGTTCTGGACCAGTTTACATACTTAGCTCTATACTAGTGGTTCCCAATCTGAATACTCCAGATACAGTTAGGTTATAGCTTCCAGAGTCCAGCTATTGGGTGTGCTCTCTGGAGCTCGCGTGAAGTCCAAAAACTTTGGAGGAGTTTTTGCAATTGCTGATCTAAATGTATGCTCACCTCTGTGTAGTATATATATATATATTATCTTTGATACAACATTGAAAGCCGTTGATACAAATGGAAATTTCAGAGCCCGTGTTTTCAAATGAAGTTGTTGGTGATATTTAATCCGTTCTTTCATTCTTACTAATGTTTGAATGTCTTGGATTGCTCATAGATTAATCCACTCAAAACATTGCACAAGACTGAAAGCATAGAAGGGCTTCTAAAGTTCTAGAAAGCTGTGCATAGTTATTACACTATATGTATGTGCTGCTTATAAATTTATTGGTAGGAGAATGTGGTAAAGATGAAACAGTGGGCAATGACGTTTTCCCATCTGTGTTTCCTTCCTTTCCTTTTTGCTTTTGTATTGTGCCAAGTTTGGATATACAGTAGGGTTGTTCTTGGATTGTAGGTCCTAGAACCCAGTGCTGTCTAAGACCTCAGTCACACGGCTATTAACTGCACATCATATTTTGATGCATACTAAAATTGTGGGCGATCACGTGACGTTTGTGTAGTTAACACCCCGATGGCAGGGGTGTATTATACTTCTTTCTGTGCATCCCATCTTGCCAAATGCACATCTTTTCCCTTTTTATTGATCTGCTTTTCTCGGTCATGCTCACATGCATATAAAAAAGTGATTTGCTTGTCGATTACCGGCATGTCGGCTTTCTAGTATTACTGCAAGAGTTCATGCAAAAGTTTGAGAACATGGCAGTGTATCCCTAGTACCACAGCGCTTTTATAGTAAGTCCTTTGTTTTTCTCTCATTTCTCTTTTCCTTTCCCATTGGTCAATGTACCAGGTAATTCGCAGCTTGTAGAAGTGCTCCGTTACTGAAATGCCAGCAATTGATTTTTAAAGTAGGACAGCAGAAAGAGGCAGAAAAAAAGTGGGGGCAGGGGGACTGAAATGGTGCAAATTTTCACCAGTCGCACTGTAATTGCTGTGGTAAAAACTGTGCATCATTAGGAGGAGTAATTTTATCAAACCCCTAGTGGTGGTATAGGATGAAGCGGTTAAAATGCAATTCAGGGGGCATGGTCGACTGGGGTTCCGGAATGCAGTGCCTTGGAGCGGAGGCACGATCTTTTGCTGTGCAGTCATTCGCAGCAAACACAGCACCAAAATGGTTGTGTGACCGGGGCCTAAATGTGTGGACAGAAATTCCTTTATTGCAGCAACAGCAAAGTTTGCACGTTGTGATCCCTACTGCCTCTCCTCCTAGGGGGCCAGTGACTGAAGATTCCCCAGGCAAAAAGCAGGTTGCAGCCTGGTTTGGGTACTCAATAGCAGATTTTATTAAAGGCACAGTCCCTGATGCCCCTTCCCATACATTCCCAGGGATTCTGTGCCTAGTACAGTGGACCCTTCTATAACAAACAGTTGGTATAATATAAAATCTGTACAACATAAAAAAATTCCAGATAGGGGAAATTTGCTTAACAGAATCGCCTATGGGGTGAATCCGTACAACATAAAAATGGTCGCGATTAGGGATTACTCTGTTTTCAATGCATTCCTATGGAAAATTTGTATAAAGAAAAAATTGCTTAACAGAATGTCATTTGGAACAAATTAATTCCTTTATACGAGGCACCACTGTATTCTGGATAAGCCGTGCTAAGAGTGAAATGTGTTGTGTTTTAAAAAATGTAGCAATACACTCAATTTGCATCATATGCAAATGTCCATATTAGCTGCCTCTTTTTTGGAGCACTAACCCTATCTTATTGCTACATGACCCTGTCAACTGATTGGATGTAAGCCTTAGAAACAAAAACCAAAGGGAAAAATTAATCTAATGCAGTTTTATTCAGACACACAGCTGTTGTTTACTACTGTATTCTATTTTTAAAGCTAGTAATTAATTCAGGATATGGAGCAACCAATACACTGATTGAACTTTATCTTTTGTGATGTAACTGAATTGTCAGATCAGTTTTTCTGTTATATTAGAAAAATGTCAGAGTTGGTTAACTAGTAAGACATTAAGAAGCTGGTATTTAACTACTGAAAATGTTACTCAACTATTATATCAGTCATAGATAATTTTGGTCAAATTATCAAGTGCTGAACAATTTTCCAATTGTTCTATAGCAATATTTTAAGCAACAAAACCGTTAGTTGTAAGAAACGTTGATAATAAACATGGAAAATATAGTGTGTAAACACCTGCATATACAATATAAATATGGTGAGAAGTGTTCAGCCCTGTATCTTCTTAAGCTCTGAAACCCAAGTGTCAAATTTGCAGAGAATAAATTTTCACCTATATGGCTTTTGAGGGAAAATCCTCATTTTCAGTCTCTTTGAATTTTAATGAATAGCTGTTTGTTAGTTTGCTTCCATTTGATATGGGGCAACCATAGTGGAAAGCACTGTCTGGGCAGTTCACAGCAGAACCATACAAACAATAGAAAACAACACAGAACAATACACAGATATGTATAATCAAACAATAAGACAGGTTCCTCAACAACAAAAACCACAGAACATTTTACATTATATTTGCATATACCAGTGTCATAGTTCGGCATTATTGCTATAATTTAAGTGGAAAATGCTGCTAGTCACCATGACTAGGTAACCACCTTGGGGCACACATTGGGAGAAAGAAAGGATATAAACCAAATAAATCAATAAGGCATTGCATTTAGTAACTCAGTTACATGTCACCTAAAAAGGAAGACATGCATCATTGAAAAATAGGACAAAAGAGGACATGCATTTGGATAACGCTGCAGATGCTGATTTAGGTGTACAGATACACAGGGGGAAAATAAGCAACATTGCTTAGAGTGCTAGAATGGGGAAGAGTGTGACCAGGAGTCTGCTGTCCATATACTACTATAATGAGCCACTTCAAATTCATTAAATTCCCTATAATATCCTTCAGCTTTAAATCACACATGAAATGGAAGAATAGCATTTTCAAAAGGAGGATTGGCAGCTCTTCAGATGGAGGACCAGTCTCCTTAATAGAGGACAACACAGCCACCCTTGTTAAAGTCATGAGAAGTTACCTGCTTGGTGAACTTATGTAGTTCCATATCCTAGAAGTAGGATGAAAGAGCTCTATTTGAGAAAACTATTTTCAACTCTGGTCAGTAAACCAGATAACCCCCCTGGAGGAATAAACACTGGAAGGAAGTAAATGTTGCTTCCTAAAAGGATGCTAAAGAACATTATATTCCCCAGCTCTCTATGTGAGAATAAAAAATTGTCTTTATGATGTCATTTTAACTTTAAATTCATATTTTTTTACCAGAAGGAAGAACAGAGGGGCATAAAGATTGAAACCAGGGCACCCTTAGAAGGCAGCCCCATCTTTTTTGACCTATTAATGGAACCTGAGTGGACATAATCTGAGATTCTGAGCATCCTTTCCCTGCATCCTTATGTTATTATGAACTGGAGGGCACTCGGCCTATTGAAAGCTGAACTGTAATTAGTGATCACGAGAGATAAATGAGGTCACATGTTGGAGCTTTACTGATAGCTTCTGCTGCAGCAAAGGGATTTGGTTCACATCAGAAAGCAAGGTGAATAGCAGATCACTTAGGAGGGAAAAATCCTTTGATGCGGTTTGTGTGTAATTGGAGCAAATAAATAGACTTCAGTTAATATCTCTAAAGTATTTGTAGGGCATCTCTGAGGACAAAAGCCATCTGCTAGATGACATACATGACAAAAGTCTATGTGATATAATCCCATGAGATAAGAAAAAATGCACAAGCTAATATAAATATGGCAGCAATGAAAATAGTCCAACACAAGTAGTAGTAAAATCCCAAATGCAAGTACATTTGCAGCTAAAACACCACGAGAGAGGGCAGAGGAAAATTGCAAGGTTAGGGTCAGATAGCAACCAATTCTAGAAAGGTAGAGACACTGTGGAAAAAACAGAGCTGTATATTCTATACTTGTTTAGCTAAATGCCCTGAAGTATAGACAAGAGAAAAATGCCTCTGTTTCTTAAAGTGTAGCAAGACTAATACAAATGAATACAGTTCTTGAGATAAATTCAGAGGTTAGAAAAGGCCCTTGAAATTTATCTCAGAATCAAGGTGCTGTCAATACAGTTTCCACAGTGGCACTCAGGTAATGTAAATACTGTAGTTTCCACTGATGAAGGAAGCAACGACTAGACTGTGCATAGCTTCTGAGTGGTGCCAGTGCGTTCCTCCACTGTCAATCCAGAGGTCAGATAGCCGTGTAGAAGGAGTGGTTCCAGTGGCAGCACAACTATCTGGCTCTCTTGCTTTGGGGTTAGCGCTTGGACCCATGGCTCATTGTTCTGGTGCCCCACCTTCAAAGAGGTCTTCTGGTAGGCCCAGTTCTTGAATGAAGATTTTAAAAGAGAGAAGTACCAAATGCAATCGGTGAGCCAAAATCCTGTTGCACAATTACATAGGCAGAAAAAGATGATGTAATTCACTAACCAATGGATCTCCAATGCACGTCTGAGTTATGCGCCAAACAGTCCAACTGGTGCACAGTGAGGAGCCCAAGTGGAGAATTGTTAAGTAACAGCAACATTTTCCTTCTGATGGTGTAACTACGCAACAAGATTTGAAAACACACACCACGTAACAGCTTTAATGTTCATGTAGCTATTTTATTATTGCTAATATAAAGCATATGTTAATCAGTATACAGTATGGTTGTGAGATTTTTTTAAAGCAGCAGAGTCTATTAAAAGTAATTGATGTAATTTTTTTATGCAGCATTCACTGGACAACATTAAATGAGTTCTCTTTAAGTGCTTATTATGATCAGGGGAGACAGGCATATTATTTCTGAATGGGAGACCTTATGTAAATATAATAAATGAGATCTCATATATGCCCCATTTATCAGGCTTCCCGCCCCCTAAATTTAAAGGAACACTTTATGGAACTGGAGTATGTAGTATTTTCTTCCAGTGCATTTTCAATAATACTGTGAATTAAGAGTGAATTCTAAGCTCTTTAAAATAGAAGAGATAATACTTTCAGATACATACATTTAATCTGTAGACGTACCTCAGACTAATGATCAGGCAGTGTCTGAAATACAAAAAGAATTTAGGCCATCTTGAAGCGACATACATATAAGCGGATGTATTTTTCTTATTTCATCTGTTATAAAGAACATGGAGGTCTTTTGTAACATATTCACCACAGTAGCTTTAGAAGTGACATGTTTTAATTGGAATGCTCCTAAATAGGAACTCAGCAATCTGATTTTTCCCATTCAGTACAATTGTATTTATGGGTCTTTTTTTCCAGGGGGTATGCTGTGTGCGTAGTGTCATTAAACATACAGCCTCCATTCACACATAACACTAAACCATGTTGTAAGGAAACTTTACTTGATGAACTGCTGGATAGCTCAGTGGTTTAGGTAGCTGGCTCTGCTTGGGATACTGGGATATTGGGGGAAATTCTCTCTCTCTCTCTCTCTCTCTCTCTCTCTCTCTCTCTCTCTCTCTCTCACACACACACACACACACACACACACACACACACACACACACACACACACACACACACACACACTTTCAGTGTATTATCCATAAGCGTAAACTAGAAGAGCTCTGAACTCAAATCACAATTAAGATATTTGGCCAGGGGAAGGGTCAATATGTGGCCCTTTCTTGTTGAGTTGGATCTTCCACTATCTTTCACTACTAATTGACTTACAAGGAAGGGTGAAATGTGCAACCCAACAACACAGAGAAGGCCACAAAGTTAAATACTGTCCCTGCTCCATAGGGATGGGTTGTGCAATGACCAAAACCTTAGTGGCAAAATATATTGCATGTGTTCTATCAACAGCCTAAATCATTCAGAATCATGCTGTGCAGTAATGTAGTAGCTTTGGTAGGTTCAGGGCCAGTTGCCCCAAAGCCTTCCTCACAGGCTGCCCCTCCAACACAAATTTATATTCACTACTCCTCTACCAGCAAATCAGAAAACACATACAAAACCCAGTAACAATTAGCATTTCCTGACTGATTTAAGGAATTGCCCATCTTCCACCACTTTGCCACAGACATCTAGCAGCATAGTTTGGAGATCGGCTGGGACAACAAGCCCCATTATCAGTTTTCAGTAGGTTGTGGGCCCAGTTAAATGCAGAAAGGACTGATCCAGTTTGGTAGTTAGGGAATACAAATTGATTATTAGCAAGTATTTCTGTCAGGCTTTTGTCAAAGGTAATATTGATTAGGGTTTGCATTATTCCCCTCGCCTCAAATGACTGAACTGCCAGCCAGCTAAAAATAAGACTGCAAATGTTGATTTTAAGTCACATTTTTTACTTAAGAGGCGGAAGGATGAGCACGGAAAATGTTTAGTTTCCTTGGATGTTGTTGTCTGAATTTGCAAAAAAAAGAAGAAAGGTTTGTGGAATGTTCTTGGAGTCTGCCTCTTCCTTGTCCTGGATATCTAAGATTTCATCCTGCAATGTGTGTGTTTTGCATCGTCGTTATAGTCATGACTCTCTGTGATCCCATATCCATGGAGTTTTCTTGGCAGGAATACTGGAGTGGCTTTCCAGTTCCTACTCCAGGTGCCTATAGCACCTGGTATTCCCTGGTGGTCACCCATCCAAGTACTAACCAGGGCCGACCCTGTTTAGCTTCCGAAATCAGGCGAGATCAGATGTGGTTAGGGCATCTAGGCAGCTCATGCTGCAATAGAAAGAACTAAATGATGTCAATCTGTCCTGACATCCCCCCTGAAATGCTTTCCTGAAGAACCTCTTGCAAACATTTTGTTTTTTTATTGTTTTATCATTTGCGCCACCCTTGAACCTTTAGAACTGCTAGCCCTTCTCTAGAGGAGGACTTGGCCTTTGAAAGACCTACTGATTGCCAAGAGAGTGAACATGATAAAGGTTGCTTTTGTCTTCAGAAAGACTTGGGTCAGGGGTGAGGTGGGGGAATGCTGTTATTTCTCTCCCCTCCCCAACCTTCTTCATTTCAAGCTGGCTGGATTCCTGTAGGCTAATTATGACCCCCCCCCCCCGCAACTCACTACAATGTTTTGTTTTTCTTTATGCAGGCAGGCGAGAAAATGTTGTGGAACAGATTCAAGGAGTAGACGGGAACGGACGGTTCTCTCTGATTGGGATTCCACCCTTCTCGCCCCCGCCGTCTCACCATGTCAAAGAAGGGTGCCAGCTTTCGAGCTAAAGGAGAAAGACCAGATGCCTTGGCTGCCTTGCAAGCTGCTAATGAAGAGCTCAGGGCAAAACTCACAGACATTCAGATAGAGCTCCAGCAAGAAAAGAGTAAGGTGTGCATCTCCCCCACTTAATCTGAAGGGAAACCACCCTGCTACCTCTTGTTTCCCAAAGATGGAAAAATGCATACAGAGACGTTTCACTGCTCTTTAATTCAGCCGGCTTCTCTATTTGTGTGCATTAATAACTGACCCCACTTGTGATAGATACACATTCATAAATCAATATGTTAGCATCAGTATACTGGGTTCTCTCACTTCCTCGTTCTTTTTTGAGGAGGGTGAGGGGCTTTCCATAGGACACAACTGCAGATTGGAAAAAATGAGATCTGGTCACATAAAAGGTGCAGTAAACCTTAAACAAGGCCCTTGTCTTAAGATGGCTCTGGAGGAATTGAGCCTGGAGGTTGCCTTGGCTCTATTTCTTTATCTGAATGTGCATTTTGATGAATTATTTAGAAGCTTCTCTAATTGATCCCCTACGGAGGCCAAAGCAGCTGGGCTGTCAGCGTGAACCATTCTTCAAGAAGTGAGACTGCCAAAAGGTAGAGGAGATGTTGGCATAAATCCATTTATGGTGCACCTTAATGTACCTGACTTGACAATTTCTAAGGAGAGCAGGCTAACTTCTGCTTCTGAAATTAATTTATCCTTGGCGCTTGTGTAGGTGACAGCTTGAAGCATGTGTCTTATAGTAACCTGGAGACAAAGGAAACAAATCTGAAGACAAATAAAGTTTTTGTCAACACTTTGCTTTGCATGGAAACTCTTAGTTTTCATCATGTTTTGAGTCTCACCCACCTTCTTCCTTGGGTCCCAGTGGCTGAGTCACCAAGCAAAAATGCCATGGCTTCCAGCCTGGTTTTGTCACTCATGGGAGCTTTTATTAAAGACACAGAGTCATCTCCTGCTGCCCTTTTCCCCATGTTACCTGATGGATGCACTTCCAGCTCTAACCCCTGGATACAATCTGGCTGGCTAGCACCCCTGTTGACTTTACTGGGATCCCTGGCTGTCTAAAAGTCTGGGAAACCAGGAAGGTAGTATATAGTCCCAAACAGGGGTGCAGTCCCTTTAACGAGAGCTAATAAAGATGATTGATAGGGATCAGGCCTGCAGTTTTGCTCCTCTCAGAGTCTCCTTGGCTGTGCCTGTTGCCTGTTGCCTCTTCAGCACCAAAGGTGGGTTGGGGTAAGCACCATGGCTCCTGTCAGACAGTGGGGACACAAAGGTTGGGTAGTGCAGGATCAGCTTGGGGCTGCATCACCAAAAACTCAGGTCCACAACCCCTTCCACTGCCAAATGGGTTGGGTGGGAGGAACTGGCTCCACTTATCCTCCACCTCTGTTTGCAGTTGTGTGCAGATGTAGAAGATCGGATCCGAGTGCTTCACTACCTCTCTACATGTCTCCTCGTCTTCCAACATGGTTGATGATGACGTGCAATTTACTCTTTCCTGGGCTCTCCTGGGAATAAGGCAGCACCCTCAAAGAAGTAAAGCAGTGCCCACTAGCATATTGTGTATTTCTACCAGCATAATACCATTGTTGGAATCGTCAGCAGAAAACTGCCAGAAATAAAGAACTTTCCTATCAAACACTGAGTTACACCACTGAAATTATGCTGGAAGGGGTAACTAATAGGATTCCAGCCAATGGTTCCCAAAAATAGGGTTTCAGAGATCCTTGGGATTACCACTTCCAGAAGATAACACAGGTGCAGAAATGCCCACATGCATGAATTCACTGAGGTCTACTTGAGTAGCCACAGTTACAGGTAAGCAACCTGTTCATTACCAGACAAATAAAGAGAAGAAATATGGCACAATCACATAAAACATGCTAGAGTTAATTTTTAAGTCTTGATGGATATTTAGAAAAGAATGCTGTGATTTCAAAAGAATTAAATATTGGTGTAATGAGAAGACAGCATGTTCTAGATGGATGTCCCCTTGCACGCAGCTTAAAAGCTTCAGTTGGATAAAATGTCAGGGTCCACCGCCTATAGAGAGATGAGATCAGGTTCAGCCAATTTTGAACCAACTGCCGTGGCTATCAAGGCTGAAGGGGGTATGCTTCTTTCTGCATAATCCTATCCAGGCACATTCAAGTGAGCACCAGAACAAAACTGTCCCATATTTGTTTGTTTGTTTAAGAATATTTTTTACCCCGCCTTTCTCCTTGGAAAAGGACCTAAGGTGGCTTACAGTAATGAGGGATAATATACAGTCCAGTACTATTAAGACATGTTCATGTATTGACAACAGGAAATTGAGGGACATCTTACAGCATTAATAAACAACGTTACATTAAAGCTACAAGAGAACGTGAGCAGTTAAAAGGAGAGTAAAGTTCCATGGGAAGTTATGAGTGATGGAAACTAACATTGAAAAGAGTGTACTCATTGTTTATTTATGTATTTGTTTTGTTTTTATACCACCCATCTTCCAATATGGAACTCTGGGCGGTTTACAAGATTAAAAAACAAACAAAACAAAGCAATACAACAAGATGGGTCAATGGGCGGTAGACAATAACAAAAAAGGGGGAAACTAAGTAAACTAAAATAAAATAAAATAAATTGAATAAAAATAAAGTAAATCGAATTAAATTAGGTCACCATATGCCTCCCTGAAAAGCAGAGTTTTCAAAGCCTTTCTGAAAGCGGGCAGGGACGGTGCAAAGCACAGCTCACTCAGAAGATGGTTCCACAGTGAGGGGCCCACAACAGAGAAGGCGCAGTTGTGCATGGCCGACCTTCGCACCTCCCTGGGAGTGGGCACCCTGAGTGAGTGCGCCTGTGACATCTGAGTGGGTCTGGCCTCAGATGACCTCTGGGAGATACGCTCCGATAGATATTCAGGACCCAGTGTAATCATATAAGATTATATGTGTCAGTGTAATCATATAAGATTATAAGTTTTTATAAACACAAAGTCTATGTGATCCTATAGATTCATATAAAAGACACATAATAGGTAGTATCATATGTTCCTGCTCCTACAGTGAAGAAAAGGCTGTGTACACACACTTGGGTTATATGTACCCACACTCATGTGCAGGCTTAATCTTAACTACAACAGATTAAGTGAAATCAGTAGGTCTACCCAAATTATGAGTAAATCTTAATCCAACTCAGTTATCATGCAAGAAGATCAGTTTGATTCAGTAAACTTTGGGATAATGACTTCTATGAACAGACAGATGGAGTTGCTATGTGGAGCCCCCTCAGCCCGGTAGTAGCAAACTTTTACATGGAACATTTTGAAAAACAAGCTCTGGATGCGGCACCCTTTTGCACCCACAGTCTGGTTCCAATACGTGGATGACACATTGGCAATGAAACTGGAGCATGTTTGATAGAAAGGCTACCCTTGCTTGCAGTTTGCAAAAGCAGTAAGGATTTTCATCCAGTATTTAAGCCTGGGGAAGAACTGAGCTGCTTCACTAATTTAATATTTGTTATTTATTACTTAGACCCCTTTCCCCTTCTCTTGAGAAGTTTATAAGGCCGTGGTCACATCTGGGTTTCGATCCTGATCTTCTGAAGGTCCGACTTTTACTGTTTGTCTCATCATGTGATTTAATATGTGGGACAAGAGTTCTCACGTCAAAAGCTGCTTTTTTTATTTTAAAGTGCAGTTCAGCCCCCTTGGCCAGCAGGTAGCGCTAGTATTTGGGGGGGGGAAATGGACCACTGTGCTGGGGGAAATTAATGCTTGTAGGACCGGATAGAGCTTCCTGTTTCTCGGAAGGTGAAAATAAAAAAAAAAAAACCACAGCCCATAAGCCCCAGGAACAGCCAAAAAAAGAAAGAAAAAGAAACCCGGATCATCTGCGTGGTCCCACGGCGTCTGCCTCCTTAAAAGCTGGATTTTCAGAGCGAGACAAAAAATTCCCTACTTCGTAGGTGAGTCTCAGAAGCCTCGCTTAAAGGAGCATTACCAGGTTTTTGTTGTTTTGTTTTTTTTTCAAAAAGCCCGGTGGCCTTGGGGACAGCATTTTAGACACTTTTTATCTGGTAATTTAAACTGCTTTTAAAGGGATGTGGGACCAAGCCCTAAGTCCACTGTAACCCCTCCAAAGGTAACATTTCCAGGATCTGAGTGGTTTATAGGAGGGGGCCATGTCTTTGAAGCAAAAGTGAGCTAGAATTATTTTAATAAACAAAATAGATGAGAAATGGCCAACCAGATATTTACATGATGTTTACATAACCAAGGAGTACTGTTGATTTATAAATTATACACATGAACATTTTCATCTGGAATGGCTACTGGATCCTAAGCATTGTTTACAAAGTAAATATCCAAAGAGCATATTCCACCACCGTAACTTCCAAATAACCTGTAAATGTGAGACAAGGGCCATTTACCAGTATGTCTTCATTGAATCACTGAACTGTGTCTGTAAGCAAGCATTACTGGTGATCTCTCTGGAACTTCACAAGTACTATCTGGATGAGACAGTTTTCCCCTGAACTAGTTTTGCTGGATAGTTCTGTTCCAAAAAAAGGAGAGAAGGAAAATAATAGACTGAAGAATAAACTCATGTTTTTCTTGTTCATTTTAAAGCTGCCTATTTCTTGAACTCACTTAGGTCTTCCCAAAATAAAAAAGGGACAGGTAGGGAAGGAAATAGCAAATGTAGAGACAGAAAAGCATACCAGTGCTTGCTGATTTGAGCTATAAAAACAAAAAAAAAGGGATTACCTTAAATGCTGGTTGATATATGCATAGTTAGAAGACTGTAAATAGCTCTAGTTTCATGTAAAGTGTTCCATTGCTGCTCTTTTCTCTGTTAGTCCATTCCATAACATGAAGCTTCCTTCTGGTAGTTGTAAATGGAAGCCACTTTAGACTTCTGTATTGATTTTATTGGACTTTGCCATGCCTGGCAATGGGAGCAGTTTCCACTGCACAGCAGTTGATCACTAATGGAAAGGAATACCCCAAGTTGAGTTGCATCTAGCATTTTGTTAATATCAGCTGTAGACAAGCAATTCCAGTCAAGGTTTTTGAATGGACTGCATCTCTCTGTGATGTGTTTCTAATGAGGAGAGTGAGTGTTACTTCAGATCCCTGTATAAATGATGTGTAGAATAACTTACTCAGCGGGGTTGCTGTATTGAATTCCTTTGAAGCAGCTTCTTTCCTCAGCAAAGGGATATTATTAAAGAAGATGACTCATGTGTTTTTTAAAAATGTGTAGTCTCTGACAAGTCAGAATCTTAAACTTCCAGTAGACCTTAATTAATAGTTGTTAAACCACCAAGTAAGCACTGTGTTATTTCAAAACTGAAACACAGAAATGTCTGTATTTTAGTGGCTATGTTTGTATAGACTGCCAAATAACATATAGACAGCTCATAATAAATTACAAAAATGGAATATTTAAAATTTGGGAAAACAAATAAATGGAGACATAGAAACATTTTAACAAATGTAAGAAGAGATATAATTCAATTACCAGTGCAACATGACACACCAGACATTAAGGGTGGTGTCCCATTAATTTTTACTCTGCCTGGGTGATTTATATTCCTATCCTTTTTATTCTTATCCTCGGAGATATGGATACAAACTGAGGCATGATAGCTGCCAGGGAGACCCACTCCTTTCCCCCCAGAACCACTCAATGTTCATGGAATGGTGTGCTGCTCACCTCCATTGTCACCACCACAATCCCAGTTGTGGCAGGAACCCGGCTGGCTCTTCCTTACTTCCCTGCACAGTTCACCACTGTGGTGTGGATGTGGGACAGGGAGTTGATGTACAAGAAGCCATGAATATGATTATGTATATGGGTTATAGATCTCTGGTATGTTGTGTATGCATTGTGTTGTGTATACATTTGTGCATTAAACAATGATTTCATACCACTGTTTTGAATTTTTAAGAAGCACTGCATTTGGCTAAAGTCATTGTGGGTAATCTCAATATTTTTCACATGGAATTGTTTGGTTAATGCAAATATTTCTCTGTGTTCCTTAGTGAATGTGTTCTTTTTGAACTTTGCCAGAGAAAGGAAAAAGAGTTGCCCTCCTACTTATTGCTTCCATTCCTCCCTCCTGTATTTTGTATAGCCGTGTATGTGTGACAAAACCACAGAGAAGAATTTCTCCTTAAAGTCTCTGTTCAGTCCTCTTCCCCCCTACCCTTGCTTGACAAATCCACACTAGCAACCTTTTGATTGTCAATGTTAATGGGAAGAAAACCAGACACATTACATGCATACACACAATAGATGTCACATGCCTTTTGGCCTTTAGTTAGTTAACAGTGATAAATAACATTTGCTGATTTGGGGGTAGTTTTATTTTTGTTGCATAATAAGTTAATTGTCCAACATTCACTGCCTGTCGGTAAATAACCCTAAAATATAATTTTTTCCCCTCTTCTCCAGGCCAGTAAGTTGGAGAGGGAGAAAAATCAGGAAGTGAAGCAGATCAAAGAACACGAACAGCATAAAAACATAGTGATTGTAACGGAACTCAAGACTAAACTTCATGAAGAGAAAATGAAGGAGCTCCAGGCTGTTCGGGAAGGACTTCTAAGACAACATGAAGCTGAGCTGCTTAGAGTCATAAAAATTAAAGATAATGAAATTCAAAGACTACAGGCCTTGCTTAATACTGTACGAGATGGGACGCCTGATAAAGTTAAGACGGTGCTTTTCTCGGAAGCCAAAGAGGAGGCCAAGAAGGGATTTGAAGTCGAGAAAACCAAAATGCAACAGGAAATTTCGGAGCTTAAGGGAGCTAAAAAACAAGTGGAGGAAGCTTTATCTGTGGTCATTCAAGCTGATAAAATGAAAGCAGCAGAGATACGAAGTGTGCATCACCTTCACCAGGAAGAAATCACTAGGATAAAGAAAGAATGTGAGCGAGAAATTCGTAGATTGGTACGTGCACATTTCACTCGTTTTGAGGGTTTTCACAGAGGGAGAGAGGATGGCCCGTGTGTTATTCCCCTTTGCAGTTCTGCTAAAAACAATTTAAATGCACATGACTAAGCATCCAGCTTTTGGGTTACTAATCTAGCTGGGCAGACTTTCTGAGCCTTCTAAGGTTGATCCAGCAGTAATGAAAATGCCTGTGATTAGGTTGTCTTGGAAACCCAGCCTCTACTGTAAGCAACAGGCTGCAGGGCTTTTGATCCACCTTGTCTCTTGCCCTGTTGTCATGTCATCAGCCCCAGTGACCATTTCAGTTCCACAGAGAATGCACATCACATCACCACTGGTTAATCCTCAGTAGAATGCTGGGTTTGCTTACATGTTGCGTCTTTAGAAACAGGTATGTGCTTGTCTTTCTTATCTTGATTGCATAAATAGTAAATGAAGAGAGTGGAGGTAATTTATCTTTTTCAGCCTACCTTTGTTTGCAGATTTCATCTTCATTCTAATATAACAATTATTTGTAAGCTGCCCAGCATATTTATTTACATTTTCACTGGATAGAATGTTTATGTTACTAAGGCATGAAAAACGTGAGATGAAAAACGTGAGAAAATCTAAAATATTATACATTATTCTCTTTGCAATGTCTGCAATCTCCTATTTCTGATTCTTCTCCTTGACTTCATTAGAAGACAAAACACGAAAGCAAAGATGTCATCACAAACCAAAGCAGAGATAAGTGCACTTAAGGCCATTCCTCTCAGGGCCTTAAGGATGGATTATAGCAGAGTTCTGTGCAGGGCAACCAGAAGTCACTGCTAGTGGGACACACTAATTAGCTGTCAATGTAGAATTTCTGCCTGTTGGACTGTAGCTGCTAACTCCAACTCTATGCATGTGATGCTCCTACATTAGGGCTTTGCTCAAACAAAAAGCAATTACACATGCCATCATTTCATGGCATATTGATATGATGCTAAGTGTGTGCATGTGCTTCAGTGCATGTGACCCTGTACATTTGGATTGTACAGTATTTGTAACAAGGACATGCTTTCTGTGTGGGAATAAGTATAATGTTTAAAGCAGCCTTTACACCATGTTGCAAGAGTGGAGGATTTGTATGACACCATGGATAGGGTGGTACTGATGAATATAGAGCAGGAAAAAATATTCTGAATTATTGGAAAATAATGTTCCTATTACTATGATGAAGTCCACATTTGACACCACTTTGAAATACCTATTGGTCACAAAGCAGTCTTTATGCATTTAATTATTCATGGGAGATCGATTCTTGATGTAGAACTGCAGAAGATTTATTATGTTCATGGAGATTGTTACATGTTTTCCCTAGTCATGCTAGTAATGGCAATGAAAGATCTCTTTAATTCAAAGTTAAATGGAGCAGTTTTGGGATCTGCTATTAGAGATGGGCACGACCAGGAAAAATTACGTTTTGAGTTGTCATGTGTCAGAGCCGGCCCGTTTTGGCTCGTTTCCGTTTTTTGCGAAATTTTCCAAAAATTTGTCATTTTGTTTGTTGGTTTTTCGTCTGTCGTTAGTACTGGTTTTGGGGGAGCGGGCTCCTGGAGGCACCTCTCTGGGGTGGGTGCCTCCTCTGGCCCGCCATGAAGGGAAAGCGGGCTCCTGCAGGCACCTCTCTGGGGTGGGTGCCTCCTCTGGCCCGCTACAAAATGGCATGCATAGCCAATTGGATATGCATACCATTAAGTTGCAGTTACAGCAGGCAGAGGCACCTCTCTTTCGGGTGCCTCTGTGACTCACTGCCTGCACTTGGGCTGGGGAACGAAGTGAGAGAGGACCCCTACAGGCGCCCGCTGTGACTCACTAAGAAGGGAAGTGTACTTGCTGTAGTGCAATGCGAGTACACAGATCTGGCTTGGGGTTAGGGGTTAGCGCAAGGGCTAGGCTTAAGGTTAGGGTGAGTTACTGGGGTGCACCTCTGGGTGCCTCTTTGACCCACTAAGAAGGACAGTGTACTGGCGTGTGGGTTAGGGTTAGGGTTCGAGTTAGGGTTCGGGCTAGGGTTAGTGGCTTTTTATGCCCAACTGGCACATCCCAGAAGTCTCGGTCAAAACCTGGCCAAGTGGCCATGAAATTGGTGGAATGGCTCCAAAAATTTGCATGGTCCACTCCCATGGCCAGCCCATCATTGCACAGGTGTAAAAAAATAAAAATAAAAATAAAATAAAATAAAATCAATGGAGACGTGTTGTTGCAAGAAAAACCCACTGCTGCTACTGTAAAAATTCAGGCAGTTTTAAAATAGCTATTTTTGCATGTTTCTGTGGTGCTTTGGTGTGTTTTTGGACCACGCAATTTCAAAATAAATATTGCGGTCGCCCCATTTTGGATCCCCCGCCCGCACTGCATGGCATGGCGCGAGTTGGCGAGATGACGAGGATGCACAGCCCAGGAGAGGAGAGGGGGAGGCCAGGGGACCCCCCCCCAGAAACCAGCCTTCTGGTAGGTGCCCTCACTGAGGCAGGCATATTTTCACCTGCTTTTTTGGCCGGGAATCTGTTTTTTTATTTTTAAAACTTTTTTCTGTGCCGCGCTGCTTGGCGAGTTGGTGACTCAACTAGGATGCGCACTTTGCGCAGCCCAGGAGAGGAGGGGGGAGGCCGGGGACCCCCCCCAGAAACCACCCCTCTGGTAGGTGCCCTCACTGAGGCAGGCATATTTTTGCCTGCTTTTTTGGCCGGGAATCGGGGTTTTTTAAAAACTTTTTTTCTCTGCCGCGCCGCTTGGCGAGTTGGTGACTCAACGAGGATGCGCACTTTGCGCAGCCCAGGAGAGGAGGGGGGAGGCCGGGGACCCCCATCCCCCCAGAAACCACACCTCTGGTAGGTGCCCTCACTGAGGCAGGCATATTTTCACCTGCTTTTTTGACCGGGAATCGGGGATTTTTTTTTATTTTTAAAACTTTTTTCTGTGCCACTTGGCATCGTGCGATTTTGGACAAATCAGATCCAATTTTTCTTTAATCGGTTTTTTTTAATTTTTAAAACGTTTTTTTACGAACGGAAATGAGAAACGGAAACGGAAACGAGAATTTCGCCAAGTCATGCCCATGTCTATCTGCTATATGTTAATTCTCCCATTCATTTTTTTAATTGCAGTTGTTTTAACTGATCTTATAACTGTTATTTCCTTCTTCCGAAATATCTGTTTTTGGGAGAAAAGTCCTGCTTAACCCCGATTAAAGAATAAATGAATACATTTTCAGAATAAAAGGAAGGGATTTATCCTAGAAAGTGATTATCCATTAGATCTGATGCACTAGTAATTTGATGGGAAGATTCTCACAGTAGACTTTCATATATGTAGAGCTAGATCACAGATTATGTTTGGGACACAGCACAGTTCTTTATGAACCCTCAGGAAATAGCTGCTCTGATATATCTAGTATGTCATCCAGTAACTCAACGTTTCAAGGAGCAGCAACTTCTACAAATGCTGGCGCTGATATCTTATGGACTGTGTTTGGCTGACATATTAAGGCTAAACTATTCACTGTGTTGAATATACAATGTCCCTTCCCTTTGGAATCAATTTCCAACAAAAGTTCATCAAATGCCTTCCCTCTCTATTTTTAAGAAATTAATAAAAATTGCATTGCTCAAAGTTTCCATTTATTAACGATCTGAGGTGCTCAAACCTGTTTTAATTAATCCCTTTACTTGTATAGGGAAAGGGGTTTTAGCTAGGGATGGGTTTTATTTATTTTTAGTATTTATTGTTGGATATTTGTTGTATTTATATGTGTTGTAAACTGTCCAGAGAGCATGTGCACTATGGGGTGATATACTAACTTAAATAAATATATAATTATGCCACTGATCCTTGTATTTTTTTCTGCTACTGTAAAATAAGTATGCATAGGCCTATTCAGGACCACCAGGAGCAAATATATCCTTTTTATCTTTTTTTAAAAAGATGATTGATGTTATATTTACATCTTCCCTTCATCCCCAAACTGCTGTCAAAAAGATTAATCTGAAAGGTGTACATAGAAACGCAAAAGCATCTGCTATGAAAGCACTGTGATATTAAACTAATGGAATTAGGAGCTGTTTAAGAGTTCCTCAGTGAAGTCAGTCTTGTACTTACCTATTAGAAACAATTTCTCAGCAACCATTTAACAGCCCAAAGCCCTTCTGGGGGTTGGGAGGAAGGTATTTTCTCCCTAGAGAAAACCAGGCTAGAAAAGGGGGGAAATCCCACATCTTGGGAGCAGCCAATGAGAAGTCACTGATTATTTTTTGTGCCAGTAAAACTCATTGAACATGGTTGTGTGAATGGAGGTTGTTTTTCTTTTTTCAACCTCCACATGAAAATAGGTTGAATTTTCAACAGGTTTTCAAGGAGAAAAAGTTATGTCTCCTTAAAATATAGTTTCTATCTACAGTAGGACCCCTATACACATGAAGCACTCCCTGTGGATGCTGAAAACCACAGATAATAGCGAACACAATCCTTAGCATGATAAAGAAAATGTTTTCACCATGTATTGCTGGAGCTGGCCATTAGAGTGCATCAGAGACCATAGAGACCATGCTATGGTCAACAACTGAGGTAATCCAAAAAAGGATCCCACAAAAAATTAAAAAATGGATTTAATTGAACCTGGTATCGGGTGATTACAAAAACAAAACAAAATATTTATTTTTCCTTCATGTTTTAGACTCAGTTATTTTATAGTGAGAGAATGCAACAATGCACACTTTAGCATTTAAAAAAATAGCAAAGAGCCAATGTTATTATATGAAATGAGACATTCAATTCTAGCCAAGGACTGATCAGCTATTGAAGTCAAAAGTGCCATTGGAGATGTTTAGCCTAGGAAATAGAGGACTGAGGGGTGATATGATGGCACTTTACAAATGTTTGAAGGACTGTAATACAGAGGAGGGGCAGGATCTGTTCTTGATCATCCCAGAGTGCAGGCTGTGCAACAACGGGCTCAAGAGAACTCAGGTTTCGGCTGAATGTCAGGAGAAACTTCCTAACTCTTTGAGCAGTACAGAAATGGAACCAATGGCCTCAATTGCCCCTTCCAACGTCCTTATTCTATGAGTCTATGATTCTATTAAAGGACAGTTCTGCTTTGGTGCTTTCTGAGGTGGGATTATCTCTTGACAAGATATTGAATAGTCAGAGGCACAAAATGTAACTTCAGTGTGGGTGGCTGGTATTAAAAGCTGCCTCTTATTTGCATGTCAGTCCCCATAGTTTCCTATCCAGCTTAGGTGTTTAAATCTTGTATATGCCAGAATGATGAAAAGTGGATGCAGAAAAACCATTGCCAAACCAGATTGAAATAAAGAGGCGACACACGTTTAAATGGGATTAAACAGGGGCCACAGTTTATTTATTAACAGGAATTAACTCTTCAACGTAATCAAACTGACACAGAACTGTCACATTTAGAGGACCTATGACGTAGCACACTCTTAGGATGACTATTATATTTTTTATGTCCCTTCCTCCAGCAAATTTACTGCAGCCTGTGATGCTGCCACAGGTAGGATGCCTTGGCTGTCTTTGGGCATCCTATTAAATCTAATTAAAACTTAGCAGCCCTCTCGAGTGTGACAGGTTGTTGTGGTTTAGTTTGATGTCTATCTAATTCCTACTTTAGGTGATTAATTGAGGGCTGCCAATCACCTTGAAGGTGCCAATTAACGAAGGGACCTAGATAGGTAATGTTTTATGTGCGCTACCCACCAAATTGTGACCGGGAAAGGTTATTAAGAGCCCAGTGCCAACATGTAGATCAGGCTTGCCCAAAGTCCGGACCGGGGGCCAAATCCGGCCCATCAGGCCATTCTGAGTCGCCCACGGCTGGCTGGCCCGCCCCTCCCTCTCCCTCCTTTGTCTATTTTTTTTTTAAAAAACCAAATCTTCTGCCAACACTGACACAGCTGGGAAGCTTGGGCAGCTGGGCGGACGGACGGTCTGCCGCCACCGGCACCGCAGGGGAATGTGTGGGGTGGGCAGGCCAGTGGGCCTCTGCCACCACCAGGGAGCTTTGGGGTGGGCTGGTGGGTGAGCCGTCGCCACCGCTGGGGAGCTTGGGGGGTGCAAGGTCGCACAGATCGCCTCTTCCAAGGGGCTCCCTGTGGTCACGGCTCCCTGTGCTTCCTTTGGTCCCCACTTCCTTCCTTCCTCCCTTCCTTGTTCCCCACCTTCCTTCCTCCCTCCCTTGGTCCCTGCCTTCCTTCCCAAAGTGGGTGGGGGCTGCAGTGGGGTGGCAGGGTCGGGGAGCAACCGGCCCCTGACACAAAAAGTTTGGGCACCCCTGTTGTAGATGATGGGATGGGCGAAAACACACCGTCACTCCTGGCCAATTCGAGTGACGGCCAAAAATTCCCATCTGGCCCCAAAGTGACCAGCAACACATCATCATCCACAACATAAGTAAGTGGTGGGAGGGCGGGGGATCCCAGGACTGTGCAGCAGGCAGAGGGGAGCACACAACGGCCTTAAATAGGCACACTCCCCTTGCATAGCCCACGCAGAAAGTGTAGCCAACCGGTGCCTGGTTTGACCGGTTGGCAAAGTTGCCCCTGCCCTGCAATTAGCGGCATGGAGTGGCCATTGTGGCTGGAGAAATGCTGTTGTTTTAGGAAGAGTAACAGTTTACTAATCAAGCAAAAGAGTGACCTTTTCATGTTGACCTCAATAACCCCCTTTAGTGTTAAACCTTAGATTAAAGCCAGCACAGACCTGTGAATGCTATTTTGATTTGTGAAGATTACCGGAAGGAAAATACATTTTGATTGAGCCAATGGATGCTGTTATATTTTGGCAATGCCATCGGTAAAATGTCACTCAGAAGGTCTGTAAAGCTTTTTAATGTGGTGTAGTCATATCGTAATTTCTTTGGTTCCCCCATTGACCATGCACTGCATATTAGCAGAGGTGTTATTTAACAAATTAATTCCCAGTGAGCAGTGTAATTCTTGAGTATACTGTTCATGGTTTGGGAGATCCATTAAGCCACATTTCATTATGCTTATAACCCATTGTTTTTGCAGATAAAACAACCAAGAATGCTGTGACACCTTAAAGGCCATGAATGATTGGATTTTCATGACTCTTTGTTGTGGTTTGCTGAAACTGAATAACCCAGTAGCCTCTTCGGGTTTTCCATCCAGAGGCAAATAATGGCATCCAGAGCTCTCTTACAGTTAATAGGGCACAACTTTGTGCATCCTGTCATACAATGTCAGAAGTACACATAAATATTGGAAGTGAACTGAAGGACCACGGGTCACCAGTAATACTTTCAGAACAATAACTTTGTTGATCCCTTGTAATGGAAATAGCAGAGACCTAAACATTTGAGGAGAGGGGGCAAGACAGCCTCAAGCTCTTCATTACTACTCTCTCATTTATAAAGTGATACTCTCAAAAGGGATAAAATAAGATAATTAAAGCACACACACCTGGGTGAACTCTTCTAACGCAAACCAACCTGACATGACTTTCTGGGACTCTTGTTTACATTTTCTCCTGCACGGTCCATCAAGTGGTGGCCCCTTGCCTGATGAAGTAGAATTTTCTCCACAAAAGCTTGCAATCTGTTTGATTTTTTATAGTGATCCAACAAAAGGTACCACCCTACTCTTACATTTGTCTATGGTCTTCACTCATGCTTTCTGCTGAGGACAGCATCTTCTGCATAGGAGGGTCTTTCCACTGATCATAAATGCAATATGCCTTTTGTTCATCACTTAATGTCTCCACCCATGGCTTCTGTCATCAGCTAGCATCATCTGGGCACTAACAGTTGACTATTTCTTTCCCTTCCTAGGAAATGTGAGCATTTGTTTTACTTCATTTTTAATAAGAATTTATGTCAACATTCAGACTTCATATTTGGGAGCGAAAGAACTGGAAGTTTTTATTTAAAACGTAAAAGTGAGAGAAAGTGGAACTGATATATTTTCCCATCCTTACTCTGCTTTTCCTGCACATTTTTTTCTTTTGGGCCTGGAAGAAGTGCTAGTTGCCTTGATCTACAGCCCCCTTTAATGTCTCATGATGTCCTCAACATGCTGTCATACTAAACCACTGTTGGAATGTGCCAAGCTGCTAGATGCAGCCACTCTGCTGTGTTTGGAGCACCACTACCACCACCACCACCTGGTAATTCCATCAAGTAGAGATGGTCACGACTTGGTGGAATTCCCGTTTCCGTTTCTGTTCCTCGTTTCCGTTACGGAACGGAAACGGTAACGGGAATTACTCCACCAGAACTCGAACTCGAACCGACTAAAGAATAATTGGGTCTGATTTGTCATGGTCGTTCCTGGCATCGCGGTGATCCCACGATGCCAAGCGGCACAGAAAAAAAGTTTTTAAAAGTTAAAAAAAAACCCGATTCCCGGCCAAAAAGCAGGCGGAAATATGCCTGCCTGAGTGAGGGCTCAGGGCACCTACCAGAGGGGTGGTTGACCCCCTCTCCTGTCCTGGGCTGCTCTGGTGGTGGGGGAAATCCTCGTCGTAGTCACTCGCAAAGCACCGGACTCGCCGCCGGCCGCCGCAATTCAAGCGGAAGCGGCACAGAAAAAAAGTTTTAAACCCCCATTCCCGGGCAAAAAGCAGGCAAAAATATGCCTGCAGTGCAGAGTGCACCTACCAGAGGGGTGGTTTCTGGGGGGGGGGTCCCGGCCTCCCCCCCTCTCCTGTCCTGGGCAGCCGGACTCGAGTCGCCATGCCATGCGGTGCGGGCGGGGGATCCAAAATGGGGCAGCAACCACAATTTTTTTTTGAAATCGTGGTCCAAAAACACACAAGCACCACACAGAAACATGCGAAAATTGCTATTTTAAAACTGCCAGAATTTTTACAGTAGCAGTGGGTTTTTCTTGCAACAAAATGTCTCCTCTTTCCTCTCTCCATTGATTTTATTTTATTTTATTTTATTTTATTTTATTTTATTTACACCTGTGCAATGATGGGCTGGCCATGGGAGTGACCATGCAAATTTTTGGAGCCATTCCACCAATCGCATGGCCACTTGGCCAGGTTGACCACAGAGACTTCTGGTATGTGCCAACCGGGCATAAAAAGCCCACTAACCGTAGCCCGAACCTGAACCCTAACCCTAAGCCTAACCCATACGCCAGTACACTGTCCTTCTAAGTGGGTCAGAGAGGCCCCCAGAGGTGCACCCCAATACTCACCCTAACCTCACCCGTAACTAGCCTAACCCTAGCCCTTGCGCTAACCCTGTTGCCTAAGCCAGATCTGTACTTGCATTGCACTATAGCAAGTACAATTCCCTTCTTAGTGAGACACAGCGGGTGCAGAGAGAGTCTGCCAGTCCGCCACTTGTGGCTCTGGGTGACTCCTGCACGCTTGGCTCGGCCGGCAGCATGTGTGACATCATGCAAACCATGCCCCCGAGGCCTGACTGATGCAGGGAAGGCACCCCAAAAAGAGGGGTGCCTCTGCCAGTCTGCTGTGTCTCTGCGTGCAACTGGGTATGCAATCATAGCCGTATGGCTATACATGCATGCCCTTTTGCAGCAGGTGAGGAGAGGAGACCCCCATGTATGAGGGGTCTCCAGGAGCCTGCTTTCCCTAGCGGGTGAGGATAGGAGGCACCCACCCCCAAAAAAGAGGTGCCTCCAGGGGCCCGCTACCACCCAAACCAGTTTAACGACAGACGAAAAAACGAAAAACGAAACGACAAATTTTTGCAAAGTTTCACGAAAAACGGAAACGAGCCGACACAGGCCGCCTCCGACACACGACAACTCGAAAACGTCATTTTCCCTAGTCGTGCCCATCTCTACCATCAAGGCCAACTTGCAGAGCAATACTGAAGTTCCTTAGCCAAAATGTCCTTATCATGGGACCTAAGTGTAGCCTACCATCTGACAGCTGTGTGTCTAGAATTTAGTTGGTTGGAGAGACATTCTACAGTGGATACCTTCCAAGATTCTTCTTCTGAGACAGGAGTGGGCAATTTCAATCAAAGGCTAATCCCTCCCAGCCAGAATTAAATAGGGATTAAAAAGGTCAAAGGTCATCTGCAAGGGCCCCATGTTTGAATCCTTATACGGAGCCTGCTCTTACTTTAGAAGAAAGAGGTGGGATGTAGCTCTTTGCTTTGATTTTAAAGCAGCATGCAGTTTGACCCTCTGACACATTTCCTACTTGTCCAGTTCTTCCACGCACAACATACAGGAGAATCTATCTATTCTACTGCAACTAATTCTCAACCTCTCCCTTCAAGCTCTTCATTTTTCTCTTATATTTGGTTTAGCACAAGAAATGCATTAACTGGGGAAATATGCAGTAAAAGAGGAATAAACAATCAATATTAGAAAAACCTGCATCCAAAATCAAAGGACTATATAAAGAAAAGAGCCAAAATCATTACCCATGGTCAGGGCCGGCGCTTCCATTAAGGCAAACTAGGCAGTTGCATAGGGCGCCAAAATGGAGAGAGGGCGCTGGCAAGCCTGCCCCCCCACCGCTGACCACTGCTGTCCGTCCCCCCACTGCCCGCCAGCTGCCCGTCGCCAGCCGCCCGCCGCCCACCGCGCCCATCGCCCCCCCGAGCCCATCGCCATCCCCCCATCTGCCCCCTGCTGCCACCCCCACGCCCCCTGCCGCGCCCACCCGCCCGCCACCCACCCCACCCCTCACCCCTCACCTAGGGTGCAAAAAAAACCTAGCACCGGCCCTGCCCATGGTTCTTGTATATTATGAATATATAGGGGAACTACCCTAGATCAGAACTACAGCATTTGCTTACTATATCAGAAATAGCAGGGTTACTCACCAGGAAAGAGATTTTAGGTCACTATTGCTGTCTGTCTGTGGGGAGTTTGCTTCCAGTCATTTTCTATCTAGAAAATGTCCAGTGGTCAGGCTTCATAGAAGGTTAACTTGAGAGGTTCCAAGGTTGATCCCTGGTCCTTTTCTTTTGTCATTGCACAAAGATTACCCTTCGTGATATACAGTATTGACTGGAGGAAATGATTCTGTTGCACTTGATCACAGGATCTTTAGCTACCTCTTTACAAAGAATGGGCAGCTGCCCATTTATCTCTGGCGATGGTATCCTGCAAACATTGATATAGCACATACAGTGGACCCTCATATAACAAGTGGCTTGTATAACATAAAATCTGTACAACATAAAAAATTCCACAGATAGCGCAAATGTGCTTAACAGAATCGCCCATGGGGCGAATCTGTACAACTTAAAAATGGCTGTGATTAGGAATTACTCCATTTTCAATGCATTCCTATAGGAAATTGGTACAAAGGAAATTTGCTTAACAGAATTTCATTTGGAACAAATTAATTCCTTTATACAAGGTACCACTGTAATTGTTTTCTTCGATAATTTTCCAACAGGGAAGTAGGTAGGCCTTATATGAGCCAACAGCCCTCATTTGCATTTAAAACCTTAGTCTGAATCATGTGGCTTTTCTGTCTTTTCAGATTGAGATGGTGTATCTCGAAGACGTTTCCTTTCCTTTCCCACCCTTCTGCTACAAGGGCTGCATTAGCAGTGCTTATAAAAGCAGCAAAGTTATAAGGAGCTTTTGAGGCATTACAAATTATATGCTGGTTTTAATGCAGCCTGAAAAATAATGACTGTGGCTCTGACAATCAGCTGGATAAAAACAATATTAAAAACAGCATCTTGTGGCATGCGCGGGAAAAGAGGGAGTGAAGGGAACTGAAATCCTCATATCTCATGACATGATGCTTGCATAATTGGCAGCAGCGAGGCTCGCAAGCTGTTTATTAATTAAAACGAATTCTTGGTGCAGACAACCTGCTAAATTGTAAAGGGGGAATAGCCATGCTGTAAGGCAAGCCATTTTCTTAAAAGACGATTGGTTATCATTCTCATGTATATTCATGGCGTCTGACAAGTAGGCCTCCTCTTATTGAAAGTAATCAGGGTAAAAATTGTAAGGAAGGCAAGACATTGTGAGGAGCGCTTTCTAGAGTAATGAAACAAAATGTGTAAGCTAATTCTTGGGATGTTCACCTGCAGACTGATACCACACTGCCAGTGAGGTAATTCCTTTTCTGTGCTAATGTTGCCTTTGTGTTGATATACTAAGGAGCGAAAGAAAGGTGGGTGGGTGGGTGGGTGGGGGAGCCTGTAAAAGAATGTGCCTTTGAGTATGTGCATATGTTGCTTTTAAATTTTATTTATTTATTTATTTGGTTACTCACTGTATACTGGGTGTTTAATTTTCTTTAAATTGATGTTATTTGTCTCTGCTCCATGACTTGTATGCAGGCGGCGGGGGAGATCTATTCTTCCCCTTCCCCATACAAAATATTCACAGCTTTTTCTTCTCACAAATAAAAGGCAAGAAGCAATTTACTGATGCTTTAAAATACAATATATTTCTTATTATTCAGGGGTGTGCAAAACCCTGTCCCTAGAAAAAGACCCTAGCATTTTGCCTGTTGACTGGATGACTGTTTTCAAAATTGATTTAGCTATCCAGATTTTTAACACATCCCCCCCCTTTTTTTATAAGTGCCACTGTATGGATATCCACTGCATGGTTATACAATTCAGGAGAAATGCACACCAGCTAGTTCTTTGTTATATGATGACTTATAGTAGATTACAATTTTTCTAGTGCATTAAAGTTTTTGATTATATTATTTTGTTTATTTATTTATTTGAATTCTATGCCACCCATCTGACAGTGAGGTCACCCTGGGAAGCTTACAGCAAACAACGTCAACAGTGACAATGCAGGGGAAATGAAACATAATAATCACAAATAATTATAATGCAAGATAACAACAAATGACTGTGATACAGTTAAAATGATTATGAAAATTAAACCAATAAATAATTAAAATCTAATTTAATTTGGTGTAGGCAGGTGGGATAAAATTGTTAATAGTAAATGCTATCATCATGGTGGGAATGCCTGCATAATTATATTGTACTACAATAATATAACCATATATATGATTCCTACCAGTCAGTTTATAGTTATGTTATGGTGCATGAAGAGTCAAAGAGGAACCCCACACCCATTCGTCCTCATGTCTTATTTTCTGAAGTATCTGAGTTGACAAAAAATTCTTTCTGATCTTTTGTCTTGGGCATATTCAAACAAAACCATTGCTCTGGGCAGGTGGGGGAAGGACAGCATGCCCAAGTTTCTTTCCACAATGTATGCAGTCAAGTACAAAGTGGGTAGCAAAAGGAAAGGAAGGGGTAACAGCTGGTGACAGTGTTTGGCAAGGAGATAAATGTTGATTGGGACATTTATGTTTGAACCCAACAGTGTAACTGAGCCGTTTTCACAACGTGTTCTGGGAAAACACTAGAGTTTATCAGAAGTCGATCTGTGGCTTCCCCATGAGAACACTTCTCCCTTGAATTGCATGGCTTTGAACAGCACAGTTTTTTGATTATACAGATAATAGTATTTTAAAATAATAATAAGTAAATGAATGAATGAATGAATGAATGAATGAATGAATAAATAAATATTCAACATATACTGAACTGCTATTCATCTTTAGGAAGTGGCCTGAAAAAAAGTGGGTCTTGAATGAATGAATACTCAATAAATAAATATTCAACAGTGGTTAAATACTGAACTGACCTATTCATCTTTAGGAAGTCAGCCTGTAAAAAAAGCTTGTGGGTCTTGGTCACTGTAATTAAAATTGTAAACTGCCCAGAGACTACTTAAAGTGGTATGGGGCGGTATATAAGCAGAACACTTTTTGTTGGCAGTAAGTTCCCCCTCCATCTGATGGTAGTAGCCCATTGATATGGCATCTGGGGAAGATGCTGGGGCATGATGTACATTTAATACTGCAAATTAGTGTTATGTATGTGTGTGTGTGTGTGAATCAACTGTTAATGCTTTGTTGTTACAGGGGTATAAATGTTATGCACAGATTTCAAAGTACACAAGGGTCCTGTACCCCTAACCTCAGCACTGTTGAATAGAGAAGTGTAGTCCAGAGGAAGAGTTTTTAAATGACTGGATTTCTTCTGAAGTCTTGTGTATTGTTATGTGCTCCCCAATATAGCTGTAAAGCACTTCTGGGAGCTGTCCTACCTGGGTTCAGCTTCCTTTTGAAGAAGAAACCACTGGAGGTTAACAGTAAATCTGTGATAGAGAGCATCCATCAAGGAACAGCAGAAACAGTCCTCAAAGGCTGTAATATTGGTTATCAACAGTTCATTATCAAACTGATGGAAATGCTATGGAGAGCTGGAATTAAGAAAGTTGAAACAACAATTTGAATTGCCTGCCACTGCAAGTCAGGCCTATTCATGTAGCAAGTGAAGAATTAACAAATATATTTAAATCAAACATATTAATTCAATTTGTTTAATAAATGCAAAGCATACTGTGAATCAATAAAGCCAAACGATGTTGGTACAGATTATAATGTGTTTCAAAGCCCTTAGATTCCTTGGCACAGCTATGCTGCATAAAATACATACCTCATAACTACTATCTGTCATTCAGGCAACAGAGAAGGTTCCTGTGGCATTATAAGGTTTATTTGCAGTATGCAATATTAAAGGCCAAGGGGAGAAAACATATGGGTCCACGAGCTACATGAAGCCTAGGAGCAGCCACCAAAAAAGTCCTCTTGCATGACCCTGCTGAATATGTCAGTAAAAGCAGAAAGATTAAAAAATGTGACATTATGATCTGACCTGGATGTTCTGAATGAACATCAGGGTTTGGGCCAACACTACTGTCTCATTTGAGATGAACAGTAAGTATGCATTATTCAGTTTTTGTTTGTTTCCTTCATCTCCCCAAATCCCTCCAAGCAGAATTTTGAAAGTTCCTACCCACAGATACACATCTGTAGACACCAACATTTCACATACCTGGTTGTCTTCCAGGCTGTCTCCAGTCTACATTCTGTACATATACAGGAAACTGCCTTGTACAACAAATTACACACCTCTGGTGAAGAGCAATAAAGATGGCTTTCCAGAATGACTCCCCTTGCCCTGGCATTTAAGGCATATTATCTACCAACACCTCTATTCTTCATTGTCAGTTGAAATATACTAGCAGTAAAGTAAATAACTCAACATCTGTTAGGCTTTTGTGACACATAGACATAATGACCACTTCACTTTGCTGGATCTGTTTATACTGCTAAGAAGGTCCTTTTCTGCAACATTTTGAGGGAAAGATTTAACTTCACTTTTTTCTCAAGGGAATGTTGTTTAAAGACTATTGTTATTTGTATATTTTGGTTGATTCCACTGAGTTTATAACTGACTTAAAAATCTTTACTGCTTTGGTGTCTGTGTGCAATAAAACCTGCGGGTGAAAAGGTTCTCTAAATAGGCAACAGTACTGTACACAAGTATTAATATCATAACTTCAGTTCTGAACAGCAAAAGCGCCACATTCAAATACTGTTTAAGTTCCTAAATATTAAATGTCTCATAATGCATGGATGAAACTTTAGAAGCTCATAGAGATGATTGTTTCCAGTGTATGTCTTTAGAGGCTGTTTTATAAGCAATACTGCTGTACATGTTTGAAGGGAAATTATTGTTCACAATTTTGACTATCCTGAATGGGGGATTTCCTTCCAGTGTGAACCCCTTTCAGGAAAAAAAATATTTTCATCAGGATCATGGCAGAGGCAAGGAAGGGTAGATACCACTATGCTTGCTTTAATCTCATTAGTAGGTCTCCCAGCTGATGAAACAAACACTTCTAAAAAACCTTACAGGTTATAGATACAGTGGGATCCCAGTATCCACAGGATCAGAATCCACTGTTTCACTTATCTGCAGCCTGAGAATACTAAAAATATTAAAAGAAAAAAAAACTAGAAACACATATTTTCATGGTGTATTTACCAGAACTGGCCAGTAGTGGGAGACAGATATCATGCAATGTATTCTTGTTACTAAAGAATTCATAGCATGGGTTCTGGCTTCCACTAGTTGCCAGTTCTGGTAATACATTGTGAAAATGTATCCCCAGAAGGGCTTAGGACCTGGTTACCTTAAAGACCACCTTCTTCCATATGAGCCTCACTGAGATATAGAGTCAAATTATCCATATGAGCCTCACTGAGATATAGAGTCAAATTATACATTAACGGTATCAGATAATTGGAAGAGAATATTTTGTAAATTCTAAAAGACATCGGCTCTCACAGTGCAAGCTTTTCGTGCCTCCTGTAGTTTGCCATTTAGTTTGCTTTGTTTTTATTATTGGTCAATGAGAAATAATCCCAGACTTTATTTGCTAGTTTGTTGGCTCAGGCATAAGGGCATGGGAGAAACACCTCTCTTAAAAACTGATGCAATGCCAGCTTCTAATAGCATGCTGTTTATAAAATATAGCTTGATCTTCACATTGGAACAAGCACACAGAAAATTGTTTATCAAGGAATTTTTATTTTGATATTATCACAAGTAACAAAAAGTAACATAAAGTTAGGCAGGCGTAACTTTGCCTGGTGCTATGCCTAGGCAAAACAGATCACCCCTTTTGATTGTTCCATAAGTCACATTGTTTCCGTTACAACTAATTGCATGCATTTTGACCAGTATTTATGTGAAGATAAATTATCTGTGCCAATTTAAGGTTGAAGAAATGTGTGCAGGATAAAACATAGTCATTTTCTTTCTTTTTTGAAATCACTTGTTCATCAAGCATTGTGTGACCTGCAGAATCTAGGTTCTTACACTGTAATAAAAGCACAAACCCTTGTTTCATTGATATACCAGTACATCAGGATTACAGATCTAATTAAAAGGTTCCTAAAGCTGACTGAAGTCTCCTCTTAACTGCAATGATTAACCATACAATGAGATTTTGGTTTAATGACTAGGTATTTCACATGGACAAATCAAATTATCAAGTGAAAACTTATTTTCTACCCTGAGTGGTTTTAATGTCATATGCAAAAATGAGATGATCCTTACAAACTAACCGTGTTAGGAGTATTACCTTTTTTAAAATGGTGTTTAATTTGTTCTAATCTGTGCTGCTTTTCCATGTTCAAAAGCCACAAAGCCAGCTGAACTATGATCCACTTTGTTTTAAACCTCTTGGTATATCTAGTCATTCAAAAGGTCCCCTGGCAGGGAGGCTGCACGTTGCTATGGCGACGCCAGAGGACCTTACAGTGTGGCATGCATGTGTGTGATTGTGTTTTGTTCTCCTTGTAGATGGAGGAGATCAAATTTAAAGACAGAGCAGTCTACGTGCTGGAAAGAGAGTTAGGGGTTCAAGCCGGGCATGCTCAGAGACTGCAGCTCCAAAAGGAGGCTTTAGATGAACAACTTTCCCAGCTCAAAGAGGCTGACCGGCATCTGAGCAGCCCCAAGCGGGAACTTCCTCATGCAAGTGGTGCAGGAGACACTTCAGATCAATCAGGAAGCCCCGTAAGCACTTTCTTAGTGGTTTTTGCCTAAAACAACAGACATAAACTATGCCAAAATCTTGATGAGTGAGTGCACTGTTCCAGCAAGAGGCTTTTGTTTTCTTTCTCTTATTTCCTGTCGTCATACAAGGGAAGCTATTAGGATTTCAGCTATAATTGGGTCATGCCACAGCTTGGGCTTTTGTTGTGCTTTTTTGCCTGAAAGCAAACCTTTAAGCTTGCATCAAATATTTGTATTAATCTAGCCTAACTTGAAATGCTCTTTCAGTAAGAAAATGCATAACTAATGGCTATTGGCTAATTTCCAGGGCTACCTACCCATTGTGCTGTCATTGACCTTAAAAGAGAAGTCAGTAATGGGAGGGGAGGATCAGTGAATGCCAATTTCCAGCAGGGTGTTTTGTTTTGTTTTTTAAAAAAGATATCATAAATAATACCAGTGAGACACTGACAGGACCCCTGTGCTCCACTTGCTAGAGTGAGAGAGAGCTCCCTCAGAGGGCAAAGCCTGGGAATCTGAAGTAATAGTGAAGGACTTACCTGGAGGACTGACCTGCATCCTACTATTGCCAATGTATTCAACTACCAGGCCAGTCAGGTTTTCACAGGCAAGGGAAGTATTGTAGCAATTGCCTCAGGCTGCAAAACAGCTTTGACTGACCCTGAGCACTCCTCAGTGCTTCTGGTTCCAGCTAACATTCTCTAGAAAATGGATAATATGCCAACTAACATACTATTTGCTGGTTTTCCCCCTCTCCTTCTCATACTGTGCACTCTCTTATGCCATTAAATCTAAATTCACCTCCTGTACTGGCTTTCTATGTAATTTACGCCACTCTTCCTGCTTCTGTTTTAATTTGCTAAAGATAAAGACATTTTTCTGTGATGTTTTTAAAACTTTCTTCATTGTTGATCCTCATCAAGATTTTTTTTTTTTTGTAGTGCTGCTTAATTTGAAATGTAGATTCCCCCCCACCCAAAACATAAGCACAAAATCTTTCTATCCCTTGTTCCAATCCAAGCCTCTCCTGCACCTGTTGAATGAAGATTCCTAGCAGTGTTAATATTCATCAAGTAAAAAAAAATATTGTTTTCTTGAATTTAAAGGGTGTATATGTAAATGCTTCCAAAGAAATTAAATTAAGGAAAAATTAAATTGCTCTCTAAAAATGAAGGTGCCCACACTTATAGCTGTATTCATTTTCTACTTAAGTGAAAACATTTTCACATATGGATTGATTAAGACACAATCCTGTGATTTTTCAAGTGCTCATTTCAATGTACAGATCTACAGGTCCATGGGGGTGGGGGTATAGTATATGCAATGGTAACACTGCAAGTGCCTATTACATGTTATATGTCCATATTTATAAATATACTACCATAAGAAAATTACAGATGAGTTAGTTGTTTGAAACAGTCAATTCAACAGTGGCAAATATAGGAAACATTGCAGTAAATTTCAATGTTTTCTTTCATATTTCTAAATATAACATTTGTGACTCTTGAACCTACATACACATTCTTCTTCTTTTTCTTCCTTTTTTATTTGTTTTTAATTTTATTTTTTCCATTTGCCTCTTTTCTTACATATCCCCTTTCTCAAATATTTGTTGGTGTCATTTTTCCAGCATGAAAGGCATAGATTACATTCTTTCTGTAATTACGGTAATCAGGACTGGGTCTATGCAGTGGTGGCAAACCTTTGGCACTCCAGATGTTTTGGACCACAACTCCCAGAATTCCAAGCCTAGACAGCCAATGGCAAAGGACTCTGGGAGTTGTGGTCCAAAACATCTGGCGTGCTGAAGGTTCACCACCACTGGTCTGTAGGGTATCTTTCCTCGGTGAACAGTTATTTGCAGGCATTTTTTGTTGCAGGAACAGCAGTTGGATGAAAGGGATGCTCGGCGTTTCCAACTTAAAATAGCTGAACTAAGTGCAATCATCAGGAAGCTGGAAGATCGGAATGCCTTGTTGTCCGAGGAACGGAATGAACTTGTAAGAAAGCACACATTTTTGTTTTTCATAAAGCCATTTACAATTAGAGGATAATGTATATACATTTTCAGTGCATTTATTTCCTGCATCAATAGGAAGTTAGACTAAAATATGTTGTGGTCTCTTTCACCTACCTGGTTGTAGTCTAATAAAAAGTGACATTTTGCACTCTTTGATTGCGTTTCCCAATTTGGTGCCTTCAGATGTTTCCCAGTTCATAGTGACTACAGCTTAGTAGAACTGTCATATGAATAACAAGAAGGATGGTAAAAATATTTGATTATTTGTTGAATCCAATTCAATTATATGTATCTTCCTTCTTATATCTATCTAGGACAGATGAATTTTTAAAAGTTGGTTAAGAGAATAGTCCACTTTATCTGTCCAATTGGCAGTCAAAATATTCCCTCAAACATTAAAAATAATTTTAAAAACCTTACACATATAAACTGTATGGAATGTAAGAGTTGAAACAATTAATATTCTTGTACTCTGTGGTACATTATGTTCTGACAGAAGCAAAGCATGTATCCCATAATGGAGCTGTGCTCTCTTTAATGTCAGTTGGGCTATATAGCTCAGAAATTTTATTTTTGAACTATAATTCCCAGAAATTCCCCTCCCAGATTTTTAAAAATAAGATTGCTGAAGGTTAGCACCAGGGATTGAGATCTCAAATTCCTGGACTCACTGTCAAGTTGGACATAAGTCCTACTGACAACTGACAACACAAATTGAATTTTTGGTTGTTGTCATTTTCAGTGACTCGGACTCGACGTGCAACTTGAAACCCCCACCTCACCCTCTTTTTTCCTGAGGAAAAAAAGCTTATTTTAACAAGGACTTGAATTTGGGATTTAGACCCAAAGAATTACTAGTATCCCTTCTTAGCAGTCACCAATGTAATTCTGTTGGAATCAATGGAGAAGCACTATTGACATTTTCCCCCTTTTAGCATCTCAAAATGCAAAGCTCTACCCCAGCCCCATAAAATACTGTTTAAAGGCTAGTTCATGGCAGCTGCTGTGGCAAAGCACATATTTCTCAGAGCTAGGGCAATAAAGCTTGGTGGCATGTTGGAAAAATCCATATAGATTAAATTTATGGAGGACATTTAGAGCAGCAATTTTGCAGTATAATCTGCTGCTGACTATGGGGTTTGCATATTAGATGAAACCATGGCAGGCCTTGGCAGCAAAGATACTGCTGGCTTCTTTCATGTTTCCTGAAGAGCATTCCAGGCTTCTTACAGAATATTCTGCACAGTATATTATCTCATTCATAAAGCAACAAGGTATGCATGCCTCATAAAGGATGACATTGTTGCCATTTATCATCCACCAGGATTTTCCACAGAGAACAGATCCTGAGGGGCCTGTTTTGGCTGCCTTCAAGATTGTCCATCTTCTGCAGCAGGAACTAAACCCCTCAATTGTGAAGGAAATTATGAATATAAACTCCTCCCCTGTGCATCTTAACTGACATATGTTTTTTAAAAAGATACCTTAAACATGTCAAGTGTTAACAAAGATTTTGTTTTATTTTGTACTTTTATTTTAAATCTTTTTTAAAAAAATGTCTTCACGATTAAAAATCTAAAGCCACAATTAGTGAAGTGAGCAGCGGGGAGAATCATTGAGACATTAACCAAGCGTGAGGCAGATGAACAAAATGGCTGAAGTCCAATAACAAACCATAATTAGAGTAGGCCCATTTAATCGATTGAGATGTGGTTCTTTTTAAGATCCATTGATTAAATGGACCTACTCTAGTTGTGACCTTCTATTGGAGATAAGAAACAGAGGGTATTGGATGGTGAGAGATATACTCGCATTCCAAAAGGATCCTGAACATCATTCTTCACTCCCCCTTCAAGATGTGTGACATGAGATTTGTATTATATTTAAAATATTACAATAGGATGCCCTTTTCTGGGGGATTGGGATCCATGGTTTTATTTATCCACAATTTGCAGCAGCCCTATATGCCACATACAAAGGTGTTCCCTTGTGGCCTTTGTCCCGACCCTTGTATGTTACATATAATGTTCGCTACTATCTGTTGTTTCAGGTATCTGTAGTCGGTCCATGGAACTGTTCCCCTGTGGTTTGTGGAGACCAGGGTCAGAGATGGTGTATTGCCTTTCTTTTGCAAGGACCCCAGAGGGTGCTTGCAAAATACTTAACTGATATTTATTCTACTTATTGCTGCCATACAACCTTTTTGAAAACCAATTCAGTTTGTTTCCCAGCCCTTTGGAATGGCCCTTGCAGAAGGCAATATAGAGAAGAGTGGGGAGATCACTGGTAGAAGTAGCTCCATGAGTAGGAGTGTCCTAAGAGGTGCATAATAATGCTAAAACCCATCCATGGTGGTAAAAAGAAAAATGAAAACTATTCAAACACTTGGTTAGCTCCCGTTTTAAAGGTATAGTTAACCAGACTACTGAAGCAGGGCAGTCGACAACCTTGGTGTTGTTGTTAAGAAGGCTATGTGGAGTGTCACAGCCGCTCAGAATGTAATGGGATACAGAGCAATGTATGTAGAAGGAGCACTCTCCACATCATGAAGCGATTCTGAAAATGCTTTAAAAGAAGAAGTTTATTTATCTGTCAGGGATGCTGGCAAGTCCACACTTGAACATTTGGTCCTGAGTCCCATCCCAAGCCTTGGGTCCAAATCTTAAGAGATGTCTTATGGTGAAAATGGTCTGTCACAAAAAACTGGAATCAATCTATTTAGGGCTGGTCCCTAATTCTTTGTAGTTATGTATAGTACACATTCACCATAGCCAGCTACTGCATATATATAATACTTTGGGCAGAGCTAAATATACTGCTGTGTAAAAATATTTTTTCCTCACAATTTTTCAGTTGAAACGTCTCAGAGAAGCTGAGAGCCAGTACAAGCCACTACTCGACAAAAATAGACGCCTTAGCAGGAAGAATGAGGATTTGTCCCATGCCTTACGTCGTATGGAGAATAAACTAAAATTTGTGACACAGGAAAATTTAGAAATGGTAAGACTTTTCTCTCTCACCCCCCACCCCTCTTCAGTCTGCCTGTCCACCAATAGTTTTCTGTCCTCTCGTTTTCTTCATCCCTGCATTTTAAGGAACAACTTCAAGCAAAATACCATCTCTATTGGAAGTAGCGATAATGCACTTTTACTTACCTCATTTTTGTGATACACTGTGGAGTATGCTCTCCAACACTGTTCAGTTCAAGCCTGGTCACTTTAAATGCAAAGGTGTTTCACCAACTAGCTTGAAGCTGAGGCTGGTCTGGATTTGGGCTTGAGGCCACATGACACACAAGTCAGTCCATCTAAAATCAATCTCAGCTCCACATAAAGGATAAACAGCAGAACTCAATATATATATTTGAATTTGAACTTGTGGGCCTCTTTTGCTCCAGTGACCCTTTCTTTCTGAGCATATGTTCCTGGATGTTCTTTCCAGAAGCAGCCATCAATAATGAATGTTAGATCTGAACTTTCATTTTCATGTGGGGAAACAGAGCTGACCTTCAACCTGGTAACAATGGGCATAGTAGTGAATAAGATGAAGTTATCAGGCCCAGCTTCAGATGATTAAAGTCAATGCATACATATTATAAGTACTCCTATGCCTTGTTGGAAAAGTCTCTTATTGTTTGATCTGTTATCTTAGAGACAACGGGTGAGGACAATAAGGAGACCAAGTTCTTTAAATGACCTCAATCAGAATCAAGATGAAAGAGAAGTTGAATTTCTGAGGCTACACATCCTTGAGCAGCAAAACATCATAGATGAACTTTCAAAGGTAACAGAAGGCTCCACTTCCCAAATTGGCAGTAAAAAGGTCATTATTTTTGATCTCCATATAACCTACCACTGTGGGAGTTGTCTTGGAAGCTTTCAAAGCCAAACTGATTTTGATTACTGGAAGAAGAACGTGAAAACACATACACATAGAAAGAGAGAGATATTTTCTGACAGCCAGCTGAGAAAGACACGTTCCTCTCAGAAGAGAAAGACATGTTCCTCTCAGAAGCCTTCCTTTTATTTCTCTTATCTAATGTTTATAAGCACATATTGGAGCATTAATGAAAACATTGCTTCTAATAGGAAGCAGGTGCCCTTTAGCCTTTTGTCCCTGCCTCAAAGCAAAGAAGTCAGGGGAAATAGAAGGTACATTTCCTTCCAGATATGCCAACATGGCAGCCAGTCAGGAGTGTGTGCACTTGCTGAAACTTCCACCAAAACAATACCCTGCAAAGAAAGATCCCCACATACCACTGGGCTGGATCTGGGTCTCCTCTCTTTGAGGAAAACCATTGGAAGTGTGCTTTTGTGGGAAGATAAGAAGTCACTGATTAGATGGATGTATGGTGACACTCAGGATCCTGTGTTATAGCTAGGTTGGATGAGACTCATTCTGCCATTACAACCACAAATTGGGGACGTCAGATGGGCTCTAAGAAATGCAAATAGATAGAGGTTAAGTTAAGGAAGTACCTTAGTGCCCAGGTTGTTTGACAAATACTGCAAAATAAACTATCCAGCATGTTTCATCATTGAAAAGGAGAATGAAAGATATAAAAACAGATAAAGCAGATCCCATAATAAAAATGTTTTGCAAGGCTTTCCTTTTTAAAGAAACACAATAAAGCTGTACTCATATATAATATATTATTTTAATTCTTTTAAAATAGACCCTGGAAACTGCTGGCTACGTGAAGAGCGTAATAGTGAGTAGCATATTTATTTTGTTTTCCTTTTCATCTGTGCTTATCAATATTCACTACGGGGCTATACACCATAGCTGTCTTGTGTACTGATTTGATACATTAACAGTAAAATAATTTTATTTAGTGTCTATTGTGGGTAGGTTGCTTTTTTGTATGCTTGCTTGTGCACTTCCTTAGTCATTTCCTTCATTTATTTATTCATTCATTTATTTACTCATTTTCAGATATCCATTTTAGTACAAAGCTTTTACTCTCAGCTCATAAAAGTAGAAGCTTGAAAATAAAGTTATCATAAACAGTGCTTTTTTAAAACAAAAAGTTAAAAACTCAATTTAGTATGTTGTAATAATCTTCTGATTTGCATTGGGGTGACCTGTGCAGTTTGAATGCCAAGCTCAATTTTAACTTCATACATTCTGTCAATTTTTCTTATGCCCATTGATCATGTCTTTCATTAATTGTATTCAATCCTAGTATGTAGATCTCAGGAAAGTGTGTCTGAACTTCTTTTAACAGGAGCGCGATAAGCTTTTAAGGTACAGAAAACAACGGAAGAAATTTGCGAAATTCCCCAAGGTAAGAGGATAACTGGAGAAGCAATGTATTATTTCAAAACATTTGCAAGAATTTCAGAGGGACCTCGGTAGATCAGAGAAGTGAGCCATCCAGTTCTGTATTCTGTTTCCAGCAGTGATCAGCTAGAGTCACAGGTGGCTCATAACCAGAATGGTGAGGTAATACCCCCAAATTTGGGGATAAGATATCTTCCAGCTTGGAAGATACATGTGAGAGTAAAATTACATTCTCTCTTAACTGTATAACATAGAGTAAATAAGGTAAATTTAACTTTTTTATATATATTCTAAACTTACCCTGCAAGGTGCAATCCAGAAAGGGTTCACCAACATAGGTAGGGGAGCATAATCTTTTCATATACCCCAAGCTCATCCCCCCTGGCTAAATTTACCCCTCTCCCACAGAATACATTTATATTGGGATAAACAGGGGGAAAGGTGATGATGGGATATTTTTCTAACCCAGGAAGTGATTTTAGCATGAAAATATGAGTGGGGTAAAGATATACGCCAACCACTCATGGCCCTGTGTAGTGGCCCAGTCCAGTATTTTATCCCATTTCAAAGACCAGGGATTAGGGTCACGGTCAGTTTTCTATGATTTTGCTTTTTAGTGAAGCCAAGTTTAAATAAAATAATTGTTTAGCACATGTTGGTGGTCAGGAGATATAATTAGATTGATGGATAATTAATGCCAATTTTGAAGTACCATTCTTCTTCTTGCATTTCTCACAGATTGTTATATGTCAGCAAAAAAGAAAGAAAAGAAATAGAAATTTGCATGCCTAATTCAACTGTGTAGCAAGTCATCATTAGAGGATTCATGTAATAAAGTGATAAAGTTTTCCTTTTGTTGAGTCTGCTTGTTTTATGTGTTAGGTCCTTCTTAAATACTTGTTTAATGTTTCAGGCCCCAAATGAAAACCAGACGTAGATATTCATGAAGTTCCCATTTTGATTTCTACCTGTATTTCTGGGGTGGTGCAGCCCAGTGTGTGTCCAGGGAGATGGAAGATATTTCCCTGAAATGTGCCCACCCCATTGTTAGGACATCATTGTATTGTTTAGTTGTTTGTACTTACACATTGTCATTTGGTCAGAAGCCAGTGGTGGAGACATTTTTTGGTTATGATGAAGAAGCTTCTCTTGAATCTGATGGCTCTTCTGTCTCATATCAAACTGACCGAACAGATCAAACACCTTGCACTCCGGATGATGACTTAGAAGAGGTAATTTATGGCATGTGTAATGTTAGAAAGCATTCAGAGACAGATAATAGAAAGATAAAGAATGGGTGATGAAAGTTGTAATTATATTGCATGTAATGAAACAAGCTGTTGTTTATTTAGTTATTAAAACATTGGTGATATTATAAAATTTTTGCAAAGAGACTATAGCAGTCCCCTAATGAGAATGGATAGTTGGTCAGTTGTAGTGCAGATTTCATGCTTGAGCACATTTAAGAGATACCACAAATAAATTTTTAAATGATTGTATTCTCAAAGGTTTTCACGGCCAGGATCTGATAGCTGTTGTGAGTTTTGGGGGCTGTTTGTCCGTGTTTTGGAAGTTTTCTTCCTGGTGTTTCATCAGACTCTGTGGCTGGCATCTACAGAGGGCAAGGAGCTCAGGGAACTAGGAGTTCTTTTGTGCTCTAGGGTATAGAGTGAGTGAGACTGTGGGGTTTTAAAGTTGTGAAAAAGAGGAAACTTGTCCTATGCAGGAGAATTGGTGTTAGTCGTATTGTGATGGAGGGATTAAGAAGTTTCACTGCAGGCAAGGGTAGCAGTGATCCTTCTCTTTTGTTGATGGGTGTCCTTAGCTGTTTTATTGTGTGAACTGATCACTGGTGCTTGTGGCTGGGTGGAAATCATTGATATTTGATCTTGATATGCTGAACACACCCTGAAACAAACTGGACATAAAATCCTCTTCCAAGACACAGAAGTACTGGACAAATCTACAGTCACTATGTCAGACTAAATAGGGAAGCCATTGAAATCCACAAACATAAGCACAGTTTCAACAAAAAAGAAAAAGTCTAAAAATTAACAAAGCCTGGCTTCCAGTACTGAAAACTACAGCCTGCAAAAGATCAAAGTTCAATGATTCCCACCCAGCCATAAGCACTAGTGATTAGTTCACACAATAGAACAGCTAATGACACCCATCAACTATAGAGAAGGATCACTACCACCCCTGATTGCACCCCTGAATTCCATTCATCACAATAAAGGACAAACACCCATTCTCCCACAATCTTCAAACCCCACAGTCTCACTCACTCTATACCCCAGAGCACAGACAGAACTCCTAGTTCCCTGAATTTCTTGTTCTCTGAAGATGCCAGCCACAGAATCTGGTGAAATGTCAGGAAGAAAAACTGCCAGAATATGGCCAAACAGTAAAAAAACAACACCTCACAACAGCTATATTAAAAGATTATTTATTTGGTTTATATACTACTTCTTTAGTGGAAGCTCAATTTTCAATATTTTCTTTTGGTGATGGGATATTTTTTTAAGGATTCGCTTCATTGCGCTCTAGTCCACAAAAGCTCATGCCACAACACATTTATTATTCTTGAAGTTGCTATAGTGCTTTTAATTTTATCTGAGCTTTCTTGATTTGGCTACCAAATATTGGATGGATTTATGCTGCAGAGGATTCTGGCTTACCATAAACTTGGCTATTTCTCTCAGGATCTTTGACGAGAGAAACATGCTATGCCTATTATGCTCTGGCTTGTCATTCAAGCTGGAACTTGAAGCCAGGGTTTCCAAACTGCTTAGCTTATGTCTCTGGTTTATTAAGGAAGCAACAAGCTAGGGATCCCTGCTTGGGCATAATACTAATTAAGTCATGGAGACAGACATTTCAGTTGCAGCAGCTGCTCCTCCTGAGAGGAGGAGTCAAGCAGAACCAATCGAGTAATGTTCACCATCATGCTTACTCATCCAAGGTAACCCAGAATTCCCATCAATTTTGACTTCCCATGATATGAAAACTAGTTCACTGGATTCTATCATAGATGCTTTGTGAGGTTGGGTGGTTGTGTATGCACTCTATGCAAAATCATTTTATTTACAACTGCCAGAGTGTTGTTTTATGGCAGAAGCTGTACTTTTCATAAAAGCCAGTTGGTTGGATTTGCTTTATTAGAAAAATTCTGTATATAGTTCAATTTAACATACTGTTTTTAAAATCATTATTATTGTTGTTGCATCTCAGGGCATGGCAAAAGAAGAAACAGAATTAAGATTCCGACAGTTGACAATGGAATATCAAGCTTTACAAAGAGCGTATGCACTGTTGCAAGAACAGGTTGGAGGAACGTTGGATGCAGAACGAGAAGTTAAGGTCTAAATGACTTCTATTATGTGAAAATAACTTGTAGCTATATGGTGTTTCCTCTTAAACCCTTCTCATGTAAAGGCTAAAAATGGGATGGGACAAACCCACATGACAGCCCCATGCCTTTAGCACTTCTCAGGATGTACCGTGGGTTTAGTAATGAGGTGTGAAGGAGATTTTTGTAAGAGCATTTGGCTGAGCACACCTTACCTTAGTATAAAATGTGCAAAGATCTTTAGAGGACATGGCACATTTTGAAATGTTAGGAGTATTGCTTGCACACACCTCTCAGCCTACTATGGAATTTTAGGTTTCCCATTTCTAGGCAAACACTTGAATACTTTAATAGTTTTACCTATCTAATGGAGATAACTGCTCCTTTCATTCTATTGAAGAAGAACCATTCTTCAGGGTGGGGCAGTTTGTGGTTTCTAGCTCCAGCAAAGAGTCTAGAAATCATGTGATATATCCCCTTTTGTTGTTTAAGGTTTATAAGTCTAAAGCATTATTAGATGGTATTTGGTAGTATTCGTCTTAGAGGATAGAATCCTGTGTCCACAGAGCTGGGAGCAAACACCATGGAGCTTAGGAGAGCTTATGTATGAGTGTGCATGTGTAGATTTATGCTCTAAGTTTTACTGAAACCATATTCAGTTCAGCAGCCTATATAGAACTTCAGATGTATTGCTTTCAGTGAGACTAAGATTAATGTTCAGCATCTCATTTAACTCAAGCAAATGTCTGCTCATGCAGCTGCCCTACTTTTGAAAGCTCATGGATCTTAGAAAGTGGACGTAGAAGGCACACAGGAACTACAGGGGGAGGTTTATTCTTTTTAAACAGCTGTTTCCACGCCACTGGTGGGAAGGCCAGCATTGAGTATTCAGTACAGCCTTCTATCATAATTAAGATTAGTTGGGTTAGGAGGCAGGAGTTACAAGTATATATATATTTTTTTAAAAAAGGCCCTGGCTGTAATTTCATAATCTATATGAACATAGCATAACCACGTGGAAACTGTAACAGAATCGTATTCACCTGAAGCCCAACATACTGTCTGATCCAGGAGTGAGAATTGTGCAGTCCGTAGGCCACTTGCAGGTGGGAAGGACATTTGTGCAGGCCTGCCTTGGAACCAAAGAGCTATGCCTCTAGGGGGCAATATTCTTTATTTATTTGCCCATTTGCGCCCCCCCCACCAACACAAAAGAACATTAAATAACTGATTTTAATAACTGAAGTGATGTCAATGGAGCTTGTCAAACATTCCATTTTGCAAGAGCAAATGTGTATCAGCCCAATTGGAACTTCCATTGCTATGTTCTTTCCGTATCCTCCCACCAAAGCAGATACAGGAAATACATTGCTTTTTGGAAAATGACTAGGTACTGCCAACAAGGGCCCAGTGGAGAAATGGGGCAGGGTTGGGGAGCCCAATATATTCTCCCCCAAAGAAGTTAAAATAGAAGCTAGGAAATTCCAAACCGGTACAGGCTGAAGCTGTTCAGGCACTGGTCTGTTGCAGTATGCAGTCCCACTTTGAAATGCAACAGCTGAGCTGATGATTAACTACAGGTTCTGAAAAAACCTCTAAACTAGTCTGGTGTTAATCTGTGACAGTAGCTATCACTACATCGATGGCTCCATTTCACTGGGTCATGAACAACAGGGCTGGCTCAGTTTTCCTCTTGGACAGCTCTCCCCCCCAATAGCACCTGTAGAGGGGGAGTGGAGAAACAGTGAGCCTTAGATGTTTTGGACTAACTCGCAGGAGCCCTAGAAACACTGCCAATGAGAAGAGATTAGGAGCCATCTAAAATGTACAGAGGACCAAATGTTCTCCACTCCAGTTCAGTAGTTGGTACTAAACATGGGCACGACTCAGCGAAATTTCCGTTTTCATTTCCGTTTTTTGTTTCCGTTACGTAACGGAAACGGTAACAATAATTAAGCCGTCAGAACTCGAACTCGAACCGAAAAAAGAAAAATTTGGTCGGGTTTTTCATTTTTGTTTGTGGCATCGCGACAATCGCACAATGCGAAGCACAGAAAAAGTTTTTAAAGTTTCTTTAAAAACCCCCAACTCCCGGCCAAAAAGCAGGCGAAAATATGCCTGCCTGAGGCTTTGCCACCTACCAGAGGGATGGTTTCTGGGGGGTCCCCGGCCTTTCCCCCCCTCTTCTCCTGTCCTGGGCTGCTTGCACCAGGCTGGGGGGTCATCCTCGTCGTCTCGCCATGCCATGCGGTGGGGGGGATCCAAAATGGCGACCACAATTTTTCTTTTGAAATCGTGGTCAAAAACACACACCAAATCACCACAGAAACATGTGAAATTTATTTATTTTAAATGCCTGAATTTTAATAGTAGCAGCAGTGGTGTTTTTATAGCAATAAAACGTTGCATTGATTTTATTTTATTTTATTTTATTTATATATTTTTTAGATCTGCCCATTTGGGCTGGGCATGGGATGGGACCATGCAAATTTTTTGAACCATTCCACCAATGGCATCGCCAGGTTTTTGACTGACACTTCTGGATGTCTCAGAGGGCATAAAAAGCCAAGGCATCTTCCAGAAATCGCAGTTGGGTGTATGGATGTGGTTGAGGGAGAAGGGCTGGCTGCTGGTGCCTGTGTGATCCGATCGAGATTGAGGAGGGAGGCTGGAGGATTTAGGATTTAAGTTAGGCAGGCAGGGAGGGAATTGAATTTAGAAAATAATTTCTTTGATTCCCTGCAGCTTTGTCTGCTGAAGGGAATAGCAGTTTATTCTTTATTTCTTCTCTGGCAGTTTGTGAGGATTTTTTTCTGATATTGGATAAAGGGGGAGGTTCGACTGGGAGTGGGAGGTGTGGATTTATTTTAAAAATATATTATATACTACCATTTATTTTCTATTTTCCCAACTTCAATTTGCTTGCACACACACACATTTGGGGTGCAAGCCAAGAACAGAACCTCTATCCTAAGTGATATCCTAACTGCCCACTCGCCCGCCCGCCCGTGCCGCCGCCCACCCACTCGCCCGCCCGCACCTCCCCCCTGCCGTTGTCGCCGCCTGCCCATGGCCCCCCGCCACCACCACCACCCGCCCTGCTGCCCACCACCCGCCCCGCCCGCCGCCTAGTGTGCAAAAACACCTAGCGCTGGCCCTGATTGCGGGACGCCCCTATGCTCTGGGAAGTCAAATCGCACTAAATCGCGGTGGAAACGACAAATGACAAACGAAACGAAATTTTTTTGAAAAATTTCGCGACAAATGGAAGCGACCCGAAACAGACCCGTTCCAACAAACGAAAACTCGAAACATCATTTTTTCTGGTCGTGCCCATGTCTAGTTGGTACAGAAAGTTAAAAGTTCTCAGAAAGCTTAAAAGAGTTTTAAATTAAATGTTAAACATTATTAAAGAGCTTAAGTGAGTTCCATTGTGCTTCTCATTTCTTTCTTCTTACACACATTATTCTCTTCTTCTAGCTATCAATGCCAAGTTATTTTGTGGGAGGGACAGTTGTTTAATACACCTCTTGTTCTTTCCATAATGTTCGTGCAAATTCATAAAGTATTTACAGAGCCATTTCAGATGTGAGGCTTAGCTTTTTGAGCCCTCAAAGCAGACATCTTTTCCACACCTCTACTGAAGAAGATTGGCAAAGAAGTCAAATCTGGGGCTTTTCCTACCTTATATAATCATCCGGGGATGAGGGGGAGTAATCTTCAGAAAAGGCCTAAGATTAAATGGATTTGCAGTAGAAATGTTCAGCAGCATCCCTGAATGTAAAACCTACATGGATTTACTAAGTTTACATTTTTTGAACGTTTCCATTTTTATGTGATGCATTTCATAAAAGGCTACCACGAATCTTTTAAATTCAGTTTTGCTTCCCTGGAAAGCATCTCAGAAGTACAATGCAGGTCTTTTAGTGGTATACATTCTTACTTATATGATAACATGCTTAAGGAAAACTAAACTAAACGCTGGTCTCACACTCAAGTGGGGCCATTTGACTGGATGCACAGGCTTTGAGGAGGATTAGCTGGTGATCGACATTCATTGTATACCCAGTCTCCTATGTTGATATGGTTTTGGAACAGTTAGGCATGGGTAGTGCTAGCTTCTACCATAAATTTCTCCATGCCATTGCGTCCCAGTATGATAAACAGAAATCATGTAGAGCCCTTTTCCCAATATGTGAATCGGCTGAATGCAAACAGGCACTCCTGTTGTCCAACTAGAGAGATGTTTGGATGTCCATAGTGTCTCCCCTTAGGCCACCCAGATGAGTAAACATATATTGTACATGTAGTAAGACAGCTGTCAGAGAAAGTTTGACGTTTCTTCAATCCCATCCTACAGACTCGTGAGCAGCTTCAAGCAGAAATCCACAGAGCCCAAGCACAGATAGAGGACCTAGAAAAGGCACTTGCTGAGCAAGGACAGGTAATAATTGCAGGATGAATGCATTACTTTTCACTGCAACAAATTTAGCTTATGAAGACCCGTTACTATAAGCTAAATTGATTGCGTTTCAGGTTACACTGCAGATAGATGTGGACTCAAGGTATAAATATTACATGGCTTTGAGAATAAACTTCTTCTAATGGCAGAGCAAGGAAAAGTCAAGAGAAATGTTGGCACATAATCCTAAACCATGGTTTAGTGTTATGCGCATGTGCAGAAAAGAGCCCGAGCAAAACCATCCCCACCACCATCACCCTCATCCTTTACAGTTTGGAAATAGAACAGATTAATACTCAAACTTTGTTAATCACAATATATGAATCACAAATATGGTTTCACATAAACTCTTGTCTGGGGAGGGGAGGGAGGGATCCTATGGTCTGTGTGTTTTGTCTTGTTTCGATCTAACCTTCAGCCTTACATCAAAAGCCTTTTGTAGGTGTTCTTTCATTGAGCAATTTAAATATTCCTGAGCTGCTTGTTAGATGAGGAAAGAGAGAGAGAGAGAGAAAAGGCATGACTAAGAGAGAGAAAAGAAGAGGCATATTTTTTTTTTGCTTGTTCTGCCACTGGTTGGGATATAGCCCTCCCCCAAAAAAAAATTGCCCTGAGGGAACATTAACCCAATATAAACACAGTTGACAGCTCTGACCAATTGATAAACAACCTAATCACAAACCCTGAACTATTCAACTGGTTGATTTAACAAATTAGAGGGTTTTTTAAAATCACAGTTCCCAGTTTACCTTAACAACAAATCAGGATTCAGGGAAATGGAATGCTGGCTTGTTTTTCATATTGGCCACACAAAACTTAAAGAGGGGAGAGGGAAGCATTTGAACGTGACAATTCACAAACGTTCCTTTCTGTAAACCTAAACCAAAAATAATAATGAACTCTACTGTTAATTATTATTTTTGGATTATAACTTATCAGAGACAACAAATGGTTAGTTAACATGATAAATTATTGAAAATATTTTTACCCTGTACCTGAAGTTCACAGTGTCTAGGTGTACTGGGTGAGTTCTGAGCCTGTGTGATGCAATAGTATTTGTCAGCTCAGAAACTGTCCAGTTTGCACACACAGGAGGAATTAATAAGGTCCTGTCCCACAGTAAAAGCAAAAGCATAAAAAGGACTTTTTGTTCAAAGTTCAGTAACCCTAAGTCATTTGTTTGTACAAGCATAAACACATAAGCACCAATCAGTGGGTTGGGGGGGCATAGGCAAGAAATTTATGCATAAGATCCCAAGGGCCTTCTGTGTCTGAAGGCATGTGTCATACTTTGCCGAAGTAAACAGTGTACAGAGAACCATCATTTCTTGAGCTCTAGGTAGATGTATTGGCCAGTGTCCTGCTGCTTACAATGGAGAGTGGAAAGGCTCCCCCCTTGATCTGACAGGCTCTCCATCATGTGTTCTTGCATTGGTTGTGAGATCTTTCAATCAGTCACACCATAGAAAGTCTGAGACATTTACAGGTTTGCCCTTCCCTCCACATTCAGGCAGTAGAGTACTGGCCACCAAATTTAATATTTTGAATGTTAGGGTAGTGGGGTTGTGCTAATTGGTCTGGATTTGGTCTTGAAACCACCTCTAAACTAATGGACTTTTCACACATACCCCAAACATCTTACTAAAATGTCCTCTTCCTCTGCTTAAGGTATGCTTGTGCCAGTTGCATTTTGTGATTTATTTCTACGAGCCTGACTCTGTTTGGATCATATATTGTACAAGCAGCTTGATATTTAATCTCCATCATTGAGGTTTGAGGTTCCAATCTGCCAGACGACCCACATGTCTTGGATTCCAGCGAATTTATTGCTTACAGTGATAGTCAACACTTTGCTATCCTTCATTCTGACTTTCAGCTTTTCCCTTTGTCGTCTGTTCTCCTGATCCCATCAATATATGCTTGCTGCGCTTAGGGGATATAATTAAGAAGGTTCTCCAAAACCAGTTGGAGCTTCTGGAAGAAATGAATTGCATTGGAGCAGTGCCAAAAAAAAGAGAGAAACTGTTAAGATGGCATGTTTTCTTTTTGGGTGTGGAACTTCTATAATTAAATCAGAAATCAGAAGTCCAGCTATACCAGCAATCCCAAACCTCTTTCACCACCCCACCCCATGTGTTCATATGCGTTCCTTGAATAGCTGCCACTGTTAGGAATTTTTGACATTCCTGACTCTTGCCAGCAGTATGTATAATGTCAGTATTTTCTTTTTAAAGGATATGAAATGGATTGAAGAGAAGCAAGCCTTATACAGAAGAAACCAAGAGCTTGTTGAAAAGGTATACTTTTTTTGGGGGTGTCAATGGGACATAAAATTAGATAGGCAAAAATATGCTGTTAAAGAATATTAAGAAATATTTCCACATAATTTTTAGTCTAAAAATACATTTCATGAAGCAGGTAAGTGGCCGAGTTTTACAAAATAGCAAGGAACACATTTATAACCAAGTATAGTGGTACCTTGTATAAAGGAATTCATTCGTTCCAAATGAAATTCTGTTAAGCAAATTTTCCTTTATACAAATTTTCCATAGGAATACATTGAAAACAGAGTAATCCCTAATCGCAACCATTTTTATGTTGTACAGATTTGCCCCATAGGCGATTATGTTAAGCAAATTTCCCCTATCTCCAGAATTTTTATGTTGTACAGATTTTATGTTATACAAACTGTTTGTTATACGAGGGTCCACTATACTTAAAACAATTATGAACAATCAGCCATTAGGAACAAAGGCAGTGCAATTTCTATATGAGTGGCTTTTTATGTTTGTTTTTGTTTTACTATTTATTTATTTATTTATTTATTTATTTATTTATTTATTTATTTATTTATTTATTTATTAGATTTATGGTGAGCCCATCTTCCCTGGGAACTGTGATTTCAGACACTTGAAAAATCTAAAATAAAAAAAAGAATCAATATGCTAAATTTCACATTTGTATCCATTGAATCAATGGAGTTTTTAAATTGGTGAAATGTTTTAAAACATATGGCAACACAAAATTTCATTTCATTCCTAAATCTGAAATAAATAAAAAATCAATATGCTATAATTTCACATTTGTATCTATTGTATCAGGTTTATAACCACTGCTTGATCAAAAGGATCATTCTAAGACTCTGTTTTTGCACAAAATGACACAACCCGTAATTCACCCTTCTTCTTTTTCTAAGATAAAGCAAATGGAGGCAGAAGAAGCTCGGTTAAAGCATGACGTTCAGGATGCTAAAGATCAAAATGAACTCTTGGAATTTAGAATTCTAGAGCTTGAAGTAAGTAAGAACCAGTGTTTTTGTTTTTTTGAGCTTTAGCACAATGAGCTACTTCTCATGTTAGTTCGTACAACATGGAAACATAAAGCAATGAAGAGATCTTAGAGCATCATATACCAGTCCAAGGGCTTCAGCATAAGCCAGGTTTGATCTCTCTGAAATGCCTGTGCTTTGCCATCAGGCTTCGGCAAGTACTCTGCATATCCCATGGAACTAATTTAATGCTGTGCACAGGTGCTGAAACAAGTCTGTGTGAGCTTCAGGCATCTGCTCTCCCCTAATCCCCACTGCACCTGATGATTACTTGGATCATTCTACTCTGTGGCTTTTAAACTATGGTTAAATATGATGCAAGAATGCAGCCTGTAAGTATACATCTTTCTGCCAGCCAGGCTAACATCAGGTGTGTGAGGGATGAGCTTTGAATAGACGGTGTATACAATGAATGCATTTTTAGCATTACTTCTGTCATTCTCTGTCTTGTATACTTTTTTCTCCCCAACATCTGCTAGAGGCCTGAATATACAAGTAGTGATACTGCAAAGTAATATTGTGGAGTGCCCCCTGGACGTGGCCTGATGGTACTGCAGTGATCACTTTCCCCCAGCTCCATCCTGTTCTCTGCCGAATTCCACAAAAAAGTGAGATCCCAGTAACCTGTCATAGCAGCACTTTATGCCATGAAAGTTTGTTATTTAGACTTTCAGAAGTTAAAAATGATTGTTCACTTGTTTTAGGCAGATGTGAAGACAAAGGGAAAGAGGTTAGATTCTGGACACGGGCATGCAGTTTGCTTTAAAATATGGCGAAGAAAGGAAAGCACCGTAATGAAAGATGGATGTTGTATTAACTTAGTACAACTGCCTCCTGCAACTGCTGAATAAAGAGTGCTGGGAACCATAAAACTGTGGCAGTTCATCTTCTGAAGTAGTCAAGAAAAGTCACTAGTCACTTCCTTTGCCTACAGAATGCCAGAGGAATAATTTCTGAAGAATCTAATTAAATTGTTTCAATAGCCCTGGAAAAAATGATGTCTCCAGGAGCCAGTCAGGGTAGCCCATGGAAGAGCTAGATGGAAAAGGAATCCAGCCAAATGAGCCTCTAATATTTCTGTGTTTGCCTAGACTTGAATGCACATCATTCAGTTGAAGGCATTACTGTGGTTTGCTGTGCACACTACAAAATGATTTGGAACTGACAGCCAATTTCTTACGGGAGGGCAGTGCAGCCATAGCAGTCGTTGGATTGCAGGAATGTACAGCCACACATACTGTAAGAATATCTGTATATCTCATCCCCTGATTATTAGAAACACAGATTTCAGATTACATCTTTGACAGCAGATTCCAGAACTGCTGACATGGTCTTGGTTCAGCTTGCAGATACTGTTGGCATTTTACTGTTGGCATGTCAGAAAGCAGCTGTTTAGGATGTGTGAAAGGAATGGGCATGCCTGAATCATGGTGTCCCTACCTAAGTTTGCTAAGTATTTAGGAAATCTTGAGAAGGAAGTGCATGCTGCAAATAGCAGTTTCCTCCCACACATATACACTGAATTTATGTACCTAAATCACTGCATATCCCACATGTATCTCAGAGGAGTCACTGCTACTGCTTAGGCATAGTGGCTAAAATTACAAACAATGGCTTTCCTGCCTGTTTGACTTTATTGTTTGCATTTGAGATGGTTGTTCGTGAACACTTATTCTTCATTACGCTAACAATTAAACAATGCTTTCTTCATAACTGGCCTGATTGTAGGAAAGAGAAAGAAGATCTCCAGCAATCAATTTTCATCACATTCCATTTACTGAAGGGAAGAGTCCTCTGCAGGTCTATTGTGAGGCAGAAGGTGTAACAGTAAGTAGCACCAGGTTTTCCAGAGTTGTACTTCATCTAAACAAGACGTCATCTGTTGTTCTTCTGACATTCGGTTCCCTATGTATTCCTCTCTTGTTAGGATATACTAGTAGCAGAGTTGATGAAAAAACTGGACATATTAGGGGATAACGCCGTAAGTGTATGTTCCTTTAATAAATTGTGCATGTTTCTATTAATCTGTTTTGTCCTTTTGTCCGGATGTCATTAATAACTAAATCCCAAGCAGGCTTGTAATCAATTGTCTTTTATTGCTTATCTTGCATGAGGCCAGCATAGGCATGCTCTTTACAGAATGTGCAATATACTTTGCTTCCTTTCTTACTGTTGCATTGTAGCTGTTATATTTTACATTTCTTTCTTTCAAAAAAGCCCCATAAGAATGCATGCCTCCACCCCTGCAAAAAAGCTTCCCAATTGTTTGCTATCTGCTTCTTTTTAAAAAAACATTTCTTAATAGTTAAGAGAATGTAACTCTGTGGAATATAATACAATTGAGATAGGGACATGTTTAAAATGAAGTAAATAAATTGTCTGTTTTGGGGATCTTTTTTTAAAAAAAGAAACAGATTGTAGTATGTAATGTATTATATTTTCAGTGAAATTCTTGTTTAGCATGCAAGCAAGTTCCACTGAGCTACCTGGTAGATTCTTTGAGCATGACCAAGACAGACACTTTTTTAAAAAGTGGGGCATCTGCATAATTAATCAGATGAATAGGAATGCCCTTAACTCCATATTGTTGATTATTCAATTAATTGGAAAAAAACATTTTCTGGGCTGGGATCCTGTTCTGTCATTCCTCTTGCACAATGGATTCAGTGGAGGATCTCTCCTATGAAACGGCAAGCAGGGATTGGAGGAGGGGGGAATCCTCTGCTTAAACAGCACTGGAGCTGTCCACTTTCGTGGTGCTGAACAATATTGACTGCTCAGTGTCAGAGCAGCCTCAGAAACAGGAAACAAATTAAAATGCATGTGCTCTGATAATAATTTTATTCTGCTCTTGCTGCAGAACTTAACAAATGAAGAGCAAGTAGTTGTCATACAAGCAAGGACAGTTTTGACATTGGCAGAAAAGGTAATGGAACAGTTTTTGTTGTTGCATGTTTATTTCTGGGGTTGTTCAGAGGTCATTTTCATGACAGACATTCATTTGAATACCTTGAAAACAATCAGTAGGAGCCTAGTAGCACAGCTAGTTTTTGTTTTTGCCTTCAAACTTTCGGATGATGACTGAAATGGACTATTTGTGTTGTATTCTCCACACAACGACTTGGCAGTGGCTTATGGAATAGAATGGGAGTATGCTCCACCTCAAAATTTCAGGGATCATCCTGATGCACTGCTCATAACCTGCTTAAACTACCACCATGGGATGCAGAGTGGCTAGTCAACCCTTTTATTCCCATGCTCTGCAAGGTTGTACGTCATCACATGTTTTAGAATTGCTCTTTCTGCTATGTAGTTAATATAAGTCAGTACCTGAATTTTCTTCTGCTGTGTATAATGATCTTGTGCAGCATTCTTATTTATATATGAGGTTCAGTCCAAACATCAGTCAAGACCCCTTTGTAGCTGAAGCCAATGCTGTAATGTGGTATTAAAAGTCATAACATTGAAAGATTAGGGTCCTTGTAAGGAGGAACGTAGGGTAGATATATATTAAATAGATGAGATTAGATGAACAGGGTTTTCTTTTGGGTTCTCTCTTACAAACTAATAGCATTTAGTATTTAGGTTTTCAGTGAACTGATCAGATATGTTCCAAGGAAGGCAGTAATGAAAACTAAGTGGTAACACGTGCTATTTTTTCCAAATGATCTTATCTGACTTGGAACTTATTTTACATTTTTGTGTAGTGGCTGCAACAGATAGAAGTAATGGAATCAGCATTGCAACAAAAGATGATAGACTTGGAAAATGAAAAGGTAATCTGAGAAGCAGTTCAAAGACTGATCATGCACAGGACTAACACACACTTGGCATGTATTGAGACGACTATTATAACCCAAATCTCCTTTTGTTCTTAGGAACTCTTTAGTAAACAAAAGGGATATTTGGATGATGAACTTGATTACAGGAAGCAGTCCTTAGATCAAGCACATAAGGTGGGTCAAAGTGGTCTTCAAAGAAAAATGACATTAGCTTAGTGTCATGAATATTTGTTCTCATCTTCTGTGACTTTGGGGGGAAAAAACAATCTGTGAAACTGCTGAAGCACCTAGCACCTGCTGAAACACCATAATAAGATTGTAAGATTATATTTAACATTTTCAGAACATGCTTCCTGTGAATTTTAGAATTTTCTAGGCAGTGTTTTTTTAAACAACTTCTACTACTACAGAGGCAGCCATGTGGAGACAGTTTTGTAAATATCACAGTGCTTCAAAAGGTGCAGGAGTTGCATGGATATAAGATACTTGACAACTAGAATGTGATCACTGGGAAGTTATCATTTATTGAGTTATTTGTGGGTCAAAATAGCAGCTTAACCCTGTGCAGCCACTCACTCATATGATAGGATTCAGTTTATCAGTCATTCACAGTTCACTCTTGTGTTATGTTCCACACATAATCATATATCAGGGATGATGAAATGGTGCGTGAAATGAAAGGTCCCTGCAATCTTTCCCATATGGATTATTGCAAGCACAGCAGGGCTGCACAGCACTCTGTTGTATTATCCCCAGAAGCCAATGGGGAGGTGAGATTATGGAAATTGTTTCATATCAAACAATTGCTCCCTCAACTTTAAACATTGAAGAGAGGCTTTTTCAGAAGTCATGGAGGGTTTTTATTTTTCAGTAATAAAAGTTCTCTGCACTGTAATCCCATGAAGCTATCAAATAGCTGTGGGTACACATAGTGAAAATACGTGAAAAATACTACATTATTTTTGAATGCCTTTTGCTACTCATATATGTCATGGTTTTGTTTTTGTTTTTGTTTTATTTTAAAAAAGTTCCAAATGAGTGAGATAAGCAAGAAGCAGATACTATTGTCATGGTAAAGGTGGGGCCAGTTCCGATACCCTTGAATATTACTGTTTCTTGTCCCACACTAATGTGGACAGCAGTATTAGTAACATTAGAGAGTGGCTGTGTGAGATGATCTCCCTATCCCAAGCCCCTTTGTCTTTCTTGGCCACAGAGAGGGCAGTTTGCCTGCTCTCCTCAGATATTTTTCTCTAGTTCTACCAAATCCTACATATTATTTATGTATAACATGTACTGATTTGCTTATACCAGGCCTGTCCAAAGTCCGGCCCGGGGGCCAAATCCGGCCCGTCAGGCCATTCTGAGTGGCCCGCGGCTGGCCGGCCTGCACCTCCCTCCCCCTCCTTCACCCCATGTTTTTTATGGGTCAGTGGGTGGGGCTTGCAGTGGGGTGGCAGGGTCAGGGAGAAACCAGCCCCTGACACATTCTCAGCCACCAAATCTGGCTCTCCTTACAAAAAGTTTGGGCACCCCTGGTTTATACATATGCTGACGAGCCACTCAATGTTTGCTATCCAGAGGGTAAGAATTTAAATGACTAGATATTACAGAAAGAGGGAGAGGGAAAACCATTTGCCCATGGAGAATATTATTGAGCAAAGTATGGTATTTATGGAATCGAGGTCTGTGAGGTCGGTGGTAGGATGGTTGAAGTTGTGAAGTTCCAGAAGAAGTTTCTTACATGAGACCTAACACTTCCAGCAGGACCACGGAGGTTCCTTTGGAAATGAAGATTGGTTGGCCTTCTAGTATGGCAAGAATTAATTGCTGCTCTGTTTAGACTATATATAAAAATCTTCAGTCTCTTGGTCCACTGAAGGTGGTATATACTGGTGGCTGAACCAGTGGGCAAAAGTGTTTGATTGGTCACCATCCTGAAAGTCATGTGCAATTGAACTTTTAGGGACTAACAAAAATAAGAGGTGCTTTTGTATCAAATTTTCTTCCCAACATGAACATTGGGCAGAAGAATGAAATATTACAAAATGACATCCTCATCTAGGAAAACCTTCCCAGTTCCAAAAATGCGAATTCAACAAGTAATATTCCTGTGTGATATCTTCAGCTGCCGTGAAGATCACTACAGCAGGTCATCTGGGAAGTAGCAGATTTGCCCAGAATGCCCATCTCACACTGAAGACATGACACATCACCTTTGTAAAGTGCCCCAAATGCAGTGCCATCAAATGAGTAGCTGATTCCTTAGGGCTTCACAAGTTCTTGCACATGTAGACACGGTCTGTTGGTGAGTGCCAGGGGAGTATTCGTGTTTTCATAATGAGCAAAAGAGAGAGGGAGAGAAACTGCTGGCATTTTAAGAAAGTTAGTGTCTCTTGCATTCTGCACAGCTTTCCATTTTTTTCAGTTGTCTATAAATATTAACACTTCTTTTGCTGTGACATTTGGCTTGTATGTTGATGACCCATAGCCATCCTTTTCATTCCCAAATGTTAGAACAATTAATGTGAGATATACTGAAGAATAAAAAGGCAAGAACCCCTCAGATGGCAACTGCAGCGGGTGCAGAAGGCCAGACTGGTGGTTTCTACGACCGCATCATCACTCGATTGCATTGGCTACCCGTTGCGTCCCAGATTAGATTCAAGGTCCTGGTTTTAGTCTATAAAACCCTCCATGGCTTGGGACCGGACTACCTGACAGAGCGAATCGCCCAGCGATCAACTTCGACCCGACCAGTTCGGCAGTCACGAGCGCACTCGCTATGGGTTGTTACACCCCGAGAGGCCAGACGCTCCTCCACCAGAAATCGAGCCTTCTCGGTGGCCGCTCCATTGTTATGGAACAGCCTCCCCAGCAAAGTGCGCTCTGCAGAGTCCCTGCTGGCCTTCTGTAGAGCAGTTAAAACCATCCTATTCTGCGAGGCCTTCGGTGACCTAGTTTCCTGTCCCCGTCATTTTCGTTCACCAGTAGAAAACAAATGATTTTAGTCTATATTTTACATTTTATTTTATTGTTTTCAAACACTGTCATTGTATATTTGTGTTTATTATCTGAAGAATAGGGAAGAGGTATAAATTTAATAATAAATAAATAAATGGGATAAAAGGATGATCTTCACAAGGAGGCCTGCATAAACAAAGAGTTCTCTTTCTAATTTTTTTTTTCTATCTAGCACATTCTCGAATTGGAAGCCATGCTGTATGATGCCCTACAGCAGGAAGCAGGAGCCAAGATGTCAGAGATGCTTTCAGAAGAGGAGAGAGAGAAGTTGAAGAATGCTGTAGAGCAGTGGAAGCGGCAGGTGATGAGCGAACTGCGGGAAAGGGATTCCCAGATCCTCCGGGAAAGAATGGAGCTCATTCAACATGCACAGCAGGTATGCTGGAAAAGGATGCAGGCTAAAAACCTGTGCGAGATGAACAGTGGCTCTTCCTTTTCTCTACATGCCTTCTCTACTGTCATTCTAAAGCAGAATGCAGTGACAGATACTTCCATTTAAGGATCTGACTGTGGGATGGAGAATCCCCACCATCTTGAAATGGATTTGCATGTCCATTGAACAGAGAAGCCCCTTCCATTTATAGCTGCTCTGGAACCTGTATGGATTCTTCCAGTAGACACACACAAATTCCTCTATAGATTCTCGCAATGGACACAGATGCACCTGGAATGAAACCACACTGTGCAGACTAGTATAGATTTGTCCCTTGAATTGCACAGGTCTCAGCAGCATGATTTTAGTGTTATACAGGTTCCACCCCCAAAAAAATCTATTGTTAAAAGAAGTGCAATAGCCTCAGATCTCACGATTGCAGCCTGGTTATCCCTCTCCTAGTATGGGAGCCCCACGTGGTAGGCTGGGAGGCTGATGTGGGTCAGGGTAAGCCTGTGTCTCACTGTGTGTATCTCACTGAGAGAATCAGCCATTGATGCTTTCTAGTTCTGTTTTGGAGGACATAAGAATTATGCTCAGATTTTGGAGTCTGGCACCCCTAAATCCCAGTGTTGTTGAAGGGATATATTTATATAAGTTTTCTACTGAAAATCATGGCCCATATAAAAATATATCTATCCCCAACCCCACCTTGGTCAGAATCATAGCTTTAAGATCACGAATCTCCCATATCTGCAACTGTGCATGGATGCTGAGGGAATCCTGAGAGGTTCACCTGGCATTTATTCCCTCATCTCCCCAAGAATGTAACTTGGACCAGCAAATAGCTACTAGTTCAATGAGTGCCCAAGTCCCAGTAGAATGCCAGTTGCATGACTCACAATGTAGTTTGGAATTTGATTGGGGGCTCACTCTGAGCAGCTGTTCACTCCCCATTTACACAGGGGAGAATATTCATCTTAATTCTGGCCATTAATAAAGATTTATTAATTAAAACATGTTGGTATCTTAGGAGCCTGTATTACCACGTTGAATCACTAGGTAGGAGGCTATGCTGTCTGGTATATTGATTTGTTGTCAGTACAGTTTTCAGCTAGTTTGGGAGGAGTCTTCGACTGAACAGTGTAATATTTTAGGCAAAATATTCTCACAAAAATGTAGCACTCATTAATAATTTTAATTTCCACAGAGAATTAAGGAGCTAGAAGAAAGAATTGAAGCTCAAAAAAGACAAATAAAGGAATTAGAAGAAAAGGTATGGCAATGTGATAGAAAATCTTGAATGAAAGAGGTGTACAATGGGGACCTATGTTGGATAGCCTTGTTTCATGCAGGTTGTTTTGCTAATTGCTGGGTTGGAAAGAGAAAGTGCTTTGTTTGGGACAGGATGGATTCAGTCAAGCTTGTGATGGTGCCCCTTGCAAGCTTGGGACCCACTCATTGGCTACAATTAGCCATGTGTTTCCACTCACTGAAAACTGTCAGCTCATAGTTGGCAGCTCAGCGGTTTGAATCCCGGGTGCCATGCAGCGGAATGAGCTCCTGCTGTAAACCCCAGCTCCTGCAGTTCGAAAGCATGTAAATGCAAGGACCTGTAGATAAATAGGTATCACCATAAAAAGCAGGGAGGTAAAACAGAGTTTCCTTGCAGCCATGCTGGCCACATGGCCATGGACTTGTACAACACTGACTCATTGGCTTGAATATGGAGATGAGCATCACCCTTAGAGTCAGACACAAGTAGCAGGTATATGTGGGGGGAACCTTTACCTTTTACCTTTTACCATTTATGATCTCTTTGGCTTCAAATCTTCACCCCAAAAGCTACATTCTTCTGGGAGACACTGTTGGACCAAGGAAGAGAGGGCCATGCCGTACTCACATTCTTTCTTACTTACCCACACATTACCTGTTTTAATGGGCAAAAATTGACGGTGTCTCCTACTGTTGCCTATGTTGTCTCTTTTCAGTAGGCTGCCTTGCTATGCTCTGAATTTGCTGCCTGTTTCATCGTAGGCAGACTATAAACTTTTTCTTTTTTCTCTCTCTCTCTCTCCTTCTTTCCCCTGTTTTTTCCTCTCTCTTTTTTCCAGTTTTTATTTTTGTTTTTGTTTTTCTCTTTAGCCTTCATTCTTTGGTCATAGTACACCCAGCTGCCTGCAAGAGGTAAGTGTCCTGGTTCTCTGCTATTTGTTTCTGCACTGCTCCCTATCAGGCTCTCGTCTCTCTGAATCACTATATTGGGGACATCAGGCAACCTTTTCAGACTGGAAATTCTACAGCATAAATCTCTTTGTCAACACTGAATTTAAAGAATGCATAGCCTGACACAACCTGCTATTTAAAGAATGCATAGCTTGACACAGTCACCTGGAAATAGGTCCCAGTGAACACTCAAAGATTTTATTTCTTAGGAAACATGCAGAGAGTTGCACCTGTCAACACCTTGTATAACTTTTAGTTGTGGTAGTGCTGTTAGAGCAGTGGTTCTCAACCTGTGGGTCCTCTGATGTTCCTGGACTGCAACTCCCAGAAGTCTTCCTCACTAGCTCAGCTGGCCAGGATTTCTGGGAGTTGCAGTCCAGGAACATCTGGGGACCCACAGGTTGAGAACCACTGTGTTAGAGGATTCAAATTACTAGCATGCATAGTAGCAAATATTCCCCAGCTTGTTCTTTCACATCCTACCAAAATTTGATTAATTTTAGCCCACTTTTTCCTTCCCTGAGCTCAAGGTGGCATACATGGCTCTTTTCTCCCCTACTTTAAGCTAATAAAAATATGTGGCCAATCCGAGGTCATTCCCTTGGGTTTTATAGCAGCTTGGGGATTTGAATTCATGAGGTTTTTGTCCTAATCTGAATTTCAGTTAACACACCACACTTGTCCTTCTGAGTGTTTTGTTCACATCCAGAAAGGGGGAGAGTTCAATTCATCGCTGTATGCTTCAGTAGAGCATTGCAACTGAGTCCAGCATGAGTATGCCAGAGATATCTCACCTCATAGTGCTATTTTTAAATAAACCCCTTCTTCTTTTGCATGTTGTTTTCTTTCAATCAAGAGAGAAAGCTACAGCTCCTGTTTTTGTGGAACAATATAACCGTGGTTGCCAAGACTGCAGAGGGAAATGACCTCACCCTTCCAAGAAACTCAACTACATTCTGTATTTTGATATTAAAGATTGAAGAGCTAATCTTTACAAAACTTTTTTATAAAGAAGAGGAAAAACTTGTGTGGATTTTATTTTGAAGTGAAGTCTGGTCTTCTGACAAGTGTAACTCTATAACTTTTTACAGACTAGTATTAAGGCAGTCAAAGAAGAAAGCCAAAAAAGAAAATTATTAATAATTACTGGCTTCTCTAAAAGAAGCTTCACTTTTTTTGCTGCTCAAAATAATTTCAGCTTTACATGAAAAGCAGTTCACTCATTCAGATGAAGTGAGTATATTTTGGTTCCCTGCTAAGCAGGCAGTAAAATGCTTCTGTGAAGAAGTGAATACGTCCTGTATTGTACTTCCACTCTGTGTACAGTTATTCATAATTGCATAAGTCTATGTCTTGGGGAAAGATCTGAATGAATTCTAGTGTGGTCAGTAATTAGAAAAGGAATGAAAGAAGATATAGAAAAACAAAATGGTGTCCCAAAGAGGTTTCTCACTCCTCCATCTCCAATGGGGAGCTAAATGTGGGGGAAATCACTTAATGAACATATACATACAGTACATGTATTTATTCCACAGCCCGTGATGGACAGTTTGCTAACTATCTCCATGAATCACTAATGGTGTAAAATGTGGTTATAAACTATGGAACCCCTTTCCAGAATTTCCAAGTCACTGTTTGCTCTGACATTTCAGAGATGCCTGAAAAGTGGCACAACAGTTAAAATCTAATGCACTTCAGTTCTTGAGTGAAAAGAAACTAGTGTCTTCAGCCTGCAAGACTAAATCAATCACTAGAAGAAAATGGAAAGCAAAAGTGATTTGGATCCATCAGGTCTGTAATGCAAACTCTCCAAGAAGGTTGGCAGAAGAAAGTATGAAAGCACAAAGAACAAATGTAAATCTTTTGCATTGGACGTCACCTGTGGATTAAGGAACAAAGGAACTGTGAAAGGAAGAAGTACAAGGACAACTCGGTTATAAAATGAAGGCTTATGGATGGATATACAAAAAGCATTTACATTCCCCAGCTGTCTTTCTAAAAACAAAGAAGAGATGGAAGCCTACAGTAGGAAAACACAAAGATTCCTGAAGCACTGTTGATTTTCGAGAAAATTGCCCAAAGGTGAGAAGCTTTCATTTATCTTTATTCCCTTATAAGCAAACAAATGTTCAGTATTGGTCTAAACCAGTGATACACAATTGTTTTAATGTGATGGATGATTTTTGGTGTGGACTGGGATGTGCTCTCTCTTACTTTCTCAGACACAGATATTGTGGGTATAAGAGGCTGAGGATGCAACAGTCCTACTGAAGTCTACAAAGCAGTGGCAGCTTCTTTGGGATTGGGAGTGTAGGGGGCAGAGTCCTCTCTCTTCCACAGACTTCTGCATTGATAATTTCCACAGGACCACTCAAAATGCTGAAGCAGTAAATAACTCCTGAGTTGGGGAGGGGGAGGATCCCTTAAGCAACCCCAGTCAGTGGAGACGGAAGAGGATTCAGCAGTGGTGGAGAGACCTGGAGAATACACATCAGGGTGGGTTGGTCTGATCTGAACATGCCCATTATTTAATATGGTTATTTGTTTTTCTCAGGCTAATCTTCGATTGAAAATATGAATGAGTAAATAGATTGTTTACCCGGTAGATTATGGGGGTTAACATTACTTCCATGTGTTTTCTGAGTCTTTACTCAACTGAGTGTTGTATTTTTTAAAAAAGTTTACAATACCAAATGTTTAGGACATGAAGATGTTTTAGATTCCAATAAAGATGCCATTGCTACAAATATACATAAATGTCAAACAAGGTCTGCAACCCAGTTAAACTAGATTAAAGGAATCTGTAGTCTTATACAAGAGAACCTCATTTGACAAGGCTGCCTTAATGACTTTTCATTATAGGACTGCCCTAATGATTTCTGTGAGTCCTTTTTTTTTAAGCAAGCAGCTGTACAGACCAATTATATTTAAAATTGGTCATTTGCTCAAACTAATAAGTCCTTTATTTCAGCAGGACTTATAATTAGCTAAATAAGTATCGTTTTTGTAGCATTTTTTACATTTTTCTTATGTTTCACATTATACCTTTATTGGGTTAAATAGGACAATGTCTGTTATTTTAAGCTGCTTGGAGTTTCCAGTGTGCACCAAATCTCAAAAATTAGGCAACAATGCTAGAAATCAATTGAGCATCAGTAAAGCCACTACATCTCTTTGTCCTGTTTTTGCATATTAGCATGTATAAAATTTTGCTTGATACATTTCCTTGGAAGGGGCCCCCACTAACAGCAAAGGATTCATGTACAAATAAATTTGTTCTGAATATAAGGTCAAATTTAAATAAATTACTGGAAGCAGGGATCTATAAGAAGATCATCCACATGAGGGAGCTCTAACCAAATCTAAATGCAGTGGTGTGTTTGGGTGTAGGAGTTTCAGTTTATCTGTTGTTACAGGATTTAGGAACTCCTGTATATCAATCTAGCTGCTGCAATAAATTTAATAATATGTGTCCATCTGTAGCTTTTAGCCTTGTGCACCAGGACTTTTGTTACAGTTTGCATTGGGTGAATTGTGGGTTACTTTCTGGCCCCGGTGAGAATTTCAGTATATTGATTGCTGTGGTTTGGATTAGAGTTAGCTTTAGAAGTTAGCTTACTGTTTATTAAATACCTTAATTATAATGAGAACAGGGGTAACATTGGCAGGGATATGAAGTTGACCAATGCTGGAAAGTAATAGATTGTGGCCTTTTTAAATCTCTTGGCCATACATGTTTTATTTATTTATTTATTTATTTATTTATTTATTTATTTATTTATTTATTTATTTATTTAATTTTTGTTGGAATGGGTTGTGAATATTTTGCTATTGAGAAGGAAACTGTAGCTAACAAGTGGCAACAATTTATACTTAAATAATAGAGATCAGTCATGAGTTCATAATAAATAGGAGCTACATGGAGGCACCCATAAGAGAAAAAGAAACATCCAGCAGCCTACTGCTGGGCAACATTATGGGATAACATGCTGATCAAAAATGCCCAAAGTGGAGTGGATCTGCCTTTTATAGTATGAACCCACCTTTCTTCACGAGCTAAACACAGGTAATGTATGGGCTTTCTTATTTACCCTACAATGTGCCCAAACTTTTTGCAAGTAGGGCCAGATTTGGTGAGGTGAAAATGTGTGGGGGCCAACCTTTCAGCTGCATTTGGCCCCCGGGCCAGATTTTGGACAAGCCTCTAGCACATGCAAGGAGGTGGGGAGGACACTACAGCAATGGAGCCAGGGGCGGGTAGGCTGGACAGGTGGCTTGGGGGACAGACGGAGGCAGGGAGGACAGGCAAACTGTAAAACTGCAAGCTGACATCTCCATCTGATATGGTGAAGGGGCAGCTGGTGGGGATGCATGACAGGCTGAGCCGGTGGGGAGAAGAGGCTGCAGATTGCTCAAAATTTGAAAACAGGCCTCATTTGGCCCCCAGGCCTGACTTTGGACATGCCTGCCCTACATTGTCCTCACACAGCCAAAAGAGTGTGAGATCATCCTCCCAGGATGGACCACATTCTCAGTAAACAGTTGAAGCAGTTGCTGTCATTCTGGGCCCAGCTTTGGTGGTGATCAAGTGGTCAGCTCATCCTGTACTGTCGCCACCACCAATTACAATATGGTGCAGTTGCTTGCCAAGTTTCAAGATCATTAAAGAGGGCATCCAGCAAAATGAATTGTAGTGTGACAAAAGCACCAAACCTAATCCCACTTTACTTGAGAATGAACCCCAGTAAAGGTGGTGAAACCTGTTTTTAGTAGGTATATCAAAGCCTGTGCTGTTAAAAATGTTTTTCCCAGTAGGTTGTTAGAATTTGTCTGGAAGCTCCTTTTACTGATGTCACTCTTTTTTTTTATTTGTTTGTTTGGGCGGGTTGTGTTTTTTTTGGTTCAGCAGTACCCACAGCCTATACTGGGATAAAAATTAGTGACAGAGTATCTGTTGAGTTCACAATTGGGAGATTTATAAAAGTCACTGCAGATGGGGGTTGCTTCTGCATGTTACAAAGTTACATATTGGCTTGACAAATAAACTGAATTATTTTCTCCATGATTCTATACAACATGGTAGAAAAGAAGGACGTTCAACTATCTGGAGGACCAGTATATTCGGTTTGAAATTTTATATGAACAAAGCCATTTAGTTGAAAGCTTTGGACTCCAAAATCCACACATTTCAGAAATCTATGATATAATTCACAACTCACAAGTGCACAGAACCATCTGTATATATTTGATGGAAAGTGTGATAAAAATGCAGTTATAGGAACTTACTTGTAAAAAATGGACTTAACAGAATAGTTACATACATAAATGTCTCTATTAGGAAAAATGTTTAAATGGATGTAAATTTGCATATATTCCTGCAGTCAGGAAAATATGAAACTAAGTGGAACAAAGCCTGGTTATATAGCTTGTAGAAGGAAAAGATTATAAGTTAACCCGAGTATAAGTCGAGGCCCCTAATTTTGCCTTTAAAAAGTAGGAAAATTGATTCTCAAGTATAACTTGAGCCAATATTTCCCTCCACTTGCGATCCTGGAGGAGGGTGATCCTGGAGCCCCTGCTGGCACTGGCGGTACTGGAGGAGGACGAGGCCACCGCCGCCGTGATGGTTCCTCTTCCCTTCCTCCTCCTCCTCCTCCTCCTCCTCCTCCTCCAAACAGGGGGGGGGGGATAAGCAGCAGGGTTTTAAAAACTTTTTTCTCTCCTGAAGCAAGTGCCAATGTCCACCATCGGGGCTTGCTTTGGAAGAGAGAAAAAAGTTTTTAAAACCCTGCTGCTTATCCCCCACATCAGGCATGTGGAGGGAGAAGTGGTGGGTTTTAAAAACTTTTTTCTCTCTCCTGAAGCAAGTGCCGATGGCGGACATGAGCGCTTGTTTCGGGAGTGAAAAAGAATTCTTAAAAACCCGCCACTTCTCCTTCACCCGAGTATAAATTGAGGGCCTTTTTTTCAGCCCAAACTAAGGGCTGAAAAACTCAACCTATATTTGAGTATATATGGTAATGTCCTAATGATTAAATATTCTTTTGTTGATGATTTAAATGGATGAGCTTTAGGTTGAATAATCCCCTAATTTGATTTATAGCACAATGCCATCCATACAGGTTTACTCAGACGTAACTCCCTCTGAGACTTTCTCCCAAGTAAATGTGGATTTAGGATTGCAGGCTTAATGCAACCAGATCTGCAAGTCATCAAATGCCAGACAACTTGCAATTTAATAGATGAAGGCATTACTTCCTGTTTGTCTTTCACAGAACTATATTAATAATTTAGGAATCTGAAAGATAGAGTATTTCCTAATACTTTATTTCAGTGGTTTCTGGTAGCTCTCTGGATGATTCACACTGTATCTGCAAGAGTGTCTGACTCTCAATTTTTCAACAATAGCAACAACAAAATTACTTCTGTTCCATCACTTTAGACTGCTGAAATAACAATGACTGGGAAAACAAATTCCAAGACTCATAATTCTCTTCTTGGATGCACAGCTGGATGTGGTGAAGGGTAGTAAGTGTGCCAGTGAAGTTGAGAGCAATGCTATCAGGAGGCCAGACACAATTACAAGCCTGAACACCTAGGAGGGTCACTCAAGGCAGAATGGTCACAGATAAAATGCTTCCAACTTCTTCAAGGCAGGTACTGGGTAGCACTAGTACCCGAAGGGTGGCAGTGGCAGAGGAGGCAGTGATACTAACAATCAAGCTAATTTTCTTTAGTACTGCACAGAAGATAGCAATGATAAAGCCTTGCTGAACTTTATTTTACTGTGAAGACAGTCCATAATGTGACTCCCAGGTCAGAAAGTATTCAGTCATCTCCTGGTGATGAGCAAATGACAAGTATGTGTGGCTCTGTCTGGATTGAAGCCAAAAGGACATCCAGTAGCTGATATGCACAGAAGTGAAAGGAAGGTGATGCTGCACAACAAGTACAATTGGACCAGGAAAGAAGTACGAATCAAGATAAATTGGAAATCATAAAGCAAGAAATAATGTATAAATGCTGCAATGCTTGGTATGTCAGTGACCTACATTTTCACTAGCTATGGGATATTTTTGGTCAGACAGCTACAAAAATATTCTATTATGTAAATGACAAACTCAGAAGAATTGTAGTGGCTCTAATACTGGGGCAAGAGGTAGAATGAACAGTTAGGGCCAATAATGCAAGGTCAGACCAAATAATATCAATCACACTCCATGGAAAACCTATAAGCACAATCATTGTTCAAGTTTATGCTCCAACTAACAGTACTGAAAAAGATGAAAGCTTTTATGAAATCATCAAAGAGGGAACTTATCACACACCAAAACAAGACAGGTTTATACTCAAAGATCAGGCCTGTCCAATAGGTAGACCGGGGGCTACCAGTAGCCCGCGAAGGGTTCAAAAGTAGCCCGTGAGCCATCAATAAAAAATGTGAGGGGATAAGTTCTCCACCCCTCCCTCCCCCATCCCAAGGACCACCATTGCCCCAGCAAAGTTCTGGGTCTGCCAGCCCACTGGCCAGATGATCGGCGTGCCACTGTCTTGTGGCCAATTGAGTTGTTGGTGCAGAGTGGAGGAAAGGGAGTGGAGGGGACTGCAAGGGGTGGGGTCATGGGGGTGCCCACCTCTTTTGTGTGGTGACATCCCCCTCTTCTCCCCACTGGAGAATTCCTTCCTCCCATCCTTCCATCCTCATCCTCATCCTCATCCTTCCACCCCCACAGCTGCCTCACAGAGACTGTGACCTGCTCCTCCTCCTGCTCCACTTCTGAGTCATTCCCTCCTCCTTGCATCACCATGGCAATGTGATTGCCCCGCTGCTGGCTTGGCCCATCCCAGCTGCACAGAGAACATGGCAGAAGTGAGTGAGAGCTATGGGAGGCAGCAGCGAGGGGTCTGGAAGGGAGAAGGGGGTAAACAGGAGGAGAAGTAGACTCAAGTCAGGCCCTGGGTGGGTTGGGAGGGAAAGTGCACCATTAAAAAAAAAAGTCTTCCAGTAGCCCGGGCAAGCAGAAGGAGCAATCTGTGCAAGCATGCACGTGCCTCCCTTGCACCCGTCCACACTGGCTCAAGTGGGTGTAAGGGAAGCGTGTGCATGGTCAGCCTTACCATAGGAATGCATTGAAATATGTTCCCTCCAGAAAGGATTGATTGATTTTCAATGGGTTCCTATGGGAAACCACTGCTCTACTTACAATTTTTTTTACTTATGAGCATATGCTCAGAACAGATAAAATTCATAAGTAGAGGTTTTAGTGTAGTAGCCCTCAGACACTTTTGTCTGGAAAAAGTAGACCTCGGCCTGTTCAAAGTTGGACAGCCCTGTCATAGATGAAACCAAAAGTGGGAAACAACAGAACCAAGTGTTGTTGGAAAATTTGGTCTAAGAGACATAAGCAGGAGAATGACTCATAGAGTTCTGCAAAGCAAACAATCCATTTATTACAAATAAGTGCTTCAAGTAACAAAACAGACAGCTATTCACATGGACATCACCAGGTGGGCAATAGAGAAATCAAATAGACTACGTAATTGGAAGCAGGACATGGAGAAGCTGTATTCTCTGCACCAAAACAAAAAGCAGATTGTATTACTGATTAATCTTCAGCATTGGAGTCAAGCTGAAAAAGAACACTAAAACAACTGTAGTGCCAAAATAAAATTTGCACAACATTCCTGATGAATTTAGATTTTAAGCAGGACTGCAGCAGAACACTGAGAAGACAAAAAACATGACTACTGAAGAACTACACAACTTCAGTGTCAACAATGAAGAAATTGAAATAGAGTTTTTGTATACTTCAGATGGATCATCAACCCAAATGAAGGCTGTAGCCAAGAAATCAGAAGAAGATTGAGACTTGGAAGGGCAACAATGGAGGAATTTGAAAATACCAAGTGTAAAACCAAGACCAAGATCATCCAGACTCTTGTATTCCCAGTCACAATGCATGGGTGTGAAAGCTGGTTAGTAAAGAAAGCCAACAGAGGAAAAAAACCACTGTTTAATTTGAAGAATGATGCTGGAGGAGAACTTTGAAGATACCCCAAACTGCCAAGGTAGACAGACAAATGTATCCTAGATCAGTGTAAGCCTGAAGTATCTCTGTAGGCAAAAATCATGAAACTGAAGCTGCCTTATTTTGAGCACATTATGAGAAGGCAGGGTTCTCTGGAAAAGACAGTAATACTGGGAAAGGTTGAAGGCAGAAAGAAAAGAGGAAGATCAAATATGGAATGAATCGAATCCCTAAATTGATCCATAGGCTTGAGTATACAAGAACTGAGCAGGGCTGTTGAGGACCAAACATTTGGGAGATTTCTTGTTCCTATGGTCACCATAAGTTAGAAGTGACTTGACAACAACTGCCTCATAACCCACATCACCTTAAAATGCTTTATTTAAAATCCTTTATTTTAAGACACTCCTTTGTTTAAAAGATAAGTCATCAACAATGTGGGGTCATATATAAAATAGTCATGCTGAGTGGACACCCATAGGAAGAAGTGGAATTTAGCTTATCTGATTTAAAGGATCTATTCTTAGCATTGACCAAACTCACTATCATTAACTTAGTGCTTCTGGCTTCAGTTGGCTGCTAAACACTAAAGAGGAAAGCTTGTTTGTCTCGTTGAAATGCAAAGTATATCATTTAAAATGAAGAAAAAGAAAAAAGATTTTGAAGATAATGTGTGGATAAATTAGTACAAGGATAGAGATTTACACTGTAAAAATTGCCTGGATTTTTATACAGTCTGGTGCTTCTGCTTCAGTCTTCCAGCTATTTTTATGAAAGCTGAAACGCATTGAGATGACACTGCCAGCTTGAATTTACAACCTCCTGTGATGAGATTAGAGGACGTTCCTGGGGCAGGAATAATGACATCATGGCTGGCACTTCAGTTCCATAGGGCTGTTGTAACGCAGCTGGGAGAGCTGGTTAGTTATTGTGCAGCTTCAGTCGATTGTTACTCATTCAGTTGTTCCCACTGGCAAAACATTTTTAAAAATGTCCCTCTTGGGTTTTACTAAGTTTAAAAAAAAAAACCACCTCTCTACTTTTTTAAAAGGAGTCAGTAAAGATGTCAGCGGGATAGACTTTCATTAGAGGTCATTTCATTCTCTTGTTTGGGAGTGAGGGACAAATCCAATGACTTTTCTCACTGCAAAATGAAAGTTAGTATTAAATTGTAATGCCATATTTGAGACCCATGGCATATTTCCAGTTTTTATTGGGCTAAATGTAGGCATGGCAGGAGGAAATGAACTTTCCCATAGCACCTTTTCAACATATTATCCATCAAATGTAAGATGCAGCATTACAGAATCCTTTTACATAGGGTTGCTTGCTAGGGGAAGAGCAGAGAGTAGGGAGGAAATATGGCCTTGCCATTCAACTGGAATCCCCAGTTCTCTGTGTGTGTTATTTTCATGATGCCTGAAGGCATATAATGCACATCTCCTACTCATCACCCCCATGATGTGTGCTGAAATCTGGATCCAGTTATCTGTGTGGGGGTAATAGGAAAATCTGTGTGTATGTAATAGCTCCAGAGATGATGATGACGATGACGATGACGATGATGATGATGATTTGATCTTTTAAAACTCTAAAGACAAACCAGTGATCAATGAGAGTTCTTTAAACATGATTGTTAGCCTCCACTGATCTATATCCTGAAAGCAAAAAATAGCCTACATAATTAACATGTTTGATAGATAAAGTGGTAGATTTTCAGTACTCCCAAATCTGGTAATGCTTCACATTATCTTTTAATGCTTGATACTGTTATTTTGGAACGTGATTGCAACGCTTTTTCAGAACATAACTTTCTTCTCATATTCCTTTGCTTAGGCACAATCCATTTCCAGTCTGTTTTGCATCTATCGACTCCAAGGGTTAACCACTTCAATTACCATTTTAAAAGATCCTTACATGAGCTAAGCTTCTTCACAGCTGTTGCATTTGAAGCAATGATCGTGTTTATTGGTAAAGAATTGATTGTGCCCATCTGCCAGCCATTCAATGAGTCCTGCCTTGCCTATAGGGGTAGGCAGACAAGGACCCATTGTTCTGTCAGATTTCCTCACCATTGATTGTGTTTTCCAGTTAGGAAAGCTTTGGAGGAATATCTCCAGGCAGAAGCCTATTGAGCCCATCGTTTAAAGTAGGAACCTTCCCCTAAATCATCTTCTAAGCACACCAAAGGACTATTCTGCCATTGCCACATAAAAGCCATGTAAATCTTCCAGACTTTTGACATGGCTCATTGATTAGACATGCCCTGGTGGGACAGGAGTGAGTTTCCAAGCAGAAGCACATGGCCAAGTACAGAGGATGAATGTGCAAGGTTCCTTCTGGGAACATCGAAAAGGAAAACTGTGCTGATCAGTCTCATAGTGACTCAGGCTCCTCAATGAATCATGTTTTAATGGGCAATGTGTAATTAAGAGCAATAGTGGTGCATCTCAGGCGGATGTTCCTTTCAGATAAGAGCGTGTGGTATTCATTTTCTTTGATCAGGATCCCACATGGGGCTGCAATGTTATTATAAAATCATACGCAGCAATTTTTAGGAAACACACTGATTTACAATTCCTATCTACGGTATTAATCAGTGAAACAAAAGGCAAGGCTCTGCAGTCATTATTATGGTAATTAAATTATCACAAACATGTCAGCTTTTAGGTTCTCCAAAATCTCCCTTCAGGCTTAATAGCATAATATTTGGGGATAGGAAAGGAAGAATCAAAAAGACCTTAAAGCAAAGCAAAGCAAAAAGCAAAGAGCAAAGTGTTCTGCTTATATACCACCCTATACCACTTCAGGTGGCCTCTGGGCGGTTTAGTTTTTAATTCCAGTATGCAGGCTACACATTGACACCCCACACACACACACACACAAGCAAGCTAGGTACTCATTTTACTGACCTCGGGAGGATGGAAGGCTGAGTCAACCATGAGCCTGTTACCTGGGATTGAACCCCAGGTCGGGGGCACAGTTTTACCTGCAGTACAAGCATTTAACCACTGCGCCACAGGACACTTATATACTCTTAGATATTTTGTGGCCATAGTTGTGAAAAGAAGACTGACTTCAAGTTTTGCAGACTCATTTTTGCTTCTCTTCTGCCATCTCCTGCATTTAATATCATCCAGCCTGCGACAAACTTCTGGAGAACTATAAAACTTACTTAGTAATGGTTTACAAATCCCAGTAACATTATTACAGAAATACACACACACCATTTTGTTAATAACTGGATTACTTTTTGTATGTTTGTTTTTGCCTTCATTAATCACTGAAGTAATTCTCTAGTCATTTATAGTGATTTGGGAAGGAAGCCAAACATTCACAGTTTACCCATTGGTGGTACTAAAGAGTTACCATGATATATCCAACCATTTTTACTCATTTTGTACCACCACTGGTGTATTTTATAAAATGGTACAAGACAAAGTAAATGCAAGACACATTTTAAGCACATGGCTATTGCTGTTATCTAACCGTTCAGTTGTCTTCACTAGATCGTATGCTTAGCCATATCATTTTATTTGAAAATGTTGATCTGAATTTCAAGAAGATGTTAAAGGACATGAGCAATAAAACCCTCCCTCTTTAGTATTCCTGGAGCTGGGGGCAAAATTTGAGGGGCAGACAGAAACCTCAGCCTCTGCATTGCTGCTAGCCACAGTTTACACCCTCCAAATACCACAGAATAAAGCAGGGCCTTCCCTTTTGCCAAAATTTGCCCTATGAAAATGAGGCTACATCATGATGTAGTATGGTTGTAAAACATTCTGGAAGAATCTGGAAACCAAGCCCTGTGAGGGAGTTGGGTATGTTTAGCTTGGAGAGGGGGAAAATCTAGAGATAATATAAACAACCACCTTCAAATATTTGAGTACTGTCACATGATAGATGGAGCACACTTATTTTCTGTAGTTTAAGTGGATAGAACCCAAGCAAATTGAAATGGCAAGAAGCGAAGTTTTGACTACATGTTGGGAAGATCAGCCTGACAGGTCTGTTTGATAATGGAAACGACTGCTTCAAAAGGTGGTGGGTTGTCTTTCATTGGAAAGAAGCATGGGTAGCCATCCATTGGCTTTACTTCAGCTATGAATTTCCTGCTGAAAGAAGGCCCTGGGACTGTTGATCTTTGATATTCCTTCCAACTTAACTGCTGGATGCTGCTGAAGTCAGTAAAATGGCAACTGGCATCAGTGAGAAGCCAGGAAGCCACTATAGTCTGAAATTGTGTTTGATTTCCTCCACACCTCTTATGCATTTCAATAAAGCTGGCATACTAGCAGGCCCCAGAGGGTCTTGAACTATATTTGTGCACCAATATTAAGTTGGAAAGAACCTAGAAAAAGCTCAATTCCCTGATCAGTGCAGGAAACCAAGTTAAAGTGTATCTGACAGGTGGCTGCCTAGCTTCCTCTTGAAGTGGTGGAGAATTTACAGCCTCTTAAGATCATTGATTCCATTGTTGTACTACTTTAACAACAGAAAGTGTTTCATGATCTTCAGCTGAAATCTGACTTCCTGTAAAATGGGCTCATTATTACATGTCTTGCATTCTGGAATGATGGAAGGTGCAACTAAATGAGAGAAGTTGGAGTGGTTCTGGATGCATTTAAAATGATTGCAATCTTATGTGTCCTCACTAGAGAAATCTTTCCATTCAAATTAGAAACATTTCTTTTCCTATGAGAAGGATCCAAACAGTACCTTGGGTTGCTCCTGGGATGAGTTTTTGCCCTACCCCTTTTTTATTACTGGTGCCTCCTTCTCCATTCTTTTGTTTTGCATCTGTCAGTCCACATGCTTCTGAAATTGCAGGAGGTTTCAGAATGAAAAACTGGAGTTTGAGGTTTGGTTTTGAATAGTTGTTTTTCCAAGCTCTTATGCTTACATGTAGTGCACAGAAAACTATTTTCCACATGGGCACATTTTTTAAAATTTTATTTTCATTTACCAAGTGACATAGTGCTATACAAATAGATTAATCTAGCCAAGTTATTTCCTATGTATTTTGAGAGCACTGCATTAGTTAGAAAACATTTCTTAAAACTGCAAGAAGATGAATATAGATGTGGCTTCAATACAGTTTTATTGCCACAGCCCACCAGATGCACCACAGGCTTGTCACCCTGTAAAATTCCACCTGCAGTGTGATTTGGGGATGGAATAGGCAATCTCAGATGCAGCTGAATCAAATAAACCAAAGCAGTCCCAATTGTTCCAAAATAATAGCAGAAATGGGTGAAACTGCATGCAAAAGAGGGATTGCTATGGCCTGTAACTTGCGTGGTTGCTGGAAAACTGCACCAAATATATTTTGAAAGGTGAGCTCAATGACCCTCTGGTTGCAATCTGAGAACAGATCTTCCCTTTCTCTGGGCCTTTTCACACGACCCCTAAGATCCGCTGGCACTTCTTGCTCCTGTCGGCGTGAGGGGGGGAGGCAAAAAAAGGAAAAAAGAAGCCTTTACTAACCTGCCGGTGCCGGTCAAAGTTGCCACGAGCCCCGTTACTTCCTGCTTCCGTCTCAAGGAGCTCTTAAAGGGGCGGGAGGCAAAAAAACAACAGACAAGCCAGGAGAGCTGGGCACTCTTATCCACCTGGTCGCTCTGCAGGATGACCTCCTCAGGGAGGCCGACAGGGGGAGCTCCTCCCTGCTCGTCCTCCTTGATCTCTCAGCAGCCTTTGATACCGTCGACCACGGTAACCTCCTGGCCCGGCTCGCTGAGGCGGGAATTGGTGGTCAGGCCTTGGCCTGGCTCCGTTCCTTCCTTGGCGGCCGGACTCAGAGGGTACAGCTGGGGGATGTCTTGTCGGCCCCTTGGACTCTCCCTTGTGGGGTGCCCCAGGGGGTCGGCAATCTCCCCGTGCTGTTCAATGTTTATATGAGGCCGCTGGGGAGGTCATCAGGAGATAAGTCATCAGTACGCTGATGACACGCAGCTCTATATCTCCTTTTCTACGTCTGCTGAGGAGGCGGTTCGCTCCCTTGATCTGTGCCTGGAGGCCGTACTGGAATGGACCAGAGATAACCGGCTCAAGCTCAACCCGGAGAAGACGGAGGTTCTGTTCTTCGGGGCGCCCTCGTCTCGGTACAATGGCCCCCTCCCTAGTCTGGGGGGTATTTCCCTCCAGCCTACAGACAGGGCCAGGAACCTGGGCGTGGTCCTGGATTCGGCCCTCTCCCTGGAAGCCCAGGTGATGGCAGTCTCCAGGGCCGCTTTCTTCCATCTCCGCAGGATCGCCCAGATCCGTCAGTACCTTGATGAGTCCTCCCTGAGGACAGTCGTGCAGGCCCTGGTGGTCTCGAGGATCGACTATTGCAATGCCCTCTACGTGGGGTTGCCCTTGACCCTGGTCCGGAGGTTGCAGCGGGTGCAAAATGCGGCGGCCAGGCTGGTGGTGGGTGCTCGAGATACGAGCACATCACCCCAGTCCTGGTCCGCCTGCTGGCTCCCGTTGCCTTCCGGATCAGGTTCAAGGTACTGGTCTTGGTTTTCAAGGCCCTCCACGGCTTGGGACCAGGATACCTGGCGGAGCGCATCTCCCAGAGGGCATCCGGATCCAGACCCACGAGATCATCGCAGGCGCGCTCATTGAGAGTGGCCACACCCAGAGAGGCGCGGAAAACGCGAACACGGAACCGCGCCTTCTCTGTGGTGGGGCCCTCTCTCTGGAATCATCTGCCGCCTGAGCTGCGCCTGCTGGAGTCCCTGCCTGCCTTTAAGAGGGCTCTAAAGACCTACCTCTTTAAAGATGCATATGGTGACCTTGCTACTTAGTCCATTTTTTTTATTTCCCTGCCCTATTGTTTGCCGCCATCTTGCCTCCCGCCACCTCTGCTTGGTGGCTCGGCTATTTTTTAGCTTTTAGCTTTTTATGCTCTTTTTTCTGTATTGTTAGCCGCCCAGAGTTCCCGTTGGGAAGATGGAGCGGGATATAAGTATTTAAATAAATAAATAAATAAATAAATCTAATTTTTATCACCTACAAAGAGAAGGTACAAGGAAAGTGTGCTAGGTCGCGCTAAAGTGGGCGGGGTCGCACTTAATTGTCTCCAAACTCTGGAGTTGGTGGGAAAACATTTCTAAGCTCCGGAGCTGGGAGCCATTTGCAGCGCAGCTTAGGGGTCGTGTATAAACGCCCTCTATATGACATCCTTTCAAGTGTTTGCTATCCTATCCCTCTCAGTCTTCTTTTCTAAAATGTCAAATGTGCCCAGATCTTGTCTTCCCTCAGAGGGCTTGATTTCTAATCCCTTGATCATCCCTTGTTGTCCTCCTCTGAACCTGCTCCAGTTTCAGTACACAATACTCAAGATGAAGCCTATCCAGTGCCAAATGTAAGGCAATTAGTACTTCATGTGATTAGGAGACCATACTTCTTCTAATACAGTGTAAAAACAGTATTTGCCTTTTTTTGCAGATGCATTGCACTGTTGGGTCATATTCAGCTTGTGGTCTACAGCAGTTCCAAGATACTTCTCACATACAGTATTTCTGAGCCAAGTCATGGGCTTTCTTTTGGGAGGAAACCAAGCTAAAAGGAGTCATTGAATGCATCTCCTTTTCTTTATTGTGTGAATAAGCCGCTGAATTTGTCTCTGATGTGAAATGTGACCAAAGGACTTCTTAGCACAGATTTTCATCTTGGACACTATGCCGAATTCCATTCTCAAAATATATTTGCAGCAAGACATGTATTTGACTTGAAATCTGGTCAATTTTAATGTACAAAGAAAAGGAGCATTTTCTTTCATTGTTTAGCAGAAATGTATATTTCATCTCTGCTCTACGGTTACCATCAAAACTGCATTTTTGTACATTTCAATCTCACTTTGCAATGTAGGGTTCCAGTTTGCATTTATAAATACCAATTAGTGGTCTGTCAGTTCAAACATCTTATGTACCCAAGAATTATTTACATCTAACTGTTCACACTATGCCGAGAAAAAAATTAGTCAAAACATTCATTACCCTGATTCACATTGAGAGTCAAAGATGAAAGAAATGCCATTTAAAATCTAATCAGTTCTGTCTGATTTTTCCAGACAGGAGAAATATAATTTGTCAGCTAGCCACTAATTCTATTTATTATTAATGAATATTTAATAAGAGTACATAACAAAGAAAGCTTTTTTTTTTTCTCCAACTAGACCGGATTTCTAAAGAACTAATCTGTTGAAAGCACATAATAATATTGTTTAATATTGGTTTTGGCAGGAAGCAAACACTATAATTTAATAAAAAGAACTCCAAATCTTAAACATTTCCTTCCATGTCACATATATCAATAACACCTGATAAGCAACACATAGCAGAAAATGCATATAATGTCTTAGATAAAGTTCAAACAATAGCATTATTTGGTGAAAGTTGCTCAACTGAGTTAAGGGGTAATTGTCTGAATTGTATTTGTGCTTCTTGTACATTCAAATCCAGATTATAATGATCTAATCCAATTACTTGGCTACAGGGCAAGCAGAATAAATGGTGAAAATGATACCCACATTTCGTGGGGTCAAACTTTGGTCCCTGCATAGCCATCTGTTCCCTGGCCTGTCCCAATTTCCTTTTTATTTAAATGCTTTCTTCCTTTATGACTCTGCTGTGGAAAAGACTGCATGAAATGCAGCACTGGCATGAAATAGCATGGCTTGTTTGAATTTAAATGTCACCTCTCTCCCTCCATCCCTCCCATTCTCTCTCTCTGTCTCTCTGTTTCTGTTTCTGTCTCTGTCTCTGTCTCTCTCTCTCTGTCTCTCTCTCCCTCTCCATCTCTCCCTCTCTCTCTCTCTTACATATCTTATTGATTCATTTCTGATACATTATACTGGGTAGATTACAATGCACAGGCCATTCCTTTATCCTGTTCCCTTACACTCAACCTATTTTCAGCACTTGTATTGCTCAGTAAAGTGAATGGAAGGCTCCGTTTGAAGGCCCAGGTTCAAAGGCCTACCCAGTGAGGATGTCCACTGGATGGAATTCAAAGGGAGAAATTTGACAGTAATGATTGGCCTCAGTTCCAAATGGGTTTGTTTTCCTTTGTAGCCCTCTATATGTATACATGTCCCCGTGTTTCTCCTATATAACCAAAATGCCTGTTTGCCAGTATCATGTAATGCAGAGGCTGGCTGAATAGATCACTGAGTTAGGGACCTGGCTGGGGTTGAGAGTCTGATTTTACATTGTGCCAATTCAGAGAATAGACAACCTGTGTAGCTTTGTGCAAGCTGCATAGCACCAGAGTACTCTGAAAAGAAGGGAGTTGTTGTTGTTGTTTGATGATGTTGTTGTTGTTGATGATGATGATGATGATGGATGATGATGATTTTCCTCTATTGCTGCAACCAACTAGCTTAGCTAGTAAATTAAAGACTTCAGACTGTTTTTAAGTTGAATAAAAACAAAAGAATTTTATTGATTTTCTAAGTTGAATCAAAATAATCAATGGTAACATGTTGAAGTATAAACAAAGAGATGAATCTTGCTCTAACCCACTTAAGCTTGGTTACTAATAAAGATGAATGAATGCACACCCTGTTCCTAAGTTCCCAAACACTAGACACTTAATTTTCCTCACAGACATTCTAAAATCCTATCTCTGTTTTGGTCAGCTGTAATATGTAATATAAGGGTCAATAAAATAAGGATCAATAAAATCACTGTGTATAGTAGCAGTATCCAAGCACTGGACTTACAAAGAAAATGTGTTTGTATCACTAAAAAAGGCTGGATTGTTTATTTACATGAGAACATAAGAACCGCCTTTCTGGAACAGGCCACAGCCCATCCAGTCCAGCATTCTCTCTCGCACAGTAGCTCATCATTTGCTTCAGGGTATTCCCAAGCAGATGTCTTCACCTGCAAATGGCATTGAGAGATATCCTGCCTATCTCTCCAACCTAGAGGTTGTCCTTAGGCATCCATAATGATAGCCATTGATATCCTTGTTCTCCATGAACTTGTCCAATCCTTTCTTAACGCTGTCAAGGCTGACAGCTGTCACCACTTCTTCTGGCAGGGAGTTCCACAGACCAGTGATCCTCTGGGTGAAAAAGTACTTTCTCTTTTTTCTTTGAGATGTAGCACCCAAAGGTTGCATGGAGTGCCCCCTAGTTCTAGTGTTGTGCGATAGAGAAAACAACCTTTTCTTATCTATTTTGTCCACACCATGTATGATTTTATAAAGTTCAATCAGGTCATCTCTTAGGCACCATCGTACAAAAGTGAAGAGGCCTAGCTGTTGCAGCCTCAGATGGTAAGGAAGGTGTTCCAGTCCCCTAATCATTCTGGTTGCCCTCCTCTGCACTTTTCCCATTTCTATAATATCCTTCTGGAGGTATGGTGACCAGAACTGTACACAGTACTCCAGATGGGGCCTCATCAAAGATTTTTAAAGAGGATGAGATTAGCAAAAAGAGCTAAAGATCTCAGTCAAAATACATATGTACATATCACTCAAATATTCAGCACCATTTTTATGCATCCACTGTTTTCTCTGTTTCGTTGAGTACTAAGGACAGTTCCATATGTGCAGTGGAAGCAAAGCATCTATTAAAATTCAGTGTGAATAAAGATGTTTCTAGAGGTTGACAACTTGTTACATTAATTGCTCATAAAGTAACTATGCATAAGCCTACCTCTTACTGCTCACTGAGAGCTAATTTGGATACAGATGTAGCGGAATGGTAGGGACTACCTTTGTCCATTGTTAATATTTCTGATTTGTGCCTCATTTTTCCCAGGAGTTTGCAAGGGGGGGGGATGGGGCTGCTAAGCTGCTAAGGAGACATAAGATGAACAAAGATAAATAGCCTGTGGGGAGTACAGAAAACAGTGTGTCATTTGCTGCTTTCTCTGTTTGTCTCTGCAATGTTGTTCAACATTCTCAGCAGACAGAGAGCATGGCTCGTATGCAGCTACATCCCAACATTTATGTGATCAAAGGAAGGGGTAATCAGTTTCATCAAATCTGTGGTCTCTGTTTTAAAAATAGTAGTCTTCAAATTTTTCCACCACTATATAAGCCAAATAACACAAAATAAGCTGAACCAGTTTGGAAAAGCACAGTCCTCTGGTTTTTGGCAGATGTTTCAAAATAAACGATTATCAAAATTATACAACTTGACACACTATGATAAATCTATAATTTTAATGTTTAAATGCATTTTTAAAAAAACTTTTTTAAAAAAAATTCTACTGGAAAGCTGTCATCAAAGAGTCCTGTCAAGAAAGTGAAAAGGGATTAAAGACTATCTGAGTTCATCCATTGCCCTTAACTCATGTCACTGAGGTTCTTCCCTCTTCTACAAAATGTGAACCATGGGAGTTGTCTGTTGATCTTATTTTCCTGCTATAACCTTGAATTTTGTGGCTTGAATAGCTTTAAGTCAGAATCTTAATTTTCCTGTCCAGTCTTCCAATTCCATTCTTTCATTTGTAACCTTTCCTATAATAACATAATTCCCTATATCTTAATGGCCTTTTAAATTAAAAGAATGGCAAAGGCCTTTCCAACCTGACTTACATCCTAAATAATACTTTGAGCTGCATCAAGAGCAGGGGTGCTCATAGAACTTGTATATGTTTAGACAAATGGACAGATATAATAATACAAAGTTCAGTAAAATAATTGGCTGATTTGATTCCATTTGTTGTTCAGGAATAGGGAAAGCACTGACAATATGTACAGCAATACCTTGGTTTACAAGCAGGGATGGACACATATGAAAAATGACATACTGTTTCATCATTTTTGGAGAAGTGAAACCCCTCCCCCCACATCCCAACCTGTCAAAAAGTCCCAGCTGGGGTGGGTGGAGGGAGAGGCAAAAGGCTGAACAGAGCAGGGTTTCTCCCCTCCATACTCTGTTCTACATTTCACCCCTCCCCCTGCCTCCCAGCTGGAGCTTTTTGACAGGTCATGGTTTGGAGAGGGCAGACATCCCTCCCCACACACACAATGTGACCTGTCAAAAAGCCCCAGCTGGTAGGGGGAGGAGCAAAAGGCAAAAAGGAGCAAGTTTTTTTTCCTTGCTGCTCCTTTCTGTGTTGTGCCCCTTCCCCCTGTTTCCCATCTGGGGCTTTTTGACAGGTTGGGGTGCAGCGGGAGGGTTTACCCCTCTCCAAACCCCAACCTGTCAAAAAGTCCCAGCTGGGAGGTGGAGGAGGGGTGAGATATAGAACAGAGCATGGAGGGGGGAAAACCCTGCTCTGTTCAGCCTTTTGCCCCTGCCCCTACCCCCCAGCTGGGGCTTTTTGACAGGTTGCGGTTTGGAGAGGGACTAATAACTGGATTTTTAATGTGACGATAATAAAATGCAATTCGTAGCTGCCCCATGACTAGAAATTTTTTGAGAAATAAGAAAGGATGTTAAAAACAAATTAAATAAAAATATAAATCTAAAGAAAAACCTACACTTGCCTTTGAAAATTTTCCTGGCTGGTGCAAGGGAGACCTGTGTTCGTCCTCCTCCCTCTGCTTTTGAGCTTTGCCTGGGATTAACATTCGAGAAATCCCCAACAATCCAGCAGGTTGAGAGAGAGAGAGAGTAATGGATTTGGCTCACTTGTGATCATGTGACCTGTTCCAATGCTCATATTGCAAGACATTGCTCATTGATCAGAAATGATTGCTCATCTTGCAAAACACTTGTAACTCAAGACACTCAGAAACCAAGGTATTACTGTATTTCAAGATACAGAATATTCATATACAGTAGTTTCCATTTAGCATATCTGTAAGTCTGTACAATGATCCTGGAAGTGTGAATTTTCTTCACATAACTTGATTACGTATCCATCAGAATAATTTTCATACTCAGTCAACAGTAGATATAAAACCAGCAAACACTATAATTTGTTTCAATGTCAACAAAACCTTAGATTTCTGGACAAAATCCTGCTGTATAAACTTGTACTGGGGTGACCTTAATCAAGCACTAGAAGCATTTAATTTTCTATCAATTTAGGTTCTGAGGCTCCCCAGGGACAACTTTTGTTCTGGGGAAGCTTTTGAGGGTCCTGGAATGAAGGGCATAATTTAAAAGTTTTTTAAAAATGCTTCTGGAATTCAGACAGCAATCCACAGCCACCTGTATTGGGTATAGGAAGCTTGTAGGTACTTCATAGAAGTGCTTCATACAATCACAGAGTTGGAAGAGTCCAACCCCTGCCATGCAGGAACCCCTATTAAAGTACTCCCGACAGATGTCCATCAAGCCTCTGCTTAAAAACCTCCAAAGAAGGAGACTCCACCACCCTCCATGGCAGCATATTCCACTGCCGAACAGCTCTAAGTGTTATGAAGTTCTTCCTAACATTCAAATGGAATCTCTTTTCCAGTAGTTTGAAACCATTGCCCCACATCCTAGTCTCTGAAGCCATGGAAAACAAACCAGTCCCGTCCTCAATATGACATCCTTTCAGATATTTAAACATAGCATTTATATCCCCTCTCAGCCTTCTTTTTGTAAAGCTAAACATTCCCAGCTCTCTAAGTACTTTAGGAAATCAAATGCCTCCAGTGCCCATTATATGCCATGCAAAATACACCAACAGGATTTTTCACATTATCTCTTTACACATAACTAAACATGTTTAGTTATTTAAAAAAAAACAAATGTTCCTAGAGTGCTAGAGTTAATAGTAGACTCTTAAGTGTCCACAAAAGCACAGTGGTGAGAACAAAAGGGAAACTTACAAATTTCTGTTTCATTTTACAAGCTAAAAAGATGAAACAGGAAAAACAATCTCAGATTTATTTTTGTTTACTTGTTTGGTAGCATTTTCAGTTAAGGAACAATGAGAAAAAGCATGGAAGAAGTAATTTGTTGTCTCTAAAAAGCCTGTCACATAAATATATGATCTAGTATCACCACATTTGACTTGATTCTTACCTGTTTAGTAATAGTAAATAAAGATAGTAATAAAGATGAAATTCAAATGTTCCTAAAACTGTTGTTTGATGAATACATACAGTAATTCTGTTTTCTATTGGGGTCAACATATCCTTCCTAAGCACATTTACCATTATGCTTGCTGGGCAGGGGTCAGAATGGAGGATTAACTTAATTAGTCTGCCGGCTTAACAAGCATCCTTATTCAGGACTTTCTAGGCATCAGTGATCTAACATCCTATTGTTTTTTTTTTATGAGGCACAATTTTATAGCTTGCCCATATCTGATTTCCTTGAAGCTTATTGATGATGCAGACTCTCCTATCATTTTGCATCAGGACTTTTACTAGTGTATTGCTCGTTCAGAAACCCCAAAGGGGTCAGAACTTGCATTGTACTGCCTTTATCTGTGTGACTTAATTTCCTGTATAACCTCATAAAGATGATTATGGACAACAGCCAAAAATGAGATCTGCTTTTTGTCATTTGCTTTAATTGCCTGCTACTTCCTAAGACCTCAGCAGATGAATACATACAGATTAATAATAGCAGGCACTTCGGGTTCAGACTACTAGGGAACTGCTTCAGTCCAGCCCCCCAAAGTAGAAGTCCTACAGCAGAACTAAAAAGGTCCAGCTTGGGCATGGATCCACGTTGGGCTGGAGCATCCAGCCTTGTCAGGTCTATCACCTGAAAAAAATACTTCCACATATTCAACCCTTGAAGCACAGTATTTCAGCTGGTAATTGGAAGAGGTTGAGGCTTAAAGGTCAGCTATTCCATTCCCACTAGGAGCTAATTCTGAAGAAACACTGCTGAGTATTTCTGTCCTTGTAAAAGGTTTGGGCATTTCAGTCTTTCATTAATTGCCTTTATATTTGCAACTACTAAAGGCTGATTTGCTTACGTGTTATCTACATTATGACATTTACAGCAAATATTTCTGGCACTGATAATTCACTCGTGTGTATATAGAGCTAATGAATGAGGAGGGGAATTAGAGGTGAATTTGCTAGCTCTCCTTCATCACTGTTTTCATTAGCCTCCATGTGTAGAGAGTCAGTATCTGCCATGGAGAGCATTCTTTGTCAATGTAATGATTTAGAATCTACACACACACACACACACACACACACACACACACACACACACACACACACACACACACACACACACACACACACACACACACACACACACAAAGAAATAGTTAATGTATTGTGATCCTGTCACTTTTTTGCTTGCAAGCACATCTGTGTTTGGTGCTGGATAATTTCTTGTAAGAGCTTGCCCTCTGAGTGATGGCGTAATTTATCAGTACTGACTTCACAGCAGTGGTGTCCTCTGAACTTCAGCATTAACATGTTGTTTTATTTTATTTTGGTGCCTTTTATTTTGAGGCCTGGGTTAAAGGACGAGAAGAAACTGGGAATCACCCTAGCTGATCCTAACAAAATAGGAAAATACATTTCACATTTCTTTATGAAAGAAACTTATTCATGTGAAAAGGAATTTCTGAAAATACAATGGTATTGGCTAAACTACTCATTTAGCAGTTCTAGTTATTTAGTAAGCAAATGAATTCATTATGTTTTCTTCCTGCCCACATGAGCGAATTCTGATATGTATTACATACCAAGTCATAATTAGGCTCATGTAATGGAGCTCAAAGACATGTGGAAAAGCTGAGCAGGTATCCCTTTAGTTGCTATGTGTGCCATAAGAGTGGGTTTTGAATCTGGTCTCTAGGAGCACATCCAGCATTAACCTGCTTGTCCCATCCCGATTTGATTTAGATTATTCTCATGCATGGATTGATTCAGTTATTTGTTCTACTCTGATCTTTTTCCTTTAGTATTTTTTTCTCCTGTCAAGAAAGAAAAGTGGTAGTCTCTTACACTGGCCTTGCAGCTTTCATTGAAGGAAGACATCTTTCACACATCCCTGTAACAATTAACTTTTGTTTTGCTGTGTTCCAGTATTTACATCCCTGACACATCTGGAAAGAACAAACACCAGCATGGGTACTGATTGTCTTAAACGTTCAGAAAAATTCCACCACAAAAAGATAGTAAGGAGTATTCTTCTTACATGTCTTCTTATAAATGAGAACATGTGCTTAAAAGTGAAATGTGCTGTTGCAACCAATTAACAGAATAGACTGCAATTAGATTGTACAATGCACAACAAAGACCAACTGTACATTTTATATTGTTGCCAATTGCAAATTATTGCACTTTGGGGATACAATGTCATCTGTTTCCCTGACCTTGAAAATAGGTGTATACAAGAAACCCATTTCTGATACCCATTGTGGCTCTTTTTCTTTGCCATATGGTGGCTTATATGTCTAATGCCCAGTTGAGAATTGACTGCAAGGACAGATGGACCATCTGCTGAGTGTCAAATAGGAATCATTTTATCCATTCATGTTTATCCTCCTACTTCCTACTAAAGGCAAGAACATGGAACTGTGATTTTAGATCATTATATGTTCAAACAATCATGATATCTCTCTATCTAGCTATTACCTATAATAAATTAACTTGCTGGCTCATTTTGAATATTCATCTAGGTGTCCAGTTCTCATGAAGTACAGTAAATCATGTGCCGCTGGTACTGCAACTTTTAATTTCAGTGCTTGCTTTTCAAAATATTTCTTTAAAATGATATTTTCTCGTCTGTTTATAAGAAATATGATTTTTAAAATTAAATGGTGGTTGTCTGAGGACAGATGCAGGGCAAATTATTTTTGGAGATGGTATAGAAACAAACAAGTTTCTGGAAAACTCACTCTACTTGATTCAGGGCCAAAACACAGGGCAAAAATGTGTTTGTGAACGTGTTTACATTTGTTTCCATGACCATGGCACAGCTGTGTGCAAGTGTTTGGCAATGAAATGAAATCACATGAGAAGATTGTGCTCCATGTGCACACGAGAATACTTGGGTTTAAAGCACAATTTCAAAAAACCTCAGAAATCACCCTTAAAATTCAAGGTGAAAATTTGCAATATGACTCTAATATGAATGCCTTTCTGTAGTCAAATACTCTGCCCATTAGTCTGCCCATTAGACTACACCAACATTGACTAATACTAGCACTGATGTACCCCCCAATTAAAAAGGCGTTTCTATGTGCCCTGCCTCCCCCCCCCCATCCAGAAGACAGCACGGAAAGAGACAGTTGGTTCATCATTGCCCCAAGAGACAGAGGAATGTCTGTGGTTGCATGCATTAGGGATTTAATGGATCAGCTGCCCAGGATTCATTAATTCCTCTCTCCATGGTGTGTAAAGCAAAGATGGGGGAAATGTCAGGGTGTATAACTGCTAATTCATCAGCTTTATACACGTTGACTGCCATAGTTTCTCTTAAAGAATCCTAGTTATTTCAGAGGCTAAGAATTCTGTGTTAAGAGGCCCTTCACAGAATATGCTTTCCAGGGTTTTCTGGACAAAGTGGGTTGTTGTTTTAAGAGCGCAAGCTTGGGTATTCATATACTACTGTACTCTTGGTCTGTGAGATTTATAGCAGTGATCTTCGGGCTGATAACCAAACTGAAAGAGTGCACCATGTTTCTGTGCTGAATTCCTTCGATTTGTCTTTTGGGACACTGATGATGTAAAGCAAAAGTGGGATGAGCTGTAAACTTCAAGTAGACTTGACTTCATGGAACAGGCCTTCACTGCCCTGTCTCATGCATTGCCCCTCTTGAATCCTCCCCCCCCAGCATCTCCCCACAGAGGCTACCAGGAACAGTGTGAGATACAATATGGTCTGTCAAAACTAGTGTCAAACCAGAAGTGCCTGCTGTTCAGTTAAGCACAACTTTAGAATCAAATTTGTGCCAAAATTCTCTTTTCTAGGCAAACTGCCCCAATTTAAAACATTATGATAGATATTGTAAACTGCACTTAGAGTCCCATAACTCAGTATGTAACAGATAATGTCTAGTTATTTCTTAACCAATTTCACTTTGCCTCCCAAAGTTACACCATTTTCCAGGGTATCTAGGCAAGAGGATTTGGGCCTCTCTTTTTTGCTACCTCTATACCTTAAGGTAGTTTGGATGCTGATCTGTGCATTTCCTCTTGTTTTGAAAGTATGTGTTGAAAGATAACTACGCTGACAAAATTCCACATTATTCTGTCCATTTTCTGTCCCTGAGCTGTCAGGATGAAAGATGGGATATATGTCAAATAAACAATAATGACAATGCTGTTGTAATAAAAATTAAATGAATAATAACAGTTCAATGGGTTTAAGTTAGGACTTGCTCTAAAACTAGGATTCTCTTATATTTCCTTGCAACTGTCAACAGGATTTCAGTTGTGTCATACTCATGTTAAATATGTTGTTCTGTTTCCAATACCCACAAGCTCATTTATATTGTGACATAAAAATATTCCACATGTTATGTGTTTAACTATCATAGTTCATACTCACTATGAATTAGTACTTAATGGTGGCTCATATTCAGCTGCTATGGTTAATTCAAACTGTTGTCTTAAATTATCTGATAAATCCGATAAATTATCTGATTATCTGATAAATTATCTATTATCTGATAAATTATCTGATAAATAAATTTTACTCACTTTTCATCAGTTCTCTGAATTAATTCTGTTCCTTAAAATTTCTCATATGTTCATTTTGTGAATACCTTTATGATATCTAACCTTCTGCCACATGAAAAGCAGTGCCACACATCTACCATACATGGCTTATGAACCTTGGGCACCAAAACCAGAGGTTTATCAAAACCTTGGTAGTCCTCCTTGGTAGTCCTGCCTTATACACAAAACTTGGCTTGGTAGGTCTCAGCTTTTGCAATCAAATTTATATTGTGAACATTCTGTACTCAACCATCACTTTTGTACTTGTTTTCAGATTCAGATCATGAACTGGATGCTGCAAGTTCCAACTGAATATGGATGACTTAAATGAAATCTGTTAATTTGCAAAATCCCAGTAAACAAGCAATTTTTAGAAACCATATGGTACTTGTATTTTTTAAGAAGAAGAAGCAGAAGAAGAGGAAGAGGAAGAAGTGTTTTGCTTATGAGCCTGTGATGTAGTGAGCCCTCATTATTCCAAAATCTGTGTTAAGGTTAAAAAATTTGGCAACAGTACTTTTGTGGGTTTAGCTGCTTCATAATTTGTTGCTTCTACCATTCACATTTCTTACTAAATTAGCGGCCTGCAATATAAATTGTTATATAAATGGGAATGGAAGAGCAAAAAGAAAAGGTGAAAGTATTTCGCCCATCTAGATGTCTTATTGTCAAAACTGCATAGTCATTAACAGATAGTTCTGAATCAGCAGCTGTGACTCTACAAAAAAATCCTAATGACCAACCAGAAGAAATTTGGTCAAACTATTTCAATTATAAGTAAATTATCTTATTGGAAGGCAGTGCTTTGGACATTAGCATAAAAATATTTTCCTACCAAATACAGCAAGGTCTAACCAAAGCTAAGCTGCATGAACCAGAGCATGTTTACTCAGAAATAACCATAACATGCAATCCTAAGCACATTTGCTAGAAACATAGGTCCCATTGGGTAAAATCCTTTCTGGTCTGAGTGGAAGTGCACAATGGGGTTTTGTTACCCCCTCTGTGGCTGCTGTGCTATTTCTTTGCAAGAGGATCTCTCAATACACCAGAGCAAATTTCAAGGGTCCCTCAGGTGATGGGAGGGCTACAAATTTGTTCTTTCCATTCCAATGATAGAAGCAGTTCAATCAGCTGGGAGGATTAACTGGATACCACCCATTGTTTTAAGTACATGTCTTCTGCAAAAGTGCTTAATTCAATGGGAATTGTACCCTACTATGCATTCTTAGGAATGCAGCTTTTAATTGGCACATGTTTTCAAGAACACGAATTAATTATGTAAACATATATTCATTTACTTAAGACTACCATTGAATACAATGAGACCTAACTTCTGAGAATGCATGCATACTGATAAGCACATCTCTGACTCTACCACTGAATAGAAGACTATAGGGTTTAAATATGTGGCGGGGTTGTGTTCATACGTTGACTGGGTGATTGCTGGAACTTCATTAATATTGAACGTATTTCCTGCTGTTTTGAATATTGTCTTGTTTGTCCCAGCAGACCAACACTCATCCCATGAAGAAGAAAACCCTTTTTGAATTTGTAGATTTAAATAAGCACATGCACAGAGACTCCGTCGGGCATCTTCAGTTATCAACAGACAATGTCACTACTACTTGTAAATGAAAAAGCTCCTTGTGCATACAAAGATTTCACCGAGTGGGGTTTTCACTGATTTCAAAGGCAAAGTACAGTAGTATGATGGGTATTGCCTTTGCTGAGTTGTCTTGACCTTTTAATGAAAGGGAAGCCTTCTTTCTGTGGGTCTCCATATGCATAAGCAACTTAGAACAGCAGCAAATAGAACTGGGAGGTGAAAGTGGATTCTGTTTAAAACATATTCATACTTGACAGAATGTACTGTGCAGGCATCTTTTTAAAAATGCCTTAAATTACAATACTAGCTCTATAGAGAGACTTAAGGATTCAGATGCTGCTCTTGATCTGGACAATGCACTATAGGGGGTTACAGAATGTAAAGAGAAGTCTTTTTTAAAAAAACTGGCTGGAGAACCTTTCTTTTCCAGCCATGTTTTTGCATGCTGTGTGTGTGTGTGTGTGTGTGTGTGTGTGTGTGTGTACACACACACACACACACACACACACACACACACACACACACACACACACACACACACACACACACACACACACACACACACACACACACACACACCAGTATCTGTTTCATGGCCCTAAAATTATCAATTCCCTCCAACCTCTCCTTTTTAAAAAAAGAAAGAAAAAGAAATGCAACTTTATCTGTATAGGACAGAGAAGCATGTAAATAAATGATATAAAGATGATTTTGTTTGTACAAAAACAGATGTTTTATTAAGCAGAAGAGTGGCTCAATTAATGTGTTTGAGATTTCTGTCACTCTAACAGATGCCATGTGTTGCATTCATATACATGCGCACGTGGAAGACAGGTTTTAAGTCACCAATTTTTACATTAGGAGATATTCTCCTGGCTTTGTGGTAAGTTGCACTTTTCTCCCATTGTTGGCAGTGATGCATAAAATACCGGAGAACTCTAGGATCAGTACTCTGCTTGCATTGAATTCAACTCATTTAATAAAGGAAGCAAGGTTAGCCTCGGTGACATCTGGTCATCACACCTACATGGCTGCTTTCTGCAACTGATGCGTGAGAAAGCACTGTTATATCAGTAGGACATAATTCTGAATTAATGTACCTCTTATCAAGCTAGTCGTAAGATACATTCCATCATAAAGGAAGCGCTTAGAACGGATTATACTAACATGACATTGGTCTTAACAGCATAACGTTTTGTCAGTGGGACATGTTATTTGTGCACATTGAAAAGGCCTCTTCTACTTCCTTTGTGCTTGGCAAGGCACCCATGCCCAAAAGGTGGCCACCAGTGTAGAGACTGAGCCACATATGGAGAAACCCTTTGCTGCACAAGTCAATGCCCTCTCTCACAAAGGTTCATCTGTGCCAAGACAGTGATGAACTTGAAGCAAACAGGTTTCCCAAAGACAGCATTGTAACCTTCATTTATACTTTTCAACAACAATTCCAATCGTTTCAGCAGCACATATTTGCCATAACTCCATAGGTCATTGTGATATACACAAGGCTCTTGAACGCACAAAAAATAGATGCATCTAGCTGTGCCCGCTCCAGGGAAGCCATCATTACTTTGAAGGAGCTGCAGATGCACTGCAGAACTCAAGAGGTTTCTATATTAAGGGTATTTCCTGGTACAATTCTATGCACAGTCACTCAGTTGTGAGCTTCCTCCAGTGTTAGTGTGCATAGCATTTCCAGCCTCAGTTGGGTCTTTTAAAACGTTTTAGCCCTTTGTGGTTAAACGTTTGTTTATCATCCTGGGATAACATTCTGCACCATAGTGCTCTGTAATGGTGCACTAATGCAGGGAGCAGTGCAAATGCATCTATACATCAGAAAGTACATTTAATCACTGGCTTTAATAACTGGCTTTTCTTGATAATGTATAACCATAAGTTGGAAAGCTAGCAAAGGGCATAATTAACTTCAGTAACTGGGGAAAAAACTATTAACCTATTTAAATAGTGTGTAATTCTAGTGTTTTTTCCCCTGGCATTTAGGGAAGGGGATGTATGAGTTGAACGTAAAATGCATAGGAATTTATACATGAAAGCTTCTCATATGATAAAAAGATTCTTGTTTGTGTGCATCCGATAAGCTCCAGTCGTGTATGGACCAACTGACAGATACACTTGAGCTGAATTTCTGACACAGGAGAATAGCTGATACAGAAATAGTGGAAGTACATACATGTTCATTGCATTAAATTACAAGTCCACCGAGTTTCAAGGAAGCCTTAGCCATGTACTGTGTTCACCACCATCTGACACATAGTTTACACCCATCAGTTCCAACTGTGTGTATATTCTGGGTCATTTTTAAACATCATGTCTAAACTAAAGCTCATTTGAACTGCTGCTTATGTTGTCAGTAACTGTGTGTTATATATTCCAGGCTCAAGTCTGTAGTTCAAGCTGTTGAAGGACTGTGGCTGTTTATTCAAAAGTGTTCAGCTTGCTTAATATCTGTAGCCTTCAGCATATCCTTGAGTGCCTTACACAGCTTGTTAATATTAAACACCTGTTGCGAAGAAAAACAAGGTGACTGAAAGTTATTTTTTTGGTGGATGGGTGCCAAATTTCCTTGCATCTGTGATGACACCATTAAACCTTTACAGTGCATCGTGTGTTTCTGAATCGAAATGGATTTAGTTTAGACTCAGGAAATCACACTGTAAATATGTGTAGCACCTCTTTATTGTTGCTGTGTAGTTTATTTAAACATCGACTGTAAATGCCTGTAAAAACTAAACAACTGTACAATAGTTTTCTTTTATGGTGAATATGCCCAAGTTCTCCTTGTGTTTTCTAAGGTAATCTCATAATAATCATATCTAAAATACTTAAATGTTTGATTCAGTGCTAAAGAAATAATTGATGAGCCTAAAATAGGCTCACATGTATAAAATTTTACACATATTTTTGTATTGTGGTTCATATGCTATATATCAGAGACTTTCTATTCATTTGTAAAGTACATAAATTATTGTAAACTTTTAATTAAAAAAAGTCTTTTAAATCTATCCAAATTGGGGTGTATTTATTCTCCAGCATGCAGGAATGTTTTTAAATATTTAAACTTGTTAAATTATGTGCAGCAGTGGCTGTTTTTAAGATCTATGCATGAAATAATCCAAACAAAAATGATTTACATCATTATTGGATTGATGTAAAACAAATGCAAAGCAATGATGTTGAACAAAATATAGGCAATGATGTTGTTGCACTAGTGGATGAAACATAGCAAAGCACAACCAGAGCAGGCAGCACCTAGCCTTTAGCTTGCAATGGGAAAAATGATGCCTCCTCAGGCCAAAATGCAGGCCTCAGCATCTTCTAGGCCAGGAGTGGGGAGCCTTCAGCCCTCCAGAAGTTTTGGACTGCAACTCCCAGAATTCTCAGCCTATGTTGCCAATGATAAAGGATTGTGGGTGTTGTGATCCAAAACACCTGGAGAGCTGAAGGTCACCCCCACCCCTAATCTAGGCTACAGTTACTCAATGTTTTTATTGTCCAAGAATATCTCTAGTGCCTATAGGCAGGCCTGGGAATAATTATGTCCCTAGTACCCTAAGCACATCTGATCTCACCTGATTTCAGAAGCTGAGCAGGTTAGTGCTTGGATGGGAGGCCACCAGGAAATACCAGGTGCTTTATAGTAGGAACTGGCAAGCCACTCCAGTATTCCTGCCAAGAAAAACTCTATGGACATGGGGTCATGAAGAGTCAGTCATGACTGTAATGACATACACAGAGGCACAGTTCTTTGTTTTGTAGTATGCTGGCTTCCAAGCTAAACTTCTTAATTGAAAAACAATATTAAAATTAATCTTTTTTTTAATTGGGATGACCAGGACCAGGTGACAAATGAGATGACCATAGACATCATGTTGGGAGTTTGACTGCTTGGAGAATTCACTTTTGCCCATTTCCTATTTTCTCTACACATCTCATCACTGGGTCTATGATGCTTCAGAGGGTGGCTATTGAAAGCATGGTAAGTTGTCAGTGAACACTGTCCCTTTCCCATTTCATAAGCAAAATGCTCTCAGAACAAAAAACCTCAAGGGCCTCCAGCTAACATTCAACACACTTCTGTTAACTCCATTCTGTTTCACAACATGTTATGAGCCTCATGTATACAGGTGGACAGATTTATATCTTGAGGAGCTGAAAGGGGAGATTGGGAAAACAATACAAAAACAATGTGGTGCCAAGTTTTAGGTAATGATGTGAAAGAATTAACAATTGGTTGATCTGCTTGCAGCTCCTTTCCTTATGAAGTTCTTAAACACCCCTTGGGATCATGGGTGAATTTTACAGATGGAAGTTTATTGTGGCTCATAAGCACAACAGCACATTCAAAGAAGGACCCAAAAAAGGGAATATTACCTATAAAGGGACATGTGATTCTGGTTTCCTTTTAATAGCAGGATCCTATGTGCAGTTCCCAGTGATAAATTAATCATGCCAGTTATCCCATGAATAAATACTTGCAAATAAAAATGACCCCTAACAATTTTGAGGCCACTTCTTAAGTATGTACTTGAGCTCTGGCAGGACTTGGATGCAAGAAATGACTTGACACCTGTTTAGACATTGTAAAAATCAGTATTGTCAACATGCTTCGAGGACATTGCCTAGCCACTCCACTAGCATTTTCTAGGCTAGATCTGAATAAGAGATTCTTGCTCATGCATAGGTTCTGTAAGTGAGCAAGTATCCAGGTTTTCCATGGCTCTTGCTCATGAGTAGGTCCTAAATGAAGGCAGGACCCTCTCCTCTCTAGACTTATTGTTTCCCATTTGAAGAAAGCAGTAATGGAAGGGGTGGGGCTGGACACACTCTTCTCAGTGTGTTGAAAATGCTGGATTCTGTAGAGCTTGAAAAGGGTTTTGGTGTTTTATGCATAAATTTTGCATCTCCCTTTTCTGATTATGAATACGCTCAAACACAAACACATTTCCGCTTGCATTGCAATAAGATGACCTAATTCTGTCCAGCAGTTCTCTGCTAGAGTTATAATTCAGTATCAGATAAAAACAACAGGGGAAGAAATTATGTGAAGTCAATGATAGTTTGCTGCCCTTGGGCTCATATTAGTTGCAAGCACAGCTCCTACAGAGAACTACAGTATTACTGTTTCATTCATCAGAAAACCCTTAATTTAAATTTTGTATCAAGGGACCTCCTTTTGATATCAATTCTAATCTAAATTACCATTTGAAAACTGAAACTGTTATATTATTCTAACATGAAAACTTCTTTTTAAAAAAAGCTGTAGTGTTTCCATGGCACAAATAGTAAAAGCAAACTGAGTAACAGACATGACATTATAATTGTACTGAAAATAAAACTATTAGGGTTTTGCTGTTCTACTTATTTGCCCATAATGTGGACAAAATTAATGAAGGGGGAGAAATAAGAAAACATCAAAACTTAGTCATTTGTTACATAGGTACAGTACCAGTATTTTTTTAGTTCTGAAGTAAAGTATTTAAACTTGGTCAACAAAACTGCAGTTGACTAAAATCTGTATGCTTTCATAAAAACAAGTGGGTTGGTTTTTTCTAGGAAAACATCATATTCACATTGGTTTGGAAGGATTTCTGCGGCCAAAACTCTTTGGGGAATCCCTTAATATGCTGTTTATAGCTCAAAACCCAACAAGTGATACCTGACACTCAGTGAAACTGCCACTACCTTTTTATTCTATTCGTAGGTCTCTGAGACCTACCAGTCGCCCCTTCCAACAAAGTGAAGTGACAACCTCCACAATAGCGAAACATCGCAAGTGACAGTGATGGGAATTCTCCCCTAGGTAGACTCTCCGTGCGATGTCCTCCTAATGAACTCCTCCGCCGCGACTTGCTTCAGCACCACAGACCTTGGACAGCTCCCTGCCAGCCACGCTCACAGGGGAGACCAATGGCGTTATCTCACCTGCCTAGCGAATCACGGAGCGGGCGAGGAGTTTTCCTATGACAAGTGAAGTCGGATGGCGCTCCTGGCTTTCTGACACCCTCCCTTCCCTACCCAGTGCTCCTTCTCCAGGCCTCCCTGAGGGCAACGTGTCAGTCCCCTTCCCGGTCCTCAGCCATCCCAGGCAGCCAGGGAAGCGACCATCCGGCCTCCCTCACTCTGCCGAGCCGGCAGCAGCCATGGCAGAGAGGAGGGAGCAGCCGCCGGAGAGGAAAGAGGAGGACTTGCCCGCTTACTTTGCCGCCCTGGGCACCTGCAGCCCGAAGCCCCGGCAGAAATACGGAGGCATGTTTTGCAACGTGGAGGGGGCCTTCGAGAACAAAACGCTGGACTTCGAGTCGCTCGGCGGCAGCCACAGAGCGGCCGGCCAGAAGCGGAGCCGCGGGGAACCCAGGCAGCTCTCCAGCGGCTCGGAAGGGCTAAGTGAAGGCAACAGCAGCAGCAGCAGCAGCAGCAGCAGCAACGGCGACAGCAGCGGTGGCGGCGGGAGCCGCAGCAATCCCGTCCTCACCCCAGCGGGGCCGCAGCCCTCCCCGCCTTCCCTTGGAGTAGCAGAAGCACTACCCAATGGCTGCCACCAGGTAACGGGGAACGGCGGGCGCTGCGGGGCGGTCATTGGAGGAAACTGAACCGGGGAAGCTCAACTTGAGGCTTTCGCCGTAGCGCCCTCCACCTGTCAGGAATCCAAGCGTGGGGGGTCCCGATTGTTTCCCCCCTACGGCCCTTTCGGGGATGTGTCTCACCATACGAGCTAGTATTGAGAGAGGGCAAGAGAACCGTTTGATTCCCGGGGCTTTCGGAAAGAGAGGGTTAGCACTTTTGGGGCGACGCTTGGGCCTCCTTCCCAAACTTCAGAGGGACCGTCCAACATCCAGTTTCTTATCTCACTTCGAAACACCTGCAGCCGTATTTCCCCAAAGTGGAATGAGGGGCGGGAGGCAAGCAGCAACTGCGGCTCGTTTAAGGGCTCCTCTATAGCGCTCCCTTGCGTTTTAGCCTTTTTCAGAGAATCTCGCACCTTTTAGTGGGACGTCGGTGCCGCCACTGAAATCCCACAGGTAAGGTCCACGTAATGAGTCATGTGTGCTGTTTTGCAAGGCAAATGAGAGGCACCAGCTTTTGCCTTCGCAGTGTTTTTTTTTCCTGGAAACTTAGCATATGTCAGGGACTGTACAGGCTCCTTAAGAATCTCCCCACACAATTGGGTTCGAGTAAGCGCCGTAAATAGTATTCAGCTCGAGTGAAGTTGATTTTTTTTTCGTCTGAATGCAACCGGAAGACCGCACTGATGAGGTGGAGGGAACGAGCGGTCAGAGGTGGACCCTTTGCACAACCACAGAGTAAACCCAGTCGCGCTCTCCAAAAGTATATAGGACTGTACTTTTTGTATCGTGAATGCGGACTGAATCTTGCCACTTCCTTCCTTCCCAGGAGAGCAGAAAATTACACATTTATGGTTTATAATTTGTGAGCCACCTTGAGTCCCATCGATGGGAGGGGGGGAAGCAACATCAACATTTTTAAAAAAACACCTAACTAAATAACTAGGCAGCAGGATCGGCAGCTAAGAAGGGGTCAGCCACAGATAAGCAACCTTCCTTCTGCGCTGGATTATCAGGTGGAGCGCAGTGGAATACCTCTGTCCTGTTATCGTTGACAAACTAGTTCAATAAAGAGCTGCACATGTTTATATAGGCGGGTGAGAAAGAAGAAGCGGAGGGAAGTGTCTCTCCCGTGAGCCCTTTCTTAAGGTTTTAAACACGCAGCTTTAAAAAAACGATCACCATCTGTAACCATAAATGTCGGTGCGAATCACCCAGCAAAAGTTTACGTTCTGAGATAGAATTTTCGGGAGGGGGGGGAGGTAACAAGGCCCCTTGGTGGAAGCAAAAGCAAGAGCCTTGAAATCTAACCTCTGGCGGAGAGGGGTGGGGGGTGGGGTGGGGTAGGTGGTTGCTAGAATTCGTTTCATCAAATGCATATGAATCATCATGCCAAGGGGCAGGTGTATATGTATCTTACATGAAGGCTGTATGTCGCTATGCATGCATGTATGCATGTACTGTATGCATCTGTTTGATACACACATACATGTTTTCTTAGGGGTAGGGACGGACTTAGAAGCAGTAACATCTGCGAGAAAGGAGATGCAAAATATACAGAAGGGCGTTTAGTTGGAGGATGTCGGAGGATCCGAGGATCCTATCCTTCTATACTTCGCCTAATCGATTTCTTCTCCTTAATAGGCTCTTAAACAGTGGCTGTGTCGGGGTAGCAGCCAACATGCAGTTCAGATCCGGGAAGAGGACTGCAATTGGAAGAGACCTGCGAATGTCACTGCCGGTGGTGGTGCTCGGGAAAGGGAATCTGATGAAGGCCGCCTCTTTTAAAACGGCATTGCTGGGGCGGCACGCCCCTGGGGAAAAATGGTTAAATAAAGCGGGGAAAGGGGGGGTCTGCAGGGGAAAACCAAAACCCATAGGATCGGGCCGCACGGGAAACACTTCAAGACCATCTTGACTCAGGGGTGGGGGTGGGGACTCGGAACGCAAAAAGACTTCCCAGAAGCTGTTCGTGGCCTCGGCTCGGCGTCGGGGCTGAACTTGGGCGCAAGGTCGGCGTGAGCGCTCTCCTCGGCCACCTTCCTCCCGGCGCCTGGAGAGCGAGGGAAAACGAGAGGAGGGCCGGGGAGCCGGGCCCTGTGCGAGGGGATCGGCCACGTGCCCTTTGTTGGCGGGCAGGCCTTTTGTTGGGCAGGGAAGGGGCTGCGGGGACGCCCGCGAGGGAGGCCCCGGCGAAGTGGGGTCTGCCTGCCTGGGAAACGGGGAGGTGGGAATGGGGGGCCTGCCTGCCCGCTTGCTTGCCTGCCTGCCTGCCGCCGGCAGAAGCACGGAGGGGGAATGCTAATTAGGCATTCGGCGAGGCGACAGGCGCAGGGGGGAGCCGCCGAGCCTCCCTCCTTGCTTGCTTCCCTCCCTCCCTCCCTCCCTCCTTCTCCTCTCTCTCTCTCTCTCTCTCTCTCTCTCTCTCTCTCTCTCTCTCTCTCTCTCTCTCGCGCCCTCCCTCCCTCCCTCCCTCCGTCCCTCGCCAGCCCAGCCCCCCCCCGCCGCCCGCCGTGGAGGCGCGCACGCGCGCAAGCAAACACACGCACGCACATACACACAGGGGGCGCGCGCGCTCACGCACGCACCGGCCAGCGCGTCGTCCCCTCCGCTCGGCGCCAGCCTCGCTTCCCTGGGCCGCCGTGCTCCGCCTGCGCGCTTCGACCCGGCCCTCGCTCCTTCTCTCTCTCTCTCTCTCTCTCTCTCTCTCTCTCTCCCCCCCCCGCCCGATCCCCCCACGGACGGTCGGTAGCGTCGTCGGCCCGCCAGGGAAGATGTCGTACCAAGGCAAGAAGAACATCCCGCGCATCACGGTGAGCTGGAGGGCGGGCGGGGGGCCTGCCGTGGCGCGAGGCGCCGGTGGCGACCCAGGAGGGAGGGAGGGAGGGAGGGGGGGAGCGGGCGCCAGGGATGCGCTCGAGAGGCTCCGGAGAGGGAGGGCGGAAGGAGCCGCCCAGGTGGCCTCGCGCTGGAGGGAGGCGGCGGGGAGAGGCAGGCCCGTGGCTCCGCTCCCTTAGGAAAGAGCTGGCCTCGACGGAAAGCACTCACGCGTTGGGAAACCTGGCGAAGGCTGGCCGGGTGGGTGTTTTTTTGGGGGGGGGAGGAAGGACCCCTGTAAGGCCAAGGAGTGCGACTCAAAAGCTGGCGAAGGATCCACTCCTTCTTTGGCCACCCAGATCAAGTCCCAAACACAAGGACAAGAAAAATGGAGAGAGCGGTGGGGGGGGGAAGAGATGTGGAATAATTCCTCTTTCTTTCTAAAGTGGCTGTTCCTCTTGCTTAGCTCCCTTTATTTCCGACACACACACACACCCAGCCCCTTTCTCCGGCACAGCCGCTGGAATGGGTGCATTCAGGTTTCTACACAGCCGCCCTGGGGGAAAAAAACACGAACAAAGATATTGGCTTGTAGGACCTCTTGGCTGGACCCGCAACTCGCCACCAAAGTAGACCCATTGAACCAAAGGGAGTTTGCAGAAGTGTCAACCCCACCGTTCAGGAGTTGATTCAGTGGGTCTTCTGTAGTTTGAACTGACAAACAAAATGTAGGTCCTCCTAGAATTTAAAAACACATGCATTAGAACACTGAAGGTGTATGTAGGCCATGCATAATGATAACATCGTTTTCTTTGTGGTCAGTAGAAGTGTGGAATCTAGATTCATGCCTTTTATGAGACAGAGCCACAGACAAAGAAGGGATAAAAATTAATTCCATGTGTGAGGTACTTCTCACAGGTGCATGAGAGGCAATAAGTGCAAGTTATTAAGATAAATGCTGGACATATAAGCTTTATAAAGCATGCTTTTCTGAAAGACACCACCATATAACTTGGGGATATGAGGACAAAAATAAGAAGACAATAAAATAGCATCCTGTTTGTCTGGACTAGAATTCAACTTTTACTGTTGCATTTCAGAGATTTAATGTGCTCTTTTGTTGAATGTCACCCAGCTCAACCCAGAAGGGTTTAAGTAGGATTTTCTCTGTATTTGCACTTCATGAAAAGAAGTGAAGCCTGTGTTTATCATTTTGTTTTCAAAGGTAACACATTCATATTGCCTACTGTATACACTAAGCTTGGCTCTTCAAAAGAAGTCCCTATAATTGAGCCTTTCTAAAGGAAATAGACCTAGATCCATAAAATCTGGGTATCTACATGTATGAACAAATGGGCATTGGTAGTTTGCTGTTTTCTTTTTCTTTTTGTCTCCCCATCCTCATATCTCTATATAATATGCACAGCCAATAATAGCATGACCAGCCTTCATTCTGGTGCACATTTGTATGGGAGGATAAGAGTAGCAGGGAAATCCACTTAATACTGTACTTGTTACTGTTGGTCAGGAACACCTATAGAAAGAACCCATGGGTTTCAATGTCGATTCTCTGCCACTGTTATTTTTAGTATTGCCTTTTAAACCTTCTATTTCCAAAACAGTGGTAGGAGTAATATGCTACAAATCATCCAGCAGTTACTTCAGTTAAAAATACAGTACTAGCTTCAGCTGCATGTTACATTGGCATGCATCTTCCCATATTTCTATTTATAAGCATTATTTTAAAGACTCCAGCATTTTCATGGAAGAGATAAGGATTTCTCCCTTTGCCTTCGCCTCCCTAGCCAGTCATGCTTAGTGATTTGTTCGCCGCCGCTACCACGCCACCCCGCTGCACCCGTTCCCCTCAGCCCCATTGTCTCCCTCACCCCAAAGCACATGTAATGTGAGGAGCATTAAGGGATTTCTTTAGAGGTAAGCTTTCATCCAGATGCCCCCTCCTCTCCTGCTGTCTGACATGTTCAGGGTGGGCTCTTTAAAATTCTTCATTGTTTGGTAGTGAGGGAGCCAGAGGGAAACAACACTTCCAAGTAGAAGCTGAAAAGGAGTGTGTTGAATAAATACTGGCTCCCCCCATCAGTTTTCTCTGGTTGTTATGGAGAAGGGTTGCTATCCAGAATAATAGTTACACAGTGGATCACTCAGTTTGACCAGTGTCTTGTCTGTGTGTGTTCCAGAGGTCAATGCAGCTTTTCATTCCTCCAACCTGATAAAACAGCCATATTATAATTATTAACTATATTTGAAAGTGGAGTCCTGCACAGTTTTCACTTTAACACTGATAATGTAACAGTATTTTAGTCTGGGTTACATGTGTGAGGAAACAACCAGAAAATCTTGTAAAGATAAACTAGCCACTGTAATTCAAAACATGGAGTGTGAAACATACTGTAATGAGAAAGATAGATTGGGATGTAACCTCCTACTGTCCTTGTTGATAATGTTTACATTTTGCACAAGCTCGCAATGAAAAGAAAAGACCTAGCAGACTATGAGTAGGATCCTGTCTTATTCTCTCGAGAAAAATAATCACTGAAATCCATGAGAATGAACTGCATCATTGAAATCAATGTGACTGAAGTTGCAGCTGAAGTAGTGTTGATTTCAATAGGCCTAAATTCTGACAGGTTGTTTACTTGATCAAAACCACAATTGGAGTTACAGTAAATGTTATTGTGTTGCATTGACATAGGGCAAATAGTGCCCTGAGGACTCTGTGTGGCCCCTAGTCCCAAATTCTTTGCTGAGATGTGTGTGTGTGTGTGTGTGTGTGTGTGTGTGTGTGTGTGTGTGTGTGTGTGTGTGTGTGTGTGTGTGTGTGTGTGTGTGTGTGTGTGTGTGTATCCTCTAAGGAACAACCTTTTTTAATTTTGCAACATTTGGGGGGTATTGTACCCCTGCACACACAGAGTATAATTGCTAATTGAGAGGCCTTTGAGGTATGACAGGAACATATGCTGCTCTCCACTGTTCAGCTGAGGATGCATCGGCCCCCATATCTGTGGAAGCTGTCTGCCTTGTGTTAGTTACATCAAGCACTCACTCTGGTAATGGCATAGTGTGATTGCTTGCTTATTGGGTTTTGGCAGTGGCTTGTTCCTGTACTATTATTTATGGAGACAATTGGGTGATTTCAATTCAGCTGGGGCCGGGGAAGTGATGCAAACTCCAATGGCTCTTTCCCAGCTAACTCAAAAGAAGATGGCACAGGACCTGCATGATGAGATGGCTGGAATATTGAGCTTCTTAATTAACTCTTACATTGCTTTTAGTAATAAACTCCTCTTAAAGAGCAAATCTTTGAAAGCAGTTATGAGAAAGCACTTGAAAGCAGTTTGGGGTCACTGGGAGGTTCCACAGCCAAGTGCTGTTCTCCCACAGGGCTGGATGACACTAGAAGCCTGACCACTGCCTTGAAATGTCAAGGACATGGGTAAGGTCACTGAAGTCCCTGGCTGAAGCATCAGAGCCTCCAGCTTTTACTTCATTTAAGTATTGACATTGTTCTCTTCCCACTCTTCTTTGAGAAAGACAGGGGAAGGAAAACTTGATGAGAACTTTAAATACTGGGTTAGACCTACGGTCAGTGGCTTTAAAACAGAATCAGGTTCTCTCTGCCAGTATTTTGTGAATTAGTTTAGTCTCCAGAGCTTTTAAGGCCAGGCAGGAATCCTGGTAGGCTGGATTATGCTCACAGTGCACTGGTTCCCTCTCTAGCTTTAATGAACATCTAGTTATACATGTTTGATTCATCATTCATATAAACTAGAATCTCCATAAAGTTTGTGTAACTTTCATAGGTTTATTGCAAACAATTGATGAGATGTTGAGGAATATATTGGTTACAAGCCTGGTCGTATGCTCAACTGTACAGCTGAGATCTTACCCAGCATCACATTGGTCAGCCACAGTTAACTGTAGCAAGATACACAAACCTTTAGACAAACCCTGATCACATTCTGGCCCTATTTTTAAAAGATTTTTTTCAAATATAAATGTAATAAAATATTTCAGCAGCCTATCCCAAGGGACTGTTCACACTGCTTTTTGTTGCTGGTAGGGTGAGAATCTTGAAAGAAAGGATTTCTGCTCATCTAAGAAGAATCTGGAGTGCCTATTATGCAGCATGTGGGGCCAGAATATTTACCGTATATATGTTGGGGTATTTCTTTCCTTTCTCTTCTCCTCAGCTCTGCCCCCTTATTCTGTGCTTATTTTGATGAGCACTTCTGCTCAGTTAGCATAACTGCTTTATCCCATGGAATTGCTGAATGGAGGTCACCTCAAAATGAGTCACCTTTCAACAAATTATAGGCCTGATTTCTTGCAGTGTCCTTGGAGACAACCCTGGTTGGAAAGAACAAAGGCCTATTTTGCATCAGAAACCCAGTGCCTTCTCCTGCTAAGAGGTTGGGGAGGGATAAGGGGGCACCAGCCATTATAATTAAGGATGATATTTTCCAATAGAAAGGCGTGTGTGTGTGTGGGGGGGGGTAGAGAATAAGCCAGTAAGATTGTTGCTGAAAACTTCAAACCTAGAATTTCTCTTAGCTGCAGCTGCACCATGAATTTTGTTTTTGCTGTTGTCGTTTTATTTTTTTCTTAATAAACAAGCAAGCAAAAGAAATCATCTCAGTGGGATGAAGTAACAACATTATCATATTTTGGCCAGTTTAGAAAGTGACTTTTTGACCTACTTTATTAGTAGCCCAAAGGCTTTTTATATACAGACTGTAATTCAAGACTGTTACTGTTAGCTGTGTGTATGGTTACTTGGGACCATTACATTACTTATTAATTCTAAGTTACAGTACTAAAAAAAAGTCCCTAAACTCTGTATGTGTAAGCACACATACAGTGGTACCTCGGATAACAAATTTTATTCATTCTCTGAGGCAATTTGTTATCTGAAAAAAATTGTTATCCGAAACAGAGTTTCCCATAGGAATGAATGGGAAACCAATTAATCTGTTTCAGAGCCTAGGAAAAAGAAACAGACATTTGTTTTTTTGCTCAAAACTCCTTATACAGTGCACTTTGAAGGTACAGATACAGCCCAGGATAACCCTTTTTTACTGATGCATGCTGGAAATTTGTTATCCGAGGCAGCCCATAGGGAAAACTCATCCAAGGCAGCCTATAGAGAAAATTTGTTATCTGAGGCAGCCCTATTCTTAGAAATTGCAATTCGTTATCCAAGGCAGCCCATAGGGAAAATTTGTTATCTGAGGCAGCCCTATACCTGGAAATTGCAATCCGTTATCCGAAAAATTCGTTCTCAGGGGCATTTATTATCCGAGGTGTTACTGCGTGTCATTTTATCCCATTCACTGGCTGAAATCCTGTCTTTAGCATGTATGTGGAAGGCAAACAGCTTAACATCCAGTCATTTGTAGCTGGCTTAGTGATGGGTAGCTGCAGAAATTTTTGGAGATGTATTTATGTTTGCTGGCCTCAAGGGTGCTCAAGAATTCCAATGAGATTCATTAATTGCAAGGTAGTTTTGGAACATGAGTATGAGGCCAGGTGGATGGATAGCTCCATGTTTATGGTCTCTGGCTGCTCAGGAGGCACAGTGGGAGTTTAATTCCCCACTGTGCCTCCTGCGAGGAGAGCCAGCCTGTGTGGTTTTGGGCAAACTGCACAATCCAAGCTACCTCCTGAAGAAGGGAATGGTAAACTACTTCTGAGTATTCCCCATCTGGAAAACTCTGAAAAGAGTTGTCGTAAGTCAGAATCGACAGTACAGTGGTCCCCCGCCCTTTTGCGGCTCCAGTACTGCGGTCCCGCTATATCGCGGTACCACAGTACCAGGAAAGGGCTTGAGGGAGAGGGGATCGCCCACCACCCACCCACACATCCGAGGAGGTCTGGGCAAGCGGCATCTGATTGCAAAGGCGCTTCTGGCGCCTTCCCGCTTCCAGCGGGAAGCGGCTTTGTCCAATCGCGCGCCGCCCGCCCCGACCTCCCATGAGTTCAGAGCAAGCGGCGAGCAATTGCAAAGGCGCTTTGGCTGTGGAGCCCCAGCTCTGGGCTTTGCAGCGGGAAGTGCCTTTGTCGGATGGCGCGCCGCCCACCCCGACCTCCCGGGAGGTTGGGGCGGGCAGTGCGCGATTGGACAAAGGCGCTTCCGGCTGCGGAGCCCCAGCACTGGGCCCCGCGGTGGGAAGCGCCTTTGTCCGATCGCGCTCCACTTGCCCCGACCTCCGGGGAGGTCGGAACAAGCGGTGCGCATGATTGCCCCCAGGCCCCCCACCCGCTTCCACATATATCGCGGATTTTCATGCATCGCGGGTCGGGTGGGTCCCTAACCCCCGCGATCGGCGGGGGGTTACTGTACACTATTAGGCAATGAAAGTTATGCTGTTTGCATAATAAGCAAGAGGATTTCAGCCATTATTTTTAAATATACCATTGTGTTCTCTCTCTTTTTTTAAAAAAGGAACTTTCAACAGTAGATAGTATAATTTGTAATTTCCAAACTCATGCCATGATCTATCCTACTTGCATTAGGCTCACCCCAACCCCAATTTCGTTCTTCGGAAAGTGTATCTTAAATGGTCTTTGAATGAAGTATCTGATTAGCTCTCATTATTATTATTATTATTATTATTATTATTATTATTATTATTATTATTATTATTATTATTATTATTATTATTATTATTATTATTATTATTAGAGTGACCGGCTGCTCATCAAGGGAGGAAAGATTGTCAATGATGACCAGTCATTTTATGCAGATATCTATGTGGAAGATGGTTTGATTAAGTAAGTCATTTAAGAATATTTTGAAGTACAATACTAGGTGTTTCAGACATTTCAGCGTACAATAATTCATTCTGAGTAATTTTCTAATTTGCTTTATTGTATAAAACAAAATGTATAATAATGAACTAAAAGAACATCTGGCTCAATGCTGATAATGTTGCAACAAGAGAACATTACATATTGCTTGTCCTGTTGTACCTAGTATTATTTGCATATTGGTATCTCTTTATAAAGGCCATTATAGTGAAATAGAGTTCTGAATAAATATTTCTGGAATTTATATCACACTCACTTGTGGTGGGTTTTAAGATTATCATTTCGTAATTGTATGATATAAAACTATTAAACTTGGGGAAGAATTACTGTATTGATTGTATTCCCATGTCACAATAACCCATAGGTGTAGGAGATCCAGATTAAAGTAAAGGTAAAGGTTCCCCCCCACCGCCGCACATGCGTGCTAGTCATGTCCGACTCTAGGGGCGGTTCTCATCTCCGTATTCAAGCCAAAGAGCCAGTGTTGTGCAAATCATTGGCCATGTGGCTGGCATGGCTGCAAGGAAACACTGTTTTACCTTCCAGTTTTTTATGGCAGTACCTATTTATCTACTTCCATTTACTTGCTTTCGAACTGCTACGTTGGCAGGAGCTGGGGTTATCAGCAGGAGCTCGCTCAGCTGCGTGGCACCCGGGATTCAAACGGCCGATCTGCCGACTTTGCAGCCCACAGTTTTCGGAAGCCTTAGCCGCTGAGATCCAGATTAGACGTCAGTTAAATTGCTTGTCATACTCATGCCTGATTTGTTTCCCACCCCTTCTGTTCCTCGTTATTTCAGGTTCAGTAGCTGGAAAAATCAAGGGACAAGCCATAGCCCTATTTGTATGACATCATACTAGGCCATTATTGAAACAAACAAGATTTAATAAATGAACAGCAAACCATAGATTCAGATTGTGGTTTGTGGCTGGTTAAGAAATAATGGCTTGTTAGAAGAGCTGGGCTTACTTATCACAATAAGCCAGTAAACGACTCTATAGATGACCACCATGTGCAAATATGATTTTTATGCCCTTCACTGCATAATGGTTTGACCTGTCCATCTAACAGGAGTGATGTGCAAGGTGGAACAAAAGAAAACCCCACATAGTTAGAACTTTAAAAAACAAACTAAAGCAAAATAAATCATAAGAACAGTGCATTTCCAACATCGAAATACCTATTTCATAATGTCTAGATGTGACCTTCCAACTCTGTGATTCTATGATTCTACGTTTTGATCCCCACTTTCAGTTCTGTGGAAGGTATCCAGTGCTGTGGAAAGTAGAGAAACACATTTCTGAAAACAGCATTGTGAATATCAGAAAGGCAGTGAGTTGGATCCAGATTGAGATAGTTGAGATAAATTGGGACTTTTTATAATTAATTTGTTGCTTAAATAATTAATTTGGGTCATTGATTTCGGTGGGACTTAAGATGAACTAAATTGATGTGTCCTTGCATAACTTTACTTGCAGACAAATTGGGGAAAATCTGATTGTGCCCGGCGGTGTAAAGACTGTTGACGCTTATGGCCAGATAGTTATGCCAGGTGGAATAGATGTTCACACTAGATTACAGATGTCTTTGATGGGAATGACTTCTGCTGATGACTTCTATCAAGGCACAAGAGCTGCTCTTGCAGGAGGAACAACCATGATACGTACGTATTTAGCCTGTGAACTGCATTCATCCTCTTGCTGTAAAATGAGCATTGATTGTTACAGGTCTTTTTTGACTTTTCCTGACAAACCAGGAAGGCAGGTCCATTTCTAGATATGTCTATGAAGCTTCTCAGTCATCCAGGTGAGGTTATATGGAAGTTAAGTCATGGTAATTGGACTTCTTTTGTTATTAAATTGAAACATTTCACTACTCATCCAAGTAGCTTCTTCAGTCTGAGGAAGGTTGGTGGGGGACCTCAATTTATACTCATGTTGGTTTCACTTTACCGTGGTCTGAATTCATCAGATGGGCAATGCCCGGGGTGTGTGAAAGTCACACCTTTGTAGCCCTTCTCACTCCCATTAAACATGGGTTATTAACATTGGCCTTCCTGTTAGCAGTGTAGTCCTGATTTTTCTGTTACAGTAAACCCCTGCCGATTGCGGGGGTTAGGGACCCACCCCACTTGCGATCCATGAAAATCCGCGACATGCGGAAGTGGGTGGGGGGCCTGGGGTGGGGTGGGCTCGCAAAAGCCTCGGAGGAGCGTGGGGGGCAGCGTGGAGCGACCCGATCCCCCCCCCGCCGCTGCCCCTTGTGGCTCCGAGGCCCTCTGGAGTCACCTGGGGCGGCTGCTGAGGGGGACGCCGTCCCTCCATGCACCTGCCACACGTGGCTCTGAGGCACTCCGGAGGCGCCCAGGGCGGCTGCGGAGGGGGACGCTGTCCCTCCGCGGACCCGCCCCGCGCGGCTCGGAGGCACCCAGGGAGGCTGCGGAGAGGGACACCGTCCCTCCGCGCACCCGCCCCACGTGGCTCAGAGGCGCCCAGGGCGGCTGCAGAGGGGGACGCCGTCCCTCCCCGCACCCATCCCACGCGGCTCGGAGGCACTCCGGAGGCGCCCGGGGCAGCTGCGGAGAGGGAAGCCGTCCATCCGCGCACCCACCCCGCGTGGCTCGGAGGCACCACGGAGGTGCCCGGGGCGGCTGCAGAGGGGGACGCCGTCCCTCCGTGCACCCGCCCCACGCGGCGAGGAGGCACTCCAGAGGCGCCCGGGAGGGCTACGCAGAGGGACGCTGTCCCTCCCCGCAGCCCTCCCGCGCAGCTGGGATGCTCTCGCCGTCCCTCCCCGCCGCCCCCCACGGTGGCTCCGAGGCCTTTCGGGCTTCTCGGAGGTGCAGGGGTGACAGCGCACCAGAGCGACCAGATGGCCCCCTGCAGCCCCCGACCGCGGTGCAGGTACTGCGATCCCGCAATGTAGCGGGACCATGGGACCTGAACCGCAAAATGGCAGGGGGGTTACTGTAATAGATGAAAAGGCAGCATGATAAATAGACAGATTGTGGCTAGGTCCTCCACCCCTGATGAGAGATGATTTTTTTTAAATGCACATATGAATGGCCTCTACGACCCCTGTTCCAGATAGTGTTTTAGAATACATTATTGAATGATTAAGACACATATCACATACTTTCATATATTTGCAAAAGTGTCTGAAACATTTGGCCTATTACATGGCAGGTTTATCTACTGTATAGTAACAATTAGTTAGAGGTTTTCATGTTGTCTCCACCACAAAGAATGGTGGAGACAGCATTATGTTTTCTTATTTGGGCTATCTTTTTCATTATTAAAGCCAATTCCTTTATGATGGCACATAACAAGAACCCATAATTTTTGTTGCTTCAATTTTTCCTTTTAATCCTGACATATTCTGGAAACTTGAAGTTTTTTTACCCAATCAGGCTATGTTGAGTGGCAGTAATGGAGTGGAGAGTGTGGTTTTCTTCCTTCTGCTCCTTCGCTAGTAGAACTCGCCTTGATGGAAATTATAGATAAAACTGAATGCCCAGAAGCAAGGGAATACTGATTTCAAATTAGCTCCTACTATTTTTCAAAACAATTGGACATCTGTGTATTATTTTGATCCTTCAAAATCCATTATTTTAAGTAACTTGGGGTACAGTTTTTTGTGATGTGAAATTCCTTGTTTCAACCTTGTTTGTTTGTTTGTTTGTTCTGATTTCTTGTTTTCTTGGGGGGAAATGTACATTCTGATTTGATCTTGTGAAATAGTCTGTAAATAACAGAGATGGATGCTTTCAGTGTATTTGATATTGTAGACTGTATCTGAGCCTCCATTTTTTTCAAAACTATTTGAATGCCTATCTCTTACCAAGATATCTTAATAACTAAATTGTCCAAACCATATTCATGGGCATTAAAAAGCTTTGGTAGTACCAGTTCATTGAAGTGATAACTTTTCACTAGGAACTAAATTCATATTTTAAACTATTTTGCTTACTTGATTTTTCAAATTTATCAGCATTTTTTCATCTACAGAGAATTTCACAAGACTTGATATAATGTTATGAGGAAACAAACAAACAAACCGACTAGTTTATCTGAAATGAAATGGCATTACTTGCAGCATCAGATTGGTGCTAGTTGGATTATTTCTAGGTTTGCACTCTGAAATGCACCAGCACCTCCTTAAAGATGGCACTTTGCTAAAAAGATTTGATTTTGCTTATGCAAGTGTAAGTCAAAAATACTATCCAGAACAATAATAGAATGACAAACTAAGAGCTATAATAGTTGCTCAAGAAGAAACAAACAAATTAATTTGGATTTTTTTTTAAAAAACCCACCAGAAATGTAAAATGTCTGGACAGAAAAGGGAGAACATTTTGATTTGGCACTGAAAACTAAGCAGAGTCAATGCTACAGTGGTCCCCCGCTCATTCGTGGTTCATATACTGCAGTCCCGCTATATTGCGGGACCACAGTATATGAAAAAAGACCCCCTGGGATAAGGGGGGGAAAGGCCTGGGGTAAGGGGGGGGAGGGCCTTTTGGAGGCCTCAGAAATGACTTCCGGTTCACAGGGAGGTCCTTTTGGGGCCTCCAAAAGACCCAGAAAGGCCCTCACAGCCCCGTTCGGGGCAGCACAAGGCTGAGGGTAAGTACAAGAGCCCCCAGCTAAGTGCCCCAGGCCCAACCCGACCTGCATCCGCTTATTGCGGATTTTAAATTATCGTGGGTTGGGTTGGGTCCCTAACCCACAATAGGCGGGGGATCACTGTAGTCGTATTTCATCCAGAATGGAAATCCAGAGTCGGGGTGCCACCACAGAGGAGGCCCCTTTCTTTTCCCCTTCTACTTTTTTGAAGGGTCATAACATTTTTCTCTCACATGATACAACTTGGACAAGGCCCTTCTCTGACATTCTAAATGCATTAACAGTATTGATACTGAAGATGTATGACTTGTTTTCTCTCTCTCTCCAGTTGATCATGTCTTCCCTGAGTCCGGAGCAAATCTCCTGACTGCTTACGACCAATGGAGGGAGTGTGCTGATAGTAAAGCATGTTGTGATTATTCTTTGCATATTGACATCACACGTTGGCACGAGAGCATAAAAGAAGAGTTAGAGGCTCTTGTCAAAGACAAAGGTAAGGACACAAATATACTTTTTAGGAAAGAAATAATTACAGACTGACTCCTACTAGAATAGACCTATTAAATCAGTGATCCAGTTAGTTAAAACTGCCAGCAAAATGCAATCAGCATATGTTTTAGCAGTAAGTTAACACTTTTGTCAGTCTATGCATTTGGCATTATGCGCTGAATTGCATGACTTGTGACAGACAACACTCATGCTGACTTCTTAGCTTGTAGCAATTTGCTACTGAGCTTTACATCAGTTGGCTTGCACTGGCACTAAAAATGTAGTTGAACGTTGGTTGTTAAGATTTAATGGCTGAAATTCTGCAACATAGTATAAGTAAATTTGCGATGTTCAATCCCTTCCCACCCAGCAAATAAAAAGTATGCACAGTAATTCTTTGGAGTACATGCATGTGTTCATTTGGTGTGTATGCCCCCTCCCCACAAGGAATCAAAGCAGGAAGTGTTTGTTTATTTAACATAGCTATGTGTAATTACTCTTTCTACCTGCCTCCTCCTCCTCCTTGGAGGAGAATATAACTGCATTACAAAAGTATCACAACAATGATTTATAATGCTACTTTTTGATGTAACAAGAATCTTTTTTCAAAACTGTTTAAAAGGGCATTTTAACTAGTTCAGTTTTTCTGTAATTCTCTTACCGACCCTAAGCAGCAAGGAAACTGTTTCTTTGTATTAGCTTTTGTATTTATATTCTTTCAAGTATTTTAAGCGGCAGTCTCACTTGAGTATTTAGGTAATAGTCTCTTTAAATAACCACAGGAATAAATGTGTTTTCTTGAATAATCTTCATTTATTTTCTTTCTTCCCCCTTTGCTGCCACTTAACTTTAGTTGTCCTTAAATATGTGTATATTTATCATTCATTCAGGCCCTTGTAACATATTCCACGTGGCCAACCCTCAGCCATTCGGCTCCTCAGCACCCAGTTTGAATTAATTTAATCAGATTGTATTCAAACAATAGTGTTCAAAGAATGTTGTTTATTCCTAGGTTTTTTCAGTTCATTTAGTATGACACCTCTCTCCCTCCTCTCACCACCTCTTCCTATCTCAACGATCTATTTATTTTCCTCCCCTCCCCTCTGACCTTTCTACTCCTAGACTCTTCGGAAACCTAACCAATCCTCAGCTTCACTAGTTTCTTCCAGCCAATCAGAACCATTCTTACCAAAACCCCATGTTTGCCCATTTTAAAACAATGCATTTACTATTGCTATATAAGCAATAGATTTAAAAATAATTTACCTATTTAGTTAGTAGACATATACATTACAGCACATCATAGATACTAACATAGACTGGCCAATCGATCTGATACTGGTATATGTTCTTCTTTGAACATATATTGATATGTTTCCTTTGAAATATTTCAAGTTAGCAAGATTATAAGATTGTTGTTGTTGTTGTTCAGTTGTGTCCGACTCTTCGTGACCCCATGGACCAGAGCTCGCCAGGCCTTCCTATCTTCCACTGCCTCCCGGAGTTTTGAGAAATCCAAATTGGTTGCATTGATGACACCGTCCAACCATCTCATTCTCTGCTGTCCTCTTTTCCATTTGCCTTCAATCTTTCCCAACATCAGGGACTTTTCCAAGGAGTCCTCTCTCCTCATGAGGTGGCCAAAGTACTGGAGCCTCAGCTTCAATATCTGTCCTTCCAGTGAACATTCGGGGTTGATTTCTTTAAGGATGGATAGGTTTGATCTCCTTGCAGTCCAGGGGACTCTCAAGACTCTCCTCCAGCACCACAGCTCAAAAGCATCGATTCTCCGGTGATCAGCCTTCTTTATAGTCCAGCTTTCAGTTCCGTACATCACTACTGGGAAAACCGTAGCTTTAACTATCCTGACCTTAGTTGGCAAAGTGATGTCTCTGCTCTTTTAGGATGCTATCTAGGTTTACCATTGCTTCCTCCCAAGAAGCAGGTGTCTTTTTATTTCGTTGCTGCAGTCGCCATCTGCAGTGATCAAGGAACCCAAGAAAATAAACTCTGTCATTGCCTCCATTTCTTCCCTTTCTATTTGCCAGGAGGTGATGGGACCAGTGGCCATTATCTTAGTTTTTTTTATGTTGAGCTTCAGCCCATTTTTTTCACTCTCCTCTTTCATTTTATTATATTATAAGATTATATTAAATAAATAAATATTATAAGATTAGTAAAGCAGATAGATGGTGGAATTCTTCAGATAGCAATAATCCTTGCCTTTGGCATTGATATTGGTGGTCATAGCTAGCAACTTGTATTTCTTATGGGAATCAGTTCTCCTGCCGTTGTTTTCAGGGAATAGAAAAATTCTGGCTAGTCCTGCTAGGACTTCACAGCCTTTGTTATTTCCCTATATCGCAGTGGTGACGAATCTTCAGCACTCCAGATGTTTTGGACCCCCCAGCTCCCAGAATTCCAAGCCTGTGTTGCCAACAACAAATGACTGTGGGAGTTCTGGTCCAAAACATCTGGAGTGCCAAAGGTTCACCACCACTGCTATATCTCATTACTTCACTGAGAATGTGAAGTCATGTACCTAAAAGTAAATTCTGTTGAGTTGAAGGAAAATTTGTTCTGACTAAAGACGTTTATGAGTGGACATGTGGTTCTCCTCCATTTTTCAAATCAAATCTTAAGCCTTGCCAGCATTAAGTATTCAAGCTAGGTCATCTGGAAATTGTTCATTTCCCCCCTCAATTGTAACCATTATTTCACTTCTGGTTTTGTTAAGGTGTGAACTCCTTTCTGGTTTTCATGGCTTATAAAGACAAATTCCAGTGCACTGATGCCCAGGTAATCAAAGATATAAAATGCAAACAAATTCCAACTATATTTTGATGCAAAAACTGAAATGTTACCGGATTTTTCAAAATTTGGTGTGTGTGTTTTCTCTTTTCTTGCAGATGTATGAGATCTTCAGTATAATTCGAGATTTGGGTGCCATTGCTCAAGTACATGCTGAAAATGGAGACATCATAGATGAGGTAGAGGAAAGGCTCGCTTCAGTAGTCCTTTAAGATAAAATAAAAAAGTAGTTGCTTTGCATAGAATAGAGATGCATAAACAATGGTGAGCTCCCACCTTCTTCTATGTGGGAGGGGTACAGTTTGTATAGCTGACTACTTGACAGGCAGTTGTCCTAAGCGTTTGAATCTCCTCTGAGCCTAATTTTTTTCAGCTGCAATTTTTGTGCTCAGTTGCAAGCTAAGCAATGAATAAATAAAGCTTGAATGTGTGTAGGAGTAGCAACAAAATATTGTAGCAGGAAAAGTTTGTTACAGTATAACAAAAGAGTTTTTTAAAGATGTGTGGCCCTCATACACAATACACAGGTGAGGGTAACTGATACATTTATGAGACCATTAGAAACAAATCACAGAGGAATGCTAACTTTTGGCCTGTACAGTTTTTTCCCTGAGGCTGGGAACTGCTGTGGTATGGAAGGTGCAGAAGAAAATAGTGGAGCATTCCAGAAATTATAGCAGATGTCCATGACAGGCTCCTTAGTTAAAAGTGACTTTCAAAATGGTGGAAAGCGAAACCTCCCGCCCTGACTTTCCTTTGAAGTCCCCATTATGAAACTAATGTTAAAACTAAAGGCATAGAGGCCTGCCATGATTTTTGGAACTTTCCATACTTCTTCGGCCCCATCCATACCACTGTAGAGCCTCTCCTGAGGAGGTCATATACAGAACAAAAGCTAGGGTTTGTGTGTAGTAGGTACTCTTGGGACCAGAGTACCTGTCGGAGCGTATTTCTCAGAGATCAACTGGGAACAGGCCCACGAGCATGGCGCATGCGCACTCACTTAGGGTGGCCACACCCAGGGAGGTGCGGAAATCGCTCACACATAACTGCGACTTCTCTGTGGTGGGCCCCACACTGTGGAACCATCTTCCCAGTAAGTTGCGCCTTGCACAGTCCCTGCCTGCCTTCAAAAAGGCATTGAAAACACACCTTTTTAAGGAGGCATTTGGCGACCTTCTTATTTAATCCCCCCTTCTTTCCTCTTTGCCGCCCATGCCATCTTTTTGGAGGGTATCATCCCTCCTCATTTTTATTGGGTTTTTATTGGGATTTTTCTTTTTACTTTTGTTTTCCTTTCTATTGCTTTGTTTTTATTGTTAGCCGCCCAGAGTTCCATTTCGGAAGATGGGCGGGGTATAAGTACAACAAATAAATAATATAAATAATAAATACAAATAAATAAATATAGTTTTTAAGTGGTCTATGTGTAGTTCTTAAGTGGTAACACCTACAGGGATCTTCAGCTTTGGGTTGTTGCAGTGCAGTGCCGCAAAATGTTCAGGGTTCAAACAGCCATGTCCTCTTCCAAACATATTCCATTCCATTGTAACCCCCACCTCCATTCTGGCTTCTCACTTTCCCCCCAAAATACCATCCACAGAGCATGTTCAGTTCTCACTGGGCTATTTGGGAATTCTCTTCCCTCCAGCAGCTTCCCTCAAAAGTTGCTTTGTGCTCCTTGAACTCTTTGAGTTCCTCTGAGTCTTGTTTCTCTTGTGCAACTGGCAGTTTTTGCTAAATTCACAGAAGCATGGGAAAAGGCATACTGGAAACAGGCAGAATAAGTAGGGCTCTGCAATAAATCTATTGCAAGTGCAGTGTGTCTGTTTAGAGCTCTACATAGCTTCGATTTCTTTCCTTCTTTCCCATTTCCCCCTCTCCCCACAGCCCATCATCAGAATTCAGCAGTGCTGCATAAAACCCCCTTTCCTTCTTTTGATAACAGAGAAACAAACACTGCAAACACACAGGTTTTATAATGCTGGAGGATCTCCAACATTCTCCTGCACTATAGAATACTGTAGTACTCAGCACTGAATTTAGTATTAACCAAGGGTTTGGAAAAAATGCAAGACTGGGCTATAGGTGGTATCATTATAAGCCACTAGTAAAAAAAAAAAAAAAAACCAGTTGCAGTCTTTCATGGACAATACCAGCTTCTTCAAAGCAAGTGCCAAAAGTCCAAACATGGCAAGATGTGGTTTGCCAGGAGGTTACTCTTAGATGTAAGATTCTTAGCAATGTGACTTTCGCCAGGCACATCTGTCTTAGATGAGGCAGGAAGCATTAGGCCTGCTGCAAAGCTGTATCTGAAGCAGAAGCACCCACACCTCCTCTCCATTTGGCTCTTCTTTGAAACATCCATGTTTCTGTTTGGCCAATGAGGAGTGGGTTTGATGCAGAATCATTTGGGGATTGGGGTAAAATTTAATAAAACCAATTGGTGTAGCCAATTGGGGGCAGATTAAAGAAAAAGGAATATTACCTAATGGTTGCAGTCCTGATATGCTGGTGTGGAGAGTCTGGGTAACTTCCTCTTGATACCCGAGGATGATGGGATAGTTCTATTGAAATAAAAAGGGAGTGGGGAGCCATGTGGAAAAGTTGCCCCCCTTTTTAGACTGCCTTTTCCAGAATTCTTTATCCACAAGGCCATGGGAATTCTAGGTGTTGTAGTCTAAGCAGCAGCAGTTGTGGCAAGAACCTTGGTAATGACTGCCATATTTTGGGGATTTGGTTTCGCTGCATTGAGTTTACCGAGCTTCAGTGTGTTCCTGCACCAGGAAGTACCCCATCCCTGTTAACGAAATGCCTGAAAGGGAATTCAGGCGCTTATGGATGTAAATGATAAACTCTGCTGTTAAAGCAATTCTCCCTAATTAAACGAGTATATGTCTTATGTATTATATATTCTACTCTCAGTCTTAACAAGACAAAAATCCAACATAAATCTGGCTTCCACAAAGCAAAATCCATAGAGGAGAGTTTTTGAACTATATCAGTGCTGCTTGTGGGCTTTGATGTGGAAGATTGAACTGGAGAGAGCTGCTAGAAGGACCGTGCATACTTAATCAGCTCGAACTACATATAAAGATGACATGAGAAACCATCCTCCTTCAGCAACCTTGTTCTCTGCCACAGATTCCTTTTAGAATGGTCTCTTCTGTCCAAACCTCTGCCCTTGATGGATGCTTGCCCTAATCTTCAACATAGACAGTTGATCAGACTTGCTTTGAAAACCATCAAGCTGAAGACTTCACAGAAGCACTTTGTTCTGTTGCTGAGCTGCAAATCCAGCGAGGGCATATCTTGGCTGCTGTGTTGATCATGGACTGAAATGGCTTTGTTTGTTAAGATAGGATTGCAGCTTTTCCAAACATACATTTTCACACTTCTTGTTTATTGGTTCTCCTGTATTTCTTCATATAGGAACAAAAAAGAATGTTGGAACTTGGGATTACTGGTCCAGAGGGTCATGTTCTCAGTCGTCCAGAAGAGGTAAATTAAGTTGGTCTTCAAAAAAAAAAATAGTTCCAGCTGAGCATAAATAGACTGGGTTGTTGAGTGCAGACATTTTGTCGAGTGTCATATTTATAATTACAGTCCCTTTCATTCACCTGATACCAACATTTACAGGGCTTCAGGTCTCTCAAAGTGTTCCCCATCCTCCACCCCCAAAATGAGGTGGTGGTGCTGATGGGAAGATACCAAGATTAAGCACTGAATTACACATTGAGAAACATAACGTAGTGAAATCGTAGTATAAGAAAAGGCAGTTTAGAATTCTGTTTCATGTAGAAAGTAGGTCATTAGTGGAAAGCATTCCTATCTAACAGCTGCTTTCCTTTGCAACATGAGTTTTCCCAGTAGAATCAAACTGCAACATGCAGTTCTCTATCTGTAATCTGGCACATTGCAGCATGTTTTGCCCCTTTCTGCAGCAAACACTGTGGCTGCCAGCTGCAGTATATATGATCCATGGTTGATGCTTGTTAGGCCAACAGGAGATCTAAGGCACAATATCTTTAATCACCTTCGTTAATGTAGGTCTTGGGGCAGTTCAAGTTATGGACTGAAGTCAACAAGAAGGCTCATCAGTGGATATCTCACAGCCACAAGGATGCACATTATCACATTATGAATGAAACCATGTTAGTATTCTGCTAACATTAAAATAAGGAAGATTGATTAACGAGGATGTCATTTATACAGTTTGACACATGGCACTTTGCCACTTTGTAATATTAATAAGGACATCCTAAACTGGTTACATGAAGGACTAAATCTCAGCTCTTTTAATTTTTTTCTGGATGTTCCTTGGCAGCTCTTCCAAACAGGCTTATTAGATATTAAATTCCAGTAAACACAGTGTTTCCAAATGCATGTGTATAGGATTCCCTTTTTAGAATACAGTAATTATCTTATTTTTACAATTTAAAAATACTGTTCATCTTTTAAAATAAGTATTGTCTGACTGAATTATTTATAACTTCTATAATTAATAGAGCAAGAAACAAGAATTTTCCAATCTTGTCTTGGAACAGCTTTTTTCAATGAATTGTAACAGTTCAATGTATTGTAACTGAGTTCTTTTATTAGTAACTGTTGATTAGTGTCTAGGGATACTGCTTGAGCTAAGAGATATTTTGAAGAAAATAGTGTCTAACGGTTCCTGTTTTCCAAGGTTGAAACAGAAGCAGTGTATCGAGCAATTACAATAGCAAAACAAGCAAATTGTCCCTTGTACGTCACAAAAGTCATGAGCAAAGGAGCTGCAGATGTCATCGCTCAAGCCAAGAGAAAAGGTAGGTGCCACATCATCCTTCAATAGATGATCAGCGACCTGCCTGTTTCACACAGTGATTCATACCTACTCCTTCTGAAAACTGTATTTGTGTGTTATCTAAATTTCCAGAAGTGGTGAAGTTTATCAAAGGTATCCATACTACTTACAAAATGTGCACTGGTACCTCATTTGTTAGTTGCAGATAGCCATGGCAAGCTGCACGTGACTTATATGAGTACCACTAGCATTCTTGCCAGCGTTAGGGATAATGTTGAAAACTAGTTGAGCACAATTGTATTCAGAATTGGGACTCAGATCCAAAAGATTCTTTCTTGTTTTCCTGCATGTGGAGGCAACTTCCTGCATCATTTTTCTGCCCCATTCCCTCAACTTACCGGGAATATCAGTGTCAAGGAAATATTCCTTGAATTTAAGCTGCTTCTCTTCCAGAATTCTTGTTCATTTGTTCACTAAATCAGCCACGGATAGCACAGATCAACTGTACAGCAGCTTTACTCCACCTGGAACTTTTTAGATGTTTGAGACTTCAGCTTCAAGTATGGATTAGAGAGAAAACTGTGAGCATTTCTGGTTTAAAATATTTGCAATGTCACAGACAGGTTGATGGGCAGAATAGCATCGGTGTTGTTGATTTATGTTGATTTTAACCTTGTTGTAAACTGCCCAGAGTTCCTGTTGGAAGATGGGCGGTATAGAAATAAAGCAAACAAATAAATAATAAATAATATCTTTAACAGGCAGATGTCCTGGTAAGGTGAAGTAAGTCCATGAGAAGAAGAGCATGGTAGCCTTTAGTGTCTGTTTCCATCACCAAGCAGATAACAAGAGACTTCCTAATGTATGGAAACTCCTCAGAATCAAGAAGCTCAAGATAACAGAGCTTCTGTCTTGCTTAAAGAACCACCATGGCTTTTGATTTCAGAAAACCACCTTCTTTGTTTCAAGAATGATGGGGTAGAGGAAGGGTTAGCATGCTTCTCTTTCCTCAAGTGTTTACCTGTCTCAGATTTTAGGATTCCTAAATAGGTCAGGTAGATGGACAAAGGGATAGAAGTCACACTTACAGATGGCTCATCCCAAAATATATGATTGCACACAAGGAACAGCGTCCTCCAATCCTCTGTCAGTAATGTGTAGTATAAATTACCTCTTTGTTTAATGTAAATTTTAAAAAGCAGTATACAAGCTGAAATAATTAAATAATGCCATGGGACTAAAATTTCTTCCCATAGAATACCAGCATGTGGGACTTGGTCATAGCCGTTTCTTCTTGATCTTCCCAGGACTTAATTTCAGCTGTCTTGTGATAAAATTGTGTTCAAGACATTTGAAAAATGTGGACATCTTCCTGATACTTTAACAGTTCCTTATTTTAATAGATAAGACCTTTTTCTCCACAAAACCTAGAAAAGACTGTTCACAGTCAATTCCCAGTTTCTTTTGAAAGTGGACTGGAAATACTTTCATGTCATTTAAGTATCCTCAGTGTTGACAGAACTCTAGTATTCTAAGATAAGATGCTAAGAACACCATCCTGTCATGTTGTCAGATCATTGTTGGGCTCCTTCTAAATCTAGCAGCCCTAAGGCCAAGACATGTCAATTTCTATGAAAGGGGAAAGCATGCAGTCACTGGTTGAAAATCTCCAGATCATCCTCAATACGAGATTGTCTTCATCTGTGTAACATCCAGGATGGCAGTGAGATAACTAGCACAGCATCCTTTATTTTATTGTTTTGGGAGATAGCCATGCTTGTTTCTCCTTTCACCATTTACTGTATTTATTGTTACTTTGTTAAAATATTCCAGTCTGTGTTAGGGGATCTCAATGCAAACAGTAAAATATCAATCAAGTTAAACAACTTACAACATCAATTTAAAACATTTGAGATAGTTTAAAATAGTGCATACTAGATGAGCAATAAACTGTGTAACTAAATCGGCAATAAAGAAACAGGCCAAGCTTAAGTGCCCTAATTTTTTTATTTGATTTGGCACTCAAAAGACATGACTTTCTTTTTCTTTTTCTTAATGTCTGTCTCATTTGGTGGTGGAGTCTGCTATTCTTGTTTTGGCCTTCCACTTGGCACGGTCATGGGCTAGGTCTAGATCAGTGTTGGTGAACCTATGGCACAAATGCCAAAGGTGGCACTCGGAGCCCTTTCTATGGGCACCTGACATCAGCCCTTCACAGCCACCTGCATTCAGGTTAAATGGATGTATTGGCACTTTGCGTAAAATTAGTGGGTTTTGAATTGCAGTTTGGACACTCTGTCTCTAAAAGGTTTGCCGTCACTGGTCTGGATGAACCTGGGACAACTTCATTTCATTCTCAAGGGTGTTCATCCAGCACTCTTTTGGACATCCCATGGATTAGGATCCACTGACCTCCAGGGTCAGACCCCTTTTGGCCAGAGTTTCCTCATTGGCACAAAGGACATTCCAAACCAACGCAGTCGGGCTTCATGCATTTTGTTAGCAATAGATGCAATGCCATATTTTGCTCTGATGTCATCATTGCGTACATGATCCTTTCCGTGTGCTGTGAGATGATGGCGGCCTCCAAATGCCAGACACTTTCAATCTTCTAAGTAGTATAACTTCAGCTGGATACTGGGCAGCTGCTTTTTGATTCAGTCCTGCATTTTTCTTATTGGTGCATTTGTTGTTGGTTTTGTTTGCTGTTTACTGTTCTGTGAGAATCTTGTACAGTGGACCCTTGTATAACAAACAGTTTGTATAACATAGAATCCGTACAACATAAAAAATTCTGGAGATAGGGGAAATTTGCTTAACAGAATTGCCTATGGAGCAAATCTGTACAGCATAAAAATGGGATTACTACGTTTTCAATGCATTCCTATGGGAAATTTGTATAAAGGAAAATTTGCTTAACATAATTTCATTTGGAACGAATTAATTCCTTTATACAAGGTACCACTGTATTTGCTGTACAGAAGATATGAATCGAGAATGTTTAGAGAGTAGAGAAGACCAAAGAGAAACACATTTGCAGCCTGCAAGTGTCTAAAAGGTTGTCATGCAGGAGATGAGCAGATTTTTTTGTGTTGCTGAAGAGTACAAGTCTGGAACCAAAGGGTGGAAGTAGTACAGAAGCAGATTTTGGCTAAATTTTAGGATAGACTAATAGTGCAAGTTGTTTAAAGTAAAGGAGACTGACACAGGACTTGATGGTGTTTTCTTTCCTGGAAGACTCTGGCGAAAGCTGAATGACCATCTTTTAGAGATATATTTGCTTCATTCTTCATTGTACATATTTGCACTAAGTGTGGGGCTGGCTCAGATGGCCTTCAAGATCCCTTCCAGTTTTTTTAGAGTTGTACCATTTCATGTTAAGTCATATTATCTTTATGCTGTGTGATTAATTTAATGTTATGGCATTTTCTGACCAGAAAAACTTCCTCCTACAATTTACTTCAATGGTTAACACAAAAGATCAAATTCAGTAAATAAAATACAGCTTAGAAAAGTTTAAAAGCTACATCTCCATAATGTATTGTAAACAAAAGAAGCAAGCAGGCTAAGGCCCCAAACACATCCTTTTAAGGACTTAAATGAAGATTATTTTCCAAACAATTAACTTTCCCCTGGTTCTGCTCCTTGTGCTATGTGCCATCAAGGAAGAACTGATTTACAGGGACTCTAATAGTGCTTTCAAAATAAGTGAGATATTTAAGGAGTGGTTGTATCATCACATACACAGTGAGTTTCTGTGAGCAGGAACCCATGTCTACTCAGTCTTAGTCTGTTACCCCATCTACTGCAGCACACTGGGTGCCTGCTTTAAAAACAAAAGATGAAAGCCTATCCACCCAAAAGTTCCTCCTTCAAAAAGAGATAATCTGTCCTAGGCTACTGCTCTTGATTAGGCTTCTTCATGGCAGGGAATGAGGCTAAGCAAATGATAAAGTTCATGGCTGCTTGACGGTTCAAATATTGCCATCAACTCTTCCAGTTCAAAGACTTCATTCTGACTGTTATTTCTTTAGGCACAGTTGTTTATGGAGAGCCTATTACGGCTAGTCTTGGTACTGACGGTTCACATTACTGGAGTAAGAATTGGGCCAAAGCTGCTTCCTTTGTGACCTCTCCTCCTATTAGCCCAGATCCCACGACTCCTGATTATCTCACTTCACTCTTAGCATGGTAAGTCATTGAGAATGGGATGTTCTTTCTACAAAACAAATAAAGGGCAGTGACTCACATATGGTGGTTAGAATGGGGAGAGAGCTAGTGGCTGCTCTAAAATATGGGCCTAAACACTTCCCTTCTTTGATTCTGGCTCTTCTTCCTATTTTCCTCTCAGTGTCAGGTTTGCAGCAACTCAAGAGCAAGATTTCATCATTATGGAGAGCATGTTAATGGCTAGATGGGATCAGTGTTTAGCCATGTTTACAAAGTTTTCATGGTGACTTCTGGGGTTTGCACGGAGTTTTGGAAGTTGGCCTTCTGCATTGCTGCAAGGTTGAGAAATGGCCAACCCTACTGTGAAGACAAGGCACCATGGATGCCATGGATGGACAGCAAATTATTATTGAAGTCAATACTTGGCTTTATTCTTGTTTTGATTTTTAAAGTACCACAGTCCTTGGTGGATATTCTGTTTCCTTTGTCAAAGTAAGTTGGCTGGTTTTGAGGCCTCAGACTAGAACCACATGCTAAATTTTTCTTAGATATTGCCACTTCAGGCATGTGGACCTCTGGGCGTTTGATTAAGAAGCAGTAGAAACCCAGGATGAGAGGTTGGCCATTCCACACCACTGCCTGTCAAATATCCAGCCCAGCCTGGATCAAATCTTTTACTCTAGACCCATTATGCTACATGCAGAGACAGCGAGGTGTGCCAGTGGGAAGGAAAAAAAAACCCTTCAGGAGCCAAATGCACTGATACAGGTTTGCCTGGGAGTGAGCTCCTTGAGCGCCTTGAATGCATTATCAGGCATGTCCAAACTTTGGTTCTCCTGCAGTTTTGGACCACAACTCCCAGAATTCTAAGCTTAGATTGCCAATGACAAAGGACTGTGGGAGGTGTGGTCCAAAACATTGGGAGGGCCAAAGTTTGGACATGCCTGCATTACTTTATACTGATATTGTGGTTTCCTGATTTTCAAATATTTGATAGAAATGGAAATACATAATGACAGAAAACAAGAAAGGGGTTTTATACTCTAGTATTTGCTGTTTTTAACAAATCCCAGGGAAGCTAGAACTTGTAGAGACTGTCGTAGATCCATGGAGAAATCTTAACAGAACTTCATTGGCTTATGAGGTTATGGGACTTGAAAAGAGATTTTACAGATCACTCAACTCCTATTATGGCATTCAGCTCTCTCTCTCTCTCTCTCTCTCTCTCTCTCTCTCTCTCTCTCTCTCTCTCTCTCTCTCTCCCCCAGTTTGACTGTTTTGAAGCCTTTTTGTATTGGTTTGGGCAGATGAGTCGCTGAACATTATATGGAGTTCTGTGATAGGTCCAGATTACGTCCTCCAGATTAGTTAAACTGAGTTTTAAGATACTGGGACATTCAGCATGTCATTTGATGTCAACACAATAATGAATATGACAATCAAGGTTGCTTCTTCAGCAATGCTTGGCAATCTCTTTCCTGCGTTGTCCCTGGCCACATGTTCAGGCTTCTTCTTTTTTTTCAAACTATAAGGGGGAGCAAAGGATGTAGCTACCAGGCCCGCGTCCTTCACTTTCAGCTTTCCCATGTTGACAGGAAAGGTTTTTTAGCAGAAGTGTAACATGGTTACAAAACTCCATCCTGCTCTTTCAAATTCTTCATCCTGTGGAACTTCTGTAACCTTGTTCAGCTGAATGAAGCTTTGTTGTTGTTCAGTCGTTCAGTCGTGTCTGATTCTTCATGACCCCATGGACCAGAGCTCGCCAGGCCTTCCTATCCTCCACTGCCTCCCAGAGTTTTGTCAAATTCATTTTGGTTGCATTGATGACACCGTCCAACCATCTCATTCTCTGTCATCCTCTTTTCCTTTTGCCTTCGATTTTTCCCAGCATCAGGGACTTTTCCAAGGAGTCCTCGCTTCTCATGAGGTGGCCAAAGGACTGGAGCCTGAGCTTCAAAATCTGTCCTTCCAGTGAACATTCGGAATGAAGCTAGAGCTCCTTAATAGACCTTTCCCATCGACATCACAGTTTTATGAGGGGAGAAGGCAAGCCCCCAATTTGAGGTGGAAAAAGTGACTTCCCTGATTTGTCCAGCTTCATCTCTAAAATTTAACTCCAGATGTAACAGTCATAGTCTGTTTTCCTCTGCAGTAGCCTTTTCAATGAATATTTTGTTCACAATTTATTTATTATACAGTGACCCCACCACCACCACCTATTGCAAGGGTTAGGGACCTGACCCAACCTGGGATAATTGAAAACCCATGATATGCGGATGCAGGTCAGGTCAGCCCTGGGCGCCTAGCTGGGGGCTCTTGTACTTACCAGAGGCCTCAGAAATGATTTTTGGCTATTCGGAAGTCACTACTGCTTCGCAGGGAGGCCATTTTGGGGCCTCCAGAAGGCCTGGGAAGGCCTCGCAGGCCCATTCGGGACAGTGCCAGTCTGGGGGTAAGTATGGGAGGCCTGAAACAGGCCTTTCCCCCCTTAACCCAGGGGGTCTTTTTTCAGTATATGAACCGCGAAAGGGCAGGGGACCACTATATGCAACAAATCAGATAAAATCATATTTCAGGACTGCAATAAGGGTGGAATCAACATATGCAAATAATAGAGATGGGCATGAAACACACTTTGGTGCTTCAGCACAGTACAGCAGATCACGCCCACAGGTGTTGCAACACCTCTGGGCCTTCCTAACCACACTGGACCACAGTTAGTGTCCATCTCTAGAAACTAACAGTGAGCCACTCACTTAATGGGCCTCGTGGCGCAGTGGTTAAATGCCTGTACTGCAGGTAAAAACACCTGGGTTCTCTGCAGGCCTTCCTCAGCCTTCCATCCTTCCGAGGTCGGTAAAATGAGTACCCAGCTTGCTGGGGGGGCAATGTGTAGCCTGCACACTGTAATTAAAAATTGTAAACTGCCCAGAGACCACTTGTAGTGGTATGGGGCGGTATATAAGCAGACCACACTTTTTGCTTTTATGACTTGTTTTGTCATTTGTTTTACTTAGTGGGGATCTTCAAGTGGTGGGCAGTGCACACTGCACATTCACCACAGCCCAGAAGGCTGTTGGAAAGGATAATTTCATCCTTATTCCAGAAGGAACAAATGGTATTGAAGAACGGATGTCCATCATTTGGGAAAAATGTGTGGTAAGTCATGCATAATTAGAGATGTGAAGCCCCAGGGAAAAAATGCGGAAAATATTTTTTCTCTTTCTTTTCCTGAAGCCTTTTTTGTGTCCCCCCCAATTGGAAAAACTGAAAAAAGAAAAAAGTTATTATACATTTAACCCCACTTCAATTCTTCTTTTTATGTGAATGAGGTTTTTATTTTATTTTCATTTAACACTGTAAACAGGAAATATGAATAATTGTTAATTCTGGATTTTTAAACATTATTTTGTAGAGGTTCTTTTGTTCCCCATAAACTAGTAAACAGTTCGGGAGATTGTTCCTCCATTTGTTACTTACAATTACAAATGAATATTATTTTAAAAGTAAATTCTGTTTGTAATAATTGTTTGGATACACTATATTTTAATATGCTAGTTGTGATAGTTTTATGCCAAGTCAAATTGTCCATAGTCATTTTTTAATGTTCCTAAAGTAACAGAATGACTTTCAAACTGTAAAAGGGGGTGGGGAGTGCTAATGTAGCATTTTTCTCAAATTTCCCCAAAACGTCTGGTTTTCCCCAGGAAAAAAATGGAAAAAACAGAGTTTTTTTCCCCAGAGCTTCAAAATTTCTGGAAAGTTTACATCTCTATGCAGAATTAAGTGTATTATGCACATTTTCCCTTGCACCTTTTCTTAATGAACCAGAATTACAAGACTGTTGTGTTTGGTGCCCCACATTAGATCCATGAAGAAAATGTGTAGATCATCAGGAGGACCAAAGTGAATAATCAGTCTCAACTACAGCACCTGGCACTAGCTTGATTCCTTCCATGAGTTCTTACTATTTTCACATGGTTTTTGCCTTTCTTTGTTAACAGGTTGGCATGGGAAGGAACCATAAGGGCAGTGGCTATCAAATGGATCCATGTTACATAAAAATGAGGTCATATACCTTTTTAGTTGATGATATACAGAGATACATTTCTTGAGCAGCTAACTCTGAATGCCATTTCCCTTTACCCAGAGCTTGAGAAGACCTCTGTGGGACAGAAGCTTTAAATAGTCATTTTGTAGTCTATAGCTCTCGAAGGGCCCCCCATCCAGCACAGTTAGAAAATCTGGGACTCGTGACTCCCCCAAACAGTCCCTTTTCAAATCTTAAATTTGGACTCAGCACTATCTAATCTAGCATTCTGCTTTCATCAGGGCCTGCCAGACACTGGGCAACAGAGCCTGCCAGACCTGGGCAACAGTTCTCTCCTCCACCTTCTCTCAGTACTTGATTCTCAGAGAACAAGTTTGGTAGAAGGGTTTTGTCCCGTACGCACGATCATGAAAATGAACAAAAGAATTCAAAGAGAAAGATGATATATTCAGGATAAGAAGACAGATTGAGGCCAGACACCATGGGATCTTTTGACACAAATGCAAGAAAGGAAGGTCCATTAATTTTAGATGGATAATTTAAATATCATCGCTTGCCTCCCCAAAAGATCTAGGCTGTTCTTGAGGTATCTAACTTGGCTGTCTTCTGCTTCATTTCTAGTCGACAGGAAAGATGGATGAGAATGAATTTGTAGCAGTGACCAGCACAAATGCTGCAAAGATTTTCAACTTTTACCCCAGGAAGGGACGAATTGCTGTTGGTTCAGATGCTGATATTGTCATTTGGAATCCTAAGGCAACAAAGATCATCTCTGCAAAAACTCACAACTTGGTAAAGGGGAGGAAAGGCAGTTTATTTCTCTTTACCATATTTGACGTTTCGTAATTTATAAATCATTGATTCTAATAAGCATAGATTCTTCTATAGTTATGGTTTAATGATGGCTTGATATTTTATTTGTTTGTTTGTTTGTTTGTTTGTTTGTTTAGCTTATATGCCGCCCACTACCCAAAGGTCTCTGGGTGGCTTACAATTAAAATGAACGGTTAAAAGAGTTAAAACATTAAACAGGCAATGGACAATTAAAAATAATAAAAACATTTAAACACAAAACACAAAAATTTCCACCAGGACCCACAATCTATGTTATGTCAGTTAAAAAACTTCAGAAACAGGAAGGTTTTTACCTGGCACCGAAATGTCATCAGTGTTGGCGCCAGGCGGATGTCACTTGGGAAGGCATTCCATCTGCAGATGTTAGTAATTGGTTGTGATGAAAAGATTACCTATGTGATTCTGTAGCTTGAGCTGTTAAAGCCATGCAAGCAATAGACTTTCACTCATTATGGCAACTGTAAGTAGATCCAAAGTTGGACACATTTAGCTCCACTGAGTTCAGTGAAATTAGTTGTATTCTGTGCTGTCATATTCTATTCATGTTTACTGGCAAGAAGTGAACTCCAGTCTATTTTAAACACATTGAGACTTCCAAGTGTCTGTGGATATAGCTGTGCAAGGCATTTCTAAGTCTCTGGCTACAGAGCCAGGGGGTTGGGAGTCCAATGTGCCTGCTTGAGAGGGACTGGAATCAGTGATCCATAGGATCCCTTACAGCACTGCATTCCAAAGGTGGTGGTGGTGGTGGTGGTGGTGGTGGTGGTGGTGGTTATGCTCAGAACTCCAGCTAATTTCCATGGGGTTTACTTTCAGACAACCATTTAGTCAGATATAAGTCCCACTGTGTTCAATGAAACTGAATCATAACTCAGTGTATATTTTGCAAACTTAGTCTTGGGTTAAAAAAAAAATTAATTTCTTAAAAATAGTGACTTTACTTTTTGGTGGAGGTATAAACACAGCTAAGACCACAATTAATTATCATAGTTACATTAGTTATTAGTTACATTTAGCTGTATTTAAAAATACAGTATTGTATAATACAAAGAAAGTGACAAAATGGCAACAAGATAGTAAGACACCATAAAAAAGGTATTCAGTCAAGTCACGATAGAAGAACTGAAAGTGACTTAGTTGAGAAGAACTGAAAGAGAGACAGACAGATGCCAGATTTCAGAAGAAGTAAGAGCCTTTTCCATCCTTTCAAACTTTACCTTCACTCCATGTGGGTTTCCTTTCTGTCCAAATTCCTGTATCTTTAAGGGCAAACTTACCATAGGCTTGACAAAGGAATATTGCCTTGTTAATGTGTAAAATAGCCAATGTAAAGCAATCAGATATTTCCTTTCAGTGTTCAACCCAAAACTGAGTCTCAGCTTTGGTTTTGCCAGAATGTGGAATACAACATATTTGAAGGAACAGAGTGCCATGGTGTCCCTACGGTGGTTATAAGCCAAGGGAAGGTTGTATTGGAAGATGGGAATCTCTTTGTCACTCAAGGTGTCGGCCGTTTCATTCCTCGGAAGACCTTCCCTGACTTTGTTTACAAAAGGATTAAAGCAAGAAACAGGGTAAGAACTTTTGTTTATATAAAAACTATTATGTTTCTGTTTTAAGTGTGAATGAAACAGTGCAAAAACTGCAAAGAACTGGCTTCGGTAATCAGAACCATGGTGATCCTGGTTCTGGGAAATGTTTCTTCAAATAAACTATTAGGAAAGCTAAATTATTTTCTAAAATAATTATACAATGACAGAATTTATTACTAGCCTCTTTTTACATTTCCCAGAATAATTTTACCTATGCAATCATGTATTTTGAAAGTATACAAGACCTATGTGAATTTTATGGTACATGTTAAACATAATGTCTGCTTGACCCTTAATAATTACAGTCTGAAAATGTAGGTCAGAATTTGCACCGCTGTTCAGGAACTTGGCCAGAGGCTGGACATGTCAGAAAAGTTCACTCAGCCTAACTTAAAGCCACTGGGTCATCTACTGCCCTAGATCTGTACAGGCAAATCTAGGATACTCTGCATCCCTCAAGTGTTCACTTCAGCTTCCATTCTTTGCAACAATGTGTGACTCAGTTCAGTGGCAAATACATGTAGAGTTACTGGATCATGTATTGTGCTGAAATCACATGACATTAGGCCCACTGAATCACTGGGGATATGGGGAGACAACTCCTCCGACAGTTCCACTGATTCAAATGGCCCTACTCTACTTGTGACGTACTTAACTAAAGGCAAGTCACAACTAGAGTAGACCCATTTTCCTCAAGGAATCCAGATTCAATGGACCAAATCTAGTGCAATTCACTATGTTTAAGTAAAAGGATTGCAGCCAGATAATCCTAATCATATCTACTACACATTATGCTGTTCCTTTCTAGATCCTAAACCAGCCATTCCTAGCCTTCCAGAGGTAGCTGTGTTACATGGGTATGACAAGAGTTGTAGCTGAAAAGCTATTTGATCAAAAGTCTAGCACTGTCAGATCATTTTGCAAGATTCCGTGAGGGAAATGAGATGAAAACTGGGTTGCCTTCTAGCAGGTCCTGAAAACTTCCATCTACTGGTCTCCTCATGCAGTTCCATTTTTCCCTTATTCTCTCTCTTGCTTACTTAGTTGACTGGTGTTAATCTTGCAGAGCTGTTACGGTCAAACTTGCTGTTATGGTTCTTGCTCTTATAATCAATTCTGTGTTAGGTGGGTTCTGTTTATTCTGTAACCCAGATCTTCAGATTTAGCTTCGGAAGGACGGGCAAGCTGTAGTTTGCCCACCAGACTCTGAAAGGTGAGTAGTTGTAATGAGGTACAAGAATGGTTAAGCAAGTCAGGAAGCATAGAATTAGTTCCTGCGGTGCCAAATTTGTTTTGGCTTTAGCTAGTATTTAGCTAGTGTTTCTTGCAAGATGAAGTAGTCAAAAGACAACAGTGCAGTATGAGATTGGAGTCCACATGCAGTAAAGTCCCCTGAATGAGCCATAGAAACAAAACTTATATTGGCTGCACCATCTTGATACATTAGTTGTCGGTGTTAAGTGATTGGATTGTTGCAGCAGCAGTTACCATTAGTGTATTGTGATAATTATCAATTATTGGTACCAACAACAAAAAGTTGTGGTGCGTGCCCCCTTGAAACATGTGCTCCAGTTCAGAAATTCATTATACTTCCAGTTCAGTTCATAACAACAACAACAACAACAACAACAACAACAACAACAACTTCACGTCTAAAATGTAGTAGCTAGTCCTTCAGGTGCCACAATAGTTTTGTCTTCTTTATTTTTCTTTTGTTTTTGCCTGTTTTCTTGGCTTCTGCCACTCCACCAGGATGATTCCTTAGGGATTCTTATTTCAAAAGAAGGGATGAGTACAAAATGGCTTTTTCTGCCATTTCCCTTGTCTTTGCAAACATGGGGAAAGTTGGAGGCAGCTAGGGAAGACGGAAGGAGCCCCTTCTGTTCCTCTCTGATTCCAGTTGATAAGGTTAAGTGCTGCAGGCTATTTTCTGCCAATCAAATGGTGTTTATGCTGTTTCAGAAAAAAGACATACATTGTGTCATTATAAATCAACACAGGGATGAAGTTTTCACAAAACACGCTTCTCATTTAGGCTGAGCATGAGGTTCATAGTCTCCATAATTGACCATAATTAGACATCCAGATTGGCTGGTTACTGATTGCTTTGAATGGTGATTTATTTGGGCTTTTCCATTTATTTCATCCTCTGGGTAATTAGTCTGGTTGTCTAATTGTCCAATCAAAGCCCCTTTTCCTTTCCTTTCCCCCCTTTTCCTGCACACTCCTTGCAGGTGTTTTTCTACAAAAACTGCTTGCTATATAGCAGAATATTCATTATATAGTTACATTATGCAACCTCTTGCTAAAAGTGTTTATTCAGAAACATACGCAGTAGTGGGTTAGCTGTAACCTCTTGGTGAATTCCAGTGTGCAGAAATTAAAATCATCTGACTGGAGGTCCGTTGCATGGACTTCTCCATCCTAGCAAGGGAATGGGAAGGACAAACATGATTGATCCAATAAATATGGCTGAATGTTTCACTTCAGTATTATCTTGCCTTTTTTCAAGGGGGAAAAATATTAAGTGCTGTGCTCATGAACATATCTCACAGAAACCTGGCAGCCTTTTTGCTCCACTGTGATTTTTCCTCCTCGTGTGTTGTAGCTTGCAGAGATTCATGGTGTTCCTCGTGCACTTTATGATGGGCCAGTTCATGATATCATCATAACTACTAAAGCTGTGGCCCCAACTCCTACCTCAAGAATAGCTACCTGTTCGGGCAAGATTCAAGTTCCTCCAATCCGTAACCTCCATCAGTCAGGCTTCAGCCTGTCGGGTAAGTTGATTTGAGAGAGCAGTGTAAAATAAAGCAAAAACTTTAACTGCATTTTTAAAAACTGGACATCTCAGAGGGAACAGAGCTTGGAGAAGATATTGTTCTGGACTACAGACCTCAGAATCCACTACGTAGTCTGGGCATATTAGTAGAGGATTCTGATATCTCGAGTGAACAAAAATGTATTTCTTCCAAGCTTCACTTCCTTTTGGATGGAGTCCACATTTTACTGAAATACTAACTGGACCACTCTTCCATCTTAATAAATTTGAGATGCAATTTGAAATTCTGGGAGTTGTTCCAGATATGGAGGATTTGGCATATGCACTGCATTATCTGCTGAACTCAAAGAAGATTAATTGATCTGATGCTGCTCTCTAGTTTCCTAGATTTATTCACTATTGTTTTGCTAATCATATTTCAATTATATTGGTATCAACACTTAAGCACTTATTCCACTATGAACTTGTTCATCTGTAGAAAGCTGGTTTGCATCCTTAGGCATGAAACTTATTTCAAATGGATATGATTCATTTTTCAGCAGTAATTGCATAGCAGCTGAGTCAGGGGCAAAGGCAAATTGAAATATTTGCTGAAATAATAGCTATAAAATACTCTGTTTGGGTCAGGAATATAAGGGGCTTTGTTCAGTAGTGGTAGTGATTCAACCTGAGGCTCTCTGACCACTGTTCAATAACACTAAATATTGAGGGAACACTGAGAATTCCCAACCCCTTTGCTCTGTTTATTGGATAGGTCTGAAGTCCCCAACCTCACACATTGCAGTGTCCTTTAGACCTTCTTCACTGACACCAGGCAGGTTCAGAAGGGCAGAAGCAGCACATGAATCCCTTCCTCTCCTCTACAGTTGCCATGTTTTAAGTGCATGAAAGGACCCTGCTGTGCATAGACACTGGAGAGTATTTGATTTATGGCCTGCTTTCTTTCATACATTTTATGAAGACAATGGTTCAGCCCCATTAGGAATGTTCCATCTCTTTTACTGTGCATACCCTTTATTTTTGAACTTTCATCTCCTTCCCTCTTCCACGTCAGTTTAAAGCTCTCCCAGTGAAGTTCTTCATGCTGTGGCCAAGCACGTTCTTTCCAATTCTTGTGAGGTGACGCCCATTACTCGCCAGCAGTTCATCCTCCAAGAAGTGTAGCCCAATAGCTCCAGAATCTGAATCAGTCACATCAGCACCCTTTCTATTCCTTTTCTAAGTACTAGTAGGATGGACCTAAACTAGACTATCTGTGCCCAAAGTCCTTTGGCTCCCTTCCCCAAACATTTGAACTCTACTGTGATTTCTTCAGAGTTCTTCTTGGCTGTGTTATTTGGTCCCACATGGATGAGAAGAAAGGGATATTCACTGGTGGGCTTTATCAATGATAGCAACTCTTCTGTTACATCACTAATCCATCCTCCAAGGATACAGCATACCTGGCATATGCCAGCATATTTCAGTTTTAGTCCAATGGAATAGGAATTCTCCTGTTACAGCTGTTCTTCTTTTTGTTGGATGTGGGTTCAGTGACTGTCTTCCAGCCTTTCTCATATTGTCACAGGTAACGAGTGCAGGCAAGCCAGGACTGGAGAGATGTGATCCAATTTATTCACATGCAACACCAGCCTGCTGGCCACATTCTAAACCTGCTGCAGTCTCCAGGTCAACCTTAAGGGAAGTCCCATGTAGAGAGTGTTACTGTAGTCAGTGCTAGAGATCACCAGCATTTGCCCTGATGTCCTGAGGAACATCTTGTGTAGGCAGGGGCAGATCTAGGTGATAAGCCTCAACTGATTAAGGCTGACCTTGACATGGCTTCAGTATGTGAAACCCAAGATATATCTGGATCCAAGGTCACTCCAGATTCTTAAAATGATTCTTAAAGGAGAGGATTTTCCCATCCATCTGAGGGAGATTATGACCTAATCTATCATAGGCACCATTCAGGAGGAGGATATCCATCTTGTCTGGGTTCAGCTTCAGGCTCTTAGCCCTGGTCCTCCCAGAACTGAAGCCAGACAGCAGTCAAGTGTTCAATCTCCTTTTAATCCTAAATATTATTGAGATTTCCATGGGCATGATTCAGTCCACTAAGTACTTTGAGATCTCCCCAGTTTCAATGGGAGGAAATAAAGCACGCAAATAACATATTAATTTAATTTAAAGTACAATGCAGAATTCCAATAAAAGTTCCACATGAAGTTAAAGTATAATATGTGTGTTTACTGTATTTAAACCTAAAACCTGATAGCAACAAACTAGCTTTGCAATAATTTAACAGTTCTATACAAGATGACCCTGATTCGAGTAACTAATTTGGCAACAAAAAGTTTAAACCTTCCCTCATATCCTGTTGCTTAAATGTAGAGCAGAAGGAAAACCACACCATCCTTTTCTTCTCACTCTGACAGGCTTCTGACTGCATGCAAGGTCTCATACTGGCTGTGAGATCAGGAGAGGTACTAACACAATTTACCTTCTGCTCCATGTACAGGCAACATATTGTCATTGATTTAGGCTCATCAGATCTTTCCAGTAGTTGTTGTGAGAGAGACCTCGGAAGCCTTTGGTACTCGGCTGCAAGTTGCTGAGTATCCCATGTGCCACAATTTATGATCTCAAAATCCTTCCATTATTTAGCAACCTTCTAATTGTAGTCTGTTGGCAGTATAATCACACGTGTCTCATTAAAGGCTCTTCTATGACCAAAATCCTTAATTTCATTAAAACAAGGTGTCCCAGTCATGGGAAGCAAAATCCACTTATAAAGAGAAACTATTTGTAAGAAGTCTAGTAATCCTCTCTCTGAAGATTCAGATCCAATAATCAAAAGCCAAATCCTATTGTGTAGTTATGCCAGTGTCATGCTAACAATGTAATTATTGGAGGCAGATTGGCTCCAGTTAAGAAATCACAGTAGATGATACCTGTTTTGCCCTGAGTCATTGTACAACAGATAATGTCTTTGATGTTCTTGTTAACCCGAGCCAGTTTGCCTCCAGAAGCTACATTGTTAGCATAATGCTGGTGTAACCACCGCTGACAGTTTTGCTGTTTGTGTTGCCAAGGTATATCATGTATTTGTCTGGAAAGACAAATTTAGCAACTGAATTTCATACAAAACTCCTCTGTGTGCTGGAAATCATCCCTCTTTTTGTTGCTGTCAGAAGACCAACTGCTTCATAGACCAGAATTGTTCCTGCAAACAATACCTAGATAAATAATAATCATGTGCTGTCAAGTCACTTCTGACTTACATCAACCCTTTTTTCATGGTTTTCCAGATGAAACGTACTCCTGACGTGACTTATAATTCTCTTTTTAGAATTCCTAGGGTCCTCCTAGGAATGTGCAACTTCCGCAAAGACACAGACAGGTTCACTCTGCTCTAGCTGCTTAGTGATTTGGGTATCTGGATGCAGAGTCAGAGGCTTGGAATTCAGTTCCCTACTGTGTGGCTCCAGGGAGATGAACCAATCTGTTTGGCCCCGAACAAGCTACACAGTCCCAGGGTGCTCCCAGAAGAAGGGAATGGTGAACAACTCCTGAGTAGTCTTTACCTGGAAAACCCTGAAAAAGTTGCCGTCGGTCGGAACTGACTGGATGGCACCTAGTTGGGATGAGGGGGAGTTGTCTTCTTAGGGCTGAATATATTGAAGGTGAGTATTGCCAGCAGTAACGAGGAAAGTTTGTTTGGGACGGTTTCTGCAGATTGTTCTGTTCCATGTAATATCCGAGAAACTAATTATGTTTCCAAAATGGAGACCAAACTACCTTCAATAGTTCTGTGTTATCTAAGATTACCCATTGTAGTTTACCAGGAAGGAATAATGGGCATTAGTTCTGAATGCATGGTATTGGAACCTGATATACTCTAACTCAATATGTGTTGTGTTGTGTTGTTAAAGTCGTGACCAACCCTTCATGACTCCACGTCCATGGAGTTTTCTTGGCAGGAATACTGGAGTGGTTTGCCAGTTCCTACTCCACTAATTCAATATACATATGTATTTCTGTGGATATGCTTTGATCCAAATTGTGTTGCCTTACATCAGGGCTGTCCAACTTTGAACAGGCCGAGGCCTACTTTTTCTGGCCCAAAGTGCTTGAGGGCTACTGCATTAATACATCTACTTAAGAATTTTATCCATTCCAAGCACATGCTCATAAGTAAAAACATTTTTGTAAGTTGAGCAGCTATTTCCCATAGGAATGCATTGATATCTGTTCCCTCCGGAACAGATTAATTGATTTTCAATGCATTCCTAGGGGAAGGCTGACCATATACATGCTTCCCTTGCACCCGCTCGATCATCTGGCCAGCGGTGGGAGCAGGGGACCACCCCATGGCACTTGAACTGCCCCTCTCGGCTGAGACAGTGGGCTGGCAGACCCAGAACTTTGCTGAGGCAGTGGTGGTCCTTGGGTTGAGGGAGGTAGAGGTGGAGAACTTAATCCCCTCATTTATTGCTGGCTGGCGGGTTACTTTTGAACCCTTCACGGGCTACCAGTAGCCCGTGGTCTACCTGTTGGGCCGGCCTGCCTTACATTATTTTGGGGGCTCACTCCTGTAGGTTTAAGACCATGTTATAGTGATCAGTTAATTTCTCACTTAAAACATTCTGTTCTCTGTGTTTTTCCCCCCAGGGTCTCAAGCAGATGACCATGTTGCAAGACGTACTGCACAGAAAATTATTGCACCCCCTGGTGGACGCTCCAATATTACATCTCTGTCATAATAATTCAAGATTTGATAGTATGCAGTATGCCCACATAATCTTGATTATTTCCGGCTGGCCATAATCGGCCACCTTAAAAAAATTCAGGTCCCACTGCTTAAATCTACTACCATTGAAATCAATGGGATTTAGGAATAGTTCTCTTTGGCCAGTTTGTGGCCTTTGTTTCCATTAAGGCCAATGGATTATGGATCCGTATTTAACATTCCTTTTAAATCACCAACGATCATTTATAAAAACCTCTTCCTTGTCTACACTTCCCAAGTACCTCTTTGTTCTTTAAACTGAAGTAATGAAGTGTTTATTACGTGATATCAACAAGAACAATTTACAAACATACTTGGGCATTTTACACTGCCAGATCAAAGGGCTTGGGTGTGTATATCACAGGAAGACGAAAATGATTTGCCTTCTTACTCAGGATAAAAATTTCCCCTCTTCTTCTCTGCATAAAAATAGATGCACCCTCTCCAGAGCTATTCAGATATTATAAACATAGCCTTTAACCTTCAGCAGACCCTCAGAGATGTGCATGCAAATGTGTGAATTTCTGGTGAAGTCCTTTGAAATTATATTTGTCAGAATTGCCAGGTCTGTCATAAGCTGATGACAGTGGCATACCAGGACACATATTATGGTTCTGTCTTTCTACCAGTGATTTGTACTCACTTTGTAAAAAAGTCTTTTTCTGATGATACCCCTTATAACTATTTTAACACAAACAACTTATTCTTAGCTGCTGCTTCTTTTTAAATGAGAAGGGCTACCCAGATTACATGAAATGCTTAAACATCATCAAATGAGCAGACATAATGCTTACTGCTGACTTGTTTTTCTTAACCTTGATGGTTGACTCCTGTGTTTGGATTCCTAACCCATGGTCAAGGATAGGTAACAAAATAGGATGGAAAAGCATGATTTGACATGGGTTTTAAAGCCATGGCTTGATTTAACTGTGATTAGAGCTTGGAAGTACTGTGTTAATATAACTTGTTAATGTTAACATGATGTAACATTTTAACATAATTGCTAGAACATTATTTTTCTTAAAATTAGACACATTCCTCCTGCTCAATGCAAAGGTAACTATTTTTGCATTTACATGTCAAATCTGTCATGCGATTTCCAAGCTCTTGTTATGATTAAGAGAAACTTCCACACCAAACAAACCCCAGTTAAGAACATTTCACCATCTTTATGCATCATCTCCACTTGTAGAGTAACTTACAGGCTTTTGTCTGTATTTTCCCTTAGCTTCCTCAATGCAGTCACAATGTCATTTTGTATATTTCGGATCATAAACCCAAGGGTTTCTAACCATGGTTAAATGCTATATCTATACTTGCCTCACAACCTGCACATTCACTGCCAACATCTTCCTAACTCATATATCAGTTTTATCTAGTATATCACCATAGGGAAATCACTACTTCAAATACAGTGGTTGCCGTAGAGTAATCCTATGTCAAATTATAATTCATGTATGACAGATGTTGACAAATATGTGTGGCTCATTGGGAGATCCTTGAACATATTTTTAGAAACCTTTGTCACTCTTGTATCATTGTGACAGCATGGATATAAGAAATACAAGTGTGATCTGAATGTTCATGAAATTAGGCATTGTAGTGTCACTTTAGAGCAGTATAAAATGCATCTAGACTCTTCTTTATTTTTAAGATAGCTGAATTTCTCAAATCTGGACACCATTGTGGAAGTGCCAGTGTGTTTTAGTCTTTTGTTAGTCTTGGATTTTTTAAAGAAAATTATTTATACAGGTTTTCAAGTGTAGACGTTGTTATGCCCCAGAAGATAAGGTATATAACTGTCAGGTACCCAGTGGATTTTTTATAAAACTTATAACAGTTTTGTTATATTTAAAGCTATGTATAGTCATAATCTTATAATTCCATATCATTCCATATAGCTACAACTGTGACTTGTTACACAAATATTTTGTTTTGTTATTTATAGTCAATAAAGTTTCTTGGAAATCAGCTACAGTACAAAACAGATAAATAATTTTGACATTAATCTTCATCCTCCTATTAGTCTGGCAGAAGTAGTTAATTAGTTTTGTTTTCTGATAGTGCAGATTATTTTGTTTTGCAAATTATATTTGTTGACAATTTGCATGCCATATGTTAAGAAATATCTGTACAGACTATCTGTTGCATACTGAATTTCAGAACGTGGCATACAACAGATAATACCAGTGGAGATTTTTGTGCATTTTATGTTGTCACATCAAAGCCAAGTTATAGTGACCTCAATAGGATTTTCATGTTAACTAAACTATTCTATGTGATTTTACCCATTCCACCCCATTATTAGATTCTGCAACAGAACATGGATTTAAACCTCCCCCCTCTAAGTCCTAATCCATCACTCTGTCCAGTATGCCACATTGGGTAACCACAGTTAAGACACACGGATATGTCTTAACTTAAGGCAATACATGTCTAAATGTTATACTGCTTGCATAACTGTGTAACAGGATTTCAGCCATTGGGTCTTCATTTCAAGTTAGCCGTTGGATTTATACCTATATTTCTCGGTCGGTCCAAGACTTTAGTGTGGGAGAAAGGGCAGTAGAAGTAGAGCAAGGATTTACTCACCACAGGGATGAAGGAAGGCTTTATCAATTTGTTTGTTTTATAAATAAATAAATTGCTTGATCTTCCATATGTGGCATACAAGGTGATACAGGTAACTATTTAAAAACGTAATCCAGTACAAAGACAGCACAGAACTTTTAACAATGATACATTAAGACAAATTTCCAAGTTAAAAATGCCATCAGTATTAAATTTGGGGATAAATAATAAGGGTTAACCTATGCCAAAAGAATTTCCATGCCAGGACCAATTGTAAATCAGCATCAGGGTGTTTCCATAGGTATGGCCTTATCTATGGCTATTATCATAACTAGCATATTAGCTGCATAAATGGACTATGAGGATGGACTTCCTCTGATAACCTGAATGCATAGGAAGGTACCACCTTCAGTGGTTGTCCCCCCAAATAGCCACATGTATAAAAGCTACATAACACTGAGTCTCAGCACTTTCAAATTAGCCTCATAAATTAATAGGTAGCTCCATATATACTCGAGTATAAGCTGACCTGAGTATAAGCCAAGGGCCTAATTTTACCCCCCCCCCCAAAAAAAAAACTGCTGGGTGTGTGGAAGCAATTAGGGAGTTAATACTATAAACTCCTTGATTACCTCCACAGTACCAAAACTACCCCCAGTCCTTCTAGAGCTTCATAACTAAGTCCCCTTACTCCAAAATCTTTCTAGATTTCAAGGGGTTCCCTAAAATCGCTTTGGAAGGTACCCCTGCTATTTTGGAGTCCCAAGGTGAGTACATTTTGATTGCATATTTTAAAATAATTTTGAGTGCATATTTTTTAAAAACATGCAGTCAAATATTACTTCCTTTGAGGACACCAAAGTAGCAGGGGTACTTTCAGAAAGCGATTTTAGGGAACCCCCTGAGATTTGGAAACATTTGGGGATAAGGGGGCTGAGTTATGAAGCTCCAAAGGGGGTGTTTTTTTTAAAAATATGCACTCAAAAATTACTTACTTTGGGGGCACCAATGTAGCAAGGGTACCTTCAGAAAGCAATTTTAGGGAACCCTCTGAAATTTGGGAACATTTGGAAGTAAGAGGGCTGAGTTATGAAGCTGCAATGGGGGTGCCCCTAAACCTTCTCATTGGAATTATGGGAAGTGGAGGCACCCCTATCACTCACCTGATCAGGACTTGCCCTCTGCCGCCCTCCCTAAGCCGCCCAAGCCCCTAATTTTACCCAGAAAGACTGGGAAACTTATTGACCCAAGTATAAGCCGAGGGTGGGGTTTTTTTCCCAGCCAAAAATAAGGGCTGAAAAACTCGGCTTATACTTGAGTATATACGGTAGCTGCTTCAGAATGTAGGTACAAGAATTCGAATTGGTTCATCAAGATGAAGCCATGCTATGTCATGCTAGTTGTATATTTAACATGCTACAGTATTTCAGCCAGAGGGCTGCAAGAGCATAGGTCACCATAACAAGACTATTGCTTCCTATGAACGATCTCAGCTGATAGAGCAATTTGACTTGGTGAAATGTGCTCCAAGCCCTAAAGACTGGTGAATTAAACAGCACAAGCTGGGTGTCTGTAACACACTGACTTCCTAGACTAGGGCATTGCCTACCACTCATCAATTATCAGGTTTAGTTTATTGGTGCTCATCCAACCTATTATATTAAGACAACAGTTCATATTTTTGTAGCCTCACTTGATTCATATTACAATCAATCAAAATTAAGAGCAATAAAGTACTCCAAATTACCAGAGGGCCTGATCTATTAGATGTGAAAAAGCACTGGAGACAAGATGGAATCCTGCAGGATTTTGCAGCCCAAATGCACTTCTAGAACATGTACAGTACTGCAAACAAGAGGGGAACAATTATGATTACAGTCACCCCTTTAACTTACAGATGCTGCTAGCATGACCTCAGAAGCCAATGAAAATCAGAACAATCAACATGATTCCACTCCCTCTTTCCCATAACATGAAAGGATAATAAAGTGTGTTACCGCCAAACTCTGATCTAAATCTGTGTTGAAATGTGTGACATTAATCTACCCTATCCAACACCACTAACTTAAACATATAACCCAAAAAGGAATCCTTCTGATTGAGCAATACTTATTCCTTTGTTCTGGTTCCAATGATAATTTTTTTCCAGATACCTTTTTCATCCACATCACTTACGACAGCCAGGAGCACTCTTTTTGGGAAAGTACATTCAATCCCTCTGAGATAAAAAATAATGTAATCTCTGTCTCTGGGTGAATCTTTCCAAGCGCTTTGTCCATGTTGGCCTTAACCCAACTGGAATGGATCCTATGATGGGGCATCAGAAAGGTTTCTGTATAGCTTAGAAATTTCTCCAACGGGGAATGGAAATGAGACCAGTTTTGAGCTACTGCATCTTCAAAGCATTTCATTAGAGGGAGATTTGAAGGATTCCAGAGTAGCCTAAATGATGCAGAGATCAAAGATGGTTGATTTGTTAGGCTAAAGTTGCAATCAGCTACAACCAAACTGGTCATAGTGAGGGATGATAGGAGTTCGGGTTCAGCAACATTTGGAGGGGCACATGTTCTGCATTTAACAAAGTCACCACTACAGAAAGCCTTTCAAAAGTTGAGTTGTGGCAACAGGACTTCTTTTCTTGAGAGTTCAAAATGTTTCACTACTCATCCAAGCAGCTTCATTACTCTGGAGAAGCTGCTTGGATGAGTAGTAAAATGTTTTGATCTCTTAAGAAAGGAAGTCCTGTTGCCATGACTCAACTTCCAGATGGACTCACCTGGATGACTGAGAATCTTCACAGACATGCTACAGAAAGCAGTGCATCAGTGTGCTATAGATTTTTACTTAATAAAAATAAGCCATTAGATGCCTCCCCAGGCAGTGGGCAACATGTTTTTGTACACATTCCATACATTTCTGATCTGCTATACAATATTCATAAACATATTTGAAATATTGAATTGAAGAGAAAAAAGGGTTTTGAGCATTTGCATGTTTATTAGCCTTTGTCTGCCCATGGCAACACTCGCGTGGAACACCAGGGAAGACACCACCTCGTTTTTACAGACAGAGAAATGTAGGCAAAGGAGACCTGATGTATTTCATGAAGAAGCCTCAACAACCTGTAAGTTGGAATGCCATGGAATAAATGATTCGTTTGAAACCCAGTTCTCCTGTGTTTGTTGAGCTAAAAGCCATCCCCCCTCAGCTCAGAGTCCACCGCAACAGCAAAAACGAGGTATCACCTGTAACCTATTTTTGCAATTGTGAATTGAAGAGGAAATTGCTAGTCCAACTACTATTTGCTCATACAGCTACAGCCAACACACAACTACTGGGAAGTATGATTTACCCTTAAGCAGTTGATTCAAAATGTCTTCTCTCAGTAGGACTTGCAGCTGGGTTTGTCTTTTTGTTTGTTTTTTGTGAATACCCGAGTTCCACTTTATAAGTGTCAGACAGAATATAAGGAAGTACATAGATGAAAAAGTGTCAGACAGAATATAATGCAGTTTAAGTACATGAAATCTTAGATTTACTTAACAATCACAACAACATTTAGCAAAAGCCAACACTTTTATAGTAATGCAGTTTAACCTACATGAAATCTTATTCCAATTTACTTAACAATTATTACAACAGCTTATGCATTTAGCAAATCAGCACAACACTTCTAGAGTTAATAATAACAATTGAGCCAGCAGTATATGGGCAGCAGGATTATTTTTTTTTAACCAATTTGCAGGTATGAAGCAATTTCAGAATTGAATAGTAGGAACATTATATTGAGATTGAGAGGGAGAGAGGGAGAGAGAGAGATTTAATCTTTACAAAATTAGTCCTTCCCTCCAACGTTAAAATGTGTTAATAGCAGGACAAAAAAATAAGTCAATCCACTGATAAGTGATAATGTTTGCACACTATGAGTAATCCCTGTTTTGTTTTAGCTCTTTGGTGAACTCCCAACATTTAGTCTGTTGGGTTGGCGTAAAAGGATCCATGATCATGATGTGCTGCCAAATTGATGGCAATTTACAACAATCCTCTTAAACCACTTAGAAGTGGTTTAAACTTCCCTCTTTCTGAGGATGCCCTCAGACGTTGCAGCTTGCCCAGTGCTACACAGGTTGGTTCTTCTCCATGAAAGAATAATGCAGATTCAAACTCCTGCCCTCTGTTTCAGTTACCTGAGCCCTTCAACCAACTGATCTCCTTCCTTGCTTGAAAATTGTTTGCTAGAAATGTTGCCTTGGTTCACACAATTTCTTTCCAAAGTCAAATTATGCATCTCCAGCTTCAGTATAGATTTGGGCTCAATAGGGTCCCTTCTACTTTTGTAGGTCATGTCTCCCTGATGGCCAACATTCTTTCATATGTAGAACGTTGTTACTATTGAACACATAGTTGCTTGTTTTCTGTGCATAAATTGTCTGGCTTTCTGATAATTAAATGAGGCATCAGACAGCTTCATTCATAAGGAAAATCTTTTGAAACCCATCAGAACTAAATCCATTGCAGCATGCCATGCCAGACTTTGAAGAATAAAAAGAATATACTCATTTAACTTTTCTGCTTCCAGTCGTAGCATCTCTTTTCCTGTGATATTTCCATTTCATGATAGATATTTGACACTATAAATTTAGCAAGAAATATTAGTACCATGGAAGATTCTTGTGAAATGAAACTAAATAGGAATAAGAGGTGCAGGCCTCTGAAATCTCTGAATAAAACTCCATGTCTTGACATGGCATAGTTAGCAGCCTTGTTGTTTACTGGATGCATGGCTCTCTAGGAAAAAATGAGGAACACAGATAAACTTTAGGTTTTTAGTCAAGGAGTCTCAACTGGAAATCAGTACCAATAATGATAATAACTACAGTTTTGCTGAATCTTTGTGGGGTGTACAGTGTTATTTGCAGCAGCAGAATCATGGCCTTCCAGATGTTTTCAGCTAATTTCCCCATCTTTATCAACCAATGGACATGCTAGCTGGGGATAATGGGACTCAAAGTGCAGAAACATCTAAGTGAATGTTATCCAACACCACCACTCAAAAAATTAAAGATGCATAAAGGCCTCAACCTGATATCCATCTGAAGAAGCTTCTAAACACAACATGGTGCTGAGCCTTATCTAACAAATTGCAATTTGGAAGTGAGTCATTAATTTTATTTTGAAGTGGATCTCTGCTCAAGTATATAGATGGACAGATAGGAATCCTTATTCTTACACTGCAGGTTGGGTTGTTGCATCTTTATCCCTGAATGAAGTAACCTTAATTTGTATATAATACAGTTTTGTATGTTATTTAAAGCAAGAATGGTATGAATAATCTACATATTATCACATTACGCTCTATTTTTACATGGTACCTCTAGTGCTACCTTTCAGCCTTCTCTGTGTTATTCTCTATCTTGTTGCTTCAGACTTAAGGTGATTTTCATAGGGTAATGAAACCACTATGAGTAATTTTGCCAGTGCCAATCTAAATTAGTGAGCCTCCATGCCTGAGTGAGAATTTGAACCCAGATCTCCTGTCTCCTTGTCCAGTAGTATGTCTACTAAACCACACCATCTTTCATTCTTGGCAGTGCTTAAATAAAAAGAACTATACTTTGAAATGGGAGAGTGGGTGGCTTTCCTAAAATCCAGGTGAAATCTTACTAACTGGGCAATATGGCAACTATAAGTACAGGAGCAGTTATGTATGATTTTCTTTCTTTCTTTCTTTCTTTCTTTCTTTCTTTCTTTCTTTCTTTCTTTCTTTCTTTCTTTCTTTCTTGTTACAAAGTTTTGCACAAACTTCAGTTGCAACTTCTCAGGAGTTTAAAAACAAATAAACAAATGATTGGACCAGATAAGTGGCTCAACATTAAAACAGCAGCAGGTAATTCTTAATAGCTACAAGGGGAACCAGTTGCCTTTGAGCTAGCTTTGAATGTGAAAAGCTAATAAACTGTCTTCTGTGTAAACAGTTCAAAAGACAACAAAGAAGACCTGCAGAAAGCTGAGATATCACAACCAAAACAGTCATTTGCTGTGAAATCCCTTTGTTACAGAAAAAAAGGAACAAAATACAGCCTTGGTGTTATTGTGTAAGCAATTTACTCAGGCCCATCATGCCACACTAGGATGAGACATTCTCCCCGTGTTTCAGATATTGTATAAGAAAAGGCAGGATCAGACTGCCAAAATGTGCCACTTTCAGAAAATGGTAGCATGCCATAGCCAAGACCAATCCATTTGGCATCTGAGGCAGAAAAATCCCTCCATCTATCTTCCCTCCTTGGAAGAAAACAGCAAAAAATTAATATGTTATAATTTGCTGCCCGAAATTTGATGCAAAAAATTAATATGTTATAATTTGCTACCTGAAATTTGATGCTTGAGACAGGTGCCTCACTCTGCCTAACTGTAGGATTTGTTCCTGAGGATAATGCACTCTCACATTTTTAAAAGTGGTGCTTACCACTCCTAGCTTCTATCAGCCAATAACCATTTAAAAACTTTGCTCAGTGAATCGGGGATACTGTTTTAGTTGATAAGGAGTTTGTTGGTCACTTCACTTTAACCACTTGAACACATGATGTTGCAGCCCTCCTTTTGATAACAAGCCTAAATGCTGGTAAGACAGAAAGCGGAACATATAAAAATTCCACAGAAAAATTAGGTCATTTATGCTGTCGAAGGGAGCTACTAAATACACTGTCATATCAAACCAGCTTCACATGTTGGCCTAGATACTAAAAGAGAGTGACATCTTGTCTGGATGCTTTAGTCCCCCTTTAGTTAGAAAGCTTTGCTGGAAACAATGTAGGTGCCTCTAAAATTATATCTCAAAGGGCACCTGCTGTCCACTCCGACCTGCAGGTGACCCCATCATATTTATTTGTTACATATTCCTCTCACATTTCTTACTGAAAGCTTAAGCTTTGGCTTTCCTTTGCCCATGTGGGATCACCATAAAGGAGGACAAAAAAGGGCATGGCTTTGTTTGAGACTCTATGTGTTAATTTGCATGTTTTTGTTACATGCTATCAAGTCTTCTCTGATTTATAGTGACCAGGTGAATGACCCATCTCCAGAATGTCCTGTCCTTCTCCTTCTCATAATGTGTCCAAAGCAGGACAATATCTTTTTCAATATTTCTGGCAGTCCAGGGCATTGATAAGCTCTAGAATGAATCCAAGGGCACCTCCTTTGAGAGGGAAGAAAGTGACCAGGGGACTGAGGTGCCCCTCAAGTTTCCTGCCCAGGTGTTCACTATGGATGGGTAGCTTCAAGGTCCTTGATTTCACTCCTTTTCATACTTTATTTTCAACTTGGGTTGGGCAGCATTTCAATGCATAAACATAGAATAGGACCCTGACCATAAGATTTTCCTGAACAAATAATACGATACTTTCAGCTGCAAGAAGCAAGCCAAGCTTCCACTTTTATTTATGGACTTCTTTGTTGACTTTTTGTTCTACCATTTTTTCTCTTTTCAAAGTACAAAAACTGTACCATGAAGTCAGATTTTCATCTTACGGTGGGAGTAGGTGCCTGTGTCGTCCAAATCAATAATACATATTTCTGACAATCGATACATAAAGGAAAGAACATGTAGTTTCTGGCTCTTGGCTGACATGCAACTCTACTGCATGACAAACTTCCTTACAGGCCTCTTGGGTCTAATGAAATTTTAACTAGAAATCTGTCCCATCATCAAGAGTTGTATGCAAAGGCATTCCCAGCCCCAAGGGTATCGAGCTAACCCTTGTGGGCCTGCATGCAATGGAGGAATGGGAAAAAAAGGAAAAGCCTTTTTGTCCCTAATTAATTCTGACAGACTTTTCTGCAGGCTCCTGGCAAAAGGCATTGTGGCTTGAAGATCAAAAGATAAAAAGCCTTAAACTCCCCCTTCACACTGTGGTAGAGTTAATAAGCAAGAGAGCCATTTTGCTTTTCAGTGTCTGTTCTACATATTCCTCAAGAAAGAATGCAATTCCTTGTGCTGGTGTTGAAACAAGCCCAGCTCAAACCATGATAATATTTCTTTCCCCCATTTTGTTGATGCTGGACAGCAAGGCATTAGTGCACAGAAACAATGCGCCGAGTATCCCATAATGCTGCTTTCTTACATTCCCCTTTCGTTTTTTAACGTTAGTTCAATGCATGCTGCGCATCTGAGACAAGAACATTAGAAGCTAAAGGGTTTCCAAGAATTCAAGGGTAGGGGGAGAGGGAGGCCAAAGCAACCTGGGAAAAATGAATGTGAAGTTATGGGATCAAGGAAACTTGTTATTTCTCAGTTCTGAAAGTGGACATAACAACTAGGCAATATTCATAATGTCCCATAAATTCTTCTGCAGTTCAGATTCTAAGCCAAGTGAGAACATTCCTCCTAAACCAAGGGCCTTTTTACACGACCCCTAAGATCCACTGGCCACTTAAATTCGGACCAGAGATCTTAGGGGTTCGTCGCTCTTCCTCTGTCCCCACCCCCCTCTGCACTTCCTGGTTGCTGGCTGCGTGAGGGAGGGAGAAAAAGAGAAAGAAAAGCATGCCGCTCACCTCGTTCTGCCTCTCGTCTCTGTAAAAGTAGCTCTTAAAGGGGCAGGAGCCAAAAAGCAGCAAACAGAAGCGAGGAGAGCCCCGCAATCACTATCGTTGCACCGCATCAAAGATTTTTCACCTCCAAAGAGAAGGTACAAGAAAAGTGCGCTGGGTCGCGCTAAAGTGGGCGGGGTCACACTTAATTGTCTGCAAACTCTGGAGCTGGTGGGGAAACATTTTTAAGCTCCGGAGCTTGCAGCCATTCGCAGCGGAGCTTAGGGGTCGTGTATAAACGCCCCAAGAGATTGCTTCTCTGTCTCCCTCTTTGTTTCTGCCTTCCTGATATCCCAGTTGAGTGATCCCTTTGGTAACAGCCATGGGTAGGGATGGATGGGTCCTTCCTTTTGAAACCTGTTCTTTCTTGCAATGCCAAATGTCCACACATGAGAAATGATTCCACACTAAACATCAGTCAGATCTCATTCCAGTTGAGCATTTCAGGAAAATAAAAGCAGCCTCCTGAATGGGTCACTCCCTGCATTAACAGGGTGGGGAACACATCCAACCACATCCAACTAACTTTTGTACTTTGAGAGGTTCAGCTGCCAGTCAGCATTAGCCCTTGTTCCTGACAGACAAAACCATTAGTCATCTGTGCCCTAGGCAAGGTCATATTTCTCTTCTAACCTAGAGCAGCCATTCTCAACTTTTTATTTTGATCTCATATCTGCAATATGAAAGAAATATAGGTCAAATCAAGTGGTGTGAGAAGAACTGTTTCCAGTCTGTGTCTCCTACCTTCAAATGTACCAGGCCCCCTGTCTAGACTGCTGTAATGCTTTTTACTTGGGCCAATGCTGTTATAGGCATGTCCATGGGATGTTCATTTCCATCCTCAGACTAAACTACAGCTGGCCATTTAAAGGTCTAATTGGCCTGAAGCTTGCTGACAGAATACTGTTGCCCTTAGAAATCTCTCCATTTTGAGATCCATCTCTACATAGTATGCTTCCTTTCAAGATTAGGTAGGTAGTGACTGAAGAGGTGGGCAATATTCTTAAAAGCACTGGCTTATCATTATCAGATCCGTCAGTACCTTGATGAGTCCTCCCTGAGGACAGTCGTGCAGGCCCTGGTGGTCTCGAGGATCGACTATTGCAATGCCCTCTACGTGGGGCTGCCCTTGACCCTGGTCCGGAGGTTGCAGCAGGTGCAAAATGCGGCGGCCAGGCTGGTGGTGGGTGCTCGTCGATACGAGCACATCACCCCAGTCCTGGTCCGCCTGCATTGGCTCCCCGTTGCCTTCCGGATCAGGTTCAAGGTCCTGGTCTTGGTTTTCAAGGCCCTCCACGGCTTGGGACCAGGATACCTGGCGGAGCGTATCTCCCAGAGAGCATCCGGATCCAGACCCACTAGATCATCGCAGGCGCGCTCATTGAGAGTGGCCACACCCAGGGAGGCGCGGAAAACGCGCACGCGGAACCGCGCCTTCTCTGTGGTGGGGCCCTCGCTTTGGAACCATCTTCCGCCTGAGCTGCGCCTGCTGGAGTCCCTGCCTGCCTTTAAGAGGGCCCTAAAGACCTTCCTCTTTAAAGATGCATATGGTGACCTTGCTACTTAGTCCCTTTTCTTATTTCCCTGGCCCTATTGTTTGCCGCCATCTCCCCCCGCCGCCCCTGCCTGGTGGGAGCTTTTAGCTTTTTATGCTTTTTTTATGTTGTCAGCCGCCCAGAGTTCCCGTCGGGAAGATGGAGCGGGATATAAGTATTTAAATAAATAAATAATAAATAAATATTACCACCTGGACTGGATTTTGTATTATGATTTTATTATCTAAAATTTAAACTTAAATCAATCTCTCTCTCTCTCTCTCTCTCTCTCTCTCTCTCTCTCTCTCTCTCTCTCTCTCTCTGTGTGTGTGTGTGTGTGTGTGTGTGTGTAGTCATTGTCCTATCTTACAGAGGCATAAAACATGTTCCCTCTCTCTTTTCAACATGGGAAGCTGAACTTTTGCTCTGCTGTTACCTACATACGAGAAGCCAAAATAATAAGAACAAGCCACTAAAACTCCAAGGAATCTACTCTCCCCAGCTGCTTTTATATTAAAACTGCATCTTTCTCCCTCAAAAATGCATACCAATGCTCACAGTGCATTATGCTAAAACACAACAGCCCACCTCCTGGGATGGAAACAATAATGAGAAATGATGGCTTGCCCTGCCTAGAAACCCTGAGGAAGCTGTATTTCACGCTCATCCCAAAGGTCAGGTGGAAAGTGCAATGATCCATAAATATTCAGGCAGGAAAGGACTGAGATGTGGGGCTCTGCTCATTCTGACAGGTTCAGTGCATTGCTGGTGTGTATTTGAAAATGGGGAGGAATCTATGCTCTCTACCTCATTCTATCTTTACTGAATCCTTAAAAATGCTAGTGTGTGCGTGTGTTGAATTCATAGGCAAGGAAACTCTTTAAACAAGAATAAATTCAGATGTTCAGCTGCCCTTTGTAATAGTCCCATTAACACAAGCACACTAAGCCCAGTTCAATTATAACAATTCAGCTTTCCCTTCTATTGTATATTACATAGATATGTATCTGTATGTGTGTGCTGGTGCAGGGGATCATAAACCTACCAGGTCCAGATTTTCCAGAAGTGTCTGCTTCTAACACCAAGGGAAAAACATGTCCTTGCAATGCCAAGCGCTCTCTCATCCCTCTCATCTACTTGTAGTAGAGATGGGCACGAATCGAAAAAAATGACGTTTTGGTTTTTTCATTTTCGTTGCATGTCCCATTTCAGTGTGTTTTTGTTTTTTGTGACTTTTCACAAAAATCATTTTGTTGGTTCGTTAATTTGTTATTCATTTTTACCCCGGTTTGCATGATTTTTAAAGCATTTCCGCACGCAAGTGTCCCCCAATGCCCCAGACCAGAGGGAAAACACTAAAAAAAAATGATGCTGGCAGATACACAGTATAGACTAGGTATGCAGGGAGGCTGCAAGGCAGTGGCAGGCATTGCCCAGGGCTCAAGGCAGCCACAGAGTGACTGCGGGACAGGGGAGGGTACTCACCGAGAGGTACGCACACAGGGAGGCTGCAAGACTGAAGCCAGAGAGAAATCTCTTCTTTCTCTCCCCTAAGAGCCAGGCTGCAGCCAGCAGGAAGGAACACAGAGACACACGCCTGCCTGGCTGGGCTAAAGTGAAAATAACGAGTCACAGATATAGCAATCCCATTCCAACCTAATTCCCACCGCAGACTGCAAGGAGGATGGGGGCTGCCAGAGCTTTTTATGCCCTCTGTGGCTGCAACCAGGGCTTGGTATTGCTTGAAGTTGTCCAAGAATTTATATGATCCAGTCACATGGCTTGCATCCATTTTGTGGCTGGCATCCATTTTGTGTCATCCTTAAAGGGAAAAGAAAAGTACATCTCAATGGGAGAAAAGAAAAAAAAACTTTTAAGGACCCCAACCCACCCAGTAGGTATTATCAGGCAGAAAAATAATTAATGCTGTGTTTTTGCAAATGTCCAGGGTGTTTTAATACCCAAGAAATCAATATTAGGTATCTGGCAGCCATTTTGGGTCGATGTCCCCTAACTCCCCTTAAAGGAAAAAAAATACAGCGATCTGAGAAAAGACATAACAGCATGTTTTAAGGACCACAACCCCCCTGGTAGGTATTATCAGGCAGAATAAATAATTATCACTGGGTTTTTACAGATATTCAGGACATTTTTTTAACATTTGAAACAGCTCATTTCATTGTGCGTCACCATTAACAAAAACAAAACGTAATGAACCTATTTTTCTTGGTTTGTTTTGGTTCGTTCCAATTTCATCGCCAGGTTCATTATTCGTTTCGTTATGTAACGAAACAAATAACGAATAACAGAACAAAAAAAATCATTTCATGCCCATCTCTAACTTGTAGTTCAGCTCCCAAGGGGCAAAGAAGCTTGGGCTTGGTCAATGATGGAGTGCCAGATTCTAGCCCCACAAAAAAGATCTTGCCTTTAAGTTGTGCTCCTGAATCCCCCAATACCAGGCTTGAAAATCCCCTCTTCTGTGGCTGCAGGTACCTGATTTCCTCATCCAGCATTATACATAAATACAATTCTTCAGGCTCTGGTCTGATAGGTGGGGATTGACATATACATGTAGGATGACTTGCAGTCCTGACAACGTATAGCAGCCATGGCTGGTGTGCAGATCTCCACCACTGATCTGCTGTTTGAGAATAAGAACTGGGAGGGTGGGTTAATGTATGCAGATCCCTTGTCCCCCAAACAGGTATCAGGACTACAGCTTTTTAACAGGAGGAAAGTGCTTGCATTTCAGTGAATGGCATTGGAGAGACCAGCGCCTACCTGAAATAAAGTCTTCCTGCCTTCTATTTAGTGTATTTCTTATTTGGATACTTAACTATTCTTCCATGTCTCCCCACTATGCATTGCTTGATATTTGGTTATTTTCTTCCATACGAAAGCCAGTTTATTAAAAGCATTCAAGTATAGAATGTGCTGAATCATCCTCAAGTAGACAAAAGGCAAGAAGCCAAGGTTGTGCCACCACCCGTCAGTCTAGCAGTGCCAAATTAGCACAGTCAGCTTTAACTGGGACAGAAAATGCCATCAGTTTATGTAACACCCTTGAAATGAAACAGCTTCACTAATAGTACACAACCACTCATAGGAATGACCAGGAGACCTGTTCCCAGAGATGGAAGCTTGGTAAGGTAACTTATACAATGCTGTTAACAAATGAAGCACTTCCACAGGAGAGACTATCATCTCTTCACCGATAGTAAAAATATCTCTAGTGTGTGGGATATTTTTGTTTTGAAACAGATTCTCTTTCAATAATTAGAAATCAGTCTGTAGCCTGCTCCTCTCAGTCACTTGGTAGAGGATGATGAGATCTTCAGGAGTAAGAGGGCTCCTTGAATGTAAGAAGGATCCTCAAGAATAGTCATTTCTTAATGGACAGGAGATGTTGAGGTTTAATCCAAAGCCTTGCTGCTTATTTTGGGATGAACAGTAAAAGTCCATGCTATCCCATTCTTACTTTTTGGCCTCTCCACCACTGGAGCAATACACCTGTTATGTCTCTGTAATCCACATGGCTGGGAAATTCAGATGGGTACAAATAAAAAAATGAATCACAATATTTGTTAGAAATAACTGACTAATGAAATATCCATCACTTTGCATTGGTTCAAAGTGATGATGACCCTGGTGAATACAAAGCAACAATTTTTAGTGATTTTTGATTCATCAATTCATAGGGAGGTTGGGCCAAATGTGTTTTTTCCTCCCCCCTTCTTCTTCTTCTTCTTTCTTCTTCTTCTTCTTCTTCCTTCTTCTTCTTCTTCTTCTTCTTCTTCTTCTTCTTCTTCTTCTGGATGGTGGTTTTAAGATAATTTGTCAGTTCACAAAAATATTCATCAAATCATGATTTGCAATTCATCAACCTTGACAAATTATGAATCATGACAAATTGGCTTTTTTTTTTTTTTGCAATTTGTTCCCATCTCTCCTGGTAAAAAAAATTCAGCCTATTTCTACCTCCAAGAGTGCAATAATCATTTCATACCTCATCATAGCACTTACGTAATAAGCAAATAATTTGCATAATAGGTAAATGATTGTCTGGATTTGGGGAGCTGAAGAATAAGCTGCCTGGTAAGCAAATGGTGATTATTTTCCAAGTGTTAAGAGTGGTGGAGGAGATTATTAGTAAATGGAAAGGTTGAAAGAGCAGGAGCATAGAAGGAGAGAAATCTTCTTGAAAAGAAAAAGGCTAGGAAAGGCGGAAATTAAAACAACACAGTGGTGGACAGCTAGAACAGAGTAGGTGTTAATCCAGGCCAAAAAAAGGGGGGGGCGAGGAATATACTAAAACTTAATGCAGACAAGACAGATGTGAACCTGAATGCCCAGGTTTCAATGTTGTCCAAGAGTGTATTTGCATAATTAAAATTACAGTACCAGCTGCACCTTTTCCTAGAGTGATCTGACCTGGCCAAGGTGACACATATTTTAGTTACATCTTAGTCACATAACTCCATGTTACAGCAGCTCTACTGGCTGCCAATCTATTCCTGGGCAGAATTCAGAGTGATGGTTTTAACCTATAAACTCCTAAATGACTTGGGCCCACAGTCTCTCAGGGACTGCATATTCCTTTATGAGCATACCTGGGTATTAAAATTATCAGGAGAGGCCTTTTTCTCAGTCCCACCATCTTCACAGGTGTGTCTGATGGGGACACAGGTGACACCCTTCTCTGTTGCTGCTCCCAGACTTTGGAACTCTCTCTCACACAAGAGGCCAGGCAGGCTCCATCTTTGTTGTCTTTTTGCAATCAGGAGAAAACCTTTTCTCTTCAGGCAAGGTTTCCCTCAGTGAATGGCTGCCCAGGTGGGGTTGTCAAATGGATTGTTGGCAGTTGTTACTTTGAACGTGCTTTTGATGTTGTTTTTCTTTATTGCATTGTAGTGTGGCATTTGTCCATTTCAAGCATTTATATTTTTCCTGTTTTTAGCTTCAAATATTGTCTTTTTATGATGTAAAACCTAGGGGCCTTTTTAAGGAGAAAGGTGGCTTAAAATATTTTAAATAAATAAATAACAAATAAAGTAGGTGCAGAGTTGAAAGGCCCATTTGTTCAATACTGTGAAAGACCAATGGAGGCCAATCCATTGCTTACAAATGGCTACTTGACTCCTTCCTGATCACAAATATTTTGGTTCGACACAGACAGTTACAGAAGCATGACTAGTTTTGCCCAAACAATACACATTATTTTGTAGTTTCCATTTTTCACTTCCCATCATCTGTTCTCAGTGGCAAAAACTGAGAAGCATGTGCTTAGACAGCACTGGATAAAGCAAGTCTGCATCTTTCTCTTATTAAAGTATCTGGCAAATCATCGTGGTCATCGTTGTCGTCGTCCACCATATTACCTCTATGCTGGCTGCACTGCACTGGCTGCCAATCAGTTACCGCATGGACTTCAAGGTTTTAATATTGACATACAAGGCCCTAAACAGTTTAGGAGCTTGTTATCTGTCAGAACGGCTCCTGCCCTTGAACACTGCTTCTAACATTCGCTCCTCAGAATTGAGAAGTTTAAATTTAGAATTTAGAAGCAGGTCATTTGAGGGTATTGACTCCGAAAGAAGCCCATAAGATGGTAACAAGGAACCAAGCTTTCTCAGTAGCAGCCCTGAGACTTTGGAACCAGCTCCCCTCAGGGATCTCCCAGGCCCCATTGCTATTAGTCTTCAAAAAACACCTGAAGACCTGCTTGTTTAAAATTGCTTTCCCTGGCTACTTACAACTACTATCCATCCCCACTTGCTCTTAACTTACTCTCAGTTATTCACTGTATGAGTAATGTTATTAATTTAATTATTGATTTAATTATATACTATTAAGTTGTATTATCCTCACTCTGCTATATACTATTGCATATTGTATTGGGTGTTTTATGTTGAATTGTTGTAAACCACCCAGAGTGGCCTTGTCACCAGATCAAATAAATAAATAAATAAATAAATAAATAAATAAATAAATAAATAAATAAATAAATAAACAAACAAACAAACAAACAAACCCTAAAGCTTCAGATTGACATTTATAACTATGCCAAACTGTATCATTTGTCACCCAACTTAGTTATGAATGCACAATCTTACGTTGATAAAGCAGTAAAATAAGGGTAGTTTTCCTGGGAAAATTAATATTCCACAAATTTAATTTTTCCCTTCCAAATATCCATTCCACCCCCACTCCCAAAGAATGCCCCTTTCTTCAGGATAAATCTGTCTCCTCCCCTAGGTTCAAAAATATCTGGAAATTTTACTTTAGCCTGATGGGGTTGGACTGGTAGATTTTTAATTTAAAGAAAGGTGGGAATTTGTGCTATTTCAAAGTCATTTCTCATTTAGTGTTTGAGGCTTTGGACAGTGTTTGTCCATTGATTTTGTGAGATACCCATTTAGCTACATAGCCCAGTAGGGACCCAAATGGTTCGATCCCTCCAGATATTCCCAGCACTTCTCACCATTGGTAATACCAGCTGGAGGTGTAGTTCAAAACAGCTGGAGGTGAAGAACCACTATTTTGGAACACATGTTGGGATAAAGGTCAAGTGTTCTTGCACCAGATATAAAATATCTGGAACTTGTTTTAATCCATAGGAAAAGGCAATAAAGATTGTTCAGAAACATCAAGAGTCACACATGGCCATTGATATCTACAGCAGCGGAATTTAATAATATCTGCAACTGAAACAATAATAATTTTGTAGGCCACTTATATTTTGCATTGCCAACATCTTTATAGAAGAGGTGATTAAAAGGAAATCCTCTCGAGTCTGTTGTTTGACTAATCTTGAGGGCTAATGCATTCCAAACATGGCCTCTATCTACCCTCTAGTGGGGGAAGACAGGAATTTATTATTCTTTAGAACTAAACCAACATTTACCACCATTTCATCAGCAACAATATTACCATATGAAACTATTCTACAATACAGTAAGCCAAGCAGAACATGTGACTATTAGAAATTGATAGGATCATTGATTAGTTTGTTTATTTACTATTTTAAGTTGTATAATGTATTTTATTGTATTTTATGTTTGTAAACCGACCAAAATAGCTTTCTGCTGGATGGTCATGGTATATAAATTAAATAAATAAATAAATAAATAAATCATTGCCATCATTAACCAAGAGAAATTGACATAGAGAAAGAGACTTCCACATGAAAGAGATTAGGGATCCTGCACATAAATTAGGTCTGTGTAAGCAGTTTTTGCAATGCTGGATTCCTCCTGGGTTCAAAGATTAGACATGTTCAATCAACAATAATGAGGCATGGCAAGAAGTAATAGGGAGATGCATTTTTTAAAATTCAAATGCAGAAACCAAAGAAAAGAATGTGCACCTGTATCCCAATCTACACATTCTATTTTCTCAGGGCCAAACTGTATATAATACAGTTAGAATGCAGTGGAAAGTCATGTTTCTTTGAGAGTTAATGGCATATTTATTGCAAGCAAAAATCAAAGAAAAACAAAATAAAACAAAAGACACAAAAAGTGTGGCAGCTTAAATACTAACTTTCATGTTTTAATGTAACGTTTCGTGGACATGTCCACTTCTTCAGACATAAAGACGAAATGTTACATTAAAATATGAAAATTAGTCTTTAAGGTGCCACACATTTTGTATCTTTTGTTTTGTTTTGTTTTTCTTTGATTTTTGCCTGCTATTCTTGAAAAGGCTACCATCTCTGAAATTTGGCATATTTATGCACTTTGCAAATTATCTTCCTTTGTCTTGTGATTGGTTGTTGGGAGGTAAACATGGACTTCTATTACAAGTCTGATTGCTCAAGCATTCAGTTTTGAAAGAATTACACCTCTGGAAGTAGAATAGCTGACAGCTTCTTAATACAAATGTAGCAACTCAGCTTGTGCTGTCAGTCAGGGCCAATCAGTCAGGGAGGCAGGATGATGGATGTCCTTTCACAGCTCCTGATTGGCCAGCACCAGGGAGAGGGAAAGATTATGCATTGGAGCTGCTTCCTGAGTGGAATGTCACCCAACATGAGGTAAAGCAAGGTAAGACATTGGTTGATTTTGTTCCAGAGGGTGGGGCCGCATTCAGAGTGCCAGCTGTGCTAGTGTGTTTCGTTTTGGAACCAGTCCCCTTCTGAAACAAAATGCCCATGTCTAGTTGTGAACTGCCCACTCTGTTGGATTGGTGGTAAATAAATAAATAAATAAATAAATAAATAAATAAATAAATAAATAAATAAATAAATGTATTTGTAACAAGAGGCAATGAATTTTAATTACTCTTTAAAAATGAAGAACATTAGCAAGACGCTTTAAGAATATGGATGATAAGTAACAGTACTTCCATAAAGCAGTGTTCCAAGGTTCATAGTTTTGCCCTTCAGACATTTGTTTTGCAGTGGTTGTTTATCTTGAGAAGAAAGAATTTATTTACAAATAGGTTTGAGAACAGTTCACTTCACTGCCTTACAAAATAAAGCATGCTATCTCTCTAGATCAAATCCTTCAGCAATTTGCAATTCTCTCACCCTTCTTATTAACACCAGGCAGTTCATCCAGAAGAGCTTCTTTCTTCCAGGCTTCCTGTTGTGGGGCTGCCAAGGCTTCCCCTTCTTCATTGCAGCTGCGGCTTTGCTGTATCTGCTTTGTTTTGTTTTATCCCACAGCACCTGTGTGTGTCTCACTGTCTCCCTGACCTGATTCCTTCACTTCCTTCACCTGCTACACCCAGTAACTCTTTCTTTACTCCTACCTTGTAAAATACAATCTCCAACAACGTAATCCTTCTAAGTATTCCCATTCAATAGCTGTGGTACATTTGCCCTTATACACGAAGGACAGAGGTATGTACTAGCATATTTATTGGTATGCAGAACTTCTGCGTGGATGAGTGTGGCATGGGATGGACAGAATCTAGCTGATGTTTATGTGAGGTGTCTATACCTTGCTGCAGTTCACGAATATGGTGTCAGGGCACATTTAGTCATGTGTCTGGCCATGTGCCCAGCTACACAAATGAGACCTCACTAGTCAGCTGCAATCAGCCATGGCAAGTAATGCAAAATCTGTGCAAACAGTACCCATTGTAACTTTCAAATGAACCTGAGCGTATCCCCTTCTGAAATGCCTGCCATGGTCATTAATAATAAGAATGGGAAAATTTCTCATCTATTGTATATGGATGACTTAAAGTTGTATGGAAAATCAGAAACTGAAATGCACTCACTGATCAACACAGCCCAAATTTTCATTACAGATGTTAGTATTGAGTTTGGACTAAACAAATGTGCCTCAGTGGCACTGAGAAAAGGAAAAATCATTGAGAGTGAAGGAATTGAAATGCCAAATGGACAAGCTATTAAGTATCATCAGTCTGAAGCCTATAAATATCTGGGCATACTGCAATTAGATAATATCAAGCATGGTCAAGTGAAAAATGTGGTCAGTAAAGACTATATCCAAAGGGTCAGAAAAGTATTAAAAAGTAAGCTGAATGGTGGTAACACCATCAAGGCCATTAATAGCTGGGCCATACCGGTCATCAGGTATACCGCTGGCATTATAAACTGGACTCAGACGGAGCTAGATAGTCTAGGTAGGAAAATAAGAAAACTTATGACCATTCACTATGCATTACATCCATGCAGTGATATTGAAAGGCTGCATTTACCTAGAAAAATAGGTGGTAGAGGTCTTCTGCAAGTGAAGCAGACAGTTGAAGAAGAAAAGCATGCATTGGCAGATTATGTAAAAAATAGTACAGAGCCAGCATTATTGGAGGTTAAGAACAAGGAGGTGTTTAAAGAAAAGCAAACAAAGGGTCAATACAGGAAAACAACAATGCAAATACGAGCTGATAGCTGGCATAATAAAGCGCTGCATGGGCAGTTCCTTGAAAACGTCAAAGGAAAAGTAGGTGAGGAAAAGACTTGGTTATGGCTCACCAATGGAATACTGAAAAAAGAGACAGAAGCCCTGATTTTTGCAGCTCAAGAACAAGCTATCAGAACAAATGCAGTTAAGGCTAGAATAGAAAAATCAGCTGAGTCCCCCACATGTAGACTCTGCAGAGAGGCAGACGAAACTAGTATCAACCATATATTGAGTTGTTGCAAGAAAATTGCTCAGACTGATTACAAACAGCGGCATAATGTAGTTGCTCAAATGGTCCACTGGAATTTGTGTCAGAACTATCATCTGCCCATAGCAAAGAACTTGTGGGATCATAAGCCTGAAAAAGTGACTGAAAATGAGCATGCAAAATTACTTTGGGACTTCCAAATACAAACAGACAGGGTTTTGGAGCATAATACCCTGGATATTGTGATTGTGGAGAAGAAAAAAGTGTGGATCATTGATGTTGCTATACCAGGTGATAGCAGAGTCACTGAGAAACAACCTGAAAAAATTACCCAATATCAGGATCTGAAAACTGAACTTCAGAGACTCTGGCATAAACCGGTAGAGGTGGTCCCAGTGGTAATCCGTTTGGAAGGTGGGCAGTCTAGAAATATAATAAATAAATAAATAAATAAATAAATAAATAAATAAATAAATAAATAAATAAATAAATAAATAAATAATTGGCACGCTGGGTGCAGTGCCTAAAGAGCCAAGCAAGTATTTAGAAGAAATTGGAGTTGGCAAAGTCACCATCAGTCAGCTGCAGAAAGCCACCTTACTGGGATCTGCATGCATAATTCGCCGATACACCACTGAGTCCTAAACACTTGGGAAGCTTTCGACTAGTGCTTTGTATTACAAAATCCAGCATAGTTAGCTGTGTGGTTAATTAATTAATTAATTAATTAATTAATTAATTAAATAATAATAATAATAATAATAATAATAATAATAATAATAATAATAATAATAATAATAATAATAATAATAATAGTTAAGTTATTTCTGACTTAGAACAACCTCTTCTAGAGTTTTCTAGGTAGAAAGTACTCAGAGAGGGTTTGTCATTCCTTTCTCCTGAGGCTGCTCTGAGACTTTTTCCCAGGCTTCTTTCAGGAAGCACAGTGAAGGACTAAACACCCAACCCCTGGGTCAAAAGCTCCAAATGACTGAGCTATCCAGGCAGTAAGTGATTAAATTACTCATAAACATTGTTCAGATCCTAACATTTGGAATCATTTTGCTCTTTATTCGCTTAGGTATGATATCAAGAAAACTTGCTCCTAATATAAGCATTTATTTTAGAATTATTTATTAAAAACCACAGATCTCTGCAATGGAATCACACAAATACAATTTATTACAGTGAAAGGAAAAGTACATAGATCTTGTAAGTAAAGTACTAGGAACAAGGCTTGAAAAATACATAAATTCCTCATCTAAAAGACTGTGCCTCAAATCTTTATTTCTTAAAAGGCCTGTGTGCTCTTGTGTACCAGAAATGCAGGGTTCATAAAGCACATGTATAGCAGAAGAGCAGAAAACGGCTGATGCCATGTTTATGTCTGGATGTGAGCAACTGAAATGGACAAGAACACATCAATCCAGTGACCACCACTTAAGCTGGAGAATGAGAGTGGATTCTGCCAGAAGCAAGTCAGATGTTACCTGTGGGATAAGCTTTCCTGTTACCCATACCTCTCGGCAGAAATTGTTGTCAACAGTTTCCAGTGACATGTTTACATGCAGAATCACAACCTATGCAGGCGGTACTGCTGGACATAACCAAAGAGAAGCTGCAGATAACCACATTTCATGGAGATCACTTTAAAGCAAGTATACCTCTAAATGGGTTTATGTTTTTCAGAAGCCACCAGTGGATGGCTTTATAGAATTGTGATGCCTTGGCTTAAAAGCTGATGATGCCTTCTGGTTGGTCCCTTCCTACATCAGCGGAGTCTAGTTTTGAGCTTGTATCGTACTGCTAGCTGTTCTCTGAATCAGTGCCAGCAGATTGTAGTTTAGTTCCCACCCAGAGGGTGTGGTTTCCAGCTGCCTGACTGCCATGTGCTCCCATACAACCTGGGGAGATGGATAAAAACATAAGCTTACAGCTCCTTAGAAAGGAATAGGAGGAAGTCAAGAGAACTGACTTGTGGCAAAGAACTTGCACAGAGAGATAAAAATTGTAGAAGGATTGTCCTCCTGACAAAGGGGTTATATCATAAAATTGTAAAACCATAGAATTATAGACTTGGAAGAGACCTCAAGGGCCATCCAGTCCAACCCCCTGCCATGCAGGAACCCCATCACAGTATTTCCGACAGATGGCCATCCAGCCTCTGCTTAAAAACCTCCAAAGAAGGAGACTCCACCACCCGATGTGGCAGCATATTGCACTGCTGAACAGCTCTAACCATCATGAAGTTCTTCCTAATTTGATATATTCTGTCCAATTGGGGAAAGAGGGTGCAGGGAAGCAACCAATGGGCATAATTCTATCAGTATCAAACTGTGGGGAGACTTCCTGCTATTTCTGGAAGAAACATGAGCTCATATGAAACTTTTCCCATCACGCTCAACAGAAAATGCTTCACTCCTCTTGGCTTGACCATGTTACATATTCTGTTATATTCCAAATTCATGGTGGTGAACCAGTTCAAGCATTTCTAAAATATATATTATTAGGCTTTTCTGTGGATCTGTATTACTGACTAGCTTATTTTAACACAGACATTTCAATGAGATAGCCATTGTTTCCAAAAGAAAGAACATTCATTGTGAAGCTGAGGGAGCACTCTTTTCAAGAGGCCACCTGGAGGCAAAGATTAAAAATTCGATATTTTAAAATCTGTGATGGGTAAATAGAGAATAAATACAACATGCGGCCAAACCATACTTACATTTGGGATTAAAGCTAGAGCGTGTTGACTGTAATGTCTTTTGTTCTAAAGGCATCTGAACATTATGTTCTGTGACCAGCTGGCTAACCGTGTTGGCACTTAGACTCTGGTTATTTCTGCTGGCATGGATGGCTTTGCCTGCAGCATAAAATCAGGTTTTGTTGTGCTGTGCTAGGACAACGGTTGGCATTGCACAACCTGAGCAGTCTTGCTTCTGGGTTGTTAATCTCTTTGATATTGTTTGGGCTCTCGTAAAGCCCAGAGAAATGACTCTTGCAACACTTTCTATAGCTGAACTGTAGTATCATCATGTCATTTACCTGATTATGGGCTATAAAACACTGGGCAGGAAAGCTTTGGCTTTTTTGTGACTAACACACTGTGTACAAACACACTTGATTTTGTTTCATTGTGGTTCTTCAAAAATATTTGTTGTACATAATATTGGTTCCTAACTGGTCGCCACATAAAACTGTGGAAAAGCAAGCACATTTTGGTTATTCCTCACAAATAGAACTGCTATGCCATTCTTGTGTTGATTGGTATAAACAATCGGTATGAACTCCATGTGATCACCTCTCCTTTGCAGTAGCAAAATAGAAATGCTCTTGTTACAGCACAGCTACCGAGGTAGTTGTAGCTCCAGAAATAAGGCTGTAAAGATTCTTGCTTTCAGTGGGACCCTCATTCTATCTTGGCATGTTGGCCCACAATCAGGCACCTCAAAAAGACAGCCCAAGGGGAAAGGCAAGTATTTATAGTTACATTTAAAGCATGCTGAATTCACTTTTCTTCAGGAAAACACAAGTGGGAAGCAAACAGGGCAAACCTTCAGACGTTTGTTGCAAACAGTTCCGAGTGAAAACCGTTACATAATTTATGTACAACACAAATATTTGCTATCCTAGAACCAAGAATTCAATTTCAATAGTAACCTAAAGCCACTGGACAGCAAAAGAAGCCATTAACAACACATGTCTATGCTTGTTTTTACTTAGAAGTAAGTCCCACTAAGGCTCAACATTTACTTCCTAGCAAGTCTGTACAGGACAGCAGCCAAAACCTAGCATAGTGGGGAGACAATTTTGTTCTTAAAAGGAGACATCTACAGCTGGAACAAACATCACATCTCTCCTAGTCTCATGAAAAAGTTCAGACGCAATGTTAGAAATGTGTATACAGTACCTGAAATTGCACTAAGAACAACAGAAACAGAAAGGTGCATCAAGACATTGCTTCCTCCACTAGCCAGGCATCCTTTTCTAGATAGCCACATTTAATTGTAGCAAAATGCTCTGTTCCTTATGAGTGAAGAAAACATTAACCTCTCTCCATATGCTTGGGACCTACATAGTTTGTTGCAAGTAAGGATAACTTTGTGAAAGGTTCAGTCTGTGTTGGGGAGGCAGGGGAATGTCCTCATTTGCACCCCTCCCAGGGCAATTGGTCTTAGTTGACCATGCCTTAGAAAGCTTCCGATAACACAGAGGGTAGATTCACTGAAAGCCAAGCCTAGTTGAGATGTCTCTCTCGACTACAGCATTCCCACTGAGTCCTCTTGTTCCTGCCGGTCATTTGCAGTCGTCATGCTCTGCAACTCTCCCATACTCTAAAAATACTGAGAGCCAGTCTGGCATGCATGCATCAGCTTTTGCTAGGGTTATAAGGGCATCGTGTGAATGTAAGGTTTCCATTTTACAATCTGTGCTATATTTCCCGTCCCACTGCGGTACTTCTGAGGGGCATTCTCATGGACCTAAGAAGGGCCAGGTCTCTCGCTTTTGCCCTCGGAAAAATATGTGTTGGCCCCCCTGGAAAAGAAAAGGACAAAGAAAGAAATGGAACAATTTTTGTCAGAGTGTTGCATAGCAAAGTATCAGGTAACATCAGGCAATCTTGTAAATCCACAAGTTCTGTGAGAACTATTTGCCTCTGTTGTGGCTCTACAGTGTTGTTTTTTTGTGACTCCTTTTTTTTTTGTTTCCCTCTCCCTCTCTCAACTAAAGTACTCCATGTACTGTTATCAGCTTTGTCAGTTGAACCTGAGAGTTATTTGTTCAAGCTCCTGGCCATTCTGCCTTGGCCCAGACGTCCTAGCTGCTGCCAGTTGAAGAGCATACTGAGCTACACATATTCAGGTTGGAATTCTCAGATTCTGTTTCAGTCTCGGTTTCATCTGTGGTTTCAGGTGGGGAAATGGACTCGTTCATTTGATCTTGGTTCTTCTTCAACCTGGGCAAATGAGAACAGCATGCTGATTATACATATGTGGGAGAGGTCAGGAGAAGCACATTGTGGGGCAAGAAAGTATGTGCTGACGAGCGGGACCAGAAAAGGAGCGATGCATTTTTAGAAAGGTTTTATCTGTGTACTTTGGATCTCAATGCATACTTAGTTTTCCACATATCTGTGGTATGGAAGAAGAAAGGGGCAGAATTGTGCCACCTGCTCCATTCTATGCATTGTGCTGCCCTCATTTAACCCAACCTCCAATATTATCTGAAATATCATCTTCATCCTTAGGTAGATACCTAAAACACAAAAGCCTAAATTCCGCTGTCAGTCCCATTTGGAATGCCAATTAACTCATTAAGTTCCCATAAAAATCAATGACTCTAAACTAGTTGAGACTAGGGTAGTGCAAAATCTTTTGAGTGTCACTCTAGGCACCATACTGAATAAAGTGAGATGGACAGTTACAATGTTCTGGCCGTGTCACTTGAGCTACTGAAAAGCAGAGGGTTTTGCTGGGAACAATCTTTATGGACTTTTCATGGGTAAGGAAACACCTTTAATTCATCTATCATTTTCTATAATACATGTATGCCCAATAGTCTGGACATCTCAGCTTAAATAATCAAGGTGTCAGTGCAATTAGCTTTCATCGTTTTATACTGGCTAGAATCTTACTGCATTTACATTAGCATAAATGAAAAGGCATAAACTGTGATAGATAATTGCCACAAATGAAGGATTTGACACTTCAATGTCTAGTTGTGTGCCAAGTTGTGCAACTGGCACATGATTAGGCATTCAAGTGGCAACTTCTTAACTGCCACCAATTTGTCCCAGCAATTTATACCTTTACAGTAATGCCAGCATAAATCTACAACAGGATTATGGCCAATGAATGTTAATGTTTTATGAGCCAATCCCAAAAACTTGGGTCATGACCCAGCCATATAAATATGTCAAATTCATGCATATTCTCAAGGCTAGGAAAATCTGAAGATTTGATTTTCAAAGCAATCAAAAGCAGCTGTAGATTCCTGGTTGTCTCCTGTCAGATCTCTGGTTGAGTGGCATGGAAATGATTGTGGACTATGGAAACACTGTAGTGGAGGCAGTTGTATAACCCCATTATCTCCCTTATCAACTGCATAAGAGATATAATGTGGCCCCCAGACTTAATTTCTGTGACACTTTTGAGAGGCAATGTTTTTTGTACAGGAAAATGAAATGGAAAGACCATTTATCTGGTACAATAAGATATTTTTTTACAGGGAATTTTTCTGATATAAAGTGGAAGGGCGGAATGTAACTAAGTGTAGCAGGAAAGCCAAATAAAGTTGCACAGTGCATGTAGACCATGGGGCCTTCTTGTTTGGCTTGCTGACATTTCCTATTAGGCGCCACCTCCTCTGTGCCCCCACCTCTCCTTTCATGAGTGCATCTTAGGCAAGCCAAAGAAAACATGTCTCCAATGTCTCTCTACCCAAATCACATGCCCCAAACTTACTTTTCTCTATTAAAGATGACAAAATCTTGCTGAATTGCTTCAAGGCAGTCCTGGAGGTAGTCATTTTCCTATTGAAAAAAGTTAATTTAGACGTTTTGCATCAGCTGTTGTGCTTTTATGAACATCACATGGATGATATAAAATTCAGCCTTGATTTTATCCAAATTCTTTCTTTTTTCTTTTTTCTTCAGGACATTGCTCCCCGTAATATGGCATTATACAATAATATACTATATATTACTACATTATATAGTAGGTACTGCATATATTATACAGTAGTCTCATGGCACAGTGGTTAAATGCCTGTACTGCAGCTAGAACTGTTATCACCACCTGGGGTTCGATCCCAGGTAGCAGGCTCATGGTTGACTCAGCCTTCCATCCTTCCGAGGTTGGTGAAATGAGCACCCAGCTTGCTAGGTGGGGGGCAATGTGTAGCCTGAATAATTAAATTGCAAACTGCCCAGAAAGCGCTTGAAGCACTATGGGGCGGTATATGAGCAGAACACTTTTGATTTGCTTTTTAAAATGTCAGGCTAAGATTCAAGAGGCGAGGTTCAAAATCTGTCCTTAAGCCATGAAAGTTACAGGATGGCTTTTCAGTAAGGTAGACAGATTCTTTTCCTGTCATATCAGCATGCAAGCCATATAGGTTTTGAAGCCTCCCACCACAATCTGGACATTTGGAATGCCAATAAAAATGAATGTCAGAAGCTGGGGGAAAGAAATCAAAAGAGTCATTGAAATGGGTATCTTTTGGAGCAGTTCTGGTCCCCTGCTTTAAGTAAGATATGTTCTTTGATGCATTCTTGTTGGAACAAAATTTAACCCAAACATCAAAGCGTTCATATGCACATATTGGATGATCCAATTGCTAGATCCTAGTAGAGTACATAGGATCAATGGGATTTTGGTAAGGCAACCTTAACCTGGATTCCATGATTCAATGGATCTAATCTTGCTGACCAGCAGCCCTTTTTTCTAGATCATGATGAGGCCTGAAGTTGACGTCTCACTGTGTTTTTATCATTCTGTCTATTCCTAACAAATATATTTGCAAGGCTCTGTAAATCCCAAGCTCACAGAACATGAAGTTTCATGGAGGGATGGACAGATCACTCTATTGCAATTATTAACTTGTTTATCATATCTCTACAGTACGTTTTCTCCAAAAAGCCTTCTGTCCCATTTCTGTCCTCACAACAACTCTGTGAGATAGGTTAGGCTGTGAGGTGGTGACTGGCTGAAGGACAGACAGTGAGATTGATGGTCAAGTGAGTATTTGAACCTTGATGTCATTAGGGCGATTCCAATCCCCTAGCTGTTGCACCACATTGACTCTTATGCTCACTCATTATTCTGTTCTGTCCTATTTCTGCACAAATCTGCAAACTTTACTTGCAACTTCCTACTTAAATATGTAATTTAAATACTTATTGTAAAATGCATTTTCTTTTCATACATACCCTACCAAATCTTTTTTTTAAATGGCTGTGGTAAGCAGCAGACAGGCTGTATCAAATATTGGCAGTATCAGCAGTCATCTAAGTAGATGTAGATCATTTCCACTGTCAAAATGATTTCTGTGTGGCAGTCTGGTACGACAGAAAAATGAACTAGTAGAAGGTGAGATTGCAGAAGACCAATGTTCTGCATTCTTTTATATTGCTGTTCTGAAAAACTGTTGTCCAGGAATTAGCACAGCACGGATTGTATTTGTAGTATGAACCAGCTTGGCTGCTAAGGTCATCAGGGGAGGCCTTTCTCTCCATCCTGCCACCTTCACAGATGCGTCTCATAAGAACACATGAAAGGGCCTTCTCTGTTGCTGCTCCCAGACTCTGGAACTCCCTCCCGCTGGACGCCAGGACTGCCCCATCTCTGCCACCAGTGTTTTCCAAGCTAGTTTCCATCCCTCATAATGGAATGGATTTTTCTTTTCTTTTTTGCGTGTTCTTGGTAGCTTTAGTGTTACCTTTTAATGCCGTAAGATGCCTCTTCTAATTCCCTGTTCTTAAATTGAATATGTTTTGAATAGAGATGGGCACGACTTAGTGGAATTCCCGTTTCCGTTTCCGTTACTCGTTTCCGTTACGCAACGGAAACGGTAACGGGAATTACCACGCCAGAACTCGAACTCGAACCGACTAAATAATAATTGGGTCTGATTTGTCGTGGTCGTTCCTGGCATCGCGGCGATCCCGCGATGCCAAGCGGCACAGAAAAAAAGTTTTTAAAAGTTAAAAAAACCCCCCGATTCGCGGCCCTAAAAGCAGGCGAAAACTGTCTGAGGGCACCTACCAGGCCAGAAGGGTGTTTTATTTGGGGGGGGTTCCCCGCCCCCCCTCCTTGGCTAGTGCTACTGCTGTGCTGCTGGTACCAGGCGGGGGCATCGTCTCGTCTGCCTTTGCCATGCGGTGTGCGGGCGGGGGGATCCAAAATGGCTACTGCAATATTTTTTTTGAAATCGTGGTCCAAAAACCCACCAAAGCACCACAGAAACATGCGAAAATTAGCTATTTTAAATGCTTGAATTTTTACAGTAGCAGCAGTGGGTTTGTCTTGCCAAAATACGTCTCCGTTGATTTTATTTTATTTTATTTTATTTTTTTACACCTGCGCATTCGCAATGATGGGCTCGCCCATGGGAGTGGACCATGCAAATTTTTGGAGCCATTCCACCAATCGCATGGCCAGGTTTTGCTGACTGTACCAGGCTGGGAGGGTGCATCCATTTGCCATGCAGTGCGGGGGATCCAAAATGGCGACCGCAATATTTTTTTTTGAAATCGTTGCCCAAAACCCCACCAAAGCACCACAGAAACATGCAAAAATTAGCTATTTTAAATGCTTGAATTTTTACAGTAGCAGCAGTGGGTTTTTATTTTATTTTATTTTATTTTATTTTTTTACAACTGCACATTCGCAATGATGGGCTCGCCCATGGGAGTGGACCATGCAAATTTTCCACCAATCGCATGGCCACTTGGCCAGGTTGACCACAGAGACTTCTGGGATGTGCCAATCAGGCATAAACAGCCCACTAACCGTAGCCCGAACCCGAACCCGAACCCTAAGCCTAACCCATACGCCAGTACACTGTCCTTCTAAGTGGGTCAGAGAGGCACCCAGAGAGGCACCCCAATACTCACCCTAACCTCACCCATAACTAGCCTAACCCTAGCCCTTGCGCTAACCCGTCTTAACCCTAAGCCAGATCTACTTGCATTGCACTACACGCAAGTACATTTCCCTTGGAGCGGGTGCAAAGAGTCTGCCAGTCTGTCACTTGTGGCTCTGGCTGACTCCTGCAGCAGCATTTGTGTGCCATGCAAACCATGCCTGCAAGTGCTGCCTGACTGTGTCTCACTGACTGTTGCAGGGAAGGCACCCCCAAAAGAGTGGTGCCTCTGCCAGTCTGCTGCATCTGCAATATGCATATCCATAGCATATGGCTATGCATGCCTTTTTGTAGCAGCGCTGGCGGGTGAGGATAGGAGGCACCCACCACAGAGAGGTGCCTCCAGGAGCCCGCTACCCCCCCAAAAAAAAACCAGTACTAACGACAAACGAAAAAACGAAAAATGAAACGACAAATTTTTGCTAAATTTTGCGAAAAACGGAAACGAGCCGAAACGGGCTGCCTCTGACACACGACAACTCGAAAACGTCATTTTCCCTAGTCGTGCCCATCTCTAGTTTTGAATGTTCCGGGCTGTATATTGTCCCTCATTATTGTAAGCCACCTTCAGTCCTTTTCCAAGGAGAAGGGTGGTGTAAAAATATTCTAAATAAATAAATAAAAATAAATAGTTGAGGCACCTCCTGATTCTTCAGAACCCTAGGCTGATTCTACAGGTGGACATTTTAATTTATTTTCTCAACTGCAAGGAGACACTTACTGACTGTGAGCTGTCCTTGCTATTATCCCTGGATTTATTCTTTGCAAGCCTCTTCTTCTTCTTGTGCAGTGGCTTTGACTCCAGGATCATCTCTTCCAGCTCGAATGTGGGGTCACAATGCAGACGGCCTTTCTGTTTTAATGAGACAGAGTTACTGCTTTGAAGCCATAAGAATGACAACAGAGATAATTCAAGCCACATATAATGGGAACACATTGATCTGCCACAGGAAAAGCCTTGGCTTTATATCACTGCCTCCCTCCCTATCTCCTCCTCTAACAAGTAAGAGCTCTCAGGGAGAAGAGGAAATGTAGTAATCGCTTTGACTTACATTAGGAACGAAACCTGGCTCCACTTTCTTTTCACAGATTTCATCCCAGTCCACATTGGAGAAGTAGGAGGAAGCCTGGATGTCCGCTAGGTTAGAAAACCGATGTTCAGGATTCACAGTCAAAAGCTGAAATTGCACATGTCAAGGAAGTGAGGCAGAGCTGGCCTTGGCAAAATAAGACCACTAGGTGGGAAAGCGTCTTCAGTTGAGGAGGCTCATTCTGAGGGTCGGTCATTCCCAATAGGCAAAATGTCATTCCCAATAGGCAAGTGACAGAGCACCAGGCCAAGAGGGAAATCCTTGACTGTCACTACTCTGGCCTGGTCACTACAAGGACCTCTGTGGGAGCCATCTACGGTCACTGCTTTGCATGGCTCTCCAGAGGAGGAGTCTCTTCCCCAGAACACTCAGGGCCTTTTCACACGACCCCTAAGATCCGCTGGACCCTTAAATTCGGACCAAAGATCTTAGGGGTTCGTTGCTCTTCCTTCCTCCCCACCAGAGAAAGAGAGGAAAAAATGCAGCTCACCTGGAGGAGCTTCCCGGAGCTCCGTTTCTCTTCCGTTTCTCTTCTGCTTGCTTTTTTTCCTCCCACCTCTTCTCTTAAAGGGGCGGGAGGCAAAAAAAAACACAAGCAGAAGCCAGGAGAGCCCCGCACTGACCAGATTAAATCCGGACCTGGGGATTTTCACCCACCTCAAGCAGGTACAAGAAAGTGCAGCTGGGTCGCGCTTAGGTGGGCGGGGTCGCACTTAATTTCCTGCAAACTCCGGAGCTGGTGGGAAAACACTCGTAAGGTCTGGAGTTTGCAGCCATTTGCTGCGGAGTTTAGGGGTCATGTATAAAGGCCCTCAGTTCTCAAAACTCTGGGCTCTCAGAGGCAGAAACAACCAGGTAGATCTCCATGGACAGATTGCTAACAAAGACTAGTAAAACAAGAATGGGGCTCTGTGGAGAGGAATGGAGATGCTTTTGTTCTTTACATTGGTCCTCTATCCTTTGTGTCATCCTTTGAGGTGATACAGAAATGCAGGCAGGAACAGCACCTGGGTTGTTCTGGAAATAGATAGGGTGTAGCCAGAGGTGATGGTGGAGGCAGAGAGACCAGACTATCTGATCTCTCCTGCTGATTCGACATGGTCCCACTAAGGACCATGGGACTAGCTCATTTTTTCATTACTTCTAACTTTTGAAATGTCATATAGACTGTTTTCTGTTCCTTGGAATTGCACATATTCTTTTGTTTATCCATCTTTCCCCCTATTTCAGTAGATGATCCAGCCAGCCTTCCATTCCCTTAAGTTTAGCGTCTTATGTCTACATGGCAAGACCTTTATCACAGTCATTTACAGACAACTGGCTGTCTCTTGGCCTCATATTTGCAAAATTTCAAACAGACATGACAAATGTTCCCCATTACAGAGACAGCATAAATGTCAATCGGCCCATGTGGCAACATCCCTAACTGTACATTTGAGCAGGTTTGTGGAAGAGTGATTGTTATAACCATGTTTTCTCCAGAGATCCAAATGTTCAACAGCACATGCAGTATTTATTCCCCTCAAAACTTTTGTAGCCAAATCCCCAGAAAAAGTAAACCTCTTCCATAATTAAAAAAAACAAACAAACCATAAAACGTGTGTAACATTAAAAATCCATGAAAAAGTATGCAGCATTAAAATACCACACAAAGGGTGAGTCCATGCAAACAGCAAAGAAATTAATGAAGCTACTCTATGACATTAGAAACCAGTACAGTAATGTATCTAAAATCAATGCTCAACTGCAGCTGATTCAGCTAGTAATTGAGGAGGTACGTTTAAGAAGTTATTCTTTTCAGTTATGGCTCCAAGGATCCCAACAGCAGCTTACAGAATAAAGTAGTTAGAAACATACAAAGGTAACTGTTTAGTTCCCATTTTGTAAAATTCACTGAAAATGTTGCTCTTAGTAACTTGGAAACACAAATATAGGAACACTAGGGGCTATTGCTGTACAAAGCAGAGTTTTCTTCTCTCTACCTTGCTGTTGCCATACTATAGCAAAAGGCAGCAGCAAAAGGCAAAGGTTCAGCTGGTGCTTGAACCATATGATATTCTGTGTCTATCATATAATGAGAACAATATAATCATATAAGTAATGAAAAAAATCAAGTTACGGTGCAAGAGAACTAACGTTATCATTCATTAGAAGTAACTCGTGCTGTTTAATCTAGTTATGCCTCTAAGACTTTGGATTCAGGAAATATTATTTCAAATGAGGATTACTTGTGAGGTGACCCTAACCTTTAAGTCTGGCAGTTGGAAATGCCAGGAGGTAGCAGAAGTTCATCTGTGGCAGAGGAAACAGGCCTGGGGGAGTGGTGCCCATCTTGGCTCCCTAGTGGAAATAGTAGCCATAAATCTACTATGAACTTCCCATCACCTGTCTCCTAGTCCTTTTAAATGGAGCAGCTAGGAACAATGTCCTGGAGCATCTGCAGGCAACAGTACCTGCGCTATTCTATTGTGGTAAGGCATATAACAGAACCAGAATAGGGTACACCTGTATCACTCTGAAGAATCCAATCTCGCATACAGCCAATGCTATATTATTACTTCCCCAACCAGTTTAATAAACCACTGTTCCGACCACTTTGGCAGTGTTGCTAAAAAGATTATCTCAATATGGTCATGGGGACTATAAATTGGCTGGATGCATCTGAAAAGCTCCGGAATAAAAGCTTACATTTTCTCCTTAAATAATTTATACATACCAGCCTAATGTATTTTTCCCTCCTGTGATATATCCTGTAATCGTTTACATTAGCCCGTTGTTTTTGAAGGGCTGTTGCTACCTTCACCCAGAAGAGGGCAGGTGTGCTCTTGTTGAATCGCTAACTGTAGAATTGGTTGACAGTAACGTATGAGTGGAATGATTGCTTTCACTCTGGTTGTAGGGTTTTTTTTATGTTTATTTTTTAAACAGGGAGGTGGCAACTCACTTTTTAAAATGACCCAGTGTTTGCAAACATTATACTAACATACCTCTAACCCCCATGGAAATAGCAAACCATTACATTAGAAGGCAGCTCTTCTACCACTGAAGAAAGAATGAGTCTGAGGGTCATATAACCTAGGACAGACAACCTATTTGGGGAATCCACCGGAATCCATACGGGCCTCTTCACCTTTGGGTCTAGGATGTTACTATAGGTAGAGCCTGCAATGAAATGTTGCCATATATCCAGGCAGCAGACCCTCCTACAGAAGGGTAAGCAAGCCCTAAGAGAAGGAGCATTATTTTACCCTCACAATGTTGAGGCACTGGAAAATTGGCCTTTTGCCACCAAGTACCAACCAATGTCAGTAGTGTGGTAAGGGTACTTCGAAAAAAGCCACATTTTTGCTTTATATAAGGTATGCTTATATTCATTTTATACTGAATCCAGGTCACAGAAGTGTGATTTGGCTTGAAAACCAGCTTGCATTCACTGCACACCTGGTTTTAAAAGAGGCAGAAAAATAAATTCCATGGGGCTGGAATTTCCCAGGTGTAAATATTTCCCTACTCTGTTCCACAGCCCCGGAAGGCTTCCTAGGCTGAAAGGGATCCCTAGAAGAGTTGGGTGGGGAAGTTTTAAGTTTAAGTTTTTAAAACATACATGGCTGATTATATCACTGGAGATCTGCAGTATAATTTAGGCAAACAGGATTTCAGCCACAATTGTGTATCTAATCCCCCTCCCCCACCCCAAAAGTAGAACTGAATAGACCAGGCTCAATATGCATTTGTTCTTTATATACTATGTGTTTACAAACAAAAATATTTGGCACATGTCAATATTTACGGAATGGACTCAAGTGTCCTTTGCATTATACCGTATGTTAAAACTGGACTCTACACATCATGAGGTTTAAAAATTGTTCCTTTAAAAATGCAAATTGGGTTTCTTGGGAGTCTGCCAGGCTTTGGTGGGCCACATGAAAGAACATTGAAGTTGTCTGTCATTGCACAAACAACACTGAAAATGAGGTTGAAAAATGCATGCAACATATGAGAACTAACTCAAGTTCTGATTGCAGAAACAGGATGACATCCAGCTTGTTAGATGTCTAATGGTATCAAATACTTATAGAAGCAGGCTGTATGAATAGTTTTTGAGCATAATGTTTGCAAATATAATGCAAAACAAAGCCAAGATTGGGAAGAAAATCCCATCTGTTAATTCATTCACACATGCAAGACTGTTAGTATACACAGGCATAGGAAGCACGTTCTGAAAATGTAGTGTGGGAATAGGTCTTCATTAATGAAAAAGAAAGGGGATGATTGATTACAGTATTTTCCCATGTATAAGACTATATTTTTGTCTAAAAATGTTCGACTAAAAAACTGAGGGTCATCTTATACACGGAAGTAAGCTTGAGGGGAGAACTGCATGGTTACGAGACTATAATTCTGGGTTGGAAAAGAAAAGCCATCTTATACATGGGGGCATCTTACAGATGGAAAAATATGGGTAAATTATATTATACTGCTAATCAAGATTACGATTGTTGTATACTTTTAGCAATGAAGTTGGTTTTTTTAAAAAAACATTGCATATGGTATGTTGCTACATTTTTATTATTCCGATTGGACACCGACATTTTGAACCAGCAAATATGATGCAAAATGTGAGCTGGGAAATGTAGGATACAAAGTTCCCAGTGACTTTGGGGCCAAACACGGTATTGGTGTGATCAGTGCTCAAGACCACTGGCATTGCTTTCTGAAACTCAGGTATCCGCAAAGCCCATGGACTCATCTGTACGGAAATTTTGCAATTGCTGATACATCCTGTAGATCTAGCAGTGTGCAGCCCACTCACTTTGGACTAAATCCAACTGTTAGTCCCCTCTATGGCAGACCCACTTAATGGATAAGACTCAAGTAAAGCAACAGTTCCTTGTATCTTGTTGATTCCATAGGTCTACTCTACTTGTGTCTAACAATTGGATTTCGTCCTGCGAACACATAGCCCTGGTTCAAAGTTCTTGTTTGCATTGCACTGAAGAATCAATGAAATTAAAAACTGGATGAAGAGTTGTCTTACCTTTCTCAATAATGCCACCATGTCTTTTGACCATGTTGTTGCGTACTGGACACTTACAGTGCTGAACAACTGGACTAAAGATTCCACTTGACTATTAGAGTGGATGTCATAAGGTCTCTGGGAAGAGAAAAAGAAACAATAATAAAAAACAGAAAGACTGTGAATGCCATGCTTATTACTGAAGGTGGTCAAAGAATGGAACAGCAAAGCAAAGCAAAGCAAAGTGTTCTGCTTATATACCACCCCATACCACTTTAGGTAGTCTCTGGGGGGGGGTTTACAAATTTAATTACAGTGTGCAGGCTACACATTGCCCCCCCCCAGCAAGCTGGGTACTCATTTTACCGACCTCAGAAGGATGGAAGGCTGAGTGAACCTTGAGCCTGCTACCTGGGATTGAACCCCAGGTCGTGAGCACAGTTTTACCTGCAGTACAGGCATTTAACCACTGTGTCATGAGGCAGTACTCAGATGGCCAAAAGAACTTAAGAAATAAAGAAAGCAGCACACACCCATCCACGGAGGAGCTCGTACGCCATCACTCCCAATGACCACCAATCAACTTCGAAGGAGTAGCCACTTCCACCATTCACAAAAGAATGGAAAATCTCTGGAGCTGAAAAGAAAAAGAAACCTCAGGAATGGGTTATTGATCCTGTTCGTCATCAAGCAGAGGTAAAGAAGGCCAATTCCATGCTAGGGATCATCAAAAAGGGGATTGCAAATAAAACAGCCAACATTATAATGCCATTGTACAATACAATGGTAAGGCCACACCTGGAGTATTATGTACAATTCTGGTCACTGCACCTAAAAAAAAAAATAGTGACTGGGTGGCAGAACACAATTGGTATACAGGAAGTCCCAAGTCCTGCAGTTTAAAAACTTCAGGGTGGGGTGGGGGGGGTGGGGGGACATCACTAAGATCTTGAAGAACTGCTGCCTGTCAAAGTAGAAAATTCTGGGCAAGATGGACAAATAAGTCTCGTGCAGTAAAAGGAAGCTGCTTGACTTCCTATGAAAGACAAAGTTACTTCCTGTTCAGGGCACATTTCTGCAGAGGTCCAAGTCTGTCAGAAAATGGGGGTGGGTGGGGTGAGGGGGGGCAGAGTCAAAGCAGCCCCGGAGGCAAAGGTGAGGACCATATACCAATCCTGCAATGCCTTTCTGTTCGAAGCAAGTAGTTTAGAAAAGGCCTCCTCCAATAGCAGGATGTTTTAGGATACAAAGGGGGTACTGCTGGCAGAGGTAGCATCCAGCAATGTAATGACTGGTAGAAACTGCTTTTGCCAACACAGGATGGAACTATCCATTGCTGCCAGCCTAGCTAGACTAATGGTGGGTGGTGAATGATAGGGCCCAAAGGGATCATTTGGGTAGTCCTAAGTTCTCGGACAAGCAAGCCCTTGGAGCCTTAACAGGAGAACTATTACTGAATTAGCTGAAGAATGAACATTAAATTAGCTGAAGAAAAAACATTAAGTGGGCAGGTAATCAAATGTTAATAGGGTTGCCACGTATCAAAAGTTATGTTACACTACTTTGCAAAAGTAATATGAAGCAGTTCACCAGAAATATCAAATCACTTATTTTATAGAAGTGAAAGAAAAGAGGCTTTTCAAATACTGCCCAATTCATCCAAGTTTCTGAACTACAGTGACCCACCGCCTATTACGGGGGTTAGGGACCTGACCCGACCCGCGATAAGTGAAAATCTGCAATATGCGGATGTAGGTCAGGTCAGCCCTGGGGCGCCTAGCTGGGGGCTCTTGTACTTACCAGAGGCCTCAGAAATGATTTTCGGCGATCCGAAAGTCACTTCTGGTTCGCAGAGAGGCCCTTTTGGGGCCTCCAGAAGGCCTGGGAAGGCCCTTGCGGGCACATTCGGGACAGCACCAGGTATGGGAGGCCTGAAACAGGCCTTTCCCCCCTCAATCCAGTGGCCTTTTTTTCATATACTCTGGTCCCACAATATAATGGGAGCATAGTATATGAACCACGAAAGGGCGGGGGAACCACTGTACTAAAAAGAATTGTGTAGTGGTTGGTTCTAACTGGTAGAACTGACACCTGTGGAGAAAGTTCCAAACCTTCACTCTTTGCGTGGGAGGAACACAATCAAATAATCTATCATGAAAACATTTGCATGGAGATGTTCTCAACCATGTCAGCCCGGGAGTAGCTTACTTACCCATATAAGGCTTAGTTCCAGCAAGAGCAGTTGCTCTTTCACCATCCCTGATGATTGTTGCAATATTAAAATCAGTTAGGTGTGCATGGCCTTAAGTGAAAACAAGAACAAGATGTCCAGTTATGCAGAAACAAAGCACATACTGTCAATACTAAAGCATTTCGGGACTGTGTTCCCGATCTCCAGGCTGGGTGGAGTTTTCAGTATTTGTACTTCAATGCATCTGGAGGCGGGTGCGTTGGGGAAGGGTGCCTTTAAGAGTTGGCGTAAGTATAAAATTGCTCCCTCACAAGTATTGTGAATCAGGTGGCATTATCTAGGTTTCATTATCTAGATCTGAAAAAACCTGAAGCCTCCTGCTGTTTTCAAAGATTAAGAGCTAAAGCAATGAGAAATATTGCATTATAATTACTTTATGAGGTATATTATACTTATTCCCACCTGTTTTAGTGTACTAGTTGCACAACTTTTGTACAGGCAGTTAGCACCCCACAAAATCCCAGCTCTCATTAAATCAGATTAAAGCAGATCTATGAATATTAATTTTGTGCACCAAATTTGGCACCTGCTGCAAAATTCAGCCATGTGTGTGTTTTTAAATTCTTAAGAAATCAATAGTGGATTTCAAAAATTCAGCCAGATGAACATCCCAGTTTTCATGTGTGTGTCTTTAAATACGATTTTTTAAAAATCTCTAGTGGGTTTTAAAAAGGGGCACACATACTGAAGGAAAAGTTTCACTTTAGCAAAGTGTTCTGCTTATATACCGCCCCATATCACTTCAAGTAGTCTCTGGGCAGTTTACAGTTTTTAATTACAGTATGCAGGCTACACATTGACCCCAACCCCCAGCAAGCTAGGTACTCATTTTACCAACCTCAGAAGGATGGAAGGCTGAGGCAACCATGAGCCTGCTACCTGGGATTGAACCCCCGGTCGTGAACACAGTTTAACCTGCAGTATAGGCATTAAATCACTGTGCCATGGGGCTCCTTAGTTCCTTTAAAGGAACTTTAAAGGTTGTATTGCTTTTCTAGTGGTTTGGAGCGGGGCTTCCCTTACATTAGTTCTTCTCGATGACCCACCCCCAAATCTCCAGAGTGTAAAATTCTATCAATATATAATTCTACCAATACAGTAATACCTCAGATAACGACTGCCCCGGATAACGAATAATTTGGATAATGACTGGTTATTTTCACCGCCCCCCACAGCCCACAGCCCCAGCCTCCCTCCACATTTCTCTTTAACTGACCTGCAGAGGAGGAGGGGAGGCAACATGCAGAGGTGGGGGCCAGGGCTAGAGGTACCAGCACATGCTGCCTGGCTCTCACACCGTCCAAATGCCTGGTGGCAGTGGCAACATAGGAAGAGAAGGAGGAGGAGAGGTGGATGCCCGGAGGAAGCACCAGCCACCACTTGGTTCTCGTGCAGCCTGAATGCCCAGCGGCGGCAGCGGTGGTGGTGGTGGTGGTGGTGGTGGTGGTGGTGGCGGCGGCGGAGGAGGAGGAGGAGGAGGAGGAGGAGGAGGAGGAGGAGAGGTGGGGGCCAGTGAAAACACCAGCCGCCACTCAGCTTTCCTGTCGTTCAAATGCCCGGAGGCAGCGGCGGCAGCGGCGGCGGACGAGGAGGAGGAGGAGAGGTGGGGGCGAGGGGGTGGGGGGGAAGTGCCAGCCGCCGCTTGGCTCTCCCGCCACCCAAATGCCCAGCGGCAGCAGCGGCAACGATGGAGGAGGTGAGGTGGGGGCCGGGGGTGGGGGGAGGAAGCACCAGTGGCAGGGGTGGCCGTGGAGGGGGGAGGAGTGCACCTTAAAAGTGCACTTTAAAGAGGTCTCAGGAAAAAAAAAGCTCTCTTTTTTTTTTTGGCCTTTTTCTGGACCTCTGGGAAGGATTAAAATGGTTTCCCATACATTTCAATGGGAAACCATGTTTCGGATAGCGATTTCTTCAGATAACGTTTAACCTTGGGGAACGAATTAAAGTCGTTATCCGAGGTACCACTGTAATTCCATGTACAATAATAATATGGAATTATTTCATTTGGAATTGTTTACTATTTGCAGTGGCCAGAGGAATGGAAGAAGAAAACACTCAGGAGAGTTTAATACCTGAATTTTAAAAGGTATGTAGAACTTCAATCCAAGCATAGTACTTTCTTTTTAAATGAAAATCCAAATTAAAGGAACACCTCTATGTTACTTGAAGCCTTGCATACTGTGTTATGAATTAACATGGTCTTAACAAAAGTCTTTTTGTGCTGATCCTATTACTTGTGTTACCATGTGCCAACACGACAACATGGGATCTCAATAAAATTATAATATGCAAAGTTCCTGTGGCATCTTAACAATAGAGGTCAGAATCGTATTAGAACCAGATGCAGTAGCAATCATGCCAGAGTGCCTCACAGAAACTGCTGATGGTCCATCATGTGTGGGAGACACGCCTGGACTATACTGACACTGGGCATAAGTCAACAACATGTGCCCAGATGTCCTTATGTGTCTGGTTCTTAACAATAGGCTTTTGACTTGAAGAGCTAAACCCAATTGTTATTTCCCAACTGATGAGACCCATTGAATCATTGGGACTTATATAAGGGTTGATTTAACAAGTCCCATTGATTCAATATATCAACTCTAGTTTCAATGGGCAAACTTCCCTGGACTAGCGCTCGATGTCACATACAAGATTATGCGATGATGCATTTGTTTGTCTATAAAATGCTCAAAGACTCTCAGTTGTTTTTGGTCCAGCAGACTGACTCTGTTTCCCATCTGAACACAGTTATGACGAGTAATTTCTGCAAACTGCTTCTCTAGGTCAGTTTACTCCTTAATGGAAGTCTTTTTTTCCATTTTCTCCTTCTTGTTTGCTTGATTAGCAAAATAGGCAGTCCATCTTGAGCCCTTTTACACAACCCCTAAAATCCACTGAAAAACACTTGCAGATCCAGAACATAAAATTGTATTCCCATCAGCAGCGGACTTTAAAAAAAAAGTACACCCATGCCCACTTAAGCGCACCCCAGTGCACTTTACAGGAACCTGGTCTCCAGAGGTCTCCTTTAACAGACAGGAATCCCTACAGGGCTGCTCCAATGGCAGATGGAGGTGAGTGGAGGTGAGCCTGCATTTTTCTCTCCCATTTTTTCTCCCTCCCCTCACCGCAGACAGAAGCAACAGAGTGCGGAATGGTGGGAACACAGGAAGAGGAACAAAACCCACATGATATCTGGCTGGGGGGGGGAATCAAATTTAAGCTACCAGCAGATCTTAGGGGTCATTTGAAATCAGCCCTTGTCCTTCAAGAGAAAAGCTCTGCTTCAGAAGATGCCAGAACTTTCCTCAAATGTCTTTCTGATCTGTGTGCTAATGGACAAGTGATGACGTCTTAAATACAACAAATGCAGTCAAGACAAAAGCCCGTTCAAGCAATCTCAGCTAACAACAGGCCCCCAACATGATCTCTTCTCTCTCTTATCTATTAAGCAGCTATTTGATAAGCTGTTTAATAGATTCATATGGGAACACGGTATTGTCTGAGCTGAAAAAGAGCTGAAGACACCAGGGGATGTGCAGATAAATCATCTAGTGGTTGATTACAAAAGCCATTAGACTTTCACTTTGCAAATGTCTATTCAAGTGTCTTCAAATACAAAGCTTGGTCTAAAATGTTAAAATATGCCACCCTCTCTGTAGGGTTTCTGAGGAAGCAAGTTACTGTGGTAGAGAAAAGAAAATGGAGAGAAGACATAGATGACAGAGAAGACAGAGAAGACCCAGCTTACTTGGGTGGGGGGGGGTGGAATGTGTAGCCTGCATATTGTAATTAAACTGTAAACTGCTCAGAGACTGCTTGAAGTGGGGCTGTATATAAGCAGAATAGAGCTTGCAAAGTTACATTGTAAAGCTAATTCAAATATGCATTAGTGCCTCAGTTCCAAGTACCTCACTGTCAAAGAAAGAAAGAAAGAAAGAAAGAAAGAAAGAAAGAAAGAAAGAAAGAAAGAAAGAAAGAAAGAAAGAAAGAAAGAAAGAAAGAAAGAAAGAAAGAAAGACGAGTAACTTGCTATTTTACTTTATGACATGTTTTGTTACTAAAACTCTAACCCAAGGGGCCTCAACCTAAGGCCCCGGGGCCGAATGCAGCCCCCCAAGGTCCTGAGTCCGGCCCCCGGGACCAATTGCAACCCCCACCTGCCCCCTGTTTTGCGAGCAAGCCAGCCTCCACAGCTGCTTCTATTGCTAAGGTAGTTCAAAGCAGTGGGCTATGTCACTTCTCCCACTCCCCCCAACTACCACCCAGATGATCAGCATGCTGGCTCTAGTGGGGCATTCAAAGTGGGAGGGCTACGGCAAGGTCCCCCGCTCCCTCCCCCCTTTTTCCATGCTGGCCTTTTTTTTTTTTTTTTTTTTTTTTGGACTGTGGTCCGGCCCCCAGTGATGTCTGAGGCATGGTGGACCGGCCCACTGTTTGAAAACTTTGAAGACCCCTGCTCTAACCATTGAATTAATGGAAAAAATGGCACAGTACCGACCAGGAAGGGCACTGTCTTGCCTTATTTAATTTCACCTCACCTTATATCCTCTCCCTTCTAACCATCATCCTCCCACAGTAGCTTGCCACACAACTGGCCTACTCAAAGCACTCTTTTGCTCCTCAAAGTGGCAGCCATTGATTTACCTTCAGCCAGCTGTGAGGTGTCCCAAGAGCCATGCATTTGGGGACCTTAGGAAGTCTGTGCTATACTGGGCTTACAGAGCTTTTCACAATCAGACATAATCTCTTTGCCAGCACCAATGCCTCTTTGACCAGGAAAGATGGGGTCCTGATTGACAGGGTCAAAATTTCAGATTGCCTAACGTCTGGATCTGATTTTCCCCTTGGAGATTTGTGTCAGGAGAAATTCTGAGATACTCTTGAGAATTCTGCTTACTGAAAGCAATCAGGGCTGGGAAAAACACAAGTGCTTTGTGTTTCTATAACAAAGAAACAATTTGAATATATCTTACAACATATTTTACTAATTCCATGGAGTCACATGGTAAAATATATCTTTCTGCAGAAGTGTCACTCCATTGCTTTCATTAAAGAAAGCCTGTCTTTTTACTGTTTTTGTGATACTTCTTTTCCCTCCAAATACAGTGGACCCTTGTATAACAAACAGTTTGTATAACATAAAATTTGTACAACATAAGAAATTTGGGAGATAGGGGAAACTTGCTTAACATAATCGCCTATGGGGCGAATCCGTACAACATAAAAATGGGATTACTCAATTTTCAATGCATTCCTATGGGAAATTTGTATAAAGGAAAATTTGCTTAACATAATTTCATTGGGACGGATTAATTCCTTTATACAAGGTACCACTGTATCTCAATTCCCTGGCCAGGAAGCTGCAACAATGTATCTACTTTGGAACACTCTTGCTGGTAAGCATGTTTCATACATGCTCAGTTTTTAACAAAGCCACTGTTTGAGCCATTTGAAAGGCTTTTTGAGGATCAAAATTTAATCCGCTACAGCCTGGATTCCTGCCAAATAAAAAAGTAGGTGGTGCCACCCATTCTTTTCAAGATAAGCAAGATTTAGTCTTTTCAATTTACTGTATTTGATATGTTCTAAATCTGGGGATGTTTAGAGGTTCCTTGTTTCTACATCAAGAGGGTCAAAAGAGTTTTAAAAAGCACAACATGAAACACATCTGTTTAAACGTCCTTAAATTTGGGACAATGCAAGAGCATTTGAGGGTGAAGTCCAGTTTCAAAGTTATAATTTTTTCTTCATGCTGCCCCTATTTTTAGAATTGCGTTGTAAAATGGTAATTTGCTCTGCTGCCCAATAACATCCGTGCACTTTCATGCAGTGATAATTCAATGCTGGAAATGGCACAGGACGTTCAGCTGTGTTCAGGAAGCCAATCCAAAATTTCCAGGACAGGCTGTGTGGGATGCATAGCTCAAAGGAGGGGAAAGACGCAAGAAGAACAACTGAGGACAGTCACCTCTTCTTCCAGACCTGTCTCATATTGGTTTAACAGTAAGGCCAACCTTGAATATCAAGGCAGAGAACTCGGCCATTTGATTATTCTCTCTCTGAGTATTTTGGACACACGCAAAAAGGTGGGCTTTAGAAGAGCAAGGCTGTCATGATTATGTGTTGTTTGACATTTTTGCTATAGTCTATACGACATAAAACAGGATATATGGAACTTTCTTCCCCTGCTCTCCATTACCTTGGACCAAATCTGAACTAAATACATGCCCCTTGTATAAGAACTGGTTTTCACACAGCTGCGGTATAGTTTGCTGCTGTCAGATTTCTAGTGTTAATAGCCACATTTGACTTAGACTACAATTAGATGTACTATATAATCTTTGGCCAATTCAGCTGTTTTCTCAAAAGGCTGCAAAGAAATCCCACACGAGGTTCCTGAAGTTAATCAGAAACTATTTTCAGAACACGCCTGAGGAAGTTCTGAAAGCCAAGATAAAAACTCTGGTCCAAAACAAACCTCCCTCTTATTTGGGGGGGAGGTATTTTCTCTTTAGGGTTCTTCAAAGAGGATGAGGATGAAGTAGAAGAATGGTGAGCTCTCTGCTGGTGGTGATAATAAAGATGGACTGTTTTGGAAAGTCAGATCACAGGCCCAGACTGCCCAAAACAGTCCATCTTTTTTATCACGTCCAGAGATGAAGGAAAGTAAACCTGGGTCCTTCTGCCCACAAAGGGCATAGTCTCCACAATTCCTCCCCTATCCAGGCTGGGGCGAACCCACACAGAGCCCCCAGTCGTTTCATGGACCATAGGCCTGTACACATCTTCTTTTCACTCTCGCTGCCACCATTCAGGGATACCCAGTTGAAATAACCGAGTCCCAGTCATGTTGTAACATTAATAAAGTAAAATAACATTTATTGAATTCAACAAGCTGTTTCAGTATCAGGTTTTCTTGTCCGCCCTTAATTGAAAGTTCCTCTAAGCAGATACACTCAGTTTTGGTCCTTTTGCTATTCCCAAACCTCTCTCATCTGTCTCACATCTTACATCTGACTCTCTCTAATTTTTAACTCATCCTCCTTATCTTTTCTCCTTCTCTTCTTAACCTTCTCTAATCTTCACAACCTGTGTGAAGGCCACAATGTGTAGCCTACACACTGTAATTTAAACTGTAAACCGTCCAGAGACTACTTGAAGTGGTATGGGGCAGTATATAAGCAGAACACTTTGTTGAACACTTCAGGCTGAGCCTTTTAAACATGTGGGCTCCGCCTCCACACTACCTCATTGGTCGTTAGCATTAACCCTTTACGACCCCCTGCACAAACACATTTAACTATGACGCCACACAAGCCCAGCACCACTGGCATCTTCCTTTAATTCTTTCCTCTGCCTAACCAAGCAGCCACTGTCAGAATTTACAAAATGCATAAATAGGTCCTGAGTAGCAAGGTATCTCATGTATATCACTAAAAGGCAATGGATACCACACAGACTTCAATTTCAGATGCTTTTTCCAAACTGCTGACCTTGTTAGAAATAGCAGCAATGAAACTTTTCAGAATGAGTAGCAGTAGCTACCAATCAATGTCAGTTACCACTAATTCTTCACTAAAATGAATCCTGACAGCTGATAAAGGGAATCAATTCACTTTTGAAACTCATAACCTTGTGTACTCCATTCACAGCCATGAAAACTGGTGTAGAAAATTGAGTGATGTAAGTGATTGCACAAGGCATACCATGCTGGGGGAAAACAGACTATTCAGATGCACAAGCAGGAGAAATAATTAGCATTCCTCTCTCCCTTTACCTTGTTCATCAAGGAGAATGTTGTCTGGCTTCACATCTCTGGAAAGCAGAAAACAAGCCTTTATGTAATATTTGTGGTGGAAACCAAAAAAGGCAAGCATTAAAATTCAAGGACAGACAGCTTTTGGGGTTCTGGGGTCCTGCTATGCCACCTTGCTGGTGGCATGAAGTACCCACAAAGGGGAAAACACCTTTTCTGTCCCCAAATGGCAAGTTATATGTGAAATGTGTGGGAAGAACACACCTTGCTTGAGAAGGCTTCCACAAGCATGATTCTACTCCTTAACAAGGGATGTGTTCCCTGTGAGTACCTTGATCTAATAAAACCTTTATTAAAAATAGCGAGTAATGTGTGGGGGGGTGAGGGAGAGATCACAATTGGTCCACATGCTATATGTTATCTTCCTTTGATATAATGTAAAATGTTCCTGTGTAGGGCATAAAACAATGTGTGCCTGTCATTACCCAAGTCTATGAAGTAAAATGGTGGTGAGAAATTTCTGTAACCTTCTCAAGTAAGATCTATTTGAAAGAAATGCCTTACACTGCATGTGAAGAACAAAATAATGGCATGGCTTCAACACAGGTCTGGCTCAAGCTAATCTTTTCTCTTTCTCCAAGTGCCATGTCCTCATAGAATATTGGCAATCAGTAGCCTGAACTGGTTTTTATCGAAGGCTATTCTAAACAGAGCAGGTGTGCTCACTGCAGACCACTGGCTTAAATTCTTAAGCCAGATTTTTTTTCTACATCCCACCCTTGCTTCCCACCTATTTTTCCTTGTAGGAAAACCTGCAGCAGATGATATTTCTTATTGTGCATTATGTGTCCCAAACATTGCAATAAGCTAAACTTTTAAAGGTTTCAATTGAGGTAGACAACTGTTGGAACTTTACTGCAACCTTGCATACTGTCAGTGGTTTGAGTGACTGAGAGGGACTGGATTTTGGGGGCTGGAATGACTAGATCTATGAAGACTCAGGAGACTAGGTGTGTCCTTTTGCAGATGTAGTCATAGGTCTGTGAGCTGGAACACCCAGCATTCTACACCCACATCTGCAAAAGAACAATTATGAGTAGAAATGGGCTAGAAATTAAAGTGAATTGCAAAAATCATTGATTTGAATTCATACATATCGATACACTCTAAAAATATGAATTGATGGATTTTTAGTGATTTTTGATTTCTCAGTTTGTTGGGCTATAAAACAGCCCCCCAAGGCACCCAGACATACCAAATTTGCAGGGAAGGGCCCTTGATTCTACTCAATAATTCCCCCAAGTTTGGCGAAGACTGGATATCCCCAAGCCAGTTACTAAAGGGTACTTTCTGGTTGGGGGCAATTTGTGTGTGTGTGATTCATATTTCTGAAATCCAGTCTTCACCATACTTTGTGTCTTCAGGTTCCTTGGAGGCCATTTTATAGAGTTTTAAAGCCACAAAATGAATTTAAAAATTGATTCAACGATTTGTCAGGAAAAAAATCATAAATGTGTTTTTTTAAAAATTCCTTGACCTTGATGAAGAACATATCAAAATGAATCACCATTTTTCTGATTGTCTCCATCTCTAATTATGAGAGAAATAGGCAAAACCAGACTTAAACTGGAAGTGTGCTGATGTGCATGGCAAACGTCACCTATTGGTGATTTTTCCTGACACAAATTCTCAAACAACCCAATGCTAGCACTGGGGTTTAGGTGTTTCTTGACTATAAACTATGTAAGCCCCAATTCTATTTTACTGCTGAATTCCAATGGAAAGCTGTCTGCAGTGAGCATGTATCTCCATTGGATTGTTCAGTTATGTCCATTTCCAATAGCTGAGGAGCAACAGATTGCGATGTTACCTGTGTATTATATGCTGACTGCGCAAATAGTCTAAAGCTGAAGCCATTTCACAGATATAGAGTTTCACTGTTTCTTCAGTAAACTGCACGTTTTGCTGGAGGTGGTAGCGTAAGTCACCACCAAGAAGTAAATCCACCACCATAAACATGTCTTCTTCATCCTGAAATGAGTACCTATGGAAAAGGAACCATGGTGGGCCAATGGCACAGTGTTATTCAAATTTCAAAGAAAGTCTTATCATATAATTTTAATCAGTTAATATAAACAAGGCACTCACAAAATGATCATAAAAACAAGCTCTTTAAATGCCTAAAGACCTCTAAAGAAGAGACAAGCTTTGTTCATTTATACTGGATCTTTCTGCCTATTACTTGATCCTAGCTAAATCCATTTTGCGTTGCTTTATTTTGTTTTGTAGTACTTATTATATTACTGTATTATAATAATAATTATATTATTATGCAATATTATTATTTGGTACTTATCAAGAGGCATCTTTCTCAGTTAATTCTGCCTTCTTCATACACTCCCCACTTTTATATTTATAGTCACATGGCTTCTATAATATAGTTGTTGCAGGATCATTTTTCCTAGGCATAATCAATAATGTACTGGAATATCAAGGAGCCTGTCTCATTTCATTATCAAAGAAAAACCAGTGCCATCCAAATGAATGACTCACGGGCCATATTGCATTACAGTACCCGGAGTAACTCCAATCTAGCCTATTTATTTATTTATTTATTTTTATAATACATCAGGGGCCTCACATGTTTGTTCTACTAGCAGCGAATTTCTCTTTTCACAATTGTTTAACAGTGGTTAAAAGGAAGGTTGCAATGAGATTGAACATTATCTGGAAATAGAATAAAAGATGCTGTGACTGAAGAAAATATGGGTTAATACAAAATGAATGTGTGCTTCTCTCTTCACGCACCTTCATTAGATGACCCTTCCCCCACTCTCAATCTCTGGATTTATTTATTTTGAATATTTTTACCCCACCTTTGTCCTTGGAAAAGGACCCAAGGTGTCTTACAATAATAAGGGGCAATATAAAGCCCAGAACATTTAAGACATATTCAAGTTAAGAACAGGAAATTAAAGAAGCATCTTAGAATATAAAAAAATAACAGTAGAGCTACAAAGAGCATGCAAAAAGAAAAGAAAAAACCAGTATGAAGGGTGGAAAGTACCATGGAAAATACTGGTGTTCTTAGGAAATCAGTCAATGCAATCATGTATCATAATCAATCTAAAAGTCACATAATAGGTAGTCTATCATTTAGGGAAAGCTGTCTGAAGAGGAAGGTCTTTGCCTGCTTCTGAAAAGACAGCAGAGACAGGGCAGTCCTGGCCTCCAGTGGGAGGGAGTTCCAAAGTCTGGAAGCAGCAACAGAGAAGGCCCTTTCATGTGTTCATATGAGATGCACTTGTGAAGGTGGCGGGATGGAGAGAAAGGCCTCTCCTGATGATCTTATCACCCGAACTGGTTCATACCGCAAGATTCGATCTATGAAGTAGCTTGGACCCAGGCCGTTTTGTGCTTTGTAGGTTAAGGTCGGCACCTTGAATTGTGTCTGGTAGGTGACTGGCAGCCAGTGGAGCTGCATTAGTAGGGGTGCAGTGTGATCTCTTTAGTAGGGGTGCATTGTGCCCTAGTCAGCAATCTGGCCACTGCATTTTGACTTGTTGAAGTTTCCTGAGGCTTTCCATTGGTAGCCCCAAATAGAGCACATTACAGTAACCCAGCCAAGAGGTCACTAGGGCATATGTCACAGTGGCCAGAGCAGGTTTCTCAAGAAACGGGCGTAACTGGTGTACTAGTTTTAATTTTGCAAATGCACTCCTGGCTACAGCTGTGACCTGGGCTTCTAGGCTCAAAGATGAGTACAGGAGCAACCCCAAGCTATGCACCTCTGTTTTCAATTGGAGAGTGATCCCATCTAGGACAGGTTTCATCCCTATCCATTAATCTTCTTTTTGACAGACCAGAAGCATCTCTATCTTGTCTGAGTTCAGTTTCAGTTTGTTCTTCCTCATCCAGGTCATTACCAAAGCTAAGCCCTTTTATACAGTTAAATACAAGAACATATGCCCAGCAACTGTGCTGTTAGTGATTTCCACAGTGCATAGCAATTGTTCCTTTTCTATTCCTTTCTTTTGATCCACAGAAGCCTCCAAGGTTGCATTTTTTTGCCCATTTTGCTTAGCATAGTACTATCACATTATGCCGTAAGCACATCCGATCTTGCTTGATTTCGGAACCTAAGCAGGGTCGGTCCTGGTTAGTACTTGGATGGGAGACCACCAGGGAACACCAGGTGCTGTAGGCACCTGGAGTAGGAACTGGCAAGCCACTCCATTACTCCTGCCAAGAAAACTCCATGGACATGGAGTCACGAAGAGTCGGTCATGACTGTAACGACACAACACACACACACATCACATTAAAGTAGGCCCTTTGAATCAATGGAGATTTGGTAAATTACCTCCTCGGTAAATTGCATTTATTCAAATGGGCCTTCTCTATCTATGCCTTATTTCTAACTCTGAAATAACAACAAAATAATTGTGGCACCATCTTGACCAACAGATTTAATTCAGTGGGAGCTTGTGTCTTTTATATATACCTATTCTTTTATATATACCTAAACAGTGTACCATCAATTAAAGATCAACAAAATAATAAATTATGGACCAAGGTTGGCCAAGTAGAGAATAAAGAAATTAGACAAAGTGATTGCTTCTAATTTGCAGTAGCCACTAAAAGTAGGCACATTTGTGTTTTTGGACCACATATCCCAGAAGTCCCCTGGCAGAATGGCAAATAACAAATCTGCACACCTGTAACAGTGGACAGTATTATGTCACTCTCCCTCCCCCAAATATTAATTTCTGTTTATGATGCACTGAGGAATCCACCGTCTTGCTGGAATTTGCTGACCAAACTCTGCAGACAGCTGTACAATAAGCATAATTTTGCCAACACCAACATGGTTCCATTTGACATGTGAGTTCAACAGACAATGAAACAGAATTATCCACCCACCGCACAAATTGTATTGGGTAAAAAAATATTCACCAGAGATTCACCAAGAAGACATGCTCAATTTCCTGCAGAATCTCCAGTTCTCTGAACACGTTTCGAACTTCATCTCTTTCGATGCACTGCTGTTTGTTCATGTATTTCATGGCATACATCTTTTCCGTGTCTCTCTTTTGTACAATGCACACCTTGACATGACAAAAGGACAAAAAAAAAAAAGGAAAAGTGAGTTGTGTTCAGTCACATCATCTTACATGGCTTTTCATCCACTTGTATGCAGCTACCCAGCCATGGCTGGTCCTAATGTTGATGCACATTTCAGCTCACAGTCTCCATGGTAAGCCAAATGTGTGCCACTACATATTGGCAACAGAGTAAGATTTTCAGCAGGCTATGGAAAATTGCCTTGTAACTTCCGACACGCTTCCGACAGGGCGCAAAATCCAGTGCAGAGCTGGCGGGACATTAGAGGTAAGCAGTCAGTGGTAAGAACAGGGCCATTCTTCAAGATGTCTGAGTAACTCAGTGCTAGCCCTCAAGTTCCACTTGACAATGAGGTTATGCAAAGTATATCTCCACATGTGGCTCTCCATAATTTAATCTGTAAATCGCCCTGAGTTCCATTATGGAAAAAGGAGCGGTATAAAAGTGCATCAAATAGATAAATAATAGATAATCTTCAAGACACACCATTGTCAGGTGACTTTGCCATCTATGGTACAACTGAGAGCTAAGGGGAATATGCATGCTTGGGCAGATACCCCAATTGTGGAAAGCTTTCCATGAGGAAACTCACTTGGTGTTTCACCTTGATACCAAGCAAAACCATTAAAAATATATCAGCTTTATAAATCTAATTTTAATCCTGTGCAAATCCTAATCACAACTCAAATGGTGGAGCGAACCTACCTAATTATTATAAGTATTAATCCCAGCTTATCTAGTTATTATTGTCTCGGGGTTACATTATTTAACCCTTTAAATGCATACATTAACATACAGCAAGAAATACGATATGCTGCAAAAATGCATGTTATCTTATGCTTCTTGACTTGATATCTACATTGTTGACAAAATCATGTGCTTGAGTTACCAGGTTTGGACATACTTCCAGTTCTTGGAAATGTTGTCCATTGGAGTAGTGTGGATTATGGCAGATCAATGATGGTGCCGTCTTTTTAATCTGTCTTCTATTTTTAATCTATTCTTGATCTTTTTAACATGAACTTTTTAACTGGAAACACCAGGGAGTAAAATGTGCAGGTGTCATACGAAGAGGGCATCATTCAGTGTGAATAATATCTGCATATTTTAATCACTAAATTCTGGCCATGCATCACTCTTCACATGAGTATACCTTAGGAGGTAAAAGTGTGACATTTCTGTTCTTGGGCACAGTTCCATTACCATTCAGACAACGGGCCTCTTCCAGCAGCTCAGTTTATGCTACCAGTTATTGACACTGAGAGGTTAATTTGCTTCCAAGAAAAAAAAATTCATCTGCCAACCACTGGAAAAAGTGGGCTGCAGTTATATTTTATAACAAACGCTTTGGACTATTTTATAAACAATGTTTTTCCTCTGCCCACTGTGAAACACTTAATTACAAAGTAACTATTTGGAAATGAGTTGATGAAAATTCTGCAGCAGGCACATTTACATCCGTCTTTTAATTAGCAGATGCTTAGGAAGCGGTGCATGCATCTAAGAAATTCATCTGACAATTCATTCATACAAGTTCCCCAGCAAAAAGAGCAGGCCGAACATGACTGAAAGGAAGGTGACATCAAACAAATAGTGAGAACAACAGTTACTCATATGTGATAAAGAAGTAAATAATTAGAACAGGATACGAACAGACCATGACCACTTGTTGTTATGAACAATCTGCTAATTGCTATTTATAATGCCAACATAGAATGTGGAGGAATTATATGGAGGCATGAGATGTAGGGAGGATAAATAACAGTTATGATCAGCTGGGTGAAGGCCTCAGCTCCACCATCTATCTAATTTAGAGGCACAACTGGAATAAATGGGAATTATGATATTTGTATATGTTAGTTTATTTGCATATTTCAGTATATCTATCATGTATGGAAGGCCAGTATAGCTTCACTGAAGAGGCCGCAATTCATTTGCTTTGTGCATGGAAGTTTAAATCTCTAGTATTTCTAGTTATAATGTTAGTAAGCTTGAGGAAGCCCCTTAAAAAGAATTTGGAATTGCTCTTAAACAGAGTAGAGAGATAGCTGTGAGTTTTGGGGGTGTTTGGCCATGTTCTGGAAGTTTTTCTTCCTGATGTTTCACCAGACTCTGTGCCTGGAATCATCGGAGGGCAAGGAGCTCAGGGAACTAGTTCTCTCTGCACTCTGGAGTAGAGTGAGTGCCGCCTCTCTTCACACACAGCCCTCCAAGGGGGACTTACCCTTTCAGGTCCTGTTTATCTGGAGAAATTCACTGTGGTGAAACCAGAACTGGAACCCCCGCATTGAAACTTCTTAATTCCTTCATCACAATACAATGACTAACACCTATTCTCAACAACTATCAGATCCCGGCCATGAAAGCCTTCGAGAATACAGAGTAGAGAGACATGGACAATATGTCCAGTGGGTCAGACTCAGTATGAGATAGTTCCCTGATGATTGTAAGGATCACAGACATGGAACAGACCCTTCTTTAGCTCATAAATACTCACACCATCCAGCAAATAATGGAGTATGGGAGGATGTTCAATGCATGTAAAATAAATAAATAAATGCTATTTCTTTACTTTGTCTTTCTCCCTTCATGTCTTTTCCACATTTCTCCTCCAGCTGCTGCTTAGGTTGTGAGGGAAGACCTTCAATCCAGCACACAGTTCAGAGAATACATGAACGAGACAGTTAGTGGTGATGCCCAAGCTTTCAGAGGTCTTGTTTGCAAAATGACCTCAAAGAAGTAAAATACAAAAGTGAGAACCCAATGTATTTATGGAGGGAGGATTGCATCCTACACACACACACACACACACACACACACACACACACACACACACACACACACACACACACACACACACACACATATATATATATATATATATATATATATATATATATATATATATATATATATATATATATATATATGTTTTCGTAGATTTTCACGGGTATAGGTATGCATGTTAGGGTGGATTCGGGTTTCTTCCGTGTAGAAATCTGGTTGTTTTGGCGACGTTCGACGAGGTCTCACTCGTCATCTTCAGGCTGGTGTTCTGGCTTCTTTCTTCTTGAAGCAAAGTGTGGTCTCAGTTGAAGTCCTTCTATAAATACTGCTGGGGGTGTGGTTTGCTTGCTCTGTTGCTGATTGTAGGTTCCTTTGTTCCTTTGTTCTTTTGTGATCTGCTGTGTGGCTGAGGCGATCGTTAAGGGATTAACTGCTGATGGCTGTTTAGATGGCTGTTTACATGCTGGTGGGTTAGATGGCTGGTAGGTTCTGGCAGTATCCTGGGCTTTGGTGGAGTGGGGTCCTGTGTCTTGTGAATTCATTTTGGTCTGGCTACGTGTCTGTGGTCTCCCAATGTTTTTTTGGGGTGTGTGAGTGTGCTCCATGTGGTGACTAGAGTGGGGTGCCGCAGTAGATGGTGCAGTCGTGGTTTTGTTATTGGATGGTGGTTTCGTTTCATCTGTGGGAAGGGTCTGGGTTTGTGTTTGGTGTGGATGGAAGGTGGTGGCATCTTGTGTCCTTTTGGACCTGGTGTCAGTCTTTGTGACAGAGGCTCGTCTGTTGACCAGGGCTAGTTTCAGATGTCAGGCAAGCGGGAGGTGTCATCACGTTTATTCATGTTGTTTGGGTGTTTCTCTATTTCAATGGCTTCCATGATTATTCGACTGTTGAAGTGTTCAGTTTTGGAGATGAGTTTGGTTCTTTCAAAGTCAATTTCATGACCTGTTGTTTTTATGTGCTGGAAGAGAGAGGAAGATTTTTCTTCTTTTTGACTGCGTTCTTGTGTTCTGCGATGCGTGCGCTTATTCTCCTGTTTGTTTGTCCGATGTATGTGGCTGGACAGACTTTGCATGGTATTTCGTAGACTCCTTGGTTTTCTAGCTCAATCTTGTCTTTGGGGTTTCTTAAGATGTTGGCTATTTTTTGGTCGGTGCAAAAGGCTGTCTTGATATTGTGTTTGTGGAGAATTTTGCTGATTTTGTCTGTGGTGCCTTTGATGTAAGGGAGGAGGGCGGTGCCGTTGTTCTCTTCTGTTTCTTGGTTCTTGGGGGGTGTTTCCTTTTGGATTAGTTTGGTGATGGTGTTTTTTTTTGGAATCCGTTCGCAATTAAAACATTCGAGAGAGTGTGTAATTCAGTTTTTAGGTGGTCTTTGTCAGCGAGGCGTTTGGTTCTGGAGATGAGGGTTTTGCTACGGAGTTGATCTGTGCAGGGTGGTGGTGTGATTGTGCATTTAAGTAGCGGTTTGTATGTGTTTTTTTCTGGTAGATGGTATGTCCTAAGGAGCCGTCGGGTTTTTTGTAGATTAGGACGTCCAGGAAGGGAAGTTGGTTGTTGGCTTCTATTTCCATAGTGAATTGTATTTTGGGGTGTAGGCTGTTGAGATGTGTGAGGAAGTTGTTCAGTTTATCTTTCCCGTGTGGCCAGATAACAAAGGTGTCGTCCAACATATCTGAGCCAGAGTTTGGGTTTATGTTCGGACTTCTGTAACGCGTTGGTTTCAAAGTGTTCCATATATAGGTTTGCGATGACCGGTGAGAGGGGTGATCCCATGGGTGCTCCTTCTATCTGTTTGTATCTTTGTCCATTGTGGATGAAGTATGTGTTGGTTAGGCAGTGGTTGGTCAGATCTAGGATGTGTTTGGGGGGGTTGTATTTGTTGTGGATAGCTGTCAAGGCTTCTTGAATGGGCACTTGTGTGAAGAGCGAAACAACATCGAAGCTCACGAGTAGGTCATTGGGTTGTAGGTCTTGTTTCTTTATAATTTCTATGAAGTGGAACGAGTTTTGTACGTATGAAGTGATGGATTCTGCATAGGGCTGGAGTTGTTTGGCAAGAAATTTGGCGAGGTTTTGTAGAGGTGAGCCTATGGAGCTGACTATGGGTCTGAGAGTTGTTCCTTCTTTGTGAATCTTGGGAGGCCGTAGAGCTTGGGGCATCTGGATGATTTCTCTCTGGGGATGATGCTTGGCTTGATTTCTTCACTTAAGGGAGAGGCTTTTATTTTGGCTTTGGTGGTTTTTTCCAGGTAGGTGGTGGGGTCTGTGTTCAAAGGTATGTAAGCAGGGTCTTGTAGTAGGTTGGATAATTTGGCTTGGTAGTCGGATGTGTTCATCACCACTGTGGCATTGCCTTTGTCTGCTGGGAGAATGATTATGTTGTTGTCTTTCCTCAGGTTGGAGAGGGCTTTTGTTCTTCTTTGTGTAAATTGCTTCTGGGTGGTTTGCTGGAGCAGAGGACATTGGTGACTTCGAGTCTGATTTTGTTGGCTTCATCTGGGTTGATTTTGGTTAGGCTCATATGATGTTTTCGGTGGGGATGTGTCTGGGGGCGATTGCAAAGTTGAATCCTTTGGAAAGGACTTTGGTCTCTGCGATGGTGAGTGTCCTGTCTGATATGTTGTGAACTGTTTGTTTCATGGGCTGTTGTGTGGGGGGTTGGGCTTCTGGCGTTTTCCAGTTTGTGGAGTTTGTTGGTGTGTGTGTCTGTCTTGTGGGAGGTCTCTGTTTCAGCTCTCCAGGCGGCCAGTTGCTTGGATTTGTTCCAGAGTGTTGGGTGGATTTTGTTGCTGAGTTTGAGGTGGAGAGTGAGTAGGTCTCTGTTGGTTTGATCTAGTAGGTATCTTTTCCTGTGTAGTTCGCTTCTGATTAGGGCTAGTTCTGTTCTTTTCAGGATCCTTTCGCTGGATGGGGTTTTGAGTGGAATTTCAGTTGGAAGCTTGTGGGGATCACATTTTGTCTCGGCAGTTGCGTAGGAATGCAATGTCACATAAGATGGTGGCTCTTCGGACTTCTAGTTTCTCGTAGGTTCTGGTCAGCTGGAAGGTTTCCTCCCGTAGAGGTCGGATATTTGTTTTCGTAGATTTTCACGGGTATAGGTATGCATGTTAGGGTGGATTCGGGTTTCTTCCCGTGTAGAAATCTGGTTGTTTTGGCGGCGTTTTGACGAGGTCTCACTCGTCATCTTCAGGCTGGTGTTCTGGCTTCTTTCTTCTTGAAGCAAAGTGTGGTCTCAGTTGAAGTCCTTCTATAAATACTGCTGGGGGTGTGGTTTGCTTGCTCTGTTGCTGATTGTAGGTTCCTTTGTTCCTTTGTTCTTTTGTGATCTGCTGTGTGGCTGAGGCGATCGTTAAGGGATTAACTGCTGATGGCTGTTTAGATGGCTGTTTACATGCTGGTGGGTTAGATGGCTGGTAGGTTCTGGCAGTATCCTGGGCTTTGGTGGAGTGGGGTCCTGTGTCTTGTGAATTCATTTTGGTCTGGCTACGTGTCTGTGGTCTCCCAATGTTTTTGGGGGTGTGTGAGTGTGCTCCATGTGGTGACTGGAGTGGGGTGCCGCAGTAGATGGTGCAGTCGTGGTTTTGTTATTGGATGGTGGTTTCGTTTCATCTGTGGGAAGGGTCTGGGTTTGTGTTTGGTGTGGATGGAAGGTGGTGGTATCTTGTGTCCTTTTGGACCTGGTGTCAGTCTTTGTGACAGAGGCTCGTCTGTTGACCAGGGCTAGTTTCCAGATGTCAGGCAAGCGGGAGGTGTCATCACGTTTATTCATGTTGTTTGGGTGTTTCTCTATTTCAATGGCTTCCATGATTATTCGACTGTTGAAGTGTTCAGTTTTGGAGATGAGTTTGGTTCTTTCAAAGTCAATTTCATGACCTGTTGTTTTTATGTGCTGGAAGAGAGAGGAAGATTTTTCTTCTTTTTTGACTGCGTTCTTGTGTTCTGCGATGCGTGCGCTTATTCTCCTGTTTGTTTGTCCGATGTATGTGGCTGGACAGACTTTGCATGGTATTTCGTAGACTCCTTGGTTTTCTAGCTCAATCTTGTCTTTGGGGTTTCTTAAGATGTTGGCTATTTTTTGGTCGGTGCAAAAGGCTGTCTTGATATTGTGTTTGTGGAGAATTTTGCTGATTTTGTCTGTGGTGCCTTTGATGTAAGGGAGGAGGGCGGTGCCGTTGTTCTCTTCTGTTTCTTGGTTCTTGGGGGTGTTTCCTTTTGGATTAGTTTGGTGATGGTGTTTTTTTGGAATCCGTTCGCAATTAAAACATTCGAGAGAGTGTGTAATTCAGTTTTTAGGTGGTCTTTGTCAGCGAGGCGTTTGGTTCTGGAGATGAGGGTTTTGCTACGGAGTTGATCTGTGCAGGGTGGTGGTGTGATTGTGCATTTAAGTAGCGGTTTGTATGTGTTTTTTTTTCTGGTAGATGGTATGTCCTAAGGAGCCGTCGGGTTTTTGTAGATTAGGACGTCCAGGAAGGGAAGTTGGTTGTTGGCTTCTATTTCCATAGTGAATTGTATTTTGGGGTGTAGGCTGTTGAGATGTGTGAGGAAGTTGTTCAGTTTATTTTTCCCGTGTGGCCAGATAACAAAGGTGTCGTCAACATATCTGAGCCAGAGTTTGGGTTTATGTTCGGACTTCTGTAACGCGTTGGTTTCAAAGTGTTCCATATATAGGTTTGCGATGACCGGTGAGAGGGGTGATCCCATGGGTGCTCCTTCTATCTGTTTGTATCTTTGTCCATTGTGGATGAAGTATGTGTTGGTTAGGCAGTGGTTGGTCAGATCTAGGATGTGTTTGGGGGTTGTATTTGTTGTGGATAGCTGTCAAGGCTTCTTGAATGGGCACTTGTGTGAAGAGCGAAACAACATCGAAGCTCACGAGTAGGTCATTGGGTTGTAGGTCTTGTTTCTTTATAATTTCTATGAAGTGGAACGAGTTTTGTACGTATGAAGTGATGGATTCTGCATAGGGCTGGAGTTGTTTGGCAAGAAATTTGGCGAGGTTTTGTAGAGGTGAGCCTATGGAGCTGACTATGGGTCTGAGAGGTGTTCCTTCTTTGTGAATCTTGGGGAGGCCGTAGAGCTTGGGGCATCTGGATGATTTCTCTCTGGGGATGATGCTTGGCTTGATTTCTTCACTTAAGGGAGAGGCTTTTATTTTGGCTTTGGTGGTTTTTTCCAGGTAGGTGGTGGGGTCTGTGTTCAAAGGTATGTAAGCAGGGTCTTGTAGTAGGTTGGATAATTTGGCTTGGTAGTCGGATGTGTTCATCACCACTGTGGCATTGCCTTTGTCTGCTGGGAGAATGATTATGTTGTTGTCTTTCCTCAGGTTGGAGAGGGCTTTTTGTTCTTCTTTGTGTAAATTGCTTCTGGGTGGTTTGCTGGAGCAGAGGACATTGGTGACTTGAGTCTGATTTTGTTGGCTTCATCTGGGTTGATTTTGGTTAGGCTGGCTTCCACTCCGCATATGATGTTTTCGGTGGGGATGTGTCTGGGGCGATTGCAAAGTTGAATCCTTTGGAAAGGACTTTGGTCTCTGCGATGGTGAGTGTCCTGTCTGATATGTTGTGAACTGTTTGTTTCATGGGCTGTTGTGTGGGGGGGTTGGGCTTCTGGCGTTTTTCCAGTTTGTGGAGTTTGTTGGTGTGTGTGTCTGTCTTGTGGGAGGTCTCTGTTTCAGCTCTCCAGGCGGCCAGTTGCTTGGATTTGTTCCAGAGTGTTGGGTGGATTTTGTTGCTGAGTTTGAGGTGGAGAGTGAGTAGGTCTCTGTTGGTTTGATCTAGTAGGTATCTTTTCCTGTGTAGTTCGCTTCTGATTAGGGCTAGTTCTGTTCTTTTCAGGATCCTTTCGCTGGATGGGGTTTTGAGTGGAATTTCAGTTGGAAGCTTGTGGGGATCACATTTTTGTCTCGGCAGTTGCGTAGGAATGCAATGTCACATAAGATGGTGGCTCTTCGGACTTCTAGTTTCTCGTAGGTTCTGGTCAGCTGGAAGGTTTCCTCCCCGTAGAGGTCGGATATTTGTTTTCGTAGATTTTCACGGGTATAGGTATGCATGTTAGGGTGGATTCGGGTTTCTTCCCGTGTAGAAATCTGGTTGTTTTGTCGACGTTTCGACGAGGTCTCACTCGTCATCTTCAGGCTGGTGTTCTGGCTTCTGTCTTCTTGAAGCAAAGTGTGGTCTCAGTTGAAGTCCTTCTATAAATACTGCTGGGGGGTGTGGTTTGCTTGCTCTGTTGCTGATTGTAGGTTCCTTTGTTCCTTTGTTCTTTTGTGATCTGCTGTGTGGCTGAGGCGATCGTTAAGGGATTAACTGCTGATGGCTGTTTAGATGGCTGTTTACATGCTGGTGGGTTAGATGGCTGGTAGGTTCTGGCAGTATCCTGGGCTTTGGTGGAGTGGGGTCCTGTGTCTTGTGAATTCATTTTGGTCTGGCTACGTGTCTGTGGTCTCCCAATGTTTTTGGGGGGGGTGTGAGTGTGCTCCATGTGGTGACTGGAGTGGGGTGCCGCAGTAGATGGTGCAGTCGTGGTTTTGTTATTGGATGGTGGTTTCGTTTCATCTGTGGGAAGGGTCTGGGTTTGTGTTTGGTGTGGATGGAAGGTGGTGGCATCTTGTGTCCTTTTGGACCTGGTGTCAGTCTTTGTGACAGAGGCTCGTCTGTTGACCAGGGCTAGTTTCCAGATGTCAGGCAAGCGGGAGGTGTCATCACGTTTATTCATGTTGTTTGGGTGTTTCTCTATTTCAATGGCTTCCATGATTATTCGACTGTTGAAGTGTTCAGTTTTGGAGATGAGTTTGGTTCTTTCAAAGTCAATTTCATGACCTGTTGTTTTTATGTGCTGGAAGAGAGAGGAAGATTTTTCTTCTTTTTGACTGCGTTCTTGTGTTCTGCGATGCGTGCGCTTATTCTCCTGTTTGTTTGTCCGATGTATGTGGCTGGACAGACTTTGCATGGTATTTCGTAGACTCCTTGGTTTTCTAGCTCAATCTTGTCTTTGGGGTTTCTTAAGATGTTGGCTATTTTTTTGGTCGGTGCAAAAGGCTGTCTTGATATTGTGTTTGTGGAGAATTTTGCTGATTTTGTCTGTGGTGCCTTTGATGTAAGGGAGGAGGGCGGTGCCGTTGTTCTCTTCTGTTTCTTGGTTCTTGGGGGTGTTTCCTTTTGGATTAGTTTGGTGATGGTGTTTTTTTGGAATCCGTTCGCAATTAAAACATTCGAGAGAGTGTGTAATTCAGTTTTTAGGTGGTCTTTGTCAGCGAGGCGTTTGGTTCTGGAGATGAGGGTTTTGCTACGGAGTTGATCTGTGCAGGGTGGTGGTGTGATTGTGCATTTAAGTAGCGGTTTGTATGTGTTTTTTCTGGTAGATGGTATGTCCTAAGGAGCCACGGGTTTTTTGTAGATTAGGACGTCCAGGAAGGGAAGTTGGTTGTTGGCTTCTATTTCCATAGTGAATTGTATTTTTGGGGTGTAGGCTGTTGAGATGTGTGAGGAAGTTGTTCAGTTTATTTTTCCCGTGTGGCCAGATAACAAAGGTGTCGTCAACATATCTGAGCCAGAGTTTGGGTTTATGTTCGGACTTCTGTAACGCGTTGGTTTCAAAGTGTTCCATATATAGGTTTGCGATGACCGGTGAGAGGGGTGATCCCATGGGTGCTCCTTCTATCTGTTTGTATCTTTGTCCATTGTGGATGAAGTATGTGTTGGTTAGGCAGTGGTTGGTCAGATCTAGGATGTGTTTGGGGGTTGTATTTGTTGTGGATAGCTGTCAAGGCTTCTTGAATGGGCACTTGTGTGAAGAGCGAAACAACATCGAAGCTCACGAGTAGGTCATTGGGTTGTAGGTCTTGTTTCTTTATAATTTCTATGAAGTGGAACGAGTTTTGTACGTATGAAGTGATGGATTCTGCATAGGGCTGGAGTTGTTTGGCAAGAAATTTGGCGAGGTTTTGTAGAGGTGAGCCTATGGAGCTGACTATGGGTCTGAGAGGTGTTCCTTCTTTGTGAATCTTGGGAGGCCGTAGAGCTTGGGGCATCTGGATGATTTCTCTCTGGGGATGATGCTTGGCTTGATTTCTTCACTTAAGGGAGAGGCTTTTATTTTGGCTTTGGTGGTTTCCAGGTAGGTGGTGGGGTCTGTGTTCAAAGGTATGTAAGCAGGGTCTTGTAGTAGGTTGGATAATTTGGCTTGGTAGTCGGATGTGTTCATCACCACTGTGGCATTGCCTTTGTCTGCTGGGAGAATGATTATGTTGTTGTCTTTCCTCAGGTTGGAGAGGGCTTTTTGTTCTTCTTTGTGTAAATTGCTTCTGGGTGGTTTGCTGGAGCAGAGGACATTGGTGACTTTGAGTCTGATTTTGTTGGCTTCATCTGGGTTGATTTTGGTTAGGCTGGCTTCCACTCCGCATATGATGTTTTCGGTGGGGATGTGTCTGGGGCGATTGCAAAGTTGAATCCTTTGGAAAGGACTTTGGTCTCTGCGATGGTGAGTGTCCTGTCTGATATGTTGTGAACTGTTTGTTTCATGGGCTGTTGTGTGTGGGGGTTGGGCTTCTGGCGTTTTCCAGTTTGTGGAGTTTGTTGGTGTGTGTGTCTGTCTTGTGGGAGGTCTCTGTTTCAGCTCTCCAGGCGGCCAGTTGCTTGGATTTGTTCCAGAGTGTTGGGTGGATTTTGTTGCTGAGTTTGAGGTGGAGAGTGAGTAGGTCTCTGTTGGTTTGATCTAGTAGGTATCTTTTCCTGTGTAGTTCGCTTCTGATTAGGGCTAGTTCTGTTCTTTTCAGGATCCTTTCGCTGGATGGGGTTTTGAGTGGAATTTCAGTTGGAAGCTTGTGGGGATCACATTTTTGTCTCGGCAGTTGCGTAGGAATGCAATGTCACATAAGATGGTGGCTCTTCGGACTTCTAGTTTCTCGTAGGTTCTGGTCAGCTGGAAGGTTTCCTCCCCGTAGAGGTCGGATATTTGTTTTCGTAGATTTTCACGGGTATATATATGCATGTTAGGGTGGATTCGGGTTTCTTCCCTTGTAGAAATCTGGTTGTTTTGACGACGTTTCGACGAGGTCTCACTCGTCATCTTCAGGCTGGTGTTCTGGCTTCTTTCTTCTTGAAGCAAAGCGTGATCTCAGTTGAAGTCCTTCTATAAATACTGCTGGGGGGTGTGTGGTTTGCTTGCTCTGTTGCTGATTGTAGGTTCCTTTGTTCTTTTGTGATCTGCTGTGTGGCTGAGGCGATCGTTAAGGGATTAACTGCTGGTGGGTTAGATGGCTGTTTAGATGGCTGTTTAGATGCTGGTGGGTTAGATGGCTGGTGGGTTCTGGCAGCATCCTGGGCTTTGGTGGAGTGGGGTCCTGTGTCTTGTGAATTCATTTTGGTCTGGCTACGTGTCTGTGGTCTCCCAATGTTTTTTTGGCATGTGTGAGTGTGCTCCATGTGGTGACTGGAGTGGGGTGCCGCAGTAGATGGTGCAGTCGTGGTTTTGTTATTGGATGGTGGTTTCATTTCATCTGAGGGAAGGGTCTGGGTTTGTGTTTGGTGTGGATGGAAGGTGGTGGCATCTTGTGTCCTTTTGGACCTGGTGTCAGTCTTTGTGACAGAGGCTCGTCTGTTGACCAGGGCTAGTTTCCAGATGTCAGGCAAGCGGGAGGTGTCATCACGTTTATTCATGTTGTTTGGGTGTTTCTCTATTTCAATGGCTTCCATGATTATTCGACTGTTGAAGTGTTCAGTTTTGGAGATGAGTTTGGTTCTTTCAAAGTCAATTTCATGACCTGTTGTTTTTATGTGCTGGAAGAGAGAGGAAGATTTTTCTTCTTTTTTGACTGCGTTCTTGTGTTCTGCGATGCGTGCGCTTATTCTCCTGTTTGTCTGTCCGATGTATGTGGCTGGACAGACTTTCTTCTTGAAGCCAGAACACCAGCCTGAAGATGACGAGTGAGACCTCGTCGAAACGTCGCCAAAACAACCAGATTTCTACACGGGAAGAAACCCGAATCCACCCTAACATGCATACCTATACCCGTGAAAATCTACGAAAACAAATATATATATTTTGTTTCGAGAAGAAAGAAGCCAGAACACCAGCCTGAAGATGACGAGTGAGACCTCGTCGAAACGTCGCCAAAACAACCAGATTTCTACACGGGAAGAAACCCGAATCCACCCTATCATGCATACCTATTGAAAATCTACGAAAACATATATATATATATATATATATATATATATATATATATATATATATATATATATATATATATATATATATATATATATATATATATATATATATATATATATATTTGCGGGGGAGAAGAATATGGAATACACAGAAGACAGCTGCCTCCACCATCACAGTAGAATCATGACACTTTCCTGGCCCCTTCTTCTCAATTTTGTGCTTCTATTCTATTTATATCCTGCCCTTCTTTCAGAGACCATATACTATATGGTTCTGGTTCCACCCTACCAATTTTCTCTTTATCATAGACCTTGTAGGATTACACATGCTGAGGAACAGTGGCTGGGCCAACATTGTGGAAAGGGCAATATGGATACATAGTGATCTGAATCTTCATTTCTGTCATTTAAGCCCCCAGAACAGCCCATTTCCTAAGCCCTGTGTGTGTGTTGTGTCGTTACAGTCGTGACCGACCCTTTGTGACTCCATGTCCATGGAGTTTTCTTGGCAGGAGTACTGGAGTGGCTTGCCAGTTCCTACTCCAGGCGCCTACAGCACCTGGTATTCCCTGGTGGTCGCCCATCCAAGTACTAGCCAGGCCTGATCCTGCTTAGCTTCCAAAATCAAGCAAGATCGGATGTGCTTAGGGCTCAAGCTAAAAGTATGGTCCACCCAGCTGCCTATGTTTTACCTGTCTCATTTCCTCCTACTTCTTGCTACCTGCATCTCTTTCTCCTTTCTCCCCATGCATGTTTGCTCTGTGTCTCTTGTCTTTGTCCCTCCCCTTTCCTGTACAAAGCGGCTGATTTAAATACAAAATATTTCTAGTTACATGCCATTGTGATTAGTTGCATGTTTTGCAATGGAACTGGATACCTTTTTATGTTTCTCCTCTCTTTATCAGAGCATATTTTCTAAACTGAAGCACCCTCCTCAATGAAAGTGTGATGCTGACTTGACACAATCAACAACACTCTCACCTCTTTTTAGTCTTCTGCTGTCAAGTGGCAAGAAGCAGGTCTTGACTTTTGAGAATGCATGCATATACTTGACTCATAAGCAAATAACAGGAATAAGGCATTCCACATTATTCATTCTGTTTCAAAAATGTTTTGGGTGAGCATTTCCAAGAACAAAATGCCGCACTGTGGGAAGCAAACCTTGGAAAATATTGATAACGACAATGGGACATGCAAGATGAAGAAGTGAAGGATACTATGCTAAAAAGGGCCACAATTTTTGGCCATAATATTGAACCTCAAAAATGGCAAAAACTGCAGACAAATAATCATAAATTAACACTAGCTACTTCCTATAAGGAAAATCTCTACAAAATGTTTTATAGATGGCATATAACACCAGTGAGGCTTGCTAAAATGTTCCCTAATATGTCAAAAATATGCTTGGTGGACAAGTGATAAAGCAAAGGGTTACTGGGTCAAAATACATACTTGGATTAAGCAAATTTTAAAATTAGAGTTAGAATTTAAACCAGAAATATTTCTGTTAGATTTATTGCCAAATATGGTGGATAAGCAAAATACTTATTTTATATTATATCTTTTGACAGCAGCTAGATTGTTATGAGCCCAGTTCTGGAAATGTGAAAATCTGCCAATTTATGATATGATTATAAAAATGTGCAGAAATGGAAAGACTAACTAAGAAACTAAAGGGGCAAGAAGAATCATATTTTACTTGAACTGGCATCTGTTTTATAAAAATTTTTATAGCTGGTGAAATATAAAAATATTGTAGTAAAAAAGGAGAGGATGAATATACAATAGAATGTCAATGATAGAAACGAGGTATGTTATATTGTGAAATTGTTTTATATGTTTTGGGGTTTTTCTCTTTTTCCTTTTCCTTTTCCTTTCCTTTTCATTTCTATGCTTACTTTTTGAATGAACGAATAAATGAAAGAACGAATGAATAGCAGCTTTCTCCAGCTGTTGACCCACGGAATGTGAGGAGGGAGCATCCACAAATAAATGTTGAGGTGGGTTACTGTCCCCTGGCACTCCAATTTCAAGCCAATGGAGTAGGAACTGGCCAACCACTCCAGTATTCCTGCCAAGAAAACTCCATGGACATGGAGTCTCAAAGAGTTGGTAATAACTGTAATGACACAACACACACAAGACTGAGATATTTGATGCGCCTGAACTTGAAGGCTGCTTAGAGCTGCTATAACTAGCCACTATGAACAAGTAGTCATGCATACAAACTGTAAATGGATGTTTCCCTCTTATTCTGCTAGCATTGAGCCTCTTATTTTGCACAGAAACCTGCCTCAAAGAAGCAAATGTAATCATTAGACAAACTCTGTATAATATGGACAGAATTAAGGCTGCATGGGCCAGGATAAACATGTCTGCCTGCTTAAGAGCCTGTGTATAATAGACTCAACAGAAGGCTGAGTTCCTTTTCAGTTCAGCCTCTGCCAACTGATTTGTGCACATCTGTTATTGCTTTTATTAAGTTACTCGTATAAAGAGCTTGGAAATTACTTTATTCAGGGAAGATTCTATCTCCCATCTGTAACCACATTCATGAGACTTGGGGAAATCTTGCACTATTCTTTTATTTTTACAATACACTAGATTAGCCAACATCTTCTGTATATTCTGCCCCCATTTATGTTGCTGATCATATTTGGAAAGAAATGAGGGACTAATGCTTTGGAACATTAGATTCATATCTTTGAAGAGTCTGAGAGTGTTGTCCTGGATCATAGTACATGTTTATTCACGAGGAAGTCCTCCTGCACACAAGGGGTGTAATTATGTTTTTAAACCTGAAATTTCAGACCTATGAGCCATGATGCCAGAAAATGCATCTTCAAAATAGGGCACATCCAAAATCTCACCCCATTGCAGTGTACTAAAAAGCTGGCTGATTTGGACCTTTCTTCTACCATCTGTGATTGGATCAAGGACTTTCTAAGGGACCGCTCACAAACAGTGAGGGTTGCGCCTTTCACATCTACTTCCCTGAAGCTTAGCATGCTGTGTTTAGTCCCTTCCTGTAACATATGTATCATCTGATTCTACTGTAATTATTATACCACCATAATGGGTCTTATTACAGGGGAGATGAATCAGACAGGAATGAGGTCCAAAAATTATCCACATGGTGCCTGAAAACAACTTGCATCTAAATATTACCAAGACAAAGGAGATGGTGCTGGACTTCGGAGGAAGAGAGAGGAACTAGTACATCCATGTGTGTGGAGAGAGTTTCTTCTTTAAATTTCTGGGAGTTTACCTCAGTGAGGATCTATCCTGGGGGTCAGGAAGGCCCAGCAGAGACTGCATTTCCTTAGGGTCCTAAGAACAAAGTGAAGCAACAACTGATTATCTCCTTCTACCAGTCCACAGTTGAAAGCATCCTCACATATTGCATTACCACAAGGTATGCTGGATTGACAGCTGCTGACAGGAAGACACTACAGAGGGTGGTAAGCACAGCTCAGTATATTTGAGTGCAACGACTGATCGTTGCCTCAAGGGTCGGAAAAATTCTTAAGGATGACTCAGTCAGCACTTTTTTTACCTTGTTACCATCAGGCAGAAGATATCAGCCTGCTGACCAACAGACTGAAGAACAGTTTTTATCCATGGGCTGTCAGACTGCTGAATGGGAAATAATCCCAGGACAAGTATAGAAGAACTACCTGTGGGCTGGGCATTCTGTGTCATACACAGGGTGCAGAAGTGATTGCCAGTGAGATGGGGGCGGGATGGTGGTGGGGGTGGGCATGGGAGACTCAGCTAATTTCATTGTGTACATGTTGTACATTGACAATAAAGGTATTATTATTATTACTAGGATTAGACACATAACTGTAATCACACTGGCTCAATAAAACCCACAGTTTAGTTCTACAAGCTTTCACCAGCAGATTAATCAATTTTGAAGGTGACTACATTGACAAGTCATGTGGGGAATTTTTAGGGTTGGGTCATTCAGATTTGCACAATTTTCTGTTGGCTACATTTATTTATTAATATTTAATTATTCGATTTATATACCGCCCATCTGATGGGAAGACACTATGGGTGGTTTACAAGATAAAACAGGCTATTACAATATGCAACAATACAACATCATAATAAAAACAAAAAATAATACAAGTAAAAACATAATTAAATCAAACAACATTTATCACTCATAAAAGTCATAGATAGCTAAGGGCAGACAAGAACAAGTCAAAACAGTGGAGCAGCGAAACAATCAATACATGACATTAGAGATGGGCACGAAACAAGCAATTTTTCATTTTCGTTTTTGTTTTTCATTTCATTATGCAACAAAAATGAAATGAAAAAAATTCAAAACAAAACAAAAACGAAAACGAAACGACCATTTTTGCCATGTTTTTCGCTTTCGTTGCAGCAGATGCATTGAACTAAAAAGAATGCTAACAAAACAGCAATTTTTCATTTTTGTTTTCATTTTTTTGTTTCGTTACCTAACAAAACGAAAACAATTTTTTTTGCAAAAAAGTCACAAAAACGAAAATGAACCGAAACAGACCCCTAAATGACCAAACGACAAATGAAACACCATTTTTTTGAGTCGTGCCCATCTCTACATGACATACATATCAATGTGAATCAGCCTAGAGGTTTCAGTCTGCTGTTGGGGCTTCTATCCCATCTATTCCCAAACAGAATGCATTTTCATCCATTCAAACAGTGAGTTCACTTCAGCTGACGTAATGGACAACCAGAAGCTGCCTCTTCCACCTTCCTCATCTAAGATGGGAAGAGAGGAAGCAAATAGGCATTTATGCGGGTGTCAATTCTCTTCAAAAACAAGCACCTCTTTGTTTCCAAATTGTTTATTGTTTTAAGACTTGGGCCACAGCTGGTGAGCTAGAGTGGCTAAGAGGAGGAAATCATAAGTTAGCTGTTGTTTGCAGCTTGTTAAGGTAGCACTGCAGTTTCTCTGCCTTCAGCAAATTAGGAGGGGAGCAGTAGAGTCAACTTGTGCTAACAGGTACATATAGATCGGCAATTTCCTGACTCCCCCATGGATCTTTAAAATAAGAGGCCCGTGGATCCATCTGAGTTCCAGGGTACAAATTCACAGTGTGTCACTCTGCATTTTTCTTTCAGTGTAGTTGCATCTTCAATTAGGTTAATCTATGTATACTAATTTAACCACAGGGTTCCAGGTTGAATGGCATGCACATTTGTATTTCAGTTAGAGATGGGCATGAAATGGAAAAATGGTGTTTCGTTTCGTTCTGTTTTGTGGCCCATCTCGCTTTGTTTCGTATTTTTAGAAACAAATTTTTATTTAAAAATTCATTTCATTTATCATTTTGTTTCATTTTTGTTTTTCCTGTTCTTGCCTCCACATGCGGAGGTAGGAACGGGTCTCTTCTTCTTCCCCATGGTGGATGACAGCGCCAGGCGCGCTGTCATCCACCTGCAGGGAAAATCCCTTTAGAGAGACGTGCGGAGGCAAGAATGGGGCTCTCTCTAGGCAGTTCTCCCCCGCGGGTGATGACAGCTGGGCTGTCATAATCAGCGGGGAAGAACAAAACGAACCCTACTGAACCAATTTTTCCAGTTTGGTTTGTTTCATTCTTAAATCACTCTGAGGTTCGTTATTCATTTTGTTACCTATCAAAATGAATAACGAATAACAAAACGAACTAAAAGTTCATTTCGTGCCCATCTCTAAGTTCAGTACTAAATTGTTGTTGTTTTGCGTTATTGGTATAGGTTAAAATATTATATATGAGTGCCCAGTAAAAATGATTGCTAGACTGGCCAAATTATAGGCTCTTTTACATTTTCATAGTTCATTATAGCTTTCCCCATGCAACATCCAAGGAAGATGGAGCAGAGGTCTCTCAGTTGGGCCCATCTCACAGTTCAAACTTGGTAGCCACATCTGGCTTTTGGACTCCCCTAACTCTACAATGTCTTGACTTCATCCCTCTTTAAAGTATTTCTCACAGACACTGAGACACCTGGTGTGAAACATACACTCCTGAAGCATTTATCTGATAAGGAGGTGGAATTTAGTTTCTCTTTCAATTCCTTCCAATAATAAGAGCTGTCTGCAGCCACCACTTTTCCAGTACATATTTCAATTGGTAACTGTGCATTATGTATTAAATTGTATCCTTCAGAAGGCCAGATGTGGGTCCATTGCTTCCATATACTAATCCATAGCTTTCAAATACTGATCCTGTATAATGAAGGCTATCTGCTCCCCCATTGCTATAATACAAAATGACTTATCTTCTGGAGACACCTATTCTTGAGGAATTGAGGTGTGATAGTAAAGCTATTTTTTCCTGAGATTGTCCAGAGTACATCTCATATCAAAAACTATGATGCCTCCTACAATAATTCTTCTCACCTTGAGAGAACCTCAGCAATTACCTTTGTCTGAAACTACAAATGTTATGAAATTCAGTTGCTATATGTTAAATAGCATTCTATGAATAGCACAGATTTTGAAATCCAAAAGACAAATAAAAGGGACATCTTTGGATGGTGGGGGGATGCCCATAACATTATGGCATCTGGCATGATAAATGAAGCTATTGTTAGTGAAATGATCTCATTAATATTTAGATTTCATTGCCAGCCGCAGGGGCAACATGCAGAATATAAAACATCAGATCCTGAATGGCTTGGTGAAAGAAACAGGATACAAATTGCTAATAGAGAGAGAGAGAGAGAGAGAGAGAGAGAGAGAGAGAGAGAGAGAGAGAATGCAACATCTTTCCCATTTATATCTTCCAACCACAAGTAGTAACAATCAACAGTCCCCTTGCATGGTGAAGAGCTTTCCTGTACCTCAAAATATTCCCTTTTCCAAAATCAAGAGAGGCTGACCCAATGAGAAATGTTGTTCATAATATTTTGTTTCTTTCACTGTATGGAAGCCAGCATTGAAAGAATGCAAAATGCATCAAAGTATGCTCTTTATCTTGATCACACTATTGCCAGTCACATGGGAAGCAAGACAGATTGCTGGCGCCCTCCCTTCATTTCTCTAAATTCTGCACTTCATTCTGAACCAACCATTCTATCTGACGCTCCAGCCCTTGGTTTGTAATTGGATCAAGTGAAGGGTAACCTCGTATAATGAATGCCCCTGATAACGAATTTTTCAGATAACAAATCACAATTTCCAGGTATAGGGTTGCATCGGATAACAAATTTTCCCTATGGGCTGCCTCGGATAACAAATCACAATTTCTAGGTATAGGTCTGTCTCAGATAACGAATTTTCCCTATGGACTGCCAGCATGCATCGGTAAAAACGAGTTATCCCGGGTGGCACTGCATCTGTACCTTTAAAGTGCACTTTATAAAGAGTTTTGAGCAAAAACAACAACAACAGGTGTCTGTGTCATTTTCCTAGGCTCTGGAACATATTAATTGGTTTCCAATTCATTCCTATGGGAAACTGTGTTTCGGATAACGATTTTTTTCGGATAATGAATTGCCTCAGAGAATGAATTAAATTCGTTATCTGAGGTACCACTGTATACTGTGGCCAAACGTCTGTTACAAAATACCATATACATTGGGAATGTAGGCAAGCAGCTTTAACTTCACAATCTGTTGTGTGCCTGGGCCTGTAATTGGGTACACAATGGAGCACCCAACCACAGTGTCTAAGCATGTGACAGATAGCCATCACAACTGTGTACAGAACTTAAGCAATTTCTAGTTTGCACTGCACAAAGCCAGAAGGCTTTCAGTTTCTGAAACTAGAAGGATAAACTGTAGCTGTAGCAGACATTGTGAAAAGTGACATTGACATGTTTTGGTGGAAGACACAGAAATGCACGAGGAAAGGAGTGAAAGAGGAAAGGAGTTATGGAGTGAGGTGATAGATGGCCTTTCTTATGCAGCATTCAGCCTGGAGCTTCCAGTTGGTAATTCTGGTTGGTTCTGTGCACCTAACAATAAATTGTCAACATCCATAACCATTCATTAAGTATGATTAATCTGGTCTTTTGCTTGTCTTATCTTGATCCATTTTAGCTTGGCAACCTTTGCTTGACTAAATTTGCAGAAAACATACTGCATTGGATTTTTACATTTATTTATTTATTTATTTATTTATTTATTTAGGCATTTTGACTATTTTCCCCCACGCACACCTTTCTCCTTGGAAAAGGAGCCAAGGGGCTTACAATAATGAGGGACAACATACAGCCCAGAACATTTAAGACATATTCAGGTTAAGAACAGGGAATTAGAAGAGGCATGTTACAACATTAAAAGGTGACATTAAAGCTACAAAGAGCATACAAAAGAAGAAAATATTCCATTATAAGGGATGGAAACTAACATGGAAAACACTGTTGTTCTTATGAAATCAGTCAATGCAATCATGCATGATAGATAGTACATATAAAAGTCACATAATAGGTAGTCCATAATGTCCATAATGACTAAAATGTTTACAGACTTGGAATGAGTAATGGAAATAGTTGCTGGAGCAATTCTTTTGCTTAAGCCCCTTCTTTCATAGAAGTGTTTTTATTTCTTCTCAGCCACATTCAAGTATGGCAGATGGAGTCCTCAATTTGTCAGGCCTCAGATTACGACAGGTTGTAATGTGGGGTTTGGTACATAAGAGGGGCTTTACACTTTTTGGTGTTACTAGTGATGGGCATATCCAGATGACTGGGTCACATCAGGATATGAGCACACAGAATGGTATTCCATCAATCCCCAGCATCTGAACTGAGAATGGAAACCACTTTTGCAGAGTAGTGTCTAGTAGTATGTACTTGCTGCTTTCTTGCAATGTGATTATTATTATTTTTCTGTTTCCCATGCAGAAAAAGTTTGCTAGTTATTGTTCTAGAATCCAGCATAATATTTAATGCAGGGGCAAAGCATAGACGTCTGTTATCACTGTTTATCATGTGACACTCGAGATGTAGTGTCCCATTTGCTAACTCTCACTTCTCATAAAATTCATTTCATTTCTAGACATTTAATAACTCTTTTCTTGAGTGCCTGGATTAGGAATGAGCTACAAACCTTGCTGAGATTAAAGGTTCTCAAGTAATTGCATAGCGTGTCCTGAGCTATCTCACTCCAGCTCTATAAACAGAGCATGGAATTGAAAAAGCAACCATTTTATTCTGGCCACTATCCATGAGCAATATCAAATACCGGAAAATAATTGCTTGAGTTATCCTTAGCCAAGGTATTTTTTTATATTCTATTTACAAATGCATTGCCCATTCCGACTTGCAGGTCTTACAGTCCTGTTGCTGACTATATTTGTTGAACTTGAAAGAGATTATGTGTGTGTACTCAATCTAAATGCAGGGAATTTGCCCTGCAGTAAATGTAATTTCTCTCACCACTGCAACTTGATGATAGGAAAATCGGTAACTGGTACCTCCTATGGAAGATCTACAGTCTGATCCTAGTCACGTTGGTATGTCTGACTTCCAAGGAGGATTATAGTCTCTCAGATATAGGAGTCTGTGATGCCTGGCACCATTGCAGGGTGCCTTGCCCCTCCGTCTCCAGTCACAAGCCACCTGCGGCAGGACCATAACAAGGACTAAATCCAGCAAGACTATATGGTCAGCATTTCTCATCCCAACTCTGCTGCAGTACAGACATTCCTTTGACAAAAGAAGGAATGTCAGGAGCAAAAGATAAGACAGTTTAATACTAAACAGGCAGGGAACAGAGACTGAACGGAAAGGAAAGTAACAAAGGAAACAAAAAGGTCCAAGGAGGGAGCGTAAATATAGAAGCTGCAGGCTCCTCCCCCTTCACTTTTTCCTGAAGGGGACCTGAACTGCTCAAAGGTTTTAGTTGCAGACAATTAAATGGTCTGGTGTCTCTTCTCATTGTGCTGGGGCGGCGGGGACTGAGGAAAGGCAGGCATGAGAGAGAGAATGTAGTGCTAAGTGTAAAGAACAGTCGATGATGAAGCCAAATGCGAACAGAGGGGCTTCCCACATGGACACACATTACGCCAGCCCTAAAAATGCTGCTTGGAAACACAATTAGGGAAGTTAAGAATTGGGAGCATAGCTGTCAAGTGTTCCCCATGGCTGCCAGGACTGGGAGCTCCAGGGAGGCCGGGTGCTGACAGCCAGACCTTTCGGCTAGGGGGTGGAGACTCATTTGCATGCAAGGTTCCCAGAATCCCTTGAGGTGGTTTCAAAATGCTCACTGTGACCTAGGTGTCTCAGCTTTCTAGGGATATATATATATACCAATCCGGGCAGCTGGTGGTGTGTGGGTTAGGGGTTGCACAAGGAGAAGTGATCTCTGGCAGGCCACATGGCTGCCCAACAGCATCCAGAGCTTAGCCACCTGCCACCGGAAATGCGGGACATTTCAGGGGGAAATAATTTTTCAGAAAGATGGCAGGAAAGAGTGATTGATCCATGAATGTTCCACCAAAAACATGACACTTGACAGGTCTGATTGGGAGAAATAAGGCAACAATCAACTACTGAATTGTTATTTTCCAAATTATGAAATAATCTGAAATGTGGATGCCCCAACATTAAAGAAAAGCCTAACTGCTCAAGAAGTTACTCAGAGCAGTTATTATGAGGTTTGTGATAGTTGTGAAAAACATCTTGTTGCCTACAGCTAAGCTTCCTTTGGTTGAGTGAGTACATAGAGAAGAGGCAAGACCACCATAGTCTGGTTATATCTAGGCCACAACTTCATTGAATACAGCAGACAGTACTCTGGCTAAGCAATAGGTTCAGATCCAGCGCATCAATGGAGCATGCCTGCCCCTTTGATGCTCCCATGCACTTTGTTTTTGTAATCCCTCTTCTTGGGTTACGGGGACCCTGGGGTGTCTACCCCATTGGTATCCCATCTCCCCACTGAAATTGTGTGTTCCCAAGGGGTGTTGACCCCCCCTTGAGTTGAGCCATACATCATCATCAAGGGAGGGTTCCCCCTCACTGCTATTTGCCCTTGACCATGACCATCAGACTTCTTTTCCAGTATTTTTGAACTTGGAGGTTCTCTCCTGCAGCTTTAAATTCCTGGATCCATCCCAATGCCTGTAAAAGTACCATACCTACCCAAGTTGTGACATGCATCATACAATTACCTTCTGTGTACAAAATGTAGCTACCTACAAGTGCAACAAGCAAAAAGGGGAGGGTGGGCTGGGGATGCTCCGCATTCAGGAGGGGAGAAGAGGGGGTTGTCCACTTGCTCCCCCTTTAAAACCTCCTGGGACGGCCCTCTGGGAAAGCACCATGTTTCCTGGGGGGCCACCCCCATCCCCGGCATCAATGTTTCCTCACAACTGCGGCTCAGTCCTCCTCAGTGGATTTATCTACTGTTAGCCTTTCTTCTTGTGCTTGCAGGTTTGATAAGCCATTTAAACCCATGTTTTGGCATTATGCTTTATATATCCCCTTTCATCAAGTTTGCCGATGACACAACCGTAGTGGGACTCATCTCTGGTGGAGACCAGTCCGCCTACCGAGAGGAGGTGCATTGGCTGCTACGGTGGTACAGAACTAACAATTTGATAATAAATATCAATAAGACCAAAGAGCTTATAGTGGACTACCGAAAAAGGAAACCAGACACTCAGCCCTTGATTATTGACAGAGTTTGTGTAGAATGGGTGACGGACAGTAGGTTCTTAGGAGTCATTCTACAGGAGGATTTGACCTGGAGTGCCAACACTGAAGCACTGGTTAAGAAGGCCCAACAGAGTTTATATCTTCTGAGACTTCTCAGGAGGGAACAACTGTCTAAGAAACTGTTGGCAACCTTCTACCGGGGCTTTATAGAAAGCACTATCACTTACTACCTCTGTGTCTGGTTCGCCAATTGCACAGTGGCAGATAGAAGGGCGCTCCAGAAGGTTATAAACACTGCTGAGAGGATAGTGGGCTGTCCTCTTCCTCCTTTGGAAGAACTATACAACTCCAGATGCTTGAGAAAGACATCTAGAATTCTGAGAGACCCTTCGCATCCTGGCCACCAATTTTTTGAACTGTTGCCGTCTGGCAGGAGATATAGGACTCTTAGATCAAGGACAAATAGACTAAAGAACAGTTTTTATCCTAGAGCACTATCCAAGTTAAACATGACAGTTTTAGCACCATCCTAATCAGTTTTTAAGTAGTGTTTTAAATTTTGTAAAATGCGATTTTAAGAGTTTTTAATATCTTGTATGGTGTTTTATGTGTTTTGTATGGTTCCTTGTTTAGAGTGGGTTGTGGAACAGCACTCTAATTTCGTTGTGCATATCTTGCATATGCATAATGACAATAAAAACTCTATTCTCTATTCTCTAACATCATTGCATTTACTGTATTTCTATTGTTTTTAAACTGTGTTTTCATATATTTTAATAAGCCACTCTTTAAATGTTTATTAAGAGGCAATGCAAAAATTGAGACTAACTAATTGACCAAGCAAACAAACAAACAAACAATAATGTCACGAATTTTCCTAAACACTATTAATTTTCAAAGTGCACAAAGCACATGGAGCAAATGGAAACCAAAAGCAAATGAAATTAGAAGTTGCTTCCTACACTCATATTTAAACAGTAATTGGAATGTAAAATTTCAGCGAGTTATGAACAGACTAGAACAGTTGTAGATAAAAGCAACAAAGATTGTTAGGTTTATGGAAACAAGCCCTATCAGGGGAAAATATGACTTACGTACTTACTTACTGTACTTACTTACTACAAAGTAACAAGGAAAAAAGGGAAGTATGGTCAGAAGGAGGGGTGGTAAAAAGGGGAAAAAACAAGGAAAATGAGTTTTGGAGGAGAAGAGGACAATAACATTATTTGCTTTACCCTTATTCCAGCATATTACATGTTATAATGCATTAGCCATATTATCAAATAATTGTTGCTCTTATTAATTCTCTTTACCATTTATTTCCATTAATTTTTTTAGTTTTCTTTCAAAGCTTGTTACAAATCCCCACACTACCCCCGCCACCATAAAATGTTTCCAAGCTTTCACATGCATTTCCTGTTTGCAGGTCATTAAACTTTTCTGATAATATGTCCATCTCCACAACTTCCAAGCACATTTCTATAATCTCCTCTTGCTTCAGTATCACGTCTCCCCACCCCACCCCAGTACATAGCATATACAATGCTAGTTGCCCTTACTACATGTATCACTAAGGGTGCTATCACATGAGGGGAAAGATGCGAGACATGGGAAACTCCAGCTTTTCTCCTTATCTGATCAGTGATTGAAGGTGTGGGTTCAGAGTTCCCACATCCCTTGGTTCTGCTCTGCTTCTCTTATGTCCCCACGGCCCTAACCTGCTTCAAGCAGGCACAGAGGAAATTAAAATAAAACAAAACAAAATGGCCGATGAGCCCGCAGGACAGCTGCTGGAAGCTAAGGGGGAAAAAAATGCCCGACCAGCCTGCAGGCCAGCTGACTGGCGCTGGGGGGGGAAATAAAAATAAAAAATAAAAATAAAAAATATCTGAAGAGCCCCAGGGCTGGCTGGTGGAGGCTAAGGAAAAATAAAAAAATAAATTATTGTTTTGTTTTTTTAAAAAAATGCCCGACTGGCCCACAGGCCAGCTGACTGGTGCTGGGGGGGTGGGGGAGAGAAATAAAAACAAAAAAATAATAAAAAACCTCTGAACAGCCCCAGGGCTGGCTAGTGGGGGCTAAGGAAAAATTTTAAAAAATTAAAAAAATCAAAAATGCCCGACTGGCCCACAGGCCAGCTGACTGGTGCTAGTGTGGGAAATAAAAATTTAAAAAAATTTAAAAACCACAGCAGAGCAGCCCCAGGAACAGCTGGTCGGTGCTATGAAGAAAGAAAGAAAGAAAGAAAGAAAGAAAGAAAGAAAGAAAGAAAGAAAGAAAGAAAGAAAGAAAGAAAGAAAGAGAAAGAAAGAAAGAACACCAGATCATGTACACATTCCCATGGACTTCTGGCTCCAAAAAATGTGGTTTTTTAAGTGAGGGAAAAAATTCCCAACTTCTCCAGTAAGTATTGGAATACGTGCTACCAGGGTTTTTTTTTTTGTTTTTTTAAAAGCTCAGTGGCCGTGGGGACAAGATTTTTGGACATGGTTTATCCTGAAATTTAATCTGGATTTAAAGGGACGTGTGATAGAGCCCTAAGTGTCTTATTTTCATGTCTCCAATTTCTGACATATTCACTTAAAAAAAAGCTGGGTTAAATGGCAAATTCCATGGCAAGATCTTTTGTAAAAAGATCATGTATCCTTTCTTTAATATACTTCTGCTTCTTTACATGAACACCACATATGATAAAAACTTACCTCCTGTGTCATACAATTCCAATATTTATTTGATACGTTTATGTATATTTTAGCTAATTTTGCAGGAGTGTGTGTGTGTGTGTGTGTGTGTGTGTGTGTGTGTGTGTGTGTGTGTGTGTGTGTGTGTGTGTGTGTGTGTGTGTGTGTGTGTGTGTGTGTGTGTGTGTGTGTGTGTGAAGCCTGTATAGTTAATCGGTGTGCTCTTGAGTCTCTGCCTGTGTAGCAGATCCTAGACAGCAATAATGCCAGTGATCTGCCCTCAGATCACAAATTGTGTTGCCAGGTTTTGCTATGCTGCTATGCTCAAACACAGACGTATAATTGATAGATGTTTGAGCTCTCCTAATTACATATAGTGCCCTACCCACAAGTGGTCTTATTTCATAAATTGTGTATTTTTCCACTAATATATTTTATATTGTTTTACTGTATTTTAATGTTTGTATTATGTGTGATTTGGTTAACAACCATAAATAAACACATTCATTCAGTTGAGCTCTCCACTCTACAGAGAGACAACAGAATGCTGGTCTCTGAGTTGAGCCTATTTCAACTCAAACCAGAGAGAAAAATATTCCATAGAAGAATGGTAGTTCCATTGATGAAATAGATTTACTCTCTTTAGTTCTATTTATTAGAGATGGGCACAAAACATTTTTTTCCTTATGAAACGAAAAATGAACTGCTCCTTCAAATAAAAAACAAAATGAAACAAAATGGAAATGTTCATTTCGTTCCATTTTGTTTTTCGTTTTCCCATAGGAATGCATTGAAACAATGCATTCCTAAGGGAAACCACTTTTAAAAACTTGTGGCTTTCTCTCCTCAATGCGCCCGATTGGGTGGGGGGGAACTGCGGGATTTTTAAACTTATTTTTCATCAATGAAGCAAGTGCCAGTCATCAATGCTTGCTTCATAGCTGAAAAATAAGTTTAAAAATACCACAGTTCCCCCCACAACATGCCCAATTAGGTGGGGGAACCACGGGGTTTTTAAACTTACTTTTCAACAATGAAGCAGTTATTTCTTGGTGCCTAAAAATAAGTTTTAAAAGCCCGGTGGTTTAAAAACCCCTCATCTTTTCCCCTGATTGAGTGAGTGGGGGAGAGAAATGAAAAAAAAATGAAATAAAAATGAAATAAAAAAAATGAAAATCATTTTGTACAAAATGAATTGCCCCCCCCCCAAAAAAAAAACAATGAAACAGAACAGAATTCTTCCATTTCATGCCCATCTCTACTATTTATCCTTCTAAAAAGGAAAAAATATCTCTTATTGTTGTGATCGCACTCCGGCATATAATTCAGAACAGTTAGATGAGGTCCCTGTTGCTTTGATTATGCATCTCATCTGTTCAAGGCTTTGTTCCGTGACTAGTTTTGACAACAGTGTCACCAGCAATGTTATCCTCAAGTATTATCTTCAGCACCTAGAAATCCATTTAAATGAATGGGACATCTGTGGCAGTGAATTTTAAGTGGTGATCTGCATAACAATAACCACCCTCATATAATAATAAGGAGCAAGGCATGGTAGTAGAACAATTTTTATTCATGGTGTGTTATCTCTGATAAGGAAACTGCTTCTTTTGCTGCTGATTTAGGTTTACAAAGAACCTTAAGCTACCGAAGGCATCCAAATGGTTTTGAAAAAAAAAAAACTGCACTGGAATTCTAATTTGGGAAATGAAATTTTCATTGAAGTAGGCCTGCAATTATACGTGATTTTGGTTTTCCTTCCCCATTTTATCTTATTTAACTGAATTCCATGGACAAAATGGCTTCTATTTATTCCAAGAACTGGGAATGAATGCTTAAGGAAATTTGGGGCTCATCGGAACTGAATAATTGTTTGCTGTAATGTAAATTATTCAGCACTGATGTCATTGGGCTTTTTCCTGCATGCCATATTATTAATCATCTTCTTTCAGTTAGTACAGGGACAGAATCGGTGACTTTTGGTGCTGCTTCACACCTTCTGAACGCATGGTTTATTTATTACCTTAGGTTGTTCTGGGAAGTAGAGCACTATGTCAGTTTCCATTGATGTCTGTATCCAAGTAAAAGCCTCCTGTTTGGAGACCTTTAGTCAGCTCTCAAAAACAAGTAAACAATCCCACCAGCTTCAGCAAATCCACAGCAGCAAAGAGGATTTCTTTAATCTTTAAAAAAAAATCTTAAGGGACAACCATCCTTGCCTCTTAAAATGAAGTTGGTTTCATTGTATGTGAATCCTTATAAATTGTGTATTTCTCTAGTTTAAAAGTTCATTGGGGAGTGAACAAATGGTCTGTCTGTGTGAGATATGAAGCCACTTTAACTGGAAAAGAAAGGAATTCTTCTCTCTCTCTCTCTCTCTCTCTCTCTCTCTCTGCAATCTGACTTGATTGTAGGATATGAAAATCACAACTTAATCTGAGTGAAATACTGTAATGGCAATGCCGGGGTGATTCAGACATAATGCAATGCTACAGCTTGGATTTGCACAAATGAACCCCAAGGCCTCTTGTGTGTGTGTATTTTCTCCTCTTTAAAACAACAGTTCGTTCCTATCAGTCCTTGTGCAGAAGATCAGTTGATGGGTGACCAAGCATGGCATTTTCATACTTTACACCAATCTCCACACAATCTCTTTTGTATATATATATACAGTAAAAGTGATTATGAAGGGTTTGAATTCAATGTCAGGCACAACCTCTGTAAAAATTATACTGTTCACATAATGGACTGGTGCACTAGTGGAAAGAGCAAACAGGATTCTGCCACTGGGTCCAGGTAAAAGCTAGAATGGAACAGAACAGGGTGGAACAGCAACGTCTTAATCAAAATGGATACCAAAGCATGAGGATATAATGGACAAAGAATTAGAACAATATTATTGACCTCAAAATAAAAACCAATACTCTTTCATTAACCTTTTATTGGCCCAAACCCCACCAGCACAGAGCACAATGGATGGGAACAGCACTTTCCTGATTGCTTGCCTGCCATTGGCAAAGATTAGACTGGTAGGTTTGGCCAGCAGGGTGGTCTTAATAGTGTACCCCCCAACCCAGTGGTGGCCAAACTTTGGCCCTCCAGATGTTTTTAACCACAACTCCCACCATCCTTTGTCACTAGCAATGTTATGCTTAGAATTCTGGGAGTTGCAGTCCAAAACATCTGGAGGACCAAAGTTTGGCCACCACTGCCCTACACCATTTGTGGAATCATCTCCCCCAGAAAATACGATTGGCCATCTTTCGTGCTCAGTCACATCTTATTCCTACTCACTCTTGTCTAAGACAGTCATTTTTAGTCATTCATGCTGAGGTGTTATATTTGTATTGATCACTTGATGGTCTGATATACTGTACATTGTAATATAAGTAATGTTGATAGTCTCTGGGAACACAGATAGCTATCTATTACACCATTGGTCCATTTCATTTGCTATTATCAACCATGACTGCCAGTGGTTCTCCAAAGCTTCAGGAAGGATTCTCTCCTAGCATGACTCTATCTACCTAGGATTCTTTCTTAGTCCTACATGGGGACACCAGGAGTTGAATGTGGGTCCTTCTGTGTATGAAACAAAAATATTAACCAGTAAGCAATGATTCTTCCCCCAAGCTGTGTTTTTGCTACATTAATTTTTTGATGTGTTTAAATTTGTTTATTTGTTTCATTTTGCAAGCTTCTTAGTTTTCTTTTTTTTTAAAAACAAATATTTTGAAAAGTAGGCTAGAAATATGAGTAATAAGCAAAGTAGAATAAAAATAATAAGCAGTTTTGCTGTTACCATGCATTTTGCAATGATTTGTAATTCATATTTCTTTTTCTTTCTTGAGAATCTAATTAAAGTAGCTGGAGTCTTTTTACATTCTTGTCATTTTAACTTCTCAGCAGCTTCAAAAGTATGTTTTGTTTTTTACCAGAGACATTCTGATGGGCATATCTGTTTGTGGAGATCATACAAATTTGAGACACTAATGTGATGGCAAGGTTTATAATATGCAAGTACTGCCACATTTATTATTTTCTGCATCTTCATTCCATGTTTTAAAAATAATTTCATTTAATACACACACTGCTTTTCTAGTATAAAGCATCTCAAGGTGGATTGCCCATTATTATATTCTTGAACCATATTTTGATTGGCATCTCACCTTCTTAAACACATTTCAGAAATTAATGCTGCAATTCATAATCTGAGTAATTACCAGGACTTTAAAAATTGCTTCATATTGTTTTATTTTTATTTGCTTTACAAATATAACAGTAGTTTACCCGTTGATTCATGGGATATATTAAAATTGCTCTAAATTTTCTCCCAGGCATTGAGCTGTGAAAATGCTGCTAAAGGGCAGAGTATCTTAGTTAAAATGTGCTCTCACATTTTGGATATTTTTTAAATCTGTTGGGGAAACATGCCAATAATCTTGATGTGCCACAGTTATGAAATGAAGTTGATGTTTCTTTATATGTACAACACAAGGACATTTATATGTACAACACAAGGACATTTTGCCTCTGAAATGCTCCCAGGCAAACATTGATACTCCCTTTAAGCTTTTCAGACACTCCCGCCATGTGGAATGACCAGGTTCTTCCATCGGGTCTGGGTCTCAGGCTGATCCCTTGTTCTTCTGGGTTGGCACACTACTTTGTTGAAGGCCCACTTTGGATATCTACAGGCCTTAAGTGCTGTCTTCAGGTGCTTGTTTTCCTTCTACTTGGCTTCTGTGGAGGTGGGGATGCTCTCTGCTTTGTGGTTTGGGGTCTTTATGACTCCTAATTTGTGTTGCAATGGATGGTGGGAGTCAAACAGTAAGTACTATGTGTGGGTGGGTTTCCTGTAAACTTCTACTCCCAGGCCACGGTCGGATCTGAAGATGACTGCACAATAGAGGAAAGGCAATCTGTTGTCTTGGGTATCTTCCCTAGTAAACCTAATATTAGGGTCATATCTGGCATATCTGGCAGGCATATCTGGTCTGGGTTGAGGCTCCTTCTGGAGGGAGGGTGCTGTCTTCTCTTAGTCTTCTCTTTACCGTTGTTAGGGCATCGGTGGTGGGGATGCTGGTAAAGAGAGATGTAACGTCAAAGGATACCATGGTTTTGTCTGTATCCAGTTTCAGCTCCCTGACTTTAGAAACAAACTCCTCTGAATTGTGCACATGGTGGTCCGTGAGTCCAACCAGTGGGGCTAGGATAGTAAGAGGAGATTTGCTGCAGTGCTGTTCTCTGACAGAGCCACAAAGCTGTGCATTATTTGTACCCAGCTGCTATCTACCATGAAATAAAAACAACTTTTAGAGTTTGTGAAAGCTACATTTTTGGACTAAAACTCCCAGAATGCAGAGGGATTTATACAAGTGTTGGCTTTACCAAGTTCCATGCATTCAATGGGTGTATCTATCAGAGGCTAACAAATGGATGTAGCCATCTATGTTCAGTGGACTTTCCTCCCAAATGACTGTACTTGTACTTTTATGTCCCAGCAAATCAGGCAAAACTGAAACAAAAACAAACACATTTTAAATAAAATAAAGATAACAATGTGGCACCTTCAAGACTTACTACAATATTTTAATGTGAGCTTTTGTGAACAAGTCCACTTCTTCAGGCATAGCAAATATCTCTCCAAGAGGATTCTGCTTATGTTTAGAATGAGTCTTCTTTCACGTGCTTCTTATTGTAGAAAGCTATGGACTTCCCAAGCTGCTCCTTTCCTTCATTTACAGCAGAACCCCAAAACTGAGCTTTAAATGGAAATGAGTATTGAAGTTTCTTTCTAAATCTCACAGGCAGCTGCTCTTGCTTCGGCACTAGAAGTTACGTGACTGCTTGTCAAAATATGTTTCTAGGCAACCATCTCTAATATTGTGGGACCCAAAGTCATGTTTGTTTGCTTTTCAACATGCACCAAATGTGTCTTTTTGAAATGGAACAAGAAGGGGAGAAAAGGTGGGTGGTGGTGGAAGAAAGCTTTAATGTAAATCCTAATAAGATTTCAGAGCAATTTGGAAGTCATCGTGTATACTTCTAGGAAGCCATCATTTATCCAAAACTACGTTACAGGAACTCTCTCCAGCCTCCTCAATTTCCCTAACATGGTCTTTCCCTTTACTCAGCCTAACATGGTCTTTCCCTTTACTCCCAACCTGTGATCATCCATGTGTTTTGGATATTTCCTGTGCTATTTAGGTAATTCAAGGTCCCCTTTGATGAATGGTGTCTTATTTTCACCAGCCTACTCCTTTTTCATTTCATTATCTGATAGATGACATGCTCTCTTTCATCACCAACATTCAACAGTTCAAAAAACAGTAGGCTTGTACTGCCAGGAAGGCTTACAGAAACAAACAGCAGCAGCAGCAACACCCAGTAACTAGATGTGATGAGCCCAGCACAGGGACACAGGGACACTGGATTTTGTAGTCGCTATTCCACCTTGACTGCTAATTGTTGTCTCCATGTCTCAGTGGTTGGTCATTAGAAATTGTATCACTGGCTATTATTGGAAATTTTATCTTTGGCAATTGAATTGCTCAGTACAAGCTGAAGTTTTTACTGGAACTGAGGTTGCAAGATCCTTGTCTCATTTCCAGCACAGGTACTTTGGCCAATTGAGATAAAAAGGAAAGGGATCAAGATGTTATGTCAATATTTCTATTTCTTCAAAGTTGCACAATGTAAATAATGTATTAAAATGCATTAATGTTCTTTTCATCAAAGGCCTAAATCCAAGTAGAATCTCAAGTAAACAGATTCAAATTAATGGGGTTTCCTAGGCAACACCAGCAGAAGTTTTCACTGCTTATCAATGGTTCTGTTCTAGCCAGGACTAAAATTAAATTTAGCTTTCAGTCTTTATTCTTTATTCCTTTTGAATAAAAAGCATTACTTATATTAGGCCTAACACTAAGCATAGCATATAACATTGCAACTTAATATTGCAGTGGTTTTGCACAGAGATGGGCAGTTTTTGGCTTTGGACTACAGCTACCAGACTGCTGAGAGTTATCCAAAACCACAAATCTTTACACCTCTTGTTTTTAATAACAATCCTGAAATGTCCTGGAAATAATGGATTTTTGACATTATTTTGCAATTATCTTCTTTTACTAAGCAGAAATGTACTCATTTGAAGTCAAATATGACTGTGTTGGGCCTTTTTGACAATTACCCCTGGAATCTAACAAACTTGATAGTACTATATCAAGTGGCATAGTACTGCATTAATGTTGCAGACAGAAAGACTCTAGCACCTATAAAAAAAGAGAAACAGTTCAGACAGCATGCAAAATTGCTGATTTCCTGGTAGGACAGCATCCGATTCTATCTCAGAACCTCACCAAGGCATCTGCACAGGGAATGCCCCACCCCCACCCCACTGGAGAATACAATGACACAGCCATTCACGCAACCAGAAATGGATCACAAAACAGTGTAATAGAAAGCAATTTAAAATAAACACTATCCTGACAGGAGTTCAGCAAGAAACAATGCCTTGAAGAAAAGCATGAGTTTCTCCTGCACTTTAGATTAATATTTCGTAACTGTGATATTTTGGATATATTGTCGTTGGGCTAAACTCAGAGTAATTGGAGAAGTCTATTGTAATGTAGCTGCACCCTCACATACAGAGGACAAAAATAAAATGACTTCCTGAGAAATTATTTCAAAACCAGAAATGTTTGGCCTGGTGGCAACAGAAAAAAAGACTATAGGAGTGGAAGAACGGAAAGCGGTATGGCAAACTGTTCCCCCCATTTATCGTTCCAGATATAAAATGGCTTTGCTCTAGAAATGGACATTTCTTTACAGAATGGGACTGGTTCTGAAATGAAACATGCACATTCAGAACACAGTCCCACCCTCTGGAACAATATCAACCACTGTCTTACTTTGCTTTACCTCATGTGGGGTGAAACTCCAATCAGAAAGCAGCATCTGACGCATCATCTTTCTGTCGTCCTGGCACTGGCCAATCAGGAGTTCTGCAAGGATTCTGCCTTCCTGTCTGATTGGTTGATTTTGTTCCGGAGGGTGAGACTTTGTTCCGAATGCCAGCTGTGCTGCTGTGTTTCATTTTAGAACCAGTCCCCTTCCAAAACGATATACCGGGCAACCACGGCCAGTCATGATTAACCTCCCCTGAATCAAGATCCTGCTTAAGGAGGATATAACAGCAGGCATATTTTGAAAACAATTTCAGATCAGCTTTATAAGAGGTCACAGTACCAAGGCTTTCCTTTGAGGGCAAAATTGAAAAGAAATATTTTCCAAAGAATTAAAATATAGGACCTATGATGAAAAGCTTCTGAGGGTGAAGAAAGGTTAAAATACAGATAAGATCTTTGAAGGGCTTGAACAACCAAGTCATATTTATCTTTTGAACTTTAATAGACTTCTCAAGCACAGCTGCTGCTTTCAATTAACCTTAGGAGCCTGGGAAGCCCAAGAAAAGAAGTAAGGTGTTTTGATTTAACATGAAAAGTACTTAAACTGGGGGACGAGTGCTGTGTAAAAACAAGAGAGGCAGGGAGGGAGATGGCTATCACAGCAATGACTGTGTTCAAGCAACTGATTTTTATGTCAAATATTCTAGTTAAATAAGAAAGGGTAATTTCCAACCTTGAATCCTAAGGTACTTTTAGACTTAAGATTCCTCAAATCCCATTCAGCTCCACCTAGCTGAGAGCTCTAGTCCAACAACATCTGGAGATGAATTTATTTTACATATGTCCATTTAAAAAAGACTGAACTGTTTCTATTAACAGTTAAAATTGTCACAAAGGAAGAAGTTAACTGCTATTGGTAGAATTGCCTAACCCTGAAAGAGGCATACTATATTATCTGTGTAAAACTGTTCAAGTGGAACAGAGATTTTGCTAATTCCACAGCTACCTGTCCCTGAAAAGAACAACAAACAAAATGTATAGAAACTCAACAGACTAAACTCAGCCCTCACTGAACCCCAAGTTTAAATATCAGCCTAACGAGAAAATTGCACTGCTATTCTTCAGAGCACCCAGACTGTATCCTGGTCAACCTCTAGGAGAGACCTGTAGTCTTTTTGACAAAGCTGGACTCCAGTTTGCATTACATGTGAAGACTAGTCATGTTTCAAAGACTGCTTTTACATGACCCCTAAAATCTGCTGGCAATTTAAATGCAGATCCCCCCAACGTGGTTTTTGTTCTGCTTCCCGTGTTCCCTCCTCCCGCATTCTATTGCTTCTGTCTGCGGTGAGGGGAGAGAGAAAAAAATTCAGGTTCACCTCTGCCTGCCACTGGCAGCAGCTAATTAGGATTCTTGTCTGTTAAAAGGGGGGGGCAACAAAAACAAACAAAAAGTGGAGGACGGCCAGGCATGCAATGATTTAAAACAGCAACAAGGAACAGCAACAAGGATTTTACCTCCTCCAGACCAGTTACTTGTAAAATGTGCTGGGGCCCGCTTAAGTGGGCATGGCCATACTTTTTTTAAGTTCTGCTGCTGGTGGGAAAACAATTTTATGTTCCACATCTGTGAGCATTTTGCAGGAGATTTTAGGGGTGGTGTAAAAGCAGCCAAAGGCTAATGCAAGGGTACCACTCAATAATCTCTCGAGGACCCCACATTCCTCACCACTGCCCTGAGGGAAAGGGGTTCCATATTCATGGACAGCCTCCTGTTCATCCCTCTTTGAATTATTTCATGGAAAACACTGCTTTACAAAAAGTTTGTCAAAAAGATATATGATGGAGCATGGTGTAGAAGGCAGTGTATATTAAAATGTTTTAATACCCACTTGCTTGAAATGTTTCATAGGGCATTCAGAGGTGGACCTTCCTAAATGTTGTAGTTTTCATATACAATAGTTGTTATCTGAGGCACTCTATTCTAGCAATAGTAGTTATTGGCTATTGTTTATTTTAGATTAATGGCGGAAACAGGATGGAATCTATTTGCATGTTAATCAATGGAAAAGTGCGACAGGAGCTAAGCTGGCATTAAAATGCTATTTATTATAGTCAAATAAATAAATAAATAAAATGCTACAGCTGAATAATCCATGGCTATGTCTTTGTTCTTTCACTAATTTGTCTTGTTCACATCAGGGCATTCTACATCTCTGGCAATGCATTATTAAATTTCATATGGACAAATGGAGAGATGGAAAGAACATTGTCTATGAATTTTGGCTGTCAAAAGAAAATTCCCCACCACGGCCTATATAGTACATTAGGTCTTATCAGATATTTCCAGAAATCTCTTAGAACCAGAGTTCCATGACTGTATCATCCATCTTACGCACTGCGGACCAGTGTGGTGAAATATTTTGTTAATGCTTGTGTTTCCCCAACTAGTTCCAGGATTCTGAATTTCTATCTGCAACTGTACTTAAAGAGTTCAGGCTACAGGAAAGAAGTAATACAGCATTAGATAAAGCTGGATGTCTTAAAACACATTGTTCTTAGTTGGTGCTCAGGGTAGCTAAATTAATAAACAAAAAACTGCTTCACACTACCTGGCAGCAAGGAACTCACAATCCTGCCAGTGTCCTTTGTGCAACTACTTTGGGTTTTTTGTTTCTATTTGTTTTTTGTTTGCTTTTATGAGCCCAGCTGTCCAGTGTATGGAGGCAGATGACAAATTATACTTTAAGGACATAAAATACAGTTCATGGAATGTTACTGAAGCATTGTCAGCAATGTGTTTGCAGACGAATGAAACATTACCACAATTCTATTCAGCCAGACGTATTGACAGTATCATCCTGTCCTGAAAATTCCCCAGCAAATGAGATGTCAAAGGCACAAAGAAGTGGAATAACATATTTAGTTATTGCCTGGGAACAAACAAGATAGAATAAAAAGTGCCCTCTGATTCTGAGAACAGCTTGTCTGCTGTAAAGAAGATACCGTATATACTCGAATATAAGTCGAATTTTTCAGCCCTTATTTTTGGAAGGAAAAATTGTGCTTGGCTTATATTTGGGTGAATACGGAAGCTGGCTTAGGGAAGGTAGCGGAGGGCTAGTCCTGCCCATTCCGCTGTCTTGGAAGCCCCCTCTGTGGGGGTTCATCAGTGGCTGCGGCAGCACTGGGCTCGATGGGGAAGAGCAGCAGCGGGATTTTAAAACTTTTTTTTTTTGCTCCTGAAGCAAGCACCTATATCCACCACCAGCACTTGCTTCAGGAGAGAAAAAAGTTTTGAAAACCCGCTGCTTCTCCCCCCCCCCACATTGGGTGCATAGAGGAAGAAGTGGCGGGTTTTTAAAACTTGGAATCCCCCTCCACGGGGGTTCGTTGGTGACAGCGGCGGTGCTGGGTGCCAGGAGGCTTCCCCGTGGCCTTGGAAGCCCCCTCCGTGGGGGTTTGTTGCTGGCAGCAGCGGCGCCAGGCACCAGGAGGCCTCCCAGCAGCCTTGGAATCCCCTTCTGCTGCCTCCTGAGCACTTGGCTGGGAGGCTCAGGCCGCGCCAGGCCTGCTGGAGGCAACCTCAATGGTGAGGTGAATACAGCCCACGACCCTGGCCCACTTTCTGGGTCGCCGACCCCGTGAGACCCTGTGTCTCATGAGAAATAGAAGCCAACCCAAATATAACCCCTCGACTTATTCTGGAGTCAATATGTTTTACCAGGTTTTTTTTTGTTAAAAAAACCTTCCCTTTGACTTATATTCAGGTTGACTTATATTTGACATCCGATCTCACCCGATTTTGGAAGCTAAGCAGAGTCGGTCCTGATTAGTACTTGGATGGGAGACCACCAGGGAATACCAGGTGCTGTAGGCGCCTGGAGTAGGAACTGGCAAACCACTCCAGTATTCCTGCCAAGAAAACTCCATGGACATGGGGTCACAAAGAGTCGGTCACGACTGTAATGACATAACACACACACACACACACACACACACACACACACACACACACACACACACACACACACACACAGAGTATATATGGTAAATCTTAGTTTACAGTTCACACTTATCTGTACTTATTCTTCATATTTCTGCAATGCATTTGCATGAGCTTCATGCACTTTTCATCCAATAATTCATGTAAAATCTTGCTTTATTATCCCTATAATGGTGTTGTACTAGGTAGGGCTGAGTTTGAGGTATATTAGCTTGCTTAGTAGGACTGATTGAGTTCATGGTGGAGACGGAATCCCCCTACTACACACTCTCAGTAACTACAACGCTAGCAGTCTAAAAGATTGAATATCTTGATAAAATAATATTTTTGATGAAAATACTCAAGTGAGCAAATATTTAATATTTCTGCAAAGCCCCCCTTGTTGTTCATAAGAATTTCACAATCACTGCAACTGTCCTATAAATAGGTGAACTATAAATTGGAGGCCAACTTTTGTCACATTGATGAAGCTACTTGGATGAGTAGTGAAGTTTCTCAGTCTCACAAGAAAAGCAGTCCAGTTGCCATGACTCAGCTTCTGGATATTCTCACCTGGACAACTGAGAACATTCACAGAAATCCTGTAAATCAGCAACAGAGAACCTCTAGTCAATGCTGGGGCAGGAAATGCCACCACTTGATGAAGGATAGCAGGGACAGAGTGTGAGGGTGGAAATAAGAAGGCTGCAGTTTCAGGGCTCAGATTTGTCATTGTCAGCCATCTCAGATGAAGGGGGGGCATAGGAAAAGATAATGGAGCACTGGGACCCTACCTACTGTGTCTCTGCAGAGGTGCAAACATGGAGAGAGGACAAGTGAAGTCACCTCTTCCCTCCAGGCCCATTGAGCTAGGGGTGGCCTTGGGAACTCAGGCTCTGGCAACACTGCCCCCAGCTGACCCAGCACCACTTGAGCCTTGCCCTCTTCATTGCCCAACAGGACCCTACGTCAAACCAGTGTTGGTGTTGGAGACACCAGCCGCAACAATTATGACCAAGGAGGCTCCGGGACGAGTAACACCAAGGATCTTGGTCCCAATCACTTGCCTTTATAGGCTCTCCTAACAAGTTGATGTTGCTCTTTGTTTATTTTCTAGCCCCTCCATCCTGCACCTTTCTGTGACAGCGTAGCCCTGTCAACCATGGAACACCAAGGTGTTCTGGCTGGCGCCACTGACTAAATGTCCACACCCTGGTGCCCCTGACTACGAGCCAGGGAGTGCTGAGAGTTGTAGTACAACATGTATTGAGGACGCCAGGCAGGAGGAAGCTTACCTACAGTGATGTCTCATCTACTGATGGATTTTCAGCTATGCACAAGCATCCCAGTCATGCAGGTTTCAAACTATAATTGTAAACAGCTCAAATATCAAGCTCACAGAGGGACATGCAACCTCTCTCCTGGTGTGTTACATAAACTGAGATGTTTTAAATTATACATGTTTAAACAGCAGACGGAGGCAGTATATGTGATAATAGAAGAGCTGCAGCTGAGAACTGCACTGCAAAACCCAAAGCCAAAGAAGGCTATACTGTATGTTCCTTAAATCTTTCTTTGTGCAAAAACAGTGGGGCCACAAATTCTTGCTCACAATACCTTTAAATAAGAGGGTCGCTGGAGATTTTCTCCCACTTCTTTACCATGCATAAACTTTCTCGACAATTTATAAGCTTTCTTGAGCATTATTTATAAGCCTTTGAATTAAAAAAAAAACTCAGAAGAATTGCAATCCACTTTAGCATAAGATATCTGAAGAAATGTTAATCCTGTAAACAAATGCTTGTGCTTAAGCACATGAAGCATAAGACATATAGAAGACTGTGGGCCAGAATGCTAGCATTTGATGGGGCAAGATGAGAATATGAGAAGAACACTGCTGAAGATGCTCATGTCTAAAGAAGAGATTCTCAAACTTTCCCCTAAGTATGATATCTTTTTGAAAATGACACTTTTATTTTTGAATTTTTGAAATTGTCAAATAACTCGATTAATCTATCTGCAGTGACATTATGAAGTATGTTGAGGGCAACAAAATATAGTACAGAGACTGGGATAGACATTGGTGAACTGACATCTGGCTTAGGAGAGACCAGAACTTGGAAATAATTAATTATGCACAATCAATTACAAATAACTATTTACTTGTTTTTCCCTTTTAAAACATGTTACATCTAAATTACATTATGACTACAACTTAATGGGAATATTACACTCCTTTTGCATAACTGTGAATTTTAAAAAGTAACTACGTGTAAATGCAGGAATTGGGCATCACTAAATGGAAGAGTAAGAACATCATATGCTTTGAAGTGACGGTTTATACTATGACTTGTGGGTGCTGAGTTGATGCTGAAATGGATGGCAAGAGTGTGTGTTTTGTGTCACAACCCAGCAGCTTGTAGAATTCTGATATATTTAAAAATAAGTATCTGGTTACTTTTGATTGAAGAGAGTTACTTTTTAAAATTATAACTAGAGTGGTCAAGCTACAATGTTAAATAACTACTTTGGAGGAATGAATCATGACAATAACTAAGTAGTTTTAAAATAACTTCCCATTATCTGGACAAGTGACTGCTGGCCCTGGGTACCTCACACTAGGCTGCTAGGTCTATAAGCTTCCCACCTCTTTAATTCATCACCATGCTTCCATTGCAATTGTACTCCAGGGCACTGAGGGAAATTGTGATGGAAGACACCATTAGAATTTTACCCCAAGTACCTGAGTAATACTGCATCAGAGGCATTGCGGGTAATTATAAATGGCAAGTGTAGTACAGTTATCTGACTCATCTAGTAGCCAGCAGACAGGCAATACTTTGTATTCTCGAAGGCTTTCACACCTGGGATCTGATAGTTGTTGTGGGTTTTTCGGGCTGATTGGGCGTGTTGTGGAAGTTTTTCTTCCTGACGTTTCACCAGACTCTGTGGCGGACTTCTTCAGAGGGCAAGGAGCTCAGAGCGCAGAGATAATGCCTAGTTCCCTGAGCAACATGCCCTCTGAAGATGCCAGTCACAGAGTCTGGTGAAACGTCAGGAAGAAAAACTTCCAGAACATGGCCAAACAGCCAGAAAAACTCAAACTAACAATCAGGCTTTATTTATTTATTTATTTATTTATTTATTCATTTATTCATTCATTCATTCATTCATTCATTCATTCATTCATTCATAGTCATATACTGCCTGTCTTCTAAACAGGACTCCAGGTGGTTTAGAGTACTGTAAACCCCCACCTATCACAGGGGTTAGGGACCCGACCCGCAATAAGTGAAAATCTGCAATATGTGGATGCTGGGTCAGGTTGGGACTGGGGGGGGGCTCTCTGGGGGCTCTTGTACTTACCCCAGGCCTGGCGCTGCCCCAAACAGGCCTGCAAGAGGCTTTCCAGTCCCTTAGAGGCCCCAAAAGTCCTTTCTAGTGATGTGGAGGTCACTTCTGGTTTACCGGAAGTCACTTCTGGTTTGCGGGGAAGCACTTTTGGGGCGTCCGATGGGCCTGGGAAGGCCTTTCCTCCATACCCCAGGGGGCCTTTTTTTCAAATACTGCAGACCCGCGATATACCGGGACCGCAGTATATGAACTGTGAAAGGACGGGGGACAGCTGTAATACAATAAGAATGAAAATTAGAGGGGGGAAACCCCAAAACAACAATGCCAATTGTTTGACATTTGTTTGGCAATGAGATGGGCTTTCAGATCTCAAGGCATACCAACTGGGTTGACAGAAATTCTATTTCCCACACAAATTCTACTATAAGTCGGCATTTGATGCATAACAAAATTCTTCATGTAGCTTCAAAAGATTTCAAGGGTGACCTCAAGGTTAGAAATGGATTTAGAGAAACTCAAGATGTGGACAAGTATTGCCTGTTGTTTTTAACACAGCAGTCTTGCCTGGATATTTATATAAAAATCACCATGGTGTGGCTTCATCACCTGAAAAGTGGGACTTTTAACGTTTTAACATTTGCTTTGTGAAACAATTTTTGCATTTGCATAGCTATGTCTCACCAAGTAGAAAATGGGAGCCACCGAGGAGGAGTAGCTAATCAGGCTACTTAACATGAATTTCTTTCTAAACAGAAAAAAATATCTAATTTGAAGACACAATAGCTGTTTAAAATAACATATTGGGACTTACAGATCAGCCCTTTACCAATATCAATGGAAGAGTTTAAAAGAAAACCTTTATTTTTAGAGAGATCTGAGTGAGATGGAGAAATTAAATGTCCTCCTTATTGGTTGAAGTTTTCATTGCTTTGTTTACTGAACAATGGCTGATTTTTCATTGCCCTCTTAACATTTATCTGCTGTCCACTGTGCTTTGTCATGTCTGTTGTTTATTGCCAATGAGTAGCTGCTTGATCAGCTTGCTGTCAAAGAGAGTCAGAGAGAGCTGTCCCTCCTCTGCATCCAGGGCCGGCGCTTCCATTAAGGCAAACTAGGCAGTTGCCTAGGGCACCAAAATGGAGAGAGGGTGCTGGCCAGCCTGCCGCCCTCCCCCCGCCCCCCCCACCGCTGGCCACTGCCATACATCCCCCCGCCCGCCAGCCCCCGCTGGCCACTGCCGCCCGCCGCCCCCATGCCCATCCCCGCCCCGCCAGCTGCCTGTCGCCCCGTCCCACCCCCAGCCCACCTGCCACCACCCTGCCCACCCACTGCCCACTGCCCACTGCCCACCCGCCCCACCCCCACCCCTCACCTAGGGTGCAAAAAAACCTAGCACCGGCCCTGTCTGCATCTAACTGATTGACTAGGTTTGCATGAAACTGGAAGCCACGGATAAGAGGTTGAACGATGAACCCCATAGATGACTGGATAACTCAGTGGTTTAGGTATCTGGCTGAGGAGCCAGATTCCCCCACTGTGACTCCTGCAGGGTGAGTCAGCCTGTGTGGCCTTGAGCACAGGTCCCACGGTGCCCCCAGAAGAAAGTAATGGCAGACCACTTCTGAGCATTTTCTACCTAGAAATCCCTGAAAAGGGTCCCAATCAGTCAAAACTGACTTGAACATACCATTATTATTTTATCTCCCTCCAAAGCTGAGGGAAGTAAATACACACTATTACCAGAATTTTCCCCCCACTCCCCAACATACAGAATACAATGGATAGCTCAGAGCAATGGTTGTGGTCTCCTACCAGCAGTTCTAGTTGTTTTGTTTGGATGTGTGCTCATTTCTGGTTAGGACGTCCACAGACAATAGCGATCAGCAACTGCTCATTGCCTCCTGAGGCATTTTATGCTTTTGAGAGATGGGAGTAATAAGCTGCCTGGTATTGAAAAACACAAGGTCGGTTCAGGCTTTGCAGTCAGGCATGTAGAACAGCTTTCCTTAATCTGGAGCCTTCGGGCGTGTTAAGAGTGCAATCTGCATCATGTCAGGCCATCACAGCCACTGGCTGTGATGACAGAGGATGGTGTGAGTTGTAGTCTATTACCTCTGCAGGATGTCACTGGGAAAGGGTGAAACAAGACATGTAATGAACGAGGCTCATATAATTCTAAATAAATCCACCTGACCCCCCGATTCCTGCTATGCAGCAATAACAAGACATTATTTTGAACTAAGCAAAGGTTGTGTTCTGGCCATTGACTCTGCAACATAACTTTGCCCTCTCTTTTCCCCTGTCAAGTTCCTTCAGATCCCCTTTGGGACCTCTCTTCCCTCAGAGGCTATTTGAGTCCATTAGATATGGTGTTAGTGCCCAAACCGTAAAAAGCAGTAAGTTTGTTCTTCTCTCGCCAGAATATTTCAGCCATTTTGTATGCCTTGAGCTTCTCAGTAATTGTGAAGATTATGTGTATGTCATGACTCACAACAAGACTGAAATAGAATTCAGAGGCAATGCTAGCCATCAGTGGCTTACAGCTCTCCCTGAACTGTGAAATGCTCTTTCCTAACAAATAAGGCACCCACATCTGATCTGGAGCACTCTCATGTGCCACTGAAGAATTTTCTCATTTAAGTTGATTTTTTAAATTTAATAGTCTGGTTTAAGAATGACCCCTGTATTTGTATTCCATTCTCAAGAATACAGTGGTACCCCTACTTAGGAGTTTAATCCATTCCAAATGCATTCTCATAAGTTGAACAACTCATAAGTAGAGCAGCCATATCTAAAAAAAAAAAAAGATTAAAAAATATAAGTAGAGCAGACTGCATCTAAAATTTGTAAGGTAGCAGTTAAAATGCCACCGTTTTCTGCTCTTAAGTCAAATTGCTCATAAGTAGAGCCACTCATAAGTACAGGTACCACTGTATTGTTTTCAAGTGGTTTATTTTATATTTCTTCTAAATTATATTTTTAAAAACTAATGTTACTTATCCAGAATGTCATAAACAGAACAGGATAGATCTTATCCTATAATACATATATAATAGATTTGAAAATCTATCATTTCCCCTTTCACATTACAATTTAAGAAACAGAAAGGGAAACATACCTTGGAGAAGTTCACTGACCTAGGAAAACATTAGCAGAAAACAATTAATTTAAAATATGAGAAAATCCATCTTAATGAGGTTAATCTCATGTAGACAAAGGAATATTCTAGGTAATACAGACAGGTAAAACTTTTTTTAATCTCATGCCTATTTAGCTCACTGAAGAAGAATATCACAAACACATTAAAAATGTATAATCATACAAAAGGAAGCCTTGGATCCACTTCTGAGTTCACATGTTTTACAAAGCAAATATTATCTTGGAAACTGAGAACTGTCCATATTTATTTAAATTGCTGGCTTTTTAGAACTCACCAGTATCTTTGGGAACACAATTTACACAAGAAACGCTTATGAAACGGCTGAAAATATCAATATTAATACCATAGGAGACATGGATTCTAGTATGACCTAAAGAATCAGCATATTTATGTATTCTGATATTAGACGAGCTGGGTACTAGAAACCAGAAGTTCAGCCTATAGCATCAATGCTGGGAGACAAAGCTAAGGATCAGAGCCACACAAGAACCAAAAAGGTCATCAGGCTGTATGAAGATCCCAATGTCAGTCAAGTTATTTTTGCAGTAGAAAGAACAATTTGCTGCCCTTTGAGACACATCATGTCTACTGCCTGAGGTATCTCATTCTGACTAATGGGACATCTTGCCCTGAAGGCTACTGTGGTTCAACCAAAACAAGAAGGCTCTTGTTGCATGTTTAGGAAGACCAATGGCCACTCTTGGTAGAACAGTCAGTCTTGACCATTGGATCCCAACTTTAACTCCCCAGATATTCTTAGACTACAACTCCCAGAAATCCTGGCCAGCACATCTAGTGGTGAAGGGTTCTGGAATTTAAGTCCAAGAACATCTGGGAACCCAAGTTTGGGACCCACTGATCTAGACTGAGATAGAGTATCCTTGACTACCCAGGAAGATATTCCTAACCATAGTACTGATGGTTCACCACCACATGAGGAGCATATGGTCACACTCTTCTAACTCAGGTGGTTCTTGGCATGTATAAGCTCATGCCACTGCCATTTACTGGCCAGTAGAAAAATATATCATGCAGGTGGGACTGAAATTAACAATATTTATGTATGCCAGGCCCATATAATGCCATGAGATAACCATGAATCACAGTTTTGGACTTGGAGTTTTAAGAGTTAAGTAGGATTTACTTTTTCTAGGTCCTTGCTTGTTTCCAACTAGGCAGACGCAATAATAGCAAGTGACTCAAGTGTGGCAACAATATTATTTAAGTAATTCTGGTTATTAAGATTAAATAACTATTGTTGCCATAGAAATGACTGTGTGTTTCCCATCCTAGCTGTGCACAGACAGGGTAAATATTAGGAGTATACATTACTAAACATTAATTGTATGAAGAAAATAATCTAGGCTAGAAATAGCTAGAAAAAGATTCATCCGGCCCCAACAGGATTTCTACCTACTTCCAGAACAAACCTCAATCCCACGGCACACATGCATTCATCTATACTTATCAGTAAAGTGAAAGAAACTGAAAAGCAAGCAAAAGGCTCTTTAGATTTACTTCCTGAAGTGTGGATCACAACAGAGGTTGAGGGTGAATCCTTCCCAATGGATCTGTGAAGATTCTCAGTCATCCAGGTGAGTTTATCTGGAAGTTGAGTCATGGCAACTGGACTTCTTTTCTTGAGAGACTGAAACGTTTCGCTGCTCATCCAAACAGTCTCGTCAGTCTGAGGAAAGCTAGTTGCCAGTCCTCCATGTTATGCTCACTTTGACCTCATGTCACCCTGGTCTGAAATAGGCTCATAAGATGAACAATGGCCTTAATAGGCTAGTTAGGCGCACAATAGTCTCAATAGGCCATTCGGTGGATCATGGCCTAAGATACTGAAAGCCATAAAGTATGGGGTTTTAGCTATGGCCTTGGTGGTGGAGGTGTGAAGTATTTTTGATATGTCTGGGCATTGGGATTAGAGACTGGCACGAAACTACCATTTTTCGTTACCGTTCTCCATTATTTGTTCCATTACGTAACGGTACGAATAATGACTGTTGCGATGGGGCAGGCTCGAACTGAACAGAACCAAGAAAATTTTCTTTAGTTCTGTTCATTTCTGTTACTGGTGTTGCGCCGCTCGCACGATGAAAAATGGAGCAGCAGAGGGCGGCGAGAGGGGCCTGGGCCTGGTGGAGCCTCTTTGCCCCCTCCCCGCTGGAGCTGACGTGAGACTTTGCTGGTCTCGTGAGAAGAGGCGGGATCCGAGCCCTTATGGTCTGGGCTCCGGGATCTCAGCCACGTGGCGAAGCGGTGACAGTGCAGCCGGCTCAGAAGCCGGAGTGGAGGGTGTCGTTGGAGCACGGGGGGAGTGCAGCAGCATCCCTCCACAGGTTTCCCGGGTCTAGGCCGGGGGGGTACGGGGTGGCGGTCTGCCGGGGCGGTGTCTCCCGGGGCAGAGTGGTTCCCGGGCAGAAGGGCCCCAGTTAGGGCAGCGCTGCACAGAGCTCCGAGGGTAGCGACCCAACAGGGGTGGCAGACGGCACGGCGAATCGGTCTTTGGGGAGGGGGCCAAGGGAAGGCGGTGCTCAGCGGTGGCGGCCTGTTGTGGGTGGTGATCGGAGCAGTGCCTGGCTCCAGGAGGACTCCCTGTGGCCATGGGATTGCTCTTCCAGCAGGCTTGCCACTGGCTCCAGTAGCTCCCAGCCCCGGGAGGGCTCCCCGTGGCTGCGGGACGGCTCTCCCAGGAGGCTTGCCCCGGCCCCTGGGAGGGCTCCCCGTGGCCGCGGGAACACTCTACTGGCCTGCATGCCCCAGCTCCGGTGGCGCCTGGCCCTGGGAGGGCTCCCTGCGGCTGCAGCTTGCTGCACCCGAAAAATGAAGAAACGAAAATGAGCGGGCCCCTTGCCCCCGAAAAACGGAAACGGAATGAAGCGGACCCCAGGGCCTGAATAATGACCACGAAACACCATTTTGGCATTTTGTGCCCATCTCTAATTGGGATCTTCCCAAAGGATGTTACTCAGTTGTTTACATCCCTGTTCAAAGAGACGGGTACAGCCAGCTAAGTACCTGACAGGAAGAGCCCTGCCAATCTGGAAGTTGAGTCATAGCAACTGGACTTCTTTTTCTTGAGAGACTGAAATGTTTCACTGCCCATCCAAACAGCTTCATCTGATGAAGCTGTTTGGATGAGCAGCGAAACGTTTCAATCTCTCAAGAAAAAGAAGTCCAGTTGTCATGACTCAACTTCCAGATAAACTCACCTGGATGACTAAGAATCTTCACAGACATATAACCCTGCCAATGTTTTGGTTGTTATTCAGGCTTAGTAAAGAGTCATGTAGAAATACACCGGCAGGCAGATTCAAAGGAAGACACACAAAAGACTTCCATCACACCCTGATTCTGTTTCTTATGCTGAAATTTATGGAGGGTCCCATAGGATGAGTTCTTCTACTAGATAATCTACTTGGCTTTTCCACAGTTTCTTCCATCCTTTTGACTGCTACAGAAACAGAGTAGCTCCATAATTTCTTATGACCGTTAGCACTACGACTGTTCTAGGTGGAAGAACCTGATCTTAGTGGCTTCCCAAAATATGGCCCTTATAATTAAACACAATGACACACTGGGAATCTAGCTATAGATTTTTTAAAATTCCTTCTGTGTTCTGCATCATCCTTTGCAAACCTGGTGTCATGTAGATGTGTTAGTAGACTACTTCCATCATCTCCAAACAGCATGATCAATTATGATTCATTCAATACACCCGAAGACTCAGAACTGGAGGAAAGTAACTCTACTTGTTTGTTTGCAACGTCTAAACAAAGCCTGGATTCCTGCACAGAATTATGCAAGTCACGCATAAAAGAATGGAGACATTTCTGAGATTGCATGTGAAGCCTTGTTTATGAGGCATGATTATGAACCTTGTTTTCACACATGGTATTTATCCCTTGCTTGTCCAACCTCCAAGTGATGAATATACATGTTACAAGCACTCAGTACATTTGCTTGGTAAATGATTCTCTTCTAATGAACAGAATAGAAGTGGTCCAAAGAATGTTGATTTTTTTCTTGGCTGGTACTCAGCAAGGGGTGGGGGATATAAATATCATAGCTTCTCTCTCAACAACAAAAAAATCCCTCAAATTCCTCTTTTTTCCTCACAGTGAGACTTCTTTGTACAAAACTGTTTCCTCAAGATATCTCATGAGATTTTTTTTTGAATGTCCTGTGGCCATCCCCCCCCCTGAAATAAATACTAAACTGTGCAGGGTTATTAACAATTCCTTTCAATTTCGTGCACATAATTCCCTCAACAAGGGCAGAAGGAACACCAAGTTCTTCTGGATTTTTATCATTCTTGTTCTCATTGGAATATTTCACCCTGAAGAACACTAAACTGTGCCGGATTTGGCAGCTTCCTACAGAAAAGACCAGGCCAAACAAGGAGTGAGGGATGTGATTGAGACCAGGGTATCAATTTCACAGGAAACCAGCAAATCTTACTGGCACAAAGTCTCATCAGTGAATCTTGAAATGGCAAGACTCAGAAAACTGTCAGGGATAAGAAATCTAGCTCAAGAAGGGGAGGGTGATACCTCAGGAGAAGTTTGAAAGTGTAACTAACCATTACTTTTACTTCCCAAAATAGCTCATAGGCAAGCAGAGGGTGGCTTTTGGGGGTGGGTGGGTGGGCTTACACCTTTTATTTCAACTTTCATTCCAAAATTCACTGACATACTTGTAATTACAGCTCTGAGTTTATCTTTACTGCACTGTTTGGATTACAGTAATGAAGAAAAAAAGTAGGCTTTTCACCCCACGCAGCAAGCTGAAGATTACCGTGCAGTAGATGTTTAGTTTCTGAGGGAAAAATACACAGCTGCTGCCAGTGCACACTGATTTTATGTGTAAATGGGTCTACTCTAGTTGTAACTAGCAGCAGAATACTGACCCACATTTCCATACTTTGTGCTTGTTTCCTACTAGTATCTTAAGGTCCACTAAACAAAGCCAGATCTGACAGATTTATTCAGTTTTCTCTTGAGTAGCTCCAGCATTGGAGCACTTACCACATCCTGAGGTAATTGGTTGTTTTGTAGTTTTGCTCTAACAGTTGAGAATTCCCCCCCTTAATATTCAGCCTAAATTTGGCTTCCTGTCGCTTGGGCCCAGCACTCTGGGATGATCGAGAACTGATCCTGCCCCTCCTCTGTATGACACTCATTCAATAATTTGAAAAGTGCTATCATGTCTCCCCTCAATCTTCCTTTCCCCAGTTCTTTCAGCCTTTTCTTGTATGTCTTGGTGTCCGATCCTCTAATCCTCCTTGTCACCCTCCTCTGAACGTGTTCCAGTTTGTCAGCATTTTTCTCAAAGGGAAGTGTCCAGAACTGGACACAGGACTCTAGATGAGCCCTAATAAGTGCCAAATAGAAAAGGACTAGTATCTCATGGGATTTGGAGACTAGATTAATGTTAAAGAACCCTAAAATAGCATTTGCCCTTTTTTGAAGCCACATCACACTGTTAGCTCATATTCTGTGTGTGATCTACAACAATTCCAAGATCCTTCTCATTTGTAGTATTACTGAGCCAAGTATCCTCTGTTCTGTGACTGTGCACTTGGATTTTGTTCTTTCTTCCAAGGTATCAGCTATTCCACCCCGTTTCGTTTTGGATGACTCAGTATGAGGTAACCTTTCATGGTTCTTATCACTTAGGACTTAAATGAATGGGTTGTCCTTTGCACTAAATAATCAAGCTCCTCTAAAACATGGCAGGTACATATTGGATCTGAAATGCTAACCTAGGACTGATGAGTGTTTCTTCTCCTCTTTTCTTTTAAAGCCAGAAGCCTTTTAAAAATAAGAACCACTTTACCTCCTGCAGTTTTTCACATAAATCTGCTTTAAAAGCATTCCCAGTAGAGAAAGCAGTTTTCTATCCTGTGGGTTTTTGTTTTTAATGACTGGCAAACATGAGCAGTGAGACAGAAAGACCAGGTTTCACTTATTATTTTCAAGGGTGAAATCTTGAGTTGGTAACGTCACTGCCACACACAGCCTTATCTTCTAAATCTCCCCCCCCCCGCTAACACATAGAAAGCAACGAGTTAACAGAACCAAACTGCTTTTGACCACAAGGACTGGCCTTATTCTGAAATCTACCTCCCATTTCAATTTGGTCCTCTGTTGAAATACACAAAACCTAGTTCAGTTCACTAACTGCTTTGACTATGTGGTCAGGAGGAGTGAGTGAGAAACAGGAAAGGCAAGAACAGAGCTTGGGAATGTGCCTTTTGGGGATTAAAACTCCCAGAATCCCCAGTGGTCATGGCTTCCTGCCATGTTCAGAGGGTAATTCTGGGATCTGTAGTCTAAAACATTAAGCTCTGAGCAACAGGAACAGGACAGCACAAGAGGGTTATGTGTTTCTTTTAAAGAGAGAGGTGCTGTCCAGGGTGCTAGCTGCAGCTGGGCTGAAGTCCCAGTTCTATAATGGATGCACCTCTATTCCAAGCAGCCAGCCCAAAACTTAAATCAGTTCCTAGTTCTTCTACAAGTGCTCCTGCTTATTTATTGAACCGTGGTAGTCAATCAGAAATCAGTCTGTGATAACCAATGAGAAATCAGCACCGGACACAGCAGTCACCTTGGTAAAGAAACAACACATAGAGAAATGGTTTGCAAGTCCTGCTCAGTAACCAGGTGTAGTGAAACATAGTCTTATTGATGTCCCAAATAGGAGGCTCTTACAGCAAGGTTACCCACAGTCACTAGATCAGCAGAGGGAGAGCATATGGCCCTTCAGATACTGGCCAAGATTCTGTTGCTTAGCATAGTAGATTGTACCAGAGTAGCCTCACAGAATCAATGGGGAATTGGAGTCCACGCCTCCTGACATTCCATTGATTTAAATGGGTTTACTCTAATTGTGACATAGTCTAGCATAGTAAGTAATGAATAGGCCCACATGAATCAATGGCATTAATGGAGGCATTGACTCACAACATTCACATTCATTCAATGGAACTACTCTAGAGCAGTTTGCTATACAAAACAACAGGTTTTTTTGGACATAGTTTGACTATGTCTCCCTTCATCTTGCACCATTAGCTATGCTTATGAGAGTTATTGGACGTTGCACTCCCATCCTACCTGGGGAATTTGAGAACTGGAGTCTAAAACCATACCGCTGCACAGTCTTGCTTGCAAATACTGATGCTTAGAGCTAGCCTGAATTTTCAGCCTTCCAGTTGTGTTGGATGAAGACCCAGCATCACGGAAGGGAAGAGCAGTAAGGGCTGTGTACTGTGTGCAAATGATGTGAGCTGTTATGCAAAACAACTGGAAGAGATGCTGAACTGAAGAAGACTTGGCTAAGCTATTAAAGCCAACAAGCAGAGAGTCAAATTTCTCTCACACACCACTTTCAGCTCAAGGCAAAGAAGGCCTGGGGTACTCTTGAGGTGGAGGCTGTTTTTGCTGACTGTTGTACAATATATCATGTGCTGGAGCTGAAGTTTCCCTTTGCTTTTCCACTGTAAATTATTTAGCAACATTATATGCACTGTAATTTTGCACTTGAACTCACTGCTACACAACTAGACTGCAGGCCAATAAAAGCCGGTTGCAGTATAGCCTGCTTCTACAGTCCTGTCTGTGAACTCTCTCCTCAGGAGAGGCATTGATTTTGACCCCCTTTCCCTCACCTCCCATCATTTCTCAGACAGCCAAATGGCTGAAGGAGGCTACAAGCAGCAACCAACAGCTGGGGATAGGTGCGGGAGTCTTCTCTGTAGACCTTGATTGCTCATACTGTAGTAGATGGAAGGAAGCAGTGGCACTGGGAGTGCGGGAGGGAAGATAATGATCCCTCCTTGTTCTGACAGGCCAGCTGTACAGCAAGGCTCGATGATGTGTGACCTTTCAGATGTTACTGAAGCCCAGCTCCCAGAAGCTCTCATTAGCACAGCCAGTAGAGAAGAAGGCTGGGAATTTCAGTCCAGTGAGAACCCAGTCCGGTTGACAGCCTCTTTATGATAAATACTGACGCCAGATGTGTGCAAAGGGAATGGATGGGGATCATCAAGTATGGTAAGGCAGAGGCTTTTTAAAAAAACCTGCTTCCCCATACTAGGATCTTGTTATCTCCCCTATACTCTGTGCTGGACCAGTTCTGGCAACAGTGGAAGGTGTTGCTCTGAGGACATGAACATACCAGTGAAGCCGGCTTTTTCTCATCTTCTCTGTAACTGATATCATGTCTAGTTCCTCTCAGATAGTATAGTTCATGATATGGTTGAGCAGGGAGATGCCCAATATTCAACGGAGCACATGCATTTCTGTGATGTGGAGATGGCTCTCTACATCCATTGTTACTGCCCAGCACTCTTCCCCCTTGCTTGCATGTTGACACTGATGCCACCATCTCATTGAAATGATCACTCCAATCTTGCCTTGAAAAAGCTTGAAACCACAACAGATGCCTAAACTGAACTGCATTATTCCATCACAAAGGAATAAATAAATACTATCCTTCATTCTATTGGCTCAATCCATCACCTGCATCTAAGGTGAAACACAATGAAAAAAAAAAACCATTTATAATTTTTTCCATTATGATCCATCTTGAAGACTCAGACCATTTAATGTTTTGGGATTTTGTACTATTGCATATCTAATAGCAGACATTTTCAACCCTGTATTGCTCTGAATAATTTCACACACACAGTTGTACCAAAATTGACTTACGCATTTCTACTGCAATTTATGTTGGCTACTGTAGTGATTCACAGCACCAAAGTACAGCTGTGGCAAAATTATCCCAGCAAAAGCAAGTCCCCCCACCCACCAAAAGTACATAATGACCTTTACCAGCATATATTTGCTCTGCAAGTGTCGAGTGGTTCTGAATATAGAGATTTTGTCTAGGTGACATGAATCTCGCTCTTATGGTCCTGGCTTGGCTCTATTTTTTTCCAAAAGACCCTTTTATTGTCTACCCACTGATTCCTGCCAAATTTTGAAAAATGTAGATAAAAAGATTTTCCTTTTCTCTAATACAGGTTGTAACAAACAAACAAAAAAACTGAATGCAAACATGCAAGGAGAAACCTTTGCAGGAAGCCACTAAATAACAGTAGCACTCTCAGATCAGCAGGAACAATCTCCAATTAATAATTCACAGTGATAGACACTATTTCATCAGTACATTTATGGGGGGGAAAGTAGCCAGAAAGCAGATTTGACATATTAATGCTTCATTGTCCGGTTTGACGACAAAGCTAAAATTAATTTTCATACTGATCTTCAGAAAGAAGTTCAATCCATCCCTTGCTCAGAAAGGGCTCTGTGGACACAGGTGTGCACTTATCCTTCCCACTGTCTATGATAATTATCAAGAAGTGCATGGCAACTTTTAGTTTTCTTTTTTCCTTTCTTTTTCTTTGCCCATGTTTATTTTGTTTCGGGTATGCCCGCCATCTTGCTCCCTTTTTACTTCTTTGCTTCTGTTTTACCTATTTTTTTATTGTAAGCCGGCCAGAGTTCCCTTTTGGGAAGATGGGCGTGGTATAAGACTAATAAATAAATAAATAAATAAATAAATAAATAAATAAATAAATAAATAAATAAAATCACTAGTGTGTGCATGCACCTTGAATGCTGTGAGTGACATACAGTAACCCCCTGCCAATCGCGGGGGTTAGGGACCCACCCCACCCGCTATGTAAGAAAATCCGCGATATGCGGAAGTGGGTAGGGGCGGGGGCATCTTACCTCCCGCCGCCGCCCGTCCGCATGGCCCGAGCCTTCCCGGGGGAGCCTGGCTGAGGGCACTGAGTGACCGGATCACTCAGTGCCGCCCCTCCCGGCCGCCCCAAGCCTTCCCGGGGGAGCCTGGCTGAGTGGCGCAGAGTGACCAGATCGCTCCACGCCGCCCCTCTTGGCCACCCCGAGCCTTCCCGGGGGAGCCTGGCTGAGCGGTGCGAAGCGACCGGATCGCTCCGTGCCACCCCTCCCGGCCGCCCCCAGGCTTCTCGGGGGGGGGGTGCGTGGGAGGGCGGCACGGAGCGACCCGATCGCCCACCACCACCCTCCCATGCATCCCCTGAGGCTTCTGGGTGGGGGTGGGGGGCAGCGCAGAGTGACCCAGGGTACTCCGATCCCGTGATGTAGCGGGGCCACGGTACCCGAACCGCGAAATGGCGCGCGGGGGGGGGTTACTGTATAAAGCAAAGGGTGGAGACCTACTTCCAGCTCAAAGTTGGAATTCAGTTTTAGAGTTTCCAAGGGCCACATTCCAAAAGTGATCAGGCTATAGAGGGGGATGAAAAAAGTCCAACATCCTTTCACGTACAACTACTATTAGCAACTAAGGCTTTGGAGGAACATTTCAAGATTTTTAAATGGGGGGAAGCAGTACAAAACTGGAGAAAAGTGAAATGCTACAATGAGGAATATTCTAAGAAAAGTCCAGATGGCTGGATTCTAACACAAAGACAACTGGAATCGACCTGATGGTCCTTACTCCTGATATCTAAGAAAGGCATGGTCCAATGCATGCAAGTCCCTGCTGTTGGAGAATTCTGAGAGTCTGCACATGAATTTCTTGTAGTCCCTAAGAAAATGATTCTTCTGAAGCCCAGTCTAATTGGAATGACTAGAATAACCCAAATCAGAATTTTTCGATGAACTCCAGATGATTTTGTGCATGCACATTTGTAAAATTAATCGTTAGGCTTATTTTCTAGATTTGTGAATTTTGGATTCTTGTTTTGAACACGTGGCAATTTCAGCTGCACAGATGAAAAATATGTGTGAAAATTTAAATTGCTCCAAATGGAACAAACAGAGAACAAATGTAGATGAGGTTCTGTATGAGCAAGTGCAAAGTGAAGGGCACGTGTGTATGTGTGTCAAATATTCTAATTTCCTATGGCTCCTGGTGTTTGTTTGATCTGATGATGATTAAGTGTAAAATGATCATAGGACAAGGAGTGGCAAGCCATAATTTGTTAAATAGATCAGACTTCATGCAAAGAAGTAGATTAAAAGGATTGAAAAGAAAAATCATAACACTCATAAAAGTATCACGTGCCACCACATTTGAAACACTGTGATAGTTCTGGTTCCCTGATCTTAATAACTCTACCCTAGAGTTGGAAAGGATACAGAAAAGACTGGTTAGATTCATGAAAGGGTTTGGAGTAGCTCCTCTGTGGAAATGTTATAGTATTGGAAACTTTTTGAACGATACAGAAAGATGACTTACTGATAATTATTCAGTTTGCACATGTCTGATCAGAATTGAGCTCAATGAAATCATTAATGCTATAGTATAATGGTATATTAGCAACAGCCACAACTGGCCACAGGAAGACTTGATGCAAACAACAGGATTCTGGACATTCCTTTTATTATTATTATAGTTGATTTTTTTAGTGTTGGCTTAATTTGAAACAGAATGGCAATATCTAGGGCCCAAAATTACAATTTCTTTATAATTCAGCTTCTGCCCAACCCTTCTGTGTTGACTGTTGAATCCAGTTTTAATTAAGCCAAGATAATAAGATTTCAAATCAGGCAAGTACTGATCCACAACAGTTACTTCTGTTTCAGATATGTCCATGCCTGCCACTAAACCTGAGAATAGAAAGAAGTGCTACTGAACTGTTGCCATTTCTGTTTCTACCCTGTGTCTCACTGTGAAGGGACAAACTAGAAGCAGAGACAAAAGGCTGCAAGAAAAGGAAGGGGCAGAAAGGTTGGGCTATTAATTGTTTTATCTTCTCTCACAGCTTATGCATCTGACCAAGTTCATTCCTGCTGGGACCTGAAAACACATGTTTCCTGTACTGTATTGAAACAAAGGTTACTGAAAGAACTGTCAACTGCAGAAATTAACAAGGGCAGAAACACAGTCATGCTGCAGTGCACAAATGAAATACACCTACATTTTCCTGACATGAAGACAGCTAATAAACCATTGTGTGCAATACAGAGCCGAGTCGGCATGTACAACTGACCCATACTATGACACCTTCAATAATGAAAACACTTAATATATAATACATTGTATTACTAGTCAAGCAAAATTGATATCCATTAAGGATTGTGTGCAAATGCATGGCTTAAATGCAGGGAATATAATGTTTGCCATTTACAAGCTGAGTGGAGGCTATTTCTTGGAATGATTATTATTTTATTAGAGTTTTGCTGGATTTTAATAAAAGAATTAGAGCATAACATTCAGTCACAGAAGTGTGCACAAACATACACACGGGGTTATCGAAAGAGGTGTGTGTGTGTGTGTGTGTGTGTGTGTGTGTGTGTGTGTGTGTGTGTGTGTGTGTGTGTGTGTGTGTGTGTGTGTGTGAGAGAGAGAGAGAGAGAGAGAGAGAGAGAGAGAGAGAGAGAGAGAACATCCATGTACTTAAATGGTTGGCTTGGATCTTTGCCACAATTCGACCAGCAGGAATCCTCAGGTGCATGGAAGGCAATGCCAGATGATGAAATGGCTTCTTCTTTTTTTCAATGTTCTAAGGATCTCTCCTTGAGATTCCGGAAACAAATCCAGATATCTTACTCTCTGCACCACCAGAATAATTATTTGGCAGAAAGTGCTATCAGACTGAACTCAACTTGCATTTACATGCTTTTGAACTGCTGGGTTGGCAGGACCTGGGTTTTTCAGCAGGAGCTCACTCCTCTGCGTGGCACCTGGGATTTGAACCATGGAGCTGCTGATTTTGCAGCCAACAGTTTTTGGAGCCTTAGTCCACTGAGCCACCACACCCTTTATCACTTCTCTTTTCAGACTTTTCTGCCTTTCCACTTCCCCGCATTGCAATGTTTTACTTTCCTAAACAGATACCTTCTCAGCCGTCTTAACTAAAGACCAAAAGCACACAGTTACCACAGTGGAAGGAACCCAGGTAATGATAACAACATCAAGTCTGATTCCTCTCCTCTATCCCATAATCAGCCCTTGATAACACCCTAGGTAATAAAAATATGTCAAAGGCTTGCATGTCTATTGTGTTCTTTTGAAAGGCATAATAAATATATTACACTTTTAAGCATTTTTCGTGTGGACTACAGAGTTACCTTGGTAGCAGTGTGCACAGGGATAACCACTGAAATTTATGAGAGAACACTGTCAGATCATAATCCGGTTGCTATCTATTTACAAATTCAGAAAAGGGTAAAAGGTAGATGGAGATTAAATGATGATATTTGGAAAAAGGATGAAACAATAATTGAGATTAAGAATCAAATGAAAGAATTTTTCCAAATAAATAACATGACTATAACTAATAAGAATATAATCTGGGAAACTAGTAAGGCATATATGAGGGGGTTAGGGGTACAGGTAATGTCTAAAATAAAGAAAGATAGAGAAAAGAATGTAACAGAAGTTACAAAAAAGATTAGAGATTTAGAAAAGAAATTAATTCTAAAACCTGAGGATTCTGATCTATTGAGGGATATAAAGATTTTAAGAAACCACCTGTCAAGTCTGATTGAATATGAGGTTGAGAAAAAAATAAAATGGACTAAACAAAGATTTTTTGAATATGCTAATAAATCAGGAAAAATGTTAGCGTGGTTAGCCAAGGAAAAACAAAAAGAAAGAATCATAACTGAGATAGAAGATCAAGAAGAGATAATAACAGATCCAGAAAAAATCCAAGAAAAATTTGTAAAATTTTACAGTGAGTTATATAAATCTGAACAAATAGGAATAGAGAAAATAAGAAGTTACTTAGAAAGTAAATCATTGCCCGAATTGGAGGATAAAGATATTGAATATTTAAATTTGGATATAAACGATGAAGAAATCTCGGAAGTAATTAAAAATTTAAAGATGGGGAAAACCCCAGGCCCGGATGGGATAACGGTTGCTTATTATAAAAACTTACAAAGCGAGATTTTGCCGTACTTAAAAGAGATCATAAATAATGTAATGAAGGATGGCGTAATGCCAGAGTCATGGAAAGAAGCAATAATCTCGGTTATCCCGAAACAAGGGGCAGACTTGAAACAGGTTAAAAATTACAGACCCATATCCTTACTGAATATAGATTACAAGATGTTTACAGGGGTAATTGCAAACAGATTGAAAAAAATTCTGATCAAAGTTATTGGAAAGGAGCAAGCCGGATTTATCCCAGGTCGATTTATGAAGGAAAATATAAGAACAGTAATAAATATAATAGAGTATGCAGAGTTAAATCCAAGTAAGGAATTATCTTTGTTGCTAATTGATGCTGAAAAGGCATTTGACTTAGTTGATTGGAACTTCCTAAATTATGTTATAGAGGAATTAAAAATGGGGGAAAAATAAAAAATGGAATTAGAGCTATTTACTCCACCCAAAAGGCTAAATTAATTATAAATAAGGAAATTACAAAAGAAATCCCAATTGAGAGAGGCACCAGGCAAGGTTGTCCTCTCTCACCGTTGATATTTGTCTTACTGCTAGAGATTCTCTTGAGAGCTTTAAGAGAAAATAATAAGATAGAAGGAGTTAAAGTTAATGGAATAAAGTATGTACTCAGAGCATTTGCGGATGACGTAATAATATTTACAGAAAAACCCCTTTTATGTATAAACGAAATTTTTAAAGAATTGAATCAATATGGAAGTATTTCTGGTTTTAAATTAAATAAAGTAAAATCAAATCTGATAACCAAAAATATGAATAATAAAAACCAAAAAGAATTGGAAAATAAGATAGGGGTGAAAATAGTCTCTAAAGCAAAATACCTGGGAGTGTGGATCTCCTGTAGTAACACAAATTTATTCAAAGAGAATTATATTAATAACTGGAGGGAATTAAAAAATAAAATGAAAAAATGGGAAAAGTTGAAGTTATCAATATGGGGAAGGGTAGCTTTAATTTAGATGTTAATCTTGCCCAAGATGGTGTTTTTGTTTTCGGTTCTACCCATTATCATAGGAATTAGGTGTTTTAAAGAATGGCATAGGGACCTAGCTGACTTTATTTGGCAGGGCAGAAAGGCCCGAATAAAATTAGAATTAATGATGAGATCTAAAGATATAGGAGGATTTGCCCTGCCAAATTTCCAAAAATATTATGAAGCAGCGGCTTGGACATGGATAAAAGAATGGATAAAATTAGAAAAGAGGGAAATGTTAAATCTGGAGGGGTGGGATAAAATTTATGGATGGCATGCTTATTTATTTTACGAAAAAGCCCGATTACATAAAAATTTCAATAATCATATTATTAGGAAAGCTCTTTTGGAGGTTTGGTTAAGGACAAAAAATAAAGTTATAAACAAGACACCATGGTGGATTTCCCCCAAGAAGCCACCTCAATATTTAATAATAATATCAATAAGGAATTTATGAGATATGAAGATTTGGTTCAACTAAGATCGGATAAACCTATTCTTAAAGAATTTCAGGAGATTAAGGGGAAAAATCTTAATTGGCTTGAATATCAACAGATCCAATGTACATTTTAAAAAAGATAAAGATAAAGTTGGATTTGCGAAAGAAATATCTATCTTTGAGAAAAAATTTCTAAAACAAGAGAAAAAAAACATAACTATAATGTATAATTTACTACAAAATGATTCAGTGAATAAGCAAATAAAGTTTAGATCAGTTCAAAAATGGGAAAATGATTTTGGTTATCAATTAGATGAAAAAGAATGGATGAGAGCATGGTGGTTGACAACGAAATTTACATCTTGTATATTGGTAAGAGAAAATTTATGGAAGATGCTACATCGGTGGTACCTTCCGCCACAACGATTAGCTAAAATGAAAAGATCAAATGATAAATTTTGTTGGAAGTGTGCAGGATCTGTAGGAACACAATTTTGTTGGAAGTGTGCAGGATCTGTGGTGGATGTGCCCCGTAATTGAAAGTTACTGGAGTATGATACACAAGGAATTGCAAAAAATAACCAAAACATCATTTAAGAAAAGACCAGAGACATTTTTATTGAACATAATAAGTATAGAGTTCCCGAATGATAGGAAAAATCTTTTATTATATGCGATAACGGCTGCTCGGGTACAATTAGCAAAATATTGGAAAACACCGCAAGTTCCTTCTAGGGATGAATGGCTAATGAAGTTATGTGAATACTTGGACCTTGCCAAGATGACTTGTAAAATAAAAGAGAAAAATAGTGATAAGTTAAGAGAAGAATGGAACTATTTAAACAAATACTTAGCAAATTTAGGGAAGAATAGCATATGGCTGTGTTTGGATTAATTCACAACCTTTTTGGAAAAATTTGATTTTTTTTCCTCTGTGTATATGAATTATATGGAAGATTAGAACTGATAATAAATATTTGAGTATTAACTTAAGATTTAACAATAACTTATAGTAAGAAATTATAAAGTGTGGATTTCTCTGGTGGAAGTCATATCTTACCTCAATGTTGGTTAGTTATTTGTATTCTTTACTCTCTTCTTTTTCCTTCCTCTCCTTCCATTTTCTCTGCAATTGTATATGTCCTGTATTGTTATATTTAGGTGTATTGATAGTTGTACGATATTTTTTTTCTTTTTTCACTCTTCTTTTTCTTCTTCCTCTCCCTCCAATTTTTTTGTAATTGTACATGTCTTGTATTGTTATGTTCAGGTGTATTGTTAGCTGTATGATATGTTTCTAATAAAAAAATAAAAAAAAGAGTTGTGTGACATTTTTAAAGGATATTTTATTGACTGATATACTGTCACAGAGGTCAAGTGGTGTCACTTATAGTGGTCTCTTGCTGTGAATTAACAGGCCCTTGTTTCAATTTTCAGGTGAATGTCAATGCAACAGCCTGGTATGCATCTGAAAATCCAAACGGGGACTTGTTATTTGGCAGAGAAAAACTGCTTCGAGTACAGTAATGTTATGCAATAGGATTTTGGCCATTATAGCGTGAACTTTTAAATTCCTTGAAAACAGCCTTGTGGCACCATGGTTAAACTGCTCTACTGCAGCTGTAACTGTGCTCACAACCTGGGGTTCAATTCCAGGTAGCCAGCTCCAGGTTCACTCAGCCTTCTATTCTTCTGAGGTCGGTAAAATGAGTACCCAGCTCACTGGGGGGGCAATGTGTAGCTTGCAGAAAGAAGTCCAGAGAGTGTTTTAAGCACTATGGGTTGGTATATAAGCATAACATGTTGTTTTTGCTTTGCTTTTTGTTTAATAATTGTTCAATTACTCTTTCATTCTTGTACTTGTGAAAGATTAGTGCGCAGCCCTGAGTTCCACTGCCATTAGAAAGAGGACATAGAAATTCAGTCAGTCAGTCAATCATATTTTGTGTAAAAAGGCATCTTGCCTTTTTACAGTCTTGGACTAGCTGGTGAGATAATTCAGTGAGTTAGGTATCTGATTGCAGGGCCAGAAGTTGGGAGTTCAAGTCGCAGTGTGCCTCTCTAGAAGAGACGGCTTGTGTGGCCTACAGGGCAAGTTGAACAGTCCCATTTTTTACCCCCAGAAAAAGGGAATGGTAAACCGCTTCTATTTCTTATCTACCAAGAAAGCCCTGAAAAGTGTCACCAAAAGTCAAAACTGACTTGATGTCACATAGTTATGATGATCATTTGTTATACATTATTTGGCTTATATTCCATCACCAGTAGATATGGACACAAGTGGATAAAACTGTCTACACTTTGTTTTCAGGATCATTATTTTAAATGCAGCAAATGAATGGGAGTTAGTTCTGCAGAAATAATGATAGGGCTATAGGATGGGAGGGTTATAGGTTTTGAGGAAGAGCAGGCCAGCTAATTATGCCTGCTTGAGAAACATTTTCTGGGGATGTTCTTGTTTACCTTATACTTTTGCACACCATCTAGTTGGCAATGGTCAAAGTCAGAAAAAAGTCCATTCAATTTCTTAGTATGTGATGATTTGTATTTCATTTGCTCCTACTTTGCAGACTGCGAGCTTATTCTTAAGTTGAACAGGAAGGGAGGAGTGACACAAAAATATGCCTTGCTATCAGGTTTTTAAAAATGGAATTAACACAAAAACATTTGTTAAACTGATTGCACTTAGAATAGGTCTGTGGTGTAGTTCTTGGTAACGCTGAAGGATCCAAAAATTATATAGAATAAAGTTTTATCATTCTCAACTACAAGCGATAAGAAGTAATAAGGTCATGCAGTCGTAACACTAAATTACTTATGAACTTTGAAGTACATTAGAAAGTTATACAGAGGCAACGTCTGCCAAGCTAATATTTCCAAGTCATTCTCAAGTACCATTCCTAAACTAGAAAATCAGTGATATTATCTGGATTCACATCTCAACTGAGTCAGCTGATACTTCATCACTTGACAACTTATCAGTGGGTGACTTACAGCTGAACTTGTTAATGTCTGCACAGTGTTGGAGATGACGTGCTGTGATATCAAGGTGGTCTCTGTATGACATCTATTTCCTACAGGCATATGTCCTCAGTTGATATTACAGCTATGACACAGTGCATAAATCTGCCCTAACACCCAGATAAGGATGGTTAGCTCACCATCATGGGTATACCTCAAAGCAATGAAAGATACAATTAAGTAATTTTGCTTGAAGCACTGAAGAACAGCAGATGTTGCAGCTAATAAAATTAATATGTTGAGAAGAAGAAGATAGCATCTCTCCAGGGCATGGTTACTTGAACGCAGCTGACTTCTGTTTACTTAACATTTTTCTGATGGCTCTGCTATGTTTTAATTGGGTTTAACTCTATTTTATATTATGTTTCCTTGTCAGTTTGGTATATGTATTCATTATCTATGTGGACTTTTATTATATCTTTAATACTCCATGCACACATAGTGCTAATCTCAAAATCTTCAGCAACAATAAAAGCAACAACAATAACCAAAGCCTTGCATGTAATTTTGATTTCTGTTTTACAGGAGATGTGGCTGATCTATTTAACCAATGGCATTCATTTTGTTTACAGCTCATGGAAGGGCTTGAATATAATCAGTGAATTTGTAAATCCAGCTGATAGGCCATAATCAACCATCATAATATGAGCCCTACAATTGAACATGATGAGACAAACTGTTCTATGTGTTTATGGCACAAAATTCAGGATAAAGCCAAAGTGGCCCCTGGTGATGGACTCTCTTCTATTGATGTATCTTCTGGAGCTTATCATACAATAACGGTGAACAGCAACAGTCTGAGCGGCACTGAGTTAAAGGATCTAGCTACTTATTACATTTCCCAGAATGCCCTGGGGCAACTCTCTGTTGAGGGGCCATCAAGGGCAAGTTAAAAGGTATTCAGACAAGATATCTGACAGCTTTAAGAAGGTATCATCATGGGTGAGGGAAGAAGATATTTGGGCCCCGGTAGTTAGCCAAAAAGCAGAAGCAAAGCAGAGAAAAACAGAGACATCAGTTTACCAACAAAGGTCTGAATAGTCAAAGCTATGGTTTTTCTAGTAGTGATGTATGGAACTGAGAGCTAGACCATAAAGAAGGCTGATTGCTGCAGAATTGATGCTTTTGAGCTGTGGTACTGGAGAAAACTCTTGAAAGTCCCTTGGACTGCAAGGAGATCAAACCTATACATCCTGAAAGAAATCAGTCCTGGATGTTCACTGGAAGGAAAGATTTTGAAACTGAAGCTCTAGTACTTTGGCTACCTCATGAGGAGAGAGGACTCCTTGGAAAATTCCCTGCTGTTGGGAAAGATTGAAGGCAAAAGGAAAAGGGGACGGCAGAGAATGGGATGGTTGGACAATGTCATCGACACAACCAACATGGATTTGACCAATCTCCGGGAGGCAGTGGAAGACATGCTCTGGTCCATGGAGTTGCAAAGAGTTGGACATGACTGAACAGCATGTTAACCCAAAATATCCAAATGCTGACAATGGTATTGACATAGGGCCTCAAAACAAAACACCAGGAAGAAGAAAATCCTGTATGTTTCTTCTAATAAGAGTCACTTGCATTTGACAAATTGGCTTGTGATTGATTTCTGACTGGTCACTTGAGTGATAGTATAGTTTTGTTTGCACATCTTATGCTTCAGGCATGCAGCACTGAAATATTTGCTTGCCTTGAGGGATAATATTTCAAGAGAAATGCACATTTGCCTTAATATGATATAGCCCTAAATCTCTAAGGCAACTTGGTGCAGAGCATTAAACTCAGAATCATAAATTTCTCAATCTTTTTTCTACCATTTGTTCTCCTATGCAATCATGTTCCTTAATTTTTCCAAAGCATAAAAAAGGCACAACCTTGATAACGTTTGTCAGAATGAGAGATAAAGGTGAAAAATTGAGTAATGTTAACAAGTATTAATCTATGTGTATCCGAAAGAAGGTTCAACTAATTGGTTTTTTTAAACTAAGGCACAAGGTCAATTATGTGAAAATGTATCTTTAAGCAATAAAATCAAATGTCTGGATTTCTATATTTCTTATTTTTTAACTAGTTCAGACATAACAATATTGGCACTTCTTGGATAGTAGGACTGGTTTGCTAATATACTTTTCTGAATTTACTTTCTGTGCAATTACTTTGAATAATGCTCAAGTACAGCATTATATTGGCAACATACATGCATAACACCACCTGTGAGGGGGTGTTTATTGGGAGCTATCATAACCATTGAAAATACTTGCTGAGCATATCTAGTAAACCACCCAAACCTTTATGTGAACTTGAACTAATCTGATTACTCTATTCTTTCAGATGTTATATATTCTTCAACAGGAAATACAAAATGATGACATTTTAATTCCCTCCCCCACTTCCTCTCACTCTTAATAGAGAGGAGGGGGTCAATGAGAAGCATGTGGTAGTGTTCTAATTGTGTGAAGAAACTCATAAAGGGTAGAAACTTGATAGATTGCATTTATAATGCTATTTTAGAAAAAGCCTATGCAGCAAAAACACAAATTGGTTACAGAGATAAATAAATGCCAAAGGACAATTGGAAGATAATATTCAGTACCCCACACATGCTTCTACCAGAATAGTAGATTCCTCCACCTCCATGCAGAGTGCAATCTTTTGCCCCTCAGGCTTTCTGACCTTCTCACCTCATTCCCCTAACATATATTTCTGATATGGAAATGTTTCCAGAGAAGACCAAGCACATTTAGAAGTCAGATTCTAGAGTTTTCATATCCAAGGTTAACCTTCACCCCTCATCCACCTCCCTGTTTCCCATGGCTTAGCACAATAGGCAGAGGAAGTGATGCACTGTAGTGGAAGCAAGTCTCACACAGTCCTTTCCCTGTGTCATGGCTACTCCACATCAGAGAGGCCCACACTAACCACTCAACCACATTCCCTGTTTGTCCTGGTGTGGATGAAATCTAGGTGGGCCAAATATGTTGGTGTCTGGGAAAATCTTCCTACTTGATACACTCCTGACAATGTGGTCCATACTGACTAATCAGTGCTTCCAGGGAGTTATCAAAATTCCACAGAGGTAAGTGCTTAGATTCTTATGGAAACTGTACAAAGTAGGAATACCAGTGCAGCCACAAATGCACAGATTCCCAGTAGGTGGTCAAGGCCAAACGTGATTTTTAAGGACCAACAACCCTCTCACTCTAAAATAATGAAACAACTGTAAAAATGTTTTATTAAAGTTGGTGAAAAAAGTCAATAAGAGCAAAAACTTCAAAACCAGTAACAACAGTTACAGAAATAGTCAAAAGCTTGTGGAACAAAATATGCAATCTGATAGATGAGGCAAGAGATGAAGCAATTACAGAAAAATCTGATGAGAAATTAAGAAAGCCAACTAAGCGGTGCTAGTTTTTACAACCTGCCATAGATACAGCATAGCCTCATGCCATGTACAGAGTTCAAATCTTGTAGTAGACAGCAGGTGAGCACAGTATTAAGAGATAACTAAGCTAAGCAAAATAACTTCCATCCTGGTTTACATACGCAAATTCTAATTTTCACAGTTTTTCAGATAATTTTCCAATCAGGCACAAGTTTCCCTGAACTTTCACAAAAAAGAGAGTAACTTCTCCCCCTCTTTAGATGTATGCAAGGGGGCAATGACAATAAAGATTCCTATCCTATTTAGAGCTTAGGGAGAGCCCATTGTATCAGGTCAGAAGTCTTCTCTCATGCTGGGAAAGCCTGCAGGCAAATGAAACTTCATTTGTTCAAAATATGTTTGCCATCCCTATTTTGGAGCCTTCCGTTTATTTTATTCAAATATGTTCTCCCCACAATCAAGATGATGTTCTGTGATTCTGGGTCTGTGACCCCCAATTTGATGACCTGCAGACTCCCATCATTCTCAACAAGTTGTAGAGCAAAGCATCTAAAGGTCAGGTGCTTAGCAAAGGCTGTTCTAAAGAAAATGGTATGCTGGTGCAGAACTTCCCATACTATAAAGGTTGTACAAGGAGTTGTCTCTGCCAGGGGTCAATCAAGGTAAAAAAAATCCTATACATTTTGTGTCAGACTGAAGATAAAAAGAATGATGAAAAGCTCTGTCAGATTACATCAAATCACCTGAATGTCCAGGTGAGTTTATAGGAAGTTCACATGCAGGAGTCTGACACATTAATACTTCCCTACTCATTTCCCCAGCTGCTTAGGTGCCCTAAGCACATCCGATCTTGCTTGATTTTGGAAGCTAAGTAGGGTCGGCCCTGGTTAGTACTTGGATGGGAGACCACCAGGGAATACCAGGTGCTGTAGGCACCTGGATTAGGAACTGGCAAACCACTCCAGTATTCCTGCCAAGAAAACTCCATGGACATGGGGTCACAAAGAGTCAGTCATGACTGTAATGACACCACACACACACACACACACACACACACACACACACACACACACACACACACACACACACACACACACACACACATTTCCCCAATGGTATTTATTGGCATACTCTCTGAGATTCTGAAAGGTATGAAGCATACAATGCTACAGATTGCCAGGTAAGCCACTTCCTGAGATTTCAGTGAAATTATCATGAAATAGGAGAGGGAACCTTTAATGCCACATCAGTCAGAGTTTGTGACATCAAAGGGATATGGCCGTGAAGGGATGAGAGGGACATGAGCACAGCACCCATATAAATGCCTTTAAATGGGCCTGAGCTGCTGAACTCTGGTGCCAGCTGTAAGTGCATAGAGATGGTGCCTTGGCTTTTACACACAAAAATCAAACTATCTTCTCCTTTAACACAGCTCACCCAGATATTTTACTTTCTGCCAAGAGCTGGTGAAGCACAACAATTCCTTGACACTGCAGCTGTTGCTCTGAAATTTGCCAGCCTTATACTGGACTGCATTTAAGTAAATGATTGATTGAAAACACAACAACAACTACAAAGCAAATACTGTAATCTTGAGTATTTCACACTTTGTCACTGGCAAAGCATCTGTTACATTTTCGAGGTTTAAAGTAAGTTATCGTAATATCTAGTTTATGTAACTCTTTTGCTGGTTTAATTTTTATCTTGTGGAGGACATGTCTCCTCAGTTGCATATTTCTACAACTTCTGGGCCATTATTATTTTTTCCTCTTTATTCTTTGCAGATAAATGAGTGCCTTTAATGTGTGCTTTTCTAGATACTGGGTTCAGCAGAAAAATGATTTCAAAACTGTTATCTTTATTCCTTAAATTAGTTCATAGTGATATACTATTAATATTTGCAATTAAGAGTTTGATGTACATCGTGACACAAGCTCAAATGCATAGGCTGCATTTCAGTAGCCCCTTTATTGGTCACTAAATTAAAAGGTTGCACAGATCAGCAGTTCATAATGGAAATAGCAATGCCTACATATTAGCCACAATCCATCTAATGAGTCATGGAACAAATTGCATGTTGCCACTCAGCTGATTCCAATAGTCCTGGCGGTTTTACTGTGATCTTTCTGAGTATTTTTAGATTTGTAGCAAAATATGGTATTTTGGTTTCAGAGATATTACTTGGGGCCTAAGCAGAGACACGAAGAGTTTGTTAAAATTAAAAATAAAATAGCTACCCAAAGCTCAAGTAATCAGACATCTTCCTAAATAAGCCCCTTTTAATGATAAAAGCATCCAAAGGTTCAGATACACCAAGGAAGGTAATAATTACATAGACATTAGCTGCATTTCCAGGTAGTTTTGTGGGGTAAAGCTGGATTCTTCCAAATCAAAACTGTCTCTTGGCACATTTCATAACAACCCACACTTCATTCTAGTCCTCCTCTCTTCCCTTACCTTGCCGAAACTTCCCTTCCCAATTGCACGAAGAATCTGGAAATGGTCAAAGTTCACTGCAAAAACAAAACAGAAAAGAAAACATGTGTTCATGTTACTTCTTAACATTTTAGCAACGTGTTTCACAGAGACGCGTCACCAGAGGAGATGGCTCTACAAGAAAAGAGGGGACATGCTTTCAAATCCCCACTTTGCCATGAAATGGATGAAGTGATGAAGATACATGCACTACTACTCCATCTCACTGAGGAGTGTGGGATTAAGAACATATGGATCTAGGCTCAGACTGATTATGAAAATCTGAAAATTGAAAAATGAATCACATTTCCTGATGAATTTGGCTGATAAATAAAGTCCCCCAATGAATATGAATTGATGAATTTTAGGTGATTTTTGATTTGTCAATTTGTCAGGCTATAAAATGCCCCCCAGACACCTAGAGACACCAGATTTGGGGGGAAGCATATACAAAATCTGGTGGAGATTGGAGATTGTATTTCTGAGTAATGAACCCCCAAATAGCTGTCTCCCAGAAAAAGTTCTCCCCAGGCATCTAGAAACTCCAGACTTGTAGAAACACTTCTTCTGACTCTCATCTACTATCCCTCCACGTCTGATGAAGACTGGGCTTCCCAAACTCAATTTTGAAGGACATTTGTTGGAGGAAGCCTCACTGCATGTCTGACATCTCTAGGTCCCTGGAGGGTACTTTCCTGGGGGGTTGGGGGTATACAGCTCAGATGTCTGAGCTCAAGCTCTCACTAAACGTTCAAGGCTTGTAGAGGAGAGTCAGAGGAAACATGCCTGCAAATTTTGGGGCTCTAGGAGCTAGAGGAGGCCTGCACAATGTGTCAACTGCAGGCAACTCACAGCCCGCAGGGTGCTAAGAAGTTGCCTGCCAGGTCCCTACCTGCCTCCCGACCTGGGGGAGCTCTTCCTGTTCTGCCGCTGCCAGGGCCATGGAGCTTGGTGGGTGGGTGGGGGGTGAATGGGTGCTCCTCTTCCTCCTCCTCCTCCTCTGCTGCTGCTAGCACCGCAGAGCTTGGTGGGTTATGGGGGGTGAGTGGGCACGCCAGCACCAGCACCATGGAGCTTGGAGGGGGGCAAGTGGGCTCTCCTCCTTCTCTACCACCACCGCCAGTGCCACAGAGCTTGGTGGGTGGGTGGGGCGAGTGGGCACACCGCTGCTGTGGAGCTTGGTGGGGGTGAGCAGGTGCTCTTCCTTCTCCGCTGCCACCAGTGCCATGGAGCTTGGTGGGTGGGTGGGCAAGCGGGCACTCCTCCTCCGCCACCAGTGCCTCAGAGCTTGGTGGGTGGGTGGGGCACAGCAGTTGTGAGTACTTCGGAAAGGAGCCTGCGGGGATGTACCATGGGCAAAAAGAGCCCGCAGGTTGTTCAAAGTTGGACAGAGGGTCCTTTTTTGGGTCATTTTACGTGGGAGATGAATCAATTCCTCAATTCATCAATTATTCATTGATTCGTTGATTCATTGATTTGACAAATCACAAATCATGATAAATCACCATTTTTTATTTGTTCCCATCTCTAATTACGATGAATCTTCTACACTAGCAATATGTGCTCAAAGCAACTGTTTTAGTTCCCTTCATTCTTGCCATTTCAATGCTTCTATTCATTCTGCTTGGTTGTTTCTCCTTGCAAAATAAAGCATTGACACTCTAATGGCTAGGAGAGAAGGGAAAAGGTGCAGTTTTTGCATACTCAAATACCAGATGGCCTTCTCACAAGCCAGGATTCCTGCCCCAAATTCCAACAAATGCTGACCTATTATTGCTCCTACCACTGAGAATCTTAACCAGCTCCAATGCTGCTGGTGGTTCCCCAAAGCCTTCCATTTAGGAATTCTGTTTGTGAATTCCCCAAAAACTTCTGTCCCTGGGCACCAAAGTGTTGAGCTCCTCAGAAGGTTCTCTGCCATGAAATTTGCCCTCCAGACTTGGGACATCAGCATCAGATCACACGGTGTACTATAGCTGTTGGTCCCTGTGCCTTCTGTGGCTCGATCCCACATGACTTATTTTTTTAAAAAAATAAGCAGCACACACTTTTGTCCCTAATAAATTAAAGTGCATTTTCTCCAGAGAAACTGCACAGTAAAATCTCTGTGAAGATTCTCAGTCATCCAAGTGAGGTTATCCTAAAGTTGAGTCATGTGCACAGTGAAACAAAGCCCACATGACTTAATATCAATTTTATAAACATTGCGACAGACACCAATACAAATGATCCGTGTAATGGCACCCTGAATGTAACAGAGAAGATACAAAAAGAACAATGCAAGGAATAGGGCAGCCTTATGATCCATCTGAATGCACCTCTGGTGACCTTAAGTACCAAGAAGGCTCATATGGGAAAATGTTAATATGAGAAAAAGAAATGGAGCAGAGATTGGTGACTTTTACCACAGCAAATGGTGAACATGGGCATACACTGTCTTCAAATTTACATTTCCAAAAATTATTCAAAATGGATAGTTCTCTCCTCAATTGTTATTCAACATACAGTAATTGATTTTCATGGACCAGGACACAGGTCCACTCTAATTATTAGATTCAGCTAGAGAAGATTTAGGCAATCACCAGCTCTTACATAAGCGTTGATTTATCAAGTGCTGTTTGTTCAATGGGTCTACTCTAGTTGGCCTTCCAAATGATTTAACAGGGATTATGCAAATATAAGCATTACTGCTACATTCTGCATTCTGCAGAAACAACCATAAAACATTGTTACAAATATTTTAGCCAATGTTGATAAATGTGTGATCAGATTGACATTGGGTACATTCATGCATCCTTCTAGACAACTGTATCAGACTGCCATTGGTTCATGTGCAATATTATAGCCCATAGTATAATTCATACAACTGCAACACCATTATTCAGAAACTTTTAATTTCATCACAACTTCAAAATGCATTAATATAATGTGCATATGATCTTCATCACCTTCAAGATTGATCTTGAGGTACTTCATAAATCATATTTAGTTTTATATATGACTGATACATTGTTTTCTAGCCATTTTATTGCAATAAAGATTTCTCCTACCTTCCCTTTAACTAACACTATGTGTGTGTGTGTTTTTCCTGTTAGGATTATACCATGATCCTTCCTCTGTTTATTTAGAAAAATGCATAGGTCTTTTAGGATTTGAAGTTTACTGAGGATTTTACAACTACATTTCAAATTAATCACTTCTTGCGAAGGACTAGAAATCCCATTTTCCATTGTGCCTCCCAAAGTAAGCACTAGAAAGGACTTGTAAACCAGTTCTTATTTCTTGGTACATCGTAACCTTAATGAGGGTTGCCATAAGTCACACAACAGGGTTCATGTTACTTAACAAATTAATTAACTGCTGAAGCACAAAACAGTTCTTCCACTGTTGCTGGCCCTCTTATTGGTCCACATTTTCCACCAAATGAAACAATGATATGCTTAAGTAAAAGAATGTATGCCACCTGGGAACAAAAAGAGTTGATTTTATCCCTCACAAACTCAAAAACATCAGTGCATGAAATCAGTAAGCCTCTCAAAAAGACACATCCTCCCATACATATTTATTTCCTTTCCCCACTTAATTTCCAAAAACTCTTCATGTGTTAAATCTGGAAATCGTATATCACTCACTAAGCTCCTTGGAGGTAGAGTGGAATAAACATGTAGCAAAAAATTATGCTGATATCCAACCTTTTGAAGGCTGTTCTTTTTATTTGTGAAGGATGCAACAGAGTCTTTGTACATATGCAGGAGCCCATATAGTTGTCACTTCAGCTAGCAGGAAACCAACATTTGAAGAACAGCCCGCTGGCATCTGTTCATTTGATGTATGGTTCAATTTGAATTTTAGCTCCTAGCTAATTCCAGAACCATAATGGAAAATAATGGAGGGAAATGTGTTTATACATCACTTTAATTACATATAATGTGGCCCGGATCTGCAGACGAAGCAACTACTGTACTACAAAATTATTTCTGCTAGGATAATGGCTATGATCTTTAAAAAGTAATCATTGTGTAAGATAACTATGCATTTCATTTACTTAGCTAGATATAAAATGTGTCCACTAACTAGAAACATTCTACCATTCATTCATTTATCCATTTAAAATATTTTTACACCACTTGTCTCTTTAAAAAGGACCCAAGGCGGTTTACATCATTACAAGAAAATATTTGAAGCTACAACAGTTTAAAAAAACTAAAAAGAATGAAACCGATATCACTTTAAGAAAATGTAAGCAAAATGACATCAAAATACATTCAAAGCAGTAGGGCACAACAATAAATTTAAAAACCCCACTCTGAAAAAGGTCTTTGCCTACTTCTGAAAGGACAGCAAAGATGGGGCCAGGCTGGCCTCCTGTGGGAGGGAGTTCCAATGTCTGGGAGCAGCAACAGAGAAGGCTCTCTACCGTGTCCTATCAAGCACACCTGTGAAGGTGGTAGAACTGTGAGAAGGTCTTGGTTATTTCTAACTCATCTCCTATCAATAAAGGAATTTCCTCCTTCTCTCCTAAAGGGATTTGCTGGACTCATTTTGAAACCTTGAGGTTTCCTCACGTCTGCTGTTATTTTGATAGGTAAGGATCCACCCATGGGGAAATGAGTGGGAAGAGGTTTGTCACCATGCATGAGCTCATGCTTTCTGCAAGCCATGGGATCCCCCAAAAATATTGGGGTGAGATTCTCTTCCCCTCTAGGATCAAGGACAACTAATGCTGCTATAACATGTAAGTGTTCATGATCGTGATAAAATGTTGCGTGAATTTATCTGTTCTAAGAAAGATCTAGGAAAAGGGGAGAGAACAATATTATGCAACAGTCCTAAAAACTTATGTATCTCAGCCTTTTTTCAGGTGATGTCACAGACCTATGTCTTTCAGTCATTATACAGTAGGACCCCCATAGCCATGGATTCATTAACCACTGAATCAGTTATCTACGGTTAGCAGAAAAAAAAAATAAATAATCCAGCAGCCACAAAGCAAGCTACTGTCAGAAACAGCGGCTGTAAAGCAAGCTACTGTCACAAAACAGCAGTTTTGGGAGTAGGCGTTCTTTGTTATCTGCTGTTTTTGTTATCCATGGGAAGGCCTGGAACTGATCCCCAGCAGATACCATGATCCTACTGTATCTGCTGCTATCTTTCCCAATATCACACAGTATTGCTTGCTATTTAATTGTTTCAAATACCATGTTGACCAACCATTCAGCAGTGGGTTCAATGGGGCTGCTCAAGCTGAAGCTAGCAATTGGATTGAGGCATCTATAATTTCAAGAACGAGATTAAAACATTGGTTCAACATCTGAATTCAGAATAACTACCCCAGTTGTGGGCTGTAGATTTTTGCTCCTTTGTGATGTTGTAAAACATCCAAGATTACAAGAAACAGACAACTTGCAGTCTTTTTCTTTCTTTTAACCACAGGGGTTCAGTATGGTGGGGTTTTTTTAAATGTTGTGTGCACAGAGTTTCTAAAAATGGCAATAGGTGTCTACAAAATATGTGATCCTTCAAAAATGGAAGAGCCTAAACCTGCTTGGAAAAATACACAATTCTACTGTTGTTTGTCACCTGATAGAGAAGTGACTCAGATAATTTATCATTAGGGATTATTGCTAATAGTCAATTCATATATCAAAGGGGATAGGGGACTTTAATGGCACATAGTCTTAACGAGCAAAGAGATGACAGCTGTTGCCTATTCAGAGAGGACCATTTCCACTCACTAATGTGTCTCCAATGTGGCATCATTTTGACAGGACAATCTATTAAATACAACAAGGCTTTTGGCATAGAGGGTTTCAAGCAATGCTAAAATAGTCCTTAAATTACAAATAAATGAATCAAGATTATTTAAGTTCCTAAATGACACTGGATCTGCAAAATATGCCTTTCTAACACTCTGTATTATCCCTTCATTTCTCACAATTACTTGGAAGACTTATATTCAAAAGAATGCTTGCATTCGAGTCTAACAATAGAGACAAAAATATTTCCACCTAAAAATCATTAGCAGAAAGCAGATAAAGAGAGAGAACAAGAGAGATTCCCAAGCAAAACTATCTGTATAACCTAGCTTTGTACATTAAAAAGGAACACAGAAGAGTAAATGGCTTTTAACTTGCCAACAGTGGGTTGGGTTCACATTTCACCCAAATCAGTGAAAACAATGAGACTTAAGAAAGCTATTATTAATTAAAGCCCCATTGGTTTCAAGGGCTAGAATCCCATTGCTCGATTATTGCACACATTTCAGCATGAGAGTATAGTAGTGCCTTTTTCAACATGTTCAAGGAAGTATCAAGTAGAAAACAAGAGCAATGTCAAGCCAGAGCTCTTTAAACACCCCAATTGGAGCAGTGACCCTCTTTCCAGATCTAAGTAAGTACAGCTATGCCTGGACTAAGCACAAAAATAAGCTTACATTTCATTCACTTTAATGGGATTTAAGCATGGGATGTTTAGTTGGAGCAGGGTCAAATATTACTCTTTCTAAACATGGCATGATAAACAGAAGTGCCTCTCTGGAAGCAACTGTTGTGTACTAGTTATAAATACTCTTCAACAGATGTATGGGTGTTTGTTTTAATGTGTTGTGCCTGCTTCTGCTAATCCTGTTCATTAGAAAAGTAGAGGTAGCATGTAATTTTCTAGCTAGTGCAGCTTTCCAAGTTGGTATCCAAGTTTAATGAAGATTTCCAGCCACTATGGCAGGATCGTGGGCTACAAACAACCTTTACCTTTTCCTTAAAATGCATGAGCCTTCATCATTGTTGTCATCATCTTAGAACTACAGAGCTGGAAGGAAACTTATGGATCTTCAAGTCCAGCCCTGGTTAAGGCAACATAGTGGGGAATCGAACTCCCGAACAGTAGGTAAAACGTGTAACCAGGGGTGATCTGAGGCTATCCACAGGCAAAATTGATGTTAAGATTTATTTAAATTATAGCAGATAAATGGAGAGTAAGACTCATGAACTGAAGACTTAATATAAAGGAAATCAAAGAAACATCATCCATTTCTGGCAAAATGCAATGCAATGAGGAGCTGAAAAGTACAAAGGAGAACAATCTGTATTGAAGTATCAGATTAAACTACAGATATGCAAAACAAGCCACAGTTCATCACCACCACCACCACCACCACCATTCTAGAGCTGCAGAACTGGAAGGGACCCTAAGGATCGAGTCCAGACCTTCAAGAAGAAGAGGGGAATTGAACTTCCAGCCTCTATCTCTGCAGCCAGGGACCTCTGCCACTAATCTAACCAGCAGTTCTCCTCTTTAAAAAAGAACAGCAGAAGAAGTACTTCTCACAAAAGCATTTCCTCTCTATACAGGAAAATCCAAGATTTGATAATTCAGAAGCAAGGCTGTAGGTCAGGACTACTGACGTTTACACTAGGGCAGAACAACTTATGCCCTCCAGATGTTTCTGAACTTTGCTTTTTATCTGCCATCACAGCCTAGTCACTGGGGAGATAGGATGGAAGTGGACATGTATCAAAATGGAGGGCCAAATTTATGCCAACCCTTGTTTTTACCTGAAAAAGGGAGCATTAGGTCTTTGCCACGGAAAAATGCTGCCAGAAGTGAGCATGTGAGCCGGTCTGCAGACAAAAGGGATGTGAAATATTCACATGTCTGGAGGCAAGGATTTGCAAACTCAACATGGTGTCACAAAACCTTTAAGACAATTTTGAATGCATTTCAGTGTGGAAATATGTCTTGGCTCTACAATTTCCGACACCCCATGAGTCATTCAGTCATCAACCCCGGTAGATCGTGGAAAAGTGTGATATTCAAATAGGAATTGATTTTGTGGTTCTTTTTTAAAAAAAAACATCATCAGTGTTGATACGTTTCACAGGTAATTTTAACAGTGAACTGCTTGCATACAGAGTTACATAGAGAGAAAATTGTTAGATCAATGTATGGTGAGATGGAAAATACACTGCATTTGCCTTTTTCTTGATTGAGAATAGCCAATATACATTTTGCTAGGAAAATGATGGACACTGTGATGGGCAGGTGCTCTGGGAGATACAATAATTGCAAGGTCAGGAGCAGGGTTTGTCTGCTTTTTGGGTGGCTTCTGATTCTAACCAGTGTATTTGCTTGTAAAGGAAGCAAGGCAAGCCACCAAAACCAGAGCCTTTCTCATCTGTGCACACCCTTAATTTTCAGTTGCTAGACAGTTGTTACATACCACCAAGTCAGAACTGACTTTTAGCAACCCTAATAGGACTTGTCCAGGTAAGTATGATATATAAGGGGTGTCTTAATGAGCCAAGAGATGATACTTTTCTCTGCCTACCTTTCAGCTAGCCCCTACTAAGTGAAAATTGTATTCAGAATAAAAATAAAGACATATATACAGGTGCATAAACAAGATGCAATATCCTCTTTAAATGTCTGGCTCAAAGCACATATGAGCATTTTTGACAGCATTTGTAAGGAAGGCTGGAATGGTTAATGGAGAAAAATATTGGATCTTTAGTCCTGAACTCTTTGACATGGATCAGACATAGTTGTGATGTTTCCAAGATGGCAATGGGCAAGCCTCTTCTTTTCAGCCTGATCTACCTCGCAGGGATGTTATGAAGATATTGTAGGGAAGAGGAAACAGTGTGCTGCTTTATACAACTAGCGTTAGTACTAATAATTGTCAGAAACACAAGTTGCATGTTATATTACACTACCTATAAGTGCTTCTCTATTTTGAAACATGCTTTCCATGAAAAACAAACAAAAACAAAAACAAAGCAGCCTACATGCAAAAGAGTTCCACATACATATAGAGACCCTTTCTGGATTTCAGTTAAGAGTTCTCCTATGGTTCTCACACAAAGCACATTGCCAACAGCTAAAATAAATAGCATTTTTTTAAAAATGCATTAGATAAATGCATAGAGCAGAAGTCAGCTATCATAGCCTTTCAGACCTTTTTTGGACTCCTAAAACTAAAAAAATCTGGAGATCTAGTGTACCACATATGATAGACTGTTTCTTTCTTCTCATAAATAGAGCCTCCTTGTTCAGAAGCAGTAAATCCTGAACTGACAGGATGCTGCAGGAAACGGTAATAGAAGCATTAAACATTTCCATAGTTCTGGGTTAGAACAGCATAGATTGCAAAGATGAATCTAGCTAATCAATTGCTGCTAAGCTCCATATAATATATTTAATATAGTAATTATCAAAGCTGCCTGAATGTAGAGCACCTTGGTTCCATTCCCACGGTACATAACTGTTCAGTGGAAACATGCATGCAAATTATAAAATATGTTGCAGGATTTCATTGATTAAACACATTATTTTGTAACTTCTAACTGCCCCCCTCCCCCCGCCAAAATGTGCATAACTCCATTCAGTAACTCAGCTAAATTAATAGCCTTTTCAAATAAGCCCTGGTTTTTTGGGGGTTTTTTTTTTACTACTTTCTTACTAGGGACTAAAATGTGAATAGGCAGCACTTAAGGATATAAAACTTTAATACATAACCACATTAACCACAAATGATGTTTCTGGCATGCTTTGCCTTTCTGTAAACCATGCTGAATTTGAACACCCCTGCAGTTAATTGCCATTAATATTACTGGTTATTCTTCAATAGACAACGTAACCTTCAAAGGGCATCACAAGGGCAGCATTTAATTCGCTTGATTGGTACTGATCAGCTTGTATTACTGGCAGATCAATGAAGTATTAATTCTAAGAACCCACTCACCAGGATCTAAGAGCAGCGCATCAGTTGTATCCATTCCAAAACCATTATGCAGAATGAACAAGATAAACTCCACTGCTATTAAGTGTCAAATGTGCCACTGTGATGGGATTCTGATGACTTTGTGATGCCTTTGCAGGCAAATGCAGAAGTGTAAAGATTAGAGAGTATAGAAACATAATTAAACTCTTAATCATTATTGTTACACAGCTACTATTGGTGTTTTATTTTAGTCTTTTTTTGTAATTGTTCCTTGAACATTTTCAAATATCCCCCTCATAGCAACAACAACAAAAGAAGCCTTAACCTAGCAGTAACCTTGCATCATCCATATAGCCTTGCAGATAGAAAAGTGTCTGCAGATGCAGGTCTACAGTGAAACTTCTTACCTGAAGAGGCAAAGGACAGGTCTGTGTATTTATGCTTGGTGCACAGATATAGGCATTAGGCAATGTATGGTCTAGCAGTCAAGGCTCAGAAGATCTCTATGTTAGGATATTTTTATGAGCGGAAACCACAATGTTATCTGACCCATCCATCTTTTAGGCATCCTTGTTCCTCCAAGCTGAAATACAACCCCCATAGCACTATACCCGTGAAGAGTCACAGTCATCCAGGTGAGCTTATCAGGAAGTTGAGTCATGGCAACTGCAGTTGCCATGACTCAACTTCCAGAAGACCCCCCCAAATAGCAGCTCAGGACAGGGAGAAGCAGGGATGTTCAGTTTTTGTGACTAAAAGAAGCTTTTGCCAGCAGAATTACATCATTTACATCATTTACAGTCAAATATACTTGTTGGCTTGTTGGGGCGTGGTGGCTCAGTGGACTAAGGCAGTGCTCCCCAACCTTTTTGTCCCCACGGACCGGTAAATGTGTGGCCCGGGGCTGGGGGTGGGGAGGGGGGCGGAGATGGGGGTCGGGGGGTCAGGTGGGGGAGGGTGTGGGGGCGGGGGATGGGGAGGGAGGGGGGGAGCGGGGGGGCTTGGCGTGTGTGCCTTGCGGGGGGCCACGGGAGCGGTGGCGCGGCGCTCGCCCGGCTGGGGGCGTCGGACGTGCCGTTGCGCACGGGCGGGGTGGGGAGGAGCCCAGGGCTCCTGGGCGGGCGGGCCCCCGCCTCCTCCTCCTGTCGGCAGCCGTGGTGGCCACGGCAGCCACCCAGGTTCGGCTGGGTCGGAGCCGCCACCGCGTCGCCTTGCCTCTGGCTGCGGCCTTCGGGCAGGCTAGCAGGAGGGGGAGGGGAGGGGAGGGAGGCCGGTGGGGGGTGGCGTCTCTGCGCTGGCCGGCCGGCCGGCCAGCGCATGCACACTCCGGTTGGGGGGGCTCAGGGGGCCCAGCCTCTCTCTCTCTTCTCTCTCTCTCTCTCTGTGTGTGTGTGTGGGGGGGGGGCAACAGCCCCGTGCCCCCCCGGCGCATCCTCCTCCGCCGCCGCCCTCCTCCTCCTCACCCTCCACCACCACCACCAGCAGCAGCAGCCACGGCGGCGGCGGCGCGTCCTCCTCCTCCTCTGCCCTCCGAGGGACAGAGAGCGCGGTCATGCGGCTGCTGCCCCGGGCGCCTCCGCAGCTTTCGCCTTCGCCCCCACCGCCACCGCTGCGCTTCACCCTGGCCCTGACGGTGCTGCTCAGCACCGCCGCCCCTGCCGCCTCCTTGTCCCCGTCGTCCCCGTCGAGGTCGGTGCTGCTGCTGCCGCCGGTGGGAGCGCTGGAGGCGTCGTCATCATCGGGGCCTGGGCCGGGCACCGAGGGCAAGCCGGAGGAGGAGTCGCCACCACCGGGCACGACGCCCTCAAAGGAGGAGGAGGAGGCGGCGGCGCTGAGCAGCACCGTCAGGGCCAGGGCGAAGCGCAGCGGCGGTGGCGGCGGGGGCGAAGGCGGCAGAGGCGCCCGGGGCAGCAGCCGCATGACTGCGCTCTCTGTCCCTCCGCTGGCGGGCGGCTCCTCCTGCGCTCCTCCAGCCTTCTTCTTCCATTGGCTGCCCGTGGGAGAGAAGAAGAGGAGGAGGAGGGCGGAGGAGGAGGAGGACGCGCCGCTTCCGCCGTGGCTGCTGCTGCTGCTGCTGCTGGTGGAGGACGAGGAGGAGGAGGGCGGAGGAGGAGGAGGATGCGCCGCCGCTGGCGGCGGCGGTGGGCAGAGGAGGGAGGCAAAGGCAAAGGCGGCGGCGGCGGCTCCTCCTGCGCTCCTCCAGCATTCCTCCTCCACCGGCCGCCCGTGGGAGAGAAGAGGAGGAGGAGGAGGGCGGCGGTCCACGGCCCGGGGGTTAGGGACCACCGGACTAAGGCACCGAAACTGTAGACTGCAAAGTCGGCAGCTCGGCGGTTCGAATCCTGGGTGCCACGCAGCTGAGCGAGCTTCCGCTGATAACCCCAGCTCCTGCCAACCTAGCAGTTCGAAAGCATGTAAATGCAAGTAGATAAATAGGTACCGCCGTAAAAAGCGGGAAGGTAAAACAGTGTTTCCTTGCAGCCATGCCGGCCACATGGCCATGGTCTTGCACAGCTCTGGCTCTTCCGGCTTGAATACGGAGATGGGCACTGCCCCTAGAGTCGGACACGACTAGCATGCATATGCGGGGGGGGGGGACCTTTACCTTTTTTATGCTTGTTGGACATGTTGCGTCCAGTGCATATATCTACATTCAGCTGGCCAACATGGTCAGACATTATTCTGATATCATGGTAAAGCTAAAGTAGACAGTTGTTACGTACCACCAAGCTGGAACTGACTTTTAACAAGCCTAACAGGAGTTTTCGAGATAAGAATGATATTTAAGGAGTGGGGTTAACGGTTCCATACACCCCAGTGAGTTTCCATGGCTGAAGAGAGATTCAATCCCAAGCTTCCTGAGTCATAGCCTATTGCTCTGTCCACTATGCCACATTAGGTATCCCAAGGCAGACAGAGTGAAAGAGAAAAGGTTATTTGTCCATTTAGTGGACTCTACTGAGTCTGAGTTTGCAGAAGTAGAGTTACCTGCTCTAGGTTTTGGTCTGAACTTTGAGGAGCTATTTAAGTTGCTAAAACTAATTTGGGGGACATGCTCAGCACCTTGGGCAGCTCATGTGACATCTGGACTACACCTGGAGTAGATTCATGACCCGATAACATTTGATTCTAGTCACTGCAGAGTTGACTCCACCGTATTCACCACTAAACAATGCACAAAGATTGGAATATACAGATCCATGTTGGGTACAGAGGTAAAATTCAAGAGGAAACCTCATGTTTTGCAAACAGAAATAACTATGTTCATTCTTTGTTATTTCCCAAGAAGATTGGGGAAAGATTACTCACTGAAACACAGGGAAATCACCGGCAGTTGTCATAAACCACGAGAGTCTCCTCAAAGCTCAGATGTTGCTGGTCTTTCATTCTTAGGACTGTCACCCAGCATGAACCACAGTCAGCTCTTCTGGCAGCTATGGTCTAACAATGACTGGGTACCAAGATAGGGAACTGTGCTCACGAGCTGGGCTTCTGTCCCAGGTAGCAGGCTCATGGTTGACTCAGGCCTCCATCCTTCCGAGGTCGGTAAAATGAGTACCCAGCTTGCTGGGGGTGGGTGGGCAATATGTAGCCTGCATACTGTAATTAAACTGTAAACCGCCCAGAGACTACTTGAAGTGGTATAGGGTGGTATATAAGCAGAACACTTTGCTTTGCTTTTAAATGACGTTATCACAGCAGCAAAAGTAAAGGGATGCATTCTCACATGAGCTTGAAATTAATCAGCCAGTATTTGGCATGGCCAAAGGAGGACTTATATGGTTTGTAAGAAGAAATCTAAAGATGTAAAAGAATGGTCAGAGGCATTCTTTTCTGTCATCAAAGCTAGTATTAAGCTAGAGGACCTGGAGTAGGAACTGGCAAACCACTCCAGTATTCCTGCCAAGAAAACTCCATGGACATGGAGTCACGAAGAGGCGGTCACGACTGTAAACGACACAACACACACACATAAGCTAGAGGAAAATGTCCAAGTACCTCCAAAACTGGGAATCCATTCTAATATTAACCATTCTAATAAAATACCGAACTGCAAAATTGCTGAGAAATTTCCAGGAAGACAAGTAATGAGCAAATTGATAGAGTCTTCCCTATTCTTGTATTTCGGATAACCTTTATTCATTAGATGTATATCTTATCTCTATTTCAAGGAGGGCCACATGGTTTTTCATTCATTTTATTCTTACAGCAAATATGTGAGGTAACCTAGGAATAGGGAGAGAGCCTGTCACTGTAAATCATAAAACAAAAAGGGAAATTACCTGATTGGCGTGGCTGTTTTTCTATCTGTGACACTTAAGACAGCCTTGTGGCACAGTGGTTCAGCTGCTGTCCTGCAGCTATAAGTGTGCTCACAACCTGGGGTTCAATCCCTGGTAGCAGGCTCAAGGTTCACCCAGCCTTCCATTTTTCTGAGGTCAGGAAACTGAGTACCCAGCTTGCTGGAGGGGCAATGTGTGGCCTGCCTAATCACTTGTAAACAGCCCAGAGAGTACTTTAAGTGCTATGGGGGCTGTACAAACTCTTTGCTTTTTGCTTGTTTTTAAAAATAATACCAATGCCTTTGTAGAGAATGTGTCACCCTAACCCTAAATAGTTATTTTACTTCTAATAATAGCTATGAGCTGTCAAGCCAATTCTAACATATGACGACCCTCCTCAGGGTTTTCTAGGCACAGAGTTCTCAGAAGTAGTTTACTCTGGGGCTGGGCTATACAGCTTGCCCAAGACAACACAACACATGTCAACCCTTCTTTCTGGAGGCACAGTGCATTTTACTTCTGCTGAAATCAAATTAGAATGATAATTGTCATTGTACAGACATCTAAAAAGTTTACAAAGAATGAATGGTAATGCATGGAGCAACTGAAATCAGTGTTTCTCCTGTATTTGGTAGGTGCCACGAGGGCTGCAAAACTTATTATATCAAAAGATTTGTCAGGAGAGAAAAAACAAATTACTTGAGCATTGAAGAGCAGAGCAGTAATGGGTTCTTTTATCTCACTGTTCCTATTTGCACCAACACAGTTGGATTAATTACATATTCACAAGAATTGGCAGCCATGTTACATGGTCACCTGTACGAAACAAAGCTTTAGAAATTAGTTCTGGACCTCAATGCAATTACAAAGTACAAAGGATGAAATGTTTCCAACAAAGCTGGTGAGGAGAAGCTTCCCTCTGAATTAAATAGAATGGATATTTCAGTCAGTATGTAATCAATAACACTGGATTAGCTAGAGAGTAGCAGTCCCTGACTATAATACAATGCGGAATTACATGCCTGCCCCCACTGAAACCAGGAATTATAATTAATTGGTGATTAGCACGCATTCATCAGGATTTTAAAATGCTTGGATGGAGTGAGTTGTGTTGTTTTCTGGTCCCACAAGAATTCCAATGCACGGAGAGTCAAGAGTAAGGTTAGGGCTTATTGTGCATATCTTGTGTTTTATAAATTTCAGTGCATTCTCTGGATGGGGGCAGCCAGTAGACAATCAGAGTGATGATATTGTCACTTCTCAGCACCATGGTTCACTCTTCATAAGGAAAAGGTAGAGGGGAGGAGAAAGGGAAACAAGATTTTTCTCATTAGGTGTGACAGAAAATGCAAGGGATGCATTGGGGAAATTTTTTGTCCAACCATGGTTTGTTTGAATTAAAAAAAATACACAGGAGAGGACCCACAGCTGAACCTTAGTGACACTCTTCATCACAGTGCAAGTGACAATGTCATAAAATGTCTACATTATAGGTCTAGAGATATGTGGATCTGTAACAAAATGTGAGTCTGAGGGTTAGAATGACCCATCCCTGTGCATGTTGGTTAAGCACATTTATAGCACAATAAAGAGCAACAATAAACAAAGCTGTGTGGTTCTTACACAATACAAAAGCAAGGGCAAGTGACACATCTCTTGGACTACTATTTTTTTTTTAAAAAAATAGCTTTCTCGTATACTAGCCTTCATAAGGCATACACCAATATACAAGACCCCAAAAAGTCATGGCAGATGTGGTCCTTAAAAATTAACTTCAAAATCCAGGCTACATTTCAGGGATATGGGTTTCATACTCCATCTCATGATCCATTGATTGGATTTTCTCTCCCAACTCAACAAAGGGCCACTAATCATCATTTGCCTAGTCCTACAGCACAACGGTATAGCAATGATTACAGCCAAAATAATATATGTGTGACTCATTCATAAATAATAAGGGAGTTAGGAATAGGAGCAGGTAGTAGAGGGACAAGGGGTGGGAGGGAGGACACTCTATTAACCAGACAGAGAGTCTACCTTGTTCCATCTGAAAATCATCTTGAGAGTGATCCTATTTAGAGCTGCAGTGCTGGAAGGAGACCTAGACAGTTACTTCACGTCCCTCTCATCGCAGTTCGCTGTCCAGCTTGGGACCGGTACGAAAAAGGTTACTCCACGTCCATTGCGTGATGGCGGGAGTTCATCCCGACCACAACCCCTGAACCAGGAACAGAGTGTGATGAGACATACCTCTCCCTGGCCTCGGGAATTGTCTTGTCTTGGTTCTTGTTTCGAGACAAGTGCCCATGAAGTAACGCTTGTCACGCAACACATGCATTCTCCATCTAGTGGCAGGAGTGCAAAGTTGCATTCTCCAGTACAATCCCAATGGCGTAAACAATGCATCGCAGAGAGAGAAGAAGGCATGAAACCAGGAGTTTTGCCACTTAACACATGAAAGGCAAAGTTGTGGAGATTTGAAATATCGAAAAATGGAAGCCCGGACCAAAAAATAAGGGTAAATGAAGCCAGGAAAATTCAGTAATTGTCACGAAACAAGGACGTGATGTAACAGTTGTCACGATACCATCAATCACGCCCGTGGGTAAATGGACAGAACCGGGACAAGACCATGTGACCACAAACAACGTTATCACAAAACGAACGTAATCTTGGAAAGAGGAAGGACGTGAAATAACGATCCTAGTGGATCATCAGCTCCAATCCCTGTCAAGGAGCCACAGTGGGGAATGCTTGTACAAACGGGAAATCTGAAACTTCAGATGCACCACAGCTCTTGTTTTGCTGTCTAATTCAGATGTAATTCAGGTTGTACCCTGGTTGTAAGTAAGAAACATCTGTGCATGTTTACCATTCCTTCAGTCAGACTATTCTTTTGGGAACAAGATCCCATGGCATTAACCTTTCTATTTGCTTTCTGTAATTATTGTTATCATCATTAACAACTCTCTTCTTTTCCAAGTACAGACTTCCCCACATTTTTAATAAACTATAATAACATTTTCTACTGTGTACAGAGGGATAAATAGCACCGCTGATAAGACATGTAACAATATACCCAACTAATACTTAATCCATCACAACGTCCTTGAACAATGTGTCAAACTATAGGAATAAAGACACCATGTCTAAAATAATTCCAAGTTTTAACTTGTGAAATAACAGCCTTGTAATGCTAAGCACCTCACTTATAATATAAAAAGTGTCAAAAAGCTAAACATTTGAAAATGTTTCAATAATTTGTTTTTGTTTAAAACGAAAATGGCCTCACTGAGTGGTAAAGAAGAAAATTGAATTTCCAGGAAACAAAGCCCTGCATATTCATTTATAGCCCCGTGCTCCAAAATGAACCCTGATTTGAAGCATTTTAAATAGTCACAGATTGTAATTTAACACACTGCCACATTTGCCAAACTGTATTCTGTGCTTGTGGCAAATACTTGACAATCACAGAGTAATTTGGGCTTTCAATACCAGGCAGTCATCTAATATGACCTCTAAGACAAGGCTGTAGGATAGCTTCCTTCTTTTAATTTCCACACTATCATCTGTGTTGATAGTGACAGATTGGCTGTGGTAAGGTCTCCAGCCACTCTGATAGTGGTAATCCAGGGTCTTACATGAGCAGCACCAATAACAAAATTCCTTACTACCTAATTGGTGCCTGTAGACCTGGCCAGACAGTAAGTGACTAAGGGCGTTTATACACAACCCCTAAACTCCAGGGCAAATGGCTCCCAGCTCTGGAGCTTAAAACTGTTTACCCACCAGCTCCGGAGTTAACAGGAAATTAAGTGCGACCACGCCCACTTTAGCGCATCCCAGGGCACCTTTCAAGTACCTGCTCTTTGGAGGTGAAAATTATTTGATCCAGTGTAACGATAGTGAGTGCAGGGCTCTCCTTGCTTCTGTTTGTTGTTTTTTGGCTCCCGCCCCTTTAAGAGCTACTTTTACAGAGACCAGAGGCAGAACGGAGGTGAGCGGCATGCTTTTCTTTCTCTTTTTCTCCCTCCCCTCACGCAGCCAATGCCAGGAAGTGCGGAGGGGGTGGGAACGCAGAAAGAGCGACGAACCCCTAAGATCTCTGGTCCAAATTTAAGTGGCCCTTAGTCCTTAGTTGCATCTCAACTAAGCATCCCTAACCACCCAGGGTGGTCTCCCTGCCAGATGGGCAGTATAAAAATCCAATAAATAAATAAATAAATAAACCTCATGCAGTCCCTGGGAAAGGGATTGACTGGAAAAAGAATATTCAGTACCTCCGTTTCACCTCTTTTTGATTGGCTGAGAGGTTGCTTTAGGGTGTTTTGCTTAGAGATGCGAAGGCACAGGAAAAAAACACAGAAAAATTCAGGGGAAAAAAACTGTGGTTTTTTTTCCTGAAGTCTTTTTGTTTGTTTTTTCCAAAAAATTGGAAAAATTGGAAAAAGAAAAAATATTATGGGATGTTTTATTTGTGAAAAGGAAATATGAATTGTTAATTCTGAATTTTTAAACATTGTTTTGTAGAGGGTTTTTTTTTTTGCTCCACATAAACTTGTAAACAGTTCAGGAGCTTGTTACTCCATTTAAATATTATTTAAAAAGTAAATTCTGTTTGTAATAATTGTTTGAATACACTATATTTTAGTACGCTAGTGATAATTTTATGCCAAATCAAATTGTCCATAGTCATATTTCATGTTCCTAAAGTAACAGAATGACTTTCAAGCTGTAAAAGGGGGTGTGGAATGCTAATGCAACATTTTAATTTTTTTTTCCAAAAATTTCTGGGTTTTTTTCCTCAGGAAAAAAAATGGGAAAAACAGGTTTTTTTCCAAGCTTCAAAATTTCTGAAAATTTTACATGTCTAGTTTTGTTGCCTGAAGCAAAGAACGGGATGGCTCTCTTCTTCCAGGCACCAAAGCATTCTGGACTTGTTGCTGAATTTTTCTTCACCTCTAAGGACAAAATACCATGCAGTGCCCACCTGAACTCAAAAAGATTGGTCTGTAGGATGACAGGCAATTTGCATTATTCCCTGCTATTTCATTCCAGCATCTACCATCTGAAGTGACTGCCATATCACATGAAAGCTCCCAGTGACAGTGGCAGTACAGCTATGAAGCTTAGAGTATACGGAAATATTCCCATGTTCTTGGTATGCACCATCAAGTTGCATTTGACTCATGGTGGTCCTAGTAGGGTTTTCAAGGTATATGACTGATTTTGCCATTGCCATTCTCCCAGTAAGCTTCCATGGTTGAGTGGGGATTGGAAGCCAGGTTTCTTAGGTCCTGACCAAGGTTCCCTCTAAGCAGTCTAGCTGTTCTGCTACGCACCACTGGACCAGGGCCACAGAGTGCTGGATTGGAGCTGCTACATAAAAGATAATTTCCAGATCAGCTGGAACTCCATTTACATGGGGCAGCCCCCCAACCCCCACCCAGTAATCTGGAAAATTAGAGGGAGTGTTGGTTCTACTGCACAGGCTCTCAGCACTCCTCTGTTTATCCCACAATTTTGCAAACCTCTAACCAAACATGTGTGGCTTGCCTGCTCTGTTTCTTCCAAATTAATCAAAACCATTCTCTTACACAATGCCATCGATCTGCAGAGAGACGAGTGCTGGAATTAGGATGGTATCAGTGGCACATGCTCACTTTAGATGAGCAGAGAACAAAACAGGGTAAGACAGGACAGTCGAATTTAGTAAAAGGACTCCCATCAGACACTGTTTTTATCATATCCTTTCTTTTCTGCTACTGATACTGTTTTAATGGGAGAAAATAATACAATTCTTTTTTTAACACACACACACACACACACACACACACACACACACACACACACACACACACACACACACACGCGCGCACACACACACACACACACACACAGAGAGAGAGAGAGAGAGAGAGAGAGAGAGAGAGAGAGAATGTTCTTAAAAATCTATGGCTTTTGATATTTCGCAAAAGGACCTTGGCACACAGAAACCGAACAATTGTGAAATAACTGCATGTTGCACAGCAATGTGAATATTGTCTGTGAGAGGCTTCCAAGAAGCGAGGATGTGGGGAAGAGAAAGGTAAGAAGGTCAGGCCCTGCTCCTGCCATCCACCTTGAAGACGTGGCCGTGTCCCATTAAACATTCATACCATGGACTAAAGCATTTTATACCAGATGTTCTGGAGATGGATTTGTAATTCTCATCCACATACACAGTGTGCTAATAGAATGTAAAGCATTCAGATATGCCATGTTTGCCTGCCTTTAAATATTTCAGTTTTCTCTCCGGCTTGTGGCTTTCTTTGCAAAGCTTTGGGTAGACAGCAGGTGGGTATTAAGATGTGAGCTTCATGTGCACCCTACAGTCTCAGCAGAGAGATTAAGTGGCACATTCAAGCCATTAAATTCTTACTCTGACATTCGTTTTCACAGTTCAGGGAAGTATCCTTTATATGGCAGAAAATAATTGCTCATTCCTCAGTTTCTAAATGATAGACTTCCCCAATAATAAGCCCTGTTCATCACAATGAGACTCATTAGTCTCTGATAGGCTGATTAAAAGTTTGGGTAATGACTATGGAAGACTTTAATAAGCATGCACAGCTCAACTTGGTAAAAAAAATTCACATGCAAAGGAAACATTTTAAGGTCCCATATCTTTTAAATGGTAGGACAGATCAATTTCAATTTTAAAAAGCATATAGCAGGAATCATTTCCTTTTTAGGAAGCAGTGGTAGGCATTTGCAAAATAGTTACCAAGTCCACTAGAAGCCATGAAAAAGGAAACAGTAGCAAAATGAGATCACAGGGAATGGGTGGAATGGATTTTAAAACAGGATTTGGAACTTTAAAAGTATTGCCTAAGCTTCTCCAAATTTGGCACATATTGTCTACAATCACTCTGCCAAACATGGTCCTGATTCAAGAACCTGTCCAAAAGTTATAACATGTTCTTAGAGTTTCTCCTCCTGTTGGTAATGGCTTACAGAACACTGTTTTGAATCATGCAATATCAAAAGTGCATTCCTGTGCACCTCTAATAATCCAGACTCTAGAAGTGGTAAACCTTGACCAATCTAGATGCTTATGATTACAGTTCTTACAGTCCTTGAGCATTAGGCTGGGGATTCAAACATTTGGGATGCTGAAAATCCACTCTCCCTTATTCGTTTGAAGCCATTGCCCAAGGAGGTCCTTTTGTAAATCATATGTCCATAAAGTGGTCCATATTGCTTCTCTCTCTTTCTCTATAGATAGATAGATAGATAGATAGATAGATAGATAGATAGATAGATAGATAGATAGATAGATAGATATAGATATAGATATATATATAGATATAGATATAGATATAGATATAAACACACACACATACAGTGGTATCTTGATTAACGAGTAATGTGGCTAATGAGAATTTTGATCAACGAGCAATGTCTTGGTACATGAGCATCAGGGTTGCCCCGCTGCAGGCCCAGGAATGAAGTGGCACCTGCCAGCCCTTCACCCGATGCTCAGCGAAAAGCCTGCCCTACCACAGTGGGCAAAAAGCCGGCACTGCTGCCGTGGGTGAGAAGCTCCACCTGTGGCTTCTGCTCCTGGATCTCCCAAATGCAAAGTGAGTGCTTTATCTCCATGGTATGATATAGGTCCAAAACAATCACACACCATGGACACGCCTCTTCCTACTGGACAATTACATTCATGCAGGAATGATGCATTACGTGCCTGTAAAAGCCAGTGGGTCTTGAAGATGGTCATATGAAGATCTTTCTTTTCTGGCTGAAGAATTCTTTGTGTGTGTCTCATTTTTCTGTTTCGTATCTCGGGATAAGCTTTGTATCTCTTCATGCTGAGTTTAACCTAATTCATTTCCACTCTGCCAAGGGCATTCAGTGTTATCTGGGATTCCCTCCTTACTCTGTGCCTGTAAGCTATACTTTTCCTGCCAAAGAATCTTTTGCCCTCCTGAGTGGCCTTAATGGCTTTTCTCATCCCCTGCTGTACTGCACTCAGGAGGAGATGGACAACCATGCATCTGCATTTCCCCCATTTTTATTGTTTGAATTTCTTTTTTTGTCCAAATGCAACAATAAGCATCTGTGAGAAACAGCCTGATTGCATACTGAAAGGGCAAGAAAGAGAAAAGATAGGAATGTGGGCCATTGTGCTACTCAGCATCCAACTAAATAAAGCTAGCTTTTAAAATTTCACTAGCCCAGCAAAAAGAATAATCCAAAATAATATAGTGGTTCTTTGTTGATGTTGTTCAGTCGTTCAGTTGTGTCTGACTCTTCATGACCCCATGGACCAGAGCTCGCCAGGCCTTCCTATCTTCCACTGCCTCCCGGAGTTTGCATCCTACAGTCGATGACACCGTCCAACCATCTCATTCTCTGCCATCCTCTTTTCCTTTTGCCTTCAATCTTTCCCAGCATCAGGGACTTTTCCAAGGACTCCTCTCTCCTCATGAGGTGGCCAAAGTACTGGAGCCTCAGCTTCAAAATCTGTCCTTCCAGTGAACATTCGGGGTTGATTTCTTTCAGGATGGATAGCTTTGATCTCCTTGCAGGCCAGGGGATTCTCAAGACTCTCCTCCAGCACCACAGCTCAAAAGCATCAATTCTGCGGCGATCAGCCTTCTTTATAGTCCTGCTTTCACTTCCATACATCACTACTGGAAAAACCATAGCTTTGACTATCCTGACCTTAGTTGGCAAAGTGATGTCTCTGCTCTTTAGGATGCTATCTAGGTTTGCCATTGCTTTCCTGCCAAGAAGCAGGCGTCTTTTTATTTCATTGCTGCAATCGCCATCCGCAGTGATCAAGGAGCCCAAGAAAATAAACTCTGTCATTGCCTCCATTTCTTCCCCTTCTATTTGCCAGGAGGTGATGGAACCGGTGGCCATTATCTTAGTTCTTTTGATGTTGAGTTTCACCCCATTTTTTCACTCTCCTCTTTTACCCTCATTAAGAGGTTTTTTAATTCCTCCTCACTTTCTGCTATCAGAGTAGTATCATCTGCATATCTGAGGTTGTTGATATTTCTTCCGGCAATCTTAATTCCGGCTTGTGAAGTGGTTCTTTAGAAAAGCTAAATTGCACTGCACCAATCTATATTTATCTTCACCAACTTTCATGACAATATGGGAATCTTTGCTGCTGCTCTACTACTACTACAGTTGTGCACCCAGTGTGTTGTACTGGGTAGAGCGATGGATTAGGTCTCTGGAGAACGGGGTTTGATTCCCACTTGACCATGGAAACTCACTGGGAGAAAAGAACTGGTGAAACCACACCGTAAAAATCATACTTACCTTGAAAGCCCAGTTAGGGTCACCAGAGGTCAGTTTCAACTTGATGACAGGTAACAACTATTGTTATGAAATGGGTTGGATCCAGAAAGAGCGGTGTTAATCCCATGTTGGTATCCGTAGACCTTAAGACAGTGATGGCGAACCTTTTAGAGACCGAGTGCCCAAACTGCAATTCAAAACCCACTTATTTTTTTTTTTTTGCAAAGTGCCAATATAGTAATTGAACCTGTATACAGGTGGGTATGAAGGGGTGATGTTGGGTGCCCACATAAAGGGCTCTGAGTGCCATCTTTGGCATCCGTGCCATAGGTTTGCCATCACTGCCCTTAAGACATGATTAACTCATCTTTCTAATTTCAACTGTAACCAAATCTGACAAACTTTGGCTGGCTCTAAGACAACATGACCTAATTATAAAAAGACTGTAAGGTCCTTAGAGATATAGTGTGCAAATAACTATTCTGGTTCTCAGCAGTGCAGATCATATTGACACCATCCAACAGTACATGGATGACAAGGAAAGAGGGTTCTGACTCAGAGAGCAGGAATGAAAAGTAAAGTACAGTGGCTTTGTTGGGTGGGACAATGGCTGGAGTCTGGCCATTTGTCCTGGCACACATCAATTATGAATCAAGCCAGGGCCCAAAACCTAATTTAAACCATGACAATGCTTTCTACAAGATTAATGGAACATATTGCTAGCAAAAATGCTGCTGCTGCTGCTGTTACTGCTACTACTGTGAAGAAATCATCAATATGCAAAATGTTTTATGGAGAACAAGAGGAAATTTTACTAGCTCAAGGAGTATAAAAATTAAAATTCAACACAAAGAATTCTTCAACCAGAAAAGAAAGATCCTACAACCTTCAACAAGAGCCACTAGCTTTTACAGGCACATAATGCATCATTCATGCATGAATGTAATGTTCAGTAGGAAGAGGCATGTAAAAATGTCCATGGGGTGTGATTGTTTTGGAGCTATTCTAATAAAAAGCCGTAGCATGACAATAAAGCATACATTTCTCATTTAGGAGTTCCAGATTTATATAATAACTCCTCTTGGTGGAAAGCCTAAGGAAAATCTCTCTTGAGTCACCAGTGAAGCCACCCACCTGACAGTGGATGATACCGGGTTGTATTAGGGTTTGGCAGCTGTGGATCACAACTCCTATTTAATTCACACATACTAGCAGCCAACTGAATAGATCAACAGCAACAAACATCTGCCACCAACCAAACAAAAGAGGAATACAACACTCAGCAAGGACATAAGGCTCTCTACATTCAAAAGCTGGAAAGAGGTTAATTGGGGGTATAGAGATGATCCTGCCCCAAATAAGTTAATTGGGGGTATACAGATGATCCTGCCCCACAACAGAAAAGTCCTCTTCAGTAATTCAAACTATGGACAGCACGTGAGGTTGAAAACAAATCCAGTTGTTACTCTTGTAAATTAGATGATCATCCCTAATGTTGGTTTCTCTGCCCTTGACTAACACAGTTGCCCCTGGTATGTAACCAGATATTTCTTATTGTAAACTAACTATAGGGATTAGGGAATGTAGCTGTGATCAGTGATTGCAGTGGGCCATGTTTCCATAAGAACATAAGAAAAGCCATGCTGGATCAGGCCAAAGGCCCATCTAGTCCAACTGCCTGTATCTCACAATGTGTCCGGGAGTGCACAAGACTAGATAGTTGTCTCCTGCTACCACTCTCCTGCATCTGGTCTTTGAATTACCCCGGTTTTAAGACTGGAGATTACAAATCTCCCTCATGGTTTGTAACCTGTGTTGGACTTTTCCTCCAGGAATTTGTCCAATCCCCTTTTGAAGGCAGCCAGGCCAGATGCCATCACCACATCCTGTGGCAGGGAGTTCCACAGACTAACAACATGCTGGGTAAAAGTATGGTTGCTTAAAACTGAAACCTTCAAGCACAGCTATACCAGGAAAGCATCAGAAACAGAAAGGAGCAGCTCCGTCCAAGTACAGCATGCACAGAAAACATCAATGGATCATGTGGATAAACAAACAAAGCCGGTTGCTTTTAATAATAATAATAATAATAATAATAATAATAATAATAATAATAATAATAATAATAATAATAATAATAATAATAATAATAATAATAATAATAATAGTGAGTTGATGTTTAGGAGGAGTGACCATACATGATGGCAAAGATTCCCACTGTATATACCATACATGCATAATTGTAATGCAAATCAAAACCACAATTATGGATGAATAATTGTTGTTGTTCATCCTAATTGATGTGATCTTTGGGTAACAGATCATTCCAGGAATTCATCAAAACCAATGTAATCTCAGAATTGATTGTTCTTCAAGGAAAGCGGCTGAACAATAACCTTGTGGCTCCCTGCATGTATCTTCTGTCTTTCTTCCAAAACACTCATTATTTGAAATGACTCATCTAGGATAACTTAACTGGAAGAACTCTGACATAAAGGGTTTATCATGAAGCCTAGAAGATTCAGTATAAAAATAATGAATATATAGAATTCTCCAGTATAAAGAGTGGCTCAGGGCTGTTACTGGGTTTCTTGTCAGTGATAATAACTGTATTCCAAGTTCCATAATTATATTTCAGCTTTAGTCCACAATTGAACACGGACAGGGAAAGAATCCCTGTAGCTTGAGTGAACCATTTTCTAAAATACTGAAAAGAGAATGTGTCCTTCTACTGATTCAGCCTGAAAGAAGTGGTTATTTTTTGGGACGGTCCTACTGTTAAGCATATGGGAGGAACTCTTTCAAGCAGCAAATTTCAAGTGCCATAGGAGGTAGCAAATTGTTAAAGGTTTGATGCGATTGCGTTTACTGAGCTTGAGAGAGGGAGATCTTCATGCAATTTTGCACCTCATGTATCTCATTTAACGTATCTGGGTTTGGGTGTTGTGGACATTAACATATGTGGTGGACAACAAAATGACAATTGCTCCATCATCAAAAGAAGAAGATAGACATCATCAAAAAGGAGGAGATGGAGGTCAAGGGATACAAAAGAAGGAGGACATTCTTCACAAAAAGCCCACAAAAAGCTCTCTTCTACCAGCTGGTAGAAGTGAGACCACAGTGTCATTTAGCTCCTTACTGTTCTGACCAGTGCTTCTCAACTTTGGTACCCAGATATTCTTGGACTACAAATAGTGGTAATGGCTTCTGGGAGCTTTAATCCAAGAACATCTGGGGACCTAAGATTGGGAACCACCAGTTTATCTTTTCAGACAGGAGTTTTTCCCAGTTATCTTGGGAGTTGCTTCTGTTTCAGTCTGCTTCATGCTGTTCATCTGCCTTGCTGCAGAGAGCCAGTCTTTCCCAAGGAAACAAGTTTATTTGAGCCCACTGAATAGCAGTCATTCGCCTAAAACTGGGAGCAGTCAAGTTAGATACTCTAGGACAACAGTGAGGCTGGAACTAAGCTGACCCCAAGTCCATTGAGCTATGAATTTATTAGCAAAGAGCTGGGCTTGTTTTTTGTTTTTGTATTTTTGCTTTTTCATTTATGACCTATTGCAGCTTGTTTACTTTCATCCAGAGAAGTGTAATCAAAGGCCCTGCTTCTATCTGACTAGGCCATCATTTATATATCGTCAGCCTATGTTCTAACGCTTAATGATGATGATCAAATGTGACAGCAGGACAGAGTGTTGGAAATGGCTCATGTCATGTATCTTATGCCTTTTCAATTTATTTCCCTCCCTCCCCAAAACAATACACATTAAACATGTCATGCTGTGTGGAACTAAATACACGGAGAGTGGTTGAACCTCAACATTTGTATACCATTTTCTTGCTCTTGAGATGACAGTCCCATTCCCTAAAGAGATTTCAGTAGATGTTATGTTAATTTTGGCCCTGCATCTTCTAGGCAGGAGTCAAGGGGCACCTTGTGTGTATGAGTTCTTTAAAGAGAAACTCTTCACTTGTACCAGTTTAGATAATTGTCCCTTGTCAGCAGTCTCTCACGAAAATTGTAGGGATGGGATGCATGTCCGTGCTGCCTTTTTTTCTTTTTCAATTAATTTGTCAACAGATGCTCTAGTGTAGGTGTAAGGGAGGGAGGGGAAAAATGGGGGAAGGCAATGCTTTCTGTGTCAAAGCAACAACATTCTTTAAAACTGGAGGGACCCGATTTCATCATAAGCCCTATTTAGTCCAATTGTACTGAGAGGTTTTCCCCCAAAGTGCACAAGTCCCACCCCCTTTGTTTTCACCCTCACATAGAAGCTAACTTTTCTCAGAAAACCAGACTCACCTCTAGCCACATCAATTCTCTCCACACAATTCAGAGCCCTAATGCCATGGTGTTTTGTATCAGATAGAAAGACTCTCTTGCTGCTTGCTAGTGTAACACTAAATGTGCCATTGCACTGGTACTGCGTGGGGTAACGCTGGGGCTGGAGCCTTTTCATTTAGCTTCTGCACAAGCATCTTTGAGTGTACCTTAGAGATGGCCCCTTGCCCTTCTCCCATATGAAATCATGGGGGGGATTCATCCCTCTTGGAGCTTTTGAGTTCCAGTACTCTTCATCAGGCAAGAATGGCACAAGGCTTTGGGAGGAACCCGAACATCCCAAAATTGTACCAGATGTGAGGCTGGTAGTTCACATAGTCTGATTGCCTGGGAGGCAAAACGGCATTTTAGCTTCCATGTGAGACAAAGGGGCTCCAGCTGTTTTGTACAATCTTTGCCTAGTGAACAATTCTGGATAATGTAAATGCTCACCTTAGTTGTAATGTTTTAGTGATCCATTAAAGGCATTGCCCAGAACAGAACAGGCTGGATAAATGAAGTGCATACAGTAGTTCCTTTTTGTAAATGGGCAATGTTTTCAACCTCACAGCTTCTTGATGGGTAGCAGTATGTTTTTAGGCAATATACAGCTCATGTATAGCTACCTAGCAACTTGCATAGGATTTCTAATTAAATCAGACAACAATGTGCCAATTATCCAGAAAACTATCCCCTTGCCCATTTTCTCAATTTCTTTTCATTCCAGGTGTAGCTTTTCCTTGATCACCATTCTTTTTTATCCCATTAAGCAATAGCTTCCTAATGATATCCTTTTAGTCTTTGGAAGTAATAATGCATTGATTTTAATCATATGCTCCTAACCTATACAGTTTTAAACAATGTATATCTAACTCTTGCTGACTATTTCTAAGGCCATCTGCCTATAATGCAGGCTGCTGATTTATGTCTGTTGCCTGTTATCTGGCAAGTCTGAGATAATACTGAAAATGTCAGTGTTTATTCTTTCCAAACATAGATAGGTTTGTTGGTGATTTAGCCGTTTTTATGAAAGAAACACATTCTTCCTTCTGGGTTTGTTTTTAAAATCAAACTCAGTCCTAGATCTTTTTCAGTGGCAGAAGTTAAAGCAATACAATTAGAGATGGGGGAAAAACATCAAGATGGCAGTCCATTGTGATTCATGGTTCTACTCTCTGTATTTAGGTAGGGAGGGGTGGGGTGCTTTCTGATTATTTGTACTTTTAGACATCCATGAGCTGTCTAAAAGGAGGGGGACGAAGGGGGGCAGACAAAAAAGGGAAATATTCAGTATTTGTCAAGGTCTCCAGATTCGGTGAATATGAAGAGACAAGCATTAAAAGAATCAGCAGTATGTGCTGCATATCACAATTTGAGGGTTTTTCCCCCATCTGTAGTCAAAATTAAAATTTTACAGATACCTATTGACACTGTCATGGTTAAATCAATTCCTGATTTTAAAAACAGAGAGAAATGAAACCCACAGATGTTTACACATGAAGTGTTCAACTCTTGATCCTTCCAAATAGGACAAGATCCTGGCCAATCAGAATATGAATCAGGTTAATGGCAAGCCCTTTCAAGAGAATGTCTGTTCTGGAAGTAGTGCACATTTGGAGGCTCAAAATAGAACCAAAGGTGCTTCAAAGTGTCTGTAGGCAACACAAAATGCCAGAGCCCTAAATAGTAATTTTGGCATCAAAAACAAACACCACTGTCTCCCAGTAACTTTGCCTTGGATGTAAGCCTTCAGTGAAAAATGAGGAGGAGGTGGTGGTGGTATTCTCCCCACAATAAAAGAAAGAGAAGATATATCTCAAAAAAGGAGAGTAAATGTGAGCACCAGATATTGTTGTGTGTTTCCCTAGCGTTCACTAATACAGTAAGTTCATCTTTCAACCTTGGTGCTCTCTAGATTTTAGTACCCTGGGCAAAGTCTCAGTTGTTCCACCCTAGTTACAGAAAGGCAAGAAGAATTTGAGATAATATGTGATGCCTACCACAAGAAAATAAAGTCCCAAGAAATGTACATGGTTTGGTGATGAAGCAAAAGCTGTCCAACTGGACTGTCAAGAGCAAATGTGGCCCAAAAGAGCTTTATAATAGAGAAATGGTCCCCAACCATGGCCTCTTGGACAAATTTTAGAAACCCTGGCAGGCATAGCTAGTGGTAAAGCCTTCTGAGAGTTTTAGTTCCAGAACATCTGGGGACCCAAGGTCTTGGGAACCACTGTAACTGATGGTAGACTGTCATATGATAATATCCAACCAATCGGGGATTATGCAGGAAAGGCAGATCTGCATGGTCAGGCCCCAAAGGCTATGCTTGTGCAACAAAAAGTGATGGTTTACTCCTGGATTTTAAACACTGACAGTCACTTCATATGTCTTCAGAGGCAGCTGCTGACCTTACACTTTCCAAAGTAGTTTATCCTCTTCCTAGCTGTGGTCTGTTGCATCTAGGAATCTCTTACAAAGTACAAACTCATATGTGCAGGCCCTTGTGTTGCATAAAAATGATACCATGCACATACAAGAGGAAGAGAGCAAAAAACAAAAACAAAACCCATAATATGTGTAGAAAAGTACAAGAAAAAGAAAATGGCACAGCTCTGCCTGGAAAGAATTGAGAGAGCACTGAGCGTGCATAGTGGCCAAAGAATACCATGTGACTCTTAAAGGGAGAAAATAGGGGAAAGTACAAGGAAAGGGAATGAACGAACTATTCCAGATCAAGTGGCTTTCCTTGCAGCTGTTTTGGAGTTCAGCTCTCACATGCCCCATCCAGTATGGCAAGATATTATCATGGAATTGAAGTCCAAAACAGGTGGAGGGCCCAAGATAGAGAAGGGAGTGGCTGGGTGGCTGCCATGTGAAATGGAACACTCAATTCTGCAAAAATTTTGTTTCAAGTTCCATTTGTTATTACTGAATACTCACCTTCCCCCTCCCAATGATATACACTATTTATCTCCATTGGGGTGAGTCACATTTACAGTCAAACTAAAAGGCATAGATTGCATAGTGTTTGAAGCCCAGATCCCTTAAATAAAGAAAGATATACAGTATATTTGTCCTAGGAATCTTCTCTCACCTTCTGTAGGCTGCAAATTAGCTATCTTCCTTTTGTGATTCCATGTAAAGGGGGATATTTTCTGGATTGATTGCTCAGCCACAAGCTCTAAAGCAGTGTTTTTCAACCACTCTCATGCCGTTGGAAAAGCTAAAGAATATCAGCTTTGTGAAACACTGAATAAAGTATTTTATAATTTTTCATATTTCTGTTTACTTACTATTTCATAATAAAGTAATTATAAAATACTTTCTTTGTGTTTATTTGATTCCTATTCAAGAGAATTACTTTATATATAGTCAATATAGGCACAGAGTTAATTTTTAAAACATTTTCTAATGGTGGTGTGCCTTGTGATTTTTTTCATGAAACAAGTGTGCCTTTGCCCAAAAAAGGTTGAAAAACACTGCTCTAAAGGACTCTCATTCTGAAACACTAACATGTTTTCATTTCCTAACAGTGTACTATCTGTACCATCAGATTGGACCCTGAAGAATCTGATTTCTGAAGAAAAGGTGGAAATACCATTTACGGAGACTGAACAGGATTTTAAAGCCATGATATGTTTTGCATGGCAAAGTTTACCAGCTAGCTGTTATGTGCTGCCTGTCAAGGAGGTTTTGCTTTCCAAATGGGAAGATCTCCTTAGCTCAAAAGGCTCCTGTAATAAGCCATACAGTTAATATTTGTCTAGTTAAATTGTTGACATCCATGAGCGTTAATAGCCAAGTACTCCTACAAAATGTATATAAGGGACCAGGCTGTTTTTTTCCTTTTCCTGGAAACTGTGTTTGTTTTGTAGCACTAGGAAATTCACTTTAAGAAGCAGCTTCCTGCCTCCACCTTCACCCCTGGAGGGCATTCCTTATAACCAGTCAAAGAGAAGTGGCCTGTGCTAATTCCTTATTACAGTTTCTGAAGATGGCATTCTGAAATGCAAGAAAGGTAGTAGTTACACTCATCTCTTTGGCTGTCATGGTAGATTTTGAACAAATGCTTTGCATGCAGCAATCTGATACCCAGGCAGTCAATTTAGACCAGTTCAAACTATACCATTTCTTCATTAGCATTAACAGACTCAATTTCAAAAAGAACATAATGTCCCAGGAAGTATAAAAATCATTAGGCCTGAACATTTGCTCTTCTAGCCTGTACCGGTAATAATGCTCATTAAAACACACAATGTCAATTTCCTCCACCCAAGGTATGTACTTCATGGTGATGCTATTTTGTCCAGTGTAACTCAAATGCACCTTCTGGCCCCCAGATTTCTTCAGAAGGTTGTGTAAGATGACCTTCAACTGAAGGGGATGAGGGAAATGAGAGGCTATTCTGGATAAATGGGCATCCATTCAGTCTTCTGTGGGCCTCTCTGTTGCCATCTTACAGCATGGGCTTTAAGGTCAGCCTTTGTTCCTGAGGCAAAAGACTGAATGTCTCTGCTGTAAGCAGAGATGCTGACTGAATCGGCAGGTGAACTTTCCTTCACTACTCTAATAAGGTACAACCTTTACCTATCTGAATGCAGGGGCCTCGTTATGGGAATGCTTCCACTGTTGTCCCCTTCCTCCCAACAATAGGTGCTTGACGTTGCAGCCTCACTCTGCCTAATCGTAGGGCCTATTTAAACCTACAGGGGAAAGACAGCACATAAAAATATTTTAACATTGCCAGAATTCATTTTTCCCATTTTGATTATTGACCTTGAGTTAATTGACAGAGGTTTCTGATAGTTTTATTTGACCATTGTGTGTGTTGCATCATTACAGTCGTGACTGACTCTTCGTGACCCCATGTCCATGGAGTGTTCTTGGCAGGAATACTGGAGTGGCTTGCCAGTTCCTACTCCAGGTGCCTACAGCACCTGGTATTCCATGGTGGTAGCCCATCCAAGTACTAACCAAGGCCGACCCTGCTTAGCTTCCAAAATCATTATCATCGCACAAAAAAGAGGTCAGCCTTCAACTGTGCAGGAGGCATCATTAGGGTAGGCATCATAGAGCTGAAGGTGGTACAGAAGAAGCACAAATGTTCCAGAAAATCATGGAAAGTTGTGTGGGCCAGATTTTCTTCTATAAGGCAAGCTTATTAGATTGGCCATGGAGATGAATGTTATCTCCTTTTTGTGGGATTCTACTGGCAGGACAAAATTGCCACTTACTCCTGCCTTCATGTTGTATAGAAAGACCACAATTTGTTATTAATGGCTAATAATCATGTTGAACGTTATGTCCCCCTAGTCATGTGCTTACCCAGCTGCTGTTCTTTCAACAGCAATAGAGAAGTGGTCTTTATCACTTTCCTTCCCTCCTGCTCTCCATTACCTAGAGTTACTCTGCATCAATCAATCAATCAATTTTATTTTACAGCCAAAGGCCCGATAAAATACAGTATACATTCAAACAAGTACTCATTCCAATAAATAAAAGAAACTTAAAATTAGTTAAGCGCCAGAATTCTCTTTCGTGTTTTTTGGGCTGAGAGAAGGAATTTAGCCACAAGTTCTGTAATGGACTTATTTCTGTCTTCTAGAAGATATCTTGTATACCAGTCCAAGGATCTGCCTGGTAGACCTCTCGTTACAGGGTAAAGAAACCTGATACATTCATCTCTGTAATAACTACATATAAAAAGAACATGCTGCAATGTTTCAATTTCTTTATCATTGCAGGGGCGTAACTGATGGTATGCCACTGTAGCGAGCCTCTAAAACTGCAGATGGAAGACAGTTAAATCTGGCTCTTGAAAAAATCTGCCGGTATTTTGGGATTGTCAGTTTTCCCAAATATTTAGCACTTTGATGAAATTTAAGATTTAAACCAAAATGCAGAGGTGAACAAATTTTCTGAGCCTTCGCTGCAGAAGACTGGAAATCAATATCTTTAATTCGCTTTTCAATAATGGACTTAACTGTCTTCAATTCATAAATGTGAAAAAAAATCTATAGACAGGCCTAAGAAATGCAATTTGGTTGGGAAGATTTTTAACCAGGAGCAGGTGTAAACATATTTCATCAAAAGATGTAGATATCCAGAGGAAGTGTCAGCATATAACACTTTGATCCAATATCTGAATGCATGTAACCAGGCAGTACATTCAATTGAGGAGACGCCTACCTCAAGTCGTAGACCTGCTACAGAAACACATTTTGGCAATCCAAGAATAGACATTAAAAACCTTGCAAGGATACTCTCAATGTTTGTATGGAAGCCCAGGATCCATACTGGGATTCCATATAACAGCTGAGGTAGGAACTTGGATCTGAATATCTGGATAGCAGCTGGTATAAATTGCCCACCCTTCGTAAAGAAGAAACGGGTAATGGCCTTGCTGGTATTCTGAGCTGCCTGTATAACAGACCTTCTATGGGGAGCCCAAGAAAGATTCTGGTGGAACCAGATGCCCAGGTATCTGAATTGTTTAACCTGATCAATGTATTTCCCATTAATTTTCCACTTTTTTAGTGCTGTATGCTTCTTAAAGACCATAATTTTTGTTTTACTAATGTTTATATTCAGTTGATTGAGCTTACAGTATACCATAAATGCACGCATTAGGCGTTTAAGGCCAATTTCTGATAATGAAAGCAACACAGCATCATCTGCGTACAAAAGTAAAGGGCATTTGGTTTTAGCCAAACTTGGTGGATGAAAGTCTGGTGCAAGGCAGCTCTGAATCAAATCGTTTAGATAGAGATTAAATAACATAGGTGCCAGTATACATCCTTGGCAGACTCCCCTCTTGGCGGGGATAGATTTTGTCAATTCCCCTTCTATCCCACATCTAATACGAAGTGTGGTTCCCTGGTAGAGGCATTTGATAAGATACAGAAGTCGCTTATCAATGGAAGTATTACACAACTTGATCCATAGTTTCTCTCTTGGTATAGAGTTGAAGGCAGATTTTAAATCTATGAATGCGGTGAACAGACCATTACCATAAAAGGTCATATATTTCTCAGCTAGGTGATTTAGGAGGATACAGTGATCTATTGTTGATCTACCCTTTCTGAATCCTGCCTGTTCATTTCCCAGAATATTTTTATCTTCTCTCCAAGTTGTTAGTTTTTGATTTAGGTATCTAGCATACAGTTTGCCCACAACCGACAGTAAGCTGATAGGCCTGTAATTTGATGGATCTCCTGTATCACCTTTCTTGAAAACCTGTATGACAATAGCCTCTAACCAATCAACAGGGAATTTACCTGATTTGTTAATATGTGTGAGCAGATGGGCTAGCAAAGGGGCCCACCAGCCTGTGTTGGTTTTTAATATTTCTGGCAGAATGGTGTCAATCCCTGGATTAAATCAGCTTTGCCTGATTTAATACAACTGATAAGATATTTTATTTCAGATTGGATAACTGGATTCCAAGGTGGAGTATCAGATATATCTATGGTGTAGGAGCTATCTTTTGGGCTGTCTTTGATATCTTTGAATAAAGTGGAGAAATGTTGTTCCCAAGTGTCTGCTGAGATGTTACAGCATGGAGGATTAGAAGACAGACCTAGGGCACCTGTCACAATTGCCCAAAAAAGTTTGGAATTTTTATTTAATGAGGATTATATCAATGCATTCCATCTTTCCTGAATTGCTTGTCTCTTTTTAACAGCTATCAGTTGTTTGTATTCTTTTTTAATTTTATAGTACCTTTGTGGTAATGTGTTTATATTTTCACTCCTATAATGGTTATATACCCCTCTCAGTTGTTTTTTGAGTGCACAGCACTCCTTATCAAACCACTTGGGGCCACTTGCTCTTGGCATAACTTCTGTGGGGGGTTGTTTGGGGGTTAATACTGCTTTTAGGGCAGTAATCATGGCTGAATAGTTATTTACAGCAGAGGTAGCATTTGTAGCTGCCATGATTGAGTTTTTAAAGAAGTCCCCCTCTGAGGAACCCAAAAATTCTGTCACCCCACCCCTATCAGGAACACAGGATAGGAAATTTACTGAAAATGGCTTTAGGCTTGTTGGTTTTTAATTTTCCTCTCCAAAACCAGTATCCTCATTCAATGGGAATTTTCATTTTGCAAAAGCAGTATCTCAGAGACCAAGATACATGCATAGAAAAGTCTACACTTGGGTATCTTCCAGATGAAATGTCAAGTAAGCTGCACTTTTTGAAACAAGAGCACTGTCTGCAATTACTTTTAAACCATTTATTATAATACCTGCACTTAGACTCAAAATGGAACAAAGGAACAATCGCATATGGACTTGAATAGAGAGTTACTGTTCTCACCAGCAGGAAAACAAGACTGTTGTTTCTACTGAAAAACTCTTGCTTTCTTCTGCTCTGTCAGCCTGTTTTTGTTTACCCCTATATAAAACACAGGGTTAGCAGGCATTTTATTTTGGATATGCATGGAGAGCCTTCCAACTGTTCTTTCCTGTACAGTATATGCTTACTGCTGGGCCAAGATCCTGACAGCACACAACAAATCTTCAGGAATTCTGACAGAGGAAAATAATGTACCACTGTTCTACTCACAAATGATACCATTTTTTTGTAATTTCAGCTATAATTCTTACAAATGCCAATAGTAGTGCAAATTTAGACAACATTCTCCCCAAGCTCTTTAGGACTGTATAAGTCAGTGATGGCAAGCCTTCAGCACTCCAGATGTTTTGGACCATAATTCCCACAGTCCTTTGGCATTGGCAATCTAGGCTTGGAATTCTGGGAGTTGTGGTGCAAAATGTCTGGAGTGCTGAAGGTTTGCCACCACTAGTATAAGTTATGATGTGGTTTGGTAGTTGAATAAAACTTATTCCAAATGCTGGTTCTAACCTATACAGCCCTAAACAGCTTGGGCCCAAGAGATCTCAAGGACTGCACCTCTCTTTATGAGCCTGCTGGGGTGTTAAAATCATCAGGAGTATGTTTATATTGCTGTATTTTTATGCATATATTGATTTCTTTGTTTGTGGTTTCTGTTTTTATCCGTTGTTTATGCTAATTTATTGTTCTTCACTGCCTCGAGTTGCTTTCGCAAGCGGGTGGTATACAAATCATAAATAAAATTAAACTAAAACTTTGTCTTGGTCCCATCGTCTTCACGGGTATGTTTGATAGGGGCAAGGGCAAATGACTTCCCTGTCGCTGCACCCAGACTTTGGGACTCCTTCCCACAGGAGGCCAGGCTGGCCCCACCTTTACTGTCCTTCCACAAGCACTTGAAGACTTTTCTCTTCAGGAAAATTTTCCCTCAGTGACTGGCTGCCTGAGTGGTGTGTTTTATTTAAATTGATTGTTTTGTCCTGCTGCTTTGATTATATTTTTGCCGTTGCTTTGCTTACATTTTCTTAAAGTGACAGTCGTTTAACCTTTTTTTTTTAGTATTTGTCTCCTTGCTGTTGTAGCTTCAAATATTGTCTTGCAATGATGTAAACAGCCTTGGGTCCTTTTAAGGAGAAAGACGAGACAGTAAACTACAATAAATACATTCCTTTCTTTTGCCCAGAAACAATTGTATAATTTATCTGCGGAATGTTTACATTTCTTTCCTCACCACCACCCATTGAGTCCAACCAAGGGCACAAATAAAAGAGGAAATGCAGGGTGTCCCTCCTACTTTTTGTCAAATCCCATGCTAGTCATCATCAGGATGGGGAAGAGCTACAAATAAATCTCACTTTCACGGTCACCCTCTTTTGCTTTTGAGTTTATTCTGACAAAACAGAATGCCAATTAATATAATGTTTCACTGAGAGCTGCAGTAGTTCAATATTAAAGGCGTGACCTTTGTTCACTAAGAGCTTAATAGTGATCACTATCTAATTTCACACATGGTTGGCTTGAAATCACATATAGGCCATCAACAAAAACAGGGCAGATATAGGCTCATGGCAAATATATCTCACACCTCAGAGACACATTGATCTAGCTAACTTCAGCATATCAGAATCACTGTGACCCTGGGGTCCAGCCTACTTAAATTTTACTGGAGGGGGGGATTGTCTTGTGATTTCACAAACAACTGGAACTCTAGCTTGATTTCTGCTTAATGTTTCTCATCTTTAAAAGACAATAGCTTCATATTCCTTCTTTCAACCATTCTGCGACATTGTTTTATTGCCTGCTCAGAAGCACTACAAATATGTCATCAATCATTGGGGAGGAAATGGGCTAAATTGGAACATTAAATTAATGATATAAAATTGAGAACTCTGACTGTTGATATCCTAAAAATCCAAATAGTATATTGTTAATAAAGATTTTCTTTAAATAGATGTGTGTGACATCAAAATTACTGGGTGACCTTGGACCACTGTGTCTCTTACCTAATCCAGTGTATATGTTATTGGCCCAAAGCAATCCAGACGTTTTGGTGGAACAATGGTTAAACTCCATTACAGCAGCCAAAACTCAGTTCACAACCAAGTTTTAATCCCAGCTAACTGACTTGAGGTTAACTCAGCTTTAGAGCCTTCCAAAGTCAGTAAACTGAGTACCAATTTGGTAACAGGACATCATTTGGCTTGTATAATTAAATAATTAAGCATTCATAATTAACCATCCAGAGAGTGCTTTAAGCCCACTTCACTTTAAACCAAGAACAAACTCTAGTTTGCAGCTCTAGCTTGTCAAGGGAGAGACAAGCTAAGATCCATATTTCATGGTACTCGTGTAACAATTCTTCTCTGGTTTATTTAGTCATTAGGAGTCAAGTGGGAGCAAACAGGCTGCCTGCTTCAGAATACAGCTTATCCACATTCAAAGACTTCCTCTTTTTGGCTTCCTCGTGGTGAGATGGTTTGCCTGGGAGCCTTTGGGCCTTTTGGGGTTGGGGAATCAGAATTTGTTTTATTGCTAACAAATTTGCCACAGTTGATGATATCATCTGTCTTATGTGGTGTTACTCTGGGAATGAGTTCAGCCTCAATGGAAAAGCTACATGTGGTTTAAGTACAAACATTGTATGTGTACATTATGTATTTGAGTGGTTCAGGAAAATTGGGTTTGCCACACTTAATTATCATTAAATGTATGTTTCTGCCTCTTTTTAAGGGATCATCATAAGAGTTCCAAGAGAGTCTTGAAATCACAAATGCCTGTTCAAAATGACTTTAGAGATATGCCTATTTGGGGTGATTAGATATTCATCCATTAAAAACTGGTGACTGGTTACTGTATCTCCAGACAGGTGATTTACAGAACGCCTGAAGCATGAGCAGCTATTCTACCAAATGACTTTTTTAAATACTGTACATAAAGATTTGGCATGGGACAGTGTAGCATGCACATGAAAACTGCACTGAATTCACTTTTCTAAAATATTTAGGTGATCCCTGCATATATTCAGACTCCCAAACCTTTGTGGCCCTGAAGGGTCAAAGATTCTGCAGAGCTGCTTCAAGCCAGAGGCACCAGTGCCTTCTATATGTACAAAAAGTGTAAGCCATGATAATGAATCATACTGCATGCTAAGAGGTGGCCCACTTGATCGTTTGAGAATGCTCCATACAGCCGTTATTCCCTGGTTGCACAAGGATTGTAGTAACATGCTAGTTGACTTTGCCTGATTTTTTTGTATCCCTCTCCCTTTCATTGCCATCTTCCATGGAAGGAAGGACAAACAGCTAAAGAAGGGAGCAGACGGTGCTTTTGGAGGCTTCCCTTGCGATTGAGAACAGTCATGTTTCTATTTTGCTTAGGGGTACACAGGGGCATAGTAAGCACTTCATGGGAGACCAGTGTACTCCAGTACATGGAAGTAGAGATGGGTATGAAACACCAAAATGGTGTTTCATTTTGTTATTCGTTGCCCCAGCTCCCATTTCGTTTCATTCAATACGAAACAATTTTTTTAAAAAAATTGTTTCATATTTCATTAGTTTTGTTTCTCTTTTTAAATTGTTTCATTCTTTCTGACTGGACGTGGCTGAGGGACACGTTTATTTTGGGGGGGGGTATTATTTTAAATAGTTTCTGAGCAGCTTTACTTAGAAGTAAGCTCAAAAAAATCAGTGAGATTTAGGGCACGACCACAAAGAAATTGGTCCTGGGTCGACACAAAGGTCTCTATACCATACCCTGGCATTTAAATCATTGTTGCACTTCACACAGAAATGTTTAATTGTTTTGGAAAGGTGTGTTCCAGTAATCCACATATCACATATCCTCCCTTCCCTTTTATTCTTCTTCAACATTTTATATAATAATACTGCAATTTTTTTTTGTACTGCAGGGCTGGAAAGGTAATTGAGTTCAGCTCCCAACAAGGAGCCACAGTGGCAAATCAAACTCTCAGCTTCTAGCTCCACAGCCAGAGATAAACCTAAACCACCCTCAAGACACATATTCTATCAGAAGTCAGATCTCTTCTTTTGTGGTGGTGGGACCTGTTTAGTGAAATAGCACTGAATTGACATTTGTTATAATACTGTAGGTGCTTGAAGGAGGAACTGGCAAGCCACTCTAGTATTCCTGCCAAGAAAATGGACATGGGGTCACGAAGAGTCAGTCATGACTGTAACAACACAACACACACACACACACACACACACACACACACACACACACACACACACACACACACACACACACACACACACACACACAGGGGGGGGAGAGAGAGTACTAAATGGATTAAAAACCACACACTTTTAAAAACAAATTGTGATGTAGCTGTAAACCTTACCAACGTGACCTGGCAAAAAAAGAGCAATGTTCAGCCCCACACCAAACCCCAGTCAGCATAACATGAGCAATATAATGTGGACATGCCCAGAAACTGCCCGAAGTACTGTTATCAGGGATTACATAAACCAAAAGCAAGACAAAATGCAGTGGTACGTTTAATCCGTTCCTATTGAATGCTCATAAGTCAAACAACTTGTAAACAGAGCAGCTGTATCTAAAAAATAATAATAAATAATAAATTTTTAAAATATTGTAAGTAGAGCAGACTGCATCTAAAATTTGTAAGGCATCAGTTAAAATGCCAACGGTTTTCCACTCTTTAAGTCAAATTGCTTGTAAGTGGAGCCGCTTGGAAATAGAGGTACCACTGTAATGTGACTGAAAATACCACCTGCAAAAAAATATATCAAATAATTATTGTTCATGATTAATGTTAATGCTGTTTGAATGAGAGCGACAATATGAAAAGGAACAGTGAGGAGCACGGCACAACCTGTGGAACATCCATCCATCTAGTCACTGCCTTACCTAATGTATAAGGCTGATATTGTAGGGACTTAGTCGCTTTGCTGTATGATATTACCCAAGCAATTCTATTTACTTTCTGCACATCTGGTTGGCCACTGTGGAAAACAGGATGTTGGAGAAGATAGGCTCTAGTCTGATCCACCAGGGACCTTCCTGTGTTCCTAAAATTTCTTATGCAGTGGTACCTCTGCTTACAAGCAGCTCGACTTATGAGCAATTCGACTTAAGAGCGAAAAACCATTGGTTTTTTAACTAATGCCTTACAAATTTTAGACGCGGTCTGCTCTACTTACATTTTTTTGTTTAGATAGGGCTGCTCTATTAAGAGTTATTCGACTTAAGAGCATGCATTCAGAATGGATTAAACTCGTAAGTGGAGGTGCCACTGTACATTCCACAAGACTTGGAAGCCTGCCCACTTTATTTTATGATTTATGCAGGAAAAGACTCTTGATCTCAGTATCCACAGTGGATTGGTTCCTAGACATCCCCCTCATGGATGCTGAAAACAATGGATGATAGCAAACGCTATAGAAAGAGTAAAAAGGGGGGGGGGGAATCCAGAAATATGTATTTTTACAATGTATTGCCAGAGCTGGCCACTAGGAGCCAGAGGCCAGGGCCAGCCTAACCTCTCCTAGGAAGCTGGAAGCTCTGCATTGCAAGTTAATATCAAGAAGCCTGTCTTTTTGCTTGGCTATTTATCTCATTGCATAATCCACATATTCTCTCTGTGTCTCTTTACACACACACACACTCTCTCTCTCTCTCTCTCTCTCTCTCTCTCACTCTCTCTCTCTCTCTCACACACACACACAAACACACACACACACACATTGTGGTCATTGTTTAATCTTTATAACCATTAATTTTGTTTTAAGTTCAGTATTACCCATTGATTAAAATCATGCAGAAAAATCATGGTTAAAAATTATTGTCATCAAAAAAGTAATGGTTTGGGAAATGGTGTTATGATTACATGAAAACAAATATAACATCTCTGCAGTGGCAAAAGGTACTGGCTGACTTCTGGAAATTTTAATTCTGCATTTGTCACTTAGTTAACAGTTGGCTGGGAAAATGGCAGCAGAGTTTGCTTCCAGGACAAGAAGAGACCAGGACAATTTTGCAGTACAGAAAAAAAAAGCATTCCAAAGCCCATTTCCACGCTATCTAGAATTCCAGACAAGGACACTGAATTTGGAATGAAACTTTGTTGGTAGTCAGAGCAGTTGATGCAAGGTGATCGAGAGGGTGGCGGTTTATGGGCAAGGTGATCGAGAGGGTGGCGGCGGTCCGGCTGCAGTCATACCTGGAGGATCGGCAGTGCCTCGATCCTTGCCAGTCCGGGTTCAGGCCAGCACAGAAACAGCCCTGCAAGATGACCTTCTGCAACCCTGTTGGTCCTCCTGGATCTGTGCCTTTGATAGGAGACCGGCTCTCTTTGGAATCGGAGGCACTGCTGCAGTTGGCTCCGTTCCTTCCTGGAGCATCGTGCAGCATGATTCTCCCCTGTGGAAGGGTCGTCTCTGTCATGCTGTTTAACATCTACGTAAGGCCATTGGCGGGGTCATCAGGAGTTTTGGAGTCTGCTGTCATCAGTACGCTGATGACACGCAGCTCTATCTCTCCTTTAACACCTCTGCTGTGGAAGCTGTGGAAGTCCTCGACGGGTGCCTGGGGGCCGTACTGGTTTGGACCGGGGGGACAGGCTTAAGCTCAACCCCGAGAAGACGGAGGTCATGTTCTTATACGGTGGCCCTCTCCCCTGTCTGGGGGAGTTTCCCTCCAGCTTGCGGAGAGGGCGCGGAATCTGGGTGTGCTCCTGGACCCGGCGCTCACCTTGGAGGCCCAGGTGGCGTCGGTGACCAATTACCATCTTCAGATTTCTGAGAACAGTGGTCCAAGCTCTGGTGATCTCGAGGTTTTGTAACGCCCTCTACATGGGGTTGCCCTTGACTCTTCTCCGGCGTCTGCAGCGGATCAGAATGCGGCGGCCAGGCTGGTGGCTGGTGTGCGTCGATGTCCACATCACCCCAACTGGCTGCCCGTTGCAGCCCGGATTGTCAAGGTCTTGGTTTTAGTTTATAAAAATGGCTTGGGACCGGACTACCTGGCAAATCGCTCAGCGATCAACCTCGGCCCGTCCCGTTCGGCTTGGCGAACAGCGGGTCGCCACCCCTCGTGAAGCCCGGAGGCCCGGAGTACTCGGACCCGGGCTTTCTCAGTGCATTAGCCTCTGGAATTCCATCCCCAGTGAAGTGCGCTCTGCAGAGTCCCTGCTGGCCTTCCGGAAGGCGTTAAAGACCTACCTTTTCCGGGAGGCCTTTGGCGATCTTTAAATGTAAACTATTTTATCTATCATTGTCAGTCACTGAGGTGCCAAGGTTTTAACTTTGCTTAGTGTTATTTTTATTGGTTTATTTTTGTTTTTTTTTTTTTTTTTTTTGTAAAATTGAGGCCCGATGTTTTGTAAGCCGCTTAGAGTATATATTGTAGATAAGCGGGGTATAAATGCAATAAATAAATAAATAAATAAATAAATAAATAAATAAGACTGGAAGGAGATTTCTGACTTGCTGGCTCTCCCTTAGCATCCAGATGGTTGGAATATGCACAACTGAAGCTTCCAAACAATATTCGGGGACATCCATATGTAGGGATATCCATATGTACTAGAGATGGGCACGGAACGAACAATTTTTCATTTTCGTTTTTCAGTTTTCGTTTCGTTACACAACGAGATGACAAACGAAATTTGTCCTCAAAATGAAACAAAACGAACAGAAACGCGGGGATTTTTGTTGTGCATTTCGTTTCCATTACAGCAATGAAGTGAGCTGCTTTAAATGCTAAAAAAATCACTTAAAATTGAAATAAATGGTAATGAAACTGTAATGAAACGGTAACAAAACGAAAATGAATTTTTTGAAAAAATTTCATGAACAACGGAAACGAACCGAAATGGACCTCTAAACGACAAATGACAAACGAAACTCCATTTTTTCTATTCGTGCCCATCTCTAATATGTACCCATGGAGGCCGGAGGTGCAGGAATTAATCAAGACCACATCCAACCATATAAAGCTGTAACAAAGTTGCTAACTTTCTTTCCCTTTCCCAGTACCCTTTGTAGTTAAGTGAATGAAATGTCAATCTTGCCTTCTACCACTCTCAGTCTGAAAGCTTTCGTTCTAATTTTAATTACAGTAGTACCTTGGTTTACAAACATAACCCATTCTGGAAGCATGCTCATAATCCAAAACACTCGCAAATCAAAACAAATTTCCCCATAGGAAATAATGGAAAGAAACTTAGATGAGTTGTTCTGGAGCCCCAGTTTCCATTATTTCCTATGGAGAAATTTGCTTTGGCAGGGAGCTCCAAAAACTGCAGCAGCCAGGACCTGCAGTGAGAGCCGGAGACATTCTGCCATCCCCATCCAGCTTCTCCAGGGTACTCAGTGAGGAAAAGATTATGTTGAGGCAGGTGCCCAAAATCCACCTCCGCCAAAGTGGGGTGAAGCCTTTGCCCTCCTTTGGTGGGGTCAGCTTTTTGCCATCCAAATCCAGCTCCTCCAGGATGCCCAATGGGGAAAAGGTGGTGTTGGGGCACGTGCCTGAAAGTCGACCCCACCAAAATGAGGAAAAGCTGGTGTTGGGGTGGGTGTTCACAGCTTGACAGGTGAAAAGTTATATGACACGGGGGAGAGTTGTGGGTACTGGAGCAATAGAGCTGCTGCTTCCATCCTGGGGCCGCAGCAGCCGGAAGTGACTGCCCAAACTAGTAGCCAGTTGCCAGCGTCCATGATGCTCATATATCAAGACATTGCTCATTGATGAAGGCAAAAATAATCAGAGACTTTTGCCGATTGATCAGAAGACTTGTAAAACAAGGTAATTGTAAAACAAGGTACCATTGTATGTATTTGAAATGGGGGGTGTATGTTTAATTAGTCTGGGAGCAAACATTCTGAGAATAGGCAGAGCCTGCAAAGTTGGTGCTTTTGCTTCACCATTTGGTGACAAATTAAGAAAAAAAATCACAACATGCAGGAAATGCTCAACAGAAAGGGTTTTTAGAGATTGGTTAGCAAAACTTGACAGCCAAAAGGATAATCTGGATCAGTCGACCTAGGTGCAAAAGTGATAGTGAATTATGGCAACATAACTTGCAATAAGCTACTCTAAGCAGCAGGAGAATCTATCTATCTATCTATCTATCTATCTATCTATCTATCTATCTATCTATCTATCTATCTATCTATCTATCTATCTATCTATCTATCTATCCCACTCTCTGTTGCTACTCTCTGGGTGGTGAATCTTGATCATGTCTTCTAATTCCACTGAAAATTAGGTCTTAAATAAGGACTGTTTTAATGGTTTTGTTTATTTGTATTGATTTATTTGTCAGGCAGTTGAACTGTACAGTATTTAAGCCAGTGGTTCCCATCCTAAATGCCTTCAACATTGGCTGTGCTGGCCAGAATTACTGGGACCTGTAATTCAAGTGTATCTGTGGGCCCAAGATTGGGTACCAGTACTCTAGTCTCATATAAAGCCTGTCTGACCCATAATAGCTAAGCAGAGTTTTAAGTAGCTCTCAATAGCTCACATAACGCTTAGGAAAACATGTTTGTACATGCTTTTGTAAAGTTTGGTTCCATTAATGCTTATCAGCAGTGGATTTTTAAGTAAGGAATTTATTGATTCTGTTTGCAAATTTTACATTGCCATCCTATGGATGTCAACTCAGAAAGAAGTCTTAATGAATTTATGGCTAACCCCCATCCCCCAAGGAAGGTGCCTACAAGTGTTCCAATTATAGCCCAATATTTATGGAAAATATTCCCATGGAATAAACTGCAGGGGTGTGTCATGTACAGACAATCATAATACAGAGTGGTGTTTGCTGTACCTTTACAACCATCTCTTTGTAAAATATTATGGTATATGCTGCATAACCTTTCAGACATCAGCTTCTATTACGATCTCTGTCGTTCTGCAAACATTGGAGAATGGGGCTTCAATTCCAGCTTAACTGGTTGGATCTGGATGTCTCTGGGCTCTGTTCAACTCAGGTACTAGTATGATCTTATATTTTGACAGAACAACCCAGTTGGCTGGACGAGAAAGCTGTTCCAATTTGTGCTCTGCTGAAAAGTTCTCCCATATTCCTTCCTCTCATTCCCAGAATAGTGAAAATCTTATTGTGCCTGCTGCTATGAGAGTGTTAAAAGGGGATGAGCCTAATATTGGAATAGTTTGTTTGACTTGTATACTGCAGTAATTAGAATAAACAAATGTAAAAGTGAGACAAATGTAAAACAAAGCAAAGTATAATCAAAACATACACCATGTATAGTTAAAATGTAACCATGAAATAAATCAATACAATCCAAGCAATGGCATACAGGCAATCTAGAGATGATCAATCACACCACGCTCTAAAAGGATGCTCTCAAAGGCTTCCATAAACAACCTTTTTTCGAGCATCCTCTTGAAGACTGGGAGGGGGAAACCAGGTTTATCTCCACCAGGAGCCTATTCCAGAGTTTCGTTCTTTTTAATGCAGATACCAGGATTCTCTGAGAATTCCCCAGGCAGAATTCTGGGAGTCTCAGCCCACAAACAGGGACCTCTAGCTGGGCCAACCTCCAAGTCTGCATGGCTTTCCCTGGCCTGTGCTTCCTGTTACAAATGTTCCTGGGAGTCATCGTTATTTCGGAGGCATCCTCTGTAGAGTTTAGTGAGCAGCAGGACTACTAAATACTGGACAAATTGGGCATGTTTAGCCTAGAGAAAATAAGACTGAGTGATTATATGATATGACCTTTTCAAATAATTGAAGCATTGTCATAGAGAGGAGGCACAGGATCTGTTCTTGATTATCCCAGAGTGCAGAACACACAACAGTGGGCTCAAGTAAACAGAACCCAGCTTTTGGGTTCTCTTAACATCCTAACTTTTAGAGTAGTACAGCAATGGAACCAATTACCTCAATCGGTAATAACTGCTCCAACACTTATTCAAGATAAATTTGGCCAACCATCTGATTTGTCTTCCTGTGTGGAGCTGGGAGGGGGGTGGACTTGATGGCCCTTCCAACTTGACTCTTCTATAATTCTAATCACAGTCTTCTAATATTCTTATTTTTAAGCAGTAGCAACAATTTGTCTGAACTTTAAGTTGACCACCATTTTGTCACTCATATAAAGTATGCACAGAATATGTATATATGTAAATATCCACATACTGTATATATACCAGTATTAGATACATGATTCCAATGCTTAGTTAATGCACTTCATGCAAGGTGTCCTTTCTAGTAACAGAAGAAGAAATTAGCCTTGCTGTTTGTAAGATTTTTTTTTTAAAAAAATGATATCTTGGTTAGGTGAAGTGAAAGATCACAGCAATGTACACAGGCTTTCAAGATCCCCTGAACATTTTCCCAGGCAAGATGTTAAACAAACAGCCTGAAAATCACCTTGTTTTATTTTACAAACAGAAAAATCAAACCTTTTTCTTCTTGCTCTCAGTATAATAGTTTGGGTGCTTTGCAGGTTATAAAGGGCTTGCCATACCTAATATAAATGAGTAGGTGTGAAATAATAAGTTAAAAAAATGAAAAAATGAAAAAAATTGTAAGTTGAGCAGACCATATCTAAAATTTGTAAGGCGGCAGTTAAAACGCCAACAGTTTTCCGTTCTTAAGTCAGCATGCTCTTATGTTGAGCTGCTCTTACGTCGGGGTACCAATGTACATTCTTTTTGTTCAGCACTTTCCTTGGGAATGGTCAGAGGACAAAGAAAAATCCTTTAAACATCTGGAAGTTGAGTCATGACTACTGGACTTCTTTCTGAGAGATAGAAACGTTTCGCTGTTCATCCAAACAGCTTCATCGGTCTGAATACAGCTACTGCAAGTCCTCCATCTTATAGTCAGCTTTGATCTCTTGTAGTCCAGTAGCCATGACTCAACTTCCAGATAAACTCACCTGGATGACTGAGAATCTTCACAGACATCCTTTAAACATCTTTTTGTCTGTCTTTTTATTTTTAAGGGGGGACATAATTACTAGGTAGTATCCATGGTGTCTGTAATAGATTTCCAGATGTACAGAAATTCCAAATTTTTAAAATTCCAAATTCTGAATTCAAAGGGCTGTAATTTTGAATTCTGCATCCATATGTGAAATTTGGATGCTAGTGCACATCTCTAGCTTTCCTCTTGGTGAAGAGTGAGCAAAATAATCCAAGGAAGACTATAGGAACTCTAATTAGCTCATGAACCAAGATATGCTGAAGTCATTAAAAGTGCATTTTTAGTGAAGCAATAGCTGCTCTCAAATGCCATGTAATATCGTTCAGTGTAAGAAGCATTAATCTCCCCAATATTAAGCATTTGTGCAATCTGAGAACAGGTTCTTTAAATTGGCAAGGGATTAATGTAAACTGTTGGCTATGGTAGCTCTAAATTTTAACAGAAACTTATTTCTGAAAACCAAGAGAGCAGGCTGCTGTTTTATGAGCAGCCCACTGATGATTGCTACTAACTAATCAGAGTGATTGTTGTTTTCTGTCTCAAGCAAAAAATGAACCTTAAGTAGCTCTTTCAATGGTTCTTGTATGCATCAGGAAATAAATGTGTGGCATCAGATAAATCCTTGGGTGTATCCACAACAGCGACCTTACAACTGCAGAGCTGGAAGGGATCCTAGGGGTCATCAAGTCCAGCCCCTGACAAGAAGGCACAGCGGGGAATCGAACTCCTGACCTCGGGATTCACAACCAGAGACTGTAGGTCTCTTCGCCTTCCTCCATCTCTGCAGCTGTGAAAACGGATGAGCAAATGATTCTTGGCTTTGTTTCCTTCTCTTGAGGCTTTGGTTGGAACCACTAGAGGAGAATTTAAATACTGTAGAATCTAATTCCTTCCAGGCACAGAAAAATATTTGTCTATCTTTCTACTTATTTCTTGACTTGCTCACTCATTCCCTGCCTTCGTTTGGGCCTTGCAGTTTTCAAACTGGAGAACCCAATCCCGTGCTTATTGCTTTAGAGCAGTCAGAAAGGAAACTGGAATCCATTTCATCAGCACTTTTCTAAATCTTCCATTTTATTGGGAAGCCCTGCCCCCTCTACTGTTACTGAGCTTAGCAGCTGATGCTGCTGGAGTTAGTTACCCATGAATCAAGTTTGTATTGGGCAAAAATAGCTGACACTGCATAAACCTCTAGAACTGCAGCCCGTTGCTGTTGCAAACACCTTGTCCACTTTCAAAAGAAAACAATTGTGCATGGTAGCTTGTATCTTTGGGTTAAATTCAGGTTTCCTTTTGAAGATGGGTTCTTTTTCATTACCATTATCTGCATTATAAAAATACGGTATAGTGTTTGCTATAAATTACATTTTGAAAATTTAAGTTGTGTATATTAAAGAGCAGATTTTTTCCAATTTGCTTTTGAAAATGATTAAATATTATGACATGTAAGGGGATATAATGGGTTTTATTCAATATCTTCCCTTGGGACTGAAGATTCATATATGTTAGGGCTTTAAGAGCTTGCATAAGGAGCTGGTGGCTAATGATAGCAAATGGCATCTAATTAGCTGTTAAATCTGGCTACCCATAGCTCATATTTGATAATATCACACTTTCCTACACCCTGAGAAAGGTGGTTTCTAAAGATCCAGAATACAACAGGTAATTTCTGTTCTAGGTAGGCGATTGATGACCACTGAATTATCAGTGTTGGTCATTTATACCCTGATATTTAAATACAGTCTAGTGGGCCTCTTGGATTTTTCTCTTTTTTGGGGTGTTTCAGAGTGATACTGAAATACAAGATGGGCAGCAACTCTGGGGAAATGATGCAGCTTACACAGATGCTTAGTATTGGTCTTGAAGCTCATATTCCAGCTTTGAATACATCCCTAAATCTTGCATCTTCTGTTCCTTGACAATCTCTAGCAGAATGTCAGTGAAATGAAAAATGATTCATGGTAGCCTAAAGTGAAAACATACAGAAGGAAAATATTGTCTACTGTGAATGTGGTTCTCAGCCTTTGTTCCTCCACATACTTTGGCCTTCGGCTCTCATTATTGAGAAGAATACTTCACTCTCCCAAGCTCTTTGTGGCAGGCCTGTATTTGCTTACAGGCAACCTCCCAATCTCAAGGAACTGTTGACATACAACAAACTACACAACACTGGTTGCACAGATGGGAACTAAATCCAAACACCAGCTCTTTCCCCACATCTATTCTGGCAACACAATTAGGGGGTGATGTGATCTCTGCCATCCTTTGCCAACCTTTTGCACTCTACAGAACATAGAATCATAGAATCTTTGTAAAGTTGGAAGGGACCTTGGAGGTCTACTAGTCCAACCCATTGCCCAAGGCAGGAGACCTCATAACATCCTAAACAGATGGCTGTCCATTCTTTTCTTGAAAATTTCCAGGAATGGAGAACCCACAACACTGGAAGACAAGCTATTCCACTGCTGAATGTCTCTCACTGTCAGGAAATTTCTCCATATTTCCAGGTTGTCTCTCCCTCTGATGGATTTCCACCCAATTGTTTTTTGTCATGTGCTCAGGTGCAATTGAGAATAAATCAGTGTCCTCTTCTCTGTGGCAACCCTTCAGGTATTGGAAGACTGCTATCATGTCTCTCCTCAGTCTCCTCTTTGTTAGGCTGAACATGCCTAGTTCTTTTAGTCATTCTTCATACGATTTAGTCTCCAGTCCCCTTATCCTCTTTGTTGCTCTTCTCTGCACTTTTTATAGGGTCTCTGTGTCTTGTTTGTGTGGTGGTGACCAGAATTGGACACTGTATTCCAAATGTGGTTTCACTAGGGCAGTATAGAGAAGTACTATCACTTCCCATGATCTTAATGCTATCCCCCTCTTGATGCAGCCTTGATGTCCATAAATAGGACAATCTCTGCACAACAGGATTAATGGACATACATGAGAAATCAGGAAAGGCAATATACAAACACCTGTTTAAGAACATTTCAGTCTACCTGAACACTCACTGGATGACTTGACAGTGGCAATTTGGTGTGGTAGGGGGAACCACTATAAAACAGAATTTGGAAGGGAAGCAGCTAAGATGAGGTAAATGGAGACCCACTTGAAAGGACTCAGTTTCAATGGAGGGCTTTAGGTCATAGCCAAATGTGAAATGCTACATTGACACCCAGTTTGCTATTTATGTCTACTATACTCTTGTTACTTTGTATGTAGACTGATAACTGAAATTGTTTGCGGCCTGACATCCTTTTCCAGTGGTGGCAAACCTTTGGCACTTCAGATGTTTTAGACCACAACTCCCACAGTCCTTTGTCATTGGCAATACAGCCTTGGAATTTTGGGAGTTGTGGTTCAAAACATCTGGACTGCCAAAGGTTTGCCACCAATGGCCAATTCCATTATTAACAATCACTTGTCACTTTGTCTACTATCTCTATCCACACTGTGCATAAATATGATGTCATCTAGTCTCTTATGACCTACAGATGAATTCAAAGCAAGGTTATTTGGTTTGGTATACAACGTACAGATGCCACTACATTTTCTCTGTTGGTTTTCTTTTGTTTTGTAGTTTCTGTTTCTGTTCTCATATACTTGCACTGACTTACACAGCTACTTTTTTGGAAATTGCTCTATAATAGGTACCTGATATGCATCAGAGCATAACAAAACAAAGAAATAAAAGCTCCCTGATAGTCTTGAAGAGCATAAGCAAAAGTTTACATTGTAATACTTCACATGAGTACAATTTCACTAAATGCACTCTCAATGGTACACGTCCCACATTGGCTTATCCACGTATATATCTGAAATGTTATTATTGTATGGGGAACAGCTGATCTCTTTCCTCACAGGTCTTAAAGACCTCTAAGATGGGAATCAATGATCAGTCTGCTTGGGTCTAGCCAAAATCTACTAGAGATTAAAGTATTTGCTGCAATATACTTCTTGAGACTCAAATGTCATACAGGAACACAACACATTTTGCACATAGAAGAATTTCCTAAATGGCCAGCGATTTGATTTTTCCATTAGAAGTATCATATTCTAGCTTTCTTTGCAGAACAGAATTGTTATTTCCAGCTGTTTTTCTAGATTCCATCATGGCTGTCCAAAAAAGCAACAGACCAGGTGAACAGTGTCTCATTCATCTCTTCATTATGACTTCCAGGCTAGCTAGGTTGACCCTTTGGCCTTGTCCATCAAGATGTATATTGTCCAACTATCAACAGATTATTTCAATGTTGGTAAAACAGTTCATCCCCACCCCACCCCCATGATTGGAGTATATGGAGAACAGAAAATTTTCACACCTTCTAAGGCTGCTCAGACAAATGCAACAGAAAGGGCTGGGTTTGTCTAGCACTTTACCATTGCTTTGACTTTGATTTGGGAACTGGATTCCCAAAAGGGGGCAAGCAGGTTTCAAATATTGAGACTATTTTGTTATTTTCTTGTTATGAAATCTTGGAGTTGAATTCTGCCTTCATCTCCCAGCTTTTTACACAAATTAATAAATGACGCAAATAACCTGATTTACATTTATCAAGTATTATCAAGAACCACTCCTGGCAAACTTATTCATGGATGATGGCTATATCGCTAACAAGTGTGCATAAGTCTGAATCCCTAAACCAAATACCCAGGAATGGGCTTCCATAGTTTTTTATAAACTGCAATAGCGCTGTGGTTTCGGTGTCAGTTATCTTTCTGATATTCTTCCACCTTCAGAAGAGACAGGACACAGTATCTGAAATCAGTTAGGTTTTAATAATTCCAGCTGCACCACTAGATCCCATGACAATGTAAATGTCTTACTCTTTTGTTTGCTGTGGTGTACCTGTTTTAAATTGCCCCATGAAAGTCTTTATAAGAACTATTCTCAAATTCTTCCTTCTACTGACTGGTTAATGATTTCATACATGGCTTATTCCCCATGCGTAATTCGCACAATCCCTTTCCGTGCTCCTACAGTTAGAATATGGTCATTGGTTTAAAGTGAGGAAAAGGAAAATTGATTTTCCCTTTTTCATCTGAATCTCATATTGTGTAGGCTGGCTCAGCAGGGGTGATGGCCAGGTTGGGGAACACACATAGCTTCTTCCTCCAACATCTTGCTACACTATTAACTTTCCACCATCTGCCAAATAAATCTTCTTCCTGCTTCTGCCTAATGGTAGGGCTGGGCATCTCCCTAAATTATGACACTGTGGAGAACCTTTTGCTTAAGAATTTGTAATGAAAAAGATTGACGGTTTAAGAAAAAGGTTTATATATGCTGTCAATATACAGAGCAGCACAGTATGAAATGACCATCTACAGAAGCGAATATACTGTAGTACATACCGTAGCTAGAGTTTGGGATGACTTTTAAAAAAAAAAACAGTGATTCATCATGATTTGGGATTCATCAGGGCTGACAAATTGATGCATCAATGAATTTCCAGTGACAAATCAGTGAATCAATTAATTAATTCGTCACCCTTTTAAAATGCTCTAAACATATCTCCCTAGCACTCAGAGGCGCCAAAATGGCAGGGATCCTTCCTCTGCCTCTTCTCTACAAGCCCAGAATGTTTGGTGAGAATTGGGGTTCAGACATCTATAGCCCCAAATACAGCCCCTCAAGGAAAGAGGGCCCCCAGGCACCTAGAGATAATGAACCTGCAAAGAGGCTTCTTCCAAAGTTCCTCAACAATCCCTATAGGTTTGGTGAAGACTGGCCATCAGGCACCAGAGTTATACATCCACAAATTGCAACCCCCTACACCAGGAAAGTGTCCTTTAGAACCTGGGTTTGAGAAAATCAATCTTTGCCAAACTTGGAGGAACTGTAAAGAAGAGTTAGAAGGCATGACTGTGCAAGTTTGGAGTAATTAGGTACGTGGGGAGAACTTTCCTGGGCGAGGCTATTTGGGAGTTCATAATTCGGACATCAAAACTCCACCTTGGAAGGAGTTTCATGGGAGGGTCATGGGATGCTTCCCTTCAAATTTGGTATCTCTAGGCACTTTGGGAGCCATTTAATACCCTGATAAATTAAAAAAATCACCAAAAATTCATCATTTCCTATTTTATTTATGACAGATTTTGACAAATTGACCCAATTCATAAAAAAACCATGATTCATTTTTCAACTTGTCCCTATCTCTATACAATACATAGCTACATGGGACACACATATAGGGCCACAGCGTGATTAATTTAAATTAGTATTCCTTTGAACTTTCTTTCCCATGAAGTTCATTTGAAATTCCTTTCTCAGGGTGTTGCTTTGAAACTTCTTTCCGAGTGGAAATTCCTTCAAGAAGAAGTCTGAGTTTTGTTTTATTGTTTTATGGCACCTTTGCCAAACGTAGGGAAGGTATGTTTCTCTGCACTTCTGGGACAATGGCTGTCTTCCTATGGCTCATTGAGGGGCACCAATATACCAGACTTGGTTATACCTATGATATCCATTGACTACCTTTATATCCTAATAAGGGCGCTTTTACATGACCCCTAAGATCCGCTGGCAAATTAAATTCGGACCAGAGATCATGGGGATTTGTTCTGCTTTCTGTGTTCCCACCCCTCCACACTCCATTGCTCCTGTCTGTGTGAGGGGAGGGAGAAAAAAAGGGAGAAAAAATGCAGGCTCACCTCCGTCTGGCCCTCCGTCTGCCAGTTGGAGCAGCCCTGTAGGCATTCCAGGCTGTTAAAGGGGCGGGAGGACAACAAAAGGCGAGGAGAGCCCGGCATCCACAGCTTTATAGTCCGCATCGGAAAATTTATTACCTCCGGAGACCAGGTACTTGGAAAATGTGCTAGGGCACACTTAGGTGGGTGTGGTCGTACTTAATTTTTAAAAAAGTCCAGAGCTGGTGGGAAAACAATTTTAAGATCCGCATCTGGGAGCCCTATGCCTCAGATTTTAGGGGTTGTGTAAAAGCGCCCTTAATCCTAATATACAGGGTTATATTTCAAAGTTGCAGTGAGGGAGAGTCCCACAATATTCTGTGCAAGTCCAACACCCTCTGTGCCTGTCCTTTCCAAATTATGATGGGGAAATTAGATGGAAAATTTAAGGACCATTGTTAGCAATCTGACATACACCTGGGCAAAAGAAAATAAAATTCAGATGGCAATAACCAAACCCTGTACACACATGAAGCTAAATCCAGCGTGCCTAGGATGGTAGCCTAATTGGTAGCCATGCCAACAGCCTCCCTTCTAAAGGTAAGATGGGAAAGTGCCTATTTGCTTTGTGGCTGGGTACGGCTTATTAAAAATGTATCAAGCCAAGGGCACATTGTGAGGGCATGGTTTTGGCACACTGGCACTCCATGAAAAATGCATGAGGTTTTATTTTTGTCCTTCGTCAAGTGAGAACCGAGCTAAAAATAACATCTGTGGAGAAAGGCAAAAACAGAACAAAAACTACCAACACAAAGAACAAATCACCCACTCATCCCATCTCTCAGTGCCTGGTTTGGTCTGCGGCGTAGCTCTTGACCTACTTTTCTTTGGAGCAAAGACCCTTTGTTTTGCCAGCTTTGAGAAGTCTGTAGATGCTGTTCCAAAAGATTAATATTTCCTTTAGTGAGTAACTGATTTCCCTGTAGACAAAGGTCTGGTCTAGCAACTGCTGCTTAATGCCTAGAGTAAGAGTCTTCAGGAGTGAGCATCAGCTTGGTAGATTTTTCAGCCTAGTTAAAGTACTGGCTAGGTATCACATTACAGGCTGCCAGAGCTCACTGCAGTGCAATGGAAAGTTAATGTCATTGTGTTACCATTGTCACCATTATTCTATATTGCCCAGTCATTTTAGCAGTTATTGACTGACATCAGCAAAAAGTCTAGGCGAACCTTTGGCACTCCAGAGGTTTTGGACAACAACTCCCAGAATTCCAACCCTGTATTGCCAATGACAAAGGACTGTGAGAGTTGTTGTCCAAAACATCTGGAGTTCCAAAGTTTCGCCACCACTGGTTTAGGCCCTGTTGCAGGGTGTTTACAACAGCTTTCCTGAAAACGGGTGTCCTCCATCAGTGCTCCTTCGGGAAAACTGGTGTCCTCCATCGGGAAACTATAATTTTCCAACCAGAAGGAAGGGGAGAGGGTTAAGGCAATCAAAAGTCAGTGCAAACAAATTCAGAGAAGTGTGTATATCTTTAAAGCAAGTCTGTCCTGAAAATATTAAAAACTCACCAGTGTTCCAACAAATCAGTGCAGCTGTGGCCCATCCAAACTGTCATAGAGATGGACATTTACCTCAACCTTCTTTAAATTCACAAATCTATTTAACACAGCTTTCTTGCAAATAACTTATTTACTCATTTAACTAATTATTTCTTTTCACTGGACATGTATTTCTCTCAAAGTATTAAGTACTAATTTAAATATATATATTTAGGTACTAAATGTACATATTGTACATTTCAGAATTGCAATATTTTAAACATTTAAAATCTACAGAATAGCTGATTTCCTGTCCACACTTGAGTCTGCTTTTGGGATACATTCATATAGGAATTACAAAGAACAAATTTCTCAGGCATCCACAGATTCAATACAAGGAAAATGGTGCGCCTTGAACTGTACTGAACTAGGACTTTGCAGGAGATTTGCTTTTATAATAAAAATATAGACATTAAAAATAACAATCATAATCATATTCTCATTCTTCAGACATAATTTGAAGATTTGTATTAATACTGCTCTTAGGAGTTCAATATTTTATTATCAGAATCTCATGAAACGTGAAACATTTCTTAGTTTATTCTACAATACAACTGATTTGTTGATTTCAGTGAAGTCCATTTGGACTCTGCTGGTGAGGCACTTGATGAGTAATTCTAGATTTAAGTTATCTAAGAGTATTTAAGGAATATTGCCCTTGAGGTTTTGTACTCAAATTAAGCCAAGATGCCAGATGTGCTTCTACTGTGAAGAGAATTAAAAGAACTAGGACAGATTTAAGATAACAGTCATTGGAATCTGCAAGAGCAGGAAACAGTGGCAACATGTTGACATAATTTTTAAAAAATTGGGAGCACAGAATGGAGCTATCGCAAAACAAAGCAAAAAAAAAAAAGTCCCTTTTATGTAGGAAGCTGCTATGTTCTTCACATGTGATCTGTTCAGCTATTTACTGGGGTGCCTTAAATATCATACTGTTACTTTGAGGACCTTACAGAAAAAGAGTTGGATTAGACAATCAATCTGCATTGGGGTCTGGGAAAGGTCAGATTTCTAAATCAAATCATGAGAAGAAACAATCAGGAGTGACTCAACTTAAGACGTCACCTGCAAATAAGATAAAGAGCATTGTTGCCCACCCGTTTTGGAAATAGTTACAGTGCCTCAGTTCCTTCCTTTAAAAGCATTTCATTACTATCATCTTGAAATAATGTATTTTCAGAAGGTGGAGGTGCACCATTATTATCGCAATGTAATCTTCCTAGAGTTAGGCCCTGAGATAAGGCTGAAGCTATGATCTATCTTCCTCTCCTACTTTCCCATTTTTAATTTAATCCCTGTTTAAATTAGTTCTATTTAAAATAATAATAATCACCTGGTTTTGAAAGCTTGGCATTTAAATCTCAGAGGTTCAAATTAGAAAACTTTCATTTAAGACGGGTGTGTCAAGTTAAGGCCACTTCTCGCATTCACTGTGGAGAGTAATTATCACAAAGCACCTCACCACTTCCATGGGATGAACATTCATTACCCAGAGTGCAGCCATGGAAATGGCCTCTCTGCCTCTGGGCAAAGCTCGAAAAAGAACAAACTCCCTTTCAGCAGGGATAGGCACAGGCATAAAAAATATTACAACATGAAATTAAGGAAGCAAATTGTCTTCTGAACACTCCTTCAAAAAAAAAAAAAAAAAAAGGTGAACTAAGAAACCCAGCCCCATCACTGTAGGACCTCATGGTGCAGTGGTTAAACTACTGTGCTGCAGGTGTAACTATGCTCAAGACCTGGGGTTCAATTCCAGGTAAAAGGCTCAAGGTTCAGTCAGCATTCTATCCTTCCAAGGTCAGTAAAATGAGTACCCAACTCATGGGGGGGGGAGTAATGTGTACCCTGTATAAATATCATAAGGTTTCAACCACCCAGAGAGTTTTTAAGCACTATGGGGTGGTATAAGCAGCCCACTTTGATTTGCTTTTTGCTTTAGAGATATTCACATACAATCTTAGCTGTTCTGCTTTTGTTTCCCCCTTCTGTTTTACTGAACCTTTCCTAGGCCATATTTTATCTATTCTTCCATTCCCCTCTCTTGCCTACTGCTTTGATCCTCTGCATATTGTTTGTTAAGAGAACATCAAGCACTTTATATGCCCTGTGTTTCCTTATCCAGTAGATCCAATTCATATATTAAAAATAATAACACAGGAGGTCAAGTGATGTGAAGTGACAACAAAGGGACTACATAATTCCCTTGACAGATTTGTATACTTGTCTGAGAAAATATAATTTGATACAGCTTGCACACATGGCCCAGCCTACATTTAATAACTTGACTGTTTTTTTTTATCATGTTGGGCTGAAAAGCTCTGCAGAGTCCCCCCAAATTATCTCATCCCTATGAAAATACTACTACACCCATGCAAGGATGAGATGCGAAAACCCCACAACTATCCGATACATAGTTAATTGCCAAAGTTTCCTCCTCTATGAAGATTTTAGATTGGGCATGTCCAAAGTCTGGCCCAGGGGTCAAATGCGGCCTGTTTGCAAACTTCAAGTGGCCCTCAACATCTTCTCAGCCTGTCACGCATCCCTGCTGGCTGGCTCCTCCCTGTACCACCTGGAGATGTCAACTCTCCAGCCCTCCACGACCGATGTGGCAGGGTTGCTGTCGGGTGGCTGCCCCCACCTCAAGATCCTCTCACTCTCTGAGAGAAAGATGGAAATGCAACAGTGCACATCCATCCCCTCAACCCCTCCCCTCCGAAGGCTGCCAGGATGTGGGAGTGAGGGCAGAATGGGGGGGGGCTGGGATGGGCCTCCTTGATGGCTGCCTGTTAGCAGAGTTGGAGGCTGTGGCAGCAGCTCCAGCAAAGGGGGGATGGATGAGAAGGAGAGTGTGCCAGGCAGGCAGGCCAAAAAGTGGGCTTCCACAACTAACATTGCTCAGCAGCGCTGCCACTGTGAAAGCCCCTACCGATGGCCACTGTGAGAACCCCCAGGCTCATGGCTCCTTTCTTCCCTCACCCAGCCAACCTCCCACTTTTCCAAGCCCAGGAAATACACAGGGCAAGTCATGGGGCTTGCCAATGAGAGCCCAGGCTGGCTGAAGTGGGGAATAGAGGCAAGGAGGAGGAGGCTCACCTGTGCATCCTCTGGTTCCTCTTCCTCACCTCCATTCTCCGCTGCAGCCAGCCTGAGTGCCCTTTAGCAAGCCAAATGACTTTTCCTATGCATTTACTGGGCTTGGAAAAGTGGGAGGTTGGCTGGGCAAGGGAAGAAAGGAGCCATGAGCCGGGCACAGTGCCATCAGCCTCCACCACCACTGCTCGCCCCTCGCTGGCTTCCTGCCAAAACCTCCCTCCCTCCCCACCACTCCATTAGAGCTTTGTTCCCCACTGCCTTTGTTTGTTGTCTCTTGTCGAAGAAGCGGGCCTCAAGGTGTGGAGTTATTTTTGCCCCTCCTTTTATTGATTTTTATTGCCTGATGGGGGTGGGGGACACACAGAGAGAGAGAGATCCCGCTGTGTAGCCTTTCCCAACGTACAGCCCCAGGAACTCACCACCTCAAGGCTTGTTTTCCATGCTTTCCCAACAAACTCTTCCTGATGGGGGTGACACGCACGTGCACATGCCCACACGCACACACACACACACACACACAGAGAGAGGTGAGAGGGAGGAGGAGAATGTGCAGGCAGGCAAGGCAGGTGCAAGGTAAAGTTGGAGGCAGCTCTGCTAAGAGGGGAAGGACAAGGAGGAGAGTGTGCCAAACAGGCAGGCCAAAAAGGGGACTTCCACGCCTAACATTACTCTGCAACACTGATACTGTGAGAACCCCCAACGGCCTGGTTGTAGAGCGATGTCAGGCATGGAGGCTCCATCTTTTGCCCCCTTTGCCTGCCTATGCGTCCTCCAGTTCCTGTTCCTCCTCCTCCTCCTCCTTGCCTCTCTCTCTCTCTCTCTCTCTCTCTCTCTCTCTCTCTCTCTCTCTCTGGGTGTGGGTGTGGGTGTGGGTCCCAATCAGGAAGAGTTTGGTGGGGAAGTATGGAAAACAAGCCTCAAGGTGGTGAGTTCCTTGGGGCTGTATGTTGGGAAAGGCTGCACAGCTGTGTCTTTTGAGAGAGAGAGAGAGAGAGAGAGAGAGAGAGAGAGAGAGAGAGAGTCACCCCCATCAGTCATTAAAAAGCAATAAAAGGGGAGGCAAAATGACTCCCCACCTTGAGGGCCAGCTTCGTTGACAAGAGACAAACAGCAAAGTCAGTGGGGAAGAGAGCTCCTGCGGTGTGCCAGGGAGGGAGGGAGGTTATGGCAGGAAGCCAGCAGTCCTGAGCCATGTCAGGCTGAATGATTGGCCCCCACACATTTTCACCTCACCAAATGAGGCCCTCCTTGCAAAAAGTTTGGATACCCCTGTTTTAGAGACACTCTTTGTCTCTCCAACGGCTTTGAAACATCCTTTTCATCTTCTCAGCTCCTTCTCACACACTCTGAATAGTTTGCATGTACTCATGGATTCTGTTTTTCAGATCTTCTTAGTGTGTTTTTGGTGTCACGTAAGATGCCCGGCTTGAGTTCTTGAAGCTGGACTGATACTATCGCTGTGCTCTTGAAGGCTGAGTGCTTTTTCCTTCTGATCCTTTCCAAACACTCTGCCTGACTTCTCGACTCCTGCTGACCACTCCAATGCTCTCTCTGCAGTCATCCTGACAGTCTGATCTTTGCTTTGTAATCCTCCTGACAGGTCCCCTCGCCTGGTGGTTTCTGCCCCTTGATTTGCTCAGCTTGATCAATTCCACACTTCCTTCTCTGTTTGGTAATGAATTCTTTGCCTTTACTCCTTCCACTCTCCGATTTGCAGCACAAATGTGAGCTGTTGGTTTGATGATCTGTTGATGCATAAGCTTTTCTCTGTTGATGTTCTAATGTATTCATGCCAGTACAGTGACCCACCACCATTTCGCGGTTCAGGTATTACGGCCCCACTACATCGTGGGACCGCAGTACCTGCACCCTGGGGGAGGGCGATCCGGTCGCTCCACGCGGCCCTCCCACGCACCCCCCAAGAAGCCTCTGAGGTGCGTGGGCGGGTGGTGGCGGGTGATCCAGTTGCTCTGCGCGGTCCTCCCATGCACCCCCGAGAAGCCTCCGGGGTGCGTGGGTGGGCGGCGGGCGGGCGATCCAGTCGCTCTGCATGGCCCTCCCACGCACCCCCGAGAAGCCTCGGGACTACACAGGCGGGCAGTGGCGGCGGGAGGCAAGATCCTCCTGCCACCGCCGGCACGCTGCGCAATCACCCCCCACCCCCACCCCACCCGCTTTCGCATATCGCAGATTTTTGTGCATCGTGGGTGGGGCGGGTCCCTAACCCCCGTGATCGGCGGGGGGTTACTGTATGCCATCTTCAACCAATTTCATTTGATCTTGTCTGGTAAGCAGAAGCAGGACTGAGTTGTACTTGAGGGGGTGAAAATCAGGGTTCTCCAAGTAACATTAGGAAAGTACCCTGCCTGAAAACTTGGATAGCCATTGCAGGTATGATTTTACAATACAGTCCTAGATCAATATCAATATAAGACTGTTGTCAGGTTGATGTTCAAGTGGTGTGACACAGTATTTTGTTTCTGAGAAATGAGACTTACAGAGAAAGGCCGATTGGGGTTTTGTCTATCTACCCAGCACTAATAAATTGTTCTTCCAGCCTTTCAATTCAGAGACAGTCTCACCTATCTGCTGAGTGCTTCTTTCCCTCGTTTTAGTTGGTTGATGGCAACTGTTTGTTTGCTGTTGGTTGCTAAGTACAGGTGCAGTAAAGAAGGCATCATAATAGTCTGTAAGAAGATATTTTGTTATTCTTTCTCTTACAAATGAATAAGTTATTGAAAGTTTAAGAGTCAGTTAATGAAAAAGGGGAAGACCTTGGGGAACCTGTAACGATTCCTCTCTCTCTGACTTATTATACCTTTACTATTTAGTAAAAAAGGAATGAGCTTAAAAACAAGTGAACTCCATGTAAGATAGGTGTTTTATTGTGATGAACAAAAGAAATCTGACAAAAGTTGAACAGAACATCAGAATGTTGGTTCTTCCCTGTAAGCAACTCTACTGATCCTTCCACAACCTAAACCAAATATGGAGCAGGAATGTGAGCTGTACACTAAAAGAAGCAGACACAGGTGGAGTAGGCCTTTTCTAAACAAAATATGAAAAATGCAAAGAAACAGCCACAAATATGCATCTTTAAAAATCAGTTGGGTTGGGACCCATAATTACTTAGGGGCCATAGGATATTTATGTGTTGTACAGTATATTTGTTGTGGGGACACTAAAGTATATACAGAAAATATTGCCTCATTCAGCTGTTTTTCCTTGAAATTAGATGCCCTAAGCACATCCGATCTCGCCTGATTTCGGAAGCTAAGCAGGGTCGGCCCTGGTTAGTACTTGGATGGGCAACCACCAGGGAATACCAGGTGCTGTAGGCGCCTGGAGCAGGAACTGGCAAGCCACTCCAGTATTCCTGCCAAGAAAACTCTATGGACATGGAGTCACGAAGAGTCGGTCACGACTGTAACGACACAACACACATACTGAAAGGGGTCGTTTGCCTTTAGAAACTCTGGACTACTTTCAAAGTACAGTACAGTATTTCAAGTGAGGTTCAGACTTCCTGTTGTTGGTGTGGAAAATGGAAATAAAACATTGAATCCTTTATCTCTTCTGTTAGGAACCCCTCCACCAAATGACTCTGGATACCGTGCCGCACAAAAAGCAAAGATCACAATTTGAAAGCAAATCCCTTCTTAATCCACTTTGAAAACATCTTGTACTGGTATCTAATCTAGTAGCAAGCCAACAGCCACTATTCATCACCCTGATGCCTGCACAACTGACAGCAAATGCAGTGGAAGGACATTGTGTTTAACTCACATGGGAAACAGCAGACCTCTAAACTTGCCCGCATAAAACTCAACATTCAGAGTAGATGGCAGCATCAATATCAGACCTTAATAAACCCTGAAGTTATAACTCAGCATTGTAATTCCCGTATTCCTGACCTCCCTTGGGGATTTCTCTGTTTGGACATATTGTACATACGCAACAGAATATTTCAGCCATCAGTTTCGCATAAGGATTAAGATTGTTCAACTTTCACAAAGGATAGGACTGAAAAAGGGCAAAGAAAATGATTGTGAGGCTGTCTGTGAAGATTCTCAGTAATCCAGGTGAGTTTATCTGGAAGTTGAGTCATGGCAACTGGACTTCTTTTCCTTGAGAGAGAGAAACGTTTCGCTGCTTATTCAAACAGCTTCATCAATCTGAATACAGCTAGTGTGAGTCCTCCATTTGACCTCTTGTCATCCTGTTCTGAGATAGGATCTTAAGATGAACAATGGCCTGAATAGACTTGTTAAGTAGACAAAAGCATCAATAGCCTAAAGGCGAACAATGGCCTAAGGTGCTGAAACCCATAAAGTATGGGTCGTTAGCTATGACCTTGGGGATGAAGGCTTTTTTATTTGTCTGGGTAATGTTGAAAGCACACCCTGATAACTAGCAGATAGACTATGCCTGAGGCCCCCACCTCTGTTGAGAGAGGCTGATGTATTTTCCAAAGAAGGAAACTATTTGGGGTTTCTATTGTTACTTCTAAAAAAAAGTTCTTGGGTGAGTTTCCAATCCTAGCTACTTTTGCTTTGGAGTAATTGTGCAGCTGGATCACCATAGGATTTCATGGTTTTATTGATGTGGTATGCGTGGAAAGCCAAATGCACAGCTAGTTTCTTTCTTCTTCCTCCTCACATTCAGTTCTATCCCATGCTTGACAGCTGCTTCTATGTTCCTTATACACTGTATTAGAGCAAGCAAACAAAATGATTTGCCAACCATGTTAAAAAAGGATACTCTGAGCACATGGAATTGCAAAATTTAAGCTCACTTCAATGAGCTACGGTGGCATTTCAAGGGTGATGACAAGGATGCCTTGTGTTAGATGTACCTGGTAAGAGGTTCTGAGATATACAGTGTATGTATACATTTTGGAACCTCTCTGAACCAATATCAGTAAGTGACTAGACCCACTGAGTCCATAATTGAATGGTAAGGCAGCATCTATGTAGATTCCATATACAGTGGTACCTTGTATAAAGGAATTAATTCATTCCAAATGGAATTATGTTAAGCAAATTTTCCTTTATATAAATTCCCATAGGAATGCATTGAAAATGTAGTGATCCCATTTTTATGTTGTACGGATTCTCCCCATAGGCGATTATGTTAAGCAAATTTCCCCTATCTCCGGAATTTTTATGTTGTACAAATTTTATGTTATACAAGCTGTTTGTTATGCAAGGGTCCACTGTACAGTACATAGGTATAATTGCTACTGTCTCTCACCTGAAACGCATTCCTGTGAGGGCATAATCTTGGATCAATCAGTCACTCTAAACCATGATGTTCTTACTGGAAAGGTCATTATGTGGAGGAAGTGTGCCTCTAAATGCCTGGAAACGCTGCTCGGAATGGCGAACAGAAGAGGGGACTATAACTTTCAAGCTCAGCTTATTAACTTCCCAGAAGCATTTGGTTGCTGAGGGGATGCTGGACTAGGCAGAGTTCGGCTCCAATCTAGCCATACTGTTTCTGTTTTCTTTCTTGCTTATAATTACTCACTCACAATCCTGAGAATTATCTCGTCTCTTAATAATGCTTTGTTTCACAGAAATGTGGTTGTTGGTTGATAAATACTGCAAGATATTCACTAAAAACCTTCAGGAAGTGCTAGCATAACTGTGTACCAGTTGTCAAAACAAAAGAACTATGTATAGATTCTTGGCTTTTCTATTAAATTCTCCTTGCCATTTTCATGCATTTTTTTAAAAAAAAATAAAACTCCACTTCCTCAAGCCCTCCACAGATCTGAGAAAAGGGAGGGGCAGAAGGGTGTATTTGCCCTTGGCACTCAGCATTCTGGGGGTGCCTGGAGGTGGAGCAGGAGGAGGAAGCTATGTGCCCTCCACTAGCAGTCCTCCTTTCCCCCAGCTAAGGCTTGGCGATGGGACATCTGCCCCTGCCCCTGCCTCCTCCTCCGCGCACCAGGCAAGCAGGGAAGCAGGCAAACAGGCAGGCATGTGGGGAGGGTGGTGGCCATGGCACCCTCCTCCTCCTCCTCCTCGCCTTGCTCCTGGCCCACCGCAGGAGATGTGTAAGGCGCACAGGCAATACTGTGCGTGTCTGTGTGCATACACACATGCCCAGCCTTCATGCACAGGAATGGGGGGCCCTTGCTGGCTGGGTGTGATGCCTTTGGGGGCAGGAGGGCCGCAAAACGGATTTTGTCCCCAGGTGTTCAAAACCCTTGCTACACCTCTGCAGTAACCTGAAGTGGCTCTCTTCTTAAGTTACATCACAATACTGGCAGTTCAAACAGGGAGATCTCAAGGCACAGCCCATTTTTCAAAGGCAATGGAGATACTTGGGCAATTTATCAAGAAGCTATGGCTGTGTGTGCACGCACAGCAGGAGGAAAACATACTGGCCAGTCAGAAGCAAAGAAAGGGAGACTGGAAGTAGCCATAGCTGGGAAATCACTGACAGAAGGGAGGGAAGGCAGATGTAGGCCCATCAGCTGTTTTCTCCAGAAGGGATATGAGGGCAAAGCCATGGCTACCACCTTCTACCTGTCCATTTATATTTAGGAACTACAAGAGATGTCAATAGTAGCCATTTTTGCTTAATCTCATCTTGCACAGCTACTCTTGCAATTTTCCCTTGTACTTTTTTGGAAAAGATAAAAAATATTTTTTGATCCGCTGAGAATTTGCTGCATTAATTAATCTATGAAATTAGTGATAGCAGTATCTTTAACCTCTTTCCTAATGATACTTTTGAGTTGGTTAAACTAAATCTATTGACAAGAGTGAAAACTTCCTCCTGTTACTGCTGGTATGAGTTTGTGTATTCAGAGGGTCTGAATAGAAAGACAGATACACATTATAGTACTTTAAACACACAGATGCACACACCATAAATAGACAGGCTCTAATTACTACAAAACAGAATGCTAACTACAGGATATTGAGCTATTTTGGATTACAAATTGCTAGATTAAAAAGGGATGAATGGCATCAACATGACAGTAACTCAGATAACATTTTCTCTCTCTCTCTTTCATATTAAATTAAGGGCAATTTGATCCAGGAATGCAAGATTATGTCTGATATCTCCCTCAGGTAGTTGTGGAAGTCCTATTCATATATGTCATGAATAAGCATGCAATATGCTATCACTGATGCACTGCAACAGCTATACAGTAATACATCAGATAAATGCTGCCTCAGATAACGAATGCCTATGGGCTGCCTCAGATAATGGATTTTGCATCATGCCTTGCAAAAAAGCATACCCAGGATTCATTGCATCCCCCATAGTTTGTGGAGAGGTGGGAGGAGTTAAAGTGTTTTTTTCATGGTGCTTTGGAGCCATTCTGAACATTTTTGGGACCTTTCGAACTTGGAAAGGTAGGGAGCTATCTTTTATTAATCTTTAAACTGTTTTTCTTTGCATTTTTATGGGAACATGCTGGGGTAGTCTTGCTGCTTTCTTTTCTCCATGTTTGCAATCTTTTCCATTCCTCTGCAGGCAAGAATGGGCTGAGGTTCTCTTGCTGCTTGTGTCTGTGTATGTTTGCATCCCCCCATGCACTTTGGGCGGCAAAAGAATGGGGTAGTCTTGCTGCTTTTTTTCTCCATGTTTGCAATCTTTTCCATTGCTCTGCAGGCAAGAAAGGGCTGAGGTTCTCTTGCTGCTTGTGTCTGTGTATGTTTGCATCCCCCCATGCACTTTGGGCGGCAACAGAATGGGGTAGTCTTGCTGCTTTTTTTCTCCATGTTTGCAATCTTTTCCATTGCTCTGCAGGCAAGAATGGGCTGAGGTTCTCTTGCTGCTTGTGTCTGTGTATGTTTGCATCCCCCCATGCACTTTGGGCGGCAACAGAATGGGGTAGTCTTGCTGCTTTTTTTCTCCATGTTTGCAATCTTTTCCATTGCTCTGCAGGCAAGAATGGGCTGAGGTTCTCTTGCTGTTTGTGTCTGTGTATGTTTGCATCCCCCCATGCACTTTGGGCGGCAACAGAATGGGGTAGTCTTGCTGCTTTTTTTCTACATGTTTGCAATCTTTTCCTTTGCTCTGCAGGCAAGAATGGGCTGAGGTTCTCTTGCTGTTTGTGTTTGTGTATGTTTGCATTTTTCCCTATTGCATTTTTGGCGGGAACAGGCTGGGGTAGTTTTGCTGCTTTCTTTTCTCCATGTTTGCAATGCACTACAGGGCAAAGTGTTCTGTGTGTGTGTGTTCCAGCACTGCATGTTCCAGCACCATGGTTTCCCATCTCAATGGGAAACCGTGTTTCAGATAACAAATTTTTCAGATAACAAATTGCCTCAGAGAGTGAAATAAATTTGTTATAAGAGTTACCACTGTATATATATTTTTCTTTTTAAAATGCATTATTTGTCTGGTCTTAATGGGTAAGAAACTGCCCACAGCTGGGCCATGGTTATTCAACAGAGGCTTCCAGACCAGTTACTAAAATAGCAGATACCTGGGATTAGAGAACTATGCTACAATGTGACATATGTGAGGCAGACACAGAAAGTTCTATAGAGTAAGAGTCTTTACCTAGACTAGTGGTTCCCAACCTTGGGTCTCTAGATGTTCTTTGACTACAACTCCCAGAAATCCTGGCCAGCATAGATAGTGGAAATGGCTTTGTGAAGTATCAGTCCAAGAACATCTGGGGACCCAAGGTTGGGAACCAATGACCTAGTCCTAGACAGACAGAACTTATTTTAGCAGTCCTTTTGTAATAGCAGTGAACAGATCCTTATTTCTGATTTCAAATCAATATACTAGCAGTCATCTGCAAAGCCAGTGCAATTCAGGGCCTGAACGACTTCTTACTTTCATGTCTGTGGAGATTCTCATTCATTATTGAGGCAAGGTTGTCTGGGAGTTCAGTCATGGCAACTAGATATCTTTTCCTGTAGGATCAAAACGGTTTCACTACTCATCCAAAAAGCCTTTATCCCCAGACAAATCAGAACCACTTCACAACTCCACCAGGAAGGGGACTCTTAATGACCCATGCTTAATGGGTGTTGGAAAGGATTGCACAGGTGGGACTTTAACCCACCCCAGGACATTGTCTATCTAACAAACCTATTCAGACCAGGATGGAGTGAAACTAAGGTAAAATGTAGTGTTTCAATGTTATAATCTATTCAGATGTGTTTTAAGAGAATACTCTCCTTCTATTCATCTTAATCTGTTTTTATCTATTTTAATATCATTATGAGTGATCTAAAGTCCCAGGTCTTGGAGAAAGAAAGCATATAAAACAAATAATTAAATTATTTCAAAATAAATATATGTTCATCTAACTGCCTGATCCCATTGTTACTTTCAAGGAATCTTCAGGTGGGCTCATGCCCGGGTCGTAGCCAAGATCAGGGTGGGCAACTTGTGACCCTCTGAATGTTCTAGGAGTGCAGCCTCCCAGCAAATATGACCAATATAGCCAATGGTTAGGGTGACGTTTTTTTAGAAAGAAAAAAACACAGAGAGAGAGAGAGAGAGAGAAAACTGCCATGCTCTTGCTCCTGTGAGCTTCTGTACCCACAATTCAAAAAGCCAGAACATTTGCCAGCAGAGAAAAGCATGCCAGGCTTTACAGTGCAAAGCATAGCCTGAATGTTGGTGACAAACAATGGCAGTACTTAAGATGATCTACACAAGATACCATCTTGTGGTCACTACCAATCACAGAGAAAACAATCAGAGGAAAATACTAGGACCTAGCTCCTTTTTTTCACTCAGTTAAACACTTCTGACCCAAACACATAGAAATGGTCAGGGCTGATTTTTCAAACATTTTACATTTCAATCTTTTATTATTATTATTATTATTATTATTATTATTATTATTATTATTATTATTATTATTATTATTATTATTATTATTATTATGGATCAATATTTCAGTCCCCGCAGTCTAGATTATTTCCTTTTTTTTAAAAGTGGGGTCAACTCCCTGAAATTTGGCACAGAGCAAGAGCAGAGTTTCTGCAACAACTATGTCAATTATAGCACTGAAGCCCATTTTAAAAGTTGTCAATTTTTTTTTTTTGTTTGAGCTGTCCGTTTTTAGAATTGCCTTACGGAATACTGATTTGCTCTGCCACCACAAGATCACAGAGGCACTCTCATGTAGCAATAACAAGCTCAAACACAAATGTAGCATTTCTTCTTTAATCTTATCTGGCCTTTGAATTCCTAGTGAGAGTGGGTGTGAGGCCCTCCCCCTCCCCCTCCCCCGGCTCCTGACCCTTGGGAAGCATGGACTGCAGACTCAGGGGCTGCTTGGAACAAGAAACTTTTATTAAATGTTTTTACAGCCTCGGTATCTTCATTTGTGGGCACTGTTTATTCCTCTAATAGGGGCTCTGCTTCAAACCACCTTTCCTCTAAGCGCTCAAGAGAAATGCCAGGCTGAACCGTCCACTTAGTCACAGGGAGTACAGTCTCCGGAAACAAGCCCAGGTCTAACTATAACTCTTCAAATAGTCTAACCAAAGGCGGAACAGGTGATACCTTTAGGCTACTATAAAAATAACAAAACATTGCTAATATTTCGGGGGCAAAACCCTATTCCTCAGAGCAGTACCAATAGGTAACAACATGGCAAAAGATGGATTTGCCAGGAGTTATTTCTTAGATGTAGAGCCCATGGCAAGATGGAAAAAAAGCCAGGCAGATTACTTGAGGCACGGAGCTTGGATGTTCTTAGACCGAAGGGTTCATCTCACCCAATCCAACTCTTGTGGTGATCTCAGCCAAACCGGATGGCCTGGCACCACTCACTCCTTCTTCTGATTCTCCCCAGAGGTATCGTAACACTTCTCCCAGCAGGCTATCACTTCTTGCTGAGTCTCTCAGCAATGGGCTTGCTGCTCAAAGTATTTGCGAGCCTGTCTCTTTTGCTCGTGCCATGCCATCTGCCCCCCCCCCCAAGGGCACCTTCAAGGCCTTTTTCTCCCTCAACTCCCACTCTGCCACCTCTCATGGGAGTCTGAAGGTGACCCATTGCCCAGTCTAGGGTTCCTCCTTCCCCACATCTACCAATTCCCCCTCTCTCCTTCTTTCCCTGACATCCATCCAGCCTCCCAGAACCAATTCACCTATTTCATTTCTACTTTTCCTCTCCCTCATTTTACCTTCTGATTCCTCCCCACCCCTCTCTCATTCCCCTGTTATCCCATGTTCCTCCATGGCTTTGGAATAATAGACTCTGCCGATGAGTGTGGATTGTCGTTGTGTGGAGGTTCTTGGGAAGGGGGGGTGCACTCTCCTTCTCACAGTGGGCATTTCAAGATGATTTTAATGCAGAAAAGGATGTGCCTACAAGATATGGGATACCAACATTTTGATTTATTTATTTATTGGATTTTTTATACCGCCTATCTGGCAGCAAGGCCACTCTGGGAGTTTAACAACAATTAATCAATACAATACAGAATAAACACATATAATTCATACAATAAAATAACAAACATAAAATGAACATAAAATTAAAATGACATAAAACAGCATATAATTCCGAAGCTATGATGTTATTAGTGGGAAGATCAGCTAAAATTGTGTTTTAGAGGGTGAACACTAGATTTTCATTATGTTTGAGAGAATGCCTGCTTGAATAACCAAGTTTTCAATTTAAAAAAAAAAACAGACAAAGAGGCGGGCAGGCAGATGTCCAGTGGAAGATTATTCCACAGACGAGAGTCAATGGCAGAAAAGGCCCTAATTCTCTTTTTTTCCTTTTGGGCCTATTGTGGTGTTAACTGCCTCAAATACCTAGCCTGGGAAGAAGGCGATCTGACAAGTAGTGAGGTCCTAAACCATTCAGCACTTTGTATGTCATAATTAAAACCTTGAAGTCAGTGCAGAACTGAAGTGAAAACCAGTGCAGGGTGGCCAGCACTAGAGATATATGGTCATATTTTCTAGTTCCAGTCAGCAATCTGGCCGCCATGTTCTGAATCAGCTGGAGTCTCTGCATCAACTCAAGGGCAGCTCCATGTAGAGAGCATTGCAATAGTCCCCTGTCAAGACTACCAATGCATGAACCAGCATGGTGAGAGCCCCTGTGTCCAGATAGAGGTGCTAGCAGAGCAATCCACTGCAGATGGTAATGGGTGGAATGGACCACTGATGATACCTGAGATTCCATAGACAGCGCCGGGTCCAAGACAATGCCCAAGCTGCACACTTCCTTCTGAGTGGGGAGACTTATTCCCCCAAATGAGAGGGAGTTTCCCTACCCACTGAGAGTAGGAGCCCCCACCCGCAAGACTTCTGTCTGGTCTGGGTTCCACCTCAGTCTGTTTGCCCTCATCCCTCTCAGAACGGCATCCAGGCAGCATTCAAGGGATGGAACAGCATCCATTGCAGAAGGAGAGATAGAGCTGGGTGTCATCAGCACACTAATGATACAAAGCTCCAAAACTCCTCATGACCCATCTCAGTGGCCTTATATAGATATTAAATAACATTGGTGAGATGATCGACCTCTGTGGAACCCTACACTTGAGGGTCCACAGGGTGGACTGCATCTCACCCATCTCCACTCTCTGGGGACAGTCCTCCAAGAAGGATGTGATCCATGCCAAAATAGGGCCCCCAATTCCCAACTTGGGGAGCTTCCCCAGGAGGATACCATGGTTGATGGTATCAAAGGCCACTGAGATACTGAGGAGGACTAACAAGGATGTCTTGCCCCCATCGGCCTCCCTCAGTAGGTCATCCTGCAGGGCGACTAATGCTGTTTCCATGCCATGCTGTGGCTTGAACCCAGACTGGAATGGATCAAGGGCATCAGTTTCATAACCTGGCCCATCACTACTCTCTCCATGACCTTACTCATGAAGGAATGTTGGTGACTGGTGAGTAGCTATTAATATCCTCAGCCTCCACAGTCACCTGCTTATGGGTAGGCCTAATGAGTGTCTCCTTGAGGGCCAGGAGATACCCATTAATTATTGCTGTGGCCCAATTCGTAGTCAGTGGCATGTCCACTTTATTAGCCAGGACCGTCAGGGATCAAGGGAGGAGCTGGTGGCACAACAGTGGTCAATCACCCTCCCCACCTCAGAGGATGTCACTGGTTGAAAGTGTAACAACATCAGGCAAGACAATGTAGAGGATGTCTCGAATGATACCTTTGCCAAAGTGCAGTGGTCTAGGTCTTGGCAGATGGCCTCCACTCTGGATTTTTAAAAGGCCACAAATTGGTCACAGGATATGCTAGCTGGAAGCCTTTCACTGCAACTATCACCACATAGATCACGTACAATACAAAAAGTTTGGCCTGATCGTTACTAGCTTCAAAGATCCAAAGAGCGTAATGTGATCTTTGAGCAGCCTTAACTTTAGCTTGGTAGATGTTAGATGCGATCTTTGTGGCTTTCAATTTATTCTCTGTTGGGACATGCCTCCAAATGTTCTCTAGCTTCCTCCATACCTGCTTCATTGCCTGGAGATGTTTACTATACCATGGAGCAGGGTGAACTCGGTGAGTCATTTAGGAGCAATCATATCAGCTGCCCTGGTGGCAGCAGCATGCCAGCTATCCTCCAGAGCATCGACCAAATCAGCCAGTATCCCCCACATGGTTTCCTGGAAACCAGCAGGATCCAGTAGCCTGAAGGGACAGAGCATTTAAATGGGTCCTTGAAATGAATAAATTCATCAATCTACACAAATACTGAAGTACAAATTGTGAAGAGACAATGATAAAAATGTGCCCCAGCTGAAGATTTGTCTTGTTGAGTGGTTATTAATTGCAGGCTCCATTGTAAACTTCAAGAACTGACACTGGAAAATAATGTGTAACTCATAAAAGCAAATAGAATATAATGTAGCATGCAGTAGGAGTCTGCATTTACAGATAACACTGCAATGTGTTCAGTGGGTCTGCTTGGGTAGGACAGCATCCTAGATCACTTAAAATACTGTGCATTTATTTAAGGATGTAGGGAATGATCTTGTCTTCATTCATTTTCCTCTTCCCATGAAGACATGTGATGCTATAAATATCTTCAACAGTACAGACAAGGGAGGAATGCTTAATAAGATCCACATAGAACTTGGCAAGGCCTTAAATAGAAATGTGCGCCTCCACCACCCCATGCAAGGTTCAATTGATTACCCAAAGAAGGTGGAGAACAAAAATAGCAAGATTTATCATTTTTTGAAAAGAAAAGCAAAGAAAAAGGATTCATCCACAGCATACAGAAGCCTGCTAAAACACTCATGGGCTGAAAACCTTGGCAACAAAAGCCTGCATTTTCCTCCTGAAGTTCTCAACATAAAAGAGGCTCTGTTATCTTCCTAAAACAGAACATTAGTTTGGCCTCACTCTTGCATTCCCACAACAGTCCCTCTCCTTTGAACTCTCCTCCCACTTCCCAAATGTCCCAGCATTATTCATCTGTGCTCCTGTTCTTAGGAAATTTCAGAACTATTAGCAGGTATTACCATGGGCTTGTTTCAGACACACTAGCCACAAAATCTCTTTGGGTTAATAGGAGCTGCAATGGCTTTTGAGAACCATGAAATACTCGAGATTTTCAGATCTGCCACAATCCTAAGCAAGGAGGCTTTTCCAGAGCTATGGCCATGTTGGCCAGTTTTCCAAGGCAGTATTTCAAGTACAGTGAAATGTACTTGATGCTTGACTTGCAACATATTTGACTTGCAGCAAGAAGGGGCCTGTTTGACTTTGACTTACATCTCGGAGCCTGGGCGCAAGGCCCCAGAATCAGGCGGCAGCCACGACCCAGTATCTCGGCTGCCGCCTCCAAACTGTTCCTGCCTTCTTCCTCTCCTCCTGCAGCGGCGGCTTCGGTGAGGCCAGCTCCGAGCACCTGGAGCTGGTTCTCGGCCTCGCCGAAGCCGCCGCTGCCACCGGAGGAGAAGAAGGGCCAGGAGCTCGGGGCTGGCCTCGCTGGTTAGACAATCGGCTCAGTCTTGTAAAAAATCTGGCTGCAGAATTCTGGTCCACAATGGAAGCATTTTAGTTGGGGAGCTGTACAGTTGTGGGACTCTAATGGTAAGTATAGAGTTGTTCAGAACTTGGAACATCAGGTTAAAAATCAGTAAAGCTTAAATGTTAGACATTGTTGCTATGAACATTAAAAAGTGGAGGCGTATAACTTGTGGACTATAATTCCACTGCCTCCTCCTCTCTTTGAAGAGACATTTCATTTACATCCCCGGAAGGAATATCCTATCCCAGTCAAATTTGTGTTAACTTGCTGTTTTGGGGGGTCTTTTTCATCATCTGGAACGGATTAATCCACTTTCCCATTACTTTCTATGGGAAAAGTTCATTTGACTTAAGGCATGTTTGACTTATGTCTAGACCTCCAGAACGGATTAATGACGTAAGTCAAGGTTCCACTGTACGCAGCACCAAGACTCAGATACCATTCCAAGAAGACTTGCTGTTTCCTGAGCTCAGTTGCAGTCTCCTGCCAAATTTGGCATAAGCAATGTTTACACCACTACCATTCCTTTCTCTCCCAGCTTCTGAGATTTCGGCTCTTTATTCTTCTTCCTCTTTACCACTGGTGTTTAACCAGAGGGACACCGAAGCAAGATTCCTTATAACAGTTATTAAGAAACAGTTCTACCTCATTCCCCAGGTCCTCCTGTATTTCTGATATGCCAACTCCTAATGCCTTAAGCACATTTGATCTCACCCAATTTTGGAAGCTAATCAGGGTCAGCCACTCCAGTATTCCTAACAAGAAAACTCCATGGACATGGGGTCACAAAGAGTCGGTCTGCCCTGGATTCTCCAAAGCTGACCTTCTGCCATGGTGGTACTAACTGTAGACAAGAAGTCTTAGCCTTATACCTTTCTTATCCTGCACACAAACTTGACATAAATGACAAGCAGAATAACAGAAGGCCTGTAAACAAGGAAAGGTCCTTCCAGGAAAAGTTAGATTTTCTGTTACAGCGAGATTCAGGTTTTTTGACAGAGTGATTGGGGGAACAGTTGAAAAATGCAGCTACACCTTTTAACCAATATCCGTTCCCTTCTGACTTTTTGCATTTCTTGTTCCTCACACTCCAGCTGACAGTCTAAGAGAGCCTGGCCTTTTTATTCCTTCCAGCAAGAACCTTCCAGTTTACCACATATTAATTTTCAGAAATATTGGCAGTCAGCTGATGCACATACAAGGACCACAGAGTTGATCTAAAACATGGCCTCCTGGCCTTAAGCAGTGATCAGGCTTTTCCCCGTTCTTTGATTCCATGTATCAACATATGACAATGGACTTCGACAATCAATGTGACATAAATTATAAATCTCTTCAAAGCCATGTACAGTAAATGAACACATTCACATCTGTGCATGCATATTGCATCCAAAAATAAAATCTTTTTCCTGGAGTTCTGAATGACTTTATGAATGGTGTTTGTATCATTGTTACCCTTGCGTCATTGCATACTACAACAAACTTAAATATTTCAGAAGCATTTTCATACACATTTATATCTGCACTATTTTTATTTACTCCACAAGTAGTGTAAAACTGCTGCTTCTAAGGAAAAGAGAGAGATTACTATGTTAGGCAATGTGTTATGCCATGCTGAAGCAATTATGCATGCAGGTGCAATATCACAGTCTTCCAGATTTTTTTTTAAAAATCACTATGCATTAGTCACATATATTATTAATGAGGCATTTTTCTGAAAAAGGGCACCACGGGTCAGCTATGCTACTGTAATAATAAACAGTCACTCATCACTTCACCTCCAAAATAGGAAAAGCTTCTCTTGTTGACACTACCCCAACTTCTTAAAAGATGGAGGAACTCTGTCACTTAAAAACTGGCATCCCTTTGATGGATGCAACTAAATATGAAGAGTTAAACTTCTTCCCCTGTGCCACCTACTTATTCCAAAATCTCTCCTGCCAACACTCTGAATTTCCACTGCAGGCACATTCTGGCCCTTTTTAATTTGGCTTCAGCAGAAGCTGTCATTTGTTGTACTCTCTCTCTGAACAAACAGCAATGGATACAATTAACGCATCACTGAGCATCTGCCATGTGATTGCTACTTTATTCCCCAGGTGAGCCTTCCACAGCCAGCTGAGCTCTAAAAAAGCCTGCCCTTCACCACTTGGAAACCAGAAACATGCTTTGCTCAGGAAAGCCTTAGAATAATTCTGAATTGTTACCTTTCCTCCCATGACCAGCTACAGCCTAACAGATTCATGGAACAGGAGAGGAGAAATATCTCAATCCACCTGCCTGTGGGCAATGCACACGTAACAAACCTGATGTGAGGTTATTGACAAAGAATGGGGACAGGATGATGTGAAGGTGGGAGTTCAGCCCATTCCCCAGGGCAAAGCTAGCAGCTGATGCTACCCCAACAATACTGTTGATAAAGAGATTACGTCCTCGGGATTGTGGGAAGCCATACCCATGGAGCAGGCAACCCTAATATTTCAAGATTTCAACATTTGCTCCAAAATAAATGAGCAGGAAGAATTATCCCATTGCTCTGCTTTTATCACAGCTCTTCCATATGTCAAATGAAGGTAGCAGAAGGACAAGTAAAATGGGAACTGAATCTATTTGTTTTGGTGAGAACTGCAAAACCACTTTGTTTAAAAACAGAAAACTAAGACCTGGATTATAACAAGGCCTTCACCCAAGTTCTGTTCAGCACTTTTTGTTTTTCCTCCAGTTTTACTTTTGTCAAATGCTTTGTTGCCTTAATAAGACAAATATCTATGCAGTAAATATCTGTCTTACTGAGAACTTCTTTCTGTTCCTTTTCTACCACAACTCAAAAAAGAAGTGGTCTTCAGACATTTTCTGAGATTGTCAACTAGAGATAGGGACCAATTTGAAACAAAATAATGTTTATGATTTCTGATTGTAAAATTTCTGATAGTATGTCTATCTCCTCCACATCTAAGATCTTTCCTGTCAACTCTTCTTGCATTGGTATGTACAGCCCCCACACCCAATATGTAGCATAAAACACCTTGTAGCAGTTATTAGATAGATAGATAGATAGATAGATAGATAGATAGATAGATAGATAGATAGATAGATAGATAGATAGATAGATAGATAGATAGATAGATAGATCACTGAAAAAAATGTCTCATTGTTCATATCTGCCCAATCAATTTTCCCAGGCATAATATTGAAAAACACTGAGATAGATCACTAAATGTCTCATTTTCATATCTCCAATCTCAGGCATAATATTCAATAAAAACAATTCTGGTTTAATTTATTTATTTATTTATTTATTCTTGTATTTATATCCCGCTTATCTACTACATGTAGTACTCTAAGCGGCTAACAAAAGCAATACATACCAAATCAACAACAATAGAATACATCAGATATAAAGCATAAACAACATAGAACTATTAAAACAACAAAACATATAAAAATCTTCCTGCGTCCCGGCATGCGGAGGAGCAAATCCTGGCAGAATTAAAAATAGATATTTTTAATTTAATTTAAATTATTTAAATTTAATAATTTTTTAAATTTTTTTATTTTAATTTTTTTTAATTTTTATTTTAATTTTAATTTTTTAAATATTTAAATGGTATGATGCAAGACACTATTATTAATATGTATTTATGTACCATTCTCCAGTAGTTTTTCACTTCCCTACATATCTATGACATATAATAAAAACTTCCTTCTTGTATTTTACATTTGCAATATACATTTGGTACATTTACATACATTTTAGCTATTTTTGAGGTGTCATATATCATCTCTATGATATACAATCCCTCCAAGTTTGTTCACTGGAAGGACTGCCAATACAGCCAAAAGTAAGAGCAAATGAGAGCTACAGTGAAGAAACATCTGGAGGCCCCTCACTTGTTTATAGGTCATGGTCTTCATTGATAAGCAAACTGGGCTTCTAGCAAGAAAAAGAGGCTTCATCAGCAGAGAATGAAGGAAATACACATTGACAAATCAACCATTCAGTGAGTCTGCTGATACTTGGGTATAAAAGGTGGGTTTATGCCAGGAGTAACAGAGGCAAACCATAAAGGAAGTTGACAAGGTAACCTTGAATGTGGTCAGTCATTTACCAACTATCTCCAGGCCAGAAAGTGAGAAAGAAATTATTCTTAAGAAATTCTTAAGAAATCAGTACTGTATCTTTGAATAAATGGTTTAAAATATTTCCTAAAGCTTGAAGAAATGCTTTAAAAATTATCTTTGTTGGACTTTGGTTTTTGTTGATGTTTTAAAAAGTAAATTAGAACTATTGTTGAAACCTTCCAACCTAGGTCCCTTCCAGCAATGATCCACTGCTAATCTACTTTGGAAATACCTAGCTTGTCTTCAGGCTGGATAAAAATTAATGATTGTACTCAAAACTAAAATCAATTTAAATAAAAATTTAACCTGATTTTTAAAAGTTTAAATTGTCGTTTAAATCAACCATTCCCCCATGGTCATAAAAATAATATAAAATAAATATATGCCGAATTGTATAAATCACATAACAAACCTTACATATAAGATGTTCTGTGGAGAACTTTTTCCAGTCTGTGGCCCTCTTTTAAAATGTTCAAGCCTACCCGTGGGCAGAATGGTTGATAGTAGTATATGATTTAAATTGTCCACCCTAATTGTTTTAAAGCAACTCTTTAATAACTGTTGAGGAAAACTTTTAAAATCTATCTTCTGTGGATCTTGAATGTGTATATATGTGCTTGCTTGTTTATTTTAGAGGATTAGCACTAACATTGTAACCTTTTGAACCAAGAGGTTCCTGCTGGCACTTTGGCCCCACAAACAAACAAACCAAAAGTACAAATCACAGTAGGTGTTTTTTAAAAGTACAAAGAGATGGGATTTGTCAGTCCTAGTCACTTTTGGTACCAGTTTAAGACTTGTATCATATGGATGGTATTGAAAATAATCTTGTCATGAGTGGACAATTAAATACAATTAGAGAAAAATGCACTATCTAGATGGGCCCTATGTGAAAGTGGGCAGCCTGCTTAAAAATGTATACAGGCTATTATATTATGTGACCCCAATGTGCTAACTGATAATCCACAGATGAATTTGTGTATATCAGATAATTTAAAAAGTAGAACTGGAAAATGGAAAAATCAGGTTTCTTTTCATGCTCTCCAATAGATACTGCTTTAATGCTTTCCAACCAGGCCAGTCATCAGCTTCTAGCTGGAAGACAGTAGTTCATAATGACTGGACCGACTGTCGATCAACAGTCAGATCCTACTTCTTTCAGTTGGGCTCACTGATAAAACTCACGTTTGATTGATATCCGTTCTCAGCTTTAGATCCTTAAACACACACACACACACACACACACACACACACACACACACACACACACACACACACACACACACACACACACACAGAGTAAGAACACCAAAGCCACAACAGAGCAGTGCTGGAAATGAATACTACCAAAGGTTCTTTCAACAGGCTGATGAAAGAAGACATCTCAGGAAGGACCAGAAAGGACAATGCTGTTGATTCGCTGTTGTGAAGCCAGACCACTTGTGCAACTAAGTGCACTTCTACACCCTGAACTGGTTTCTGGTGGATTTGTTTTTAATGTGCCATCAAAATGGAACTGGTTTATAGCAACCCTAATAGGGCTCTCAAGATAACTGAGATAATTAAAGAGTAGCTTTACCAGCTCCACACCATCACTGGGTTTCCATGGCTGAGCAGGGGATTTGAACATAGGCCGCCTGAGTCCATGTCCATCACTCAATTCACTGCACCACACTCGATATAATAAAAATAACTGTGTACCGTCAAGTAAAATCCCTATTTTTCTGGGGGCATCCTGAGACTGTGCAGCTTGCCCAAGGCCACACAGGCTGTCTCTTCTAGGATGCACAGTGGGGAACTCCCAACCTCCTCCTCCATGGCATACCTAACATACTGAGCTATCCAGCCAATCAATACAGAGGAACATACAGACTTTGGAGAAAGCCAGAAGAACAGGATTTGACACCTATTAGGTTCAGAGGCTTAGAAAGGGAGTCTCCAAGATATAGTTATAAATGTTTAGATTAGCTCTGAAGATGGGAGAATATGAGTATGGGAAAAGGAAGGAAAACATCAAGGTATGGCTTGGATTCTAAGGTGGTTACTTCACATCCCATTCGTTCCTCCTTGCTGTACCGCTTGGGACCAGTTAAAAAAAATGTACTTCACGTCCATAGCGTGACAGCAAAAAGTTGTCTCAACCACGCCCCTGGAACTGGGAACAGAGCGTGACAAGCCATACTTGCCCCTGGGCTGGGGAATTCTCTTGTCACGGTTCGTTCCCGGTTCCTGTTCCAAGACAAGGGACTGTGTGGTAACAACCAGTGTCCACCTAGTGGTCAGCGGCTGAAGCAGCATTCAACATTAGTTTCCCCATGGGAAACACCATGCAGTGCAAAGGTTATTAAAGAAAGCACTGAAAATTCTGTAGCATCGACGTGTAAATCCCGGAAGACCAGTAAATCGAAATATTGAAAAGGTTTTATTCACGATATTTTAAAAAAGGGTTAAGAAAGCAAGACAAATTCAGAATTTGTCACGGAACAAGACTGTGAAGTAACAGTTGTCACTAAACAAGTAATCATGCCTGTGAGTAAATGGAAACAGGAACTGAACAGGGACAAAACTACATGACCACAAACAACGCTGTCACGGTACAAACATAATCGTGGAACAAGGACGTGAAGTAACTGTCTAAGATGATTCCACTTGTGAAAACTTGCATGTATCAAGGGAGGGAGGTCTCACTGAGTTGAATGCGGTTACTCCCAAGGAGGTGGACAAGGGATCTAAGCCAGTGGTTCCCAATGTGGGGCCCATGTCCCACAGGGAGGCCATTTGATTTTTAAGGGAAGCAATTTAACTGAATTTTTTGAGATTTTTTTAAAGTTATGAACTGTGAATTTGAAAGCATACTAATTGTTCTTAGATAATTGTGGTGAATCAGCTGTGTTGTATTTATCTATTGTTGTCTTTGTTAAAGTGCATTTCCTAAGGCTCGTCTGAAAAGGATATCCCAGCTGGGGGGAGGAGGGAGCAACTTCCAGCCAATCAGATGTGTTCCCACTAAGGATCCTGGGACTGTAAATATGATCTTCAGGTGAGCTCAAATTGTATTTTGAAATTGGTAGTGACCTTTATTTTATTTAATATGTATAATAAATAATATGATCAAAGTATTACAGAAAAAAGCTTTCATTAAAATTATTTTATATTTTTCCATTTCTGTTATTTATTACATGTTTTGAAACTTGATTTGCTGTTTTTTCATATCCCTCCATACTATTGTTTATTTAGTTCCTCAGTACTTCTACTATCTTTCATTCATTTATTTTTCTCTTTTGTGGATGGCATGCTCTTTGGAACCTTTTTAAAAACCACGTTAATGACCTTTTAGGCTTTCTCTGCATGAGTAGGAATTCGCTTTTTCAATAGTAAGAATTATATATCACGGGAGGTGGGAGTATCAGGATTTCAGAGATGCTTAGGACAGCCACAGCCAAAAAAAGGTTGGGAAGCACTGATCTAAGCCTTAAGGAATTTAACATAATAAAAGCTCTTCCTTCCCTCCTTTCCACTGTACCAACATCCCCCCCAGCACTTCCTGAATATGTGTGATAGGCATTGTAGGAGGTGGCATGGAGAGCTTCTATTGGATGGTGAGTTCCTCAAAACCAGTTTAGGATCCTGAGGGAAGCTAACGTCACAAACCATGGAATGAAAGATTTGTCCCCTCTGCACCCTATCCTGTATTCCTCATGAGACACACACACACCTTCTTTTAAGGAACTTTTTCTAGGCAGTGCATAGTGGAAAAAGAAAGGGGGGGGGACAAAAAATGTCCTTCAATACATTTCCTCTAGGATAATTCTCCTTAGGAATCAAGTATTTATTCTGACAGATCAGGGAAATGTTGAAGGAGAAAATGGTGACAATATGTAAAAGCAAAGAAGCTCACCTACATGAATTTTTATTCAGCTGTAGAGGAACCTCTTGTGTTATTCATGCTATGATAAGTAGGTTCAGTTAGTTCACATCTATTTATTTGCTGAACTCATGAGAGAATTTTATAATCTGTTTCATGTCATTCTACGACATAGAGACCCATTGTCCTCTATCCAAAGTTCCCCATCCTTATCTGTCAAATCCACAATTCCCAGTGGATGAATTAAAGAACCAAAAAGAGATACTTTGTATCTGATATTCTACAGACTGCTTCTTCTCCTAATTCCGCCTGTCTAGACCTTTCATTCTCCAGTGAAATGCAATGAAAAACAGAATCCTGCTACCTCTGCAGCTAGGGCTGTCTCTTTCACTTGCCCTCTCGGATTTTTTGCTACACATTGCAGAAGCAAATACTAAGGGGGGGGGGCTGATGTTTCTGACCATGTATAAATGCAAATCTGACGTTGTCCTGACGTGAGAATGAGCTCCAAAACAATGTGTTGTCTGCCGCCTTTTGTTTTGAATCGCCTTTTGCCCTCCCCTGGTCACGTGGTTGCTGAAGCGATTCAGCATCCCGCACTTGGCGTTTTCTCATGAAACGGTTTCCCATCCGCACTTTGCTAAACCGCTTTTGTTCGATTTTGTCCGTCATTTCCCCATCATCTGCTTCTATTTCGGAATTTTTTTTTTTTAGGGTAACGTCATGCTGTTGTTCTTCCATTATAAGCAATGCAGCTAATTTTCCGGTTCTCCCTTTAGATTACTTACAACGTGGTGCATTGATTTTGATAGGCTACCTCCGTTGCTTACCTGCGTTATAGAGGAAGTACAGGGACCGGAGAAGTAGGCGGAAATGATTACACTGCAGGAGGGTGTTCCCCCCCCCCCCCGCTTTTCCGGCGGCAGGATAAGGCATACAGAGGGGAAAACCAGTGCATGGTGTCTGCAGTTTCAGCCAAATTGCTTCAAAAAGCAGTCTAGAAATTGGTTTTAAAAAAACACCACCCCTGATGGCCATCACAAGAAAAACCGACACAGCAGCTGAAAAGTTGTGTGGCCAAGGGGGCTCCATGGAAAAAGTGATTGGAAATGCGGTAAGTGATTTTTAAGGCGATTTGACTTTAAGCAAAAGGCGATTCAAAACCTAAGTGTCGTAGGGCTATAGATAGAATTCAAAACTTAATTCTCAACACTAAAGCCTGAAATTTAGCCGCCCCATGTTCAGGCATGGAAACTGAGCTCATGCCTCCCTCTCATTTCCCCTCTCTATAGGGCACTTTTACATGACTTCTAAAATCTGGTGTCAACTTAAATTCGGTTCCAGAGATCGTGGGGGTTTGTCACTCTTCCTGTGTTTCCACCCCTCCGCACTCCATTGTTCCTGTCTGCGTGCAGGGAGGGAGAAAAAGGAGAGAAAAGAATGCAGACTCACCTCCATCTGCCGATCAAAGCCACCCCCAGCCACCCCGTAGTGATTCCTGTCTCTTAAAGGGGCGGCGGGGACAAAAAACCAAACAGAAGGCGAGGGAGCCCGGCATTCACAGCTTTACAATGCGCTTCGGAATATTTTTTTACCTCCTGGAGGCCAGGTACTTGAAAAGTGCGCTGGGATGCGCTTAAGTGGGTGTGGCCATACTTAATTTTTTTTTAAAGTCCGGAGCTGGTGGGAAAACATTTTAAAACTCTGGATCTGGGAGCCCTTTGCCTCGGATTTTCAGGGTTGTGTAAAAGCGCCCTATGTTCCCCATGCCATTTTATCAGCAGTGCCATCATCCTAATGGAGGTGAAGAGATGTAGTAAGACGCCCTGACCCTACCTGATCTTGAGAAGTGTCTCAAATCATGTCATGGGGGAAAGCAAGCGAAAGGCAAATGACTTGTTTTAGTGAGGTCAGTGGACCAAAGGGTTTTTATGCCTCCAGATAATCCCTGCTCAGCCCTGTCTCTCACTTCAAGGGTTAGGCCTCCAGCCCTGGAGTGTGGCATTCCTGATATTTTCTAATAGCTTTTTTCAGCACTTTGTGGGGATCTGATATGTCCTGATGTGGAGTGGAGGAGCTCTTCAAAGAGGTTATGACATATAGACTCTGGATGTGGTTCTGAAGGCCACAACCAAGAAATCCCTGATCTGAGATTCCCTGCTTCAATAGGCTCCCACACTATTCTGGCTCACCCCAAATGGTGGTGTCTGCAATGACTTCTAGCATCTCCCATGTGGGAGGCTACTGATGTGAATGATTTGTCTCCTCATTCAACTCAGAAAAAGGAGTCCAGGCTGCAGTTCTGCCTAAGAATCTTGATGCAGCTGAGAAACATAAGGGAAAAGAAAAGAGATATCATCATTAATCTGAAAGTGTAACAAATCCCTAAAACCTTCAGGCAAAAGAGATGATAAGACTGCTTACTGGGAATGTTGACTACAACATTGCAACAAAAAACTTTGGTCCACAACTCCGATACTCTCAGCACTCAGACCATGCTGAAGTTCAACACATCTGGAAGACCAATGGCTAAGAACCATCACCTAGGTTACAGTATAGTGGATATGAATGTGGTATTGGGCTCATGATTCTACAAAGGTTATTCATTCATTCATTCATTCATTCATTCATACATACATACATACATACATACAACTTATATGCTGCCCCCTACCCAAAGGTCTCTGTGCAGCTTACAAATCAAAATTAAAAAGGACAATTTAAAGTGATTTAACACATTAAAATACAGTACAATATAATACAATACAATTAAAGGATGTTAAAATACAAATAAAATTGCCACCAGGACCCACAATCTAATCTGGAACGGGAAGGTTTTTATCTGGCGCTGAAACGTCATCAATGTCGGTGCCAAAGGGATCTCACTCGGGAGGGCATTCCGTAGTCTGGGGACAGTTGCTGAAAAGGCCCTATGTCTACAAGCCATCCCTCTCACCTCCTTGAGGGATGGGTCTTTCAAAAGCACCCCACACACACACACACACACACCGGCTCAATCTTAATTGCCGGGTAGATTCATATAGAAGGATGCAGTCTCAAGTTATGACTGATCCTCCCAGCTTCTTTGCGTAAAATGGCACCCCTTTGACATTGAAAACGCAATCTCACGTCAAGAGGATCACACAACATATTTAAGCACTGCCTATGCATCTCTTCACTTGTTACGCAAATCATATTCATGCATAGGAATGAACTGTAGGCTATAAAATATTAAAGGTTCCTTAATAATAAAATAATGATGATATTGGCTCTGCCCAGTACTCTTTCTCTCAAAGATCATATATAGTTGAAAAGAAAATGGCAAAAGAATTGCAGAGCTTACATGATCTGACCATCTAAGCTGATTTGCAAAAATGACTAGGCATTTAAAACATGATGATGAGAATGAGCCTTCTTCTCCTTTTTAAGTTCCTCAGGATGCTGCTGCTCTTTCGTGCCAGCAAGTCACCTCTGACATTGGAGACAATGAATGAGTGACCTCCAAAAAAAGTCCTATCATCAACAGCCATTCCTAGCTCTTGCAAATTCAAAGCTGTGGCTCCCCCCCCCTTTTTTTGAGTCAGTCAATCTCTTGTTTGGTCTTCCTCTTTTCCTGCTGCCTGCAGCTGTTCCTTTCGGTCTTTTCCAATGATTCCTGTCTTCTCATGATGTGACAAAAGTGCACGGCAGTTTCCGTTTTGTCATTTTGGCTTCTAGAGTGAGTGCAGACTTTATTTGATCTAACGCCCCACTTGTTTGTCTTTTTGGCAGCCCTTGGTATCAGCTAGAGATGTAAAATTTCTGAAAATTTTGAAGTTCAGACCCCCTCCCTGAAAAAATAGAAGTTTTCAGATAAACTGAAATAAATGCTACATTAGCATTCCACCCCTTTACAGTTTAAAAGTCATTCTGTTACTTTAGGAACATAAAACATAACTGCATAAAATCATCACAACTAGCATAAAACAGAACTTACTTTTTAAATAATATTTGTAATTTTAAGTAACAAGTGGAGTAATAATCTTCTGAACTGTTTACTAGTTTATGTGGAACAAAACCCCTCTACAAAACAATGTTTAAAAATCCAGAATTAACAATTCATATTTCCTCTCCACAGTATTAAATAAAAATAAAAGAAAAACCTCATTCTTGTAAAAAGAATTGAAGAGAGGGAAAATGTATAGAAGGAAGTGGGACTAAGTTTCAATGAATGGGCATGAAATTTATTCAGAATCAATTTTGTTGCTCTGTGCACAGAAATTGGAATAATCTAATACTATGCATATTTGTAAGAAATGATTTGGAAAATATTTGAACAATTTGTCTAAAATATTGTATTCATCATGTTAAAATAAAACATTCCATAATTGTTTTTCTTTCTTCATTTTTTCCATTTTGGGGGGGGGGGGGCAAAATGATTCAGGAAAAAATGGGGAAAATCAGGGGATTTTAAGAGGCATTGTAGAACATTAAAATGTAACATTAGAGCTATAAAGAGCACACAAGAAGAAAGGAAAAATCCATTATGAGGTGTGAAAAGCAAGATGGAAAACACTAGTGTTCTTATGAAATCAGTCAATGCAATAATGTATGTATTTTTACCCTGACCTTCCCCTTAAAAGGACCCCAGGTGGCTTACAACAATAAAAAGGCAATAGATAAAGGTTAAAAACAGTCAGTAAATGAATATGTAAAAAATTATCATATTAAAAACATCAAACAAAATTGGTATAAAGAGCAATCTATTATTTTGCTGGCTTGCTTAACAAACTACAATTTATTTGAAGTCACAATTCCCTGTTCTCATGTACAGAAACTGACGGATGGTTTATTCCACTTCAATTTGTGCTAAAGGAGGAAATGCATGATCGGTGGGCATCTCACAGTTGTGTCTTCTTCATGTTTCTACATGTCATTAAAATGTGAATGATTATTATTTGGAAATATGGCCAATCACTTTCCAGCCAAGTCATTAATGATTTTTAAATGTGCATATACTTACCAAGGAGGAGAGATATACCCCTCTTAAATTCCCAGATTCTCTACTAATGAAAGCAGCAGCATAGCTTTAATTACTCCCATTTTCTTTTCTACTGTGACTGTATTAAGAACGTTTTTTTTGTTACTTAAGATAAGAATTCCCAGAGGTTTATTATGACCACTGAGTTTGTTTAACAATTTACATAATGTTCAATACCAGTGGAGTTGTATTATGATCTGAATCAGCATTTAAAAAAACTTTTTATTTTGTACTTTAAGCAATTAATATTCCCTAGAAGGAAAAAGAAAACATGGTTTCAATTACTCACAAGAACATTAAAAAGGCATTTTGAATACATCTGATTGATGCTCCTATAAGAGCAATATGCCCTAATCCACCTAATTTCGAAGTAAAAGGCAACAATCTGAATTATTCCTAAGAGGGCAGAAAAACATATATCTTTAAGTAAAAACCAAATTGACTAAAGCAATGAGGGCTTAAAGGAAATCTTCAGAAGGAATACATTAATTTTCAAAAAGCATATTTAACTAGGTTGCAATTCAGATTCTTTTATAACCAGAACACTTTTTTATTTCATTTCATAACTAATGTTATTGAGTTAGATCAGGCATGTCCGAACTTCGGCCCTCCAGATGTTTTGGACCACAACTCCCACAGTCCTTTGTCATTGGCAATCTAAGCTTAGAATTCTGGGAGTTGTGGCCCAAAACATTAGGAAGGCCGAAGTTTGGACATGCCTGAGTTAGATATTTACCATTAAAAATTCAACATGCAAACACATGCTCAAGATATACTGGATGAGGTATATGAGACACAAAAGAAGCCCCTGTTGTGAAGGCACAGTTGATTTACAATCATTATGTCAGTCTGGATTTGCTAAGGCAACATACAATAGTTCTACCATTGCAAGACTGAAAATGGGATGGGGACCTGAGTAAGGCATGGAAGGAGTGGACTTGTAATGAATTCTATTCAGCTTCAGAGCTTGCTCCAAGCACTGTTTGTACACTGACCACAACACTGGCAAAAGAGGACAATCACTCATGGGTTCTGATGGAATCGTTCACCCAAACACTTGCATAAGCACATTATATGGTGCATGGCTCTATCTTTCTGGCCCCATATTACGTACATTGAGGGCACACAAGGGACAAAACTGGTGATAAAACTAGGGAAGAAATGGGAAGCAGTCTCAGGAGAGTATGGGTCTTGGGTGCAGATTTACTTCCATATTGTCATGCAATGCACAGCCAACATTTTGTAAGGAAAGGGTTAGAGAGGAACAAACAGGACTCCAAAATGGTAGCAAATACTAGAAAAATAACAAAAAGTTGCTAATATTTAGAGGACAAAAACCCTCTTCTTCAGAGTTGTACCAACAGGTTAATACATGGCAAACAATGAAATTGCCAGGATTTATTTCTTAGATGTAAAGTCCTTGGCAAGAAGGAAAATATGCCAGGTAGTTTCTCAGTTGAGGCCCGGAGCTTCTGAGGCTGCATCTAAAGTAAAGGGTGGCTCTGAAGAAGAGGGATTTTGCCCTCGAAATATTAAGAACATAAGAACATAAGAAGAGCCATGCTGGATCAGGCCAAAGGCCCATCTAGTCCAGCTTCCTGTATCTCACAGCGGCCCCACCAGATGCGTTTGGGAGCGCATGAGACTAGCTATCTGTCTCCTGATACCAGTCCCCTGCATCTGGCCCTTGAAGTACCCTGGTTTAAAGCCTAGAGATTACACATCTCCATCATGGTTTGTAACCCGTGATGGACTTTTCCTCTAGGAATCTGTCCAATCCCCTTTTGAAGGCATCCAGGCCAGATGCCATCACCACATCCTGTGGCAGGGAGTTCCAGAGACTTACAACGCGCTGGGTGAAAAAATATTTTCTTTTGTCAGTTCTTACTCTCCCAGCACTCAATTTGACTGTATGTCCCCTAGTTCTGGTATTTTGAGAGAGGGAGAAGAGCTTCCCTCTATCCACTTTACTCATACCCTGCATTATTTTGTATGTCTCAATCATATCCCCCCTCAAGCGCCTTTTTTCCAGACTAAAGAGGCCCAATTGTTTTAGCCTTTCTTCATAAGGGAGGTGCCCCAGTCCAGTAATCATTTTAGTCGCTCTCTTCTGCACCTTTTCCAGTTCCACTATGTCTTTCTTGAGATGCGGTGACCAGAATTGTACACAATACTCCAGGTGGGGCCTTACTATTGTTTTGTATAATGGCATTATAATGTTGGCTGTTTTATTTTAAATCCCCTTTTTGATAATCCCTAGCATGGAATTGGCCTTCTTCACTGCTGCCACACATTGGGGAGACACCTTCATGGAGCTGTCCACCAACACACCAAGATCTCTTTCCTGATCCGTCACGGATAACTCAGAGCCCATGAGTTGATAGATGAAGTTTGGATTTTTTGCCCCAATATGCATTACTTTACATTTGGTTACATTAAAACGCATTTGCCATTTCTCAGCCCACTCCCCCAGTTTGGAGAGATCCTTCTGGAGCTCTTCTCTGGTTTTTACCACATGGAAAAGTTTTGTGTCATCTGCAAACTTGGCCACCTCACTGTTTATCCCTGTCTCCAGGTCATTTATGAACAGATTGAAAAGCACCGGTCCCAGGACCGAGCCCTGGGGCACACCGCTTTTCACTTCTCTCCATTGTGAAAATTTCCCATTGACACCTACTCTTTGTTTCCGGGATCTCAACCAGTTCTCAATCCATAAGAGGACCTGCCCTCTTATCCCCTGACTATGCAATTTTCTCAGCAGCCTTTGGTGAGGGACTGTGTCAAAAGCCTTTTGAAAATCCAGATAGACTATATCCACCGGTTCACCCAAATCCACGTGCCTGTTGACCTTTTCAAAAAATTCTAAAAGGTTTGTAAGACAAGATTTACCCTTACAGAAGCCATGCTGATTTTCTCTCAGCAAGGTTTGTTCTTTTATGTGTTTTAAGATTTTCTCTTGGATGAGGCCTTCCACCATCTTCCTGGGACAGATGTAAGGCTAACGGCCTGTAGTTTCCTGGGTCCCCCCTCCTTCCTTTTTTAAAAATTGGTGTGACATCTGCTATCCTCCAGTCCTCCGGCACTGTGGCCGTTTTAAGAGACAAGTTGCATATAACCGTTAAGAGATCTGCAATTTCATTTCTCAGTTCCCTAATAACCCTTGGGTGGATGCCATCTGGGCCCGGTGACTTGTTAATCCTCAATTTATCAATTAGTCCTAAAACCTCCTCTCTTTTAACCTGTATTTGATTTAATTCTTTAGTCAAGAGGGGCGGCTCAGGCAGCGGAATCCGCTCAAGGTCCTCTGTCGTGAAGACAGACGCAAAGAACTCGTTCAATTTCTCTGCAATGTCCAAGTCCTCCTTAACCTCCCCTTTTCCTCCCTCACCATCCAGAGGCCCAATTGGTTCTCTGGCAGGTTTTCTACTTCTAACATATTTAAAAATCTTTTATTATTACCCTTTATATTGCTAGCCATGCGTTCCTCAAAGTCTTTCTTTGCCTCCCTTATCATCTTTTTACATTTCTTTTGCCAGAGTTTGTGTTCCTTTTTATTTTCCTCATTTGGGGAGGATTTCCATTTACAGAAGGACCTCTCCTTGTGCTTTAGAGCCTCTCTAACTCCACTCGTTAACCATGCCGGTGTCCTCTTGGACTTAAATGAGCTCTTCTTTCTTTGTGGTATGCACTTGTGCTGGGCCTCTATTATTGTTGTTTTAAACAGGTTCCATGCACTCTGAAGAGATTGGATTCTTCTAACCCTCCCCTTCAGTTTCTCTCTAACTAGTTTCCTCATCTGAGGGAAGTTTGCCCTTCGAAAATCAAGGGTTTTTATGTCTGATTTGGTTGACACTCTTCCTCCGACATGCATGGCAAAGGTAATTGCAGCATGGTCACTGTTCCCCAGAGGCTCAGTGACATTCACATCCCTAACGAGGTCCTGAGTATCACACAATATTAGATCTAGAGTTGCCTGTTCTCAGGTGGGCTCCATGACAAGTTGCTCTAAGGCACAGTCATTCAGCAAGTCGAGAAACCCAGTTTCTCTTTCTTGCCCAGAGCTCGCATTGGCCCAGTCAATGTGGGGATAATTAAAGTCCCCCATGATTACTATCCTATCCCTCTTAGCCACCTCCATGATTTCTCTCCTCATTTCAAGGTCCCCCTCAAGTGTTTGATCTGGTGGACGATAGAATACTCCAACTATCACATCACTCTTTGGACCTGGTAGTTTAACCCACAGTGATTCTATGGCGGAGTCAGACCCTCTGTCAATCTCCATTCTGCTGGATTTTATGCCTTCTTTGACATAGATGGCCACTCCTCCTCCAACCCGCCCCTCTCTATCCCTTCTATAGAGTTTATAATGAATATTAGCAACTTTTTGTTATTTTTCTAGTAGCCTAAAGGTGTCACCTGTTCTACTTTTGTATTTGGTTTTTGTAATGGCTATATGGCTCTCCAACTTGTTTTGCTTCGATTGGAAATACTGAGATACCAGGAATGAGCCGCCCTTCCATACATACCAAGAAGGAGGCAAATGGACCATCAACGGAGACACAATAAGACTGCACCCACTAGGCAATTTCTTTCCTTTTTATTTGATCCGATTGGCTGCACCTACTGGACTTTTCTAAATTTATGTCACGGGCGCACTCACTTTGGGTGGCCACACCCAGGGAGGCCAGGAAATTGGTCACCCGAAACTGGGCCTTCTCTGTGGTGGGCCCCTCAGTTTGGAACCACCTGCCTAGTGTTGCGCTGTGCTCCTTCTCTGCTGGCCTTCAAAAGAGCACTTAAAACATTGCTGCTTACAGAGGCACTTGGCGACCATCAGAGTGTGTTTTGGATTTTTTTCCCCCTGAGAAATACTTGCTGCCATCTTTTCTGTTTTTGTTTTATGTTATGTTTTTTACTCTGACTTTGATGCTACTGTTGTAGCATATTGTTGTGAACCATCCGGAGTTCCATTGGAAGATGGGTGGAATAGAAATATAAGAATAAATGAATAAATACATAAATATTTCATCCCAAGCCTGAAATGAAATGCATGGGTTTAAAAGTGCCCTGGCCTGTTGTTTGAAGGACTGGGACAATAAAAACACCACCCTTTACTTCAGAAACAGCCTCAGAACATCTAAGCTCCGGGCCTCAACTAAGAAACTACCTGGCATATTTTCCATCTTGCCAAGGACTTTACATCTAAGTAGAGATGGGCACAAAATGAGTTTTTGTTTCAATTTTTGTTTTTGATTTCATTCCCCAATGAAATGAAAAATGAAATGACTCATCAAAGAAAAACAAAACAAAACAAAGAAATTTTCCTTTCGTTCCGTTTTGTTTTTCGTTTGAAGCAATGCTTTGCTATGGGAAAACGATTGGCTGTGGGAAATGGCAGGATTTTTACACTTTTTCCTGCCTGAAACCCTCTGTGCCAGCTGATTGGCACTTGGATGGGAAAAATGTTTTAAAAGCCCACGGTTCCCCCCCCAACCTGGCTTTTAAAACTTTTTTCCTTCATCCAAGCCCTGCGTACCAGCTGATCCATGCTGGGTTGTGGGGGGGGACTATTTTCTCCACCCCAGCGCCTATCAGCTGGCACAAAGACCTTGAAGGACAGGGAAAAAAGGACCCACACCTTTCCCCCCAATGCACCCCATTAGGGGGATAGGCGTGGTGTTTTTAAAACGTCTTTGAGCCACTGAGGCAGCCTCAGTGGCTCAAAGACATTTTAAAGAACCTGCAATGGCAACAAAAATGAAAAGAATTTAAAAAATCATTTCAAACCAAAATGAAAAAACATAGGAAACAAAAAATGAAGTGAAACACCATTTTGGCATTTCATGCCCATCTCTACATCTAAGAACTAAATCCTGGCAACTTCATTTTTTGCCATGTTTTAACCTGTTGGTACATCTCTGAAGAAGAGGGATTTTGCCTTCAAAATATTAGCAACTTTTTGTTATTTTTCAAGTAGCCTAAGGTATCACCTGTTCTACTTTTGTATTTGGTTTCTGTAATGGCTATACGGCTCCTCAACTTGTTTTGCTTCAAAATGGTAGCAATAGCTAATACAGTAGGACTGTGATATCAGACAATTCTGTATCCACAGTTTCACTTATCTGTGGTCTGAAAATATTATACACAGCATGTTATCTGATACTCTCTAGTGGCCAGTTCTGCAATGCATATTAAAATTTTCTGGATTTCCTACTTTCATTATACTATAGTACAGTGGTTTCCAACCTGGGGGTCGGGAGCCCTTTGGGGGTCGAACGACCATTTCACAGGGGTCGCCATGAGCCAGCGGGGGGAAAAGCACAAATGGCTTGGGTCTGGAGGAAGAGGGGTAGGAAGGGGGGAAGAGTGAATTACAGCTTGATAGGTTAGAGGGGACATCAGTCAATGGCACCAGAGTCTGTGATTGGCTATGGATGCCTGTAGAGGGAAGTTCTCTATGGCAGCTGCAGCAGTGGCCTGCCAAAGGGGGCTTGTGGCCTTTTCCAAGCACGGCAAGGGGTCACCACAACATAAGGAACTGTATTAAAGGGTCGCAGCATTAGGAAGGTTGGGAATGACTGCTATAGTATATATTCAGCATTCACTATTATCCACTGATTCTAGTATCTGCAGTGTTGCTTGGAATCAATCCCCCGTGGCCATGGGGGTCCTATTGAATTTCAAAAGGCAAAATCAGATTCCTGGATGATTTTAATACACTGAACAGCTGGCCCAAAACACACAAAATAAGTTTCAAAAGGGAAAAATGAAAAGTTTTGCATTTAGGCAAGTAAAAAGGCTTTGCACAAATATTGGATGGATTACACCTGGATTGGTAGATGTATATATGAAAAGGAGTTAGATCACAAGCTAAAAATGAGTGTGATGTGGTAAGCACAAAAACAATTAATGCAGTTCTAGGCTGCATCAACAGTAGTACCCAGACCAAGGAAAATAATGTAGTGCCACTGGACTCTGCTTTGGTCAAATCTCACATGGAATATTATGGCTACTTATGGTCACTGCCATTTAGAAGGATATGGGCAATGTGGAATGCATCTAAAGAGAAGTGACAACTCGTATGAGAAAGAGCTGAGTATGTCTAGCCAAAAGAAAGAAACACAATATTAGAAGAGCTGTCACTTCAAAAACAAAGCCACCTTCTTTTTTGTGACCGCAGAGGATAAGTCCTGAAAGAATAATTCAGCTAAAATATTAGAAAGAATTTTATGACTTAGTCAATGGAGTTGCATTGGAAAGGGTGGACTCTCCTACACTGAAGTTTTTTTTTTTTTAAAAAAATGTAGGTTGGATGACTGCCTACTCAGGGATGCTTTGGCAATGGACTTTTGGCAGTGGTGTAGATTGGAATAGAAGCATCCTAGGGCTCTTCCAACCCTTCAATTCTATGCTATTCCAAAATTCATGTTTGGTGCACTGCCATCTAGCTGTTGCACACAATTAGAGTAGAATGGACACTTTTGTGTTTTAACACACTCTCATGTCTTACACGTGACATTGGGCCTTGAAGAGGCTACTAATTACATTTTAACATTCATATTGCTATACTTCTCCATCAGGTAAGCCAAATTAAGTAAGCAATTTTTTTTTAGAATACAGAAGAAAGGGTGGTGGGGTGGGGAGAGAGAGAAGGAAGTCCCTTGCAAAGGTGTACACAAATTACTGTGGGCATGGAAATAGACTGTGAAGAAAGAAAGAAACCTGCCACAGCAATGTATCAAAATATTTAAAATAAACATGGTTGCCACCTCCTGGTTTGCCTCAAGGGTAGAAGCACTGTTTCTTTGCACCTTTCTGGATCTAACACTTTTATAGGGAAGCTGTTAAACAGTCGATTTTGATCTATCCTAGAATATTGAGTACAGTAATTTGGTTTCTCCGTCGTTTTTCTGGCAGCAAATATATTTATGTTATCAACTCTTTCATCACCATTTACTGCAACCATGACTTTCTGTGACTTTAAAGTTTACGCTCAGCCTGCCGTGACAATGTAAACAAAAGGCTGAATTTTCAGATTGTATGCATCATCACTTAAGGCGCAGTGATGTATGAAAACAAACAGGTCAAGGTCAGATCCTCAGGTGCTTTACTGCGCTAATTTGGGTTACATAATATGCTTGAAAATTCACTGCAAAGTAGCCAGCAAGAAATAAAGAACAGCTAAACTTGTGTATTTTGGTTCCATTTTCTACAATTTATGGCTGGACTTGCACAGGAAAAGTTTTCTGAAAGATAGCTTTGTTAAACCATTTCAGCCAACAATCAATAACAATAGTTATTGAAATATATTTCAGTGTGAACTTTCATGAATTATAATCTTTTTTTAGACACATGTAAATGTGAATCTTCTTTTTCAGGGACACACTCAGACATTTGTGTATTGAGAGATAGACATAATAAAAAATAGACCACGCCAAAATAAATTTGTTAGTCTTTAGAGCTGCTACAACACATCTTATTCTTGTTTTGGTTTTCATAGAATACCAGAGACTCATCTGATTATCAACAAATACATTTTAAATTTTCCATTTGACTTAAACCTTCTGTATGGATTATCTGACCTATAAAACTTACAGGGCAGAGAGAGAGATAAATTAATTTTCTAATCAGTGCCATGTACATATGTGAAATATACTGTATATTCAGAACTAAGTAATGGCCATATGATCTGTTCATGGTGGCATAACATTAAGTTATGCCAACACAAATGTGTTGATCATTATGTCCAGCAACAAAAGATTACACCATGTACTTGCACAATTGATCATACATCCCCAGCATGATGGACTATGCAGTGCTCTGGCAGAAGTACTTAGGGATCACATTCCCACCTCAACCCTCGTGCAGGTATTGTGGGCATAACCCCATGTTTTACAAACTAATATTTTCCGTATCAACACCCTAGTAGATGTCAACATGCTGTGTGTGTGTGTGTGTGTGTGTGTGTGTGTGTGTGTGTGTGTGTGTGTGTGTGTGTGTGTGTGTGTGTGTGTGTATGTGTGTGAGAAAAAAGATCAGGTTCTAGAATGCTTGAAGCACTGAGGACAAAATAAAAGTTTCAAATTGAAAAACATAGGTATGGGAGCAAAGATTTCTACATCTCCCGTGCTGATGAAGTTTCAGAGCCCGTGTATCAAGATGTTTAAGGAAGACTGAACCAAGGTTCCCCTTTTCAGGATACTGCACACCATTAAAAATAGATAACACATACAAAAACTGAAATCTGTCCACCAACTGTGGCTGGGCTGTTGCAAAAACGATGAACAAATTACCATAGGTTAATTGCATGCATCTGAAACAAGCAAATTAGGCCCATTCCTCATTAGGCATTTCCCAATAGGGCCCTCAGCGCTGGAACGGTAGCTTCTTCAAACTATTGCTGCTGGACTATGTCACCTTAACATTCCAAGGTAATGCAGCCCATGGTTACACAACTGGAATTTAATAAACATCCTTCTGTGAGAGTCCTAATGCTGCACTTTGCAAGGCAGTTGGGAGAAGATGACTCAGTAAATTAATCCTACATGCATAATGCCCATTTCATGGCAATTCTCCAATTCGGAGCTGAGTTGTACAGGGCTAATTGAGTTTGAAGTGACAACAGTATCGACACAAAACAGTCAAAAGGTCGAGCAGACTCAGACAACCCAGCAAACTTCATTATAAGGCAAGGCTCTCCAGGCTTTATCAATGTTGTTTAGTTGTCATGGTAGTGCCCTGTGGGTGTTAGCAACATGTTCAGATGCCAAGCGTGAAACTTTTGCAACACATTTGTCATACTGTGCTTTGAAAGTGTTGTCTTGCAAAGAGTTGCTCTGACATGTCTTAGTTTATCATTGTTTCAGAACACCGGCATTCATTCTCTTCTTCCCCTGCTTGCTGTTCCATAAAATTCCTTCCTTCCCACTGGTTTTTAACATCTCCATGCAGCTGCCGGGATGTCACACAAAATCTTGGGCATATGTGTGTGTGTTTCGTATAATTATACTGATGATACCCCAGCATCTACCAAAGTGGTTATTGAAATCATCAGCTGTTGTTTGGAAGCAGTGCTCGATACATTCCTATCAAAGCTGAAACCCTACAGCTCTGTAGACAAGACAATCCAGGACTAGGGGGAAATAGCATGCTCTGCATGGGGTTGCACTCCCTGTAAAGAATCATGTTTGCAATTACTTCCTTGAGGGATGGTTCCTTCAGGAGGGCTCTCTGGCTAGAAATACACCCCATCCTAAAATTGAAAATTCTCCTACCTCCTGGTGCCTGGTTTCAAAGACTTATTCACTTACATCAGTTCCTTCATTTTAACTTCTTTCCACACTAACTCTCTCCCCAAGCAAGAATGGACTCACCAGGGGGTAGCCTGAACCCAATATAAGCAGAACCGCATTTGTACTAATGGACCAGGCCAGAGGAAGTGGCTAATAGTCTGCATAGGACTAAGACAGAAGGGAGACAAAGAACAAAGCTGCACATATATGACAGCACTTCTTCCTCTGCCACTCAAGGCTAGAAGAGGAAGGCAGAGATCGATGGTGAGATCAGATGGGCATTTGTTCGGCGGTTTGGTCCATGTTGGGGATGGGCTGATTCACACCTTTTCCTGGTGACCACGCACACAATGCTATCATGAACCAGCCCAACAACCAGAGGTAGAAGTTGAGCCACAGTTTCTTCTGGCTAAGTGCTGATGGATGCCTACCTGCACTTTTTTTATTCACTGTCAGAGGCTACTGTTTTTTTGTTATGAGTAGGATTGCTCCATTTTCGTTTGGTTACATCATGTGTGATCTCTGGGTTCAAACCAAAGGTTAAGCTGACTCTTTGCTTAAACCACTTAAACAGCCTTGGAAAATGGAGAGCCTCCTTCTCACTCCCTTGCAGAGCAGAAGAGAGACAACATTTTCAATTTCTTTTTAATTGTTGCTAACATATCAGTGATACTTCGAAAGAGCTTTTTAAAGAATAATCATTGATGTGCTGTGCTTGTTAGCAACAATTAAAAAGAAATGGAAAGATACATTTCTCCTCCCCTCTTGAGGGGAGAGGGAAGGAAGCTTTTCATTTCTCAAGATCACCAAGGGTATTTGTACACGACCCCTAAACTCCGCCGCAAATGGCTCCCAGCTCCGGAGCTTACAATTGTTTCCCCACCAGCTCCGGAGTTTGCAGAAAATTAAGTGCGACCACGCCCACCTAAGCGCATCCCAGCGCACTTTTCATGTACCTGCTCTCGGAGGGTGAAAATCCCCAGGTCCGGATATAACCTAGAGTGCCCGGCTCTCCTCCCTTCTGTTTGTTGTTGTTTTTGCCTCCCGCCCCTTTAAGAGAAGGAATCAGGACAATGACGGGGCTCCGGGTGGCCTTGGAGGTGAGCCTGCATTTTTTCCTCTCTTTTTTTCTCCCTCCCCTCATGCAGACAGGAGCAAGGAAGTGCGGAGGGGTGGGGATGCAGGAAGAGCAACGAACCCCCAAGATCTCTGGTCCGAATTTAAGTGGCCAGCGGATCTTAGGGGTCGTGTGAAAAGGCCCCAAGTGGCTTAAGCAAAGCATACAAGAGATAGGAGGGGGATTTTTTTCACCTTCCCTTTTCATGGCAAGAAGATCAATCTAGCTTGTGTCAAGCAGAGTCACTTGCAGATCCCTAAATAGCATACAGTGGTATCTTCTATAAAGGAATTAATTCGTTCCAAATGAAATTATGTTAAGCAAATTTTCCTTTATACAAATTCCCATAGGAATGCATTGAAAATAGAGTAATCCCATTTTTATGTTGTACGGATTTTCCCCATAGGCGATTATGTTAAGCAAATTTCCCATATCTCTGGAATTTTTTATGTTGTACAGATTTTTTGTTATACAAGCTGTTTGTTATACAAGGGTCCACTGTACTGCACCTGGGAATAACTCCTGTTGAGTGCCATTTACACCATTTCAGGATAATTGGGACATGTGATCTCACCCTGAGCCTGGAGTGTTTACCTAGTGGTTTGTTTCAATGCGGTACCAACATTATATTTCTTCGCAAGGTATCTTAGCAAGTTTGCAATACATCAGACACAGGAGATCAAATATAATAATAATTTGTGTCCTTTTGAGGGAAAACAATATCAGAAGAGATAAAAATAGAGCATTTGAAAATTGTTTTCTGAACAAGTTCTGGGTTTTATATCGTATGTACAGATAACTGCTTGGGAAAGGAACAAAATAATAGCTCATTTGGATTTTATCTTTAGATGTACCAAGGGGTGGGATGATGTGTGAATTGGCTAAGCCTTTCTGAACAAAAGAAGACAAACATCAATGTACTTTTTCTGCTCTCCCACTCTTTTCCCCATCCTCCAATATTCAAACTGCTTTAGCTGATGGTATAAAATGTGACTGTTTATAATAGATGGGAACAGCAGGGGAAACTGGTGCTTTAAAAGACTAATATAACAGGGATCACTTTCAGTGTGCTTCAGGAGACCCTTCTAAAATGCAACCATTAAACGGTACATTTCATTTCGCCTTTACATATTTCCAGATCCAGAGTAAATTTCACTTTGTTTGTTGAGCAACACTAAATGTTAATTCATACGCTGAGGTAAGAACCAGATGAAAGGATCCAGTTGGCAACCTGGGAGGCTTATTATCCTTTTTTATGTATAAAACACAAACAACAAGAACATCCACTGTCGATTTGATTTGATGTTCAAGCAAATTATCCTTCTGTCACAGCCAAGCTTGCATATAATAGCAGGCAATAATCAATGGTAGTTGACGCTAAGTCTTTAAGCTTGGAAAACTGAATAGTAATCACTATGAAATTTCTTTCATGGCAAACACTGTCAACGATAGTTGTTACGGTGCCGTGTATCTCAAGCCAGGGATCTGCTAGACAATCCGGGTTCTTTCCTCCACAAAAGAGTGAACCAGTGCTGTATGTGCTCAGTGGGCCACCACTCTGGGATGCTGGACAAAGAAGATATGTTCAGAAATCTTCACTCTCCCTCTCACTCCGGGTGGCCACACCTACCTGAAGGGTTTCTACCCGGAATTGGGCTTTCTTGGTGGCCACCCCGGAATACTGGAACAAACTGCCAGTGGAGATTAGGATGTTGGATTCGCTCCCGGCCTTTAGAAGGGCATTAAAGACCTGGCTCTTCAGGGAATGCTTTGGGTGACCTTTGAGTGTATAGTGGTTTTGTTATTAGTCTGTTTGTTTGTTGGTCCCAGCCCTTTCTTGCCGGATCCTGCTTTTATATGGTTGTTGATGTGCTATTTCTATTTTTATTTTTTATTCTTATTCTTATTCTTATTATTTTGTAATTTGATCTGGTATATCTGGAGTTTTTGTATGTTTAGGCAAGTTGTCTATTTGCAACGTGTTGTACACCGCCCAGAGTTCCCGCAGGAAAATCAGGCGGTCAACAAGTAAATAAATAAATAAATAAATAAATAAATAAATCTGTTAAATAAATAAATAAATGGAAAGAAAATTTTAAATAAATAAACACAAATGATGCTTCACAGGCCAAGCCTGTTTCCAGGCACTGCTTGGAAAATTAACTTTTTGAATATGCCATAGCTCCTAGAATCATCCAGTCCATATGGGGATAAACTCAGTTTTGCTCCTCAAATATTTAATGCATCAAAGAAACAAAAATGATCCTGCTCACAGCAGTCTTTCAGTCTACCCCTTGAACTTTTCCACCGGGTCTGGCCCCACCCACCACAACTAAAGCAAAAGAAGTGTTCTGCTTATAAAATTAACTCTCTGAATATGCCAATTTAATTATGCAGGCTCCTAGAATCATCAAGCAGTCCATTTTACTGGGGATAAAGGCTGAGTCAACCATTTGCTACCTGGGATTGAATCAGGTCGTGAGCACAGTTTTAGCTGCAGTACAGGCATTTAAACTACAGTGCCACCAGGATCCTGGTAAGCAAGCTCCCCTTCTGACAGAATGAGCCATTGTTTCTTAATCTTAACTGAGCAAGGGAGATTTCCTTTAGGGCAGGGGTCTGCAACCTTTAAGACATAAAGAGCCACTTGGACCTTTCAGAAAAAAAAACTGGGAGCCCAAAACCATTGACATTTAAAACAAATATTTCCACCAGGCCTCAGCAACCGGGCGCTGGGCCAGCTGCCGTTTGAGGCTCGGTGAGGCGATGACCCGCGCTCCGCGCCTACCAGCGCCGCCGCCGCCGCCGCCAACTAAAGGCAAAGCAGTTGAAAAGTGTTCTGGTCTTTTTTTTTTGGAAGTATGAGCGGCTTCCCACATAGTGCACACACACACACACCCTTCTTGCAGCCGTGGTGTACAATTTGGGCAAATTATGTGAAGGAGACGGAGGGAAGGGGCGGGTGAGGCTGAAAGAAGCGGGAGGGCAAGTGGCGCGCTGGGCCACCGTGGATCTCCTGGTCCGTCCTCCATTCTACTGACTTTGGCCACCAAGATAGAAGGCTGAGTCACCCTTTTCCCATGAGCCCGCTTCACTCGCGCCGCCGGCCTTCCAATCAGGTGGTGAGGCACGTGTGGCTTTTTTGCTGCAGCCCCTGACCCCCTGGCAGGCATGCCAACCCCTCCCACAGTGCCATCCTGGCCCTGGATCCTGGTAAGCAAGCTGCAGCAGCACCAAGAGGAGGAGGAGGAGGAGGAGGAGGAGGAAGATCTGACAGAATGAGCCATTGTTTCTTAATCTTAACTGAGCAAGGGAGATTTCCTTTAGGGTGACAACCTTTTGTGGAAGTAGGCTTGAAGAAAGCCATTATTTGAACATTTGAAAATCTAGTTGCTAAGCAGGTGAAGGACAGACACTGGGACTTTTTTTTGTAATATATTAGCATTCTTTTTAGAAAAGTCACTCATTTGTCACTTTTAGGTGTAGGACCTTAGTAGTCTATTTCTTACAATATTTATTTAAGAAAAAATGGCTAGCATATTTTACAAACAGCCAAAATAGCCTCAATCCATCAAATGACCCCCTAAAATGTTTTATAAATACAGTGGAACCTTGACTTGCGTCATTAATCCGTTCCAGTGGTCTAGACTTAAGTCAAACATGACTTAAGTCAAACGAATGTTTCCCATAGGAAGTAATGGGAAAGTGGATTAATCCCTTCCAGATGATGAAAAAGACCCCCGAAAACAGCAATTTAACACAAATTTGACTGGGATAGGAGATTCCTTCTGGGGATGTAAATGAAAAGTCTCTTCAAAGAGAGGAAGAGGCAGTGGAATTATAGTTCACAAGTTATATGCCTCCACTTTTTAATATTCATAGCAACAATGTCTAACATTTAAGTTTTACTGATTTTTAACCTGACGTTCCAAGTTCTGAACAACTCTATGCTTACCATTAGAGTCCCACAACTTTACAGCTCCCCAACTAAAATGCTTCTATTGTGGACCAGACTTCTGCAGCCAGATTTTTTACAAGACTGAACCGATTGTCTAACCAGCGAGGCCAGCCCCGAGCTCCTGGCCCTTCTTCTCCTCCAGCAGCAGCGGCGGCTTCGGTGAGGCCGAGGACCAGCTCCAGGTGCTCTGAGCTGGCCTAGCCAAAGCCGCCGCTGCCGGAGGCGGGGAAGAAGGCAGGAGCAGTTCGGAGGCGGCAGCCGCAATGCTGGGTTGTGGCTGCCGCCCAATTCCGGTGCCTTGCGCCGGGGCTCCGAGATGTAAGTCAAAGCCTGCTACTCAAGTCAAACAGGCCCCTTCTTGCTGCAAGTCAAATCTGATGCAAGTCAAGCAGTATGTAAGTCAAGGTTCCACTGTAATATGTAAACATTACTTGCTAGATTGAAACATGTATCAATGATTCCACTTATAATGTTATTACAAGAAATAAAATTGTTATGCTCACATTACCTAAAAGAAGCTCTGGTGATACAGTAAGGCTGAGGAAGATTAACCTATGTAAGAAAGAGAGTGACAGTCGTGACAAAGGACAGCCTTGTTTTGTTCCCCACTCCAAGTCAACGAGGCCACATCCAAGCAATTAGCATTGCTTGATGAATATTATAAAGGGAACATAAAGAGTGGTAAGAAGGTATTTCACTTTTTCATTTTCTTGTCATCGTTATGAGGGAATCCCCATTCAAATCTATCAAATGCTTTTGGTGCATTTGTGGACACAACACTGTTGTAGTTGTATTTAATTGAACAGTCTGACATAGCACATTTAAAAACCAGCTATATGGTTCAAAAGGCTTGATAAAGCAAGCTGTTGTGTGAGATGACATTATTAAGTTGATCAGAGTTGGTCTCCTTCAAGGTATCTGCCAATTCCATAAACTGTGAATTAATTTATCAACAAAGCAATTGGCAGCAATTCTGTACTGCCAACTATCTGTACAATTCAGTCAAATCTTCTGTGCTGTAGAAATTACTACTTTTAATCATCTTGAGAAAAAAATAAGTGGTAGAAAGAGAAGAAAGGAAGTAGGTGGGTCATAATGATTTTAAGATTATGCTGTTATAGCCAAAGCAGGAAAAACTATCCTTTGGCAGCTGTATATGAACATTATTGTCTAATATGGTCAAATTCTCATCTGAATTGGTTTTTAAGCTATTCTCTCTTTACACCACATTGCTTTGTATCACAGGAGAACAATTTGGTTAAAGATGGGAAAATATGTCTTATCAATGAAAGGTGCAAGTCCCATTCATTGAAAAACTACTTCATAAGCCTGTGAAAATTCTCAGTCATCCAGGTGAGCTTATCTGGAAGTTGAGTCATGGCAACTGGACTTCTTTTCTCGAGCAATTGAAACACTTCGCTACTCATCCAAGCAACTTCATCAGTCTAAGGAAAGTTAGTGGCATCCTCCAATTTATAGTTCACCTTGATTATCGATTCCCCTGGTCTGAATAGGCTCATAAGTTGAACAATGGCCTGAATAGGCTCATAGGTGGACAATAGCCTGGGGTGTGTGAAAGTCTCACCTATTCAACCCTTCCCAACACCAATTAAGTTTTGGGAGAATGGCCCAACATAGGAGGAGCAACGGCTGAGGACCAGAATCAGCAGTGTACCTCCATTTGAAGGACAAAGAGCACTCATTCAAAGATGAGGATGTACACATATTAGACAGAGAAGATAGGTGGTTCGAGAGAGAGGTCAGAGAGGGCATTCATATATGTATTGAAAACCCCTCTCTCAACAGAGGGGGGGTGGCTCAGTCACAATCTGTTTACTACTTATCAAGCTGCCCTTTCATCAATCCCCAAACAAATCAGAAGCACTTCACAGCTCCACAAGCAAGGCCACAACTAATGACCCATACATAATGGTTGTTGGGAAGGGTTGCATAGGTGGGACTTTCACACACCCCAGGCCATTGTCCACCTAACAAGCCTATTCAGATCATTGCCCAACTTATGAGCCTATTCAGATCAGGGTGATATGAAAGCAAGGTGAACTATAAATTGAAGGACTCACCACTAACTTTCCTCAGACTGACAAAGGTGCTTGGATGAGTAGGGACATATTTTGATGGCTCAAGAAAAGAAGTCCAGTTGCCATGACTCAACCTCCAGATACATTTTAAGACATATTTTCATTTTTGTATACTTTTCTTCCTCTTTTTTGAGTGCTGAGAATTATTAGATTAACTATCACATTACCAAAATTAATAACAATAATTCCAGGGTATATCATCTATCTATCTATCTATCTATCTATCTATCTATCTATCTATCTGTCTGTCTGTCTGTCTGTCTGTCTGTCTGTCTGTCTGTCTGTCTGTCTGTCTGTCTGTCTGTCTGTCTGTCTGTCTGTCTGTCTGTGTTGTGTCATTACATTTGTGACCGATTCTTCGTGACCATGGAGTTTTCTTGTCAGGAATACTAGAGTATCACAGAGTAGTAATTACCATGAAACAGAGTGATTTTATGCTACTTTCAGCCTGATGAACATATGTGAACTAAAATATAGTACAACAGAACACTAAAATATGTTTCATTTATGTCTTTATTATCTCAGTTACCTATATCTGAATTCATACATGTCTCTAACTCTCACAAGGGTTCTGCTTAACGAATGGCAGTCTCCCATGACCAATTTTAATACTGGGGAAAGAGCGATGCATGGATGAAATTTTCCACAAGCCTGGAACTCTTCCTAAGGTGGTGGTGGGGGCTGCTTAAGACTGGAGCTAAGTCATTTTGAATTTTACATACTGGTATTTACAAGCGCATTTTACATGTGATTCTTCAAAAGGCTAAAATAAATAATATATCTTCTCTATTCTATTTAATATTGTTAAACGGAGCATCACAATCAAACTTACAGCTGAATAAAATTGATTAAAGCATAAAATTAAGCAAAGGGAAGAATATAGAAGACTCTGTTAAGTAAACAGGGGAAATGGTTATGAGGCTGAGATGGATAAAGTGCTGCTCTCCAAATACTGTTGGAGCTAAACAACCATCAGTCTTAACCAGCATAGACAATGAAGAATGCTGGAAAGTGCAGTTGAACAACATGTCAGGTGCCATGCCTTGCCCACCTCCACTATGAAGTTTCCTAAAACATGGTCTTTTCTCCACTTCACTGTGTACAAAAATTCAGACCACATATTCAGAAAGAACAGTACATGGTGTGTGCCTACCAGCTGGCTGACATCGCAGTTTTCCATCTACAAGACACCCCCACATATAAAATATTTGCAGAGACAAGATATGGGCAGTTTTGCAACTGCATGGTTCTCTCTCTGACTTGCTTCCAATGTATAAGATGACCCTCAATTTTTAGCCTAATAATTTTAGACACAAATATAGTCTTGTGTACAGAAAAATACTATAGTCAAGTGAGTTAACTACCTGGTTGTGGAACCTGTACAGTCTTGGACAAAGCTGCACAGACCCTGAAGAAAAGGAATGGCAATTCACGTGTTAGTATGCTACATCTAGAAAACCCTGCAAAGAATAGCCATGAACTGAAATTGACCTGATGGTACATGATGATGGTGGTGGCCATGTATTTACCACGCTTGAGGTACAAAAACATCACTAAGCAGTAGCTGCAGTTAGGCATGGGCAGTGAGATGGTCATATTTGATTATGACATAAAATGATTAAGGGGCTTAAGACTTAGCTTCAAAAAAGATATCTCCAAACTGGGAGGGAAGGCATTAAAATGGCAAAATTTAATATCAATGAAGTGATGCAGAATGGAGGCGGGAAGTCCCAACTTTGCAAATCTGGTAATAAGATCCAAGATAGTGGCAAGTGATGGATGCAAATGTCAACCCATCCAGTGTGTGATTGCTGTATGGTTAGCAGAATTAAAAGAAGAAAAGAAAGGAGAAAATGAAACTGTTGTAGTACTGGACGAGGTGTTGAACAGGGCAATCAAAATCAAGTTATAAAAGGTTGCTATTTGGGTGGGGGGATGTTTATTTTAGGAAGAGGCAAGTAACCACCCTAGAATGATTTGAATAATAGTAAAAGTACCTCACAAAAGTATACTGTTCCAAGGGGAACCATTTCAAACCTGGCTATTGCACGGACTGCACCCATACTCAGAGGAACACCCTCTCAAGAGAATGGAGAATGTTGATGTCCCTGTTATTTTGAAAGGTGCAGTGTTGTGAGCCTGCAAGACCTGGTTGCACTACACCACTGACTGTAAAGGCAAAAACTATGGAAATATTTTAACAGAATCATATTGAACAGACAAAATTAAGTATCGTGCCATCTTAAGGACAATGCAGATATGTTTGTCATCCTTAATCCACTCTTACAGAGGCATGAAGAGGAGTCACAGCAGATAGGTGTTATTCATCCAGACTGTATTTTAACCTCCCTGTGTAGACTATACCCTGTTTGTGCACAAGATAGATCACTTTGAGCTGTCAATGCCTCAAATCACTACCTTGGTGAGAGGAAAGAGAGTGTGTTGTGTGTGAAGAAAGAAAAACAGACTGAGGAGAAATAACACAGTATCTCTGGTCAGAGTACAAGTACATATTATAGTATTAAAATATAGGCATTATAATTTAATTGTAGGAAGTTGCTAATTTTTGGTTTTGATTCTCAAATTTTGCTTTCCAAGTCCCTCCGTTTTCAAAAAAAAAAAAATTCTAAAATGTGACAAAGTTTTGTTTGCATAATTATATTGTAAGCTGCCCAGAGGATGCTTTAGCACTATGGGATGATATACAAGTCAACGCAACAATAACTATGTCATTTGCCAAATGCTGTTTTGCAGGACATTGCATTGTCCCACTTTTATACCTACCATTGCACCTTTGGATAGGTTTGTTTGTTTGTTTGTTTGTTTGTTTTTGTTTTATATAGCTTGTATGCCACCCACTACCCAAAGGTCTCTGGGCGGCTCACAATCAAAATAAACAATTAAAACAATTATGCCAGAAACAGGAAGAGATGCTAATGATTACTATCAAAGAACCCAAACACTCATCCCTGGCAGGAAAAAGAGATAAATGCCCATGAATAAAGTCAAGACTTACTTATGATTAGCAGCATGTTGACCAAAAATACATTGAATTTAACCATGCCAGCTTCAGATCAGACCATAAAGTAAATGGTAGTATTGTTTTAAATTTATTAGATTTATTATCATGAAAGAATAGGATTGGGATGTAAGGGTTTAAGAGGGCATGTGCCTGTTTATGTGCAAGTTGTGGGGGTGACATCTGTCTTTGTGCATGCATTTCTGAGAGTCTGATTCAAGGCAAGCAAGATGATACTATGAATCTGTTACAGGAACAACAGAAGTAAGCAGTTGATATAATTTCACTTACATCTTTGTTTAAGCATATACTCCGATCTCGCTTGATTTCGGAAGCTAAGCAGGGTCGGCCCTGGTTAGTACTTGGATGGGCGACCACCAGGGAATACCAGGTGCTGTAGGTGCCTGGAGTAGGAACTGGCAAGCCACTCCAGTACTCCTGCCAAGAAAACTCCATGGACATGGGGTCACAAAGAGTCAATCATGACTGTAATGACACAACACACACACATAAAAATAGCTGCATGGATGGAGAAGAACAGTCTCATATATTCAGTTTTGTGTAAGGATCCCAGAACGGTGAGGACAGGGAGTGCTTGAGCACCCCAGTGTTAGATAGAGAGGGATTAAGCCCTCTATCAAAATAATAGGCAACATGACCAAGACTTTATGTGTAGTTGACCACCTTCAAGATGTTTCCATCAGGAACAGTGTAAACATGATCACACATGAAAACAATTAAAATTGATACTGCCACTGCCACAGATCCATTCCAGGAGTTATTAGTGAGTTAATGGTGTTATGCAGTTACCGGGGGCAAGCTATGCAGAAGAGATTACTCCTTGGTCAATGTTAGAGAAAAGTCCACATCAAGACTGACTGAATGGAGAGGGAGATGTGATGTGCAAATCCTCTGCTGTGTTCTCACGCACAGTGATCATTGTGATGGCTTTGCTGGCGACTACAGGGCACAACAGGTGGGAAATGGTCCTGACATCAGCCTTAGTGCCCTAGAAAACTGCAGGGTCCTTTCTCTTGAAAGGTAATTTTGCTGAGCTAAAGGCATCTTAATTTCCTGGAGGAAGGAAAATCAAGTGGGAAGGGTTGCAGCACCATTTGTACTCGTTGTGCTGGACCCCTGTTGAAGAAGCAAGACCTGCTGAAACACTGTGACCTAGAATTAGCTGAGAGTGAGTAGCATCCACATAGTATGTTCTTTCTTTCTTTATTTCTTTCTTTCCTTCCACACTTTAGCCATGTAGGCAGGCACTGTACAAGCTAACAGCACTCCAGGAAGCCTCTCAGAAACACTGATATTATTGTTAGCAAAGTACACGGGGCACTTGTATACCAAAAGCTGGGTGACTGGTGATATCACGAACCAGGGCTGAAAGCCAGCTACCCTTCAGGAAGTAGTGAAATGCTGCTCTAGCCACCCCTGGGAAGGTGGGTGGTGGGCACCCACATTTCCTTCAATGCATCATTTTGCTTTGTCTTATGAACTGAACTAGTTGGGTTTTATGCTGCTCTAAGCAATTTGGGATTTTTCTTTTAACAGAGAAAAAAAGATATACATTCATATCCAAAAAAGCACTCCTACTACATCTTGGAATAAAGATGATATGATAGGCAATCCTGCTCACTAACACCCCGGATAACAAATAGAAGGGTGCAGATTTGTGTTTTTAGACTTCAGCTCCCAGAATTCCCTAGGCAGCTTAGCTGAACACCTGATAACGAGCATTCCACAGGAAAAGCCAACAATTGGCAATTGTTTCATTATTTGTCAAAAGAATGCTGTTTGGGGCTCATTAGCATAAAAATTGACTCACTGCATATAGTCTTTAATTTGTAACACATTTGCTCCAAGTGCCTCTGTGACATCCTTACATAATTGATATAAACATTATGGAGGTAACATATGTAAAGAACTTATTTAAGGGTGCTTTTACACGACCCCTAAGATCCGCTGGCCACTTAAATTCGGACCAGAGATCTTAGGGGCTTGTCGCTCTTCCTGCTTCCCCACCCCTCCGCACTTCCTGGCTGCTGGCTGCGTGAGGGGGGGGAGAAAAAAGGAAGAAAAGATCGTGGCTCACCTCGTTCTGCCTCTCGCTCTCTGTAAAGTAGCTCTTAAAGGGGCGGGAGCCAAAAAAACAACAAACAGAAGCAAGGAGAGCCCCACACTCACTATCGTTACACCACATCAAGGAATAGTCACCTCCAAACAGCAGGTACTGGAAATGTGTGCTGGGATGCGCTAAAGTGGGCGTGGTTGCACCTAATTTCCTGTAAACTCCGGAGCTGGTGGACAAACATTTTTAAGCTCCGGAGCTGGGAGCCATTTGCCCCGGAGTTTAGGGGTCATGTATAAACGCCCTAAGAGAACACTGAATTGCCACATATTACTGTTATCATTCTTGTCTTGTTGTTTTTATTACTGCTGACATTGTTCCTGGTGTGCTGTTGCTAATACGGAGGCAGTTTTGTTGCCTAACAGAGGGCACTGTGCTGCAGCAATCCAAGGGTCCGACCCTGCTCTGAACAGGCACTGCAGCAACATCAACTATTGCAATACAGCACAGAACACCAAACGGAGGAGATGAGTCAAACCTTCTTTGATCATTATAGGCCGCATGAAAATGCACAGTTCCAATGTATAGTATGACACCGCTGCCCTAGAGAAAGAGCAACAGCAAAATCCTTTGACCAGAGGAGGACAGGAGGATATCCCGCTTACTGCCTTGAACCTCCTAGGGCCCTACCCATTCCAGATGGTCATGCACCAATGAACTGCTATAGGCAACTGTGATTCTGCAACAGATGAAAGTATTTTTGGGTGCAAGGGCATCTTGGCACAAATGGTTACGTAGCATGTATTTTCCTTGATCATCTCTCTACAAGCTCTTGTTTTTCTTGCATCATGGTGCAGAGCATAGTCAATGCAGAAGTATGAGTTCTGTTTCGTATCCACATCATTTGGGAACTGTCAACATGAAGAACTCCGGCAGAAAACTACATTTCCATCTTGCAAGATTATTCAAATGTCACTGGGATCCAAGTGCCACAAATAAAGACAGCTTTTTCCCAGGCAGCAGGCAGTTGAGACAGCACACACAGGGGTTATCCCATTTTATCTTCAAACCAACTGAAAACCCAGAGAAAATCTACATGGCACTTTCCTCTCCTTTTCATTCTTACACTAACACATGTCACAGGGGAATCCAAGCACAGAGCTCTTGCTCTGAATGCTGTTGTGAATTTATCTCCAATCAAGACTCAGAGACTGCAATCCTGTTCTCTCTCTCTCTCTCCCTCTCCCTCCCTCTCCCTCCCTCTCTCTCTCTCTCTCTCTCTCTCTCTCTCACACACACACACACACACACACACACACACACACACACACTTACAATAGTGGAACATACATTTATTTATAAATCAAGTTTGTCTTCACATTTCCATTTTCAGTTTTCCATATCATACCAATTAACCAGTAGCCTTAGACAATCAGAATACAGAAAGCATTTTTATGTAATAAATTCACTAAGCCAGAAGTTCTTTTTTTCAAATTCCCCTTTTCCTGCCAAGCCCCCCATCCTCACAGATTGCTTCAACCTTGCCAAATCCATCATCCTCATGGGTTGTTGTTATAATAATTGTTGCATTATCTTGACAATAATCTTGATGACCGTTCTGCCACTGAAGAAGTCCCAAATTTTCCTCTTTTTGGCACCCACATCAAGTAAGACAGATGTGCACATCATATTCTGTGGAACTGGCACATTCAAGGGCCCAGCCTACACCATTCCTGCCACATTTGTGTTCATGTTAAGATCCGGCCTCTGTTCTGCTTCAATCTCTTGACTCGGGCTGATTTTTGAAGCACTTCTTGTTAAAGCATTGATTCCTATCAGGTCAAGCCAGTCACTGGGGGAAAGCCATCATTTTATATCTAGGACATGGGTAACCAAGACATTGGGAGTGAGAAAGGGGAGGTTTCCAATTGATCCAACCATCCATGTAGTAAAACATTTGGCAGCTTTCCAGGCAATAGACCTGTCAACCAGTCCATGTAAAAAAGACTTTCCCATGCAAGAGAAACAAGATTACAAGCTTAAAGAGCTTTGTTGGGAGCAGGGAGACTCTGGAGATGATCAAAGAGACCGGGAGAAAAGCTGTTTGTTTGTTTTTCATTTGTGGAATGGAGTTTTCTTCATCATTAAATATTATTCCATTGTGTTATGTCTGCAGGCAGCACATAATACATGAGAATAAACACATAGGGCCTTTTCACACGACCCCTGAGATCCACTGGCCACTTAAATTCGGACCAGGGATCTTAGGGGTTTGTCGCTGTTCCTGCATTCCCACCCCCTCCGCACTCCTGGCTGCTGGCTGCATGAGGGGAGGGAGGGAAAAAAAGGAAGAAAAGAATGCCGCTCACCTCCGTTCTGCCATCCCGGCACTGCATTCAGATCTCTTAAAGGGGCAGGGGGCAAAAAAAGAACAAACAGAAGCAAGGAGAGCCCGGCAGTCACTACTGTTATATCCGCATCAGGAATTTTCACCTCCAGAGAGCAGGTACCTGAAAAGTGCACTGGGATGCACATAGGTGGGCGTGGTTGCACTTAATTATCTATAAACTCCAGAGCTGGTGGGGAAACAATTTTAAGCTCCGGAGCTGGGAGCCATTTGCGGCGGAGTTTAGGGGTCGTGTACAAACGGCCATAGTCAGGCATAAGCAATACTATCCTATCACACCGATCCGTCGGAAAACCTAGTGGGTTCAAAGCAAGCGTAGCCTGTAAATATTGTGGGTGCATGTGTACATGTCACACTCCCTCTCTTATTCTCTCTATTCCATCCCTTCTCAGTAGGCTGGAAGAGGGTTGGAAATGACCCGTTTGCTGCTTTCCACATACATCTCAGAAACAAAGTTAGGTGGCAGAAAGAATGTAAGACATGTCCACCAACGCCATATGGGGAAGCCGGCCAGATCAATTACTATAACTAGCCAATCTAATATGTTTCTCTCCATCATTGTTATTTTAAGACAGAGGTTCTCACATTCTGCACTACAGAAACTTCTACATACAACCTGAATATCGAAGATGCCATCTTTATGATGTTTAGCACCCTGTGACTTTCTTACCAACTAACAATGATCTCTGTACTTATACATCTATATTGTGATCCCATGGGTAAATATTTGCCATATTTAATCTCCTGCTCATATGTCTATGAAGTAGACATGCCTATAAAATCTTACATTATAGAAATATAAAAATTAATATTTAAGTGCCACCACATTTTTTGCTTTTTGTTTTACTTTTTATTTTTATGTTGCTTTCACCCATGTGCCTCTTTGTCAGGGTCACATGGCCTAGTGAACATGCTAAGAACATTCAAGTTTGTGATTCACATCAGCCTACTGGCTAAGGAACATACTGTATCAGCTAAGAAAATGGGACTCTAAATGCTGGAAGCAACCAAGAGGGTAACCACTGCCCATCCCATTTTTTTTGGAGTATTGTGTCCTTTTTGGGGCTCGCACTGTGTCCTTGTGGAGTAGCTCCCTCAGTAACTGGGGGCGGGCAGATTCTGGAAGTGCCAGTGTGGTATATAGCCAGTGGACACAGCACATTAGATTTGAACCTGTCTAGTCCAGGATTGACTCCACCCTCAGTCACAGAATCCATGGGAAATTGTGAGTGTGTCACTCTTATGCTTTCTTGACTATCTTCACAGAGAACAAGAGAAAGAAGAATATCATGTGGTGTAGTGACTAGAGCACCGGATTTTGACTTCAAAGATCCAGATTCTAGTACCCAATCATGAAACTCATGTTTTATCTTGAGCCACTGCCAGTCACCTCTCTTTCAACTGACACATTTCAGAAGGCGCCTATGAGGACAGAGCAAGAAATAGGGAAGCCACATACTGTATGTGTCAAGCTCATCCGATGAAATGCAGGGTACAAATGTAACTAATATGTAAATAAATCACAACAGTGACCTTAAGAAGAATCAAACAATTTTCCCCTTACAAGTAGAAGGCAAAATAGAGAACTATCATCAGAAGAACTACAACGTTCTCAATTCTGCCACTGTGATAAATGCATGATTGAAGTACAGTGGAACCTTGACTTACGTCATTAATCCATTCCAGTGGTCTAGATTTAAGTCAAACATGACTTAAGTCAAACGAACATTTCCCATAGAAAGTAATGGGAAAGCAAATTAATCTGTTCGAGATTATGAAAAAGACCCACGAAAACAGCAGTTTAACACAAATTTGACTGGAATAGGAGATTCCTTCTGGGGATGTAAATGAAATGTCTCTTCAAAGAGAGGAGGAGGCAGTGGAATTATAGTCCACAAGTTATATGCCTCCACTTTTTAATGTTCACAGCAACAATGTCTAACATTTAAGTTTTACTGATTTTTAACCTGACGTTCCAAGTTCTGAACAACTCTATGCTTACCATTAGAGTCCCACAACTTTACAGCTCCCCAACTAAAATGCTTCCATTGTGGACCAGACTTCTGCAGCCAGATTTTTTACAAGACTGAGCCGACTGTCTAACCAGCGAGGCCAGCCCCGAGCTCCCGGCCCTTCTTCTCCTCCGGCAGCAGCGGCGGCTTCGGTGAGGCTGAGGACCAGCTCCAGGTGCTCTGAGCTGGCCTCGCCGAAGCCGCCGCTACCGGAGGAGAGGAAGAAGGCAGGAGCAGTTTGGAGGTGGCAGCTGTGATGCTGGGTTGTGGCTGCCGCCCAATTCCGGTGCCTTGCACCGGGGCTCCGAGACGTAAGTCAAAGCCTGCGACTCAAGTCAAACAGGCCCCTTCTTGCTGCAAGTCAAATATGATGCAAGTCAAGCAGTATGTAAGTCAAGGTTCCACTGTAATAGATTTTGGCTAGACAGTGCACTACTTCATTTGTGGACAGGTAGTGAAGTGTAGAGGCCATTAGAGGACAAATAGTGAAGTACACTCGATACTGCAGTCAAATCTAGCAAGAGGCACAATTCAACAAAAGGACTAACTGTGTAATCTTTTCATTCACAAGCTTTAGATCCACCTGGGTACTTCTTTCCCTTTCATCACAATCCAGGAGAAGGATTAGTGTTTGCTGGGCTGACAGAAGGACATGGAGAGGGTGGAGATAAGTTCCAAAGCAGGATATTGTACACAATTCCCCAAGGGAGTTAATGGCACTACAGTGTCTGACCAACATGTTTATCCTTCTGGGTTTAAATAGTCCTATTTTGCTAAGGAACTCAACAGGCCCCACCATAGAGAGCAACAATTCTGAACTAAACTGAGAGACTGGCCAGCACCTATAAATTCAATCTGGTCTCTTAGAAACTCTGTATCAAATCAATTCTGATGGAATCAGAGAGAAAGTATTATCCAAGACAGAATAGCTGGAGAGATTCAGACATCTGATTTTTGTTCATGAATAGCCTGGAAAACTAATTTTTAGGGGAATAAAAACCCCAGAATCCCTCAGCCAGCATGGCCCTGGCTTTGAAATGCCTCCTTTAACCACTCTGTCAAGACACAAAATGTGTGAGGTTTCTTTTTGCAGGGAACCATTTATCATTTATAAAGAAGACTTTGATTTTAAACTAATCATGAACTCTCATGTTTAGGTTCAGCAGAAGCATAAGTTCACCGGAGACTGAAGTTGACTCATGCAGGTTCACTTCAGTTCATCTGCACACAGGAATTTGATTAAGTTAAAAATGGAGAAGTTGACTCCTACTAGATGTTGTCTAGCTGTGGTAAAAGAAGTTTCAAGCTGTATTTCTACTTTTAAATAAAAACATTGTGCTCCTTGTGATGGAATACTGGGTTCAGGGAGTCCCTCTCTAGCCACTCAGCCTCACTGCCCTATTTATCCTGGAGTGTGTGAGCCCAGGCAAGTCAAATATGTCAATGACTAAGGAACTTGTCTGGCCCCAGTACCTCCCAAAGCTTCAGTCTCCCTGACTGGGCAGTGCTGTGGGCATTTAAAAGGCTAGAAACTCAGAACAACTATGCCTGACTTACAAGGCAGGAAATGCCACCATACCCACAGAAATACCCAAGCTCCCAGCAGCTGTTTAAGGCAAAACCAGTTTGAGTACCACAAACCCTCTGAGCAAAAAACAAAACAAAACAAAACAAAACAAAATGTAGAGAGTTGGTTGAAGAGTTTGTTATATAAAAGATGGTGAAAAAGATCCAAAAAGTTTTATTTCAAAAAAACATTTGGGGGGAAAGCAAGGGAAAGCAAAATGTGTTGCTCGTATATTGCCCCATAGTGTCTAAAGCACTCTCAGGGTGGTTTACAAGTACAGTGATACCTTGTATAAAGGAATTAATTCGTTCCAAATGAAATTATGTTAAGCAAATTTCCTTTATAAAAATTTCCCATAGGAATGCATTGAAAATGGAGTAATCCCATTTTTATGTTGTATGGATTAAGCAAATTTCCCTTATCTCTGGAATTTTTTATGTTGTACAGATTTTATGTTATACAAGCTGTTTGTTATACAAGGGTCCACTGTAATTGTGAAGGCTACATATTACCTCCCACTGCCCCCACTGCAGCAAGCTGGGTACTCAAGTATAATTTGGGAAAAGATTGAAGCAAATAAGCAAATACACCAGAAAATAACAGACCTAATCTAATCTACTTAATACTCACACATTAGCACAGTATCAGCACAGTTCTGAAGCATACACAGGATTACAGGCATAGCATAACAGGCCAACAACCGAATACAGCATCTCCACAGAAGTAGGCTCAGTCAACTAAAGAAACTTCTGGACCCTTATCTATACTTCAAATGTTCTGGACTCTTCCAGCTGGTCTGCTAAACAAATAGGCAAGGCAATGTGATACATTTATTCCACTCCATCTCTATGCAACTTGGGTTGCCTCTTCTAATTATTTACTTCACTTAATAAAATATCCTTATCCAGAGCTTTAAAATAACACTTTTAAATTAACACATTAATATCAAATTACTCAATTTTTGGATCAGTGCCAGCAAAAGGCTCTCAATGTTTAATTTTAACAGTAAGTTTGGCCTTCAATAACAGGCATATGGCACTCTACATCCACCCTTTTTAAAAAAGTGACTTATACATCCCATTTCAAACCCAGATCTACACCAAGACCCATGGCTCTATAAATGCATTTGGACGAGAACACCCAGAAGTCTTCATCAGAACTACCAAGCACCTGTGACATTTCTCAAGACTTCTGATAGTTATACCCCCAAATGCTCAAGAGTCTCAGGGTTGGGAATCATTGTTCAGCATTTCTCCTTACAGTTCTTAAGCAGAATACGGTAAGTAGTTTTGAGTAAAAGTACAGGGCTGGTTAAAAACAGTCTTGAAGCCCATCTACTTCATCCAAGGGTGCTTTTACACAACCCCTAAAATCCAAGGCAAAGGGCTCCCAGATGTGGAGCTTAAAATAGTTTTTCCACCAGCTGCGGACTTTAAACAAAATTAAGTACGACCACACCCACCTAAGCGCGCCCCAGCACACTTTACTAGTACCTGGTCTCCGGAGGTAAAAAAAATTCTGATGCGGATTGTAAAGCTGTGGACGCCAGGCTCTCCTCCCCTTCTGTTTGTTTTTTTGTCCCTGCCGCCCCTTTAAGAGATAGGAATCCCTACGGAGCTGCTTCGACCACAGACGGAGGTGAGCCTGCATTCTTTTCTCCCTTTTTTCTCCCCCCCCCCACCGCAGACAGGAGCAATGGTGTGCTTCGGGTGGGAACACAGGAAGCAGGACAAAAACCCAGGATCTCTGGTCCAAATTTAAGTTGCCAGCGGATTTTAGAGGTCATGTAAAAGTGCCCCAAGTCAGCTCCTGAAATCATAACAACCAGTTCCTGTCATACTGGAATCAATTCACCAGAACCCAGATTTTTTTAAATGATTCAGTCTCTCTTGGACAATGGTTGAAAAGAGGAATTATTTGAAAATGAAACACAGAGAGCAGCCTCTGCACAAGAGGGAACTGGGATGATGTGCATGGTTCCCCCGCCCCCTTCAGGGTCACTGTTAAGTGGAAAAGAAGGCTCCACCTGTTCTGGAGGCTATTCTGGAGGACTGTTGACCTGGCAAACACAAACAGGTCAATTTCTGCATTAAACAAAACAGAAAATAAATGAATATGGGAAAGAAAAAGAAAAAGCTTACATGGAGGGGGCCCTAAACCATTCTAGGTTAGTAATTTTATAGCTTCAAGGAGGAGAAGGAGGGAAAAAAGAACTCATATATCAACTGAGACTTTGTTTTTTGTTTGCTTTCTTATTCCGACACACACATTTGCATCCACTCATGGGGGTTGGGTCATCTTTTCAGGCCCACAGTGACCTTTGTGGGATCACAGAAATCATCCCAGCTTCATCTTGTACAAAGACTGCTGCTTTATTGTTTTGATCCATTATTTTTCAAACATTTCCCTTGGGAGACAGCAAGCTTCCCCACCCCCCAGTTGTATATAGTCTTGTTGAACTAATTTGGGTCAAACAGAATCAGTCACTATGATTTAAATAGCTGCCTTGGATGAGACAGGCAAACTTGGAGCCAAATTTTAAAAAGCCTGATAATTTTGGACAAAGTTTCACGCAGCATTCTGCTAAAGAAGTGCAACTGGGAGTAGCGTACTGGCTTTTTCAAGAGCAATGGTTCCCAACATTGGGTTTGTTGGTATTCTTGAACTACAACATTTAGAAGTCTTCACCATTAGCTGTGTTGACCACGATTTCTGGAAGCTGTAGTCTAAGAACATCTGGAGACCAAGGCTGGGAAACCACTGTTCTAGAGCAATGGGGGCTTTTAGAGCAATGATGGGGTTCATAATAGTCTTAAACGATAACTACAGAAATCCTGATAAATGCTACTCTGGTTCTAACTAAGGTTTCTGGGTGAGACGACCAAAGTTGGGCCACCTAATTAATATAAATCTGGTTTTGAAAGAGAGGTACTATCCCATTTGCCTTTGAGAAAAAGGCATGCATCTTCTGTACAGAGTGTACCAAAGTGATGCTTTCTTTAACACATTCTTCTCCTCAATTTAATGAGTTAAAGGTTTTCACTTTTAAATGTTATCACTAACGAGTTAACTTCCCAGCGTCCAACATTTAGCTAGAATTATTTAAAAACAAAACAAAAGCACCCAATGTTCTTCTACTATTCTCCTTACAGCTCTTGCCCTATAATCCCTGCAATTCTCAGGATTAAACTGTGGCCTGTTTAAGATCATCTAATGAACAGACATGGCAGGAGAAGAAACTAAACCTCAAGTCCTGCATCTGCAACCTAGATGCAGAATGGTCCCTAATAGGAATGGACACAAAACAGAAAAATTGAAATTTGTTTCATTTTGTTTCATTTCCCGGTGATTCGTTTCATTTCGTTAGAAAGTAATTTTTTTAAAAAATGTACAAAATGAAGCAGTAACAAACTGATTTGTTACTCTATAAAACAGGTCCCCTAGGTTCTAGAGCAGTGGTGACCAAACTTCGGCCCTCCAGCTGTTTTGGACCACAATTCCCAGAATTCCAAGCCTGTATTGCCAATGACAAAGGACTGTGGGAGTTGTGGTCCAAAAACATCTGGAGGGCTGAAGTTTGGCCACCACTGGCTTGGGGCACCAAATTTGGTTGGAACCTTCCTTGGACTCTCTCCTTTAAACCCTCCAAATTTTGAGAGATTTGGGGTTCAGGGGGCCAAGTTCTTCAACTTCAAAGGGGGTGCCCCCAGAAAAAAACATTTAGAACTGCAATGTTATTGGCTTGAAAATAGTGGTCCCAGGCAGCTAGCAGTGTGGAAATGACAGTGGAGCTTCCTCAAGCTCTCCTCTTGAAGCACCCCCAATTTGGAGAGGTTTGGGGTACAGGGAACGGAGTTATTGAGCTCCAACGGGGCTGTGGGGGATTTAATTGAAGGAGTGTGGATTGGCACACTGAGGGGAAGCTGTCAGTTAACCCTTAAATTGGTAAAGCATGCTGGACACATTCCTTCCATTGAGCACCCCCCACCTCCTTTGGAGCTTAATATCTCTTCCCCCAGAAACCCTAACTTTTCCAAATTTCAAGGGATCTCCTAAAATCACTTGGGGAAGAGACACCTGCCATTTGCATGCCTCAGATCAGTCATTTTCCACTGAATATTCAGGGGAGCCATTTTACAGATAAACAAACTGGTTTGTTTTAAACTAAAAAAAAACTACCAGTTCATTTTGTTACTAACGAAATGCACTTCCCCGGTTCGTTTTGTTTCATTTCATTTTGTTACATAATGAACCAATGAATCAGCATTTCGCTTTTTGTTTGGTGCCCAATCCCATCCCTAGTCTCTAACCGTGGTGAAATCTTCCCTGCCTCTGAGCCCTTCTTGAGTGGAGGACAGGGCCCAGTGCACTTACACAGCTAAGCCAGGGAAATTCTTAGCAGGCAACCCAGTTTACAAACATAGCCTGGTAAGATCTGGAGGCATGAGAAAGACTGCTCTCTACTCCTCTACACTGCCACCATCCCTTAAGATATGGTAATGCCCTTTGTTTTCTGTGCATATTCAAAAGCCTCTTGGTAGTTACGATTGAGTAATGGAAAGGCTACAAGATTTAGGCAAACTGTGGGGTCTCTGAACATGTCAACCTGACAAGGAGTTTAGCAGAAAACTTTAAGCCTTTTCACACGACTCCTAAGATCCGCTGGCCACTTAAATTCGGACCAGAGATCTTGGGGGTTTGTTGCTGTTCCTGTGTTCCCACCCCCTCCGCACTTCTGGCTGCTGGCTGCGTGAGGGGAGAGAGAAAAAAAGAAAGAAAAGAATGCTGGGCTTACCTCCGTTCTGCCGTCTCGCTCTGCTCAGTATCTCTTAAAGGGGCGGGGGGCAAAAAAACAACAAACAGAAGCAAGGAGAGCCCGGCACTCACTACGTTACATCCGCATCAGGAATGTTTCACCTCCGGAGAACAGGTACTTCAAAAGTGCGCTGGGATGCGCTTAGGTGGGCGTGGTCACACTTAATTGTTTGTAAACTCCGGAGCTGGTGGGGAAACAATTTTAAGCTCCGGATTTGGGAGCCATTTCCCGCGGATTTTAGGGGTCGTGTGAAAAGGCCCTTTATCAAAGGAAAATAAAAGGCAACAGGGCAAAATGGGGAAAGGGTATATCTGGCCGGTGGCACAGCGGAGGGGGGGGAGCATGAATAGTTGACCTGGGTGCAAAATTCTTAGATAAACAAAATTTCAAAAGAAAAGAAGTAATAATAAATAATAAATACTGACCCCTCAGAGGTCAGTGATGGAAAGGAGGAGGAAGTGGTGGGGTGCCCCTCCTCCCTCCCATGATGAGGCTTCCGAGGGTGGGTACCTCAATCCCTCCAGATGGACAGCCTAAACCAAAATGGGACACTGGTGCCCCCTTTCAGAGGCCTGGGCTCTTTTTTTGTTCCTCAGTACATGAAGCAGTGGAGCCTCCAGTGAGCAGGTCAGACTGGCTCATGAAGAGAACATCTAGTGGGAATGGGGGTCCAACTGCAGTTTTGGCTGGAGGATGATCTCCCTGGCCCTCTGCCTCCTGAGCACCCTAGCCAGAGGGAGGGAAGACGGGAACTGGGGGAACCAGGGCTGGCCTGCCTGCCTGCCTCCCACTGATGCTCCATTCCTCACAGCCTGGAGCTGAAGACACCCCCCCCCCGTTCCACATTCCCTGTTCACTTCACCCCACATTCTTCATCGCTCCCCCTCATGGAAGCCCAGTGGAGCCATAGTTCTTGGAAAGCTTAGACTTGTCCCCCCCCCCATTTTTTTGCAGTTGCTCTGACCTGGTTTAGGCCACTCAGACCTCATGGTTTCTTTGGTTAGTGGCCACAACACTTGCCTTGCCTGGTGCTAGCAACTCAGGTCATGGCACTGTCTCTGGCACAGCCAAGGACACATTATATTACAAACAAAATGTGAAGTTACCAAAGTATGGTTATAGGCAATCCACAGGCAAAAAAAAATTGACCACACAGAACTTAATATCCTAACTGCTGCAGAACCAGTCCATAGTGGACTAAAACGTTATGCTTTCTGAGAGCTAGTATTTCCTCTGGCATGCCTGCTCACATGCCACTTTCCCATTCTCTCTACACTTGGTTTAGTTTATTGAGGATTTACATTCCGCCAGCTTGCACAAGGCAACTCAAGGTGTTGAGTCCCAATCACCTGCTTCTCCTGTGCTTGCTTCAGTTGTTCTCTAGCTCTTCTAATTTCCAACTAACCTATCATCTGTTCATCTCTGCATTCATCCCTCTTTCCTGACTTAGCCTGCTTCCCTTAAATCAACCCCCCTGGGCCTTTGTTCTGAGGATCAAAGGGTCTCAGGTGTGTGGGTGGGGGGAGAGACATGCAAAGGGAAACTCCCTTTCCACCATTTGCTGGCTGGATTGATATACCAGAGGGATAGGAGAAAACCAGATCTTCCTGGTTCCTTTTAGAAGCTAAAGGTCAATTTCAGGTCTTTATCAATTTATATAAGGAAGGAATCAATCTGGAGGTTCTCTGCATCTTGTCAGAGTGCCTATGTCACACCACACTGGTTGTATTATTATTTTGGCTCAGGACATTACATGCTAGGGAGTTGGTTGGTGAACATATCAGTACTGATATGTCTGTAGAGATCTGTCAGTCATCCAGGTGAGATTATCTGGGAGGGGAGTCATAGCAGCTGGACGTCTTTTCTTGTGGGATCGAAACATTTCACTACTCATCCAAAGATGAGTACTTGGAAAAGTAGCGAAATGTTTTGCTTCCACAAGAAAAGTCCAGTTGCCACAACTCAAGTCCCAGATGCTTGGTACTGAGTATGTAGAACCACACACAAACATACATGCACAGACAACACTGTGTTAAAAATCAGAAGGAAAACTAAACATCATGGCATTCAGGTGAGCTCTGCATCTTGAGCAGGAAACAGTCAATCAAGGAATGTCTAAGAAAATCATTAAGTGACAAACAGAGATAAAGTATTTTGTCAAGAGTTGGATTAACAGTAAAACAACGCCATTAAGATTTCAAACCCGGCCTTTTGTGTTGTAATTTACAGTTCTGTGATACGGAGAAAGGCAAAAAGAGCGACAATCTTCAACACTGTAATTTCATTTCCCTACTGTTTTGCCATACCCTGTATGTACTTAAATGTTTCCATTACATATAATATCTATCTGAAGTACTTACATTCTACAATTTCTAAATCAACCAGTGAAGGAACTAATATCATTTTTAGAAATGCGACATAGAATGAAAACTCAAAAAGAAGTAAACATATGAAAAGACAGAGATTCGAGGACCAGCACAAAAAGCAGAACAAGCTACAGAAAATTAACAAACTCTAGGCCAAAGGGACCCCAAAATGAATATTTAGAGGTAGCATCAGGATGCTGGGTGTATGTAAACACATATAATCAAAGGGAATTACAGAGAAGAGAGGCTGCCAACAGGTTTAGGTAAATGGCAGAATTATACAGGACTGCTTGGCTGTCTTTTGCTCTAGTCTAGTTGATGTTTTTATAAAAACTAAGCAACATTTTCAATCGGATACATAAGGAAACATGTATGCTACAGGTGTGCATAGCATATGCATGTATGCTCACAAAAGGCAAGGCAAATGGTACCATGGACAGAGCAAAAATTATACTGCTTGAGCTAAATATTAGGGCAGTGGTTCTCAACCTTCCTAATGCCGCAACTCTTTATTACAGTTCCTCATGTTGTGGTGACCCCTTGCCCTGCTTGGAAGAGGTCACAAGCCACTACCGCAGATGCCATAGAGAACTTCCCTCTACAAGCACCCTCAGCCAATCGCAGCCTCCAGTGCCATTGACTGACATTGCCTCCAACCTATCAAGCTGTAACTCACTCTTCCCCCCCTTCCTCCCCCCCTCCTCCAGACCCAAGCCATTTGTGCCTTTTTCTTCACTGGCTCATGGCAACCCCTGTGAAATGGTTGTTCAACCCCCAAAGGGGTCCCAACCCCCAGGTTGGGAACCACTGCATTAGGGGAAAGCAGCTTCTTTGTGAATGCATTTATGTGGCTGAATTATCACTCATGTTGGCAACCCCACCTCACCCATGATACATTGCACCTATCTGTGAGTCTTACACCTGCAGGTCTATACCTAGTTGCTCTTTAACCATTATCCTTATTTTTTCCTACCATGCACAATTTTGTTATTTTATGCCTATTACCTGCCCATCATGTAGTCCTTATTTTTCCATGTATTTACCTGCATCCACCTGACACAACACTGAATTAGGCACAGCATTCATCTATTTATTTCACACATCTGTCATCATCCCTCTGTGATGTGAGGCTAACTCCCTTTCTCCCTGGAATGAATGAAACCAGTTAAGCCACTACACAAGTTCAGCTTTGAATTGACTCTAGCTGCAGCTAGAAACTGGATTTTTCCTGTTCGACTTGATAAAATAGTAACAAGACTCTAAAAACATAATGAAATCATATGAGTTTCCTATCTCAGCTATGGGAAGGTTTGGAAAGACATTACTCTTTGGGGACCTATTCTGGATGAGTAAACATCATCAATAACATCAGACTCTTTCAGTAATGTATTTCTAATAGGTCTCTAAATTAGTGAACATAATTTGGTGGTACTTTATCCAGAATAGAGGAGGGGGGAAACACACACACACACACACACACACACACACACACACACACACACACACACACACAGAGAGAGAGAGAGAGAGAGAGAGAGAGAGAGAGAGAGAGAGAGAGAGAGAGAATGTACATGCAGAAAACAGAGGGAAAGTATTGTTACCATTGCAAATAGTCCAGTGGCCATATGTTCTCCTTTAGGGAAGACAGACCTCCATTTGAAAAGCCCCCCTCCTTTTTGGTATTGTGTAAGTGGCTACCTTACCTTACTACCCAGGAGTTTCCTCAGCCCGGCAGGGAAAGTAGAGACCTTGATTGATAAATCTATCCACCACCCAAGCTCTCTTCTAGAGCTACTCCATCATGCTGCCTCTGCTCCCTGTTCTATGTGGAAGCACCCTGAGGCAGCAGGAAGGACTGGTGCTATGAGCTCTGGGTTGGATCTGGTTATTCCCCAAAACACACATTGCACATTTTGTGTTGCATGTAGACGGATTCCAACTTATAACTTTGGAAGACTACTACCAGCTCCCATGGATCTCTATAATCCCAATGCAGTAGCTTGACCAGGGTTAAGAACTGGACTGTTGCCACCAGAAATTACATACAATACTTAAGAAAGTCTGTGAAGATTTTCAGTCATCTGCGTGAGCTTTTCAGTCATCCAGGTGAGCTGGACTTTTTTACTTAGGAAGCTAGACTTAGGAAACTGAACATTAAGAACTCCCTGACTGTTATAGCTGTCCAGCAGTAGAATAAGTTGCCATGAAGGATGGTGGAATCACTTCCTCTTTGGAGGTTTTTAAACAGAGGCTGAATGGCCATCTGTTGGGAGTAGAGATGGGCACGACTTAGCGGTATTCCCGTTTCCGTTTCCGTTACTCGTATCCGTTACTCTACGGAAACGGTAACGGGAATTACTCCGCCAGACTTCGAGCTCGAACCGACGAACAAACAATTTTGGTCTGATTTGTCGTGCTCGTTCCTTGCATCGCGCGATGCCACGTGGCACAGAAAAAAAGTTTTTAAAAGTTAAAAAAACCCGGTTCCCGGCCAAAAAGCAGGCGGAAAAATGCCTGCCGTGCCTCAGGGCACCTACCAGAGGGGTTGTTTCTGGAGGTCCCCGGCCTCCCCCATCCCCGTCCCTGCTGGCTCTGGTGGGACTCGCCGCAGGCTCGCAGCCAGCAAAAAGCCCAGTCCGCCGCTGGCCACCACAATTAAAGCGCAAGCAAGCAGCACGGACGGCACAGGAAAAAACTTTTAAACTCTCCCCCCACCCATTCCCGGGCCAAAAAAGCAGGCGGAAAAATGCCTGCTTGACTAAGGGTGCAGGGCACCTACTGGAGGGGTGGTTTCTGGAGGGGGGGTCCCGCCTCCCCCCCGTCCTGGGCAGCCGGACTCGCCATGCCATGCGGTGCGGGCGGGGGATCCAAAATGGGGCGGCGAACGCAATATTGTTTTTGAAATCATGGTCCAAAAACACACAAGCACAACAGAAACACGCGAAAATTTATAAACTGCCAGATTTTTCACAGTAGCAGTGGGTTTTTTCTTGCAACAAAATGTCTCTCCTCTCCTCCTCTGTCCTCCATTGATTTTATTTTATTTTATTTTATTTACACCTGCGCAATGATGGGCTGGCCGAGTGGCCAGCCATGTGGGAGTGGACGACCATGCAAATTTTTGGAGCCATCCCACCAATTGCATGGCCACTTGGCCATGGAGACTTCTGGGATGTGCCCAAAAGCCCCCTAAAACCTACCCTAGCCCCCTAACCCTAACCCTAACCCTTGACTCCTTACTTACCCATACGTCACAGACTGTCTTCTTAGTGGGTCAGAGAGGCACCCAGAGGTGCAACCCACTAGCCCACCGTAACCTTACCCGTCACTAGCCTAACCCTAGCCCTTGCACTAACCCACCTTAAGCCTAAGCCAGATCTACTTGCATTGCACTACACGCAAGTACAATTCCCTTCTTTGTGAGACATGGTGGTGCGAGAGCCTTAGGCATCAACCTATGGCTCTGGGTTCACTGCCATCACTAGTCTCACTGTCTGCAACTGGTATGCATATCCATATGGCTATGCATGCATTTTGCAGCAGCAGGTGAGGAGGGGAGACCCCCATGTTGAGGGGTCTCTTGGAGCCTGCTTCCCCTTCCTAGTGGGTGAGGATAGGAAACCCACGGGTGCCTCCAGAAACCCGCTTTCCCTTTATAGCGAGCCAGAGGAGGCACCCACCCCACAGAACCGCTCCCCCCCAGTACTAACGACAACAAAAAAATGAAAAAAAAAAACTAATTTTTTTTTTTCAAGAACCAGCCCGACTAACGACATCTCTAGTTGGGAGTACTGTGATGGGGGTTCCTTCATGGCAGGGGGTTGGACTGAATAGCCCTTGAGGTCTCTTCCAACTCTATGATTCTATGATTCTATGACTCCTTATACTTAGAAAACTGGCTGTGTCAGATTGGGTGCAAACTCACAAGCAATAACAACAGCTTTGTCCCTCTGCAGAATGTTAGTGTCATATGGTATGAAACAGCATGTGCCAAAGAAGTAGATGTAGCTCTTGAAGAGTCATGCAGATTTATTATTGGCTACCTGAAACCTACCCCCATTGAAAAGGTCTATTATTTGACTGGCACTGCCCCTCCAGAAGTATGTCAAGAGTTACAAGTAAACAATGAATGAAATTATGCAATACTGCACATTACCAAACCTATCCACTTTATGGACACTAATCCCCTAGAGACAATGGCTAAAATCGGAGAAAAGTTTTTCTGCACACATCTCAAGCTCTAAACATAAAACCAGAAGAGGTTAGGCTAAACCTGTGGAGTACAGAACTAACACACCTTGCTGAATGGATGGATGCTAAAGAGTGTTTCCTACCTGGACAAGACTCTACCTGGAACCACCTGAGAGTCACTTAATAGAATTTGAAGCAAACTAGAAAAATCAAAGAAAATCAAGTAAAATGGGGTTACATGGAAACAGGATAAATTTTCTGTGACTGTGGAGAAATTCAATCGATTCAGCACTTGTGTGCATGCAGTTTTTGCTGCACCATAGATCTAGCTAATGACCAAGATAATGCTATTGAAGTAGCCTGCTTCTAGTCAAAACATAATCAAATTATCTTAGCAATTTAATTTGTTTTTTTAATTTCACCTCTATTACAATACATCCATAATTTAAATTGTGCAGTGCTCTGATACAAATAGAGAGGAAAATACAAGACTCTGATATACAAAAGAGATAAACAAAAGATACAGTTCGAGGATGAAGCTCCCCTTTGAAGCCTTGGACAGAGCAGGATGCAGGAAAAGGGAATCAGGGAAAGAGATGGGAAACAGTTGCCTTCCAGGCATCTGAATCTCATGCTCAAGGTTTGTTTGTTTGTTTGTCACAGCTTTTTCTTGCCTGAGTCTATGCTTGTCTCTATGGATGCTGTTGCTGTGTCTTACAGTATTTTTATTTTTTTATTTGATTTTGTTTGTTTGTTTGCAGGTTGTTTTCTTTGTGGGCAAGTTGTTTTTTCTTCACAATTTGTTGTACACCGCCCAGAGTCCCTGAGGAAAAGTCAGGCAGTTAATAACTACAAATAAATAAATAAATAAATAAATAAATAAATAAATAAATAAATAAATAAATAAATAAATAAATAAATGTCTGCCAGGCAGCTATAAAAGTTCATACAATGTATTTGTTTGTTGCTTGTTTACATTTCCTCATCAGATTTATCTCATTTTTAAGTAAAATGCTTTGTGGGGAGAGACATTTTGTAAAAAAAAAAAAAAAAAAAAGGATGCAAACCACACGTCTCTGTTTATCTCACACATGCACACATTCACACAAACCCATGTTCAGCAAGCTGCAGAAGACACAAGGCACACCACCCTTCAGGGAGTTATTAAACACTATGCCTTACTTCATCGTTTGATTTATATCCCATTTTTCTGTGCTGTGTCCCAATCTGGTGAGCAGTACTGTTTTCCCACTAATATTATAGCAATAATGTCTAATTTTGGTGCTGTTTGCATATTTTGGGTTAAATTAACATAGGCAAATGTAATGCGAAAATGTCCTCCTTTTTGATGCCCCTTGTTCTCAGCATCTTCCTTCTGAGGAGCAGGAGCTACCTGAAAGGAATAGACTAGAACTGAGGAGGACAACTTGTTACCCTCCAGGTGGTGCCGGGCCCTTCATTGCAGGCTGTGTTGGCAAGGGCCTGTGGGAAGTGCAGCTCAACATGGAAGGTCAGACGTCACCCTTCCCTATGCTAGAAATCAGCCATTATTTATGTTATGTTTCTACTGATGGCAACAATTCTTTGTAAGAAGTAATATCTGCCCTATTTACTAATTTATTTGTTTAAATGCCCGGCTTAACTGGGCTATAAGATTCTGAATATTTATTCCCTTATAAGAACAAAGGTGACAGGAGCGACTGTAACAACTATCATGGTATCTCTCTTCTTAGTGTTGTCGGGAAGCTGTTTGCATATGTTATACTGAAGAGGCTCCAGATACTTGCAGAGAGAGTCTACCCATAATCACAGTGTGGCTTTCGAAACAACAGGTCCACTACTGATATGGTATTTTCCCTCAGGCAGGAGAAATGCAGGGAACAAGGACAGCCACTTTTTGTAGCCTTCATAGATCTTACGAAGGCATTTGATATGGTTAGTAGGGACAGACTCTTTAAAATACTCCTCCAGGTTGGATGCCCACCCAAGCTCCTTAACTTCATTAGGTCTTTTCATGAGGATATGAAGGGCAATGTAGTTTTCGATGGCCTGGTGTCAGATCCCTTCAACATCTGAAGCGGCGTGAAGCACGGCTGTGTCCTTGCGCCAACCTTGTTTGGGATCTTTTTTGCTACCATGCTGAAGTACGCTTTTGGAACTTCAACAGAGGGTATCTATCTCCGAACCAGATCAGATGGAAAACTCTTCAACCTCTCTAGATTGAGAGCAAAGTCTAAGGTACAGGTGAAGTGTTTGCAGGATCTCCTCTTCGCTGATGATGCTGCCATTACTGCTCACTCTGCCGAAGATCTCCAACAACTCATGGACCATTTTAGTAAAGCTTGCAAAGATTTTGGGCTAAAAATCAGCCTGAAAAAACACAAATAATGGGCCAGAATGTGGACTCTCCTCCTCGCATAACAATTTCTGAAAAAGAACTGGAAGTTGCCCATGACTTTGTGTATCTTGGCTCAACTATCTCAGATACACTCTCACTAGAGTCTGAGCTGAATAAACGTATAGGTAAAGCAGCAACTATGTTTTCCAGACTAACAAAGAGAGTATGGCTCAATAAGAAGCTGACAGAACATACAAAGATACAGGTCTATAAAGCTTGCGTACTGAGCACACTTTTGTATTGCAGCGAGTCTTGGACCATCCATGCTCGACAGGAAAGAAAGCTGAATACCTTCCACATGCGCTGTCTTAGGCGAATATTCAACATTACCTGGCACGACAAAGTTCCAAATAGCATAGTCCTGAATCGAGCTGGAATCCCTAGCATGTACACTTTATTGAAACAGTGACGCCTACGCTGGCTTGGACACGTTGTGAGAATGGATGATGGTCGGATCCCAAAAGATCTTCTATATGGAGAACTAATGCAGGGAAAGTGCCCCAGAGGGAGACCACAGCTGCGGTATAAGGATATCTGTAAGAGGGGCCTGAAGGCCTTGGGAATGGACCTCAACAGTTGGGAAACCCTGACCTCCAATCGCACTGTCTGGAGGCAAGAGATGCAGAATGGTCTACATAAATTTGAAGAGGCATTTGTCCAACAGGCAGAGGAAAAGAGGCAGGCACGGAAAGAACGAAACTCGAGGACCGGGCAAGAAACAGAATACATCTGCCCCCAGTGCGGTAGAGACTGCCATTCCCGTATTGGTCTATTTAGTCACACTAGGTGTTGTTTTTAGGATCTCTACTCCAGGCATGATACCACAGTCTTTCGAGACTGAAGGATGCCAATGAATATTATGCATTTCCATCCTTTTCCCTCCTGTTGGTGGCAATGTATGCCTCCTGAACAAGAGGTTCTGTAGGAAATGCAAAATATACAACAGGTGTCACAACTACACAAGCTACTTATATTTTCTCCTCAGCAGTACAATATAACACATGTCAGTGAGGCACGCATCTAATCTTCCAGCCTACTATTACTATATTCAAAACTACAGATTATTTTAAGCACCAAACCCTCTCTTTTTTTAGACATATATTTCTCACAGGTTTCCATGGGAATGGGAACAGCATCATGGCAGTCTAAGCAGCGCCTCTAGCCTCTAGTGAGAAATAGCAAGTGCCATATTTCAAATGCTACTTACAAGACTTTTAAGAGCCTGCAGGGTCCAATACAACTCCTGAAGCCTTTAGTGCTCTGAATGTGTCAAAAGAAATAGATAGGAAAATGGCTTCCAGAGGCAGGCCCTTTCCTTGTTCAGGCAGGCAACAGTATTAAAGGGCTTCCTCTTTCCAACTCAAACAGACAACTTGGCCTTTTCATGCGCCTGAATGTTTCCTTGAATTTCTGTAACAGAGAAGATAGCTTGTGCTGTGGAGCTGCTGTTTGATATAAGAGCCAATATGTATGCTGCTTAAGACAGATGCTCTGGGATGTGGAAAAATTCAAGAGGTTCAGGTCCTCAGTCACGTCACAGACATCACTTGATGGTAATTATAAGCCAGCCAATTTCTCTCAGCTTGGCCCACCACATAACACAATTGTAAGTATAAAAGTGTCATGAAGAAAAGGTGTGTATGTTGCCTTGAGCTCACTGTGATACAAATTGAGAAATAACACGACTCTCTTGTTACATCCAATGGAAACGTGCTATTGCCCTTCCCTATAATTTGGGCAACTCCCAGCATCCTTTACCACTGTCCAAGTTGGCTAAGATTTCCGGATGTTGAACTCCAAACATTCCACATCTTTGCCAAATGTGATTCCACTCCACAATTTGAGGCACTCCATTTTCCTCACTCTCTCCCCAACCCATTCCTGCTTCCCTTTGGCTCCTAAGAGATGCTTTTAAGGATTTGGAAACAGTCCAGAACAAAAATGCAATAGACAGCAGATGTCTATAATCGTGGGGCAATCCATACCATCTCCTCTATTCTGTTTCATTTTGCTGTTCAACAAACATTGCTGCCAAATGTTGCAAATCGTCACGTTATCCTTCCAAACAGAGCCTTTGTTTTTATTTTTCCAGATGTGAATCATGATGCATCAGATGATCCACATTACTACAATGCAATTGCCAGCATGGCTCCTAGGCCCCTGCTGAGCGCAGGTTCAATGCAAACACCTCTTCCTTTCCATTCCTCTTGCCCCACCCATGAAAGAACAGCTATGCCTCAGAATATAAGGCATGGGTCCAATATTCAATCCAAATGGAGACTGCAGCCAAGAAATCCAAAGAAGACTGAAACTAGGAAGGACAGCCATGAAGAAATTAGGAAAGATCTTCAAGTTTAGGATATGAAGACCAATATCATCCACATTCATGTATTTCACACCATGTAGGGGTGTGAAAGCTGGACAGTCAAGACATTAAAGAAAGCTGATGGGTGTGTGGAATGATTTGTTCAAAATGTAGTGCTAGAGGAGAGTTCTGTGGATACCCTGGACTGTGAGAAAGTCAAACTAGATGGAATCAAGTCTGAATCATTTCTGGAAGCACAAATGTTGAAACTGAGGCTTTCTTACTTTGGGCATATCATGAGAAGGCAGGATTGTCCAGAAACGATAATCACACTGGGGAAAGTGGAAGCCAGCAGGAAAAGAGGAAAACTAAATATGAAATGGGCAGACGTCCCAAAACAGCCATATCCTTGTGTTGACAACAGCTGAGCAGAGCAATTGCGGTCAGGACAATTTGGAGAGTACATATTCATAGGATCACTGTAAATTGGAGACAACTTGACAGGACATAAGAACAACAGCAGACGGGGACTGTCCCTATCTGCCTGAAGTGGAAATATAAATAATTGCAGAAATTTCTTTCTCTTCCTTTTTTCTTCTTCTTATTTTCTTCCCTCAATGGATCATAATGGTGTAAGATGGGGTGGGGTAGAGGGAGCACAACTGCCCTTTTATCAAGGAAACCATAACGAAAAGCAAATGATTTCCAAGTGCAGGAGTCCAATCCTTCTACAATAGATAGTTCACCACCACTCCCATGATGGGATGTGACATGTACTAAGTGCAGGAAGTTAGTGCACAAAAATCAGCAGCACATTTTTATTTTGCCACTTTAATTCTGAAAAGGAAAATGGCACCTTCGCCTCAGAGATTGCAGAGACCCTTTTGCTGAGCTGAGGCAGGCATCATTTGGATCAGGAAGAAATGAGCCAAAAAAACACACTGTCCTCCCTTACAGCTGTTAGAAGGGGGATATACTGTATATAGCCCATGTGGGTTCCTTCACTCATGCATGGTGGTGAGTCAGCCAAAATAAAATCCTTCCCAACATCCTTGAAAAGAAGGGCTTTGTGCTTTTGACAAATGTCATCGCTGGAGGAAAAACTGAGGTGAAAGTGTATCTTTAAACATTATTTTTTTGCCCTGTGTTCTTCATTTTGTCTAGAGACCAACTCTGAGGAGGGGAGGATTTTATCTTGGCCTTTCATTGTTGTTCAAATCAAGCAGAATCTGCCTGGCTGCTCCAGAAAGTCTCTAAAGCCCAGCATGAAATGATCATCTGACCACAGCTGTCCCTCAGGTTCTCTCACATTCCTCTAAGAACCTGGGAGACAAATACAGTAGTGCTGATTCCTCCCACAAGGCTCCTAATTAAGAAGCTCTTCCTGCTTCTGACCTCTTGGCAACACGTGGAGACCTCAGAAAATGAGGTCATGCCAGGTCTGTGCCTAGAAAGATATACTCTGCTAGCTTTTGTAGAGCATCATTTCAATAGAAAAAGAAAGGGAAGAGTCAAAGTGCAAAAATAATTAAGAATTGGATTCTAGATGATACACATAAAGGAACTTTGAAGTATATGTAAAAATCATGTAAAATAAGAAGTTCAAGAGTGCTTAGGAGCCACTCAGTTACAACACCTGTTTTTCTTTCAAAACTAAAACTTTGGATATCTATATTGCTGTGTAACTGTATTGAATTGCATATTTGTATTACCAGTATTACCTTGTATTGTAAAACTGAATGATTTTGGATTACCTATTATCTTGGATCAAAAGAATCTTCTCTATGAAAAGTTTTAATTAAAATGTTTTGGGAATTGCAGTGATTTTCTAAACTACTATAGAGACAGTCACAAACATTTTACTGTACTTTATTATTTATTTATATGTTCTCTTCCTTCACAGCTGGAGGGGACTTAAGGCTGATAAATATGGCAGCTAAAGGAGGGAGGAGGAAGTGCCAGCTGTTAGCTAATCATGGATGAGGTTATCAGGAGCAGTGTTATATTGGTGCTAGTGGGTAAATGAAGTACTGTACCATGTTTTTTTTTGGGGGGGGGGAGAACAAGGCATTACAAGATAACACATCCCAGATGTTCTGTCCCTCCCTTCAAAAAACAGAATCAAGTAGAGATTTGAGCATGTACTGTGCTTGGGTGCTTCAGCACGTCACCCACACTGGTGTTCTTTAGACACTGCATGCTCCCCTTCCTTGCCTCCTCTGCATCCTCACCCACCCACTGACTGCAACATGCTTTCCTTTCCCACCTCCTCTACACACTCACCCACTCACTAGCTTCAGCGCACCTCTCTCCTCTGGCCTTCTCCACATATCTGTACACTCACCGGCAGTGCTGCAGGTTTCCCTGCAGTGCCTCCGCGATCACATGCAGAAGGGAGGAGGAGGGAAGTGCTCTGCAGCCAGTGAGGGGATGAGCATGCAGAAGTGGAGAGGGAGGCATGTGGCACCTGTGGAACACCTGTGCAGGCACCATTCTGAAGTGGTTCGTGTCCATCCCTAGAACTAACCTTTGCAGATGACCTACTGGTCTGCTTATGCTGCTATTAAATGCCAGGTTGGTCCAAAGTAAATCTGAGCTAATCAGGGCGGGCACGTCCATTAAGGCAAACTAGGCAGTTGCCTAGGGCGCCAAAATGGACAGGGGGCGCTACCCAGCCTACCGCCCCCCGCCGTCCGTCCCCCCCGCCCCCCCCCCGCCCCCTGCCGCCGCTGCCCACCCACCGCCCACCCACCGCCGTCACCGCCCAACCCCCCGCCGCCGCCCAACCCCCCTGCCACCGCCACCAGCCAACCCCCCCACCGCTGCCGCCGCCTGACCCGACCCCGCCGCCGCCGCCCTGCCCTCCCCCACCCCTCACCTAGGGCGCGAAAAACCCTAGCGCCGGCCCTGGAGCTAATTTGTGATCTTAGTATGCTGCACCCCTCATTACTCAACACTTCCCCTACCAAGGCTGACAGGCTCTGTCTCAGGTACACTATTGAGATCTCCCAGTCTTTTACTTCCAGGGGGCTTTAACATCCATGCAGTGAAACATGATGCCATTGCAGCCTTGGAGGTCATCAATTCTAATCTACGGCATCCATGGGGCTATCCCAACATGTCACAGGTCCTACCCATACAGTAAGTCACACCTTGGACCTGATATTCACAACTGGGCAGAGAAAAGATAGTCTGAAGGTAGTAAACCTTGATTCTTCTGCCTTGTCATGGTCACTTGGTGAGATATGGACTTGGCACAACCTTTGCAAGTTGGATGAACTTAGGTGGACAATGGCCTAAATAGGTTTGGTAGGTGGACAATGGCATGGGGTGCATGAAAGTCCCACTACAGATATGTGTGAGCTATTAGCTGTGGCCTTGCTGGTAGAGGTGTGAAGTGCTGCTGATTGGTCTGGGGATTGATGAAAGTGTAGCTTGATACATAGCAGACAGATTGTACCTGAGACTCCCACCTCTGTTGTGAAAAGGGTTTTCAATTCACACCTGAATGGCTTCCCTGGCCCCTCTCTGAAACCACATATCTTCTCTGTCTAATTGTTTTTTTAAAATACATATACAGACACAGATCTCTCATACAGAATATACTTTAACATTCCACTTAATTAATACTCTGGAGCAATTCAAATGTTAAATTAGGGAAATGTGAAAAAACTGCATGCCACAATCAAGGACAGCATCAAGAAGTGGATTAGTCAAGGAGCAGGTGCCTGTCTTCCTTTTATAATCAATTCTGATTAAGTTAAATATGAAAAATACAGCATGCAAACTCAAATAAAGAACACATCCACCCTCCTCTGGTTGAGGGAGACCGGAAAGAGTTGTTGTAACACTTTATCTCCCAAAATGTGAATGCTGTAGTAGTTCATTCCTTGTCAGGTCCTTTAACAGTATGTATGGTTCATTCCAACCAGTTTGGGCCATACAAGACAAGTTTGGCCATCAGGGTATGACTCTTCCCAGCTGGACCCCCTTTCATCAAGTGATGAACTTATGGAATACATGTTGGATAAGGTCTGTGCCCCAACTATCTTTCAGGCAGGACAGCCACCTGAAACTGCACAATTAAAGGGCCATCCATTTTCTCAGACCTAGACTGTGAGTTTGGCAGTCTCATGCTACTTTTAGCATGGCTGGACCACATGTGCTCATTGTTCTTCACATGACAGATAGCCCTACTAGCTGACTAGTCTACCAGTAGAATTGAGATGGTCCTCTCTCTTTTTTAATGTTCCAAATCCACCAGTAAAGACGACTAGGGGAAATTATCTTTGATGACCTGTAGGGTCTCAAGACTGTCCAGTAGACCATCCACTCACCTCAACATCCTCCAGAAAATTTTTAAAAAACCAAATAGACAAACAAACAAAATCCCCAAAGGACTCAAACATATTGAATAATTACACAGGTGTAAACAGTGATGACCTACATTCTCTCTAAGCTGCCTACCTGCACTCCTGCTCACCTGCACAGAGCTCCATCAGGACTGCACACGGGCAGACAGTCACCCATTCAGTTCCAGTTTCAGCTAGAACGCTGCATATACACACACAGTGCTGGGTTCCCATGCAGTGGGGCTGAAAATTACAGGGAATTTTGGTCATGATATCATCAGTTCTCAACATTACTCTTCAATTTAATCCTTCCTCTCTCCCTCTTCAGGTTCCAATACTTAATTCCAAAAGTTTCCTTTTGTCCCAGGAAAACCTTTGGGAATCTCAGGATGGGGAAGTGGAAGTATTGAATATATTTTTAAAAAATCACCGTTAGATTGTCTCTGATGATGATGATCCAGCAGCAATTTCCCAATATGAAGGTTTCCCTGGCTCAAAAAGGATCTATGGGGAATCTCTAACTGGGGAGGTTGGAGGAAGCTTAAATTAAATTAAATTAAACAGTAAAATTGTGGGCTGGTGATATGATCAGTAGTTAGGCCAACCGGATTTCATCCATAGAATGTTAAGCAGAAAGCCTAACTCTACACAATGTCAAATTCCAATTGTATATAGGTTTCCCCTGTTCAAAAACCTGAGTGTAAGATATGGATGCTGATGGAAGAGTGAGCACCCTTCATGAAGCTCCCTTCATGTGGGCAAAGTGTGAAGGGATCTCTGTAAATTTCTCTGCAGCCGGCCTTGCCAGCATCAGGATCCAGATTCATGTGTTGAACTTGCATCCTTTGAAGGAGCTCAGAATTTTGAGGCCACAGTCTGACCATTCATGTCAGTAGTTTGTAATACTCTAGTTCACATCCTTCCACCCAAACCAAGTGACAAAGGCAGCTAAAACCAGGTTACAGTAATCCCCCACGTATTGCTGGGTTGGGTCAGGACTGGGGGGGGGCTCTCTGGGGAATCCTACACTTACCTGAGGCCTGGCGCTGACCCAAACGGGCCTCTGGCAGGCTTCCTAAACCTGTTGGAGGCCCCAGAAGTCGTTTCTGGTTATCCGGAAGTCACTTCCAGTTCACCGAAAACCAATTCTGGGGCCTCCGACAGGTCCATGAAGCCCATTGGAGGCCCATACAAACAGGCCCAAGCAGCTTACCCCGGGGGGCCTTGCATTTCATATACTATGGTACCACGATATACCAGGACTGCAGTATATGAACCGCAAAATGGCAGGGGACCACTGCACACCTGTTACACCAGCTGCAATGTGTTCCCACACAAGTCTACCATTTGCACACCTGTCAATATGGTAAAAGAGGGGCACAAATATCATAAAGACCGGGTCCAATCATATAGATGAGTAAGTGATAAAAAGTTTAGTTCCTAAGGACATATTCCTTCAAAACTGCCACTCACGATGACCAACCACAAAACAAAACCAAGCTAATAAATCTTGTACCAGAACAAACATATATCATTCATTTCTAACTCTGAAGCTAATCTCTCACACATTCTAAGCCTTAGTGGTGCCTTTCCTCTTCGGAGCAGACAGGACATCAGTGGAACCAGCCCTTCCTCTCACTTCTGATAACTCCCATCTCCATCCAGGGAAGCAAAATAAATAAATAAATAAATTGTGGACCAGCTGGGAGGCAGTCCTCATAATGCTTTTGACCTTTAAGTGTGTGGCTTCCCTGCGACGAGGGTATTCATTTCATTCCACAAAAAGAAATTACACTTATAATTAGTTTAATTCTGGTTCAAAAGGCCTGTGCTATTTAAAAAGTGGGGGGAAACACCCTCAATGTATGCACCTGGTTAGCAATTGGCCAAACCTTCTAATGGTTTCCTTTAACATGGTGATGATATCTAGCCACGTTGGATTGCAACTCTAATCATCTCAGCTGGTTCTGCTGGCTCCTGATGATGGAGGTTGTAATCAAATCAGCAGAATTGGGTACAACAACAGCTTTTTAATTCTTCTGATCCTACTTACTTCATTTTATAGCAAATGCTACTTATGGGAGTACTGAGATCATAATGAGAGCACATGTTTCATAATATTATCTCTTACACATAAAAATCCCAAGTATTAATTGATGTTTTATTTAAGGAAGTCCCCAAAATGTCTTGGGGGGGGGTCTCCATAGCAACCATGTTGTGCCAGTAAACAGGAGCATGCCAGAACAATGCTGTAATTGCTGCTGAATATACTAGCAAATAATATTTCTATTTTTTATTATTTTTGAAGCAGTCAGTACTAAAAATATACTTCTATGAAACGTTAATATCATTAAAATGATGCACCATGCCAAGCTCCTTCCCCTTTCTACCTCACATTTTTTTTACACACCATAATCCATTTCCCAGCAATATTTCCTCAGCTGAAAAGCTAGCTTTCTCTCTCTTTAAAATGCATATACTGTATACATATTGCATACTAACACTTCCCATTGACTGAATTACTTTGAAACCTCATCGCTCCAGTTGCTCTTTTATAGAATGGATTAAAAAGTGAATCGAGGTTCCGATGGGAATTCAGAAAGTTCCATGCTTATTAAAATGACATCAGATTTGCTGCACTAGTATCTTTTACAAAACAACACAACACACAAAGTTCTAGTCTGCCTTCATAACAAAACACATCTTGATCATTCTCCAGCTCTAATTATATTGAATGGCTTGTTAAAAGCTTCTTAGTGGGTTTCTAACAGCTACGTCTGGATGTCAGCATGCTATGTCTATTATTTTCCACTAGATATAACAAGAAACAATGCAGAATTCTACACCTGGAGGAAAATGTCTAAATACACAATTACAAGATGAGGGATACTTTGCTCAGCACAGTAATACCCTGGTTTACAAGTACCTTGGTGTACCTCTTTTGCACGACAAGCAAACATTTCTTCTACATTTTGCTTTGACCAACAAGCAATGTCTTGCAATACGAGCACTGGAGCAGGTCACATGATCACAAGTGAGCTGACTGTGGCTCTCTTTCTCTCCTGCTGGATTGTGGGTGACTGTCTGGAATGTTCCACCTCAAGCAACCCTAAAAAGCAGAGGGAGGAGAGAGGAATGGTCCCTTGCACCAGCAAGGGAGGCTTTCAAAGGGGAGTGCAGGTTAGGGTTTTGTTTTATTTTTCTTTAATTTTTTTCTTTAATTTGTTCTCAATATCCTTTCTTATTTTTTATACCATTTGTAGTCACGGGGCAGCTAGTCAGATGTGTATATGGCTACAAAATTGCATTTTATTATTGTCACATTAAAAATACAGAGTAAAATCCAGTAGTTAGTCCCAAGCAGAGCAGATTCCGCAGCCACGTACCTAAACCATGGCATAGATGTGGACTTCTAGCCAAGTTCTTTTGTTGGTTTTGGCATTTTGTGTGTACAGTATCAGTATGTGGTCTCTGGGACTCCAGAACAAATCATCTGAGTTTCCATTATTTCTTATGGGGAAATTTGCTTTGATATAAGAGTGTTTTGGTTTACAACCATGTTTCCAGAGTGGATTATGCTCATAAACCAAGGTATTACTATATTACTACAAGTGAGAAGGATCTTGTAATTGTTGTAGGCTACAAGCTGAATATGAGCAAAAAGTGCAATGCAGCTACCAAAAAAGGCAAATGCTGACAGAAGTATAGTCCCCAAGTCCTGTGGAGGGACTAGTCCTTTTCTTTCTATTGGGTATTGGTTAGGCCTCATCTCAAGTATTGCATCTGGATACTTCTTTTTAAGAAGCATATTGGCAAACTGGAGAAGTCCAGAGGAGGGCAACCAGGATGATTAGGGGACTAGAAACCAAGCCCTATGAGGCAAAACTGAAAGAATGGAGCAAGTCTAGCCTGTAGAAAAGAAGACTTGGGGGAGATACAACAGCACTTTTCAAATACTTGAAAGGTAGTCATACAGAAGAAGGGGAGAATCTGTTTTTGATCATTCCAGAGTGAAGGACGTATAATAATGGGCTCAGGTTACAAGAAGCCATATTTCAGCTGAGTGTCAGGAAAAATGCCCTAACTCTTAGAATAGTCCAACAGTGGAACCAACAACCTTGGGAGGAGGTGAGTGCTCCAACACTAGAGGTATTCAAGAGAAAACTAAACAATCATCCATCATATCTGCTTTGATTTAGATCCTTGCATTGAACAGCTGGTTGGATTCAATGGCAATACAGGGCCCTTTCAACTAAATTATTCTGTCATTCCATGAGGCTGGCGCTCTTCTCGCAGAATGGGGTGGCGTTGGCATGGGGGGGCTGGCAGGGCAAGGTTGCAGCTTCTGTGGGTTGTGCCCCTTGAGAAAGGAAAAACATGAGGGAGGAGCCATGGTGGGAGATGCTTAATGGAAACCATGGGGAGGAGGCAGGGATGTGTGTAGGACAACATATACAATGGATACAGATGGGCTAGCCAGAGGCCCACAAGTGAGAAAAGGTTGAGAACTACTGCTGATGGGACAAAAGGATTTCTTTCCCACAAAGTGTATGTATGATTGCACTCTTCAATCACCAAATGGGTCATCCTTGGTTTACAGCAGATCCTACTTCTTTCGGCATTAACAAAATTGACCCTTTCATTAACTGTACACCAAGCCAATTTCTTCCCAGCCACCTGCATCCAATCCTTTCTATCATTCTCTCCCTGAACTCTCTTAATCTTACCATTTTCTCATTTAAAAAAAAAAAAAATATAATATAAAGAAACCCATGAGAAAAACAGCAAATGAAAATAATTAAGACCAGACACCCATCCCTAAAATGCTTTTTTTGGGGCGGGGGCAGATTTGGGGGCTGAAACCAAATTTATTTATTTATTTATTTCCTGCACTTATATACCACACTATTTCCTGAAAGACTCTGGGCGGTTTACCAAAAAAAAGAAAAAAAAAAAATTTATTAAAAACATATAGTAAAAACAGTAGCGGGCGAGCGGCGATAGGGCACTAGTCAATAAAAGCCCACAATAAAGGCAGCGGGCGAAAAAGAAAAAGAAAAAAAGGAAGAAGAGACACTATTTATGAAGGAATGAAGGAAGACCTGGAGCTGGAACAGTGCCTGCTGAGCTTCAAGAGAGTCACTGGGAGTCGGCTCCTCAGCCTCACCATTGCTCAGCAGCATCTTGTCCCATCCACTGGGAATTTGGGGGTATTGTAGGCAGCATGAGTGCCACTCTTGAGCCATTAAGGATGGACAAAGTTCATCATCTCTTGTAGCCAGTTTCAGCTTTCCCCACTGTCCCAGCTATCAGGATTATCTGCTTTTGCTGTCTTGCAAATCAGAACCATGAGGGCAGTAGTACTTTGGCAGTCCACACTAGATAAGCCAATGGTGCCACCACACTCATAAGTTGAAAAAAAAAACCCACTGAAAATCAGACAATAGAGGTAGATTTGTAGCGTGAAATAAGTAATGGGGGGGTAGACTCTTCATCAGATACATCATCTGAACCCTCCAGAATGAGAAGAGGATTGCAGTTCCAAATAATATGGGAATAGACACAACCTGCGCTTTTCTCTCTCTCCTGATCATTAAAACAGTGTGGCCTGTGGGTCTACAAGTAAGCTCACAGGGAGGAAAGACTCAAAATGGGAAATTGTGTGCCTACAAGACTTATAAGCATTGCAATTTGCCATTCATGCCATTCATGTAATGCCTCCCCTCCTTGGGCCTCTTATACAAAAAAAAAAAAAAACTACTGTCAGAAAACAGGATTGGCCAGCTGGTCACTTCCTGTGTAAAAGAATGTTTGTTTGTTTTTCTGGTCTAAAACAGACTGGAGAGCAGCAGCGGGTGAAGAATTATAGCATTACATGCCAGTGGAATATTGCACATAACCCCAGAAGCTTCTGTGAATGCAAATTGCCATTTTTAAGCCAAAAGCTGTGAGATCTTGGGTGAGGTCAGAGGTGAGAGGCACTTTGACATCTAGGGAATGGCAAAATGTTTTCTAAGTCTTCGGAAGTTACCCAACCCTGTGACAAAGGAAGGTGCTGCATACATAACTGCAAAAACCCCATCCCAATATTTTTGTTATTTTCTTAAACACATGGTGCTTTCAGATCAAAACAATGTCAACTGTATGGGAAAAATGCAATCCCAAAGGAAACACAAATGGACCATCCTTTCCCAGTCATGGAGCCTGCTTATAAGTTCTGGCATAGTAAATCTAAGGCAAAAGAAACAGAAATGCATGGTCAAAGGCACTTAAACTGGTTTATTCCCAGCTCCAGTCTTAATCCTGCTGATTTTGCTTGAGCTACATAAGGTATGTAGAGAAGTTCCAACTCATGTGGATATTTTTCCTTTAATATTAATTTCTACTAGGTCTTTCTTTCTTTTTTGGTTATTTAGGTAGATCTGTCCTCTCAGCAAAATAAGAATCATACTGTATTCTAGTCTTTTTTTTCTCACTAACCACACCATACAGCTTTCCAGGTATATGCAGTATTATGAGCAAATTCAAAATCATGATTCATAACTCATGCAACACAAGGAGTCATCCATGCTTATACTGAAATCTCATGTGATCATTCAGCCCACGTATATGTAGCTTTCTTAAAGAGAGCTGAGAATTAGACTCCTTTCTAGAACCTGGACTATTGCTTTTGTGAACTACAGCCCTAAGATCTCCCAGACACCGTAGCTACTAGCCATGTTTGCCTGAGGGATTCTGGGAGCTGTAGGCCAAAATAGTAAACTTCCTAAGCTCTTTTCATCTCAATTGTGTGCGTATGTGAAGCCTTATCGGTTGCTGTAAATTAAGAAATCCCTTATGACTCTTTCCAGTCTGCTTTTTGGAAAATATTTATATCAGGTAGCCATGAGTCCACATGCTGCTAAGATAGGGAAAACAGAAATATAAGCAGTGCACAATCCCTTTACTCAAAGCATTCCTGTGTGTTTGCTTCCACAGAATATAGAAAAACAACTTCAGTCTCTTTTGAAAATCTGGAAAAATTCATGCTACTATTTGCTTTGTCCATATACGTAACTAATAATTATACTGCATTCTATCAAGTCAATTCCAAGTTGTCACTGTCCTTTCCAAGGTTTTCTAGGCATAAAGTACAGTACTCAGAAATGGTCCCATTCCTTCCTTCTGCAGGCACTCCAGGACTGTGTAGTTCGCTCAAGTCTACATGGGACGGCTCTTCTCCCTGTGAATACAGTGGAGAATTGAAGCCCCAACCTCTATAGCTAATACAGAGTCTTACACCGGCCTTTAGACGGCTGCTTGGTCCACTGCAAACTGTCTCATTCTTAAAGATATCAATCAGGCATGTCTTTGTTGCAAAGAACCAGTTTACTCCCAGCGCAGTCCTATCCATACTATTCTGAGCCCATCTCACAGGCTTCTCATTTTGGGGCAAATGGGGTTACTCTGGTTTGGATCAGTTCCAGCTTGTGTGATCACTGGAACAGATCCACAGCAAGCCTTCTGGTTTGAATGTGCTGATATCATGAAGACAATATTTCTCTCTCTGCAAGGCAGACTTAAGGAACCTGCCACCCCCTCCACTTCTCATCCAGCTTGCCCGCTGGTGAAGGATCCTATGCAAGCTGTTGCACAGCTCTCATGAGCAGAGACCAAGTATTAAATGTATTTTAATTTATTAGTTTTATACTTCTCAAAGAGGCATGTCTTCCCCTGCCCAGATTATCTTTACATCCACTCCATGCTATAGGCCAAACCGAGAGGCTGTGACCAAACCAAGATCACCCACTGACAATATGATTGCCTATGAATTTGAACTGAGGTCTCCTGACCTGGAGTCCGAGGCTCACATTGTGGTCCAACACTGCATGACACAGTCTGTTTGTAAGAGATTAAGTTGTAACTAGTCTGTACAGGTATAGTAAGAGACTGTGTGATTTGTAGTCCAACAACATCTGAGGCCTATACGTTCTCTTATTGACAAAGTGCAGTGCCAATTTTGGACTATATCTATCCCGGTGTGTCAACTGAACTGATTATCAGAAAGGTGTGCAGGTAGGAGGGGGAAGACGCACATGTCTGAAAGATTGCACACTACTGTTGAATATGACTTCTGAAAGGTTGTGTGTTACTCTCCTGGCATCCCACTGACTGGAGCATTTGTCAGGTGTGAATTCTCTTTCTCAGTGTTAGCTTCCTGCACTATGAGCCAAGTTAGAAGCAAGCCTCAGCCTAAGAATTTGAATTTTATCTCTCTGGGTTCACAATTTCAGCCTTCATTCGTCTGACAGTAAGTGAAAGACAAAAGTGTACAGCCCACTACCTGCTCAAGTTGTCATCCAGGCAGAAGCCTCGGAACAGAGTAACACCTGAACATGTCACTGTTCTGCATATTTTTCTTTCGAGAGAGCAAAAAATCAACAGTATTCTTTCTCAATGTCTTTTTAACTTACCACTGTTTTAGAGCACAAAAGTTCCAGGCGGTCCCTGGTTCTATCATCAGTTTCTCCAGGGAAGGGTGGGAAGGCTAAGAACCACTGCTGGTAACGAATCAGTGGTCTAGCTAGACACAAAATAGCTTCTTTTATATAAAACGAATAGGAAATTTACTAAATGTCAGTGACAACAGCTGTAGAACCAACATAGTTATAATTCCACTGTAATACGTCTTACCCATTTGTTTTCTGTTTAAGGTGACATCTGGAGCAATGCTGAACCAAAGATAAAGGAAGTTGTTGGGTATGCCATCGCCACTCTGAACCGCTCATAATTTATTTCCAGAAAATGAAAGGAGTCAACAGTCCAACTTCCGAAACAAGCCTAGTATGGATTAAATTGGACCTGCCGAATATAGGTCTTCACTTAAGAAAAATAAAGCTGAAGGATAGCTTCAGTTGGGGGGTGCAAGCAATTAGTGGGATTACTTGTTAGCGGGAAAGTTTTGTTGTGGGATTTCTCAGAGTTCAAAATAGAACATTCCATGTGGAATATGTACTGTACTTCTTTTTGAAAAATCCTGAATATATTAGAACCTTTTCTTCCCCAATGTCCCTCATGACATGAAAACAAAAAAAGACAATTTGATCCGTTTAGCGAATCTGATAAACATGGGGGGGGGGCTATTTTCTGTACTTCTAAAATCTCAAAGCAATTGTTTCTAGAAGGTATAAAAATCTGTATGTGTCTTTGGAAATGCTTTAGCTAGTCCTCTTGTTTTGAAACTGACAGATGGTCGGTGTTGTAATGTTCACTCAGTAGCTTCAGTAACCAGTGGTTTGTGTACGGATCCAATTTCCTTAGAATGCTGTATTTTTATTCAAAACCATCACCGAGTTGCCTCCTGCGGGGGGCTTGTTGTAGTTATTCTCCACACTCCTGATCACTGGAATAGATGCACATTACTAAAGCAATGGTGCACACAAAGAATAATGCAAGACATCAGGGTATCCCTGTACCTATTCATAACTCTGTAAGAGTCCACGCTATTACAACTGTCACGTAAACAAGCACAGACACAATATGTAACACATACAGTTCAATTCTCTGTTGGTTTATTTAGGAATTCAAAGGAGCTTACTCCCAAGTAAAACTACCTACCATTATACCTTTCTCTCCAGTTACTTATGGCATCCTGAAAAGCCATACAGATATCAAATATGCAGAAGCAAGAGAGCATATGATGCAAATTAATCTGTTTCCTGAAGCTGTGACATATACATTCAGATGGCAACACAAGCTGGTTTTACTTCTTCAGTGCAAAGAAAGGTGAAAAGGGAGCATGTGGTCCATCCCGATATCACTAGACCCCATTATATTTTTTTTTAAAAATCACAGTGACTTTAGCAAACTCTTATCTGACTTGGCTCCTTTACCTAGTTCAAATGCATGATATCCCATCATCTCCCATGGTTTTATCTAGAACTGGTCAAACGAACAAAAAAAAAAAAATACAGGATAAAGCAAAACAAAACACTTTTGTGGGAGGTTATGATCCAGAGGTTCTTAGGGTGATGCACCGTGCCCTTTTTGTAGACCACTAGCTCTCGATTTGCACTTAAGGGGTATGTGAGTTTCCAAAAAGTCGTGTTCCTTCGCCTACTATCCTGATGAGGTGATTCTTACACCAGCAGTGCCTCCTTAACGCAGAGAGACCAAATCGAAAGCAATCTGTTCTCCTACACAGGTGGCAGAAAATCCCAATCCAGACTCACTTTCCAGCCCCCCCCTTTTTTTTACTGACAGCTCTTCATTCCTAGTTGGAGACCAACCGCATCTTTCCCAGGCAGGCAAGTAAGTTCACCCTCGGAGGCATGTCAGCCCGCTCTTATCTCGAAAGCACGACTTTCCCGTCAACGCCTCGCTCCCACTTTCCCAACTCCTGCGCGCCGGCGGCTCACAGGCGATCCCACTTGACCCAGGTTCCCGGCGCGTGGGAAAGCCCCTCGATACACGTGCGCGACAATCCCTCGCGTAACAGAGTCGATTTTGCATTTTTCTTTTCTTTTAATGAGGCGCAGTGGGGGTTGTGGTCCACGGCTACTCACCATCCTCCTTCTCGTCGAAGACGGGTCTTTTGGAGGACGAGAACGAAGTGCTGGCTCCCATCCTTTTCTTCCACTTGCTCCAGTGAAACATTGGCGCTTAAGGAGGCGAGATGGCATTCCCTAAAAAAAAAAAAAAAAAGTCCTGGCGAGGTGGGCGAGCCGAGCACAGCAGCGGCGGAGCCAGCGGCCGGAGAGGGGAGCGAAGAGACGAGGATCCACACACACACACACACGCACGCACGCACACACACACGCAAACACACACACGCACGCTCTTCAAGATGGATCGGGGTGGCGGAAGGCGTGCGTGTCCCGGTGTCAAAGGCGCCCGAGCGGCTCGTCTTTCTCCCCCAGCCGCCCTCGCCGCTCTCCCTACTCACTCGCCACTCGCTTTTGTCTTCATGGCATATACACACGCGCGCGCGCGGTCCTGGAGGGAGGAGGGAGGTGGGGAAGGAGGGCGGCGGGCAGGCGGGAGCTGCTGAGGACTGCAATTGCCCGAGCATCGAAGGCGCGCCTCGGCTCCCTGGTCGCGCCCCCTTCCCACCGCCGGGTTTATTTATGCCCGGGAGGAAGAGTCAGGAGGCAGCGGTCACGATCGCCTGCCTCTCCGACCCATAGATACAGATCAGAGTCCAAGGAGAGGGCGGAACTCGGAATTATCCTCCTGCGGGCTTTTTGCTTTTCTTTCCAGCCTTACGCCTCGCTTCCACGCCCTGCTTGATCCCAAGCCGCTCTTTCCCCAAAGGAAAGGCGCGCCACCCAAGCGATGTGGAGGGCTCCGTGACTGATTGATGGACTGATTATTTATTTTTATGGAGACGCCAAGAGTCAGTTGCCCCGCTCCGGGGGAACTCGACCCGCTGTGCCTCCCTCGCTTCCTGGCTAGGCGGCGCTCGCGTCGTGTAAACGCGGGGATTACCTTTAACCTCCTGCAATCAGCGTGATCCACTTTCTTGGAGGCCGGGATATTTTTTGATAAGAAAAACGTGGCGGGGGGTGGGGGTGGGGGGTCGAGTTGTCATCGGTCGGGTTAGGGCCACTTTTTCCTCCCGGAATATTTCCTTCCCTGGATCTTTCCAAAGCAAAACGTTAATATATTTTGAATTTGGTTCCAAACACGAGGGCTGGAACAAAGGGGAGGAAAATGGCATTGATATAGTGTTCTCTGGTGGTAGAACGGATAACCAGCAGTGGCAATTAGTCACGGTGCCTATACATTAATTCCACTACCAGAAGCAGAACAGCAGCGTGGGGACGTGAGTGGGATGGTGCCGTCGCACCTGCATCCTGCTTGTGGGTTTCCCATAAATACCTGTCCAGCTGCTGTGGAAAGAAAATGCCTGGGGGCCAGGAAGGTAGGCATTTGGCTAGAATTAGTTTGGGCCTTCATTATAGTACTTGCTGTTTGTTTTAATCTTGTATCTGCCGTTATTAAAATATAGATCTGATGCCTGGTCTGCAACAACTCCTTAGAAACGTATATTATATACAGGACTGGCCTGGTGCTCTGAGCAGCAAGTGATGGCAGGGGCATTTGTGGGACATTAAAATGGGCAGCCGCACAAAGAGAAGGGAGGAGAGGAAGGGCAAACCCAGCTTCCCAGATGAGACTCCACATTCCATTTCCTCCAAAGACGGTAGGAAGTTTGGGGTAATGCTCATTCCCTTGCAGAGAGGGCTGTAGCTGAGGACAGTCCAGCCCAAAATTGTCACCTAAGTCAACACACACAAATATGTCCTCATGCAACAGGGCAGTGGTTTTCCACCTTTGGTCCTTCAAATGTTTTGGATACCAACTTCCAGACCCCTGGGTGTTGGGAGTTGGCAGTGAAAAATTGGTGGGGGGGGCAAAGGTTGAGAACTGCTACACTCCGGCATTTGTGCCTTATCCATCACTGGTTGGGTGAGCACTCTAGGCCTGGCCATCTAGAGGGTATTTAGACCTAGATCTATCTCGGAACAATATTATTATTTTCATGGAAACCCACAATCAGTCACGGGTACTGTGTGGCAACTGTTTTATTATTATTATTATTATTATTATTATTATTATTATTATTATTATTATTATTATTATTATTATTATTATTATTATTATTATTATTATTATTATTATTATTATTATTATGACAATGACTACGACTACGACTACGACTACGACTACTACACACACCTGGAGAAGTGGGCTATAAGCTACTAAACTCATTGTTCTTGACTTTGAATCTTGTCTTCAATGTGTCTTGGCTGTATATTGTGTGTCAGTGTTGCAAGCTACCTTGGGTCCTTTGCAAGGAGAAAGGAGGGGGGATATTTAAAATAAAAATAAATAATAAATTTAATGCCATTAAAACATATTAATTTCTCAGGTGCCACAAGATTTGTTATTTATTTATTTATTTGGCCGCATCAGATTTCATACTGCAATGGCTATTCCTCTGCTTGTTCATGTTTTGTACATGGTTTGAGCAAATTTGGTGGAACATTATGGTGTCACTAAGTAGAACCTGGCTTTGCTACTTTGCACTGACCATAAGACTTCTGTGACTGCCTTAGTTACAGTTGCTATGGAGGGAAGCTTCAAGCTGACTTGAGGGATGACTAGAGAGAGAAGCTATCTTTGACTTAGTCAGAGGACTAAACACAGAAGTCCCACAAGGCTAACATAAAAGTCTTACAAGGGCTCTAACTGGTCAGAGATTCTGTCCAGAAGATTTGAAAGCCTAGTAGAAATGGGAGATGGCAGTCAGAGACCAGAGCTGGGAACACTACAACTCTCCTTCCTCGGGTGCTTTGGGAAGTTGTAGTTAAAAAGCATAACATTCTTGATCTCTGCCAGAGACTGCTGATTCCTATGTGGCTGAAGTGAAAGAGCTCAGGTCTGAGGAAGGAGAAAACTCAGTGCGAGAGAGACTGATTGAAAGGTATGAAAATGAGTTTGTTGTGTTTGCCTTGTTTCCAGTTGTTGGGTTAACCCCCTTGCCTGTGTCATAGGAACCCAGCTGCAGAGTTTCTAAAAAGCACAATGTGTTGATTGTGCAGGATAGTTAAACACATAATTAAGAGAACTATGTGCCAGAATGAGATTTATCTGAACATTTTAAAAAGGAGAAAGCAATGACACACCTAATTTAGGTAATTTCTTATATTCTATGGCTGTACAAATGAGATCTAGAGAAACAAAGATGTCGTACATGCCTCTGCATTATCCTTAGACATGCAATTGATCTATCATGGCCACCAAAAGAATTTTAGAATATCCAAGTTGCAACCATGGTCCAGTAACTGGAAGTCACCCCCACTGAATATTTTGGGACTTGCTTTCAATTAACCAGGCTTAGGGTACTGCTTCACAGTTGATCTCAGCAGAAAGGTCCTACTAGATAGAAATTTGGAAAGGCATAATTTATTTTTCAGTAAATAGCACTCTATATATTACATTTAACATATTAAAATGCACTGTAACCTAGCCAAAACTTCTGGGATTTATCTGGAGAAAAAGTCATCTAAATCTGGCATTAGCTTCAGAATTTTTCAACATATGTATGCCCATGGTGTGGTTCTGAACTGTTCTATCACTACTGAAACTTTACCACCAACATACTTTTGGAATTTGGAGTTAGGGCTCTGACTTGGGCTTGAACTAACAGTGCTTTTTAAAAATGCTACCTTTATCTATAGCTGCCTACCATTATTCTGCCCAGTAATGTGAGATCACTCCAAACTTCCTTTATACTTGAATTCTCTGCTTAGTGTTGCCAATTTTTAAAGAAGGAATCAAAGATGACTCTGTCACCACTTTGAAAGCTGGAAATGGTGAAAAAAGAAAAGAAATTTCTTGAAACCCAGTCGTTTGGATAATGGAACATCTATATTTTAAACAATATTGTCAGTAAGTTGCATAACCATTTTTAAACAAAATTCACATTGTGTTCAATTAGTACTGCTAATTAATTCACAGCAGTTTTCTTTTACTTATTTAATTGTTCATTTGGAATTACATACTGAGGTTAGGAAAAAAAAACCCTAAAAGATGCTTCAGAATGAAGGTTTCAGTTGAATGTATGTCCTGAACTGGTGAACTTCCTCACTGGCATGGTTTCACACATATTTATATTGCTCTTTTGAAACTCATGCATAAATAGCACCACAAAGACAAAAGGCGTATAATGGAAACATAATTTTGCAGGGAACAACAGAAAGTCCTAAATTAAATTTCATTTCTGTTGTACCAAGGAAGAGAGAGAGATGTACAGCCTTTCATTCAAATTACTAGGATTATTCTACAGCTTCATAGATGCCAGCAGACAGCATTGGAAATGAATATTTTAAGTGTTCTGGCTCCCTCAGAGAAGTCATATGTAGCCTCATCCTGAATTCAGAAGTCAGTCTAGTTCAGAGAGACTTAAGCATGCAAAGGATTTCAGTCTTTAAAATATTTGTGAGACTATTTATTTATTTAAAATATTTTAACCCACCTGCCTCCTAAAAAGAGCTCAAGAACAGCTATAGTGTTTTAAAAGACTTGGAAGTCAGTCATGAAGAACTAGAGAAATCTAAGGACTATCACGCTTAACGATGTGTCACTGGAGACCAAGACCAAGATCATCCATGTTTGTATTTCCATTCACCATGTTTGAATGTCATCCTGAAGTTATTTAAAAGTTCTGCATTTAAGAATATACAGTGGACCCTTGTATAACAAACAGCTTGTATAACATAAAATCTGTACAACATTAAAATTCCGGAGATAGGGAAATTTGCTTAACATAATCGCCTATGGGGGAAATCTGTACAACATAAAAATGGGATTACTCAATTTTCAATGCATTCCTATGGGAATTTTTATAAAGGAAATTTTGCTTAACATAATTTCATTTGGAACGAATTATTTCCTTTATACAAGGTGCCACTGTATTGGAAGTGTGAAGAGAGCATTGGAGACATCCAATTTGGATTCAGGAATGGATTTGGAACTCGGGAGGCATTATTTAGTCTTCAGAAAGTAGTTCAGCAATGTCTTGATGTTGATGCTGATATTTTTGTCTGCTTCATTGATTATGAAAAAGCATTTGACTCAGTTAAATGTGATAACGTGTTAATATTCTTAAATAACTGGGCTTGGGCAATCATGATATCAGATTGATTGGGAATTTGTATTGGAATCAGCATGCTGATGTCCAGATAAATGGTCAGATATCAGAAGAGGTGTCAATTATGAAAGGTGTTCATCAAGGTTGTACTCTCTCACCTCTACTTTTAATATCTATTCAGAAAGAATTTTCTGGGATGTTCTCAAAGGAAATAACCAAGGTGTGAAAGTGAATGGAGTTCTTGTTAATAAGACACATGGCAACACTGTCCTGCTTGCAACAAGTCTGGCAGATTTGCAGGGATTATTGGATTCTGTTGCTGAAGAAAGCAGTGCCATGGGATTGTAACTTTACGTGAAGAAAATGAAATTGATGGTTATCAGTAAAAAACAAAATGGTTCACTGAACCTTCTCAAGATTGGCAGTGATATAATTGAGGGAATATCATCTTATAAATAATTGGGATGCTTTATCAAAGAAAACTGGGATCCTTCATGTGAAATTCATTGCAGAATTGAACAAACAAGAAATTCCTTCCAGAAAATAAGTAAAGTCTTTACAAACTGGGACTTATCTGTCAGACTTCATACTTGAATACTTGGATCCAATGTATTCAGCATACTTCTCTATGGTGTTGAAACTTGGACCCTCACACACATATTATGCAGGAAACTGGAAACATTTGAAATGTGGACGTACAGACCAATTCTGAAGATTCCTTGGACAGCCAGAGTCACTATTACAGCACATGAATAAAAAAATTAGAAATCCTCAATACTATGAAGAGAAGAAAATTGCAGTATTTCAGACACATAATGCACAATACGAAATACCATCTGCTGCAAGCTATCCTTCAAGGAAAGATAGATGGGAAGCATGACCAGGGCATAGAAGAACATTCTTACTTAAGAACTTAAGCCAATGGTCCTCAGTGAGCACAGCCACTCGGTTTAGAATATCTTTAGATAGAAATCCATTCAGCCTACTGATCGACAAGTTCTACGAGGACATGAAGAAGAAGAATGTGTGAGTGTGGAAGCTGGACACGAAATCTGGCAGGTAAAAAAAAATGACTCCTTTGAAAGGTGGTGCTGGAGGAGAGCTTTGCAAAACACGTTAGACTTCCAGGAAGGCAAACAAGTCGGTCTTAGTTCAAATCAAGCCTGAACTACATGTGGAGGTCATCATGTTGAAATTAAGGCTGCCCTACTTTGAGCATATCATGAGATGACAGGATTCTCTGGAAAAGACAGTAATCCTGAGAAAGGTGGAAGGAAGAAAAGAGGAAGATAACATGTGAGAGGCAAGAAGGGCAGTTGTAAAAAGCTGCTTCTTAAGTCACACCCCCCGTTCTTCAAACAAAGGAACATGGTCTTGCCTCTAACAAGACTCCTGCCCTGGCTGCAACATCATCCAGCCATGGATTTTAAGAACATCCTTTAACTAAGGACAAAGTAACCTGGTCTTGCACATCTTTCACCATGTCAAGACTGGGACCTGCCCTTTGAAGAAGGGTGATTTACACTCAAAACATCTTTTTTATTTTTATTTTCCAGCCTATAAAGGTTTTGTAGAACTTTTATAAAGTATCCAACTTTTAAATGTTGTCCCTTCCATGTTAGGCTCAAAACTTTAGAACAGTGCTAACCTTTTTGTCCTGTAAATGTTTGATGATTTTTCTGTGGCCCGGGGCTGGGGGTGGGGAGGGGGGCGGAGATGGGAGGCGCGGGGGTCGGGCGGGGGGCCAGGGGAGGTGGGGGGTGGGGAGGGGGGGAGGGGGAGGGGGGCTTGGCGGGGGGGGGGGAAGGCCTTGCGTGGGGGACCACGGGAGCGGCGGCGGCGCTCGCCGGCTGGGGGGGGCGGCGGGTGGCCGCTCCACCCCGCGCACGGGCGAGGTGGGGGGAGCCGGGGCTCCTGGGCAGGCAGGCCCCTGCCTCTTCCTTCACCATGTCTGAACTTCTGGGGCGGACCTGCTTTGAAGAAGGGTGATTTACACTCAAAAGGCTTGCAATGTTCCTTTTTTATTTTTATTTTTAATAGTGGCCTATAAAGGTGTTACCTGTAGCCTATTTTTACCTTTTATAAAGTATCTACAACTTTCTAAATGTTGTCCCTTCCATGGCTTATTGGCCGGGCAGAGGAGGGAAAACCAAAGGTTTTGCGGCTCCTCCTGCGCTCCTCCAGCCTTCTCCTCCAGAAGGAGAAAGAGGATGGGAGGAGGAGTAAGATAGCCTCCCCAGCCTCCCCAGGGGCTGCAGGTTTTCCACGGCCCGGGGTTGGGGACCACTTTAGAAGTAAAAGAATGGGGGGGGGAGAGTAAGATAAGAATAGGGGCTCCAGGTTTTCCGCTGACTGAGCAAAGCCAGGTTTATAGTGTCCTGTTTTACTCAGGAGGTATGGAGTGGAACCTCACAATCACCTTTGCTATCCTGATGACATACTGTATATATATTATACATGTTCCTTTTCCCATTTCAATATAGTAGTACTGTATATATTTTCTGTTTTTTAAATGTGTCCCAATATTCGACCAAAAGGTACTCAGACATGTGTTATGTATATATGTATGCACATAATGATATTCCAATACCAACTGTCATGATGCATGCTTAAAATAAAAGAGGACGAACTGCTGGTTACATTGAAATATTGAAAGCCAAAATGAATAGAAAGTGTTTTTATGTACAGTTATGTTAACGTGAAGGATTTGGTTATGTTTTCAGCATTGAAGGTGAAAGTCCCTACATGAAAAACAAGGTCTGTAGGGTATGTTACTATAACATCCTCCCATTTCCTTTCTCTCCCTTTTGCATGTATTACAAAGTTGCAAATTGTAGATGGCTACATTATAGTAACTAGAAAGTAACCACAATTAAGTAACAATAAACAAATAGGCAAACAAATAGCACTTACCAAATAAAGAAGTCAAAGTGATGGGAGGTGAAAGGGAATTTGGGGGTGATAGGATGTGGAGTCATTTTCTTAGTCTCATATTAGCAGCACTGATTTCGCTCTGTGGTAGTCTTTATCTATGGATAATTTTCTGGAAGCATGGATTCTGATGTTAATTGGACATTTCAGGATCACATGGATAGGAGAGCAAGAAATCCTTATTTGAACAGAGAGAAGAATCGCCATTATTATTTTTCATTTTCCTGGCTTTGCTGCGCTTCAGAAAGATGATTCTTCGTTAAACTAGAGTTCAGAATTATGTAGATTAGCCATGGATTTCAGTAAAGAGTTAGGACAGATTACTTAGAATAGTACTTGTTGTTTTTAGGGAAAATATGCTTACATTTTAGATTTATTTTAATTTGTCATTCTGTTTAGAAATAAAACTACATTATAATGTAATTTACTATGCCCTCAAAGAAATCATTTTTGGTATGTTAAAAGAACCCAGGAATTTGCCTTGTGATTAGAGCATCAATTTCTCAGCAGAAGCTGGAAATTGCTTGTAAATCACAGGTTAGATGAGGCGTTTTCCGAGCAGGAGGGAAGTAGTGAAAAGAGGAAAAAGGAAACTATATAAAAGGGAAAATTTGAATGGTGGAGAAGTGGTGCACCAGGAGCATGTGAGGAATTTGAAAAGAAAACAAAGAAAAGAGCTTGCTCACTTTACTTCAGAAAACATTATATTATGTTGTCTGTGAAGATTCTCAGTCATCCAAGTGAGTTTATCTGGAAGTTGAGTCATGGCACCTGGACTTATTTTCCTGAGGGACTGAAACGTTTTGCTGCTCATCCAAACAGCTTCATCAGACTGAGGAAAGCTAGTTGTGAATCCTCCATTTTATAGTTCACTTTGACCTCATGTCACCCTGTTCTGAAATAGGCTCATAAGATGAACAATGGCCTCAATAGGTTTGTTAGGTAGACAATATTCTCAATAGGCTCATTAGGTGGTCCTTTTATAACCTTCCCAACACCTATAAAGCGTGAGTCATTAACCATGGCCTTGCTGGTGGAGGTGTGAAATATTTTTTATTTGTCTGGGGATTTTTGAAATCACTGCCGGATAAATAGCCTATATTCTGCAAAATATATATTATGCTTTGCATAATACAAACAAAGAAAAATTTTAAAGGTAGGATGTTGGGTAATAAAATAGTTATGCCAGGTTAAATGTTTTCTTCAAAAGTCTTCTATTTGTTGATAGTTTGTGGTCAACAAGCATCTTTGTATAAGCAACGTTATGACTATAAAACTAGTAGCAATGAAGAGTGATTAAGCTCTGTCTTTCCAGCTAATTCTATTGAGAGAGCACACTAATGTTCTAGTAGTACCCGTCTTACAGGGCTTCAACAGAAAGGGAGAAGCACTGAAATTTCGAAGTGCGAGTAGTGGTACATAATTCTTCCAATTGAGTTAGTGGTGCATGATGTTAATAATCTCTCTCCTGCTGCAGCCCTATAAAGCAAAGTGTTCTGCTTATATACCGCCCCATACCACTACAAGTAGTCTCTGGGCGGTTTACAATTTTAATTACAGTGTGCAGGCTATGGTGTTAAACATCTCCCTGACCATTTGGAGACGCATTTTGAATACGTGTGTGCAAAGGGCAACAGGAGAAAAAGAAAGATCTATTGCACTTGATTCTTCTCATGCAACCATACAATCCTCAATATTACACAAATAATTTTCATCTTTTCTATGTGATGCATATGTACCCTATATACTCAAGTATAAGCTGAGTTTTTCAGCCCTTATTTTTGGCCGAAAAAAATGCCCTCGGCGTATACTCGAGTCAATAAGTTTTCCCAGTTTTGGGGGGTAAAATTAGGCCCTCAACTTATATTCAGTTCAGCTTATACTCAAGTATATATGGTAAGTCTCTTTCTTATGTTTATTGTGTAGGTATATTAATTTTGAAACCATGACATGGTTCTTGAATAAGTGACCTAATTCACCACAGATGTTAAAGATGACTTCAATAAGATGTAATTTCAGAGGCTATATTAAAACACTTCACCTTCAAGGTAAAACAGCTATCATCTGCCCTCCCTAGCCATGCAAATCTCTCTGTTTGGAACAGATTTATGTCTGTAGTAACAGTTGTAGACCTGTCAAAGGCCTCCTTTAAAAGTTCACACCAGTTGTTAGGAGATATTCTTTTGCATGTCTAAGCTCTATTGAAAAGGTTATGAGTAGAAACATACCAAACCCAGCACTCTGCAGAAGCAGGAGATCTACCTACTAAAAGCAACCCCAAGATATGACCATCCAAACCTGCCCCCGTAACCTTCCCCAATGAAAAAGAATATATTGTATATTAGCATATACAGTACTTGTGTACGTATAAAATTGACTCATAGTTCATAGTCAGATGATAATCAAAATCTTCAAAATGCTGAGGCATAAATAGTATCAAAAGCAAAAAGAAAGGAATAACATCAGAGTAGGTTAAACAATGGCTCATAACAGTTTATATGAGATAAAGTAATAAAATATTACTTTATTGCATACTTTATGATTAAAACAATAATTTGGTTTAGTTTGAAAGGAATTTAAGGCAATTATGTCAGTTTAGTGTACCTGAAAACTCATTGAGCTATCAGTTTGACACTCAAGCTTAATCTGGGAGTACAGAAAGCAAAGACTGCAGAAATAAAATTCAATGTGACTTCGCCCAACTTTGCTATCATATATATGTTTCCTTCTCCCACTAGCAAAGCAAATCCTGTCTGCAACAGAAGTAGTTCTATAATAGCATATTTCTGACAACATAACACTGGCAATATTATTTTCCATCTTGCAAGAATTGTAGGTGGTATAAATTAAATTATCCATATATTACAATATGTTTATCTAACATTAATGTAAACTGCTTTGCTTTCATTTTTCTTTGTCTGCATTTAGCTGTATAATGGATTTTTATCAATCCTCACAAATCCTCTTGTGGTGGTGGGAGCTCCTATTTCAGACACAATTTCTCACTTTTCTTTGCTAATGTTATTCACTGCAGTTTTATATTATAAACTAATGACTGATGCACCCTTACATAACAATACCCCAACAGTTAACACCTCATTTGCTACTATTACTTTTGACAGCTTCAAATATGAGTGAAATTAGGTTTGTGCAACTTTTGTTCGATAATCACGTATGTTGAAACTGCTGTTTTGCAGTTTGGCTGAGACTGTAAAAATAGAGCGAATGTCACATGTAAATCAAATGAGGTTGGTAAGGATCAAAAAATTTCTTCTTTCAGATTTCACTCATATGTGTATATATATATATATATATATATATATATATATATATATATATATATATATATATATATATATATATATATATATATATATATATATATATATATATATATATATATATATATATATATATATATATATATATATATATATATATATGCATGTTAGGGTGGATTGGGTTTCTTCCCGTGTAGAAATCTGGTTGTTCTACGTTTCGACGAGGTCTCACTCGTCATCTTCAGGCTGGTGTTCTGGCTTCTTTCTTCTTGAAGCAAAGTGTGGTCTCAGTTGAAGTCCTTCTATAAATACTGCTGGGGGTGTGGTTTGCTTGCTCTGTTGCTGATTGCAGGTTGCTTCGTTCCTTTGTTCTTTTGTGATCTGCTGTGTGGCTGAGGCGATCGTTAAGGGATTAACTGCTGATGGCTGTTTAGATGGCTGTTTACATGCTGGTGGGTTAGATGGCTGGTAGGTTCTGGCAGTATCCTGGGCTTTGGTGGAGTGGGGTCCTGTGTCTTGTGAATTCATTTTGGTCTGGCTACGTGTCTGTGGTCTCCCAATGTTTTTTTGGGGTGTGTGAGTGTGCTCCATGTGGTGACTGGAGTGGGGCTATCAGTAGATGGTGCAGTCGTGGTTTTGTTATTGGATGGTGGTTTCGTTTCATCTGTGGGAAGGGTCTGGGTTTGTGTTTGGTGTGGATGGAAGGTGGTGGCATCTTGTGTCCTTTTGGACCTGGTGTCAGTCTTTGTGACAGAGGCTCGTCTGTTGACCAGGGCTAGTTTCAGATGTCAGGCAAGCAGGAGGTGTCATCACGTTTATTCATGTTGTTTGGGTGTTTCTCTATTTCAATGGCTTCCATGATTATTCGACTGTTGAAGTGTTCAGTTTTGGAGATGAGTTTGGTTCTTTCAAAGTCAATTTCATGACCTGTTGTTTTTATGTGCTGGAAAAGAGAGGAAGATTTTTCTTCTTTTTGACTGCGTTCTTGTGTTCTGCGATGCGTGCGCTTATTCTCCTGTTTGTCTGTCCGATGTATGTGGCTGGACAGACTTTGCATGGTATTTCGTAGACTCCTTGGTTTTCTAGCTCAATCTTGTCTTTGGGGTTTCTTAAAATGTTGGCTATTTTTTGGTCGGTGCAAAAGGCTGTCTTGATATTGTGTTTGTGGAGAATTTTGCTGATTTTGTCTGTGGTGCCTTTGATGTAAGGGAGGAGGGCGGTGCCGTTGTTCTCTTCTGTTTCTTGGTTCTTGGGGGTGTTTCCTTTTGGATTAGTTTGGTGATGGTGTTTTTTGGAATCCGTTCGCAATTAAAACATTAGAAGTGTGTAATTCAGTTTTTAGGTGGTCTTTGTCAGCGAGGCGTTTGGTTCTGGAGATGAGGGTTTTTGCTACGGAGTTGATCTGTGCAGGGTGGTGGTGTGATTGTGCATTTAAGTAGCGGTTAGTATGTGTTTTTTTCTGGTAGATGGTATGTCCTAAGGAGCCGTCGGGTTTTTTGTAGATTAGGACGTCCAGGAAGGGAAGTTGGTTGTTGGCTTCTATTTCCATAGTGAATTGTATTTTGGGGTGTAGGCTGTTGAGATGTGTGAGGAAGTTGTTCAGTTTATCTTTCCCGTGTGGCCAGATAACAAAGGTGTCGTCAACATATCTGAGCCAGAGTTTGGGTTTATGTTCGGACTTCTAACGCGTTGGTTTCAAAGTGTTCCATATATAGGTTTGCGATGACCGTGTGAGAGGGTGATCCCATGGGTGCTCCTTCTATCTGTTTGTATCTTTGTCCATTGTGGATGAAGTATGTGTTGGTTAGGCAGTGGTTGGTCAGATCTAGGATGTGCATTTGTTGTGGATAGCTGTCAAGGCTTCTTGAATGGGCACTTGTGTGAAGAGCGAAACAACATCGAAGCTCACGAGTAGGTCATTGGGTTGTAGGTCTTGTTTCTTTATAATTTCTATTAAGTGGAACGAGTTTTGTACGTATGAAGTGATGGATTCTGCATAGGGCTGGAGTTGTTTGGCAAGAAATTTGGCGAGGTTTTGTAGAGGTGAGCCTATGGAGCTGACTATGGGTCTGAGAGGTGTTCCTTCTTTGTGAATCTTGGGGAGGCCGTAGAGCTTGGGGCATCTGGATGATTTCTCTCTGGGGATGATGCTTGGCTTGATTTCTTCACTTAAGGGAGAGGCTTTTATTTTGGCTTTGGTGGTTTTTTCCAGGTAGGTGGTGGGGTCTGTGTTCAAAGGTATGTAAGCAGGGTCTTGTAGTAGGTTGGATAATTTGGCTTGGTAGTCGGATGTGTTCATCACCACTGTGGCATTGCCTTTGTCTGCTGGGAGAATGATTATGTTGTGGTCTTTCCTCAGGTTGGTGAGGGCTTTTTGTTCTTCTTTGTGTAAATTGCTTCTGGGTGGTTTGCTGGAGCAGAGGACATTGGTGACTTCGAGTCTGATTTTGTTGGCTTCATCTGGGTTGATTTTGGTTAGGCTGGCTTCCACTCCGCATATGATGTTTTCGGTGGGGATGTGTCTGGGGGCGACTGCAAAGTTGAATCCTTTGGAAAGGACTTTGGTCTCTGCGATGGTGAGTGTCCTGTCTGATATGTTGTGAACTGTTTGTTTCATGGGTTGTTGTGTGGGGGGGTTGGGCTTCTGGCGTTTTCCAGTTTGTGGAGTTTGTTGGTGTGTGTGTCTGTCTTGTGGGAGGTCTCTGTTTCAGCTCTCAGGCGGCGAGTTGCTTGGATTTGTTCCAGAGTGTTGGGTGGATTTTGTTGCTGAGTTTGAGGTGGAGAGTGAGTAGATCTCTGTTGGTTTGATCTAGTAGGTATCTTTTCCTGTGTAGTTCGCTTCTGATTAGGGCTAGTTCTGTTCTTTTCAGGATCCTTTCGCTGGATGGGGTTTTTGAGTGGAATTTCAGTTGGAAGCTTGTGGGGATCACATTTTTGTCTCGGCAGTTGCGTAGGAATGCAATGTCACATAAGATGGTGGCTCTTCGGACTTCTAGTTTTCGTAGGTTCTGGTCAGCTGGAAGGTTTCTCCCTCCCGTAGAGGTCGGATATTTGTTTTCGTAGATTTTCACGGGTATAGGTATGCATGTTAGGGTGGATTCGGGTTTCTTCCCGTGTAGAAATCTGGTTGTTCTGGCGACGTTTCGACGAGGTCTCACTCGTCATCTTCAGGCTGGTGTTCTGGCTTCTTTCTTCTTGAAGCAAAGTGTGGTCTCAGTTGAAGAAACCCGAATCCACCTAACATGCATACCTATGTGAAAATCTATAAACAAAAATATATATATATATATATATATATATATATATATATAGAGAGAGAGAGAGAGAGAGAGAGAGAGAGAGAGAGAGAGAGAGAGAGAGAGAGAGAGAGAGAGAGAGAGAGAGAGAGAGCTGGGACTCAAAGTAAACTTCAATGAATGAACATTGTAAATGTTCTGAGTAGGTCTGCATGCAGGAGTGCTAATAATGCTTCCTATTTTTGCTATTTATGGAACATCTTAGTATATGGACTTTATTAGATTCATTTTCTTGAGCATTTCCAATTTATGAAAAAAATGAATGCACAAATTTTGGCTATCACTGGCATGGTTTGGCTGCCAACCCTTTATATTTCAATAAATGTTGAAAAGAGAGTCCATATTATCAAAACACTAAATCTTCCACTGTTTAATAACAGGTAGGTAACCTGGCCACCTTCCATATGCTGTTGCTGTTGTTGTTCAATTGTTCAGTTGTGTCCGACCCTTTGTGACCCCATGGACCAGAGCTCTCCCATATTTTTAGAAATCACTGCTTCCCACCCAAATCATGGAAGCACTGTCCCTTTGAATATGCTGCTAGCTGTCACCACTACCTCTTTGGATTTTCACCCACCTATGTAGTTGATAAAAATACTGAACCACTTTCATATTATAAAGAGACAGATGGTGAGATGCTTTGAATGCTTTAGAGTGCTATGGAATTTGTAATTCTTTGTAATTGTTACTGATAAAAAATAATGCTCATAAAATGGAGACTTTTCTTACTGATGGCATTTCTGCAGTTCCCTGCATCTTACTACTAGATGCAACTTTCAAATACAGTAGTACCCCGACTTAAGAGCAACTCGACTTAAGAGTGGAAAACTGTTGGCGTTTTATCTGCCGCCTTACAAATTTTAGATATGGTCTGCTCGACTTGCAAATATTTTTTTCATTTTTTCATTTTTAACTTATTTTTTCAATTTTTATACAGGTACCCCGACTTAAGAGTAGTTCAAGAGTAGTTGTCGGATTAAATTCATAAATTGAAGTACCACTGTATGATAATATGGTTAAATATATTAATTTCTACATTTTCCAAGGAATTGTTCTGCACATATTGCAGCCTTTGAGGTGTTAAATGTCATTTTCAGTTAGCATTAAAATGAACTGAACAATTCCTCTGCTCCTAGGTAGAGGGGGGAGAGAAACTTGAGGGGTAGAATTAAGGCTCTGGTAGTGATACTGCATCACTTATATAAAATAATTTTTAAACATTATTTTCTTTGCCTTGTCTGATGGCCATCTTGACTGAAGTTTCTCAACCATCCTTTAAAGACACACTGTTTATGTGTGCTTGAGAGAGAGAATGTGAGTGAGTGAATTAAGCATTTCATCAGCAATGCTCTACCAGAGTCTATAAAACAAATTCACTTCCCCTGCCCCTCCACTGGGAAGCAGCAGAAGTGTTCAGTTTGCCAATATCCTGAGGTGGCTCACTTACAAGAGAAATTCAAAATGTGTTGGCAGCCAGAGCTGGCTGAATTTTGAAGTGTTCCCATCAATCATATGGACTAAAAACAGACCAAACTTAGAGTGATTTTATTGGTAGGTACAGGTAAGGGCTTAGAAATGTACAGGTAAGGATGCTTTACGAACAACTGAGTCTGCCCCAGTGATTATGTTGCGTCATCACTGGGAAAAGGACTGCACCCCGCAAACCCACAGTGGACCGAACAGTAGGCTTCACACTCATCTGATTACACCCTTAGAAAGTTACTTTTAAGAAGAATGTGCAATATATCACAAGTGAGTACACTCCCTCACATTTCATAAATATTTTAGTATATATTTTCATGTGACAATACTGAAGAAATGACACTTGGCTACAATGTAAAGTCGTAAGTATACAGCTTGTATAACAGTATAAATATAATATGCTATCCCTCAAAATAGCGCAACACACAGCTGTTAATGTCTAAACCGCTGGCAACAAAAGTGAGTACACCCCTAAGTGACAATTTCTAAATTGGGCCCAAGTAGCTGTTTTCCCTCCCTCTTGTCATGAGACCCGTTAGTGTCACAAGGTCTCAGGTGTGAAGGGGAGCAGGTGTTATGGCTGTCACTCTCATACTAGTCACTTGATGTCCCCATGGCACCTCATGGCAATGAACTACAGTATTTGAGGATCTGAAAAAAAAAAATTGTTCCTCTACATAAAGATGGCCTAGGCTATAAACAGATTGCCAAGACCCTGAAACTGAGCTGCAGCACAGTGGCCAAGACCATACCATGTTTTAACAGGACAGGTTCCACTCAGAACAGGCCTCAACAAGGTCTGCCAAAGAAGCTGAGTACCCGTGCTCAGCATCATATCCAGAGGATGGCTTCAGGAAATAGATGTATGAGTGCTGCCAGCATTGCTGCAGGAGCGAAAGGGTGGGGGTGGGGGGGGGTCAGTCTGTCAGTACTCAGACCATATGCCACACATTGCATCAAATTGGTCCGTAGGGCTGTTGTCCCAGAAGGAAGCCTCTTCTAAAGATGATGCACAAGAAAGCATGCATACAGTTTGCTGCAAACAAGCAGACTAAGAACATGGATTTCTGGAACCATGTCCTGTGGTCCAATGAGACCAAGATAAACTTATTTGGTTCAGATGATGTCAAGTGTGTGTAGCAGCAGCCAGGAGTACAAAGACAAGTGTTGTCATACCTACAATCAAGCATGGTGGTGGGAGTGGTGGTGGTCTGGGTCTGCATGAGTGTTGCCTGCACTGGGGAGCTACAGTTCATTGAGGGAACCATGAATGCCAACATGAACTGTGACAGACTGAAGCAGAGCATGATCCCCTCCCTTCAGAGACTGGGCCGCAGAGCAGTATTCCAACATAATAACCCAAAACACACCTCCAAAATGACCACTGCTGTGCTAAAGATGCTGAGAGTAAGGGGATGGACAAGTCAAGCATGACTCCAGACCTAAACACTATTGAGTATCTGTGAAGCATCCTGAAACAGAGTGGAGGTGTGCAAGTACTCTAACATCTACCGGCTCTGTGATGTCATCATGGAAGAGGACTCCAGTGGCAACCTGTGAAGCTCTGGTGAACTCTATGCCCAAGTGTATTAAGGCAGTGCTGAAAAATAATGGTGGCCACACAAAATATTGACACTTTGCCCCTAATTTGGACACTGTCACTTAGGGGTGTATTCATTTTTGTTGTCAGTGGTTTAGATATTAATGGCACTGCTTTACATTGTAGCCAAGTGTCATTTCTTCAGTGTTGTCACATAAAAAAGACATATACTAAAATATTTATATAATGTGAGGGGGTGTACTCACTTCTGTGATATACTGTATATAATAACATACCAAAGCCACCCATAACTTGATATCCATCTACCTATGCCAAGTGCTTGGTGGCTTCAATATGTCATGCTATTCTTTCTTAAAGGTAATTTTCAAAGCTCTGTTCTTGTGGTGTTCTATATCACTGGATTTTCACTTTGATTTCTTTTCCCAAATCTGTAGGCTCCAATACATGTACCGTAATTTGTCTTTCAAAATTTGTGCATGACACTAGAAAAATATTGAGACTAATGAGGGTCAGTTTTTGTCAAGAAAATTATGAAAAGCTTCTCTAAGTCAAACAATGTTCTTATAATCCTCAGGAGGATATTTCTGTTATACAAAATATATTGTAATTGAAGCAGTTCATCTATCCCAGTTTTCTGTGAGGTACATGCATTATTCACTAAACTATTATATTTTTATATAAATCCAAACCTTCTGTTAAATCACCTCCAGTTAATGAAAAGTCTCTTGTAGATCTGGCTGACTCTGAGATGATAGAATAGGTAAAGGAAAGGGAAGCAATATAATTTTAATCTGTTCTGCTTTAAAATTATTTCCACATAAGGGAAAAGTTCCTTATCAGACTGTTTCTGTTTTACAGACTGAATAGAAATATCAGAAAATAGATGCTAGAATCTTAGCTAAAAGTTAATACCTTTTCTTAGTTTTGCCCTTTTTGCATGCAAAGTTGCAAACATTCAGACAGAAGCAGACTTTCCATAGGGTTTTGCCTGTCATACAATTGTTACAGGCACAACATTTCCTGCAGAAAAGTAGCCAAACAAGGTCAGCAATGCTACACTGAGAACAGAATTAATCAACTAATCCACATGTACCCAGTGGTTTATATAAAAGTAATTTAAGATTAGAAGTGAAGAACAAGGAAAAATTAGTCATCAGGGCAGTACACCTGAAACTCCCTTTTGCGGGGAGGTTTTAACAACTTGCATGCAAATTAATTTTTAATATCAGCACAGGCTGCAGTTGTCAGTCAATGAATCTCATGGTGGATTAAAGATTTCAACTCAGGGTTCTCTTGTCCTTGTCTCAAACTCTCACTATAGCATGTTAGCTATATATGCAGGACCAATATGATATAGCCAGTGGTTAAGAGGGTTTGTTAGGGTGTGGGTGCAGGTAGGAAAACAGATGCCTAATTGCAGACCTATCCCTGAGATGATGATGATGATGATGATGATGATGATGATGATGATGATGATGATGATGATCATCATCATCATCATCATCATCATCATCATCATCATCATCATCATCATCTTGTCTGTTGTTAAATTAAGCATTTCCCATTTTGTAAAAGGTAGGTATCTTACACCCTCCAATTTTTTTTAAACTTGCTTTTTAAAATACTAAATAGTGCTGTTCTATGCATTGAGGGAGGAGGTGAAAGTTTAACTAAAATGGGGGTGGGACTATGTAAAATGAGTGTGGCCGGCACACTTATAAGTTGATTATGTATTTTACTTGCAAATACATTATTAAAAACTGTACAGTATTAGATCTCCACCAGGAAATAAATATGCACCAACCGGTAGAGCTAGTGCAGCCTTCTGAAGTCATATCCCCTGCCTAGATGCCCTAAGCACATCCGATCTCGCCTGATTTGGGAAGCTAAGCAGGGTCAGCCCTGGTTAGTACTTGGATGGGAGACCACCAGGGAATACCAGATGCTGTAGGTGCCTGGAATAGGAGCTGGCAAACCACTCCAGTATTCCTGCCAAGAAAACTCCATGGACATGGGGTCATGAAGACTCAGTCACGACTGTAAGGACACAACACACACACAAGCAGTTTGGGCAACAGTGAAAGGTTATATCTGAGGACATAACAGTAACAGGGAACTTTCTCTCATCTCTGCAATCCTTCTAAGAAACTGCCTGGCTTTTTTTCCATTTTGCCAAGGACCTTACATCTAAGAAATAACTCCTGGCACATCCAGCTTTTGCCATGTTATAACCTATTGGTACTGCTCTGAGGAAGGGGGTTTTGCCCTCGAAATATTAGCAACGTTTTTGTGAATTTTCTAGTACCCTAAAGGTATCACATGTTCCACTTTTGTAATCCTTCCAGTGAATAGATGCTATTTTTTGCAATTGTAGCTATATTATATGTGAAGAAGAAAAGTTACTTTCATGCACTTTGAAGGAGCAGTGCCACTAGGCTGAAAGAGTCAACTCCTAGACTGCCAACAGTGGGACAGCGATTGGTCCAGACTTGGTGCCATATGCCCTTTATTAATTCCCATAAAGTAGAATGCTGCCTTCGGATGCAGCGGTGGTGATGGTGGTGGGCACGGGTCATCATCATTAGAGATGCAAAATGCAAACTCTGAGTCAGTTCAGTTCACTCTTTTTCCCTGGAACCGAGCGCGGGGATGGGAGGAGGTTATATTCCCTGTGGTCTCAGGAAGCAAAATAACTTGGGGCAGCGGTGGGAGAAGAATGGGATCTGAAGCTCTACATGAGGCAGAAGAGACATCTAAAATAGAGAACAGGCAGCGCAGGATCGGAAACTCCATGAAGGACTGGTTGTGTCTAGGACAGTGATGGCGAACCTATGGCACGGGTGGGTGCCAAAGGTGGCACTCGGAACCCTCTCTGTGGGCACCAGACATTGACTCTTCATAGCCACCTGTATACAGGTTAAATTACTTTATTGGCACAGGGGGTTTTGAATTGCAGTTTGGGCACTCGGTCTCTAAAAGGTTCGCTCACCATCACTGGTCTAGGGTGTCAGCCTTTGGAGTAATAGTGGGGAGAGAAAAGAAGTGAGGGTGTGGGGTCCTCTCTGTGAGCCCTCTCTGTGAGCCTTTTCCTCTGCCTTTTTGTCGAGTGCCTCGGCGTCCCCATTGGAAAAAGGCAGAGGAAAACAACGGGGCGGGATACCCAAGCAGGAGAGAGCCCAGATCGGGCGAAAAGGCCTCTCCTTCTTTCCTTTGTCCCCTTCAGGCGCCGGCGAGGCGAAAGCAGGCCTCCTCCTGCGCTTCTCCCCGGCAGCTTGAGGGTTGCTATGGCGACCCCGGCTGGCTGCTGCTGCTGCTGCTGCTGCTGCTCGCGGCCTTGTTTGTTGCATTTCGGTCACGACATAAAGGCAAAGGGAAAACAGGCCCGCGGGTGGGAGAAAGAGGGGCCCCGGCTGAGCTGCTGTCGTGTGGGGGAGTTGGCTCCCTGGGGCACCGGGTGTTCGTTCCCTCGCGGCCAAGCCCCAGGGACGAGTCGACGGGAAAAGTGATCCGGCTGGAGCAAATAAGAAGAACCGGTGAAGCCAAGACGACTGAACCCTCAGGTCCAGGAAAAGAGAAAAAAAAGGGGGAAGGGGGAGATGGGGTGGGGAAGCGGAGACCGGCAGGACTGTGGGGGAAATTGAGCACTAGTCGAGGCACAGGGTTCACAATCTGAACTCTCAAGAGCTGGAAAACCTAACAACGCCCGCTTCCTCGTTGTAAATGACGATCCAGACTCTCTGAACCTATAGTGATAGTGTTTAAACACCCCCCCCCCAAAAAGAAAGACTGAAGAATTGGAAGGAGGGAAAGATACGTTTCTCTCCCTCTGCCCCTTTCTTCCTAGTGAGTTCAACTTAATAGGGGTGGTTTTATTTCCAATGTGTGTAACATTAGTCTTCATTTTTATCAGCACCCAAATAAAGATCTGTGTTTAATGTACTCTGGAAGGCTTCCACGGCTGGGATCTGATGGCTGTTTGGCTGTGTTCTAGAAGTTCCAGGGCACTGCGGAACAGCCTGAAAAAGACACAACAACTAAAAGATCTGTTTCTAAAGTACAGATGGCCCTAAACAAACAAAACTGGATTTCAGAGGGTGGTTTTTGCCTTGATTGTTGTGGAATGAAATTGCAGCTCTATACATATTGTGCTGCAGTATTTGTATGTGGGGTGGATGTATGCTGCTCAGCAGGTTGCACAGACATTCATGCACTCTGTTCATGTGGGAGTTTTGTGCTATTTGAAGAAAGTCACGACAAAGGGAGCAAGAGTACAATTAGAGGTCCAGGGTCTTGAAGGTCACAGTTTTGGAACAGAATCATTACAGATCCAGGATACAAAGGGAAATAGCTGAGATAAAATTAATATGCATGATGGACACACACAAGAATGGACTAAACATAAGTCGGGGTTTCTTGAGTCATCATTAACAAATGTAATATACCATATTTGCAAGTTATCTCCCACCAGGACTTAAGGTAAAAATAAAAACTTTCCCCCCCTTTCCCCCTTTTTTTCTTCTACCCCCATCCACCCTGCTCTCATTTTGTTTGGATTTCCTCAAAGCATTCACCACAGAGCCATAAAGCTAGATCAGCAAATACCAGAAGACCCTGGCCTCCTTCTCATCATTTTTACACCTGGCCAGCCCCCCTCCTCCCCCTCTCCCTCTACCCTCCCCTATCCAGCCTCACCCAACTGTCAATATGAGAACCTGCAAACCTGGCTTACTTGCAAATATTACAGCCAATGAATATTTGGTATGAAATGCATATCCCATCACATATTATATTACACAACTCATTCTGCTGCTCTGTCTGAAGAAGTGGACGTGTCCACGAAATGTTACATTAAAATATGAAAGTTGCCACATGTTTTGTGTCTTTTTTCTTTGATTTTTGCTTGACATTTTTGAAAAGACTAACACGATTACCGTCTCTGAGACCAGTGGTAGCAAACCTTTCTGAGTGCCCAAACTGTGATTCAGAACACACTACTTTTTTGCAAAGTGCCAATTTAGCAATTTAACCTGAATGCAGGTGGCTGTGAAGGGGCGATGTCGGGTTCCCATGGAAAGGGCTCTGAATGCCACCTTTGGCACCCGTGCGATAGGTTCGCCAACACTGCCACAGAGCTCCCCTCCTGTGCCCTTAAATAGCCATTGCCTGATTTTGCAGCACCTGTCTCCTGTACTTGATGTGGGTACTTTTGTATATTATTGAGTTTTATGAGGTGAATGAGTCTGGTGAAGCAACAAACACTGACCCTGGTTAGAAAATCAAAGAAAGAATTCTTCAGTGTTCTTAGAGGGGAGTGCACAGCTTCACCCCCTTCCATTATCACTTTATTCATAGAACAACCAACTAGTATGAAGAGAAGAAATTCCTGCTTTATGTGGGGGCTTTTCTCATGAGCAGGATGCTCTACACCACTATTCTAGGTCATGCTAGCAGGACCTTCTCCTCAGTAATTACACTAAGAAAGTGAAGATGGAGGGATAACTTTAGGTGCTTCCTTCTATTTTAGGAAAGCCAGGTTTTATAGAATTAAGGTCTTGTCATCTCCTCCTAGATTCCTTCTATGTGTTTCTCTGTAATTCAATGTAAACTTGAGACTGGGGAATATATTGTTCAATGTCTCAGACATGAGATATCTGTTGAACTCATGCCTTGCTTGAGGCACAAGGAACTCTGTTCTGATAGGTAGTTATCCAGTGTTGTATAAATGCCATGTACATATGTTTAACAGTGTCTGACATAAAGGATAAGATAGCATTTTGTCTTCTCCCACCATGCATATAACTTGTTACTGTTTCCTAAAGGTCTTTCTATAAATAAATTCAAGTTCAGTTTATTTGAGAGTTACATGTTTTGTAACACTTTTCACTTATTTCTCTGTGATCAATGTACTTATAGACCGTTAGAATTGATCTCTCCCACTGATTTTGTCAAAGGGAAAAGAGGTATTATGTAAGTGTCCTGAAACCATTTGTGAAAGAAGCTCACCACTCATCAGTTTCTTGATGCCTCCCACATTTTTATACATATATTTCTGTACTGGCGCTAGTGTATTTCAGTGCAGGTTTGGTTGATGTCCAGAAGTCAGTGGGAGGGCACAGGTAACTCTCACAAGCCCTGCCTCATTTCCTACAGAAAAGAGGGGAGGAATTGCTAAAAGCACTGTGCGCCCTCTAGTGGCTGAATTAATTAAAAATTGTGCATTGTAGTTCAGGTCCCAGGGCTGCTTTGGGTCCCTCAAAACATGACAAAATCACCCCCTCACACACCCACTAGAGAACACAAAGTGATTTTAATAAACCACTTAAGAAGAATGTGCCAGGGCCCCCACAGGTGCTGGTTGATATATTTTGGCCCCCAGGGGCCGCATGAAACCCACAGGAAATAGAATTGTGTGTCTAGTTCTAGTTTCTCCCAGAAAATGGTATTGGTGGTAGTCACTTTCAGAATGGGCAGAGGTAAAGGAAATGCGATTCTGCTTCGGTCTCATCACAATACACAGGCTGTATTGAACCCACCCCACTTTATTCCAAAGGAAGAACTCATTTGTGTTGGGCTGAAAAAATTGATTGTACAAATCCTAAATGCATTGAGATTTTTGATATTAACTGTCTTATCTGCATTCGTTGTGACTCATATAAGGTTGTGTTTGATGGTATTTTCTTGTTTTATTTAATAAAAATAATGTATGTTTCAGATTTTTTACCTTTGGGTGAAGAACTTTGAGATTTCTACCTTAGTCCAAGTCTTTTCTCATTAAATGGAGGAAAAGTGGCCTTCTCCAGAAACTGATGCTGGCGGTGATAACCTTCAGAATGTGCAGAACCAAAGGAAATGTAATTCTGCATCTAGCTCATCAAGATGCATCCGCCAAAGTATTGACAACCTTGTGTCTAATTCATCAGTCTCCCTGGATCTCAGTAGAAAGAATCTACAACATCTAACAGATGATATATATAAATTATATAACCTTAAAGTAAGCTCTTAATACTGTATGTTTGATTAATAAATAGTCATATCATAAAGTAAACACCTTGTTTGTAATATTAATCTACTTTTTAAAAGCTTGAAACAGAATGTACAAGTACATAATTTAATTTGATCATTCCCATATCCTTTAAAATCTTGTGGGAAAATGCTTATTTAAAAGACAAACATTTATCCTTTATTTCTTGGGAATTTATGATGCATGAATTATATGCCAAACAATCAGCCATCACAATATATTCATCTCTCTCTCTCTCTCTCTCTCTCTCTCTCTCTCTCTCTGTGTGTGTGTGTGTGTGTGTGTGTGTGTGTGTGTGTGTGTGTGTGTGTGTGTGTCCCCGTGTGTCTATACATACATCTCTTTATTGTTTGCTTTAGCATTTGCATCTAGAAGGAAATGCCCTGTCAGTAATTCCTGAAGATTTCTTTGAGCGCTTGCCAAATCTTGTTTGGCTAGATCTGCGTTATAACAATGTTAAAGAACTCCCTTCTGGAATTGGATGTCACAAGTAAGTCTTCCACTATGTTGCTTTTCTAACCTCTTTCCCCTCCCCCTATGTTCACAGAGCAATTAACATTAATTATGACATTTTAGAATGTTGTCCTTAATTGAGCTTGGAAATGAAGAAACAGAAAAGTGTAAGGCAGTTAATTTTATGAAATAAATTTGACACAGCTAAGGGGGCATACTACACATTTTATCACTGATTTTCTTTTTAAAAAGCATGCGGTAAGCTGGATACATTTTTTAAAAAAGCATGCTTAAGCTGGTATTTTGAAAAGAGCCATTGAGAGTCTTGAAACCAGAACTGCCAAAGGCCACCATATAAAGCACACGGGGGAGGGGGGGCTTGCCTTCTCCTCTTGAATAGCCCTGCAGACAGTGAAACCTGAGTTGTTAGTATCATCATCAGACCTATAATGTCATAACCAGTGCTGACTATGGTTTAGAGGCAATGGTTTCCAACCTAAAATGCCCAGAAGCATTTTAGTTTGTCACTAGCTGTGCTGACTAAGATTTCTGGGATTTTAGAAGTCTTTCAGGTTTTCTTTTATGCTAGTAGCTACAACAAAACTTGGCTCCTTCTTCAAAAATGGTGTCGTTGTTGTTGAAATGTGAGTATTGTGAGTCTTAAATTTTCTGCCCGGGACAGAATAATTTCAGGCTTCTTGAAAAAGTGCTCAGTACAGTAAACTGTGAAAATCAACCCAATTTTGTACTATCCGCAAATCTGATAAGCATTCCCTACACTCTCTCATCGAAGTCATTAATAAAAATGTTGAAGAGCTTTGGGACTAGGCGTGAGCCTTGTGGTATCCCACTTGTTTCCTCCTCCCAGTATGAGAAGGAGCCATTTATAAGCACTCTCTGAATACTAATGTTGCAACCATCTTTAGATCCACCTGATAGTTCTATCCAGCCCACACATAGTTATCTGGCTAATCAAATATCATGAGGCACTTTGTCAAAAGCTTTGCTGAAGTCAAGATATATTATGTCTGTAGCTTTCCTACCACCTACCAGGGAGGTTGCCTGATCAAAAAAATGAGATGAAATTAGTCAGAGAGAATTTGTTCTTGACAAATTCATGTTGACTTCTAGTTATTACTATATTTGCCTAGAGGGTCATAGACTATCTTTTAGCTCAAGAAAGAGTTGAGCACTTCCTGTGACATATGTGCAAGCTGTCCATGAATGAATGAGCAATCTTGCACTGAATGGGGTACACCGAATTTTACATTTCATGCATATATACTCATATTTACACTTTTCTGCTTATTGTTAAATAATAACAGTAACAGAAGGATTCTATGGATTGAGAGTGAGGTACTTAATATGGGTTGTGAACTATTTTGGGAATGTGTGTGACGACTCTTCGGGTGATATGACTCAGTGTTTCTTCTAACTTGTTATCCCATCAAACATAAATATTTTCTTATATGTATCAAAACATTTCCTGATAAATGAATCATTCTTGTATGACAGCGGACATACATGACCTTTTTTTTTTCAATAGCATGAAAAAAAGGCCCACATAGCATGAATTCAGAATTGGAGCATTAATTTTTAGAGTCCAGCTACTTACCTCTACTACCTTGAAATGCTGATCCTCTAACAAAACATTGATCAAGAAAAAAAAATCACGGCATTAACTGAATTTGCCATTTACTTAAGATTGTTTTATACTTAAATGTTTTTTTAATTTTCTTTTTTTATTATTATAAAGGCAGCTGAAAACTCTGCTGTTAGAAAGAAACCCTATTAAAAGATTACCTATTGAGCTTGGTAAGTACTCCCCACCCCAATTAACACTTAAGAAAGCTTAGCAATTTTGAGTAATTAACTCTGTTTTGAATGTTCACTTGAATAATGAGAAATTTTACTGAGGCACAATGTGACATAGCTACAGCTTAATTAATAAATAATGGCAACAGACCAGACGATGTTGATTTCATACTAATTATAGTGCCCAACATGGGCTCCTGGAGAGACACTGCCCTACCATTTTCTCTAAAAAATAATAATTAGTAACTGGGATGTATCACTGTTTTCCTATCACTTCCAACTGTTGGTCACTGTGAAACCTGGTGGTATATATCACCTGCACCCCTCCTCCCTTCTGTTTTTAATTTTCATTTCCTGATTCCTTTCTCCATTGTTTCCCCCCTTCCCTCCCTTACTCCCCTTTTTTTCCTCCATGTCTCTCCCTCTCAATTCTTGTATTTCATTTTTCTTTTCCCCTTTCAGCAGCATTGGAAGGAGGAAACAGATTTTCAAAGACTTTGCAAAGTATTGTAAAGAGAAGGGAGAGAAAGAGAGAGAGAGAGAGAGAGAGAGAGAGAGAGAGAGAGATGATAATGTGACACCTCTTTCTTCTGGCTCTCAAACAATTCAAATTAGGAAATGTCCCTTTCTCTGCTCAAGCTCTCTTTCCCCTTTCCTTCCTTATATGTCATGGGGGTTGAGTGAAGGCTGTCTCCTTCTGAGCAATGTCTTTGCATTGTTTTGTGGCAATGGATGCTTCTGCTACAAGCTATTTATCAGAATGCCTTTAAAAACATTTTAAAGGTTACAAGCACAACACAGCATCCAAAAACCCAACTGTTTTCAAAGTAAATAAATAAACAGTAACATTTACACATGCTGAACCAATAAGGATTGAAGCAATACATGATCTGTACATTTTAAAACAATTCTACCAGCAAGGTGGAAAAAGCCGTTTGACTGGCTGAATGAATTGATGTACCCATATGTCAGGTGAACTACAATTTCTAAAATTATTTAAATAATAGCAGAATCAATATAACTGGGGTTGTTTTGCCATATAAGATTAAACTCTTAGTTATGAGTGGTACATTTTGGAGACATCTATGATGAGCCAAATCTACTGAGTCAGATCAAGGTTTCTTTAATAAAATTCTTACTACTGCCTCTTTCAGCAAGAGGGTAGAGTCCCCTTCTCTTTAGCAGGAGGGGACTCTACCCTTTTGCTTAAAGAGGTAGTAACATTAATCACTGTCTTGAACCACCCAGTAAGCCCTGTCTTGGCTCATTTAATCATCCAGGAAGGGTAACAGCAGTGAGGTTGTTCCAGACACATCATCTGCACATCCTTGAAATCTACAACCTGAAAAGTATCCAGAAAAACTGCATAAACTGTTGCCAGGTTCGCATCGACATGCCCTGCTCCAGTAACTTCCCCAAGTCAAAGTGAACCTGAGGAACTTTACCAGCAAATAAATTAATTTGTTCACAGAAAGCCTATTGAAGAAGGCTCCATGTATCATAAAGAAATATCATTAATCTATTTTATGTGGATAAGTACTTTTGCCTTGTTCATTCTAGCTTTCTTCTTTGTTATAATTTGTTACTCAAATCTAGATCCTCACCTTAAGTATGTCACATATAATCTCAACACACACTTATAGTGTTTATAATGTATATACTTAATTTATTATTCTTTAAGAATCATTTTACATTTTTGCTGTGGAAGATTATCTAAAAGTCATGGAGACCTCATGAAAATAAATCTATCAATATTCTATGCTACTACAGTAGCTATTCCTTCAACTGACAAATCGTGGAATCACAGTTGTTTTGCATTTTCTTAAGAAAGGGTTCCTTACTTCTTTCTAAAAATATGAATAAGGGTGTGTGCATGTGTGTGACAGATACTGAGACTGATCTTTACATTATACAGAGGGAGTTGAGTACTTATTTGTTTGTTGGTTGGTTTGTTTCATTTATATACCGCCCATTTTCCAGAACGGAATTCTGGGCAGTTTACAGCAAGTTAAAAGAAGCATGAGAAGACAGTATTTAACTCCTTCCTGGCCAAACATTTTAGCTCTTATCTGTGATTTTTTAATAGATAATAATATTCAGCAGCTCACTCTTTTAAATCATGAAACTGTGTGTGTGGGGGGGGTTCCCTTGGGGGTCGAGGATAATCTCAGATTTCTGATGTGAATAAGTTTGCCTGGTGTTCTCATGAGTAATTTTACACATTTTATTCAAGAGTCAGTTTACCTGGGTTACTTGTGAGTATTTAAAAATATTTTTTTAAAAAATAGAATAATATTCAAAAACACGTTTATTTAAACTGGGAAAATAATGGAGGGCTCTGTGCTCACATGTTAGGGTCTGAAAGACTTAGAGAAGGGCACCCTGGAAAATCCTAAAAAGCAGATGAAATTGAATGTCATCAGAACACTGGTGATACCAAACCAGAAATGTTTGGAGAGCCTCTTTTGGGGGGTTTTGTGTGCATGTGAAATAGTATGGGAAATCTTGGAACCCTGAGACAATTCACAGGCTAGAGAACAAGTGTTGAACAGGACTCCCTCAGCACCACTACCATTCACAGACACCAAACAAAGGAAGATCCCAGAACCTGACTCCTTTTTTTCCTTAGTTAACCATTTCTCAACCAAGCAGAAAGCAATTGTCAGAGCTGTTTTTCAACAAGTGTGAATGGTAGTGAGCAAAAGAGGATATCCTGTAGACCAGTGGTCCCCATCCATTATGGCACCAGGGACCACAAAGGTTTTGTTGTGTGTGCAGGTATGAGCCACTCCCCTTCCCCAAACTGATTCCATCACAACCAAAACAAAAAGGGTCACAATGGATGCACAGAGGATGAAAAGCCCCACACAGAGCAGGGGAGAAGCATGTGCCTGCTCAGGCACATGCCTGAAAGGAAACCTTGCCTTTTTGCCCTTATCAATGTCGCGTTGTGTGACCCAGTTCCTAGCAGGCCATAGATTGGTACCGGTCCATGGTTTGGGGGTTGGGGACCTTTGCTGTAAACCGTCTTGATTGCTGTAATTGGCGGTGTCAACTTTCAGGCTGCCCCTTGCTATGTACAGTTTGGTATCATTTTCCCTGTTGGCACACTATTATCCATCAATACTGGGCCATTTCCTGACTTTTTGAATAATGAATACTACATTCACAAATCAGAGGGTTTTTTTTTACTAACAATATAGTTTTCTCTTTTACTTTTAAGTTTTAGAACTGTGACTTCCTCCCCTTAAATGTTCCTAAACAGTTATTCTGGTCCATAATCTGATCGGAGTTCTACTGTTCAGTATATTTTCAAGTTAATTTTCTCTTTTTTCTTTATTCTTTTGAACAGGTAACTTGTCTTCACTTACAGCCTTGAACCTCAGGCATTGTCCTCTGGAGTTTCCACCACCAGAAGTGATACAGAAGGGTCTAACAGTTATTTTATCCTTTCTTCGAAATTGCAGTAATCAAAATCCTGACTATACTGAACCCATTACTCCAGGTAGAGTAGTTTTATGCATCTTTAAAAGTTGTATTTAGCTGATTGAGTAGCTAAAATAAGAACCAATTGTCCATTTTCTAAATACTGTAGTTATAGAAAAGTATTTGAATTTTATGGCATAAGATGCAAACCTTCAGTTTTATTTATATTCTTCTACTGAAGAAACAGCAGTTGTCTCTGTGTTAGTAATAAGTAATAAAGACAAGAAAAGTAAATTTAATTGCTCATTTTGCTTGGTTTATTTATTTGCTCAAAGTTCAATTACACTAGGGGTTTTTTCCCTCACGTTTGAAGGAGACTGTGGTGAAGCCCACACTGAAAAAGCCCGGCTTGGCCTCAGACGATCTTACCAGTTATCGTCCGATTGCCATTGTTCCCTTCCTGGGCAAGATTATTGAGAGGGTGGCCACCATCCGGCTCCAGTCATACCTGGAGGAAAATCATATCCTTGATCCTTTCCAGTCCAGCTTCAGACTGTTTTGTGGAACCGAAACTGCCCTGGTCGCTCTGTAGGATGATCTCTCAGGAAGGCTGACAGGGGGTGTTCCTCCCTGCTGGTTCTCCTTGATCTGTCAGCCGCCTTTGATACCGTCTACCGCGGTAACCTACTGGACCGTCTTGCCCGGGCGGGTATTGGAGGCTCAGCGCTCGGCTGGCTCCGATCCTTCCTCGATGGCCGGCTCCAGCGGGTACAGTTGGGGGATGACTTGTCGGCTCCTTGGACACTCCCTTGTGGGGTGCCCCAGGGGTCAGCAATCACCGCTATACTGTTCAATGTTTATATGAGGCCGCTGGCGGAGGTCATCAGGAGATTTAGAGTTTGCTGTCATCAGTACACTGATGACACACAGCTCTATCTCTCCTTTTCTTCTTCTGCAGTGGAGGCAGTTTGCTCCCTCGATCTGTGTCTGGAGGCAGTCTTGGAGTGGACAAGGATGAACAGGCTCACACTTAACTCAGAGAAGACTGAGGTTCTCTTCTTTGGGGCGCCCACGTCTAGGTACAATGGCCCCCCCTAAGCTGGGGGGTATTTCCCTCCAGCCTACAGACAGGGCCAGGAATCTGGGCATGATCCTGGACTCAGCCCTGTCCTTGGAAGCCCAGGTGACGGCTGTCTCCAGGGCCGCTTTTTTCCAACTCCTCAGGATTGCCCAGATCCGCCCGTACCTCGATGAGTCCTCCCTAAGAACAGTCGTGCAAGCCCTTGTGATATCAAGGATCGACTACTGCAATGCACTCTACGTGGGGTTGCCCTTGACCCTTGTCCGGAGGTTGCAGCGGGTACAGAATGTGGCGGCCAGACTCGTGGTGGGTGCTCATAAGTATGATCACATCACCCCAGTTCTGGCCCGCCTGCATTGGTTGCCCATTGCCCTCCAGATAAGATTCAAGGTCCTGGTTTTGGTTCAAAACCCTCCACGGCTTGGGACCTGATTACCTGGTGGAGCGTATCTCTCAGAGATCAGCTGAGGGCAGGCCCACTCGGATGTAGTGGGCGCGCTCACTGAGGGTGGCCACCCCAAGGGAAGCGCGGAAATGGATAACTCGTAGCCTTCTCGGTGGTTGGCCCTTCCTTATGGAATCAACTACCGAGTGAGCTGCGCCTTGCATCGTCCCTGCCCGCCTTCAAAAAGGCTTTAAAAACCTTGCTTTTTAAGGAGGCTTATGGCAACCTCATTTCTGTTTAGTTTTTTTTTCCCCGCCCGCTGCCATTACTGAGGGCTCTCTGCTGGTAAGCACCCTATTGTCGTCCCCCCGCTGCTGTTTTATTACATGTTTTTAATAATTGTATTTTGCTGATTTTTTTTTGTAAACCGCCCAGAGTCCCCTTGGGAAATGGTGCAGTATATAAGTGTAGGAAATAAATAAATAAATAATAAATGTCCTGGCCAATTTTGCTTCTCCATTATATTTGACTCTTAAAGCTGGCATGATTGTTTTACTTCAGCTTGCCATTTTACTGTATTTTGCCCCAAATATCATATAAGAGTTACTCTTTAAGGTGCCACAGTTTTTGTCTCTTTATTATTATTTTCTCCCTTTGGGTTGTGCCTGATACCATTATGTCTCATTGCCTTGTATGTACTGCAGTAGCCCAAGAGTGCATTCACTTGCCCTTTTTGTATTCTTCCTTGTATGGCAGAGAGTTTTCACATTCTTCCAATTGTTTCTAGTTATCACAGAGCTTTCATATCTGTTCCGTCTGTCACTTCTGGTCTTGTAAATGCTACATATAGTGGAACATTTTATGCTATTTGATTTGGAACAGATGATCTGGTGAAAGATAGGACACTAGTGACTGTTAATTTAAAAGACAATACTGTATTTTGACTTGTTAGAAGTGGTAGTGTGTGAATGTGCTATAGTACAGTGACGGACTAGAACTCAGGAAACCGAGATTTTATTCTCCTGCTTGGCTATGGAAACTCGATGGGGGAGTGGAACTGATAAACCCCTCTTTAAATACCTCATCTTAAGCACCTTATTAGGATTGCTTAAAGTCAGTACTAACTTGACAGCATAGAACAACAGAGGTAGTAGAGGAAGGAGTCCTAGGAAGGCTTTTTGTTGTTGTTCATTCATGACAAGGTACAGGAAATCAGGTTGCATGAATCACGTGAGAGCAGGGCTGTAAATAGGGTGAAGTAACTGGGGCTTTGACATAGGGCACAACAGTCTAGTTGTGGATCTGCCATAGGAAGAAACAGCAGCACCTCCCAGCTTTATACTGCACATTTTTTCTTTCTCTCTTTAAACCGAATATGTTTATTGATTAGCCAAACAAGGCCATATCAGTACAAGATACAAGATACAAAGCACAATAAAAACCAATCTCTCTTTAAACCATTAACTTTCCTTTCCTTTAGGGGTACACTCTAATAATGCTTCACGGTACAGTAGGGGAGACAGTACAATTTGACCTGAATGCTAAAATGGCTAGCTACAGCTCTGCTCAAGACAACATGGTCCTAAACATCCCAACTTTGGGGCATCTGGTATCTGTAATAAATAAATAAATGTGTACAATCAGATCAATTCTTTCTAGAGCTTCCTCAGTAGAGTACACAGAAATGGTTTACCATTCTCTTCTGGAGGCACTCTGGGGCTGTATATCTTGACAAAGTCTGAACAGGTTGGCTTTTTCTCCCAGGCAACACAATGGGGAAACAACCTCCAGCTGTGCAGCCAGATACCTAAGTTTACCAGCCCATTGTTTCAAGTGGAATCATCCCAGAGTGTGGGGCATGTAAGAATGGGCTCAAGTTACAGGAGGGCAGATTTCAATTGACTATCAGGGAAAATTTCTTAACTCATACAGCAGTCCAGCAATGAAGCCCATTACTACAGGAGTTAGTGAGCACTGCAATATTAGAGACATTCAAGAGAAAATTAGACAACTATCTGTCAGATACAGTTTGATTTGGATTCCTGAGTTGAGCTCAATAGGGTTGTACTCAGTGGTCTTCCATTGTTCTATGAATCTGTGATTCTACCTATAATAGAGCATTTATAAAATAAATCTATTAAAAGACATCCCATTTCATCTTGTTGCTAGTAGTTACGTATAGTTTGCACCTGGTTTTGGATGGAGATGTGCATCCCTTTGAAAATAATACACTGTGGAAGAATGCAGTCTACACTGAAATGCACAGTAAAATATCTGTCCAGTCTAAATCCATATTTCCGTGTTCAGAAAGAGATTTATTTCCTCTTTCTGGGCTCTATTATGAGTTACAGTTAAAGCTAATAATCTTCAGAAATTAGAATAATATTTACCTTGGAAGATTTAATGATAACCTTTCTTACAAGGTAAAGATATCTGGTATCAGGGATTATGGTGGAGTTCTAATTTCACAGTGTCTTGAAATTATTACATCTTAGAAGCAACTGGAAAAAGTATTATATCTTAGTTTGCTCACTGAATGTCAAGGCTTGGAGGCACATGCTACTTATGTTTAACTTGTTTTGTTAACACCTTGAATCTTCTTGATGTTGTACATTTTGTATGTTCCAATATTTATTTTACTTAAGGTAAAATTTATATGTTAGATTCCACATTCTGGAACTAATAGAAATCTTGTTACGGGCTATATAGAAAGGCCAGTTTGGTGGAGTGCAGAGTCTCTCAACACTAAAGAAAACCATTGCATCATCAAAATGTATCCCTTTTGCACAACCTAAGAGACTCATAACTACAAGTCTATTTGAGCTCAGTTTCACTGGGCTGTGTCTAACACTGGACTTCTACTTGGGCAAGAGAACAATTCACTGTAAAAAGAGATGATACATTTGCCACATCTCCAAGTTTCCATCTACAGTCCTTTGAAATTCTGTATTTCGCAGACTCACCTTCTGAATTACAGCAAGAAGCAAAGGCCATTGTTAGAGAATACAAGAGAAAATGTGATAGACCGCCAGATCGAAGGAAAGCTTTCAACGATTTGTGGAAACAGATGAGCTTCCATAGTGAGTTTAGTAGGATTTTAGAGTTCGAAGGCAATGCCATTTTCCCTCCTCATTCCCTTTTACACATGTTAAACATTCCAGTCTATTTCATATTTCACAACCAAATTGCTATTTGCACATTGAGACTGTAACTCAGGAACATGTGCCTCTTTCTACCAGTATTTGCGTTCCAGTTCCATCCTGTACTTCTTGGATTTTAATACCTATAGTTTACAATGGCACTGTGAGCGGCCTCTCTTTAGCACAAACCATATTTTGATTTGACAGCCATAATTATGGAACAATTTACTTTGCCTGGATGTCATAAGAAACAATAGATAGCACGAACTAGGAGGTGAGAAAGGAAATTTGTACAAAAGGATGAAAGTACAGGGGGCACATGTTCTCAAACAGTGACTTTAATATAAAATAATGATAATTACACTTTTTGCTGTACTGCTTGAACTAGAGGAAAATATGTAAGAAATTGTCCTATCATATATAAATGTTTGGACTGACTCAGTTAACAAATCAAATAAGTACTCCCTAGATGTTTTGTGCAGCTGTTATATATTTGCCAGGCAGAATCCATACAATATCCTCTGTTTCCCCTCACACACTATTGGCAACGCCTATTGTAGGGAAATTCATTTAACCCTGTAGCCAAACTATATTATCAGATGATATTATCATAGCAAACTATTATTGGGGCATGCTAAAAATAGTTAATAAATGTTGGCTTTGCTAATGTAACTGACATTAGTGAAAAGTGCCCTGTAATATCACAGCCCTTTGATAGGATGAGTCCCTCCTTCATGTTGTTTTCCCTGTTCTGACAGTGTTTGTTGGAATAAATGACTTCCTCTGCTCTGTTATAAATCAGATAAACCAAAATTCTCCCTGAACAATTATTCCCACTTCTTTCCATTAGTTGGAAATGAGGATATAATATAACTAATTGTAGATCAGAACCAAAGATAATTTAACACAAATATATTTTAATCCCTGGAAGTGTTTGGTTTCATACATGAAATAATTTTTCCACTTTTGTGATTTCTAGATTTAATACGGTTTAAATCCAGAAGCACTCAGAGAATCCGGGCATATACACACTGAATGTCTGAAGCATTTGCTCAATAGTGTGAATAGCAAGATAGAAGATAAGGATATATGTTATTTTAAAAGTACAGTTAAACTAGATGTTCTTATTCATTGCCATAGAGATGTTTAATGTGTTGTGTCATTCTTCAATAATGAAGCAAATAAGAAAGACATGTTACACTCCTCTCATAAGGGATTCTGGATTTTGAAGACAGTAAATTTTTACTGTGATATACAGTACACTCCTGTCATGAACCCCAGAGTTCCCTTTTGCAGAAAGAAAATATTCCTTTACCACAATCCTAAAACATGTTTGAAAGCCAACACTGGGTGAATGTTGTGCAAGTTTAAAACAGTAAAACTATATCATTGCCTGTTGTAAATATAGTGAGATAAACTGAGTATTAGTTTTGTTGAGAATGGACTGACATAAATAAATAGTCAATTGTAGCTAACTTGAGGAACTGAATTTTAAATCAGTGGGACTGTTCTAAGTAGGACTAAAATTGGATTTATCCTAGTAAGTTCAAAGAGAAGGGTTTTTAAGAGAAGGGCGTACACTGGTGATACTATTCAAGGTGCATATACAAATTAATGCTCCTTAATATATTAATAATAATTGATTCCTTATTCAAATCAAATAATGAGGCCATTTGTATATGAAGTATTTATCAGTGATACTATTCCAATGGATGCATGAGGTTTCCCAGTCATTTGCTTGGAGGGGATAACTTGCCTTATGCAGAAGATGGCATTGGCTTAGTTAGCCGTCTCTTCACTGAAATGAATGAGAAGCCCACTCATGCAGGAGCAAAGCACCTGCAGCTCTGAGGATTGATTCTGTTTCTAGGCAAATGGACCCTGAAATCTACTGTGTGTGCTCTCTTTCTCCTAAAAAGAATAAAATCTGTTGAACTTTGTATTTCAAGGTATTGTAGCCAGTAGTAGGCGTAAAGATTGTTATTGTTTTGTTTTTAAAAAAATGTGATGCCAGAGCAAAAGGCCTGAGATAATGCTATATTACTGAATGAAGAACAGGCAGGAAATCAGTGCTGATGCATTTCATTCAATCCCTGATTTCCTTTGGTCTCTTCTTTGTGCTGCTCCCTCGCTGGTATCTCTTTTCGGTGCATATATGTTTTCTCATCTGAGAGGGAATCTCCATTATCTGACCCACATTATAAAACACTGTAATGTAAAACCAGATGCATTTATATTGGGTTATATATTTACCTTAAAATGAGTTTATTGTACCCATGTAACACTTGCATATATTTCAGAAGCTATTGTAAAGATTAATGAACAAGCTGTATGGATGTTTGTTTAAATCTTGTTATGGCTGTTTGACTCGAAATCAAACAACCAGTTATCTATCTGCAAATAAAAGTTAAATTAAAATATGTAGTCAGTGTCTGATTGTCTAATTGCCTTCGTTTGCACATTTGTGGTATTAGCACTAGGGAACTAACTTTTATACAGGGGTACCCATCTGTCTGCCATCTCACCAATAAACTAAAAATATCTGGGATGTCAGTGAGGACTTTTAATTCCCATTCCCACTTAATTTCTCCTTATACATGAACTGTCTTTCATCACTCTCCATCTGTCTCTTACTTTAGAGTTCATCCCCATATTTTGAACTAAGTGAGAAGCGATAGATACATTCTACACAATTCAGTAATTCAACTGAATATATGGACCCTACTCAGAGTCTTGAATATTAAACCAAGGTTGACCGACCAAATGACACCTAAAATTTGGAATCAGCAGTGTTAATGAAGATTTAGAGTCACAAATTTCGCTACTTATAATTACTTTTTATGGGTAGTTGTGCAACTAACAAAATGCCATGTTTGTTTTGTTGGATATCATGTAAACTCAAATTCTCATATATGCATATGGCAGGCACACTTTCCTTTAACAAATATACACCATAGTTTTGATATAGGTCAGGGGTCCTCAAAGTTTTCAAACAGCGGGCCGGTCCACCACCACCCAGACACCACTGGGGGCCGAATCACAGTCCAAAAGCAGATGCAGAGGTTGGCTTGCTCACAAAACAGGGGTAGGTGGGGGGGGTTGTAATTGGTCCCAGGAGCCGGATTCAGGACCTTGGGGGGCCGCATCCAGCCCTGGGGCCTTAGGTTGAGGACCTAAGGCCTGATATAGGTTATGAAAGGACATAGAGAAAATCTGTAAGCCTCTATTCCCTTCTTGTTTAAAGCAATGGAGGCATGCAGCTGATTGGAAATGGTCTGTCACAGGTCAAAGCTTGGAAGACACCTTATCCCAAATTTGAGAATGAAGTATCTCCACCCCCACTCTGCTTGGACCAGGGACAATTCTTAGGTTCTGCAAATCTTAAATACTCAGGGAAAACATAGCATGTCCTGTTCACCCTTTTTGCTGCTCAACTGCTTCATATACAAGAGGAATGTGCTATATTTTTTCTTACTATACATATATGCCAAGTTATTATTTAGATATATATTCTTCCATCCAGATTTTTCAGGAGGTGTGACATTTGCTTATAACAGCAGATACTTTAAATAGAGAGAAGCATAAAATATGTAGATTTACTGAGCTAAAGAGCAGTTGTTTTAAGACAGCAGAGGATGTGGAAGAGTTATGGAAGAGTCATTTTCTGCCCCCCCCCCTTTATATTTCTGGAATCTTCCCTTTTGACCTAGGAGTAGGGATAAGTAAGTGGTCCTTCCCACATTACATATTGTTGAGAAACCAACAAGTGAGAAGTCAATGGAGTCCAATTCTTACTGTGTGAAGAGAACAGGAACGGATAGGACCCAGGGATATGAAAGTGACATTAATTGCTTGTAGAGCATTTTAAGAAGGTGTGCAGAAAGGATTTTTCAGGGAATCCATATTTTTTTATTAATGACCCTCCTGGGAGCATAAAACCTAGATGAAAGGAAATGCTGGGTGAGTAGACAAACCAGGTTCTGGTAGCATTCAAGCAGCAAGGTAAAGGGAATTTCAGAAATTCATCACCCCCACGCTTTCATCATGCCTTGTTCTCTGCTCCACTATAGAAAATGTTTCTATTTAGTATGTTATTATTTTAGTCTTTGTTCCTCCTGTTCCTTCTTCAAATGATGACTGTGCTATAATAGTGTTGTAGGTGCAGGCTGGGGAAAGCAAAGCTGTATTTCAAGTGTAAAGTTGAATTGGTCCTTATGCTCAAATACTAAAAGTGAGAGGGAGATTTTTGGGGTGGGTGTGTTTTGTGATCTCCCCTTCAAGACTGGTTCTGCTGATGAATATACAGTGATCTCTTTTTGATTTCAATAGAAATGCCTCCTATTGAAAAGCTAAATTTGACAGACATCACAAAATCCAGTTTGGATTTGTCAGATGGATGGCCTAATGAGGAGGAAATGATCCGGTTTCAGAAGCTGAGGGATGAAATTATCCAAGATGAGAGAGAAGAGTACCTGACTAGCAAAATAGTAGCCAATGAGTCAATGCCGACCCTAAGGAAAACCAAGAATAATGAGAACATCTCTCGTAAGCCATCCATGGTTTCATCCAGGTAATAAAACATTTGATGCAGCTTGTCATGTTTTCATGTTCTTTATGATGGATAATACATGGCAGGACAGCCCATCTCATAACCATTATGCTGCCACAAAATAAAGCAGGGGCCCAGATATTCCATAATAATTCATCTCATCTCTAGGCTGTGAGGAATTCAGCATAGCTCAGCAGTCTTGGCCAAAAAACGATTGTCACCTAACGTAACTAAACAAGAAATATAGAATGCATTTTCCACTGTCTTCAGTCTTGTTGTTTTTCAGTTTTGAGGATTTCTATAGTTTTCAACATCCTTAAATCATAAGAACATAAGAACAGCCTTGATGGAACAGGCCACAGCCCATCCAGTCCAGCATTCTGTCTCACACAGTGGCTCACCATTAGCTTCAGGGTATTCCCAAGCAGATGTCTTCACCTGCTTCTGATTCCCTGCAAATGGCATTGACAGATATCCTGCCTATCACTCCAACCCAGAGGTTGTCCTTAGGCATCCATAATTATAGCCATTGATCCCCCTGTTCTCCATGAACTTGTCTAATCCTTTCTTAATGCTGCCAAGGATGACAGCTGTCACCACTTCTTCTGGCAGGGAGTTCCATAGACCAGTGATCCCCTGGGTAAAAAAATACTTTCTGTTAATTGTCTGAGTTCTAGCACCCAAAAGTTTCATGGAGTGCCTGCCCCCTAGTTCTAGTGTTGTGCCATATGGAAAACAGTTTTTCCTGATATACTTTGTCCACACCGTGTATGATTTTATAAACTTCTATCAAATCACCTCTTAGACGCCATCATTCAAGAGTGAAGAGGCCCAGCCTTTGCAGCCTCAGATGGTAAGGAAGGTGTTCCAGTCCACTAATCATTCTGGTTACCCTCCTCTGCACTTTTCCCATCTCCATAATATCCTTCTGGAGGTATGGTAACCAGAATTGTACACAATACTCCAGATGGGCCCTCACCACAGATTTATAAAGAGGCAAAATGACACTTGCTGACTTATTTTCTATACCCTTCTTAATGATCCCTATCATTGAGTTTGCTTTTTTCACTGCTATGGCACATTGGGTTGACACCTTCATTGAGCTGTCCAACAGGACACCAAGGCCCTTTTACTGGTTTGTTGCAGAGAGTTCAGACCCCATCAGTTTATAAATGTATTTTGAGTTTTTTTGCCCCAACATGCATCACTCTGCATTGATTAATGTTGGATCTCATTTGCCACTGGTTTGCCCACTCCCTCTGGAGCTCCTCACAATCTCTGTTTTTACCCTGTATAATTCAGTGTCTTTGGCAAATTTGGCTTCCTTGCTATTTACTCCTACTTCTAGATCATTTATGAAGAGGTTGAAAAGCAGGGGTCCTAGTACTGAATCTTGGGGGACCCCACTATTTATCTCCCGCCACTTGGAGAAGTGTCCATTTACTGCTACCCTCTGTTTCCTGTGCCTTAGCCAGTTGCTGATCCAGGACAAGATCTGTCCCTTTATTCCAGGACTGGCAAGTTTATTCAAGAGCTTTTGATGTGGGACCTTATCAAAAGCCTTCTGAAAGTCCAGATAAACAGTATCAACTGGATCTCTCTTATCCACATGCATGTTGATACTCTCCAAGAATTCCAACAGATTAGTGAGGCATGCTTTGCTCTTGCAAAAGCCATGTTGGCTCTTCTTCAGAAGCACCTTCTCTTCTATATGCCTATTAATTTTATCTTTTAAGATGGTTTCCATCACTTTATCTGAGACACATGTCAAACGGTAATTTCCTGGATAATCTCTGGACTCTTTTTTGAAGATTGGTATTACATTCACTATGTTCCAGTCATCAGGCATAACACCTGATTTGATGGAAAGATTATATACTTTAGCTAGGACCTCAGCAATTTCATCTTTAAGTTCCTTGAGAACTCATGGATGGATGCTGTCGGGTCCTGCTGATTTGTTAGTGTTTAGTTTAACAAGACACACAAAGCAAAGCAAAGTGTTCTGCTTATATACTGCCCCATAAAGCAAAGTAGTCTCTGGGCGGTTTACAATTTTAATTACAGTGTGCAGGCTACACATTCCCCCCAGCAAGCTGGGTACTCATTTTACCGACCTCGGAAGGATGGAAGGCTGAGTCAACCTTGAGCCTGCTACCAGGGATTGAACCCAGGTTGTGAGCACAGTTTTACCTGCAGTACAGGCATTTAACCACTGCGCCACGAGGCTCCTCCCTGGTTATTTCTATCTGGCTTAATTGTTTGGTTTCTGCCCAAAGATAGGCTCTGTTTGGGGCATGTGTTCTTTGTCTTCTTCAGTGAATACTGAGGCAAAGAATTCATTGAGTTTCTCAGCAATCTGTTTCTTTAATAATCCCTTGCCTTCCATTATCATCTAATGGTCCAGTGGCCGTCCTAGTTGGAACTCCTTGTTATTTCTTTGAGTGTTATTAGCTATACACTCCCCCAAGTCTTGCTTTGCTATCGTAATTGTTGCCTTGCATTTGTTCTGCCAGAATTTATGTTTCTGCCTGTTGTCCTCATTTGGACAAGCCTTCCATCTTCTAAACGAGCTTTTCTTGCTTTTGATCACTTCCCAAACAACTCCTGTAAGCCACATCGGAGTCCCCTTGGACCTGGCAGTCCCCTTTTTTTCCTTCTGGGTATGCATTCCAATTGAGCCTCTGTTATTGTTTTTGTGAGCAACCCCCATGCCTCTTGGAGTGTTTGGACTCTCTCAATTTTCCTTTTCAGCTTCTTTTTTACTAGTTTCCTCATCTTTAGGAAATTTCCTTTTTGAAAATTTAATGTCTCTGTGTTAGATTTTATCAGTGATTAGCAGCATGATTAAGTTAAAGTATTTGTGTTGTGGTCACTGTTCCCTATTGGATCAGTCACATTAACATTTTGCACCAGATCCTGTATATTACTCAGGATCAAGTCAAAGATTCTCATATCTCTAGTTGGGTCTTCAACCATCTGTTCCAGGGAACAATCCTTGAAATCTATTACCTCCATAACTTAAAGAACAAACAAATAAGACTTCTGTCTTTCCTTCTCCAAAATTTCTTTCCTTCTTGACAGTCTAGCTAAAAAAACCCTGCTTCCATAAACAAAATATTGAAAACAAAAGCCTTTTTTTAAAAAAAAATGATTTTAATTGCTATTTTTAATAACTTCATTTTTAATTACTGGCCTTGAAAGTATCACAGGACCCTCATGTATTTCCTACAACACATTAACACAGATAGGGAACTGAAGCAGTAGAGGAGATGTCATGTGCAATCAGAGATACCGGTACTTAAAAGACACACACACACACACACACACACACACACACACACACACACACACACACACACACACACACACACACACACACACACACACGTGTGTGTGTGTGTGTGTGTGCATGCGTGCGTGTGCATGCGCGCATGTGTGTGCCTCTGTGTGTGTTTATCTATCTATCTATCTATCTATCTATCTATCTATCTATCTCTCTGTGTGTGTTTATGTATGTGTGTGTGTGCGTTCATGCAAACCTATACCATCAGCAACCCATCAATCTTTAAAATACTTGTTCTTTTGATTTATTTAATTTATTTAAAATATTTTACCCTGCCTTTCTCCTTAAGAAGGACCCAAGGCAGCTTGCATCATTGAAAGAGGATATTTAAAGTAATATTTAAAGCTAAAAACAATAATCATTCAAAGGCAACTTACATCATTAAAGAACAATATTGAAAGCGTAAAGCTATAAGTATACAAAGACTAAAAAGGGGTTAAATAAATGACACTCTGGGCAGTGGTAAACACAATACTAAAAACACATTTGAAGCAGTAAAGCATACCAATCCATTTAAAAATCCCACCCAGGCAGCCAGCCACTGACAGAAAGCTTGCTTGATGCAACAGGTTTCCATGGCTACCTCTTTCACAGCCCTCACTCATAGGAGGATGAAGGAAGGATTTTTTTCTCTCATTAAAATTGGATAGTGCTTTTGTGGTGGGGGAGCACAAGCAGACATTAAAGATCCTTCTGAATGAAAGGCATAGTAGAAATAATAAAATCAGCCTTACAAGTGGCATGAGTGAATGAAGCTATGACAATCATGAGGTAAAGTAGATTTAAGCTTCTAATAGCCAGGGCACATTTCTACAGTTCTTTGGGTTCAGTTTTATTTTTATTTGACTGGCTTTATGCCACACTTGTCTCCCAAAAATGAAATTTAAGGCAGCTTACCCATATAATAATAATGATGATGATGAAAGCACAGAACAAGATCAGAAATTAAAACTGAGTTAAATTTAAAAAGACACTATTTAAAGCATATGGAGAATACTGCACCCAGTTAATAAAATGTCCGTTCCTCACTAGCAACTCAACTGTTGAAACTGTTCTTGGATTTTTAACACATCTTTGATTGTGTATGGAAGGACAGCAAGGAACTGGCTAGCCTCGCCTTCCTCTTTACGGAGTTCTAAGGACTGAAAGAAAATTACCAAGAAAAGCCTTCCTGAGATCCTCACTAAACCTAACCTCTGAGCATGGCAGAACTTAGATAAGAGCTTCCACTGAGAATCTCAAAGGCCTGGCAGGCTTGTATTGGTCAAATATGTCCCACATTTCTACCGTTCTTTATGATGTGCATTAAAACAGGTTGATAAATTATACCTGAAGCCACTGTAGAAAACCTTGAATGTGCTGGAACATTTCCAATCATATCCATGCTTTGTTATGGCATCAAAAGCATACTTCTCTCTTTCGTGTTTTGAAATGCAGGGCCCATAACACATTCATGTGAAAATAACAGGGATAAATAGACACAGAAACTGCTATTGAAAATGCTCCAATTTTTCAGACCACACTAGCTGAATTCTTCAACAACAAAAAAGCCAACAGTGCATTTCAAAGAGCAAAAGAATAATTCTATGTAACTTGCTTTTATGGAAAAAATACCAGTATGTGAACTACCTACCTTTCAGCTTGTTCAGATACATAAATTGCTTGGAGTTGATGGGCTCAACAGCTGCCTACTTTGCTTTCAGCAGAGAAATGGATTTTGGCATGTTTGAAACAAGAGACAGTAAAATCAGAGTGCAGTTAAAAGTTATGGACCAAAGAATGGTATAGGAAAAGACACTTAACCTACAGGCGGCATGTGCTATATATGAATGTATACCAAGGCATATTCAAGAGAATGTATTTAGGTTAGTGTCATCTGGAATTAAAATAATTCCTAACGGTATTTTATTTTTCCTTGCCCAGAAAAAAAAAACCAGAAGGTGGCAGGCTGTTCACATTCACTTCAAAACAAGTCGAGCAGCACTGAATCTTTTCTTAGGCTCCCTTCTCCTACTCATAATGAAATCACTAGTTGACAGGGCAATATTGATATATATTCAATATTCTCAGCGTACAAAAGTAACAACCAGCAAATGTACATCAAAATGATTTTACAGAGATATCATAAAAGCTAACTTTAAACCATGGTTAAATGCCCAAACACCTCATGGTTGGCCTTTATGAAATCTTTTGATGCACATTTGCTGGTCATTTTTAATTGCTAAATTTTCTATGGGTTACAGGAAATGGTGAGGATTTAAAATGCCACAAAGCTTGTGAATCTATGTATGCTCCTGAAACAGCTGTTCTCCATCTTAGACAATGAACTACCTTATAAACTCAAGGCAATGTTAAAAGGAACTTAACATAAGAATATAAGAAGAGCCATGCTGGATCAGGCCCCACCAAATGTGTCTGGGAGCACACGAGACTAGATATTTGCCACAATGATGGCAGGGCACCACTTCAAGAAGGTGGCTGGGGAAAATCAGTACCACCATGGCCACTTCATATTTCTGCATACATGCATACATACATGTGTTCCACTGACTTTTATGCTATCTTTCTATCCATGTAGATTCTCAAGGCAGCTAATAGTCATTTTTTAAAATCTCTAAAATGATTTTAAATGCTATATATTACAAATAAAATTAATTAGCAGTATTTTAAGAAAAGAGACTGCCACCACCCAGAAGGCCCTGTCTTCCATAGCTAGCTGCCCTTGCGCAGTCAGCACCAGGGTGCAACAAAAGATCTCCAATTAGCAAAACTGTGTGCAATTGGTTTTTCATTAGGAGAATCAGTGTTAAAAAAAAAGATTATGCTGCTATTCGCCAACATTCTACGAGGACATGGCACTTGAAGAAGTATATTAAGAAGCAGGGGAAAATTAACAAGAATGAGTGTTCTGATATTGAAGCATGTTTGTTTCCTCTCCCCCCCACACATCTGAATCTCAGTTTGAACTTTTGATTGAGTCTTACCTCCAGTTTTTCCTGCCATTGAACTTATTTCACTTCTATATCAAATGGGGAGATGTTACTACCTGAGGTGGCGGGGTGTTGGACCTCTTCTGTTTGGTGCAAGAGATCCCATTGGGCAAGCTAAATGTATATTTGATATATCCATGTACTTATGAGAAAACATGACCTTGGGTTTGAAATGGCACTTGTTAAAAAAAAGCAGCTTTGGATGTGGGCAAATTTGTCCTGAAAATTGAAAGAGCAAGAAGGGAACTCTAGTATTTTTCAATGATAGGTTCAGAATAAAAAAATAATAGAACAAGCTTTTAAAAATATGATAAAAAGTCATACATTGGAGCCCTTCTCATAATAATATGATTTTAAAGCATTCCTTTCAACAGGTTAAATCATTAAGAAGAGCTTTTCATCAGCTCCTTAATAATGTATTGTAACTAAGTCCTGTCCCATATTCCTTCATACAAATCTTTATTTTATTCGAACAAAGCAAAAACAAAAAAATCCAGCCAACTGACTACATTCCGAAATCGGGTGGGTGGGAGGGTGGGTCGTTCATCACAATGTAATGTCACAGATGCTACTGAGCTGTGGTTCTCTCTGGAGAACTGGGAATTCTACACCAAAGAAATGTTTGTTTGTTTGTTTTTCTGAAGGCGAAGTGTACTGGGAAATAGGATAGATATTGGATACATCATAGACCCCCACCCTTCTAAGTCACTGCTGTTAAACATTTGTTTTGCTTGCCTTTTATTGTAACGTTTAATTGACTGTACCAACACATTTTGTTTCAAAAGGAGCAAGAAAAGTCTGTTTCCTACAGTTTCAACCTATGATTTGATCATTCAGAGTAAGAGAGCTGAAGAATGCAGACTGGCAGCACTAAAAGAAATGCAGGAGAAACAGGCTTTATTTGAACAGAGGAGAAAGTAAGTACTGTACTGTTGTTGTTGTTGCTGCTGTTGTTGTTGTTGTTGTTGTTGTTGATGATGATGATGATGATGATGATGATGATGATCATCATCATCATCATCATCATCATCATCATCATCATCATCATCATGATTATTGCAAGTGTTTTTCTTGTTCTTGTTACTGTCATCACATTAGTTTTTACTATTTGACAGAAAACTATTATTGCTGTCAAGTGCTAGAAAGACAACCCTTCCCAGCATTTTCTAAGTACAGAGTGCTCAGAAGTGGTTTACCATTCCTTCATCTGGGGGCATCCTGGGACTGTGCAGATCACTCAAGAGCACCCAGACTGGCTCTTCTCCAGGAGCCACAGTAGGGAATCAGACTTTCCAACCTTTGGCCATGCAGTATGCCTAGGTACTCTGCACTTAGAAAATCTTGGATATGGTCACCAAGAGTGGGAATTACCTTAACTCTTAATTATGAATTATTATTTGACAGACAAATGTGCAATATTTCCAGATTGTGTGGCTACAAATGTAGAATATATTAATGCTTTCCCCTCTTTTTGTCTTGCTTTTGGTGACTCATACTCCCTTGCAAAATCAGTTTTTATGCTGCTGCACATGAAACAGGACAGAGCTACATGCAAAAGCAGGAGGTATATGGCATTGAAGCTGTGGGGAAGAGCATAATATAGCAGAGCAGTAATCAGGGAGAAGGCAGTTGTGTAGCTGCCACATTTTGCTCCCTTGCTCTGTAACCCTTCGCCCATTAATTTTTCTGCCCAACTGTCCAGAGTCAAGGAAGGAGTCCAGCTGGGTGTGATACACAGGCATGGGGATTTTTAGAGGGTACTTGGGAGTAGTAGATGGGAGAGGTGACATTTTCTGTATTACAGGATGTGTAATTGAGCTCAGAATCAACAGGATGTTTATGCTAAACAGCCTTTTGAACATTTATGACCAACATTTATAATACATTTATCATGTTCTGTATCACTCTGTCTTATCCTCTAAAGTGAAACAAAGGTCCACATAAGCCTGTAACTTGAATAAATATTGATCTATGTATCTGAAGAAGCAGGTGATGTCCTTAACTACGTGTTAGCTTTATAAGTGCCCCTTTGATGTTTTCAGTCAGGTGTAATAACTTTTAGATAATTTCATAACATGCCACAATACAGGATTACATCTAGGAGTCCTCCCAGTTACAGTAAACCCACTGAATGTATAGTATCTCAGTATGTAATGTCAATATTTAAATGTGTGACTACATTGGAAAATACTTCACAGTTTGCTCTGGAATTGACATGGGTGAATTCAAAGTGTTTTTCATTGAGGGCATAGTGTAAAGGTCATTGCAAATCATCTTGACCTTTTTTATCTTTCAAGCTAGACTTTCCCTCCCTAGTGGTTGAAGGGGAGGTGTCTCCTTCTTTTCTCTAATAGCAGAAATGTGGATGGTTTTGCCTAGGCCAGTGATTCCCATCCTTGGGTAACCCAGGTGTTCTTGGACTGCAGTTCTCAGAAGCCTTCACTACTAGCTGTAGTGGCCAGAGTTTCTGGGGCTTGCAGTCCAGGAACACTTGGGATATCCAAGGTTGGGAATCACTGGCCTATGTGATCATGCTTTGTTCTACAAAAGGACTATGCATGTGTGACTTTGGATGGTTTTCTGGTGGTATAGTAAATTGGGGTGTGTTGTTTTGGGACAGAAGGAACACTCAACCACTTATCTTTCGCCCAAATTGCCCCCAAAGCATTTGTTGTTTATTTTTATATTGAACTGTTGAGTCCAGCAATAGATCTTATCACCATATTGCTGCATTACTTTAGCACTTAATCACTTCTGAACAATATTAAAAAACATTAAAACTGATATAAAATTGAAACAACTGCAAGGAACTCCATCAGACTGCAATATTTCCATGGTATGAGTTTGGTTTTGTATGTATATGGAAAGATTTTAGCAGCACAACCTGACAGTGGGTATAACTTAATAGGATTCCACCCGTATATATTAAGTGTGCCATATTCAGCAACAGTCAAATGCAGCACATATACAAATGACCTAAATATACCCATAATTATGAATGGCTTGCAAACATTTGGTATGAAAAAATAGCCTTATTTTAGAAACTGTGGTCAAGCATCATATACAGATATGATTATTATCTTATTATTATCATCTGTAAATTAATATTCTCAACCCAAATGTGGTTCTTTTCCCCAGAATAAATTGTCAATCTGGACCTCAAGGTTCAGCGCTTTGTTACATAGCCATTAGTTCCTTCTATATCTTCCAGTAAAATGTTTATTTCTGTGAGCACTCCCTCTTCGCTATTAATTATCGTTCCAAGCAAACAAACAAATGTTAGTGAAACATGTAGAGTGTGTTTTATGAAATGTAATAAACATTTAGATGAGGATGAGGATAATGATGCTGTTGATGATGTTTTTAGAGACAAAGAAGTGCTTCAGAAATGGAGGAAGCAGGCCAGTGTGATGAGAGAGAAAAGGGGACTATTGTATTCATTTTCACCTGAAAAAGGAGACATGGGGGTAAGTAATACTAGATCGTGGAGTCCATCTCCTTCTCATCTCTGGTATTGCTATTCTGTGTAACCCCAGTCTATCCGCTACATGTTTATGTGCAGTTTCTCCCCATTCCCACTAAACTCTTGCTCCTTTTAACCCCACCAATCAATCATCTTAAGATCCCCCGTTTAAGTGCTGGGCCACACATTAATGTTTGTGTCCAAGGGCTAACCAGAATCCTTAAAGCTCTGCTCCACTCTCACTGGACTATTCTGCTGCTGCTTGACATAAAGCCATTGGTACAGGGTTGCTTGACTATACCTGAAAAGGGAATTCTCTGATGCTCCAAAAGGGAAGAAGTTGTCCTACCCTGGCTTACCCCCGCCTTTAATGCTGCACATGGCACAGGCAAAATGCTAAGGGACACTGTTAAACCAATTTTCAAACTCACATTGGCTGCTGTGAATAGTGTTAGTGTACTATTTCTGTCTCACAGTACAACTGAGATAATAGGTTGTTTATGACAAGGTAGAACCCCCTACCCCACCCTACCCAAAATGGGTGAGGTGCTCACCCAGTCTGGCCTACAAGCCATTCACAGCTAGAACTCTTATATCAGATCCAAAATGTCAGTAACTGTTATTGTTTCATTAGGTAGCATTCAGATCACTGGAGATGATGTGGGGGAGTGCATGGGACTAACCTTTACAGTGTAAAGGTTATTTGAAAACATGTAAGGAGATGATAGAAGCAAACAGAGTGGCTGTTTAGAGAGGCAGCATTGCAGCTCCAGATGCTTTTCAGTCTTAGCCTGTCTTGAAGGTTCTTACCTTTTCTGGATCTCTCATTTCTCTGTCAGATAAAGTTATATCCCAGGGTGGTGGTGGTGGTGGTGATGGTAGTGGTTACTGTGTTGACCAGATGGCTTAGCTATTCAAAACACAAGTTAGATAAATCAAACAAAATGCCCACTTATTACAGGGAGTGTTGGGTAGAGAACCATGTCTACTGCCTTGAGCTTATTGGAAGAGATGACAAGAACCAAACAAATAGATCACAAATCACGGCATCTGTTATGAAGTAGTTTACTGTAGAGCTTGGACAAAAATAATTTATTGCCACCTCCTCTCAACATAAAATGCCAAACCTTTGGCAACTTTTCTTCTACAAAGTGGCTCAAGGAGGAGTCCTTTACAAAAGAGTTGGGTAGAAGGACCATACTTACAACTTCCTTGCTGGTGGCCAAAAATTCTGAAAAGATATAGACGTATCTTCCAAAACCACAGAAACCAGGAGCTCAGAAATTAGGGAGCCCTGGAATAATCTATTTTTTTCTGTTACCTACTGAGTGTCCTTCTACAGTGAACACATATTACCTGTGATAAATAATGTCATTAGATTCTGTTATAGAGTAAATAGTAAATGTTTTTCAGACATATTAGAACTCAAAACAGTGTAGTTAAAATGTATGGATCCATGCATACAAATAATATGGGCTGTTTGATTGTTGTATAATTTGATGGATGTGGGATGTGAATTGTTGACAGTGAATGCTTTCAGATTCTGCTTCTGTGCTATTTTATCCACCTTGCTATTATGCTGAAGCAATGCAAGAGTATCTTTACAATATGATTGTAGGATTCTAGTGATAGAGGTTAGCAAATGATAGTCAAGCCCAGTCCTCTCCACCATCACCAAATCTTGTACAATTCATCCCCTACAGCTAAACCCTCACTGTTAGATTTGTCCTTAATGGATAATAATTTAAAAAATGGACATGCAAGAAGTGGACATGTCCATGAAAGCTTACAATAAATATAATAGTATTTAAGTTGCCACATGTTTTTGTCTTTTTTTGTCTTTTCTTTCCTTTCTTTGATTTTTGCCTGGAATTAATAAAAAATGGTGTGCTGTCAAATCAGTTCTTATATTCACCCTTTTTTCAGAGTTTTCTAGGCAGAGAAAACACAGAAGTGGTTTTCTATTTCCTTCTTATGGGGGCAGTCTGGGACAGTGCAGCTTGCAGGCTGGTTCTTCTCTTGGAAATACAGATGGGCACTGATCCCAGCTGTTTTGGCACCAAAGTGGCAGGGGTACCTTCCTCGAGTGATTCTAGGTAACCCCCTGAAATTTGGAAAGGTTTGGGGGTCAGGGCGCTGAGTTATGAAGGCTCCAAAGGTGGTGCCCCTAGGAAAAAAATATTTCTGTTGGAATTGGAACAGAAGCCATGCCACGCGACTTGTCTGTGGCTTGGCTTCCAAAGTTCTGATTGATACGAATTAGAAAGATTTTTTTTCCTAAGGGCACCCCCTTTGGAGCTTCATAACTCAGCTCCCTGACCTCCAAACCTTTCCACATTGGGGGCTTTCAGAGAAAAACTTGAGCTCCCCTGCCACTGATTCCTCTAGGATGAATTGTTCATTTGAGAGGGAAAATGGTGTTTCATCATGAAATGAAAAAAGTTAAAATGTTTCATTAAGTAACGAATTTGTTACCTAACAAAACAGTAGAACATGTTTCACTTTGTCACAACATGCCATTTTTTCTCCAGAACGAAACTATTCACCCTAGAGCAGGGCTGTTCAACTTTGAACAGTCTGAGGTCTACTTTTTCCAGCCCAAAGTACCTGAGGGCTACTACATTAAAACCTCTACTTACGAATTTTATACATTCCGAGCACATGCTCATAAGTAAAAACTTTTGTAAGTAGAGCAGCAGTTTCCCATAGGAATGCATTGAAAACTGATTAAGCCATTCTGGAGAGAATAGATTTTAATGCACCATGGCCCTTGAACTGTCCCGCTCGGCTGAGACAGTTGGCTGTCAGACCCAGAATGTTACTGGGGAAGTGGTGGTCCTTGGGATAGGGGAGGGAGGGGTGCAGAACTTATCCCCTCACTTTTTATTGATGGCCAGTGGGCTACTTTTGAACCCTTCATGGGCTACCGTTAGCCCACGGTCCACCTGTTGTGCAGGCCAGCACCCTAGAAGAATGGAGCCAAAGGCTGGTTGTGCAATTCCCCACTCTGCTTTTTAAGTAGAGAAGGGCATGAAATGAAAAAAACGAAATGCTGTTTCAATTATTTCATTACCTAACGAAACAATGAAACAGCATTTTATTTTTTGTTTCGTGTCCATCTCTACTTGGAAAGCATAGAGCAGGGGTCCTCAACCTAAGGCCCCGGGGCTGGATGCGGCCCCCCCAAGGTCCTGAATCCGGCCCCCGGGACCAATTGCAACCCCCCACCTACCCCTGCTTTGTGAGCAAGCCAGCCTCCACAGCTGCTTCTATTGCTAAGGCAGTTCAAAGCAGTGGGCTATATTGCTTCTCCCACTCCCCCCAACTACTGCCCAGATGATCAGCATGCTGGCTAGGGGGGCATTCAGAGTGGGAGGGTTACGGCAAGGTCCCCCGCTCCCCCCACCCACTGTGGTCCAGCCCCCAGTGGTGCCTGGGGCATGATGGACCGGCCTGCTGTTTGAAAACTTTGAGGACCCCTGGCATAGAGGGAAATTGCACACCCAACATTTGGCACAGCCAGAGACTTAGATCACTGAGCTTGTCTTAAATAACTCCTTCAGCATCCCCCAAAACCTTTAGGTGCAATATAAGTAAACACATATACTGTACTAGCTCTTCACAGAACAGGCAGCACCCATGTGTGCTGTAGGTGTCGAAGCATCCTGCATATAGTTATTCAAAAGCTGTGGCTGCCCAAGCTCTTTGGAGGCGTTGAAACAGAAGGGCTTCCATTTCAAATAGGTTTGTTGAAATTGATGGATGCCTCCTGTGATTTTGCCTCTGCCAAACTGAATTCAGTGTAGGCTGGAAGTTACAATGAATCCAGGAGAGAAAAATCTCTTATCTTCATCCGAGGACTGAGACTTGCGTTTTCTAAAAGGTACCGGTACTTGTGATAAATACTTTGAGTTTTTCCTTTGTTGTTTTTCAAAAAACAAGCATTGTTGCACCCTTGTGACGTTCCCAGAAGGTCTAAAGAAAATAGGTCCTATATATAAGAAATATGTGTCTTAAGGCAAAGTTTGGAAATGATGTTACTTTATTTATTTATTTATTTATTTATTATATTTGTATCCCGCTTATCTCCACAATGGGACTCTAAGCGGCTAACAACAACAAATATCACAATACAAACAAATTAAAACATTTGCCCTATTAAATCCTAAAATCCTAAAATCCTAAAATACGAGAATCCATACTTTGGGGGCAATAGAATGCCCAGATTTCCCCCACCTAAGATAACTGGCAAACAACTTTTTCATGTTCTGATTCTAACCTAAATAAGGCTGGGGAGGGATGCTAGGAAGTTATGGCAGATTCTAGGCCAAATAGCACATTGATTGAGGAGTCCATTGTGTGTCCATGCCATTGAGGCTTTTTTTAAAAAAAAATAGGTAGAGTGGTAGATGGATGGAAAGAGAGGAAGTAGTTCTTACACTGCTTGGTGAGGTACCTCAAAGGAAAGCTCTGCATATTTTTTGAGAATTTTATTGTTGTTGTTCAGTCGTTAAGTCGTGTCTGACTGTTCGTAACCCCATGGACCAGAGCACTCCAGGCCCCCCTATCTTCTACTGCTTCCTAGAGTCTGGTCAAATCCATATTGGTTGCATCAATGACACCATGCAACCATCTCATTCTCAGCTGTCCCCTTTTCCTTTTGCCTTCAAGCTTTCCCAACAGCAGGGACTTTTCCAAGGAGTCCTGTCTCCTCATGAGGTGGCCAAAGTACTGGAGCCTCAGGTTCAAAATCTGTCCTTCCAGTGAACATTCGGGGTTGATTTCTTTCAGGATAGATAGGTTTGATCTCCTTGCAGTCCAGGGGACTCTCAAGACTCTCCTCCAGCACCACAGCTCAAAAGCATTGATTCTGCGGCGATCAGCCTTCTTTATAGTCCAGCTCTCACTTCCATACATCACTACTGGAAAAACCATAGCTTTGACTAGCCTGACCTTTGTTGCCAAAGTGATGTCTCTGCTCTGTAGGATGCTGTCTATGTTTGCCATCGCTTTCCTCCCAAGAAGCAGGCATCTTTTAATTTCATTGCTGCAGTCACCATCTGTAGGGATCAAGGAGCCCAAGAAAATAAACTCTGTCATTGCCTCCATTTCTTCTATTTCTTCTCCTTCTATTTGCCAGGAGGTGATGATGTTAGGGTTTGTTTGTTTTTTTGTTTGTTTTTTTGATGTTGAGCTTCAGCCCATTTTTTCACTCTCCTCTTTCACCCTCATTAAGAGGTTCTTTAATTCCTCCTCACTTTCTGCTATCAGCGTAGTATCATCACATATCTGAGGTTGTTGATATTTCTTCCGGCAATCTTAATTCCGGCTTGTGATTCATCCAGACCTGCCTTTCGCATGATGTACTCTGCATATAAGTTAAATAGGCAAGGTGACAGTATACAGCCTTGTCGTACTCCTTTCCCAATTTTAAACCAGTCAGTTGTTCCATATCCAGTTCTGACTGTTGCTACTTGTCCCACATATAGATTTCTTAAGAAACAAATAACGTGGTCAGGCACTCTCATTCCTTTAAGGACTTGCCATAGTTTGTTGTTGTCCACACAGTCAAAGGCTTTGACATAGTCAATGAAGCAGAAGTAGATATTTTTCTGGAACTCTCTTGCTGTCTCCATAATCCAGTGCATGTCGGGAATTTGATCTCTAGTTCCTCTGCCCCTTCGAAATCCAGCTTGCACTTCTGGGAGTTCTCTATCCACATACTGCTGAAGCCTCCCTTGTAGAATTTTGAGCATAACCTTGCTAGTGTGTGAAATGAGTGCAATTGTACGATAGTTGGAGCATTCTTTGGTATTGCCCTTCTTTGGGATTGGGATGTGCACCAATCTTTTCCAGTCCTCTGGCCACTGCTGAGTTTTCCAGATTTGCTGCCATATTGCATGTAGCACCTTTACAGCATCTTCTTTTAAGATTTTAAATAGTTCAACTGGAATGTCATCACCCCCCACTGGCCTTGTTGTTTGCAATGCTTTCTAAGGCCCACTTGACTTCACTTTCCAGGATGTCGATTTTGATGTTTATTTTGAGTATAAAGGGCATCAAACTGGAAGATGAATAAGAAATGTCTCTTAAGTACCCCAAGAATCATTGGACTGCAACTCATCAGAAACCCTGGCCAGCATAACTGGCAGTGAAGGCTTCTGGGACTTGCAGTCCAAGAACACCTGGGTTGGGAACCACTGCCTTAAATTAAAGCAAACTGGCATAAATTTAACTAGTATCCAAAGAACCTTTCAGACTTTGAAAAATAATGTTAAACAGTTTAAAAAAAAACATTACTGGCAGCAGAAATTCCACAAAATCAACACAACATTGTTAAGTTCAGCTCTAATAGCCTGAATCTGGAACTACCCTTATGAGTAGGTGAGTTGAGTAGGTCAACATTTGGTGATATTGTCCACCTCACCTACTCCTAAAGATAGTTCCAGATGCTGGATCACAGGGGGCATAGAACCTTTTAACACTAAATATTACAATGGCATTCCTATTCTCTTTGTTCCTATGGTTTTTCACATGTGCTATTGAAAGCTCTCTAGCAGTTGATGAATCTGGTTCCCATGTTATTTCCTGTAGACAGAAAGCAAAAGAGCACATTATTGGTGAACCCGATGGTTACCTTGATGATTCTCAGTCTTAGGTCTCAAGATATTTTTGGACTTCAATTTCCAGAAGCCCTAGCTAGCAATCCCTAGCGATTTCTCTCAAGGGTTTCTGAGAGCTGTGGTCCAACATCTTCTGGGACCCCACATTTGGCAGCTTTGATTTAAGCTGATAGAAAAGAGGCCCAGGCAGGGAAAGCTGGCTCTTCTGTTGGCCGTTGGAATTTTTACATCCATGGCAGTTGGAGATACAAGTCTGATATCTTCTGTCCTTGATCTTCACATTGAAATCTTGTTGAAAGTCAGAAACTGCATGTCAGTGAGGCTCTAGACTTCATGAAAATCAGGGTAGAGCTCTTCAATTAATCAAACACAGATCACTTGATTCTTTTATTTAAGTATGGATATTGTACAAGAGGTCAGTAAGTATAGCTGATTTAGATTTAGTAAGCTCAGCATATTAAAATGCCACTTTATAGATATACTCCATGTTCTTTGAAATGATTTGAATATTCAACTGTGCTGGCTAGGATTTCTGGGAGTTGTAGTCAAGGAACATCTGAGGACCCAAGGCTGGTGACCACAGTTCCAAGAGGAATAGTGCTGTATCAGTGTTATAGACAGAAAGAATCCAGTGATGCAGTGTTAAAGTCAAATGGTTTGTTTAATTTTTTTCAAGGTAAACAGTTTGGACTGCTGACTGATTCTTGATTTTCTTATGGAAAAGCATTCTGCACCACTTCAAACACAAGATGTGAGCAAAGGGAATGGCCTTGAAAACAATACAATGACACAGCCTTTTATACAGCCAAAAAGGGTCAAAATCAGCACAATGTAGAGCAATTTAAAATAAACATCCTCCTGGTGGGTGTTCAATTCCTGAAATAATTCCTCAAAGAAGTGTACAGATTTCCTTTATGTGTTGTCTATAACATCATGTAGCTGGGAGATTTCGAATTGATTTGTATCATGCTAAAACAGAGTAATTGGAGGAAAATATTGCAATGTAGTTGCACCCTTAACTGTGTTTGTAACTCCCTTCCCCAAATAACCAGAATTATTTTGGTCAGATTCACATATACATGCAACACAAGAGGGCAGTGGAGCACCACATATTTATAGCTGTCAGGAGACAGGCAGTTTGCAATGTCAAAAACTGTAGAAAAATGCAAATAAAAAAGCCAGCCATGGAATCATAAGTGTGACTCCATTGGCTTGATTTTAGTTTTATTGCCTTATTTTTATCTAACTTTTTAATTCAATTAATATTGATCATTGGGTAGTCAGAATTACGTTATAGTAGATCATTGGCTGAAGTATGCCATCCTTTGTGGCATAAGGTTGCCATTTTTAGTTGTTGGCAGGGTTTGGTCTGAGTAGGTTTTGGAACAGTGACTAGCATATTTTATAACTAACTTTGAAATGTGAGTGTTCAACCAATTAGGAAATATTTGCATTAAAACCTCCCAAAATATGTAAGTCCTGTTTTCAGGAAAGGCACGTCTACATTCTCCTAATAACCTCACCCTGTTTGTTTGTTTGCTTGATTTAACTGCACAGAGTTTAGTCACAGCATCCGCAGTGGAGGGGAGGGGAAAACAGATGAAAGATTCATTTTCTTGCTGCCATGAAGATAAACAGGATTAGAAAAAGCTTATAAATAGCGACTCACTGGGTTGCCTGTGAGAAACAAGACCCACCGTTAGGAAACTAAACAAGGAAGCTACACGTAAACAGGTAGACAGCTTGTCCTCACCTTCAATGTGTGCATTCATTCAGTGCACCAAAGGGGATCTGAAGCACTCTGGCTGGCCCTGCTCCCAGCTCTCCATGTGTTCAATGAGATACATTCAGCATTACTGTTTTAGAAAGTGGAGGAAAAAGTCTTTTTAAAACGCTGAGATAAGAATTTCCCCTCCCCCAAACACACACAAAGTCAGAGGTAAACAAATCTGAAATTAAACTTGCAAGGCTTAATGGGTATAGTTAATGTGTGTGTGATTGGGGGGATATGTGCTGATACACACAGTTATGTCTAAAGTAGGGATTGAGAATCTGTGGCCTGCCAGATGTTCTGGCCTGTGAGTAGGGCTGATGGGAGTTCTAAATCAAAACCCCTAGAGGTCTAATTATCACTTATTTGTTGTGAAGATCAAAAAAGCCCATCTGCTCTAAGAAACTCAAAAGACACTCAGTTTGTGCACCTTGAGAGCTACTTCAGGCCATAAAGAGCTCTCCCTAGATACTCCCAGGGTGACTAAGAACATTTTGCTGACTTTTGGCACTGCTGTTTTAAAGAACTATAAAGACTTCTTGTTTTGACCCTTCCCACCTTCCTAGTCTGATAACTCAGACTAGTCTGTGCCCTCAGCTCTAACAAAGGGCCCAAGTAGTCCATGAGCAAACTGTAGTTTAGGGGAAATGCAATTTTCATCTTAGAAAGTGCCACAATTACAGTTGGCGGTCTTGTAGGGACATCTTTTGAACAGTGCCGCATTTCCTGTTTCTGCCCAGCAGCCCTGTTCTACTGTTACACATTTTAAAATAAATAGTTTTGTCAAGGACATAAAGACCAGTACAACAGATTGTCACGTGGGGATAATGGAACAAACACTTTGTACATGCTGAATACTGTAATTTCACTCCACTTGAAGTGGAGGTTGGCCCATTTGGGTAAAAGTCCATCGCAGGTTACAAGCCAGGCCTAAGAGGGGGGGGGGTACCTCAAAATGCCACTCTGTGGAGTGGTATCAGGAGGCAGGTATCTAGTTGTCTTACATCAGGGGTTCTCAAAGTTTTCAAACAGCGGGCTGATCCACCACCCCCCAAACACCACTGGGGCCGGACCACAGTCCAAAAAAAAAAAAAAAAAAAAAAAAGGCCAACATGGAAAAAAGGGTGGGGGAGCGGGGGACCTTGCTGTGGCCCTCCTACTTTGAACTGCCCCACTAGCCAGCATGCCAATCATCTGGGTGGATGGGTGGAGGGAGTGGGGGAAGCGACATAGCCCACTGCTTTGAACTGCCTCAGCAAGAGAAGCAGCTGTGGTGGCTGGCTTGCTCGTGAAGCAGGGGGTAGGTGGGGGGTCTACAATTGGTCCCAGGGGCCGGATTCAGGACCCTGGGGGGCCGCATCCGGCCCCCGGGCCTTAGGTTGAGGACCGCTGTCTTACATGATCCCAGAGGCACCTAGCGGGGCCACTGTGAGATATAGGGAGCTGGACTAGATGGGCCCCTGGCCTGATCCAGTAGGGCTGCTCTTCTGTTCTTATGAGCAGTGGTCCACCACAAACTCAGCTATACCACAACTTGCTCATTTCTACCTGGCTCATTAATGGTGACAGAGAAGTGAGGACCGCACCTGTGTTTCCTCTTCTTGCTTGAATCTCCAGCCTCATCACAGTCTGTGAGTGTTGGAGAAGAGAAACTGGAAATAGAAGTAGATGATTTCATTTCTGACTTTGGAGTCAGCAATATTTTTTTCTGCTCCTTAGCTAAATCGTGGAGCAATGAATATGAGTCAGTGTCTGACTGACTGAGGAGCAACTGACTGCCTGACTCTGTGTGTGTGTGTGTGTGTGTGTGTGTGTGTGTGTGTGTGTGTGTGTGTGTGTGTGTGTGTGTGTGTGTGTGTGTGTGTGTGTGTGTGTGTGTGTGTGTAAGAAAGAGAGTACCCCATTTTGCCTCTGGCTGTAACTGTGTGGCTCCACCCACCATTGGCTGCTGTAGCTCTTGCTTTGCATGGTTGGCTTTCCGTGGTGTGTCACTTGATTCCTTTCATAAGTGGGACACAAACGATGCAGCCCAGGCTAAAGCAGGATGGAGGCTGAACAACATGGTGCTGTATGAGTCTTGATGGGGCCAAAGCAGAACTACAGTTGCTCTTAGCCAAAAGGCCTGGGTTCTCTTTCTGGTTTCTGGAGCAATTGAAAATCTTAGTTTATTACTTTAGGGACTATACATTTGAATGAGCATTTGTTACCTGAAGGAATCTTCACAGCTCGGTCCAAATCTACCTGTTGGCAGGTTTGGCTGGAATGCCTTTTGCAGTGCTTTGCATGTGGACCACCCTGTCCCAGGAACATCCCCTTTTTCTACTTTCCTTTTCCTGGACTCGAGAATTCTCAAAAGTTCTGGATTTAACGGTGCTAAAGGGTATTTTTCTTTTTCAAGTTGCTTCTCATTGGCTTTTCATTTGTTGGCATTTTTCAAAAGATGTGATTGTTGATGTACCTAGTGTCTTCATATTAACAGCTTATGCTGCCTTGAGCCCTTACATTTTGAAGCTAAATCCATAAGACACAACTATCTAATAAAATAAAAATAAATAAGTAATTCATTATTGGCTACAACTGAGCCAGTATATAATGGCAGGGAAAATGACAATTGACTTGATTAAGCTCACTTTGAACATCTGTGTTCCAGTGGTAGTGCTTTTAAAACAGAACAAGGGAATCGGAAGCATGGGCAAAGCTTCCCTCTCTACGTGAATGATTATAATCATCTTAGTACTGCAGGGTTAGAAGGGACCCTGTGGATCATCAAGTCCAGCCCCCGCCAAGAAGGCACACTGGGGAATCAAACTCCCAACCTCTAGCTCCACACCCAGATACACAAACCAGTGAGCTATGCATAGGTATTTCTGCCATTTTGTGATTTATTCATAATATTGGAGAGCTGGCATGTATTGCTGTGTTAGAGAAGCTGGCAGTGGTACCAGAGGTTGGGACGTCAACCCCCTACTGTGCCTCCTAGGAAGCAGGGGGCAGCTAAAATCACCTGAGTCATGCATGACTGATGAAAGTACATATCCTGCCATGCTCACTCCCTTGTCTTCTAAACCACAGAGCACAATTCCATATACATTATAATGTGCATTATAATGAGTGAGGTATGTAGCAACTGTTGTTGGACAGAGAAAACCAAGAATATTACACTAAGGATAAAATAAAGTTAGGACCTTCTTTTCTTTGCCCAGAGAAGGCTTTCATTTTCCATTCTCATGTAAGAAAAGTCGTACATGTGGAGCACAAAACAGATGTGTTTATACTTCACATTTCCATTGTTTACTAACAGGCATTCACATTTATTACAAAAAGGTTGTTTAGCATTTCCCATGTTATTAAAGCATTTTATATCTTGCCAGAATACCAGCTCTTCAAAGCACACACAAATCTTTTCTTGAACAAAATACAAACTTTTTTTAAAAAATAGATGGGTCGTTTTTTTAGGCCTCACCAATTGAAATTAGCTTAGACTAGCTATACTGTACATGTTTCTTGGGAGTGGGGGAAGTTGGCTTCTTTGAGAAGTCGCCAGGAGTTTTTCATGTAGAAATTAGGTTTTATTAAGAGCTTTTACATTGAACATCACGGGAAGCATATTTGAAATAACTGGAAGTTATTTGTTGGATGACAAACTGGAAAGAGTAAAGGCTTGTCTTTAGAAGCAATTCTGTAAGGGGAGGGTGGTGAGGATGATGATTGCCCAGGGTGGATCAAGCACAATCTTCCAGAATCTGGTAGGTGGGAATTCCCATCACCTGCTGCCTGCATAGCCAATGCTCAGGGGTTCTGGGAGATGGGGAAAAACAATATTTTGGAGGTTTCCCAAAAGAGTGTGCTGCTTTAAATATATTTACATATGCTAACAGAAGCCTACTCCTTCTGTTAACCTAGCAATACCTCAGCTTCAAGTCCCTCACTCTCTCCTCTTCTTCTTCAGGGTTCTTTCCTTTTTAGCTGGGCTTGAGCTGGACAGGCCTTCAAGTAGAGACCTCTCCTATATAAAGTAGGCTGACAGCTATTTAACAAGATGCCCCAATAGGTATGATACTGGCAGCCTCCAAAATCCACAGTAGGTGCACTGGTTTTATTTTGAGAAGCCTGGGCTTGTGGTATACCCCATTATTTATCGTCAGCTGTCAGCTGTCATTCTTCATCTGCAATTTCGTCTTGTGCCTCATTCATGGAACTCCTATGAAAACAAGCATCTGGAAGATCAACATTTTAAAGTCAATGATGAGGAGCAGTACTTCCTTCCTACACACCAATACTGGGAGTGTATGTAGGTACACACTTTTTCTTGGATCAAGCAGGAACATTTCCAGTCACTGCCAAATGTAGTAGTCAGTTAGAAGCTGAAGCCCATTAATTCTATAGAGACTTAGGCAGATTTTTAAAATGAAGCAATCATCCTTGCTGACAATGCCTGTGCTTATCTCTTGATAGCCAAACACAAAACAAAGCAAGTTAGAGCTCAATCATGTGAGAAAAGATTCCCAGTTATACCCATTTCATCCCTCTGTTGAACCAATACATTTTCCCCAATGGTTATGGTGTGTGTGTGTGTGTGTGTGTGTGTGTGTGTGGCAGGAGCATTCACATTCTTTTTAACTATCAATTTCCTTATTTCTATCATTATAGCATGCTACACTGCTCTTCAATTTTATATAGAGTCACTTTCTCTGTTTCTTAGGGCAATCAGATTCCACCTTGTCCTTTTCTTTTTTTGTAATTACCCAAACTGACATATCAATGAAGTGGTGCTTTCTCTCATCCTCCCCTTTTCCCTTTTTTCTTTTACTTGCCTTCCCTGCATTTTGTTCCTTCTCAGTTCTTGGCTTTAATTTATTTTTCCCCTTTTGAATAGAGTCAGGAGGAGGAAGCAGGTTTACAAAAACTTGCAATGTATTGTGAAGAATAAGGTTTCTTCTTTACAATTCAAAGCAGGAAATCTCAAAATCTCTTTTGCCCACCAGGTAGGGGGCAAGATTGTCTTCTTCTGAGCAATATATTTGTGTGTGTGTGTGTGTGTGTGTGTGTGTGTGTGTGTGTGTGTGTGTGTGTGTGTGTGTGTGTGTGTGTGTGTGTGTGTGTGTGTGTTTGTTTGTTTGTTTGTGGCAACAGTGGCAGTGCCAACAACAACAATAAAAGGATGCAAGCGCACTGGCCATGAGGTGTCTACACTGCCCAGAAACCCAACTCCTCTGCCAATGAAATAAATCAACAGCAGCATTCATACACACTGAATTGATAAGGAATGAAGCAATTCACCATGGGTACAATTTAAACCAACTGTTCCAGTGAGGGGGAAGTAAATCATTTGCCAGGGCAACTGAATCAATGTTGGCCGGTCATTATGTGAACAGAGAAGTATGAAATGGTCTACATAACAGCCAATCAGTTCAGCGGCATAACAAGGTTTTGGGGCGCCTAGGGCCAAAGTTGTTTTCTGCAGCCCTCCAGCCCTCCCCAACTCCATCCCATCTGCCCAGCAGTCCTGTGGGCATGGGGCGCACACACACACATTAGCATGTGCACACATTAGCGTGTGCTCACCTTACCTTTCCCGCGTGAGGCAACGAAGACACAGCCAGTGCTCTCGCCTGCCTGCCTGCCTGTAGCCGGACTTGGAGATGGTGGGCGGGGGGCAGTAGGTGATTTGGCACCCCCTAACTGCTGCGCCCAGGGCACCCCACCCTCTTGCCCTCCCCATGCCATGTCCCTGAATCGGTTTAATGGGGGTTCTTTTGACAGGTATGATCAAGCTCTTGGTTTAAAAAAAATTATAGAGGAGGTATGAATATCCCTGTTGTGGGAAGACTTCATACTCAAATCATTGTCATTCTATCATCTTGAGCAATAGAATTCATACCCATTTTTCAGAAGAAATCTTTCATATCAAACAAACCCAACCATGATAAAATAACTTGATTAATAGTGATAGCCATTGTTTTTGTTAAAACATGGCATGTGCAGAGAAAGGTAGAGAATATAAGATGTTTGTGTGAGGGAAACTGGTTCAAAGAGAAGATCTGAACCCTGGACTGGGTCGTCTAAATCTGGTGTGTTTGTCCTTGTCACCACCCTGCCTTGGATGAAGACACGTGTTCATGTCTCACTCCTTGCTTATCTGAGTTACTGAGTGTTAGATTACAATGCCCATTGAGTCAGTCTGGAATGATTAAACTACAGTGTGAATCACTATGTGGTCATCGAATGGCACAAATGCCATATTGGTTCCCTGCTCTCTGCTGTTAGGTGCAGGACATAGCTTTGTGGTGAGCTGCAATAGGATTTTCATTCCACCAGTATAGATGCATCTGAGATATTCATCCTGGAGCCCCTGGCAATTTCACTTCCTTAGAAAATTAAGCTATCTGTGCCACAAAGCCTGACCTGCACACCTTGAATCTCCCTCTTCCTTGCCAGAAGTCCCTATTGTGCCATCAGGATTGAAATATAGTTTATGAAGTGCAGGGATCATTTGTTTCTAGTCGGATAATGGCTTGGGCTGGCTTTGTAATCAAACAATATGATTTATAATTATTGGCAGTATGTGGAAATGTATGGATTAAAATATCTATGTATGCAGCAGATAAAAGTTCAGGGATCTACAGAGCAAAATTAGCTTCAATTCACCCCTTAGTAGACTGGGTTGATTAGTTGTCTTCAACTAGTATGTGCTGTCTCAATAACTCATTCAGAGACACTAGCATGTTCCATTTACTTGTGGATCCTCACATATCAAAACAGACAACATTCTGTAGACAACTATTAACTGGTCACATTAACAGAGCTTAACTGATTAACTAGCTTCATGAGTAAGTACGTGATTTATAACTGACTACATAGCACTGTCTACAGACTGACTGGAAAAAAATTGGGGGAAGAACTCTTAAACAGAGTGCAAATGGCTTTCTTCAGATTCTGAGGGAGAGAGGGAACAATTGGCTGCTGACTGACTGACATTCACATGAATTCAGAAAAGTCCCTCCCATCCAAATCCTCTTAAAGGCCTCATATGTAGGTTGTAACATTTCCAACAATAAGCAGGCATCAGACTCAGCAGATAAAATTCACAGAGCTTGCGGCAGGAACATACTGAAAGAAGAACCAGAGGTGCGCAATAAACCAGTCCAAGCTGCTGCTGTCTTTGATAGACTGGTTGAAACTTGGAAACATAGCTTGGAGAAAGAGATGTCTACAACCAAGCCCCTAATAGTTCATCAAAATCACATAGCTGGACAGAACAGCTGGAGTTTTGGTTTTGAACATCATGCGGGTGTGGGTGTGCAGACAATCAGTCATCCAGGCTTTGCTATCTGAATCCCTAATGTTAACCCCCAGCCACCTTTACATCTTCTAAGACTTATTGCTATTGTAGGGGAGCTGTAGGTTGGAAAACCAGCAGTTGACCAGGAACTGCCTCATTCACCATAGCTCCATCAGTTACCGTGGCATCATTCCTTTATAAAGAGGTGAACATGCTTCACATTGGAATTGATCCCTGCTCTGACTGGCAATGAGACTGACAATTTATTGACAATTTCTCTTCAGGATGGCCCACATGACTTTCCTTTCCTACCACTACCAACTTTAGCCTCACAATAACTCTGTAGGGTGGTGTAATGATCAACCTTGCAAGATAGATTGGCCCAAGGTCATCCAGTCCATTTCACTGGTGAGTGCAGATATGGGCATCTGACAGAATGAGGACTTTGGTGCAATGAACATTCCAGCTAAAACCAGAAGATAAAGGCATGGCTTAAATAGTAGCTGTCAGATTTTGTATAGAACAATGCTTAATTGTTCCATTTTGAGTTGTGAGGGTTTCAATAGGGAAAATGTTTTTTAAATGATACTGATTTCATTAATGAATAGAACTGCCAGGTGAAGTTCTATCAGTGTGTTTAAGCTGCAGGAGCCAAGCCTCTCTCTCTCTCTCTCTCTCTCTCTCTCTCTCTCTCTCTCTCTCTCTCTCTCTCTGTGTGTGTGTGTGTGTGTGTGTGTGTGTGTGTGTGTGTGTGTGTGTGTGTGTGTGTGTGTGTGTGTGTGTGTGAGAGAGAGAGAGAGAGAGAGAGAGAGAGAGAGATGTGGTGGCTAATCAGAACTGACATATAATGACTATAAGGGAATAATCACATTTGTCAACAGAAACTATTATTTCCACATCTCTTGTTGTATTGATAAATAAATATTGTATTGATGCATTTATTTTCATGGTCATGTGTGTATATAAGTGGGAGTGTTGACATTATTTTTAACTGTATCAATTCATTTCTTTCTATTTGAACTATTATAGCAGGCTGCCCTGCTCTTTAGTTTAGTATCAATTCATTTTCTGAAATGTCTCATTTGCCTTTTCTTAGGGCAATCAGCCCCCTTGTCCTTTTAAAAAAAAATATACCAACACGGGTATATTGATACATAAATACAACAGTATTAGGCTTCTTTCCTCCTCCCCTGTTCCATTCTTCCCTCCCTGGGTTTTGAAAGACTTGCAAAGCATTGTGAAGAACAGATTTTTAAAAAATGAAACCTTCCTTTCTTCTAAGTTAAGAGCAGGAAATCTCAAGCCCTCTTCTAACCACAAGAAAGGGAGGGGGGGCTGTCTACTTCTGAGCAATGTATTCATGTTGTTTTTAGGAGACTTGTTTTGTTTTTGTGGTGGCAAAAAATTACAGTGGCAGCAGTGCTGCCACCAGTGGATCCTAATTCCAATTTGTTTATGTGATTTTTTTAAAAAAAAATAGAAAACACAAAGGATGCAAGTGCAGTGGCCATGAAGCGGCCACAGCACCCAGAAACCTGGCCCCCTGCAAAGGAAATAAATTGACAGCAACATTCACATAGGCTGAAACAATAAGTAATGAAGTGATCATCGTTGGTGAAAAAATAAAACAACCTTCCCAGTGAAGAGGAAATAAACCACTGTCAGGGGGAAAGGATCTACCTTGGCCATGTGGTCCTATGCTTGAGAGTTTATGAAACAATATGAAAAGCAGCCATATCAGTGTAACTTGGGTTCTTTTTGCAGGTGTGATCAGGCCCTAATAGGGGGTTCAAGGTAAGTAAGGTATTTAAGGAGTGATTTTACTAAACTTCATGATGGAGCAGGGTTTCAAATGGAATGGAATCATGGTCCATTACCCATGCTAAGTTCTCTAGCGACCTGAGGTAGTGGAAGCAACCTGAGGTAGTGTGAACCACCCAGAGTTCCCGTTGGGAAATGGGAGTGGTATATAAATGCATAAATAAATAAATAAATAAATAAATAAATCTCCTACTTCTTTCCAAAGATGTACAGATGCCATGATATATTGCACTTTCCCTAGGTTTCAAAAAATGCCCCTTATGCCACTGATGATGTTAAAAATCATGACAAGCTAGAAGGCTGGAAAGAGCAAACCAACCAAAATGAAAACAGGGAGAGGACACTAAATTTAGATGCAATGAAAGCAATGGAGGATTTAAGGTGAGAACAAAGAGATAAGAATGTTGCATTATTATGAGTAGAGATTTCTCTCACAATTGTTTTCTGTCTTTTTGCTTCTGTGTTACACCCAAATTTACACTAAGAAATCTCAGAATTCAGATAGGTACAATTTTAATGACATTATACTCACCCCTCCTCACACTCCACACACCCATCATGTTTTCCCTCCCTGAAGATGAAGGCAGATTTTGTTTAATTTGTATTTGAATATGCACTTATTTGATTTATATTTCCTGAAATGAATAGGCAAAGTGGACTATGATGGTCTTTTGAATAATTTTGCATTTTTTAGAACATTACAATACATTTCTTAAGTAAAAATGCATATAAAAACTCGCAGAGAACAATGTTTGATTTGGGAGAAATATCCTACTCTGAAACTGTGTACTTTGCACATTTCATGGTCATTTGTCCATACGATCTACTCTTTTTTTTTCTGTATATGTCCGAATGCTTGTATCCGTTGGCAGTGAAACCTGTTAGTGCCACAGAATTATTTATTTCTGCTGCAACATAGTTTCCCTCTTGGATTTTGCCACAATAATCCTTTGGAAATGAACTGAAATGACCCTTTCCTATTTGGATACCTTTAGGGTGAGAGGGGGAAGATTTCAATTGCCCTAAGAGTGCCTGAGGACAGCAGACAAGTTCTGGGTGTTTAATCACATAAAACTATCTTCTCTTAGTTGATACGTAATGAGTAGGGGAGTAGGTGGTCAGGTTCTGTTGCTGTAGAAAGCAATGGCACAATCACAGACCTTCTCTGTCTCCTTGGTAGTAAGACAGAATGGAAATGAATGAGCTCTGGATTTGCAGAAGATCTGGAGGTTTAAATGTTTCCCAATGAACCATGTCTGTACAGAAACATGCTGTTACAATTATGAATTAAAATTTCATGTAATTTTCTGAAGAAGCCTTCAAACATTATGTTTCTAGAGGGACTTACCTTTTGAAGGCACAGGCAGAGAAGCGGCAGGAGAATGGGATCTGCTGGGTAATAATGGTGCTTTGAAAAAAGGATGCATTGCCTAGAATTGTATGAAAGCAGATGCAACGTAATTTCAGTAAAATAAAATAAAATAATCATATAGAAGATGGCTGTTTCTGTATAATATTCTGTATGACCAACCAGGAAGTGATACCTTCTTACTTTGGAACACAGTAAATATACTTGATATGACACTTTCAGCTTTGGGAAACCTCAGACCTTAAGGCAAGATCCATTTCCCTGAAATTCCCTAGAGGGTCACAGTCATAATACCATTGTTCCGTAGTTTCTGCCCCCCCCCTTTTTAAAATAGATTATCACCCATCTCACATTGTAAAATGCTGGCATACCTCTTAAAATGGGTAGTAAGAGACTTGGGCTAAAATGATGTCATTATATTTGGCCTCATCTTTTAACTCACCACTCTGCTGGAGTGAGGCACCAGAAAACTCTGGAATTAAATTCAGCCCTTAGTCTGGAAAAGGTTCCCTTCCTCCTGACATGTATCTGGATCTGTGAATTCCACTCCTTGAATGGCCCAACCTGTACCATCATCAGTTTGGTTGTCCTGAAGGTAGCCTCCCATATCTTGGTTTGTTATTTCCTTTCCTCCTATACACAGCAATTACCCACCTCTGTCTTTACTACCGGGAATGATGTTCCAGCTCAAGGAGACAGATGTTAGGCCAGACTGAAAGCCATTCTGTCTCTGTCAGGTGGGCAGAGATAAAATTCAGAACCACTTCAGCTAATTTCATCTCAGCTGGTTCTCAGCTATTCAGTATTATACTCTTAAGAGTGCAAACCTATATATGCCTGTTCCTAAATAAACTGCACTGAGCTCAATAATTCTCCTAAATTTCTGTCAGTCAGAGGTCAGTATATTGGATATTCCAATATTTTATATTAGCACATAAAATTTGATTTTCTTATGTAGTTTTTTAAAATGGATACTTCTCCCAAAATATGCATGCATTGGGTGGGTAGAAGGTCCCTTTGAAATATCAAGGTTTTTCGTTGCTGTTTTCATTCTTGTTTTTGCATAACTGCACAAGTTTTCTGTTTTTATAAAGGTATTTGTTAGAAATGCAGTGAATTTCTTAAGCAGGTCTATAAGTGGAGGTGAGGACAAAACTGGAAATTTGAAACTTACCCTCTGTTTCTCTAAGAGCTGCCAAATATAAGGAAGTGGAAAACCGCATTAAGCAGCATACACAGATGATGAAAGAAAGAAGGAAAAAGTTAACAGGAATGCTCCAGGAAGATATGCAGAGAGCAAACCAAAACTTTGAAACCGTAAGCAGCATTTATTTCTTTTGAAATACTGGGTTGCATCAGATGTAATGTTCCTGAGCACGCAGAGCATTCTTTGAAGGGTCTGGAGCAATATCATTAGCACGCATGTGCTTCCTTTTCCACTCCATGTCTCCTTGGGCATAGCAAATCCATACTTATTTCCAGGTTTTTGGCAAGCTATATTTTGCTGTCGCATCAGAGCCCCATAAACTGGTGACAGCCCACAGTCTTTTCCTTTGCCTTGTCCTGTCGTCATAATGCCAGACCCATACACTGGCTGTCAAATGAGTCGTAATATAGCACTGCAATATGTCCTGCTTTGTTATATTTGAGGGCCGCAGGGCCATTTCTGGATGGTGCAGGGGGCAAACTGTGTAGTACATAGAGCTCTGCCATCTAATAGAGTCAAATGGTAAGGGGACTCAGCCGTGAAGCTGCTACCACTGCCCACCAGCATTTGCTGCCTGAGGTACTTGCCCTACTCTAACGATTGGTGAGCACTGCAGCCAATAATTATTATTCTGCTCAGTTTAATTTCAAATACTGTCAAGCATGTAATGAATTCTTAGTGTTTGCATTAGTTACTATGCCCCGTTCTCCAAAATCATGTTGCAAAGCTCGGCCAGTGTAATAGGTACGACATCACCACCAACAGCAGATTGCTGCTAATTAAAAGAGCCTGTGCTTCACTTCTGAGTTCCCAATGACTTTACCTCGTTGTGCCTCAGTGACAGACAAGAAACATCAAACCATACTTTTTAATTACGGGTAATCTATTGCCATTGATGATATTACAGTGACCCCCACCATTTCGCGGTTCAGGTACCGCGGCCCCGCTATATCGCGGGATTGCAGTACCTGCACCGGGGGGGCGCCCGGGGCGCTCTGTGCCGCTGCCGCCCCCAAGAAGCCTCGGGGCGGCGCAGGGGGGCGACGGGGGGCGATCGGGTCGCTCCGCGCCGCCCTCCCACGCACCCCCGAGAAACCTCGGGGCGGCTGGGAGGGGTGGTGCGGAACGATCGGGTCGCTCCGCGCCGCTCAACCAGGCTTCCCCGGGAAGGCTTGGGGCAGCTGGGAGGGGCACTGCGGAGCGATTGGGTCGCTCTGCGCTGCTCAACCAGGCTCCCCTGGGAAGGCTCGGAGTGGCCAGGAGGGGCGCCGCGGAGCGATCAGGTCGCTCCACGCCGCTCAACCAGACTCCCCCGGAAAGGCTTGGGGTGGCCAAGACGGGTGGCGCGGAGCGATCAGGTCACTCCATGCCACTCAACCAGGCTCCCCCAAGAAGCCTCAGGCCGCGCAGGCAGGCGGTGGCGGGAGGTAAGATGCCCCCCACTCCCCGCCCCCCACCCGCTTCCGCATATTGTGGATTTTCTTGCATCGCGGGTGGGGTGGGTCCCTAACCCCCGCAATCGGCAGGGGGTTACTGTATTCCCAGTATGCTGGCAGATTATATGCCCAGGTTACTGGGCAATACATTCAGTGATACTAACTTGCTATTGATCCCCAGGAAAAAGTATTGGAGTGAAGTCAGACAGTGGGAAAGGTGCATGTCTGATTGCAACAGGAATTGTAACTTTGCAGAAAACAGTGTCCCCTAAGAGGCCCTTCCAATTGTTTGGGAATTGGTTCAGCCAGGCCCCAAAAGCAATAGCCCTACAGATGGACCTTAAAAGTTCAGATTGGGCGCATACTGGAGGTGAGACTGGAGCACAATTCCACATAGATCACCAGGAAATAGATTGTACAGGACTGTTCCACAAGCAGTCCAAAATGTAGTCTATTTCCCAAAGTGACCACATCCTTCAACTGTGGTGCCCAGGACTCAACATGGCATTCTAACCAAGATCTGACCAAAATGAAACAGAGTGACATGATTACTTCTCTTGATCTGAATACTTTTCTTCTGCAGTCCAGTATTGCATTTGTTGTTGTTTTTTGCCACCACCTCACACTGTTGGCTCATATTTCACTAGTGGCCCACCATGACTCCTAATCCCTCCCACCTACAGGTCCTATTACCAAGCCAGTTGTTATCCATCCTATATATTGTGCATTTCATTTTTACTGCTTATATCTAATATTTACATTTTCTTCTGTCCACACTCATTTTGTTTCTTTTGCCCCAACTGCCCAGTCTGTTGTGGTCCTCTTGAACCCTGCCTCTGTCTTCTGAAGAAATACAGTAACTAGCACTCCCAGTTTGGTGTAATCCAAAAATCGGATGAACATCCGCTCTTAGTTTATATTAATGGTCTCTTAAACATTGTGCTTTATTCATATGTTGATATTTTCTATTGCAGGCTGAAAAGCTGGAAGAGGAATTAGCTGACTTGAGGAAAGACCTTCAGAAGGAATATCGCTTCACTGCCTTTACAGGAGACCTGCTACCTCCACCAGAGAAACCAGTACCAACACCCAAGCCACAAAATATATTTTCTCACATGACATTTTAATTATATAAAAGTATTTCTTATACAGCAGCCACCTGTTACTGTATCCTTTTCAGAAGACTTCCTTTTAGTCAGCCTTTATTAAATTGTGTGTGTTTTCCCCTGTTTCATTCCTGTTTGATATATTTTTGTAATATCAGAATTAGAATCTTACTATTACACTTCTCAAGAATTTAGTGTAAGTCTCAAGATTTTGTGGTGCCTTTATGTAAGGGATCCCAGTGGCCCCCTCCATGACATGCACACATGGTTGCAGTAAAACAGTCAGGAATGTATTCAAATTGTAACTTAAACACTGTAAAATGGGGTAGAAACAACAGTCTCAGCAGGGTTGCCATACGCTAACTCTTCAGGAATGAAGACTTATTTCATCACCTCTCTCCAAGCAGAAGGCCCCCTGAAGATAGGCTAGGCAGGGAGCCCTACAAAGAAAGTGATGGATGGCCAATGTTAGCCATCCCTTCACCATGGTCTTCGCCTCTGTTACCTCCAGGTCCAAGAGGAATATGGCATCTGGACATGGAAACTGAGTGGTGGTTGTAGGTGGACCCATTTGCTGGTCCAAGGATCTTGTTACTCAACCAGCTCTCAGCCAGCATTTCAGTTCTTGCTTCCACACTCTTTACACCTCCAAATAACTCTCTTTAATAATTATCTGCCCCCAGCTGTTCCTCATTCCCCTGTTTATACTTTTATTTCCCAATGGTTTTAGGAACTGTTCTTCCAGGTCTTCCTCATGACCCCACTCCACAGGGGAGCTGCAGATAGGGAATTCTCCCGAAGGGGTGTGTGGGTGGCTTGGCCTGTGATTAGCAACTTTGCTGTTGGGGAAAAGCGGTCACCCTGCTCCCACATTTCAGTTATTGAACATTTGCTTTTAATGTTGATTTTATTTTTACTTTTATTTACAAAGTTTTACTCTGCAACCCTAACTTTTCATATAACATTTGTGCAGTTATTAGTATCTATAAGTGACAGAAACAATGTCCATTTGTAATCAGAGATGTTGTCATTCGGAAAGACACAGTGTCCATGTGAGGACTCTGGGAATTATGGTCTGGAAAAAGAAAGTTTCCAATCTCCATCCACACTTAGCCAAATCAAGATAAGAAACAGTACTACCCAGTACCCTTGATTATCCAAGTAGTAAGGCCATCACCCAACCTTTCTTGATGAAAGTCTGCTGGGAATGCGTGGCACTTGATGGCATTTGGTCTCTTAGGCCAGATATGAGAAACCATCAGCCCATCAGATATTTTGAATGATAGTTCTCTTAATTCTTGTTTTTAAAAATAGAATTTAATAAAATAAAATATTTAAAAAATGAATCAGTTATAAACCATCAAACCACACACATTAAACATCAAATGGCTTTACTGATTAACATAATATGTACACCATTCCATAAATCAGCATGAATGGCTGGGGGAGGGGTTTTGCTAAGAGTGTCAGTATGATTAATACAATACTGAATAAAAGGAAACCAAGTTTTATAAAATGAGTATTGGAATATTTTTCCATCAAAACTAGTATCATACCCGAGATTTTCAAACCTTCAGTGAAATTTCTACTGCTGTCTTCCAGCACTGAGCAATTGTCTAGCTGCTACACACACACAAACACACACACTCTTTATTGTGTTGTGATGCATTGGAATCTAAAAATAGGTCCCTTAATTCAAATGCTGGACTTACAACCATACTTTATGCTTTTATATTTCTGATTTTGGTACCTTTTAGCCCAGAAATTATCTATTCTAGGACAATACCACCAAGAATGTAAACGTATACCAATTTTTTTTTACAGACTCGACAACAATTTGGGTCCCACGTTTTATTTATATGATTCATTTTTGGTGCGACATAATACCATTGGTGTGCAACTTTGAGACAATGCTGTCTCACCACAGCTGAGATCAATTTGAAAAAATTTCCTACTCCACAGCCTTTTCCCAGTCTTCATCTTTGATAGTAAGCCCAAAGTGTGTCTCCCAGACTTCTTTGAACCCACCTGTATTACTATATAGAGCAGTGGTGGCAAACCTTCGGCACTCCAGATGTTTTGGACCACAACTCCCAGAATTCCGAGCTTAGATTGTCAGTGGCAAAGGACTGTGGGAGTTGTGGTCCAAAACATCTGGAGTGCTGAAGGTTTGCCACCACTGATATAGAGTGTTAATTACGACTAAGCATATATTAGCATTCAGGCCCTCATGCTCTTAATTAGATAATAATATTATATTTCTCATAATTCTTTATCATTGTTTATTTCTAAGATTTCTAAACCATCTTAGGTCAATAAAGAAATTCATAACCAATTTCAGAAGTTTAAAATTTAAGCACTTTGCTGTCCACACAGCTACATGCTGTGCCTCTTCCCAAGGATATCTGTTCCTCATTTATTAAATCATGCAAAGCCATAGCTATCCAAATTTTGCTTCAGAATTTTCCATTGAAGATTAATGTGCAATGTTTATTTCCATGTCCTTGGAAATGATAAAAACCTTTTCCTTGAGTACTGCTATTCAAGATTGTTGTGATTATGGAAAAGTCAAGGTTGGTAGGGAATGACAGGCTGAACCTGAGAAACCATTGGCTGTAAATAAATCTTGCAACTGTAATATATATATTATCACATTTACGCTTATCACAAGAAAGAATGAATCATTTTGGCAAGGAGCCATTGCTAGTCTCCAAATGCACAATAATACACACACACACACAAACCACACACATGCATGTATATATATTTAATAATGGCATTTCCCATGCATATCAATCTTCCACAATAACCAGTAGCAGAATCTGCGCTTTGAAGAAGACAGATATTTTGATACCTGACATTCATAAACATCTATATTTGCTCTGAGAATGACTTTTATCCAAAATGAAATTATCCCAGCTATTTTTCTCTGGAAACAACAAGCTCACCATTTTTTTGACTCTTGTCTCTGATTTAACATTTGACTTGCAGCATGAGTGGACTTTGAGACAGAGTACACTTTTGTGCAAAATCTTAAGTGGATTGTCCTAATGTCAACCATCTGACTGCATAAACAAACACACATGTTGAAAGAGTGGGTAGATGCTGCCTTCTGATCAGGAGAGAAGGGTTTCACCTCCTACCCCAAAGGTGATTTCTGGAAGATGTGGGATGGGACAATGGGAAGGGGCAGACTTTTCAAAAAGCACAAGATGGGGATGAGGTTCTCATATATTTCAACTAATGTCACAGTCTAGTATAGATCCACACAACTAGTAGACCCACATTCCCCACTGGGCGACATGGTTCAGAGAGATGCTCTAATTATTTGGAGGTGCACAGTGGGAGTACAGGGTAAGAAAAAGTTATACTGTGTGAGCATCTTCCTCTCTTACAACGTTTAGATCTTTCCCATTATGTATTTCTCAGATCAGCACCTCGAGGATCATTTAGGCCTAGCCATCCTCAACCTTTTGTATGGACACCACCATAAACTCAAGACGCAAGAAATAAAGGCCAAATCAGGATTGTACAACTCGCATAATAGACTTTATAAGATGATGTGTAGAAAAATGTTTCCATTTCAGTCAGTGGCTCTTTCACGTGTGTTGAGGAGCACATGGTATCTGCTGTGATTTTGAACACTTTTTCCAACACTGGAGGTGGCAGAGGCCTAAAGTCGTTCCAAGGGGGCACACAAAGATGGAAGAAAAAAGGGGGAAGGAAGAGGAGAAAGGTGCCTTTGCCACCTGCTGTTTGCATGCGCGCGCACACCAGTGCCACCTGACCATCAATGGAAACCAAGATGTCTTCAAGAAACAGCTGGCTGCAGAAGAGAGAGGTGTGCTGGATTCTCTGGTGGCAGGGGTGAACAATGCATACATACTACACAGTAGCATGTGCACACAGCCTCCACCTGCTGTTGTCCACAGCCTTTTCTTTATCCCTGCTTTCTCTCTCCCTTCCCCATAGGCAGCTCAGTACCTCCAAGAGGATCTGAGCACCCAGAGGAAAATGCCAAAAGAAATCAAAGCCAGAAATAATAATAATAATAATAATAATAATAATAATAATAATAATAATAATAAAATAATAATAATAATAATAAAATAAAAAAATCAGAGGCTTGTGCTCCAGCAAAACATCTGTGGAACGCTGAGGGAGGGGTTGGAAAGATGGGTTTAGTGGGCAAGCTAAGATGTCACTTTTAGTTTTATTTCACCTCTTCCTCTGGTAGACTCATGATGTGTAGGGGAAATTTGCTTAACAGAATCGTTTATGGAGCCAATCCATACAACATAAAATGGTTGTGATTAGGGATTACTCTGTTTTCAATGCATTCCTATGGGAAATTTGTATAAAAGAAAATTGCTTAACGTAATTTCATTTGGAATGAATTAATTCCTTTATACAAGGTACCACTGTATTTGGAACTCCTGCCCATTTTATCCTCTCCACAGATCTGATGGTGCCTAGTGAGAACATGAACAGTCCAACTCCACTCAGTTTCTGTTGCAGAGTTTTCAATTTCTGCTTAAATTCCTCTAGCTGCACAACAGAAATGCAGAGATCCACAGAGGAGAACAGCTTAAAGGGCCTTAGATTAGTCCACCCCTTTTTTCATTAACTGGCACTTAGAGTCTCAATAACTCACTCTGAAACATTAGTAGGAGAAATAACAAAAATATTTATTTATTTATATTGCTCATCTTTCAGAAGGAACTCCAGGCTGTTTACAACAATACAAAAAAAGTAATACAACTATGTAAAAAGATTTTTTAAAATGATTAAGTTACACTGAACAGACAACAGCAAGCTAAAAACCTGAGTGACTTCTTCAAAAGACTTCAATAAATCAAAAAAAGAGGGAGAGGAATTCAGAGCAGAGAAAGGGGGCTCTCTTTGAATTCAGAGGCAGAAAGAACAATTGGTTACTGTTGGGACAGACTGAAAAGTCTCTCCGAGCCACACTTACTAGATGAAGTACCTATATGTGAGGTTGCAGAAAATCTCCGTTCAATAAGCAGTAAAATTCATTAGCTCATTACATGATTTCAAAGCTCTCATTTGCTGAGAAGCAGGTCCAGTTGGAGCCTAACACTCCTCACTAGAGATGGGCACGAAACGAACAATTTTTCATTTTTGTTTTTTTTTTTTTGTTTCTTACGTAACGAAACGACAAACGAATTTTGTCTCTAAAATGAAACGAAACGAACAGAAACACCGAAATTTTGTCGTGCGTTTCATTTCTGTTACTGCAATATGAGTGACTTGCTTAAAATCCTAAAAAAAATCACAAAAAAATAAAATAAATGGTAACGAAATGGTAACGAAACGAACGAAAACGAAAACAATTTTTGCAAAAATTCACGAAAAACGGAAACGAACCAAAAAGGACCCTCCAAACAAACAACAAACAAAATGCCATTTTTTTATTCGTGCCCATCTCTACTCCTCACTAATGTGTTGAGCTTTTTAAACACTGCCTTTCAGTTTTACCCTGACCTCCCAAAATTAGGCAGCAAGATCAAGGCAAAGTCAAGTGGCGTGCCACCCAGTGAAGGATGCATATGTCTTGGGCTTTGGGGAAGGACCTTTTCCCCTTCAACCTCCTGCCTGAGAAAATACTCTTGAGGAATTTGGAAGCTTGCTCCCTCTTCTGAGCCATCTCAGTTACTCAGCATATTAAGAACAGAAGTAGCCAGAACTAAACAATGTGCAAATTCTTCATTCAACATAATCAAGGAAGAAAACTTGCACTTGTATGGCATGGCATTGCATATGCCTATCTCTTGCTTCATGTATTGAAATGAATGCAGCACAACCTGAAAACCCATCTCTTCTGTTGGTAAGGTATAAAAAAATCCAAAATAGCACAGTTTACAGGGGATTTTCTTCCAATGGCAAGCAAGCAGTCATTTTGTGCTAATGTTGTGGGATGGCTCAGTTCTTTACATTCAACTTCATAATTGAACCTCCTTTGAATTTCATTATTTTTCTCTGCAAGTACATATAGGAAAAGGGCCTTAGGAAGTTACAAAGCACGGCTTTAAAATGTCACACTGTATTTTGTTCGAAAACAAGTTTTCAAAAAAAGCAGAATAAAAAAAGACATGTTCTGTACAAATCAGTACTGTATATCTGTGGAGCAAACCGGGTAAGCAGAAAGAGGGGGAGATGTGTTAGATGATGCTCATAATTCCTTATTGCAGTTGCCTGCTTTGTTCCATATAAATCAACAAGAACTGTGAAATCAACTAGATTATACTGCAGGCAATTTCTGGTATAATTAATGTCACATTTTCTCTTAAGCCAAAACTTGGGGTCAGGGAAGGGGGAAATGTTCTTGTATTGGCCTCAGAAATCACTGGAAAGACACAGAAGTGTGCATTCTTACACATAAACTAATTTCACTTAAAAAGGAACCTGAATATCCTCAAGTCCCAAAGCAGATGAAAGCATTAAAATGGGTATTACCGTATATACTCGAGTATAAGTTGACCCGAGTATAAGTTGAGGCCCCCAATTTAACCCCCCAAAAGTGGGGAAACGTATTGACTCAAGTATAAGTCTAGGGTGGGAAATGCAGCCAGGTCCGGCAGCTCCTCCTTTGTGAGCTGGGGGAGTGGCATGTGATGTTTAAAATGACTTTTAGCCACTGATGCAAGTGCTTGGGTCAGTGGCTAAAAGTCATTTTAAACATTGCACGCTGCTCCCCTGTGATGCAGAGGGGGGTCATGAGAAGTGGCACACAATTTTTAAAATGACTTTTAGCCACCAACCCAAGCACTTGCCTCAGTTGCTGAAAGTATTGACCCGCATATAAGTCGAAGGCCCCTTTTTTCAGCCCAAAATTAGGGCTGAAAAACTAGGCTTATATTCGAGTATATACAGTACTTAATAACCAAGTTTCATCCACAACCTACTGCTGGCAGCAACTGGTGGAAAGACAATCTTTGGCAGTTCTTAATCAACTGAGAATTTCTGGGTTTTCTCAAGGAGCATTTGAAGGCGAGGCCAGCTGTGTATCTAGGAATCCTTTTCTGGGCGGTCAATATTTGGTGCAAGCCTTGTGCATCTTCTTGTGTTGTGCCCTGACAGTGCCATATCCAGAACCAGCCTAGGAAACTACCTTACACCATTTGAATGGTTTGTCCTTCTACAGCAGTATAGTGTACTTTGTCTGGCAGTAGTTCTGTGACATTTTGAAAGAAGTGTTTTCAATAAACCCTTTCTCGGGTGTAGGTCCTGTAGATATCTATGAGAAGCTTACTTCCAACTAGCCAGCATAGCCAATGGTGAGGATTCATGGGAGTTGCAGTCCAACAAACATCCGCCCCCGGCAACACGGGGAAAACACCGGGCCGGCCTGGGCCGCCCCGCTCACCTCAACACAGGCGCAGCGGTGGCGGGGAAACACCCGGGCCGGCCTGCGCCGCCCCCGCTCACCTCAACAACCGCTAGAAATGTCAATGGATATTGCTGTCAAGTCTTATCTGTGTTAGATTGTTAAACGCCTGACTGCTGAAGTCACTATGCATCAGCTTCCCCACCTTAACCCGCCTGCTCATTCAAGCCTGTGGGTCCTCTTGTCCTTCTGGGCAGCGGCCCAGTGCGGATTGCTCCACGGACCGGCAGTCCGCGGACCGGGGTTGAGGACCACTGTAGATATTGCACATCATAGCCAATGGTGAGGATTCATGGGAGTTGCAGTCCAACAAACATCTGAAGCAATACCATAAAGCTAGAAATGTCAATGGATATTGCTGTCAAGTCTTTTCTGTGTTAGATTGTTAAGGGAGCTCTTAGGAACACTTTTTGCACATCATCCTGGTTTCAAGTGAAGAACAAAGAAATGTGCTCTTCTCTAGGGAAGCTGTCTTGTCTTCTGCTGCTATGGAGCAGCATTAACTCCTGCTGCTGCACAGCAACCACCGAAGGGCTATTACTGTTAACTGCACAGTCCCTGCCAAATAGCTGTGCGGCAACCCAGACAGGCTTGCAAGGAATGTCATTCCAACTGCAGCAAAAGAAGAGAAGGTACGACTCAAGTAGTTCAGCCAGAGTAAAATGTCTGACTTCTCTGCCTTTGGAATTGACTACAGGAACTTGGCCTACACCATGCCATTTAAATTTATTCATGTGGTTTCTGTTGATAGCATTCAGACGCTCCTCGCCACAGCGGGGTGGTGAAAGAAAGAAAAAATCCCTGCCCACAGGCTTGAATATCTAGGAAAGATGATGGGAAAGAAAGAAGAGGTGAACGAGTAGTCTTGGCACAAGCCCCAGGGAATGGTCTTGCTTCCCATCCATCTCATCTCCCTCCAATGCAGCTGCTCTGACAGCCTGTCCCGTGATAACAATTGGGGAGAAGCCTTGAAATTAGTAGGAGCCGTTCAGCATGACCTGAGACATTTTAATGCCTGAAGTGAAGGACAACATAGTTCAAGGGGGGACAGACTGCATGCAGCTGGACTGAGCTGAATTGTGCTTCACCACTGAGAGGTGATGGTACCATGCCCTAAAGCAGTGATCCCCAACCTTGAGTAAAACAGGTTTTCATGGATTGCAGCTCCCAGAAACCATGGCCAGCACAACTAGTGGTGAAGGTTTGTGGCAACTGCAATCCAAGAACACCTGAGTTCCCCAAACTTAGGAACAAGACATGGATGTTTCATTTTGGAAGGCTTCTGGTTCGAAACAAAACAGTAGTACAGCTGCCATTCGGAACCAGCACCCACCCTCTGGAACAAAATCAACCACTGACTTACCTTCCTGTGGGTCACACAGGACGAAACTCCAACAAGGAAGCAGCCTCCAATGTACTGGCCAATCAGGAGCTGTGCAAGGACATGCATCATCCTGCTTCCCTGTCTGATTGGCCAGCGCCAGGGAGAAGGAAAGATGACGTGTCGGAGGCTGCTTCCTTGTTGGAGTTTTGCCCCATGCAGCTCGAAGGAAGATAAGTCAGTGGTTGATTTTGTTCCAGAGGGTGGGTCCTGGTCCGAACGGCAGCTGTGCTGCCATGTTTCATTTCGGACCCAGACCCCTTCCGAAATGAAATGCCCGTGTCTATTGGGAACCACTGGCACAGCATGAGGCTCCTTTAGGGAGCCACGGGTACATTTTGCAGTGTACAGTCACATAACACCCAGGGAGATCAACAGCTGCAGCAGCTACTCCCAAGGATCTGCTGTGTGAGGTAGTGGCCTCACACTGTCTAACGAGGAAGAGTTCCTTGCCAAGGGCACTGGTGCTATCTTACTCAATCCCCATTCAAACTGATCCAGTACCAAGGCCAAGCTGAAGAAGACGATTGCAAGAGACTGGGCTTCACAGTTTGCCTGGATTACAACACTCTCTTGGCATCAAGGTTCACTTTGCTTTTTCACTTCACAGCAAATAGCTGAGGAATATACACATCATGTACTTGCGTGGGTGGACAGTATGCTTTAGGACAGTGATTCTTAGCCTTGGGGAGGGGTCAAAATATGATTAAACTTAACAGATCAACATATGATGAAACTTAACAGATCCTCTTCGTGAAAGAGCACACACCAATATGTGAACACAAAATTCTATATACAATTGTCAATGTAGCAGAGAGGATATAAAAAAATGTTTATGCTTACGTAATTTATTTGTGTGTGTGTGTGTGTGTGTGCGTGCGTGCGTGCGTGCGTGCGTGTGCACATGCTCCTGGTTTATGGACCTCATGAAGTCCACCTAGGGTCTTATGGATCCAAAACTAAGAACTGTGGCTCTTGGAGGAGCCATTGTGGTGGCCTACTGACAGCTTGTGACTGCAACAAGGGCATTCCCCTTGAACTTATGGGGTGAGACTCTGACACACACACTTGGTCCATGTGCTGCCACCACCATAGATGATTCCTTCCATCTCCATAAATGTTTACAGAGCCTGCCCTACCATTGGGCAATGGCAATCCTGTCAGGTAACAGGTAATGGGAGATGAAGAGGGCAGGATCCCCGATACTCTAATCTTCTGGCTGTTCTCCTTTGTTGGAGCAAATCTTAGTCTGCTGCCCTCAAGTGAGGTGGAGGATGCTGCCACATGATCATGATGACAAGAAGATGCAACTGCTGGTCAGAACAGAATGGGTGGAGAGCATTTTGTCCTTTGGGCCAGGCAGCAAAATGCTTTTAGCCACTGCTCTCCATCTTGCAGAATTAAAGTAAAATAAAAGGGCTATCTGTCACAGGGCAAGCACCGCCAGGAAGGGGAAAGCTATGTCTTTCTTCACACATTGCAACTGTCCTCTTCTCCCTCACAGCAGTAAGAAGCAAACAAAAACATACTCTTTGGGATGGAACATTTCCTCCCCCACACATTTAGATGTACCACAATTGTTGCATAAATTATGCAGGTGCAGTCTGTCAGCCCAAAGCAGGCAACCTTGGGCCAAAACATACCCTTTCAGGGCCCATGTGCCTTTCCCCCTTATACCCTTCTGGAGCCTTCCACTCTCGTTTTCCTCAAAAGGTTGAAATGGCCCTGGGAAATATGCAGGCTAAATCTACTGGTGAACATCTACCTAGATGCCCTAAGCACATCCAATCTTGCTTGATTTCGGAAGCTAAGCAGGGTCGGCCCTGGTTAGTACTTGGAAGGGAGACCACCAGGGAATACCAGGTGCTGTAGGAAACTGGAGTAGGAACTGGCAAACCACTCCAGTATTCCTGCCAAGAAAACTCCATGGACATGGGGTCACGAGGAGTTGGTCACGACTGTAATGACACCACACACACACACACACACACACACACACACACACACACACACACACACACACACACACACACACACACACACACACACAAATCTACTGGTATTTTTATTTCCAGCCTTTTGACCTTCCCATCCTCAGAGTGCAGTCCCACCCCACACCCACCCACCCACTCCCAAATGTCATGGGAAGCCAGAATCTTCTGCACATCAAAGTAAACTGAGCCTTCCACTGACCTGCTTGGCATTGACACAATGTTAATGACTTTGTTTAAAACACAAGACTGAGCCATTGAAATATAATGTACTAGGTTCCCTCTGAACCCAATTCCCTATTTCCAATTCAAAGCCCATCTTGACCCCTTGCATTGTTTTTGATGGGGGCAGGAAGGCTGGGAAACAGACCAAAAATAGTGCTGGGGGAAGGAGAGTCTTCAGCCTAGTAGTGGTCAGGGGGTTCAGCTAGATGGCTTTATAGGGGCCTCCTGACTTCATGATTCCACATGCTATGATTAAGTAGCTTCAGAGTGGACTCTGCTGTTGGACAGAATGTGGTGGCCAGGTTTTTTTTAATACCATGATTTTTATATATGTATACAGTATAAAAAAGTTATTTGTTTTGTTTTAAACTGCCAGATCCGTGCAGAGATGCTGGAGAGATTTTTATTTTGTTTTATTGACTGTTTTCCTCCTGTGATGAAATACAGTGGCTTCTTAAACTCTCAGTTGACCGGGGTGTCTTTTTTCTTTTCTTTTTTTTTTCTTTTTTACTCTGCGTCAGGCAGCACAACGCCTTGGGGCGGTCTCCGTACTGTTCCTTCCGCAAACTCTGTGACCCATAAGACGGCCGGCTCCCTCCTCTGGGAATGTTCTCAGAACCAACCGGAAAAGTGTGTGGGGATGAATTGCCCGGCCTTCCAGCTGGTGACGGCAGCGGGCGGCTCAGACCCGCCCCTCCCTCGGGCGTCGGGGCCGCCTCCCCGCTCAGAAGCGCCGCTCCGGATTGACAACCTTCTCCTGAGCCGCGGAAAAGGGGGAGGCGCTTCTTTCTTGGCCGCGGCCGGGGAGGTCAGTTTAAGCGAGGAAATGTCCAGACGCCACCACTAGGGGGTGCGTGGGGGAAGCGGAACGCCGCGCTTAGTAACCTCCGTGGATTGTCAAACATTGTCATGGTTAAAAAGGTCTTGGAGAGAGAGGAAAAGAGAAACAGGGATCGCTCAGGTAATGTGAGCCCTAAACTTTCTTCTCCTCATTATTTCTATGGGTTTGCATTTTTTTCTCATTTATTAGCGTTCAACTGATAGCTGGTTGGCTCATCCCTCCTTTCGTTTTTAATGCTTTCAAGCTGTTCTTTAAAAAAAAAAAGACAAAGAACAGAACCAGACTGCATAAGAATGTAAGATAACTTCAAATTATTATTATTTAAAAAACACACGCTTACTGTAATCCTCCTTTTATACAGGGTTAAACACCCGTGCGTGCAATCTCACCCACTCGCTTAAAATGTAGCACTGGAAACAAGACTTGGGAGGCTCCTGATGAATTTCTGGTCCTCTGTAAGTGTGTGTGTGTGTGTGTGTTTGTGTGTGTGAGAGAGAGAGAATGAGAGAGAGAGGGAGATTAATAGAGTTTTGGTGAGATGAGGGGATACAGACAGAAAAGCCTCTACTGTACAACTGTTTCAGATAACTGTCACATTGTATCCTAACCTCACTTTTTCAGGGGTTGCCTCAGAATATCTTTGACTGATTTAGCTAAAAGGACAGTGAAACAGTATCAAAAAGAAGAAAAGAAAAGAAAGAACAGAAAGCAAATACTGTAGTCAACAAAGAAAAATATGAATTGAAATGTGATGTTCCCCTTACCTTCTCCTTTTCTTCCCTCCTTGTCCCTCCACGCCATGCAGCTGGGGTTTTGAACAAGCCTGCTCAAATATTTGCTTTAAGCATGAAAGATAGGGGTGGGTTGCCCCTCTCTTTGACCACCCATAAAGCTTTAATGCCCCTTAGGAATCTCTCCTGCTCTCCTTTCCTGTAGATATGGTTGAGGTCAAAATGCTACATTGCAGCCAAGTTTCAAGCCTCCCTAGATGGTGTGCATCTGAGGAAGCCTTATGAAATATTGTACTGAGGGGCTGAGGCTTTTTCAAGCTTTACAGTCTTATAGGTAAAGGGTTTATGTGCCAGTGACCATGAAACACAAGTAGCCCTACAACCTCTCAAAGCAAAGGGGAGAGTTGTCCTCTGCTCTTTGTCACACCCTGTGTAGGCCAGAGAAAATATTTCTACACTAAACATATGGGAGGTGTTCTGCTATTCAGTTCTTAAGAAAGTTTGTCCCATTCCTGCCCCCCCACACACACACTCCCAAGGAACAGCCATCTATTTATAAATATTTGTTTCCTGCTGTCTATTTGCTGACCACTTGGTTTTTCTCTCCTGGCCACGTTACTTTCATGGCACGCCCAAAATGGAACTCACACTCTTCTTGCCTGCTTCATTTTCAATTTGTGTCAGAAAGCAAGATAGCAACTAAACTGTAATCACAATCTCTTTGCAAGCATGTTTTTGAAAGCAGTTATTTGGTTGTGGTTTATCTGACTTGATGGCTGCTTCTTTGTTGGCCTTGTATAGGTTAGCTGGCTATTCCACCTACCACCACCACCACCACCACATACCAAGGGAAGCCATGAACAGTGAGAGCTTGCAGGTTTACGGCTGTAATAAATTTTCTGGCAGATTCACTCCTATATTACAACGTACACTTCTCCCTTAAAATAATAACAAAGGATGTGATTGTATATATGCTTACTGCTTACTCGGGAGAAAGTCCACTTAAATTCACAGAGGTGAATGTGCCATGCCTTCTTTTGAAAATGCCCTCTATTCATAAAAGAAGGAAAACAAGCTGGTCTTTGGAAGCTAAAAAGAAGCCAAGTGTGTGACTCATAGGCAGCAGCTCCTATACCTAATTACTAGGGAGCAATCACATCAGATTCAACAGGATTTCCTTTTGACCAGATATTTACATGTTTGCTTTGTGGGGAAAATATGTGATCAGAATGTGTTTCAATTAAATATTTTTGAACTGCATTCCCTTGCAGGCTTCAGTGTGCTTACCCTAAAACAGTGTGTTTAATAAGATTTAATAAGATACATCTGGAGCAACTACCTTGAAGAGGGCAAACTAGTTGTGGGTTCGGTGTAACACATTTAACATGAAGCAAATCCACGGAACAAAATGGCTTCCTTTTGGACAGGCCTAAGATTGTGCTATTAGTAACAGATTCCTGTGAATGAAAATCAGCAACACAATGGTTTGCATATTTAGATATACATAAGTTCCCAGTCATTCAGAAGGGCTTACTCCCATGTCATGGGCACAGGATTATGCACTCATGGGACTTATCTCTAAGTAAAACATTCACTGGACTCCTGGAAAGAAAAAACTGATATGAAAGACATGTTCTGTAGAAGAAAAATAGTCAGAAATCTTTATTTCAAAAGGTAGGATTGTTTGGCTAAAATCCACTTTCAATATGCCTTTTAAAAAAAACCTTTGCAAAACATATGGAATATCTTTGTAGGGTATATTTTCCCCCATCTGAAATTCTGAGATCGATTCCGACACCCTGTTCATCTTAACTCTGCACAAGAGGAAAAAATAAAGTCCTCTTTTCTCGTAACAAATGAAATGATTAACTGGAGCAGAGACACTGCCTACTTACGTGCAGTTCCCCACACATCGGCCAAGCCAAACTAGCATATCCAAGTGCTTCCAGTTGCACTGCAGAGGAAAAGACTGGCCTTCCGGTATGTTCTGTTTTACAGGTTTCATGCCCCACATTTAAAAGGAACTTGTGGTCTAAAATCTTGAAAATGCAGCATGTTGACACTCAAACTTTTCTTTTTACACTCCATATGGAGGTGCCTATTGCCAAAGTCTTCACCCAAATGTACTGAACTGCAGTAAACTGGTAGTATAGTGTGCCTTCCTGCAGCATAATGCAGACATAATGAACAGCAAGCTCCCTTGTTTGCAGAAGTATGGCTTGCTTGTGAGCCTGCGTACATGCATGCACGGGGATCCAACTGTAAAAAGAAACAAAAGTCATTTTCTGCCTCTATGGCAGAATACATCAAGGGGATCCACTTTAAACATAAGTCACAACCTAAATGCTACTTGGAGGAGTGCACAGACAACCTGTGTTTTAAGATGCAGAGCAAAACGATTGGCCTTGTTTAAGGGAGCCACATAAGGGCTGAAGAAATAATTGACTTCACTCTGAGCTTGTCTAGCAATCGACTTTTGCTGATGGTGGGGGGTTAAGTGTGTGCGTGTGTGTGTGTCGCAGCCTCGCTTCAGGTAAATATGTGGCTTGCAGGAGGGGTGGGGAGATTTTCCACGTTTTGGCCAATAGAATTACCTTGTGAGGGGACGGTGGGGTGCGTGGGTGGGTGGGGGAAACGCAAGAAAGGTACTGAATTTAACCACTGCTTTGTCTGCTCGTTTGGAAGTGTTACAATTGCAGTCAGCACAGGGACGGCAACTGTTTAGCCTTCCCGGATAATCACTTGACCCCTTGACGTAGGCGTTACGCTGGTGCCTATGAGCTTGCGGGGAGGGGGGGGTCAGAGGGCAGCAGACGCTGCAGACCTGCTTTTTAGGGGTAGTCGGTTTCAGTTGAAAGCGCGTGTGTTGTGGTGGTGGGGGCGGGATGGGGGCTGGAGGGTGCCACAGGAACAAAACTGCGCTCCCATCCTTTCACGTGCCCCTAATGGACTCGATTGTTTCAGGATTCCGCCGTGGAACGTTCCCGGGAGGGAAGCATTGTGACGTCAGCCTACCTACTAATCCTGCCTGCTGAGGGGGAGCCTGGAGCCATGAGGTCATCGCCGCGGCCAGGGTAGCTGTCCCGAGAGGAGCAGCCGCAGCAGCAGCAGCAGCAGCAGCCGCAGCCAGCCAGCTTCCACGGCTGGGGGAGGGGAGCGGGGCCCGAGCAAGGCCGCCTGGGAACCCTCCCGCAGCCTCACGCCACCAGCTTGCAACGGAGGCTGCCACCGGCGCCGAGTTTCTGAGCCCAAGCATGGAAGAGGAGGAGGCAGCGGCGGCAACGGCGGCGGCTAACCCGAAGGAGCCGCAGGTCGGCTCCTGGCTGCCGGTGCTGGTGGAGCAGATGGTGAACGACACCCTGGTGGTTACCTTGAGCTGCGGGGAGAAGCGCTTCACGGGGATCCTGCTGGATTGCACTAAAAAGTAGGGGCACGAGCTGTTTTCATGACGACGGTTATTAGCAGTAGAATGAGAATAACCCTTTCGCCCTCACCCACCCACGCGACGCATTTCCATCCCACCACTGGAACACGGCCAAGGCTGGAAGCGGGGGCTGGAGGGGGGGAGAGGGCAGAGGAGAAGTTGGTTGCCCCCACTGGGGCCTGCTGGAAGGCGAACGCTGAGCAGCTGGGCAGCAGGCGGGGTTAGGCCCTTAATCAGATTAAAGAGTTAAAGTTGCAGGCAGGGCACATTTGCACGGGGAGGGGGGGAGGGGACAGGACGGGACGGAAGTCTTGGAAGGGGAGGGCGGAGAGGGCGAGTTGCTCTCCCTCTCCCCCCCCAACCCGTGCAGGATATTTCTGGTTTCAGTTTCCGAATTCAGCGCGGAGGAAGCGTCCCCCCCCACCCCGCTGAAAAAGTCCGTCTTCTACTTTGTACAACACACGGTCGAGTCCTCTGCTCGTGACGTCGTACAAGCGGACTCGCCCGCGGTCCCTCTTCTGAAAAGGAAAAAAAAAGGCTGGCCAAATGGGCTACTATCCTTTCTATGGCGTGATAGGCTCCTTTGCGCACACGCACGCACACACGAGAAAAGGTGTATCATTCGGAGATGGGGGAAGGTTGTGCCTTCGCTTTTTCGCGGCCCAGTTCGCAAACTTCTCTCTCTCTCTCTCTCTCTCTCTCTCTCTCTCTCTCTCTCTCTCTCTCTCTCTCTCTCTCTCTCTCTCTCTGTGTGTGTGTGTGTGTGTGTGTGTGTGTGTGTGTCGGTTCTTCCTCTCGGCAAACATTGCAACTTTGTTAAGCCCCTTTCCTCGCCCCGCGTCTCCGCCCCCTTTCTCTTCCTGGGGAGATTCCACTTGCGCTGCCTATGGATGCCTGCTGCTGCCGCCGCCGCCGCCGCCGCCACTGCGCACTAATAATAATCTCATGATGTCGCGCATGTTGCCATAATTATCGACTTCTTTGTTCAAAACGTTGCACACTTGGAAAGCTTTTTTCCTGGCCCTGGAGGATGCCCGACCATGCTTTTTCTTATTTGATTTTTGTTCTGTTTCATAAACCTTAATACATTTAAACATTTCATGCTATATAGTACGTTTAGCCAAAAAGTGGGCCTTCCTCAGAGAGAGAGAGAGAGAGAGAGAGAGAGAGAGCAAAGGAGAGAAATAGAAACCTTAGTGAACCCCCACCTACCCGCCCCACCCCTAAAAGGGACCAGCAAAGCATAACTAACCACCCCCAATAAAATATTTTATTCAGTGAAATGCCTACTCTTGGTTGGTGTTTGTACATATAGAGAGAGTAATTCATGGCCATTGTCTCTAACATGGCCTGGTTTGCAGTGTCATCAAAGCTGCACCTGTGCATTCAATAAAAGGAATCTCATTAAATAGTACATTTCAGACTCTAATAAAGGAGAATAAGGGTTGTCTTAAAAACCAAATCTGTCATGGGAACACTTGTTAAATGATAGAAGATTGAATTTAGTGGGGTTATGGTTTGCCTGCCTAAAGTCAGAAACCCCAAAACTATTCTCTCTCTCTCTCTCTCTCTCTCTCTCTCTCTCTCTCTCTCTCTCTCTCTCTCTCTCTCTCTCTCATGCACCCATTCTTTCCCTTTTGTCCTAAAATAACTAAAACCTTTGTAGAACACGCCCACTATACCAAAATGGAATTCTCCAGTGCCTGTGGCAAAGATTTTGCAAGGTATGTTTCAAGTGTGGGCTCTCCAGCGCTACTTGCTTTTCAGACTGAGAAACTGTAAATAAATGCCTGCCACTTTTAGAGGCCCTAAAGTCATTTTCCTTGAACAAATAACAAGGATGTTGGCTGGATAGAAGCATTCTTGTGTGAGATCTATATTCTCTCTCTCTCTCCTCTCTCTCTCTCTCTCTCTCTCTCTCAGTAGTGTGACTGTAGCCATTAGCTTTTGACAATCCTGCAGTCATGAATGGTGAATTTGTATGTTTTTCACCTATGTCTCAGCGTAAATTTTGAACACATATCTCCATTCCTTTCAGTTTCTTGGGTCTGCCTCCTGCTACGCAGTGTGTGTCTCATAGTGGGTGTATCCAGCTCTTACTCCCTGTGTCTCCTGTTTCCCATATCTAGGCAGCTAAGTTAAGGTGGCTGATCTTGTCAGCTTGCCAGCCGAGGCCTTGCACGGTGTGGCCAGCCTTTGCTGCAGCTGTATTGATTTCTTTCTGGCACTGGAGGCTCTCAGGCACATTAACTGGGACATGGTGTGTATGGGGGGGGGAGGACTTCTCTGTGCAAGTTTGGCAAAACGTGTGGGAAGTGTGCAAGAACAGAGGCCTTTGCCAAAAGGCCCTCTCCTTTCCACAGAACGGGTGTCGGAGGAATGTGGGGAGTTGGGTTGCTTCACTGAGGCAACAGAGGTGGGAAGACTTACTGCTTTCTTTAAAAAAAAAAGGAAACTACTCCTCCCAGAGTACCACAGGGCGTTTATAACTGACCCCTAAGCTCCGCCGCAAATGGCTGCAAGGACCCGACCTTAAAAATGCTTACCCACCAGCTCCGGACTTTGCAGACAATTAAGTGCGACCCCGCCCACTTTAGCGCGACCCAGAGCAGTTTTCTTGTACCTGCTTTTTGGATGTGACAAATATTTAATCCGGTGTAAGGATAGTGAGTGTGGGGCTCTCCTGGCTTCTGTTTGTTCTTTTTTTGCGCCCCGTCCCTTTAAGAGATCTGAATGCTGCCGGGAACCAGCATTCTTTTCTTTCTTTTTTCTCCCTCCCTCAGGCAGCCAGCAACCAGGAAGTGCGGAGGCGGGTGGGGACAGACGAAGAGCGAGGAACCCCTAAGATCTCTGGTCCGAATTTAAGTGGCCAGCGGATCTTAGGGGTTGTGTAAAAAGGCCCACAGTCAGCTAGAATGGAGCATTCTGTGGCTGAAATCAAGCAGTAAGAGGAAGCCCATTTGACTCAGTGAAGATTTGGTGAGTCAGCACCTATGTAGGTTTCCCATGAACCAACAGGCCTGCTTTAATTGCAGCTTCCTGGTGGATTTGAGCCTTTTGAGTTGTATGCCCAAGAACGTACAGTACATTTTCATCTCTCTGATGAGGCTTCCTTTTCCTTTTACTCTAGTCTCCCTCCTTTTCTCGGTAAGCACCTTTTTCACATTGGGGTGGCTTTAAAATGACTTGTTTCAGCTCCCCCCACCCACCCACCTTCTTATGTAGTAACTACTCTGACTACTGCCAAGATTTCCACAGAACTTGATCCGAGGCCTTTCTGATCACCTGCTAGGAGGTCCTTGAAGCTGGGACCCTGCTGTGTCCTAAAGCTGATCCCTTTTCCCTGTATGAGAAAGAAGGTTGCATTTGGTTTTGCTTTTTTTTTTTTTAAAAAAAGTGTCATAACTACATTTGCACACTTTTGAACTGATTTTCCATATTGAAAGAATAAATGGGATTTCCTGTTCCTCCTCATCAAATGACAGGGCAGAATTGAGGGTTTTAAGAAATATCTTTGTTGATATTTTTGGCTTGGCTAGATGACAGAGTGTCCCCCCCCTTTGCAGGCCTTCCTGGATAAAGGCAGCATAAGCCAAATCTTCAGGCTGGTTTTTAGTACAGAGGCTTAAATGGCTTTACCTTTTGTTTTGTTTTCCGAACCACCCAACCGGTTCAAAAGCCTAGTGCCTACCCCATTGGGAGGGTGCCTTTATTTCCACTCCTTGCTGTAGTTTTCCTAACCCCTTTTTTGGTCTTTCTTTTCTTCTCTCTTTCTCTCCCTTCTCTCCCCCCCCCCCAACAAGACTAAATAATCTTCACATTTCATTTAATAAACTTCTTACCACAAAATCCTTTCAGAATTTCCCTGTCATGCAATGTAGATGGATGCAGCTGGATGGTTACTAATGATCCATTCATATTTTACTCACACATCTGAGGGTCTTCAAATTTGCTGGAATTGCTGGGAGCAGCTTGAAGAAGAGGAATAAAGGAAGTGAAAATAATTCACCAGAGAGCAAAAAGCAAAGACAGGCAGATTCTTAGACCACAGGAGAGAAAGGAAGATAAAAATGCCAATAAAAATAGAAACAATAAGAATAATGAAATCGGTGCAAATGAGGTAGCAGGGTGATCATAAAATGTAAAAGTTGTGCTGTGTCATTACAGTCGTGACCGACTGTTTGTGACCCCATGGCCATGGAGTTTTCTTGGCAGGAATACTGGAGTGGCTTGCCAGTTCCTTCTCCAGGCACCTACAGCACCTAGTATTCCCTGGTGGTCTCCCATCCAAGTACTTACCAGGGCCGGCCCTGCTTAGCTTCCAAAATCAAGCGAGATCGGATGTGCTTAGCGCATCTACAGTTGAGCAAATGGGTGCATTGGGAACAAAATGACCTTCCTTTCCAGATAATTGGTATGTCTAGTCATACGTTGCACTTACCAAGAATATACAGACATCTTTTTTCAATAGGGCCTAGAAAACATCTGGATTTCCAATGAGCCCTTTCACTTCTCAATTCTCAGTGGCGGACAAATTTGCATGCATTTGTTGCTGCTTTCCCACAATGGTAGGTCCAGTTTCTGTCTGCTTGTAATTTTAATGGAGATTTAAATGCAAAATGAAAACCTTTGCTTTTGTTTCTGGAAATAGTCCACTTCCTAGGTAGTATTATTTATGGTCACAGCTTTGATTTAATTATTGACAAATAAATAGTTACTTGAAATTCAGTTTGACAGAAATCAGCATAAGGACATTTTTATTGTATTGGGAGCCCTGAAGCCTTTTAATGATTTTTTCCCCCTCTACATTAGGATTCTAGCTGTACTTCTTTTGTGTTATAACTCAAATTGTTTGTGTATTTTTAGGGGCCACGTAGTCTTGTCCTTGCTCTAAAATTTCAATTGCTTTATTGTTGCAGCAATATGGCCATACTCAGTGGTAGAATAGGCATATCACTTAATTCAGTTGAGGGTTGGTGCTGCTGTGTCTTTGTTTTTGTTTTTAATGAGTGTTGAGACAATTACATGGTAAATAGGGAGAGGAGTATGTTTTGCTATATTCAGAATGTTCAGAAATAACTAAATGTAACTAAGCCTTCTACTTTTGGGAAACAGATAAGTTGCTTTTAAAAAAATAATGGCACTAGAGTGGTTGTTTTTACAACTTGAACTAAATGCTTCATAAAAAGAATACTTGCAACAGCTTATTGAAAATGAAAGAGGGGAAAGTAAATTTTCAGTGTTCTCTGCCATCTGGTGGTGCCTAGGAAGGCAAATTCTCACTTACTTGGCCCTTAGATGTGAGAATGAAGAGCTACAAAGTTATTCTTCTCACCCCAGAAGAGGTTGAGATGCTTTATTCTGCTCTTGACAGAAGAATGAACCTGCTTGTTTGCGTATTGGATGAATTGAGCCCGCTGGTGCAAGCAGTTGTTGAACACAGATAATGCAAATTGTTGAAAATGGCATCCATGGCTGCTTTGTAGCATCGAGATTTATGGATTAGCCTGGGAAGGCAGATCTTTGTCTCCTTTTTAACAATCATCCTGTCATCCTGTGCTTGCTATGTGTTAGACATGTGCAGATCTGTGTTTTTGGACTGCAACCTCAGATTTCCCCAGGCAACACCTCGAGTTTTTTCTAGGCATTTCCCAGGCAGAAACTTAGGAATTGCAATCTAAAAACACAAATTCGCCGCCCCCCTGCTGCTGTTGCACCTGGGGTGGTGTTGAGGACCAAAGCGGAAGGCACACCCATCAGGAAGGGCAGTTCCCAAGCTGTGTGTGCCTTTCCTCAAAGGCTCTCCTGTGCCAAAGTGGAAGCTGCCTAAAGATGACGCATTGAGCAGCTTGCTAGGCATGGAGAAGGAGGAAGCCTTCCAATGTGGCTAAGACGGGCAACTAAAAAAAAACTGTCAGGTATTTTGCAGATGAGCTGCCCACTACCCTGGTCCAAGGAGCACAGGATGATCTCTATGCGGCCACCCCTGGCTTCTTCCTTGCTGGAACAGCTGGAGATGGCTGGGTCCAGGCTGTGGGTGTGGTAGCATCTCTGCTCCGAGAGGTTCTGGGAAGAGGGACAAGGTGGTGCCAGCAAAGAGCACAACGACAAAAATAGCCAGGTGTTCAGAGCTGTGTTGTTGGGTGGCGACTCCCAGAATTCCATCTGAGGCATCTTTGGAGAATTCTAAGAGGGACAGAACCATTCTCGGGAGAGGCAGACTCTGGAGACTGGAGTTCAAAACCAAGTCTGCACCTGTCTGGTAGGTGTGTTGATGTGTGCTTCTCAAGTTGAACTGTTCCATGAAGAAACGTTTATGGAGACCTTGATGGGAAAAATAGTGGCCTCTGCCTTGCTTTTGTCTGAAGGCAAAGAATCTTACAGCAGTCGGGGAGAACCTTTGGATCTCAAGTTCTTTTGGCCTGCAACTCCCAGAATGCTGAGCCTGCTTTGTGGTCCAAAGCATCTGGAGGACCGAAGGTACCATACCGCCATGTTACAGACCAATTTGACAAGAATGAAGAATTTAGGAAGCATTCCTTACATCCTTGTATGTCACATTCAGCTGGATAAAGTGGAATAATAAGCATAAGAATAAGAAGAGGAGGAGGACGTCCCTGGAGAAGAGGAAGCTTTCCCCCTGTGTACTGTTGCTGGCAAAGACTTGGAAAATACCTTTTTTCTGCCACAGAGAACTTAGTTCTCATGTGTTTCATAGTCATTAGAATGCCATGGACATCTTGCTTTGGCAAACCACAGACTGGATCTGTGGTCATCTGATCTGTTGGGAAGGTATGTTGAGCCTGTTGGCCAAGAGCCCCGTGACACAGTGGTTAAATGTGTGTACTGCAGGTAAAACTTTGCTCACGACCTGGGGTTCAATCCCAGGTAGCAGGCTCATGGTTGACTCAGCCTTCCATCCTCCTTCTAGGTCGGTAAAATGAGTATCCAGCTTGCTGGGGGGGGGATGTGTAGCCTGCATTACCATAATTAAAAAAACTGTAAACAGCCCAGAGACTACTTGAAGTGGTATGGGGCGGTATATAAGCAGAACACTTTGCTTTTGCTTTGTTGGACAACGCAAAAGCAGATAGTTTGCCTGTCAGGCTAAATACAATGGTACCTCTTAAAAAAAATGCCTCGTAAGATAAAAAAAACTCATAGGAAGAAAAAAAAATTCCAGGAATAGGCATGTTTCACATGACAAAAATTTCCCCATGGGATACTTCACAAGGCAAAAAAAAAAAAAAAAACATTCCACATGCACCCAGGGGAAAAAACCCATTTATTTTTATCTTTATTCTAGCCTCCCGAGTGGATTAATCCATTCTCAATGCATTCCTATGGGAAACTGTTTTGTAAGACAAAATTTTCGTAAAACGAAGCGACCCATAGCCTCCGAAACAGATTAACTCATTTTCAATTCATTCCTATGGGAATGCATTGAGACAAAATTTTCTTAAAACAAATTGATCCATAGAACAAATTCAATTCATTTTAAGAGGTACCACTGTATTGGATTAAACTGGACATTGCTGAACACTCCATTGTTATGTATAAACTTTCAGGATAATCCTACATGTATTTAGCTGGACATAAGGAATCCTCTAGGTTTAGCAAGTCTCCCAATGACATGTACATGGGATTGTAACTTCACTGGAGCTCTGTTGCAGATTGTAGAATGCCTCTGGCTATGGAACGGCAGTTGGAGTATAATGAGAAGGAGAGCAGTGTAGTGGAGGAGACAAAGGTAGCATTTGCAGTGCTGAGGTAATAGATTGCCGTCCAGATGTTGGAGTGCAACTCCTTTCAATTCGGCAAGCAAAAACAATGGAGACAGATGGTAGGGCTCCACATACCTAACTCAGGTGTGCTATATTAAAATTTGGGGGATTGCACAGCAAAGTGATTTGACAGCAGGGCTGAAGAGTCGTCTTCCAACATTTAGGACAAATACAAAACTAAGCTACAGACAATACCTGTATAGGCCACTAATAATTTTTTTTTAAAAAATGCAAGCTTTTGAGTGCAACACACTCTTCAAAGCGAGTCCCAAAAGTTCAAATGGCAAAGGATGTGCTTTGCCAGGAGGTTATTCTTAAAGGTCTTGGCCAGATGGTGTCCGCTAGGCAAGGAGTCTTCTTAGAGGTAGGAAGTCAGAGGGCAGTTGTAAAAGCTGCTTAAGCATTGGGTTTTGCACACTTCTTCAACATTTAGGAGAGATCCATGCAGCATGTAAGCCAGAGGTGTGCAGATTGTATTTTTGGACTAGAACTTCCAGAATGCCCCAAGGATTTGTAATCCAAAAATGGAAATCTGCACACCACTGACTTAGACTATGCAGAGTTTTGTGGATTCTGAACTTATCACACTGGGAAGGCAGTTCTTTGTAGCACACCGCCACACAATTAACTCTTTGGCTTCCATCAATTTTTAGGTTGCTGCAGAAACGTGAACTTGAGGCTGATCTTGATTGCAAAAGGACTGCTATAATTGTGTGATTAGGGTATTCAAATGTATACAGAGAGGAAGGAGGGGAAGAGAAGCTGGCATCATGGTCATAGGGTGTGTGATACACTTGTATTTTTTTTTAGCATCTAAAGAGAGTTGCCATGTATTTACAAGTGTTTTAATGAATGTGTGTGGTGGTGCAACCTGACATTCCTCTGCCTCCCTCTTAAATTTATTATATCAAATATTAAATGCTTGGCAGACTAGTGAGAAATGCTTTCAGATGCCTACCACTAGTTATCTGAGCCCACCCCATGTTTCAGCAGACCCAAGGATACTGCAAATCCTTTGTAGTGGAAGGGTGTAACCGTCCAGGCCTCTGCTTTCATGTTCAACACCACTAAGTGCAAGATCAGACTATTGGTCTTAACTGTCCCAGTTGTCTTTCCCAGTTTCTAGTTACTTCTGAGGGGCCTAAGCAGAGGACTCTAGACAAAAAGGGTCTCACCCTGGAGGTCAGTGTATCTCGACCCAGGTGACATCCAAAACAGCACTGGGTGGACACCCTTGAGAATGACATGAAGTTGTCCCCGGTTCATCCAGACCTAGTCCATGACCATGCCAAGTAGAAGGCCAAAACAAGAATAGCGGACCCCACTTCCAAGTGGGACAGAAGGTGGGGGGGGGGAGAAAAAGAAGATGATTCTTGAGGTTGGATCTGGGAACCTCCTAAAATAAATCATGTGCTGCACTTGAGTTGTGAGGCCCTAGAGCAGGGGTGGCGAAACTTTTTGCCACCGAGTTCCCAAACTCGGCAGCAGCGGCAGCGGCAGGGGTGGTGGTCAAGATCAGTGGCAGCGGGGGGGGGAGGAGGCGAAGGCAGCAAGGGCGATGGAAGGGGCGGGGTCAGGGTCCTCGGCGGCGGCGGTGGGAGGGACAGGGATGTCAGTGGTGATGGTGGCGGAGGCGGGGTCAGGTCAGCGGCAGCAGGGGCGGCAAGGGCGATGGCGACGGTGATGGTGGGGGTTTGGGATTGGCGGCAGCAGGGGGTCAGGGGTGGGGCGAGGTCGAGGGCAGCAAGGGCGACGGGGTCAGGGTTATTGGCGGCGGGGGGGGCAGGGATGGCATTGGTGATGGCGGGGTTGGCGGAGGCAGGGTCGGGTGGCAAGGGTGGCGATGGCAATGGCGACAGCAGGGTTGGCCTGGCACCCAACATGCTCCCTGCCCCCCACAAATTCCTCATGGTTGGTCCAGTGGAGGGGAAAGTGGGGGGCCAAGAAGCATGTCGCATGCCAGGCAAAAGCTCTTTCCGTGCCACCTTTGGCAAATGTGCCATAGGTTCGGGCCCGGCCGCCTGGGGAGGCTGCTCCTCCCCTTTTCCTCCGCCGCCCTCCTCCTCCTCCTCCTGCGGGCGGCCGGTGGAGGAGGAAGGCTGGAGGAGAGGCAAGAGGCAGCCGGGCGCATTTGCCTTTGCCTCCCTCCTCTGCCTGCCCGGCGGGCGGCGCAGTCCTCCTCTGCCCTCCTCCTATTGCAGCGGCGGCGGGCACATCCTCCTCCTCCGCCCTCCTCCTCCTCCGCCCTCCTCCTCCTTGCCCTCGGCAGGCAGCAGGATGGCAATTGGTCGGAAGAGCAGGTGGGTGCGGGCATGCACCCTTTGGAACCTCCCTGCGGCCACGGTCCAGGGCGGAGCCCCCCACTGCCGTCGCCGCTGGACCACACCTGTGTTGGGGCGGGCGGGGGGTGTGCGGGCTGGCCCGGATGTTTTCCCGCCACCGGCTGTGCCTGTGTTGGCAAGGGTCGCCCCCACCGCCGCCATCCCCCTGCAATCGTCCCGCCCGCCCGCCGCCACGCGATCGCCCGCCCGGCAATCCCCCAATCGCCCCCATCCCGGGAGCCGCCGCCGCCGCCTTGCTGCCCCCGCCGGACGCGACCCCGGCCTTGGCCGTCCAGGGCACCCGACCTCCATGTCGCCCCCGCTGCCGCTGCGACCCCCCCAATCGCCCCCATCCCGCCCCTGCCGCGACCCCCATGCAATCGCCCCACCCTGCAAGAAAGAAAGAAAGAAAGAAAGAAAGAAAGAAAGAAAGAAAGAAAGAAAGAAAGAAGGGAGGGAGGGAGGGAGGGAGGAGAAAGAAAGAAAGAAGGGAGGGGGGAAAGAAAGGGGAAAGAAAGAAAGAAAGAAAGAAAGAAAGAAAGAAAGAAAGAAAGAAAGAAAGAAAGAAAGAAAGAAAGAAATGGGAAGGAGGAAGGGAGGGAAGGGAGAGAGAGAGAGAAAGAAAAAGAAAGAAAGGAAGGAAGAAAGGAAGGAAGGAGGGAGGGAGAAAGAAAGAAAGAAAGAAAGAAAGAAAGAAAGAAAGAGAGAAAGAAGGGAGGGAGGGAGGGAGGGAGGAGAAAGAAAGAAAGAAGGGGGAAAGAAAAGGGAAAGAAAGAAAGAAGGGAGTGAGGAAGGGAGAAAGAAAGAAAGAAAGAAAGAAAGAAAGAAAGAAAGAAAGAAAGAAAGAAAGAAAGAAAGAAAGAGGAAGGAGGAAGGGAGGGAGGAAGAAAGAAAGAAAGAAAGAAGGGGGAGAAGGAGGAAGGGAGAGAGAGAGAAAGAAAAAGAAAGAAAGGAAGGAAGAAAGGAAGGAGGGAGGGAGAAAGGAAGAAAGAAAGAAAGAAAGGGGAAGGAGGAAGGGAGGAAGAAAGAAAGAAAGAAAGAAAGGGGGAGAAAGAGGAAGGGAGAGAGAGAGAGAGAGAGAAAAAGAAAGAAAGGAAGGAAGGAGGGAGGTAGAAAGAAAGAAAGAAAGAAAGAAAGAAAGAAAAGAAAGAAAGAAAGAAAGAAAGCTGCCCACCAGGTCCTTGGGGCCCCACACGAGGAGGAGGAGGGGGCGCGCTGCAGCCCCCTCATGCCAGGCAAACGCTTCCCGGTGTCTCCGCCGGCACCCAAAGGCAGCGCCTGCTCCTCCTCCTCCTCCTCCGCGGGAAGGATCCAAATGTGCCGGGCCTCCCGAAAGGAAGAGTCCCAACTGGCCGGTTTGCAAAGGTGAGAGGGAGGGGGTCAGAGGGCTGTTTGTGCGTCTCTCTCTCTCTCTCCCAGTGCAGATTCCTTTATCTCCCCCTTCCCCACCCCACCCCCACCCCGGGCCATGGAAAAAATGCGCAGGGAAAGGTTGGGAGCACTGCCCTAGAGGGTCAGAGGCATTCCAGTGGATGAAGGCATTCCAGTTTTAAATCCTCACTTAGTTGTGAAGCATACTGGCTAGGCTTGCGAAAGGTCCTCTTATTTCAAACTACAGTGGTACCCCGACTTAAGAGCAGCTCGACTTAAGAGCAGAAAACTGTTGGCATTTTAACTGCCGCCTTACAAATTTTAGATATGGTCTGCTCGACTTAAAAATATTTTTTTCCATTTTTTTATTTTTTAACTTATTTTTTCAATTTTTTAGATAGGTACCCTGACTTAAGAGTAGTTCGACTTAAGGGCATGCATTCGGAACGGATTAAATTCGTAAGTCGAGGTACCACTGTATTGTTACAGCAAGGATGCCTCTCCAGACAGTGAAGTTCTAAGAATGGCTAAATCACTGTTTTTCTCCCCTGGATCAGACTGGTGATTCAGTTTCTGCACAGACCCGAATACAAAATATTCAGGTTCATCCAGGATTTGTAAACACACGCTGACAGTGTGGCTCTGTTCTGTTCCTCTTTATTTCTCAGGGATAGGAGGAATGAAGAAAGGAAGGTAATCTTTGATTGGCCATGGTGGAAATTTCCTTCAAGGTAATTACTGTAAGGTAGCCTCCAGAGGTGCGGCATAACCACCGATCTCCACAAACCTTATATGAACTTCAATGAGCCACATTAGGCCATGAGCTAGAGAGCATTCCCTGTGTTGATATTAAACTTGCTGTGAGCAATGGTTAGGATGGAACTGGTATCAACAGCTTGACCAGCATAACTTATATATAATTGCAAGTACTGCAAGCATTCATACGAATATCCGGACAGGGAGTGGGGTATGTAGAGCATTGTCCTACAACTGCCCAATTATATGGATGCTATTATTTCCAATCTTTGGAGCAGTTATTTTCTATGCTCTGAGCTGGTGATCCTGTCACCAAAAAGAGCTGCAAAACCCACCACCTTGTAAGCCTCTGGCAATCGTTGGGAGACCAGCATCCTGGCAGAATGGCAACTAGAACCCTGTGTATGTGTACTCCATACAAGATGGGGTGAATGGGTGCTAGCTTTTAAAACGTTTTAATAAGACTTGTTTTCCCGGCTGGGGTACTATTTCTGTAGATCACCCTGCCCTTGCCGATTGGGCAAGTTGTGCCTCCTGTGCCTCTTGGTGACATGTAGGTATTTCAATGTTTTAAAAGCAAATAAAAGGCACCATGTGGTCATTACACCATACAGATGTAGAAGAATGTGATACTGCTTGCCAGGCATCCTCTTCAGGCGAGTGTCTGAATTACTGAGTGGAAATTTCCAACCACATGGTACCAGGGGTGAAACATTGAACCACACGCCCCAGAGCCTTGCTGTAAGCACCTTTACACTCATTTAAAGAGGATGCCTTGCAAACACTTGCCATGAACTTCTGGCAGATTCATTTATCATTTTAATTGAGGAGCCATATAGCCATCACAAAAACCAAATACAAAAGTAGAACAGGTGATATTTTAGGCTACTAGAAAAATAACAAAAATTGCTATTTTGAGGGCAAAAACCCTCTTCTTCATTGCTGTTACCAACAGGTTGAAACATGGCAAAAGATGAAGTTGCTAGGAGTTAATTCTTAGATGTAAAGTCCTTAGCAAGATGGAAAATATGTCAGGTAGTTCTTAGTTGAGGCCTGGAGCTTAGATGTTCTGTGCCTGCATCTGGAGTAAAGGGTGGTGTTTTTATTGTCCCAGTCCTTCAAATAACTTGTTAGGGCTCATGATCACACTTTCACACCCCTCTCCATGTAGCTCTTTGAGGCTACTGGCCCCTTCTTGGCCAGGGAAGGGGGAGGGTTGGTGTAGAAAACCCATGCATTTCATTTCGGACTTGGGATAAAATTTAGAAAAGTAATGAGTGGATGCCCGAAGAAGGGATTTTTTTTAAAAATCCACAAAAGCTTGCATTAATTGATAGATGTTTTTAAGTGGCCTAATCAAGGTGTCCCATTCTTCTGTATTTGTGCAAATATTAAATGCCTTTTGTTTCTCTGCTGCCAGTATGGTAGGGTAGGAGAAACAAAAGAAACTCAATTGCTCAGTTCTTCGGAATTCTAGGAGTTGTTCTAAAGCATTGGTTGGTAGGCATGATGAGTCTGAATCTGAGTGTGTGGTGTAATTTATTATCCTTCCCACTGAATTATCATTGCTAGTTTCTGGTAGAGGCAGATTATTTCCAAATTAAAGGATGGCCTACTTTGGAACTTGCTGTCACTCAGCATTAAGCACTGAACATGATTGGAAATGGAGAGCAGGCCAAGAAGAGAGGGTAGATGTCTGAAGAGCGAAATACCACTTTCTTTCTTTTTTTAAAAAAGGATTCTGAGTAGTTGGTTATTGAGTGTTAATGCTTAACACTACCCATCTCTCTTTTCTCTCTCTCTCTTTCTCTGTCTATCTATAGAGAGAGAGAGAGAAAATACCATCTCTGGAGTAGAGGGAAGTGCTATTTGAAAAGGCTTGCTCAAGTTATTAACGTGCTTAGTCATCAGATAGGTAGGAGTCTGGATGCATTCTTCTTCACGTCTTTCCAGTTGGTACCTAGCAGGGATTTGCATCTGCCCTTGGACAGAGAAAATAGTGGGTTCTAAGGACTAACATCTTGTGAAAACAAAAAGGCTCCTGAAAGCATGGTTACAGATCATTTGAGTAAAGCCCTGTCATGAACTAAACACATGTCTAAATGGATCGCTAGAGAGTTTAACAACTCTCTGCTCAATATTTTCCCATGTAAATCTTAACTGCTGATATTTACGCCCTTCTGATGGGTTTGCTTCCCGCTTCTTACCCGGTATGAACCTTGGTGGAGCAGAAAGCAACTCTAAAATAGTTTCTGCAGACTATACTCAGCAGAGGATGGAAGGGCAAAAGATTTATACGATCTGAAGAGTAACAACTGGAAAGAGCTAAACCCCGTTATCCCATCAGTTCATTCTCTCTTGCAGATATATCTTCATCTATTGGGATGAGCACACTATGACCCTCCAAAACTGTTTTTGTGACTCCTAGTCATCCCTTCATCTCTCTCTTGCAAGCATAACCAGTATCAGTGGAAGAGGATTATTTACACCTCCTCCTATGTGTGTGAATGTAAAATGTTCTTTGTTCAACTTTAAGGAGGCATGCATATGAGTATACCCTATGAATATTGTGTATGTCATGTCACAATTGATAAAACATGTTTATGGCCATGGGGAACGACATTTGGCACGTATCAGCAGAGGTATATAAGGTGAGATACCTGCTTATTTAGTATTTCAGCTTTGATTTCTGTGATCCCACATCTAGTCAATAATCCTTGAATGTTGAAGGTCATAGAGTAACTGATGTTGGGCTGCTCTAAAGTGTTTTAAGGAAGTGGTTCCCAAACTTTGGTCCCCAATATTCTTTGATTAGTACTCCAAGAACTCTTCACCATTAGTTGTTCTGGCCAGGTATTCTGGGAGTTCTAGTCCAGTAAATCTGGGGATTCAAAGTTGGGAACTACTAATTTAACAGATATGCTGCTTTCTTTTGTTAAGCATTGTGTATGCAGCCAGGAAAGGAAATTGTAATTCAGTGGTAGAGGACCTGCTCTACATCTGGAAGATTTCTATGTTCTGTCCCTGGCATCTCTGGTTGAGATTATAAGGTAGAAGGAATCAATAGTAGTTGACTAGATGAAAACATCCTCTGAGCTGATATAAGGCAGGATGCTCAATTTCTAATCTTATTTACTGACTTTCCTGATACTATGGCAAACTGAAAAATCATCTTAAAAGGATGCTATAAATGCCGAGTTTATAGGGCAGGGGTGGCAAACCTTTTTGGCACCGAGTGCCCATACTCGGTGATGGGGATGGTGCCGGCAATGGCACGGAGGGGTCGAGATTGGGGGCAGAGGGGGGCAGGGGGCGAAGGCAGCAAGGGCGATGGGGGTGGCGTGGTCAGGGTAATTTGTGGTGGTGGTGGGAGGAGCAGGGATGGTGGCGGTGATGGCGGTGGAGGTGGGGTTGTTGTTGGCGGCGGCAGGGGCAGCAAGGGTGATGGTGATGGGAACGGTAGCGGTGGGGGGTTGGGATTGGCGGCAGCAGGGGGCAGGTGGGGGCGAGGGTGAGGGCAGCAAGGGCAATAGGGTCAGTGGCGGCGGGAGGGGCAGGGATGCCAGTGGATGGCAGTGATGGCAGTGGAGGTGGGGTCAGCAGAGGGGACGGGGATGGGGTGATGGCGGCAGAGGTGGGGTCGGGTGGCAGGGGGCGAGGGCGGGGATGGCGATGGCGACGGTAGGGTCGGCCTGGCACACAACGTGCTCCCTGCCCCCTCCCCCTCCGCAAATTCCTCATGGCTGATCCAGCAGAGGGGGAAGTGGGGGGGGCAGGGAGCATGTTGCATGCCAGGCAAAAGTTCTCTGTGTGCCACCTTTGGCACGCATGCCATAGATTTGCCATCCCTGCTATAGGCGCTCTTGGCATGATTCTGAATTCAGGGTTTGGTTTGGGTTTCTACTGTTTGGCAAAATGTTTTGCAAGGAATTAGGGTGGCATAAAATTATGGGGTGAGCTGAAGTTGTAACAGAGTAGCACAGTGAACCTGGCAGGGGCAACATGTGGATTCCTAAAATCATCACCAAGCAGGGTTCTCTCTAAAGATGTGTGGCTGACCGAGCGCACAGTGCTGTCCCCATTCCGTGTGGTGTTCCTCCTCCTCCTCCACATGCCCACTGCAAGTATTTCTGTGCCCTTTGGTTCTGGTTGCGGTAGAACCAGATGGGGGTGTCATGCATGTGGTGGCAGGAGCCCCACCCTACACAAGTGAAATTATAAGGAATGTTGCTGCCAAGTCACTGACTGTCAAATGAGACCCCTTTTCAAGCAATAAACCAGAAACCATGTAGAAATTGGAAGGTGATGGGAGTAGTCACACATGGCATTTAAGGGCAACATATGATGGTCTACATTAGCCATGTTTCTACATCATCGCGGACCTTTGAGTCCTGCATGCCTGGAGGGTTGGTGCCTGAATTGGACTAAGTAGAATTATGCTCTGGAAACCTCCTGAGGTGGGAGTTTCCCTCCTAAGTAAGACACAGGCCCTTTGTTTCATGTAAGGGTGCATTGTCCAGGACATTTTCAAGTTTTCTGGGTACTTGAGATTTCTGGGAAGTTGCTTATTTATTTAAAGACTTATGTTTTCCTGGAGTCCATTTGCCATTGGGGAAGAGGTCTAAATTGACCTCTGAGCCCAATGAAGTGGCCAACCTGTATAGTCAGCATATGGGAGAAAGGATTCAGAAGCAGGTACTTTGTGTTCCAAAAATAGGCATGCTTAGGAAATGAAACTATAATTAACTGCTGAAATTCAATGCTTCTCAAGAGTCCACAAACCATTTCAGATATTATGGATAGAGGCATTGTCCTCAATTTACCCCAATAGATTTCCCAAGCATGCTAGTGTGCTTGTGGAATTCCTGGTGGGCAAAATCCTTTCTTTCCGTGGATGAAGCCAGTTTACACATGCTTTAGGACAAGGTGCAAGGTGGGCATCCTTCTATCAAAATGAATGCGGCAATTTGTCCACATCTCTACAAGTATTTGAATGTATGCAAACCTGAGAAATTGAATGTTGCTGTTCTTAAGACACAGAAGTGGAAGTTGGGATTCACAAGAGGTCAGATGCCACTCCTCTGCGGATGCTGTTGTCTTGAAGCCCATTCCCTCAGAAGAGGGGATGTAATTTCTGCAATATCGAACCAGAAAAACTGAGGAGAATCCCTACTGGTTCTTAACTGGATATAGGATTCTGCATCATGTCTTCATCCACCCTATGTCAAGAGGTAACTGAGTCCCAGTCAGGATCAGGATGGCTTTTTGAAGCACTGGCTAAAATGCTTCAGTGATCCCTCTCCCCCCTGCACCCCTGATAACCATGGAGAGGATGGGATGAAGCTGTCAACCTCTCAGCAGGTAGTTTCCAGACATGCCCTATTCCCTTCCCTATACAGGAAATGGGGCAGAATTCTGAACCCTTGTTCATGCTAAAATGCTGCATGGCAAAATGGTGTGCTGTCCTTGGGCATCAAACCAATGCCAATTGATGTATATCCAGGCCATCTGAGGTAGTGCATAAATACTGTACAATTAAAGCCCTCTAATTAACACGTTGAAATTTCTTGAGCTATAAAACTACTGTTCAATATGGTTGAATACTTTCTGTCCATCTCTCTCTCTCTCTCTCTCTCTCTCTCTCTCTCTCTCTCTCTCTCTCTCTCTCTCTCTCTCTCTCTCTCTCTCTCTCTCTGTGTCTCTGTGTGTGTGTGTGTGTGTGTGTGTGTGTGTGTGTGTGTGTGTGTGTGTGTGTGTGTGTGTGTATACAAGTTATTTGAATGACCTTTCACTGGAGACCATATAATGTATCTTAGTAGACTAATTTCAAGGTGACATTTTTATGGATCCCTGTGACCTATGTTGCATACAAATCACTTCGCCAGGCGCAGAAATAGTGCTCCTGACTGCAGTTTGTGCCTGAATTTGACCTCCAAATTACAGACCCAAGTGTAAAGAGTTTGGTACAGTCTCTTAACCAGAATAGCTGAAACTTCAAATACTGGCTGCCAGTATCATTTAGTCTCCTTTGTGATACGTTTGAATCAGCCAGGTGACATGTCATCTCCTTGCGGTCCTGCTAAAATTGCAACAGAAAAATATTACAACACAAGCATGAGTTCTTTCCTGCAACTTTCTTGACTCTGCAATCACCCTAGTCCCTTCCCTTGCTTTCTTTTCCTTCACATATAGGATGCCTTATGCAAAGACTCATACTTTGTTTGTGCATTCATAGTTAGTTAATAGCCACATTAATTACAGGTGCAACGTGGATAATGTTTTAAAAAATCAGTTGATACATTTAATTGATCTGATTTGTCAAAAGTTGGGTACAAACTATTCCTCAAAGGTACCTCAAAAGTAACCAAATTCAACCCCTCCTTTGCAGAAAAGACCTACTTACTGCAACCTTGATTTAGCAGGGTGTTGGCAGTTTCTGCTTTAAAACCTCTAGTAAAGTTACAGTAAATCCATTGCTCCCCGGTGTGTGCATTTTTTTCCACTGTAATGCTAGATTATATTATCAGGAAATTCCTCCTAATGGTTAGGCAGAATTAACTGGTTGATTAGGGCAAAGAAGGCAATGTGAAAAGAGATGGGACAAGGGAAGAAGCAAGTTGGGTCGGCTTGAAATATCCAGCTTAGGGACACAGCCACATTCCTTCCATAAATTTAGGTCTGGGTAAGGGTATTTCTAGGTAAGTTCCAATATCCATGGGAGATGTTTAGATTTGACTCAGCTTGGCCATTTCCCTTAGTTTGGAATTCAGGAGGAGGTGTCTCAAACCTCTCTGAGAACCAAGGAATGCCATTGTAAGATTTCACATTTTGCCAAAAGGTTTGAACCCTGAAATGTTTTTCAAACAAAACAGGACTCCATTTTAAAGCCATAGCTTACCTCACACAACATAGGCAACTTCCTTGGTTTAGACTTCTTTTATTTATTTATTTTGGATGTGAAATACTGTTAGCTAACGATCCTGAAAATGGCCTTCTTTCCATCCACATATCTGTGGAGTGGGAAGACTTTGTTCCCATTGTAAATGATCTTTTTAGGAACGACTTCAAACATAGGTAACACACAGAGGGAGGTAGTATGTTATGTACAGTTACAGATGTAAGAGTATTTCAAGAAAGCGATCTAGAAGAGGATGATTCACCTTTTCTACTGAAAATTAGTTAGTTGGTCCCATGTAGGGCACACTATAAAAGTGCATTGTCACTCTTGAAACAGCCTCCAGATCCTCGAAGGAGGCTTCTGAATTGGATCATCAGCACTTAGTTAAAATAAATAGGCAGGCCACTGAATCCAGATGGCATTTTTTTGGATTCAGAGGAGCTATCGTATAATAGAATTAACAGTGTTGAAGAAAATGAAAGTACCCATATCATGTCTGTTCAGTTTCATTTTAAATAATAAGCCCAACATACACCAACTAAAGGAGAACCCAAGGTCTTTTATATCATTTATTTCTAACTGTTAGGAAATGAATAGTTGCTGCTATTTACTGCTTCTTAGAGGTTGAATTTTTCCAACATCTCCTTTGCTAGTTTGGGGAAATTTCTCCTTCCACTGCAACCCCTTGATGCATGCCATCATCATAACCAGGACCATTGGGAGCCCTGTGCCCAGTTCTCTGGAGAAACTTTTTTGTGGGCAAAGGGGTGGTTGAATGGGGGAAAGAGGAAATTAGTCATATCTTTACCTTGTGCAGCCTTTGAATCCGCTCCACAACTAATAGTTGACAGACACCTAAGCTGTTAATGTTTGAGCCAGTTTCATACAGAATATGGCCCACATTTTTCTTTACTGAATATTGTGATGTAAAGGTGACTAAAATTCATGTCAGTAAGATAATTAGGTATGTGGACAGTAGCTGCTTTATGACAGATATCCAGCAATATTGGTTTCTTCAAGCTGCACTTGGTATTAAGGGCTTTACCTGAAAGAAGATTACATCCAAAAGGTTTATTTTATAAGCCTTATTTTTGGCAGTCTGGTCCTATTTCCTGTAGGCTAATCTCGTCTTAACATGAAGAAAGGGAAGAGAGCAACATCAAATAGACAAAAAATATACAGTATTTCAAATTCATTTGGAACTGGTATGACAATTCACCATTCTTATTGTTCATTTTTTACTTGTACCAGTGATCATGCAAGATGGAGTTAGGTGTTACAAGACCTCAAAGGCTCAAGAATGGAACAGAACTGAACTTGAATTATTATTATTATTATTTCACATTAAAACCAACCTTTTCATATTGTGCTTAAATGACAACAAAATGTTCTTACCTTAGTGGTGGTGGTGGTGGTGGTTTTGGTGGTGTTCATTGCTGCTCTCTCCACTGCCTAGAGTAATGCCAAGGATGGGCAAAAAACATGATGTTTCTTTGGTTTTGGTTAGTGTTAGTGTTAGTTGGTAAACACGTTTTGTGATGGCTTGTGAAGCTGGACCTGAGCAAGGGGCAAGCGTTCTGCATTGATGAGCTTGAAAAAAAATTAATTCTAGGCAAGACAGCCCAGAATCCTCCATCAAAGCATGGTCACATGCTTTACTTGGTGGATAAGTTTTGAAGGTATGGTTTTTTTTAAAAAAAGGATCATTTTTCAAGCTCTGTCTGGGATGTGACTGTAAGGGGATTGATAATGGTAGGACTGGGTTCTGGCAGCCAAACCTAGTATAGAAAACCAAGGTAAAGTTAAGGAAGACTTTATTTTAGTGAAGACACTTCCTTTCCTCTCATGAACAGCTTTTGAGCAAAAAGAGTTCTTTGGAGAACCTTCTGCTCTACTCTGATTTCAAGTGAGAAAAGTCAGTTTATGGAATGGAATTGGATAGAATTCACATTCATTGGTGAGGTTTCTTGTGAGCCAGGTGACAAGAAATAGCCAGTAATATGTGATGTGACTTGGCAACTAGCTGAACAGATATGCTGTGGTAGCCAAGAAACCAACTGGCTTACCATGCAGCACAAGTTTCACTTAGCAACAGCTGGGCTTCTGATGCAGAAGGTGGTTGCAAGTGGCAGCTCCTGTCCAGTGTGATATGATCATAATCTTAGCACTACAAAGCTGGAAGAGGCCCTCTGGGTCATTAGGTCCAGCCCCTGTCAAGAAGGTTCAGTGGGGATCAAACTCCCAAACTCAGGCTCTGCAGCCAGAGACCTAAACCATCAAGCTGTATAGCCATTTCCTTGCAAGGTGCATCTCCACTTTTGGTGTGTCTCTTCTACAGAATAGTGTCTAGAGCTTTGTGTTCCTGCATCATACAGGTAATCAGTAACTTAGTAGTATAGAACGTAGTAGTTGAAGCAGACAGGAATTGCCTGTGGGTAAGTGAAGAATGGAAAAGGGTTCAAATCCCCCCCCTTCCTCAAAATCCAGACCGGAAGGTCAAAGAGGTTCTGCTGCAGCAACATAACTCATCATCTGTAAACCAACAGACAAGTAAAGAGCAAAGAAAAAAGAAAAAAAAACATTGCAGGCTAGTAACCTTTGTGGGTTTGTTTACAAGGTTGTACAGCAATATAACTCCAGCCTTCTTACGTAGGCCGTGGAATACATTTCCATATATGCCCCTGTATATCCGTTGCTGAGGAGACCAAGCAATGTGTATGCATGTGTGGTGCTCCCTCAGCTGCTGCTTGTAGGTGCCTCATAAGCAACCGGTCGCCCTCCATTGTGCAGACACAGTGCTCAGCTAGATAGGCCTTGGGTTTCTGCCTCCAGGACTCTTCCCCAGTTCTCACAAGGTGTGTTGGAAATATATGTGCCTCTATTCCTAAGGAGATATGACCAGCAGGCATAAATTCAGAAACTCTCTCTCTTGCTACAGTGATTGCAGAGATAATTGCGATTGTATGTAGTCTTGTACTGAAATCAGCCATCTGCTTCCTCAGAGGTTAAGTAATTCATGTGGTGAGAAAAATAACTCCATTGACTAATTCTACTGCAACTGCAATGTGAGAAAGGCAAACTTTTCCATGAGAAGAGCCATACTTGGGAAGGTCTAGAAAAGGGATCCAAAGAATAAAATCTGTCTTGAGATTCCAGTGGACATGCACAAGTTTGTCCTCCCCGTATTGTGCTTGGTTTGGAACAAACGGGTGTGCCTACCTGTGTTCATTGATTAGAAAATGAGGCAAATCTTTAGCACACACCTTGGGTTGGGCCCAGCACCTAAAGAACAAATCACCTTTTAAAAATACACAAATTGAAGAAGTCATCTAGCTTCAGAGTTAGAGAACTAGTCGTAAATTCCAACCTCTGTTGGACCACACAAAAAGTATTTAAGCTTTAGTTTTGCCATCACCTATGTAGTTTTGATGCAAAGCACAGTTAAATTTGTTTTAATCTCCCCTTCTCTGTCATGATTTCTCTAGATCTGGGTTACTATGTGTTCCACCACCTTCGTTACCAAAGACGGATGACCCACCTCCTAAAACTTGCACTAACAGGACGCCTGAAGACTGCACAGCTGTACAGCCAGAAAGCAAACATTGGTCCTGGGGAGAGAAGCCCTCAAGAGACAATGGCGAGGAGCAAGTCCCTCCCCTTCTGCCCCCACCCCCATCTGGCAGTGTCCTTCCTTACCCTCCGTATTTTGAGGGAGCCCCTTTCCCCCCTCCATTGTGGTTAAGGCGTACATATAATCAGTGGGTACCTCAGCCACCTCCAAGGACTATAAAAAGAACAAAGAGGCGCTTGTCCCGAAATAGAGACCCAGGCAGGCTCATCATGAGCACCATTAGGCTGCGGCCGAGGCGAGTGCTTTGTGAAAAATGTAAAAACACTTTGAATCCAGAGGAGAGCAATGCAGCCAGCCAGAATGCAAAGACCCGGAGGAAGCTTAGCATTCAGGACAAGGAGCAGAAGAGGCACAGTGAATCAGATATTGGGGAGAAGAGAAGCAAAAGAGAGAAGAGGGACGGAGAAAGGTTTCCTGGTGAGCTGTTGCATCGGACTCCGGTGATAAAAATATCTTACAGCACCCCGCAAGGCAAAGGGGAAGTGGTGAAAATTCCCTCTCGTGTCCATGGCTCAGGGAAGCCATTTTGTCCTCAGCGACTGCTGCAGAATGGGGAGGAGGACCAAGAGGAAGCTAGAGATTCAGAACCATATCAGGAGTCCTCCAAATGCTTTATGAACAAGTCGGCAAGTGGCCACCTTGCTTCCATTCCAAAGTTGAAATTAACCCGGCCTGTGCATTCCAGCATAGAGGTGCCACCTCCCAAAATCCGGCTGAAGCCCCATCGGCTGAACGAGGGGGATAGCGTTTCAATCTATAAAGCAGAACTTATTGATGAGATGAATGTCCTTCCTAGTGGCAGAGAGGCTCGGGCTGCCGCCGCATCTGGTTTTTATACAGATGAGTCGGCCGACAGGAGTTTAGCTGAGATGTCTTCAGGAAGCTCCTGTGAAGATGAGGACTTCAAGAGGTTTCCTCAAGGTAAAGGTGGACATGATAACTTGGCTTTCCTTATGAAGTACCACAAAAGGAAAGCTGATTCTTCAAGCTTGTCTGTGTGTAGCAATGACAGCCTTGATGAATCCAAATCTTCTAGCTCAGAAGTAACTTCACCGGAGATGTGTGACTTTTTACCTGGTGATGATGCATCTGTGTCTTCTTCCTCAAAAGATGACCGTAAGATTGTGCCCCCCTTAACAGTTAGATTGCACACGCAAAGTGTCTCCAAATGTGTCACAGAAGATGGAAGAACTATTTCAGTGGGAGACATCGTTTGGGGCAAAATTCATGGATTCCCATGGTGGCCGGCCCGAGTGCTTGACATAAATCTTAGCCAGAAGGAAAATGGAGACCCTTCTTGGCAGGAAGCAAAAGTAGCATGGTTTGGTTCTCCAACCACATCTTTCTTGTCTCTCTCAAAACTGTCCCCTTTTTCTGAATATTTCAAACTGCGATTTAATCGAAAGAAGAAAGGGATGTATAGGAAAGCGATTACGGAAGCCGCCAAGGCAGTTGAACACCTGACACCAGAAATAAGAGACCTCTTAACACAATTTGAAACATAATTCAATGACAGGTAAGTGTATAATAGGGCAAGCTACCTATGCCATGTGGAAGCCGGTTTAAGCCTGTATTTTGCTTGGAGTTTGTTTTTCCAAATAATTTAAAAGGGAACAGGACAAGTGGAGAAGAGAGTCAAAGGTATTGCATAGTATGGTTTTTTTTATTGTGCACACAAGCTACATTTTTGCACGTCAGCATCCTAATCAAAGGTGTTCATCTTGGTTACTAACAAGGCATTCCAGATCATTTTTTGCACCATTTGAAATGTAACTAGGCAGTTTTGTATTAAAAATTCTGTTTTGCATATAATAGCTTTATTTTTAAAAATTAAAAGGTATTATTGATTAGGGAATGTGGATGCATACTTTTTTTAAGAAAGCCACAATAACTTGGTCACATGGTACCAACAGCAATTGCTTTGTATTGATTCCTTCCTTATGACAAAAGGTGCAGTTTATGAAATTCTTTCATGTTGTCTGAAATGCTTACTTTGGGTGTCCTGAAAATGAGAGGTACTATTTCAAAATCTTGCAATGTCTATTTCTTTGTATAGTTAAATACAGATCTATCATCATTATTGCTGTGGTGTTGTTTTTCCTCTTTCTTTCTTCCTTCCTCCCAAAGCTTGGTGAAACTGCAGACATAAACTTATTGATTTCCCTCCTTCCACCTGGAAAAAAATCATTGTTCCTCCCAGCCTCCGCATTCATGGCGTTCATCTTTTCTGCTTCTCACTTCTCTTAGAAATGGATGAATCTGTCAATTTTTGCGTCTCATTTCCCCAGTTTTGAATTGCTTCATCCTTACCTGTGTCTATTTGCATTTTTAAAGCATACAGAAGTCACAGTTTTTATCCTAATAGAGATGTGTTATACCCCCCCCCCCGCTCAAAATAGGCACATGGCAAACAATTTTAATAACACGGTGCAACTTTACATTAATATTTACTTTTATACTGAAAATTTGCATTGTCAAATTTAGGGAAAGGATGACTCTCTAAGAATGGTTCTGTTTTGTTTTGCATATTGATTTGGGAGGTATGCATTAAGTAGGTTTGCCCTAACATACAAAGAAAATAAATTTTCCATTTTCACTGATGAGAGAGACATTTACCCTCTGCACAAATTTGTTGTCAGTGTAAGGATATCTCATTGTACTGATTGTCATCTTAAATCTCTCCAAATACCTTTCTGCCTCTCAGGCTAGGAACACTATTCTTTAAGAAACCTTCAACACTTACAGTTTATGGACCGATTTCCAGTAAGACATCAGCATTGCCCATGAGATTCACATTCTCTGTCCCTCCCAGGTGACGAAACACTGATATGTGGCCAAATCCCGTTGGATTTAGAAGGCCCATGTTCTTAGCCTCCATGGACATTGCACATGAACTTAAAGACAGTCTCTGTGCAGATGTTTATAAGACCAGAGAATGCAGTATATTTGTGTCACGCTGCCCAGCCTTCAGTAGCGGTCGTATTTTATCAGAGTCCAGGTAGTACGTATAGAACAATTGACTGTGTCATTGTTAGCTGGGCGTATTCGACATTTTCAACCCATGCAAATACCATGCAGAATATCATAATCGTTGTTGCAGTGATTGGGGCTGTGCCCATATCTTTCTTCTTGACAACCGTAAGCAGTCTCAGACTGATTTCTAAGCCATCTTCACAGTTTCACAATGTGAAAGAACTCCCCAGTTGGTAATGGCCAATGGCTAATTAAGCTGAGGAATTTTGGCAATGGTGGTTCCCCAAAAGTAATATTTTCCTAGCTCTGGCAACGTTTGCTGCTGCTTACCCTTTGGATCATTTGTGTACACATTTGTATCTCCCCTTCCATCAGGAATATACACCCAGTTTGCGGCTTGTTGATATGCTGGCTGCTGAGCAACAAGCAGAAGAAATCTGTTTGTTTAGCTTGTTGGCTCGACATCTGCTGCAAATCACAATATAAAGTAAATTCTGTTCTCCGTTATTACAGCTAGAGGAATTTTCAGGCTCTTGGTTTTGAAATTAATAAGAAAGGTCAGGATCTTGAGGTATTTCAGGCTAGACCTAATGTTTGCAGCAATCTAATGGCTTTTCTACTTCCTTGTATCTGCCCTCCTGCTTTGTAGCACGTAATCTCTCACCCACGTATGCTGTCCAAAGCAATTTGCCATGTGTCCTTTGAGTAGAAAGAGCTTGCTCAGTTATTGGGAATGCTTAATTGAGATGCATTGGTATCAGCTGATCAGAGCAAGCTGCAGTGTTTAGAAACTGAAATTAAGTCTGCTAGCCTACTGTTGAGTGAGCTTGGAATAATTGGGGTATAATGAAGAGTTAGGCAAAAAGGGTAAAACAGAGCCTACTGGGATAATCTGGATAATTTCCACATTTGAAAGGGTTTCTGAATGCTGGTTATTTAATAAGCACATCAAAAAAGCTATTTTTCCTTTTTTATTTTTATAGGCTGTTAAAATAAAGAAAGCTTGGAGGAAAGCCAGGAATGCATGTCTGTATGTGTACATTTTTATATCTCATTTCAGTGAGACTGTCCAAAGATATAGGTAGCAATTTGGAGCACTGTGTATCATTGAGCATGAGGAGGAAGACCTCTGGTTTAAACGTGGCACAAAAGAGGAAGATCCAAGGTGGCTGACTCCACCAGGGAAGCCACAGCAGCTTTGAGTTTCCAAGAGCTGTGCAGGACTGTTAATGATAAGACCTTTTGGAAATCACTCATTCACTGGATCCCCATGAGTCAGAGGCAGTGACTCACTCATCAGAGATGACAGAAGACGACATTTGTAGACCAGATGGAGGTTCCTTACTCCTACTTTAGGTCGAAAGGGTGGTGGTGGTGTGTTCAATCTGTTGTCAGAGGTAATTGCAGCAATTAAGGCCGTGTGGTTCTCCCTCTTCCCTTGACCTCTTCTCTAGTTTATTCCTTTTCCTGTGTATTTCCAGCAAATAACAATTTCTGTTCAAACTGAGTAAAGTTCATTAAATAAATTAAATTTCATTAAAGGATGCCTTTTTCATTAAACTAATAAATCAACTGCACAAATCCATGCTAGTAAAAAAATGGCTGCCAGTGCTAGAGGAGACAACGGTCTAATGCCTTTCATGTGGAGGCATGAGCAGCTCAGCTGGAAGAGTGCAAGCAAATTGATGGTGAAGCTCTAGTTGCATGGCCCATCAAGCATTGAGCAGCACTGATTCCTAACTAATGAGAATTTATTTATTTTCTAGGGACTGGTGTTTCAGGCTCTATAGCTCTGATACAATTAGTACATGTGGTTTTTTTCTCTGACAAGAAGTTGAGGTTTGGAAGATTGGAATTTTCCAAGCTCCAGTTCCTCAGCCCTCCCTGAACTGACTGAGTTAACCTCAGAGGAGCCCCCCAATCTTGTAATACTGAGGGGCTTCAGCATCCATGCTGTGGCCATCTTATCTGGAGCAACTTGCATGTCCTCTTGTGATGACCATGGGCCTCTCATAAGTGGTACTTGACCCTACTCACAAGACAGGACACATGCTGGACCTAGTCTTCTGTGCTGGGCAGGATGATGGTGACCTAGATGTCAAGGACCTTGTTCTTGTTCTTGTTCTGTTCTCATGAACTGACCACTAACTGGTGGGGTTTAGACTTACCAGAACTCACACTTACCAGAACTCACAATCTCTGCAGAGTGGGGGGGGGGCTGATCAGGATGAGCCATCCCCGTTTTTGGTTGCCTTTTGCAACCCTGGTTGACTTCTAGAATGTGGAAGTTGCCAGGGCTATGGATGCAATCACTCCTTAGCATCCCCTTCCATGGTGTGAGCCCCCTGGTTTACCAAGGAGCTAGCAGCTAGGAAATATATGGGATGGACACACTAGAGGAACACTGGCAGAAGATTCAGAACAAATCTGATGACCTGGGCTAGAGCTCATTTCATGGCCACAGTGGGAGGGGGGAGATTCTTCTCTGCTGCCTTACAGTGTTTCAAGTGTCACGGGGTTAATAAAAGAACAAGAGTTTGGCCACATCAATCTGCTCTGAAGAATTGGATGCCTGGTTCTCCCATTATAATTGATACGTCTGAATTGGTACATCCTAGGATTCTTGGAGAGGTGAAAGCCAATGCAGGTATGCTTGCCGCTTGCCCCTCCTGGCTTATAAAAACAGCCAAATATGGAACAACCAAATGCATTGGAGGAGTAATGAATGCCTCCTTGCAGCAGGCTGGCATACCCACATGTTTAAAGGAGTCACTAATAAGACCACTACTGGGGGCGAGGGGTGTGTGTGACCCTCCTTGAATCGCACTTGTCAGCACAACTACCAGCCAGTCTCAAATATTCCATTGCTGGGTAAGGTGCTTGAACATGTCATGGTTTCTTAGTTCCAAGGATTCCTGGATAAGGAGTATTATTCTAGACCCATTTCAATCTGACTTCAGGCCTAGCTATGAGATCAAGATTGCTTTAATTGCCCTGTTGGACTTCAGTGAAGAGGTTGAGGGAGGGGGCAGGGGGGGAGAGAGAACTGGAGGTGCAGAGAAACAAAGTCATCCTGCCTATTATTGGCCTGTGTCTTCCAACAGAACCCCTTTGAGGGAACATAGCAAAAAAGGTTTCCCATCCATGCCTCAGAGATCTCCTACATTTCCTCTTAAGTAAGGTGTCTAGGTATTACACCAGGCATGCCCAAACTTCGGCCCTCAAGATGTTTTGGACTACAACTCCCACAGTCATTTGCCACTGGCAATTTTAGAATTCTGGAAGTCATGTTCCAAAACATCAGGAGGGCTGAAGTTTGGCCATACCTGTATTACACGTTCCCTGGCCATCCTGATCTCGAGTCCATGGTTTCTTTCAACCTCAGATCTTTCAGCAGGATGGTGGGGATGCAGATACCAATATAGGCTTTGGGCATCTAGGGTGTCCCATGAAACCAGCATCTTAAAAAATAGCATCCTGATATCTCTCTGGGAGGTTTTCAACTATTGGCAGAATTTGGAATGGTATCTCAGAACATGGGAACAGCCATCACATCCTCCATTGTTTTGCCCTTGTATTTTGGAGTCATAATGACATATGTGTCAAAAGCATGTGGGCTGGAACCATCTCTTCTGCTGCAGCTCATTCCATGAAGACAGGAAGAAAGCAGACATCCATCGTTAATCTTCTCACTGAGTAAAGTGAACTTAGTTTTGGCAATTGGAAACCCATACCCTAATCCCATAACTCTGAAGTGGAGGTGCAGCTCTGAAAACCCAGAGCTTCTGAGATACGGCTAGTCTGTGTTTCATTTGTCTTTTTAAAAAAGAAAAGGAAAACCTCCTGTCCACCAGCTTTGAATAAAGTGAAATTTTGGCAGTTCCGATGGCAAACAAAAGGTTTGGAACAAGGGTAGGCAACTGCAGAATGTCCAAGGAGCATGGTATCATTTCCCAGTTGAAGCAAAACAAGTTCAGGAGCCATGTAGCCATCACAAAAATTAAATACAAAAATAGACCCGGTGATACCTTTAGCCTACCACTACCAGTAAAATAACAAAAAAGTTGCTAATATTTCAAGGGTGACACCCTCTTCCTCAGAGCTGTATTAAAGTTCAGACTTGAGAAAAGATGGAGATGTCAGGCCAGGAGTGAGTTCTTAGAGGCAAAGCTCTTGGCAAGATGGAAAAAGAAACACCAGGTAGTTGCTTGTATGCGGGACTGGAGCTGAGATGTAATGAAGCTACCTTTGGATTGGGGATGGGTTGTTTCCCCAGTGCATGATGAGCTGTATTTGTTTATTAATCTGTTTATTTGATTTATTACATGATTTATATAACTGCCATCTGACCTAAGTTCACCCTGTAGCAAACCCTGCCCCCAGAAAAATCTAAATCTGAAAAAAGTAGCCTGGGAAGCTACTTTGTACACAGGGTTTACTCTGGTTGCCTTGGGTTAGAATAAAGATATCCCAGGGCATGTTTGTTTATTTAATTCATTCATTTAAATTATTTTTATACCATCTTTCTCCTTAGCAAGAGCCCAGCTGTCTAACCCAGGACCTCTGTTTTCAGAAAAAGAACTGAATCTGCAGGCCTTGTACAAGAAATTCTTTTGGGATCGTTTTATATTGTTATTGTTAATTTACCAAATAGGAATGATAAATTCTAGCATAACTGCAGCAATAATTATTCAAAAATCTACCAGTGGCTCATGGTGAAAATTATTCTTTTGTTGTCCGGGACAATGGTCTTTAGCTTGTTGTTGTAGGTAGATTGTAATATTTTGGACTATCCATCTGAGACAGTTTATGAAAGACACACTTGTTTTGGAGGAGCTTCTTGGTTACTTAAGGTACAAAACTAATGTACTGGACTGTATTTTATTACCTTCTGATGATTTAGAATACTTGAACTCCATTCTCTCCCTCCAGACTCACATGCAACATGAAAGAAAATAACATAAATATTAGTGTTCATGTTTCCAAGATAAATATATTGTACTGTATCTGGGATTGTAGAAAAAGCTATAAACGTGAGACTGAGCCAGAACTGTTGCATAATTTCCTGTTTATGGATTTACTGAGTTAGAATATAAAAGTAGAATCCATAATAGCATTACCCCTTCTTCTTTTGAATGAGTTTGTTGTTAGTTAACAACCATTACTTTGTAATTTTCATGCAAGATGCAACCAGTTGAGTGATAGCGAACCTTTTAGAGACCGAGTGCCCAAACTGCAATTCAAAACCCACTAATTGTTCGCAAAGTGCCAATACAGCCATTTAACCTGAATACAGGTGGCTGTGAAGGGGCAATGTCAGGTGCCCACAGAAAGGGCTCTGAGTGCCACCTTTGGCACCCGTGCCATAGGTTTACCAACACTGAATTAGTTCATTCACAAGTGTTTACTGCTTGGTGCATCAACAATGAAGCTGTCTTCATGAATACAACCATTATCAGCATCAGCAGTACTTTCTTTTACCTCCAACCTGGGTGCTTACCCTTGGTTTTAACTTCATGTATACTCAGTGTACGTGCATATGTCAGTCATGTCTTCAATCTTGATTTGTTAAAGCTCTGAGCATCTTAAGTCTTCTAGAAACCTTGCAGATTGCAATTTTGTTTGCACCTTGTCACAGCCTCTTATAATCCAGATGTCCTTGCTTGACTGTTCCTGATTTGTGCTACCTTTCCCCTGGGAAACAGCCAAACATGTAGCACCTTTTGGAAATATTTATGAGACCTTTTTGTTTAATACGTTTTTTTTTTTCCAGCTTGCTCTGTTCTTGCTTAAATATATCAAAAAATCTGGACAGATTTAATTAACAATATTTTGGCCAATTATGTTTCTTGTGAAGTAGGAAATAAGTACTGTACTGCCATACAGCTGGATTCTTACTAGGATTAATACTATAGGTTCTCTTTCCTACATGCTCAGGCTGGATACGCTTAAACATTCTGAATGTAAAGTAAACTAATCCCGTTTTTTATACCTGAAATTAATTAGATGAAATTTTAGTTCATTATGTCCATGTAGATAGAGGGATCTGTTTTTTAAAAGCACAGTCCTAGAGAAATAACTGTACTCAAATTCATCAAGCTCCCCTGTCATTTCCTCTTTGTACTGTATGCTTTTGTTCTTAGAGGGTGAGAAAAAGTAATACCTACTGGATATTATTCAAAGTATATTAACTTCTTGCTCTTGCAGTTCTTCCTAACAAAGGTGTTTCAACAAAGCCTTTTTCTTCAAAGCAAAAAGGGGGGTTGAGACATGTGGCCATCACAAAACACAATTGCAAAAATAGGTTACAGGCGATACCTTTAGCGGCCACTATTAAAAATAAAAAATGAACATTACAAGCTTTTGAGTTTAAATAACTCTTCTTCAAAGCAGGTCCATGAAATTACCTCAGGAAAAAAATTCTCATGTGTTGAGAACTTCAGTGGAATATTGTATAAGTGTTTGCATTTCATAACTTTAAGACAAGAAACAAGGGCAATATGTTTTTCTTGAACTTTCCCACTTATGTAAGTGTGGAGGACTTGTGAGGATTTTATGTAAAATGTTAATGTGTTCTTGTTGGCGCAGTTTCTAATTTTGTAGCCCAAACCATTTTATGTGTGCTCAGAAGTGAGCCTGACTTTTATAGGATGTAACTTCCAAGGGAGTATATATAGAATTTCTGCCTTATTTGTTATTTTATACATGAGAAAACACATTAAACATTGCTCAGGAAAATGACACTGAAGATTTTAAATAAGGGACTCTGGAGGAAAGGGTAGTGACATGCCAAGGGAAGCACTTGGGGGAGAGATTGACAGATGGAGCAGTTTAGTTCAGTTTTTAGTTGCGAATGCAACTCAAGGCAGTAAACAACAATAAATTAGCATAAATAAGGAATAAAAACAGAAACCATAAACAAAGGATTGACAGTTGTTTCCAGACTTGTAGATCATTTTTAAAGATGGCTCTGCCTTAGCATAGCATATTACTTGCACAGTTGGGGCACAGTTTTCACCCATCATCCCACCTCATCTAATCTCTTTGGTAGAGTAGGATTAGTCAGTGGGATTGGTGCAAATTGTGTGTTTTGAAGGATGGAAGAGTCTTCTAAAACAGGGGATCCACTGGATGTACTCTGTAGTGAAACCTGCAATATTTCCTACAAAAAAGGCAGAATATTGGAGACGAGATGTTATGCCTGTACTTGATTTCCCTATGCTGCAAAAGGAAGGGAGCCATACAGTTGACATCCCAATGGCAGGCTTGCTGTTTAAATATCTCTGCTACGAAAGCCAGTGCCAATTGATTTGCCTTTTTTAAAAAAATCATTTTTCTTCTCTTTTTATTTATCTTCTACAGCTAGGTACAGTAAGGATTAAATAACACATCTTGCTCTATCTGTTGCTGTCTGCCCTTAGCCTGTCTTATCTACCTCTGACTTTTATGAATGGTGTTTGATTTAATTGTTTTTCTTGTGTTATTTTTTGTTTTTAGTTATCATTTTGTATCACTACATATTGTAATAATCTGTTTTATCTTGTTAAACTGCCAAGAGTGGCTTCGCGTCAGATGGGCAGCATATAAATTGAATAAACAAATAAATAAATAAATAAATAAATCTTGTTGTGTAAGAAAAAGATAAAGCTGAAATTCAAAAACTGTTGTCAACTGTTGAGCTTTTCTCTGCACAGCTGGTTGAAGAGCATAGAAAATTTTCAACTTTTGCACTCTGTAAGGATGATTGATTCTCCTTCACCAAGCAGTATTCCACCTGGTGTATATATATATTGTTAGTATGATTGTTCAGAATTTTCAGCCTGCTGAGCCTTTTGGTTTAATAAAACAGTGACCATGACCCTTGAGTTTGCTGAGACCAGTTCAGCTTGTGCTATATTTAGAAGGATAGTTGTATGTGCACTGTTTTTCAGGTTGCTGTTGGACTGCATGGCGCCACTCTCTGTTAACTATCCTTCTTTCACTTTCTTTAAGGTAACAGAAGATAAGAATACAGCTGTCCTAGAGTTTCACGAAGTCTGTAAACATCCTGACACACTTCCCCGGGTTGAATCTTGAGGTTTCAGTGCACACAGCGGGCAGGATATGTTTTCAGACTGGTCCATCTCCTTCATCTGTGAACCATAACCAGCCTCTGGATAGCTCAGGAGGCATTCCAGAAGCTAGTCTGACCAAAAATCATAAGGCTACTTAATGCAAAGAAGCAAGCTGGCGAGTAATGTTTTGAAAAACTAGAAGATGTGATGAAATGCTATGTCTTGGAATGTATTTATTTACCTTTAAAATGTTAGCTACTCTTGATAATTCCTACCCCCCTCCCACCTACTCTCACTTACACACACATTGCTGCTGCTTTTACTTAACAAGATCTCTCACAACCTTTAATTTTAATGATGCAGAAATGTTTCCATCAGTTATGTACTCTCTTGAGAAGTGACATGCAATAGAATCAAATCAGTTTAGTCTTAAAGTGAAAATGGACTCATTTTTTGTGTCTATTAAAAATTGGAGAATGTGCAACACATGATTTCTGGATTGCTTTTATTCTAAGTACGGTAATAAGGCTAGGGCCTCGTTGGTGTTCCGTTTTAGCTTGTGGTCTCCCACTGTGTTCAACAAGGGAAAGCAAATTATTACAGTGTCAGCACCAAACACTGTAGCTCCAGCCTTAGCATGAATATGCAGACATTTTTATAGTTATACTGAAAACAACAATCCCTAATTTTTATGTGTCCGAAGCTCAGATATTTACTTGGATTGAGCCTCAGCCAACTGCAGCCTGCTCCACAGAAGGATGAGGATGACATGAAACTTTTCTGTGTGGTAAAAAACCAGAGAAGATTGTGAAGAGCTCCAGAAGGATTCCTGGAGGAAAAGTTCATCACAGGCTACAAACCATGATGGAGATGTGTAATCTCCAGTCTTAAAACTGGGGTATCTCAAGGGCCAGATGCAGGGGAGTGGTATCAGGCAACAGATATCTAGTCTCGTGCACTCCCAGACGTATTTGGTGGGGCCACTGTGAGATACAGGATGCTGGACTAGGTGGGCCTTTGGCCTGATCCAGCATGGCTCTTATGTTTTTATGTTGTTGTTGTCTTATAGCAAATGTTCCCTGGAGGGTGTGCACTGATGCAGAGCTCCAACAGTGATGTGCAGTAGCAGATGCCTGTTTACATCCTGGTTTCATATGAAACCCTGCCCCCAGCAAGCAGGCAGGTGAGGCTCCCGGACAGCCAGGATGAAATTAGAAGGAATATTGGTCATACTTCATTGGACGTGTCTTCTGCACAGTGTGGCAAAACACCGAGCCACATAGTTATCTGGTCCTTGTAATGACTGGAAATACAAATACAGTAATCTGTTACCTTTTCTATCAAGGATTCTGCTTATATACTGCTGCATAGTACTTAAAGCAGTCTCTGGGAAGTTTACAATTTATTTGTGTCCCCCTCCCCTCAGCAAGCTGGGTACTCATTTTACCGACCCCTGAAAGGATAGAAGGCTGAGTGAACCTTGAGCCTGCTACCTGGGATTGAACCCCAGAGCTTGAACACAGATTTAGCTGCAGTACAGCAGTTTAACCACTGTGCCTCAAGACTCTTATGGAGCACCTCCATTTAAAAAAATACATTTCTGATTATCATGATTATACAGTTCAGCTTCCAAAAGTTGACAGAGACCAAAGAAGAGTGTCTCAGATTAAGAAAAACTGAAACATTCTCTCCCCCCAACCCCACCCCACTGCCACCTTCAGTTCTCTTTACTTCATTCTTACCCCTGAGACAAGTCTTATTTCTTAGGTTGGAAGAGTATAAATTGCATCTTTGACCCTCCTGTTTCCACACAAATCCCTGTTTTGAGTTCATTCTGTTTGGAAGGAGACAAGCCCACCATGGTATTCCCTGTAGAATTATAACCAGCAGCCTCCTGTTGCCTTGCCATGAATAATTCTTCTGTGCAGTTTGTTAAGAGTGACTGATTGTTTGAGACACAGCTAATTCAGAGAAGCAGTAGGACTACTTATCCTCAGTATAGGACATTCCTTGTGTGAGGATATTCAGGGCGCAGAGAAGAATGTTAGGTTTTCTGCTTATCTGGGAACAAGTTCTATTAAAAGTAGGACGTCAGAATAGAGATACATTGAGTAGCATTATTGTATGCATAACTCGTTTTTCATGATCTGGATTTCAAATTTATGCACAAAGGGACAACATAAGGCAAGCAAAAACATTTTATATGACACAGGTGAAAGAACATAAAATTGCTTAATGTATTTGAAGACCACCCATAGTCTATTCAGAATGTTTGCCCAGACAGGTTGGGATTTGTCTTTCTGAATGCACTCATCCCAGCACTATAGCAGACAAAAATAAGTTGTTTGTGCATTTGCTAGACAGGATGAGAGGATCAAAACAATAAGTATATATAACGAGGCCTCAGGACTTTCAATTTCTACATATTTTTCATCCCCCCCCCTTTGTTGCACATTTACCATCAAGCTCTGAAGACTTTGACCTTTAGTACTTCTTGTTCTCTTGGTTTTTCCTCCATTGGTACACTGTGCTTTTGTTTATGATAGACTTTGCTGATCTGCGTATCTAATCTATTGGATTCAATTATTTATCCAATTTTTCTGTTTTTATTCTGTTCTCTTCATTATGTTTTTTCTGGACAAAAAGAGCATACAATATAATAATTTAAAACAGACCTTAGGTTTAAGACATACAATAACCTTCTGGGCAAACTGAAGGTAGTTTTTACAAAGGCACTGCTACACTTGATACATAACACCCAACCCACTTCTGGCATTTGGTAAACTGGTTTTACAGCAATTTGATTGTTTCAGAAAACCTTGTTAGACCAGAAAAGGCGATGGGAGAAATTCAGTGGAGGTAGAATGCCTTCAGCTGCCTTCAAAACTTGGGTCATATCTAGTTGGCATCCCTGACAAAGGCTTCCATGAACAGAATGGATATTTGAAGATTCCAGTACCCTCCCTGGGTAGTTTTCCTTCTTCCACAGAACTGTTTCAAGAGGCTTAGGGAACAGACAGGGAAACCATGAAATTGCAAATGAAAGGGGACACAAAGAAAACCAGCTTCCACGCCCAACCTTCTCTGCTGATGGAACCATCTGGATCAGAGATCACAGTTCAGTGGTTGAATATAACCTCCGACTGGAATACAGCTGCAAAACTTAAAATGTATCATTTCCTAAGAAGATCTCATAAAATATAATATTTCAAAAACCTCTATTGATATTTTCAGTGGAATGGTTACAAAAATAAATAGGTAATGAATCAGTCCACAATATGGGATAGAAATACTCAGTCCAGTCTAGGCCACCGATGGTGACAGTTTGAAAGAATACTGAAGGGGAAAGTGTATGTCTACATTGACATAAATTCTTAGCCAACAGGACCTCGAGGAGAATTGATGTGACAGCATTCATACTTTAACCAGATTGAAGGAAAACATCTTTAGTAGCAAAGCAAAAATAAAAGGGTGGGGGCTTAGAAGATGAATATCTTCAGTTACAAGAAATGGCAAGGGGGACACAATTAAAAGAATATTTTCTAGTGCAGTTGTAACGGAAATGTGAAACCTGAGAAGAAAGGGGGCATACCTAATAAAACTATTGGTGGATCATTCAAGGTATGCAATACAGGGAAGGAGCTCCCTTTTGTATGTTCTTACTAGATAGCTTCTGAAAAATTGCAGTTCAACTGTGGCATAATTAAGTTTAAAGGGTCTCCTGGCAGGGGTTCTGTCTTGAACAAGCAAACTGGTCTTTGTGAGCACAAGTCCTAAGAGGTAAACTGCTTGAAGTTTATAAAATCATACAGGGTGTAGACAAAAAAAGATAAGAAAAGACTGTTTTCTGTATCGCACAACACTAGAACAAAGGAGCACTCCATGAAACTTTTGGGTGCTACTTCTCAGACAAATAAGAGGAAGTACTTTTTCACCCAAAGGATCACTGGTCTGTGGAATTCACTGCCAGAAAGATTGGTGGCAGCTGTCAGCCTTGACAGCTTTAAGAAAGGATTGGACAAGTTTATGGAAAACAAGGGTATCAATGGCTATCATTATGGATGCCTAAGGACAACCTCTGGAGAGATAGGCAGGATATTTCTCAATGCCATTTGCAGGGAATCGTAAGCAGGTGAAGACATCTGCTTGGGGATACCATGAAGCAAATGGTGAGCTGTTGTGTGAGACAGAATGCAGGACTGAATGGGCTGTGGTCTGTTCCAGCAAGGCTATTCTTATGTTCTTATGAAATGTCAGTCCTGAGAGTATGAGGGGAAGGGAAGGAATTGCCTCTGATCTATTGCATATTTAAATGCAATCCACTGCTTCAGTCTGGAAAAGGTAAAAAATAGACTCTTCCTCCACTCTGTCCACCAGACTTGGAAATGGGTTCTTTCTGTCAAATAAGATGTAATCGGAATGCAGAAGCATCCTCTTCAGGTTCGGTCACCTTGCAGAAGCCTCAAATCTGAGAGCAACATAAACAGGCTACAGAAATATTTGCTCAGCTATGTAAACTTGCCCAACTGTAAAAGTTCTGACCAGTTGAAGTTGTGTTTGAAGTTGGAACAGACTGGTGTCTTAAGTGTTCCAAGTGTTTTTAAGACTGGCTTCTGCAAAGGAGTTTGTTCTCCTCCACCCCCACCCCCACCCCCACCCCAAAAAGAGGGTTTTTCTATTAATAATACTGGTAAAGATGGTGCAGTTTGACATGACATTCATTGAAGTAGTCCTTGGGTTGCTTAGGTCTGCACCATAAGTTAAGCAGTTCACACTCTAGTTTTTATTCATCCCCTCCACAGGAGAGCAGCCCTCAAGCTAGCATAGAAATATATGGCATACAAATGGCCAGCTATTCCTGTGCTCTCTTTAGTGAATATATTTACAGGAAATATATTTGATGTCATCCAGTGTTTGTGGCTTACTTCTGGCATTTATTTCCCCCCCACTATGAATGACCAAGGAAAGTCAGGATTGCTTATGACAATTTCATGAGCTGTGCAAATGAATAGGTGGGAAACACAGAATGGACTCGATTGGCTTTGTTTTTCCTAATAATTCACTGGAACGTTTATTGTTTATTATATTGTGTTTAGGAAAATCAGAGTTCACGGGTAATGGCTGCTCATGAAAGAAGCTGATGTATTTCTTCCTTTATGTAGACATTAAATCAGGTTCCAGCACCCACGGAGTCCTCCTTGCCAAATTATAAAAATCTTTACTGAAAGAATTTGGATCAGAAAATCCTGTGGTACCAAATCAGAGGGCATTCTGTGTTTTGAGGTGACTCCATTATACCTTGGGCTCCCACAGCCTCATTCTGTTTTCATTTTTAATGGCCATTAGAGGGCCCCCAATATTGGTGGGGGAGAATGGGAATTGGGGGTCTCAGGAGTGGTTGTGGCCCTCCAGGGTCAAAGTATGGGTGTGTGCAGGCGCCAGACCACTTGGAGGTCCATCATGCCTGTATTAAAGAATGGATAATCTGAATGTGTTCATTATAAAACCTGAAGTGCTCTTTTCTTTAAGGTTTATTAAAAGCCTCTCTATGTGTAACAGTGATGGTTAAAGTAAGTATTTGGACACTGGTTTGTAATATATGTATTGGTTGGTGGGGAAAACAGATTAATCGCTGTCTGGAATCTGACTGCATGTGCTCATAGGCCCATACAAGACAGCAGTGTATTTGGCTGATGTTAATCTTCTTTACATTCGTCCTGGACTTTATTGGAATATCTGTTCTTTATTTGAATACTGAATTCGTTTAAAGCTGACCTATGTGTATGTACAGATCCTGATTACGAGTGCACAGTGCAGTGTACTCTGTTAATTTTGGATTGGAGAAGTCAAGTTTATAAACTCTTGCAAGGCATGGAGCAAATTAGTGCCTGAGTTTACTCAAGTTAACTATACCATTTGAGTCTTATTGGTGGCAGAGTGGGGTGCATATCTAATAAACCAATGAATTATGTGCCAAGGATGGATAGCTGTTGACAAAATACTCTTGTGTTCAATGGTTGATATCCAAAATTTCCTTCCTCCAATTGAAGGACTCCTTTGAAGGAAAGTATCCCACATACCACTTCCTGCTCTGGTAATGATTCCCTCACTCCCCTCTTCTTGAAAAGTACTAATTAGATTATATAACCATGGAGGTTGCTAGCCTGTTATCGAAAAGATTATGAGTAACAGACTAATTAAAATAAATGTGTTTCCTTTCTATCTTATGGAAAAATGATCATCTGTTCAAGTTGGTAGATGTGCAAGAGCAGTTGCTTTTGGGGGGAAATCATATGTGGGGTTAGATCCAGACATCCCTTTCACCCCTGCATTGCCCTGTATGTCCTCAAACCCTTGGGGATGTTGGGGAAGTACAGGAAGAGAAAATCATATTGGCTGAGTTGAAATCTGTGTGCATGACATTGGATTTCACCTTCTGTGATTAATAAACTGCTGAACAGGTAAAATGCAAATGCAAGTTGAAAGCACTCCCACTGCATATTAATTTTAGTCTGTCAATGCCAGCACAGAAGTTGTAAATCTAACCAGAAATACTGGATTGTTTAAAATACAGTATGTGAGAGCTGCATTGTAAAGAACTGCTAGAAGGAACTTCACTTACTCCACCCTGCTGCTAAAGTACACCAATAACTTTCTTTCTCCGTGATTTTGACCCAATGATTTTAATACTAAAATTGATTTTTGCTTGGAAAATACCCTTATTACTTTTTGTAACCCATTCCTTAACCTCAACCTACTGTATAGGAAGAAACCCCAAATGGCAGTTTTTGACTGGGAAGACAATTTTTAAACTATTTTAAAATCTGAAGGACAACACAATTTTTGGTTTTAGTGACTAGCAAACTTGATAAATAACTTGATAATAAAATTTGTATTCATTTCAGAAACACCTTATTAGATGGTATAGCTGATGAGGAAATGTTTCTGCAGCATTCATCAATTTTCTCCTTCCATTACTGTACCTCCTCCTCAAAATGGATTTTTCTCTGCCTTGGATTTATATAATCATACAGCACTGCTTAGGCATTATCTATAACACTGTGTCCAATTCTGGACACCACATTTTTAAAAGGATGCCAACAAACTCAGGCAAGTTCAGAGGAGGGATGATCAGTGGGGCTGGAAAACAAGTCCTGTGAGGAAAGAGTGAAAGAAATGTGCATGTTTAGCAATGAGAAAATAAGACTGAGGGGAGATATGATAGCAGTTTACACATACTTAAACTATAGTCATGCAAAGGAGAGGCCCAATCTGTTCTTTGTCCTCCAAGAATAGAAGACACATATCAATAGGCTCAAACTATATACAGGAAGCCAGATTAAGGCAGAATATCAAGAAAAACTTCTTAACTGTTAGAGCAGTACTACAATGGAACCAATTACAGTGGTACCTCTATTTACAAGTTTAATCCATTCTGAATGCATGGTCATCAGTTGAACAACACATAAGTAGAGCAGCCATGTCTAAAAAAAAATCAAAAAATGGAAAAATAAAACAATTGTAAGTAGAGCAGACTGTGTCTAAAATTTGTAAGGCAAGAGTTAACATGCCAAAGGTTTTCTGCTCTTCAGTTGAATTGCTCATAATTAGAGCTGCTCATAAGTAGAGGTGAAACTGTACCTTTGGAGGTGGTGATTGCTCCAACACCAGAGGCATTAATGAGAAAATTGGATAACCATCTGTCAGATCTGCTTTGATATGGATTCCTTTTAGGCCCTTTCCAGCTCAATTATTCTATGATTCTATTGTCATCATCTTAGAACGGCAAATCTGTATTTTTTAAGTCCATGCAACACTGCTATAAAAATTAATAGAGCAATTTTAACTAGAAGTCAAAAGCAAAACATGAGGGACAAAAGCCACAATGTATTTTGATGTATTCCCCTCATTGGAGGGCGATGGTCAAGAATGATCTTCAATAGCATGTGTAGGCAGTTTGTGGGCTTACAAGAGATTGTTGGATTGCAACTCTAATCAGCCCTCACTATTGGCTCCAATTACCCAAATTAATGTGAGTTTACCCAAATAAAATAATGCTGAGTTGTAATGCCAATCCATAAAAGAAAATTTCCACAGCATTAACAAAATAATGGAAACTCAGATGATTCATTCTGGCTTATATAAAAGAAAATTTCCCCATAAGAAATAATGGAAACTCAGATGATTCATTCTGGGGTCCCATAGACCACATATTGTACAAAATGCCAAAACCCACAAAAGAAGTTGTCTAGAAGTCCATGTCCACACCATGGTTTAGGTACCTGGCTGTGGAATCTGCACTGCTTGGAACTAACAACTGGATTTTACTTTGTGTTTTTAATGTGACAATAATAAAATGTAATTTGTAGCCCTAAACACTTTTGACTAGCTGCCCCATGACTAGAAACTGTCATTCCATTCCTCCTCCTCCCTCTGTTTCGGAGGTTGCCTGAGATGGAATCTTCCAAAGACTCACCCACAATCCAACAGAGGGAGAGAGAGAGAGAGAGAGCACCACATTTGGCTCACTTGTGATCATGTGACCTGTTGATCAAGACAAAATTTAGAAGAAACATTTGCTTGTCTTATGTCTGTGAAGATTCTCAGTCATCCAGGTGAGTTTATCTGGAAGTTGAATCATGGCTACTGGACTTCTTTTTTGAGAGATAGAAACGTTTCGCTGTTTGGTTGAACAGCAAAACGTTTCTATCTCTCAAAAAAGAAGTCCAGTAGCCATGACTCAACTTCCAGATTTGCTTGTCTTGCAAAACACTCATAGACCAAGGTACTCATAAACCAAGATTTTACTGTATATATAAGTTTCAAGGTGAAAAAAGAGGCACATTCTTTGACCCTTAATTTCCATGTAGCTTTTGGCTGGTATATATGAAATATTTAATTCTTTTTGAATGCCTGCCTTTTTCATTAGGAAATGTGGCAAGGCCTATTAAAACTCTTGGGTAATTGATACATTTCATCTTGCTTTTTTAAAGATTTGTCCTTCCATATGACTTTGCTGCTGTGTTTTGATCCCTATGTGAGTTGGAAGGATCAGTAGCTTGTTTTGACTGAACTCTACGAACAGGTCATTTCACACATCACAGAGAATTAGATGTGAACCTCTGACTCTGCAGTTGTTTTGTCAAGTAAGCTCTTCTGTAAGTCCATCAAATGCTTGGCCTCCATTTGGAAGCTGCCACTGGTGCACAGAATCATCCTTCTGACACGCAAGGCAAGGTGAGATCATACAATGGTACCTTTACTTAAGAGTGGCTTGCCCTAAGAGCAGTTGGACATAAGAGCAGAAAACAGTTGGTGTTTTAACTGCTGCTTTACAAATTTTAGATGTGGTGTGCTCTACTTACAATTTTTAATTTTTTAATTTTTTTAAATTTATTTTTGATTTTTAAAGACACTTTTAGATACAACTCTACTTAAGAGTTGTTCGACTTAAGAGCATGCATTCGTAATGGATTAAATTTGTAAATAGAGGCACCACTGTATTTGGCCAGGTTTTCACCAGCTGAACCATCTGTTGCTTAAATTATGTCTCAAGAAAAAAAAATATTTTGGTGGCACCTTAAGGGTTAACATTATAGTTTCCATAAGTTTCAATGATCCACGCAGCTCTCTTCACTAGATGTAAAGCTTAACAAGTTTTATATAGCAGCAGATACACCCTTCTGGGAATGTTTATATCAAATAAAGCCTGTTGTTTGCATTTCCACAAGAGTCTTCATTTCTTGTATTGCTTTGAGTGACTGATTCTGATCTTTCAGCAGCTTAGTCCAATATTCCTTAAGCTTCGGGAGGGTCTCTTCGCATACCAACCCCTCCCAACCATTCCTCTGAATTCCACCTTTACAAGACCTCAGAACAAAGGATGGCGCCTTTACAGCTCTGATCCTTGAGTTGTGGAGTGACCTCTATGTGCATAAACGCACATAGTTCCTGGCCCAGGAAGTATTGGTAGGAACTGGGAAGCATTAAAAGAGAGCAATTAGTCTTTTAGATGCCACAGCATTATGACTACCTCTTCGAAACCAGGCAAGGACTATTTGTTTGGAAAGTTGTCTAGATGGGCAACTAGTGAATTTGAGTGGTTGCTGACTTTCCTTTTTCTCTCTATGAATCATGGGCCTGCACTTCCTGTGAAAGTTTCTTTTTATTTATTTGAAATCACTTAGTTATGATTAGCAGGCCTTGTGTGTGTGTTATATTTGTGTTTCACATTTCCATAGAAAATTGCCCAAACAGCTAACAATCAACACAAACTTATAAACGCATACAGCTCCAGGCCTGGTATCACTCTCAGACTGTAGCTGTAACATACTGAGCACAGGCTTAGTGCTGAGAAACTGCGGAATCTGTTGAGCGTTGGCTGCCATGCACAGGCTCTCCATCCCCCACTAACGCCAGTCTGGCTGAGATTTGGGCAACTAAAAGTCCATTATTTTCTCCAAAGCCACAGGCTTCTGGCTTGGAGTACAGCAAAGTCTCAAAGTTCTTATGTCATGTACATGGCCTGCATTTCATGGAGTAACATCCCAATAGGCCCACGGCCAAATAAAAACTATGCTGAATTTCATGGCTGCCAGAACATTTCTAGGACAGCAGCTTTTCTTGTCTAATAACCAGAACGACACTTTCTCATTTTAGATTTCTTGGATCATAAGCAGTGGTGCCCAACTGCCCACTAATGTTTAGTTAAAAAAAAAAAAAACAAGACAAAGTCTGCTTTCATTCTCCAGCTGCTCTTGGACATGATGAAGCTTTTGATAGCCAGTCAGATGACAGTGTGGCAAGCAACTTAACCCTATAAGAGGTCTAGTATATATCAGAAGGATTCAGTTTGAAATGGGTTGGGAATAATGTTGCTTACTCCATCCTTACAAAGTGTGTGGGCAAGGGATAGCAATTCTGCACCAGATCTGTAATGTGAAATCTGTAATGTCAAGATCTGTTAAATAATAAAGAGCAGCTAGTATAGGGTTGTAAGCTGTCTTTAAAGCTTTACTGTTGTGTTTTACTGGCTGTGTACATACAATACAGGCCATGGCCACAATTTGGACAATATTGTATGAAGGTTGACAATACCCAGTCAATTTTGTAAATCTCCTGAAGTCTCCTGTGGGGTTGGGCGAAATGATGACCTCTGCAGTCTAAGAGAGAAATGGGAACTCTACAGTTCTGTGCTTCTATAATAGCTGAGAGAGATGCTGGGGAATGTCAATAGTTGCCTGGTAAATGGGATTGACAAGAGTCCTCTGTGTTACATCCAAAAAGTGGGGAAATTTGTACCCTTTTTGAAATTGTCAAAAAATCACTTGCAAATTGTCTCATTCATGGGGGGGGGGTCAATAGCAACCAAATGTCACACTTTCATTGTAAATCTTTTCTGCCTCTACTTCTCCTTAAAATGTGCACTGCTTATATGGCCTTCTATTTCATTCTCAGCTTAACTATTTCAGAGCTGCAGGATGAGTGTGTGCCTGAGCTATGTCGCACTATGGAGACACCAGCAACCTGTTTTAAATGACGACAGTTATATTTTGAAACATCAGTCTATGGAAACCATGTGTCAATTGCTAATTAGCCCTGCATTCCATCTGCAACTGGTTTTGCTTCCTGCTTCATTGCACAGTTCATGCATATGTTAATTTCCCTGCCTGTGTTGCGTATTTTCTGCTTAATTTGCTTGACTGCAAAACTGTTTACATTGAAATGTGTAAGGGACAGCTATATTTCTTTATTTTTCCTTCTTAGAGGACATCCAGCACACTTTGAGATACATCAGATTTCAGAAGGGAAAGAAAAAGGGGGCATGTCATATTGCAACAGAGTATTCCAGTTCAGTTCCAGCCCCAAGGGCCCTCCCCCCAAAAAGCAGCCTGCAAGAGGTGGGCTGACTAACTGTACTTGAGAGGGCCGACACTTTGAAAAGCTAGGGTTTCAAACCACAGCTTCAAAGAATCATCCCACTAGTACAGTGGTGGTGAACCTTTGAAACACTAGATGTTTTGGACAACAACTCCCATAGTCCTTTGTCACTGGCAATCTAGGCTTGGAATTCTGGGAGTTGTTGTCCAAAACATCTGGAGTGCAGACTTTGTCCATGTCTAGTCTGTAAAGTAGAGCATCTTGCATACTCTAGAGTGACCAATGGTTCTCAACCTGTGAGTCCCCAGATGTTCTTGGACTGCAACTCCCAGAAGTCTCTACCACTCACTGTACTGGAATGGGTTTCTCGAACCTGCAGTCCAGGAACATGGCCAATGCCACTTAGAGATGGGCACGAAATGCCAAAATGGTGTTTCATGTTCGTTATTCGGGCCCTGGGGCCTGGTTCGTTCCATTTCAGTTTTTCAGGCCCCCGGGGCCTGCTTTGTTTCCGTTTCTTTGTTTTTCGGGTGTGGCAAGCTGTGGCTGCAGGGAGCCCTCCCAGGGCCGGGCGCCACCAGAGCCGGAGGCATGCGGGCCGGGAGAGCGTTCCCGCAGCCGCAGGGAGCCCTCCCGGGGCTGGGGCAAGCCTCCTGGGAGAGCTGTCCCACAGCCACAGGGAGCCCCCCTGGGGCCGGGGGCCACCGGGGCCGGTGGCAAGCCTGCCGGGAGAGCGATCCCATGGCCATGGGGAGCCCTCCCCGAGCCAGGCGCTGCTCCGGTCACCAACAACAACAGGCCGCCACCCCCGGAGCACCGCCCAGCGCTGCCCTCCCTTGGGCCTCCTTCCCAAGGACCGATCTGCTGCTCCGTCTGCCACCCCCATCGGGTCACTACCCCGGAGCCCCACACAGTGCCGCCCTAACTGGGGCCCTTCTCCCCAGGAACCACTCCGCCCCAGGAGCCACCGCCCCAGCAGACCGCCACCCAGCACCCCCCCGGGCCTAGACCCGGGAAACCTGTGGGGGGGTGCCACTGCACTTCCCCAGTGCTCCAACGATGCCCTCCGCTCCTGCTTCGAGCCGGCTGCACCATCGCTGCTTCGCCATGTGGCCAAGATGTTGCCGGGCGCAGCCGAGCTCCAACGTCCTCCCATCCAAAGCCTGCCAAGTGCCGACAAAGAGGCCGAGATTCCAGAGCCCAGCCCTCATAAGGGCTCAGATCCCATCTCTTCTCGTGAGACCAGCAAAGTCTCGCATCGGCTCCGGCAGGGAGGGGGCAAGGAGGCTCCACCAGGCCCAGCCCCTCTCGCCGCCCTCCGCTGCTCCATTTTTCATCGCGCAAATTTTCTTCGGTTCGAGCCTGCCCCATCACAATGGCAGTTATTCATACCGTTACATAACAGAATGAATAACAGAGAACGGTAACAAAAATGGTCGTTTCGTGCCCATCTCTAATGCCACTAAGGAAGAAGTGAATATGAGCATTTCTCTTCCCATTCACCTCCACCTTCAGGATTCATATATAGTATTATTCATATATATATAATTAACCATATATATAATCATAGGCTCATGATAATGATATCAGTGTAATATGTACAGTACAGTGATCCCCCACCTATCGCTGGGGTTAGGGACCTGACCCGATCCACGATAACTGAAAATCCGCGATATGCGGATGCAGGTCAGGTCGGGTGTGGGGACCCTAACTGGGGCTCTTGTACTTACCCCCAGCCTGGTGCTGCCCTGAATGGGACTGCGAGGGCCTTCCCAGGCCTTCTGGAGGCCCCTGGGAAGGCCCCTGCAGGCCCATTCGGGGCAGCACCAGTCCTGGGGTAAGTATGGGACACCAGAAACAGCCTTTGCCCCTTACCCAAAGGGGGCTTTTTCATATAATATGGTCCCGCAATAAAGCGGGACCGCAGTATATGAGCCACGATATGGCGGGGGACCACCACTGTTCCTAAAGAGCAATATTTAACTGATACTGTATTTAGGTTTTTGGTTAAAACTTGTATCTGTTGCTGGTCAAAGACTGTGTTTGAATTCTGTAACAACAACATCTAAAGAAAAATGAGCTACTAAAGATTGGAGCTGATTTGCTTTGCAGTATAACTCATAGAAAGAAGAACCTTGGCTTGTCAGGGCACCTGGTTATGTAAGCTAATTCTGTCCTCACAAAATTTCAAATACTATGAAGAATGTGCATACTGATGAGACATACAGCAAACTAAAATATAAACAACCCAAGACATGCACAAGCAACTCTTTCTTGGTATACATGTGTAGAATCCAGCTTTAGGTTTATGCAACTCAGCTGGCAGAAACTGACTTTCCTATCCTTTCACTATGCTGGAGTCCCTCAGATCCCTGAAAAATGTTAAGATAGAATAGAAGGCTCTTTGTGAAAGGGGAAGTTGAGTCATGGCAACTGGGCGTCTTTTTCTTGAGAGATAGAAACATTTCACTGCTCATCCAAACAGCTTCATCAGTCTAAATAAAGGGCATTTATACATGACCTCTAAGCTCCGCCACAAATGGCTGCAAGCTCTGGACCTTAAAAATGTTTCCCCACCAGCTCCGGAGTTTGCAGACAATTAAATGCAACCCCGCCCACCTAAGCGCGACCCAACACACTTTTCTTGTACCTGCTCTTTGATGGTGAAAACTATTTGATGCGGAGAGTGCCTGAGCTCTCCTCACTTCTTTCTGTTGTTTTTCTTTTGCCTCCGCCCCTTAAAGAGGAACCAGGAAGTAAATGGAGGTTGGAGCAACTTCCCCCGGCACCGGAGGTAAGGCTTTATTCTTTTGTCCCTGTCTAAGGCTTTTTCCCCTCCCTCCCCTCACGCAGACAGAACAAAGAAGTGCGGAGCGGGTGGGGACGGAGGAACAGCAACGAACCCTCAAGATCTCTGGTCCGAATTTAAGGGACCAGCAGATCTTAGGGGTTGTGTAAAAAGGCACAAAGCTAGTTGTGAGTCCTCCATCTTATAGTCCACTTTGACCTCTTGTCACCCTGGTCTGAAATAGGCTCATAAGAGGAACAATGGCCTCAATAGGCTTGTTAGGTAGACGACCGGATCCATAGCCTTAAGGTGAACAATGGCCTAAGGTGCTATGGCCTTGGTGGTGAAGGCTTTTTGATTTGTCTGGATATTGTTGAAAGCACAGCATGATAAGTAACAGATAGACTGTGCCTGAGGCCCCCACCTCTGTTGAGAGAGGGAGTTTCAATGCTCACATGAATGGCTTCCCTGACCCCTCTCTCAAACCACCTATCTTCTCTGTCTAATATGTTTACATCCTCATCTTTGAATGAGTGCCCTTTGTCCTTCAAATGGAAGTGTACTGCTGATTCTGTTCCTGAGCTGTTAACAGAAAGGAGGCAGGCTATGATGCAGAGGAAGAGGGGAACCCCTGAGAAGTGACCTCATAGAGCTATCTCTGCTCATGGTACCTGCCTTTGTCCCATTCTGAGGCTGCCCCTCACCACAGCTGCTGTCTGAGATGGCTGCCTCACTCTACCTAATAAGGTGGCAGCTCTGATTTTCAGTCTTGCACCACTGAACTAAATATTACTAAGTATTTTCCTTAATAGTTATTCCTTCTGCTTCCTAACTCCATCCCTGCTCAAGATTCCAGATTTATCTAACACCTGCCAGCTCAGTTTTTGCTAAAAACAATGATGGATACAGGCCACCACTACAGTCTATGTCACTTGGGGGCAAACTTGGATTCCACGCCCACCCACCACCCACAAAGGGGGAGCAGATTAGTATAAATGCTATTATTTCTTTTTGGTGTCCCCCTCTTCCTCAGCACAGCACCCAGGGCACATGACTCCCCTGCTCCCCCCCCTAGTTGTGGTCCTGGGTAGATATATACATCAGATTCATTTCAATTAAAAACCATTTCCCTTTGGGCAGGAAAGACTAAGAAATGGCTATTGTTTCCCATCCATAACAATAGATATCAGATTAGTAATGAGTAGTGAAGTTCTGACCTGCTGATCATGTAGTGGAATGCACTGCATTGCAGCTTCTGTGTGCTCTGCATACACCATTTGGCAATGTCGCTACCATTTTCTTGCTTACAGCAAATCAACTGGGCTTTTTGCTTCCGAATTCAGCTACCGTGTGTCATTCTTATTTAGCAAAAGATAAACCAAAGGGACTGATGTTAGACACATTCTTGGCCAATACATAATTTCCTCTTTAAAGAATGTACTTCCCTCTCATATCTCTTTTGATGAACTTTTACGGTAGGCTAATTTCCCCCCTGGTGACTTCTGTGGTCCATAGACAGGCATTTTTGACATTCCAAACAAAGTATTGTGAAAGAATATATATTCTACTTGATGCAGAGCTGCAGTCTGCCAATGGAAAAATTAAAAAAAGAACAAAGCTTGCAAAAGTGATGACAGTGTCTGCCTACAGGTATGCGGGAGGCTTGTGTCATTTGTAATTCTGTTTTCATGGGTTGTTGAGTTTCACTTGACCTTCTCCATGAAAACTTAAGTTGCAGTCCAACACATTTATCTCATGAAAAAAAACCACTTTCATATTTTAACGTAACATTTCATGGACATGTCCTGAAGAAGTAGTAAATACTGTCCCAAAATAGCTACAGGAGGTCTTGGAATGGGGCTCAGGTACTGTGTGTTGTATGTAAATATCAAGTGTTTCAAAATCAGTAGGATAAAATGATTGCTAAAAAGCTTTTACAAGGTGCAAAGTGGGGGGAAAAGTCACAAAATGGAACAGTCCTGAGCAGACGTTGGAAAAACTACATTTGAACTAGGATTCTCAAAATCCTCTTGCCAGTTCTATATACTGTAGTAGTTTAGAGCAGCCTAGCAGTCAAAGAAAGAAAGAAAGAAAGAAAGAAAGAAAGAAAGAAAGAAAGAAAGAAAGAAAGAAAGAAAGAAAGAAAGAAAATGAATGAATAATCTTGTATGGGAAATAGCTTTATTATTTCTTTAAAGGAAGGGAGAAGATGACAAGGAGACAGGAAACTTTCCCCCATTCCTAGTTTCATGGCTGCCCCATGGCTAAGTGAGAGCCTTTTTTCTTTGACATAGTGTGAACCAAAGATTAGCAAGGAGAGGAGGAGCAATTGAAGGCAATGGAAAGTGAGCTGTTCCTATGAAGGGTAGTGAAAGAGCTGCTGGTGAGCTCAGTTTTTAAGGTCCATGGTTAGAAAGCCAAATTGTGGGAGTCTGAGTCTCCACTGTGCCTCCTTGTCAGGGGCTGGACTTTATGATCCAACAGAGTCCATTCCAGCTTGGCAGTTATGAGAAGAAGAAGAAGAAGAAGAAGAAGAAGAAGAGGAGGAGGAGGAGGAGGAGGAGGAGGAGGAGGAGGAGGATAATGATTGGTGTTGAGTCATGAGCTAAGATGAGATGAGAGCTAATGGAAGGAGTGAAAAAGAAAAGGATGGAGCTGTGGTTGAATGTGAAGGGGCCAAGCTCCAAACAGTGAATTGCTTCTACCAGTTTATAATAACACCCTCTCCATATCTTGAATACCATTGATATCTCTTGTCCTTTTACTGCTCTCCTACTTTAAAAGCATTTCTGGACTTATTGGGAAAAGCTCACTTTCCCAAAGGGGAATTTAAGTGTGAATTGGAATCTAGCAGAGCTGACAATTTGGAAGCAGGGAGTTCTTCTGAACCAAAGGTGATTTTTTTTCTGTTCATGTTTTTAGTCATGTTTCAGAGTTACTTATCTGGAGCCTCCAGAACAGGGCAAGGATAAGCTTGATGTCAATATGCATTCTGGACAAACAAACGGAACATATTCTCAATACTTTAAACCTGCATCAGACTGGCAGTTGACCAAGTGTTTCTCCCAAACAGACAGTGCTCTCCGTTGCCAACCAAAATGAGGAAGTCTGGGATGTTTAAGTTCCTTGCGGTAGTTTCATTGGTCTTTACTTTCAATTATTAAACCTCATTCCTGGAACATACATGGTGGTGCTGAGCCCCCTCCTCTATTTTCATCTAGTCTACATTTATAAATGTGTATACATACACACATTTCTATTGATGAAGCACTATTCTTGAGAAACAAGACACCGTGGCAATATTATGTTTGCCATTCTAGGCAGATGCATTGCTGTTTCACTATGTCACTTACTTTATTTAACAAAAGGAGAGCACCATGGCCCTGTGAATAATGGCTTTGGGGAAAAGTGAGGAAGGAAAGTGCCATTAATTGAAAGAAGGGGCAAACTAGAATGATCCAAAGACTTCTCTGAGAGAGAGAGAGAGAGAGAGAGAGAGAGAGAGAGAGAGAGAGAGAGAGAAGGTAAATCAGTGTGAACAGAAAGATCACTCAAGTGAGAGTTAAAATTGATCATACCACAGAAAAGAACACTTTAAGCCTGAACCAGACCAGTCCAGCTTCCCTTGTCTGGACGTGCCCTAAGACTGCATAAGACTGCAGAGTCATGATTGCTTATCCTGAGCTGCAAGAATGAAGCACTCAATGGCAGCTGCTCTTCCCAGAGGTGGAATCTTTGCCACACTTCTGAGTAAACATGGAAAAGATTAGGGTTCCACAAACATTCATTCTAGTCACTCTCTCATGCATTCTTGAGTTTGGAGGAATGTCACAGTCAGTCAGCTTACTTGAACACGCCCTGCTCTTGAGTCATTGCAGGACCACAGTGTTGAGCAAGCAGAGAAAAATCTGCAGCAATGCAGGCATACCTGGTTTGTGGATAAGTACAAGTATAAATGTGGGTCCATTTTCATTTCTGAAATGTTGGAAAGTAGGAAGTCAAATAATACCTAATTATAATGACTGACGAGTCTCAATTTTCAGCATAATTAAGCATTGTTGAGCATTCCAAACCAGAATGTTCAAGAGTAGGTCTTCAGAATGCAATGCCTGGGTAAAAGTGTGCCTAATATTTGCATTGGATGAAGTGTTCAAGTCGAAGGATGGTGTTTGATTTTGGAGTACTGTATATGCAAACAGATGGTTCCGATTTCAAAGACCTGGCCTGCATTAAAACAAATGTGTGAGAAAGAAGGGAGAATGATTTAGTTTAGCTTATTCTTCCAGAGCGAAGTAAAAAAAATTTCTTTTGGTATAGATAAACAAGGATCGCCTTGCAAGTCAAGTTGTGCAGTCAACAGACTGTTGGGAGGACAGAACATTTTTATAAAGTTATTTTATTAGACATGATGTTACACTATTCCAGTTAAGAACCTGTATATCAGCAACTTTATTGCTGTAAGACCTAATTAGCCAGACCAGACATGTTTGTGTCCCAAAATATGGCTATTAATTATGGTTGTTTTTCCCAGAAGATAAATTGAAAAGAAAAACAGACTGATCACCATTCTCTAGATTTTATTCACATCTATCCTTCCCAAACCCATAATTTACTTATTTGATTCTTATAAGCAGATGCTTTCTAATAATGAAGACTGCCTGCTAATCCCTCTTTTTTCATCATTCAAATAATGCCTCATCATAAGTCAAGCAGGAATTTTAAGCAAGGCTTTTGATTTTGTCTCTCAGCAGTGATGTATCCACATTCCACAGCAGCCAGCAAAACTAGTGGTCCCACAAACAAATTGCAATAATGCTCTACTGCTTTGGTATGAGAAGACAAAGGTTGCTGGCTTGTTTCCTCCTAGGTTTTGATGCTTTATCTGAAAAGATGGGGTTTAGGAAGTAGAGGTAGCAATAAATCCACATTTGCCAATACTTGCACTGCTGTGTTCCATGTTTTCAGCAGACTGAAAAATGGGTCTGCACTTTGATTTCTCACCAGTGAGAGGTATATGTAACCAAAACACAAGTGATAGAAATGAGTAAATTTACTCAGATCGGAATTGTGTTTTCCCTGAAAAAGAAAGTTGGCTCAGATAACCTATACATAAGCTTGTTCTCATAGAAACATTATAGCATTGAGAATTTAAATGTCATCAGATTAGAATGTTTATCAGATTGGCTGTATTTCCATGACACTGATGAGCAGAAATTTGCCTTTCTCTGCATACACCCATCTTTAGTGCGGCCAGCATCAACAGCTTTGAATTAGCTTTTTGGCAACATTTTTGGTTCCACAGGTCCAAGTGAGAAGCACCCTACTTTCTTTTGAATAAGAATTTCCACATCTGGTTCTTAATTTTGACTAAACATTTAGAAATCAGATATGCAGGATGAAAATATGGCTCCAGCATCACACAAGTACACAGCTAGTCCTCGCTCAGATTTCTCCCAAATCTGCTGCACAGTGGTTTTCAGTACTAGAAATTTTGCCATGAGAGGGCATGGAGGTAGCTAGAACAATGGAGAATATAGTAACTTACTTATTTTACTCCTAGAGGAGATATTGCTGGTAGAAGAGCCCAGATTATGAACCACGAAGCTCAAGATTTTACAATAAAGCATTTTCCTGTATGTTGTTGTTGTTGTTGTTGTGTCGTTACAGTAGTGACTGACTCTTTGTGACTCCATGTCCATGGAGTTTTCTAGGCAGAAATACTAGAGTGGTCTTGCCAGTTCCTGCTCCAGGCACTTGGTATTCCCAGTTGATCATCCATCCAAGTACTAGCCAGGCCTGATCCTGCTTAGCTTCTTTTCCTGTATAGAGAGTGATAAAAACTAGATGCTCAGGCTGGGTTCAGAAAGAAAAAAATGTTGCAAATACACATTGTCTTACTGGCGCATGCCAAATAATTTCAGTAGGAAAGCCATTTGTGCTTTAGAGCAACACTTCAAACTGTGCAGATCATGAAAGCTATGGATTGCTCTAATGAAATGAGTGTCCTATATAATTTGATGCACAACCAATACTCTGGACAAGTCACTGTTGTAAGGACTGAATATGAATACTGTAAACAGAATGGTTTCCTATTAACAAAAGTGTCAAACAGGAGTTCATTTTATCTAGCTATCTCTTTAATTTATATGCAGACTGTATCACACAGGAACTTGAATTAGATTAGGATGAAGAAGTAAAAAAAAAAAATGAAAAAACATGAATAATATGGTGCAGATGATACCATATTAATAATAATCATGTGCCATCAAGTTGATTTCAGTTCCTGGCAGCCCTTCCCTGGGTCTGCCAGAAACTGAAATATTTATTTATTATTTATTTTACTATTATATTTTTGTCCCACTCCCGGCCACAAGGCCACTCTGGGTGGCTAACAACGTTTCAGCAACATAAATTAAAATTAGGTACAACACATAGACAATTTAAAATCATAACCAAACAATTACAATTTAAAAAGATGTAAAAGAAATCATATTAACATTAACATTAAATATTAAAATTAGATGGCATGGCAAGAAGGTTTAGCTGGGAATTGCTATAAGAATGGTAGTGGCTCTGGAAAGACCTGCTGATACAGCCATGTTTTTAACAAGTTTTGGATTCCTGTCAGGGAGAGAGTCGAATCTTGGATGGAAGGTTATTCCATATTGAGGGTTTCCTTCTTCTGGGGGCACTCTGGGCCTCTGTAATTTGTCCTAGGCCACACAGGCTGGCTCTTTTACTACAGAGCAGTGGGGAGTCAAACTCTTGAACCCTGGCTTCTGGTTCCATTCACCGAGCTATCCACCAAGTCAGCACAGCATTATGGGCAGGCAGTAGCAATGACTTGGAACACCTACTGGTGAAAATTAAAGCCTTAAGTGCAAAACCGGATTTACATCTGAACATCAAGAAAACAAAAATCATGACAACTATACAGGAATTACATGAATGATAACAATGAGGAAATTGTTGAAGCTTTTCTACATATCAGTCCAGTCATCAATCTAAATGGAAATTGCATCCAAGACATCAAAAGACCAAGATTCAGAAGGGCACCTAGGAAAGAACTAGAAAAGCTCTTCATCTGTATGGAAATGCTCCTGGAGATCAAGGCCACTAATATCATCTATACGTCATACCCAGATATGTGGGTGTGAAACCTGGACAATGGGAGGAAATAATGGGGGGAGGGGAAACTGATTCATTTGAAATGTGCTGTTTGAGGAGGGTTTAAAGGGAACAAGGACTAGTAGAACAACAAATCAATCGGTTCTAGAGCAAATCCAGCCTACGTCAGATCAAAACTGCCTTTGTTAAATTACAACTTAAAGGCAATGTAGTTATGCCTTTGTTGGCGGAAAAAAGAAATTAATTACTAGCAGAGATGACCTTTGAACTGAGCAGAGAGCAGAGTGCCCATCTGCTGTAGTCCCAAGCTCTTTGTAATTGCAAGTAACTAGTTAATTGCAAGCTCTCAGTATAAGCACAACGGTGAAAGTGACACAGTAAATCCTAGGTAAAGCAGGTGGTAGAAAGAAGTAGCCAAAAAAAAGCACCATGTGAGCCTGCTGAGTGAAATCTCTTCTCTATTTCCAACTGGAACCCCCACCCACCCACCCACCCAGAGCACAGCTTTGGTACATAATCTCTGCTGTTTGTCCCCCAGGGACCCTTTGATGCATTGACTTTAGAACTGGTCTCAAAGAGAATCCCCTCAATGGATGTTAAGAAAGAACGTGATTATCCATAAACCCCTCTTCATTTTCAGCTTGCTTTATGCTCAGTCCTTCTCAAAGATAGTCCCTGATGGGGAAAAAAAGAAAAAGGAGAGAAAAATGTGGAAGCAAATTGAAGGATTGCTACTGTAGGATGCATGACATATAAAGACATGCTTCTTGCTCTTTTTCTCTCTCGCTTGTAGCACATCTTACAGAGAGAAGGTAGGAAGTGACCAAATAAATCAATAGCTTGAGTTGCCTTATACCTTTTATTGCTGTGTGTCAGCAACAAAGGCACTATTCAAACACAAACATCTGTCTCAGTCTGTTCTCCTCTGGGAAATCCCCAAAACAATGGGCAAATACCATGCATTGATCATTATTGATTTTTCCTTATTACAGAATGGCAAGAGCACTTCTATTGCTTCACTACAGGCTGTATATCTTTTTCTGGGTTTTTTTTTTTTGGCAGATATAGAAAAGATGCATTTCACATTGCTGTATCTGAATCCAGCTTATATTCATGTCTATATTTAATTCCTGTAGCTTGATAAGGGTTATTACTCCACCTGAGCCTTTGTCTCAAAAAGAATAATAATTTAAAACTTAAATTCATTTTTAAAAAAGAACAACCAAGAACCCCAACAGAATTCTAGGGCATAGCCCTGAACATACTGCATTGCCATATGCTAATTACAATTGAAAGCTTGAACCAATGTCTGGAGTTGCTTTGGGCAGGATGAGAATGAAAAAATCCAAACCAGATGGAAATATACTAGCCTGGAAGTCCTGGTGAGCTTGGAGTGGGTGTAAAATCTACTTGGGTACCCCTTGAATGTCCCCTGGATCTTTTGCTGTGATGTATCATGATGCGTCATGGAGACAAAGATGCTGCAATGGACCTCTGGCCTCACACACAACGATAATGTGTGCAATGACAATGTCTGATCTAAATACGGCATTGCACCAATCACTGACAAGATGCATGAAATCCAACTATGATGGTATGGACATATCTAGCATGCTGACAAGGAAACTCTGGCTAAAAAGGGTCTCACCCTGGTGGTCAGCAGATCCTGACCAAGGGGAATGACCAAAACAGCGCTGGATGAACATCTTTGACAATGATATGAAGTTGTCCCGGGTTCATCCAGACCAAACCCATGGCCATACAAAATGGAAAACGAAAACCAGAATAGCAGACCCTGCCACCAAGTGGGACAGACATGGAGGAGGAGGAGGAGGAGGAGGAGGAGGTAATAATGGCCAAAGGTGACTTTCATCATCTTTTTGTTATACTCCACCTGCATTCTTTCCCAGGGATTTGGGGAAGAACTTCAGATTATTTATGCTCATGTTATTAGTGTCCCAGACACAAGGATCCTGGATTACTGTAACATATTCCAGTTGATCTGAATCTATATTCCAATCTGAAGAGAGAACTGGTTCAGAATGCAGCTGCCTGAATCTTAACGGCAGTCATAAGAGCAGATCTTACTACACCACTCCATTACCAATTGCACTGGTTGCCAATTTTTCTCTTAGTTACCATCTAGTTTGAGGCCTAATTTAAGATGCTCTTTGGATCGTAAATCCCCCAATAGAGTGATACTGAAATCCCTTCTGAGGTCAAACTGATCTACAGTTTTATTATGTTAGGATCTTGGAGTGCACGGCCTAGATCTAGTTTGGTTTCCACTGGAGAAGACCCAATGAAATGAATGACTTCTGACTGGGGCAGGGTACAGAGATCACATTACACTCCTATTAAACAGCTCCACTGGCTGCCAAACAGCTATAGGGCAGAATTCAAGGTGCTGACCTTGACCATGCACTGTATGGCCTGGGTCCTAGCTACCTCAAAGATTGAATCTCACAATATGAACAAATTTGGGTGTTAACGTCATCAGGAGAGGCCCTTCTCTCCACCCCGCCACCCTCACAGGTATGTCTTGTGGGAATCCATGAAGGGCCTTCTCGACTGCTGTGCCCAGATTTTGGAACTCCCTCCCACTAGAGGCCAGGACTGCCTCATCTCTCTGTTGTCTTTCCAGAAACAGGCAAAGACCTTTCTCTTCAGGCAAGCTTTCCCTGAATGATAGCCTACTTATTATGTGTCTTTTATATGAATCAATAGGAACACATAGACTTTGTGTTTATAACTACTTATAACCTTATGTGTTTACATTGACACTATGTTTTTGATGTTAGTTTCCATCACTCATAATTTTACATGTGCACACTTTCTTGTAGCTTTAATGCAATGTTCTCTTTTAATGCTATAAGGTGTCCCTCGATTCCCTGTTCTCAATACTTGATCATGTCTTAATTGTACTGGACTGTATCTTATCCCTCATTACTGTAAGCCACCTTGGGTCTTTTCCAAGGAGAAAGGCAGGGTTAAAAATACTCTAAAATAAAAGTAAATAAAAATAAATTAATTGTGATTTGGCACCAAATTGTCTTTATATAGATATAATTTCAATTGTTATAAACTTTATAGAGCATCAAAACAAAAATGTCCAAAGCTTCCAGTGCTTCCTAGCGCTCCTTCTTATCTAAAATAAAAAATGTGATAGGATGGATGCAGTACCGCATTCCATCTGGAGTCATTTTGCTATGCCCTGTGCGGAGGTGCTGGCCTCTAACTAAAACCCTTTTAGATTGTTGATGTCGAATTTCATAGTGGTGGCTAACCTTCGGCACTTCTGATGTTTTGGACCACAATGCCCAGATTTCTGAGCCTAGATTGCCAATGACAAAGGACTGTGGGAGTTGTGGTCCAATACATCTGGAGTCCTGAAGGTTCACCACCACTGTTAAAGGGAAGAGCTATCTGCAATCAAAGTCTAGTTAGAAACAATAACAAAGGCCCATAAAACCCAAGAGAGCTATAGCACAGAAATAAAATCAGCTGTTAACATGCTGCAAAAATGAACATCCTGGAGACAGGGGATGTTGCTTTTAATCCAAAGGGGAGCACAATTGGTGCCAGGTGGGATTTGCTGAGGAAGGCCACATTGGAAAGGAAAAGGCCATCTTTCTGACCATTAAACTGCCTTTACATTCTTGGCAGGAAATAAGGCGATGCTGACAGAAGGAAAAAGGAGGGCTTGAATCAGTTCTGCTGCACAACTCAGGTTACAGAACCTCTTCTCAGAAATTGGGAAGCAGTGGAAAGCTCAGGATCTGTGTCTCAGAGCACAGTCCTACTGTTGCTCTGTTAACGATGTCTTCAGTATCTCATCATACTCATTTTTAATAGCAACTTTTCAAACTCTGGTGTCCTCCTAGAAAGCATCTGCTGCTTCCCTCCAGGATTGGTCCAAGGCATGTTGCTAATTGAGGCAGAACTGCAAAAGATACCTCTCTCACAGGCTAAAGTGCAGTACAAAACTGGGTGAGTTATTTTGGGCACCTGAGGCAGAGAACTCCACAAGAACTTCTCTCTGGGCCCAAAATACAATAATAATTAGGTATCTAATAATCTGCAGTCCTTCCATGATACCCATGGTCAACTGGCCCAGGAAGCCATCTCAATAAAAATAATAATAATAAAAACATATTGGGCCAGCCCTTAGCTGCCTCCATCCTAAGTTTTAGCTAAAATGCTAAGAGTTATCCGTTGCACAAATTTTTCACTAAGTGATATAGTGATCCTGATTTTGGCTTCAATTTACAAAATGTACCATTTTAGGATTGTGCTAAACCACCAGGATAACATGGTGCTGGTACTGGTATACTGCTCTGCCTGTGACTCCCAACAAGACCTGATGGAATATGTATTCGCTGCTGGGCTGAGGCTCCCCTGACTTTTACTTCTGGGGGGTTTATACATGCATGTGGAGATGGAGTTGACTGCAGCATGTCTGGAGTTCATGATTGCCATTGGCCTGTCAATACATGCCACTGGGCCCATGCACGATCCTCATGAGGCCACACCCTTGATCTGCTGTTCATGTCAGGACATGAAAAAGATGATCTGAATATTGTGAACATTGAGCCCTACCTCTTGTCATGGCCATATCATCTTCTCCTGAGATCTGGTCTATGTACAACTAAACCCATCCACGGGGAGAACGGATCTAATGCCATGGTCCACTCCCCAAGGATGATGAATCTCACAGGTTTCCAAAATGCCCTAGGGCAGGCATGTCCAAACTTTGGCCCTCCAGATGTTTTGGACCACAACTCCCACAGTCCTTTGCCATTGGAAATACAGGCTTGGAATTCTGGGAGTTGTAGTCCAAAACTTCAGGAGGGCCGAAGTTTGGACATGCCTGCCCAAGGGTGTCCCCCCCACACTGATATGGTTGATACTAATGTTAATGCTCTAGTCAACCACTGATACTCAGAAGTCACCTGAGCTGTAGACACAATGGCCCCTAAAACACCCTCTTCAGTGGGTGTGGAGCCTGGCCCTCTCCATGGTTTATGGAGAAGTTGAGGGCAATGAAGCAACAACAAAAACAGCTAGGCAGCATTCGGGATAAAGTTCTTACATCTTGGCAGCCATAAGGGTACCATCCAGCAGCTTCTGTTGTAAACTCAAGGCCACCCAAATAGGCCACAATAGCCAACTAATTGAGGTGGCTTCCAACCATCAGACAAAACTCCTGCATGTAGTTTATGGACTCAGTTCTTCTGGACATTCAACCATTTTTCCGTCCAGTTCCTGAGAATTTCAACTGACTGGCAACCCACTTTAGATTTAAGGTTGAAAGCATCCAATGGGACCTTGATTCATTGTTGATACCAGTAGATCTGGGTCACTTTCAGCTAGTAAAGGTTTGAGGATGTGGAGAAGGCACTTGCATGTAAAATCACCAGCAGCTGTCTAGATGCATGCCATCTTGACTCTTAAAATGAGGAAAGGAAATGGCTGTGAAATAGGCTACTTACATTATTAATGCATGCCTATGGGAGGGTCATTTATCTTCCTGTCTAAAGGAAATCATTATAAGGCTTCTTCCAAGGAACTCCATTTTAGCAATGGATGAGCTTATCAACTGGGTGATAAGCTCATCCATTGCCAACATTCTGTTCTTGGGTATGTCAATTGGGAGAGTGGTGGCTAACCAGCTGTAAATGTTCTTGGAGGAAAGAGGATAGTCCACATCCATTTCAGTCAGAGTTCAAGCCATGCCATGGGATTAAAACAGTATTGGTCGCTCTGCAAGATGGTCTCCTGAGGGAGGCAGACATGGGGAGTGTAACACTCCAGGGTCCTCCTGTGGCCTTTGAGTCTTTCAACCATGGTATCCTTCTTGAATGGCTATCAAGCTTGGCACTTGGGGATTCCATACTTCGATGGTGCCAGTCCTTAAGGGCTAATCCTACATTGGGAAGACACTGTCCACCCCTTAGGACCTATGCTGCAGGTCCCCACAGGGATCACCCATCTCCCCAATGCTTTTTAATAGCTATATGAGGTCATTGTGAAACGTCTTACAGAGATTTGGAGTCCATTGTCATCAGTATGTGGATAACACACAGTGCTCTCTCTCTCTCTCTCTCTCTCTCTCTCTCTCTCTCTCTCTCTCTGGTCATATGATGCTGTGTGAATCCTTGAGCACTGCCTAGCATCAATAATGGACTAAACAAGGGACAATATACTGAAATTGAATCTAGATAAGAAAGATATTTCACTGTTGGGAGGCTCATTGGACTGATTAGAGGGATATTTACCTGGCCTCAGTGTGATTACAGTCTTCCTGAAGGATTGGGTTTGCAACCTGGGAGTACTTCTGGATCCAGTACTCTTTCTTAGAGGTGCAAACATCAACTTTTTATCCACTTGGGTTGATTGCCCAGCTGCACTGCTGCATGAATAAGAAATGCCTGACAAAGGTGGTTCATGCCATGCACTGGTTATCTCTAAAACAGACTACTATAACACTCTCTATGTAGATCTATCCTTGAAGTCAGCATGGAACCTTCAGCAGGCCCAAAATGCAGCAGCCAGACTAATTATAGGTACAGCAGTTATGAACATATGTCCCCAGCCTTGGCACTCTTTCATTGGCTCCCTGTTAAGTTTCTGTGCTCTCTTTAAAATGCTGGTCATAACCTAAAAAGCCCTTAATGTTTTAGGACCTTGATATATGGTGGAAGAGCTCTCAAAACAGCTACCTGTCCCCCATACTCCTTGGAGTCCTTGACGTTAAGAATTGTAACACCTAAGGAGGCCAAAACAAAAAAGCCAATATGAGGAACTTGATATCCCTCATTGCTCCACCGACCAGTGAGGGATATCAAGATCCTAGTGGATTTCACCGTCATTCTCTTCTCCTCTCCAGTCTACAGAGGAGCTGCAGGGGAGAAATTTCCTTTGGAGAGGTATGGGCAGCACAGCCAGTTTTAATGGTACTTGGGGTCTGGAGAATACTTTTGACATCCTCACACATACATTATATGTATATTATATACAGTAATGTTTTAGTCTATGATTTTATAGTGTGTTGTGAAATACTAATGGGGCAGTAGAGAAAAAGAAATTAAAAAAAGATATTTGATTTATTTTATGATTTTATATAATTTCTATTAAAAAGATAGGGAGATCTATCAACCTGCCTTCTTTCTTCATTTGAATGTTTTAAGTCTCAAGTTCCCCTCTTCTTAAATACGCGATTCGCAGACTTTGGCAAAGTGATCAGAACAATGAGAACCTCCAGAAAACTCTTCTTTTTGCATTGCCTTATTCAATAGATAGTGCATGTCTAGTGTGGAGAGGATCTTTTTGTACCTGTCTGACATATAGATGTTAAACATAAGGAGCTGCCATGTACTGTAGATGTTTTTTTTTCAAAATGGCTGACACCTCTCAGCAGTAACATACAGTACTTGGACTCTCAGAGATTCAAATTCACACTTTCAGTCAATCCCCCAAACTCCTAGGCAAGTCTGGGCAGATACATCTGTCAGTTTTGCTTTCCTCCACATTTGCTTTTTTTTTTTTTTAAACTCAAGTTGTCTGTGCTGGGAAATACATACATTTTTATAAATGATTATCCCCTTTACAATAGTTTTTTTTAAGCCCAAATTCTTAACCATCCTACATGGAAACTCTGATGACTATTTGATAAAGAAAAGTAAGGTATAATTGTTTTTGAAGTGGGGAAAACATGTAGAAATATGATTTAAGTACCACTGGTGAAAACAACTCAAAAGAACAAGTATCTGCATTCATGGCTCTGTTTTTAGCACATCTGGCGCTGGGTGTGTGTTTATGTAAATTTATTCTCTCTCTCTCTCTCTCTCTCTCTCTCTCTCTCTCACACACACACACACACACACACACACACACACACACACACACACACACACACACACACACACACACACACACACACACACACAATAAGCCTAGGTTCCTTATCTGTTTTCAGAGAAATGTTCTGAATCTGATATTTGAACCACTGATGGTATTCACATGCCTCCTAAAGTGTTCTCAGGTGACAGATAACATAATCAGTTTAACATGAGTCTGCTAGACCATTTTAAACATTAACCAATTTAAATGACTTGTCAATCAGTTTGTCCACCGAAACATAAGGTATGGTTTTGAAAACAATTTCAACACCCTCACCCCTATACTAAAAGAGCAAAAACAAATGTTACGTCATAATTACCCTTAACCTACAATTTTGTGGAACAGCCTTCCATCTAGTAAAAGTTGCAACTTGCAACCCTACTCACCCCTGGTTTAAACTGTGTGTTAATAAAAGATAGCTGGAAGACAAATCATTTATATTCATCTCTGGTTGACCCTCCTCTACGTTTTCCAAATATAAATGTATAATTTATTTTTGTACTTCTATATGTCTTATGCAATCTGCATATTGGGGTCACTAGAAGCTCCTTATACTGAGCTTCTCACTCTTTATTTAGGATGATGTTGTCTGCACTAACTGGAAGTGCTCTCTATGACATCATACTGGGCCCTCCTGCCCCTGATCCCACCTGGGAATTGTACCTAGGAATTACTGCATGCAAAGCGTGTGCTTTTCCACTGAGCTATGACCCTCACCCCCCACCCTTTGATTTCTTCATAGTCCATGTTAATATTTAGTTCTTGTCTTATACTTGTTTGCACTCATTACCAGTCCATTAAAACAGCTGACATCACTAGCAACAGACATCACCACTTGGTGGCACAACATGGCTCTATTCATCCATGTTACAAAAAGTACACAGGAGTTAAGGTTGCTTTTGTAACAGGATTTTCATGCTTGCTTCAAACACTGATTAATCAAGGGAGCCCAGCTCGTTTTACATATTTAGCATGGTAGTGTGTGTGTGTGTGGGGGGGGCTAGAGCGCTGAAAGAGTCAGCTGCAAAGTCAGCTGCTCGGCGATTCGAATACCAGTTGCCACGCAGCAGAGTGAGCTCCCACTGTTAACCCCAGCTCCTGCCAACCTAGCAGTTCAAAAACATGAAAATGAAAGTAGATCAATAGGTCCCACCAGAAAAAGCAGGAAGGTAAATAGTGTTCCATGTGCAGAAATGCACTCAGCCATGCTGGCCACATGGCCACTAACTTGCACAACACTAGCTCTGGCTTGAAAACAGAGATGAATGCCACTTCTAGAGTTGTACATGACTAGCACGCATTTTCAAGGGAACCTTTAACTTTTTAGGGATGGTAAAGGGAATTTTAATTAGAGATGCAGGAGGCTTTTTCTTCTTCAAGATCATGAGACTGTGAGAATTAGCCACCTATTAGGCAGCTTTAAGTTTTGATTAGGATTTCCATAGTTAGCACCATAAACACAATGCCTGAATTCTGTAGCTTGGTTATCAGACCTATCTAGATCCTTCTGGCTAATTGTATTAGCAGGGGATCAGCATGAAAACCTTGGAAAATCTATTCAAAATTATACCACTACCATATGTAGCTCAGTGCTGTTCACACTGCTTCCTGGCATTTCTCATTGGGAATGATGAGTCCTGAGTTGCAGAATTCTCTGTTAAGTCAGAATTAAGTTGCACCAGTGACTTGACTTGGACTTGACTCAGTTTTGTTTTTCAATGACTTGGACTCTACTCAGGAGTCAGGACTCAGAACCCATGCACTGGTGGGGGCAGCTTGTTTTCTAATACTCGTAGGGGCTCAAACTTGGGGCTTCAGGCTTAGGACTTGGCACCAAAGATTTGGAGTCAAACCTGGTACCAAATACTCAGACTTGGATCTGGGACTCAGACCCAAAGACATGCCAACATCCCTGCAAAGGGGAAGAACAAAACAAGGAAAGCCTCAGGCCTACCTAGAAATGGAATATTGAGCACAGAGTACTGAAGTGCTTGTTTTGACATATAAAGCCCTAAATGACTTAGGACCTAGATACCCGAAGGACCGCCTCCTTCCATACGAACCTACCCAGCAATTAAGATCGAGCCAGGGGGCCCTCTTGAAAGAGCCATCCCTCAAGGAGGTGAGAGGGATGGCTTGTAGACACAGGGCCTTCTCAGCAGCTGCCCCCATGCTATGGAATGCCCTCCCGATTGAGATCCGCCAGGCGCCAACACTGATTACATTTCAACGCCAGGTAAAAACCTTCCTGTTCCAGAAGTTTTTTAATTAATGCAGTGTGGACTGTGGGTCCTCTGATGACAATTTTGGTGTAATGATTTTAGTGTAAGGTTTTTATTATTGCTTTGATTATTTATGGATATTCTATTTTTAACTATTTTAAACTGTTTTAATTCTTTTGATTGTAAGCTGCCCAGAGACCTTTGGGTAGTGGACAGCATATAAGTTGAACAAACAAACAAACAAACAAACAAACAAATAAATAAATAAATAAATAAATAAATGGGTGGGCTTCTGTATTTTAAAAAATGTGCTATCCTTCTGAGGTACAGCCATTCTATTCAGTATGAAGTAACTCTGAAATGTGGATGGCAGAGATCAAGTGGACATCAAAAGCTTAAGCTTTTATTGCTGATGAAGGACTCTACCTTTCTCAGATTCTGAAGACATTCATGTTTTTTTGCAAATTCTCAGAAAAAGTAAACACAAAGATACTGTATTTGCTTCCCACTCGGACTGTATCCTGTGTATTCCAAAGATATCCAGGCATCCCAGGAATATAGGGAAAAGCTTGCTGAAACTGCTTCCTCCCAAGTCTGCCTACCTTCCGGTCTCCTGTTTCAAACACAGCCTTTAGCGATACGCCAAGACCAGAACAAAAGCCTGTCCCACAACCTCTTCAATCATTTCTGAAGTTACGAGATTATTGCAACAGATCTTTTCTTGATTTATAATACTTAAATTGACTTGCAACACAGCAGTAAAATGCTCTTAAGATACATGATGTGCAGTCCTGCATTCCTATCCTACCTAGCTTGGATTAAAGCCAATGGTATTTGAACACCACCACAATAATTCTGCAGCACAATATATATTTTCCAGTGATGTGCACTAGCACTGGAATTTGGATCCAGAATTTAGAATTACAGTCCTTCAGATTTGGAATTTGGAATTTTAAGAATTCAGATTTTCTGCATATACAAAATTCCATTATAGTTGATATGGACACTATATAGTCCTTTCTGGCAAAATACTTCAATGACATCTGAGACAACATATGTACTTTAAAACTTTTTAAAAATCATACAGAAAGGGGGGGATTCTCATCCCCAGCAACATGCTGGAGAATTGCAACAGCCTGGAAAAGTGATAAGTTTGGAAAACTGGAATATGCTCTTAATTCTGCTTTGTGTTATAAGTAGAATTTACAAATAATTACTTGCAAATGACAAGTTCTTTTTCAACTAATGATGGTATAATTTAGTTATTTTATGCGTATATCAAAATTTAAAAAAACTTTTGAACTTCTGCTCTGAGGACTGTGCTGGATATTATTATCCCCCCCCCCCCAAAAAAAAGAATGTTTCAAGCTCAGGGGTAACTTCACTCTTTCTGTAGGATGACTGCAGTTGTTCCCACATTGTTCCCAAGTAACATTGTTTCTCTGGATACAGGAGAGACCAAAGGACTAGTCATTCTCCAAAATATATATTTCAGTATTTAATGCAGGGCCAGTCCTCCCATTAAGTAGAATGAAGTGTCTCCCTGAGCTGGTGGTGCATGGAAAGAGTGATGGCTTATACTCCACCTTCTAAGACGGCTGTTTGAATTGACCCTGAGAGGCTGGCTAGCAGTTGTTTGTCTGTGGCAAACACTGCAGCTAGGAAGTAACCCAGCCCAGCCTTCTAGTTACCATGGCAGGCACTTTCCTCCTCTGGCCGTACTGGAATGCATGACTTTCCAGAACTGGCCTGGCTCACAGTACCTGTTTTCGGAGGTAGGACTCCTCAGAAGAACCACCCGACCCTACCTGGGCTTCTGTGTGGAAAGCTGGAAGATTTGTGTGGAACTCACCCACTTCCTGCCTTTTTCCCAGAGCAAGGCAAAGGGTGGTGGCAGGAATTATGGGTTGTAGCCTTACAGAGCAGGAGGCACCCCCGCCCACTTGCAAGAGGCAAAAATAAAACCAACAGTAGTTCTGGAAACAGAGCAGGGAATCAGCACCTGCTCAGAGACCAATATAAATGTGACTGTTCTTGCACACAAGAATAATTGTTTCCGTGTCCCCTAGTCTAGTTATATTGTGTTCACAATGCTTCAGTGGCTGGCTGCTACTTGAGCATGCCTCATTGTACTTGAACATGCTCCAGAGTATAATGTATGCTAACCTGAGAGAGATTATGAAAATTAACTGCATCGCTGTAGGGCAAGCATCCTTTCACTTTTTTGGCCAGTTTCTATCGAAATTGCCCTCTCAAGATGCTGTTACCCCAGCTGGGGAAAATATATGAGTATTTGTATTTAGGTATAGAAATAACCAATGTATTGTAATGGATCAAGTGATAGACTGGGTTTGAATCCCTGTTCAGCCATGGAAGCTTACTTGGGGGGGGTATAGAACTAGTAAAACCACTCCTTAGATACTGTATATACTCAAATAGAAGCCTAGTTTTTCAACCCTAATTTTGGACTGAAAAAGGGGCCCTCGGCTTATATTCGGGTCAATACTTTTAGCTACTGAGGCAAGTCATCTGTGGCTAAAAGTCATTTTAAACATTGAATGCCGCTTCTCATGACCCCCCTCTGCATCACAGGGGAGTGGCACATGATGTTTAAAATGACTTTTAGTCACTGAGCCAAGCACTTGCATCAGTGGCTAAAAATTATTTTAAACATCACACACCACTCCCAGTCAATACGTTTCCCCAGTTTCTGGGTGTTAAATTAGGGGCCTCGACTTATATTCGGGTCGACTTATACTCGAGTATATACGGTATCTCACATATTGTGCCAGCCCTATTAGGGTCACTATAAGCACGTTCTGACTTGGTGGCACATAAAATAATATTTGGGAATTCATCCTGCCAAAGTCAGGGAAACTCAGTGCCAAGTAAATATGAATAAGGGCCTTCATACACGACCCCTAAACTCCGCAGCAAATGGCTGCAAACTCCGGACCTTACAAGTGTTTTCCCACCAGCTCTGGAGTTTGCAGGAAATTAAGTGCGACCCCGCCCACCTAAGCGCGACCCAGCTGCACTTTCTTGTACCTGCTTGAGGTGGGTGAAAATCCCCAGGTCCGGATTTAATCTGGTCAGTGCGGAGCTCTCCTGGCTTCTGCTTGTGTTTTTTTTGCCTCTCGCCCCTTTAAGAGAAGAGGTGGGAGGAAAAAAAGCAAGCAGAAGAGAAGGAGCTGGGGAAGCTCCTCCAGGTGAGCTGCATTTTTTCCTCTCTTTCTCTGGTGGGGAGGAAGGAAGAGCAATGAACCCCTAAGATCTTTGGTCCGAATTTAAGGGGCCAGCGGATCTTAGGGGTCGTGTGAAAAGGCCCTAAGATTGGGCAGTGAGTCTAAACCAAGGATCAGGATCATAAAGCAATAAGTGGTCTCCCCAGCAAGCTATTTTTACAACTGTTGCCTTGATTTTCTGCCATCGCTCCCAACAGAGCGTGCTCCAAAATACAGGGGAATTTTCATGCTTGCTCACACAATACAAGCATATTTTTGTATGATTGTCATAAAAAGATATAGATTATCTTCCTGCTTAAGAAGTGATTTGCATTACATGATTGTTACATAAGGAAACCACTAATATCCGCCCTCTCTTCAAATGGGATGCAAAACCATAAAGCAGCAGCAGACCTTGTTTTAACTTTCTCCCGTCTGCTGCACAGAACTACAGGGAAAATTTCATGCCAAGTTGTCACCTGTGGCAACTAAAGCAGCAGATGGTTTTCATAAGAAAAAGGGATGTGCATTCTGATTCAAAAATATTCAGAACTCACCTCCCAAAAGCCATATTGAGATAATTCCAAATATCTGCAATAATAATTCCCAATATCCAGAGCCCCAATTACTCCTATTTACTTCATTTACTCTCAGACAGTCACTTTCAACACAATCAACCATGGTATCCTTCTCGGATAGGAGATACAAACAGAGATGTGCATGAACCACTGAACGGCACGGTTCATCACGGTTCATCGCAGTTCAGAGTTTCAGCTACGCAGCTTATTATGTGGGCTTCCCAGGTCCCTAGTCCTGCCTCCTCTGGCAGACACCCATTCAGAGACAGCAATGTGGCTTCCCAGCACTGCCTCAGTGGATGTCTAGTGGAGGAGGTAGGTCTAGGAAGCAGGGCACCCACAGAATGGGCTGTACAGCCAAAACACTAAACCACAGAATGACAGCTCATGCCTGTCTCTAGTTAGAAACATTGTTCTTGTTCTACAGTGGCTGAGTTCTTCCGGGGGGTGGGGGTGGGGGAAGAACTGAGAAGACAGTGCTGGGGGACTCTTGGTTGACAAGCTGGCTATTGGCTTGTGGAGTACTTTGGGGGTCTGTTTTGCCAGCTGTACTGTTTAACATTTTGAGGGTTAAAATGGGGGCCATTGCTGCTCCCCTAATAAGGTCACAGCTGATTTATCCTCTTGCTTCAGACATTTAACCTTTATTAATGTTGACCCAACAGGGATCTTTGCAACAGGGTCTGGCATTTACCCACCTTCCTTTTCCAACGGAGAGAGGGTTTCCTTGAACTTTCTCCTAACTTCTTCCCACTTACATTATCATCCACATATATTTTCCTCTCTTTCCAATCCTGTTCTTCAGGGGACTTTGATAACAACAACACTTGAGTGTTGATTTCAACCCTCCTTGAATTGCCCCATCTCTGCATGCTCCCCTCCTGCTTCTGCCTGGTCAAAGTCTGTGTATATATGTGTTCCATTGGGGCCTTGCACCCTCTTCCCTCTACCTGAATGAACTGTTCTCACCTCCATCTGTCTTTTCTCTCCCCCTCTCCTCAACCACAGAGCCATTCTTCTCATCTCAGCATCTTCCCAGGGAACATTCAGTCTTTCCCTTTCCCCAGTCCATGGATTTTGTAATTCTCTCCACCCCACCCTTCTAGGATCAGATCCTCTGACTCGTTACTTTCAGATCACCCTGTTTCTTCTTATCCTTGTCTCCCTTTCCCTTTTATATATCATTTCCCCCCATCCCTCTTCTCTCCCTCCAGTTCCTTCCTTTCCATTCCCACCTCTCTGTGTTTTGGTGCTTTCCTCTGTCCCTCCTCCTAGTTTTGACAGGCACATATCCTCTTTCCATGACAGTGATCAAGGCACATTGGCAGGAGATATGCTCACCCCTCTTCTTACAAACATCTATGGGCCTTTTTACACAACCCCTAAGATCCGCTGGCCACTTAAATTTGGACCAGAGAGGGGAGGGAGAAAAAGAGAAAGAAAAGCATGCCACTCACCTCTGCCTCTCGTCTTGGTAAAAGTAGCTCTTAAAGGGGCGGGAGCCAAAAAACAACAAACAAAAGCAAGGAGAGCCCCGCACTCACTATCGTTACACCGGATCAAATAATTTTCACCTCCAAAGAGCAGGTAGCTGAAAGCTGCGCTGGGACACGCTAAAGTGGGTGTGGTTGCACTTAATTTCCTGTTAACTCCAGAGCTGGTGGGGAAACATTTTTAAGCTCCGGAGCTGGGAGCCATTTGCCCTGGAGTTTAGGGGTCGTGTATAAACACCCTATATGATACTGCTGGGAGAGGTTCTCTGGAGTTTTGGGCTTTGGTGTCACAAGCATGTGGGTGACACCCACTTCTATCTCTTCTTTTCCTCTAAATCCAAGGAAGCTGTTTTGGCTCTGCATCAGTGTCTGATGTCAGTAATGGACTCTGTGAGGATAAATAAACTGAAAATGATTCCAGAGGCTCATGGTCACTTGAAAGCGAGAGCATGGAATAGGGATGCAGCCTGTGCTGGATACTATGTTACACTCCCTCTGAAAACACAGGCATGCAGTTTGGGGATGCTTCTAAATTCATCACTGAGCCTGGATGCCTGGATTTCAGCTGTGTCTACATCATAGCTGGATTAGTATAACATGTTCCACCTGGCGGTGCTTTTGGAAAGTTTTTGGAACTTCAGCAGATCCAAAATGCAGCAGCCAGATTGCTGACTGGGGTGGTAACAGGGTTCATATTGTTACAGCAGTGTTAAGATCATTAGGGGAGGTTTTTCTCTCATTCCCACCACCCTCTCAGTTGCATTTGGTAGGGACATGGAAGATGGCCTTCTCTATTGCTGCTCCCAGATGTTTGAACTCCCTCTCACAGGAAGCCAGGCTAGACCCATCTTTGCTGTCCTATAATCAGGTGAAGATCTTTCTCTTCGGGCAAGCTTTCCCTTAGAGACTAGCTGCCTAAGTTGAGTTTTAAAATCAGTATTGCTTTTAAATCTGTTTCAACAGTGCTTTAATGTTTTAATAGAATGCTTATTTAATTCTTTTTAAATATTTGAATAATTTATTGTTTTTAGCTATCTTTTTCAAAGATGTAAGCCACCTTTTATGGAGAAAGGCAGGGTAAAATGTTTTAAATAAATGCATAATAAATAAATAAGTAAAACAAAGCCTACTTAAACCAGGAAGCCTAAGAAGGTCATATAATAACATTTTTCATGTGATTTTACAGCTTGGGAAAAGTGCCAGTCTTCTTGATCTCTGAAGAGGATAGGGCAGAGAGAAGAATTAGGTCTTTTGTTAGAACCATAAAAGGTCTACAGCCTTTGAGCCAAGCCAAAACTGCTCTTAATAGAAGTGTCCTAGGCCATTGTTGGTGAACCTATGGCACCGGTGCCAAAGATGGCACTCGGAGCCCTTTCTGTGGGCACACGACATCACCTCATCACAGCCACCTATATTCAGGTTAAATTGCTATATTGGCACTTTGCAAAAAATTAGTGGGTTCTGAATTGCAGTTTGGACACTCGGTCTCTAAAAGGTTTGCCATCACTGGCCTAGTCTGACAAAGAAATAGCTAGCTCGACAGGATTTTATTTCTGTCATTGTTTATTGCTAACTGTCCTGGAGGCTGTATTTTGGGACAGTGACAGGAGGTCGATGTTTTCGATAAACAGAGGAACTAAAATACAGCCTCAAATTGGAAGAGGTTTCAGAGAAGGGCCTGAGAGGGAAGGATTGTCATTCTCCAAGAACTCAGCTACTTTTTCCAAAAAGCAAGGGCAAATATTTGCTGCTTGAAAATAAATCCAGGACATGTTGTTTGATCTGTAATTTTACCATTTCACCACAGCCCAGATATTTGTCAAGCATTAAACAAACAGGGTTTCCAGGGTAGCTGTTTTGTTTTGTTATGACCAGCAGAGTTTTAAACAGCATGGTTGTGTAAAAGAAACCCGGCCTGGTGACGGATGACCTTTCCAACTTTTGTCCGATCGCCATTGTTCCCTTCCTGTGCAAGGTTGTCGAGGGTGTGGCCGCTGTCCGACTTCAGTCATACCTGGAGGTAAATCATATCCTGGACCCCTTCCAGTCTGGATTCAGGCCTCTTCGCAGGACCGAGACCGCCCTGGTCGCTCTGCAGGATGACCTCCTCAGGGAGGCCGACAGGGGGAGCTCCTCCCTGCTGGTCCTCCTTGATCTCTCAGCAGCCTTTGATACCGTCGACCACGGTAACCTTCTGGCCTGGCTCGCTGAGGCAGGAATTGGTGGTCAGGCCTTGGCCTGGCTCCGTTCCTTCCTTGGCAGCCAAACTCAGCGGGTACAGCTGGGGGGTGTCTTGTCGGCTCCTTGGACTCTCCCTTGTGGGGTGCCCCAGGGGTCGGCAATCTCCCCCATGCTGTTCAATGTTTATATGAGGCTGCTGGGGGAGGTCATCAGGATATATGGAGTTCGCTGTCATCAGTACGCTGATGACACGCAGCTCTATATCTCCTTTTCCTCATCTGCAGAGGAGGCGGTTCGCTCCCTCGATCTGTGCCTGGAGGCTGTTCTGGAATGGACCAGAGATAACAGGCTCAAGCTTAATCCGGAGAATACGGAGGTTCTGTTCTTCGGGGCGCCCTCGTCTCGGTACAATGGCCCCCTCCCTAGTCTTGGGGGTATCTCCGTTCAGCCTACAGACAGGGCCAGGAATCTGGGCGTGGTCCTGGACTCGGCCCTCTCCCTGGAAGCCCAGGTGATGGCAGCCTCCAGGGCCGCTTTTTTCTACCTCCGCAGGATCGCCCAGATCCGCCAGTACCTTGACGAGTCCTCCCTGAGGACAGTCGTGCAGGCCCTGGTGGTCTCTAGGATTGACTATTGCAATGCCCTCTACGTGGGGTTGCCCTTGGCCCTGGTCCGGAGGTTACAGGCTGGTGGTGGGTGCCCATAGATACGAGCACATCACCCCAGTCCTGGTCCACCTGCATTGGCTTCCCGTTGTCTTCCGGATCAGGTTCAAGGTCCTGGTTTTGATTTTCAAAGCCCTCCACGGCTTGGGACCAGGGTACCTGGTGGAGCGTATCTCCCAGAGAGCATCCAGTTCCAGACCCACGAGATCATCGCAGGCGCGCTCACTGAGAGTGGCCACACCCAGAGAGGCGCGGAAAACGCTCACGCAAAACCGCGCCTTCTCTGTGGTGGGGCCTTCTCTCTGGAACCATCTCCCCTCTGAACTGTGCCTGCTGGAGTCCCTGCCTGCCTTTAAGAGGGCCTTGAAGACCTTCCTCTTTAAAGAGGCTTATGGTGACCTTATCAGTTAGATTTTTTTTTCTCTTTCCCCGTCCCTATCTACTGCCGCCATCTTGCCCTCCCTTGCTTCTCGCTCAGAGGTTCCTTTACTTATTTTTGTGTTTTTAACATTGTTTACTTATTTTTGTGCCTTTAAATTTAAATAAATAAATAAATAAATAAATAAATAAATAAAGCAACTTGTTGTGGATTCTATACAGTATAACAGAGTCTGTTGGACTCAAGATTATTTGACAGAGAAACCAGCCATAGGCGAGTGTCCTTGAACATCTGTGTCCTGTTTGTTTGTTTGTTTGTTAAATAAAAAATAAATAAATAAATCAATCATGTGCTCATTTACTTGGTGTAAGCTCCTTTAGCTATAATGAGACTTCCTTCTGAGTAAATATGCACAAGAGTATGCAGTTGGTGTAGCTCAGGACTTTAGACCCCACCCACCCTGCCAAAAAGCCTGCCCAGACGAAGTAAATCTCTGCTTCTACGAGGGAAAGGTGTTCTAGTTATCCCCCGTTAGTTCACTGTCATCTTTTTGGGCCACACAATGCAGTCAACAGGTACCATGGTGTAATTGGCTGTTATTATTAAAATAGAAGAAAATAAATTGGTAATGCTAAAAGTTCCTTGGACGCTCTTCTCCGTATATACAGTTATACCACATGACTGCAAATCAGTAAAACAGAGATATGGAAAATATCGCAAGAACTGGAGAACATTTCCTTTATATGATTAGGGCCTACGTTTAAAATAGTAAAGTTACAGCATCTAACATGGACTTTACTTTTAGTTAGCAGAGAGGATGTTCAGTTTGAAATGCTGTCCTTGTTCAAATCCCTAGAGGGTGGCTCCCCTACCCCCAGCCACAACCTTGTGTTTGTTTGTTTTTCCACACCCAGGCTGGTTTCCAAGCCAGGCAATGAAAAAGCTGGAAGTCTGACTCAGCCTTTCTGCCAGCCTCATTTAAAATACCAGCAGTGTGAGAGCACTGGCATATTCAAGGGCTATCAGACTATTGCCACTTGTCATCATTACAAAGAAATTATCTTTGCAAAGAGTAGCATCAGTTTGAGAGTGTAGGAACTTGTGTCTGGCAGGCCAATGTGCAGGTGGGCATTCTTCTCAGGCCTTGCAAGTACTTAAAAAAGAAGTACTGTAGTAGCAAGTAGTTGAAAATTAGTATGTTTCCCTTAATTTCTGTCATGATCTAAACATTCATTATTAAAATCATTGAACACCAAAAACATTTTTTGTGTAAAAGAGTAACAATTCTCATCCCTGTAATGTGTTGCTGGCCATTTCACATTAATTTTAATTTTTTTCCTAAAAGAAGATATTTTATATATTTATAAAATACTTCCCTAGACAAGTAGACATTTTTATCACTTAAAAGTAAAGTGACAATGGTAATATTCCCAGGCTCTGGGCTCCTTCTAGTTTAGTCAGTGTTGAACTGTGAAAGAAGGTCACCTGGATTACATCTGGGTATCTTTTTCTCTTACCACCCCATCCCTTTACCCACACATATTGGAGGTCTCTCAGGGCCTTTGCTGCTTATGGTAAAGGTAAAGGTTTCCCCTGTACATGCATGCTAGTCGTGTCCGACTTTAGGGGCAGTCCTCATTTCCATATTCAAGCCGGAAGAGCCAGTGTTGTGCAAGTCCATGGCCACGTGGCTGGCATGGCTGTAAGGGAACACTGTTTTGCCTTCCTGCTTTTTACGGTGGTACCTATTTATTTACTTGCATTTAGATGCTTTCAAACTGCTGGGTTGGCAGGAGCTGGAGTTATCAGCAGGAGCTCGCTCTGCTGCGTGGCACCCGGGATTCAAACTGCTGAGCTGCCGACTTTGCAGTCAACAGTTTCGGAGCCTTAGTCCACTGAGCCAACATTTTATGGGTTGAGGTTGCAATTGAGCCCAACGTGTTTTCTATTCATACAGATGAGGGCAATGATTTTTCATAAGGAAAAAGCTGGTAAGCAGTGAGAAGATTTCTGTGTTGGTCATATCTTCATTGGCCAGTCCATTTATTTCTTAGTTCAACGCTGTCTACTGCATCCCTTGCAGAACTTCCTGTGTTTCCAGACACCTCTGTTCCTGGCTTCACCACATGCCCAAGACTTTGGTTTATACAGGCTTGCTTCAAGTAGAACCCAAAGATGATCAGTCCTGCCAACTAAAAGAAGGGCCTGTCCTGATTACAGACTGAGGCAAGCTGCCTCAGGCAACAGATTTCAAGGTGTCAATGAAAGGCAACAAATTCTTGGCTTTTTAATTTGTTATGATGGTACTTTCACTGGTGGAGATGGAGGGAAATATATGTGGGAGTCCCTGCTTCCTCTGACAGAAGAACATGCCTAGCTTTCAGTACAATCTGTCTTGAGGCAGATGGCATTTGTTGTGCCCAGCAGTTTTCTCCTGCCTAAGAGGAGCTACTAAAAACAGTGAGCATCTTTGTCCACTTATTTCCAAACTCTTGACTAACAGGCAGATCTTTTCTTGCTCCTCCTGGATCTACTTGGGATGAGTGCACATCATTTTGTGTTCACAGCAAAAGTTCAAACTCTGAACCTTTCCGCAGCATCTTAACTATTATTCAGACTTCACATACATCAGTGGGTATTAAAATGTATTCATGATTCCCCTGGAGTTTGTTAGGGTTCCTCTGCAGAAAGTGGAAAAAAAGGCAGATCAGCTTCTCTAAATGCCACCCCCCCAACACACACCCTGAATGCACTGTGAGTTACACATTGCTGGCCAGATTTAGTGGCAAATTATGGTGCCAAATGTTGGCATTAAAGCAAGAGGGAAATTATTGCTTTTAAATGCTTTTAGTAGCCTGCTGATTCAAAGAGCCTCCTGGCATAGTGGTTAAATGCCAGTACTGCATCATAACTGTGCTCGTGATCTGGGGTTCAGTTCCAGGTAGCAGGCTCAAGGTTCACTCAGCCTTCCATTCCAAGGTCAGTAAAATGAGTACCCAGTTTCCTGGAGGAGGAGTGGAGTGGGGAGGCAATGTGTAGTCTCCATAATGACTTGTAAACTGCCAAGAGTGCTTTAAGCCCTATGAGGTGGTATATATGCAGCACCCATTTGCCTTCACATTACTGTCATGCTTTGGCTTGGTTTAAGGATATAGGGGCAACTAAAACTGTCTTTTGGAAATGTATATGGTTTCTGTACAGGACCAGGACCACATTCTCTGCTCATAGGGAATTATAGGTCCTGACACCAAGGAATTGAAGGTGAATCCTTGAACATTACCTTTTAAAAAACTTGTATTCTTTGAGGAGCTCAGAACAGCACAGGCAGGCGTTTGCCACCCCTGTTTCACAAGCACAAACATACTGTGAAACATACTCCATGGGGAAAGGATTATTCATCCACATTCACCCACAGAGCTTCATAGCACACATGGACAATAAGTTCTAGAATCTCCTGTTACAGGCTGGCGTTCCATGTCCAACACAGACAGGCTTTCAGCAGTCAAGTTGATGTCAGCAGGGTTTCTTGAATGTGGGATGTTTAAAGCCACCACGTTCTACCTGGGGAGGGGAGGCTGGACAGCTGCAGGAGGTAACTCTATGCTTCTGCCACTAATAGATCCCTATCCATGCTTTCATACAAACACTGAATGGTCTATTGTTTCCTCCTTCACCCTGGAGCCAGACTACATGAGTTCTTTATTAGTTACCATAAAGAAGCTCAAGGTTCTCTGCAAACAGCAACTGCATAAAGTAGGTCTGCCCAAAAGTTATCCAGTGAATTTCATGACTTAGTGGGGCTTGAAATCTCATCTCACTGGTCTTAGTGCAACACTGGCTCTACACTAGACTTGCTAAGCCACATCTGTAGTTTTAAGGCAGAACTTAAGTGGGCCTCAGATTCCCTCTCCCCCCCCCCGAAAAAAAACCCCAAATCATTGTGTATCAGGATCCTTTTAGTTTGTGATACTGTAACAGAATAAGATTTTTCTCCAGAAAGAAGGGATTTCGAAAGAGTAATAATATTTCACCTTTGCCCATTGTCTGGAGAAGGAGTATGATGTAATATCAGCATTCAGGGCTCCAGAGAATTGCATCTAATGGTTTTCATTGGGAAACAAGTTTTGCCTTGTCATCCACTTCTGTATTATATGGTGGATGTCACAATCCAAGATGCACTGCAAAAAACAAAGCTCCAAAATGGGCCTTGCTGAGGACTAAGGTTTGCCTGCTTTGGTTCTTCTGCTTACTTTTTGCCCTCCCTCCCTCTCTCTGCACAACTAGGGAGAGAGCAAGCAATGCATTCCACAAGCCTAAAAATAAAAGACAATAAATCAGAGAGCTAGCAACCTAGAGGCTTGCCAGAGAAGCCCATTCAGTAGCTTATTGTTTGCTTTTCAAAGGGAAGATTCCTAACCATTATTATCCAGCAAAGCCACAGTTTGCAAAGTTGCCGACTGCCTCCCAGACACCTAAATATGAAACCAATTGTTCCCCTGAGTGTGTGGTCAGCGATTTTACATGTTGTGTGTGTCTCACAAGTTTCCTGTCTCTTTGTCATCTTCTCCCTTCCTTTAAAGAAATAATAAAGCTATTTCCCATACAAGATTATTCATTCATTTTCTTTCTTTCTTTCTTTCTTTCTTTCTTTCTTTCTTTCTTTCTTTCTTTCTTTCTTGTGAAAAATAGTCCCATTCTTTCTTTCGCAGAAAGTAGTAGAGGCTTCTTTCTCCCCGAAAGGACCAGTTTTCCATATATACACATACTGGTATACACCAACTTTACTATTGTGCTCCAGAAAGTCTAGAAAGGAATTATTAGACAAGGGCTACAAGATACAGTATATAAATCATCCCGAAACTTCCCAGAAAAAACTTCATGATTTCTTGGGGGGGTGTTTCCAAGTTGTGCTTCCAGGTTGGGAAACACACTGCCTAAGACAGCCACCTTATTTTGGTGAACATTTATAACCATCCTGACAAACTGAATATGAGTGGGAAGACAAATGGGTCAGTTCCTCTGGGCTGCCACAGGCATAGGTTGGACTCCAATAACAGGGTTTTGCGGGCATTTGCATCTGCAGGGGATTGGGAAGAAGAGGAGAAAGCATGAGTTGATGGCACCTGATGCTGCTAAAAGGCTAAAGTAAGCAGATGGGCCGGTGACCATATGAGAGGTATGCTGCTTCTATCTCCAGTGGTCAGGAGGCATATAGGATATAAATGTGACTGACTCCAAACACATACTGTATTATATCAAAGAATGCATGCACACCTTCCCTACTCTTACAGGAAGCTCAAACATTATGTAAAGCAACTAGAAAAAGAAGTATTATGGTACCTCTAAGACCAACCAATCTATTTCATTGTGACTTTTGAAGATACTATCCATCCATTATAACCTATGTGTTCACAACAGGGGCCAGAATCCTATTGGTTAGTTTCCCTGGTGCAAGTGGAAGGGCATAAACTACTGTGAACTAACAAGTTGCTGCTTGCACACTGGCTTATTGTACACCAACTCATGCTACACGGAATAGAAGGAGGGACTTCTTAATGTGCAAAACTTCATCACTGTGATTTATGCCATTTCACTTACACCACCAATAGGATTCCAGCCATGGTAGCCAAAATTAATTTGTCAGACTTTTGGTTTGGGTTTGATTTTGGTTTTGATTATTATTGATGAAACAAATCCATACAATTACTGTCTCTCTCTGATTCCTGTAAATACCCTCTCCCCAAATGAGACAAGATCTGCATCAGCAGCTTTGGCTAGTTTTCATTGGTGTTCACTTTAGAATAGCAGTAGGGAATATGCAGCCCAGAAGAGGTCATTGAACTACAACTCCCCTCTGTTCTAGCTAGCACAGTTAGTGGTAAGAGGTGATGAGAGGCTCAGCCCAGCAGCATTTGGTAGGTCACACATTCCTTGGTCCACCTTTGGAGAAAGAGGCACATCATCTAATATGGTGGAACATGGAATGGTTTCCCAATGTTTTTTGTTTTCATTGAGAAGAAAACATAAGAGTTGCTTGATTGGGATCTATAGTTTCTGTTCCAGGTGGAAATGCAACTTGAGGGAGAGTCACTTTGGAGGCGAAAATCAACCAGAAATGCTAAAAGGTTAAGGTGCTCTCCCTGTCAACACACACTGACACATGTGTGGAATCTTGGCCTGGGCCCTAACAAAGTGAAGTATGAGCTTGTCATAGATACTACATGACCTTAAAATAGGCACTTAGCCTAAGAGAAGATACAGGCCACCAGCATGTGTGATTTACAGCAACAGCTGAAAATATGGGGGAGGTGATTGGACTGACTGGAGCACTATGCAGTGGGGTCTTATTTTACTTACAGCTCAGCTCTGTGGTAAACAAGAGAGGGTCCCAGTCCCTAAGAGTATTTTTAATTGAGATTTTGTATCCCAGCTGAGATGTAATAGTAAAAAAGCAATAACATCAGCAACAATAATAACAACAGTAACTATAACCAAAACAAAAATGATATGTTGCCAAGCCAATTCTGACTTATGGTGGCCCCTTTCAAGGTTTTCTAGAGAAAGAGGTGGTTTACCACTTCCATCTTGTAGGGACTGTGTAGCTTCCTCAAGGCCACAAGGACTTTTCTGGGATGCACTGAACTCTTGACCTGTGGCTATGCAGCTAGATACAAAACTCACTGATATCCAACCAACTACAAATAATCATAATCATAAATAATAATAATAATAATAATAAAAAATAACCACCCCAAGACAAGTAACACAAACATAGTTGAGGAGGAAGTGATGTCCTTTTCCATTATTAAGTCATGTTTTAGGCATCAACAATTAATTAACCCTACCTATTCACTCAATATAAGAGTGCAGGATTTTTTTTCAGGTGATGGGTCAAATTCTAGTTTGAGTTGAGTGCAAGAAACCACATTCCAGTAGAAAAGGCATGGAGAAAAGGCATGGATCAAGGCCAAAATAAAAATCGGCAGGACAGGTGTATTTCTTTCCAATTCTTACTTTTTCCATTAAGCATATAAAGCACCTCTTAATGATTTGCATGTCTCCTCAGAAGTCCACTTTGTAATTTGCAAATGGCAGTTCAATTCCGAGCAGATCTGCTCTGGAAGAAATCCCAGTGCAGCTGCTTTCCTGGGGGCCTGCCAGGCATAGCTCATTCCAGGCAAAGGCATCCTAAGGGCTAGGTAGGTAGCTTTTTATCTCTGATCCCTGTTCAGAGATAACAGCAAACAAAGAACTTGTGGAATTAGCTTTCCTGCCATTTGTGAGCCTGCATAGTTAAGGAGGTGCTACTGTTGCCCCTGGCAACAGCTGAGGCTGCTGCCTCCCTCTGCTTAAGGTTGAGCCCCTGAGGGAATGATAACACAATCCAGGGCTGTTCTAGGGGCATGCCCTGAGAAGAAATGGCTCAGCCAGGGTTTACCAGGCATTTAACGGCTAATGCAAACAATGTGTTGCAGTTTTAGAATTAGAAATATAATTCACACAGATTCCTTCTCTTGGGGGGGGGGCACATGATTAGATATACCACTCACTGAGGGCAGGTAATCAAGACTTTTGTATGAGAGCAGATAATTGAAAAATGGCTGTCTGCCTGCCTGCCTTTACTTCATAATTCCCTGTTTCTTTCATTTTGACTCCAGATGGCATAACAGAGTGTAAAAACAAAGCCTGTGTTAAAGCCAAAGCAAAGCTTTCCTAGGAAATGGACATTGGCAAATATTCATGCCAACAAATCAACAAGCAAACCTGGTACAGCACTTAAAGTGTCAGAACTCAGGAGATACAAGTTCTACCTCAGTGACTGAGGGCTAGTCACTCTCTGGGAGCTTGACTGCAGAGAATCTTGCCTGATGCCCTGAACATACTGGGGGCGCGGGGGAGCTAGATAAAATAAATACAGCTAATATATAAATGTAAACACTGCTTCTGCTACTGTAATAGAGACTAACTGGAAGGAGCCTTGAAGGATCACTAATTTGTTGTGTTTCTTTTGTTATACTAATGGATAGAAAGTGTGTTTAACCTGTTCTTTAACATGCACATTTCCACTTAACCCCACCTCCAAGCTGTGTGCCCTTCTGGATTTCTAAACCCACATTGCCAGAATGACACAGGTATGGTAGGGCTGACATTATCCTTACATCTGGTAAATAAAAAGTAAAGAATAAGGCTCCAGGACATTGGTTAATATTGCTTCTTCTCCAGTTGTTAACTAGAAATTACCTTCTTCCATAGATGTTCTGGAGCAGAGACTGCTAATTTTACATACAGCTACGAGTGAATAGGTATGTTAGCCACAAACAGGACTAGGCAACACAGATCAGAGCTAGCTGATGAATGGGTTTGATTTCTGAACCCCATTTTTGATAAGATGCAAGACCAAATAGCCATGGCCAGGGATTTGCTTGATCGGACAGTAGTACAGCTTGTCCATTCCATTAGTGCTGGTCAATGCTAGTCTCCTTTTATTTTTATATCAAGTAACAGGAATAGATCAGGGGAACTCTTGGCTCTACCCTTTCTAATATTAGAAAGGAAGTTTCATGACACCATTTTACTAGCAGCTGCTGCCATGAGATTGCCAAACTAGCTTTGTGTTACTGCCGGAAGTGACTCTTTCTGCAGCATCACTTAACTCTCACATGGCTCACTTATAGTTTGAGATCCCAGCTAAATATGTCATTAATAAAGCTATCTTTTGCTGAAAGCTATCACCTAAATTATCTCATCCACATTTGCTCTTCCAAAACACAAGTCTAAATTGAAGCCAGTGGTAAAACAGCTGGTTTGTACTTGTTTCAGCTCTGATGTATTTTAAATTGATTTCAGTCACATGGTTTCTGCACTACTGTGGCCATTCACTTGGAAAATTATTACTCCAATATAAAGCTACTTGTGAGATTTTAAAACATTCCATTAACCCGCTGTGATGTCACCCTTTCACAGACTGAGTTTTCAAAGGCACAACTGGGTTTATTTTGACATCCCACCTGCTGTGCCACCAAATTGTGACGACACCTCCCTTTTACACACTGAATTGTGTTGGAAATGGTAATGCTGCCACCTTTTATTCACTTGGTAATACTGCCACCTTTTAAAAAGTCACCTCATGAATTGGACAGACTCAGATGTATAATATAAAAATAATAACAAAGTTTATTGAGAAAATAATAAATATAACAATGTCTGAGGATATGTGTTGCCTTTAACATAGAATAGATTTAATCAACTCTACAAGCCTCCCTGTCTTTAATAACTAGTAAACAGTAAAGCCCTCACTGCCTGACAGAACTCCAACAGAGCAGTGCTCTATCCCAGCACTCACTCTCAAAACCTCAACTTAACTGAACTGCCCCAACTGACTAGGACTCCACCCTTTTTATATCATACCATTCCCCGCCCTCCTGCTGGGATTGGCTGATGATTTGTATATTCATTACTCCTGTTTCCAGGGTGTTGTCACACCCACATGTTTGCAGACTGTGTGATTTCTGTTGTCACTGATGCCAGCACACCACCCGTGACAGCAATTTTCTCTTCTCCGTTTGTTTTGAATGTTGTGCAGTATTTTCCAAAAACCTTTGGAACATTTGGATTTCTATCTTTTAAAAAAATAAGTGAAATAATGATGTCACTTTGGATGGAAACCTGTAACCACCCGTAAAAGCAGTATATACTGTTTTTAATACGATAGAGGTGTTCAAATTGCTCAAAGTCATTAGTGAAAGAATCAATTTCACAAGTGTGTTAAATTAAAAGCATTTGTTTTTAAAAAAACTTGCTTTGCAGCCAAAAAAAGAAAAAAGAAATGTAGGCATTGCCATGCATGATGTAGCTGGGATTTTTCAAACTGAAAAGAAAGCTGCAAACCTCTGCAATAGCATGTTGACTAGTACAGCTCCCAGAATCTCTCAGCCAGCATGGCCAATGGCCACATGATTTTAGGATTGTTTTTAAAACTAAAAAAAAGTAACTTTCCCAAAATTGGGTCTAAGAGGGCATTTTTCCATCTCTGAGGGTTGAAAGAGAAAGGTCCTCTCTTACTGACAAGAGTCCAACCTCAAAAGGATGCAAGAAGACTTGTGGCAAGCGCTCCTGACACCCCAGTAGGCCAAAGGAGGCCATCAAGAGGGTGTTGGGAATGAATCCCAGAATCCCTCAGGTAGCCCTTAGAAGCCTTTGTTTTTAGAGTACAGTGGACCCTTGTATAACAAACAGTTTGTATAACATAAAATCTGTACAACATAAAAATTCCAGAGATAGGGGAAATTTGCTTAACATAATCACCTATGGGGTGAATACGTACAACATAAAAATGGGATTACTCTGTTTTCAATGCATTCCTATGGGAATTTGTATAAAGGAAAATTTGCTTAACATAATTTTTTCGAACAAATTAATTCCTTTATACAAGGTACCACTGTACAAGCCTCAGCATTTTCCCCACCTGTATGGCCACTGCCCTTGCTGGATATAGGGTGCTATTCCTAGATGTAGAGGTCCAAAGCACAGTGTGGCATTCAACCACTAGATACAGAGGATGGCTGTGGATCTTCAGGAGCAGAAATATCTTTATTTAGCAAATTGCTTGCAAGCGGTCATGGGTACAGAGGAACTCTTGCTATACTAACCTATAATTTTTTCCCTATCAGATCTACAATTATCTGTCTTGCATAACGATCTCAAGAGGCTGCAAAGCTTTGATTCATGTGTGTGTGTGTGTGTGTGTGTGTGTGTGTGTGTGTGTGTGTGTGTGTGTGTGTGTGTGTGAATAGAAATCAGCTTGGAAAAATCAGTAAACATTTCTCTATGGCAAGAATACAAACTCAGCCCTGCCCTGAACTTGTCAAGCTAAAATAAGCATGACCAAAATTACACAGCCACCTGTAAACTGGATTTCCCATGACTCATCTCATCCCCACTCGCAGTGCAATACATGGTGATAGCACTGGAGCAGCTTAGATGGAATATCCTCCAAGCGTTGAGAGTTAAAAGGCTGAGGCTGTCAAATGCTCTTCTTTCCAAACATTCAGGAAACCATACAGTACTTTTGTATCAATCTAGCAGTTTTTTAGAAATTGACAAAAACATGCTTGATGTTTTTAGTCTGCATCGTCTTTTGTCACATTTATTGTCTATACCAGCATCTTAGACAAGTGGGGGATTTTCTGGGTAAGAGAGGTTTTTTTCCAGTTCAAAAAGACAACAATTGCTTCTGTCTGGACCTCAGAAATTGTATGTTTTGGTTTACACACTGGCTGTGGGATTATTGGGGTTATATCCCCCAAAATTAACATTTACACACTGCATTTATCCACTCACCCAGGTCTCCATTTTTGACACTGAGATTCAGGTTTGGGGTACCATCCTCTAGGCATCAGGCTTTGAACCTAGAATTTGGCTCTACCATTTTCTAAGCTATGGAATGCCCTCCCAAGTGAGATCCGCCTGGCGCCAACACTGATGACATTTCGGCGCCAGGTAAAAACCTTCCTGTTCCAGAAGTTTTTTAATTGATACAATTTAGATTGTGGGTCTTCTGATGGCAATTTTAGTGTGATGTTTTAGTATAAGGTTTTTATTGTTGTTTTAATTATTTATTGTTGTTTGATGTTTTTAACTGTTTTAATTCCTTGATTGTAAGCCGCCCAGAGACCTTTGGGTAGTGGGCGGCATATAAGTTGTAAAAATAAATAAATAAATAAATAAATAAATAAATAAATAAATAAATAAATAAATAATATCAGCAGTGACATGAAAACAACCCACGGCCACTACTGTATCTGCCCTTGTTCCTGCACGGTGGCAGCAGGAAGCATTGGTGGTGGGAAGCCAATTGGCACTGAGAGGGTGGCAACCACCTAAGACAACTGCCTCTCACTGACTAGTGGTTGACCTAACCCTTGTAATCACTGCTAGTGCATCAACTATATACTCAAAGTATGGATCCCTTGTTAACAGGGCTTACTATTAGAGATGGGCAAGAAATGAACTTTTTTCGTTTCCGTTATTCATTATTCATTCCACTACGTAATGAAACAACTAATGAAAATTGTGAAGAAAATGGAACGAAACGAACAGAACCACGAAAATTGGGTTCGTTACATTTCGTTTTCGTTTTCGTTAATGGCGACACACAATGAAATGAGCTGTTTTAAATGTTAAAAAATGCCCTGGACATCCATAAAAATGCAGCGATAATTATTTATACTGTCTGATAATACCTACCAGGGGGGTTGGGGTCCTTAAAACGTGCATTTATGTCTTTTCTCAGATCAATGTATTTTTTCCTTTAAGGGGAGTTAGGGGACATCGACCCAAAATGGCTCCCAAATGCCTAATATTGATTTCTTGGGTATTAAAAAGCCCTGGACATCTGTAAAAATGCAGCGATAATGCAATAATTATTTGAAATTATTACCTACCAGGGGGTTGGGGTCCTTAAAACGTTTGTTTTTGTCTTCTCCCATTGTGATGTATTTTTCTTTTCCCTTTAAGGATGACAAAATGGATGTCGCCAGCCACAAAATGGAGGCAAGCCATGTGATGGGATCATGTTCAACCAATAGAATGCCATGGTTGCAGACTGGACAGGTCTGGCAGCCACAGAGGGCATAAAAAGCAGTGGCAGCCTCCGTCCTCCTTGCAGTCTCCAGTGGGAGTTAGGGTGGGATTGCTATCTCTGCGACTCTAGCTTCAGTCCTGCAGCCTCCCTGTGTGTGTGCGTGCTGCGTAACTCTCGGTGAGTACCCTCCCTTGCCCCACAGTGCAGTCACTCTGCGGCTGCCTTGCACCCTGGGCAACGCCCGCCGCTGCGTTTGCAGCCTCCCTGTATACCTAGTCTATACTGTGTCTCTGCCAGCATCAAATTTTTTTAGTGTTTTCCCTCTGGTCTGGGGTGTTGGGGGATGCCCGTGAACGGAAATGCTTTAAAACTCGTGCAAAAAGTGGGTAGAAACGAAAAACGAAAAATGAAAAATGAAAACGATTTTTTTCCAAAAAAATCACAAAAAACGGAAACAAAACGAAACGGGCCTCTCAACAAAAAATGAACAAATGAAACACCATTTTTTTATTCGTGCCCATCTCTACTTACTATATATCAATGTTTGTAAAACAACAAGAACATACTGTATCAGATTAGCCCAGTCAAGATATCCAGTCATGCACAGCATTCTACTTGAGTAAGTTTTTCTTCCTATACAGTGATAACTTGTATAAAGGAATTAATTTGTTCCAAATGAAATTATGTTAAGCAAATTTTCCTTTATACAAATTTCCCATAGGAATGCATTGAAAACAGAGTGATCCCATTTTTATGTTGTACAAATTCGCCCCACAGGCGATTCTGTTAAGCAAATTTCCCCTATCTCCGGAATTTTTTATGTTGTACAAATTTTATGTTATACAAACCGTTTGTTATACAAGGGTTCACTGTACTGTTGTTACCGCCTCTAACCTATTGTGATCATATGAATGAGTGTCCTCCAAAATGACCTATCCTTAAACAGCTCTGCTTGTAAAACCCAAGGCTGCTTGTAAAACCCATCGTATTTGGTCTTCCTCTTTTCTTGCTACCTTCAACCTTTCCTGGGTCATGTGTCTTGTCATGAGATTGGTTGCACACCCAAGATAAATTCCAGCAACTTGTCAATCAACTTGTTACAGCAATCTTACATAAACATCAATAGGATTCCAGCCTGTGTCTAATTGCTCACTAAGTACATAATTTCAACACCAACTAAAGGTTCATCCCTTTCTCCCCAAAACTTGTCATTTTGTCAAACCTGAAAATGACTTCAGAAGAACTGGAAAGCCTGCACATTGTTAGAGGACGTTTGGATGAGTGTGAAAAACACAGTGTCAATTGCATTTCCCCCCTTTCTCGGCTCAAAGTGGGTGTCGTTTTTTTCTGGGACAGCACAAATGTCTTCCGCAAAGCTACAACAGATTTCCTCTTTGGTTCGCATTACTCTCTTGATGGTTATCTATCCTAGAAAACTCTTGTTTCATCTAAAAATGCTGCCATCACCTCACTGGGTATGACAATGTTTCCACTTCTGGCTCAGATATTACATTATTCCTGTTTACAAACCTGCTTCCAAAACAAGTCACAAGCTTTGTTTGTCTTCTGCAGTATGGAAAACAAGTACATGGTGAGTGTTTAGAAACATGGACTTTCCATATTTACAACAAAACAAATCAAGTGGCATGGCTGTTTCCACAAACTCCACTCTTTTCTAAGGGGCAATAATAACATCAAGGCATCCCTCATGCCCTTAGAAATGACAACCAGACTGGCAACACTAAACACTCAAGAGGAATGTGTTAACTATTCTGACCTCATATCCACGACCCAATTCATGTGCTGGCTAGTGACTACATAAAAGATTTAGCTAGCTGTCTTCTGGGAACTGGAACATTTAAAATGACACATTTGTGTCTGCTGCATATTTTCCTTCACTAGATTCAACTACTTTTTTAAAAAAAAGTTTATACTGCCATTTAGAAAACTAAACGCACACCGTGTTTGAATTGTATAGAAACAGCCATCTGTATTAATTAATGATGTACACATGAAACACACATTAAGTACATTATGGCTTTGTTATGCTATCAAGTCAGAAATGACTTACAGGGACCCTGATAGAGTTTTCAAGACAAGTCATCATGAATGGGTGGCTTTACCAGTTCAACACACACACACACACACACACACACACACACACACACACACACACACACACACACACACACACACACACACACACACACACACACACACACACACACTTGAGTTTCCATGGCTGAGCAGGGGTTTTAACACATGCCTCCTGAGTTCTAGTCTGTCATTCTACCCAGTACACCACACTGGGTATTTACAGACTCCTAAAATGAGCAATGGAAGGGTAGCATCTGCCTGGAAGTTATATTTTTGAGATGAAGATATCTGTTTGCAACCAAAGGTGGCCTTGCGTTTAGGCAGAGTGAGGCAACTGCCTCAGGTAGCAGATACAGTATAGTAAAGGTGAAGGTTCCCCCTGGCACATGCATGCTAGTCGTGTCTGACTCTAAGGGCGGTGCTCATCTCTGTATTCAAGCCAAAGAGCCAGTGTTGTGCAAGTCCATGACCACGTGGCCTTGCATGGCTGCAAGGAAACACTGTTTTACCTTCCCGCTTTTTACAGCGGTACCTATTTATCTACTTGCATTTACATTCTTTAGCAGGAGCTAGGGTTAGCAGCGGGAGCTCGCTCTGCTGCGTGGCACCCAGGATTCGAACCACCGAGCTGCTGACTTTGCAGCCAACAGTTTTCAGAGCCTTAGTCTGCTGAGCCACCATGCCCCTTATTAGCAGATATATTGACAATCAAATATTTTCTATTTATGTGTTTGCCTTTTAATCTCTGTGTTCTATTTGCTCTGCTTCAGTTCTTGCATATTTAGATCATCATTTCTATTAGCACTCTTGTCTCGAGTTAGCGATATGATGATGTAATTGTTGCAGCTGTGCATTTATTATATAATGAATGTATTTTGTAGAATTGTTAATTAGGAAATTAACCAGGTAGATGCAAAGAAAAGGCAATTTCGCTATTGTTTCTAAAACTACATTGCATGTACATTGCCCACAATTTAAATTTAGACTATGGTAGGTAGATAGATAGATAGATAGATAGATAGATAGATAGATAGATAGATAGATAGATAGATAGATAGATAGATAGATAGATAGATAGATAGGCTAAAAGCTACTTTCTCTTCAGTGCTCAGCTCCTTCCCTTTCATTGGGAAAAGGGGAGAGGATCCAAGTGCTTTTAGACATGTACCAGTAACTCTACCTAGGTCCGACCTAGGCCATGGAAAGCATAAGAAAGCTACAAATCAAACATTGCTGATTAGACCTGTTCTTCCTTCCCTCCCTCCCTTTGTCATTCAGACTAGCCAGTTTCAGAAGTAAAGTGCTTTGTTGTGACCAATAAAGAGGGAGTGCTGGTATATGTAAAGTAGATTGGCTTAAAGCCATCCCAGAAGCACCTTCCATCTTATCAGCTCACACCCTCTGAGTGGATGAGTCTGGGCTGTATCAGTAATTGGCATCTTCCTGCCAGGGATGAAGTAAGCCATGTATAACCTGTTGAGTGTTTGCACAGAAACAAAATGCATCTAATCAAATCCTGTTGATTTGAAAACCTCAAAGCTGCCATTTTGAAAGTCAAAAACTGAAGCTCAGGAATTGCAAAAAGTTCATATGGGAATTAATGGTTTGTAACATGGTTTTAAATCCAGGCCTCGATGAAACATAACATGAAAAGAATCCTTTGGGATCAGAATGAAATCCTATGTATTTCACTATCTTGTTCTCCAAATGGACCATTGGCTGCTCATAGGAAATATGCCAGCAAGACATGAGTGCAGTTTTACCCTTCCTCCCACCCAAAGTAGAGGTAGAGGCCTGATTTTGAGGCAATCACATGAGTATTATGGAGGGAAGTCTGGATTTCCTTTCCACACATGAAGGGACCCAGGTACACTGGACTGTGGCCAGTGCATTCTGCTACAGAAATTCAGCATTTCCACCCCTATCTACTACTTTTACAGTACTTATGTTTCTTCTCTGCTTTTCTACATGTTGCTTCATTTACTTCATGTAACAGAGATACCCTGTACAAAGAACTTTATAGCCTGGTGAAAAAGATTGCTATCATATTTGGTTCTACTTTGCTTTTAATTTTCCTTGAAGATAGCAAAACTCTGTATGTTTCCTCAGCATACTGTAGTTTAAACATTGTGATGGATTATTTTGCTATTCAGCCAATTTGTGGTGTGTGTGCCCCTCCCCACACACTTAGGGAGGTAACTTCATAGCCTGCATATTTTTAAAAGTCTATTTCTAGGTCACTCCTAGCCTATGGTATTTTTATTATGTTTATCGTCAGGATTTGCTTCTTTCAGATTTCTTGCATGCACACACAGGAAAGAATTTGAAAAATCCTGCCTCAAACATTTTATTGTGTCTTACCATAACACTCAAGAAGTAGCTCCTGCTCTAGTGTTTGGCTGAGTGGCTGTCAGAGAGGAAGTGAGTAAGCAAATTTTCGGTCAAAGTGCATTTTGGTAGCTTGTTTAGCTGAGCGTATTAAAAAGACTTAAAATGTTGGCCAAACTGTTATCATCAAACATGGTGCAAATATTTACTTGGAATGAACTAATACCCTTGTGAATGGGTCTCTCTTATAGTCTCAAGAGGACCACACACTAAAAAGATAAGAAAATCATATTTAATTGGGAGGATCATAAAATTATACACATCCATCTCATTATTAGAGTAGTTCCACATATAGCACCTCTGCGAAGAAAAGAGCAGAAACAGCTTGAGGGAGGTTCAACAAGGGTATTTAGTCAAGACCTCGGTACCTTCCTTGGGTCTGGTGATCCAGTTCCGCTTTTGTCAGAGATTCAGTATTATGCTAATCTGATTGTGATCCTAATACAGCTTTACAACTATATCAGAGCTATAAAGTCGCAGTGGTTTCTTTCAGTTAACTGAACTCCAGGTCAGAGGTCAGCAACTGTATCCTCCAGACAATTTATATCAGTCCTTGCCAATGGTAAGGAATCATGGGAATTACAGTTTAAAACATATAGATTGAATATACAGATTAAAATATATACAGTAGAGATCCGTACCGTAGGCCTGTCAGTAGTGGTGTATCCTCACTCAAAACAATCTTCCAACTGGTTAGCTAGTAACAGGTTGCTTCTTCTGGAGATCCAGTACATTATAGTGCAGTGATGGCGAACCTTTCAGAGACCGAGTGCCCAAACTGCAATTCAAAACCCACTTATTTTTCTCAAAGTGCCAATACAGCAATATAACCCGAATACAGTGGTACCCTGAGTTACATATTAGAGATGGGCACGAATAAAAAAATGGCATTTTTTTGTTTGTCATTGAGAGGTCCGTTTTGTTTTGTTTCCATTTTTTGCAAATTTTTGGGAAAATTTCATTTTTGTTTTTTGTTTTTTCATTTTTCATTTCTACCTGCTTTTTGCACGATTTTTAAAGCATTTCCGAGTGCGGGCATCCCCCAACGCCCCAGACCAGAGGGAAAACACTAAAAAATTGATGCTGGCAGAGACACAGTATAGACTAGGTTCGCAGGGAGGCTGCAAAGGCAGCGGCGGGCATTGCCCAGGGTGCAAGGCAGCCACAGAGTGACTGCACTGCAGGGCAGGGGAGGGTACTCACTGAGAGGTATGCACACACACACACAGGGAGGCTGCAGGACTGAAGCTAGAGTCGCAGAGACAGCAATCCCACCCTAACTCCCACCGGGGACTGCAAGGAGGATGGGGGCTGCCAGAGCTTTTTATGCCCTCTGTGGCTGCCAGACCTGCCCAGTCTGAAAACTGGGCATGCTATTGGTTGAAGTTGTCCAAGAATTTACATGATCCCATCACATGGCTTGCCTCCATGTTGTGGCTGGAGTGGTGACATCCATTTTGTCATCCTTAAAGGGAAAAAGAAAAATACATCGCGATGGGAGAAGACAAAAACAAACTTTTTAAGGACCCCAACCTTTCAATTTCAAATAATTATCACATTATCGCTGCATTTTTATGGATGTCCAGGACATTTTAATACCCAAGAAATCAATATTAGGCATCTGGGAGCCATTTTGGGTCGATGTCCCCTCACCCCCCTTAAAGGAAAAAAATACATCAATCTGATAAAAGACATAAATGCACGTTTTAAGGACCCCAACCCCCCTGGTAGGTATTAGCAGACAGTATAAATAATTATCACTGGGTTTTTATGGATGTCCAGGGTGTTTTTTAACATTTAAAACAGCTCATTTCATTGTGCGTTGCCATTAACGAAAATGAAACGTAACCAACACAATTTTTGTGGTTCTGTTCGTTTCATTCCATTTTCATCACAATTTTCATTTGTCATTTTGTTATCTAATGAAACGAATAACGAATAACAGAAATAAAAAAAATGTTCATTTCGTGCCCATCTCTATTACATATGGTTTGGGTGCTACCCTTCAGGAAAAAGAGAATCGAAGAGCAGGTGTTTTAATTTCCCACAGTCACAGCACCCTCGCAGTGGCTGCAGGAAATTAAAAAACCTACTCTTCAATCCTCAGTTTCCCAAAGAGTAGCACCCCAAAGAATAGCACCCTTGGGCAGAGAGGCGGGTGGGGTGCTACACCATTGGGAAAGCCGGAGGAGAGTGGCGGCAGCTTGTGAGCTGTGAGTTAAGTCTTCAACCATGCTGCTTTCGGGATGCCCAGAGCAGTGCGGCTGGAGAGTAAACTGGGGCTATGAAGGAGCCCACAAACCAGTGCCTTCCCTTCTCCCGGCTCTCTGCACAGAGCACAGTGGCGTGCTCTAAGTGGAGGGGGAAGTGCCATGGCTATGAGGGGGTGATGTCACATGCCCACAGAAAGGGCTCCGTGTGCCACCTTTGGCACCCATGCCATAGTTTGCCAACACTGCTATAATGGATGCAGTGTGAGACTTAGACTTGGGGGCACTATAACAGGAGATCATTTTCATTTTGTGTGTAAGGGGACTTTTAAAACCTGGGTACCCATTTTCATCCCTCACACTTGGATGTTAGATTCACCAATTCAGTGTGAAGGTGTCTGCAATGCAATGGCTTCTCAATAGCTTCTCAATTCTAAAGCACAGGCGCATTATGGCATTTGGAGCAAGGCAGGGAGTGAAGCACCAGCACCAGGACTCACAAGGCTTCTGGTTGCATACTAACAGATAAAGCCTCAGGATTCAAGTGTTTAAAACCCCTTCTCCCAATGCTTCCTGATCAGAGGTTCTGGCAGAAATGTAAAATTTCTGGAAATTTTGTAACCATGGGAAAAAGTTTTGGAGAAAAACATTTTTGGGGGGCAGGGGAACAAGTCCTCCCTATTCCCCCCCCCATGTTTCTGAAATTTTACATATCTAGGTTCTGACCCTAAGATGGAATGGGAATGCTGCTGATCTGATAAACCAAGTGGAATGCAGTTAGCAATTATTTCAGGGCTGTTCAATTTTGAACACGCCAAGGTCTACTTTTTCCAGCCCAAAGTGCCTGAGGGCTACTACACTAAAACCTCTACTTAAGAATTTTATCTGTTCCAAGGACATGCTCATAAGTAAAAAAAAATGTAAGCAGAGCTGTGGTTTCCCATAGGAATGCATTGAAAACCAATTAATCTGTTCTGGAGTGAATAGATTTCAATGCGCCATGGCCCTTGAAATGTCCTGCTTAACTGAGACAGTGGGCTGGCAGACCCAGAACTTTGCTTGGGCAGTGGTGGTCCTTAGGACGGGGCAGGGAGGGGGGGAGAACTTACCCCTCACTTTTTTAATTAACGGCCGGCGGGCTACTTTTGAACCCTTTGTGAGCTACTGGTAGCCCACGGTCTACCTGTTGTGCAGGCCTGAATTAGGTCATCTGATCAGGCTTTACTTTTTATGGCTATAAGATGCATTTCATCTGTATTAGAATTATAGCAGTCATTTCTAAATCTACTAAACCTTTAACATATAAATTAGAATATGTAAGTGTTATGCAGAGCTGTTCTCTTTTGTCCTTTTTCGGTGGGTGGATGTATTTCTTCTGGTTTAGCAATATATAATCGGAAGCCTCATGTTGCACTGCATATGTGTGTCCAGGGATGTTGGGAGAAAGCAAAACTAATTTGGGTGGAGCAAGAAGGGGCAATCTCACTGTCTTATAATTGGAGGGGGGAGAGGGAGAGAGTATCTTCCCCTAATTTAGCCTATTTCATAAGAAAAAAAGGGTCATAAATTAAATACAGGAGAGATTTTTATATTCTCTTTAAAAAGAAAAAAGAAAAAGAACCTGTATGTTAAAAGTTATGTTACCTGTGTAGGCCTAGAAGTCAGTTTTAAGAGCAGACATATATGGCTCTATTGTCATTCTATCACAAGGAATTCTACTATGCATAGCTCATGGAAAATGTTGACACTATCTCATTCCCCTGCAAACTGGTTTGACAAGACACGATCACATGCTGCATTTGCCTTCAAGAAAATACCAAATCTGTGTCAGTTATATACCAGCCATATTTAAGAGGATTATTGAGTTGCAGAAAAGCCTTCTTTGTCTGGCTGATAATGGAATAATCTCCTCACCCTTCTGCAAACATTTGAATTTAACATTGACCTTACATTGATGATAAGGGATATAAATTTGTTAAGCATATTAATGGCCCAAGTACTTTATTTTTTTAATTACTTCATACTCTTCCAGAGTATATCCTCTGTGCTCTCACAATCTTTTTTTGAGCTGTAGTTTCAAGTGTTGGCTTCTCCTACAAAACTCTTGAGCAAAAATCTTTTGCAAGGGTTGGAGAAGCCATACTGTATTTGTGCTCCTCGGGGGGGTTCACATTCGGGCCTGTGGGAGGATGCCTGCCCTGCCATACAGAAAAGATTACAGTACTTGGTGATTTCTTTATCTGCTTTACAGCTGCAGCTACAAGTAAATGAGTTTCTTATTGACCGAGGCCTTATAATGGCTTGTTTAAAAAGTTGGCATGCTAATTTTAATTTTACCATTCCATGTTTTTTTTAAAAAAAGAACTGCATATAGGCCTTTTTTTAAAGTTTCCGGCTCATTTTTATATTGCACTTTCTAATTCATTTTCAGCTCTTTAGGTTGCCAAAGGTAATGCATGGAGTGTAGTTCTTATAGGTATGGGAAATCAATTTATAAAAGTTGAGGTGGCCAAAGCTTTATTTGATTATATGAGGCAGCATAGCAATGCTTTCCAGATGAAGGAAATTGGGGCGGGGGGGGCAACTCTGTATTGTGTTCATGCTTTATTTGGGATTATTTCTTGTCCACATCGATATGGTGTTAAAATAATGGCACTGCTATTATTCCTAGTTAGTTCCAGACTCCAGACTACTAATATTCCTTTATGAAAGTAACAAAACACACTGCTTCTAAATTATTTAACATGGATGTGACACTGCTTCTTCACACTGCACAAGGCAGAACAGGGCTGTCTCCAATGCAGGAGGTGTGGGAGGAGTTGCCAATACTTCCTGTAGTTACTTGAGCATCCATTAGCTCAGGAACCCAGGTAATGGTGACGAGAAAAAGCCAGAAACAATGCTATCTTTAGCTTTGGCTATTATAGATAAGCCCATTATAGAAAAGTAACATGGAGAGTAGTTAATCCAGTTCAGATAAAGAAATACTACTACCTAAAATGAACATTCCACAAACTACAACTTACTATATATATATGTAGGCCTCTCGTTATGAAACCAAAGATATCTCTAAAGCCTTTGTAGACAACCATGTCACCAGAGAAAAGGAATAAGATATCACCCTTCCAAATCTGCTATTCTTGTCCCTCTCCACCCATCTTTCTATCTATATTTAGAAAACATTTTAACTTTCAGGCCCAAACTTTCATCATTCAATTTTGTACAGTCCTTGTTTATTTAATCCTCCCCAGTGGTTTGGAGTAACGGGATCAGCTATGCCAGCTGTTATGTGAGAAATCCACCTTCATAATAACCTGCCTCTGCTAGCTAGATTTCCCTGTTTGAGGTCTTGCATGATACGGTTACACCAGGGGTTGCCAAACTTTTTGCAAGAAGGGCCAGAGTTGGTGAAGTGAAAATGTGTGGGGGCCAATCATTCAGCCTGACATTCCTTGAACTATTAACATTAGCAGCATGAGCAGAAGCAGAGACTGCAGTGAAGGCAAAGCAGCAGCTCTCATGCTATGTTGGCTCTCTGTGCTCTTCTGAGTTAGCTTTCTGGTGTTCCCTGCCAGAGCTTGGGCCAAGGTCCTCCCGCCCCACAGCTTGCCACTGGCTCCCCATCTCTGGATTCCTCTCAGGACTCCCACCTGCTCTCTCTCCTGCACCCCTCCCTCTTTGAAGCTCAGTGGAACTCGAGGATTAACCCTTTGAAGGGACCCACAACCGATCACAAGGACTGAAGCTGGCTGGGAAACAATGACAGATCAGCAAATTGAAGATTTGCTCCTCATAACGCAAAAAGTATTAGACTTTTTACAAACTGAACTGTCTTCTGCACCTGGTTTTGAGTGGAACGGGGAGCTGGATCAGATTAGTAATCCCAATTCCCAAGCTTGTGATTCACAGAGCAGCACTGAGGGAGACATCCAGGAGGGGTGTTTGGAGAATACAGGGTCTGGCCTTGTTTGGGAGACTGAACTTTCTCTTGAACCTAAGGAAGAGGTAGAGGAGGGCTCCAAAATTGGTTTTGCTTAGAATATGAAACTAGAGCAGAGCACTGAAACTTTGGAGACAAATGTGCAATCTTGCTGTACCAGGGAAGCTTCTACATCACGAGAAGGACGTGTGGATAGGTCAAGTCTGGAGATGAGAATGGACAGATTTGCACGATTCATGGAATCAATGGATATATCAGGAAAGACCAAAACTTGGTTTAATGAGTAAATTACTTAGAAGGTCTGCTTTTGTGTTTGGAGGTTTGGCCGATGATGGTGTGCCTTTGAAGCCCTGGTTATCTGGTGTATTGGAGACACACCACCACTGGCTATCACTGCGTAATGGACTGTAATGACCTGGAAAACAGTGAATGGAAATGTGTACTGTAACAGACCAGTTAAAACTATTGCTAAACTAATTTAATATTTGCCAAAGTAGATAGGCCTCTCTAATGCAGAAATCTGCTTTTTGTATTTGAACCATCTTTAAAATATTAAATGAATATTAAGATGTGAAAATGGAAGAGGAAAGTGAGATTACCAGCTTGAAATGTTAATCTGTTAGACATCCAAGAGGAATATATTAACCAAGAATAGAAATTTTCATATGCATTATGAATCTGAAAGACCAAAATATAACTCTTTTTCTTTAATAGCCCATTAAGTATTAATCTCAGCCATATTGGTATAACACTTGAAATTTGATAGAATTTAGGTGAATAGATAAAATATAATTGGTTGATGATGCTTATTATTTACTAATTTTTGTAGATTAGACAGGATATCTTAAAAGTCAAATAGGCTATATTCACTTTTTGTATTAGATGAAAACAGATATAAATGTATGCTTATCATCTATTGAGCTAAGCAAATAGATTTTAAACTGCTTAGTAAAATGAAGAATTATCGACATGGTTAAGATTAAATAGGCTAGCTTAACGTTGTACTTTGTTAGTTTCATTCCCTGTACTAGATGAAGATAGAGTTAAGTAACGATGAATACAATGATGGAAAAGAAATATGTAAATTTGGAATATTTCAAACAGTTGGGCCGAAATATTGGGAAAATATTTGTATTTCAACTATGTAACACAGCAACACACAAACAATATATTTGTTTTAGGTTTAGAAAATTCAATAGAATATTATTTTTTAAACATTGCAGATAGTCTATCAAAAGCATTACTATGTGTCATTGTCTTATTTAAGTCCTACATTTCCTTAATGGAGATTGAGGTGGTCGGCCATCTAGAGCACTGCGTCTATAAAGTCACTACATCTTGAATCCTCTGATCATACCTGATCTTCAAAAAAGTTATGCCAGTGGCTATTCTGATTGAGATTTCTGGGAACTGTAGCAACTTTCTGTTTAACTTTTTCCTTCACCTTTCTAATGTCTAAATTGGACTACTAGAGGGTTAATGTAAAAATAAGCTCAAGAAGAATGGTTTGAAGCTTGAAGATTATTGCCCCATGAATGTAATATGCCTGTTAATGATATTGTTCACACCCATGTCCTTTTGCAGATGTGTTCATGAGGATTATCTGCATTACAAGCCTAAACCAGTTTCACCACCATAGCTTAATATCCATGGATACTATGGGAAATAAAAGTTTTGTTAAAGAAAGCCACAGAAGTGAATTATTTGTATCCTCATGAATATTTTCCAAAGCACTATGGGCTAGGAGAGAAAATAATGTTTGTTTATTTATTTATTTGAGAACAAGGAATTGAAGGACATCTTATAGCATTAATAGACAACATTACATTAAAGCAACACGGTTATAAGTAGTCATAAACACAAAGTCTATGTGAACCCATAGAGTCATATAAAATACATATAGTAGTCCCTCATTCAGGAAAAGCTTGCCTGAAGAGAAAGGTCTTTGCCTGTTTCCAGAAGGACAACACAGATGAGACAGTCCTGGTCTCTAGTGGGAGGGAGTTCCAGAGTCTGGGTGCAGCAGCCAAGAAAGCCCTTTCATGTGTCCCCACGAGACGTATCTGTGAGGGTGGAGAGAAGGGCCTCTCCTAATGCAATGTTTTTCCATATCTGCAAAGCTAAAGATATTTAGAATATTTTACATATTATACACTATATTTACATAATACAGTGGTACCTCAATTTATGAATTTAATCCATTCCGAATGCATGTTCTTAAGTCGAACTACTCTTAAGTCAGGGTACCTATCTAAAAATTGAAAAAATAAGTTAAAAAAATTTAAAAATGAAAAAAAAATCTGTAAATCAAGCAGACTCTATTTAAAATTTGTAAGGCGGCAGGTAAAACGCCAACAGTTTTCTGCTCTTAAATCGAATTGCTCTTAAATTGAGCTGCTCTTAAGTCGGGGTACCACTGTACTATATTTACATAATGGATGCTATGCTACAGCTATTTTTGTTTTGTTCATTTTTGAAAAATATAAAAGGAATTGCAAAAGTAAACAATAGATGGTTTAAATGTCAGAGTAGCTTTAAGAATCCTAATCTGAAATTATACTTGTCTACAGATTTCTGAGTCATTTTGAAATCTTAAAAGGTAGATATGGGTTTCTTTAGAAGAATCCTGGCCTTTCTTTTAGAACTTATGAGCTACAGAGAAGAGAAATGTGGTGGATAGTGCTGGACAACTGCCTTCCAGTTCATTCCAGAAGGATTAGGATTTTATGATGGAATCATCCTGCCTCATTCACAGCACGTGACCAGTGTGCTTAAACACTAGTTGGCAATGGAATAGTACACCTTGAAAGACTGTGACTGTCCTTCACTGGCAGTTTTTAAACAGAGGTAGGATTGGAGGTTGTGGTGGAGTTTAGATTGCTATTGATCAGAGATGCTTCAGCTGTGGATTCCTTGTCTATCATAGGGTGGGACTAGGTTACCTGTAGGATTCTTGCCAGCTCAAGAATTCTATGTTCCCCAATAGTCACTTGTGGAATTCAGTGTATTTGAGTGGCATGGAAAAGGGACCCGAGAGAAGGTATCCCCACAGATTTCTGCTATGATGGTAAGGAACCTGCGGTGGCCCACAGACAATCATGTCTGTGCAAATGTGTAAAAAGCCATCTTGTAATTCAGATATTTCCCCCATCTGGCCCATTATGGACAGTGAGAGGTCTTCGCTTCACTCTGCTGCCCAGAGGTTGACAACTAAAACCCCTTAGTGCAGGCCTGTCCAACAGGTAGACCTGGGGCTACCGGTAGCCCGTGAAGGGTTAAAAAGTAGCCCGCCAGCCATCAATAAAAAAAGTGAGGGGATAAGTTCTCCACCCCTCTCTCCCCCACCCCAAGGACCACCACTGCCCCAGCAAAGTTCTGGGTCTGCCAGCCCACTGTCTTAGCCAAGCGGGGCAGTTAAAGGGCCATGGGACATTGAAATCTGTTCCCTCCAGAACAAATTAATTGGCTTTCAATGCATCCCTATGGGAAACTGCTGCTCTACTTACAAAAGTTTTTAATTATGAGCATGTGCTTGGAACTGATAGAATTCATAAGTAGAGGTTTTAGTGTAGTAGCCCTCAGGCACTTTGGGCTGGAAAAAGTAGACTTGGCCTGTTCAAAGTTGGACAGCCCTGACTTAGTGTACCTTCTTTGATATTGCTTAAATAACTTTAAACTCTGTTTGGGGAGAGTGTTTAGTGCAGTAAATAAGACGGCAAAGATTGTGTGTGTGTGCGTGCGTGTGTGTGCATGTGTTTGTGTGTGTGCACGCGCTCAATTCCTCTCAACACCCAGGTAAAGGATTTGTCTTTCAGATGTGTGTATTTCCTTTGCTTTGCAAATGAACAGCACATGATTTAAAGCTCTGTTGCTTGTAGTGTCAGCCCAGAAAAAGTGAATGGATACACCCAGGCACACCTACTAGTGACGGAACAAGCCTAGCTAAGCCAGTCTGTTATAGGAGCATTATTTTAGACACACCCGAGCCAGCACTGTAGCAACAGGGCAAAGGACAGGTCAACATAGGGTGTACATTCACACACTTCCTGGGAAGAAGTTACACTACTGTCCCTGCATGTCATGCACAATATTTTTATGTGCCCTCCATCCTCTGAATGGTGAGGCATTTCAGGGGCAAAGCACATGGGTGAGTGCTGGAGGTTCAAAGCATCTCTGCACAGCTCTCTCTCTCTCTCTCTCTCTCTCTCTCTCTCTCTCTCTCTCTCTCTGTATGAATATACTGTATAAGCAAGGTACAAAGGGCTATACAAAGTGTGACACTTATAGAGTGACCAGTGATTCATCCCACGTTTTCTTACCTCCAGCCACTCACAGTATTTATTTATTTATTTATTTATTTATTTATTTATTTATTTATTTATTTATTTATTTATTTATATTTATATTTATATTTGTACTTATTGACCACTCAATTTTTCCCTCAGGAACTCTAGGCAGTATACAACAAATTGCAAAAACAACTTGCCCAATACATAACAATAAACAAACATAAAAATATAAAAACAATAACAACAGGAAACTCAAAACAACCACAAAATCCAGCAAGAAGAAGGGCGGTAACAAACAAAACAACCAAACTAGCATCACACAGTCAAACAATCAGCGATCACCAAAACTTTCCATGAAGAGCCAGGTCTTTAGCACTCTTCTGAAGGCTGGCAGGGATTCCGCCAGCAGTTTATTCTAGAGTGCTGGGGCGGCCACTGAGAAGACCCAATTATGGGTAGAAACCCTTCAGGCCCCCCTTGGAGTCACCACCCAGAATGAGCAGGCAAGCAAAGCTCTGGTCCGTCAGGCCAAAGCTGACCTCTGAGAGATATGCTCCACCAGATTATCAGGTCCCAAACCATAGAGGGTTTTGTAAACTGAAACCAATACCTTGAACCTTTTCCACCTATGCAATGGAGGTCCAAAATGACCAATACCTTCTTCACTGAAGAAAACAGAGTCTACATGCCCCAAACAGAGGATATCTTTGTAGGGAGGGAAACCAAAGAATTAAGACAGATAGAAATAACCAGGGAGGAGGTCGCTGCATGTCTTCTTAAACTAAATACTAACAAATCACCAGGACCAGATGGCATCCATCCACGAGTTATCAAAGAACTTAAAGATAAAATTGCTGAGGTCCCAGCCAAAATATATAATCTTTCCCACAAATCAAGTGTTGTGCCTGACAACTGGAAGATAGTGAATGTTCTCCCTGGGGCTGACAAATCGCCCCCCTCTCTGTTCTCTGGGCATGGCTGTCAAGAAAGGATTGGAGCCAGCATAGAGCATGCCCCCCAATACCCACCTCAGACAACCTGCCCAGGAGGATACCATGGCTGACAGTATTGAAGGCTATTGACAAATCGAGGAGCACCAACAGGGTTGAGCAACCCCTGTCAGCCCCCCTCAGGAGATCATCTTACAACGTGACAAGGGTTGTCTCGGTCCCATGTTGTGGCCTGAACCCAGACTAGTATGATCTTTCTCCAGGAATGATTGGAGCCTAACCGTGGCAACCTGCTTGATCACCTTGACCAGAAAGGGAACATTGGCTACCAGATGATAGTTTGACAAATCATCCACAGCCAGGCCAGGTCTTTTAAGGATGGGCCAGATCACGGTCTCCTTCAGCCAAATGGGAAGGATTCCATCTTTGAAGGAGGCAGACACAATCACAACTTCCCATTCCGGCATGCTTTGACCCAGTAGTCATAATCAGCCAGGAAAGGCAAGGGTTGAATGGAGAACCCACAGGCCAGCAATGTGCCAATGTCCTGGAGGCCTCAGCTGGAGTCACAGGCCCAAACTCAATGAATCAAGGAGACCAAGGGGGTGTGGCACAAGCGAATCTCAGGGAAAGAATAGTGGACCCGGAGTCCAGATTGGCCTGGATGGCCTCTATTTTAGATATAAAATGGGCTGTGAAAGACTCACTGGTGAAATCACTAGGAGGAGGCCTCCACTGGCCAGGATTGGAGAGGTCCTGAACCACCCTGAACAATTCAGACTGGCAGTTCGAGGCCTCACAATTTCTCAGGGAGGCATGGGATCTTTTAGCCTTCCGGATCGCACTGACATAGTGCCTGGTCAGCAGTTTAACCACAGCCCTATTACTTTCCATCCAATCCTTTCTCCATGTGCTCTCCAGCCTCCTCCTTTCTTGCTTCATCGCACGCAACTCTGCCGCAAACCACAGTGAGGAGTGGTCTCGGCAATGGATGAGGCGCTTGGGGCAATCCAGTCAGCAGGCCAGGTGGCATCCCCATTCCATCTATCCACCAAGGCATTGACAGGATCATTGACCAGACCATCCGGAAAGCCCCTGAAAGCCTCCGAGAATCGAACTGGGTCCAGAAGCCTCCAGGGGTGGGCCCAAACAGTAGGGCCAAGCTCCCTGTGAGGAGGGACTGCAATTGCCAGGGAGAAAGTCAGCAAATTGTGGTCTGACCATGACATGGGCTGGGAACTGAGGTTCTCAACCCTCAGATTATAATCCGCAGATGTGGAGGAAAACACCAGGTCCAGAGCATGCCTGACCTATGGGTGGGTCTGATGACATGTTGGGAAAGGTTCATGGATGCCATGGAGTCTATGAAATCCAGAGCCGCTCCAGATAGCCCAGCCTCAGATTGCACATTGAAGTCATCCACCACCAGAAATTTGGGGAACCTCAACAGTGCCACTGAGATGAACTTGGAGAGCTCTGGGAGGGATGATGCTGGGTCTTGAGGAGCATGGTACACCAGCACAATCCCAAATGTCTCCAGCTGTCCCACCAATAGATGCAAGCATTCCAGCCCTGGACACACAAATGTTGCGGCTTTGCTGACATAAAAGGGCTCTCAGTAAACAATGGCCAGCCCTCCTCCCCGATCCTCTGATCTGCCCGCATGCTGGTAGCGAAACCTAGGAGGGAAAAGCTGGGTGAGAAAAGCCCCCCCCTCATCGCCCACCCAGGTCTTGGTGAAACAAGCCAGGTCGGCTCACTCATCCACGATCAAATTGTGGATGACAGGGATCTTATTATGGACCAATATTCTTTGCCTCTCCCACCTCACTCTACTATCGCCATAGTGGAGCCACAGAGGACATCCTTTGAAAGCAGAAGGTCCCTAGGTCTGTCCCTGGCATCCTCCTTCAGGGAGGAGATGATGAGGAAAAACCCTACCTGAAGTTCTGGAGTGTCATAAAGCAGTCTTATCAAACAAGGCAAGCAATAAACATCCTATAGAGCAGCTTCCTATATTTCTCACATACAATCTACCCAGAGGGCCAGTGTGGTGGCATGTTTAGAGTCTTGCACCTGGGACATCTGGGTTCACATCATGAACTCCATCCTGCTGAGTGGTCTCATGCTGCTACGATCTACCTCACAGCAATGTTGTAAGGATAACATGGGAAGAAGGGCAGCCATGTACCTGCCATGAGAAGAAAGGTCTCTCTCTCTCTCTCTCTCTCTCTCTCTCTCTCTCTCTCTCTCTCTCTCTCTCTCTCTCTCTCTCTCTGTGTGTGTGTGTGTGTGTGTGTGTGTGTGTGTGTGTGTGTGTGTGTGTGTGTGTGTGTGTGTGTGTGTGTGTGTGTGTGTGTGTGTGTTTTAATTAGTAGAAATATCTAAACAGCATGGTCCTTGGCTATCCCAGCTGGAACATTCTGGAACTTTTAATTTTTGAAAACCCTGACTCTTCCATATTGGTATTCTTTGTAGACATGAGCATTGCAGCAGAATTACTCACTGCAGGAAATGTCCACAATAATTAAATTAAATTATGATAAATGATAATTAATTGAAGCTCTTTTTGCAAGACAGTTGACTCTCAGCAATGCCCTCTTTTATAAAGTAACAGTTAAATGTGATGTAGCTAAAGTAGACATTGTAGTAGTAAACAATGTTTGTGTACTAATGTTGTGTGTGTGTGTGTGTGTGTGTGTGTTAGATATATTCATCTGTTCAAAAACAACAAAGTGGTCTGCTTATATACCACCCCATAGCACTTAAAGCACTCTCTGGGCAGTTTTTGCAGGCTACACATTGCACACACAACTCTAGCAAGCTGGGTCTTCATTTTACCGACCTCAGAAAGATAGAAGGCTGAGTCAACCATGAGCCTGGGATTGAATACCAAGTCGTGAGCACAGTTTTAGCTGTTTAACTACTGCACCACATGCTCCTTTATGGTGTCACAAAGCAATGGGATTTGTGACACCATAAAGACAGCAAATCTTATGTAGTGAAAGAGTTTTTGGACTGCAGCCCTTTATAAACAGTATATATTTTATAAAAATATTTGCATAAAATATTTATTATATTATATTATATTATATTATATTATATTATATTATATTATATTATATTATATTATATTATATTATACCCTTCTCCACTCCCCCCCCCGAAGTGGCTTATGGCATTTAAAAAAGGCATGCTACAGCCCAGGAAAGCATAATGCCAAATAAAACATGTCACTGATTAACATGTTTTCCTTGATTTCTACAGAAAGCTCCCACAGATAATTATTTAGTTGTGTGAAGCAGAGAATTTATCCACAACACAGAAGACACACATGGCTGCAAAACATGACATTTTTCACTTCTGAACATGCTGATTCGCATTCATGTACCAATCTCAGTGTGCAGCAACCAACCTGCTGACAAATGTCTGGTGTCTGATATGTGAGTGAGTTGAATACGATACTGGACTTAAACTTTTACCAGGAAGCAGATGGATTCCTGTTGAAGGATCTCTCTCTCCCCTCCCCCAACTCACACAGAGAGATTTATGACTATTTGTGTGTATGCATATGTGAAGCAGGTGCTCTTGGAACAATAATCAAAAGAAAATAATCAAAAGCAACAGGAAAGTGGACCAATTAATAGCATATGCCAAAACAGAGAAGAAGTGAGCAGGTTTGCCCTCATGATTTTTCTGCATCTTCTTCTGTATTGTCATTTACTGAAAAGCCTGCAAACTCCTTTCCTAATGTCACTTGCACTGCCAACACGTCTCCTGTGTCAATTACCTTTTCCATTTTGACTCAGGCAAGTCATCAGAGTGCAGGGCATTTTTTGAGCCAGATCTCCATCTCGTATACAAAGACAGTTTATGTAGTAGCCCTCTCTTGCTACCATCTTTGTACACAAAAGTACTTCCTTTCTGCCCCAAATATCATTCTGCAATTTGGTTATTTTAATTTTAGTCTGAAAGACAAAGAACCAGATGGCTTAGTGGGCAAGCATGTGTGAATGTAGATTGTTTGTTGGGGGAAGCAAGGGAGAATATCTCATCTAGACTTTGTAGCTGTGGCTGACAGTTATTATTTTTGTGTGGTGGTGGTGGTGGTGGGAATCAGTGCTGTTTTTCCTCCTCCAAAATGACTATTCTTGTCAGCAGTGTCCTCACTCTTGACATTTTAATAAATGATTTCTAGAATATGCATTTCTGAGATATAAGTGTCCTAGTGAGTTAAACATATAACAGTAATAATAATAATTGTGCCCCATCAATTCTGACTTATGGCAGTCCTTTCTAGAGTTTTATAGGTGCAGAGTATTCTGAAGTGATTAATGATTCCTTTCTTCAGAAGGTGCTCTGGGACTCTGTAGCTTGCTCAAGGCCAATCAGGCTGGCTCGTCTCCCCAGAGTCATAGCAAGGAACGGAACTCTCCGAGAACGATGGATGCTTTGAACACCAAGGCCCTTTTGATTTTTTGAAACTCCTCCAAGTGACCCCAGCTTTTCAAATACTTCTTTCCTTCTCTCAATGGAAAAGGGGTTCCCCAGTACCCCTATGGAGCCCCTCTCCCACGTGGTAGAGGGAAAAATGTTAAACACACTCACAGTCACATTGCTTCATGGGAATGTGTAGGTAAGGATGAAAGAAAATGCTATTTGTTTCCCATTTTCAAGTGAGTTAACCAGATTCCTGCCATAGCAGTTCAAAACCATAAATGGACATTGGTATATAATGATTAAGGGGCATGGTGGCTCAGCGGGCTAGAGTGCTGAAATTGTGGGCTGCAACGTTGGCAGCTCAGTGGTTCGAATCCCGGGTGCCATGCAGTGGAGTGAGCTCTTGCTGTTTGAAAGCATGTAAATGCAAGTAGATAAATAGGTACCACCATAAAAAGTGGGAAGGTAAACAGTGTTGTTGTGTGTGCAGAAATGCGTTCAGCCATGCCGGCCACATAACAATGGACTTGCACAACACTGGCTCTTTGGCTTAGAAATGGAGATGAGCACCGCCCCTAGAGTCATTCACAACTAACATGCATGTGCGGGGGGAACCTTTAACTTAAACTTTTAATTTAATGATTAACTTTCCATATCTGAAGAAAAAGTAAAATTACTCTATTTTCCCCCAGCAAGGTCTGTTAGATGGCTTACAAAATAAGATCAAAATGTACATTATTAAAATAAGGAGCAAAATTGAAAATTATTTTGATTGAAAGGTCAAGATAGGTTCAGCCCAACCATTTTTTTAAAGTGTGTCCATCCTCTGAGGAGCAAATTTTGCATGTCATGGGGCAGCAAATTATTAGCTATTTAATATTTTCCTACAGTTTTATTGCCAACTGTAATTTCTGACTGCTGATTGTTGCTGCTGCTATTTAAGAGATCAGGTGCTGATGATATTGCCCACCTCATCTGCCTGAATGACATGGCTGGATTGGGTAATCAGCACCTTTTGGGAACAGTGTACTTTGACTTGGATGGGTAAAGGGGTACTGCCACTTGCTAATCCACCTCAGCAAAATGACTTGAATTCAAAGAATACAATACTAGGGTTAGGGTTTTTTTATTTTTATTTCTTTGAGTACAAATCCAATGATTCTCCATTCTGAGAGATATGCTGAACCAGTCCATGCCCAAATGTAGTTCACTTGGGAAAACACCGAACTTGGAAAGCTTTCAAGCTCAGCTAGGCTGAGCTCAACCCACCATTGTGGTTCATGCCCTAGCAGTGGTTACTGGGACCTTTCTTTCTGAAAAAGAAATCTGTGTAGAGCTAGAACTAGCTAAGCTCTGAAACTTTCTGGCTGATTCCCACCCACCCACCCATCCTGGTTAATTACATTGAGAGGTCTGTAAGGTATCTGTCCACTAGAACTCCCAGAATGGAGAATATGGAATTTGTAGCCCAAGAAACCTGAAAATCCCATCTCTAGTTGGTGCTGGGGTGCCCAGTGTGGTGTAGTGGATAACAGAATGATGAATTAGAGCTCCAGAGACCAGAATCCCCACTTGACCATGGAAACTCACTGGTGGAGTGGAAATGGTAAGACCTTAAATACCTCACTGTCTTTGAAAGCCCCGTTAGGGTCACTATAAGTTGGTTCTCTTTACCTAATGGCACATAACTGACTAAGGTGCTTCCTTTGAAATACAAAGAGCAGCTTTTGGATCCAGGTGGCTTGAGCTGGCCAGCCAGCCCACCCCAATCATAATCTATGGCGATGTGCCCCATCAAGCTGTCTGTAGTTTTTTCCCCTACCATATAGCTGCCCATAGCATATTTGTTTATTTTATTTATTTATTGTTATATTTATATCCCGCTTATCTTCTGTAAAGAACGTCTTCCTCCAAACATGCAGTACAGCAGTACAGCATTTCTCCATTTGCCTATGTTTGCTGTGCATGTCAACACCAGGTGCAGAGCAAGGACTAGTGAAACTATAAATAGCTCACCCCTTTTAAGACCAGGAATCCTTTTAACACCTTCTCTTCTCTGGGCAATGAGTCCCTGTCATGACATTGTGAAGGAGGCCACTGCGTGTGCGAAATAAAGCACACTGTCTCAAGAGATGTTGCTGATCATGAGTTTGTGATTGAGCTAAATCTGGTTAGAACAGCAGCATAAACTGTTTCTCAGAGTACAGTAGTACAAATATAGTCCCTATAAAGCAAACCAAATACTTTACACAATATGCCAAGGAGCATGGAACTAGCCAGTCAGCAGAAAAGATGAAGCTGGTTGTGCAGTGGTGTGACAAGGAAACTTACCAAGGCAAGGTTTTTATTAGCAAAGCCTTGTGATTTATACAAGTCTTGCTTCCAAGAATAATAGTTAATAATTCCTTTGGAAACAATGACCATTGTTGGAGCAGCGGTTCAACAAGCACTCCTCTTGCACCCTCTTTTTCTAGGAAAGAATCAGAAATGTTCAATGAAGGGGTGGGGGTGGGGAGAGAGAGAGAGAGAGAGAGAGAGAGAGAGAGAGAGAGAGAGAGAGAGAGAGAGAGAGAGAGAATGAATGTCTGTGGCCCATCCTAACAGAGTGGAAGGACAGTTCAGGCACAATTGTCAGCACTGTGTGTGAGAGGGAGGGAGGGAGGGAGGGAGATGTGACCAGCATTGTGATTCCGTGATAGCTTAATAAGTAGAATTTATTGTGCTGCTAACGTTTTAAGGCACCAGAAAATAACTGCCTGGCTAGTTAAAGTCAACAGCAGCAATTCAGCCCCATCTGACACTCTACATTTACTTCCCACCCACCACCCCTTAAGGGTTGCCTGGTCCTAATGTTACAAAACAGGAGAAGTCACATTACCAGCAGTGTTTCTCATTTTTGTCGCCACACTGTCTGTTGACCAGCTTGGCACTCTTGTTTTTAACTTCTTTCCAAAATAAAATCCCAGGCTAGAAACACTTTGAGATTGGTTGAAAAGCCCCTACTGTTAGTGGTCCAGTGTGGTATGCCTTCCCTATTTTTTCTCACCAGCTCAGATACTTCTCCTCTTCATCTATTTTGCTCACAATTTTCTCATTGCAAGCAAACAGCAACTCTGCACCCACCTTCCCTCCCTTGTACTGTATTTAGGACCCATAATTCCCCATTGTTTGGATGAATTGCACAGGGAATTCAGCTACAGGAACTATCAAATGTATCAGGATGATGATGACCCTTTAAGGAGAGACACATACCTGTTCCAAAATACAGCTTGCTTCGTGTCTGGACTCACTACATAATAACAGTATTGAGGATATGGTGGCATTTGGCATTCCCATGAAGAGCTATTTCCTGTATTGTAGGCTAGTTGAGGCTTTCTTGTTTAAGTGTCTCCAAAAGCATTATTATGATAATTACTGGCTTTTGGATGGGCTTTTTAAAAATTACCTGGTTACCCTGATAATAGGCTACCCTGGTATAGGTCACCATATTGAACTGACTTGGCTGCACATTATTGCTGTGTCCAACGAGCAGGGTCAACTCAATTTTCTGAAGCAGCCCCACACAGAGCTTGTAATGGCAATCCAATTTATTATAATATAATAATATAATTATACTAATAAAACTAATACTAATAATACTACAGTCAACCCTCGTATAACATATGATTTGTATAATATAAAATCTGTACAGCATAAAAATTCCAGAGATAGGGGAAACTTGCTTAACAGAATCGCCTATGGGGTGAATCCATACAACATAAATATGGTCATGATTAGGGATTACTCCATTTTCAATGCATTCCTATGGGAAGTTTGTATAAAGGAGAATTTGCTTAACATAATTTCATTAGGAACGAATTAATTCCTTTATACAAGGTACCACTATACTACTACAACTACAACTACAACTACTACTAATTAATAATGATGATGATGATGATGAAGAAGAAGAAGAAGAAGAAGAAGAAGAAGAAGAAGAAGAAGAAGAAGAAGAAGAAGAAGAAGAAGAAGAAGAAGAAGAAGAAGAAGAAGAAAGTAGAGTTTGTGTCACTACAAATGTCAGATATCCCAGGAACTGGTGCAAATGTGCCCTGGCTACCACAGATATCTGGAGACCTAGGCTCAGACATCCACTGAATCCAGAAGAATACACAAAACCAGAACCTGTGTTTTCAGGGAAATTGTAATCCTACCCAGCACAGATTGAATGCCTGTTTCCTGATCTGTGTTTTCAGTTTACCAGGAGCACCTCAGTCTTATCTGGGCTGAGCCGCAATCTGTTCACCCTCTTCTAGTCCATTACGGAGACCAGACACTAGTTTACAACTAAACAGCTTCCTCAGATTTGGACAGAAAGATGACATTAAGTTGTATGTCATCAGCACATGGATGGCATCAAGCTCCAGACCTCCAGACAGCCTCTTGCTGCCGTTCCACATAAATGTTAAAGAGCATAGAGGACAAGACAGATCCCCGAGAGGCCTCAGAGGCCGCTAGCAGTGGCACCTTCTCAGATCAAAATATAGTTTTGGAATTCGAAGCTGGAAAAGAGGATAATGGGCTATATGTCACATAATGGCATTATTTCCTTTCCTTTGGTTTCCTAGGGATGAATCCTATATATATTGGAGGTTTCTAAAAGAAAATGCTTCTGGAGCAATATAAAACTTTCCAAACAATGCAAGTTATGCAATGGTCTATTAAAAACATAACTACTGAGCTATCTGTGGATTGACTCATCTTGTAACAAAAATAAATAAGTAAACAAGTAACTAACTAACTAACTACTAAATGAATAAATAAATGCCATGGAACAGATGGCAGGACAGAAGTCGAAGTGGGAGTTGGTACCTAATGCACTACAAGCCAACATACCACCTTTTCTGCATTTTCCTATTTTTAGTGACAAATTGGCAAACTGAGCCAATGAGGGAAGAAACAAAGTCACAAAAATGTTTTTTTTTTTTAAGAGGACAGGAGCAAGTACTTCTTGGCAGCTGCAGCCAGCCAAACATTCTTTCCTTGCCAGAGTCAACCTTTCATGATTAAAATCACCAGGCTTCTGCTGCTCCAAAACAGCAGCAGCCTTAACATGTCTTGTTTGCCTGCTGAGAGGTGATTCGTTCAGCGTTGACGGAGTGGAGGTACAGAAGAATGGCAGCGGACTCCTGTGTTGGAGTGAGTGCCCGGCTCAGTTGTGGAGTTGGGTAGGGGGTTGGGAGGAAGGCAGGACAAAACATTTCAGGAGAGTTACTGCAGCAACCAAGATGAAAACAGAACCTGTATGTTCTGTGGCTCCTTGGAAACACAGAGACGGTACACTGAAACTTCTTCTGGTATATAATATAAAAAGAGGAGAGAGCAGAACATTTTTGAGTATTTTTATCCAGCCTTTCTCCTTGGAAAAGGACCCAAGGCAGCTTACAGTAAGGAGGAGCAATATACAGTCCAGTACAATTATGTGGTGGCTCAGCAGGTTACAGTTCTGAAAACTGTCGGCTGCAAAGTCGGCAGCTCGGCAGTTTCAGCCCCAGATGCCACGCAGTGGAGTGAGCTCACACTGATAACCCCAGCTCCTGCCAATCTAGCAGGTTGAAAGCATGTAAATGCAAGTAGATAAATAGGTACTGCCATAAAAAGTGGGAAGGTAAACAGTGTTCCATGCACAGAAATGCGTTCAGCCATGCCGGTCAAACTTGCACAACATGGCTCGTTGGCTTGAAAACAGAGATGAGCACCACCCCTAGCACACATGTGTGAGTGGAACCTTTACTTACAATTAAGACATAGTCAGTTTGAGAACAGGGAATTGAGGGGTGTCTTACAGCATTTGAAGGCAACATTAAAACTAACAGTTGATAACATAGTATTAATGCAATCACACAAGGAGAGATATAAACACAAAGTTATAAGTGGTCATAAACACAACGTATGGTAGATTCAAATAAGAGACACAATGGTGGTCCATCATTCAGGGAAAACTTGCCTGAAGAGGAAGGTCTTTGCCTGTTTCTGGAAAGACAGCAGAGATGAGGCAATCCTGGCCTCCAGTTTTGAGTATTTAGAGAGTAAACATTTGACTAGGATGAGGGGGGTGAGGTGTGAATTCCTCCCCCCCCCCCATGCTATGGAGGAGTGTGGGGGCAGGGGGACAAAACAGAAGCTATGAACTGCACAGCATTGCATTTATGTTTTAAATATCTGGCTGCAGAACCAGAGATTGGGAGGTCATTCTCCCATTAGGCCACCTCTACCAGAGATGACGGCCTCCCTGTGTCTGATGCAGGAGCCGCCCTCTTCTGCAGTCCATGGGCCACCAACACCCACTTATGGACCAAAGAGGGCTGCTCATCTACCCATCCCTCTTCACTTTTAACACACTTCTTTTAATTCGTTTAAAGTCCCCTCTCCCTCTAGAGTGCACAGGGAGGGAAGTTCCACCCTCATCCTACCACCCCTGTTTTAGGCCAGACATTTTTCCAAGTCAGAAGTGACAAGATGGCTGCTTTCCTACTGTTCCCTGAGGGGAACAAAAGGCATGGCAGACTGGTCTCTGTACTTCCTCTGGAGGGTGCAAGGAGCCCTGTTTGAGCAGGAGATGGAGTGTGGGGCTTAATAAAAGGGGTTCACATGGGCCTGTGGGAGTAGGTAGGGGTAGCTCATTACTTGATAAGCACAAGCTCCAGACCACAGGAGGTAAGGCTCAAAGATTGTGTGTGAGAGATTTCTGGATTCTCAGGCTAGGTACTACATAAGTACATCCGATCTCACCTGATTTCAGAAGCTAAGCAGGGTCGGTCCTGGTTAGTACTTGGATGGGAGACCACCAGGGAATACTAGGTGCTGTAGGCGCCTGGAGTAGGAACTAGCAAACTACTCCAGTATTCCTGCCAAGAAAACTCCATGGACGTGGAGTCATGAAGGGTCGGTCACGACTGTAAAGACACAACACACACACACACACACACACACACACACACACACACACACACACACACACACACACACCGTCTCCCCGTAAAAACATTTTTGTTGTTGCAGTTTGTTTGTTTGTTTGTTTGTTTGTTACCCTTCACCATCTCCCTGTGACAGATTGGCTGTATTCCATGCAGCAGGCAAAAACAGTCCTTCTATAGGCAGAGCCTAGAAAAAGTCCTTCCTTTTCTGTCACAGTTCTCAATCTCTCCAGCCAGAATGGCTACTAGCCTGGGATGCAGGGCCGGCACTTCCATTAAGGCGAACTAGGCAGTTGCCTAGGGCACCAAAATGGAGAGAGGGTGATGGCCAGCCTGCCGTCCCCCCGCCGCTAGCCACCGCCGTCCGTCCCCCCACCGCCTGCCCGTCGCCCCCTGCCCATCGCTGCCTGCCACCCCCTGTGGCCATTGCCACCGCCCCATGCCCGTCGCCGTCCCCTGACATCCACCCCATGCCACCCCGCCGCCGTCCTGCCACCCCGCCACCTGGCCACCACCATACAGCAACCTTTAGGGCTTTCAATATATTTCATAGTAGTTTTAACAGTTCCATGCCCTCAGTGAATTTCCAATGGCTATGTGTGAATTCCTGTATCCAATTCATCCTATTCACTACTACACCACACTGAGTATCAGAGCAAGCATTGCACAGAATTCCCAGTAATATTCCAGCCAAACAGACCAGCATAGCTCTGGTATACAAATGGCCCTCTGACAACAGAATCAATAATTAGCAGAAAATCAAGCCCTGGGCCAGATAAAATAAACCATTAATTTATAAATATGCAGTAACACAGCTTAGCTGAGTTTTTCTGGGTTTCTAGACCCTAATCCTCCTCATGCCCATTATTTTAACTTATTTAGTGATTCCGAATATGAGTTGTAAAACCTTGCCTTGTAGCATCTCAGCATTGGATACATTTAGATGAAACAGGTCCCACTGATGTTAGAGTGTAAACTAGATTATAACAACTCAAGATCTGGACTAATTATTTGTACCACATTATCTGGCTGACACAGCCTGCCATGAAAATTCCAGCAAATTCTAGGAAGGCACCACCAGAAAACGACCATAGCTCAGAGGTAGAGCATGTAGTATCTGGGCAGAAGATGATGGGTTCAATTGATGACGATACCATTTAAAACAGAGGTGGGCAATGTGACCCCTGGGCCAGAGGTGGCCCCCATGCTCTCAGTACTCCTCCTAACCCTTCCTGCCACATAAATCCTATCTGTAGAGAAACTATTTTTAAAATATATTCAAAAAAATCCCCACATACTATTTCAAAAATTAAAATAATTTGTTTTTGCTCCCTACATGAGGTTTAAAATATGTTATGAAATTATTTTGTGTTAAAAGGGACAAATAATCTGATATGATATATATTTCACCTGAATTCATGTAACTCATTCTTCTCTTTCTCTAACTATTGCTCCACCCCCTCCTCTTTCTTCCCTGAAATCCCAGCTCTTGGGGGGGTCATACAGCTTCACACCTCACATCTTTAGCCAGGGAAACAATTTTTGAAAACTAACACAATAGTCCATTTTCCTCAAGAACAGATTCTGGAGGGCCAACAGAGGATACCAGGAAAGGTATCTCTCGTGACAGGTCATAAATCAGCATGCCAAGCACTTAGCATCCCTAAGGGAAAACAGATGCTGGTCCTTTATCTTGGTGCTTCCGGCTTTATGCTAAGTCCTTTTTGCTTTGATACCTACTGTACTCCATGTCACTTCCACTCTAGTTATATTCCCCCCCACACACACACACACACACACACACACACACACACACACACACACACACACACACACACACACACACACACACACCATCTTCTGCTCGCTCTCGCACTCTCCCACTCTCCCTCTCTCTTTGCCTGATCTTATGACTTACTGTATCCCTTTGCACTATCAACCACCCAGCCACCCAACTGTAGTCAGATGAGGGGAAATTTCACACCCCACTCTCATGCACATATATTAAGAGACTATTTATTTATTTATTTATTTATTTATTTATTTATTGCATTTGTATACTGCCCATCTGGCAGCAAGTCTGCAGGGTACACACAAACTCAACAAACAATAATCAATCAAAACAAAAATGACAGACCCAACAGTAAAGCAACTTTCATTAAAATACAATTTAAAAACACAACTCGTTGTAGAAACCACATTTTGGGCAGTAAGCGTAGAATATTAATTAGTCAAACTAAATCATGTGATAGCTTGTGGGAATGCCTGCCTATAGAGCAAGGTTTTTAATGCTCATTTGAAAGAGCTTAATGAGGGGGCCAGGCAGATGTCATGTGGAAGGTTGTTGCATAGGAGGGGAGCAATTACCAAGAAAGCCCAATTTCTTGTCTTTTCCTTAAGGTCTACTCTCAGCATTAGTGCCCTCAGATGCCAAGCCTGGGAGGACCAAGTATTGTGGGCAGTTCTTATTGGGAGAAGGCAGTCTGTTAAATACTCAGGGCCCAAACCATTTAGGGCTTTGCATGTCATAGTTAACACCTTGAAGTTGATGTGGAAACAAACACCTTGAAGTTGATGTGGAAACGAACAAGTAACCAGTGCAGGGAAGCCAAAATGGGAGATATGTGCTGGTGTCTCTTAATCCCTGTCAGTTATCTGACTGCCATTCTAGACCAGTTGGAGTCTCCACATCAGCCCCAAGGTCAACCCCACATAGACAGCATTGCAATAATCCAGTCTCAAGACTACCAATACATTGAGCAAAGTAGTAAGGGCTCCAGTGTCCAGATAGGGACGCAGCTCAGCAATCTGCCACAGATGGAAGTGGGCAGAGCTGACTATTGATGCCACCTGAGATTCTATGCATAGTGTTGTGTCCAACAGAATGCCCAAACTGCAAACCTCATTATGGGCAGGAAAAAACACACCCCCAAAAGAGAGGGAGCTTCCCAACCCACAATCTACAGGGGCTCCCCCAAACAAGACTTTCATCTTGTCTAGGTTTAGCCTCAGCCTCTTTGTCCTCATCCAATCAATCCATCATGGCATCCACACAGTGCTCCAGAGATGGGATAGCATCCATTGCAGAAGGTGGAAAGGAGAGCTAGAGCTGTGTGTCATCCGCATACTAGTGACATGAAGCTCCAAAACTCTGGATGACCCTCCCAGTAGCCTCATATATGTTAAATAACATTGGTGAGATGATTGACCCTTGTGGAACCCCACACTTGAGGATCCATGGGGTGGATTACATCTCATCAATCTCAACTCTCTGGTGCAGGCTGTCCAAGAATGAATGGAACAATGCCAAAGCAAGGTCACCAATTCCCAGCTCAGATAACCTCCCATGAGGATACCATGGTTGGTAGTATCAAAAGCCACCAAAAGATCGAGGAGGACCAATGCTGTTTCCATACTACAGTGTACCACTAAGCAAGCAAAGCCATACCTGCAGCCTCCAGGTCCTGCCTGCCCTCCATGTTTATGTTGTATAGCATGTATGTTACTTCCTTTAAGCTGCCACTGGCCAAGGGGTGATGGTGGGGTGTGTGTGTTACAATAATTTGTGTCAGTTCCCATCACAACTTGTCCTTGTGCTGTCACTAGGGCTAACTTTGAACAAAATGTTTTTAGCCATATGGTCTGCTTATAATAATGTTTATATGCCCACTTTTTTACCGTTTCTGCATTTCTCCCTATTTTGTTACTCCTCTCCCCTTGTGCTGGAGATATAGTCAGGCAAAGCATTAAATAGCAGGATTCAGCTGCAGTACAATGAAGTCAAGGCTGGGATATTGGAATGGGGAAAACAGCCAGATGAGCTGGAAGTGATAATGAGGACCTGGTTAGGAAGAGGGTGCATTCATGCATGGGTGACAACATCCTTTAGAGACCTGTGTGAAACACATCACCAAAGCCATAACAGAAGGTGCCCATTCTTAGAAAACCAGGCACTAAACTCAAAAGCACCAAAGTAGTTTCTAACACCATGACTTGTTGCTCCCAAAGCAGCATGACAAAGATGCTTTCACACAGTTCTTCATTGAGGGATATAGGTATGTGCTGTTGATTGCCAAATGCCACATAGCAATAAGCTGCCCCATTTTCCTTCCCTCCTTGATTCTTAGGGGTGTGAGGTGAGACAATCTGTTGTGTTGCAATTCATGTCCAGATACAAAATGAGACAAACGTGGAAGCCACAAAATTGCTGCACTTCCTGAGGCCCATGAGATCATCAACGGAGGTAAATATCCTGGCATTTTCATGACTTCTGTGGTTTAAATGAGACTGTGCTCAAAGTCCTGTTAGTTAAGCCTGCCAGTTGAATGGGTGCAAATCTCAGCCAATTGCTTCAACGCAAGAAGTTACTACTTTCAGAGTCACACGACTGCATACAACAGCAGATATTTATGCTAAATTCTCAGCTTGTGGCAATGGACTATCAGGATTAGAGATGGGCACGAATCAAAAAAATGGCATTTTGTTTGTCGTTTGTCATAGGGGGTCCGTTTTTCATGATTTTTGCAAAAAAATTGTTTTCGTTTTCATTCATTTGTTACCATTTTGTTACCATTTATTTCAATTTTTGTTATTTTTTTAGCATTTAAAGCAGTTTAATGTATTTCCATAATGAAAACGAAACGGACAACAAAATTTCTGGTGTTTCTGTTCGTTTCGTTTCACTTTAGAGACAAGATTTGTTTGTCGTTTTGTTACGTAATGAAACAAAAAAATGAAAACGGAAACGAAAAATTGTTCGTTTTGTGCCGATCTCTAATCAGGATTCATGGCAGCACATTAAAAGCTCAACAGCATTTGGGTCAGTATGTAAGAGACATTGCTACGAGCTGCATCTCTCCCTTCTTCTCTAGAGGAAGTAAATACTGTGGACTCAGGGCTGAAAGCCTCATGTGGAGACCTGCAAACCCTTCACACTTCCTTGCCCCAGTATCTAGCTCTAATCAGGGACCCCTGTGATTGCAAGTTTTATGCTAGACATAGGCGTCAGAAAGTGATCATGCTTCAAGCCAGGTGTTTCTGAGCTTCTTGGTATGGGGCTTTACCATCCGAAAGCAGCACATTCCTGTGCTGTGTTTTTAAAATGTGAGTTCTTTTCAGAGCATGTTTGGACTGCAGTTCCAAGAACTGCCCACCAGCATGGATTCTGAGAACTAGAGTCCAAAAACTGGTGGTCTTTCCAAGCTCTGAAGTTTATTATTTGAGGCTGACAGACTGAGATACAAATTAATTGCACGCTGATTCATTCCATTGGTACCTGTGTTTCCACCAGCCTCAACGTTGTTAATAAATGACGACTAGCTAACTCATATGCTACAGAGCAAAGTTCATTTTTAAAAAAGAACATATGTTATGATAACTGCCTTTGGCATTCATCCAACAGAGTTGATACCATTCTCCACAGAGCCACCCGTCTAACAAACATATGTTTTTACTTACATTTCCTTTATAATGGCTGGGGTTTTTTTTATCCGTACAGTATATCATCACGAAGTTCAAGCACTCAGGGAAATTGGAAATCCTGTCCCTAAGATGCAAGCACAAGAATGATCTGTCGCCATCCAACACTTCACTCACTCTTTTATGACTGTTTAACCCCCACCTAAGTGGTTTACCACATTTAGTTCCATTTATGTCTTAAAAGTATATACTTTAGGTACCTTTCTGTATATCTTTTTTTTAATGGATAACTGCTTGGTAGGTCAATACCTGAGCAGGCTTCATGCATTTGGACTGAAAAGGCTCAAGGCTGTATTCAAAATTGAAATTTCATATAGCTGAAAGCCTACTGTGAGATTAAGGAGACAGACCATAATACTATTGGGTAGATACTACATCCAAAGAGTGGGTACTTTATGTGCTGGGCATCACCATGAGTCATTCTGGGATAAGGGCTTGCTAAGTCGGGCATGACACAAATGAAAATATGTTATTGACTGGTGTAAAGATTATTTGGGAGACTATAGTATGAGACTAATACAGTAGGTCTAACCCAATGGTCTTAGTGTTAAGACAGATAAGGTAGAGATACGGCAAGTGAAATTGGGACCTCTCCTTAATTCTTAGAGGACATCCATGACTCATAGTTAGAATGATAATGTTTTACTTCCAGCATCAGAGGCAGTGTATCTCTGAATGCCAGTTACTAGGGAAATCAGTAGGAGATGGTTTTCATGACTTCCTTTTGATACATGCAGGTCTTGGCCTAAAGTACCATAACTGTCCCTGGAGCCTCCTTGGCCAGAAATACAGGGCAACTGGATCATTCTGCTGACTGGAAAGGGATTGACTTCATCGGCACTGTTAACACTAAAAGAATACTTGAGTTTTACAAATCTTCTCTGGCTTAAGCAGCTGATTGCAAGATTTGGTGTGTGGACATTTTATGACCCAACTAGGAATTAGCAAACAGATCTTCAGAATAATAAATTACCCTGTTTAGGATATCAACATGATTTCTTCTCATTGGCATCTAACGTGTTTTGTCATAGGAAAAGAAGGTTTCTACGGGGGGGGGGGAGCTTCATTCAACATCTACTATGTAGCAAATGGGCTCTTGAAATTCATCCCCACATTTGTGGGCAAAGAAAGATGGGGCAGCCATTTCCCTACTCCTCAAGACAACACTAATTATCATATTATATTTTATAGTTGCAGAAGTACACAAGGGTTTCTGGGGTGTGTGTGAAGTTCTTGGTGAGTGATGGCCATTATCACAGCTTTTTAATTCCCCTACCCCACCCCACCCCACCACCGCCCAAGGTTTTGAGTTGTTGGTTTGGTTGGTTTTTACTGGCACTATGAGTGGTAGTGATAGCTATCACATGCTTGGCCACTATTCTGAATCCTTTGTGAACTAGTATTATTCCAGGGAGTTTGGGTAGGATGGGGGCACCATGGCCTCCACTCAACAAAGGATGTAAAATAGTTCGAGTGGGCTGCTTATTCATGTTGCAATGGGATCAAGAAAAGAAAACAGTCTTCTGAAAAATGTTGGTTCACCTCTAATCTGAACTCTATAAATAAACAATGTTAGAGGAAACACCATTTTAAAATCATGGTTTTGTTATTATTGTTAGGCTATGTTCTGGACAAAGCATGTTGTCATTTATTAAGCAAGAAACAAAGATCTCCTTTGTAAGCTAATGTGTGTCTTATCAGTCTATCTGAAACATCTTGTTATTGAAATCAATGATGCAGGCATTCCATTTAGGCCAGAGCATATTTCATTATAAGACACCATTACACAGCTCTAAATGGGGTGCATGTCTAATCCGTTTGAGATGTTTGGTTCATAACAGTGGATGGAGAACCACTTAGGAAGGAACTGAGATTATAAAGTATCCATTTGTAAAGAGAAATAAAGATGAAGATGAACAAGAAAGGAACTGCTGTCCCCTTGGAGAAGGAATTAGGCCTCAATCAACTTGCTTTAGGTAACTTGCCCAAGTCAAGTAATTATGAGTGCATATTTTTATTTTTTTAAAATTATGTACATTATTTTAAAGTATATAAAAATCAAAATTTACTTACCTTGGGGCTCCAAAGTATCAGGGGTAATTTCAGAAAGCGATTTTAGGGAACCCCCTGAAATACAGAAACATTTGGGGGTAAGGGGACTGAGTTATGAAGCTCCAAAGAGGGTGCCCCTAGAAAAAAACCTTCTACTCTGAAGCTGATTGGGTGGGAGATAAGGCTGCTGCTGCTTCCCATATGATTCCAATGAGAAGGTGTTTTCCTAGGTGCACCCCCTTTGGAGCTTCATAACTCAGCCCCCTTACCCCCAAATGTTTCCAAATTTCAGGGGGTTTCCTAAAATCACTTTTTTAAGGTACGCCTGCTACTTTGGTGCTGACCAAATAAGTAATTTTTGAGTGCATGTTTTTAAAAAATAGACACTCAAAATTTATTTAAAAATATACAATCAAAATTTACTTACCTTGGGACTCCAAAGTAGCAGGGGTACTTTCCCAAAGTGATTTTAGGGAACCCCTGAAATCTGGAAAGATTTAGGGGTAAGGGGACTTAGTTATGAAGCTCTAAAGGGCTGGGCATAGTGTTGGCAACTGTGCATGGACTGTGGAGGCAATCAGGGAGTTTATGGTATTAACTCCCTAATTGCCTCCACACTCCCAGCACAGGTTTCCAATTACTACCCCCAGCCCTTTTAGAGCTCGACAGATACACTGTTGAGTATAATGGAAAAAAAAAACCCTTGGGTTATACTTGAGTCAAAATTTTCCCAGCTTTGGGTGGTAAAATTAGGCCCTCGGCTTATACTCAGGTCGGCTTATACTCAAGTATTTTACGGTATGTTGTAAACTGCCCAGAGTAGCCCTCAGACTAGATGGCTTGTGGTATAAAAATCAAATAAATAAATAAATAAATAAATAAATAAATAAATAAATAAATAAATAAATAAAGATACTGACCTTTCAGATAATATGAAAGAGGTGAAGCCAGACCCCCCATAAGGGGTCCCTAACAAAAGAAGAGACTTTCCCATTAAAAAAACTGAATCCATTTTCTTTAAAATTGGTTTACCTTTTGAATAAGTTGCAGAGGCCCTTTGCAATTTAGAGCATCAAAAACAATCACACATTTTTGAAACTCAGAAATGGAGTTCTGGCCACTACCAGTTTATTTACTGCATTCTTAGAATCATAGAAACATGGAGTTGGAACGGGCTTATAAGGTCATCAAGCTCAACTCCCTGCTCAATGCAGGAATGCAAAGCAAATGATACTTTCCAGGTGGTTGCACAGATTTCTCTGAATGTCTTCAGTGTTGGAGCACCTTCCACCACCTCTCACAGTAATTCCCTACACTCTTTCACATTTTGGAACTCTGTGCAGCCTGTGAAAAGGCAGAAATTAACCTCCTCCCCTGCCCCCTTAGAGCCTGCAAGTTAGAGATACAAGTCCCCACTTGAAGGGGAATCCTACTGCGGCTTCTGCTCATCATATTCTGCTCCTCATGAGCCAAACCTCCCCACTGCCCTGACGGTGAAGCACATATGACTTTAAAAGTGAACTCTGGCTTGCTGGGCCTCCATCTACGATTCTCCATGTTTTAGCCTCCTGCCCCTAGAATCCTCATCTGTCAACCATACTGGCAGGAACCTCTCAGAGTTAAAACACAAAACATCTGGAAGGCCAAAGATATGAGACCTACTACCCTCATTTATAAGGGCAGCACCTCCTTAATCTCACCTCTTAATCACACAGAGTCAACTTTGGCCATGCTTGGCTGTTCTAACGTCACACATATAGTTAATAGATGAATGATGGAAGACTTGTCAAGCCCAAGCACGTTTATAGCTTTTTTTTCCAGTGGTACAAAACCAAACCACTCTGTTTACATTTAAATAGAGCAAATTCCAGACAGTGTGTTTGTTTTGCAAAAGCATTACAGTTTTGGTGAAGAAATGGGAGAGCCATGAGAACTATCAAGTAAAAAAAAAGTCAAGACTGGTTTAAATTTTAAAAAATGATTCCACAAAAATTCTTTAATTATGAGACAGAACAGTGAAGGTGTTCTGAAAAATTAATATCATGGAAAGTCATGGGTTTTTGTAGACATACACAAATAGGTATACATAGAAATAGATCCAACTCATTAATGCCATGATCATCTGTATCAGTGTTAGTGAACCTGTGGCACAGGTGCCAAAGGTGGCACTCAGAGCCCTTTCTGTGGGCACCTGATCTTGGCCCTTCACAGCCACCTGTATTCAGATTTAATTGCTGTATTGGCACTTCGTGAATACAGTAATTAGTGGGTTTTGAATTGCAGTTTGGGCACTCCGTCTCTAAAAGGTTCACCATCACTGATCTATATGATAATATGTTTTATAGATTTTATAGATCTTTAACAAATCTGTGTGTATACTATTTCCAGCATTTAAAGACAATCCCTCAATGAAATTTTACATACTGAACTACATGTTGACAAATTCAAAATGTCAACCTGGCAAAATACTTTTGTATTGTATGTTATGGTGCTCTCTAGTGGTCATGTTTCATTACTTCACATCTAATAACAATGAATATACTCTGCAAAGCTGTTTCTGCAGGACTTGGCCCAAGCAGACAGCTATCTCTTGTCAAAAAAAGTGGGGGATGTCACAGGGGAAAGGAATTTATGTGAATTGCTTCCCCTGAAATCCTCAAGGAATAGCAATTCGAATTTTGAATTTGTTGCAGATACCACCACACTCATGTTTAACTAAGGAGGATCCCTGTTTCACCAAACTGGAAATATACATCTGGCTACATCTATCTTGGTGCTGTCATTGGTTTTGCTTCATTTTTGGGTGGTCCATGTGGGCTCCACAGCATCACTGGTGCAAAAATCTCTCCCACAGATCCATCAGAGTTGCTCACCCATCTGTCAGGGACCTTGCTTTTCTTAATGGTTTTCCACCCATAGGTATCCCCGCAGGTCTCCAAATTTATGTCCTTCACCGAGTGGTAGAAGCACACTAGACTTTTGGTCCACCACCACTGGAATACTAGAGGCTTCAGAAGCAGGCAAATTATGTGGTGTAGTTGCCTGGCTACAGCAGGCTAGAAAAGCTGGTAGACATAGTAATGCAAGGATTCTCTATTCCCACCGTGACCAGAAAAGAATGTCATTTTAAACTGTGTAGTTATGGAATTTTATAAACTGCATTTAACTCTGCAGAGATAAGGCAGGCTATAAATGTCTCAAAACACATAAAACTAAATAAATACTTGGCCTTTGCCCAGTGGACTGCAAATAGGGAAGGGTGTGCCCTGTCAGGCTGTCAGCCTTCAGTTATGCAAGTCAGATTTTCATGTTTCTTAACAACATTGCAATAATTATATAATTAATATCTATTACCTTTTCTTTAAAAAAAACCCTCACACAACAGAGTCTTACCTCTGGACTGGTTTTGTTTTATGAAATGAAAACATGTCTCACCTGTTTTGAAAGCGTTAACACAGAAAAATCGTTTGATGCCTTAAAAAAAAGATTCCAGTAGGTGGGTATGTCCCAAAGTAAACAAAAAACATAGAAATGGGGTATATTTGACTCTCATAAGCCAAGATGAAACATTTTAGTATCTCACACTCGCATTTTGTTACAAAATCCACTGAGAACTAGACCTACAATGTAGACACTCTTTGGCAATTCAGAACAGTCCCCATATTTTAGTCATATGCCATGTACTGGATTATGTGTTTATGTTTATGTTTATTTTATTTTGTTGTCTATTAAAAACTGTTATTGTAATTCTGACCCTCAATATATTGGCAATTTTCACCAGGGCTATAGAATAACTCACAATTCACTTACAATAAGCTGCAAAAATATGTTTGTGCCCAAAGGTTAACTACCAATTTGGACTAGAAAAAATCAAAAATGTTCCCTCAAAAATTGAAAAAGCTCAGTTGTTATTTTAAACAGGTGCTTTAAATAAAAAGAGACGCACTCCCTCTTTTCTTTTCACAAAAGGTGCTGCTCCAGACCAGGACTAGGAAGCAAGAGCAGGGCATTTACCCCTTTTCTCTTGTGCTGTCAAAAATAAAAAAATCATGTCATTGCTATTATATACAAATGGCAGATATGCAATTTGCTGCAAAATGCCAGGATTCCTACCTTTTCACACTCACCATTTAGTACACAGGAAGCCTATCCAGGTCATTGTTCCAGCAAAACAAACAAACCAACAAACCAACAAACAAACCAAAACCAAAATAAAACAAAACACCTGGAAGAGAAGGGTGAAGATTTCAGCTGCTGCTTCTTCCTCAAACCTCTGCACTTTCATCCTCATTGAGATTTGGAAAAACATACTGGAGATGGTGCCGACAAAACCAAAATATTCCCAATTTACTTTATCATATCAGGCAAAACCCCAAGAAAATTAAAAAATAAAGAAGACAGAAAAGTTGTGGTGCTTTAAAAACTAGCTGCTATATTTTCATACGAGCTTTTCTGGACAGTTCCGCTTCCTCAGACGTGTCCTTTCTAGGGTGGTGCAGGTTGGAGGAAGCAGGCTTGTCCATGAAAGTTCACATTAGAATATAGCAGTTAGTCTTTAAGGTGGCTCTTTCTTCCTTTATATATATTTTTCTGTTGTTTTAGTCTAATGTGCTAGCTTAGGCTAACACAGCTACCACAACTAAAAACTTATCAGCTAATTATCTGTTTATTTTCTATCCCCTCCTTCCTTGTGTCCTTGTTCTCCAACAGAAAAGAATAGAAGAAACAGCGGAGAAGCAGTCATGGCCGTCTCTAAAATCTGGCACTTGGTGCCACTTGACAAGAGCACAAGAAATAAATCTGCCTTTCCTTTGGGAAAGAAGTGAAGGAAAACATAGAGAGTTAACTGTAAGATATAGGAAAGTTTTTCAGTGAGAAGTCTTGGTTGTCTAGGTGTTAAGACCAGTTCAGTGTCAAGACAAGCACCATGTGAAATATGCATTATCCTTCAACATTGTTGTTTTATCTACACTTCTGACTGCTTATCTGGAAGATGAGTCATGGCAACTGGACTTCTTGATAAGCTTGATAAATAGCAGACATATTTTGTCTGAGTCTCCCACCTCTGCTGAGAGAGGGGTTTTCAATACACACATGATTTGTTTCCCTGACCCCTCTCTCAATCCACCTGTCTTCTCCGTGTAATATGTGTACATCTTCATCTTTGAATGAAAGCCCTCTGTCCTTCAAATGGAGGTACACTGCTGATTCTGGACCTGAGTGATTGCCCCTCCTATTTTCGGTCATCCTCCTGTTGAATGGCTGTTCAGTTTCTCCAGTATAGAGGTCTGCACCCTCTTCACTGCATTGGACCGCATATATTGCTCCTCTTGTGTTTTGGTGTCGGGTGCTTTGGGTGGATGAGTCGCTGTTTTTATGTGTTTGAGGGTTTGAAGTAAACAGGGATGTGGTGTTTGCCAAAAGTCCTTTTAAGCTTTTCAGACACTCCAGCCATGCTACTTATCAATTTATTTATTTATTTATTTATTTATTGTATTTATATCCCGCTTAATATCAAAAGATCTCTAAGCGGCTTACAAAGCCGAAATGGCAATAACAATTACAATAAAACAGACAAACAGTACACACAATATAGCTAAAAACCCGATAGTGTTCCTGATACTATCAGTCTCATAAAACTCTGATAAAAATATCGTTCAGAAGACTTGGCAAAGGCAGATTAAAAAAAAAAAAAAAAAAAAAAAAAGAACTAAGAATCGCCAAAGGCCTCCCGGAAGAGATGGGTTTTAAGGCCTTCCGGAAGGCCAGCAGGGACTCTGCAGAGCGCACTTCAGGAGGGATGGAATTCCAAAGGCTGGGGGCCGCCACGGAGAAAGCCCGGGCCCAGTACTGGACTTCCGGGCTTCTCGAGGAGTGGCGACCCGCAGCAAGTGCGCTCGCGCCTGCCCGAACGGGACGGGCCGAGGTGGATCGCTGAGCGATACGCTCTGTCAGGTAGTCCGGTCCCAAGCCATGGAGGGTTTTATAAACTAAAACCAAGACCTTGAATCTAATCCGGGCTGCAACGGGCAGCCAATGCAGGCGGGCCAGAACTGGCGTTATACCTACGCACACCGGCCACCAGCCTGGCCGCGCATTCTGTACCCGCTGCAGACGCCGGAGAAGAGTCAAGGGCAACCCCATGTAGAGGGCGTTACAGTAGTCCAGCCTCGAGATCACCAGCGCTTGGACCACTGTTCTCAGAGAGTTCGCGTCGAGGTACGGGCGGATCTGGGCGATCCGACGGAGATGGAAATAGGCGGACCTGGTCACAGACGCCACCTGGGAATCCATGGAAAGCGCCGGGTCCAGGAACACGCCCAGATTCCGCACCCTCTCGCGCGAGCTGGAGGGAAACTCCCCCAGACAGGGGAGGGGGCCACCGTACACGGCGAGCTCCCAAAGAACATGACCTCCGTCTTCTCGGGGTTGAGCTTAAGCCTGTTCGCCCGGTCCAGGTCAGTACGGCCTCCAGGCACCCATCGAGAACTTCAACAGCTTCCACAGCAGAGGTGGAAAAGGAGAGATAGAGCTGCGTGTCATCAGCGTACTGATGACAGCAGACTCCAAAACTCCTGATGACCCCGCCAACGGCCTTACGTAGATGTTAAACAGCATGGGGGACAGAGACGACCCCTGAGGAACCCCACAAGGGAGAACCCAAGGGGCCGATGCCACTGCGGCCGGCCCTCCAGGAAGGATCGGAGCCATCTGCGAGCAGAGCCTCCGATCCCAACCTCAGAGAGCCGGTCCAGCAGGATACCGTGGTCGACGGTATCAAAGGCCGCTGACAGATCCAGGAGGACCAACAGGGTAGAGCAACCCCTGTCGGCCGCCCGGATAAGGTCATCTTGCAGGGCGACCAAAGCTGTTTCGGCACCCGACGGGGCCTGAATCCGGACTGGCATGGATCGAGGCACTGCCGATCCTCCAGGTATGACTGCAGCCGGACCGCCGCCACCCTCTCGATCACCTTGCCCATAAACGGGACATTGGCGATTGGACGATAGTTTGTTAAATCGTCAACCGCAAGGCCGGGTTTTTTCAAAATGGGCTTAACCACCGTCTCCTTCAGACGAGAGGGAAAAACCCTCACTGAAGGAGGCGGTGGCGATGGCGGAAGCCCATTCGGCCATGGTCCCTCTGGCAGCTCTAATTAGCCAGGCAGGGCAAGGGTCGAAAGGGGTGGAGGCAGGCCGGCAATGCGCCATAGCCCTGGAGACCTCGACAGCGGAAACAGGCCCAAGCGCATCCAACCGAGGCGACGAAGGCGGACCAGCAACTGGCGATGGCGGGGCGGGGCCACTGCAACCGAGTCAAAGCCGGCACGGATGGCCTCTATTTTTGTTCGAAAAAGGCTGCGAACTGCTCACTACTGAACTCAGTAGGAGGAGGCCTGGCCAGACTAGGATTGCTGAGGTCACGAACCACCCGGAAGAGCTCCGCCTGGCGGTTCGAGGCCTCAGCAATTCTCAGGGAGGTGAAAGATGTTCTAGCCTCCCTTATCGCGATGGTATAGCGACTAGACTGGGCATCAACAGCAGCCTTACTCAATGCCGTCCGGGTTTTCCTCCAGCTGCGCTCTAGTCTCCTCCTCTCCTGCTTCATTGCCCTAAGCTCCCGGTGAACCAAGGGGAAGGCCGGGCTCGGCAACGGAGGAGGCGCTTGGGGGCGATCCGGTCTATGGTGTTGGCAGCAGTATCATGCCAGGTGTTAGCCACAACCTCGGCCGGAGCGCCAGTCAAACCACCAGGCAACCCCGAAGATCTCACCGAACCGCTGAGGGTCCATGAGCCTCCGGGGCGGGCCAAAACAGAGGCCCGAGGGTCCCCGGGAGGGGCCGGAATCGCCAGGGAAAAGGAGAGCAGGTGGTGGTCTGTCCATGACACAGGCAGGGAAACAATGTTCCCCACCTCCAGACACGAATCCCCCGACATGGAGGTAAAGACCAGATCCAGGGTGTGACCGGACCTGTGGGTGGGGCATAAAACATGCTGGGACAGACCCATGGAAGCCATGGATTCCATGAACTCCAGAGCAACGCCGGAAAGTCCACCGCCGGCATGCACGTTGAAGTCACCCACCACCAAAAGGCGCGGGGACTTCAACAGAGCAGCGGCGATGAACTCCGTGAGCTCTGGTAGGGATTGTCCTGGGTTGCGGGGAGCTCGGTAACCCAGCACAATGCCAAATCTGTCCCGCGGACCCACCAACAGGTGAAGTACTTCCAACCCCTGGCTAACCAATGTCGAGGCCCTGCTGACATAAAGAGAATCCCTGTACATGATCGCAGCCCCTCCCCCCTTCTGACCCCCCAACCTTCCCACTCCCTCTACCAAGTACCCGGGCGGACACAGGAGAGCAAGGGAAGCCCCACCCTCCGTGCCCACCCAGGTCTCGGTGATAAACGCCAGGTCGGAGTCGCCATCAGCGATGGAATCATAAATGATGGGGATTTTGTTATGCACCGACCTGGCGTTCAACAGGAGACAGGTAAGATTGGGGGCGCTGGTAGGGTGACTCCCGGATACGTGACAGGGAGCCGAAGGGTCAGAACGAGGGACAGGCACAAGTTGCCTGACCCGCGTTCTTCTGATCTGACGAACCCAACGGCTGCAAGCGTACCGCCCACGGCCCGACACCGTTGGTATATGAGCCCCTGCAAACATGGCGGTGACGAAGATAAAAAAAAAAAAAAAAAAAAAAAAAAAAAACCCCACAAGCTGCCCTTTCATCAATCCCCAGACAAATCAGAAGCACTTCACACCTCCACCAGCAAGGCCATCACTAACGACCCATCTACTTAATGGCAAATTATAGCCATTACCTTTACAAAAGATCTGTTCCTTAATTGTTGATATGCAATATTCCAGAGGGCCACATGTTTAGACTTGCCTTGGGGGTAGGATGGCTGTGAGGAAGGCATCAATAACCATCTAAACTTACACAGTTACCATTACACCATTACATGTTAATCCCCCACTTTGCAACATAGCATTGTCATTTGTCATATCTGTCTTGTTTGCAGAATAACAAGCAGTGCTGGACCTGTAGAAAATGTCCCTTCCTTCCTTCCTTCCTTCCTTCCTTCCTTCCTTCCTTCCTTCCTTCCTTCCTTCCTTCCTTCCTTCCTTCCTTCCTTCCTTCCTTCCTTTCTCAAACACTTTAGCTCATCTCTACAGCAGTGTTTTTCAACCACTGTTCCGTGGCACACTAGTGTGCCGCGAGATGTTGCCTGGTGTGCCGTTGGAAAAGCTGAAGAATATCAGCTTTGTGTTCAGCCAAACAGGCCCAGGTTGCGCACTGAATAAAGTATTTTATAATTTTTCATATTTCTGTTTACTTACTATTTCATAATAAAGTAATTATAAAATACTTTCTTTGTGTTTATTTGATTCCTATTCAAGAGAATTACTTTATATATAGTCAATATAGGCACAGAGTTAATTTTTTTAACATTTTCTAATGGTGGTGTGCCTTGTGATTTTTTTCATGAAACAAGTGTGCCTTTGCCCAAAAAAGGTTGAAAAACACTGCTCTACAGCATAGTCCTTGTGTAATGAAGGCCTTCCGTCAGAACGCTTGGTAACTCATGCATATCATGGAGAGGTGAGACCTGAGTTTTTATTGCACAGAAAGAAAGATGAGTTTGAGGGTTAAACTAAATTCTAGTGGTTAGCCAGGGTGTGTTCCAGCATCGGCCCTGACTATCTCAGTCCCTCAAAATATAAGACAAGCTCTTCATTTCAGAACACTCCTGTTCTATTTTTAGGCTCCAGAGTCCACATCCACCCACCCCAGTTTGGACATTTTGCACCATATTTCATGGATGGTGGCCTCTTTTAAAGCTGAGAGTCAAGTCACACATTTTGTATTCAAGTGATAGTGTGAACTAACTGGAGTGGCACAAATACAGGTAGGTAATCCCATGTGGCAGAGTAACCAAGGTCAACACGTGCAAAGTAAAAAGAGGCCTTTAGCACACACAAGGAAAGGCCACTGACCTGCATGAAGAGTATGACTGACAGATTTGTAACTAACTTGCATTTCTTTTCATTTTTTTAAAAAAATTTAAAGACAGACAAATAACAATACTGGTGCATTTCTTTTCAAATACCAAGTTTTGCAGATTATAATGATTGTGAAATAATTGTGATTTATCTCTTTCTCTCACACACCTGTAACCCCTAAGAAAAATATCATAACGCTGCTTTCGTTGTTTGGAAATAAAAAGAAAACTGCTTAGCCAAATTCCCTTACTATCTTCCTTGGTTGCAAAGCAGAACCTGTCCAGCCCCTCTCTCTCTCTCTCTCTCAGCAGAAATGGAACAAAAGCAATGTTATAGAAATACGCCATCTTGTGGTTTTAGGATCCCAACAGAGATACTTCATGAAACAGGGGTGCATGTGCAAGGAAGGAAGTAGCCGATGTGGATACCTTTGCTGCCTCCTAAACAAATATCATGTGCACAACATAATGCCAAAATCATTCTGCTGAGCCAGTTAGTCCATCATGTAAGTGTTGGGAAGAGACAACAACCCAATCTTGAATGCCACAAAAACAAGAAAACCAAATGTTCTCTTCCTCTAGTACTACATAGTCTTAGATTTGTCTCTCAGCCTAGAGACCTGGAGAAACACTGCAGTTTCCAGAAACTTTAGCCGTCAACCTGAAACACAGCATCAGTGCTCCTGAGTTTGGGGGTGGGGGCAGGCTTGTTGTTTGCTGTTTTGTTTTTGCTGCCTGCCCAAGAAGTACACCAATAGGGGTAATTGGCTGGTCCAAGATATTTTGCTCTCCCATGCAAAGGACAAGACAATGCCTTTCCCCGTTTCTATGTACAGAACTCAAAACCTACTTTAACACTGACCGCAATCCTTCATTGCAGCAGTAGTCAGCAAGTTAGTTTAGAACATGTAGGATAGGCAGCACTGCCTTGTCTCCAAGGGCTGGCTGAAGTCTCAGGGAATTGCTATGCATCCTCAGGCCTCCTGGTAGAGAGAGAGAGATCTTAGGGTTACCAGGCTTACTGTCTTAGCACAAATTTGTTTGTATGGATGGTTCCTCACCCAACTTTTGTCCGCCATGCATCTGTGACACCACCCGACCTCAAATGTTGGCCCTGAAATCTCAAGAAGTGGCAGGGTGCCCCCCTCACTTTCCTAAGGACAGGCAGACAGCGCACAGAATTCTATCTGCTAACATAGAGCCATGGCCAAGGGGAATGGCTTGGGAGTCTTCCACTGCTGCCTCTGTAGGAGAAGATATGTCCCAGTTCAATTGCTGGGAGTCATGAAACAAAACAGAGTGATTCTTGATAATGAAACCATAAAATGTTATTGGAAGTGGAACTGACACAGTGTATTTATACAGTGGTACCTCTTCTTACGAGTTTAATCTGTTCCAAATGCATGCTCATAAGTCAAACAACTCGTAAGTAGAGCAGCCATATCTAATAAGTAAGTAAGTAAATAAATAAATAAATTGTAAGTAGAGCAGACCGCATCTAAAATTTGTAAGGTAGCAGTTAAAATACCAACGGTTTTCTGTTATTAAGTTGAATTGCTCTTATGTAGAGCTGCTCGTAAGTAGAGGTGTCATTGTATAGTGAATCTCTCTGAACAATATATAACAGTTTTTCTTTTATATCTCTAAGTGGAATTTTCCTAAATACAGACTGAGCAGGAAGCAGAAATTCATAATAAAAACAACTACCAGAAGCTACAACACAAAAGACAACTTTCTCGGTTCAGAAAATGTTTTATATATTATATCTTTGCTTGACCTGGCCCAGCAAACACAATTTTATTTGTTTATTATTATTATTATTATTATTATTATTTAACCACACAGCTATCTACACTGGATTTTATATTACCAATCACTAGTCGAACTTTTTTATTATTATTATTATTATTATTATTATTATTATTATTATTATTATTATTATTATTATTATTATTACCTCGCCTTTTTCCTTGGAAAAGGACCCAAGGTGGCTTACAATAATGAGGACAATATACAGTCCAGTACAATAAAGACATGTTCAAGTTTGAGAACAGGGAACTGAGGGACAAAATTAAAGCTACAAGAGAATACGAGCAGTTAAAGAGAGAGTAAAAATTCCATGTAAAAGTTATGAGTGATGGAAACTAACAATGAAAACATAGTTTCAATGCAATCACACAAGGTTATAAATGGTTAAACACAATGTCTATTTGATTGTGTGTGGTAGATTCATATAAAACACACATAATAGGTAGTCCATCATTCAGAGAAAACTTGCCTGAAGAGAAAGGTCTTTGCCTGTTTCCTGAAAGACAGCAGAGATGGGGCAGCCCTGGCCTCTAGTGGGAGCAAGTTCCAGAGTCTGGAGGCAGCAGCCGAGAAGGCCCTTTCATGTGTTCCCATGAGACATACCTGTGAGCGTGGTGGGATGGAGAGAAAGACCTCTCCTGATGACCTTTACACCCGAGTCAGTTCATACATACTGTGAGATTCTATCTTTGAGGTAACTAGGACCCAGGTCATACAGTGCTTTTTAGTTTAAGGTCAGCACTTTGAATTGTGCCCAAAAGCTGATTGGTAGCCAGTGGAGCTGCTTTAATAGGGGGTGTATTGTGATCTAATGCTCTGAATCTATTGGTTGCAAAGTTGGCAGCTTGGCGGTTCAAATCCCAGGTGCCACGCAGCAGAGTGAATTTCCACTGTTAACCCCAGCTCCTGCCAACCTAGCAGTTCGAAAGCATGTAAACGCAAGTAAATAAATAGGTACCGCTGTAAAAAGTGGGACAGTAAATAGTGTTCCGTGAGCAGAAATGTGTTGAACCATGCCAGCCGCATGGACATGGACTTGCACAACACCAGCTCTTTGGCTTGAAAACGGAGATGATCACCGCCCCTAGAGTTGGACAGGACTAGCAAGCATGTGCAAGGGGATCACATTACCTCTAATGTGATCATTGTACCCCACTCCAGCAATCCTCATCCAGTTCATTACTGCAGCTAGAATCCGGAGGTGATGAGAGGCAGAGCTGGGTGTCATCAGCATCCTGGTGGCACCTAAACCCAAAAGTCCTGATAATCTCCCCTAGTGGCTTCATCTGTTAAATACCATACGAGACAGAACAGAACCCTGGGGGACCCCACAGGTTAGCAACCATGTTGTCAAACATCAATAACCTAACACCACTTTTTACATTCTTTCCTGCAGGAAAGATCAGAGCCACTTTAATGCAGGGGGCCCTATTCCCATTTCAGAGAGACGAGTCAGGAGGATGCCATGGCCTATAGTGTCAAAAGCAGCTGAGAGGTCTAGCAAAACCAAAAGGGACACAGATCCCCTATCCATTTCCCTGAGTAAGTCATCTACCAATGCATCCAAGTTAGCCCAGATCTGTTCAATTTTGCCTGCAAAGTGTCGTGCAAATTCTTCACAGCTTTCATGTTCAAATATGGATGCATTTCCACTTTTCATGTCCAAATATGGATGCATTTCCACCTTTCACATTCTCTGTACTGTATTCCCCTTCATCCCCTAAGATCTGCCACCTGAATCCAACACTTCCCTTTACCTAGGGGTACAAATTGCCCTGGAGAGGCCATAACATGGCTTGTGTTACTCATATCTTGGTGTGCCAAACTGGGGGCAGTCCCCACTTCCATATGTTACTTTTATCATTATGTAGAAGTTTGAAACAGCATTTCAAGGGTACAAATAGCACTTAGGTCCTTTTCCCTTCCAATATGGATATTAAGCTTACCATATGAATGGCATCCACTGCTTCAATTGTTCAGCTGAAACAGGTCAAGACTGGAAGGGTGTGGCAAAAAGAGAATGACCTCATGAAGCGGCAGAACCACAAACCACAAAAACACAGTTTAGTTTGCTTAGAGAACATGACTGATCCTGCCATAGGGCTCTGCGCAGGAAATAAGCCATCACCTAATATTAGTTCCTTCAAATCACTGGGTGGCTTGTTCATGGTGAGACAAAAGCCAGTGGAGTTAGTGTACTGTCTGTGGCTTTGGCTTAATAAATCACTACACATCTTTTACAAAGTAAAGCTTTTAAAAATATTTTAACTAAGTAAGTAAATAATAAAAAAAAGGAAATTCATCTATGGCCATTCTCAGGGATGACTCTACAAATTTGTTTGGGCAGCTTATTATGAACCCATTATGAACCCACCTATATGTTCACATTTTCAGGAGAGGTGCCTTTTAGAGTTCTACCTACAGAAGCCTACATGGCAGAACACAAAAGAGGGGTTTCTCCTGTATAGGTCTCATGTTATGGAAGAGACATTCCCTTCAGAGTTACCACCAGTTCCCATTCTCAAGGGTTTGAGGCTGAGCATGTGCACGTATTCTCACTGTGCATGTGTTTAGCAGTGGAGAAATGGGTCTTAAATGCTCATTGATTTCCAAAGACTTTTTCATATTTTGGATGACAAAGTATGCAGAGAGAGAGAAAGATCAAACTGGGAACAGAGATAAGGAAGAACATTTCAGTCCTGTGTGCAAAGCCATAATCAGCCTCAATTAAAATTCTTGTGGAAGGCTGCCATGAACAGGAAGAATCCAAGGCAATACTCTCTTGAAAATAGCCTGGTTTTGAGTTTCTTCAACTGAATCTCATAAATTCGTAGAGAGAAAATCATCACCCATTTCTCTTTGCATGCATATGGAATTACTGGAATAATGTTTCCATAACTGATCTGGCACATATGTTCTTGTTTGCTTGAGATCCTGGCTCTGATGCATTGTTTGACCTCTTGTGGGGAGTTACAACTCTTTTGTCAGCAACCGTCATCATATTGCAGTTACATGAACATTAAGAATTATTAATATTCTATTCCCACTCCTCTTCTAAAATATTTAGGCTCACAAATAGTAGGATAGGGGCCTATGTCCAATATTCTGCCCATTATACCCCACTGGGTGTCAATTAGAGTGAAACTGTCTATTAATCAAATATTAAAAATAAAATATCTATTAATCAAATACTGATTGTGATTGCTATCTGCCTTCTTTAGTTTTAGGGATCCATGCATACGGTAGTTGTCTGAACATTGTTTATTTGTTTTATATCTCACCTTTTCCCCAGTCTAAGCCCTGTATCCACCAAGACATAGCTGCAAGAAGAATGAAAAATGTCTTCTGGAACCGGTGGCAACTGTGCTCAATGCATTTTGCAAACGTTGGTCCCCAGAAAAAAAGATTCTGTTTTTACTGTATACATACAGTTTTATTGTTAGTCCACCCCATTTAGGTGGAACAATAGGATACAAATCAAACACATGAAATAGAATACAAAGACTAGAAGGCACCAAGGGGAAAAGGCAGGCTCTATGGTTGGAACATTTAAATAAAATAGCTAGTACAAGACAAGGGACATTTCCCCCAGACCTCATAGAATTCTGTTTATGTGTTTGTAAGCAGGTGGTTAGAATAGTAGATCAACCAAATGGTCTTGCAATCTCTTGCAAGTATCCTCCAGATGCCACTGTGGGCTATTTAATACTAACATGCAATGTAGTCAGCATTTGCCATTTCTGTAATCCTGAAGATGGCATGATGGAAGTATTTGACTTGCTGAAAGCTTAATCTTTTTTAACCATTATAAATATTTTAATTTTTTTAAAAACTTGGAAGCTAAACTCGTAAAAAAATGTAGATCATTTCAGTCTGTTGACAGATCTTGGTTTACCTCTGTTTTTGTTGGATATTTGGGTAGATTGTCTTTTTTAGAAATTCCCAAGACAAACGGAGACCTGGTCTGATGGGCTTCTCATGTCCTCTGCATGTTGCATACACTCGTAATGAAGTTCATTTTTGTGGATCATCGCCTCCAGAATTCACCAACCAGCATGCTTGAGAATTTTCCACTACGATATTGACTAGCAAATTCAGAGAGTTTTCATCCAAAAGTGCTATTCCCCTCCACCTCTAGTTCTAACCTATGCCTCTGGATGGAATTTGCCTAATGGAAAAGGTTGAGAATTACACTTGTTTCTGCTTGCTTGCTTGCTTGCTTGCTTGTTTTCCAAACCTTGCAAATGCCATTATCCACACCTGAGGAAAAGATTTTGAAAAACTTGAATGTAGGAGAAAAGCAAGCTGGTAATACGTTAACCGTATGAGAAGGAAAAACAGGTTTCCAGCAGATGTTGGGCGTGTAAGATAAGAGGCCACAATTCTGAAGGGCTCCCATTATGAATCAGAAATGTAAGAAAAACACAAATGCCTGCACAAATGAATTTAGAAATATATATATATATATATATGCATGTTAGGGTGGATTCGGGTTTCTTCCCGTGTAGAAATCTGGTTGTTTTGGCGACGTTTCGACGAGGTCTCACTCGTCATCTTCAGGCTGGTGTTCTGGCTTCTTTCTTCTTGAAGCAAAGCGTGATCTCAGTTGAAGTCCTTCTATAAATACTGCTGGGGGTGTGTGGTTTGCTTGCTCTGTTGCTGATTGTAGGTTCCTTTGTTCCTTTGTTCTTTTGTGATCTGCTGTGTGGCTGAGGCGATCGTTAAGGGATTAACTGCTGGTGGCTGTTTAGATGGCTGTTTAGATGCTGGTGGGTTAGATGGCTGGTGGGTTCTGGCAGTATCCTGGGCTTTGGTGAAGTGGGGTCCTGTGTCTTGTGAATTCATTTTGGTCTGGCTACGTGTCTGTGGTCTCCCAATGTTTTTTTGGGGTGTGTGAGTGTGCTCCATGTGGTGACTGGAGTGGGGTGCCGCAGTAGATGGTGCAGTCGTGGTTTTGTTATTGGATGGTGGTTTCGTTTCATCTGTGGGAAGGGTCTGGGTTTGTGTTTGGTGTGGATGGAAGGTGGTGGCATCTTGTGTCCTTTTGGACCTGGTGTCAGTCTTTGTGACAGAGGCTCGTCTGTTGACCAGGGCTAGTTTCCAGATGTCAGGCAAGCGGGAGGTGTCATCACGTTTATTCATGTTGTTTGGGTGTTTCTCTATTTCAATGGCTTCCATGATTATTCGACTGTTGAAGTGTTCAGTTTTGGAGATGAGTTTGGTTCTTTCAAAGTCAATTTCATGACCTGTTGTTTTTATGTGCTGGAAGAGAGAGGAAGATTTTTCTTCTTTTTTGACTGCGTTCTTGTGTTCTGCGATGCGTGCGCTTATTCTCCTGTTTGTCTGTCCGATGTATGTGGCTGGACAGACTTTGCATGGTATTTCGTAGACTCCTTGGTTTTCTAGCTCAATCTTGTCTTTGGGGTTTCTTAAAATGTTGGCTATTTTTTGGTCGGTGCAAAAGGCTGTCTTGATATTGTGTTTGTGGAGAATTTTGCTGATTTTGTCTGTGGTGCCTTTGATGTAAGGGAGGAGGGCGGTGCCGTTGTTGTCTTCTGTTTCTTGGTTCTTGGGGGGTGTTTCCTTTTGGATTAGTTTGGTGATGGTGTTTTTTGGAATCCGTTCGCAATTAAAACATTCGAGAGAGTGTGTAATTCAGTTTTTAGGTGGTCTTTGTCAGCGAGGCGTTTGGTTCTGGAGATGAGGGTTTTTGCTACGGAGTTGATCTGTGCAGGGTGGTGGTGTGATTGTGCATTTAAGTAGCGGTTTGTATGTGATTTTTTCTGGTAGATGGTATGTCCTAAGGAGCCGTCGGGTTTTTTGTAGATTAGGACGTCCAGGAAGGGAAGTTGGTTGTTGGCTTCTATTTCCATAGTGAATTGTATTTTGGGGTGTAGGCTGTTGAGATGTGTGAGGAAGTTGTTCAGTTTATCTTTCCCGTGTGGCCAGATAACAAAGGTGTCGTCAACATATCTGAGCCAGAGTTTGGGTTTATGTTCGGACTTCTGTAACGCGTTGGTTTCAAAGTGTTCCATATATAGGTTTGCGATGACCGGTGAGAGGGGTGATCCCATGGGTGCTCCTTCTATCTGTTTGTATCTTTGTCCATTGTGGATGAAGTATGTGTTGGTTAGGCAGTGGTTGGTCAGATCTAGGATGTGCTTGGGGGGGTTGTATTTGTTGTGGATAGCTGTCAAGGCTTCTTGAATGGGCACTTGTGTGAAGAGCGAAACAACATCGAAGCTCACGAGTAGGTCATTGGGTTGTAGGTCTTGTTTCTTTATAATTTCTATGAAGTGGAACGAGTTTTGTACGTATGAAGTGATGGATTCTGCATAGGGCTGGAGTTGTTTGGCAAGAAATTTGGCGAGGTTTTGTAGAGGTGAGCCTATGGAGCTGACTATGGGTCTGAGAGGTGTTCCTTCTTTGTGAATCTTGGGGAGGCCGTAGAGCTTGGGGCATCTGGATGATTTCTCTCTGGGGATGATGCTTGGCTTGATTTCTTCACTTAAGGGAGAGGCTTTTATTTTGTCTTTGGTGGTTTTTTCCAGGTAGGTGGTGGGGTCTGTGTTCAAAGGTATGTAAGCAGGGTCTTGTAGTAGGTTGGATAGTTTGGCTTGGTAGTCGGATGTGTTCATCACCACTGTGGCATTGCCTTTGTCTGCTGGGAGAATGATTATGTTGTTGTCTTTCCTCAGGTTGGTGAGGGCTTTTGTTCTTCTTTGTGTAAATTGCTTCTGGGTGGTTTGCTGGAGCAGAGGACATTGGTGACTTCGAGTCTGATTTTGTTGGCTTCATCTGGGTTGATTTTGGTTAGGCTGGCTTCCACTCCGCATATGATGTTTTCGGTGGGGATGTGTCTGGGGGCGACTGCAAAGTTGAATCCTTTGGAAAGGACTTTGGTCTCTGCGATGGTGAGTGTCCTGTCTGATATGTTGTGAACTGTTTGTTTCATGGGTTGTTGTGGGGGGGGGGGGTTTGGGCTTCTGGCGTTTTTCCAGTTTGTGGAGTTTGTTGGTGTGTGTGTCTGTCTTGTGGGAGGTCTCTGTATAGGATAATGACAGGCTGCTTCTAACCAAGCTGGTAACACGAATAGGTGGTCATTAAGTAAAATGCCTTCTCACCACATGCAAAGGATGGCATCCCCTTTAGCTAGTCCTATATTTGACATGCCACCAAAGAAATAGCTAGGCTGGGATTCAAGTGCTCCATGAAGGACTGTACCCTAAATACAGGGCTCCAGGGCTCTAATGCATCCTCCTTGCTGCCCTTGCTTATGCAAGCTTTCAGGCCACCCACTGGTTTTCCTGTAATGTCTCACTATGTCCAGCAGAGAGCTTACTGTTGTTTCCACTTTCCTTCTTTCTCCTCAACACATCTGATTAAACGTTTGTGGAGGGCGATCCACAAACGTAGCAGGTGGATGCTACTGAGAAGGTCACTGCTTCTTTTAGCCACTGAAAAAGGCAAAAAAAATAATCTTCCGTGTGAATGACTCTTCCCATGTGTGTTCTTCATGGTGACCTTCCTGCAGCTTTTTGGAAATGCTGGCAAAAGTGCAGGGACCACGGAGGCTGCTGAGGGGTCCACATCTGCCCTCTGTAGCACCGCAGAGACCTCAGTTTGGGCAGAGCAACTGGGCAGTCTCTTTGAGCGGGATCTGCTGATATTTTTCATTGACACAGATCTGCCGGCTGCAAGGAATGGCAAATTTGGCAAGGATGCTTGTGTCGTAGCTGCAGCAAAGCAGATGATCCAGGGACAAAAAAAAAAGCACCTTTGTGTGGGGGGAAGAGATGGGCACAAAACGAAAAATTTTGTTCTGTTATTCGTTATTCATTTCATTACGTAATGAAATGAATAACGAAGCTGGCGATGAAATTGGAAAGAACCAAACAGAACCAAGAAAATTAGGTTTGTTACATTTCGTTTTCGTAAATGGCGACACACGATGAAATGAGCTGTTTTAAATGTTTAAAAACATCCTGAATATCCGTAAAAACCCAGCAATAATTATTTATTTTGCCTGATAATACCTACCGGGGGGTTGGGGTCCTTAAAACGTGCATTTATGTCTTTTCTCAGATCACTGTATTTTTCCCCTTTAAGGGGAGTTAGGGGACATCAACCCAAAATGGCTCCCAGATGCCTAATATTGATTTCTTGGGTATTAAAACGCCCTGGACATCTGTAAAAAAGCAGCAATAATTATTTATTCTACCTGATAATACCTACCGGGGGCATTGGGGTCCTTAAAACATTTCTTTTTGTCTTTCTCCCATCGCGATGTATTTTTCTTTTCCCTTTAAGGATGACACAAAATGGATGCAAGCCACAAAATGGATGCAAGCCATGTGATGGGATCTTGTAAATTCTTGGACAACTTCAACTGATAGCATGCCCAGGTTGCAGACTGGGCAGGTCTGGCAGCCACAGATGGCATAAAAAGCTCTGGCAGCCCCCGTCCTCCTTGCAGTCTCCGGTGGGAGTTAGGGTGGGATTGCTGTCTCTGCGACTCGTTATTTTCACTTTAGGGCAGCCAGGCAGGTGTGTGTCTCTGTGTTCCTGCTGGCTGCAGCCTGGCTCTTAGGGGAGAGAAAGAAGAGATTTCTCTCTAGCTTCAGTCTTGCAGCCTCCCTGTGTGCATGCATACTTCTCGGTGAGTACCCTCCCCTGTCCCGCAGTGCAGTCACTCTGTGTCTGCCTTGCACCCTGAGCAACACACGCCGCGGCCTTTGCAGCCTCCCTGCGTACCTAGTCTATACTGGGTGTCTGCCAGCATCATTTTTTTTTTGGTGTGTCTTCCATCTGCTCTGGGGTGTTGGGGGATGCCCGCGTGCGGAGGGAATTTAAATCGTGCAAAAGTGGGGTAAAAACAAAAAATGAATAAACATTTTTTTGAAAGATTCATGAAAAACAAAAACAAACCAAAAGGGGACCCGCAACGAAAAACAAAAAACTGAAACATCATTTTTTCGATTCTTGCCCATCTCTAATGGGGGGTTGTTCCAGTGGCCAATAGGTTGCACGTTGTCTGCCCCATGCCAGGGATGAATAAAACATGAGTTCCTTCTTGGGTAAATGTGAGCAATCCTCTACTGTGGTCTACTTCTCAATAGGATGGAAGTCAGTAATCTTTGCCAGAGTCCTTATCTTCCTAAATTGCCATGGAGCTCATGGGGGTTCCAATCTAAAATAGATCCCAATCTTTCTTGCATTTTGTTCATTGAGTTCCATGTTATTCAATAATTCCTTAGATTCCAAAAGGGTCTGTATCAACGTTTTTCTATCACTGTAAAGAACATCTTAACACCCAAGGTGCGTAGAAGCCCCCTGAAATTCAAGCTGGTCCTGTCATTAGGCAGAGGGAGTCAGCAGCCTCACACAGCAGTTTTGAGCCTCGTGGCGCAGTGGTTAAATACCTGTACTGCAGGTAAAACTGTTCTCACAACCTGTGCTTCACTCAGCGTTCCAGCCTTCCGAGGTCGGTAAAATGAGTACGCAGCTTGCTGGGGGGGGGGCAATGTGTAGCCTGCACACTGTAATTAAAATTGTAAACCGCCCAGAGACTACTTGTAGTGGTATGGGGGGGTATATAAGCAGAACACTTTGGGATATTGTGAAAGGGGAACCAGAAAGGTTAGTTAGTTGAGTTGTTATTATCACGTTTGCCACTAGAAAAGGAGGAAATTGCAGTGGGATTTCTGCCTCCTGTGCCAAAATAATATGGCTGAATTCTCAGCAACTGGATAAGAGGTACCCTTCGGTGTGCCAGCTTGGACCAGTCCTTATAGGAAATGCATGAAAAAGTTGAAGGACCTTGGCATCAATAAAGCAAAAACCTGTCTATCTTTCTGGCAGACCATCACTACGAGCAGTAGGTGGCATTGTTGCTGAGCAAAGGATTTTCTTCCAACAGATGCTCAGTGTTTTCCTTTAAAGTTTTGGCTGTGGATCCGTTCTCCTGAAACTCGTCCAAGATTTCCTAGACTAAAGGAGAAAGATAAATATGTACTATTTTTTATTCTGTTTAATATGTGGTTTCTATACCATAACAGGAATTCTTCTCTCCAGAAACATGTCATCAGTATTTCTGGATTCTATTTTTAACATTTGTTTATTGAACTTCAGTTGAACTGGATATACATTTGCATTACGCAGTGTATTTTTTCAACAATGTTTAGGATTCATGGAATAATTTTATTCTAGGTTGTATTACAAACTCTCCCTCTCTCATTTCCTCTTTCTCTCTAACCCCACTGCCATATCTGTATCTACATCTCCTTTTCTGTGTTTATAAAAAAGCTAGATATAAATATAAAACCAATATTGCTATTCAAAACAGAATGGTCAATTAACATGCAACATATCCTAAAGACATTTGGATGTATAGGCCCAGTCTAAGGAATCACAGGCATAAATGCAGCATGATAGACCAGGTGGGATGTACGTATGTTCCTATACTTTATGTATACTTCACCCTGAGTATTGTGACTGGATTTGTATTCCCAAAACCCCATATATCTAGGTTTGTATATGGTTCTCAATGAGCAAACGTGAGGATATAGTTAGCAGGAATGGGGAAAATTTCTCTGGGGACTGCAGTTCCAGGAATCCCATAGCCTATATTGAATGGTCATGCTGTTTGAGGGACTCTGGAAATCATAGTCCAAATACCAAAACAAAACAAAAATGTTCCTCAACAGTATTATGACCTTCATACATGGGACTTCTCTCATGAACTTCCACCTAACTCATTATGGCTCAAATCCTGTTGCTTAGCCTAGCCAGGCATAGCTAGTGTGCATTTGCATCAATGGAATTCCTAGAGGACCTCAATCACTAAGTCCCCACTGATTCAACAGGCCAACTCTAGTGTGGCCTTCTTAACATCAAGCAACAGGGCTTTAGCCCTAATGTACATTGTCTAGTGTGAGTAGCAATGAAAAATGTTCTGGAAGTGGTCAGTCATTTGAACCCTCAAGTGAACCAGGTTCTCCTTTTTTTCTGTATTTTGATGGGTATTTGCATCCAGTTCTGTAATACTACTTTAAAAACATATTGGAATTTGAAGCACTAGGGGTTTAATTTAGGTGACATGCCAGGCAATTAATTGCATAACCTCTGCCAGTTACTGAGATTCAGAAGGAAGGCAATGATTATTAGCATTTCAAAAGGTTACAGCATCAGAGGTTGAAGACGTGCCACCCAAGAGGTTCAAAACTAAAATGGGATAGAACAGCGATGTTCTATAATTTTGTTCTATAATGCTGGGGCATTTGGAGGTGGGCCCAAAATAGTAGCTGACCTGGTTATGTAACTGTAATCCATTCAGGTACCTAGTCCTAAGTGCCTGCAGGTTGCAGGTATTGAAGGCTCTAGTTTTAGTTTTCTCTGCCAGGACACAGAAACTACAGAAGAAAAGCAAAACCTGCTTTCAAAGATTATCACCATTTTGTTTTCTGACTCAACTTTGCCAGGCATACACATCCCTGCAGTGGCATTTCTATAATATTTGTGGTGCAGTTAGTGCTGGATTACAGGCACAGGAGGTATTGGTTTCAGATCCCCACCCATTTGGGAAACTTGGGCTAGTCAGGCTCAGCTTGACTTTTCCTTGGGAAGTTGTTGAGAGGGCAAGGATGAAAGGAGATAACAATGTGTGCCATCTTGAGTTCATTGGATGAAAGACAGATACAAAGGTAAGAAATAATTAATTTATCAATTCCACTGAGAATGGGTTACCAAATCTTGGGTTCTTTGATCTGTGCTGGTAAAAAAAAAAACAGCTATCTAAGAGCCTTTTCACACGACCCCTAAGATCCGCTGGGCACTTAAATTCGGACCAGAGATCTTGGGGGTTCGTTGCTCTTCCTGTGTTCCCACCCCCTCCGCACTTCCTTGCTCCTGTCTGTGTGAGGGGAAGGAGAAAAAAAAGAGAGGAAAAACTGCAGGCTCACCTCCGTCTGCCAGTCGAAGCTGCCCCGAGCCCCGTCGTCGTCCTGATTCCTGTCTCTTAAAGGGGAGGGGGGCAAAAAAAAAAAAAAAAACAGAAGTGAGGAGAGCCCGGCACTCACTCCTTTACATCCGCATCAGGGATTTTCACCCCTGGAGAGCAGGTACATGAAAAGTGTGCTGGGACGCACTTAGGTGGGCATGGTCGCACTTAATTTTCTGTAAACTCCGGAGCTGGTGGGGAAACAATTTTAAGCTCCGGAGCTGGTGGGGAAACAATTTTAAGCTCCGGAGCTGGGAGCCATTTGCCGCGGAGTTTAGGGGTCATGTGAAAAGGCCCTAAGAAGCAGCTGTGAGAATGAAAAGCTGTTGATTTTCCTTTGTGACCTTTGTGAAGCAACACAGATGGGTTTCCCAGTGCGCATGCGCGAGGTTCGGACTTCCCTAGCAATAGGAAAATTTGTTAGTCTCCTCCCCCTCACACCATGCATGTGCGAAAGCCTCCCACCCAAATGCCTCAGTTCCCTCTTACCGCCATGTTAAGAGGCAGCTTCTTGGTTAGTCACCTTGCCTTTTTTCCTCTTTGCTAGCATTTTCTGGACATTTTTGTGGCATTTTTGCCCCCCTTTAAATGGTGTGCTTCCTGTAGTGGAAAAATCCCACATACTGATGGGCACAGGGAGTTTCTATACTGTTTGAAAAAGAGTCATTGGCCTAACTCCTGTGCTATCTGTAAAAGTTTTACCACTCAAAAAATCGGCGCCACCATTTAAATACTTTTTTGATTGAGAAGTCCTTAGGCCCTTCTACAATGGATAAAGGTACAGTACTTCGTCCCAATCGGTTTCTTCCATCCCTAATAAGTTGACAAAAACCTCGAATCCGGTGTCAGTATCTAAGAGCGCACAAAGCGCAAGCTTCTGTGGCTCAATCAGAAATCTTGTTCGATACCATCACCTTCGGTATCAAGATCCTCTGAGGTCATCGATCTCAAGGCGGATCGTCTGCCCATCCTGATGCCATCTCTAAGCTATGAACCTCTTTTTCTGTCGGATTCATCACCTTCGGCTTCAGACTCTGAGTCTCAGGACACTGAGCAACCTTCGACCTTAACCATGGAACAACTTTTTGTGCAAACCCAGTCAGCCGGGTCTTGCTCTGAAATACCGAGTCATGGCAACTCCGTACAGGCTGCAGCTCAGGCATTAGATTGAGCCTCTGCTTCTCCGTGCCTATCGGTACCAAAGGGAGCTTCCCAGCTTTCCTCCTACAGTGCTGTCTCCCTCTGCAGCTCTGGAGTCAATTGCCTGGAAGCATAAAAGGCACTGTACCAAAAAGAAGTCTAAGGATGAGCACAAAAAAGTGCTTCCATCCCAGCCAGCTGCATTGCCTCCATCAATTCTGACTCCCTTCCTGCTGTCGGTATTGACTGTATCTGCGTATTCCTCAGTACCTTCTACGGTGCTTGCTGTGGCAGCTGCCCTTCAGCCACCGACTCATCCTACCCTGCCAATGTCGATCGCATCTACAGTGTTGATGGCTACTTTACCTTTTATCCCAACCACCACACCAACATCGATCCCAACTGTGTTTTCAATGGCAATCTTTTCTTTGGTACCAACCGCAGTTCAACCTTTAGTCTTGCTGATTTCTACGGCTTCCTTACCTTAGATAATGGCGGCGACTCAGCCTCCAGCTTTGTTTTCTGTACCATTTCCACAGTCTGTTTTGAAGAATCCCTCTGTGACTTCTCAGCTTAGACTTGCTATACCTAAAACAAAGAAACGTAAGAGGTTGGGTTCGAACATACTGCTGTCCCAAGCGTCAGTCGCTGCTGCTGCTTCATCTGTTTCATTCCCAATGCCTCCCTTGCCAAAGTTTTCTTTGAAATTTGATGGTAAGCAATGGATTCTGCAGCCTACCTCGACTTCAACGAATCCTACACAACCTTTGCAAGAGCAAACCTCTTCAGTGGAATCGGACTCCGACAATTCCTTGGCCCCTTCAGATGATACTGAGGAGCCAGCACAGCTTGTTACTACTCCTGAGTTGGAGATCAAAGAACGTATCCCTCCTCCATCTTCTGAAGCTATGAGAAATTATGTCAACTTTGTTATTAGGATGGCCAAGTCTATCAACCTGCCAGCGCACCATCTGAAGCTGAAACATATTGATCACATTTTTGGTAAAATATCTTCAAATGATTCATCCCTAGTCCATTTGGCCATGTCTCCATCTTTATTTTCTATGGCCAAAGAGTCTTTTGCAAAAATGTCTTCGCAAACTGTTTCCAGGTGTATCGAGTCCCTCTACAAGATCCACGATGATGAGGCACCGTATCTGGGTTAAAAGCAGTGCAAAAAAATTGGCTAATTGTTAAACAAGTGTAAGTTTTGTGTTTTCCAAAGCATTCCATAGGTCCAAAATGTAATAAACCATGGACCTGCTTTCTTCCAGGATGTGTGGTGACAAAATATAACATATTAAGGACTCTGGGGTGTTAAATCAGATACTTACTAGTATCAGCCATTAGACCAACATCAGTCTTTACTCTGTTATAATTAGCAATTGCTGGGGAGGTTGGGAAGAAATAAAAACCTGTAGCTTTCTTTTCTCAAGCAGGATCGCTAAGAGGCAGTTCATGAGATTAAAGATGACAGCAAGCTATCTCCCTCATACCATCCCGAGTACACTACAGATGTGGAATTACCAGCCAGAACACACACTGCTGCATTGAAGGCTACCAAGGATCATAAATCTACTGTGTTTTAATAAACATAATGGAGTCATATATCCATACCTAATTATCCCTCTTAATTCCAGTGTCACTGTGACATTAGGTTTTAGTACATTCTTCTAATGCTCAATTAGAATTCTGTGAGGCAGCAATATTGCTTAATGATCTGGGCCCCTGGTGGTTCTGTTCAGACTGTTTCATTTTCTCTGCAGCTGAGAATCTCTGCGTGTATTTGTGTTGAAAAAATGCATCTTATTCAGCAAATGATTCATCATCTTAAATGCAAACTTCAGCTTTATAGGACTCAGGCCTCCTAGTCCAGTTGACTTCAACCAGTGAGTACTGAGTTGTAGAAAAGGTCACAATGGTCCTCATACTAGTATATGGCAAAACTTAAAAAGTAGGTCCTCAAGTGCACTGATTTAGATGGAAATTTTCCCAAGGGCCACACACATACTTACTGTTTGTGCTGCCTTTTTCCTGAGTTCCCAGACTTTTTGGGCCATCCTAAATGCCTTGGTTTATTTTTTACCCTGGTTTTTACTGGGAAGGGGAAGGTTTCGCACCACAGCACTTTCCAGTCAGCCAGGAGTACCCCATGGAAATGAAGGGAAGGGAATGTTTTATAATGTATGCATCAAAATGGAACTTTCAAGAAGCTGTCACAGGATGCATACCCACTCACTCATTTCCTGCCAAATTGCTAGAAAGGGTGGAACATGGCTTGACAGGAGCTGAATATCTCTATCTCCTTCAGCTGTAGAATCAGTAACAATACTGGAAGCTGCAAAGTTCTACTGATGCCTCTGTCTCACTCCCTTTCCCTTCTTCACATTGGAAGTGAAAATGCAGCGTTTATCCTCCACCACCCCCATATTCCCACCTTCTTCTGCTGGAAGCCAGCTTCTGCCACTCTTGCTACTGCAGTTTCAAGTGTGTGTGTGTGTGTGTGTGTGTGTGTGTGTGTGTGTGTGTGTGTGTGTGTGTGTGTGTGTGTGTGTGTGTGTGCGTGCGTGTGTGCGTGTGTGTGTGTGTGCGTGCGTGCGCACGTGTGTGTGTGTGTGTTGTGCCATTACAGTTGTGACCGACTCTTTGTGACCCCATGTCCATGGAGTTTTCTTGGCAGGAATACTGGAGTGGTTTGCCACTTCCTACTCCAGGCGCCTACAGCACCTGGTATTACCTGGTGGTCTCCCATCCAAGTACTAGCCAGGGCCAACCCTGCTTAGCTTCTGAAATCAGGCGAGATCGGATGTGCTTAGGGCATCTAGGCAGCTTTCAATTGTATATATTGCACCATATGGCTAGAATGCTCTCTGTGTGGTTTTGTAATGTAATTACATTTAGAGTCCCCCTATCCACAAGATCACTATCCACTGACTTAGAAGATTAAGTAAATCATCCCCAGAAATGTGTATTTATTTTCAGGGTGTATTTAGCACAGCTGGATACTGGACTGGATGAGGGTTAACAAATTGAAAGTCAATCCAGACAAGACGGAAGTGCTGTTAGTGGGTGCTTCGCCGGACAGGTTAGAGGGCCATATTGCTGTCCTGGATGGGGTTGCACTCCCCCTAAGGGACAGGGTCTGCAGCTTGGGGGTACTCCTGGACCCTGGCCTAACTCTGGAAGCCCAGGTGGACTCGGTGGCCAGGGGTGCCTTTCTTCAGCTGCAAAAAATATACCAGCTCCGCCCCTACCTAGACAAGCAGAGCCTCATGACAGTTACGCATGCACTGGTAACATCCCATATTGATTACTACAATGCACTTTACAATGCGCTTGAAGACAGTTCGGCGATTGCAACTGGTTCAGAATCGTGCAGCGCGGCTAGTAAGTGGTAGCGCCGCTAGGGATCACATCACGCCAATTCTATGTAGCCTACATTGGTTACCAGTTGCTGCCCGAGCCCAATTCAAAGTGCTTGTTTTGACATATAAAGCCCTAAATGGCTTAGGACCTAGATACCTGAAGGACCGCCTCCTTCAATATGAACCTACCCAGCAATTAAGATTGAGCCAGGGGGCCCTCTTGAAAGAGCCATCCCTCAAGGAGGTAAGAGGGATGGCTTGCAGACACAGGGCCTTCTCGGCAGCTGCCCCCAAGCTATGGAATTCCCTCCCAAGTGAGATCCACCTGGTGTCAACACTGATGACATTTCGGTGCCAGGTAAAAACCTTCCTGTTCCAGAAGTTTTTTAATTGATACAATTTAGATTGTGGGTCTTCTGATGGCAATTTTAGTGTGATGATTTTAGTATAAGGTTTTTATTATTGTTTTACTTATTTATTGTCGTTTGATGTTTTTACTGTTTTAATTCTTTGATTGGAAGCCTCCCAGAGACCTTTGGGTAATGGGCGGCATATAAGTTGTAAAAATAAATAAATAAAATAAATAAATACTAGAGGGAACCAGAGACCATGCAAAGTATAACTTTCAATACTTCTGGTGGGAGGGTCGATGCTAATCCCCCACTGATACCATGGTCCTATTGTATGCAAGGAACACACTGGCCCAAAACAAAATGGGTATCCATTTTACTGGCCTCAGAATGACTGAAGGTTGACTCAAACTCGAGCCTGCTATCTTGTGAACCTGCTATGTTGGCTGCAATGCTAAGGTTTAACCACAGTGCCATGGGTCTCACTGCAATGTACTTTATTCTGAAGCCGTTTATTGAAACAGAACAGTCTGGATATGAATCCTGGTAAATCTTGCATTGCTTTGAATCCAAGCGACAAAAGGGAGAGGGCATAAGAAGCCACTACAATTGCTTCCTCTGGAAGACCCCTTATTATACTGGAGACACTGTTATCAGATTGGTTTGGACCTGAGGCAATTTTAGTCTCAATGGAACAGCTCATGGAGGTAAAATGTCATGCTATTAATGCAAAACACACCATTTTGATAGACAGTAGAATGTTGGCATGGATAAGGATAGAACTGTATTATGAGGACAAGGGACACAAACAGAGAGACAGAGACTCACCTTAACTATCATGTTAACTATCAAATGGGTATCATCCTGGCATTTCAATGACCAACCTGAAGCCCATTCATTTGCCACCTTGATGACAAATGCTCCTCTTGATTACCAAAACCAAACTGATCTTCACCAACAGGACAAAGCTCTCCCATGTTCTGAAAATTACCTTTCTCCAACGTCTTTCTGGCAGCAATACACATCTGTTCCTTCCATTGTACAGCCAACCGATAAATGCATGTCAGATTCTTTTTAATATGAAAAAGCAAGAGAAAAGATGAGAAGAAGTTGAGTCAATTAAGGTCATTGTTATTTTTTTCAGTTGGAGTCTGACCAGCCAAGGTCATCCAGTCTTGCATATCGTTCATCTATTAAGAATAAAGGTTTACTGTGAAAGTGGAACAGGAGCCAGATAATATTTTCTTTCTTTCTTTCTTTCTTTCTTTCTTTCTTTCTTTCTTTCTTTCTTTCTTTCTTTCTTTCTTTCTTTCTTTCTTTCTTCATCTTTTTTTTGGGGGGAGCACATTTTGATTCTAGGTTTTGAATACATGGTTCTGGTTCTGGTTCCCAGGAATGAGTGCTGGGTAAAAGGTATCATTTGTGTTTGGGTGATGGAAAAAGACTGAGAGAAGGACCTCCTGGAATATCTTTAAAAACAGAATATTGAATTCCTTTTATAATTAGCAGAGTATCATGTGCAACTGCACAGAGAAAATGTGAGAGAATATTTTAAGTCTCGGTACATCACCCTTTTCACAGTGACTAGCCCTTTATATGTTAAAATCACTTTGGAAACATTTTAAGTGAAAAAAGAGGTACAGTATCTTTACTTACAGTTGCTATCTGTAGTTATAGTCAATGGAAAATGGGAGATTCTGCATATGGGAAAGATCCCACCAGCCATGCTTTCTGCATATTCAGAGGTCAGGAAAGGAGGAGAGAGAGAGAAAAAAAACTAAGGAAAACAAAGCAAGCAAAGCAAACAAAGAGGAAGATGAAAGAGGCAAGAACTGTACCAATAGGTTAGTAGGAAAGAAGAATTCCTTTAGGTCCTAAAAGCCTCTCTCCCACTGATATCTGGTGTTAGAAAACATGCAAGACTGTTATCTCAACAAACAATTGGAGGAGGTGGCCATGTTAATTGTATAAGCATATCAGACAATACCATATACAGAAGGACACAAAACAAAAGTCAAACAGACAAATACATGTAGAACTTTAAAGATTAACTGATATACAGTGGTCCCCCACCCTATCGTGGTTCATATACTGCAGTCCCGCTATACTGCAGGGCCACAGTATATGAAAAAGCCCCCCCCCCCTTGGGTAAGGGGCAAAGGCTGTTTCTGGCCTCCCATACTTACCCCAGGACTGGGAAGGCCCTTGCAGTCCCATTAAGGGCAGCGCCAGGCTGGGGGTAAGTACAAGAGCCCCAGTTAGGCCCCCCAGGCCTGACCTGCATCCACATATCATGGATTTTCAATTATCGTGGGTTGGGTCAGGTCCCTAACCCCAGCGATAGGCAGGGGATCACTGTATTATATATATATATATATATATATATATATATATATATATATATATATATATATATATATATATATATATATATATATATATATATATATATATATATATATATATATATATATATATATATATATATATATATATGCATGTTAGGTGGATTCGGGTTTCTTCCGTGTAGAAATCTGGTTGTTTTGGCGACGTTTCGACAGGTCTCACTGTCATCTTCAGGCTGGTGTTCTGGCTTCTTTCTTCTTGAAGCAAAGTGCTTCAAGAAGAAAGAAGCCAGAAACACTTTGCTTCAAGAAGAAAGAAGCCAGAACACCAGCCTGAAGATGACGAGTGAGACCTCGTCAAACGTCGCCAAAACAACCAGATTTCTACACGGGAAGAAACCCGAATCCACCCTAACATGCATACCTATACCCGTGAAAATCTAAAAAACATATATATATATATATATATATATATGCATGTTAGGTGGATTCGGGTTTCTTCCCGTGTAGAAATCTGGTTGTTTTGGCGACGTTTGACGAGGTCTCAGTCATCTTCAGGCTGGTGTTCTGGCTTCTTTCTTCTTGAAGCAAAGTGTGGTCTCAGTTGAAGTCCTTCTATAAATACTGCTGGGGGTGTGTGGTTTGCTTGCTCTGTTGCTGATTGTAGGTTCCTTTGTTCCTTTGTTCTTTTGTGATCTGCTGTGTGGCTGAGGCGATCGTTAAGGGATTAACTGCTGATGGCTGTTTAGATGGTTGTTTACATCAGCCTGAAGATGACGAGTGAGACCTCGTCTAAAACGTCGCCAAAACAACCAGATTTCTACACGGAAGAAACCGAATCCACCTAACATGCATACCTATACCCGTGAAAATCTACGAAAACACATATATATATATATATATAATATATATATATATATATATATATATATATATATATATATATATATATATGCATGTTAGGGTGGATTGGGTTTCTTCCCGTGTAGAAATCTGGTTGTTTTAAAACGTTTCGACAAGGTCTCACGTCATCTTCAGGCTGGTGTTCTGGCTTCTTTTTCTTGAAGCAAAGCGTGATCTCAGTTGAAGTCCTTCTATAAATACTGCTGGGGGTGTGGTTTGCTTGCTCTGTTGCTGATTGTAGGTTCCTTTGTTCTTTTGTGATCTGCTGTGTGGCTGAGGCGATCGTTAAGGGATTAACTGCTGGTGGGTTAGATGGCTGTTTAGAGACATCTTGTGTGGGTGAGGTGCTGGATGTGTGTCTATCAGCCTTTTGTTTCTTAACGACCTTGGTGGTGGGCGTTCTGGCAGCATCCTGGGCTTTGGTGGAGTGGGGTCCTGTGTCTTGTGAATTCATTTTGGTCTGGCTACGTGTCTGTGGTCTCCCAATGTTTTTTTGGCGTGTGTAAGTGTGCTCCATGTGGTGACTGGAGTGGGGTGCCGCAGTAGATGGTGCAGTCGTGGTTTTGTTATTGGATGGTGGTTTCGTTTCATCTGTGGGAAGGGTCTGGGTTTGTGTTTGGTGTGGATGGAAGGTGGTGGCATCTTGTGTCCTTTTGGACCTGGTGTCAGTCTTTGTGACAGAGGATCGTCTGTTGACCAGGGTTAGTTTCCAGATGTCAGGCAAGCGGGAGGTGTCATCACGTTTATTCATGTTGTTTGGGTGTTTCTCTATTTCAATGGCTTCCATGATTATTCGACTGTTGAAGTGTTCAGTTTTGGAGATGAGTTTGGTTCTTTCAAAATCAATTTCATGACCTGTTGTTTTTATGTGCTGGAAGAGAGAGGAAGATTTTTCTTCTTTTTTGACTGCGTTCTTGTGTTCTGCGATGCGTGCGCTTATTCTCCTGTTTGTCTGTCCGATGTATGTGGCTGGGCAGATTTTGCATGGTATTTCGTAGACTCCTTGGTTTTCTAGCTCAATCTTGTCTTTGGGGTTTCTTAAGATGTTGGCTATTTTTTGGTCGGTGCAAAAGGCTGTCTTGATATTGTGTTTGTGGAGAATTTTGCTGATTTTGTCTGTGGTGCCTTTGATGTAAGGGAGGAGGGCGGTGCCGTTGTTCTCTTCTGTTTCTTGGTTCTTGGGGGGTGTTTCCTTTTGGATTAGTTTGGTGATGGTGTTTTTTTGGAATCCGTTCGCAATTAAAACATTCGAGAGAGTGTGTAATTCAGTTTTTAGGTGGTCTTTGTCAGCGAGGTGTTTGGTTCTGGAGATGAGGGTTTTTGCTACGGAGTTGATCTGTGCAGGGTGGTGGTGTGATTGTGCATTTAAGTAGCGGTTTGTGTGTGTTTTTTTCTGGTAGATGGTATGTCCTAAGGAGCCGTCGGTTTTTTTGTAGATTAGGACGTCCAGGAAGGGAAGTTGGTTGTTGGCTTCTATTTCCATAGTGAATTGTATTTTGGGGTGTAGGCTGTTGAGATGTGTGAGGAAGTTGTTCAGTTTATCTTTCCCGTGTGGCCAGATAACAAAGGTGTCGTCAACATATCTGAGCCAGAGTTTGGGTTTATGTTCGGACTTCTGTAACGCGTTGGTTTCAAAGTGTTCCATATATAGGTTTGCGATGACCGGTGAGAGGGGTGATCCCATGGGTGCTCCTTCTATCTGTTTGTATCTTTGTCCATTGTGGATGAAGTATGTGTTGGTTAGGCAGTGGTTGGTCAGATCTAGGATGTGCTTGGGGGGGTTGTATTTGTTGTGGATAGCTGTCAAGGCTTCTTGAATGGGCACTTGTGTGAAGAGCGAAACAACATCGAAGCTCACGAGTAGGTCATTGGGTTGTAGGTCTTGTTTCTTTATAATTTCTATGAAGTGGAACGAGTTTTGTACGTATGAAGTGATGGATTCTGCATAGGGCTGGAGTTGTTTGGCAAGAAATTTGGCGAGGTTTTGTAGAGGTGAGCCTATGCCATATATATATATATTTGTTTTCGTAGATTTTCACGGGTATAGGTATGCATGTTAGGGTGGATTCGGGTTTCTTCCCGTGTAGAAATCTGGTTGTTTTGGCGACGTTTCGACGAGGTCTCACTCGTCATCTTCAGGCTGGTGTTCTGGCTTCTTTCTTCTTGAAGCAAAGCGTGATCTCAGTTGAAGTCCTTCTATAAATACTGCTGGGGGGGTGTGGTTTGCTTGCTCTGTTGCTGATTGTAGGTTCCTTTGTTCTTTTGTGATCTGCTGTGTGGCTGAGGCGATCGTTAAGGGATTAACTGCTGGTGGGTTAGATGGCTGTTTAGAGACATCTTGTGTGGGTGAGGTGCTGGATGTCTGTCTATCAGCCTTTTGTTTCTTAACGACCTTGGTGGTGGGCGTTCTGGCAGCATCCTGGGCTTTGGTGGAGTGGGGTCCTGTGTCTTGTGAATTCATTTTGGTCTGGCTACGTGTCTGTGGTCTCCCAATGTTTTTTTGGCGTGTGTAAGTGTGCTCCATGTGGTGACTGGAGTGGGGTGCCGCAGTAGATGGTGCAGTCGTGGTTTTGTTATTGGATGGTGGTTTCGTTTCATCTGTGGGAAGGGTCTGGGTTTGTGTTTGGTGTGGATGGAAGGTGGTGGCATCTTGTGTCCTTTTGGACCTGGTGTCAGTCTTTGTGACAGAGGATCGTCTGTTGACCAGGGTTAGTTTCCAGATGTCAGGCAAGCGGGAGGTGTCATCACGTTTATTCATGTTGTTTGGGTGTTTCTCTATTTCAATGGCTATTTCAATATATATACATGAAATTCTGGATAACATCTCATGCACTTGGATAAGTCTGCTGCGGTCCATGAAAACTCATGTTTATAATAAATTAGTTTTAAAAGTCATCTAACTCCTATTTGAATTTGTATCCAGGTGACTGAATGCAAGTACAAATAAGAGATACAGTAGTAGCTACTAACATTTGCTGTGAGAAATCCAAGAAAAAATACAATAAAGATTTTACAGAATACTGTACCTAGAATAATTCCTATGGGCATGTTTTTCTAAATGAGGGTTTAGCAGCTGCATAAGGAACACGCTTAATAGAGCCAAGATCTGTGAGTGGCTGAGATAAAACAGGATATAATGCATAAAGTGTTGGAATCAATAACAGGAAATAAAACACAATCTTTTTTTAATTATTATTATTCCAGACTGAGAGTGGAAAAAACCAACCCACTATCAGTTCATGTGCTTTTATTCTCAGTCTGGTGGCGTAGAGAATCTGTTTTATCTCACCTCGTTTGCAAATCAAATGGGGCACTTTTATTTTTTGTTTAAATATTCAAACTGTCATCTTTTACCACAAAGCATCAATCCTGAGCACACAGCTTTATGTTGCATGCTAGAGTTAGCAGTGGACTGCCATAAAAAGGTGCTGTTAAACTTCCCTCACAACCTTAATTTCTCCTCAAGTCACAAACCTGTCACTGTGAACAGCTGTGCCCATCAGTTCATTTAGGGGCTGTTGAGCACAATACTTGTGCCATGCCATTAACGCGAGGAAAAATTGCCCGCAACATCAACTGTCCCATTTGTCACTACTTCATTCCAGGCTGGTCCTCATGAAAGGAGCCTGACAGCTTAATTATTATCCATCAATTGTAGGGCTGTGGAGGAGAGCAAGCAAAGGAGGGTAAACAGAAATGGATGAGATGCGGATCCCTCAGGACAGTCCAGGACAAATGGCAGGCAAAGGCCCTTGTGCGTGTGGAGGCAGATGGAAGCACGAGGCTGCAGGCTGTGGCAGACAGAATAACAAGCAGCAACAGCCAGAGCCAGGCATTTGGGGAAGGATATTCTGTGTGGCAGACTATGCTGAGGCACTTTTCCCTTTTACACTGTGTCTCCACAGCCAAAAGGTTTCTCACAGGCAAACATTTGGGGCCAGCCAGCAAATAGATGGAGAGTTATAGATGCCGAAGATGAGAGTGACACCAGAGATGAGAAGTGTTTTATTTTATTTTTGGTACTACACTTCTATTAATTTATTATTATTATTATTATTATTATTATTATTATTATTATTATTATTATTATTATTATTATTATTATTATTATTAACCACACAGCTAACTATGCTGGATTTTGTAATACAAAATACCGCACCCAGCGTGCCAATTACCACTGGGACCACCTGTACTGGTTTATGCCAGAGTCTCTGAAGTTCGATTTTCAGATCCTGATATCGGGTAATTTTTTTTTTATTATTATTATTATTATTATTATTATTATTATTATTATTATTATTATTATTATTATTATTATTATTATTATTATTATTATTATTATCACACAGCAGACAAGATAACTACACTGGATTTTGTATTACAAATCACTAGTTGAATGCTTCCCAAGTGTTTAGGACTATGTGATATATGGGCGAATTATGCGAGCAGATCCCAGTAAGGTGGCTTTCTGCAGCTGACTGATGGTGACTTTGTCAACTCCAATTTCTTCTAAATACTTGCTTAGCTCTTTTATTTATTTATTTATTTATTTATTTATTTATTTATTTATTATTATTATTATTATTATTATTATTATTATTATTATTATTATTATTATTATTATTATTATTATTACGCATTTCAGGCAACAGGATGGACTGGCCACTGGCGGATTCCAGGTGAAGCCAAGAAGATGCTACCGACTCCAACAGTGTGTTGGTGAATTTGGAACTAAAGGTGCTCATCATGGCAGACCCAAGGCCCATGTCTCCCCTACCGCAAGAGTCCAAAATGCAACACTGGTCCATAGCAGCAAATGAAGAACAGCTTTTGTCAGCTCTAGGCCAGAATCCAGGCAGATATTTATGCCAATATAGTTCCAGCAGCATAAACATGGGTGTTGAGCATGACTGGTATGCAGCAAGAAATACAACTGCTGACTTCTCAACCAGGAGCAATTCACAAATGAATTTTATACCACAGGTATAAAATGGTGGCAGGCATAAGTAATAGAATCTTGGCCCAGGGCTTATAATTGGCCATTTAAGACCAAATAATCTGCATTACAGCAGAGATGGTTTTGCAGTCTTCCACTGACACTGGGAAATACATTTCTCTCTGCTCCTGAGAGGATTACAAATAAGTCTGGGGCAGTAGATGTTTCTGATATTCATAGGTTTGGAGGGCTCAACCCTGGAAGCCTTGGCTCCAATATATCCTTATTTAGTCAAAACATTGCTCAGATATACACTAGTTTGAGGTCATCTTTCCCACCAGAATCCATACAACAGAATTGGTTCTCCATGTTTTCACAGTAGTCCCTTTCATCTTCTTTTGGTACTTCTCTGGTCATAAGATTTTCTGTATTGCTCATCAAAGAATAACAGCCCCCCAAAAAAGATAAATCAAGAAAGAATTCTCCAGAACTCCGGGCATAAAAAAAGTGTTGTAGAACTGATGCATAGTCATCATGTCATTAGAAAAAAAATTAACCAGAAAACTAAGATATGTTCTATATTCTGAGTTGTCTCATTAGAATTCAAGTGAGGGGAAAGACTAGATGAAAAGAAAATTTGCTGTTCAGAATAATGCATACTTTTCCATTTTCCTGTTCTTAATCATATTCTAAAGAATGTGGAATTAATCTGCTCTGAAAGGCTTTGAGTAAGGCAGTGTTGAATGCCCAATGAAAAACAGCATCTAGTCCCTTAAGAAAGCAAGTGATGCCAGGTATTGTATATACTTGGAACACAACTTCCAAAATTCTGTTTTTAGCTTGCTCTAAAGACTGTGGAAGCTTGGAAAAGATCAATTGTTAGTTCCCAGTGTCCTTAATCAGCATCTTCAGTGTCTTCAATCTCAAAATGAACACAAGTGTAGATACAAGCCACAGCAGTCCTGAAATTGGCAAACCAATTGCACTAGACCTTTTGAGAAAGATACTTGCACCACCGCTGCTCAGGCAGAAGTTGTCTTCCTCCAAAATATATGCCCTTATGCCTGCAGCTTCCAGCTCTATCATCTCTTCAGTGCCTCTCAAATGCAGGAGTGGTAACAGCCCAAGAGTTGCAGGGATCCTTGTCCTGAGGTCACGAGCACCCCACACTCATCCTATTTGGTTTTTAGCATCACCTTAATTAATAGCTCTGTGCAAGCAATCAGTTCTGGCTCAGATGTTTAAAGAGTGGCCTGTTCCTTCTCCAGCAGCCTAAGGAGAGGAGAGGGGGTGGGGGATAATATGTAGGATAAAGAGAAAAGCAGGTGGATTTGCTTACCTTTAACTCTTGCCATGCCCTCTACTGCCCCAGAGTGAAATCTGGCCCCTGACTGGCTATCTCTGCAGCCCCTTGAGAAAATAATGGTTACTCATTTCTGTTCCGATTCAAAATATTCTTCCCACATAACATACATATTCCCAATGCTCCCTACACCCAGTTCTGAGTGGAGATAGGAAAAGAAGGATGTGTCACTTCATTTTTTAAAAGTTTCTGTTTCAGGGGGAATCTCCAACTGTTTATCAGCTTTTCTGGATCATATTTCCCTCATAGCAATCATTGGGTAGTGACCATTCATGATCCTAAAGGCAGTCATGCATACCCATTGATTCAATCACTCGCCCAGACTAGTCCATTTTGATCCTTAGACTGGAATTGGGGCTGGGGGGGGCTCTTAAAATAGGAGTGAAGATCTTTACTAGGAGTTGTTGTAGTCCATCAACACCTGCAGGGCCACATACTAGCCGCATATTTAAAACAGCTGAAAAAGGCACTGAGAGTGCAACAGTGAAGGCCCACTACATGGTTAAGCAAATAATTAAGCATGATATAGAGCCAGCATGCAAACTGGTGTATTTGTGAGAGGCAAAACAGCTTTATTCATGCTTTGCATAAACATTTATCCAAGTTACTTCTAACTAGTTTATCACAACTGCACCAAGAGCTGAGGATGAGGCTGTATTTTTGACATTTATAAATTTAAACATCTCAGCTCTGAAAATGACACTAATTTATTTGCTGGGTTCTGTGCTCTGAGTGTTTTCTTCCACCCCTCCCTGCATACCTTCCATGTATATGCAATTGTCTTATCTTGCAGATGTGAGTAATGCATGCCTTATAAGCCACTTTGTGCTCCCTAAGCACTGCTCACTCTAAGCAGCAGACTCCAGCCTACGTGATTTCTCCCAAGGAAATCAATGGCAAGAAGCAAGTCTGCTGGAGCAATCCTGACACAGATAATCAGCAATACGTTCAGGAGACTCAGATGATTGTCCCAGGTTCTCATGTGTAATGGCAAAAGTATACCTGCAGAACCTTTGGCCTTCCACATGTTTTGGTCTACAGCTCTTACAATCAAATGTTATGGACCAGGCTGAGTGGGGCTGATGGATGTTGTAGGTTAAAGCAGCTGGGTAGCGGGAAGGTTCCTCACTTCACATGCATTTTTCCTTCTTATGACCTGCAGCTAGAACAATAACCCACCTTGCTTCCCATTCCTTTCTCTGGACTGGTTCAGACATTTACTGTTCCAGTGGTAGGTAAACTTCTTTTGCCTGTAACAGTCACAGCAGTTCCAACCTGAAGCAAAACCACAGCTGGTCCAGCTAGAGCTGTTCAAAAGAAAACCAGTGACCTTGGCTAAAATGCAAAAATGTAGTCTTGATCTGCTGCCAGGCAAGAGGTAGGCAGCAAACACAGCTGGTCCAGCAGCTGTTCACACCAACCTGTGACCTTCCCCATCTGCTGCCTGAGGTAGCAGCCTCAGTCGGCCCAATAGTAGGGTCAGCTCTGCTATCAGCTATGGTGTTCCTGTTTAGTTTTCACAAGAGCCAGAATAAGGGGACATTATGCAGAAATATCCATCTGAAAAAATGACGTGCTGTCCTCCAGAGTTGAGGCAGTAATATTAGGTGACATTAAATGTAACTTCAAAACTGAATTTATTTAGTTTATTCATAACAGGTACTTCTAGTGAAGCAGGACTGAATGCTGGAATTCTACAGTTAAGAAGTGTGATGTAAAGACCATGAAAAACCTAGGAAACTAAAAGCAGAGAAACACCAGTTGCTTGATACAAAAAGTTTACTTCTGAGAGATCTCTGATGTAGAATGATTACCCCCACACTTGGCCCCCACTTACTTTCTTTCTTTCTTTCTTTCTTTCTTTCTTTTTCTTTCTTTCTTTCTTTCTTTCTTTCTTTCTTTCTTTCTTTTTTCTTTTTTTTTTTTTTTCTTTTCTTTTCTTTTTTTTTTCTTTTCTTTTCTTTTTTTTTTTTTTTTTTTTTTGGAAATAGGGAGTTTATTATGTACCATCAGGGTCATCATGCTCCATGACATTTTAACTGCTATTCAACACAAAACCAAGAAATACTTTAGGTTAAGAAAAAAGGTAGAAAAGAAAGTACATAGTTTGAACTGTACTAGGACACAATTCAGTTCTTTTTAAAGAAAAACAATCTGGTTGATAAATATGGGATATTGTGCTTCTTTGCCCACAATTTGAAAAGCCAGGAAATGGCCCCAAAAGAATGGCAGGCTTTATGAAGTAAAGTAGAGATGGGCATGAAATGCCAAAATGGTGTTTCATTCCGTTATTCGTGCCCTGGGGCCCCATTTCTTTTCATTTAATATGAATTTTTAATATAAAAATTAATTTCGTATTCATTTTGTTTTGGGGGTCCCAGGAACCACCAGAGCTGGCAGCAAGGCTCCCGGGAGAGCAGTCCCACGGCAGTGGGGAGCCCTCCAAGGGGACAGGCGCCACCGGAGTCGGTGGCAAGCCTGCTGGGAGAGCGTTATCGTGGCTGCAGAGAGCTCTCCTGGGGCTGGGCACTGCCGGAGCTGGCGGCATACCAGCTGGAAGAGTGTTCCTGCTGCTGCGGGGAGCCCTCCCAGGGTCAGGTGCCACTGGAGCTGCCCGGCAAGCCTGCCAGGGGAGCAGTACCGCAGCCATGGGAGTGCTCTATTGGCTGGCTTGCCTATGCCGCCAGCACCGAGGGAGGGCTGGGGGAGATTTAAAAAGCTCTGCTTGCAGAGACAAAACTGCAGCCCTATCGTGACCACCCTCCACCATGGGGGATGACAGCCGAGCTGGCTGTCATCCCCTTGCAGCAGAGATCGGTTACGAGAGAGCTGCCGCCTCACCTCCGCTTGTGGCAGCAAGACCGCGGCCCTCTCTGGACTGATGTACACAGTAGGGAGGTGACAGCTGAGCCACCTGTCACCTCCCCATGGCAGAGATCCGTTTAGAGAGAGCCCCGGTCCCACCTCCGCTCTCTATACAGTCCTCCCCCACTGGAGATGACAACTGGGCTGTCATTGCCAGCAGAGAAAAAGAAAATGAACCTAAACCAATTTTTCCAGTTCGTTTCATTTTGTTTCATTCCTAAATTACTCTGGGCTTTGTTATTCGTTTCGTTACCTAACGGAACGAATAACAGAACAAAAAAAATTCATTTCATGCCCATCTCTAAAGCAAAGGGCAGCCTAAATGTTGAAAACACCAATGGCAGGAGTCAAGAGGAGATTCCGTTCTGTTTACTGCCATTCCCAGTGACACCATGCAAAAGAAAATCCCAAAAGTGACTCTTTCTCCTGCCCTCCCCATCGGTTAACCACTTCTCACTCAAACAGAAAGCAAATGTCCAGGATGACTTTCCTAAAGTATGAATGGTAGTGAGTATAGCCCTGGCTGAGGAGAGGGGTGGGGAAAGGGGTGATTCTATGATTTTTGAAGAGCAACCCTCAGTTACACAGACAGCTAGTGACTGGCTCAAGAGAACTTCACAGCTGAACAGAAATTTGACCCTAGATACTATTAAAAACTTTTTGGACCAAACTTGGCTCTAGTTGGCTATTCCTTTAGTTAGCTGAGCAAAAGGCAGAAAAACACATGGATATGCAGAGATTTAGCCCAGCCTTGCCAGCCTTCCCTTTTCACACAAATCTAACACTTTCTTTAGTGAAAAGTCACTCTAAATGCATCTTTAGATAGAAAAAGTAGGTTTGCTGACAGTTAGCTTATAGATGGAAAAGTGAAAATGGAGCATTCAACATGAAGCCTTTCCTCCATGTTTGCTTCTCAAAAGAGAGCAAACATGAAAAACCAAGCAAACAAATAGGAAGAGGGGGCTGGCCAGATGCAAGAAAAGCTTCACCAAACAAATTATTTGCCAAAGAGCATAACATTTGGTTGTGACCCCATCCCACTGACCCCCAGTGTTCAGGGATAGAAGGTTGCTATTTTTTCCAACAGATATTCCGAAATGCCATCTGATACTCTAATTCCACACCAGATTAGACAGTGTTTAATTGCTACATTCAGGATTAGAGATGGGCATGAAATGAATTGTTTCTTCATTTTGTTATTCGTTATTCATTTCATTAGGGAATGAAATGAATAATGAAGGGACCAATCAAAGAAAAATGAAACAAAACGAAATGGAAATTTCCATTTCGTTTGCTTTATTTTTCATTCTGGTGTACCTTTTCCTCCTGGGCCAGGCCATGGGAGAAATAAAAAAACAACAGAGGCACTAGCGCCACTCAGCTGGGAAGTGCTGGCCCTAAGCCAGCACTTCTCAGCTGTAAAAAAGGGGGGAAAGCCCTGCAATGGGGACTATTTAAAAGAATAAAAAAATTCAAAATTAAAAACCCACATCCCTTCCCCAGAGACCCCCACCCGAGCCAGGACCAGGCGGGCGAGTGGCGGCTCCGGGGTCCCTCAACCACCTGTGCGTGGTGGTTCCTCGGTCTGCCCTTGACATCCTGTCAGTGTGGGCAGGCGCAGAGGCGGAGGAGGAAGTGGATGGGGCACCTGCTCAGGGCGGCTGGAAACTTCTCCCTGGAGGTGTGTGTGAGTGAGGGGGGAATCTCTGTCTCTCCGGTGGCAAGGGCGAGGAGAAGGAGGTGTGCCCCAGGTAAGGAGAGCGCGGTGGCGGGCCGGCTTCCCCTCTGCTCCCTGTTTCACTGGCTGGCTGGTTCGTCTCCTTTGCCTTCCCTTTTCCCTTTCCCTCACCTGCTCTCTTCCTTTCTGGCCCTCCTGAACAGGCCAGGCAGTTTCCCCGGCCAGGGAAATAAATAAATAAAAAACAGAGGCACTAGTGCCTCTCAGCTGGGAAGTGCTGGCCCCAGCTGTAAAAAAATTCTCAGCTGTAAAAAAAAAAAAAAAAGAAAAAAAGAAAAAGCCCCGCAATAGAGACAATTTAAAATAATCCCCCCCCCCAAAAAAATAAACGTGTCCCTCGGCCGTGCCCAGCCAGAAAAAAATGAAACAAAAAGTTTAGAAAGAAAAATGAAACAAATGAAATATGAAACAAATTTTAACAAAAAATTGTTTCATATTAAATGAAACGAAACAGAGGCCGGGGTAACGAATAACAAAATGAAACACCATTTTGGCATTTCATGCCCATCTCTATTCAGGATCAGAGCAAGCCATTTTGCTGCCTGAGCTACAGTGCTAATGATATCATCCCCCGCACGCACGCACGCACACACACACTTGATGAAGGTCCACCCCTTACCTCTCCTTGTCAGGATTATGAATGACAATCAAAATGATTAACAACTGTTCCCCAGCCTGGCCACTTCATTCTGCCTAATGGTAGGATCAACTGTGTACCAAAAGAGAAGTGGTCTTTTCCAAAGCCAAGAACATCCCTTGATCAAAACACTTTGAAAAATACGCTAATGGACACAGTGCGAGCTGTGAAAATAGAAGAGCTCCACAAGCCATTTGTGTGAAAACAAGGATCCTTTTCTCATGCAGGCCTTTTTAAGATACAAAGGCGTAATTCGACTGCCTCCCCAGAAATGTTTCCCAACATGACTTATGAGAACAAAGCATTAGGGACTCAATAAAAAAAGACTGAACTTTTTGAGGCAGCAGAGATGGGCACAACATCAGAACTGTTGAAGGACAAAGAGCTAAGAAAGGCAAGAGACAACTGAAAACCACTCTATAATGTTTAGGAAAAAGAAATTTTCAACTAAATAAACCCAACAGTATTACAGTCATTATAGCTGCTAGTGTTAAAATAAGAGAAATGTTTTAAATGAGCTCTCCTGTTTTTATCCATAGAATCATTACCCTTTCCCCCTCACCTACAGGAATGCCATGATGTGTGGAAAATTTTATACATTGGTACCTTGTATAAAGGAATTAATTAATTCCAAATGAAATTATGTTAAGCAAATTTTCCTTTATTCAAATTTCCCATGGGAATGCATTGAAAAGTAATTGAATGCATTGAAAAATAATCCCTAATCATGACCATTTTTATGTTGTACAGATTTTATGTTATACAAACCGTTTGTTTTACGAGGGTCCACTGTATATATAAAAATAATAATATGCGCATTGGCTTTTGAGAAATTAGAAGAAGAAAAAGAAGTGGTTTCTTTAAAAGTTACACCACTGAACAGCTGCCCTCCTTTCTCCAGAATATTTTACAGAATAATCAAAACAAACACTGAAAAGCAAATCTTCCCCAAAGAAAGGAAAGGGGCAGGTGGCAATCAACCAGTTTTTACCAGGCCCATCCTTCTTGAGCCCTTTTGAGAAGGGGGGTGGGTGGGTGGGTGGACAGAAGAGATATTGAACTGATTACAATGAAGAAAAAGAGGCCTCCTTTTGAAGATCATTCAAGCAGTATTTGAAGGGTCTGTCCAATCCACCAAGATCAAGAATCAAGAACAGCTGGTTCCACAGCCCACTTTCTTTGGCAAAGGAAAAAAAAAGAGGAAAAGATAATTTTTTCCTTTGGTGTTTTGTTTTTGCTTGGGCAAAAGGGCTTGCTCACCTGCCCCTTTTCCACTGTTCCCGTAACTTCTGCCTACCTGATGCTGCTACCAACCATGAGTGCCATGAACCATCACAAACCACTGGTTTTCCAGTTCATGTCAAACTCTAATAAAGAATTATGAGGAGAGAGAATGGGGACCCTGAAGTTGCCTATCCATAATTCACACTACTGGGGCAGACAGTCTTTATTTATTTATTTATTTATTTATTTATTTAATTTAGAATTTTTTTACCCCACCTTTCTCCTTGGAAAAGGACCCAAGTTGGCTTACAATAACTAAGGACAATATACAATCTGGAACATTTAAGACATGTTCAAGTTGAGAACAGGGAATTAAAAGAGGCATCTTAGAACATTAAAAGGTAAAAGTAGAGCTACAAAGAGCACTCAAAAACAAAAGAGAAATCCATTATGAGGGGTTCAAAGTACTATGGAAAACATTATTGTTCTTATGAAATCAGTTAATGCAATAATGTATGGTAAGGTAATCCATATAAAGTTACATAGTAGGAAGTCCCTCCTTCAGGGAAAGCTTGCCTGAAGAGGAAGGTCTTTGCCTGCTTCCAGAAAGACAGCAGAGATGTGGCAGTCCTGGCCTCCAGCGGGAGGGAGTTCCAAAGTCTGGGAGCAGCAACAAAGAAGGCCCTTTCATGTGTTCTTTTGAGGCACACCTGGGAAGGTGGCGAGATGGAGAGAAAGGCCTCTCCTGGTGATCTTAGCACCCGAACTGGTTCATACTGCAAGATTCGGATCTTTGAGGTAGTTTGGACCCAGGCCTTTTTCTGCTTTGTAGGTTAAGGTCAGCACCTTGAATTGTGCCTGATAGGTGATTGGCAGCCAGTGGAGCTGCTTTAGTAGGGGTATAATATGATCTCTGTAACAAACTCCAGTCAGCAATCTGGCTGCTGCATTCTGGACCCGTTGAAGTTACCTGAGACTTTCCATCGGTAGCCCCACATAGAGCTCATTACAGTAGTCCAGCCAGGAGGTCACGAGGGAATGTGTCACAGTGGCCAGAGCAGATTTCTCAAGAAACGGGCGTAGCTGGCGTACTAGGTTTAATTTTGCAAATGCACTTCTGGTCACAGCTGTGACCTGAGCAGCTAAGCTCAAGGATGAGTCCAGGAGCACGCACAAGCTACGCAAGCCAGTGTCCTCTTATTTTCTTCCTTTCTAGGTGATGCCTAAGTGGATCTGTAGTTTCAGAGGAGAAATCTGTTTTGCTTTTTTCCTGTCATGACCTGGTGGAGTTAAAAGTATTATTTCAATTTCTAGCATCGGCTGCTCCATGGCCACTATGGGATTTCAACTATAATTTACAGCTAAACCTTACCTAATGCTTTGCAATTTCACTGAGCCAGGAAAAGAATGGCTGCTTCCATGTTGGGGAAATTCCTTGCAAAGGAGCCTACTCTGCCTTCATCATAGCAAATGATGTGATTTGGTCATGAGAAGGAAAGATGAGTCTTTCAACCCTAGGAGTGATCTCACTAACAATGCTTAAACTTTGGGCCCATGACACTCAACAGTGAACATCATATAATGTGGCCCCAGATCTTCACAATGTGTTTTAATATTTTTATGCTACTGTATTTCTTGCAGAGGTTCTTTCTGAAAGGCAGTGCACTTTACCCTTCTCCTTTCATGGTTCTAATTTAACAAGTGTCTGAAATAATGAAAGCATCCCTCTTACGGATGTGTCTGTCTCCCTTGATACACTTATATAATGGCTCCAATTTTGAAAACAGTTCCCCGGGGAAAGGGAAGTTCTCCAGAAGATTCAGGGCTTGTCTATTATGGCTTGCCTAGAGCAGGCTGGTGCAGGCTAAATAGGATCACTTAAGGTCAGCTAGAGCAGTGTTTTTCAACCTTTTTTGGGCAAAGGCACACTTGTTTCATGAAAAAAATCACGAGGCACACCACCATTAGAAAATGTTAAAAAAATTAACTCTGTGCCTATATTGACTATATAAAAAGTAATTTTTCAATTTTTTGCATCTTGCGGCACACTACATGGAACAGTGGTTGAAAAACACTGTGCTAGAGATCCCATATGCCATTTGATGCAATCTTTGCCTCCACACGGCATAGCGCCTGTATTTGTTTATCCCTATTTGCTGTACCTTTTAGAGGACATTAAAAAAAAACTGGAGGCTTTTCCCTGAGAACAGGAAGAGACATGAGGCAAGGAGGAGGTGTCCCCCACCTCAACACACACAAACATTTTTCTATATAGCCCCAAAAGCTAACTTGCTTTGCTGGGAACAGAAAGAATTGTAATGAAAAAAATCCTTCCCTCTCTTGTCTCCTCTTACTTCTGTGAGGAAGCCTTGAATTTTATTTATTTTTTTCTAAAAGGTATAGTTAGCTAATTGGCTCCTTTAAAAATTATGTAAGCCTCCTCCCTCTGCTTCATGAGCACAGAGAGGAAATGTTTACTTTCCCAATTACCCCTTATCATTAAGTGGTTAAACTGTCTGTTTAAATCATTAATGATATGGAGAAATTGAAACCATGGCTTTGATTTGTTTCCAGTGATCAGATGTGCCAGAAACCAAACAAAAGAAAGCAATCCTACCTGCACCAACTATGGAGAAGCCCCTGGCAAGGATAAGAAAGCTGTGAGTAGGACTGCTCTGGGGGCAACCTGGTTCATTCCAGCAAATATGTCACCTGAGTACTAACTTTAAGAGTGGATTATCCCATCCTCATAGTGGGTAAATGTCCATGTAGTCACCTACCCAGACATGTGACATTAACTAAAGCACACAGAAATATTTCATCAGTCTGACTAGCTTGGAAAAAAACAAGTTATATTTGTCAGTTCTCAACTATGTTGTACCATATATTTTAATATATTTTATTGTGAAGGTCTTGTTTTAATCAGTGTAGTTTTTCTAAAAAGAACTGGATTCATCCACATGCTGATCATACCAAACGTCAAAATTCTGGACCTCTCCCAGTGGTTTCATGAGTGTGTGATAAATAGGCTGGGGATAAATAGCTCAGAGGGACCCTGGTGTTAACAGCTAGAATATTAAATAACAATCCCCTAGCATCACCTTCTGAATTTGCATCTTCAGGAACCCGCTCCACTGTACAACAAGTGCCAGCCCAGAGGGGCAGTTCACAAGGCTCCAGTAGATAATGGTACCAAAAGCTTCTGAGAGGTCCAGTAGAACCATCATGGATACATTCCCTTTGTCCAGTTCCCGACACAGGTCAGCCACCAAGGTAATCAAAGCCATCTCAATTCCATAACCAGCTCTGAATTCACATCAAAATGGATCTAAACAGCCTTGCACACCAGGAAGACAGAAGCTAATTTCATTATCACCATACTATGATTATGATCACTTGCACATGCACAATGTGCCTCCATAGGGAGGAGGCTCAGAGTCTCTTGAAAAGCCAAAGTTTGCTTGCACAGAGAAAAATGTGACATTTTAATTCTCCCTGACTTTTTAATTTTTTTTAATTCAACAACAACAACAGCCAAGAGTAATGCTTGGTTGCTGTCATAAGTTATCATTGCAGCTGCTGTTGCCAGAAGGGTTCCCATAGTTACAGATGCCAGTTTTGATTCCACAACACTAGCATAACTGACATTTAGTGCACACTGAGAACTTTAATTGATTTTCTACATCAGGACCGGAAAAACAACAGCAGCTCTTCCATGTGTACCATCCACAGTAATAAGAGAAACCTTGTGGGGCGCGCAAGCATAGGATATTAACAGCAATTATCCAAATCATTAGTAGGCCTTCCACATATTATGAGATAATATATTCATTTGATCATGATGTTCCCAAAATATAGCTTTTAATGTGACGGACCTATGCTCGACATGGTTAACTGACACTCAGCGTAACACCAGCTACAATTGCCAGCAGGCTTTTAGCTGGGTTTTTGTTTAATGGAAAGTCACTTAGAAAGAACAGAGAGAGAGAGAGAGAGAGAGAGAGAGAGAGAGAGAGAGAGAGAGAGAGAGAGAGAGAGAGAGAGAGAGAATAGTTGTGGCTTGGTGTAGGAGAAAATGCTGGAAGTAAAAAGGCACAAATTTAGAGGTGTATCTGCAAAGATAGTCCCAGCACTTTTGCATTTATGAAGTATGATTCAGGGAATGTTTAAGGTTTTTTATATTTCATTGCTTATTATGATCAGATTCAAGTTACAAAGGTGTAGAAGTGTCCATCCATGGAGAGGAAGGATAGTCTTTGTAAAATAACTGTTGTTATTTTCTATTTTAACTCCAAACACAGAAAAACCCAGGTCTGCAGGTTTGTGTATGTAATTAAATGGTACTCTACATTAAACATGTTATGGAAAAGGTGTTCCCTTAACTCAGTGATGGCGAAACTTTTAGAGACCGAGTGCCCAAACTACAATTCAAAACCCTTTTTTTTTTTTGCAAAGTGCCGATACAGTAATTTAACCTGTATACAGGTGGCTATGAAGGGGTGATGTCGGGTGCCCACAGAAAGGGCTCCGAGTGCCACCTTTGGCACCCGTGCCATAGGTTCGCCATCACTGCCTTAACTGGTAAAAGGTCTCTGCTACAAAATACAATTTTTCTGACCTGTGTATCTTGCATTTAACACCCTTCATTTTGTGATTGGTCACAGAACAATAAAAAGTTTTAATTTTCAAGTATTTCTGAGGAGATCCCATTGATGGAGAGAAACTGGGTTAATCATTACCTTAACACCTTTTTTGGCCTTAGAGAGGCCAGAAGTGTAAGATGATTTCATGGCATATAGTTTATTTTTACATACATTCAACTTAAACAGAAGTTGGATCTAGAGCATTAACACTCTAGCAGAAATGTTTGTGAAGATTCTCAGTCATCCAGGTGAGATTATCTGGGAGTTGAGTCATGGCGATTTTCTTATGAGACCAAAACATTTCACTACTTTTCCAAGTATATTTGTCAGTCTGAGGAAAGTTGGTGCGAGCCTTCCAATTCATAGTACTCCTTGGTTTCACACCACTCTGGCCTGAAATGACTCATTAGGTGGACAGTGGCTCATTAGATGTACAATGTATGTGAAAATCACACCTATCCAACCCTTCCCAGCACCCATTAAGTATGGGTCAATACCAATGGTCTTCCTAGTGGAAATGGGAAGTGCTTCTGATTTGTTTGGGGATTGATGAAACTGCAGCATGATAAGATTGTGTTTAAGTCCCCCACCCCTGTTGAGAGAGGGATTTTCTATATTTCAATGAGAATTCACCAGGGTCAACAGATTTTTGAAGAGAGCCAATCCTTTTTTTGACATTTTGAAGAATGTTTGAGGCTTAAATATGGGGATAGGGATAGGGCAAGGGACATTGGACCAACCCCCCATCATCACCAGGCATGTCAGGTTCTGCTCTTTCCTTCCTCAATGTTCTTGTGTGGGGTCGTTCTCAGTGAGGGTCAAAGGAGGGGGATTCTGCTTGTGTTAAAATGGTCACAAGTGGGATCGTCCATGCAGCTGAACATCCTGATAAAGCAGTTGTCAGACACTGAATCTTACCGATTCACACAATGAGGACAGAAAATGAGTGGAGGGACCCAGCATGCATTGAGAAATTGGTTGTGGGTGTGCAACTCTGCCGGCTTTACCATTGACTGTCTTCTCTTGCAGTTTCATTTCAAAACTATATCCTTCTCCTTTGGTTTCTCACTTACAGGCATACCTGACCCACAGGAGAGGTTGGACTAGGCCAGTGGTCTGCAACCTTTAAGACATAAAGAGCCACTTGGACCCGTTTCCGACGGGGAAAAAAAACTGGGAGCCGCAAAACCATTGCGACATTTAAAACAAATATAACACTGCATATATTGTTTCTTACCTTAATGCTATATACAGGATCGTGCAGTCAGCTGTCAATCTGAAGAAGTTTGTCCTGTTTGGGAAGGTTTTCAATATAACCCCATTTATGATTCTGAGCCAGAATTGCCTTCTGACGGGCAACATTCTCAAGAGTAGCGGTCAAGCATTTGAACTTGGACACCCATATATGTTTGTCAGCTATATCGACAGGCGACCTAGCCCCGAAGTCCTCAGGCTCCGGCCACGTGGGGGCAAAACTCCACGCCATCTAAGTAACCGAATGGGGCATCCCTGTCCTGGAGCGCCGAGGCGGCAGGAAGCCATAGCCCTGGGATGCCTTAAATTCCCAAGCTGCCTGCCCTGCAACAACAGCAGCAGCAGCGACAGCCAGAAGGAGCCTCCCGCCAAACAGCCCCACGTGCCCACCTTCCACCCAACCTACTCGCTGCTGCCGATGCCTTCCATCGCTCCCCCAAACCTGGATCGGGGGTGAAACGGCCACCAACCACCACGACTCCCCCCGCCTCTCCCGACCCCACCAGCCAAGGAAGGAGAAAAGGGGTGGGGGTGGCGGGGCTGCGCCTGTGCTTTTGAATGCCTCTCATCAGGCAGGGTGGCTTAGCTTTTAACCCTTCAAGGTGTGCGAAGGCCCTGCGGAGGAAAAAAAACTTAAAGGCAAAGACAAAACCGGGTGGGGGGAGGGAGAGAGAGGTAGGCGCTTCTAGGAAGCCGGCAGAACGTTCCCGGGAACTGCCGCGTGCCAGGCTGGAATCCTCCTCCTCCCTCCTCACCCCCGCCTGCTCTTTGGCCGCTTCCTCAAAGAGGAGGAATCCCGGATCATGCGCCGGAGTCCAGGCAGCGGCGGGAAGGCGGGAGCGCGCGCGCGCGCATGCACCCCCTCCCTCCCTCTCTCGCTCTCTCTGTCCCGCCATCCTTTCTCAGTGGCAGCCCGGGGGGGGAACATGTCAGCGGGTGAAAAAAATTAACACCTTTCTCGCTGGGCGTGGGCAGTATTTTTTATTTTAAAGCCGCTCCTTTGGGCCACACAGCGGCCTAAAGCCATCCTTCTTGCTTGGCTCCCTCCCTCCCGCTTCCTTCCTTCCTTCCCTCCCTCCCCCCTCCCGACATACACACCTCCCGGAGCCGCGGCAAAGATTCCAAAGAGCTGCATGCGGCTCCGGAGCCGCGGGTTGCTGACCGATGGGCTAGGCGGAAGATATTGATGGATCATTTTTGTGCATCAACTATGTCTTTCTGGGCAAGCTCATCTCCCACAGGGATATAACATCCAACTCTTACAAATCTTTTTTCAGGGCTTATAAAGTTTCAACCTAGAGTAACCATCCCTGACAGCTCGCCTCATGGCAATGTTAGCAAATCAGTTAGGATATAATCCAAAGGAGCCATTCCAGTTCTCTTACCCACTTCACAAACATACAACATAACATGCCAGAGTGGCAATTTTAAGATAAATTCCTCTTCAGACATTGCCAAGGATAAAAAGACATTCCAAAGGATATACTGTACTGTCCTACATGGATCAAAAGACAGTATGATGCCTACCCTATGGTTTGTGTGTATCTATTATTTTTATAATGATTGGTTCCTATTATTATTTATAGGCCACATTTTACTACTTTGTCTTACAGGTACTGATTTAATTGTTTGATCATTGAATAATGTAAGTTATTCCTATATGGAAAATTCTAGGCCTCCAAAGATTGGTAGGAGGAGGTGGAAAAAACCTTTCAGTCCAGTGTCTCAAGACCTGAGAATCTGGGACCATTTGAGATACGGAGCTAACAACAGAAGTTTGAAAACCTGCCTTTTGGTCAATAACTCCCTGGTTATCAATAGCCTACGGTATTTATTTCCTATTTATTCATTAGATTTGTATACCCCACTATCTAGCCTGTAGGCTACTCTGGGCAGTGGCCAACCTATTATGGCTGCCCTATCCAGGAGCTCAGTACAGGGACAATATTATTTTTTCAGCGTGTTTCTCCTCAAGCTGTCAATGAATCACATCATTAGTCAGATATTGTTTTAATAAAGATTGCAAGCTTGACCAGCAAAACTAATAAAAGAGATCTTGTTCTTCTCTGGCCTCATTTTGAAATTACTAGAGCCTAAGGATAACCCTAGAGTAGCATGCAAAAGCCAGAGCTTGAAATAAGTGGCGTCTCCCTTCAGTTCATTCAGGGGCAGCACTTATTTTAAAATAAGGGCATGACACTTGTGCCTATTAATATTACCCAGGTCTCTTTTTCAACTTGCTCTCCTAAAAGCAGAATCAGGTCTCAATTGCTGTTAAAGACAGCATTAAAGGTACATTTATAGGTATAGGAGGAACTTTACAACGATTCATGGTTATCAAGTTTGTGTTGACTGTAAACATAAAATTAGATCAGATGGAATCTTCTCTCTAATTTGATGCATATCCAGGGACATGGCTGCCCAGTAAATCTGTTTCACCTTTTACAGCCTTGTATGCCAATCTGGAAGCTTATGATTCAGCTAGGATTTAATCTGCTTTAAGCAGAGGTGGTCCAAGAAGAAACAAAATATATTTGTTTGCTGTATGTGGTTTTCCCCATTTAACATACTTTGTTTTCTGATTGGTCACAGAAACTTAAAGGCAGGCTTCACTTGTAAGTATGCTTTCTGCAGTACATCTCTCTGAAGAAATGGCTTGAGGCAAGGGAAAATATGGCCTAGAGAATATGCTTTTCTCCTTATGTCTAGTTTGACCCTATGGCTTGCAAGCTTAAGAATCTAATAGACATAGGTCAAAGCCATGACATCAGTCCATGCCCATGAATCTCCATCTCACAATCCCTTCTCTCACACACACACACACACGAGTGGTCCCAACAGAAATTCTGCTGTCTCAGGGGAAGCAGCAAATGGTTTTCCTTACCTGGTTAAATGAAGGTGTGTAGCATCTGACATTGGGAAGTTATTTTTGAATACAAAAGAAATTCCAGAAGCATATTACTCCCTCTCTGGCACAAAACATAGTTGCCACCAATTCATTAAGTAAATTTGCTATCTTTTACACAAACTCTGGCCATCTGTAGCATGAGTTGGCTGTCTCACAGTGCCTAAAGGTGAAGCTGGCCCTCACTTGTGTGTGTGTGTGTGTGTGTGTGTGTGTGTGTGTGTGTGTGTGTGTGTGTAGCAACATGTACAAAAAGAAGGCAGGATGGTTTTCATTTTTCTTTTTCTTTTTTGCACATCTTGTTGAAACAGCATTAAAATAGGCCCCAAATCATTTTTTCCCCAATTCCATATACGAAATACGCCTTTTTTAACATTTGAAAATCTGGTGCTAGCAATGCTCTCTTTTGGTTGAGAAACTCCTCCAACTCATTCTGGAAAGTTCAGAGTTTTAGATCTCTGGCTGCACTGCCTGGGGTTGGGAATTGGATTCACCATGGTGTCTCCTGAGAACCAGCCTGTGTGGCTTTGGGGAAGCTACACAATCCCAAGGCACCCCCACCACCATCAAGAAAGCAAAGCAAAGTGTTCTGCTTATATACCACCCCATACCAATTCAGGTAGTGAGTATTCTGTGCCTGGAAAACCCTGGAGAAGTTCACCATAAGTCAGAATGACAGTACTATGTGTGTGTGAGAGAGAGAGATTTAGTGAGTGAGTGAGAGAAAGAGAGAAGTATATAACAATATATAATGCTCTTAGCCTCACTTGGTCCATGAGTTGCTTCTAGTTTTCAAAATTCCTCTCTGGAACCTCACTCTTCAATGCTTCAATGTATTATTATTATTTTTGGAAAGAGCTTAATGACAAATAGATGTAAACAGAGGTCGCTGATTAAAACATTAATACTGTTCTGAAATGCATGCCAAAGCACTCCATCCTTATCTATCATCATAATTATGAAAATACTACAGCAGAAAACACATATTAAACATCAACTCGAATAATTATTTAAGAATATTTTTTACAAAGGTTGTGTAACAAGCGGTATTGCTGTAGGACAGGTGTAGGCAGGAAATATAATTTATAAAAGGCCCTGCAGACAATTAGCTGGCACTCAAGCAATAAGTACCTAACTATTGTTAAATATTAAGGACACGAGTAGTCCTGTTTTATTCTGCACCAATCAGATCTCAGGAATACTGCAATCAAAATACTCTTGAGTTTTTATGATGATGTGTTACAACTAGTATTAGACATGGGCACGACTTGGCGAAATTCTCGTTTCCGTTTCCGTTACTCGTTTCCGTTGCGCAACGGAAATGGTAATGACAATTACTCCCCCAGAACTCGAACTCGAACCGACAAAAGAAAAATTGGGTCTGATTTGTCGTTGTCGTTCCTGGCATCGCAGCGATCGCGCGATGCCAAGCGGCACAGAAAAAAAGTTTTAGAAATTAAAAAAAAAAAACCCGATTCCCAGCCAAAAAAGCAGGCGAAAATATGCCTGCCTGAGGGCACCTACCAGAGAGGTGGTTTCTGGGGGGGGGGTCCCCACTCCAGCCTTCCCCCCTCCTGTCCTGGGCTGCTGGTACCGGGCTGGGAGGGGGCATCCTCGGCGTCTCCATTTGCCATGCGGTGCAGGGGGATCCAAAATGGCGACCGCAATATTTTTTTTGAAATCATGGTCCAAAAACCCACCAAAGCACCACAGAAACATGCAAAAATTAGCTATTTTAAATGCTTGAATTTTTACAGTAGCAGCAGTGGGTTTTTCTTTCAACAAAACGTCTCCATTGATTTTATTTTATTTTATTTTATTTTTATTTTTTTACACCTGTGCACGCGCAATGATGGGCTGGCCATGGGATGGGACCATGCAAATTTTTGGAGCCATTCCATCAATCGCATGGCCAGGTTTTGCTGAGACTTGCTGGTACCAGGCTGGGAGGGGGCATCCTCGGGGTCTCCATTTGCCATGCGGTGCGGTGGGATCCAAAATAGCGACTGCAATATTTATTTTGAAATCATGGTCCAAAAACCCACCAAAGCACCACAGAAACATGCGAAAATTAGCTATTTTAAATGCTTGAATTTTTACAGTAGCAGCAGTGGGTTTTTCTTGCAATAAAATGTCTCCATTGATTTTATTTTATTTTATTTTTATTTTTTTACACCTGCGCAAGCGCAATGATGGGCTGGCCATGGGATGGGACCATGCAAATTTTTGGAGCCATTCCACCAATCGCATGGCCAGGTTTTGCTGAGACTTCTGGATGTGCCAGAGAGGGCATAAAAAGCCCACCAACCCTAATCCTAATCCTAACCCTAACCCTAACCCATATGCCAGTACACTGTGTTCTTAGTGGGCCAGAGGCACCCAGAGGTACAGACCACTAACCCACCCTAACCTTAACCGTTACCCTAAACCTAGCCCTTACCCCCTAACCCCATGCTCTGGGAAGTCAAGTCGCGCTAAATCATGGCGGTAACGACAAACGACAAACGACACGACGAAATGACAAATTTTTGAAAAATTTCGCGAAAAACGGAAACTACCCGAAACGGACCCGTCCCGAAAAATGACAACTCGAAAAAAAAATTCTGGTCGTGCCCATCTCTAACTAGTATAAATCTTTTTTACAAATGGTTACAGGCTGAGCTGTCAGCATAGGCATTTGCATGCTAAATTTCACAATATGGTGTGCAACCATAGATGCCTGCACCAAGTTCTTAACTTACTGCCCTTTACCAAGAATAGTTATACTATTTGCTTTACACTGGCACGGAGAACCAGTGCATTTGGAAATGGACTGGCATCATTTTCTGTTAATGTCTAGTTTTGGTCACTGCTTTAAGAGGGATATAGATAAAATGGGTCTTTCAGAGAGGAACAACAAAGACGGTCAGAAGTGTGGAAAACAAGTTCTATGAGCAAAACTGAAGGATGTGGGTACTAGATATGTGTAGTAGTCTGGAAAGGTATGATAGAGCACAGACGTGTGAATCACATCACATGGAAGCGTGCAAAGATGCTTCTCTCTTGCCTAGAGAGCAAAAATTGTTCTAATGGGCTTAAATTAGAGTAGGGTAGCCTTCAGCTGAATATTAGGACAAATATTTTTAATGGCAAGGACAGTTTGACAATAAGACCACTGATCAAAGGGTGAATAACTTTGATGGAGCCTCTTAAGCACTCTTTGGGAATGCTTAACTCCAGATTTTCTGAATCTAATGCAAGAAAGATGGCCTCACAGGGCTCCCTGCAAAAACACTACTTTCCTTACTATTAAGGGTTGTCCCAGATCACTGTATATATAGTATCTTTTTTTATTTTAAACAACATTCCTTAATGCTGAGAATTGCCTTGGATCTCTGCATATTATAGTTTTATAGGAAGCTAAGCAGAGTCAGGTCAGGTTAGTAGTTGGATGGGTGACCTTCTGGGAATACCAGGTGCTATAGGCTAGGTGACAGGCCCTGCGACAGGCCGGCTGAACTCCCCCTCCCCCCCCAAAAAAAGTTGTATCAAAACAATAGATGTATCTAATGGGCCCCAAAGAAGTTCTTTTCTGCATGCTTGTACTGAAAGTTTGATATGTCATCCAGGGCTGTTACTGCTGTTTCAAAGGGAGATAAAATAAAATATATCTGCATAAAGGCTTTGAATTTTAAGAGCTCTGTTTGATCTTTAAATGTTCTGAATGTTATATTTTAAAAGAAACTTGGTGCCTAGCTATCATGCACAAGTAATTTATTTGCACAAGTTTCACTCATCAATAAGCCTGAAAAATATCTGGAACATCTGTGGGCGGTTTTGATGCAGTATCTTAAGAGATATTTGTAAAATGACATAACCCAAAAATATTTCTCCAGCTTTTTAGTATGGATGAAAAAAAAAGTAGAAACAATCAGGTTTTTACTTGTTGGAAACAAGTTGAACTTAGGCTGCTTTCACACAACCACTAAAATCCACTGCAAAGTGCTTGTAGTTGCAGAGCATAAAATTGTTTTCCCATGAGCAGCAGACATTTAAAAATAAATAAATTGCAACCACGCCCACTTAACCGCAACCCAGAGCATTTTACAAGTATCTGGTATCGAGGTGGTATAATCCTTGGCACTGTTCCGATGCTGATTTTAAACACAAGTCCATGGGAAAATGTAAAAGCCACACAAACCCTATTGCCCCCGTTCTGGTGCCTTTCTTTGATTGATTGATTGATTGATTGATTGATTGATTGATTGATTGATTGATTGATTGATTGATTTTTTTGAATTGGCAAGTACAGGATACTGGTATGGCAGATCCTATCCATCATATTCACATAGCTAGCAGACACTGCCTGGCCCTCTTCCACCGTCTGTATTTTTATTTTAACAGACAGGAATCCCTAATGGGCTTCCCGTCCTAGCTGCTGTGGACCAGAGGAAGCATGTTGGGCAGGTGGGGGGGGTGATCTTGCATTTTTTCTCCCTCCTCCCATTAGTCCACAGCAGACAGAAACACAGATTCAGAGTGCAGAGGGTGGGAAAACAGGAACCGCAACATCAACCACATGACCGCCGGGGTGGGCGGGGATCTGCATTTAAGTTTCCAGTGGATTTTAGTGGTCATGTGAAAGCAGCCTTACAGTAGGTGCCACTCATTAAGCCTACAAATTACCTTTGTAACTCCTGGTTACATTATAGAGCATTCAAAAGCAACTAGCTGCAAGTATAATATCACATGTAGCTAGTTGCTTCCAAGCATTATTTAAGTGTAATATTTGAATTCTGTAATTCAAATGTAACTGAACATTTTAATAACCTAAATAAGATTTTTTTTATAAAAATACTAAACTTTAGCTGATAGCATTTGCTTTTTACTTCAAGTTTACTTACTATCAACTATGTTGTTGACTGCCTGATATTGTTAAATGCTGGCTGCAACTGCATGACAGCTATGTCGAATACAGTCAATGCATGTCTTTTGTCAGATCCTATCAATTGCAAGAGCAACATCCTGGGATGCCAAGCAGCACCAAAGGCAATTATTTCCCAAACATATGAAGACTATTTGCACATCCCAGAGATAAGAGGAGAATACAATCAGACAGGGAGGCGGGATGATGCATGTCCCTGCAGAGCTCCTGATTGGCCAGCGCCAGGGAGAAGGAACAATGACACATCGGAGGCTACTTCCTGGTTGGAATATCACCCCACACAAGGTAAGACAAGGTAAGTCAATGGGTGATTTCATTTTGGATGGCGGGTCCAAATTCCGAACAACACTTGTGCTGCTATGATTTTTTTCGGAACCAGACTCATTCCGAAATGAAAGGCCCATGCTTAGTTCCAAGGGAAGTCCATTCCTGTTTTGGATTCATTTTGAAGGAGGGATCAATAAAGATGTATGCTTGTTTTAATATTTGATTCATTTACAAGCATAACCACTACACAGAAGGCATCAAGGGGCTTCAATAGTTTTAAGCAGTAGCAGCAGGGCCGGCGCATCCATTAAGGCGAACTAGGCAGTTGCCTAGGGTGCCAAAATGGACAGGGGGAGCTAGCCAGCCTGCTGCCCCCACCCTCCCGCCACTGGCCCCTGCCACCCATCCCCCCACCGCCCATCGCCGGCTGCCCCCCGCTGCCACCCGACCCCCCCTGCCGCCATTGCCGTTGCCGCTGCCCACCCGCTGTCCCCCCACACCACCCCGCTCCCCGCCCCGCCCCACCCCCCCCCACCCCTTGCCTAGGGCGCAGAAACCCTGAGTAGCAATTTGCTCCTTCGTAGTTGCTCTAAGGAGAGAGAGACATCTGATGCCTTACTAGGAGCCCCAAGGATGGTACCTCTTCTTCTCCAGTAGCCAGAAACTAATCATTAGGTTGCTAGACTCATAGATCCCAAATATTCTTAACATGTGTCAGTTACCAACATGCAGATGTTTCCACTCACACTGAACTGAGAGCAGTGAGGGTGGGATGATAAGTCAATTCCAGATTTTTCAGTCTCGCATTCCTGGATAATCCTTGTAAATCACACCCAACTGAAGAAACACTAACCACATAGTCTGGGCATATGACTTCACTGACACTCCATGTTTGGTTTTCTGGAGCAAAAATTGGAATGCTGAGAATCTTCTTGTACTCTTATAGTTCCTCTTATATTTCTTTTTATCTATATGGACACAGGGTAAGATAGTTCCTATTGGCTTTATTATGACAATTCCCCTTCCCTCTTTCTGAACTTTTCATATCTTCTTTAAACACTATGCCTTTTCCCTTCTCTTTATTCATGTTCAGCTTTGTTTAAGGCTGATTAACAATTTCAGATCTATGCAAATTGCTGTATTACTTATATGTCTAGTAAAGAATCTCCTGAAAAATTTATCAAGTACTGAAATTGCAAACTATCAGGTCCTAGGCAAAGGAAAATGTGAAAAAAGAGATGTCAAAAACTCCAATTATCCTAGGATCTTCATGAACTTTCATCTGACACTTGCTGGTGATTTGAGGACAGAATGGCAGAAGAGCAAAGCAGAGAAATAGTTTCATATCACCGAAAGCAAGGTCTTACCATGGAAAATCTCCACCAGCGGGCTGGAGAATTTATAGCTCAGCCCTTTGTCCTCTAATGGATTGTTCTGGAAGGAAAACTAACATTCCATTAAGAACTCCCCAGAGGCACTAAAGGTTTTGGGTTTTTAAGGATCATTTCTTCTCTAAAGGTAAAGAACAGCCTCAAGGTTTTAAAAATGATGTTGTTCAGTTCTTTATAACCCTTTCCTATTCCTTCTCTGAGTGAAAGAGACATTTTAATGCTTCTGTTTCATACTAAAATACAGTTTCCTAGAATAATCTCTACAACACAGACTTCTTCCTACTTGCAAAAGTGTTGTTCAGCAAATAAGTCATTTTCAGAGAAATCTCTTACATTAATATTTACAAAAATGAAATTTGATTACACCTTCAGATTTTAAATACATAACCTGTGGAAGCAATATTTGTTGTTAATTTTGAATGCATTTTTAGGCTACAAGCAGGTATAGGATTACAATGTTAAGATGCAGAATTGTGAAACATCTAAGATGCTGAGCTTGTAAAAGTTACTACTTGGGACAACACCTAGAGAATCTCCCAGCCACAATATGTAGTATGGGCTATCCTGTGTGGTGTAGAGAATAAAGGGATGAACTAGGGCTCATGAGATATGGGCCCATCAGTGGGGTGGAGTAGGGAGAAAGCTTGGAACTGGTAAAACCACTCGTAAAATATCCCACGTGTCTTGTAAGCCCTATCTGAGTTGCTATAAGTCAGTTCTCACTTGACAGCACATATATGCAATGTACAGAATTACTGGTTCAACTGGAAATTTCTTTAGAAGAAGGTCTCTGTGTTACAGTGCCTCAGAACAGGAGAGGGTAACCAATCCCTGGATAAAATTAGGCAGTGGTGATCAGATGAGCCTGAATCTGAGCTGCATTTACCAAAGGCTTGAAGCCTTCTTCAAACGTGTTTGAAATCATTTGTTTATACACACTTCCCCAAATCCAGAGATTTAGCCAGAGAATCTTATTAGCTCATTATCTGTCCTAAATTCAGACCCAATATCCTTGTTAATCTATGCTTTACATACCCCTCTGCCCAATACTATCCTTCCTTTGCCCTGGTCCCGACCCAGTTGCCATACTCCTTGCCTTCTCTTCAAGATAGTCCAATGTGCAATTTCTGCCATTACTAAATGTATCCTTTCACTGTATTTTCCCTGCACAGTATGACTCCCTTCAGTTATTCCTTCTCCCCTTTGTCTCTGTGCATGAGAGAATTAATTTTTCCTCAGAAATTGTTTCAGAAACAATTTATAAAAAATGGCATTGGTTTGCCATTTTATGCCGCCCTAGTGTTGATTTGTGTTAGTGCTCAATATCATTGTTGTGTATCTTCTGATTCTTGGACCTTCCAGAAAATTCCTCTTTTGAATAATTCTGAGGGCATGTGAATCAGTGAGCCCAGTCCGGGTTAAGAGATGTTATTGCCCTGCTTCGAAGACCCAATAATAAGTGATGTGCCTTCAAGTCAATTTTGATTTAAGGCGTGATCCTTTCCTGGGTTTTTCCAGGTCTAGAGTATTCAGAAGTGTTTTACGATTCCCTTCTTCTGGGGCTGCTGTGGGATTGTGGAAGTTTGACCAAGGCCACAGTCTGTATTCTCAGAACATACGTACATGAGTTGACATGCATGCTGAGAGCATACCTGCACAGTCTGCATAGAAATGCTGCATGATGCTGACTCTTCCCGTTTCTCCCCTGTGCCACTGCAGGCAGATGAGCAGCAAATAAATAAATAAATAAATAAATAAATAAATAAATAAATAAATAAATAAATAAATAAATAATCCCAGCAATATATGGATGTAATGAGTTCCAAATCCTAAACATGCCTCCTAGCTATCTGTTAAAATGCTTCTTGTACTGTGTGTATATGCACTGATACTAAGGGCAGAAAGAAATGGTGGGTGTGATGTTGAAGGGACAGTCCTACCATGTGTGGCATTGTCCCTGCTAGCTGGAGCATTAACAGCTTTAGCACTTTATCTTGTGTTGAATGGAGCCTGCCACAGACTGGTTTTCAGACTTTAATTGGCCTTTTTTGCATTATTTCTTCCAGTAGATTCTGCTCAATAAAGCCTCACCCTGTGTCTGAGGAAATCTCCTTTTTTGGTTAACCTTGATCTTGAAGATCCCTGTGTCTTCCTCTTATGTTGAGACATCCTTAGGAGAAGAAAAGTAAAACTCTCTTCTAGCAGCTTTTCAATTCCTGATCCATTTTCTCCCACTCATTTTTTTCCAAAGGGCTGAGGCACATGTCATTCAACCTCCTTGGTTTAGATGCAAACTGTGTTGTAGCTCATCTTTTTCTCCCTGCTGTTTCAAAAGACATCCATCGAAGTTACCCATTAAATTGGCACCTTTTGGATAAAACAACATTTCTCAAAAAGATTGGATCTCAGCAATCTTGCCCCTCTAAATGACTTAACAAGGGCACTTCACTGCCTCAACTAAATGATCACATCATATCCCTGCATATTTCAGGAAACATGTTCCTTTCTGGGCTACTTCAATCACATGAAGACAGTCACTTTCCCACAGCAGATATAAGACCTCATCAAGAAATGCTTCCCCTCCGCTCCTCCCAATATACTCACATTCTATAAGCAGTTCAGCTAAGAAATATGCAGAATGCAGATATGTGCAGAAACGCACAGTCTGATCAAGTGTGGTCAACACAACTGAATTGAATTATGTTTGGGCCAGAGGCACATCAGGCCAAAATGAATTTCTCTGAGAAAACCTCCATTCCAAATTGGGACTTTTCTTTCCTCATTAGAGGAAAGAAGAAATTATAACCCATTCTGGACTGGAAATAGGGCATAACCAGTAAGACCTGAATGAGTCCTGAATTCACTGGCAGTGACACTTGCTTTGTCTTCTTCTTTTTTTCCACAGCAATTAAAATCATAGGCTAAAACAAAAGAGACATTAGGTCAAAATGGGGGTATTAAATGTCAAGACAGAGGAAAGAAGAACACAGGGGACATGGGAAAGGCATCTGGATTTCCATCAGTTATTACCAACTAGATTTTACAGCAAAGAATTCCAGTGTACCCATTCACTGCATTGTTGCCATTGATGAAAAAGTTTTCCTTTCAAAATCTCCTGAAGACCTATCTGGGCAGATGGCAGATTCCTCAGGAAAGACTGGTCTCATCTGTTCTGGCTGGTTTCTCCTCCATCTTCACTGAAAATTTATGGTTATGACTCAGAGCAAAGCCTTGCCTGAGAGCTCCGAGGGTTAATCTGGCCAATCATTTCTTTTCACAGGAGTTGGTGGGACTGTCCAATAACATATTGGGAAGCTGCCATTGTATGTAACACTTGAAGCCTGCCTGAACGAGAGGCAGAGTTGATATCTAGAGTTGGCATACCCTTAAGAGGGGAAAGTGAGTCTGTTTATTCTAACACGTACTTGCCTCAGTCTGCATTTGGCAGATTATCTAATAACAGATTAATAGGAAAACAGCATAATTTTGCAAATGGGGCTGATTTTTCATGTAGGTAGCACTGAACGCTGGAGGAGGACATGCCCTTTTGCCTTTAGTGTGAACAGATGCTCCGTCCTTTGTTTCTGGCTTTTATGTGAACGACTTGGTAAGGGAAAACAAGACAGAATGTACCTTTAGAGAACAGCAAATCCCTAGATCAAAGAGAGTGTATAAACTTCAATAGATAATAGGGCGTTACTTCTCATTTGTCCAATTGTCATTATTTTATAAACACATTTACTGCAGAGCAAAATATGGGCATGAAACTCTTGTGATCAAAGAATACTCTGTGTGTGTGTGTTTATATAAAATTTGCAGTATTTTGTCAAGGGAGAATATAGCTCTGTGGCTGTAACTGAATCATAAATATCACCTCACCTCTTGTAATAATACTAATAATATGAATCAGGGGGAATAAAGACCTAAGTAGTCAGACTGATACAGCATTACCTGCAAAGGACATGAAAAGAGAATGTTAGAAGGATGTTACCTGCAAGCTCATACTATAAAGAAAGGGGGATCTATTACTGAAAGGAAAAACACAACTATTCAAGACCAACATCAAAGGTGGTGTGATGAAGAGAGTGGGATGTGCTGATGTTAGGAACTTTCCTGCACACACAAAAATATCCACCAAAGGTATATAGATTTATCTGAAAAATTCTCAGTGAAGCTGTACGAACTTTCACCCATCAGATACTGCCAACAACCACCATTCAGCAACAATAAAATAAAACAGACAGACAGACAGACAGACAGACAGACAGACAGATAGATAGATAGATAGATAGATAGATAGATGATAGATAGATAGATAGATAGATAGAAAGAACATCCAAATACTGTATACAGAAAAAACAACTTACACTGAATAACCTAAGAAAGATCTTCTTGGTACTATTTCTTTTCTTGTGCTTTACAATATTTTCACCTCTTCAATTTTGCAGATAAATTCAGAACTTGTCCATATTAGAACCTGTAGAAAATCCTTGGGTGAGAACTTGGAAAGGTTATTGGATTTTTTAATTTCTTTATTTCTTATATACAAGGGTACATAGGGGGTGGTTAAAAGTTATCATTAAGTCTGTGAAAATTCTCAGCCATCCAGGTGAGTTTATCTGGAAGATGAGTCATGGCAACTGGACTACTTTTCTTGAGAGATCAAAACGTTTCACTGCTCATCCAAACAGTAATGAGACTGACGAAGCTGTTTGGATGAGCAGCGAAATGTTTCAATCTCTCAAGAAAAGAAGCCTAGTCGTCATAACTCAACTTCCAGTTATTGTTAAGACTGCAACTCACAGAATTTCCTGGTCAGCGTGGCCAATGACTATTTTAGACGAGGGATTATGATAGTTGCAGTCCATTAACATAATAATTCCATGATGTTCCCAAATATAGCTATTGAAATGCAAACACTACCTTTCATAGACCTTTGCTTCTTGGCTGGCTCCTTCCCTTTTCCAATGCCTATCATGCCCTTCCAGGTCTGAGCTCTCTTCTGAAGGTGTGGTTTCTGACTGCCTTGCTGTGTCATTTGCAGAAGACTGTACTAGGAAGAAACTTTCCTGTTCTTTACACTAAGCACCAACTGCAAAGGTTAGTGTGTGTCTCCAGAGCATGCTATGTTGCTCTAGTTGTCTCCTGCATTCAAAGGTTGGGCCTTAAAGCTCTCAGGTATGCAGGTCTTTTGTAACTGGATCACCTTCTTTTGCTCACAGGTGAGAAATGCCAGGAACACTTGAAAAGCCAATTAAGGGAGAGGGGAAACTCACTTGAAAAGACAAAAGTAATAAGGCCTACTAGGGAGTAGTGGAAGATCTATCAGGAGATGGTTTGGCTCAATTAAAAAAGGTATAGCTTTCAATGTGCAAGATCTGAATAGAGCTGTTAATGACAGAAGCCTTTGGAAGTACATAATTCATTCATAGCGTTGCTATAAGTTGAAAGTGACATCAAAACACATAACAGCAATTAGGAAGTTTACACAAAACATATAGTAAAATCAAGGGGTACATACCACCTGTTGGTCATCTCTGCACAATAATGTGTGGTGTATTCAATTCCAAATCAATTTTTTTCAGCATTTCGTGGAACATGCGTACAGAACTAGGCATTTTTAGACCTGTAAACAAATAATGTGGGGTTTTTACATTACTTTTTGCTTGGTTGAATTGAAAAACTATGCATTCATTCAGACAAGTCAAAGCGTTGTGTTGCTTTTCATGCCATAGTCAATTTATGCTGTCCAGATGGAATATGATCAAGGCTGGGAGATATTAGGTTTTGTATTGTTTTCAAAAGATAAAATCTCCAGTGGCAGCAAAGAAAGAATTACAGAGCTTTTTAGTGATACGATTCTACAGTGTCCCTGGATTATTCTTAGGTTATGGTGTTTTCTATGGAATTATGTTCTCTGTACATGAGAGATAACAAAGCTGCATTCTGCATTGTCACTCATTCTGGAATCTGGCAATGTTAAGTCCAAGTCTCATTATTTCACATTAGAAGGAAGGTTTTGCTTTTTATTTTTCAATACAACATTGGGTTCACCCTTTGAATAAGCAAATATATGTATATTATTTCAGATGTTCTTCATGGACTGTCACCCTGTAATAAACAATAGCCCCGCAATATATAACTTTTATGTGTTTGAGTCATCACTCCACATGTTTCATTATGTGCCATTTTTTAAAATACAAGTTTTAAAATGACAGCCAGGCTACTTCCACCTGTTACATGTCTGCATGTTACAGAGATCAGCAGCTGTCCTTGTCTTTCGTATATAAAAGTGAAATAGATCTTTATCCTTAGATGCTGCATAGTTCCAATTATCACCTACCAAAAAGAAATATGGAGTACCTAACTCAGAAATTCTGAGATTTTCTGAGCCATCTGGGAAAAAGAATACTAGAAGAGATGGCTTGTATAAATGCAGCATGGTTCATTAAACCAGTTCTTTCTGTGATACTGTCTGTACATATTTTCTTTCTCTCTCTCTCTTGTTTTCTCTTCCTCTTCCTCTTCCTCTTCCTCTTCCTCTTCCTCTTTTCTTTCCTTTTTCCTTTTTCTTTCTTTCATTGTGGATTTGCAAGCTTTCGCTTTGAAACTGTGGAATTTGAGATTTGTTTTCTCTGTTGAATGCTTCTTATGTTGATTGCCTACTTCCACAAATTGAATGAAAGATCATAATTGGATGCTAAGCTGTGATGTAACTTAGGACCTGCCTATGTGATACACAGGAAATAACATGTGCCCGCCATTGTAGAATCATAGAATCATAGAGTTGGAAGAGAACTCAAGGGCCATCCAGTCCAACCCCCTGCCATGCAGGAACCCCCCATCACAGTGTTTCCGACAGATGGCCATCCAGCCTCTGCTTAAAAACCTCCAAAGAAGGAGACTCCACCATGCTCCATGGCAGCATATTCCACTGCCAAACAGCTCTAACCATCATGAAGTTTTTCCTAATGTTCAAATGGAATCTCTTTTCCTGTAGTTTGGTAACATTGCCCCAAGTCCTAGTCCAGTGATGGCGAACCTTTTTGAGACTGAGTGCCCAGACTGCGATTCAAAACCCACTAATTTTTCACAAAGTGCCAATACAGCAATTTAACCTGAATACAGGTGGCTGTGAAGGGGCGATGTCGGGTGCCCACAGAAAGGGCTGCAAGTGCCACCTTTGGCACCCATGTCATAGGTTCGCCAACACTGTCCTAGTCTCTGACGCCATGGAAAACAAACATGTTCCCTCTTCAATATGACATCCTTTCAAATATTTAAACATAGCTATCATATCCCCTGTCTAGATTACCTAAGCACATCCGATCTCACCTGATTTTGGAAGCTAGTCCGTGGCATCCGGCGGGGCAGGTGCGGGTCCAGTGGGCGGCCCATGTGGCAGCAGACCTGAGCACAGAGCTCCAATCAGGGCTGCCTGCTCCACCTCCCCATGCACCAATCCCAGGCCTGGTGCCTCCAGTTGGGGTGGGGGTGTTCCCCATCACCAGGGGTGCCCTATGGAGATGTGGTGCCAGCTGCCAGTCGTGGGTGGTGGAGCCAATGGTGTGCACGCAGAGGAGGGGCCGCGCATGGGGCCGAACCAGGACTCTAAAGTATGCCCTGCCACCAAGAGGGCCCCAGTGAGATGAGATGCAGAGCTGAGCACGTCCCAGCCAACTCGACCGCATCGGCAGCAACGGCAGTGGCTGCCCTCCATCATGCCCAGTACCTGGCGCACAGCAACCCCCCTTATGATTCACACTTTGTGGGGGGTGCAAAAACTGACTTTTGCCCTGGGATCTGGAAGCCCTAGCTACACCTCTGGGAGGGGGTGGGTTGCTGAACTGCAGAATACCTGTTTGACCTCCAGTTTCTGCTTATCTCTCCTTACCACCCATTTTCTGTCATATCAGCATAACTTAATAATTCACTCCCTCAAATTGGTATATGTAAGGCTTTAATGTGATATACACTTTCCCTAGGTGTGTCTGCTGCCACCAAAAGAACAGCTCTCCCCAGGTCCCTGCACTGAATTGGTTGTTGCCTTTTAGTGTTTGAATAAGGAGTCCTTTCTTCTGGATTATAGCTTTCATCAGTCCATAAGCAAAGACCGTGTTGTTGTTTTTCCTTTTCTTGCACTGCCGCAGCTAAGGGCTGACTTTAAAGTTTTCCTTTAAAAGAAATAAGAATACTTCTGGTGAAACACATGCTCATGGTGTCACTGTCCTCATGGGGCAGCCTCATGCTACACCATTCTTTGTGTGTGTGTGTGTGTGTGTGTGTGTGTGTGTGTGTGTGTGTGTGTGTGTGTGTGTGTGTGTGTGTGTGTGTGTGTGTTGTGTGTGTGTTGTGTTGTGTTGTGTTGTGTTGTTACAGTCGTGACCGACTCTTCGTGACCCCTTGTTCATGGAGTTTTCTTGGCAGGAAGGAGAAACTGCCCACATTCTTTTGGCCAATGTTTCCCATTTGGAGTTCTGAAGCTAGTCCAAAAAAGCCTAGTGGTGAGGGATGGAGAGGTGAGGCAAAGGACTGAGGCTGGCAGGGGCTATCAAGAGGGACAAAGCAAGGGCAGAGAGGGAGTGGGACGAACAGGGCTGGCCTAATGGCCGTGGCAGAGTTTAGGAGAGGAAGGACTTTACATGCATGGATCAAATGGAGATCACCTAATATATAGGAAACCCCACAAAAGCCTGCAGTTTTGGACCCTCTCTTTTGGGAAGCCCAAATGATTGGCTTTCAGAGGCTCCCCATCACAACCAAACAAAAGAACCTGAAACAAAAAGAAAGAGCATCTCTTTCATTTGTTTGCTTTTCATTTGGGTTAACCTGAAATGCCTGGGAAGTTGTCTTGAGCCGTCACCGCTACCCCAACTTTTACTGATGGCTAGAAAAAGGTACTCGTAAACAACAACACCATGATAAAGCAGTAAAAATGTTTTCAGAAATGAGGTTCTGCTTACAGAACAGCCATGCTCTCCTGCTGTGGGAAAGCCCAGTGGGAGTGTTGTAGAAGCTTGCTCTTCATGAGGCAGTACAGGAAAGTAAGACCTTTTTAACAGGAGGTCAGCATTCTCATTTGCAACCTCTTTGGCAAGGCTATTTTAAAAACTCACTGGCTGAATGCATGGACTTGTAGATGAATATACATACTGAACTGAAGGGAAAGCACTTTTAGTCTGGCCATGCATTGAAGCCCTCGGAACTTCTCTCGGTGATGTGTCACCTGCTATGCCTCGTTCGAGTCACAAGGCTACAAAGACACAGATGTGGTCCAGTCTAGGGACAAAGATATCTGTGCCTGGAACAGTGAATCCCACTTTTGCGTGGCCCAGGGACATTTGAACAAATTCCATTGATGCGTGTGTGTGTTGTGTCATTACAGTTGTGACCGACTCTTCGTGACTCCATGTCCATGGAGTTTTCTTGGCAGAAATACTGGAGTGGCTTGCCAGTTCCTACTCCAGGCGCCTACAGCACCTGGTATTCCCTGATGGTCGCCCATCCAAGTACTAACCAGGGCTGACCCTGCTTAGCTTCCATTGATAGCAAAAGACAATAAAATGAAAGATCAAACACACAGGCCCAGCCGAACAAGCTGCCGGTTTAAAATTAGTAAGGCATGTGGAATAACTTTCCTTGGCCAGCCTTACATTTATGAGATGGGAATGCAAAATGATGTATGTGGAATGGCCATGCACCACAGGAGAGAGGCAACAACTTCCAAAAATGGAGATAAAGCAGCTCTATAAGCAGTTTAGGGGTTTCCCTTCCTTCCCTCAGGAAACCAAACAGAAATCCTTTCCAAAACAATGGGAATATATAGGGTTTTTTTAAAGCAACGCTGTCATAGTGTAGTGAGTTACTGCTTCATTTAAAAAAAACCCTGCAAAATATAAATAAAATAAAATAAAATTATAATTACCATCTGTCTCCCCTTTGTGTTTGGCCTCACCTTGAGTCACCAGAAGTTAAGTGAAACAAATCCATATCATTGTTTGCAGGAGTGGTTAAATAAGCCTTATCTGCTTATTTGCCACCATCTCTACAAACAAAAGCCTTTCACATATTTAGCAGGGAATAGATATCTCAAAGCAAATAGAGTTTATATTTGTGGAAATGCTTTGAAATAAAAAACATCTAAAACAGAATCTGGAAATGCTTTGACTTTTAGGAGACCTGGGAGAACTCAAACAAGAGTGTCATTTATAGGATCCCTTTGGGAACAGTGAATGCAGTTCTCAACTCAACCCTCAGTTGAGTTAGGAGTAGAGATGGGCACGACTTAGCGGTATTCTCGTTTCCGTTTCCGTTACTCGTTTCCGTTACTCTACGGAAACGGTAACGGGAATTACTCCGCCAGACTTTGAGCTCGAACCGACAAACGAACAATTTTGGTCTGATTTGTCGTGCTCGTTCCTTGCATCGCGCGATCGCACGATGCCACGCGGCACAGAAAAAAAGTTTTTAAAAGTTAAAAAAAACCCCGGTTCCCGGCCGAAAAGAAGGCGGAAAAATGCCTGCCATGCCTCAGGGCACCTACCAGAGCGGTTGTTTCTGGAGGTCCCCGGCCTCCCCCCCATCCCCCGTCCTGGGCTGCTCTGGTGGGACTCGCCGCAGGCTCGCAGGCAGCCAGCAAAAAGCCCAGTCTCGCCGGCCGCCGGCCGCCGCAATTAAAGCGCAAGCAAGCGGCACGGACGGCACAGGAAAAAACTTTTAAACTCTCCCCCCACCCATTCCCGGGCCAAAAAAGCAGGCGGAAAAATGCCTGCTAGACTAAGGGCGCAGGGCACCTACCGGAGGGGTGGTTTCTGGAGGGGGGGTCCCGCCTCCCCCCCGTCCTGGGCAGCCGGACTCGAGTCACCATGCCATGCGGTGCGGGCGGGGGATCCAAAATGGGGCAGCGAACGCAATATTGTTTTTGAAATCGTGGTCCAAAAACACACAAGCACAACAGAAACATGCGAAAATTTATAAACTGCCAGATTTTTCACAGTAGCAGTGGGTTTTTTTTTTTTGCAACAAAATGTCTCTCCAGTCTCCTCTCCTCCTCTGTCCTCCATTGATTTTATTTTATTTTATTTTATTTTATTTACACCTGCGCAATGATGGGCTGGCCGAGTGGCCAGCCATGTGGTGGGAGTGGACGACCATGCAAATTTTTGGAGCCATCCCACCAATCGCATGGCCACTTGGCCATGGAGACTTCTGGGATGTGCCAAAAAGCCCCCTAAAACCTGCCCTAGCCCCCTAACCCTAACCCTAACCCTTGACTCCGTACCCATACGTCACAGACTGTCTTCTTAGTGGGTCAGAGAGGCACCCAGAGGTGCAACCCACTAGCCCACCGTAACCTTACCCGTCACTAGCCTAACCCTAGCCCTAACCCTAACCCACCTTAACCCTAAGCCAGATGTACTTGCATTGCACTACACACAAGTACAATTCCCTTCTGTGTGAGACATGGTGGTGCGAGAGCCTTAGTTAGGCATCTCACCTATGGCTCTGGGTTCAGTGCCATCCACTAGTCTTCACAGTCACTGTCTGCACAACTGGTATGCAATAGCCATATGGCTATTGCATACCATTTTGCAGCAGCAGCAGGTGAGGATGGGAGACCCCCATGTTGAAGGGTTTCTTGGAGCCTGCTTCCCCTTCCTAGTCGGTGAGGATAGGAGGCACCCACGGGTGCCTCCAAGAGCCCACTTTCCCTTTATAGTGGGCCAGAGGAGGCACCCACCCCACAGAGGTGCCTCCAGGAGCCCGCTCCCCCCCCAAAAAAAACCAGTACTAACAAAAATGAAAAAACAAAAAAACGAACCGACTAATTTTTGCGAATTTTCACGAAAAACGGAAACGACCCGAAACGGAACCGGCCCGACTAATGACAACTCGAAAAAATTTTTTTCAAGTCGTGTCCATCTCTAGTTAGGAGGATGTCTAGTAACATAGCTTTGACAGCTTCTCACAGAGCTGCCCCTAGCATCAAATAGAACAAGGCAGAACTCTCAGGCAATGGGTTCTGGGTGTTTTGAAAGAATTGTAAGTTATTTGATATCATAGTATTTTTTACAGCCAGGGAAGGAGAGAGGCAACTTGTCTGATTTTATGCCTCAAATGAAACAACTTGGCTGGCATTACATAAGATGAGGGTGGGCATTTGCTTCTCTGTCTCAGGAAGCAAAATACAGTATCTTTTACTGGCCCAGTTGCTTCTGAAAATCTAGGAGAAGAGCCAGGCAGAACTAGCAATTAAGGGATTAAGCAGGTCACTGACTTGCTTTTTATATTTTGGAAGTATTTTTCTTTTCCTGAGAGAAGTGAAGTCCTGGCTGTCTGGTCTGACTAGTTTCCTCCTTCCTCCTGTATATTTTTATCCAACTGTGGAATATTCTGAAGCTCATGCAGTCCAATGTGACTGCAAAGCAGTTTTTCTTCATTTATTTATTTAAAATAGTTTTACCCTCCCTTTCTCCTCACAAGAACCCAAGGCAGCTTACAAGAACTGAAACAGGTTGGATGCTGCACAATGCACAGGTCAACATGGTGTCTTGTAATGGTACAGACCTTACCAGCAATCTTTCAAGGCACTTTTGTCTATGGAAACTGCCTTCTGCAAAAACTCTTGTATGTGGCCGCCTTCCGTAAATTGTTACTGTTGTGTCGTTGCAGTCGTGACCGACTCTTCATGATCCCATGTCTATGGAGCTCTCTTTTGACAGGAGTACTGGAGTGGCTTGCCAGTTCCTACTCCAGGCACCTCCAGCACCTGGTATTCCCCAGTGGTCACCCATCCAAGTACTAGCCAGGCCTGACTCTGCTTAACCTCTGAGGTCAGGCGAGACTGGATGTGCTCAGGGCATCTAGGCAGCTCCCTTCCGCAAATACTGTTTGTTAAATTTTCCTGGAACACAGAGCAGCAGCTGACTTAAAGAAATGTAACACTTACCTAAATAGGCTCAGGATGGTCATAGGCTCATACACAATGAAACAGGCTGCAACTACTCTTTCTGAAATCTGCCTCAAACTGAATGTGTTTAGATTCTCTTTCTCCCGCACGGCCATTCGGGACTGAGACATCCTAGGCTTGCTTCTTAAAGGAATGGTATGCAACAGAATACACAAGGCAGATGACAAGAACCAGTCCCTATTTATTTATTTATTTATTTATTTATTTATTTATTTATTTATTTATTTATTTATTTAACAGCTTATATCCCGACCATCTTCCCTGGCGGGAACTCTGGGCGGCTAACAATATCAAGGAAAAAAAACACACATAAGATAAGTAAAAGAACCACCGGGCAAGAAGCAACGGAGGACGAGATGGCGGCAGAAAGTAGGGACGGGGAAGGGAAGAAAAAAAAAAGCAAAAAGAAAGAAAAAAAACTAACTGATAAGGTCACCATAAGCCTCTTTGAAGAGGAAGGTCTTCAAGGCCCTCTTAAAGGCAGGCAGGGACTCGAGCAGGTGCAGCTCAGAGGGGAGGTGATTCCAGAGTGAAGGCCCCACCACAGAGAAGGCGCGGTTTCGCGTGAGCGTTTTCCACGCCTCTCTGGGTGTGGCCACTCTCAATGAGTGCGCCTGCGATGATCTCGTGGGTCTGGAACCGGATGCTCTCTGGTTTTCTCTATGGCTTTTTCTATGACATAGATTACAAAATAATACCAAAAATGTTGGAAATGTGTAGAACCACAAGTTAATACTAAGGACATAAAGAAAACCTAAGACATACTCCAGCTTAATCATGCTTGTTAGTTCTCTTCATTTGTTTTTATAGTCTCTTTTTTGTATTTTATATTAAACATTATTCTGTAATTTGAAAGAAAAAATCTGAAAGCAACTGGGATTCATCCATTGCTTTACTAATTTATTGCAAACATATTCAGCTCCTTCAGTATCCCTCAACGTAAGTGCCCCTCAGTGCATTAAGGCCAGCTCACTAAGTAATATGGTAACCTAAAACCACAGGGGAAAACTCCACTAAGGTTTATTGATTTGCTAGGTGGCAAAAATGTGCCCAGGAGCTGCAGTGGGGGTTGCCATTATTGCTTGAGCTTGCATTTTCCACTGCCTTCGCTATATTGTACAAATCTGTGGGGACTTTTTCCAGGCTCTGTACAACTCTTGGGGCTTAGGAAAGATTCATAGCCAATCCGACAAGGAGTTTTCCCTCTCAGTCCTCAAACTGTTGCAGTTACTGTTTGTGCAACCAGGTTCACAAGTTACAAATTGGCATTCCACTCCCGAAACCTACCCACCGGCAACAATACACCACAAAACAAAGATGGCAGGAACAGGAGCCAGTCACTGTAATAGGGGCCTGTACAAACTCTACCTCCTCTATCTACTTTGACAGTATTTTTGAAAAGCCAAAAAAATCACAGTGTTGTTGGTTTGTATGCTAGCTCATCTCTCAACAAGAAACCTGCCATCATTTTTTCAGCCTTCTCTTTTTTATAGGGCAAGCATGCCAGTCTCTGGAATAAATGGACCCAGATCTGACATTAAAACGTTCAACAAACAGTTTGACCTCCTAGAAGTCAGACCCTTTTTTGTTCTTTTTCTTGAGATCTTTAATAAATAAAGGAAGTTTAAAGGTACGTTTCGACATAAACTCACTGAACTACAGTTTATCAAGAGCTTCAGCTTTGTCTCCTATGGCTTAAGCAAATGATTATTTCCTCAGTATTACGATGATTTCTGTACTATCAGCCAGTTTTGTAGTGGGTCACAGATTTTTACTGCCTGGACTTTCTGCATTCCTTCAGCCATTAAAAATCAAGCAAGGGAATTCTTACTATGCATAGCTTCCCTACCACCGTACTTTAATATATAGCTGCCAATGGTGGATAACCCATTCTTCCCTTGAAGAAGCTGGTTGTATCTACCAAAGTTTATACTATAATAAATCTGTTAGTCCTTAAATTGTAACAATACCAGTGTTTTCAAGTGTGCCCCATTCCATCATGTTCCATTATTTGAGATTTCAAAGTTCATACCATATATTAGGTATGTGGTCTTGTGATGTCATAAAGCTGGGGTGGTTGCATTCACTAGGAATTAGTAGACTAGAAATGGGCACAGACACAAAAATGAACCAGGAAGTTCATTTGTTCAGGCTTGAATCTGGAGAACCTGAACCTTCCCTAACCAGCAAAATATTTGGCCCCACCACCTCCTTCCCACTGCTCCCATTGCATCCCTATCTTTCCTCCTCTGCCTCCTTTGCTGCCACCACCACCACCACCACCATCTTGAAAGGTGGATGACTGGGGCTAGGTTTTCCAGCAAGAGTGTAGTGGGAGGAGTGGGAAGAAAGTAAAAGGCAGATCCATGGAATCAAAAAAGGATCCTCTTGATTTCATAGGATTTTTATGCCATCAACAAATTATTGAAACTATTAATGCCCACAGACTACACTAGAGAAATCAGAGAAGAGAAAAGAATGGTGCAGCTTGAAACCCGGACCCCTAACATCACCAGTTATGCATTATGATGGGCAATACAGTGGCTGGCCAGCGTCTTCCCATTGACAGCAATGAATCAGGAGAGAAGGCACTATCACCCAAAATCTATGTTTGGAAAGCATTGACATGTCATCAACAAATCAATGTCTCCAGGTTAATTTTTAAGGAGTGCCAGAGGTAACAGGAAATGACATTTGTGAAACCAGAATGTTGTGCTGTGGCCATGTGAATGAACAATTGTGCTTCAATGTATTCTCAAAGGCTTTCATGGCCAGGATCTGATAGTTGTGAGTTTTTGGCCGTGTTCTGGAGGTTTTTCTTCCTGTTGCTTCACCAGAGTCTGTAGCTGGCATCTTCAGAGGGCAAGGAGCTCAGGGAACAAGGAGTTTTTTCTCTGTGCTCTGTGAGTGAGACTGGGGTCCTTAAAGTTGTGGGAAATGCAGTACAATAGGTGTTAGTCATTGTATTGTGATGGAGGGATTAAGAAATTTCAACGTAATCAGGGGTAACAATGATCCTAATTAGAGATTGACACAAAATGAACTAAAATTCGTTATTTGTTTCATTACCTAGCTGTAGCATGGGCCAGGAACCCAGAACTAAAAATAAAATAAAGAAATATCTCCAATTTGTTAGAGATGTAAAAAAGAAAAAGGGACATATTTACATGTGTGGTGGGCATCTGAGATAAGTAAAATTGAATGGAATTTGGTTTTTAATGAAATGCAAGAAATGATTCAAATGTCCCCCAGTTGTATTGGTGGGCATCTGAGATAAGTAAAATTGAATGGAATTTGGACCCCGCCCACTTTAGCACGACCCAGAGCAGTTTTCTTGTACCTGCTTTTTCCAATGAAATGCAAGAAATATTAAGAGAAAAGATTCAAATGTCCCCCCAGTTGGTATTGTTAAACATGGTTGCGGATACACAGCTGAAAAAAGAGGAGGGGGAATTGGTAATTATAATGGTTACGACTACAAGGCTGATTTTTGCCAAATATTGGAAATCTAATAATCAATTAGTAATGGAAGAATAGTATAAGGAGTTATGGAATCTAGTTATCAATGATAAACTGACTTGTAAAATTAAAATTAGAAAAGGTTTGAGTAAATCTAATGACTTTAATGGAATATGGGATAAACTGTTGGTGTATGTATGTCAAAATGGTAAACAGTATACACCTGGAGAAGACTCAATGTATTTCTGGAGGGAAATAGGCTGGTCAATATCATGAGAGTTGTAATTTTGTTAAAGTCCTGAGGGGGGTGGGTTGCACGGGGTTATTCTCTGTTATATTTGTTATATGCTTGTTATATTGGTGTGTATTTTGATTAATATTTTCTTTCCTTTAAAAAAATGAAATGAAATAAAGGAGTGCCGACCCAGCCCCAGGGGTGGCCGGGTGTGACGTTCCCCTTTCCCAGACTGTGGTTTTCAGAGGTTTATTTCGACATCCAGGGGTGACGACACCGGGTCCTTTTACACACTGAATTGTGATGGGAATGGGAATGCTGCCACCCTAAAATAAAGAATAAAATATGACGAAGTTTATTAAAGATAAAACTATAACAATATCTGTGTTGCCTTTAACATATACTGTAACAGATTTAATCAGCTCCACAAGCCTCCCTGTCTTAAATAGCTAGTAAACAGTATAGCCCTCACTGCCTGACAGAACTCTCAGAGAACAGTGCTCTCTCCCAGCACTCACTCTCAACTTAACTTAACTCACTGAACTGCATAGGCTCCACCCTTTTTATATCCTACCACTCCCCGCCCTCCTGCTGGGATTGGCTGATGATTTGTATATTCATCACTCCTGTCTGCAGGGTTTGTCACACCGGGTCAGCACCCTAAAATAAAGAATAAAATATTAAAAATAAAACCAATGTCGACCCGGCCCCAGGGGCCGCACGGTCGGCGCTTGAAAAAAAAAAGCCAACCGGCCGCGCTATAGCTGTAGCACAGGCCAGGAACCCGGAAGTAAAAAATAAAATAAAATAAAATAAAATAAAATAAAATAAAATAAAATAAAAAAAAAAAGGATCGCCCCACCGCCACTGCTGCTGCCATCACCGCCCACTAAGATGATGATGATGATGTGGATGTGGATGATGATGATGTGGATGCTGCCAGTTCAGTTTGTGCAGGTGCAACATCTGTGGTTATTTTATTTTATTTTTAATGTTTTTCCTGCCCGCCTGCTGTCAAATTGATTAAATAGCGCAAAGCAGAAAAACGAATAATGAATCAATGAACCAAACTGAACCAAACCAAACCCTAAAATGAACTGAACCAAAATGAATCACCATTTTTTCCATTCGTGCCCATCTCTAATCCTAATATGTAGCTGATGAGTGTCCTTAGTTCTATTGTGTGAACTGATCACCTTTGCTTATGGCTGGATGGGAATCATTTTTTGCACTCTGTAGCCTTTAGTACTGGAAGAGTTTCTTCTATTTTGTTGAAACTGTGCTTATGTTTGTGGATTTCAGTGGTTTGCCTGTGCAGTCTGACATAGTGATTGGTAGTGTTGTCCAGTACCTCTGTGTCCTGGAAGAGGATTTCATGTCCATTTTGTTTCAGGGTGTGTTCAGCTACTGCTGATTTTTCTGTTTGTTTTAGCCTGCAGTGTCTTTCATGTTCTTTTATTCTGGACTGAATGTTACACTTTGTAGTCCCAATATATACCTGGCCACAACTACAAGGAATCCAGTACACTCTTGCAGTGGAGAGTGGGTTCCTCTTGCCTTGTGCTGGTCGTAGTATCTGTTGTATTTTCGTGGTGGGTCTAAATACTGTTTGTAGGTTGTGTTTTCAACACTGTCCATGTGGTCTGTGACTCCTTTTGTGTATGGCAGAAATACTTTATTTGTTGGAGGCTGTTTTTCTTCTTCAATTTTGTGTTGTTTTTTCTGTTTGATGGCTCTTTTGATTTCTTTCTTTGAATAGCCATTTGCCAGTAGGGCCCAATTCAGGTGGCTGAGTTCAGTGTTGAGGGATTCAGCTTCACAGTTTCAGCTTGCATGGTCAACAAGTGCCTTGATTATTCCTCTTTTTTTGTCATGGGTGGTGGTTGGAATTTTTATGTAGGTACCGATCGTGTATCATTTCATGCTAAAGAATGTGAGACTGCACATAGAGGTCTTGCCACACAATATCAGTCAAGTGACAAAACCATGCAACCTTCCGCAAAACACAAAATGCAAGAAAGTGGAGAGACGTTTTGGATGTGTGGGCATAGCCTGAGGTTACAGCTATGATAGCTGTGGATTGGAAGTCATACCGCAGTTCTTCAAACCGAGAAACACACACCACACCACCACCACCACCACCACCACCATTTGGCCTTTCTCCTCACTGGTTGCTCAGAGAGTTGTAAACCACTCACCTGGACCCTCCTCCTAGACCTCTGGAGAAGCACAGCAATTCCAAGGTCAATTCTGATTCACTCTGAAGAAGCAGAAGGATCTGAATTGGAACCAGAGACTCATTCCACTCCCATTCCACGACTAGGAACAATGTTTATGTGAGGGTGTGGTGGTATGAATGCTGTAAACCTGACTCCTTTCTGGGACTGAGTGGCAGCTCATGGGTTTATAATTTCATGAAGATCTTCTGGGGATACTCATTCATACTTGGGGATGATAAAGGCTTTAAAAGCCTATCTTTTCCAAAACGCCTACTTAAAAACAAAAGGTACAGTACAGATTATCTATTCTAACCATGTTAGAGGAAGCACAGTTGCTTTCTCTACTTTCCAGGGAGTGGGAAGAGGGGGGTTTAGCTCTCTTTTGATCTAACTGCATTATAATAACAGATTATTATTAGTCACAATAGCAGCCACTTAAGTAAAATGCCAAGGAGCAAATATTTATGTATTTATGTATATTTTGGGCTATGGTCTGCATTTCTTCCACTCAGAGATTATAAACTGTAACATGGTTTATAGCCTTTTTCTCTTGGAAGATAAGGGAGACTGATCATTACAGTTTCCCCTCCCTATGCTGTCCATTCTTTCCCTTTGAACAGTTACCCATCTATTTTAAGACCAGGCGTTACTGTTAATTTGAAGAGGGTAGGAGTTACTGACTGGGATCCTTTGTTTAACAGAGGGAAGGTTTATTTGCTGTGAGTGGGAATAAAGAAAAGCCGCAGTAGACAGGATCTAGCAAACAAAACAAATGTTAATCTTGTCTCTGGCAGGTCCTATTGTTCTAAAACAGAGTGTTGGAATTTGTTCAGATTTTTCTAGAATGCTATCAGGCTGGTCGAAACAACACCCAACCGAAGATCATTCCATACCCACCCATTGGACACATAGGAGAAAGCAAACCATCTCTTTCAGATGCACAAAGGTATCTCAGGAGAATGCATCACCTGGTGACATGGCTGATTCATGTGTGCATAGCCATCATCATTCAGCATTTCAATAGTTCATTGCTTACTCACTTTCAGCCAGCAAGATGGTATCATCTGCATATTATAATCATTGATGTTTCTTATTGGCTGATGCTTGGATTCCAAAAGATCTTTTGTATGGAGAATTAGTGCAGGAAAAGTGCCCCAGAGGGAGACAACAGCTGGTATATAAGGATATCTGTAAGAGGATCTGAAGACATTGGGAATGGACCTTAACAGATGGGAAACCTTGACCTCCTAATGTTCAGCCTGGAGGAAAAAGATACGGCATGACCTTCTACAATTCGAAGGGATACTGTTCAATAGGCAGAGGAAAAGAGACAGTCCCGGAAACAGCAAAATCTAAGGGCTGGGCCGGGGACCAACTGTATTTGTCCTCAATGTGGAAGGGATTGTTACTCTAGAACTGGCTTTTTTAGCCACACTAGTTGCTGCCTTAGGACTTCTATACAGAACACAATACCGTAGTCTCTCAAGACTGAAGGATGGCTATACTATATTGATTGTCACTCCTTCAGTTGAATCTAGTCTGGCGTTTTGTATGACATGTTCTACATGTAGACTGAACACATGAGAAGTTAAAATGTGCCTTTGTCTGATACTTTTGCCTATGGGAAACCATTGTGCTCTTCATATTTTGTCCTAATGATAGCTTCCTGTCTGCAATTCAGGTTACGCATCAGGACAATCAAGTGTAGAGGCACACCCATTTCTTTCAGAACAACCCATAGTTTCTCATGGTCAACATGGTCAAAGGCTCTGCTGTAGTCTCTAAAGCATAAGTTGATATTTCTCTGAAAGTCTTTGGTGGTTTCAAGTAGCCAGCAGATATTTGCAGTATGGCCTTTCTTTCTTTCTTTCTATTTATTTATTTATTTATTTATTTATTTATTTATTTATTTATTTATTGGACCACACCATCTAGCAAAAAGGCCACTCTGGGCAGATTTTTTTGAATACATCTTGAACATCAAGCATTTCTTGCTCCACATAAGGTAAAAAAAAATAGCTAGCTAAATTTAGATATCAAATACTGAAAACATGTTGGAATAAAAATATTTTAGTTATTGCAGAAAAGGGGAGGAGAGCTAGTTTAGCCTCAGAATGCATCAAAAGTCTCATGAAGGTTCCACCCAAGTCTCCAACCCAGTGACAATCTCTTTCTCCCCCTATGTCTTACCCACCCCACCCCCAGCTGGGTGAAACAGAGAGAATAGATTCAACCAGTGACTATTACCATGGAATAGATTCAACCAGAAATTTTTCTAGTGCAAAGCAGGTGCCTTGACACTGAGTTATACTCTTGACTGTATTTACCCTCATTGCTTCATCGCCTTTAAAGCAAGGGTGGTAAACCAAACTTCATCATGAATTGTTTTTTCTTCCATTATAGGTACATCAAGCACCCTAAGAACTTCTGCCTCAAAATCTCTGGTTGTCCTACAGTGTCTCTTAATCACTCCTAGCCTTAGAGACCCCCCCCAGCAATCATAACACCATCTTGTAACTGCTGCTACAGCCCTTTTTCTGGGATGGAGCTGCTTGTTTTCTGCCGCCTATCCTCACCCTCTTGCCTTCTGATGCTTTCCGCTTCAGCTGTTGCTGTTTTTGAAATCAAGTGTAGCTGATAAACCCAGGCAGGAGCAGAGAATTTGAAGGCAGCTTGAATATAAGCAGATCTGGAATTTCATAACATCCAGTCAAAAGGATTTAAGAGATAATGGGCACACAGCACTAAATCTTTCCAGCTTGGAAACATGTCAATGCAATGGGAGCCTAATCAGTGCAAGGCTGCTCTGTGCTTTCCCACCATATTTGTTCATTTGATTCTCTGCCACAGTGCTTTGTCAAGTCTTTGGTTTACATATCTCTGACTCGTGGAGTTGCCGAACTGAAACATAAAGCCCATCAGAAAGACATTTCATTAATTCTAGCAAGATGTTTGACACACACACACACACACACACACACACACACACACACACACACACACACACACACACACACAGAGAGAGAGAGAGAGAGAGAGAGAGAGAGAGAGAGAGAGAGTTGTTATTAAATACAAGGGAACATTCCTGCCATTGTCTTGTAGAATTCATTGAATTATTAATTTGTTGTCATTTCAATAGTATTCCAGGAAGACAATGATTTGCAGAAAAAAATATCAGATAGGTCAGCCTTATGATTCATTGCTCCTTTGCAACTTCAGGAACAAGATAGGTTAGGTGAAAATGTTTCTGGAGGAAGTCAGATAGTGTCCCTACCCCTTCGCCACCCCCTACAGATACATCCCTGGCAATGTCTTGCTGTTGTTTTGTGTGTTTAACGCAGGCTTTATCCAGAAGGGGAAGCAATCATCAATGTGTAAGCACCAAACCATATCAAACAATTTGGGCTAGGAGGAATACACCTGCTACCAAAATGAAGTCTCACTTCTAAGGGTGAGGTAAAAATAGGGTGTGAACAAGCTCAAGAGTAGTTGGTTCCCACTGGCATCAGCAGGCAGAGATCTCTAGATGTTGTGGCAAGATCTAGGATTTTATCAACTGGATGATAGCAAGGTTTCCTGTGGAACAAAGCAGTCTTTAGTGGGGATTGTTCAAACTATTCTGTGTGCAGTTCCTCAAGGGACAGAAAGATTAGTGGAAATAACCAAGACTAGAAAAGAAGAGTACCATTAATTTGTATGGGAAGAAGACAGAACATCATTTGAATAAAATATTAGGCTCTAAGGCACCTTTTGCTGATCTGGGAGGCCCCAGATATGCGGGACTACAATTGCTGTCATCCCCAGGGATTGAATATCTTTGGATGCTATAAGGACACACTCACCCTCTCATTTTCCTCCTGGAAAAGAAAGACAAACTATAATTTAGTGACCCTTATTTTTCCAGACTGAAATGAACTTTCCAAAGCTCTAAAATCCATTCCTTGGTACAAAGCCTAGAACAAAATAGAACAAAATAAACCATGCCCTCAGCTAGTACATGTAGCAAGACACAGAAAAAAAGCATTGATCTTTGCTAGATTAGCTTGCTGTCACCTGGATAGTGGTGAAAAGCAGCAAAACTACAGGTGCTGGTGCAAGTGCCCTGTCTGGACAAACCAGGATCCAGTTGGATGAATGACTCCTAAGAGTGTGCAGATGTGTGGTTTTGTTTGGTTTCAGTTGTTTATTTATTATATTTGTATCCCACTTACTTTTATTGTCCAAAAATGCAAATATGCATATGTCTAATGGCTCCAGTTTATTGCTTCGTTACCTATTCTGTTTGCATTGGTTAGTCTTTGAGGAGTTTCGTTACAAGCTACACCTCTGAACCCACCATAGATGCAGGGTAAGTACTGCTTTGCATAGCAGGTTGAGATGAAATGAATCCGTAGAAAGAAACCAAAGGCTCCAGTCCAGTTTTGTTCTTGAAATGGGGAGGATTCCATCTCAGCTCTCTCAGTCAGATACGCCAGCATGAACCTCTGAGAAAAATATGCCCGCGGCTGTCCTCCACACAATTATTTTCCCCCTAGCAACTAATTTGCTCATGAAGAAGTACATAAGTTTCTGTGAGGGGTAACTCTTGAGTAGATCCACCTCAGTACTGTGAAAATATTTCTCCTTATGTATAATGTTTCCGTGATATCTGTTTACAGGAAGAATCCAGAAGGAAACCTAGAAATAGAACGTTTTTTCATTGACATCACCCCCAGATTTCATATAACCTGCACCAGGTTTTTCTCAGGACATAGCTGGCAGGGAACACCCTTTTGGACAATTCTTCAAAATAACGCTATGAAGTGGAGGAGGGGAGTTAGATTACCGCACTGTTGTTGCTAAAGATAACATTGCTACTTGCAGAACAGAGACATTGACAGCAGGAAGTAGATAACGAACTAAAAGCTACACTGCAGAAACAGGCTAAACAATAAGAGAGGAATATAGGCCAAAGTTTATCCTTTTTCTGAGAGCTGCTGTTTAAATGGAGTGGCTGTTACAGCCAGCTTCAGCTGGGTTTAATGTAGAGTTTCTTTCATGCCACTGGTCCACTGGTGTCTCCAGTTGTGAATCTCCACAAACAGAAGACGTTTCTACTCACACAAGACAAAACACTCAATTCTCACTGATCCTCCCCAACTGGTGTCAGATGAAGGAAAGTTGGAGCAAGGCCTCCAGTTTAACTGTGGCTAATGACCCATATTTAATGGATGTTAGGAGGGATCGAATAGGTGGGAGTTCCAGAAACCCCAGGCCATTTGTACATCTTATGAGCATATTCAGGGCATTGTCTACCTAACAAGCCTATTCAGACCAGAGTGGCATGAAACCAAAATGAACTATAAATTGGACACCTTCCACCAGCTTTCCTTTGACTGGCAAAACTACTTGGAAGAGTAGTGAAACATTTTGATCTCTCAAGAAAAGAAGTCTAGTTGCCATGATGCAACTTTCAGATAACCTGGTCTTAAGTTGCTTCCTAAAACCCAGGAGGGATGGGGCTAGCTGCACCTGTGGTGGAAGGGAATTCCTGATTGAAGCAGCCACCCCAGAGAAGACCCAGTTATGGGTGGTAGACTTCAGGGCCTCACCCTGGAGAGCTACCTGGAACTTCTCATATAAGAGCTATGGGTGGGACAGGTAGAAATGTTGAGGGAAAGGAACACAGACAGATAACAAGGTCCTAAAACATGAAAGGCATCAAATGCTAACATAAGCACCTTGAATTTGCCCAAAGGCATACAGGCAGCCAGTATGGATGGAACAGGAACAAAGTTATATGGTCATGTTGGGATCTTCAAGATACTAGCCTGGCAGCAGGATTCTTATGTAATATTGTTTTGTTCTCTTAATGGTTATTGTTATTATTGATTTGTCTAAGGCTACTATCTCACCTGGGGGAAGATCCAGATATAGTGAAAGTCCGGCTTTTCTTCTTTCTTGGTCACATGACCGAAGATGTGGGATCTCCGTTCCCATGCACAAGTATTTTTTTAAAAGCGCCGTTCAGCCCCACGGGCAGCAGGTGGCGAGAGGGAAAAAAAGAAAAATAATTTTTTTAAAGTGCTGACAGCCCGAAGGCCAGCTGATCAGTGTTGGGGGGTGGGTGGGTATTTTTAAAAAAAATTAAAATGCTGATCAACCCCAGGAGCTGGTGGGGCTAAAAAAATGAAAACAAACAAAGAAACCAAAAACAGTGCTGACAGCCTGAAACCCCGACCAGCCCCAGGATGAGCTGGTCGGGACTGAGGGAGGGAGCAGAAAACCAGATCATATGCAAGCTCCCACTTACTTCTGGCTCGCATTTTTACCCGGAGCAAAAAAATCCCAACTTCACCGGTAGGTCATGGAAAGCTCACTAAAGGGGGCATAACCAGTTTTTTTTAAAGCCCAGTGGCCGTGGGGACAATATATTTGGAAATGCTTTATCTTGAAATTTAATCACCATTTTAAGGGACGTGTGATAGAGCCCTAAATGTCACTGTTTTTGTTTTTATACTTTATATACATTTAGACATTTAGACAAAAACACAATAACCATAAGACAACAAAACAATATTTCTAACAAATCCCATGTTACCTACTTCCGACTTGGGACTTAATCCATGCATAAAATCCTTAAGATATTGACCTTAACATCTCTCCAGAAATACACTGACTCCTCACCTGGTTTGTACCTTTTTTGAAATATTATGTACCAACACTTTGTCCCATATTAATTTAAAATCATTACATTTTTCAGTCCCTTCCTAATTTCAATTTCGCAAGTCAGTTTATCACTAATAGCCATATTCCATAACTCCCTATACAATTCTTCCAATTCTATTTGGCTGTTTGATTTCCACTTTTCAGCAAAAATTATCCTTCTGCCGTTACCATTATTATTCCCACCAGCTGCAGCTTCCAGACAGCCTTAAAGTGCTGTCTCATGTAGAGAGCTTTACAATAGTCTATTTTGAGATTACAAATGCAAGGACCAGCATTGTGAGGGGTTTCCTGTGGAGATGGGGTGAAGGTTTGTAAGCGTCCTCAGCTGATTCTCATCTGATCCAATCTGAATCTCCACTGAGATGGCTTGTACCAACAGGCTACCAAGACTTCACACCTGGTCCATCAGAGGCAGAAAGACCCATCAAGGGTCCCTCCCAGCACCAGGACCTCCATCTTGTCAGGATTCAGTTTCAACCTTTTAGCCCTTGCACAGTTCATGACTGCATCCAGGCAGTGCTCCAGGGTGTGCACAGCTTCTGATGCTGAAGAGAAGAAAGAAAGATAGAGTTGTGTGTCAACAGTGCACTGATGACAGTAAACTCCAGAACTCTGGCTGATCTCTCCCATCAGTTTCATACAGATGTTAGACAGCATGACGGAGATTACTGGCCCCTGTGGGACACCTCATTGCAATGCTGAAGGGGACAAAACAGCCTCCCACAGTTGAAACTTCAAATACTTGTTCCCGACCTTAGCTCTACAGATGTTCTTAGATTGTAGCCCCAGAACATCTGGGGATCAGCTTGGGAACCACTTCTCTATCTACTACATGATATTGGTTTTAGCTACTATTAAAATCTATTGAAAACCAGAGCAGTTAAGACCTTTATCAATCATTAGTGAAATTAAAATATTTATTTCCAGATTAGATCTATCCACATTTGGTCTAGAACTCATGACACTGGACAGATTTATGAGTATGTAAGAAGGCAAGTGTTACAGCTACTAGAACCCATGGTTCTATACACATTTCATAGTTATGATGCATCTTGTTATTTGTAGGACAAGCCATATAGCAGATTAAATGCAGAAAAGCAAACATGTACAAGTAAATATTCCCTCAGTGGTATTCCCTATTTGAGGATGAGCAGAAGGCTAATTAAGATGTAAAAACATCAAAGAAGTATCATGGTGGGCAGACTCTACTAGAGTTATTTAAAATTTATACTGGATCACACCATTGCCCAGGAAGGTTGCACAAGCAGCTGCACAATAGGAACCACACAAGCCTGCAATTCAGTTTGTGCAGTGCTCACAGCCAATCCCCCCACTGGCAGCCTGTGGCCAGGATAAGGTCTTTCAGAAAGTGCAAATGGTTGTGTTATACTCTCCCTAATACTGACCCCATTCTGCAGTTCCCCAAAAGCACATCTGCTTGTACAATGCTAATTAAAACCAACCTGGCCCAAGTTGGTGTCAATAGGGTTCAAGGAAAAGGCAATGTTGATCTACCAGCCTGACATCTACCTTCCTTCTATTTCCCCAGCCATATTCTTTATACTGATGGCAGAAACCACAATATGGTTGAAACCATATTACTGAAAACATATGAGACAGCACTCAGAAAGCATGAGAGAATTTCTGGTTCTAAACATGATAGATACAAGACACAGAAGCAAAACAATATTTGCCTGGAGAAGTTCTTGATGCCTGCTGTCAGTCAGAGAATGTTGTGATTATTTAGTCTTTATTTTCCCATTAGGCAGATGTATTGGATTTAATGGCACTAGATAAACTAGAAATTAATTCTTGAGGGCAGAGAAAATTGTAAATGATGGAAGCTAATTGTGGTACAACACAATTAATTAACAACTCCTATGTTAGCCATTCTGGACTTCACCTGCGCTTGTGTCTGGAATCCACTAGAGGGTATAAGGAAATAAATCATCAGCTTAAAATTCATATTTCATGCATAAGACACTTAGGAGAGATGGGGTGATTTTCCTGTAGTATCCTTGATTAATCAAATAGTCATTTACCAACAGTGTTCCGTGAACACATTTTATTATACGTGTAGAATCCAATCTGGACATCCTGCCACTGTCTCACTGACCCAGCCCCACCATTACATAGAGTTATGTAACAGCCTCAAGAACCATATTCAGGTGGATGCAGAGCTTAGAGAAACAAAGCGCTGTATCAGTGTTCATCTACTCAGTTACCATGTGCTGAGGAAATATTTGACAGTAAATCTGATTAACTTCTATAAGAATTCAGTGAGGTGCCATTTCATTCAGTTCCTCAGACAACAAAATGTTTTGTGTTGTCCTTGCCTGCCAGCCCAAAACATTTCAATTTTATTCCACATATAATGGCTGAACTCCTGTAGTGCAGCTTATGCTGTGGTTGATGATGTCATCAGCCTTATGAAGCACAACTTAAAGCAACATGATTTTAAGCATTAGGCAATATGTTCTACTCTTCTTTGAGAGCTTTAGGAAACATTTTGTGGCCAGACCTCTTACAAAGAGGAACTAGAATCTAATTGCAAAGAAAGGGCAGTTTAGTGTTCCTAAACTGAGAGGAATAGCAAGCATTTGAGTATTACTGGATGGGCTCAAATTGATTTATAAGAATTCTGCCACGTTGCCTAACATCAATCACTGCTGAGAATTGGTGGTTGAAACTGAAAAATCAGCTTATCCACTTACTCAATCCTTGCTTTATATATTGGAATGGTATACTAACCCTGCTCAACATTTTCATAAATATGCATTTCAAGAAGGAAGTTTTGTTCCCTTTTTTGTTTGTTTGGTTGGTGGAGGATCACATTGTATATTGGAATGTAAATCCCAACAAACTGGTTTTCATCAAGAAAGCTGTTCCTGTTTAAGAAATTGCTAAGAAATATCTTAAGAAAAAGATAATGAAATGCAATTCACAGCTGAGACTTTTTTCCCTGGAAGCAATAACTTTTTAAATGTTTCTGCATGTTAATTGAAAGCATCTGACTGGGAATTTCACACTGCACACATAAATAAACTCTGCTAAACTCCTGTAACAAAAAAACTAAGCATAGATCCTGTTTTCTATCAGGATGACCAAACATGGGAAGCTTCAGGAAAAGTCATTGTATTGAGACAGAGGGAACCTAAGCTGTGCTGAGAGTCATTTATAACATCCCTACAACATAGTCCAGTGCTCTCACTGAAGGTAAGGTAGAACTGTTTAAATTGTCTCTCAGATATCTCCTTAAAAGCAGACTCAAGCATTTGATTTCAGAAAGCAGCCTCATGCTCCATTGAGCTTCATGTAGACTACTTGCATATATAATTGTTCAAAAATTAAAGGGAAAAAATTAAAAGTCACATGATATAAGACATCTGTCTTGGAAGCAAATTTTCTTTATTTAGTCTCCTGAACTATAAATTGAACATCATATCAAATATTTGTGCATACCAGGAATACTGTACACTGTGATCTTTTTGGGGGTGGGGGGCAGGGCCTTCTTGTTGATTTTTATTTTAAAGGGGGGAAGGGATCCATTTTGCCATTGATTTATGACCAGCAAATGTCAAGAGGCAACCTCAGTTCAACACATCTTCTCTTGGGATTCCCAAGATGTAACTGGTAACATTCAAAGTTAAATTTGTCTGTCACACAGCATGGCTGCAGTTCCACTCCTGCAAGATAGGACAGGCTTCAAAATATACTTTGTTTTCCTCAGCGGTCATGATGGTGAGAGGAGTTTTTTTTTCTCTTCAATTGATTAAACACTCATTCAAGGCTATATGTGACTGACCAAAGTGGACACCCCCCCATGTTTCCTAAAAACTTATATTTCCATATTTTATGGGAAGAGCAGATTTTGGGAACCTACACAATTTGGAAATAGCTTTCACCAACCTAATGCCTTGCAGATATATGGGCCGTCCCAGCAAGGGCTTGTCCCGAGCTGGGGCTGCATTGCCTGCCCCGGGAGGATGGGCGGGACAAAGCAGGGTCCTCATGAGGCCGGGACCGGGCCGGGGCCGGGACCGGGGCCCAGGTCCCCTTCTTATACCTGGGGACAGCGCCCTGGCAGGTAGTGTGGGGGATGGGCATTAGGTGAGCCCCAAATGCAGAATTAAGATGCCGCTGACACCCAGGTACTGCCGGTCCTGAGATCACAGAACCTGGGGCGAAGTGGCCTTTTAAACCCAAACGGGGCAGGGACCGGCCAGTTGGTCGCGCCTCCTGCCCTGGAAGGGAAAATGGTTTAGCATGGCCGGCCCGAGGGGAGTCGACCTTGAATGGAACCCCTTGGGGGCCACGGCTGGGCTCGCCCGCACCTGACAATGCCCTTGGGCAGGGTCCAATGGGTGACCCCAGGGCCAATGGTTTCCCTGCACGTCAGCAGCCCCCTCTTGAAATACATGAACAATGTCAAGTTCAATAAAGCGTGGCCCGCGACGGCAACCCAACTCACTGTCTCGCCTGTTATTCCATCCTGGGGGGGGGGGGGCAATGGATTTAAAACATTCCATAAAGGCTAACAGTGATGTTTAGTTTCGCTTTGTTTTGTTTCAGTCCAGTTGAAGGGTGTCAAGTTAGAGAAGGCTGTGACAGGGGATGAAAAAGTATAGTGTAGGGAAAGTCTAAGTTAGTGGTTGCAAACCACAGATCCCCAGATGTTCTTGGACTTGAACTCTTAGATGCATTCTTGCCGGTACTGGTCAGGATTTCTGGGAGTTGTAGTCCAGGAACATCTGCGGACCCAAGGATGGGAACCACCACTCTAAGTGAATCATAGCCTTTAGATCCTTGCAAGTGCAGCAACATGAGGCTTTGTCACTTCGGTCAGGTGTCCCAAAAGCACTATTAAGATACCCAAAATGTTCCTGCATTGAAACTGAAATTCCATGATGGAATCCTCTTTTATACTAAAAACAAAACCAAGCAAACAAGAACTTGCAATACACAGAAAAACAGATACAAGGTAGTATTTCTTTACAAAATAAACAAGTTTTTTGATTTAAGCCTTGGGTTTTGTTTTGTTTTAAACTTCAGTTCTAGAGTGCTACAGCCCAAGAAGAGTTATATCACCTTGTGGAAACAACACCTCTCCTGGAATTTTAATCAGTTGCGGGGGTGGTAGCGCTCAGCTTATCGTGTTGTCAGCCACCATACTCTCCCTGAATCAAGATGGATAGGAAAAAAACAAGATGGCCTTTGATTGGAGGGGGGGATTGAGAAATGTTCCAAGTGAACAGCTGCAGTTGGCCAATCGCCAGCACTTCAAGGAGAAGTGAATACCATCCTAGCATATGTTCACAAGAACATGGAGTATTATTGTGGAGCTGTTTTCAAGTGCCATGCAAAATGACTGAACTAGAGAAAATATATAAGATAAAGAAATTACCTTGTCAGAAAGAAATTATGTTCTGTTGTTGCCTTAAACTATGGGAGGTGAGTCCCACCAAGATCCTTAAAAACCGAGTATGCTAATAAGATAATTCATATATAATAATGTAACCCATGGACAGGCAAAATGCAACCCACAGCCTATATGTGACCCCATGGAGAGAAAAAGTGGGCTTTTTACACATCTCTCATTTTAAAAAATAATGCTTTAAAATCCATTTTGAAATAAAAAGGCAGTATTGCACATGACAAAAATGAAAGTGGAAAGGGACGTCCACCACCATTCATGAGAAGTGAATTTCCTATAATAGCATGCACAGAGAGCTTTTTATATGCATGTACATTGCGTCCAGGTCCCCCAGATCTTCAACTTTGATGCAACCAGCACAAAGACAAGTTGATACATCCATCAGAATAAATATATCCCAATTAATTTGCTTCTGGGCAATATAATTTATTTTATTTCATTTAACGCCATGAAACAATATAACACCAAGCAGAAAAGATTGTTTCCCCATGTCATTGAAGAGCCTTTTCTATTCATACCTAACATAAGCAAAGAAAGGAATTCACTGTAGGGCTTATCTACACAGTGCTGTTTTCTCCAGTTGTTCTAGGTTCTTCTGCATTTTTTTTGTTTCAGATTTGAATACATCACCCCCATATTTGGATCCATGCTTGAGAAGCCATTTGTTGCCACTGGGATGCACTAGGTGCACATTCATGCAGACTTGGTCCCTACCATATCCCTTCCAACACTGATTGGCTTTGTCTTGTTGACTACCTTTTCCACACTCTCCTCCCTTCCTATCTTGCCTTATGTGTCCGTGGGGTGGGGGTGGGATGAAAGACAGCCCAGCAGAAAAATTATCATAAGGAGTGATTCTCAAATGACACAGACACCCATGCCCACAAAGTGCATGGACCAGTATGGAACAATGAAGCACTAGGGTCCTCGTGAACATACCCTGCACTAGAGCAGATCAAACCATAGCAGAACCAAAAAAAAAAAAAAAAATTGAACTGTATGGGAGAGATTGTCCCACTTTGGCTCTGTTGATGGTAGATTCAGCCCTGTACTGTTTGGATGCTAGTGTACATTAATTATTAATTATGTGCAAGGAAAGCTGAATGGGGAAGAGCTGCTGGCTTCATCTTCTCTCTAGGAATGTATTATTTCCAAGTGGAGATGGCTCCTGTGTTCAGAGGCAATGCATGTCTGGATATTGGATACAGAGACTCACAGGGAAGCAAATCATGATTTTGCTTTCCAGAATCATATGGCTGATTGACCAGCCACTGCTGGAAACAGTAATATGGTGCAGATGAAACATTGGTCTGATCTATTAGAGCAGGTCCTCTACTCTTAAATGTCCTAACTGAACTGTTGTTAATCTTCCATAGAATCAAATGTTGAGAGTTACTTCCTAGGAATGAATGGCACTGAATGCCATTCTGCCTCTCTATTGTACAAGGGTCATTTTAGCAAGGTTGTGTGAGAATTAGTGCAAGACTCCTATTGTTAAAAAATAGAACATTCTTCTCTTTAGAGAGTTCATTCCTCCTCATCCTGGGATGTGACTGTAATAGAAAGTCCATATGTGTCGTTTCCTGAGGGAAAGAGCGCCTGACTATTCAGAAGTTCTTATCCCTTATCTTTGTAATATAGACGTTGTCCCAGTGAAACTTTTAGTGGATTGTAGTCTTTAGAACCACAGCAAATGAGATATGAGCCTATTGGAAAAGAAGGTATGGGGGGAAACAATCTCCCATTTTTAACTGTTTAAATTAGGTCAGGAATCTATGACCCTCTGTGTTTGTTGTTTCACACCTCCCTTTAACCTCAGCCAGCATAGTCAGTTGTGAGGGACTTGGTGAGTTTCAATCCAATAACTTTGGAAAAGCACTTGCTCCCCCCCATCTCTTGTATAAATAAACAATAGTTGAAAGTGGCCCAAATCCTGTTGTTTAGCCTAGTAAATTGAACTAGACTAGGCTTTAAATCAGTGGTGAGTCAGCTTCTCCATACATTCAATTGATTCCAACAGGTCTACCCTAGCTATGACGTACTGTACTAAAGTAAGGCACAGTTAAATTAGGGCCATTTGAATCAATAGAACTTATGGAGGTGACCCAACAAAATCCCATTGATTCAGTAGGCCGACTCTAGTGTCATTTACTATTGCAAGCAACAGAAATTTGTACATGTTGCATTTGAAATATCAATAAATTTACACCATGATACATGCAGTTGTTCTGTTTCCCCCTTGCTTATTTATTTTCTATTTCATTTACCTTTCACACTCATTTTCCCAGATTTTCTTTTCTCTTTGCCTCCTTTTATATCTTGTTTTTGATCATGCTCCTATGAGATCACACTCACTGATTTCAGATATCTGTCGTCATGGTAATTTTTCACCCTATTTAGATCAAGACAAGATAAAAACAACTTCTCAGAGTTTAGTTTCAGGCTGCCATTAAGCGATTAAGTAATTTCTTCTAATACGTTCAGTAACAGAAGTCTTTCTTGTGTTTAGGGTTAGGGTTAGGGTTAGGGTTAGGGTTAGGGTTAGGGTTAGAAATAGAAATAGAAATAGAAATAGAAATAGAAATAGAAATAGAAATAGAAATACATTTCCTATGTATTCAGTTCTGTTGAATTCAATGGGACTTGTAATACAACTCTCTGTGTGTATGCACACACACTCCATCAAGTTGCCTCCAACTTTCTGTAACTCTACGGATTAATGACTTTTAAAAGGTCCTGTCATTAGCAGCTCTGCTCTGGTCTTAGAACTTAAGGGTCTTTACTCAGAAACAAGTCTGCTGCAATCAATCAACTTAATCCCACTCAACAAGGTATAGGATTATAGTCTCACCTAGTAGATAAAGGATAGCAATCCAGAGGTTGTTGGGCTTCAACCCCCATCAGTCCAAACCAATATAGTCAGTGATAGTGGATGATGAGATTTGCAGTCCATCAAAGTCTGGTGGGCCATATACTGCCCTCCGCCCAGTGGTAAGCATTGCACTGTGTACACTGCAAGCATACTTTGAAAACTTGGCATTAATTCTCTTTTACAAGGCACGAGCCTTGAAAATATGTTTACAAAATACTTTTTAAAAAAATACAGACCATATTTTTGTTGGATCTGGTTTTCAAAATTAAAATACATCATCTTTCACCAAGGATATGCTTTTTGCTTTGTATTCGTATTTACAAACATGACCAACATTTCACACAAATTGTTTGAAAATGGGAATGGTACCAACATTGTTTAATGAGAATGAAAAACATAAACAGTTTGAGTACAATTCTTCACTGGAAATTGCAAATCTCACTTGAGCAAGTGGAAGTAGCAGGGGAGGAAATGTACACCCTACTTTTCCATCCCCAAAAATGCTCAAGGGAGGGAATAATACAAAGATACAGAATTAAAAACAATGTTTGATTAAACTATAACATAGACAGGAGTTATTTACAAGACAACAGAGAAAGATGAAGGTAGTACCTAAATGCTAAATCTCCTTCAGTGAAAAATTTGGTAGCTGGTTCTTTCAGAATACTTGTCAAAACTAATGGGGAAAATGGGGTTGACAGGAGCCAAGTAGCCTTTTCAAATGTCTAGCCATGGATTTTAAGGCACATGTCCCTCCTTGGAAGAAGAATCATTCATACAAACAGGCTTAACATCCACCATCCCTGCCCTGATCAACAGTTTGGGCAGCATTCACATTACTCCCATTGGACCAACTCATGAACTACAGGTTACGAAATTAATTTGTTTCCCGGGACACTTCGTAAACCAGAAATTTTCATAACCCAGATCTGAATGGGGTGCAATGCACCCTGGGAATGGAAATCTTCTGAAAAATCTTTGTGACCCAGGGTTTTCCGTAGGAAAAAAAATCGTGACCCGAGTTTTTGTGGAATTTTTTTCAGATGGACTTCCAAGCGGACTTCCTTTTGTAACACGAAAGTTATGTAACCTCAGGGTACCACTATATTTGGCATAGAGTGCCAAATAACCAGGGGTACCACTATCTTTGGTGTAGATTACCGGAAGGTGCACAGTGCCTGCTGACTGTTCACATGATCACTGCGGTCACATTTATTTGATGAGCTCTTTGCCCTCTGGACAGCTCAGTGAGTTCAGCAGCAGACTATAGAGCCAAGGGCTAGGAGTTTGATTCCATACTTGGTCTTTTGGGAGAAAAGCCATCCTGTCTAGCATTGGGCAAACTGCGCACTTCCAGAACACCACCAGATGATAGCAATTGACATCTGAGTACTGTACCTAGAAAACCCTGGGGAAGGTTGTCATAAGTCAGAATGGACTTGAAGGCACATAATATTTTTTGTATGTTATGCAAACACAGATATTATAGCCCACACTTGTTGGATCAGAGGCTCCACTGGATAGAGATGCTTCCAGATTTATATGTGCAAAAGATCTGGCTGTTAAACGCGATGAATAAAACACTCCTTTCATCCCAAATCTTAGTACTATATCCTGTCAATCCACTTTCTGCTTTTGATATAAATGAACAATCTCCAGAAGCTCCAATTATTGACAGCCCTGCTGAGGTTTTCTTTATAGATTCCATCTGTCTCTTGTTACATCTTCGCACTTTTCTTAGCATCACTGTCTTTTCCAGTGACATGTCCAAAGCATGATGGCCTTTGTTTAGTCATTTTATTCATCTATTTTTCAGTCTAGGGTGACAGAAATAGAATGTACCTCTTTTTCCAGTGGGGATTCAAAAAATGTACAAGATGGAAATGGAAAAGCAAGCCAAGAATATCTGGAAAGTTATTTTTGAAGAGACATATTTTCAGCCCACTTTGTCTGAATAGTCTCAGAACTACCTGGATGTTGTTTAAAATCTCAATCCTGTTTGCAATAGAATTCCTCAGCTTGTTTTGGCAAAGAAGCACTGTTGGCTTGTTAATCAGATTTGATGTTCTCTGAGATGTCATTCTCAAAGCTGGCTTGAAACATCTGATTTGTTTCATATGCAGAGCAGGAACAATATGCTTCCAAATTATTTGCAGCACAATCAACATGCAAAGGTTGACACCTGGAGGTAAATTGCAACTATAGTAAGGCCCAATCCATCAGAATGTTATGAGTCAGCAGCACCTATATAAGATTCAACGGCCCTTTGCTAGCTGCAGGGTCCCTTGGATTTCCACCAGTGTTTCTGGGCCTTTGATGATCTGTCTTTTGCCCATCCACATTTGGCCTTGCTATGCTTGATTTACTGAAATTGTTCCCAGCTCTTCTACATCCCCTGTCAAAAACACCCATCAGCAACAGCCAATCTAAACTTAAACATCTACTTATAATCATTTGGCGGGGCTTCCCTCATAAGAACATAAGAAGAACCTTGCTGGATCAGGCCAAGGGCCCATCTAGTCCAGCTTCCTATTTCTCACAGTTGGCCCCACCAGGTTCCTCTGGGAGCACATGGGACAACTAGATACCTGCCTCCTGAAGACATTGTATTGACTCTCTCTGAAAAACAGTAGGACCCCCGTATCCACTGATTCATTATCCACTGATTCAGTTATCCATGGTTGGCAGAGGAAAAAAATTAAATAATTCAGCAGCCACAAAGCAAGCTATTGTCACAAATAGCAACTGTAAAGCAAGCTATTATCACAAATAGCATATGTAAAGCAAGTTACTGTCACAAACAGTAGCCATAAAGCAAGCTACTATCTCTAAACAGCAGTCATAAAGCAAGCTACTGTCAGCAGCTTGTAGATGGGTGGGCAGGCGTTCTCTCTTATGCACGGTTTTCATTATCCATGGGAAGGCCTGGAACCAATCCCCAGCAGACACTGGGGTCCTACTGTAATATCATCTGATGAGAAGCATAATACAGAAGTGACGTTAGTTAATTATGCTTTTATGTGCTGTCAAGTCAGAATGGACTTAGAGCCACCCTGATATGGATTTCAAGGCAAGTGTGATACAGTACTCAAATAGAGAAGGAGGGTACCAGTTCCTATCCCCCAGTGAGTTGCAGTGGCCAAATGGGGATTTGACCTCTGGTCACCAGAGTCCTAGTCTGGCCCACAATTGGTATCTGTGTAAACTGGGGCAAACATGGATCACTTTGGCAACCCCCTCCAGGGCACATGCCTCACCCCTCCCCACCAGTTGTGACCCTGATCCTAGTCCTTCACTTGATCCACTACATCACATGAGGTACCTTACAGAAATGAAATCAACCTACAAAGAAGAAACATTGACTACGTGGTAATCTAGGTGACTATTTCTTCAAAAGTGTTTGGTTTGCTGATGCTTTTGAGATTGAAATTTTGCCCCAATTTGTTTTAAAAGAGTAATTGCAGGCTTAAAGGAATAAGCACTGCAAAACTGTGCCATTCTGCTTAGGTTAGGCTTCACGTAGAATACCGTGTCCAGCTCCAGGCACCAAGGTAACTGATACTTACCTTGGTGCCCAGAGTGCCCGGGAAATAGATTGATAAGCTGGAACCTCTTTAGAGGAAGGGAACAGGATGGTAAAAGTTCTTCAAGCCAAGCTCTATCATGAAAAATTGAGAAAGCTGGATGTGTTAGTCAGGAAAAGAGAAGGCTAAGAGGTGACATGATAACCATCTTAAAATATTCCAAGGGCTGTCAGGTAGAAGATGGAGCAAGCTTGTTTTTTGGAGCTCCTGAAAGTAAGACACAAAGCAGTGAGCTTAACTTATATGAAAGGATATTATAACTGAACATTAGGAAGAATTTCCTTACAATAACTGATGTTTGAAAATTAAATGGATTACCTCAAAAGATGGTGGTCTCTCCTTCATTCAAGTCTAGAGATGATCGTGTCTCAAGGAGATTTAATCTTTAGATTTCTTGCTTCATCCTGGAGCTGGACCAGATGACACAGCTCACGCTATGTTGTATGGGAAGTATCTACATCCATGCCAACTTTTGAATGTAATTGCAGTGAACTGAGCAGGCTAAATCATCCTCAAAAAAATCTATATGTTAATAACAGATCTAGGTATGCTTGCTACTACTTTCCTTGTGCCTCTTCCTTCAAGGGCATTGGACAGCTGTTTCCAGCCTGCCTTTGAGAAGTCTTTCTCAATGATGAAATGACATCACTGCAACTCCTGTTATCCCTTGATGAGATCATGTTCTTACAATAAACCTTGAAACCACTTCACTTCATTATATACTTTCTTCTTGTCTAAGAATGTCTTTTTATTATCACCTATTGGAAGGCAAATGCCAGGGTGACAAAACATGCTAATTAGGTTTTTAAAAAACAACAAACCTTTCTGCCATCCTTCCAAGCCAAGACATACTTTTGGAAGGAGAAGAATGCAAACAGGAAGGAATCTGAGAGAGGAACAGCTGAACAAGTACAAGATGACATTAACATGCTGTAGATACGGAATATGGATTAGATTCATATCTCCCCCTCATCCATCTGGTAATGCTTTCACTGGGAATGAGAGCATTCCTACAACTAGGTCTTCACTGGAAGGTACATTTGAAATATATGTAATTTCCTGCTGCCACTGCAAGAGTAATGTACATGCCTGTTGCATGGTATAAGAATTTTGCAATTGTCTTGTTTATACAGATTGCCCAAAGTCAAAGATGGTGTTTTAGGACTTTGCTGTCTTACCTACAGTACATATTGTCATGCATGTGCATGATGGGTGAATGTGTCCTCATTTGGATCCTGAAGACAGCTTATTTCTGCCTCTACAGCAGGGGTCTTCAAACTTTTTGAACAGGTGTCTGATTCACTGTCCTTCAGATGCTGTTGGGGGCCGGACTATAGTTTGAAAAAAATGAACAAATTCCTATGCACACTGCACATATTTTTTGTAGAGCACAAAAACAGGAAAAATAATGCAATATTTAAAATGAAGAATAATTGTAGAGCCCCAATACACTGTTGACCCCCTCCCGTAATGCACCCTTAAATGTAATACAGTCACAATAGTTTCCCCCAAGCCCCTTTACACCTATCTCTACTTCCAGATGCAGACAGGACAACTCAGCTCAGCTGGAGGGAAGGGGAACACACACACACACACACACACACACACACACACACACACACACACACACACACACACACACACATTCTTTTCTTTCCTCCCCTTTGGGGTCCGCCAGGCACCCCCTTTCCTTCCTTCCTCCACCCCTTCAAGCCAAGCCAAATGTAATCCTCACACACACAACAACAACCACCCAGCCCCAGACGGCCCTCCGCCACTCACCCGCCACCATTGCCACCTGAGGAGGCTCTTGGGGGGAGTAAAAAGAGGCTGCACCTCAGAAAGAGAGAGCCGAAGCGGTCCTCTTGGGGAGGGGCTCTCTAGGAATAAAGCTGCCTCTCTATCACCACATTCCCCCTTTTTGTCCCAGGGCCATCTCCCTCCCTCCTCCGCAGGAGGAATCTCTAGGAACAACACTGCCTCTCCCTCATCTCCCCATCCATCCTTTCATCTAAGTGTTGGGGGGCGGGGGGTTCTGCAATGGGCAGAGGACCGGATTCAGGACTCTGGCAGGCTGGATCTGGCCTGCAGGATGTAGATTGAGGACCCCTGCTCTACAGATATAAAATACGGAATTATGGGTTGCATGGCCTGCATATCTATTAGAGATGGGCACGACCAGGAAAAATGACGTTTCAAGTTTTCGATTGTCGGGACGGGTCCATTTCGGCTCGTTTCCGTTTGTCGAGGAAATTTTCAAAAATTTATCATTTCCGTTTGTTGTTTGTCGTTTGTGTTGGGGTTGGGGTTGGGGTTGGAGTAAGTGGGCTCTGGCAGGCACCTCTCTGGGTGCCTCTCTGATGTCTGACCCACTAAGAAGGGAAGCAAGGGAAGCGTTTCGCAGAGCCGCCGTGTACCATTATGTTAGGGTGGGGTGGCAGAGGCACCTCTCTGGGTGCCTCTGACTCAGTAAAAAGGGAAGGATAGTAGTGTACTGCTGTACAGGTTAGGGAATGGGATAGGGGATAGTGGGCTCTGCGAGACACCTCTCTGGGGGCCTCACTTTGACTCACTAAGAAGGGAGCGTACTAGTGTACTGACGTACAGGTCAGGGAATGGGTTGGGGGTAGGGGATAGTAGGCTGTGGGAGGCACCTCACTAGGTGCCTGGAACCCACTAAGAAGGAAAGTGTACTTGCGTACGGATCTGGGTTAGGGTTGGGGTTAGGGTAAAGGCTAGGCTTAGGGTTACGGTTAAGGTTAGGGTGGGTTAGTGGGCTGCACCTCTGGGTGCCTCTGACCCACTAAGAAGGACAGTGTACTGGCGTATGGGTTAGGGTTAGGGTTAGGGTTAGGGTTAGGGTTAGGGTTAGTGGGCTTTTTATGCCCTCTGGCACATCCAGAAGTCTCAGTCAAAACCTGGCCATGCGATTGGTGGAATGGGTCCAAAAATTTGCATGGTCCCATTTCATGGCCAGCCCATCATTGCGCATGTGCAGGTGTAAAAAAATAAAAATAAAAATAAAAATAAAAATAAAATAAAATCAATGGAGACGTTTTATTGGAAGAAAAAACCACTGCTGCTACTATAAAAAATCAGGCATTTAAAATACCTAATTTTCAAATGTTTCTGTGGTGCTTTGGTGGGTTTTTGGACCACAATTTAAAAATAAATATTGTGGTCGCCATTTTGGATCCCCCACCACATGGCAAATGGAGATGACGAGGATGCCCCCCCCAGCCTGGTACCAGCAGCCCAGGACAGGAGAGGGGGGGAAGGCCGGGGACCCCCCAGAAACCACCCCTCTCTCATAGGTGCCCTCACTGAGGCAGGCATATTTTCGCCTGCTTTTATGGCCGGGAATCGGTTTTTTTATTTTTAAAACTTTTTTTCTGTGCTGCTTGCTTGGCATCGCACGATCGCCGCGATGCCATGAACGACAACGACAAATCAGACCCAATTTATCTTTATCGGTTCGGGTTCGAGCTGGAGCGGAGTAATTGTCGTTACCGTTCCTCGTTAGGTAACGGAAACGACGAACGGAAACGGAAACGAAGATTTCACCGAGTTGTGCCCATGTCTAATATCTATCTATTCATTTACTGAAATGAATCCAGAGTTCATTCTAGTTGAGAAAGTTTTTTATTATCTGGGATTGACTATTGTGGGTTTGGAAAGCTGAAGAGAGTTTTCTGCACCAACATGTTATTGAAATCATTGGAATGTTACTGTGATAATGTAATAAAGTTTTCAACCCATTTACCTCACATTCTTGGTACATGTACCTGCCAAAATGTTGGTACCAGAGGGATTTATTCCCAAACCAATGTGTATAACAATTCTATTTGAAACCTGTCTGGATTTTTTTTTTTTTTTTGTTGCGTCATTACAGTCACGATCGACTCTTCGCGACCCCATGTCCATGGACTTTTCTTAGCAGGAATACTGGAGTGGCTTGCCAGTTCCTACTCCAGGCACCTACAGCATCTGGTATTCCCTGGTGGTTACCCATCCAAGAACTAGCCAGGCCCAACCCTGCTTAGCTTCTAAGATCAGGCGAGATAACTTCTTTGCTTCTATGAGAACACTTTGAAACCTTTAATCCAGGCACCAACCAAGATCTTCAGCAGGCTCTTAGCACTTTCAATCAATTTTCATAAAAAATATATGATGTTCTAATTATAAGCATACCTTTCACATTTCAATTTGCTGAAGAAATTAAAAGCCTTCCCTGGAGAGGTCATGACAATTATTTAGCCTTATAAGAGCTGTCCTTTCATATGGAACATGCAGATTTGTTAGAGGGCACATTTTTAAAAATATTAAGAACAGCCTAAGTTTCAAAGGTTTAGATGAGAAATTCTTTACTCAAAGCTTTCAAGAAAAGTTTGGTGCCTGACTTAAAATACTTCTTCTTTTGCCATAGGTTTGTGAGAGGGTTCAGGTGATAAAAAGAGGGGCTGCAAATTCTAGAATCATTAATTTGTCACTTCACAGAGTCCACTGCTTAGCCCTGTCATTAAAACCACATCCTAGACCCAGTCTCCAGTGAATACGAGCTACTGATTGCATGATACTCCTGTATTACACATCAGGAATATGCTTTAAAAACCATTTGACATTCATGCAGAATGCAGAGCAATAATCTAGAACAGTTTTCCCTCAAGTGGTTGTTCTCCAGAATTGTTGGAGCAGCAACGGCCTTTCTGGCTGGGATGATGTCAGATGCCCAATATCTTTGAGGATCAGCAGGCTGAGGATGGGTGATATAGACTGAGAAGACCATCTAATCTGAGCTAAGGAGATGATTACATTCTCCATTTCCCCTGCACCATACATTGGATGGAGTAGCAATGAATTTGAATGAAAATCCATTAACTACATGATGTAAAGCTGATTGCTGGGAACCTATTGCAGAGTCATCTTTTTGTTTAGCCAGCAGGAGTTGTTCCGATTGGGTTGACATCACTTATGTGATCATCTGATCTGATGCATAAGGATTCTGAAAGAGGTATCAGTTTCCCCCCCGCCCCAACCAAGTGCCCCTAGACTCCACAGAGTTCTTTTTAAAAGGTTTCAACATATGTACTTCTTACGTTCTTACGTTAACTCGGCATCAGAACACACTATCACTAGGGAACGTAGGAGAACCAAATAAATGCAGAGAGAGGTGGAAGTTGCCAGTTAGTAGTGAGATGGGCTTTTGATTTCTGCAGCGGACCAATTCTGAAATGAAACACAGAAGCCCAGCTGACGTTCGGAACTGGAGGAAGGAAATCAGCCTTGCTCTGGGGTCGCGCGGGGCTTAAACTCCAACAAGGAAGAAGCCTCTGACATATAGTTCTTTCTCTCTGGCACTGGCCAATCAGAAGCTGTGCAGGGAAATGCATAATCCTGCCTCCCTGTCTGATTGGCCAGCGCCAGGTTCCTCTAGTTCTGAACGCCAGCTGGGCTCTCACATTTTGTTTCTGAAGCAGTCCCCTTCCGAAATGAAAAGCCCATCTCTAGAGCACCTCTTTGGCACCTTAAGACAGCTTGTGCTGCTGAAAGCCTGGGCAAACATAGTTGTCAGCTTCTGCCCTACTGACTTCAGTACACTGCTGTCTGGATCATATTTGATAAAAACCCAATATATTTCACTACTAAATGGAATATAGAGTTCCTGAATCTGTCTCTATCATTCTGATACATCTCTGTTGTACAGTTGGAGGAGTTTGATTCCACTTTAACTACCATGCTCCATTGACCAGTTTCTTGATGTTGTAGTTAGGTGATATACTAAGAATTCTCGGTTAAACTGCATTAATGCTGACCTCTGAACAAATCAAGTGAATTCTAAATACCTCACTGAATTACAGATTCCAGGAACCTATAGGATGCATTCATGAGGTTCAAGTGGAATCAAACTGCTATAATTTTTTTCCTTTCTCAGGCTGGATTATTTGTCATTATTAGAGCCCTGACCCTAATATATCCAAGGCTATGTAGTTCTTTGTCTTACCCAATGATATCCTTGAGAATTTAGATAAGAGGAACTCCCCCAACCATCTAGTATAATTGCTCCGCTCAATGTAAAATAGTACCTCAGACTGATAACATTAAAACAGTCAAGTTATTCAACTGTCTTTCTGAAACCTCGAGAAGAGGTAGAACTGAAGGCCAAAGAGGAAAATAGAACTGTCAAAAGGTTGCATTATTCATGTACTGGGAGATATGCAAATATTCTTTCCAGTCCCTTAATTTCTGATGGAATTCAAGCAAAGTTTTTGAGGAGAGGAAAGACTCTATGAATGACTTGATCTGATGGGGGGGGGATGATTTAAAGAAGGGATTATATGTGTTCACAAACAATCTGATAGCTAGTGTATGCAGGCTCTGTTCCTTTCAGTCCAACATGTTTATTTAATTTATTTTAAAAATATATTTTACTCCACCTTTCTCCATAAAAGGACCAATATAAGCTCTTTGAGGTATGTTATTTTAGATCTTCCTGTTCAATGTTCATATTCTGATTGGATTCATAAAGAAAGCCGTGTGTACGCTGAGACATGGCAGACACCCAAAACAAATTCAGCTGAAGTTCAATTCTAGATAAGGAACTGCTACGTTTATCTTTTTGGCCAAATATCTTTTTTCCATTCATATCAGGAAAAGATTCACTGTGATCTTCTGACCACAGAGTGGGAGTTAGAGTGGAATGGAAAGACTGCAGCTTTTGCTGAATCAATCCCCACCTATCCTATTCTATCTGCAAATACAGCCCATCAATTTGCTTTCTCAAACACTGACCTAAAAACCACCCAGAAAAACTTAGTATACTTTTAAAATTCAAACTGTATAAAAATACTTTGTTTTGTTGCCCCTGTCTCTCCCCCCCCCCACCACCGAATTGACAGTACAGTATTTGAAGCAGTGGAATTTTTCATTAGTGGAAACATTAAGCCAGCTGGTAAATATTTACTGACTAGTACCAGAACTAAACTACATTTTGTACTTCATTTTGATGTAGGAAAATGTAAAGTAATGCATATTGGGGCAAAAACAAATCAAAACTTTATGTATCAATTCCTGGGCTCTGAGCTATCTGTGACGGATCAGGAAAGAGATCATGGTGTGCTGGTAGACAGCTCAATGAAGGTGTCTACCCAGTGTATGGCAGCGGTTGAGAAGGCCAATTCCATGCTAGGGAATTAGGGATCATCAAAAAGGGAATTGAAAATAAAACAGCCCATTAAGAAATGTGTTCCAGAAAGAAAACAAAAAAGCCATACCTTTTTTTTTAGTGTGAAAAGGCATTTCTTAATGGGCTCCTGAAGCCCGACGGAACCTGATCCTATGCAAACAAACACAGGCTTTGTTTGCACAGTGGCGTAGCTAGAGTGTGGAGCACCGGGGACAAAGTCAGTTTTTACGCCCTCTCCTCCACCCCAACCATGTCTTACATCAATGGGGGGGGGCAGATCCTGGGGGAACAGCGGGGGAGGGGAAGAAGGGCCTCTCCTTCTCATATCCTCTTTGTTGGTCTCCCTTCCAGTTAAGGTTCTCCTGTGCAAACCACACAGCATGCAGATAGAGCCAAGCAGGCAATTCCCCCCTCCAAGCATCACCTCTGTAGCATGCTTCCCCCTCCTCCTTTCCCTCAGCTAAGGCTTGGTGATCGTTTGCCTGGGGAAAGGAGGAGAGGGAAGCAGGCAATGGGATTTTTTTCCAAGCAGCAGCACTGTCGCCTGCTTCCCTCTCCTCCTTTCCCCAGGCTAACAATCACCAAGCCTTAGCGGGGTGGGGAAAGGAAGGGGGAGCAATCGACAGAGGTGCTGCTTGGAAAAAAATCACCTGCTTACCTCTCCTTGCCCCCTAGTCTTCTGTGTCATTTTGCAAGTCCCTCTGAGTAGCCTACCTGTGGAGTTTGGATTACTATCCTATTTTCCCCCAAACAATGTGATCCTATAGATGTAACTGAAAATAAGTGCCATTGATTTGAAGGAGACTTATGCCAAGGTAGGCATGTACAGGATTTTAGGCGCAATCATTTTTGTTCACAGTATAAGACAAGATGGAAGCTGTGGGAGAAACAGGAAGGCAATGCTTGGATGGTGACACTGTCTGAATCTCCCACAGAAAATAAGTGCGAAAGACCTCAATATCAGCCAAATCCATTGAGAGATAAGCAGTGACTTGAAAGGCCCAGACTGGGTATGTTAGATTTAAGCCTTCTTCATCATTGATAAGGATTGAGAATCACCAACACATTTAAAATGCAGTGCCTCAAAGAAGGAGACATGGTAAATAAGAGTCAACACTTCCAATTGAGGGTTGATTCCCTCATTTTGTTGGATGTGCCAGACATTTGCCATTTCCCTTAAAATGCATTATTTCTAACGCAAAAGGAAATGTGGTGCAAGGTCTTTGACACAAAAGCTGGTGCTATTAAAAATCCATGACATTTCTGAGATAAATTAACTGCCGCACAAATATGTGATCCGGCAGAGAGGCCAGAAAACTGCTGTTCCTTCTCCTGCAGGAGATAACGTCAGTGGTTATTTTTAGTGCAGTAGAAGAAGTTCATATTGCACAAGGCCTCATCTGGACACAAGTAAAAATTTATTGCATAATAGACCAGCATAAATATCAGGGCAGGCAGGGAGGGGGAGATTAAAATATTCCATTCATTAAGAGCTTGAATACTTAGGAAGGAAGCATTCGTGTCTCAGAAGTTGGATTAGCCTAAGAAAAGTTACCTAAAGAAAAGAGTGATCAAAATGCACACCAGCAGGACCGACAAACAACACGACAAATCTTTTAACAGTCATACCAATCACAGCAGGAAAACCTTTGCTCTGTGAGTTTAACACAGCCCATGTGTAATCCCAATCTATCCCATTGATAGTTCATCCCAAGCTTCACCCAATGGGCATTGTCCACCTCAACTCATTGGAATTTAAAGCAGAAAGTAACGGTGACTCACTTGGACATAAACCATCACTGGCTTGGAACACAGGGGAATGGCCACTGTTATCTCCAAACTCATTTCGAAGACAACAGCTCTGAGCTTCACCTTGCTTCCGTTCTTCTGAATGGACAAAGCTTTTGAGACCAAATGTTACAGCTGAATGTGTGCATAACTTTGCTGCCTGCTCACCTTTCTGTATATAGCAAGGAGAGGGCAATGTTGGTTTGCTAGGTGGAGCACTGGCTTGAAACTACAGCTGGTGCTGCAGCTGGAGAGCCTATGTGATTAAGGCACATGGCCATAGTCATTATGGCAAATGCAAGGTCATGCTCCCTGATGCCACTTAGCCCACACAGAAAGGACTGGATGGTTGAGCATCTGATTCAATTCCTATTCTTCACCTGTGATACAGATAATTCTGAGCTAGATTGATTGGATTCCTGTTGTCCTTATGCATTCCCATATCCCTTCTGCATCCATACCATATGAAGGATTATTATAAATACAAAACTCTTTTGCAAAGCCTGCATTGTTGCATCTCTCAATATATAAAACATCCAACTTTCTTTAATGTTGCTGTGCTATGGTTTGCCATATATTTCAAAAAACAGAGACAATGTGCTTACATCCAATCCTAAAGGGCTCAATGGCCATTCTGTTTCAGATGGAGATCTCAGCCAGATTTGCTTCAAGTGTGAACACAAGTTTCTAGGAAAAACCACATGTTCTTGCTGGGCAGAGTCCTGAGTCCAGTAAGGTGAAGTCCAAACTCTAGATAACATCTCAGATCTCTCCACACAAAGGCCAGACTGGAGAGGGACATGGAAAGGCAAACACATTCCTTCAGCCATGAGGTAAACCCAGTTTGTCTTAAACTTTACTGAAGGCCTATGTTTTGCAGGCTGTAGTTTTCAGTACTGGAAGCTAGGCTACAGCCTTCAGCCTGCAAAAGATCAACGTTCAATGATTCCCACCCAGCCACAAGCACCCTTGATCAGTTCACATAATAGAAAATCTAATGATACCCATTAACTACATAAAAGGATTGCTACCACCCCTGATTATGTTGAAATTTCTTAATCCCTTCATCACAATAGAATGACTGACACCTATTCTTCTCCATAGGACAAGTTTCCTCTTTCCCACAACTTTAAAACCACACAGTCTCAATCACTCTACACCCAAGAACACACAGGGAACTCTTGGTTCCCTGAGCTCCTTGCCCTCTGAAGATGCCAGGCACAGAATCTGGCAAAACATCAGGAAGATAAACTTCCAGAACATGGCCAAACAGCCCAAAAAAATCACAACAGCTATCAGTTTCCAGCCATGAAAGTCTTCGAGAATACAATGCAAGATGATGAATTTTATAGTTTAGGCATTTGTTGCACCTTGTTTCCCCCCAAATTTCATAATCCAAGAAAAACAGATAATAAATGAAAGTTGCCCAGTGATTATACAGCTGAGATGGGCCATAGGTGGCCTATAGGCTACATCTGGCTCCCTGTGACTATTTTTTGTGACATTCATTGCCCCATTTGCTACTGCCAAAATATTATCATCAACAACAGAGCCATGCTGCCAAAAGTTGGCACCAGGACCCAAACAAAATTAGTTTCGCTTTCTAGAAAGGAGGAGATACCCTCCTCTGTTGACCAGGGTGACTCTGTGGAGTCAGAGGGTGTTCTGACACTCTCCTGAACCACTGGAAACCACTATAGTGGCCATCAAAGTTCATCAGTAGCTACAACAGATGAATCCTTTGGAGAAAACATTGGCCAAAATCCTTTTGATACAGTCCCTCACCAAAGGCTGCTGAGAAAATTGCACAATCAGATGTGGACTGTATATTGTCTCTCCTTACTGTAAGCTGCCTTGGGTCCTTTTACAAGGAGAAAGGTGGGGTAAAAATACTCAAAAATACATACATACATACATACATACATACATACATACATACATACATACATACATACATACATACATACATACATACATACATATGAGGGCAATTCCTCTTATGGTCTGAGAATTGGTTGAGATCCAGCAAACAGAGAGTAGGTGTCAATGGGCAATGTTCACAATGGAAAGAGGTGAAAAGCAGTGTGCCCCAGGCATCTGTGCTTTTCAATCTGTTCATAAATGACCTGGAGACAGGGATAAGCAGTGAGATGGCCAAGTTTGTGGATGACACAAAACTTTTCTGGGTGGTGAAGACCAGAGAAGTTTGTGAAGAACTCTGGAAGGATCTCTCCAAACTGGGGGAATGGGTTGCAAAATGGCAAATGTGTTTCAATGTAGGAAAATGTAAAGTAATGCATATTGGGGCAAAAAGAAAGCAAGACTTTATCTATCAACTCATGGGTTCTGAACTATCCATGACAGATCAGGAAAGAGATCTTGATGTGCTGGTGGACTGCTCAATGAAAGTGTCTAACCAGTGTGTGGCAGCAGTGAAGAAGACCAATTCCATGTTAGAAATAATCAAAAAAGAGTTTAAAAATAAAACAGCCAACATTATAATGCCATTGTACAAAACAATAGTATGGCCACATCTGGAGTATGGTGTACAGTTCTGGTCACTGCATCTCTAAAAAAAGACATAGTAGAACTGGAAAAGGTGCAGAAGAGAGCAACTAAAATGATTACTGGGCTGGGGCACCTCCCCTATGAGGAAAGGCTAAAACATTTGTGGCTTTTTAGGGCGTTTACACGACCCCTAAACTCCGGGGTAAATGGCTCCCAGCTCCGGAGCTTAAAAATGTTTACCCACCAGCTCTGGAGTTAACAGGAAATTAAGTGCGGCCCCGCCCACTTTAGGGCATCCCAGCCCAGCGCAGGTACCTGCTTTTGGGAGGTGAATATTATTTGATCCGGTGTAAGGATAGTGAGTGTGGGGCTCTCCTTGCTTCTGTTTGTTGTTTTTTGGCTCCCGCCCCTTTAAGAGCTACTTTTACAGAGACGAAAGGCAGAACGAGGCGAGCGGCATGCTTTTCTTTCTCTTTTTCTCCCTCCCTCACGCAGCCAGCAACCAGGAAGTGCAGAGGGGGGTGGGGACAGAGGAAGAGTGACGAACCCCTAAGATCTCTGGTCCGAATTTAAGTGGCCAGCGGATCTTAGGGGTCGTGTAAAAAGGCCCTTTGTCTTGAAACAAAGGTCCCTGAAGGGGGATATGATTGAGATATACAAATTATGCAGGGCATGAGTAAAGTGGATAGAGGGACACTCTTCTCCCTCTATAACAGAACTAGGGGACATACACTCAAAATGAGGGTTGGAAAATTGAGAACAGACAAAAGAAAATACTTATTTACCCAGCGTGATGTTAGTCTGTGGAACTCCCTGCCAAAGGATGCGGTGATGGCAACTGGCCTGGATACCTTCAAAGGGGGATTGGACAGATTCCTGGAGGAAAAGTCCATCACTGGTTACAAGCCATGACAAAAAGGTAAAGGTTCCCCCTGCACATGCATGCTAGTCGTGTTCAACTCTAGGGGTGATCCTCATCTCCATATTCAAGCCAAAGAGCCAGTGTTGTGCAAGTCCATGGCCATGTGGCCAGCACTGCTGCAAGGAAACACTGTTTTACAAGCCATGATGGGGATGTGTAATCTCCAGGATTAAAAACAGCGTAATTCAAAGACCAGATGCAGGGGAGTGGTGTCAGGAGACAGAGATCTAGTCTCGTGCATTCCCAGAGGAATTTGTCGGGATCATTGTGAGATGCACAAAACTGGACTAGATGGGCCCTTGGCCTGGTCCATCATGGCTCTTCTTACTCTCTTATGTTCTTATGTCCTATTTGAATCATTGTAACTTTCAGAGGATTTTGTCCACTATATCCCCATTAATTAAATGGGCTACTCTGTGTGTGTGTTGCATCGTTACAGTCATGACCGACTCTTCGTGACCCCATGTCCATGGAGTTTTCTTGGCAAGAATACTGGAGTGGTTTGCCAGTTCCTACTCCAGGCGCCTACAGCACCTGATATTCCCTGGTGGTCTCCCATCCAAGTACTAACCAGGGCCGACCCTGCTTAGCTTCTGAATTCAGGCGAGATCAGAAGTGCTTAGGCCATCTAGGCCGCTCCCACTGGGCTACTATAGTGTGATATAATAAGATTTTGGCTATTGAATGTTGTTGGAAAGAATCACACCAGTGAGATAACCCCCAGTAAAATGGAGGCGGTGGGGTTCTTTACCACAGGAAGATGACTAAGTAGACAACTTTGGTGACTCTAGGGTCCAATGTTATAGTTTTACTCATTTTCCTTTGCCAAAAAAATCCCAGTGCCATTCTAAAGCAAGGAGCATACGCCTTGCTTTAAAGCAGGATCAGGGTTCTTAAGCCTTCTAGATGCATTATTTCTTTTACAGCTGGACACACATTCCTCATCTGCTTAAGGAATGTTTTTTTAAAAATAAGGCCTTGCTTTTACACCACTCACTCAATCAATCAACTTACTACAATTAACCATCCCTCATCTAGGTTGATCAACAATTGAGTGACTTTGTGGCAGTGTTGCTTCTCTTGCATGTGATGAAAGAGAAAGACATATTCAGCTAGCTTACAAGGAATTTCAGATCCTGTAAAAAGAAAAAAAAGAAAAAGTTCCTCACACACAAGCAAACCGGCCTATTACTAAACTAATATCTATCTTTTCTGGTTGCCTCTGGTAAAGCAGCCCTTTATTATCTATGAATTCATTACTGGTTGAGCCAAGCATATTTCCTTGGTAGAATAAAAAACACAACAATTTACCTTGACTTCTGTTCGTTCCTTACCAAAGACTCTAAATTATCTTTCTTCTGTTTAAACACTTTAATCATCTTTACTTTTAGAGATGGTGTTTTTGATTATTTGAATCCAAGGCTGTGAATGTCTATGAAGATTCTGTCACCCAGGTGAGGTTATCCGGATGTTGAGTCATGGCTACTGGACTTCTTTCCTTATGATTTCAATCTCACAAGAAAAGAAGTCCAGTTGCCATGACTCAACTTCCAAAAGCTGTGAATGTATCTGTACTTATGAGAGAGCACACCTCGCTGAATGGAAGAGAATAATGAGCAGAGACAGGACAGCCATCTTCAAATATTTGAAGGACTGTCACACTGCAGATGGAACATGTTTGTTTTCTATGCCTCCAAAGCGAAGGACCAAAACCAATGGATCCAAATTACAGGAAAGGAGATTTCAGCTAAACATTAAGGAGAACCTCCTGACAGTGAGAGCTGTTTGACAATGGAACATCTTGCTTTGGAAGGAAGAGTTAGAACATTCTGGCTTAGGAACTTAAGCCAATGGTCCACAGTGAGCACAGCTGCTCTGTTTAGAATAGCCATAGATAGAAACCAGTTCAGGCTACTGATCGCCAGTGTTCTACAAGAACATGGCACTTGAATAAGAAGAAGAAGGTAGAGGATTCTCTTTTATATAATGTTTTTACATAGGTTGGCAATCAGCTGGGGATATTTTAAGTACAGTATAGATGTTCAGCACCGAAGGGTACTATGTGCCTCTCAGGATCCCTGGCAATACAACAGTTCTATGGTCTTATGGACTCAGTGAAGGGGAATAGAAATGTACAGCATTGTATAATATTGCTGCTCTTCCCCAACTTTACATTCTGTTGAGGCAGGAATGGAGAATACCAATCTGCCAAATAGGGCTTCCAGAAATGGCTGGATAGCAACTACAATCAGTCTGAAGCACCATCACTGAAAAGAAGGCATGATGGGAGGTGCAGTCCAACAGCATCAAGAAGGCAGTACATTTCTCGTCTCTGTCCTACCTGAAAACTCTTGTTTCTAGAGCAGTACATATCCTCTTCCTCCAGCTATAAATTTTCCAAGTACTGTAATAGTTACCTGCCAAGATCTAGTGTTTCACAAGGACAAAGCAGACACGTAGACCAATTGACTGCCTTACAAGAGTAACATTGTCCCATAGGCATTTGTAATGCATAACCTTGTCAAAATGTATGTGTCTTTTCCACCTTCATGTCTTCCAGATGTGTGGGGATCACAACACCCATCACCCTTAGCCAAAGGAATCTGTGCTACATTTCAACAAGCCCAATAGAAAATAATGTAATATACTTTGGTCCCCTGGGCAGAAAAAGTTGGAAAAAGTCCCTAGCTTGAAAGGGAGATGATGAACCTTAACTTGTCCTCCCAAGGAGCTCCATTATGAGCTTCAAAAATAAATAAATGTAAAGGTGAGATAAAGGCTTCTTATTACCTATGGGAGAGATCTGAAAAATAGGCTGCTCCTGTTCATTGTCCCTCTGTGTTTCATTTCCAAGGAGAACTGATACTATTTTTGAACTTTCAACATGAGTTTTCAATATCAACGGCTGTAGTTGTTAAGAGTAAAAATAAAAGGCAATATTTTTTCCTGCATGTGTGCCATTCAAATGAGTTATGCCCCCTCTTCTGGAATAAAAGCATAGTACTAACTAAGGTTTCAGTCCTATTTACCCAAAATGTATATCCCATTGAACAAAACAGGAACAAGCTATGTGACCTAAATCCAACTGTTCTTCCCAAACAGAGTAGACTGATTGAAGCAATGGGAATTTGGTAACTCAATCATTATGTAAGTTCAGTTGAATCTGATCGTGTTGGAACTGATTTAGGTCTGTGTTTTTTTCAATGTGTAGCAAAATACCCAAAATTTATTCCTTAGCTACAGGTGAAGGGAGCCTGAATATTATCAGGACCACCCCACATATGGTGGGAGATTTGTCTTGAGTCATGATCTGGATGAAAATGAGAGGGGGTAGTCTAGATAGGAGTGGTGGGGGAGGGAGCTCCCAATGGTGCCAAAAATGTAAGCCTGTTTAGCAGTAGGCTATATTTTAATTATTTCTATCCATTTCAGATAATTATTTGTTCAGGTACAATTCTGGGAACACATCTATAGAACATTGCTAATGAATGAACCACATTTTTAACCTTTGGCAGAAATGTTAGGAATGCATTCATTAACAAAACAGAAACTTTTCCAATGGAAAATATGGCAGTTTTACTAATTCTGGCATTTTGTGTCTTTCTTTAACCGAGTAATCAATGGATCTGTGCAAAAGATGAGGGGAAACCGAAAGCAAGTTCACAGAAATATATCATGATTTTCCGGTTACTGTAGCCATAAAATATCTTGATGCAACAAGGAAATCAACATGGAATACAGCTACAAAAAAAGGATTCTGAATCCCTTCTCCATGTCTGATTAATACATACAAATATTTACAGTGAATTGTTTTAAAAGGAATTTGGAGAAGCTTTTCATGCAAATAACCCAGAAAACAGCATGGTAAAGCCAGCGAAGACTAAGGCCTGAAATATGCCTGATAACAATCTTTCTAGCATAATTTATTAGGTTAAAATCTGAATTTTTGGAAATCTTTGTTGGAGGTCTGCTGTCTTTAGGATCCCTGGACAGCTGACATCGTCATTTAAAGGAAAAGGTTAAGAAAAAGGAAAGATATCATTTTGAACAGCCAGCAAACAAGGTGCAAAATGGTACAGCAGATGTGATGTTTTGTAGAACTCTGCCCCCTCTGAAAAAGTTTCCATAGAAAATAAAAAAATGATATAGCCTTCATATGCTGTATATTCCATAATCACAGATGAATCAGAAGCTGGAAGTTAGATTCTGTGGGACCACGCAATAATCAGAGCTAAAAAGTACATCAGAATAACAAGGTAAATTACAAGCTGGAATAAAACAAAACAAAACAAAAACCCTGTCAAAGTTATGTCTAAAGAACAACTTGGAATCAGAGGAATAGAGATGCAAGTCAGAAATCAGGATGAGCTATGATGACCAAAAATACAAAGGCACACTAAAAGTTAAGAAGGCCTTGTTACTATAAGAACACTCAATCAAAATACCTTTTCCCCTACTTTCAGATCAACAACATAATGAACAGGCCAGTGTCTCAAAAACACTGTTGGCAGCAAGTCAAAAGCTCACCACCTGGGGGAGCTGTACAGTTCCAGCAGTGCAATAATGTAGAAAATAGACATGGGCACGACCAGAAAAAATGACGTTTTGAGTTTTCGTTTGTCGGAACGGGTCCGTTTCGGGTCGTTTCCGTTTGTCGTGAAATTTTTCAAAAATTTGTCGTTTCCGTTTGTCGTTTGTCATTTGTCGTTTCCACCACGATTTAGTGTGATTTGACTTCCCAGAGCATAGGGACGTCCTGCAATCAGGGCCGGCGCTAGGTGTTTTTGCACCCTAGGCGGGGGGCGGGGCAGGGGGCGGGTGAGTGGGCAGGCGGCGGCGCGGGCCGCAGGCGGGTGGTGGCGCGGGCGGACGGGTGAGTGGGCAGTTAGGATATCACTTAGGATAGAGGTTCTGTTCTTGGCTTGCACCCCAAATGTGTGTGTGTGTGAGCAAATTGAAGTTGGGAAAATAGAAAATAAATGGTAGTATATAATATATATTCAAAATAAATCCACACCTCCCACTCCCAGTCGAACCTCCCCCTTTATCCAATATCAGAAAAAAAATCCTCACAAACTGCCAGAGAAGAAATAAAGAATAAACTGCTATCCCCTTCAGCAGACAAAGCTGCAGGGAATCAAAGAAATTATTTTTTAAATTCAATTCCCTCCCTGCCTGCCTAACTTAAATCCTAAAGCCTCCAGCCTCCCTCCTCAATCTCGATCAGATCTCACCAGCACCAGCAGCCAGCCCTCCTCCCTCAACCACATCCATACACCCGACTGCGATTTCTGGAAAGTGCCTCGGCTTTTTATGCCCTCCGAGACATCCAGAAGTGTCAGTCAAAAACCTGGCGATGCCATTGATGGAATGGTTCAAAAAAATTGCATGGTCCCATCCCATGCCCAGCCCAAATGGGCAGGTCTAAAAAAATAAAAAATAAAATAAAATAAAATAAAATAAAATCAATACGATGTTTTTATTGCTATAAAAAAACCCACTGCTGCTACTATTAAATTTCAGGCATTTAAAATAAATAAATTTCACATGTTTCTGTGGTGATTTGGTGTGTTTTTGACCACGATTTCAAAAGAAAAAATGTGGTCGCCATTTTGGATCCCCCCCACCGCATGGCATGTGGCGAGACGACGAGGATGACCTCCCCAGCCTGGTGCCAGCAGCCCAGGACAGGAAAAGAGGGGGGGAGTCGGGGACCCCCCAGAAACCACCCCTCTGGTAGGTGGCAAAGCCTCAGGCAGGCATATTTTCGCCTGCTTTTTTTGGCCGGGAGTCGGGTTTTTAAAAAAAAAACTTTAAAAAACTTTTTCTGTGCTTCGCATTGCGGAATTGCCGTGATGCCACAAATGGAAATGAAAAACCCGACCAAATTTTTCTTTTTTCAGTTCAAGTTCGAGTTCTGACAGCTTAATTATCGTTACCGTTTCCGTTACATAACGGAAACGATAACCGAAAACGGAAACAACAATTTCACCGAGTTGTGCCCATGTCTAGTAGAAAATAATACCTGCCAAAGAATGGAGGGATAGACTTTTAAGCTGATGGAAGCCACTGTGATACCTTAGAGTATGGGTAAGGGTACCATTTTTATTGCCTTTCCATGTGTTGCTCAGGATCCAGAGATGCACTGGGAATAAGGCCTGTAGACATATCGGCCTATAGAATGGAATAACTATCTGTTGAATTAAATAGAAGAAATCTTTAGTTTGTTTTAGATATAGGAATGAATTGAAAAACAAATTGAAAAATTAATTCAGAAATCACTAATTTGTTAATTCATAAGTGTACAAATTGATAACCCCCAACGAATACGAGTCAATGAATTCTGAGCTATTTTTGAAGTGTCCATTTGCGAGGCTGTAAAATGGCTCCAAGGCACCTAGAGATACCAAAACTGAATGGAACCTTCCCCTGGCTCTCCCTTACAGTTCCTCCATGCTTCCTCTGACTCTCCTCTACCATACCACCAAGTTTGATTAAGATTGGACTTCCCTAAGCCAGTTGCTAAAGGGCACTTTCCTGGGGTAGGGAGACAGACTTGTAGTTGCATAACTCCCAAACTTCACCAAATTAGGAGAGTTTGTAGAGGAGAGTCTGGGGTCATTTCTCTGCAATTCTGGTGACTCTAGGTGCTTGCAGACATTTCATAGGGCTGTAAAGTAGAAAACAAATTTACAAACTGATTTTTCAGGGGGGGGGATCATAAATTTGTCATTTATGATTTGTCAACCCTGATGAATCATGAACGTAAACGAATAGTCATTTTTTCTGATTTGTGACAATTTCTAGGTTTTTTTTTCCATAAACAGCCCCAAACAGTAAAGTGCAATGAAACATTAAAATGAAAAATATAATGTAAAACATCTCAGATGTAACTGAAATAAGCAAATTAGCCATCAGTGGACATTTAGAAAAATGCACTTCTGGCTGAAGGTTGCTATATTTATTGCTAATTAGGACTCTTTTGGCCTAAAGAGAGAGAAAGAAGGATTTACACATCTTTATTCCCAGTAATATGTTCCTGAAGAGTCAGGGAATGCAGTAAAATTTAGATCAGATGATTAAAAGAAAAATGCAAAATAAAGTAGTCTGAACTGCACCAGTATGTGTGTCTGCATGTTGAGGGAAGATTTTTTTAAAAAAATGTAAGTAAGAAAGGAAATTTTGAGAAATCACCATTGATTGGACTGTCTTATCATAGTACATTCTGGGCATGGAGCCATTAAAATAGCCTGTTTGTACTGTTCCGTTCGTCTTCCAGCTCAGCCAAGGACTGGTTACCACAGCAGTCACCCATCTGACTTTTGCTTATTCCATAATCTCAACATCTGGGGTGAGGGAAATCCTCTGCCCTCTTTCCCAACAGGAGACAGGAAATGATGTGTATGAAATAAGCAAAATATTTCCTCCATTGCATTCATTAGGTAGCCCGTTCCATTCCGTTGGCCTATACATCTGTAGTCCAGCCCATAGTGTATATTTGAACCTTAGAAACAGAACCTGGACTAACATCATCAACACAACATAGAATTTATCTAAATTCTAGTATATTAGAAAAGAAAGTTTCCATTTTGGTTGAAAAAAGTTATTTTTAACTATCTTATAGGATGATCAAGAAACAAGGGTGTGTGAATATAATCTTTGATTTTGTCTCAATGATTTGTCTTATAAATCATAACCAATTTGTGCTTTAAGTCAAATCCTAGCCTTTCTAGTGGTAATTGTATCCAAATATAGTGGACTCTCATATAACAAACAGTTGGTATAACATAAAATCTGTACAACATAAAAAATTGCAGAGATAGGGGAAATTTGCTTAACAGAATCGCCTATCGGGTGAATCTGTACAGCATAAAAATGGTCGTGATTAGGGATTACTCTGTTTTTAATGCATTCCTATGGGAAATTTGTATAAAGGAAAATTTGCTTAACAGAATTTCATTTGGAATCAATTAATTCCTTTATACAAGGTACCACTGTATTTCTAAATCTGTTTCTAAATCTACTGTGGTCCAACCCACTGGAGTTCCACAGGGTGGCACAAATTTCAGATGTACAAGCACTCCACTGATTGGACTGAGATCTCCAGATGCTCAGAAGCAAAGCTGAAAAATCTCTCCAATGCACACTCACCTTGAAAATTAAAGCAATGCAAATAGCAACCTCTATTATCTTGAATAATGCCTCCCTCCCAAAATGGCTGATCACAGGGATAGGCAATTTCCTTCGTGGGGCTCTCTGATTGAGGTTTCCAGGGCTTTTCATTAGAGCTGGAATTCTCGGTTTCCATCTACTGTGGACTTCCCAGTTCTTCATTATTCTGAAAGCACCCACTGAGTGTTTGAAAATCAGCTTTTATAACTCCCAAAGTGTCAAAGCAGTCTTGACACTTCAAAGCACCCTGAAATGTTGGTACTTCTCTGGAGTTACTAGCATCACTCCAGATTGGTTTGGGAACTGACAAGCACCCCCACTTCACTTTAGATTCTAAATCATTTCCAAACTCAAAGCGATCCCTGGTCAAAAGGATTGAACTACATAGCTATGCAAAGGGAGGAGGAAGTCACCATGTTTGGAAAGCAGGTATAAGTAACTGAAGTTCTGTTTGCCTCTCCTTTTCTTTCTCAGTTGCATTTTGCTAATTTCAAAGAATATGTTAATGTAATCATTTCTCACTGGAACATAATGACACTGTGTTTTCTGTTTAACGTTCCAATATTTGATCCTGATTGTATTCACATCTCACTCTGAATAGACTTCAAAATGATGCCACAAAATCAGTAAGATTTGTCTCGTTGATGACGTCACTAGGCCAATCCAATCTACGGCAATGTTTCCTCTCCTCAGTCTGAAAGGGCAACTATTTCTGTTCTGTTATTTAGCACATATCCTCAAAACAACTTCCAGTTAATATTCTCAGGAGAATGTTAAACTCGACTCAGATGTCCTCAGGGGCTTCAGCTGAATCTGAACCAACACACAAAATGAATTGTCTTTTTCCTCCATTCTCTGAAACAGAATTCTAAGACATTATTGTAAAGCTTTGTGTGAAACTGAATAGACCCAGGAAAATGACAAATAAAAACCCAGCTATCAGTCTGAAATGATGCCAACAAAATCACCAAATATATCAGAGGTGGGAGCTGTAATCCATTAGAGTAACCTTTTTCATCTTGAAAGTTGCTCCACTAGAACCTGAACGAATGAGAACAAGCATGTAAAATACAACTAGCTTCTGGGGAAATTTATATATTTGTGCTTTGTAGCAGAATGTAAAGGTAAAATATCTTGTTGGAGTAACAAATGGGAGAAAAGACACAATTGTGACCGCTAAAGTGTGCGTTTGTTCTTGGTCTCTATACATGGATGTTAAAGATTAAGTGTCGGATCACACAGCCCAAAACCGTAGAATTAAACTGTTCTGAATTTCGCATTCACACAATGAATTCTAAAGTCTGTATTTATTTTCCTCTGAGTCATATTATTTTCTTAGGAAGTGAGTTAAAATATATAGCCCCCCGAGGTCTGTTTATACTAGTACACTGTTTTCTTAATTATCTTAAGCCCAATGAAAATGTTACACTCAGTTTTAAAAGGAAGCATTTCAGTTACTCAGTAAGAATGGATGAAACAACTCAAAAACTACATAACGTGAGTCAGTTAAAGTTAAAACACTTCATATTTTGGGGTTTTTTACAAATGTAGATAGGCTAAGTTGCAAGAGTAGGCGAGTAAATTTTTTTTTAAAAGAGTAGGGCCACTAAAAAAATTAAACACATAGTAAACTTTCCTGGATGAAATCCACTTCCTCAGGCTCTAAGCACACACCATTCATGGATGTTGTAAAGAAATTGGCCAGAAATTGATGTTGCATATCTGAGAGAGATTGTTCTTCTTATGAGGCTGAACCTCTGCTGTCTCTGTAGCATGTTTCGGGATTTTTGCACCCTGGCTTTTGAGACCAAATTGCTACAAATTACCCTGTAGCCCACCCCTCCACCTCATATTGCTGAATTGTTACTGACTTGAAATGAAACCTTTTGAAACCTTAGCACTTTTCATTTTGACCTAAATTTTGTATGGGAAACAGGGGTGGGCATTAAAAAGAAACCTAGCAGAAATATTTAAATAGCTGTCTGGATTAGACATGGGCACGGAATGCCAAAATTTCCGTTTCCGTTTCTGTTTTTTCGGTTCCGTTACATAACGGAAACGGAAACGGTAATTAAGCCAGCCCAACTCGAACCCGAACCGACAAAAGAAAAATTTGGTCGGGTTTTTCGTTTCCATTTGTGGCATCGCGCGATGTGAAGCCCAGGAAAAAGGTTTTTAAAAAAGCTTTTAAAAAACCTATTCCTGGCCGAAAAAGCAGGCGAAAATATGCCTGCCTGAGGCTTTGCCACCTACCAGAGAGGTGGTTTCTGGGGGGTCCCCGGCCTTTTCCCACCTCCTCTCCTGTCCTGGGCTGCTTGCACCAGGCTGGGGGGGGCATCCTTGTCATCTCGCCATGCCATGCGGTGGGGGGGAATCCAAAATGGTGACCACAATTTTTCTTTTAAATTGTGGTCCAAAAAACACCAAAGCACAACACAAACATGTTGAAATTTATTTATTCTAATGCCTGAATTTTAATAGTAGCAGGCAGTGGGTTTTTTATTGCAATAAAATGTCGCATTTATTTTATTTTATTTTATTTTGATTTTGATTTTGATTTTTTAAACCTGCCCATTAATGGGCTGGGCATGGGATGGGACCATGCAAATTTTTTGCTCCATTCCACCAATGGCATGGCAAGGTTTTGACTGACACTTCTGGATGTGCCAGAGGGTATAAAATCCCGAGGCAACTTCCAGAAATTGCAGTCGGGTGTGTGGTGGTTGAGGGAGGAGGGCTGTGGCTTGGCTGCTGGTGCGATACGATCGAGACGAATATTGGAGGAGGAGGCCTGGGTGGCTGTAGGCTTTCAGTTAGGCAGCTAGGGAGGGAATTGAATTTAGAAAAATATTGTTTTGATTCCCTGCAGCTTTGGGCGTTTATACACGACCCCTAAGCTGCGCTGCAAATGGCTCCCAGCTCCGGAGCTTAGAAATGTTTCCCCACCAGCTCCGGAGTTTGCAGACAATTAAGTGCAACCCCGCCCACTTTAGCACGACCCAGCACATTTTTCATGTACCTGCTCTCTGAAGGTGAAAAAAAATTGTTGCGGATAAGAGTGCCGGGCTCTCCTCGCTTGTCTGTTGTTGTTTTTTGCCTCCCGCCCCTTTAAGAGCCCCTTGAGAAGGAACCAGGAAGTAACGGGGCTTGTGGCAACTTCGACCGGCACCGGCAGGTTAGTAAAGGCTTCTTTTGTCCTTTTTTTCCCTACCCCCCCCTCACGCCAACAGGAGCAGGAAGTGCTGAGGGGTGGGGACGGAGGAACAGAAACGAACCCCCAAGATCTCTGGTCCGAATTTAAGGGACCAGCGGATCTTAGGGGTCGTGTGAAAAGGCCCCTTTTCTGCTGAAGGGAAGCAGTTATTCTCTCTCTCCCCCCCCCTTTGTTCTCTTCTCTGGCTGTTTGTGGGGAGAGGAGGATTTTTCTGCTATTGGATAAAGGGGGAGGTGGGGTGTGTGGATTTATTTTAAAATATACCATTTATTTCCTACTTTTTTCCAACTTCAATTTGCTTGCACACCCACACACAATTTGGGGTGCAAGAACAGAACACTCAACAAGAAGTTTTCTGCTTTTCTGATTAATATATTATATATTGGATTAAAAGGGATTTCTGGATTTAGTTTCAATTTCAAATAGTACCATTTGTTTTTTTCAACGTTTTCCTACCTGAGAGAAAATAAGAGACTTTCAAATTCATTTACCTGCTGCACTACACAGTTGATGTACAACTGAACTATATTTTATTTTCCCAATACAATACAATATCTTTTTTGGAGGCATCTAGTACCCCTACTCTCTTTTCAGGGTTACTTTTGGGGTGTGGCTGGCAAGCCACCCTTCCAGAACAGGAGACCGATTGCAGCTGGTGCTGCTGCCAGCCCAGGCTATTACATTTAATTATTTTGATTTATTGCATCAGCCTAATCTGTGTGGGGTGGGGCATTCACCCTTCCTCTAACAAATCAAGTTCATTTACTGGGGGGCTGATTAATAAGGCAACCTGATTAATATATTATATATTGGATTAAAAGGGACTTCTTCTGGATTTAGTTTCATAGTACCATTTGTTTTTTTCAATGTTTTCCTACCTGAGAGAAAATAAGAGAGAGACTTTCAAATTCATTTAGCTGCTGCACTACACAGTTGATATACAACTGAACCATATTTTATTTACCCAATACAATACAATATCTTTTTTTGGAGGCAACTAGTACCCCTACACTCTTTTCAGGGTTACTTTTGGGGTGTGGCTGGCAAGCCACCCTTCCAGAACAGGAGACCAGTTGCAGCTGGTGCTGCTGCCAGGCCAGACTATTACATTTAATTACATCAGCCTAATCTGTGGGAGGGGGCATTCACCCTTCCTCTAACAATTTACAAATCAAGTTTATTTACTGGGGGGCTGATTAATAAGGCAACAAAAATCATTTGCTACTGCTTCATTTTGTTTGGGGAGGGGGAAATACAACACTACCCTACCTCTCAGTCTCATTGAACAATTCCACTACTCCAGTTCAGTTACAGGGAGAGCCCAACACGTTTGCTTGCACACACACATTTTGGGGTGCAATAACAGAACCTGCTCCGAAGATCTATTCCTAACGGGACACAATATACATATAAATTTTACAATATTATATTATATTAATATTTACTCATTACTCCAGCTCATTGTTTGTTTACACTTGTGTTGTGTTGTTGCATGCACTGACTGTACACAACTATTTGTTTGTTTGTATTCCCTGTGGTCTGGACTGTGCAGTTCTGCTGACTGACTGTTGAAGGGAAGAGCAGTAATCTTCTCCTTCTGCCACTGTTCATTTTTCCAACTCAGCAACAAGTTCTCTGCTGAGTTTTCTGATTATATTGGATTAAATTTAAAAGGGACTTCTTCTGGATTTAGTTTCAAATACTACCATTTGTTTTTTTCCCCAATGTTTTCCTACCTGAGAGAAAATAAGAGAGTTTCAAATTCATTTAGCTGCACTACACAGTTGATGTACAACTGAACCATATTTTATTTACCCAATACAATATCTTTTCTGGAGGCATCTACTTTTGTGTTGTGTTGTTGCGTGTACTGAACACAGCCACACTCCAATTCAGTGGATCAATTTGATTTTAGAATTCAGAAAATTATATCAAGGGCCAGCAGGGCAACATTGAAAGCTTGTCAAAAAGAATACAGTGTGAGAGTAAGCTTGTGGGCCAAAAGGATAAGTTTATTTGTTTAATAAACACAAATATAAGAAATTATATTTCATAAGAAAATATATCTACTTTTCTACATCTTTGAGAAATAAAAAAAATGAGGAGGGCTGGCAGAGCCAGAGGGAAGGGAAAGGGGACCCCCACTAAAATAAATAGGGTCACGTTTCTGAAGGAAGGCACAGGAAGCAGTGCAGATAGTGATATTGCTGGTACCACTCCCTCTCCAAGCAGCAGCTGCACAATCAGCACCACCGGACCATCTTCTGTCACTGAGGGAAGCATGGATGACTGCATGCGCGCCCCATCGCCACCATGCTTTGACATGGACACACACCCCGTTTATCAGGAGGAAGACGAGGACTCGGAATCGGAAACAGGCTCTTTGCATCTGAATATGCCGGATTCTGAGGACCTGTTGGTAGGAACAGACAAAAGGCAGGCTTCAGGCAATGATGGAAGGAGCAGCCCTCCTTCCACCCAGGACCAGAGTACCACCAGTGACAGCAGCAGTCAATTCTCCCAGCAGGGTACAAGCCACACCACCACCAGTGCAGCAGCGGCAGGCAGTACCAGAGGGAGCAGTACTTTCCATAAGCCTCACAGCTCTCTCTGGGAGCATTTTGATAGCCCGGAAGACTCGAGGCTTGCGGTGTGCAAGAAATGCGGGGTGGTCGTGCGCAGGGGGGATGACCCCAAATACCTCTCCTCTAGTGCCTTGCATAGCCACCTCATGCGAAGGCACCCTGGGACTCTGCCTAGAACAGTGTCAGGCCCTGGTTCCTCAGGGAGGAAGAGGGGGGAAGCAGGCATGGGGCAGGACTCCAGAGACAGTTCTGCTGAGAGTGGGAAGAGGCAGGCCACTCTGCAGGAAGTGGTGCCGCTGTGTGGGAGTTTTGTCAGCCAACAAATAGGGCCAAGGCACAGGAGACCACCACTCGTGTGGTTGGTGAAATGGTGGCCATGAACGGGTTGCCCCTTTCCTTTGTGGAGTCATCAGGCACCTGATGAAGCACGTGGGTCCATGGTACGAGCCTCCATCCTGTCGTACCTTCAGCAGGCGGGTGATTCCCTCCTTTTATGAGTCCGTCAGGGACATGGTCCGGGCCCTGCTGCAGGCGGCCAGAGGAAGGAAGATCCACTTCACCTCCGACCTCTGGACCGGTGGCCACCACGGATACCTGTCTCTGATGGCTCATTGGTGGCAACCCAAGGAGGTCCTTGACACTAGGGCATCCCAAGAAGAGGCACAAAGCATGGAGGACAGTGCCAAAGGCATCCACATTGCTGAGGTCCTCAAGACGGCACTGCGAGAGTGGGCACCCGAGGGGCAGATCAATCGTGGATTCATGGTTACTGACGCAGGCCGTAACATGATCAATGCGGTTGAAAGGGCAGGGCTCCAGGGCATCGTGTGCGCAGCACACAAACTGCAACTAGTGGTGGGCGATGCCATTGGGCTGGGAGCACCAAAGGACTCCTGGGGTGAGGGGACCCTGGAGACCAAGGCCTTGCTGGACAAGTGCAGGAAAATAGTCGGGCACTTCTCATGCAGCGTCAAGGCATCAAGGATGATGCGTGAGAGGCAGGCGGAGACGGGCCGACCAGAGCATGTCCTGATCCAGGACGTGACCACCCGGTGGAACTCCACCTACGAAATGGTCAAGCGCCTGGTGGAGCAGAGGCAAGTGGTATAATACGTCATGTCCCACACTCCCGTCCTGCCTGAGGGAAGGGTGTTGGACATTGGTGCTACCGAGTGGCTCGCCCTCTCCCAGATGGTGGCTATCCTGCAGCCTTTTGAGGAGACCACCCACGTCCTCAGCAGCTACAATGCCAGCCTGGGCCACGTACTCCCCCTGGTAAATGCCCTTCGCCAATGGCTAGAGGCCAGTATCTGGGAAGAAGCCGATCTTCTCCCAAAGAGCAGGGGCTTGGCAGACAGGCTGTTGACCGGCGTGGATACCCGCCTTAGCCCACTGAGGAGGGAAAAGGTGTACCAGATGGCATGCCTGTGCGACCCTCGCGTCAAGGGTTCCTTGGTGGGGAGCCCTGCTGAACTGAACTCCTGGAAGATGGAGCTATGCCGTCAAGTCCGCAGGGCTGTCTCAAATCAGGCCCAGGCGTTCCCAAGGGCGCATGGAAGCCAGAGCGATCCAGAAGAGGAATCCTCGCAAGGATCCTCTTCCTCCTCTACTGTAGCAGTGTACACCCAGAGACCAGGTTCTGTACCAGCAGCCAACTGCCTGGCCTCTGCCCTAGCCATGGCAGTCTCCTCCTCAGTGGAGGCAAGGGAGGAAGAAGAACCGGACCCCGCTCTGACCATGGTGAGGGAGTACATGGCCGAGCCCCTCCAACCCCTCACCTTGGACCCACTCCACTACTGGGCCAGAAAGGCAGACATCTGGCCCGCTCTTTCGACTCTGGCATTGGACCTCTTGTCCATCCCACCCACCAGTGTCCAGAGTGAGCGTGTCTTCTCCCACATGGGAGATGTCCTGAGGCCACGCCGCTCTCGTCTGGACCCGGAGACCGTGGAAAGGTTGACTTTCATCTGCTTCAACCTTTCCACATTGGGATTACCCCCACACTCCAAGACCTAGGTCCACACCACAGTCATTCTTCTACCGGTTCATTCCAATCAGGCCTCCCTTGCTCTAACATGCCCTACCAGAGCAATACTTATGCCTGCCTGCAAGTATGCCTGCCTCCCAGCTTGCCTTCCTCCCTGCAAGCCCTTCCTGCCAGCCAGCCTGCCTGTCTGCCTACCTACCTGCCTGCCTGGCCCTGTGCCTGCCTGCCTGCCTGCCTGCCTGCCTTCCTGCATTCCCACTCAATATGAAGGGTTAGATTACATTACTAGTGCCCATTTTTTCCAGTCGTTGCCTGTCTCAAATCCAGGGAGGACCACTCAATGTGTCAGCTGAAAAGAATCTGTTACGGGTTTGGTAGGCCCAATTTTCCTAGCCCTTTCCTGCCTCAAAACCAGGGAGGACCACTCAATGTGTCAGCTGAAAAGAATCTGTTACGGGTTTGGTAGGCCCAATTTTCCTAGCCCTTTCCTGCCTCAAAACCAGGGAGGACCACTCAATGTGTCAGCTGAAAAGAATCTGTTACGGGTTCGGTACGCCCAATTTTCCTAGCCCTTTCCTGCTTCAAAACCAGGGAGGACCACTCAATGTGTCAGCTGAAAAGAATCTGTTACGGGTTCGGTATGCCCAATTTTCCTAGCCCTTTCCTGCCTCAAAACCAGGGAGGACCACTCAATGTGTAACTGAAAAGAATCTATTAGGGTCTCTGTAGGCCCAATTTTCTAGCTCTTGCCTGGCTCAAAACCAGGGAGGACCAATCAATGTTTATAATTTTGACACAGATAACACTGTTTGTGTTGGGGTTGCAGCCGTGCAACTTCCCCTAACCCTCCCAAACCCCATCCAACCAATGCCTGTATGCCTCCCATCCTAACATTCCGCACCAGCACAATGCAGTTATGCCTGTCTGTCTGCTCTGTCTGTATGACTGCCTGCCTGAATGCCTGAATGCTTCGCCTGCCTGCCTGCCTTCCACCCTTGTCTGCCTAACTGCCTGTAATTCCGCTGCATGCATAGATCTAATAAGGGCTACATACTTAGCCCAGTTTTTATAGGGCTTCCTGGTCTTCATAGCAGCCCAGGAAGATTTTTTTCTAGGGTCAGTGTAGGCCCAATATTTCCCCATTGGCCATGGCTGGTCTGAGTGTAGTACATCCTAATACCTGCCTTCCTCGATGCGTTCCTCCCTTCTCTGGGGTTTTGGAGCCACTCTGCTTACAAAGTGGTCAAGATGCACTTTACAACAACCTACCTCAAAGTCTGATTAGCAGGGGCCTAGCTCTCCTTACAGCATTAAAGAAATAGCCCTGTTCTCCAGCATCCACCCTGTCTCCTGGCTTGACGAAACTCGGTCTCCTGGGGTGTAAACTCACTCCTGCCTCTAACTGGCCGAAAATCCCTAAGACAAGGAGGGGAGAATCCTTCCTTGCACTCCACCCTCCCTGCATGCATCCACTCTGTCTCCACTCTGGGCTGACAGAATGAATGGCCAAGGGAGGCAAACTTCATCAGGGACATCTACTACCTGGAACTAACCAGGGATTCACGGAAATCTTTCTTTTCTTTCAAGGTTGCGTCTGGCTGCCACCAACAACGCAACCAACATTATTATTATTATTATAAAACCGCTCACAGGGAAGGCAACCCGGTCTCCTGAGTAGGCAAAACTGTGGTGTCCGACGTAGGCGGCTGAAACAATCCCTCCCTTAAAGAAATAGCCCTGTTCTCCTGCATCCACTCTGTGTCCTCTGTTCTCCTGCATCCACTCTGTGTCCTGGGTTGATAAAACTCGGACTCCTTGGGTGGAGAAACTATGCCTCCCAAGGCAGAAACAATCCTCCCTTCTGGCACTTTGGCTTTGTGACTTCCCTTGCCTGGGTGGGTACCCTGCAACCCTGCCTTCCTACCTGCAAGCAAGACTTCCTGCTTCCCTGCCTGCCTGCCTGCCTACCCACCCCTCTGCCTACCTGCCTGCCTGTCAGGCTCCCGGGACTCCAAGGCTTGGAGGAGGACTTCCAGGTGCTTCTCCTTCAGCCTATCAGCGGCTCAGTGCTTCAAGTTAAGCCTCCGAGCCAATAGGCGTCCTGTCGACCAGTCTCCTTGACTTGCCGAGGCAGCAACCTCGGCTGCCCCCACCTCCAGTGCCTCTGGGCGGTAAGAGGCGGCAATTCACTTGAGGAGACCAACTGTAATAGTAGGGACACCAACTATTTGGAATTGGGGGACTCTGTCCTCCGACAGGGGTGGGGGTGGGGAAAAGTCACTCCCGCCAGTTACAGTCCAGGTTTGGAAATCCCTTGTAGAAGGAGGGGAGATTCCTTCTTGCTAGCACTCTGGCTTCCAAATGCGGCAGAAACAATCCCTCCCTAGAAAACTTTCCTTGCACTCCGGCTTCCTGGCTTCCTGGCATGGACTCTTTCTCCTGGGTTGGCGGAACCCATTCTCCAGGGTAGGCTGAACTCTGGCCTCCAAAGTAGGTGGCTGAAACAATCCTGGCACTCTGGCTTTTGGCCCTGGGCGGAAAAGTCCCTGGGTGCTCTGGCATCATGCCATTGTGGGTTTGCTGCGTGGACTGCAGTCTCCTCCACTGGGCACCAAAATCTTTCTATTTGTATTTGTATTCCCATTTGTATTTGTAGTGGCCCTCTATGAGGAAAGATTTTAATTTCCTGACCCTCTGGCTTCCCTGCATGGACTGTGGCTGAAACAATTTCTGTTCCCATCTAGACTCACAGCACCTAGGACTAAAATGTTGGTGGTTGACAGACCCTAAAGAGCCCTGCCCCTGGCTCTGGCCTGGCTTTCCTGCGTGGACTGGTGTCTCCAATGGGTAGGCAAAACTCTGGCCTTGTGGCCTCCAAAGTAGGCAGCTGAAACAATCCCTCCCCCCAAAAAATCCCTGGTGCTCTGGCTTTGTGGCTTTGCTGCGTGGACTGTGTCTCCTCCACTGGGTAGGCAAAACTCTGGCCTAGTGGCCTCCAAAGTAGGTGGCTGAAACAATCCCTCCCTCAAGTTCCCTGGCACTCTGGCTCCCTGGCTTTCCTGCGTGGACTGTGTCTCCTCCACTGCAAAACTCTCTGGCCTCCACTGGGTGGCTGAAACAATCCTTCCCAAAACTCTGGCCTGGTTGGCCTCCACTGGGTTGGCAGAACTCTGGCCTTGTTGTGGCCTCCAAAGTAGGCGGCTGAAACAATCCCTCCCCAACCAAGAAAAATTCCCTGGCGCTCTGGCTCTGGCTTGCATGGACTCTGTCTCCACTGGGTGGACTGGCCTGTGGCCTCCACTGGGAAACAATCCCTCCCCAACCAAGAACTCTCTGGCCGTGGCTTTGTTGCGTGACTGGCCTCCAAAGGCAGAACTCTGGCCTTGTGGCCTCCAAAGGAGGCCACTGAAACAATCCCTCCCCAACCAAGAAAAATTCCCTGGCGCTCTGGTTTCGTGGCTTTGCTACGTGGACTGTCATGAATCGGGCTCAGCTGCCTGCACCCCAACCGTTCAAGGCAGCAGGTCCAACCCCAACACCCGTCCTTCCTGCTCTCTGAATGGCTGCCTTTGCCAATCAGTTCTTGAAAAACCAGTGGTCCCTTTTGCTGGCAGTCCCGGGGGGGGGGTCCTTTTCTTCCCAGGCAGCCCTTCTTGCAAGTCAGCCCCCAATGAAAACAGTTACAGGGCAGAGGGGGCCTGGGGTGGTCCGCTGAAAGCAGACAAGAGCAGCTGAAGGTTGGCCCACATATCCGGATCATGCTGAGTGGGAGGGAAGCCTCCGCCCACGGCCGCCTGAGACAACACTGAGGCCACTTCCGGCAACCCAGCATGGAAGCCGGATGGGGTGGAGGGCAGCGGAGGGTCTCTGCCCTGGAGGTGGGCCTGGAAATGCGCCCCCTGGTCAAGGAGGGAGAAGGTCTGCTCCATGAGCGAACTGGGCTCCTCGGTCATCGTGCTGGGGCCAAGAATCTGAGGCAAAGGACAAACCTGCCTAGGCAAAGGCTGGTCAGGCGGCTCGGCTGGGCCACGCTGGTATGGCGTTTCCAGGGTGTTCCCACCGGGCGCTCCCTGTGCTCTGTCCTGAATTTGATCCTTGGCTATTCTGCCAGTCAGCTCCTTGGGATACTCCAGCTGGCAATGATTCCCCAAGAGGTTGAGGGGCACTCATCTGGATGAGTGGGGGGGGGAGCATCTGAATCTCTGACCGCTAGTTGACCAGGGTGGCATTTGCTTGGCTTTACAAGGAGTGTCATGGGGAGGGGACATTGAGAGGACTAGACCCTCATCCAGATTTGGGGGAGGAACGGAATACTATGTCTCCTGCTGCCTCTGAGAGGTGGAGGGGAAATGGGATGGATAAAGGCTTCAAAAAATATATATATAACAGGCAGCCAGACCAAGTAGGGTGGCCAGTTCAGTCAGTGTTGACCAAGACAAAAAAAGAATATTGCATTCTGCCCACTTTGTTTGCTTTATTGCATAGGATACAGTCTTATGCTATGATATATTTATTAAATATATTATTCATCACCCAGTTTAAATCGCGCTAAATCGCGGTAGAAACGACAAATGATGAACGAAACGTCAAATTGAAAAATTTTTGAAAAATTTCGCGACAAACAGAAACAGAACGAAACGGACCCGTTCCGACAAACGAAAAATTGAAACGTCATTTTTTCTGGTCGTGCCCATCTCTAGTCTGGATACCTCGGTGTTCTAGGTATGTGGCTGCAAAGCAGAGGTTGGGAGTTCAACCTGCTTCTCTACAAAGAAAGTGAGTTGCCGAAAGTGGCAAGGCATTGGAGGTGTTGAAGAAGCTGGAGGGATGTGGCAGCAAGATGGGTCATGAAAGGCTGGGAATGGAGGACATTGAAGTAGTTGTGGGTTTGTCATTTCTGCCATTTTTCTTCCTGAGGACGCTGCCTTACTTCTCCTAATAGTACAACAAGACAGGAATGGAAACAACAGGTACCTACTATACAATCTTTCTTTTCCAGACTGCCCTGAGCAATGACTCTTGGTGGGAAACCACACCAAAAATCTCTTGCCCTTAACTCTGCAGGTGCTGTTTCCCTCTTTAGGGGCCTATAGCTGAGCCCATTCAAGACAATCCCTCCTGCTTTGGGTCCATGTAAGACATGGAATCCACAGCAGCCTTCTGCAAAGCAGATCCAAGGTTGACTCCATGGTGAGAGCCTCGTGGCGCAGTGGTTTAACTGCAGCCATTACTGTGCTCACAACCAGGGGTTCAGTCCCAGGTAGCAGGCTCAAGGTTCACTCCACCTTCTATCCTTCCAAAGTCCCACCTTGCAGGACTGGTGGTGCAATGTGTAGCATGCATAATTGCTTGTAATGTAAACCACCCAGAGAGTGCTATAATCACATATAAGCAGCATGCTTAGATTTGCTTTGTAAAAGGGTACTAACCCACCCAGAACCAAACCTAAACCTGAATAACCTTAGCTACAGCTCAATCTGAGCTGGAATTGTACAAAACTATATTTAGTAATTTGACTCCCCAGTCCATTTTCGCTATGCAACTGATTACTTGCTTTATAAAAAAATTCTAATCTGTTTCCAATCCCTTGATATTAATTGGATTTAGCTAATTAGCTGCTAGCTGTACAGCTATCCTTCACCAATGTAATGGTTTTGCTATTTTTGTCTGATTCTGACTCAATTACTGTGTCCCGTTCCCTGCCAGCCCCGGTTCCTAAGGGATTAAGGTCATCGGGCACATATTTCTTCACTAGAATTCTGACATCACTTTTTCCATTACTTCTCTCAGAAAGAGTCATAACTCTGCTGTTTTCGGTCTGAGTAGATTTAAATTAGAACAAATCATCAGCATTATAAGCAAATATTTAAAAGTAACTTTGCACTGTGGATCAAGCTCAGTATCAAAAATTCCTTTTCAATATTTTTTTAACTTTATTTTATTTAATTCTTATTATTCTATTGTGATCCAGTTGGCATTTGCTGCATTTTCCTTTTAAAATGGCATAAATACAAAGCAATTTTCAAACCATTGTTCTTTCTGATGGAAAGCTGGACAGGGAGAACATTAAGCCAAACCACACTGTAAGATAAACTGCAGTAGCCTCTTGAATTGGTCATAGGCCATTTCAATCATGGCATTCAAAAGGGCAAGTTCTATCATTACTGTTTCATTCAAAGTCGGTGAGAACAGATCAGCCATGCCATCTCCTGCTTGTAATATAAATGTTTAAAAGTAGCATTGTACACACCTGGTACTACACACCTGGTACTTCTGCACTGATTTTGCCCCCTCACAAAAATATATTTCCACAGTATTTTTAATTGGATTTTATTTTGTAACATTAACTAAATCATCTACAAATCTTGAAACACAGTTTCTGAAAAGTAATGAGTTATTGTTCCCAGGCCCCAAACAATAGTTAGTTACTATGGGAAAGTAGCGATTTTTAACTCCTCAAATGAACTAACAGTTACTTTAAAACAACAACAACAACAAAGCAAAGCAAAAAGCAAAGTGTTCTGCTTATATACTGCCCCATACCACCCAGTCTCTGGGTGGTTTACAGTTTTTAGTTACAGTATGCAGGCTACACAGCAAGCTGGGTACTCATTTTACTGACCTCCGAAGGATGGAAGGCTGAGTCAACCTTGAGCCTGCTACCTGGGATTGAACCCCAGGTCATGAGCACAGTTTTACCTGCAGTACAGGCATTTAATCACTGCACCACGGGGCACAACAACAACAACCAACACCCGCTATGGGGCTCCAGCTGGCAGTAAAAAAAAAATGGCACTTATTCAGAAATTCTTAAAAGGTGTGTTTCCACATGCAGCATTGTTAGTTCTGACTTCTCTGTCATTGTTTCAACATGTGAAGGCAACTCTTGGAAGAGAGAAATGAGTATTCTCTACATGTGAACCAGAACAGGAAATTAATTTGATGTTGTTAGCAGTTATAGCCCAAATTATTGTTGAAGAAGTTTTTTATCCATTTGTTAATTAAATACAGTGGTACCTTGTATAAAGGAATTAATTCGTTCCAAATGAAATTATGTTAAGCAAATTTTCCTTTATACAAATTCCCATAGGAATGCATTGAAAATGGAGTAATCCCATTTTTATGTTGTACGGAATTTCCCCATAGGCGATTATGTTAAGCAAATTTCCCCTATCTCCAGAATTTTTTATGTTGTACAGATTTTATGTTATACAAACTGTTTGTTATACAAGGGTCCACTGTAAGTAGTTTTAAAAATGAACAGTGGGGTTTACCACATGGCACGTGGCATGTCTGCACTGACTCAGAGAAAAACATTTGTTATTGGCTCCTTCATGAGTTCCTTACTTAATCTGAGTCTCCCCCACTCTATCACATGGACTACAAATCCCATAATATAATTATTAGCTGGAGTCAGTGGTTTCTACCTGTATTAAAAAGATTTAAGTTGGGTAAGGGATGAGTACCTTAATACAGGATGTATGCTGAACAACAAAGAGGATGCTTAATGGGCTGGGATCCCACCCATTAACAGAGGAGACCAGCTGAGAACTAAGCTGACTTCCAAGAAGAGGAAGTAAAGCCTAAGTGTAGCTATTTGCATTTCATAGGTGTTGTCTTAGGAAAAACTAAGAGGGATTAAGATGCCCAAACTTGCTTCCTCATCTCTCTGCACCTGTTGCCCGCATTTTCTCATTGATTACCTGTTGCATGCACTGCTGCTTCCACTATGAGCATCACTAATATACACAGTGGCACAGGGGAACATGCAGATGTTGGTGGTTGTAGCTGCATTCAGTACAATATTTCTTTGCAGAGTGTCAGGTGTCAGGAGGACTGGGTGGTTAGAAGTGTCCTGGTTTCAAGGCCACTATTAGTTACAGCCTCTGATATTCATTCCCTCCCCTCTTCTGAGAAGATTTGGGGGAACCCCTGTGGTGTTGTAGGCTTTGGCCCTAGGGCCTGCAAAGTGCTGCTGACTCTGAGGAAAGCAATGCTTACTTTCTTGTGAGATAGTCACTACACAGTACTTTCTTTGGTACTCTTCAAGTACAAACCAAATGTGGTGGTCATCCATTTCATGACAGAAACCATGTATGTGTTCTGTGCCCCCCTGCTGGATACTTAGATGACATCCCCATTCTGATGGACTCTGAAAAGTTTAAAATGTGCTCTAAAAGAAAGAAAGGGGAGAAGAAAAGTAGATGGATGATGGAATATACAGTATACAATTAAAATTGTGTTAAAAATAGAGTACCGTTGTTTTAATGTCTCATAACAAAGGCTTTCTACTACATTATATGGAGTGAGAAATGCCTGGTGTTCAAGCTGCTTTCCAAAAAGGAAGAAGAACTCAAGATCATATTGCAGACACCTGTGGGGTACTGTGGGGCACCAGAGAATTTCATAGGCGGTTACTTCACATCCATTTTGGCTCTCTAAGTGTTGCGCTTTGGAGCGGTACAAAAAATATTACTTCACGCCCATCGTGCAACAGCTGAAATTTGTCTCGACCATGTCCTCAACGAGGGATCTTAGTGTGACAGTTCTGTACCTTGCTCTGGCTTGGGTATTCCCTTGTCTCGGTTTGTTCCTGCTTTCTGTTGCGAGACAAGGGGCCATGAGGTAATGACTATCACGCCACAAAACACCCTTTCCTCTCTCAGAAAACTGTGTCCCAGGTACTGGGTTGGGTGTTATATTCAAAGTGCCCACCCACCCCAGATGATTACCACCCACCCCAGATGATTATAGTGAAAGCTAGCCAGATGACCCACAAGACTCCTTCCCTGCCTGCAAAGATTTTGACTTTTCAGAAGCAAAATACCGAAAAAGAATTTTTAAGACCCTCCCCCCGAAAAAAGGAAAAAGGAAGCTAGACGAGCTATCATGACCATGGGAACACTGAAACAGGGACAAAACCACGTGATCGCGACCAACGCTGTCACGGTACAAAACTAGTTGCGGAACAAAGAAGGACGTGAAGTAACCGCCATACTGTGCTTTACAGATCAGACTGTACTTTTTAGAAGATGGCAAAACTTTGGAACATGTGGCACCATGGCTATATTCATGCTCATGACTGGAAAATAAAACATATCCACCCAGATTGAACTGGAAAACATTTGTATGATGATGGTAGAAGGGGTAATCTTGGGAAGGTGTCCATATTGGTATCATTTAATTCCCAATGAATTTAGAAAAGGATCAATGTTAAAATAACACAGAAGTCTCTGGAATTTGTCTCCTCCCTTTTTTCTTTTTCTTTTTAAATGTCAGGGCATGAGTTGTAAATTCTTGTAGAAGTCTGGAATGGATTATAAATTCTCAAAGTCTAGATTGCAAACTTTACTTTTTATCTTGCCAATTTTAAAGCCCATAATGGATTACGTAATGTTACACAAACATTTAGAGTTGCTAAGAAAAGCTCATGGCTGTTCACTCGACATCTTTCGAGGATCAGAATAGAATTTAAGGCAACAGGATTTCCTAGTGGCTGTTTCCACTGCTTCCAGCAATTCAGGTCAACAACTAGCCGAATATAAGAGTCACATGATACATCTTGTGCATATAGATTTCTAATGCTTATTCCAGGGTGTATTCATGTCAACATATGTAAAAGTTGACAAAACATATGTTATGTATATTTAACAGAATGTGTAAAGTGAATTGTAAAATGGAGGCAGTGAGATTCTGCAGTGTCATGATGTTAATCCACAGGTGTTAGAGACTAGTAATCACAGGCATGTTAAGTGATGAAGTGCAGGTGGAACTGATTTGTAACATCATGGTTTGTAATGGATAGATCAGATTGCATCAGATTGTTAATTAGTGATTGCATCAGATCTTATGAGTGCTGAATATGTATAAAAGGCACTAGCTTGTCATTTGTAATTTGGGGACTGTTGTGGTGAGAACAGTTCACCCCATACTCTGTTTGTCTGTTTGATATATTGTATATAATGCTTGGTTGTTATGCTGTGTATATTTTGATGTATATATGAATATATGAGTTTTTACTCTATTCATTGTCATTGTCTTTCTGATAGACTAACTCTGCAAACCCTTTATATCAATACTAACATTTTATCTACGTTACTGCTGCACTGCTTTGTGTCAGGCACAAGTATATATTATTATATTACATATTTGCTGCCCCCTTAAATCTGCTGACAGGGTTATGGGCCCAGCTGGGTCAGCAGCCTGATGGGTTTTGTTGTACCTGTATAGATAAAGTGTGTGTTGTGTAAAGTTGTGTTTTTGCAGAGGAAACAGGTTGGAGTTGGAACGGAGACAAAGCAGAGCTGCAAAGGATTTCTCTCAGAGGCTTGGAATGAGAGCAGAGGAGAGAAGCAGCTGATAAGGACAAGCCAAGCAAAACAGAGTGTGATTTAAACTGGAAGCTGTGGAGGCTAGAGGAAATATTTGCCAAAAAAGAAGCTGAATAAAAAGTGTTGCAGATAACGGCAGATAAGGAGCCGGCACATATCAGCGAGAATGGCAAGTATAAATTTAAATTCAATGCCTCTTGTAAAGCTCTCTGACAGTAATTACCTGAATTGGTGTCTGCAAATGAAGCATTTCTTGATCTTCCATGAGCTATATCAGTATGTAGATAAGCAGCTTGATGAGAAAGCTGATGAGGAAGATTTGAAGAAGGATGAAAAAGCCTTGGCAATTATAATGTTATCCTTGGAAGATACGCAGTTCGTTTATGTGAAGGAAGCAAAAACAGCTCATGAGGCTTGGACGTTTCTCAGAGCAGCTCACATTAAAGAAACAGCTGGGAGTAAGGTATCTCTAATGAAAAAACTGTTCCGGTTAAGGCAAAGCCCAGGTGAAACTATTTCTGATTATATAAGGAAAGTAAATAGTATATTTCAGCAATTGTCTGAGGTGGGCATAAATCATGAAGAGGAGTATAAATGTCTAGTTATATTGTCAAGCCTGGATGAGTCATATGACAATTTAGTAATGGGATTAGAAGCTATGAAAAGTGATGAATTGTCTATATCATATATACAGTCAAGACTCCAGCAGGAAGAATCAAGAAGGAATGATTCTAAAGTAAATAATAAGCCTGCTCAAGTGTCTGAAGAAACAATACAAGTAATTAGAAGATGCTATAATTGTGGGAGTGACCAACATGTTGTTCATTACTGTGATAAGGTAAACAAGCGGCGAAGGCAAAAGCAAAATAGAGTTGCCGGCACAAGCTGGAAGAGTGAAGGTCAACAGCTGTCTGTAATTAATGATAATGAACAAAAGTGCTCAAGACAGGAATTATTTATTGTAGATTCAGGGGCCAGTATTCATTGTGTAAACAAGAAATGTTTGTTTGAGAAACTAACTTTGTTTAATTGTAGAAATGTAACCTTGGCAGACGGGACTCAGGCAAAAGTCTGTGGAGAAGGTAATATATTTTTCAAACCTCTCAAATGTGTATTTGATAAGGTCCTGTATATACCGTCTTTAAAGAATAATTTATTGAGTGTGCCTATGCTTGTAAAACAAGGTTTTCATGTACAGTTCAGTGAGAATAGTTGCAAGATTGTAAAGAATGGGAAAACAATAGCAACTGGAAGGCTCCAAAACAGTTTGTTTATGATAAGCACTTCTGAGAAAGTTTTGAACATGATTGAAAATAAGCCTCTACATGACAAATGCATACATTTGATGCATAGAAGATTAGGGCACCTAAGTTTTGAAAGCATTAGGAAAACTTTGCAACATGTGGAACATGGGTCTGTGCAAAGCTGTAAAAAGTTTTTAGATTGCCATGTTTGTAAAGGCACAAAGGTGAAGTCTGCTCCAATATCAAAAAAGAGTTTAAGAAAGTCACATCAACCACTACAGCTGGTACATATTGATGTGATTGGACCCATGGATAATTCATTTGGTGGTGCCAGGTTTTGTCTTGTGATAACTGATGATTATTCACGTTATTCTTGGGTTTACATAATAAAGCACAAAAGTGAAGTGAGTGCTGTATTTAAGAAATGGTTTGAGATGGCAGAAAAACAGTACAGACAGAAAATTTTAGCTGTACAAAGTGACAGAGGTGGTGAATTTTTAGCAAAGCAGTTTGTTGATTATTTAGAAAAGAAAGGGGTGAAACATAGATTGAAAAACCCTTCTGCTTCTGCTGAACATGGATTATCTGAGAGGAAGAATGGGATTCTTCAAAATATCATGAATGCAATGTTGGCAGATGCAAAACTTCCCAAAGGTTACTGGGCTGAGGCAATGAAATATGCAAATTATGTGTCTAATAGAGTGTGGAGTTCAGCTGTGAATGAAGTTCCATATACTCTAATGCATGGGAAAAAAGCTTCAATCAAATATCTCCATATATTTGGCTCTGAAGCAGAGGTATTAATTCCAAAGAGGGATAGACACAAGAACAGTCCAAAGTCAAGAAAGCTTATGTTTATTGGTGTTCAGTCTACAGCATTACATGATGGAAAAGTGAAAGATGAGATTGCCAGTGATGGAGTGGAGGGGAGTCTACATCATTTCATGATGAAAAAGTGGAAGATGAGGAGCCAGTGTTGATCAGAAAGTCTACAAGATTCAATAAAGGAGTGCCACCTGAAAGGTTTGTTGTGAATAATGTATTCCATGAGCCACAGAATTTTGAACATGTGCTGCTGATGCCTGGAGATGAAAGGAAGCAGTGGATGATGGGCCATGGACAAAGAGCATATGTCTCTGAAGGAACGGCAAGTGGATGCACCAGTGGATGGCGCCAAAGAGCAAAGGACATTTTGCAAGTGAAATAGGTTGCTTGTACACAAAAGGTTTTTTGATATTGATAGTATTTGTTGATGAAGCATTGGAAAGGTATAAAGCATGTTTTGAAATACCTTAAAGGAACAATGCATGAAAAGTTGAAAGTATCCATATGTGATAATCTTGATTTGATTAGCTATGCAGATGCTGACTGGGGTTCAAGTCCAGAAAGGAGGTCAATGTCTGGATATGCCATATTTTTAGGTAACTCACTAATTATCTGGAAAGCCCGAAGACAAAGGTACATTTCGTGTTCTTCTACAGAAGCTGAGTATGGGGCTGTGAGTGATTTGTGTTGTGAGTTAACCTGGGTACTACAGTTGTTAAAGGATGTGAATGTGAATGTAAAACTACCAGTCAAAGTATATAATGATTCTTTTTCGTGTATCCAATTAACACAGAATCAGAAGGTCGGATCCAGAAGCAAGCACATTGGGATCCGTTACCAGAATGTGAAGGACTGCATAGAACAACATTTGATTGTATTGGAATATTGTACAAGTGTTGATAATTATGCTGACATATTTACAAAGCCTTTGTGTAAAGATAAACATGTATGTTTTAAGAAAAGGCTAGGAGTTGAAATCTGTTAAATATAGGAGGGGTGTCAACATATGTAAAAGTTGACAAAACATATGTTATGTATATTTAACAGAATGTGTAAAGTGAATTGTAAAATGGAGGCAGTGAGATTCTGCAGTGTCATGATGTTAATCCACAGGTGTTAGAGACTAGTAATCACAGGCATGTTAAGTGATGAAGTGCAGGTGGAACTGATTTGTAACATCATGGTTTGTAATGGATAGATCAGATTGCATCAGATTGTTAATTAGTGATTGCATCAGATCTTATGAGTGCTGAATATGTATAAAAGGCACTAGCTTGTCATTTGTAATTTGGGGACTGTTGTGGTGAGAACAGTTCACCCCATACTCTGTTTGTCTGTTTGATATATTGTATATAATGCTTGGTTGTTATGCTGTGTATATTTTGATGTATATATGAATATATGAGTTTTTACTCTATTCATTGTCATTGTCTTTCTGATAGACTAACTCTGCAAACCCTTTATATCAATACTAACATTTTATCTACGTTACTGCTGCACTGCTTTGTGTCAGGCACAAGTATATATTATTATATTACATATTTGCTGCCCCCTTAAATCTGCTGACAATTCAAACACTTTAATAGGTTTCTCAAATTAAGCTAAAGTCTAGGGTTTCACTTATGGGGCACACACCATCAAGTGCATCTGGGGCAAAGAACAAACTGTTCATTTTCTAGCATAGGCCTTGGGAAGGATACTGCAGAAGCTTGCAATATTTTGCTAAAACTTTTCTCCGGTGGTAGGAATAATCTGGAACCATCTGTGAAGAGGCTTAATCTTGGAAATTTGATGTAGGAGATATTGGGTATGTGGCTGTTTCCATGTTTGTTGTTGTTATTGTGTCATTTATTACAGTTGTTACTCTTCATAACCCCATGTCCATGGAGTTTTCTTGGCAGGAGTACTGGAGTGGCTTGCCAGTTCCTACTCCACACGCCTACAGCACCTGGTATTCCCTGGTGGTTGCCCATCCAAGTACTAACCAGGCTCGACCTTTCTTAGCTTCCAGGATCAGGCAAGATCAGATGAGCACAGGGCATCTAGGTTATTAGTGTATAAATCTCATGACTTTCCCGCTGTCTATGCTGGCTAACGTCGATAGATGTAGTAGCTCAATGACTTCTGGAGGAACACATGTATATAGCTTCCACACTGGAGCAACTTACAGCACCCAGTCCTGAGTGAAGGCACCTTCCAGTAGTCTAACTGGACTGAGTCTTCTAGGACTTTATACAGTACTCATTGGTAGTTGGTTAGATGTCTGAAAAGGGAGGAACTGTGCAGCAAGATTTCCTGGCCAAAGTCTAACTTGACTGCATAGGTGCAACTTCACAGTGGATCCATTCACATTTTTCCTGCTGTGTAGCCATCAGGTTTGTTACTGAGGAATCATGTACAGGACTGAACTACCAGTACACTATGCAGAAAAAGTTTAAATAGTTGAATAGGAAGGCAAACAAAAACTTTTCATCCCATGATATCACACATATCTGGAGATAACCCACACTGAAAACTGGGGGGTATCCTTCAAAATAAACATGAGTAGCATCACTCTTCTGAAGAGGTGTGAGGGTATGAGAGAAAATCGTATGGTGATATAGATAGGAGAGCTAGCCATACATACCATAAAGTCACTGTTATAATGGATATACTATGGTGTTCACAGAATGAACCGACTCGAGTGTCAAGGTCCTTGGGAGAGGCCCTTCTCTCCATCCCACCACCCTCACAGGTACATCTCATGGGAACCCATGAAAGGGCCTTCTTGGCTGCTTCGCCCAGACTCTGGAACTCCCTCCCACTAGAGGCCAGGACTGCCCCATCTCTTATGTCTTTCTGAAAACAGGCAAAGATCTTTCTCTTCAGGCAAGCTTTCCCTGAATGATGGACTACCATTATGTGTCATTTATATGAATCTATAGGTTCACATAGACTTTGTGCTTAAAACTACTTATAGCCTTGTAGCTTTAATGTAATGTTGTCAATTAATGCTGTAAGATGTCCCTCAATTCCTTGTTCTCAATTACTTGAACATGTCTGTTGTACTGGACTTTATATTATCCCTCATTACTGTAAGCTGCCTTGGGTCCTTTTTCCAAGGAGAAAGGCGGGGTTAAAATACTCTAAAATAAAATAAATTTTTAAAAAATGGTGAAGAATGATGCTGCCCTACCCCTACCTTGAAGGTGACTGAAGTAAACTGGATCATGACGTCTTTCTTAGAAATCTGGTATTCTATTTCCTAGAAATTTGGTATTCAAGGAGGAGTTCTTTTGAGGTCTGATTCCACAAATGTGGAAAGCCTGCTTCAGTCAACTGTTTTCAACATTCATGTCCATTCAGGCTACTGCTGGCATATGTGTTTCTGGCCTGAGAATGGCACCAAATGACTGATGGTATGTCAGAGCGACAGCTCATCCCATCACAGTGGGATGGGCTACTTGGGGAGAAGAGAGATGGTTCTCATACCAAGAATGTGATTCATTCTCACCATTACATAGTGAAAGGTACAAAAGAACCGTAAATTGCAGCTGTCTCTTAGTTTAATGCTGCCACTTGCTGTCTGTTGCTGATGCAGCTGATGCTTTGAATATTATTTGTTAAATTTGGGAGTGCTAAGGTGCTAAGAAAGGTCTGGAAGAAAGGCCAAGCGCTGAGCATAGGGAAAAAAAAGGCACAAGGATATTGCAGTACTCAGTACCACACTGAGGGACAAGGCAAAGCAATCTTGGTTTGGCCAATCTTAGCCTTAGAGGTTTTACTGGGGCTGGTGCACACTGAATGGCTTGTGCCATGAGCCCACAAAATGACTTGTGAGCATCAGTTGAATTCACATTTCAGGCTATTCAGGGAGCATTTGAAGCTCTTCAGTTTTTTTGGACTGCAACTCCCCTCTGCCCTAGCCAGCATAATCCATGATGTGGGATCACAGGGGTTGCAGTTCAGCACTATCTGAAGGGAGACTAATCATTCTTTGCCCCTGCTGTAGAGTATAGGCTGCCTGGTCTTCTGGGGGTATGTCAGTACTGGTCACTGGTCAGTGCAGCAGATAAGGCTTCTCAAGACCCCAGCTTAAGATCTACCACACACAGCGCCTTATGGGGAAGCCCTGTCAAACATGATAAGCTTCTGTAATTGATTCCAATGCCTAGTGTTTAACATGTGCGCTTAATATTGCTCTCTCAATCCGGACAAGTTTGGCTGGATTTCTTTCTTTGTTTTCCTGAACAAGAACAGTCAGACGCTCTGTGCAAATCTCATATTGTACATCATGAACATGCACTGAATGATTGGACTTACAAGGAAATGCCAGGCCTGATCTGTACATACTGTATGCAGTCTCCTATGGGTCCATGTTGTATGGCTATCTTAAAACAGACACTGGCCTGCATGGTGCATTGGTGCATTTAACCTGCAAAGGCAAACATGCAACCCCCCAGAAAATCTGTACACTCTCACATGTGTACCCCTACCAAAACTAGGGGGAAATGAATAAATTCAGCCACCCCCCTGAGTCATCAGGCCCTCCTGAATTCCCAAAATATATATTTTTTAAAAAACGTAAAAGAAAACACGTTTTTGGTCACTAGAGGGTGAATGTAATTTTTTTCCAATTAAAAAAACAAAGTACATATGCCTTATTAAGTGAAAAACTATTTTGAATAGTCTGTGGGATGGAAGCTGATTGTGCTTTTACTGAGGAGAAGTACACATTAATTTTAAAACATTTCTATAATTATAACTTTAAAACCACATCCTTCACTTGACACAGTTTGTCCATGCTTATCTCCTTTTAACCACGGTTCTGCCCAAACTCAAAAAAGATCCTCAGCACCCTTCATCTGCTCCATTCTAGGATCTATGTTAGGAGTACTCTGATACCTGGAAGCCAATGGTCTAAGTATAGCAAGACCCACCCCACAACGGGATTGGGAGGTACACCTCAGCAGGGACCATGAGCTGCAACTGGGTGAAAGCCTGTGGTGAGCTTTGTGGCGTAGTGATCAAGCTGCTGCACTGCAGCCAAACTCTGCTCACAATTTGAGTTCAATCCCAGGTCGCAGGCTCGAGGTGCACATAACCTTACGTCCTTCAGAGGCTGATCAAATACATACCCAGCTTGTGGGAAGGCATGCAATGTGTAGCCTGCATCTTTAACATGTAAACCATTCCGAGACTGCTTACAGGGTGGTTTTTAAGGAACACACTTTGCTTTTGCTTTTATATTTGTTCCTCCTACAGTTCCATCTGCAATGTACACACACATTTAATGTACAAAGCAAACACTTACAAAGGTCAACTCTATTATCACTTGAAGTGTCAGATTCATATTTTCCCACCAGTAGATGTTGAATGACTATGCCCCACCCCAGCAGAATCTCAAGGGACAACACTATGCGACAATATGTGTATTCTATGTGGGTTTTCTATGCAACTATGAAGGCCTGGAGCAGAAATAGATAATGAACACAGAAAGCTGAAAAATACTGAATGGTCTATATACTGTATAGATTATTCTGCATATGAAACCTAGGTGCCTTTGAAGTGTGCACTTTTCAGGATAGACATGGGAAATCAGTGGATTCACCTATTTCATTTCCAACCAGCAGCATCCACAGAGGATTTAGGAGAGAAAATTAACGACACACTGCATTGACATGGTTGGAGGAATGCTTTACCATGCTGCCTCTGTCTTTTAACTCGTATGCCTGACAAAGTGTACATGTTCCATAAAAGCTAACATTAAAGTACAGCAGTTAGTCTTCAAGGTGCCACAATTTTTTGTTGGTTGGTTGGTTGGTTGTTTTTTTTTGCTTATGTTTTGTTTTGTGTTCCTTGTGGAATCACAGATGTGACTAACCTGGCTAAAAGCAGAGTCCACAGAAAGCTCTGATTTTGTGGCAACTCACAATTAATTCTTCCATCAAAGGCCTTAGCAGGCTTCACAGACACTGATTAGGCATTTTGAAAGATGCCCTTCAAGGACTGCATAACCACCATCTTACAGAGCTAATTAACTGCAGCCAAGCATTACTTAGAATAAACTTTCTCAGATGGAAGAATAGAAAGGCCTCTATATTTTGTACATCATCATCATCATCATCATCATCATCATCATCTTTATGTGCTTGTTTGTTCATTTATTAGATTTATACACCCTCCATCATCTTTATTTGGTTGTTTGTTCATTTACACAATTTATGTGACCCTCCATCTTGTTACTTTGGGTGGTTTATCATCATCATCATCATCATCATCATCATCATCATCATCATCATCATCATCATCATCATCATCATCATCACTGAAAGGGCATTGTTAGTGACTGGGGCAGATGGGGACTGGAGCCCAAGAACGTTTGGCAAGCCACAGCCTTTGTGCAATAGGGACTGACTTTTTAAAAATTCCTCCACCAAGTATGTATACAGATTGTATAAAGGTCCAGCTACCCAATTCATCCCAGAAAAATATCACCAGGTTCTGTGAATGCTTTGAAAAAGAACAGGAGATCACAGAATAACTGGCAAAAGGAACACCAGGTTTGATGGGGAAAGGAAATAGGAAAGCAATTGCCACAGGCAGGGCAGGAAAAGTCTAGTTTGGATTTTCTCTGTTTCTTCAATTATGTAAAGAGGGAAGGAAATAATACTTTTTAAAGCAGAGGTGTGCCTGGAGAGATGGCACTATGAGTTACCCATTCAGAATCCTGGCAGGAGCTTCAGAGAGGGCCATCACTTGCCCTCCAAGTGGCTCACTCTGAGGGTCAGATTACATGTTAAAGTGAATGCACATTTCCTGCCATGCAATTCCTTCAAAGCTCTGTATCTGAGCCAACAGAGTTACACAGGAACCCTATCCTTACTTTCTAATGACCAACAATAAAAGAAACGCAGTCTACTTTGCAGTATCCATGCAAGGATAAACAGATGTCTTTTACCTCTTAAAAGAGCTCTCCTTCTAAAGATGAGCTCACTGCATCATTTACATTGACTCTAAGCAGAGAAAGCTGCATAGAGAGCAATATGTCTGTTCTTTAAACTGAGGTGGGTTAAGCCTGGTCCCTTTTAGTACTTCTCATTGCCCTTTTACTTGCCGCTACTCTGCCAAGTTTCAGTTCAGCACCGGTGCTACTCCTCCGAACAGAAAGTACACAAGGTCTTGTTTGTAAGTTGGAATGAATGCTTGGAAAACTTACAACATATCTATGTGTCCAAACTATTTTCCAAGGTGAAAGAGCACAGATACCAGTTTTTCCATTTAGCCCCTGTGGGAGACATCAGGGAAGACAAGGCTTAGAGCCAAATGAAGGGTAACATTTATTTATATTTATAATATTTATGATATTTATGCCTAGCGAATTATCTCTCCTTAGAAGACATCCTGAAAGTAACCTTGATTCAGAGAACATGATAGTAGAAGTTACATCTTTATTCGTATACATGAGGCCTAATACTTCATCTTAATAGTTCTGCCACAGAGAAGGCATGTTATGATGAGATTTATGACAGAACACAGATCAGTGGTAATCTGAGTAGCTGTACTGCATTTGTATCTGTTTGCTCAACTATTGTGCCATTATGAATGAGAAGGAATTGGAGTTCTTTCTTTTATTTTAGGTTCTCAAATCAGTGATAAAAGTACACAGAGCTAGGGCAGTGGTGTACTTAAAATCTGAATAAATAAACTAAATGGCCTTTAAGGAGATTGTTTGTGCCCTTGTCAGGCCGTTGCAAACATCAAGTCCTAAGCAACCAAAAGAAGCATCAACACTGCAGATACTTTTCTGTTGTGTCTAATTAATCTATTGAGAAGATACTTGATACTGCATCTAAGATAAATGGTATATTTCTTCATCCAAGCTTGATAACTAAAGGAAAACACACGCCTTAGGAATAAAGGTTATACTTCTGTTTATTCCATGTTTAAGATGAAAAATTAAGGTAAGATGCCAGTTTCTTCTAGCCATGTTAATGATGGCAGGAGAGAACCCATAGAAAGCAAAGGAACCCTTTTCAAAAGCACAGGACTACAGTACTTAGAAATTGGCACAGAAGACAATACAAAGGCCAGCTGTCCTCACATAGGGACTTAGAGGTCTGGAGAATGCATTGAAGGGTGACGTTAGCCACCAACGGAGCTCATCATTGTACAATGCTGCTGCACCATTACCTTCATTCTATTCTTTCCCATGTTTGGCATGGCAAAAATACAAAGAAGTTAGTTAGTTTCTAACCTCCATGTTAAAAAAAAACAGGAAAAGGGGAAGCCGATGGCAAAGAACCTAGCTTTGTCTTCTCTCTGCATCCAGAACGCAGTACATGGTACTCAGACCACCACGTGGGAGAGGCTGTGGAAGGGCTGGCCTGGTTGAACTTGAGAAAAGGGGAATGGGGTGGAGGGAGCACGCTCATGAAAACCATCCATTGTGGCAGTAAAGGCAAGCAGCATGGTCAAGTATGAAGCATCTACACTACGTGTGGAATGATGCTGCCTGTGTGCCAGGAGTGGCTATGAGCAGAGAGGAGGAGGTGAAACAAACCGAGAAAGCTTAGAGAGGGCTGTGGCTGATGAGCCCTGCTTGGCAGTCAGTGCTTCCTTTCTGCTGCTCCGGCTGCATTTGGACAGCAGGTATACTCATAGACTTGCTTTCCTGCTCTTCTTCTTTTTGTTCCTCCTCCTGACACTGATGCTGCTAGCTAAGTACAGTGATTCCCCCATCCTTTCTCGGTTCATATGCAGTGGTCCCGCCATATCGCAGGACAGCAGTATATGAAAAAAAGGCCCCCTAGGGTAAGGGGGAAAAGTCCTGTTTCAAGCCTCCCATACTTACCCCAGAACTGGACTGCCCTGAACAGGCTGGTGAGGGCCTTCCTAGGCCTTCTGGAAGCCCCAAAAGGGCCTCCCTGCAGACTGGAAGTGACTTCCGGTTCACTGAAAATCATTTCTGAGGCCTCCAAGAGCCTTTCTAGGCCTGTCAGAGGCCTCAGAAATGGTTACCGGTTTACCGGAAGTCACTTCCGGTTCACAGGGAGGCCCTTTTGAGGCCTCCAGAAGGCCTGGGAAGGCTCTCACAGGCCCATTCGGGGTAGGGCCATGCTGAGCCTCCAGCTAGCCCCCACTCCCAGGCCTGACTCGACCTGCATCTGCATATTGCAGATTTTCAATTATCACAGGTCAGGTTAGGTCCCTAACCCCCGCAATAGGCAGGGGAATCATTGTATTTACCAGCTCGTAAGCCAGATGGGGTAAGCAAATGCCAGCTCCTTTCAGTCTAGCACTTTTCAAAATGAGACAAATTAAAATATGCCACAGGGAAGGCACACAATAGTTCAAATGTCACGAAAACAGATGGGAACAAAGCAGTTTGGCCCACTGTGTCCAATTATCTGCTCCACCTCCTTATCTGAGTGGGCAGCTGCCAGAGGAGGCAGGGAAGGGAAGCCCCTGCTCTTTCCCAGACTGGCCAGAAGCCAGAAGGGGGTGGCCTGGTTAGTGTGGGACAGCTAGTGAGTGGGGCAGCCAGCCGGAGGGTTTGGATAAGGGAATATGAGCACTTGTGGTGCTGTGTGTATGAAGTTGGGTGAAGTGAGCCGGATCACTTTGGGCCCATCTCTAATCAGAAGACTGCCCCTTGAATTTAAATCCCTTGCATAACATCACTACATATCTCAAAGACATGCCTTCCATTGCTAAAATGATTAAATAACAGTGCTTGGAGGGTCTTCCACTAAGCTTAAACTGGGATACAAAAGGAATACTACTAATCATCTTCTGAAAAAATAAACGCCAGATCAAGCAGGTGAAGCTAGGACGCTATAACAAGATTTCATTCAGAAATATTACAATAGTGACATTTCATAGGCAGAACTGCAAACAAAAAGTTTTCAGTGTGACATTTTGACTTCTTTTTCAAAGATATAGAAATGGGTTGCAAGGAAAGGGGGCAAAATATTATTCTGGGATAGAAAATGTTTTCTTTTGTTTCTTGACAAATGTACACAAAAAATGAAGATGAAGAAAAAAGATTATATTCTAAAACCACATGACCCGCTGAACCCTCCCCCCGTTTCAAGTTGCTGTGGCCACTGTGCCCCTGTAGCCGCTAGTTTCAGAGTTGACTCTCCCTCCCCTCCCTCTTGCTCCTTTCTTTCTCAAGTTGGCTAAAAAGCAGATGCAGTAAGACACCACCACTACCCAACCAGTTTTGCCTATTCATTTATCTGCTGCCTAAAAAATGCTAAACAAAGTGTTCTGCTTATATACTGCCCCATACTACTACAAGTAGTCTCTGGGCGGTTTACAATTTTTTAATTACAGAGTGCAGGCTACACATTGCCCCCCCAGCAAGCTGGGTACTCATTTTACCAACCTCGGAAGGATGGAAGGCTGAGTGAACCTTGAGCCTGCTACCTGGGATTGAACCCCAGGTCGTGAGCACAGTTTTACTTGTAGTACAGACATAAACAACGCACCAACACCCAGAAATACATATGTATACTTTTTCCAGGATGTATTTACAAGAACAAACCAGTAGAGGGAGCAAGAGATATGTCTGCAATTTTTGCATCTACAGGGGAGATTTGATAGGTCTGTCTTTTTATGCATCTACAGGGGAGATGGCTTGGAAATTGATCTCTGGATACCACCATCCTACAGCAAATCACCTTAACTGAGCAAGGAAGTCTTCAACCTCCCTCTGTAATTCCCTGAGAGAGATTTTATTCCTCTTTTCCTGAGTATGGTTTGCTCATTTCCTTTCTCTGAGTCTCGCTGATTAGATCTAAAATCATAGAATTGAAATTATTTGATGCTAATGCTAGTGCATCTGGGTTTCCTCAGTGCCTTGGTGAAGTAAGTTTGTGTGTTCAGAACTGTAAAAATAAATTTAAAATTAGTATTGAGGATTTGTGCATGGATTCTGTTTGAGGAACTGGCAATAATTCTAGTTTTCAGAGTTTGCACAGTGTTTTATGAAATGTTATGTAAAGAAATGGAAGGGAATGTTTAAAGGTTAACATCCTTTCATTATTAAACTCCACTTTAGATGTGCTTTTAGGGAGGCAGGGGTTTGACTGCAAAGCTTAGATGGAAATATTTGCCTGGGAGAAGCAACACCCAGCTAAAACCTCCTGTTGAAATAGCCAAGGCAGCTCATTTTCCATTTATTTTCTCTTTGGAGCAAGGATCTAGTAATGAGTTGTAAATTCAAGTGGCTAGGAAACAGATGTGATTCTTGGTGTTGTCAGATATGGTCAAAACCCAGGCCCAACCTGCATAAATATCATTCATTGGCATCCTTCAGTCTCGAAAGACTATGGTATCATGCCTGGAGTAGAGATCCTAAGAACAACACCTAGTGTGACTAAATAGACCAATTCGTGAATGGCATAAACAAACAAATAAATAAACATGATTTAAAATTAAATAAGAGGAAGAAAGTAGAATGGGTAGTTGTAAACAACCAGGGAAAACTTTTGATGACAGAATAAAACCAGTAATGTTTTAATAAATTTTAACATGCAAAAGTTCATCATAATAGTCCCCATAAACTTGGCTCTAGGCCAGTGGTTCTCAACCTTCCTAATGCCATGACCATTTAATACAGTTCCTCACATTGTGGTGACCCCTTGCCCTGCTTGGAAGAGGCCACAAGCCCCCTTTGGCAGGCCACTGCCGCAGGTGCCATAGAGAACTTCCCTCTACGGGTACCCTCAGCCAATCACAGCCTCCAGTGCCTTTGACTGACATCCCCTCCAACCTATCAAGCTGTAACTCACTCTTCCCCATCTTCCCCCCATCTCCAGACCCAATCAGTTTGCACCTTTTTCTTCAGTGGCTCATGGCAACCCCTGTGAAATGGTCATTTGACCCCAAAAGGGTCCGAACCCCCAGGTTAGAAACCACTGCTCTAGGCTGATTTCCCAAGCAGCCAGCTATGTTAATTATCATCACCAACACCATCATCATCTTAGACCTGCAGAACTGGAAGGGACCCTATGGATCATGAAGTCCAGTGTCTGTCAAAGAACTGTCCTCTTGACAGATTCCTAAACCACTGAGATATCTATCATGTCTATCTTGCTGAAATAATATTCACCTCTCTCTTTTGTAAAGCTAATGGGTCTTAACTGCTCATGCAAGACCAAGACACTACTAAACAGTTTGCCTTACAAATAGGATCGCTTATAACAATATACTGTTACTCAGAAATTCAATTCCTCCCACTTCCATCTACTGTGAGACTGCAGCCAAGTTCAGTGGGAACAAGAGAACTCCCTGGGAAGGGGCAAATGACACCACAGTCTCAGCTGACCAGAAAATGTGTGTGTGTGTGTGTGTGTGTGTGTGTGTGTGTGTGTGTGTGTGTGTGTGTGTGTGTGTGTGTGTGTGTGTGTGTGTGTGTACTGTTGTTACAGTCGTGACCGACTCTTCGTGACCCAATGTCTATGGAGTTTTCTTGGCAGGAATACTGGGGTGGTTTGCCAGCACCTGGTGGTCTCCCATCCAAGTACTAACCAGGGCAGACCCTGCTTAGCTTCCAAAATTAGGCAAGATCGGATGTGCTCAGGGCATCTAGGCAGCACTGACCAGAAAATGTACAGTGTTTTAATGTTGCAAGTCTGGGCTCCACTACACCACTGCTCTTAGTTAGGGAGTTTCTGCATGTTCATTATTTCTAAATGGTCGGAGAAGATGATTGGAAGGCAAAAGCACACATTATAAACCATTCATTCCCAGAACTTAAATCACTTTAGTGTTGGAGAGACATGTTTCCTGATTTTCATGCTTGAAATGTCAGACCAAGGCTGCAACTGGGGGAGGTGGGGTGCCCTGGATGCCATGCTGGTTGGAGGTGCCAAAATGATTTGTACTCTGTACTATTTCGCATTATCACCCCGCTGGGTGGGACTTGGAATCCATGCTTTCCCCTGGTGACACAGACCCTAGTTGTGGGGCTGTGTCAGATTTCAAAGTCACCTTGCATTCAAATCCTGAAAACCAACACAAAAGGAAATACCAAACGAATGTGCAAATTATCTGATGTGGGGAAGGCTCCTGCTGTGACAGTTGGAGCTTTCCATTCAAGAATTCCCTTTTCTCAGGATGAATTATCTATATTGTCTGCTTTTGCCATGCAGTGATCAGGTGATAAAAGGCTAAAGAATTGGATCCTATTCTTAGAATAGCTTGGCACAATTGATTACCCAACAGATATCTGCAACCAGAGGGTCAGCAGGAAGGCAACACTCTCACCTTTTTCTGTCTAGAAGACAGACAAGAGAAAATCTTCTCATCACCTTCTGAACTCAAGAGACACCTGGAAGAAGTGTTAATTAAAAAGGAAATTGTTTTCTGGCAGAACTGAGACATCAAAATGCCTCTTGTTTATGACTCTTCAAGCTCATTTCCAGTGCCTCAAATGAACTAATAGAAACCAGGCTTCTTGGTAAAGGGTGTTTGCAGCTTTAAAGAAACGGGCCCGATACAGCGTCACAGAATCTTGAACACAAGTCAACAGCGGCTACTTTTCTGCAGACTTGTACAAATGTTATTTTCAAACTGACTTTTCACCTCTAAGGAAGCAAACTAAGAAACAAACCCTCTTGGTGGGGCAGGACAAGCTGATGTTGGCTGAACTTCTACCACCACCACCCAGAATATTGGGGTTTGAGGGCTTGGGAGGAGGAGGTTGTGGACCTTTAAGGTACCATGTTGCAATACCTGGGACCACAGAGGTTCCCTGCCTCTGGGCAAAAGCAACCATCGATTTCCATTCCATTTCCCATAATCACTACGTGTCACTAAAATCCATTCAAATATGCAATCATTGCAGGTCTGGGGAATGAGCCAAAGGTCACCAGGTTAGCAGGATCCCACTCCCTAAGATTTCAGGGCCAAACACTGAGACCAGGATATGCCCTTATGAAATGGGGGCTGCCCAAGGTTGGGAGGAGGGCAAAACTGCTTCTGGGCCCCCTAATTATGGAAATGAAGACATAGGGAACCTGATTCAAAGGACCCAGAACTGGGGCAAATCCAATCTTATCAGGTAATATGGCAGCCCAGAGCTTGAGAAGAAAGCATTTTTGAAGTCTGGAGAAATGCAGGAACAGTTGGTGGACTCTCCAGTCTGCTACCACCACCACCCACCATTCCTGGTTTGTTTGTTTTTTGCCACACTGACCTTGTATGTGCACAGTACATATGCAAACACCTTCATGCTAAAATCTAGAAATGGGTATGGGTGGGTGTCTCCGATTTAAAACCACTTCCTGGACAAAATCCAAGTAATTGTAACAAATTCCTGACACTTCAGCTTGTGTCCTGTCACCTGGCAGTACCAGTGAAGAAGAAATTGGAGCTGGATGGAAGAGATTTATAGTAAGAAGGAAGATGGAGTTTTGAAATAATTATTAGAAGATTAACTTGAAAGGACTCCTGAAAGCGTAACAACATCCTGTTCCCCTACAATCTTTATATCTATGGAGGAAACACAGTTGAATCTGAAAAGCTGGGTTGCAAAATATTATAAGGAGCAACTTACTTAAAAATAGCCTTTTTAAAGTAAGGTTTTGCAGCAATGGGGAAATTTTAAGCTTCCAAAATCTCAATAATTAAATGTCTCAGAATGTGGTGAGTGGCATGTAATCCTATGTAAATCAGTTCAGCACCAAGCTCAATTAGACTTGTGTGTGTTGTGTCATTACAGTTGTGACCAACTCTTTGTGATCCCATGTCCATGGAGTTTTCTTGGCAGGAATACTGGAGTGGCTTGCCAGTTCCTACTCCAGGCGCCTACAGCACCTGGTATTCCCTGGTGGTCTCCCATCCAAGGACTAACCAGGGCCGACCCTGCTTAGCTTCCAAAATCAGGTGAGATCGGATGTGCTTAGGGCATCTAGGCAGGCTAGGCAGCCAATTAGACTTAGTCCCAGGTAAATACTTTTGGAGAGCAGCCTTAGTGCAACAAGGTCAGCCTTATCATTAGGCAAAGCAAGGTGGATCCCTTTGGCAGCAGATGCTGGGAGGTGACAGCAAGGCGGTGTGTCATGTGGCCTTCTATGCACGCCTACCTTCCAGTGCTGCAGAGAACATTGTCTGACCAACCACTTTTAAAATATTTCGCCTGCCGGTCCAAATGGCTTTGATACATTGGAAAGGAGTAGGTGACCTAATGCGGTTTTGTTTTTTTTTTGTCTGAGTGAGCAAAATGCCTTGGGCCACCCTTCTCTTACTATGATATACATAAAGAAAATGGATAAGTTCAATGAAAAATAGATGGTTTATTATCTGCCTTCCACTTGTTTCTGTACAATATGGGCAGTAGACCGTCCAAGACTGCAGATGAGGTCTGGAGATGTGCACACTGTGTAGCCTCTCATGGTTTGGAAAGACGGCAAAAATATTTGAATGTAAAGAATGGCATGCACTTTTAAAAAATCATAGAATGAATGACAGCTATGCACCCTTAACTGAGATGAGCTCCCCGTTAGGTAAGGCCCAGGCCTAATAGCTTTGGTAGCCCCACCCCCCTTGTAGAGCTGGGGAACAGTACCACACAAAGACATTCCCCTCTTATTTCAAACCAGACCCTTTAAAAAACTCTGATGAGGCATACCCAGTATAAAAGGAAAGTGTAAAAACAATTAAAAAGTCATCACTGTGGCTGAGAAATCCATATCGCACTTACCTTCACACGTACTGCCCTGAATGTCGAGTGATGATTAGTGTACCCATTCAACAGCTGGATTATGGGCAAAAGGTCTAATTTAAAACTGCCCTGCAAATTTGGACCCCACCAAGAGGTTTAATATGTCTTTCAAGAGCTTTTAGCAATGTTACTATAGCAACTGGGCCTTATGGCCAAAAATGACAACCATAAAATTATATCACATTTCCGAGAATGAGTGGAATCAAATCACAAATAGTGGTTTATACTGATTGTAAACAAAGGTCTACTCTTTAGGCCCAGGAATAAATTCATCCGATCCTTTCCTTGAGTTAATATAACCTGTTTCTTGCAACCAGAACTTAAATTATTTTTGCTTGGGAGTAAATGCTGAGAATGTGGCATACGGAAAAATATTAACTGAACAAAATTGTGTACAACTTGAAAAAACCCTCATGACTCCATTGAAACGATATTGTAGGTACTGACAAATATGCTTCTAAAGTGTGCTTTTTGTTATTTTTATTTATTTTTATTTATTTATATTTATATTTATATACTGGCAGATTTTCCCAGACGAGAACTCAGGGAAGTTAACAAGAAAAGCTATGACAATATAGAAACAGAAACAAACAAACTAACAAATTAACTAATAATAATAATAATAATAATAATAATAATAATAATAATAATAATAATAATAATAATAATAATAATAATAATAATAATAATAGGATCCACAATATAAGATAAAACAAACCCAGCAAACAGTTTTCAGAATCATCATCAACATCATCATCGTTGTTGTTGTTGTTGTTGTCATCGTCATCATGTGCCGTTCAAATCAATTCTGACTTATAATTTAGTCCATCACATGTCATCAGGTCAATTCTGACACATGGTGACCCTTTTCAAGTTTTCAAGGTAGAGGAAGGCACAGACATGGATTACCTTTCCCTTCTTCTGGGGGCTTCCAGCTTGTCAAGGCCATCTGGGTTGACTCTGCTCCTGGGTGGCAACACTGAGGAATCAAATTTCAGATTCTAGCCAGATACCTAAACCACAAGCTATGAAAAAAGGATGCATCCAATATTAGGGAGAAGGACCATTGCAGTTTCCACTGATAATTTAAAACAAATAGAAACTGTGCTTCTGGTTGTACACGTCACCATATAATGCTGCTGTTGCTTTTCCATAGAATAAACTGGTTCTCAGAGGTTTTCAGTATACTAATTATATATTTGTTTGATTCTACGATTTATTTAATACTGTTTTCAGGTGGTGGTTTCCTGTGCGTTTTTTTCTGAATGAATTTCTTTTTCAAAAGGTGTGTTCAGCCACCTTGGGCACTGAGGGGATAAAAGCATAAAAGAAAATAAATAATATAAAATAAATAATAACTAATACTGACTGCAAAGCATGATGAACTTGCAAAGGAACAATCAAGTCACCCTTGATAGAAAACTGACAGAGGCTTTCTTTCTAGGGCCAGTTTAAATGTGTCAGTTATGACAGACGGCCTGCTCAGTTCTCTAAAAGTATTGGACTAATTGCATTAATTGGCTGGTTGCATGTTGAGAAGGGCAGTTTACTTTCACCATGCATACGCAGTCCTTGAAAGTATACTGCTGAAAGAAAATGACAAATTGGTTGTCAGTTTCTAAGCCTGCCCTGCAAACTGAGCTGAGTAAAAAGGGATGGTTCCAGGCCTTCCTGTGGATAACAAAATCTGTGGATAAGAAAGAACTGCTACTTTATGACAGCAGCGTGCTCTATGGCTGCTGTTTTGTGACAGTAGCTTGCTTTATGGCTTCTGTTTGTGACAGTAGCTTGCTTTACGGTTGCTGTTTTATGACAGTAGCTTGCTTTACAGCTGCTGTTTGTGACAGTAGCTTGCTGTGTGGCTGCTGAATTATTTATTTTTTTCCTCTGCCATCCGTGGATAACTGAATCAGTGGTTAATGAACCAGTGGATACAAGAGTCCTACTGTACATACTGCATGGGTGATCCGACTTCTTTCTTTTTCTAATGCCGTAGTCAGCTGGCATGAACACAGGATTTGGTGCTAGAACGTGGCTTTTAACTTCTGTGAAACTTTTCTGGTTTTATTCCCACATATGATGCTCATTTGGTGAGAAATTAATATGTTTTAGGAATGACTGAAGAAATGGAAAATGTCTGTGTTAAATACTCCGGGATTTTGGAGGCAGGGGTAGTATTCCAACTTGATTTCTGAGTTCCAGCTCTAGATACATTGATTACCGGGTCTATTAAAATATCATGAAAAATCCTATGCATTTTCTTTTTGGATTTTAGAAGTTTGTTTGCTTAGCCTTGTTTGTATCACTTATGTGTACACTCTGGAGTGAAACTACAGTACTGCATTTCCTGAATAATACTGACCAAATTCCCATGCTTGAACAAATAAATACTGTCTGATTAGGTTCTAACATGCAAATCTAGTGTGACCTATTTCTTTTCCATTAATTGTTGTGCCTTGCAGATAATCTAAGCCACAATGACACATAGAAACCTGTTTCCCCCTTTTCATTGTATGAGAGCCTTTGGATTTATGAATTTGTCATATTCATGATATTGGCTGTGGACCTGACCTGAAATTTGCTATATCCAACTTTCAGAATTAAGGAACACTCGGCCAGTGTTCTGCATGAGTAAAACAATCTGGAGCACAAAATATACTGTTTATATAACACAGATGTTTTTGCATTGCTTAATTTGCACAGCTGATGTTTCATTATTTTTCTTCATCCATATTTCACCCTGCTGTTTTATCCAAAAATCTATAAGACAATTTTACAATCAATAAAAATGTACAGAGTAGAGCTGCAATACAAGAAAAAACATTCTATTTTTCTTAGAAAAATCAACCAAAGAATACATTTACAGTACAAAGTGAAGCAAGGAATAAAATCAGATTAAACTTCACATGTGCACACATATAGAGAGCAGTACACTGGAAAAACTCAAAACCATGGGGGTGGGGGTAGCCATTAATTAGAGCAGTGGTGGCGAACCTTCCACACTGAAGATGTTTTAGACCATAACTCCCACAGTCCTTTGTCATTGGCAATCTAGTCTCGGAATTCTGGAAGTTGTGGTCCTAAACATCTGGAGTGCCAAAGGTTCACCACCACTGAATTAAAGAAACTCAATGAATCTTTGGATGATTCTTGCCTGATACCAACATTAAAACAGCAAGAATAAACCTTGATCTTTTGGAGTTCTAGAGGTTAGGAGCTACTGTTGAAAAAAAGGCCGATTCCATGCAACGAACTGGGCTATGCCCCACAGAGATATCCACAACATGAGTCAAGAGAAATTCTGTGTGGGTTTGCAAGGGAGAAGGCAACTATTAAGGCAGGGATGGGAACCATTGGCTCAGCATCTGTTTCACCATCCCCATCCATGTAGCCAATGGAAAGACATTGTGAGAGCTTCATTCCTTAATTATCTGTAGGGCCAATGTTTCCATAATTAGTAGCATATATTCTCTGTCAAAACACAACCCGGAGGCCAATGTAGCTGTTTCAAACTGCACATAGTATGTTCTCTTTGGCCTGTTCAACAACTAACCAGCGGCTGCGTTCTAAACCGGATGCATTTTCTTAGAACTCTTGAAAGGCAGTGCTATGTACAGTTTGCTACAGTAATCCAATATGAATGTAACTAAGGTGTGAATCATTGTGGTTTAGACATACTTATCAGGAAACAACAAAATCGGCACACCAAATTAAACAGTGACTCCCATTTATCAATCCAGGAGCTATAAAGAGCATGTCTATGAACCTTAGTAAGAAGGGAGAGCAGTTATATCCAAAATTAGCTGATACACCAATGGCAGTAATTCGTCCATTTAACTGGTTCTTTTTAAATTTTGTGTTTAGACTTCAGTTTCAATCTATCCAATCCCACACAAATATCTGTTCATAATTTCTGCTGTCTGCCTGTTATGCTTTGTGAAGTCTCATCTGACCGACTGCAACTCTAGTTGAGTCTTTAAGACATGGGTGATATTCACTTTTTTTCTCCAGTGCTACACCCTCAAAGAGCATTTCCATGGCTAAGGTGGGATTGGGAACTCAGGTCTCTTGAATCCTCTTCCATCAATTCAGCTCTCACTTTCTACCTAGGATTAATCTAAAAAGTAGACAGGAATTTAGGGTTCACTGCACACTGATGACTCCAAATCACAATTCCCAACCTGCAATTCTACATGCATATTACAAAACAAGGAAAATTTGCAACACCCCACATCAGTGACAATTATGTTATCTAGATGGACTAGAAATAATGGAACATCAGACTCATGTGTCATCAAGGTTTGGCAGTGCAAATAGATGCCGTGGTCAGTGTAATGGAAAAGAGTGAAATATAATGTGCTGTATGGATGTAGCATGAATGCTTCTTAAGAGCAGTTGCAACCTGATCTGCTTACATTTTCAGAGAGATTGAAGGTCAAAGCCTGGAGCTGCCCTGTTGTATTTTCCCAGACAGAGCCATTCTGTGAATCAGCCATTGTGTACATAGCGTAATGGAGGAATTATCCCAGATTTCATGTTACCCTGAAGTAGTTCTATGGGATCTGTCTAATAATGGTCATTCTTCAAATAGCTGAAGTGCCTTTTTCACATATGGAGAAGGGACTATCAAATAGAAGGAAATAACATAGCAGGAGGAATATTGAGAGGAATGTCTTTAAGAGGAGTCAAACAATGAAATCTGTTATGTGAGGAGGGTATTCTCACAAGGTGGAGGTTTTCAGGAAATCTTGTAAAAATGAAAGTAATGTTTTGTTCTGGAAAAAAAACCCAATTCAGTTCCATAAAGAAAGAATATATTTACCAGCTCATTAAATGGAGAACTCTTAACATGAGAGATTTCGGGAGAAATACAAAATCTCTCACCTATTTATTTATTTCCCAAACACCAACTCAGCCTGATCATATTCAGAACTATTAGATGTACAGCACCTAGTTTTGTCTGGAATAGAAATTCATAGTCTAATTGCCTATAGTGGCTCTCTATCTCTCTTGTCCCACCTGACCATTTTTCTTTCCCTCCAGCTCCTATTTTTTTCTTTAGGCTCAGTCACGTTGGCAATAAAGAACCATTGTTGAATCAGGTTTTGTTTAAAGAAACTCGATTCTTACAACCCCTGTTACACAACCTCATACAGCAGCATGGATTATTTTTTTGCCCAGGAATTGCAGGGTCTTTTTATTACAAGTGGGGGTATTTTACTGGTTTAGCGGAAGGTTGTTTATTTTAACAAGGATGTAAAACTGATTAATTTTACTTTGGTTGGGGATATGAGACTGCCTTTGTCAATATAAATTATACATGTTGCCTCACACTGGCTGCCTCCCATAGCCATGCTTAATGTTTTTTTTTAAATGTTCCAATAGGGATAGCAATTGTCTTACATGACAGTAGAAATTACCAGCAGACAGAGGAAAAGGGGAGGCTCTCCCTCCTCCTTTGCAACGTGAAAGTGACCAAAGAAATTTACAATATGCCAGTTTCTCCATTGTACAAAGGAGTGGGGAGCACTTCCATCCTTTCTCTCTCTGCTGGCTCCTGCATTTCTATTGTCATGTCAGACTATCACTATCTCTCTAGGGGTTGGGTGGGGTGTTGAATTAAAAAGTTAAGAACAAGCCCACAGCAGAAGCAGTGGGTGATTGCAGGAATTAGCCAGCACGAGGGCAGGCCCACGGGCACAGGACAAAGCCTTAAATGCAATAATTCTAAACAGATGGCAACACTGGAAAAAATGTCTGCAAACATGCTGGTTAATGAAGCATTTTCAACCTGCACATATAGCTTCCTAAAGGGGTTTTTAAGACCTGACTTTGTATCTGAGTCAGAATTTTCAACGTAAATGCACACAGCAATACAAAAGTGCATGGCTGTGAATCCATTTAAAATACGTTGGAGCTGAAATCAATACAAATCAGTAGTGTGACCAAGCCCTTTCTTTCTTCAGCTCAGTATTTATGGGATAGAAATGTACTATAGAGATGGGCACAAAATGAATTTTCTTCATTTCATTATTCCTTATGTGTTTTGTTACGGAATGAAATGAATAACAAACGGACCCATCAAAGAAAAACAAAATTAAATGAAATGGAAATTTCTGTTTTGTTTGCTTTGTTTTCTGTTTTCCAATAGGGATGCATTGAAGCAATACATTCCTATGGGGAAAAGCCGTGGTCTGCCCCCCCCCCCCACGTTCCCGGGCAGGGAAACCGCAGTCTTTTTTTTTTTTTTACCTCAGAAGTCACCACCAATCAGCTGTAGTATGGGGCTTCGGCAGGAAAAAAAAGTTTTAAAAACCCACCCTTCCCCCCACCTGATCGGGCACCATAGAGTGGGGAGGGGGAAACCACATCGACCTGGCCACGGGCCAGCTAGTCAGCTCAAGTAAAAATAAAAATAAAAAAATTAAAAAACACGCTGACCTGGCCCATGGGCCACCTGGTCGGTGCGAGAAGGGGGAAAATGCCAACCTAGCTGGTCTGTGCGAGAAGGGGAAAAATATATTTTTAAAAAGTGGCAACCTGGCCTGCGGGCCAGCTGGTCGGCATGAGAAGGAAAAAAAAAAAAAAAAACCCATGCTGACCCAACCCACTGACCAGCCAAACAGCTGGTTGGTGCAAGAAGAAAAAAAATTAAAACATTAAAAATGACAAATCAAACAAACGAAAAACAAAATTATTTTTAAAATGAATTGTTTTAAACAAAATGACACAATAAAAAACAAAATGAAAAATGAAATGAAACACCATTTTGGCATTTTGTGCCGATCTCTATGTAAGCTCTTTGGACTACAATTCTTAGAATGCTCTAGTACAGCTAGTGCTGGGCACATTTTTATAGTGTTAGCATTTTTTGTAAATTTAAAAAATTGCACAAGTAATTGTTCTTACATGTTAACACTCATGTCACTTTACAAAATAATATTCCAAGCCCTGCATTAAAAAGGTAAAGGTTCCCCCCACGCATGTGTGCTAGTCGCGTCCGACTCTAGGGCGGTGCTCATCTCCATATTCAAGCCGAAGAGCCAGTGTTTTGCAAGTCCATGGCCTTGTGGCTGGCATGGCTGCAAGGAAACACTGTTTTACCTTCCCACTTTTTATGATGACACCTATTTATCTATTTGCATGTACATGTTTTTGTACTGCAAGGTTGGCAGGAGCTGGGATTATCACTGCATAATCTGTATTAAACCCCTGCAGAAACTATTAAATTGCAGACATGGTGTAGTTCAAAATGAAATAAATGCAATACTATTGGATAGATAAAGAGACCTCATAGGTACCCCTTTCCTGCTTCTCTTGATGGCTTGCTTGAACTAATAATCACTTGCATGTAGCACATATATGGCGTTCAAAGGAAACTGCCAGGAGGCTGCCAGATGCATACCCGGAATGTTCCATCTGGTTCACTCTGACGAATGATAGGGCCTGCGGTTCCAGCAGGTGATAAATCCCACTTCATCTTAGGTTCCTGGGTATAGAATTGTAACCTAAATCATCACAGCAGATTTTGTTTCTATTGATGCATATTTTCTTAGCTCATGTGAAATAGGTTCTGTAAAAGAAGTACTGGTAAAACCATTGAAATGCCAAAGAAGAAACTGATGACGGTGAAGTCAAATATAAATTTACTGGAAATGCATAATCTGTGGGAAAGTGCTTACTTTTCTCAGTCCCTTAAAATAGCCACCTTCTCTTTTCCCAGTAAAAGAGCTAAATCCTTTCCCTAACATTTTACTAGGTAGTCTGAAACAGCTGTCTTTTCTTTGTACTACAACCCCACACCAGTTCAGTTTTTCTGTGAAACAGTGCAGAGAACCCAGTTTACTAAACTGTGAAGAAGAGAGCACAGCAAAAATTTGTTTCAGTGTTCAGATTTATAAGTGCCTAGCTGATAAACCTGCATACATCCTGACCATTTTAAGAAAATCGAACTGCAAAGACATTGAACATGTTACATTAGCTCTCTCTCCCTCACCCATCCTTTCTCTAATTTTATTTACTTAAAAGCATGTGACTAAACAGAGTTGAAACATATTAAAGCCTAAGTGTCAATGTCAATAATGATTGGTGTCAAGATAGAGACACAGAGTTGTGAAATGAAGGCATGTACAGGGTAGAAGGATGAAAAGAATTCCTTTGGAATGTGCTACACTGTGTTAAACACATCCACTGCCTTCATGGACTAAACAGCACTTATCTCTGGCAAGAGCAACCAATGGACTTCTATTCTTGTTCTAATAACTCTTTTCATTTCCTGCTCCTTGTTAAGAGAAGTTTTCCATTCACCCATGGGGACAATTGTCTGGACAATTTTCTCCTGTGATTCCTTCCCCCAATATATGTCACTTATTGCTACTCATTTTATAGGAAGTGGTAAATGGGGTGTGGGTGTGTCTGAAAGAGAGAAATCTTGAAAAAAAAAAAGATCAGAAATGTATGCCACTCTTTAAACTCTAAAATGACAGTAGTTTACTTTTTAAACCAGAAGTATACAGTGAGCACTGAAAACTGTCGGCTGCAAAGTTGGCAGCTCAGTGGTTCGAATCCCGGATGCCACGCAGCGGAGTAAGCTCCTGCTGTTAACCCCAGCTCCTGCGGCCTAGCAGTTCAAAGGCATGTAAATGCAAGTAAATAGATACTGCCATAAAAAGTGGGAAAGTAAAACAGTGTTTCCTTGCAGCCATGCTGGCCACATGGCCACAGACTTGCAAAACATTGGCTCTTTGGCTTGAATACAGAGATGAGTACAGCCCTTAGAGTCGGACACAACTAGCAGGCTTGTGCAGGGGGAACCTTTAACTTTACCTTTTATATAGTGATTATATTTCTTTTTTTATGGAGTTACTAAAATAAAACTGATATATGGCACATTACCTTTTCTTTCTATATGGCTCTCCCTCCCTCTTGGGCTAGTTTGTAAAATTAGCAGTAGAGAGATATACAGCTAAATCAGTAGATGAGCAGTCCTCAACTTTGGTTCCCTGTACATGCTGAACTTAAGATCTCACAACCCGCAAACAATAATAACTGAAGCCAATGGGAGTTGTAGGTCAACATCTGGGAAGCCGTGGTTGGAAAGGACTAATACATCTCAATCCTTTGACTGTTTCCCTGGGCAGCGAGGTCTACAACCTGAGCTCAGCCACTGAGAAAACCATTTCTTCTTTGCTGTCACATGTGCCTATAATAGTACCATGGCCAGCAGAAAGCCCTTCTCTAAAGACTACCCCATTTTTCTTCTTTGAAAGGACCCAAGGTGGCTTATGTCACTAAAAGACTATATTAAAGCTCAAAAAGTACAATAATACCTTGGTTTAAGAGTATCTTGGTTTATGAGTGTTTTGCAAGATAAGCAAGCATGTTCCTTGATCAAAAGGAAATGTCTTGATATACAAGTACTGGAACAGGTCACATGATCACAAGTGAGTCAATGGTGCTTCTCTCTCCCTCCCTCCCCATGCTGGATTGTGGGTGATTGTCTGAAACATTCCATCTCAGGCAGCCTCAAAAGCAGAGGGAGCAGAGAGAAATAGAGGTCTCCCATGCACCAGCCTTGAATGTTTTCAAAGGAGAGTTAGGGTTTTTATTTTTCTGTATATTTATATTGTTCTTTAATTTGTTTTCAACATTTTTCTTAGTTTTTTTAAACCATTTCCAGTCATGGGCAGCTAGTCAAGTGTGCATATGGCTACACATTGCACTTTATTATTATCACATTAAGAACACAGAGCAAATCCAGTTGTTAGTCCCAAACACAGCTGATTCCTCAGCCAGGTACCTAAACCATGCTGTGGACGTGGATTTCTAGCCAACTTCTTTTGTGAGTTTTGGCATTTTGTGTGTACGATATGTGGCCTATGGGATCCCAGAACGAATCATCCGAGTTTCTATTATTTCTTAAGGGGAAACTTGCTTTGATGTGAGTGTTTTGGTTTACAAGCAAGTTTCTGGAATGAATTGTGCTCATAAACCAAGGTACCACTGTATATAAATATTTAGAATCAAATAAATACCCTACCCAAGAAGAAAAGAAAGCAACACCAGAATACAATCAAAGCAGCAGGGCACAACAATCGATTTAAAACCCTCATTTAGACAGCCAGTTGCTGAAAGCCTACCCAAAGAGATGTTTCAGATAGCCTGCTCTCAACTTTTTTTTGTCCCTCAAATCATAATATTCAGTTTGATCTAATCCTGCAAACAGATTTAATCAAGTCGTAATCCACAAGCTGGCTTCAGCACTCTGGGGCTGCTGAGTGCTGAAGTTTCTGAATGCTTTTTCAAGGCAGCCCTATGTAGAGCACAGGACAGTAATGCAAATGGAATCTAACTAAGGCTTATGTCATTTTGGTTGGGTCAGACATCTTTAGGAATATAGTTGGCAGAACTGCTTTAAAAGAATCTCTTGGTTCACAAAACAAACAAAAACAAAACAAAACAAAATTAGTTTAAGAAAAGACATTATTGGAAATGGGGATGCCTTGGGTTTAAGAAAAAAATTCAAAAGAAGGTCCTGGTTTAAGTTTTTTTCCATAAAGTATTAATGTTCACATGACAAAAAGAATGGGGATGTCTCTGTTTAAGAACATTTTAAATGGAATGCCCAGGTTTGCCTTCTGTACTCCTAATACATGTCATTAAGTTCACAGGGTTTTCCAAGTATAAACACTGGCCCTTCTTCTGGGGACACTTTGGGACTCTGTGCCTTGTCCAAGGAGAAACAGGCTGGGTTTTCTCATGAAATTTACAGTGGGGAATCCCATTCTAAACCTCTCTCTGTATAGCTGTGTACCCAACTCACTGAGCTATGCAGACAGCCACTGCTAAAATCAGGACATACTAATCCAGGAGTATATCTGAATTATGAAACTGACTCTTCTTCATTCTTGATAATTTTCTAGGCTTAACTGAATGGTTTCAACCAAATGCAGAAAGCTTTAGTAAAATATAACCAAATGTAGGTCAAATATGTGTGTAAGGCATTATATTCTGCATAACCTATAAAAACAGTGATGGCAAACCTTTTAGAGACCGAGTGCCCAAACTTTAATTCATAATCCACTAATTTTTTGCAAAGAGCCAATACAGCAATTTAACCTGAATACAGGTGGCTGTGAAGGGACAATGGCGGGTGCCCACAGAAAGGGCTCTGAGTGCCACCTTTGGCACCCGTGCCATAGGTTCGCCAACACTGCTACTGTATAGAAGAACAGGATTCTGAATCACCCAGTAAGACAAAAGCTTTATTTTTTTAAGTCTAGGAATCAGACAACCCAATCACACATTTGTTTTTCCTAAAAGGTTTTTGCAGTAAAAAAAAGATACATTTTTGGTCCCCCTCCACTTTATTATTTCTGATACAGACAAATTGGGGAAAGGGTATAGGGAAACATAAAAGGGGGGGAGTACAAAATACGGAGAGGTGTGAGATGGTAGTCACCTATATCTAATTGCCACTAGTTTAAATCTTTCTACACATCTAAACTGACTCATGTTTATAATGAAGTATGTACAATAATGCTTTTTCTTAGTTCTCTAGCTTTTGTTATTATTTTCTCTCTTCTTCATCCATACATAGTATGGATGAAGTATTAAAAAGTATTATAGTATTTAAAAAGTATTAAAAAAGAAGTATTAAAAATAAAAAAGATACATTTTTCTCATGTCAGAATACTGATCTATACAGATGGCATTTTTGGATGATTCAGCACACATGGTTTTGAACATAAACTAATATGTCATGGCCTGATTTTATGCTGATACCCATGTACATTTCATTATTTCAGCAGAAAGTTCTTATGCAGAAGACAATACTGTATAGTAATCTTAGGCAAATAGCCAGACTATTAAATTATTACACGCATGTGTCTGTCAGAGAATGTGAAGACATTCAACTGAGTTTCATAGGTCTGTTTTCTTCACAATTTCCAAAATCACCAGTATATTGCAGTGGCCTGTAATTAAGGCAAGGGGATGCCAGAAACTAATTTAAAGACCATCCGTATCGAACTATTCCATTCAACAATATTCCAAAAGGAAGCATATGATAAACATCAATTTATCCCATTTGGGATCAGTTTTGGCACAACCAGGATCTGTCTATTTTCCATCTACTACACAATTTACAGGCAGTTATGAACCACCCTCATCCCCCCATGATTATCTGCACCTTTTGGGATCATTGGTAGGGGCTACTATCTTTTGCTTGAGTAGAACTGCTCAATTTGATGTCAGTTTCTTGCATGTGTGGTCACTAGGAACTAGTGCATGTGTTTCAGGTCACTTGTATGCCAAGCCGATAGAGAGGTGTGCTACTTCCCATTTTTTAAAATCCAGCTTTCTCCCACCCCAGCTCAACGGGAGACAGGAGTGGATAAAAGGGAGGTTCCCCCTCTCTTTTTTCTTAGAACCCATCACTATGTCCCTAACCAATGTTTTTTTTTTAAATAATTCTGCCAAATCACTATAGAGAGACAGATATAGGTGTGTGGAAGTGGAGAGGATTCTGTGCAGCTTTTCTTTTTGCTAGCAAGTTTTGCACTAGGACCTATGATCTTATTATCCTCAGATATAGTTTTGTAAGTGCTTTTGTAAGATAGTCAGTGATGGCATAGACAGTGACTCAGTCCACCTCTAAGGCACCAGTTTCCATCAAGCTATGTTGCTGTCATTATTTTTCATAGTTGGTGGACCTCAGCCTTTGACAGATAAATAATGTACATGAAGTGGGGGCATAGGACTCTTTCATCTTTTATGTAGGTAATAAAACTTATAATTGGTTGTGGCTTTATTTGCTTGTTTGCAGAGTTGGCCAAAGACATTTTGCTGTATGAAGCAGAAGTCAAGGTGGTGCTTTGTCTGCTTTCTATGTATTATCCATATCATAGATATGGACAAGTAGCTGCCTGTGGGATAGTTTCTAGAATCCCCCAGGGCCGTTTATGTGACATACTTTGCTCTGTTCTTTGACAGTAGGAAGCAACAAATACAGTGAGAATGCCTGTCAACCACAACTCTCCTAGCATCCACTGCTTGAGGTAGAGCAGTGGTTCTCAACCTGTGGGTCCCCAGATGTTCCTGGACTGCAACTCCCAGAAGCTTCCACCACTCTGTGATAGGAGTTTCTGGGAGTTGCAGTCCAGGAACATCTGGGGACCCACAGGTTGAGAACCACTGAGGTAGAGTATTTGCCCCAATCTGCTTAATGGTTGGGCCGGTCCCAGAAGCCTGAAAACTGTGTTGAAACTCCTTTAAGGGTCTGTTGATATCTTGGAAGGAAATACTCTGGGAGGTCAACAGAGTGGGGTAGAATCATGGCAAAAGGTTGGCAGAAGGACCTTAGAGCTGAGCAAGTGATAGAGTTCAGCCAGGAGAAGTTTGAAACTGTTAAATGTTGAATGTTAACTTGAACCGTAAATCTTATGAAAGGCTCTGGAACATCTGTGAAACAAAACATGAATATCTGCAGGAGCCGTTCTATTTCAGACAGTGCATATTTTTATCAGTATATACACACGGTAATAGCCCCAGCCTTTACACTAATGTTGCAGGAGTGGGAATCTTATTGAAATTCCAGACCTATGACTGAGTTCTATACATGTGGGACTCCATGTGAGTGACAGGAGGTGCGGTACCCACTGACCCCAGCCCCACATCATCTACCTGTTTAGTGTGGAACAGATGTCTGCAAAGGGGAACCTAATATGTCAGGAGGGAAATATGTGGTATCTGTGCTTCATAGGATTAGACCTTCCTATGTGTCGCACAAAACCCTAATGATATTTGAACCATGAAATATTTGAACACATTGCCTCAAAAGAAAAAAATATAGTTTATTCTTTAAAAAAGGGGGGGGATGAAGAGCGCCAAGAGGGTTTATGTTTATTTTCCTAAACATCGTCAGTAGCTTCACTTGTAGTGTTTGGCACCCTCTGGAGTTTGGTGCCTCTGTGGGCAATGCTTCAGTTATCTGGACTTAGTGGCAGCCCTGCAAAGGGGTGGGGGGTGGGGGACAGCATACTTTTCCACCTCACCCATTGTAATGTCTGCCTCATCACACTTTATGTAAGCTTGTGAAGGGGAGGGAAAGGGGAAAATAAGTGTGAGTGTGTCAACTGTCCAGCTTTGGAACCAGGCACCGAGGGAATCAACAACATGCAAGGAAACTAGGTTTTTTTTTTGGGGGGGGGATATCATTTATTTTTCTTCTCCTTAGTTGAGTGGTGGGGTGCAGGTAAGTGAATCCATACCCCTCTCACAGCTTTCCATAGATGCCCACTTTTACCCCAGCTTTGGCTGCTATCCTGGCCTCCCTGCCATTAACTGTTGTGCCTTTCTGCCTCACCAACCACAATGAGCACCAGCTGCTCAGGAAAGCTGTTTTGCTTTCAAGGTCTGCTGTGGGCATATTCCAAAATGGTGCCGTGATGTTAATTCAGTCCCAAATGTTCAGAACAGCCCTGAAATGATGTCATCTCTTCCTGAAGAGGCAACAGGCATACAGTATTGATAGACTGATTGATTTGATTTATATAATGCCCTGTTCGCGCACACATAACAAGAAACCATGTCCTGTCTTGGTTAGCTTACTGAGTATAGTTACTAGCAAGGAAACAATGTGGCCTTTAGAAACAAACAAACAAAAATCAGACAAGACAGTTTCTAGACAACAGTTGTTTGGCTCATGGAAGCCTATGGCTACAATCCTATGCACACCTCCTGGAGACTAAATCCACATCCACTTGAACTCTGTGGTCTTACTTCTGAGTTAACATACAGCAAACTACAAAGGCAGGCAATATTCTCAGTGATTATTTATGGGGCTGAAGTCATAATAAGGGTAGAGTAGCTGGTGCTTTGACCTAGGGCACTGAAATGGTGCAAAATTTGGTGTTGGAAGAGTCCACAGCCATCTACTGCTACTTTGTTGATGGGAGGGTGCAAACCTCCCCCAGCCTGAGTACAGGCTACCTGCAAGCACTCTTCTGCAGAAGACTTTGCAAGCTCAACATCAAACAACTATGGCCACTGGGCACTCAAGTGATCCTCCCTATTCCCCTTCACTCTTCCCACATATTCCGATCTGAAGGAATTGAAGCATAGCCAACAAGCCAGTAACACTCTGGCACTGAAATACTGGAGCTAGTTAGGGCTTCAGGGAATATTTTGTGTGTGGTGTTGAGGTGGGATTACCGTCTCTGTGCTGCCTTTAATGGGTGAGGGACCTTTCTGAGGGGGGGGGACAGTCAGTTTATCCAGCAGTTTATCCATTGTTCCCTGACGCCACTGACTCAAAAAGACCCTGCCTCTCTGCTCTGAGCTCTTCCCCCGTTGTTTCTTGGAAGCCATGTGTCCTTTAAGTCTGTTTGCTGAAAGCAGCAAATATTTGTCAGTTTGGTACTTGATCTGTCCTATTGTAAATAGTGATTTCCTGCCTTTTTAAATTCTACTAATGTCTCAGGGTGAATAACTGAGACTGTAAGTGCCAGTTGATGAGAAAAAGAGATTGGTCAATTTGGGGGTACCCGAAGCTGTTCTGCTTTCTGAATCCCTGCACTTCTGCTGCACAGTTTGAGGCATTTAAGCAGCAATTCAAAAACTTTAGACATTGCCTCTGAAAGAGAATAATTACTGGGACATCATAATGTTCTGTGGTTAATGCAAGTAATGTGCCATGAACTTGCACCTGATTTATAAGGACCCTGAACAGGTTTTACAAAGTATGGAAGGGAGGTGAGGGGCGGTTTTACCAGTGCCGCCCACCCAGTGAATTTTTCACAGCTGATCAAGCATCCGAACCCAGGTCTTCTGGCTCCCAGTCCATCACCCGATGGATGGCCCTGCGCCCCAGTGGCATGCAGTTAAGGATCACCCTCAATGGCAATTACCGGCATGGAGCTTATGGAGGTACAGTGGACCCTCATATAACAAACGGTTTGTATAACATAAAATCTGTATAACATAAAAAATTCCAGAGTCAAGGGAAATTTTCTTAGCAGAATCGTCTATGGGGCGAATCTGTACAACATAAAATGGCTGCGATTAGGGATTACTGTTTTCAATGCATTCCTCTGGGAAATTTATATAAAGGAAAATTTGCTTAACATAATTTCATTTGGAACGTATTAATTCCTTTATGCTGCCTAGATGCCCTAAGCACATCCGATCTCGTTAGTACTTGGATGGGAGACCACCAAGGAATACCAGGTGCTGTGGGCACCTGGAGTAGGAGCTGGCAAGCCACTCCAGTACTCCTGCCAACAAAACTCCATGGACATGGGGTCACGGAGAGTCGGTCACGACTGTAACGACACAAGACACACACAACACAATTTCTTTATATAAGGTACCACTGTACAGTAGCTGGAAGAAGAATCCAAGTCGCAGATGCCAGTTTCAAACCCCCGGGGGTCTCTCGGGGCGCCACTGAACAAGCCGCTCCTGGGCCGAAATAGTTCCGCCCACCAACCGAGCTGCCTGCCAGGCTCCGCTCCCCCCAACCACTTCCCCCCCCCTCCTCGCTTCCCCTGTTCCCCATTCGCCGCACGTTGGAAGCGCTTCCCTGGCGGGCCCCGCTGGAGCGGCAGCGTCTGGCCCGGGTGGCCGTGTGCGCGCCTCTCGGGAAGGAGGGCGCCGTTGCCCTTTTAAGACGAGCCGTGTCAGGCCCGTGACGTCAGGGGAGTGCAGCGCTCTAGTCGTCGCTGTGGCTTGACTCCCCCCCCCATTCCCCAACCCCGTCTGTTATTGCAGGCGAGCGGTGGGAGAGACCGAGAGCGAACGAGCACGCACAGAGGAGGAGGAGGAGGAGGAGGAGGAGGAGGGCTCCCTTGCTCGCCCGTGGAAGTCCGGAGGCTGGAAGCCGGGCCCCGCGATTCCCTTCCCTTCCTTTCCCTTCCTTCCTTCCCGCGGCCGAGAGTTTCCTGTGCTTCCCCCCCCCGCCCCCCACCACCTTCCTCCTCCCTGGCTTGGCCATGCCCAGGGATTTCGCCGCCAGTGCCGCCTGCAGCAAGAGGAACTTCCCGGCCAGGAGGAACCTAATGGCTGCGAAGGGGGAAATCTGAGAGCCAGCTCTGGACTCTGGTCCTGTCGGCAGGCGAAGGGGCTGCCCGCGGGCTCCCTGCGTGCGTGCGTTCGTGTGGGCGTGTGTGCAAGTGATCGCGGGTGAGAAAAGGAAGCAATCCAACCCGAGCCTGCTTCCCTTCCACTCCGCTCCCTTGCACGCACCGGGGCGAGCATGAGACGGCGGGGAGCTGCGCGCTGATGCCTGCGCCCCTGGCCCCGGCGGGAGGCGCCCGAGGTTCTCCCTCCCCTGGGGCACCGCAGACCGACTGTGTGTGACCAGGAGGCTGGAAAGAAGAAGAAGAAGAAGACGACGAAGACGAAGAGGAGGAGGACGCGACCAGGAGGAGGCAAGGGCTGGAAGAAACAACCCCCCCCCCCGATCCTAAGCAGGACCCATGAACTACTCCCAGGCTTGCGCTGAACTTCCGTGGACTTTTGGATCGCGCTCGGCTCTGCTTGCTTTCCGCTAGTCCCTGACAGTAGAACCATTTTGCAGGGCATTCTTTCCTTCTTGGTGGTCGGAGTCCTTGGGATTGCGTTGTAGAGGCTCCTGAATATCCCTCTATATATCTATCCGCACACAGATAACACGCACAGTTATTTTGGGCCGGTATCATGGCGATGAAAGCGGCTGCCGCCAACACCGGGATCTTGTTAGTAACAGCCAACGTTGGATCCTTGTTCGATGATGTGAGTAGCCCGGCTAGAGAGTCCTTGGGGGGTGGCTTTATTATTATTATTATTATTATTATTATTATTATTATTATTATTATTATTATTATTATTATTATTATCATCATCATCATCATCATCATCATCATCATCATCATCATCATCATCATCATCATCATCATCATCATGCACCGACAGTCTCCTGGCTTTGGGGTGTGTGTGTGTGTGTGTGTGTGTGTGTGTGTGTGTGTGTGTGTGTGGCTGTGGCTGTGGCTGTGGCTTAGTTGGTGGGCAGCGTTCTTGGAAGTGTCCCAGGTGGGCCCCGCCGGTCCACCCGAGGCTGCCTGGCGGCAGGGCTTTCGAGGGATTCTCGGCGGGAGGGCGCTTGGCGACGGGAGTGACGGTGGCGGGCTTGCTGCGCTCCGCATCCCCGCCCGAGCGTTGCCCGATCAGGGACCCGCGCCCGCCGGACTTCCTCGGTGGCTCGGAAGAAGCGGGAGGCGTGGGGGGGGGCGGGGAGGGAGGCCGGCCGGACCTTGGGTTTGAAGGTGGGTTGCTCTTGGTCCTAGCGCCCTTCGGGTCTCCCGGAGGAGCTGCCGGGAGATGCGTGCCACAGACACACACAGCCCCCGTTGCCGATTCGCTGCTACTAGTACCCGGGCGAGCCGGTGCCTGCCCTGCCAGCCCCGGGGATTGTCTCCAGCGCCTGTGGCGCCTCCTTGGTGCGCGTCAGAACGGGGATTCCCTTTGGGAAAGGCCCGGAGGATGGACAGCGGTGTGATCGCGCCGCCGCCAAGCGCACCAAGCTTGCCTGTCCCGGCGCAGGAGAGCCTCTCTCTCTGCCTTGCCTTGCCTTGCCGCCTCGCCTGTCTGCAGGAAGCCGGCGATGTCGGATCGTTTGCTTCCCCGTTGCAGGGAGGGGTGGAGGTGGGGGGGGCGTGAGAGAGATAGCAGAGCCTTTTGCCTCTTCTCTCCACGCCCGCGGTCCTTCACGGACTACTTCCGTTCCCCGTTTGTCGCCGGAAAAGCCTCAACGTGCCCAGATGATGCCCGTGGCCATGGGCAGTGTCCCCGGACCTTTTCCGCCCACTTGACTGCTTTACCTCTTTAATAGCGACAGCGTTTGCCTTTTCTTTGGCTTAACTACTTGCATATCCTCAGACAACTACAGTATTGGTTTTTGTTTTGACTTCAAGACATGGCTAGCATAGGGACTCTTCTCACAATCTCGGTTTGTCCCGCAGGGGAACACATTCCCCTTAGATAGGTGAACTCACTGAGTGTAGGGACCAAGTGGATGGATAAGCCCTACCATAATTCCTGTCCCTACTTGCTTGAGAAAACTCTGTCAGGAGCAGATGTAGACAGACTTATTCGGACCAGAGGACCTAGAAGCCCCCAGCGCCAGCAAAACCCCCATTGTCCCTGTTCCTTTGTGGGATTCTGGGCCTTATAATTCACGAAAGTAGCCTTTTCAAGCTCTGCTTATGATGGACCAAAGTTGTGACCCATGTCAATGGTCATTCGGTGTGCACATGACATTTCTCATACATGCTTCCTGGTGCAGTTTTTGCTGTGCACTTTGTCTGGCTTTATCTACTGAATGGTTCAGAGAGCATCATCTTACAGAACAGATGTCTTCTCTCTCTGCCCTCCATGCTGGAAAAAAATCTACTCAAGAGGAAAAGATGGAATAGATGTATAATGGCATTTTTGTTTGATGTTCTTTATTTCTTTATGTTCTTTATTTGGATGCACACTTAGTTCTCACACATATTTCTTAATTGTAATGTAGGTCTGAGTGACAATTGCCTACTTATCGACTGGCAGTCAGATCTTGTTAAGTGGCCAGCAAAGAAGCACGTTGAGAACTGTCTGCATGGGACGCCAAAGGCCAATTATTGCACAGACTAGTGTACTTCAGAGTGTGAACTGAAACGTGTGTGTGTGTGTGTGTACCATCTCTTTGTCTTGTCCCCAAACTACTTGTGGACACATGAGAAATATTAAGAAATCAAGCCCTTCATTTGAAGCTGCATCTTGGCTTACTAAGGAGAGTTCAGTAATTGAAATGCAGTTTGAATGTTTGGGAAATGATAGATGTGGCTGCAACATTGTAAGCAAATATGCAGCTGAAGGCCAAATTTGCATTCAGAACAGTAGGGAAAGACTTGTTTTAGGACCATTCCGTTCCCTACTATGGTTCTAATCTTTGAAAAGGAAATTGAACTTAACTTAGAACTGCACTTGAATTTGAAGACAGATTTGGAAAGGTGAAAAAAGAGACCAATTAAATTTTCTAGCTTCAGGTGTGTGTGTGTGTGGGGGAGAGGGAGTGGTGAGAGAGCAGGAAAGTAGAATTATATGAGCTGATTGAAGATTGCATAGGGAAGTGATTCAAATAAAGTGTGCATAAGTGAGACAACAACATTAATGACACACTACAGATTCCTAAAGAATGTCTAATGGTCTTAGTTTTCAGTTTCCTGTTCCATCTTGATCTCAGTTTTTGTTTTGTTAGGGTGCAGAAATCACATTCACTTGATGCTGTGGGGTGTGTCAGTTAGTTTCTCCAGAGTACTAATCCTATTTATAGCATGCTTTCCATTGCACTATTCACATGCTCAAAAAAACAACTCAGTCGGGCAGAAGCTTCTCTCCATGTCTAGATATTTGGCCCTTTCTAGAGGTTCCCTTGGTATTATTTGGAGTAAATTAGAAGGCTCACGATCATTGTGAGTTTCTGCCCTTTTCAACACTGTTCATGTTGATGAGAAAATAAGTTCCAGTGTACTGTACCATGGTGTCTGCATTAAAAATCGTAGAGTTAGATTGTACCCTGGTGCTGAGGCATGGTCCTAAAAGTGCCAGATGTAGCCACCACCGGCTTAAACTGGCAGTGAGGCTCATTTGGTCTGTGCCTGGATAAGCAGTTACGTGGGGCAGCTAATGTATGTTGTTCGAAAAATTATAAAAATAAATACAATAATATATTGTATTATAAAATTAGAATACAGTAAAATAAATATACATAACAAACCTCCAAAGCATGCAGCAGGAGGAGGGTTGACTAATAAGCAAAGGCCAAAACCCAGATTCCCTTTTAGGGTCAGGCTTTTACTAGGCCAGTTTAAAAAAAGGAAAGAAAAAACATCCAATTCTGTGCAAACTTTCTGGGCCACAAGATCTTTTCTACCTGTGTGTGTGTGTGTGTGTGTGTGTGTGTGTGTGTGTGTGTGTGTGTGAGAGAGAGAGAGAGAGAGAGAGAGAGAGAGAGAGAGAGAGAGAGAGAGAAGAGCGAGGGGGGGAGAGAAAACAACCTGGGTGGGAGGTAGAAGAATTCTTTTGAAGTTCTCCAGTAACTACAAAACGTCTAAACGGGAGCTTTGTTCAGGCTAATATGTTCTAAGGCCTCTTAAATGAAGACCCCTAAGATTGGCCCCATTCGGACCAAACTCTTCCTTCCTCCTCACCAGAGAAAGAGAGGAAAAAATGCAGCTCACCTGGAGGAGCTTCCCGGAGCTCTGTTTCTCTTCTGTTTCTCTTCTGCTTGCTTTTTTTCCTCCCACCTCTTCTCTAAAATGGTGGGAGGCAAAAAAAAACACAAGCAGAATGAACTAAATTATGGGGATTTTTCAAGCAGGTACAAGAAAGTGCAGCTCAGGTGGGCTGAACTGCAAACAGAGCTGGTGGGAAAAATGTTTACTCGGAAAAGGCCCTAAATTAAGTAACTTAGCCTGAACACAGAAATGTTTACTCAAAAGTAAGATTGCATTGGCTGATCATGCCTGTGTGTTCTGTGCCGACAGGTTGCATTTAAATTTCAGCAACTCTGTGCAAGGCAAGTGGATAATTAAGGAGAGGTTTTACCTGTGCAGCCTTTCCCAGTAAACTTTCATGGCCAAGCAGGAACCAAGGTCTCCTGAGTCTTTGTCATCTAATCTGCTATTCCACCTGGGTACTTACATATACGCACACTTAAAATACTAGGTATTCTATTTGGAAAGTTAACTCTTGGGATTGTAACACCCAGAATCCCCCACCCAAATGTGGTCAGTAGCCATGCTGGCTGGGAAATGATGGAACCAGTAGTCAAAAGAATGCACATTTAAAATTGTTGAGGCAAGCTGAAAAAAGAGATCCTGTTCATTGACTCCTATTACAAGTACATTAGAATGTTGGACTCGCTTTATATTTATGAAGTCTGGCACTCAGGACCGCAAATAGCCTTGACACTTTGCAATGCAGCGACAACCATCACTTTCCACTGTATTGCTCATGCTGTTCATTTCCACGGTATCGTGATTTCTTTCTTAAATCTTTCATTTTTCTCCAACTGTTCAACTTCCCATAGTTTTAGTTAAGTATGTTCACTACAGCTTTGAAGTCTGAAATGTGTCAGGGCGAGGGAGAGAAAGAAAGGTTCCACTGTGTTCATTCTCAAAGGAAAACAAAATCTTGTACAATATTCCATTAAGCTTTCTTCGAAGTACTGTGAAACTGAAAAGCACCTTTTGAATCAGACTAAAAATCCGCTAGACTGTAGTCGGTTGGCATGCTGAGGCATGTAACGGGACAAGAACCCCCTTTCCCCCATCGGGTGTCCCCATTATGTGGTAGTCAGGGATAGCAATTGGAAAGTCAAAAATCCCTTGGACTTTAAAGCCAATAGCGGTGGGATTCTGGGGGGTTCCTCCTCAAGCAGTAACTTTCAGAGGAAGATGACTTAAAAATGGAAATTTTGTTTAGCTATCATGGTTGAGTCTGTCTTTATTTACTTGAGACTAACTTGTATCGTTTTCAATCCAGTAGTTCTATTAATAGCTTATTTTTCATGTCCTTGAATTTCATAAATTCATGCAATTATTTATTTCAAATCTTCTCAGGCAGTGGCCATCCGTTCATATCTTGTGGTGGTGTGTTTGGTGGTTTAAATATACACTTTGTGAATCAATGCTCCTTTTGTCCGTTGTAACTTAACTGTGTATGACCTTTAAAATAGTAAATTGTGGTGTTTTTTTTTCTTGTAAAATCTAATAGCAATCATGTGCTGTCACGTGAGTTCCAACGTCCCAGAAATTTCTAGATCTAAGGTGGTTTACCGGACCATTTTTCTGGGGGCCTTCAGGGATGGTGGACTTTGCCCAAGGCCATACAAGAAGCAGGGCACATGGCCCCATCAGCCACACATGTGATTTTGGCTGGCCCCTCTATTGGGAGGTATAGTGGAGATCTCAGCTCTGGTTTTGCAGCCAGGACCTCCAATGCACTCAACTCTGCCAGGCCATTTCCTGTACATTTTTGCTGTACCGTCGTCCCCTGCCATTTCACAGTTCTTATACAGTGGTCCCAGTATATCGTGCGACCGCAGTATATATGAATTCAAGACCCCCTGGGGCAAGCTGTGTGGGCCTGTTTGAGGCCTCTTGCGCTTATCCTAGGCCTGGTGCTGCCTCGAGCAGCCCTCTCATGGACTTCTCGGGCCTGTTGGAGGCCCCAAAAGTGGTTTATGGTGAATTGAAAGTGGCTTCCAAAAACCGGAAGTGCCTTCTGGATAATCTGAAACTACTTCTAGGGCCTCCAACAGGCCTGGGAAGCCAGTTAGAGGCTCGTTCAGGGCAGCGCCAGGCCTAAGGTAAGTGTAAGAGGCCCCAGACAGGCTCCCCAGTCCAAACTTGACCCAGCATCCGCATATAGCGGATTTTCCTTTATTGCAGGTCAGGTCAGGTCCCTAACTCCTGTGACAAGTGGGGGATTGCTGTCTATCAGCATGGGGATGTTGCTTAGGTACACTTTCGTCAAAATCTAAGAGAAATTTAGCCAAAATCTCTTCAAGCACAGCTCAGAACAATGAAGTTTTCAAGAGTTAAAAGATGGGTACAACCTTTATGCATGCACTAACTTCCTCTCCTTTATGTATTTTATTTATTTGAACTGTTTTTAAATAAGGAAGGCCAACAAAGCTGGGTTGAGGGCAAAGATCTGGTGAAGGTGCAAATCAAGTTCAGGTCCTTGGAAAAGGTGAAAGTCCTTGACCATTTCTGGAACATACATGTTACATTACACGTACGTTAGACTTACAACAGGTTAGCCTTCTTAGTGGGGATGAATTTGGCACTAGAGGGAATTGAATATGTGACCACCTGAACTCCGAAAATCGCAGCCTATTTTGAACTGGGGCCCCTGGGTTCCAAATGGTGTGCATCCAGCCCACTTTCTGTTAGTCGTAAAAGGGAGTTATTGCCAGCAGGGAATGATTACTGTAGAATGAGGGTGGCTGTTGCTAGCTGACCCTTAATTGGAAATGGACCAGGCCTGGGAGCAGCTAGTTGGATAGTTAGAGGTGACCCACTGAAATCAACAGGACTCAAGTTATGCATGGCCTTTGCACCTTGTGGTAGAGTGGCTGATGTGTTGGAAGTCAACGAGATGTGAAACTCCCTTAGTAATCTTGGGCCAGTTTCTCTATACACCAGATTTTTGCGACGATAAAGTGGGGAGGAAGACAGCCATAGACACTCTGAGCAGTGAACTTGTGGGTGGAAAGGTGGTAAGAAATGTAAGAAAAAATATCAACAGAAAAATACCCAACACATGGGCACTAAACCTGTTAATAAAACCAGGGTGAAATGTTTCCGTGACATATATCAGCTTCAGTCAGTGTTACTTTGAAACATTTCACCCTTTACTTTGTCTTATTAAATTTGCTGTGCATTTGTTGGTTGCTTTCCTTTCCTTTTCCCGAAGACTAGAGATGCTGCATTGTATCGACACTGTACCATCTTAAATAAATAAGTGGGCTGCGACTAATTTAGTCCCCATCTATGTCAGTGGGGCTGCTCTGAACATGGCCAGGTAGGGATCCGGTATATTGTTTCCTGTCAAAGAACAAGAGATTGGTAATTTCCTTTGCAACCTAATTCGATCTGGCAGGCAGGAGGGAAAAGAAAAGGACAAAGTGTAAACACTGTGCTCAAAGGCAGGAAATGATGCTGAGGATCACTGTTTCCGGTTAAGAAAAAGCCAGAAAGAAGTTTCTGTTCTCCCTAGTACATCTCTGCCTTGCGTTTTACTTCCCTTTCCGACAGGATGCTTTTTCGAAGAAACAGTTGGGATTCAGCAATACCTTTATTAGGTCACTAGAAAGTTGCAAGTGAAGCAAACTTGTGGGTTCTACAGAACTTGTAAGGAATGGTTTTGCCAGTCTCACACCTCCAGTGAGTCTCAATGGCCAACTGGGGATTCAAACCCTGTTCTCCAGAGTCCTAGCCCTAAGGTTGTGCTTGGGTTATAGCCTAATCCAAATATAGTGGTATCCCGACTTAAGAGCAGCTCGATTTAAGAGCAATTCGACTTAAGAGTGGAAAACTGTTGGCATTTTAACTGCCACCTTACAAATTTTAGATATGGTCTGCTCAACTTACAAATATTTTTTTCATTTTTTGATTCTTTAACTTATTTTTTCAATTTTTTAGATAGGTACCCCAATTTAAGAGTAGTTCGACTTAAGAGCATGCATTCAGAACGGATTAAGTTCGACTTAAGAGCATGCATTCAGAACGGATTAAATTCGTAAGTCAAGGTACCACTGTCATTGTTTCTATGAGACATGTGGAACTGGGGTTGAGCTTGGGAGTGCTTGAGCCATTTTTTTTGCCTGTTTTTCATTTATTATTATTATTATTATTATTATTATTATTATTATTATTATTATTTATTATTATTATTATTATTTTGGACCATTGTCACACGATTCTTCATTTTGGTTCTAAAGAGCTACAGGATAAACACAGGCTTGCCACCTCAATGACAGCTAAGTGTCGATTGGGGTAACACTAGTTAGAAACTAGTTTTGTTGAAAGGCCATTCTGAGAAGGGCGATCTGGGTCGTGTTTCCTCTCCCTTTCTTTACAAAAAGAGTCTGATGGTGGCCCAGATCGTAAGGAGATGTATGAATCAGCAGTGTGGTCCAGATGGGGGTGAGAGGCCCCTTCATTTATTTGCAACCCATATCATTGAGTCTTTCCTGGTTATGAAAGTGAAACTTATTCCTCTTCTATCACACTCTCACTTTAAGATCTGACCCAGCAGTTTCGGTAGCAACAACAGATCTTGGCAACTAGACCACAGTTGGGCCCAAAGCTTGCTGGTTGCAAGTCCCTATAGAAATGTTTCTTAAATCGGTGTCATTGCTAATTTATATTCTGTCACTTCTAACCAGGCCATGAAAACCAACAGCTCACGATTGAAAATGAAATACTCATGACAACTGATTGAAATAAGACAAATCAGAGGAGCATTTGGCTTTATTTAGTGTTGCCTGTAAATCGACTGAAAAGTTTTCATTGTCTAAGAACATACTGTTCTCAACCTTATCTGGATGCCTGGTAATTCCTGGCTTGCTGAACCCCATCTGAATGCTTCAAGCTACACAATCCCTTCTTGCTGTTTCTTGAGAGCCATTTCCCAGTGTATTTTCAATAAAGTATAATGCCATGCAGAGACTTAGGATCAGCCAGTACTTTCTTTGGATATGTAATCTCCTGGCAGAGACATAGTGCAGGAGAATATGTTGGAATTTTTCTCATGTACTCTTGCTTGAAGGTAGATTCGCAACTGAGCATGATTAGTATATTTTGTGACACATGTCTATTAACCGATGAGTCTGTCTGCTGCAAACAAGACACTGCCTCTCTGTGTTCATAAATATGAAAAATAAATTTCATCTAAAGCTTCTCCATTAAACTCAGGGTGGGGAAAAGGCTGCATGGTTAGAAAAAAAATCTCCCCCTTTTTTCTAGGTTGGTACTTTTGGAATCAGGGCTGGAAATTGAACAGTCAGAAATCTGTAATTGAGACAATAATAAAAAAAATAAAGTTTTATGAAATGAAATATGTCTGGTTTCTCTATGTCATAAATTCCAGGGCTTGACATTTATAATGACTGCTTTAGTTGGTTCTTATTACTCTGGGGTTGGTGGGGGGAATCTATTATAGATTTGACCAGAGCTGCTGTTGAGTGGCTGCATTTCCAAGGGAAGAACTACTAGAGGTGCCTATGAATAAATCTCTTCATAAGTCTTATAGTTACTATAATGCTGCTGAATAGAGGATGTGATTTCTGTTGTTTTGGTTTATCTCCATGGTTGATACAACGAGGCATAAAAATTGTGATTTCCAGAATAAAACATATGCCCATCGATGTATCTCCCAAGGTGTAAAATGCCATCTCATCTTCTTTGCTATCAAAAAAGCTATTTAGTTATGAAAGGAGGCTTATGTCTTCTCTTTCCACAGCTAGCTTGTGGAAAGGTCATGCTGGGTGGGTGGGATTCTGGGTGCTGCAGTCCCACAAGTTGACTTTCCAAATAGAATACCTAGTTCAAGGTATCTTTCACAATGAGGATAAAAAACTCATGGGTTTCCAGTTGTTTCAACACGTGTTTCTTATTGAAATAGTTGAAGCTTTTGATGGCAATATTCTGCACCATTTTCATCAGGAAAAGCAAGTTATCAACCGAAGCAAAGCTAACCTTTAAACCCTTTATAAAAAGCCGGATGTAACTGTGGTGGTGGCTAAATTCTGTGCTGCAGCAATGAGGCATCGCTCTTCCCTGCCCACTTCAGGTGGCGAGGTCAGATGATTGGCAATGGCCATTGTGTATTTATCCTTACCTCTTCTTATGAGGTGGGTTGGAGGTGGTCTAGAGCACGGGCATGGTCTTAGGCTGGAGACAATTCTAGACCTATTGAGTTGACTACTCTGTTATTGGACCTACTGGGCTGGGAAGATTTTGCCTGCTCTAGCTTTTATGTAAAGGTTATGCCATTGTGTTATGCTGTTCTTGTGTGCATGCTTTTATTGTTTTTATATGCTTTTATTTTGGTTTTATGTGGAATGTATTTTATATTTTGTCTGGTCAGTGACCGAAATAAAGATCTATTCCTATTCCTATTCCTAACCTTAAACCCGTGAGGACTTGATCAAAGCCAGTTGGATAAACATCCAGACCAAGCTCGGGCTCATTAAGACCCAGCTTGCCTGAAGAAATCAGGAATCTGGAATTGAGACAATCATTAAGCAATAAAGTATTCCCAGTGTGATGTTGTACATAGAGTGATGGGCACTAAGCTAATGGAAAGCAGGGTTCGGATCCCAACTTGGGCGTGGAAACTCGTGGGGGGCACGGAACTGGTAAAAACCCTTCTTAATATCTCAATTGCTTTGAAAGCCCTATTAGGGTTGCTGTATGTTGGTTCTTACTTGACAACACAGAACTGATACACACATTTCTAAATGGACGCTTTGGCTGGGGCTGTGCATTTTCATTGCTTTAATGACCTGCACGCATGTGTGCCAACAATTCCCTCTTCCCCAAAGCAGCTCACTCAAGGAAAGAATGACTGCAGTTTTCAGGTAACCTAAATGTGTTTTACCCTTACTTAATCTATCCTCCTCTCTTGCACTTGAAGCTGTACGGGTAGTTCTCTTAATTTGCTGCTGCAGGAGCTCCAGCTCTTCTGCGTTGGTATTGCCCTGCAGTCTTGCCTTGAAAACACTCTTTGAAAAGCAGCAGCAGAGAGTCTTGTGACATCTTAAAGAGCAACACATTTATTATGGCATAAGTGTGCATTGAGTTTCTAGTCTGCAGAAGCGTATGTAAAAATAAATTTCCTAGCACAAGTGCCACAAGACAGTTTATTTTTATTGCACAGTGACAAGCACTGTTATACCTATTTGGAAAATTTTAGAGGATTATTTAAAAAACAAAGATAAGATTCATAGCCCAGTCAGTAAACTAGAAGGGACTGTCCTTGTCTCTGTAGTTGTTTATTATGTTTATTCCCTGCCTTTCTTTCACTGTGGGGCTCAAGGCAGTGCCTGCACATGTGATTCTCAGTTAGCCTGTTATGCAGACATACTGTAGAGATTATTTTGCTTCAGGAAGTTCATACCATAATGTTCCTTCATTCTGATGCTGGTATATGTTCTATCTAAAAATCTTTATGTTTATCTCTTGCAGAATGATGCAATGCTATGCCTTTGGGCTAGCATACAAGAGGGGAAAATAATGATGATGCTCTCTTGTGTGCTTTGAATGGAGAAGAATTGTTTCTGTGACCTGAGATCATACTCTAAGATCCATGAGTCAGCCCTCAAACCATTCAGCCCCAGTAGCTGATCAGAGTCCAACATATCATGAAGCATAACTCTTGCTTTCTCATTCAGATGGTAACTGGAGATGGGGGAATTAAGTGGAACAGCTTATATTTTACATGCACAAAGGACCCACTGATGGTATCATTCTGCACTGCACCTTCCACAGTGTGGGAAGAGATCTAACTCGAGTCAGAACTGAGCACTTTAGCTTTTTCTCAGTTGTCTCTTGTCATTTCCCCATCCCCATTGAGGTGCTGAGCCACTGTTTCTTTCCTCTATCTCATGCTAAGTCCATGTCTGAAGAAGGCTTTTTTTTTTTGACACTTTTAGCATCTTTTGTGAACCTCATTTCATTCTCAACTTTTGCCTTCCTAATAGAGATGGGCACGAAATGAACTTTTTTCATTTCTGTTATTCGTTATTTGTTTCGTTACATAAAGAAACGAATAACAAACATTGTGATGAAATTGGAATGAACCGAACAGAACCACGAAAATTAGGTTTATTTATTTATTTATTTATTTATTTATTTATTGTGGGACTTATATACCGCCCGTCTTCCTTGTGGGGAACTCCGGGCGGTTTACAGCATATTAAAAAACAACAGATACCACAATGTAATAAAAAACTAAACAGATAAAACAGCAAAGTGCAGGAGATGGCGATGGGGGGAGAGGGGGAAAAAAAATCAACCAAATGCCTCCTGGAAGAGAAGGGTTTTAAGAGCCTTCCGGAAGGCAGGCAGGGACTCTGCTAGGCGCACTTTTGCTGGTAGGTGGTTCCACAGCGTCGGGCCAGCCACAGAGAAGGCTTGGGAGCGGGTGGAAGTTCTCTGAGCCTCCCTGGGCGTGGCCACACGCAGCATGTGCACCCACGACAACCTAGTTGGACGGGCCGAAGTTGTCCGCTGGTCAATCCGCTCTGTCAGGTAGCCAGGTCCTAGGCCATGGAGTGTTTTGTAAACCAAAACCAGGACCTTGAATCTGATTCGGGCCGCAACGGGTAACCAATGCAGGCGAGCCAGAACTGGGGTGATGTGCTCGAATCGGCGCACACCCGCCACCAGTCTAGTCGCTGCATTTTGGACCCGCTGCAGACGCCGAATCAGATTCAAGGGCAACCCCATGTAGAGCGCATTGCAATAGTCCAGTCTCGAGATCACCAACGCCTGGACCACTGTTCTAAGGGAGTCCCCATCCAGGTACGGATGAATCTGGGCGATTCTACAAAGGTGGAAAAAGGCAGCCCTGGACACGGCGGACACCTGGGCCTCCATGGTGAGCGCTGGGTCCAGGACTACTCCCAGATTCCGGACTGAGTCCAATGGCCTGAGGGAAACACCCTCCAAGGTGGGAAATGGGCCACCGTAGCTGGATGGGGTAGCCCCGAAGAACATAACCTCGGTCTTATCGGGGTTGGGTTTGAGCCTGTTAATCCTCGCTACATTTTGTTTTTCGTTAATGGCAACACGCAATGAAATGAGCTGTTTTAAATGTTTAAAAACTCCCTGGACATCCATAAAAACGCAGCGATAATTATTTATACTGTCTGATAATACCTACTGGGGGGTTGGGGTCCTTAAAACGTTTGTTTTTGTCTTCTCCCATCGCAATGTATTTTTCTTTTCCCTTTAAGGATGACACAAAATGGAAGCAAGCCATGTGATGGGACCATGTAAATTCTTAGACAACTTCAAACAATAGCATGCCCAGGTTGCAGACCGGGCAGGTCTGGCAGCCACAGAGGGCATAAAAAGCTCTGGCAGCCCCCGTCCTCCTTGCAGTCTCCGGTGGGAGTTAGGGTGGGATTGCTGTCTCTGCGACTCATTATTTTCACTATAGGCCAGTCAGGCAGGTGTGTGTCTCTGTGTTCCTGCCGGCTGCAGCCTGGCTCTTAGGGGAGAGAAAGAAGAGATTTCTCTCTAGCTTCAGTCCTGCAGCCTCCCTGTGTGCGTGTGTGCGTACCTCTCGGTGAGTACTCTCCCCTTCCCTGCGTACCTAGTCTATACAGTGTGTCTGCCAGCATCAATTTTTTTAGTGTTTTCCCTCTGGTCTGGGGCGTTGGGGGACGCCCGCACACGGAAATGCTTTAAAAATTGCGCAAAAAGCGAGTAAAACGAAAAATGAAAAAACAAAAATGAATTTTTTTCAAAAATTCGTGAAAAACAAAAATGAACCGAAACGGACCCCTCAATGAAAAATGAAAAACCGAAATGCCATTTTTTCTATTCGTGCCCATCTCTACTTCCTAACATCATGCTTGCATTCTTTGCTACTAGCTTTTCCTGCACTTTATGTTCTTTTTTATTTTCTGGTCCTCTCTGAGCTTTTTATGAAGCTACACTGTTTTTGTTTTGTTGTTGTTGTTGTTGTTGTTGTTGTCTCCCACCTTCTTGTCAAAATTCTTTGTTGTGCCTTTAGTATTTCCTTTATAAGAATCTTCCAGCATCTTGGACTCCCTTTCCTTTTTTGGATCTTCCGCCACGGTGGCTTTAATTATCCTTATTCTCAAGTTATTAAAATCGGCTTTCCTATAAACTAAGGTACGTGTGTGGCTATACTTTGCTTTTGTTTCCTTTGAAAACAAGAAATCAAACATTGTCACTTTCCTCTAGAAGTCTTCTTACTAATGCTTTTTTCACCGTCATATCTGTTGGTTAGAATGAAGTCAAGGATAGCTATTTTTTTAGTTTCTTTCTCCAGTTTTTATAACAGAACATGATCAGTAATGCAAGCCAATAATTTCTTGGGAGGGCCATATTTGACAGAATTTGCTTCCCAATAGACACCAGGATAATTAAAATCTCCCAATACTACTATATCACATCTCTTTGAAATTCTTCTAGCCTATTTTTCAAACATTTCATACTCTACTTCCTATTATAACAAAGTTATTATTATTATTATAATATATTGTTGTGAAACACTGCTGAAGTTTAAATAGGAACAACATCCACCAGTGGACATGACAAAGGCAAAAGTTCCCTTGCAATGTGCATGTGAAGATTGTCATTCATGCAGATGAATTTATCTGGAAGTTGAGTCATGGTCACAGGACTTCTTTTCTTGAGAAACTAAAATGTTTTGATCATTGATGAAGCTGCTTGGATGAGTAGCAAAACGTTTCAATCTCTCAAGAAAAGATGACCACTTGCCATGACTCAACTTCCATATTCCCTTGCAATGTATTGCTAATAAAGAGTATAGCAAAACAAAAGCATTGACACCTCTACAAATAACCAAAGTAGAATAAACGTTTTCAAGCCTGGAAGACAATGGGGAGGCAGATAAAAAAAGCCAAACTCTTATGGTAACAAACCATCCAGTCTTCCTTCTCTCTTTTGTTTACTTCATGTATGTGTTTCCTTATTACTGAAGTTCTAAAGCTGTATGCATAATAAACAGTGTAGTAGAACCCATAAACACCACTTCAACTTAATTTTTAAAGCATCAATAAAAACAGTCTATGCAAAACATCAGGTGAATAGCAAAGCAACATGGAAAAGGGCTATTATAAAAACATGGATTTAGAATTATTTAAATAGTCTCCATGAATAAGAAGGTCTTCAAGCTTCTGCTAAAACTCCTGCATAATCAACTAAATGACTCTGGGAAGGTCGTTGTGGAGTTTAGGGTCCATTATGGGGGGAAATAACTTGGAAGTGGCCACCCACCAAGACACAGCTTTCTGCAAGATTTAAAGCAAGGTGTCAATGGAGGCCTTATCACTCAAACATAGAGAATAAGGTGGTTTGTCCGGTATCATATTCCCAAGCGAGGAAGAGATGTATAAGTTAAGATCAGCTCTTTAATTTGAATTAAAAAAAGACAGAAGTCAATGAACGGATGATATAGTATGGTCGTAGTGCCTCGTTCTGCCATGATCCTCTGAATTCAGTTCCTGGACTATCTTCAGAGGCAGCCCTGTGTATAAAGGTTGTCCAAAATTGTCTTGTGTGGTTATAAAAATGCCATACTTTATAAAAGCAAATTGACTCAATTTAAGAATGTGCACAGGAAAAATGTACAGTAGGACCCCTGTATCCACTGATTCATTAATCACTGATTCAGTTATCCACAGTTGGCAGAGGAGAAAATCAAATAAATAATTCTGCAGCCGTAAACCAAGCTACTGTCACAAAACAGTAGCCACAAAGGAAGCTACTGTTGCAAAATGGCAGCTGTAAAGCAAGTTACTGTCACAAAACAGCTGTTGGGGGGTGTTCTCTCTTATCCACAGTTTTTGTTACCCACAGTAAGGCCTGGAATCGATCCCCAGTGGATACTGGAGTCCTATTGTATTTGTGTGTTTTTTCCAAGTCCTTTCAGTGGGTGGCTAGGGGCTTCTTTTGTGTTTGTGTATTTTTAATGTACCCTTCATTTTGATGTACAAAAAAGGACCTGCCTTTTTGGTTCATTTCATATTGTTTCTCCCCTGTTTATGTTTTCTGGTGCTAGTAATCCAAAAAGCCATAAATAGCCCATGAATATTATTCAAAAAAAAAAAAAAAAAAACAAGGTGACAGAGAATCAGTCCACTCCAAAAAGCAGTCAACAGCATAACCGATAACAGCCACTGTTATCACAAAATGGTCTTGAAAAGCCCTACCAAAGAATATACTTTAATAAATACACTTGAAATTAACCAAATGACAGTTTTTAAAACAAAGGAAAACAATAAAAACCCTCACCCAAACCAAAAAGTGCTCTGCTTGATGGCTTCTTTTTCTTTCTTGAGTCTAGCAGACCACGAAGGAGGCAGCAGCAAAAATAATCCCAGAACGGAAAGGACTAAAAGGGGGGGGGAATCCACAAAGAAATTATATGAATCATTTGTTTTTAAGAGTCTCTCTTTCAATAATCAATTAGGGAAGAAAAGACTCTTCCATATGTTTTTCTTTCATTAAAACCTAAAAATCCCATCTCCATTGTGCTGCTCAGTGTGTAAACAGATAATGCCTATAGTACTTTCTTAACGGGGCAGTCTGTTGTCGCATGTTCAGCTGTTTACATGATTGTAACTAGGCAAGAGCATTTTGGCTCTTTTATTAATCTAGTTAGGAGGTGACAGAATCAGAGTGCCTTCCTACGGGTGAAGGTAGGGTTGTAGTTGGTGTATCAGCCTAAAGTGGTAAAAGATGCTCCGTATCACAGAAGACACTTCTGCCTCCAGGGACTGAGGTGAAACCATAAGACTACAAACTTTATCCTTTAGGTCAGTGGTTCCCAACCTTTGGTCCCTAGATGTTTTTGGACTACATTTCCCAGAAATCATGGCCAGCACAGCTAGTGGTGAAAGCTTCTGGAAATTTTAGCTCAAGAACATCTAGGGCAGTGATGGCGAAACTTTTAGAGACTGAGTGCCCAAACTGTGATTCAAAACCCACTTTTTTTTTTTTGCAAATTGCCAATATAGCAATTTAACCTGAATACAGGTGGCTGTAAAGGGGTGATGTCAGGTGCCCACAGAAAGGGCTGCAAGTGCCACCTTTGGCACCTGTGCCATAGGTTTGCCAACACTGAGCTAGGGCGTCAAAGATGAGAGCCACTGCTATAGATGGAATGGGCCAATTGAACACCATTACTCTGCAGTGATACACCACCCATTAAGGGTCCTGTCATCATAGTTGATTGTCTTTCATCCAGACTGTTCCTATTGCTTGGCACTAGCTCCAGATTTCAGGTCCTTCATCTTCCTCTTCTTTCTATCTCATGAAGCCTTCTGGTAGCAGCAGCACCCCAATTGAGCATGCTAGGACAGCGGACCTTTGGCACTCCAGATGTTTTGGACCACAACTCCCACAATCCTTTGTCATTGGCACTACATGCTTGGAATTCTGGGAGTTGTGGTTCAAAACATCTGGAGTGCCAAAGGTTCACCACCACTGTCCTAGGATACCAGATTCTCCAAGATCAGAGATTGCACTCTTGTTTTCTTTTAAAGTTAGAATTTTACCAGTATCTTAAGCTAGGGCATATTTTAGCTTGAGTTTCTTCCCTTCTGTGATGTTGGATGATGATGAGAAAAATATTACTGTTAGTAGCTGAGAAACCCCAGTATCAACATATTGTTTTGGAACTGTGAACTGAAAGTGCAAAGATATTGATGATTTAAAGAAAAACCCCAGATCCTCCTGTCAACCAAAGATCTTTATTGCTGCCCAGTTTAGATGGATGCAGACTTGCTGACTTCTAGATGGGTCAGATATCCACGAAAGTTTGCAATGATTAAAGCAGCAGGAATGCTGAAAAATAAGAAATGCAGCAGCAGCAGCAGCAGCAGCAACAACAACAACAGATAAATCTACTAAGTAACAAGTGTGCTTTTTCAGGGGTTAATTGTCAAAGTAGTTATTCTTGCTCCAGAAAATGTAGCTTCAGGAGTCCAGGAGTTGTGGAATACGGTACTTGTGTTATGTTCCTATAAACTAAACTGTTCAATCACAAGCCTATCGCTGAAAATGCTTTTTGTTTTTAAGATTCTCTCCTGTTGCTAATAGTAATAACCTGAAGAGTTCGGATTGTCTTTACAGTATTGCTTTCTTTCATTTCCAGTAATTTCTTCTTACTGCACATTTTCTCACTGAAAATGTCTACTGTTGCTCTACTGCAGAAGAACTTGGTATATATATATTTGGATGTGATTAGGCTGCAGAACTTTTGAATATTTTCAGGTTGTTGGTAAGGTGCCCTTTCCTGTTTTTCAACATAACTAGTTCTGGGCAGTTTTGATGTTGCTTCATAAATAAAACTCTCTTGATTAATCCAGTATTCTTTTGTAAAATTTTCTTTACTTAGTCACATGCCTTGTGAATTTAGCATGAAAGGACAACTGCATCGGTCTGTAAGCAGTCACAGGCAGCATTTAACACAGAAAATGTTATCTTGTATCTCTGGTAAGGCTTTGTTTCAAGCCATAATTTGGGAACATTTATAGAGGTCTTAAAATTGGTTAAACGAAGAAGGAGAGAAGCCGTTTATTTAGGCTGATGCTTTAATTGGTGTTCTCTTATGTGACCTCAAAACCGCCTGTATTTTTTATTCCTCTCATTTGATCTTCTTCCAAAGAACTCCAACTGAGAAAACTTGGGCCCTGCCTCATTTTTTGTCACGATAGGCCTATGAGGTGAATAAGAATTTAATGTGATAACTGGCCCACAGCTATCTAGTGACCTTTGTCATGGAATTTGAACCCAAGTCTTCTAGGCCTCTTAATGAGGGTGAAAGAGGAGAGTGAAAAAAATGGGCTAAGGCTCAACATCAAAAAAACTAAGATAATGGCCACTGGCTCCATCACCTCCTGGCAAATAGAAGGGGAAGAAATGGAGGCAATGACAGAGTTTATTTTCTTGGGCTCCTTGATCACTGCAGATGGCGACTGTAACAACGAAATAAAAATACGCCTGCTTCTTGGGAGAAAAGCAATGGCAAACCTAGATAGCATCCTAAAGAACAGAGACATCACTTTGCCAACTAAGGTCAGGATGGTTAAAGCTATGATTTTTCCAGTAGTGATGTATGGAAGTGAAAACCGGACTATAAAGAAGGCTGATCACTGCAGAATTGATGCTTTTGAGCTGTGGTGCTGGTCTTGAGAGTCCCCTGGACTGCAAGGAGATCAAACCTATCCATCCTGCAAGAAATCAACCCCGAATGTTCACTGGAAGGGCAGATTTTGAAGCTGAGGCTCCAGTAGTTTGGCCACCTCATGAGGAGAGAGGACCTTGGAAAAGTCCCTGATGTTGGGAAAGATTGAAGGCAAAAGGAAAAGAGGACAGCAGAGAATGAGATGGTTGGACGGTGTCATTGATGCAACCAATATGGATTTGACAAAACTCCGGGGGGCAGTGAAAGATAGGAAGGCCTGGCGAGCTCTGGTCCATGGGGTCACGAAGAGTCGGACACGACTGAACGACTGAACAACAACGACTTCTAGGCCAGGTCTGATGGAATATCATGATGGCTCTCTGTTTCATATAAAACAGCCATTTCCACACATACTTTAACACTGTGCAAGAGCAAGGTCCTCTCTCAAGATTACGGATCATTTCATGCTTCCTGTTGGTTAAGAATTTGTGAATAGAGAATGTGCCTCATACAATATTTTTCTTCCTCCTGACCTTACTGTCTGCTTTTTTTCCTTAACATTTGCCCACATTTCTATTTTTTTAAAAATTTACAAGACCTTTATAAAGGTTTTTCTCCACAGCTTTACTTGAAGTGAGTGGTAAAAGGAAAAGAGAGAAAATAGCTTGTTTTGTTGCTTGCCTGTCATGATAACAAAGGGCCAAGACTGCCTGCATCTGGACCTGTCACATGAGAAGATGTCATAATAGACATTTGGAGTGTATGGAAAGATGGCAGATGTTTGCTTTTCATTTTGTTGAGTTGTTTCCTTTTGTTTTGCTTAGGAATTCTTAAAGGGGGAGGTCTCTGTTCCTTTAGTCTGCCAATCCTGATGACTTAATCTTTTTGCTCAGTGTTCTGGGCTTCTGTGCCCATTCTCCGTTTCACAAGCAACTTGCGTTTGTGTACCTGGTCATGGATCACAAGCCTTGGCCTTCATTAGATGCATAACTATTTCCGGAAACCTGTTCTGCTTATCCGTATGCATATATGGAGGCAGATATGTTTTCTTAACTAATGTAAAGTGAAAGGATTTTGAAGTTGAGACAGTTTGTGAAGGCAAAAAATAAAAAATAAATAAATAAAAGAAAAGAAAAAGAAAAAGAAAAGAAAAGCAAGGGAAAGATTATGTCTCAGACTTCAGTGTAATAAGTATTCTTAATTATCTTCTCTCTTGCTCATATATTGTTATAGCTGACATTCTAAAATCATTGCTGTAGCTTCTCCCTTTCCTGAGGAGTGAGCTGTTTCAGGGGCAACACTTAATCTCCTCTTGCAGGTGGAGATCATTGAAGATCTGGTGTGTTTTTATGTCTGAATTTATTTAGAAATGCACACATAGAACATAGCTGGGGATGAATGCTTAAGCAGGTGATGTTGGCACTGAACCCACTGCTTACCATCAAAATCCCTGAGAGAGGTATATTCATGATGTGATATATGACAGTAATTTGGTTGTGGGCTATCATGGCAGACTTTGTGGATTTATGCAAGAATGCATGATTGCTTCTGCAATGAGTTGATAGTTCTGCTTGTAACAAAGAGGAATATCAGCAAATAGCTAATATATGCAGGGGGATGGTAAAAAAAGCTAAAGCACAAAATGAACTTATAGACTTGCCAGAGAGATTAAAAATAGTAAAAAGGGTTTTTTAAGTTATGTCCGCAGCAAAAGGAAAAATAAGGAAATGATAGGTTCTCTGCGTGGCGATGATAACCAGTTACTAACAGGAGACAAGGAAAAGGCAGAACTACTCAACACCTTCTTTGCCTCAGTTTTCTCCAAAAAGGAAAAAAAGAGATCCACTGGGACAAAAGTAGATGAGGTAGGATGGGAATTGCAACATAGAATAGGTAGAGAAGTAGTACAGGAACACCTGGAAACATTAAATTAATTTAAGTCTCCTGGGATGGATGAATCACACCCAAGAATATTAAAAGAACTGGCAGAAGTAGTTTCAGAACCATTGGCAATAATCTTTGAGAAGTCCTGGAGAACAGGGGAAGTCCCCATAGATTGGAGGAGGGCAAATGTTGTCCTGATCTTCCAAAAAGGGAGAAAAGAGGACCCAAATAATTACCACCCAGTCGGCTTGACTTCATTTCCTGGCAAGATGCTAGAACAAATTATTAAGCAGATAGTCTGTAATTATTTAACTAGCAATGCTGTCATTATGAGAAATCAACACAGATTTCTTAAAAATAAATCATGCAGGACCAATTTGATCTCTTTTTTAATAGAATTATAGGCCTGGTGGATGAGGGGAATGCTGTGGATATTGCTTATCTAGATTTCAGTAAGGCCTTCCATACAGTTCTCCATGGTATACTTGCAAAGATGTTAGTAGAATGTGGAATAGATAGTGCCACTGTGAGATGGATTTGTAACTGGTTGACTGATTGCACCCAAAAGGTGGTCATTAATGGCTCCTCTTCAGCTCGGAGAGACATGAACAGAGGGGTGCCCTATGGTTCTGTTCTGGGTCGGTGCTATTCAGTATCTTTATTAATGACTTGGAGGAAGGAATAGACAGTAGGCTGTTCAAATTTGCAGCTGATACCAAATTGGGAGGGGTTTGCTAATTTCCTAGAGGATAGGATGAAAATCCAAAAGGACCTTGACAGATTAGAGTGCTGGACCAAAGCTAATGGAATGGGTTTCAACAGAGGAAAATGTAAGGTGCTGCATCTAGGTAAAAAGAATGAATTGGACAGATATAGGATAGGAGACACCTGGCTAGAAAATAGTACCTGTGAAAGGGATCTGGGAGTCTTGGTGGACCACAAATTGAACTTGAGTCAGCAGTGTGATATGGGGGCAAAGAAAGCCAATGCGATTTTTTGTTGCATCAACAGAAGCATAGTGTCTAGATCAAGGGAAGTGATAATACCACTCCATTCTACTGAGGTCAGACCCCACCTGGAGTACTGTGTTCAGTTCTGTACACCTCAATTTAAAAAGGATGTTGACAATATTGAGTGGGTCCAGAGGAGGGTGACCAAGATGATTGAGAATCTGGAAGAAATGTCTTACGAGGAGCGGCTTAGGGAGCTGGGAATGTTTAGCCTTACAAAAAGAAGGCTGAGAGGGGATATGATAGCTATGTTTAAATATCTGAAAGGATGTCACATTGAAGAAGGGACTGGTTTGTTTTCCATGGCTTCAGAGACTAGGACACGAGGCAATGGTCTCAAACGTCAGGAAAAGAGATTCAATTTAAACATTAGGAAGAACTTCATGACAGCGCTGTTCGGCAGTGGAATATGCTGCCACGGAGGGTGGTGGAGTCTCCTCCTCTTTGGAGGTTCTTAAGCAGAGGCTGTATGACCATCTATCGGGAGCACTGTGAAGGGGGTTCCTGCATGGCAGGGGGTTGGACGAGATGGACCTTGAGGTCTCTTCCAACTCTTGATTCTGTGATTCTATGATTTATAGGGCAGTTACAAGGAATATAGTCCAGTATTCTGATTGGACAGTGATGATCAACAGTTGTTTATTCTTCCCTTTCAGAGATAACAAGACTATGGAGAGTCTTCAGCTGTATTTTATGTATTCATTTACTAAGCTTATGCATTCCATTTTATTCCATGTTTCCCGTAAAGAGCTTGAGAATATTCTATTCTTCCTTCCTTTAGGTGACAAGATAAACAATATGTTTTCTGTTCTCATAGAAACCCATTGAGATGGGCTAGACTGAGAGGTGCATTGATTGTTCTAATGGTACCCAATGAACTTCTCAGCTCAGGACAGACTTACAACAACAACAACAACAACAACAACAACAACAACAACAACAACAAGGATGTGGGGCAATGGTTGTTGTTGTTGTTGTTGTTTTGTTGTTGACAGACTTACAACTTGAGTCTCCTCAGTCCTTCCATTTATAATCTAGCTACTATGTCACATTCTGGAGGGAAATGGTTGATGACTGTAATAGGGTTCATTACTAAAGTTGTGTGGTTCTAACCTGTCGTTCTTTGTCTTTAGTGACAGCTTTATGTGCTACTACAACTTCAGGGACCTCACATTGGGTTGTCCATCGAAAGCAGAGGTGAATGTCCTTGTAGGCATTCACCTCTGCATATATAGGGCTGGTGGAGGTACAGGCACATAAGTAAGCCAAATCACGTAATGTGAAGGGTGTTCACCCATTGAGTATGAAGTTCTGAAGTATAGGAAGTCCAGCATAACTACCTGATATTTGAAAGCTTTTATTTTCATTTTAGATTTACTTTTAGATATGTGTTTCATCCAGATGTGCAAATCATTAATCTTCATTAGAGATGGGCACAACCCCCCAAATAAAAATAAAAATAAAATAAAAAAGGAGTTCCGACCCAGCCCCAAGGGCCACGTGGTCAGCACTTGAAGAAAAACAAAACAAACAAACAACAACAACAAAACCAAAATGAGGCTCTGGCCCCAAGCCAGCACCTCTCAGCTGCCAGGGCCAGGATCACCCCGCCGCCGCCTCCCGGTAAGTCGACCCAAACCAGTTGGTTTGGGATTGTACAATTTAAAAAAAAAAACTGTATGGACTCGAACCAAACCGAACAAAGGGTGGGCCCGAAACAGATGAACCCGAACCATGGGTTTTCTGTTTCGTGCCCACCTCTAATCTTCATAGTTGACTTGAAGCAAGCCAACTTCAAATTTCAGGTTCCATAGCTGGTTTGTTTCACTAAACTGTAAGATTTGAGTATAGTGTTAGTTAAACCTTTGCAAACAAGCAAAGGAAGGAGAGGTAGAATGGAAACATGTAGCTTTGCCCATGTTGCATCTTCTTTCCAAAGTCATACAAATGATGGGATCCAAACTGACCCAATGTTGTATATTAGAATTAGTCCATGCACTCAAGCTATTGCTAATCAAGTCATGAGGATCCATGTGAATTGAGTGTAAATATCACTTAGCATCTTCTGGCAGACAACTGTCAGAATTGATCCAAAACATTGTGCCATGTGAGACAGACTAGTAAACTGTGTCCCTCCTGAATCTAATTGCATAGCATTTAAGGATGTACATGAAGATGATTTTGAATGAACTATTTCACACCAGCCGATAGAGCTGACCTAATTTACTGTACTGTGGCACTGTCCTGTCTTCTTCTTAGTACTATGTCTTCTTCTTAAATTAAATGAATGAATAGATGGGTCTGCTTCCAAAACCCCAAAGATCTCATGTGACATCTAGAGATAAATTCTTGCTATATAGTATGTAGAATACCCCTTGCCTGGAGGACTGTCAAATGGTGGCTCAAAAAGTCAATGCTTATGTTGTGTGTGTATTTTTCTTTCTAAAATGATTCTAGTCTGTGAGTTTGTGCATGCTTCCTTCCCCACCCTCTGCTTTTGCCTCATGTATCTACAATGAATTATTTGTGAAGGACAGAATTATCTGTTCTTGTAGGATTTGGGACTAATGGCAAAGGATGGTGAGAACTGTTACCAGTGCCCTATTCCATCTGGTCCTGAGGTAGATGTATCTCCTCACCTAATAGTAGGGCTTGTTTTTGGATTATGTCAACGTTTCATTTGTAAGGAATTTTTGTCGGCTTAATGTTTCCATATTAAAAGTATCTTTCCATGATACTTTCTCTTGCATATGGAGGGGAAAGCACTGAATCTCTCTCTCTTGATATGCTTCTTAAAGTGGTGCAGTGCCCATGGAAGAAGTGTGAACTGGCTCTTCTACACACTTAGTCCTGAAATTTGGTCTCTATTTCATTGCAACAAGCTGCCTAATTTAAATGCATCAGCAATCCCCATGGGAACAACAAAATAATTTCCCCATAGGAAGTCCTGACAAAGTAAAGTTCATTTTGGATTAGAATTTTGTTTGGGGGCTTTAAAAGTCTCCTTGACATGCCACCTTCCAGATAAAAAATTGGAAAGGTATTTTAAATACTAAACTTGTTTCCAAAGTCTCTCTGTCTCTCTCTTTATCCTTCCATTTTACGTTTGCATTTTTGATGTTGCTGCCCTCCTATTATTTGGTGAAATTTGTCAACAGTTTTGATTTTCATTTTGGGTTTTTGTCCTGAGTTGGCAACAGCTTGACAAAAGTTTACCACTGAAGTGGCCACATGTGCAGTGCTACTTGATAGAGAACAAGAAAGCGAGTGATAGGGATTGAAAACAAAAAGAGCAAAAGGAGAGACAGCTGGGCATGAAACCGGCATATGCTAAGTGATATTTATAGAAACAAATTTAGAAAATAAACTTCTCCCTTGAATTGCATGGCTCTGAACAACACAATTTGGTTTATATATGGATTTTTTTGAATCAGTCAGTTGATCGATTGACCGATCTATTGATCGATCAATCACTCAATCGATCGATCGATCGATCGATCGATCAATCAATCAATCAATCAATCAATCAATCAATCAATCAATCAATCAGCCAGTCAGTCGATCTGTATATCCAATAAATGCTATGTCCCCGGCCTCCCAGAAGCTCATGAGCTTAACACTGAAGGTGTCGAAATTGTCTGCTTGCCCCCGAACATAACACCTCTAATTCAGCCTCTAGATTAGGGGGTCTTAAGGACCTTTAAGGCTAATTACACACATGGCACTGTATGGAAAGATATTTCCAACTCTATGGCAAGTAACTCCAATAGAGAGAACTATCTTCTCTCTCTCTTGTTTATGCTTTATAACAATTCTTTTTGTGGGGCAGCGGAATAAGCGTCATACATGGATTTTCAACTACACAGGGGTGTGGCACCCCTAACCTCAACATTTTTGAAGGAAGAAGTGTATTTACTACGGTTAAATGTAAATCATACTAGAGCCTGGAGAAAGGCTGTGATCAAATGATCAGCGTGCTTACTTGTCCAGCCTGGTATCCAGGCTGTCTCTGCTAATGGGCATCTTCACATCGCTTGCTCTCTTTTCTTGATTGAGATACCTCTCCTTCTTCTTAAAAGCTAAAAGGTTAATTGCCACCAGGTTTTTTACTTTCAAATTGTGCATGGGTATGGCTAGATGCCCTAAGCACATCCGATCTTGCATGATTTTGGAAGCTAAGCAGGGTCGGCTCTGGTTAGTAATTGGATGGGAGACCACCAGGGAATAGCAGGTGCTGTAGGCGCCTAGAGCAGGAACTGGCAAGCCACTCCAGTATTCCTGCCAAGAAAACTCCATGGACATGGAGTCACAAAGAGTCAGTCATGACTGTAATGACACAACAACAGCAATGGGTAAAAAAAAAGAGAGAAATAATTAAGCCACTAAGAAGTGTTGCTTCTGCTAAGAAATGTTGCTTCTGCTAAAAATGTTTGCTGCACTGTGCACAGTGCACCATTCAACCACTGGGAATTCATTGATGGAGTTTTGCTGTTCAGATTTGTGATGTAGGCGTTTTGGTGGGTCGGCGTGGCTTGAGTAGCCCTTCAGGCTGCCTGTGCTGAATAATTGCTGGACCTCTGGTGCCAGTTTCCTCAAGAAAAGGATGTTTTAAACCACTGTGGAGAATAATAATACCTGGGTTTTGTTCCGAGAGAGCCGTGTGATTTGATGAAACATCCCCCAGAGGCCTTGCCCCAGTCAAAGAAACAGCTGCTCCTTCTGAAAGCCAGGGCGTGGTGGATGCAGTTCAGCGAGAAGACAGGTTTTAACTTTTGCCTTCCCTCTCGCTTCTCTCCATATCACCTTGGAGCTGCCTGCTGTGGAACGTACTGGCAAGAAACATCATTCATCTGTCCATGTTAAGAAAAATGTCAAGGCAATGCTAGAAGCCGCTTCCCCTTCTTTGTTGGCAGATCCCCAAGGCTGAGTTCCCAAGACCTTTAACACTTTTTGCACTTGCTGTGGTGTTCCTCCCACTGATCCTTTGGGAAAAGTTTGGTCTGAGCAGTAAAAAAGCACCATTTGCCCGGTTCCAGCATGCGAAAGCAGACAGAATTATAGGCTCAGATCATTGGCTAGAAGAAATCCAGGCCTAGATCAGCTACCATCATTGCACTAATAAAGAGAAGCTCTTTGCCTTCCTTTCTGACTTTCTTTATCTCCACTCCCCCAAAGTGGGGTTCCTCACCCCCCATAGGAATATAAAGCAGCTTTATTGGAGATTATATTATTTCTCTGTGTGACACTTGTACTCTGAGAGAAGATTCTGATCTCACTCCTTTGAATAGCAGACCTGAGTGGTGGTTTCCTGGATTCTGTCAAGATGTGATTGTAGCTCAAATGGTGCCACTGAGAAGCAAGAGGTAGCTCCTGGTGTGCTCCCAGGAATCCACATATTTGAGAAGTAGGAGTTCCCTGCCACAAACATAGACCTCCACTCTAGCCCACTGGGGACCAGCCATGCAGTACTCAATATTAGGATGCCTCCTTGAACATCATTGAAAAGGATGAGAGAGAGAGAGAGAGAGAGAGAGAGAGAGAGAGCACTGTTGCATATTAATGGGTATAGTGATTTATGTGTACAAATGAAACAAACAGAAATGATTTTTTTTTAAAAATTCAAATTCGTTTATTACGGTCATATGACCCAATTCAATAAAACAACAGGACAAAGAACAGGAACAGCGATAGTACAAATCATAAACGTCAGCACAGAAACTACAACCCCCAAAAGGTACATATAGGTCAGCCTTCTGCCATCAACACGCCCCTTCTATGGATTGCAGCTAAGAAAAATTTAGCAATCTGAGTTGTTATATGAGAGTTCTGGTCCGCTAGACAACATGCAACCAACCACTTATCTGAGGTTTTTTTTTTTACCACTTAAACATAATTACAGTATATTGCATCTCAATTGGATGGGGAGAATGTTGGCCAGGCAGCCTCTAGACCTGTGGGTCCCCAGATGTTCCTGGGCTGCAACTCCCAGAAGCCTCCACCACTTGCTGTGCTGGAAGGGATTTCTTGGAGTTGCAGTCTAGGAACATCTGGGGACCCACAGGTTGAGAACCACTGCTCTAGACCTACTGAGTCTACTCCTCCTAGGCCCACTGTGGATGAACGTTTTCCAGGTACCTGTTCTTCTGAGTCTGCATCTTTAAAGCAGACTTGGACTGACCAGCCTTTTCAAATGGGGGAACTCCGTCAAAAGAAGGGCTGTCCTTCAAATGGAGGACAGTCCTCTCTAAAAGAGGACATGTGACCCCTCTGCTCCATAGACAGGGAATCTTGGTGCACTGTTGAGAAACCAAAGCTGAATGGTGGAGGGACATTGCTGGTTGACTGGAACTCGGATCACAAGCATTCCTGCAAGGAGATGAGATTGCAGTATTACCCAATTTTGCCTGAGGCCCTGCTTATTGGGAGTTATAATGTGCATGTGTGTGTGTGTGTGTGTGTGTGTGTGTGTGTGTGTGTGTGTGTGTGTGTGTGTGTGTGTGTCATTACAGTCAGCACCTGGACTATTCCCAAGGAGTTTTCTTCTCAGGAATACCAAGTTACTAGCACCTGGTATTCCCTGGTGGTCTCCAATCCAAGGACTAACCAGGGCCGACCCTGCTTAGCTTCCAAAATCAGGTGAGATCGGATGTGCTTAGGGCATCCAGGCTGGCTATGTGCAAATATTTATCTTGCCACTAATAGAAGCAAACATAGCCAAATAAACATACGTGATTATATCTGCTCAGTAGATTCTGTGACCTAAACAGATCAGGTACTAACCTGATGTGCATAATCTGTTTTGTTCTCTTGGTTTCCACGTACTTGTTTTCTCTCTCTGTCAGCACAGTCCACTTAACTGAGGAAAAGCAATAATGTGTGTTTGCAGGGAGGGAGCTCCAGGTTTTCCATGCTCTCATCCTCTTTGTATTCGGTCTGGTAGCTCATTTTGTCAAGTGACTTGTCTACCATGTCAGAACTGCTGATGAGAGACAATCAACATAATGTCTTTCTCAAAACAGCGGGTTGTTTTTTTTTTTTTTGAGGAATAAATAGTAATTTGAGCCAATCAGTAAGTATGTGGCATAGATGCCACACATATATTTTACACCATATATTTAGTAGTGATGTTACTGCACCATAATCCAAATTGCTTACAGCTCCCGCCAGTTTGTAATATAGTCTTATTGTCAAGTCCCTGGTTTTATTCCACTGTCATGTTTCAGAAGCTAGAAGCTAGACATAGTATTTTTGTGTGATTATGAATGCTCACCTTAGACTAGAGTATTCAGTAAATCTGGCTATTTCCTCTTACTCATCTCAACCAATCTAAAATTGCATAAATAAGAAGCCTTTTTGCCATGCAAAACATTAGAAAAGTTGCTTATCTAAGTAATAGTTTGCCAGGAATAATATTTCCTGATGCTGTTGGGCGTTGGGGTGCAAACAAGACTTTTGCAGTGGCTTTAAAAGCTTTGCCATAATAACAAAGCTTGGGCTGGAGAAGCAGCAGCATGGGGATGCTGTGCTCTTTCTCCGCTTATTGGTAATAAATCCATGTTCAGCAAGCATAGTATTGAAAGAAGTGGAGGGCGAAACTGAAGGTGCTTCAGAAAATAGGAATATCGTCCTACAATGGAACACCTTCCTTCATGTGAATGTTTTTCTGGTGATCTTCCTCAAGGAGGAAGATGCATAAGGAGAACCTTCAATAGGATTAGCCACTCATGGATTTTTCAGCGCAAAACTGAAGAAATCATTTCTAGGCCATGTGAAGCATTTCATTCCTCACTAAAGGGAGAGCTCAGTTGATCTCTTGCATCAAAACCGATAGTTAATCTTGCGGCACCTTGAGGCTAACACATTTATTGCATCATAACAAGAATGACAACAATAAACACTAAGCTGGTGTTGTAACTAATATGAAAGCCTTTAAGGAGCAACTAGACTGTTATTTCTCTTCCCTGTTGTATTTTATTGAGACATAACTCCTCTGTGTCTCATAGGCAGCCTGTACAAGTACAATGGCACACATGCATTATTGCTGTTATGGTTATAACATTTTTATACTTACTTGTCACACCTATAAAGCAGTCACAGTGCCTAGGAAACATTACTAAATAAAATAACTAAAAATACATTAAAAGCATCACAGTAACCAGTAAAGGCCACAGCAGTTTAAAAGGTCAGGTTAGAAAGATGTGTTTTTCCATGCCTTTTTGCAGAGCAGTGGGACAGAAAACAGATCACAACTCAGAGAGGAGGTGCAGTTAGGAGCAACACAGGCCCATCACCTGGACTGCTGCAGATAGTGATTGGGGTCCCTGTAAAGCAAAATGTTCTGCTTATATACCATCCCATACCACTTCAAGTAGTCTCTGGGCGGTTTACAGTTTAATTATGCAGGCTACACATCCCCCCCCCCACCACCAGCAAGCTGGGTACTCAATTTACCAACCTGGGAAGGATGGAAGGCTGAGTCAACCATGAGCCAGCTACCAGGGATTCTTACGTCCTAACAGGCTTGTATTAAAAAGTGGATTGTTGTCCATTTCTGCTGACTGGCCAGCACTCTTGAGCTCCTAGTGGTGATGTCAGCCCTCAGGTGTCATTCTTTGGCTTGAAAGATTTTCAGTGTGAAGCAAATGAACAGAGCAGCCTGAGAATACTTGAGAGTCTGAGCAATATATGCATAGCATTAAAGCCACTGTTAACTTCTGCGAAAGCTGGATTCGGAAGAGGAACTTCAAACAGAGATATATCCAGTGTCCTGCTTATGTTTCCCTGTTGTGTTTCCCCTGACCATCAGTTGTTTATATTTATTATAGCTCTGTCTCTATACTTGCATATTTAAGCTGCCCATGTGCCCTATGATTATTACATCAGCTAAAATAAAAGATTGTGTGCTTTTCAGCTGCTTTTTGGAAGATGTAGACAATTGCCATCCTCTGTTTACATTTTTAGATTAGAGACAGGCAGTCCCTGTTCATTTCTTCAACGTACACTTTCATGTCTCTTACTGCAGTTCTCTACTATCGTAAAAATAAACTCATTTGAAAGATTTGGGAGGTGGTGCGGAAGGTAAGCCTTACAGATACCACAGAACACCAGAAGGGCAAGTAAGTGGGTGCCCAATCAAGTCAAGTTCAGTAGCAGGACTCCTGATTCAAAGTCAATTTATTATATCTAAAATGGGTTCTTCTTTGTAATCACATTCTCTGTAGCTGCAATGATGACTTACAGGCAAGTTTTGTTCCCATTGGATAGTCTAAACACATCTCCTTTCAAGCAAACTGGACACATTTTGAAGTTGGTGAGAAAATTTCTCATTTTGTGTAAATATATCCAGATCGAGTTTCAGCTGGCTACAGTAAGAATAAACATATCCAAGTTCCAGTTTACATTTTCTGAATGCCCATGGCTTTTCTTGACTTACTTTCATGGTATTCCGTACTTTCAATGTCAGATGTGATTCAGTCTTCAGTAAAGTTTTAAAACGTGATGGCAGGGCAACAGCAAACAAGGGGAGTATTGTTATGGAATTGAGTTGCACAAGAAACAGGCTCCTGTCAAATCTTCCTTCACAATGGTAGAGTATCATAATGTCGAGCTATGCAAACCTAAGAAAGGGATGGGCAAAGCATGTCCTAGGACCTATAGGGCAGTGTCGGTGAACCTATGGCACAGGTGCCAAAGGTGGCACTCTGAGCCCTTTCTGTGGGCACCCGACATCACACCTTCACAGCCACCTGTATTCAGGTTAAATTGCTGTATTGACACTTTGCGAAAAATTAGTGGGTTTTGAATCGTAGTTTGGGCACTCGGTCTCTAAAAGGTTTGCCATCACCGACCTAGGGCTACATGAAGCCAACTTCCAGTCCATTTTTTTGCAGCTCCAGGACCTTTGCAAGTCCCTCTGCTTTCTGACAAAAAGGCAAATTTGCTGGAAGCCTCTGAAAGTGACATTTTGTCTCTTAGGTAGCTCACACACCTTTGAACTGTTTGAATAATACAGTGGTACCTCCGTTTATGAATGCCCGGGTTAAACAAAAACTCAGTGTAAGAAAAGAGATTATTAGAAATGGGGATGCCTCGGTTTAAGAAAATTTTAAATGAAATGCCCCGGTATGCCTTTTTATTGACCTCCAGAATGAATTAATTGGTTTTCAATGTATTCCTATGGGAAACCCCATTTTGGTTTAAGATTTTTTTCACAATACAAAACGGCCCGGAAAACAAATTAATTACTTAAAGTGATGTACTACTCCACTTGTTTTTAAAAAATGAAGGGTGGATTCCAGCCACGTCCAGTTTTACATTTTTTTAATGCGAGTACTTTGTTGTTGCTTTTGGGGGGGGGTTGAGACACTTTTGGGTGTCTGCAGAGTAGTAGAAAACTGGCCTGTGGACTTGCCAAAGTTGTCCACTTTGACCAAATACCACATTTGGACTGTATGGAAGAATGAGCAGCACAGTGTGTTTCCATACCATTCTTGCATCAGAGTGCAGGGCTCTGAAGACAATATTGTATATGTAGATAGCTTATTATCCCTTCTGGCTTAAGAGCCAGAAATATATCTAAGGCTAGAAGATAGACAAAGACTTCTTGTTGCAAAGTTGCTGCTGTCAACATATCACAAATTCTAGAAACAATGCAGAAGTCTGACAACCAGTCCTTGCCTTCCCTGTCTCTGTAACATCTGAAGGGCCTAGCGTAGTAGCTTCATCAAAATTTACAGTGTGATCTTAGGCTGGTCCTGAAATATTGGAATAGAAGGTGCTAACTCGCAATCTAACACATGTGGCTGAAAGGTTGAGGAGGAAGAGAGAGGAAAAAATAGTATTTTTGTCAAAATATTTTAGAAATAGCCTTTATTACTTGTTAGAATTTCTCACCATTAAGAATATTAGGATTTTGTTATTTTAAGCATTGCTACCTCATCATATTTAGAGTTGTGTGTGTTGTTTCCGTATGTATGTGAATGCTAAATGCACACACACCAATTTATGACCTTTTAAACAACACCTCATACCATCAGAATATGGCCTTCGTTTGCAAAATGAGAATTATAGCTATATTCTCTTGACATAAACGCAAAAGGGGAACATTGGGTACTCTTACAAGGCAGGTCATTGGAGAGAATTTATGTCCAATATTTATCACCAAAGATTCCTTACCCTTTTAAAATAAATTAGATATGAGTCCTATTACTGCTCTCAAACTGATATTCCCCAAATATACGTATGGTATATAATTTTGGTTCTCGTACATTTTCTGAATGTAGGCATGGTAGTCTTTTCAGATGGGACTGGGGATGTACCTTCTGGAGATTGACGCTAATTGCATATATAACATAGAGACCCATTATGTAAGGAATTCCATCTCAGGTGCATTTCTTTTGAGACCACAGAAATTCCTTCACATTGTATTAATAGCATATTGTCTCGGAAAGTTAAGCTAATCATTATGCAGCATCTGTTTGGTTTAGCCCTTTAAATTCCTCTCAGTCAAGTTGCTGCTTCACTGTTTTTAATTGCAGCTTGTTGCTGGTTTCTACAGCTTTATGAGGTATTTGTTCTAATATTTTTGACCCTTTCCCTATCACTTTGGTAGTGTTTACATGAAACTGATATTTTTAAGAAGTAAATAAAATGTGTTCTGAAATATCTAGCATATGCTTTTTTATTTTCTTCACTGAAAAGTATGTGGCATTTAGTTTCACGGAGCTCAGCAGCTGAGCTGATTAAAGCCATACAAATAATTAAGAAAAAGGTGGTAACGAAAAGACTATTATCTGAAAGTGTCATTGCTTTTTTGCCCATCTAATCTCACGGGTTTCTTTCTGCTCCTGTGAAAGTCCTTGAGGGCAGTGAGGCATACAGTGTGGTGAGGAAGTGGCATATCATGGCTGCACCAGGGAAGACATTGGCATTGAGGGCATCCTTTCACCCCAGCACACATGATGGGCTGCACCAGGCTCATAAAGGCTTAAGACCCCAACTACTCTCTCTCTCTCTCTCTCTCTCTCTCTCTCTCTCTCTCTCTCTCTCTCTCTCTCTCTCTCTCTCTCTCTCTCTCTCTCTCTCTCTCTCTCTCCCTCTCTCTCTCCCTCTCTCTCTCTCTCTCTCTCTCTCTCTCTCCTCTCTCTCTCTCTCTCTCTCTCTCTCTCTCTCTCTCTCTCTTTGAATTGTTACCCCTGGAAGCCTAAACCTCCTTCTTGGAGGGGGGCAAACATGGGTTTTACTACTCTGGTGATTCTCCAGGAGCACCAGGCCGATTTCCACGACCACGACCACGGCCACGGCCACCACCATCAAAGCATTTTCCCATTCAGTAATGGCACCATGGGATGGTGGTTCTATGGGGATCAGAAAACAGTATCATAATATAGGCAGCATGCATGGCCTAGGGTAGTGGTGGTGAACCTTTGGCACTCCAGATGTTTTGGACTGCAACTCCCAGAATTCTGAGCCTAGATTGCCAATGGCGAAGGACTGTGGGAGTTGTGGTCCAAAACATCTGGAGTGTTGAAGGTTCGCCACCACTGGCCTAGGGATTGCACTTTCCCCTGGGCTAAAATAATGAAGGAGTGGTTGACTCCCCAAAGATTCTTGCACATTTTTCATGGTGGAAAGATCTGTAGTTTTCATCAGATTCTCAAAGGAGTTTGTGACCCCAAAAAGACTAAGAAGTACTGGCAGCAAACAACCTTGCCATTACGTTCAGAACCACTTGCTGTCTGCAGTGATAGTCACATGCATAGCACATACGTCTTATCTAACACCTTGAGCTGGAAGAAAAAAATATTTGTATGTACTATATATTTTTGAAGATATAATGTATTCTCGAAGACTTACATGGCTGGGATCTGATAGCTGTTGTGAGTTTTTCAGGCTGATTGGCAGTGTTCTGGAAGTTTTCCTTCATGATGTTTCACCAGTCTCCGTGGCCAGCATCTTCAGAGGGCAAGCAGCTCAGGGAACTAGGAGTTATCTCTGTGCTCTGGGCTATAGAATGAGTGAGGTTGTGGGTTTTTAAAGTTGTGGGAAAGGTGAAACTTGTCCTATTCAAGAGAATATGTGTTAGTCATTGTTTTGTGATGTGGATGGATTAAGAAGTTTCACTGCAATCAGGGGGTGGGGTGGCGATCCTTCTCTGTGGTTGATGGGTGTTGTTAGCTCTTCTACTGTGTGAACTGATCACTGGTATTTTTGCAGATATTTGCAAGAGGTTAAAATGGAAACAATTATAGTGCACATAAAGCATCTCCCTCATAATAAACAGCACTTTCAAAAAAAAGTTGAATAGATAACATTCTTTTGTAACTGTGGTTTTATTCAGACATGATTTCTTGAATCTTGAAACTGTTCTAACAGTTGATGAAGGATCATTAGTCATAAAAATACCATTGCACTGTATTCTGTGCTGCTTTCAAATTTCAGGCCAGCCCCCTGAAAGGTCAAAGAACGATGCCTAGCAGAAAGGGCCAGATCTGCTGAACAGATTGTATGAAAAAAATCAGACAAGCAACTAACTGGGGGAAACCAGTGGGAACTGCAACAAAACATTGCAGTATGGAATGCCGAGCCTGGGTGCCTTTTCTTGGGATATTCCATTCACTTGCCAGCCCACCTTCTAGCAGTCAAGGACCACTTGGCAGATTTTCTTTTTTTATAAGTCAGTTTGTAGTAACTCATAATGCAGCACAAGGCACAGCACTAGTTGGCTCTTGAACTGCTACAACACACCTCCTCCCTTGTTAAAAGAAGCTGATCGGGGAAATGATTCATATGAAATGTGGCACTGATAGAAAGCTTTGCAGAACTGCTAGAAAGACAACTGGGTCTTGGAGCAAATCATGCCTGAACTATCTCTGGAGTCAAAGATGTTGAAGCGGAGACTATCCTACAGGGCCTTTCCCAAGGAGGCAGGATTTACTGAGAAATGTTGAAGGAATGACGGAAAAGAGTACGTCCAAATACAAGATGGACTGACTCCCTAAAGGAAGCCATAGGCTTGTGTTTAAAAGAGCTGAACGGGGCTGTTGAGGACAAGACATTTGAGGATCGCTCATTCATGGGGTCACCATAACTTGGAGATGACTTGATGGTACATAACAACTACAACAACAACTGTTGAAGAAGGCAATGGTCCCATAATTGTGTATCAAAATTGCACTTCTAACTACCCAAATTGGTTGAGTATAAGCCTTCTTCTAATCCTGCTGAGGTTGTCCTGAATTGAAGCCCCACCCAGTCTTGAGATACTGGAATTCACTTAATCCTGACCTTGATCTAACTTTGTGCTGGCACAGTGACTGTGAGTCTGGGCTGAGAGGGGGTTTGCATCTGTCATAATTCACCTCTTCTTCCCCTTCTCCACTTCCTTTTTGGGTCTTGGGCTGGCAATGCATTTTTACTTCCAGATCCAATTGTGCCTGCAGCTAGCACAAGTGGAGCCATGACAGCACAAGAAGCTTCTGCCTATTTCAAACCCATTCTAGCCGAGCATGTCTCTGATTATGCCACCTTGAGCTAAAAGGTTGCACTATGAAGGAGTGAGGTTATTCCTTGTTAAGTCTCATCATAATACTGTATGTAGTTACATAATTGTTATGGCAGAAAGGAGCTAATTACAAATACAGTGGTACCTTGTATAAAGGAATTAATTCGTTCCAAATGAAATTATGTTAAGCAAATTTTCCTTTATACAAATTTCCCATAGGAATGAATTGAAAGTGGACTAATCTCATTTTTATGTTGTGCGGATTTGGCCCATAGGCGATTCTGTTAAGCAAATTTTCCCTATCTCCAGAATATTTTATGTTGCACAAATGTTATGTTATACAAACTGTTTGTTATACAAGGGTCCACTGTAGTTCAGTATTTGCAACTAGTTATTTCTGGGCTCTGTTACTGAGTATGTTCAGTCTTCTTAGGGCTGTCTCAAGGATTTTATAGACCAGTGATGGTGAACCTTTTAGAGACCGAGTGCCCAAACTGATTCAAAACCCACTAATTTTTTGCAAAGTGCCAATACAGCAATTTAACCTGAATACAGGTGGCTGTGAAGGGGCGATGTTGGGTGCCCACAGAAAGGGCTCCGAGTACCACCTTTGGCACCCATGCCATAGGTTCACCAACATTGCCATAGACTTTCCTAGAGACCACTCATTTCTCTGCAAACTTTATGGGTTTCTGTGAGCCTACTGACAATATTTTAGAATTCTAAATCAGGAAAGAGATCTTGGTGTGTTGGTGGACAGCTCAATGAAGGTGTCTACACAATGTGTGGCAGCGGTGAAAAAGGCCAATTCCATGCTAGGTACTGAAAATAAAACAGCCAACATTATAATGCCATTATACAAAATGATAGTAAGTCTTCACCTGGAGTATTGTATACAATTCTGGTCAACGCATCTCAAGAAATACATAGTGGAACTGGAAAAGGTGCAGAAGAGAGCAACTGAAATGATTACTGGGCTGGGGCACCTCCCTTATGAGGAAAGGCTAAAACATTTGTTGCTCTTTAGTCTGGAAAAAGGCACCTGAGGGGGAATATGATTGAGACATACAAAATAATGCAGGGCATGAGTCAAGTAGATAGAGGGACACTCTTCTCCCTCTCACAAAATACCAGAACTAGGGGACATGCACTCAAATTGAGGGCTGGGAGAGTAAGAACAGACAAAAGAAAATATTTTTTCACCCAGCGCGTTGTTCATTTGTGGAACTCCCTGCCACAGGATGTGGTGATGGCATCTTGCCTGGATGCCTTCAAAAGGGGATTGAACAGATTCCTGGAGGAAAAATCCATTACAAACCATGATGGAGATGTGTAATCTCCAGGTTTAAAACCAGGGTACTTCAAGGGCCAGATGCAGGGGAGTGGTATCAGGAGACAGATATCTAGTCTCATGCGCTCCCAGATGCATCTGGTGGGGCCACTGTGAGATACAGGAAGCTGGACTCGATGGGCCTTTCGCCTGATCCAGCATGGCTCTTTTTATGTTCTTATGTTCTTAATCTCTCACTTGTTAATGAATGGTGCCATTTTGGCTAATAAAGGATCTGACTGAAATAATACACTTGCTGTTAGAATTAACGTGGTTTAACGTTTCCCCTTGTCCCATCCATAGGTATGTGTGTGTATAACGTATCATTAGACCCATATGGACAGACACCATTGTTTTCTCTCCTGTCACCTGTTTCTGCCAAGGCACAGAGAGTAATCCAGTGGTGGTTAAAAAAAGGGAGAGAGCGAGACTTGGTGTTGTGATTTGAAGTGTTGTAATCTTACTGCCCAAATAGTTAAGAGCTTCAGGGATGGACCTGGCACTGGTTGGGACACAAGTGCGCACAACATACATGTGTGTAAAACAAATGGAAGAAATGATATAAATTACAACTGGTGGAGAAAGCTGTTGACCTTCTTAACCGTAAAGCATCATTGTGCAGCAGGCCAAAACCAGGCCATTACTATCCAACACTGACTGCTTGATAATCGTAGTTGGATGTTGTACCATCTTCCTTTTGCAGCAGCTGTAAGAAATCCCTGCATGCAATGGACCAAATTATAAACAAAGGGCTATGAAGTAGATTCAGTTAATGTCATATAGGGAGCGGAAAACATAAAGGTCTAATGCAGTGTTGGCAGTATTCAGCTCTTGCAAAGCATGATTCAGTTGCCGAATGGATTCCTGACTGAAGGAATTCCTGCCAAAATCCCATCCAGAGCAGAAATCAAAAACAAACAAAACAAAAAACCCTGTATTTTTGCACCAGAAGCTTCCTATGCCACAATTTGCCTGTTAAATATGTTGCATCACACTAGCCATTTTGTACTAAAAATACTTACTCGTTGTTCAAAATTGGAAGTGGACTCAGGTTTTTTTTGTGTGTGGTTTTTTTTTCACTTTTAGCACTCTGCTGCTCCTGGAGGATCCAGGGAGCAGAAAATTGGTTCACAGAAAAGCACCTTTGAGTCTTCCGACATGCCCAGAAATTCCCTCGGAGGCCCCAAAAGTGCTTTCTAGCGACCCAAAGGTCACGTCCGGTTTTCCGGAAATCACTTCCAGTTTGGTGAGAAGCACTTTTGGGGGCTCCAACGGCCTGGGAAGCCTGTTTGGGGCAGTGTTAGACCTGAGGTAAGTACAGGAGGCCTGAAACAGGCCTTTCCAGCTTATCCTGGGGGCTTTTATTCCATATACTGGTCATATACTGTACTGTGAGACTGCAGTACATGAACTATGAAAGGGTGGAGGGTTACTGTATTCCAGCTTTATGCAACTACTTTTAAAGGAAGTTTTGAAGCTTTTTATAGCCTTTTTGACAGGGTAAGCATGTAAATCACTGTGGGTTAAACTACCAGGTCCAAGGAGTGATGTGATAGTTGGGGTATGCTATCGCCCACCAGATCAAAAACTTGAGGGGGACCTTGAAATGAGGAGACAAATCATGGAGGTGTCTCAGAAGCACAGGATAGTAATAGTGGGGGACTTCAATTATCCCCACATTGACTGGGCCAATGCGAGCTCCGGGCAAGAAAGAGAAACTGGGTTTCTCGACTTGCTGAATGACTGTGCCTTAGAGCAACTTGTCATGGAGCCCACCCGAGAACAGGCAACTCTGGATCTAATACTGTCTGATACTCAGGATCTGGTCAGGGATGTGATTGTCACTGAGCCTCTGGGGAACAGTGACCATGCTGCAATCTCCTTTGCCATGCATGTTGGAGGAAGAGTGTCAAGCAAATCAGACATAAAAATCCTTGATTTTCGAAGGGCAAACTTCCCTCAGATGAGGAAAATAGTTAGAAAGAAATTGAAGGGGAAGGTTGGAAGAATCCAATCTCTTCAGAGTGCATGGAACCTGTTTAAAACAACGGTAACAGAGGCCCAGCACAAGTGCATACCACAAAGAAAGAAGAGCTCATTTAAGTCCAAGAGGGCACCAGCATGGTTAACGAGTGGAGTTAGAGAGGCTCTAAAGTGCAAGGAGAGGTCTTTCTGTAAATGGAAATCCTCCCCAAATGAGGAAAATAAAAAGGAACACAAACTCTGGCAAAAGAAATGTAAGAAGATGATAAGAGAGGCAAAGAAAGATTTTGAGGAACGCATGGCTAGCAATATAAAGGGTAATAATAAAAGCTTCTTTAAATATGTTAGAAGTAGAAAACCTGCCAGAGAACCAGTTGGCCCTCTGGATGGTGAGGGAGGAAAAGAGGAGATTAAGGAGGACTTGGAAATTGCAGAGAAATTAAATGAGTTCTTTGCATCTGTCTTCACGACAGAAGACCTTGAGAAGATTCCGCTGCCTGAACTAAAGAATTAAATCAAATACAGATTAAAAGAGAAGATGTTTTAGGACTAATTGATAAATTGAAGATTAACAAGTCACCGGGCCCAGATGGCATCCACCCAAGGGTTATTAGGGAACTGAGAAATGAAATTGCAGATCTCTTAACGGTAATATGCAACTTGTCTCTTAAAACGGCCACAGTGCCAGAAGACTGGAGGATAGCAGATATCACACCAATTTTTAAAAAAGGAAGGAGGGGGGACCCGGGAAACTACAGGCCAGTTAGCCTCACATCTGTCCCAGGGAAGATGGTGGAAAGCCTCATCCAAGAGAAAATCTTAAAACACATAGAAGAACAAACTTTGCTGAGAGAAAATCAGCATGGCTTCTGCAAGGGTAAGTCTTGTCTGACAAATCTTGTAGAATTTTTTGAAAAGGTCAACAGGCATGTAGATTTGGGTGAACCGGTGGATATAGTCTATCTGGATTTTCAAAAGGCCTTTGACACAGTCCCTCACCAGAGGCTGCTGAGAAAATTGCACAGGGGATAAGAGGGCAGGTCCTCTTATGGATTGAGAACTGGTTGAGATCCAGGAAACAAAGAGTAGGTGTCAATGGGAAATTTTCACAATGGAGAGAGGTGAAAAGCGGTGTGCCCCAGGGATCTGTCCTGGGACCGGTGCTTTTCAATCTGTTCATAAATGACCTGGAAACAGGGATAAGCAGTGAGGTGGCCAAGTTTGCAGATGACACAAAACTTTTCCATGTGGTAAAAACCAGAGAAGATTGTGAAGAGCTCCAGAAGGATCTCTTCAAACTGGGGGAATGGGCTACGAAATGGCAAATGCGTTTTAATGTAGCCAAATGTAAAGTAATGCATATTGGGGCGAAAAATCAAAACTTTATCTATCAACTCATGGGCTCTGAGTTATCTGTGACAGATCAGGAAAGAGATCTTGGTGTGTTGGTGGACAGCTCCATGAAGGTGTCTCCCCAATGTGTGGCAGCGGTGAAGAAGGCCAATTCCATGCTAGGGATTATCAAAAAGGGGATTGAAAATAAAACAGCCAACATTATAATGCCATTATACAAAACAATAGTAAAGCCGCATCTGGAGTATTGTGTACAATTCTGGTCACCGCATCTCAAGAAAGACATAGTGGAACTGGAAAAGGTGCAGAAGAGAGCGACCAAAATGATTACTGGGCTGGGGCACCTCCCTTATGAGGAAAGGCTAAAACATTTGGGGCTCTTTACTCTGGAAAAAAGGCGCCTGAGGGGGGATATGACTGAGACGTACAAAATAATGCAGGGCATGAGTAAAGTGGATAGAGGGGAGCTCTTTTCCCTCTCACAAAATACCAGAACTAGGGGACATGCACTCAAATTGAGGGCTGGGGGAGTAAGAACAGAAAAAAGAAAATATTTTTTTCACCCAGCGCGTTGTTAGTCTATGGAACTCCCTGCCACAGGATGTGGTGATGGTATCTGGCTTGGATGCCTTCAAAAGGGGATTGGACAGATTCCTGGAGGAAAAGTCCATCACAGGTTACAAACCATGATGGAGATGTGTAATCTCCAGGCTTAAAACCAGGGTACTTCAAGGGCCAGATGCAGGGGAGTGGTATCAGGAGACAGATATCTAGTCTCATGCACTCCCAAAAGCATCTGGTGGGGCCACTGTGAGATATAGGAAGCTGGACCCGATGGGCCTTTGGCCTGATCCAGCATGGCTCTTCTTATGTTCTTATGTTTTTATGGAGAAAAGAGAAGACTGCAACCTGAAGTTTTAACCCGTGACCCCCAAGGTTGGTGAAGAACTGTTAAAGGAAAATGTGAGACAGCCTGTTAATAATGCTAATTGTTCTGTCTCACTGTCGGAAATAGTCTTCCCAAATTCCTTAAAAACAGCAAACAATATTTATTTAAACCAAACTGACAAATCAAATATGGACACAAGAAATATGTCCAGTTATTGGCCTGTTTCCAGCTCCCTTTTTTGGACAAGGTCACTAAAGAGCAACACCAGGAATACTCCAGAGCAGTGCTCCCCAACCTTTTTGTCTCCACGGACCGGTATTTGTTTTATTATTTTCCGTGGCCCGAGGGGGAGGGGGAGATGGGGTGTGTGGGGGCAGGGAGGGTGTGGGGGGCGGGGATGGGGGAGGGAGGAGGGGGAGGTGCGGGGGCTTGGCGTGTGTACCTTGGGGGCCACGGAGTGGCGGGCGGCGGCGGCGCTTGCTGGCTCATGCGCTCCCGCATACGCACGGGCGGGGGAGCCTGGGGCTCCTGGGCGGGCGGGCCCCCGCCTCCTCCTCCTGTACGGAGGCAGTACCAGCCACAGCAGCCACCCGGGTTCGGCTGTGGCTCTGCGGCCGGGCGGCGGGGCCCCGCGGCCGCCGCCGCCGCCCGCCTCGGTGGGGCACCTCTGCGCCGCCGCTGCCTCCGGCTGCGGCCTCGGGTGGGCGAGCGGGAGGGGGGGGAGGGGGGAGGCCGGTGGGGTGGCGTCTCCGGCCCGAGGGCGCCACCGGGACCGCCGAGCCAGCCGCGGCGGCGCGGGGCGCCCCGCCGCCCGGCCGCGGAGTCGTGGCCGAACCCGGGCGGCTGCCGTGGCGCCGCGGCCGCCGACAGGAGGAGGAGGCGGGGCCCGCCCGCCCAGGAGCCCGGGCTCCCCCACCCCGCCCGTGCGCCGTGCCCGGCGGCGGCCTCCTCCTCCGGCTGCCCGCGGGAGAGAAGAGGAGGATGAGGAGGGGGCAGAGGAAAGGGGAGGAGCCTCCCGGCCTCCCCAGGCAGCCCGGTGCCAACCGGTCCACGGACTATGAGACGGGGTTGGGGACCACTGCTCCAGAGGACTCATCTGTACTCAGTACAGTACTTTTCATTCTGACCTTTGGCCTAAGTGTGACTATGAGACTGAAGTGGTGGCCTTGTTGAGTAATCCTCCTCTCTCACTTGGGCAAAGGTGGATCATCTTTGCTGATACTGCTATATCTACCAGGAGCTTTTTGTCTTCTTGGTTCATCAGGTATTGTTGAAGTGATGGGAGGAGAAACAGCTTGGGCCTAATGGGCCACTTATGTAAGAGTTTATTATTATTATTATTATTATTATTATTATTATTATTATTATTATTATTATTATTATTATTATTATTATTATTATTATTATTATTATTGCAAAGGCTCAAGAAGGTAATGGAAAGTTTGTATCATACATAACACCAAAACTGTTTTAATGTGTGTCTCAAGATTCCGTTTTAGCACTGATGTTTCAGCATACATCAGTGGTGGAGATCACCTGTAGCTTTGAAGTTGGGTGCCATCAGTACTTGGATCACATTCAGCTATATATCTGATAAACTAAGCAACTGGAAGCAGCCATCATAGTCATTATCTGGAATCTGTGATCAAGTTTCTGAGGGGACTAGCTGTATTTTATGTTCCAGTTCAGAGACTCCTAAATATCTTGGCATAAATTCTCCTGAATAAAAAAACTTTCTTCTACCATCATCCTCCCTTTTCAACAACAACAACAAAAATGCAGCATGGCCAGGAATATTTTTGTTTGCAGTGATCAGTGGTGGTTAAAAGGCACGTGCCTACCCTTATCTTGAGGTTCTCAAAGGCTTCTCCAGGAAAAAAAAAAACCCTTGGGAGCCACACAACCTGAGACTGGGTTGTGGGCAGGCGGGATAAGAAGCTTTTAGTTAACTTAAATTAATTATTTCCAGTGCCAGCATCTGGTTTGCAACAGCTTAAACACAGGCAACAGCTGCCTAGATGCCCTAAGCACATCTGATCTCGCCTGATTTCGGAAGCTAAGCAGGGTCGGACCTGGTTAGTACTTGGATGGGATGGATGGGAATACCAGGTGCTGTAGGCGCCTGGAGTAGGAACCGGCAAACCAGTCCAGTATTCCTGAAAAGAAAACTCCATGGACATGGGGTCATGAAGAAAATCGGTCATTGCCTGTTATTTTCTGTTTCTGATTATCTCAGCAAGGCTGAGCTTATTATTGAATTTTGTAGGGAGTTTTATTTTTATTTGTTGTTGTTGTTTTGACATTATGCCGTTCAGTGGGAAAATGAAAGCGCTCTTCTGGCTCTGGATTGTGTATTTTGCGTATATCACTTCAGATTGTATTGCCTGTAAGTCTGTGTGGAAGGAATGTTGACCAGATGTTCATTCCATGTGTGCCCTTTTGAGTTTGCCACAAAGTTTTTGCAGCTCCTGCGTAATCAACTCGTCCATATCAGAGTGTTAAAAGCAGACTATTATTGGAATTTGCTGTCTCAGTAATATTAATTTGAATTATATGTTAAGTTGTACATGTGCGTGCATGCAAGCACACGTCTCTAGTGATTTCTTTGGTGTGTTATTCTGTGAGCTATGGCCACGTTAACAACCAGCTATATAGAAGGAAAATTTTGTATCAAAGACTACAGACAAACTTGCCTTTTGTGTTTATTTACCTCAGCTGTCAGCTGAGGTAAATAGTTATTCTTCACTGTCACAGCTTTTAGGAATATATGCTGAGAGATAGATAGATAGATAGATAGAGAGAGAGAGAGAGAGAGAGAGAGAGAGAGAGAGAGAGAGAGAGAGAGAGAGAGAATTCAGTGTTACATGAAGTGGCTACTTATCAAGTGGCTATGATCAATGAAAACATTTTTTAAGAAATCAACTATGCTGGTTGTGGGTTGTATCAGTAAGAGTTTTATCAGTTCCAGAAGTCACACTGTATAACACAACTTTTTATAATAATTGATCTAGGCTGGAATATGTGAGCACATACGTCCAGGGGAATATAGTAGGATTTACTTATGAATATGCATGTTGACGATTGAACATTGGCCTGTTCCTTGTTGTTACTTTCCCTCCATGCTGTTTCTTGAATAAAGATGCTGCTCTCTTTAGAAGCTTTGCTCTTTTCAGCCTTGAATTTTACAGTATTTAAAAAAGGCTGCCTCATCCACCCCTATTGTGATGTCTGGTAGATTTTTTCACATGGGGTTTGTTTGTTTGAGAGCAGCTCCTCCTCTGCTGCATATTTCAGATTTCTTTGTTTGAATTGGCTCCGAGACAGCCAACTTTGATGCTGATTGTTCACTTGGGTCCCTTGTGCAGCCATCTGTTCTCTGGAGACCATTTCCAGGATTAAGAGTCTATAAATACTTTTCAAATCTCTTAGTTGGCTCTGTGATTTGGCTGTGTTAGACTGGTATTTTGGCTTGGCTTTTGTGCACAGGGATGGAAAATCAGGCATTTTGCAGAAAAAATGGAAGATAGGGTTGGTTTGCCTGTTTACTTTGTACAATGTCATATGTGAGAGAATAGGGTTGGTTGGCTTTCTTACTGCTTTTCTGGTGTATATTTGGCTGGCAACATCCCTCCACTTGGGGGTGGGGTGGGGTGGATATGTCAGTGGTGAGATTAGAAATTAGAAAAGTTACTTTTGTGAGGTTGTCCCTCTTGGAATTCCCCAGCTACCATTAGGATAGTTCCTCTGATCTCGCCTAATTTCAGAAGCTAAGCAGGGCCAGCCCTGGTTAGTATTTGGATGGGTGACCGCCAGGGAATACCAGGTGCTGTAGGTGCCTGGAGTAGGAACTGGCAAGCCACTCCAGTATTCCTGCCAAGAAAACTCCATGGACATGGGGTCACGAAGAGTCAGTCACGACTGTAACAACACAACACACACACACACACACACACACACACACACACACACACACACACACACACACACACACACACACACACACACACACACACACAAAAATCAAATACAGCTTGGCAGCAAATGACAATGTCCCAAATGGCTAGTGATGGGGAAAAGGTGTGAACACTCTTTTATCTTCCGAAAGGAACTGAGACTGTTTATGTAAGAGGTTCAGTGAGGAAACAATATTTTTTGAGATTTAGCTTACTGCAGTGGTGTAGAGATTGCTTGGTAGCTTAGAGAAGTATTTGTCATTAGCTCTGCACTTTAATTTGCTGGCTGGATACCTCAGTGGTTTAGGTCTCTGCCTGCAGGGCCTGTGGTTGGGAGCTAATAGACTCGACTTCACTGTGCCACCAGTGAAGTAGAGCCAGCCTGTGTAGTCTTTGGCAAGGTCCTCAGCCAGTCCCAAGGGTACCCCCAGAAGGAGGAGATGATAAAACCACTTCTGAATATTCTCTACCTCAGCGACCCTGAAAAAAATAACCATAAATCAGAATTCACCTGAAGGTGCTTGGTTTTTATTATTAAGACCTATATTAATCTGAGGCTTCCTGGAATGTCAGAAATCTGAAATATTTGCTCTGTATTTTACTGCAAAGCTTGTTTTTCCTTGTGAATTTCAAGTGTTGCCCTGCATCTGTCTCCTCAGAACTAAGCTGAACTAAATTCTTTGGGTTTTGTTAAGGTAGTTTACAGGCGATACCTTTATAGGCCACTATTAAAACCATAAAACCAAAAAACAAGGAATATTGTTGTATTCTACTGGGCTGTTAGTGTGCACCATGTGGAGGCTGAAGATCGTGTTGTCAAATTAACTTTCCAGCCTGGGTCAGTAGGTTGTCCTAAAATGTGCAGCTGTTCCTGTGTTGTATGTTGGAACAATTGGCAGCCTAACAGTTCTTGCATTGAGCCTCCATGAGTTATTTTTGCTGTGGGTGTATTTACAGAATGTCAAATGTTGGGCCACTTTCCACGCTGTTTAGTTTGGTCTGAGACCAAGTTTAATACTGACCTGTGGAAAGTGTAGATGCAGCAGGAATATGGCATACGACTTTTGTAAGGTGTAGGTAGAATTTTAATTCTAAAATGTTGATTTTGTTGCCTTCATGTTCTGTTACAAAAATATAGTTAGCTTCCATTTTTTTTCCATATGGATACCTGTAATGGCAGATGGTGAGATGATTAAAGTAGAAATAAGTTAATATGAAAAAACAAGTAATAAAATAGAGTTTTTCTTAGTGACATTTTCTGGTTATATGACATTGTGCTTCAGATTTTGAATCCATATTAGGAACTGGAGATGAAAGAGCCATTTTAAAGCATACTACTAGTTCTATAATATTTTGGTTTTTTGCAACTAAGCCTCATGAAATTCAGAGAGATGCACTCTCGGGAAACTAGGTATTGGGTTACAGCCTTATGGTAACAAACAAACAAACACAAATTAAAATGGATATTCACAGAACAGTAGTTTTAAATTTAGTTTGGTAATTTGTTTTCCTTAACAGGAAAAGAACAATTCCAGTACAGTTTGAAAATGTTAACTTTGTAAAGTGTACTTCCTTCTGGAAGAGAGAAATATAGACTAACTCATTCAAAACAGGAAATCTCTTAATAGCTAGGTTTAAATATACAGAATTTTCCTTGGTTTTATTTCTTGCTCACTAAAATTCAGGATAACACTGTACATCCAGGCTCTGTTGAAGACTTGGAACATGATGTATCCAACTTATGTGCCTAGCTCCTATTGGTTTCAGGGACTGAGGGAGATGATTAAACAAGTGTAAATGAGGCTCAGCATCTACTGAAATGTGAGCACCATTAGTGGACCAATTATGTGTTACTCATTATTATTTTTATTTATTTTATTTTAGAGTATTTTTACCACACCTTTCTCCTTGGAAAAGGACCCAAGGCAGCTTACAGTAATGAGGGATAATATATAGTCCAGTGCAATTAAGACATGTTCAAGTAATTGAGAACAAGGAATTGAGGGACATCTTACAGCATTAATAGACAACATTACATTAAAGCCACAAGGTTAGAAACACAAAGTTTATGTGAACCTATAGATTCATATAAGACATACACAATGGTAGACCATCATTCAGGGAAAGTTTGCCTGAAGAGAAATCATAGAATCATAGAATCATAGAGTTGGAAGAGACCTCAATGACGCAGTCCTGGCCTCTAGTGGGAGGGAGTTCCAGAGTCTGGGTGCAGCAGTTGAGAAGGCCCTTTCATGGGTTCTCATGAGACATACCTGTGAGGGTGGTGGGATGGAGAGAAGGGCCTCTCCTGTATGAGCAATTGTATTTGTAATGAAGCTTGTATTCGCTTCCCAATGACTGGTCACAGAGCACAAATCTAGCTTGTAAACGATGGGAAGTGTGGGATGCCTCTGCTATGGCAATTGTATCTTTCATCCTTTAAGAATTCCCTCTTATAACAAGTTATGCAGAACATCTAGTTTGACCCTCTAGTAGAAATATTGTGGTCTCTACAGTCTGCAATATCTAGTTTGTGGCACAATCATAGGCCGTAATGTATCCTGCAAACATATTTCTTAGTGTCACTGGCAGACACAAGTTCTCTGTCATGAAAAGTGCCTTTTCAGTGGCCCTAGGAAAGTGGTTGATACCATGTGTGGTGGTATTTGATTGTAGGGCAACACAATACCTTCCTCCTTAGGTAAATATTGACATTTTGGGCTACAGTCAATTTTTTTCCTGCCATATGCCCCTACTTTCTTTCTTTCTTTCTTTCTTTCTTTCTTTCTTTCTTTCTTTCTTTCTTTCTTTCTTTCTTTCTTTCTTTCTTTCTTTCTTTCTTTCTTTCTTTCTTTCTTTCCCATGGCTTGAACATAATTTTTTTCCTTGTGTGTTCCCCCCCCTCTTGTTTAGCAGTAGGACAAGACAGTGCAGGGGAGAGCCGTAACTGCAGGTGGACTCTGTCAGTTCCACCTTTGCCATCTTCACTTATAAGATCTCCCGACTGCCATATAGCTGTTCCCAGTCTGAGTGATGGCAGCTTCTATAGTTGTCTTGTCCCTTAGCTATTAGAATAAACGTGAAAAGTTACTCACACAAAGTGCAACCCTGTCTCAGCACGTTCATCTTGGGTTGTCTGAAGGCTTGACCCAGTGGAAGTGACCTGTGTTGAAGAGAGCATGAAGACTTCCTTTGCTTCAGCGCCCAGCAGCGGCCGAAAGCAAAAGGTGACAGGTATGATGCTAGTTGCTACGGTGGTTCAGTTTGACGTATGGAGCTCCCAGGAAAGGAGTACGTCTCTGCTGGTCCCCAGCGTATAACAGCAAAAGCAGCTTTGTTGCTAGAGCGTGAATGTGAGCTCCCAAAAGCACTTCTTGAGTGACGTGACTGTACTGTTGTCCAAGCCAAGGAGTGCAGCTGCCCATAACAAATTAGTTGTCCTGATGCTACATCGAATGCTCTCAGATGCAATGAGTGAGTGCATTTCGGGAAGATGTTTTTATCACAAGGGCAGTTTGTGCACATTTGGGTTGAGGGATAGAGAGGTTTTCTTTCTGTGCAAAAATTGGTCCCGAGCTGAGGAGAACAATATAAATTTCAGTTTTTCAATATCCCTCCATATTTTTAAAATCTGAAGGTTTACCTGCAGCTCTGATAACAAGGAAATATTTAACCGCAGTAGATAAATACCCCAGTTTTAACAATTGAACTAAGAAACAGAACTAAAAGGAGGGAAATGTACAGGTGTCTGTTGGGATGATTTAACATTTTAATGCAGTTCTGTCCCTTGTACAAGTGCAAGCCTTTTCATCTAAGTAAAAACCATAAAATTGAATCAAGTCAGATCCAGAAGCAATCAAACTGAGCAGCGTAGAAGATTCAAATGGTTAAGATAGCAGTCATCAGGTACCATAAAATACCTTCCATAAGAGGGGCTTGAAGGCTGAGTGATAAAATCAGGCATGGGGAAGAAGCCTTCAAGCCAGCCTTGTACTGTTCTGTTTCTTCATGGTTGTCAAGCATCTTGAGTGCTTGGAAATTTAGGATCTCAGTGTTTAAATTGTCGTGAGGGAAGTATGACTCTATACTTGGCGTTGGATTGCAGTTCCATCAGCCTGGGATGAGGGGTAATGGAGAGTTTTATAGTACAACCACTTCTGAAGGGTCCTTGTTTTCCTCATCCCTTTTTTAAATAAGAAAGAAATGGGACTTGGGATGGATTGAACCATGGCAGCTGTGAAGCCTTTTAGATGGCCTTCAGCACGATGCTATTGCTCTTGTCCCAAATGGTGTTACTTGAAGATCTCATTGAATATTGTATAAATGCTGAGTAAGTAACCCCCAGGTGATGTCTCGTCTGGGCTTCCTGTTCATGTTTGGTGTTTAGATTTTACATATTAATGCAGTTAAACAAATGCAGGAGGTATTGTGGCACCTTTAAGATAAACAAATTTATTTCTTTGCAACATCTGTGGATTACAGTCCAGTTCTTCAGCCTGTGTCTGAAAAAGGGATCGTGATTCATGATTGCTGAACCAGTAGTAAATGTGCTGGTTTTAAAATGTGACATAAGGCATTCATTTTTATTTTTGTTTATTTATTTGAAACTGACATGGCTGCCTCTCTGAATACAGTGGCATGAGACTGCCATCTGCTCCACTGGAGTTCTGTGAAGAGAGGTTGGAATACAAACATGATCTGTGGTGCAGTCTTCTGCAAATCTAGTCCACTGAATTCAATTGGATTTACTGCCAGGTTTCCTGAAGCTGCAGTCTAAATGGCCCAAGATGGCTCTTGTTTTGGTGACAAGGGGAATCTTCTTTGAAACAAAGAGGATAAGACAATATTGATGTAAAGGCAGCTGGAGCATTCATACTGTAATCGAGCAGGAATACCAAAAATTATGTTTCTCCACCAAATCGGTTTACCATGCAAATTTGACAGATAAAACAAATTTGTGAGTTGGATCAGTGTGTGTGTGTGTGTGTGTGTGTGTGTGTGTGTGTGTGTGTGTGTGTGTGTGTGTGTGCGTGTGCGTGTGCGTGTGCATGCAGCTTTCTTGCTCTATGTGTCTGAGGGTAAAACTACACAGAAAAAACACCCATAGGCTGATCTACTGTGGAAATTCAACTTTCCTCGGGGAATTTGCTATAGCTATCCAGATTTGTAGGAGTCAGCAGGGGAGAGGCACTGAGCTCCAAGAGAAGAAGCTGCCTTAAAAAGGTACTAACAAATGCTGATTGGCAATTCCTACCTCTATCTCCCTCTGTCTCTCTCTATTAAAGTGCTCTAGCAAAAGCCAGTCCCAGTACAGAGATGAAATACTTTTAAAAAAGAAAGAAAGAAGAAAATGGTTTGGAGACAAAGGGTGCTGAGTTGAGGGGAACTCATCCCCCGTTGGATTTGGATCAGTTGATCACACTAGCAGAAAGTGGGCAAAAATGATGTCCCACAAATCACAACAAATTTAGACCATGGTGGCAGTTGAATATCACCAACCAAACAATCTACCAAGCAGGCAACAATAACAACCCAAATATGATTCTGTGCTCAAAAAATCAGATTCTGCAGATGGCCTCCCTGTACTTCATTTTTTATTGTGCAGTCACTGGGTTTTCATTTTAATTCATCAGTGCTCAATTCATTATAGAGTACACACAATAATTCCTTCCAGTTTGTTTGTAATCTGTCCATAGTGTGATGAATACCATGCCCACGATGGTAATAAGTTGCAGGATTTGTGACCCATTTCCATTTTTGCAATCCTAGGGTCTAACGTTTATTTAGCTAGTCTTCTTGTAGGGTTGGAAATAATTCAAAAATTATTTGTCATATCATGACATCACAGCTCTGGGCTCCCAAAGTATCAGCTTCCTTGGAATTATACTGGTGTCAAGCAGGAGGGAGGTTACAGTTGGTCTTCTCTGTTTTGATGAGGAGAAACTCATTAAAAGTGCATCACACTCCTGTTTTATATATTCCTTTGATTTAAAATTATGTTTTCAAATATAAAAATAAACAACAAAAAGAAGATCCATCTTGGACCTCTTCCTCGCCCATTCTTCCCCATCATTTCCCATCTTTATCCTTTTTCATCATCAGCTACATATATACTTACAACTCCTTCTATACTTGCAGCACATTGACGGTTGTAGTCAAAGACCCACAGGACAAAATGTCCAACAAACAAGGGCACCTATCATGCCTATTCTCATGCGTACAATTTTAGCCTTTTGCTTTTAGAAACACAGTGGCTTCAATTGTGGAAACATCAGCCAAGCGAGGTATAGGAGCAGTCAGCATTGATGGCTGTGTCACAGATTTGTTTGTGAAACAGTGTGGGAGTTTAGAGCTCAGAAGTTAACAGGCAGAAGTGAATTCCACACAGGCTGCTTAAGAGTCTGCATTAGGTGGCTATTCACTATGCTCCAGTGGTTGGGCCGTTAATTTAATGTTTGCTTGCGAGAAGGGTGTACTTCTCAGACATAAGTGGATAAATGTGCCTTGTTAATAATGAGCAGGGGGGCAGTGAAATAATTCTGTAATGTGCAGCTGTGTTGTTTAACATAAACATGCCGGGAGTGAGTATTCGTCAATTGCCAGATCAGAAGAGCAAAAAAACATTCTACAGTTAAAGACACGCGTTGCTGCTGTTTTCTCTGCTTAATGGTTTATGGGTTGTTTTCTCATACAGTCATGAGCCTGTGCTTTCAGAGACATACATTATGGTTTGAAGGATGCTCCAGTTCTGAGAGGAAGCAAGTTATTTTAAGGAATGCTTTATAAAATAAAAATGTGCTTTATGTTAATGTTTAGCTATTAAAATAGCTATAAGAATCGGGGGGGGGGAATCATAATTATTTAAAAATGCAGCACACTGCAGTGTTTAAGATAGCAAAATAGTAAAGGCTGACTCAAAATCAAAGTACTTGTACATGCATATATTTCACATGAACTATGATATATCAAATGCTAACTCTCCCCCTTTTTAGAAAATGGCATTGTTCCAGTCAGAGCATCTGGGGTTTCATATGTATTGCATTTCCAGCAAAACATGTCCCATCTGACATAGAGCATAGTTCTTATTTTTTTGGCTGCTGTTGACTGTCTGATATTTCCTTCCTTGCCAAATCTATATTTAGTGTTTAAATCTACTCACTGTTGCATGCGAGTAAACACTGTTGCCTTTTTTCCATTGGAAGGAAACATATTTCTCTATGGATAAGAGTGAATGCAAAGTAGGATTTCCTGGGGAAACTGATGCTCCCTGTAGCCAGGCAGTAGCTTTGAACTTTGTAGCAATTATTTAAAAAAAGAGTTCTCCCCTACCCTAACTTTTTCAAGTACATACATTTTCTTGTGTTATCTATAGATTCTTTATTTTCCAGTTCTTTTCACTACTGTGTATATCCTGGGGCAAGGAAGAAGAAGACGGAACAAGAATTGAGTACTGTATTATGGTTTATCTTTTCAAGCCATGGTGTGCAACCCGTTGTCTTCCAGTTGTTGGAAGACTGCAACCCAGTAATCGCTCACCACTGGCTAGATCGGCTAGGATTTATTGGAAATGAAGTCCCACCGCACCTTAAAAGGTTGCATGCCCTTCATATGTGAAACAGAAGATGGGTCCTTAAGAGAGTTGAATGTCCTGTTTTCCCTGGGCCATTCAACCATTGCCATTGTTAGGAGCATTTTGATTCTGGATGCCATCTTGTGGGGAAACACATTAGTAAGTTTTGTTTCAAATTGATTGCTTCATATAAACAAGCACGGCAGTGCCCAGGGTTGGGCCAATGCACTTTGATGCGTGATAAAAATAGCCAATGACACCTTGGTCTTCAACTCAACCTGCCTGCTACCCAAGGCTGGCCATGTTATTTTGGCATGTAGAATAGAAAATGTCACAAGAATCTCTGTTTGACTGGAGCAACAAAACTACCACAGTATCAAGGTAAATAAACACTGTTGCATTTCATTCCCTCAATTAGCTGCTTGAGGCAACCACCTCACTCTACTTAATGGTAGATCCAACCCCAGGATTCCCAGTAAAATTGTTGTGCAGAGTGGACATTAAACACAATTCATATGCCCATCTACTTTGTGTCTTGCAGTAGTACCGTTGATACCTAAATTACTTAAATGTGGCTTTTTGAAGCCTAACATTTTGTGTTGTGGTTTTTCAATGAATATTGCTACTTCCTTTAAGAAAGTTGTGCAGAATCTTGTAAGCTGGCATCTATTTGTTAACATGTACAGTAGGACCCCGGTATCCACTGGGGATAGCGAAAACCATGGATAAGAGAGAATGCCACCCCCCCCAAAAAAAAACCCTGGTGTTTACAGCTGCTGTTTGTGACAGTAGCTTGCCTTATGGCTGCTGATTTTGTTTTTAATTTTTTCCTCTGCCAACCATGGATAACTGAATCAGTGGTTAATGAATCTGTGGATATGGGTGTCCTACTGTATAGAGAAACAAAGAATATATACCATTATGTTGGTCTTGGCTGTTCTACTAAAAGCATGCTATTGGGTGATAAAAAGGTGTTTTAGAAACATTTGACTATTATTATTCTGCTCAGTCTCTGTTGCAGTTATTCTGTCATCTAAGCAGTGCTCTCAGTTCTGTTTTGACAGGAGAGTGAAGACAAGAGATCAGTTTTGTGAGGACTTTTAGCTTAGCATATTTTATGAAAATAGTAATTCCTTCCAGTTGAATAATCTTTTCCACCCAACGAACTCTTCAATATTCACAGGGTAAATCATTTTTTAAAATAGAAGATTAGATCCCAACTTGATCATGCTTAGAATAAATCTGGTATTAGAGCTGTTTGAAGCAAAACATCACAAAAACCAAATACAAAAGTAGAACAGGCAATACATTTAGGCTGCTAGAAAAATAGCAAAAAAGTTGCTAATATTTCGAAGGCAAAAATTAGATCCGTGTGAATCAAAGGAGTTACGATTAACTGAAACGCCATTGATTTCAGTGGCATTGTCCTACAACATGACTTAGGGCGCTTTTACACGACCCCTAAGATCCGCTGGCCACTTAAATTCAGACCAGAGATCTTAGGGGCTTGTCACTCTTCCTGTGTCCCCACCCTGGCTGCTGGCTGCGTGAGGGGAGGGAGAAAAGAAAGGAAGAAAAGATTGTGGCTCACCTCCGTTCTGCCTCCGTTCTTGCTGCGGCAACATTCCTGTCTCTGTAAAGTAGCTCTTAAAGGGGCGGGAGCAAAAAAAAAAAAAAAACAGAAGCGAGGAGAGCCCCGCACTCACTATCGTTACACCGCATCAAGCAATTTTCACCCCGGAAGAGCAGGTACTTGAAAGGTGCGCTGGGACGCGCTAAAGTGGGCGTGGTCGCACTTAATTTCCTGTAAACTCCGGAGCTGGTGGGGAAACATTTTTAAGCTCCGGAGCTGGGAGCCATTTGCCCCGGAGTTTAGGGGTCGTGTATAAACGCCATTAGTTCGCATCTAATCCACGATTGGAGAACTTGGACACATATAGGCATAAGCTTCCTAGGCATACTGTGATTAAAATTTCCCATGGTAGCATGAACTTGCATTCCAGTAGTCTAATCCAGCACCCATTTGCTATCCATCTTCCTCATTAGATGGAACTGCAGGACTTATAAGTGCTGTCTCCTGGACTGGACGGTGGAACGTTATGGCTGCTTTCCTCTTGAGTGGTCACCCAGACAGTTCATGATACCTTCTTAAGTAGGGTTTGCTAACTACTGTGGTTATGATGGAAAGTTGGTTTAATGCAGGGATGTCTAAACTTCGGCCCTCCTGATGTTTTGGACCACAACTCCCAGAATTCTAAGCTTAGATTGCCAATGGCAAAGAATTGTGGGAGTTGTGGTCCAAAACATCTGGAGGGCCGGAGTTTGGACATGCCTGGTTTGATGTTTAACATGAAGCTGGATGTAACATTTGATCAAATAGGACATTTCCAATCAACCATTTTCTTGCTACCGAAGCAGACCAATCTTCTATGTGAAAACAGAAAGAAAACAGTGGCACCACTGCAAGAAATGTTGATGTCAGATGCTTTAGACCAGGCATGTCCAAACTTCAGCCCTCCTGATGTTTTGGACCCCAACTCCAAGAACTCCAAGCCTGTATTTCCAATGGCAAAGGATTTATGGGAGTTGTGGTCCAAAACATCTGGAGGGCTGAAGTTTGGACATGCCTGCTTTTGACAAACTTGAAAGAAGTGAAATAAATGTTGGAACCACTCTGAGTCGCTCTGATGTATCCTACTGGTAGTGGGAATGTTCCTGTCCTTCCAGTGTAGTAGAAGTTGTGAGCTGGGACCTTCTGAAATTCAAAAGCAGGGGTGGTGACTTCTAGTCTGCCAGAAGCTGTTGGGCAGCAGATCCCATCAACTGTAGCCATCAAAGCCAGAGATGAGAGAGAATGGAAATTATCATCCAGTTAATTAGGGACGATTACGGATCATCATCAACATAGTGTCATCACACACTTGTTCAGCTGTTGTGGAATTGTCTGTTTATATCTAGCAACTAATTTGGATGATAGGTTTGTGGTGGAAGATTCTTCTCCCCAAGCATGCTTACTTGGAAGCAAAATCCTTTTGAAAGAATGGTGGCTTTCTTCCAAATTAATGTGTGTTTGGCTTCTGGGTTTTTTTTTAAATGGATTGAATTCAAATGCGCCGGCCTTTAACTGGCTTGAGGCTGGAGGAGTGTGTCTGTTATATCCCTTGTTAAACTAAAAAAAATGGCCTTTTTAAAATGTCATATGCATAATAAGATGACGTAATTTGGGCCTAGTCCACAATGGAAAGCTTGTATACACAACTGCTTAACATAGATGGGTTACTTTCACCCTATTTCCCAAAATAAGACCTTAGCTCATTTTGCTCTGTGGATTCCAAAGACTGTGGTGTTTATTGGTCCCATCTTCTTATCTTCTTTATTGTTGAACTTTAGCAGATTAGGGTTAGATTAAACAGCAAGCTCTGTTACTGTACTCTTCCCATTGTGTGATTGTTCAGAATCCCATCTCCCTTTCTTTCCCCTTAGAGAGAAAGATCCTTGGTGGCTAGAATATTTTGGGAGTTGTAGCCCAGAGAGTACTTTCTCCCCGTCTCTTGAATTTAACATTCTCAGCAAGTAAGATAGTATGATGGTTATTCCATAGCAGAAAAACATTTGATATACTGTACATCTGTATTTTTCACTGCAGGAAGGGACCCATTATCTTATAGCAAGGATAGGATGATGCTTTCCTGGTCCCATAAAAACACTTTCCATCTACTTCTTGGGTATCTAGCAGGCTTTCTTGGTTGTGGTCAGACGTAAATAGGCAGATGGGAAGAAACAAATGAAGCGTAGTGGGTAGAGCACATGGCTTGCCTGCAGAAGGACCCTGGGATTTCCAGGCAGTGCTTGAAACTTTGGAAAGCCATTGCAGATCACTGTGGATAATACCAGGCTAGGTGGGGCAACTCCACATGAGAATACACTGCAATTAACTCTGTTGGCTTCTACTTTAGGAACAAAGGTGGGAAACCTCAAGCCCTGCAACATGATTAGGTAGCCATATCAAGATTCCTGGATCATTCCCGATGAGTACATCCCTGTCCCCAAAACACCATCATTTAGTAGCTATGAAGATTTAAACCGCCTAAAGTTCCTATGAGAAAATTGGTGTGGTATAGAAATGTGAAAATAAATAAATAATAAATAAATTTGCACTTCCCCCTCTCCCGTTCTAAAATACTGAAATGTCGCTCCTAAGGCTTGCTTAGTTGCAAGTATAATTCTAAGCTAAAATGTGCCCTTATTTTTGTTCTCACTCTTTTGCTTCTGCTCTGCTCACTATAACTTGTGATCCTGAGAGCTTTTCTGAAGTAGAATCTGGCCTTCATGTTGAGAAGATTTCCTACTCGTTTCCTAGGCACCACTTCTATCAGGACTTGGAGAATGGCTTGGTTTATAGTTTTGTTTCTGAATTAAACCTCACAGGATTTCTCTTGTCAGTTTGTCCTTTAGGCTAGGAGGTACTGGGAATAATAATCGAAAAAGTAGCTCCTCCAAACCTTTATTCCTACTGTCAGACATGTTTCCATTTCTGATAATAATCCAACTGCAGAGCTGGGAGGGACCCTCTGGATCACTGATTCCAGCCCCTGCCAAGAGACAGAGTGGAGTACTGGATTCCCAACGTCTTATCTCTGCAGCTAGAGTTCTAAACAAAAGCAAAAGCAAAGTGTTCTGCTTATATAGCGCCCCACAGCACTTCAAATACTCTCTGGGCAGTTTACGGTTTGATTATGCAAGCTACACATAGCCCCCACCCCCAGCAAGCTGGGTACTCATTTTACCGACCTTGGAAGGACAGAAGGCTGAGTCAACCATGAGCCGGCTACTTGGGATTGAACCCCAGGCCATGAGCACAGTTTTACCTGCAGTGCAGCTGTTTAACCACTGCACCACAAGGCTCCTGAGATATCCAGCAGAATACATTTATACCAGTGGGGTAGTTAAGTCCTCATGTTGCAGATAGCTGTGCCTCTTCTCACTATATACTGTAAAATTTTCCCTTTCTCACACCGGTTTTTCCAAAATATCACAGTGGCCAGGATTTCATGGCCACTGTGCTTGGCTCTTATTAGGCTACTTGTGTGGTTCCCTCAACTAGTGTTTCCTAATGGGTAGATTTCTTTGCTTGTTTGTATGTTTTGGAAGTCGGGCTTGTGCAAAATGTGGGGATTTTTCTGACATCTGTATAGTGCTGTGAGCTCTCTCTCTTAAATTCAAAGCATCTTAGATGGCTTGATCCTAGAGGACAACTAAAGTCACCTAGATGTCTAGTTGGAACATCTGAGTGTGATTACTGGATGTAATAGGTTACAATTTCAAGAATTACCATTGGAAGCGTGAAAAGAGGATACTCTGTCAAAAATATTTATTTATTTATTTAGAATATTTGTTACCCCACCTTTCTCCTTGGAAAAGGACCCAAGTTGGCTTACAATAATGAGGGCCAATATACAGCCCAGAATATTTAAGACATATTCAAATTAAGAACAGGGAATTAGGAGAGGCATCTTAGAACATTAAAATGTAACATTAAAGCTACTAAGAGCACATAAAAAGAAAAAAATTATTATGAGAGGTATTCTCTGTTTGGTATTTCCTTCCATGTTTAGAGTTACTCCCCAAAATGTCATGCCTACAGATTAATAAACCCAAAGAGGATCGGCAGCTAAGATAGAAGCATCAAAATCAAATCCAAAATCTGATGGGTATACTGAAATGATAACTAGTTATGCTTTTGTAGTTACTTTTGTAATAATGCAGTAAAATGGTATGCAGGACTATATTTGACCAATTATTGAAGAGACATTTCAGAATTTCATAAAACTTGTTTGCCCAAGTTGGAGTATTTAACTTAAAAATACAAATAATAAACGGAACACTTTGATCTTGGTAGCTATCAAAGATGGCATAGCAAGGCTCTATATCAGGCCTGCCCAAAGTCCGGCCCGGGGGGGCGGGCAAATCTGGCCCGTCAGGCCATTCTGAGTGGCCTGCAGCTGGCTGGCCCATCCCTCCCTCCCCCTCCTTTGTCCCATGTTTTTTTTTTTAAATCTTCTGCCAACACTGACACCGCCGGGAACCTTGAGGGGCTGGGCAGGCCGGCAGGCCAGTGAGCAGAAGCTTGTGGGGCTGGGTGGGCGGGCGAAGGGGTGGGACCCCACCACCAGCACTGCTGGGAAGCTTGTGGGGCTGGGCCGGCCAGCCAGCCAACCATCACGTGGGCTGCTGCCACCAGCACCGCCGGCAACCATGTGAGGCTGGGCACACGTGGGGGGCAGTGGATGGGGCTTATGTGTCAGTGGGTGGGGCTTGCAGTGGGGTGGCAGGATCGGGGAGCAACTGGCCCCTGACACATTCTCAGCCACCAAATCTGGCCCTCCTTACAAAAAGTTTGGGCACCCCTGCTCTATATGCTCAGTCCAGTCTCATCATGGTGTTATGTTAAACAAACTTAACTGGAAGTAGTCAGCTGGGTCTTTATGGAACAGTGGCTCCCAGTCTTCAAGTTCCTGATAGTTTTAGATTGTAACTCCCAGAAGCCTGAAAGAAATGTTGTCTGCATTGGCCAAGGCCTTATTGTAATATAAGTGAAATGTGTTTATAGTGCCATGCATGGTTGGGCTATCTAATTTAAATACGTCAAACTGTAACCATAGGTCGTTTGTCCTTTGGGAACAGAAGTGTAGACTGACATGTTCCTTCTACATGGAACACATAAAACTAACATTTAATTAAATTTAAATGTTTTCAGTTTTGAATGTTTTCAATTTCAAATGTTAATTCCAGAGTTAATTTTATTTCCCCATTTTTGATGTTTAATTAATTTTTCAAATCTGATTTTCTGAGTGCTGCTTTCTTCCATCCTTTGCAAGAGGTGAGGTGAAGCTGAATATCTAACTCCCCATGCCTTCTACCTCAAATGCCTGTTCTGCTTGTAAATATTTAGCCATTGTCTATTTATCATGTGATCTCTCTCTCTTCTTTTCCTCCTTCTGTTATGCGGTTACAGGGACAAAAATGGAAGCTTTCACTCATTTTTTTTTTCAGTTGACCTTGTTAAGCTGAAACATCCTGACTCGAAATGGCAGATTGGTTGACTTGAAAGAAATCAGGATTATTAACAATGGTTTCAAGTTGACTTGATTTGCTAACCTCCTGGGCTTCGATATAAAGAGACAAAGAAGACAAAAATAATTGCAGTAATTGAACATAATATTAACTTTTTAAAAAATAGAGTTGAGTAAAATAATTTTAAAACAATGTAAAATGCATTAGGAAAAAATTAAAAAGGCAACTCCCCAATTAACACCCCCAGCAACAATTTACTTATAAACTGCATAACTGCATAAACAGAAAGTTATTTGGCTCTTGGCAGAAGGAGATTAAGGAGGGAGTTAGCTTGGTCTCTTGGGGAAGAAAGTTCCATAGCCTGAGAGCGACCCCCCTGCCGCCTCTTATGTTTGTATAGTGTGTACCTGTGAGAGGGTTGGGATGGAGAGAAAGGCCTCTTCAAATGTCATAAAACACAGGGAGGCTGAGATGGAAAGACCGAGTTCACCAGACAGTCTTATTTCTATTAAATTTCTGTACCCATTTCTACAAATGCTTTTCGTGCTCTCACATCTGATGTGAGCTATTATATAACTAAATCTTATTTAAATTCAGTCCTTAACATTTCACGGTGGTGAAATGCTGCATTACGTTGTGACAGTTTTGTTGATATAATTTAATGGATTTCCCCCCTTCCTCTATTACATATGAGATTGGTTGGTTTTTTTTTTTTTTTTTTAAAGCTGGCTATTTCTGTATCATCCTTTTAAAAGAATTTCATGCTTTTGCCAGTTATTTGTAGCTGTACTTCAGTTTCCCACTGTTAAATTGATGGTTTGGTTCCCCGCCCCCCTTTGATTTTACTTTCTTAGTGAGAAACCTATCTTGAATTCAGAAGAGACTTACAAAACGATTGAGTTAGAAGCTAGGATGCATTTTGCATTTGCCAAAGAAAATATGGTGATAAAACCAGAGCATTTGCTTATCCAGACCAGGCATTTGTTCCCATTATGTACCTAGCCACCTGTTCTGTAATGAGATTTGGATGCAGAAGACACTACTTACATTAAAAGTGACAAAACCTCTGGCCTTATGTTGTTGTTTTTTAAATGCCTCTTGTATGCGTTTTTGTTGTTGTTTTACATTGCAGTGGGGCAGAGTGCAGACAGCAGGAGGTTTTCACTTTGGAAGCTTTCAACTTAGCCTTAATCAAAAACCCAGCAGAGAAAATAATTTCTAAAGCATTGTGGGAAGTTTATAATGTGATTGGTTTTAAAGATTGTTTTTAAAACAATGTAAAAATGCATTAGAAAAAATATTAAAAAGGCAACTCCCCAATTAACACCCCCAGCAGCGATTCACTTATAAACTGCATAAAAAGAAAGACAGAAGGAGAATACGGATGGAGCTGTGTCTGGTCTCCTGGGGAAGAAAGTTCTCCAGCCTGAGAAGGTAGAACACTTGAGCCTCTGGCTAGCTGTGGATGTCTGCTGCAAAGTGCTCCCATTGGAAGGCTACAGTGTAATTCCAATCTACTAACAGAACAAAACCAAAAATCCTTCAGAGAAGATCGTTTTTAAAGTATTTCATCAAGATTGTTTTTTTTAAAAAAATCTTGATGAGATACAGAAGAGAATTGACTTTCTAAAGAATGTGTGTGGACAGAAAGCACACTCTTTGTGCACCAAGCCGAACCAGCAGGCACAGGGTGGGGAGGAACCAAACACTCCATTTGGATTAGCCCTCAAAGTGCAGGACAATACAAATACCCCCATATCTATGAGTGATTGGTTCCAGATCCTCTATGGATACTGAAACCTGCAATTTTTAAATAGATTTTTCTGACATCTTCTCTACCTGTTGTTTCCCTGAGATTTTGGAGATTGGCAAGTTGTTGTTGTTGTTGTTGTTGTTGTTGTTGTTGTTTGCACATTGACCACTGCACTAATTTTGCCACTTTTTTCATTTCTGATTTTGTAATCCGTTTGGGCAGTCTTTGGACATTCACAGATAAGGTATCACATCATTTCATCTTTTTCTTGGCAGAGTCGACATTTACCATGAGCGCAAATTCCTTGAATCTTAGCACTCGTGATATTGGTTTGGAGTGTTTACTGCTTGATTCAGATTTTGCTTTCCCTTTCTGCTCCAAACATCCTCCTGTTCTTCTGATTTACGAGCCCTTGCCCAGAGCTCCAGTTCTTTCCTCCAGCGAGGGATATTTCCTAGTAAGATCATCCTGAAAAGGGCCTCTTTGGGGGACTCATGAAAGTACCTCTAAGTTCTAGCAAATTCAAATTAGCCTCCTACAGTGAAAAAGTGCTGTGCACCTTCACATTCCTATATGTGCAATGGAAGCATAAAAAGTGGGAACTTTACATGAATGACTTTGCAATTATGAGGTAGTATAAGAGAAGAAGAAAATAATTAATGGTAGCTGAGAAAAATGATGCAAGTAGCTAATGCTAGCCACATATCTGAGCCTTAGGCTAAAGTCACATATCTTCTTAACTAAATTTTCACTGCCCGTGTCATAATGCATCGTAATGTTCACACAGAAAATAGGTTTCACAGCAAATTGATCTTCAAGCATGTAAGTTGGAATGTAGCAGAACTGTATGAACATTTTCAAACAACACCAAAAAAAGATTGTATTTTCTTTTCCAGAGTAGGAAAGTGTAAAGGGCAAACGGAGTGTTATCGTACTTTGGCCAAAACCATTCCTATTAAGGTCTGTTTCACCAGCGTAGCCTCTTGGGCTCTATCATTCAAAGAAATGTCATCTATTCTGTTAATATTGCAAACATATCTTTATCTATAGACAACATTGTCTCTTAGCACAGCCATAAATAGAGTGGGTGACTGGGGCTTTGACACAGGCAACTGAATTTAAAGGGCCCAAATATTTGCTTGCTGGAAGGGTGTGAGCCTATCTTTTGGTACATTTTAGCTGAATAGTATGATCTAATTTGCTTTCAGTCGATACCGTATATTGCCTCGGGTCACTCTTCCACAGGGAGAGGGAAGCAAAAAAGAGCACAGTGCACAACCAATATATGTCCATCACATGCTTAGATCCTAGAATTCCTTCCCATTTCGTTGTTGTCTGCTTGGATCAGCAGTCTCATGTGGCCTGACCAAAGCCCCAGAGTCAAAATTACTAGATACAGCTCTGTTTCTTTTTAAAGGGATTTTGGGAAATTTCCGAGAAGCAGCTTAGTGTTTTGTCCTCTCATTACTTCCGTTTTTTCCAATAGCTGATATTATTGAATGGTATCTTATTAAAAATAGCTTTGTCAGTCTCATGAATTGTTGGGAAGATAAAAAGTTAGCTCTGCATTGTGAAATGTTCTTTGTTTCCGTAACTTAGCAGTATCAGTGTGTTTGCAAGCTTACTGTTTTATGTCCCTGTCCAATACTGTAAGCAATATGACTGAAACAGAATCTATTTTAAACACACACACACACACACACACACACACACACACACACACACACACACACACAGAGAGAGAGAGAGAGAGAGAGAGAGAGAGAGAGAGAGAGAGAGAGAGAGAGAGAGAGAGAGAGAGAGAGAGAGAGAACATATCAAATGAGCTAGCTGTGAGACTTGGAATTCCTGGAAAAGGTCAAAATGATGTTTAATTAAAGGGAACAGCAATGAACTGTTGTTTTAATGGATTCCATATGCTTTCATATGAAAAGGAAAATAGCAGGAAGAATAGAAAGACTAGTTCTTCAAACTATGGGCTGTATTATAATAGGAGGGAATATGATAGAATACATTATGTTCATCCAGAATATTATGGCAGAATCAGGACTGGTAGAAATATTGTCTTAGAAAGTGGCTTGCCCACTTCTTCTAATTTTTTTCTTGATATACAGTTACAGGGACTGTCAGGGGTTGTTGTTGTTGTTGTTGTTGTTGTTGTTGTTGTTATATGCTGTCAAACTTCAAAATGTCCTGTCTTCAACATCTTTGCTCAGCTCTGTAAACTCAAGTCTATGGCTTCATTTAGGAAGCCAACCCATCTCATATTTGGTGTTCCTAGTTTCCTGCTGCCTTCAACCTTTCTCAGCATTATGGTCTTTCCCCAGCAAATCATGTCTTCTCATGGTGTGCCAAAAGTAGGACAGCTTCAGTTTCAGCTTTTTTGTCTCCAGAGGTAGTTCACGTTTAGAGATGGGCATGAATCAGAAAAAAATGGCAATTCATTTCAGTTTGTAATTCTAGGTTGACAGATCTCAAATAATGAATTTATGATTTTATTTCTGAACAACAATGAATTTGTTGAGTCCCCCCTTTAAACCCCTATAAAATGGCCCTCCAGGCACCTAGAGACAAATAAACTGCAGAGAAGCTTCCCCTGTCTCTACAGTATCTCCAGGTGTGGTGAGGATTGGGTTTTAGACCTCTGAGTTATACACCCACAATGTAGAACACCCCCACACACACACACATTGGGCAAGTGCCCTTTAGCAACTTGCTTGGGGAAATCCATTCTTCCCCAAACTTGGAGGAATTGTCGCAGAGAGTCAAGGGAAGTTTCTTTGTGATTATGATGTCTCTAGCTGCCTGGGTGCCATTTTATAGCCTGATGAATTGACAAATCAGAAATCACTGTTCATTGATTTACTGCAGATATCGATTTGTATAGATATGGATGGATGAAATAACAATTTTAATAAATTTTGCAATTTGCTTTTTAGTTTGTGTCCATGTCTATTCATATTTAATTTCTTTTGAGACCTCCTCCTTTCACCTTCTGGGGTATCCACATAAATCTCCTCCAGCGCCATATTTCAATCAAATCATTTTTTCCTGTCCAGCTTTTACACCCATACATGATTATCAGGGGAGGAGTTTCATTTCACAATCTCCCAGTATTCACAAATGGCTTCATTTTTGAAATGGAAAGAACTTAAGGGGAAGAAAATATTGTGGCACACATCACAGAGGAACTGGGAGATTTAGGCCCAGCAGCTTTGAGTTCTACGCTCTTTAAAATGTGAATTTGCAGTCTCTATGTACTCTGCTGTATTTGATCTGAATTAAGTTTGGTACTCTCCCTCTCTCTCTTTTAATGAGATGCTTCTGAACGTTCATGCCTATATGACACACAGGTTCATTGTGATTCTTTCTATGCCTGGAAAAGTTGTTACCTTTGAATTTGGCCTATTTGGAGGAATGAAAAGTTTCCTTCCATTCACTTCTTTGGCGTTTTCCCTTGTTCTCAACAGAAAGAACTTGAATTTTAAAAGGCTGAAATGCAGTAGAGAACAAAATATTCCCCTTCCTTGCTTCTGCGGGCATGTTTTAGGCTACAGAGTAGTTTGATGAGGCCTAATGAGATCAGTCAGCAAGCATACTAAATGAAGTGTGTTTGCTCAGAATTTTTTGCCGCCCATAGATGAATAAGGCTGGCTGGACTCAACCATGTCTAATATAAAACATGCCAAGTAAAAGAACTAAGATGTAGCGATAATGGCTGGGCCACCACTGTTGCTAGAGAAGAAACAAGTCTGCTTGAATTCATATCTCTGTTGCATATAAATAAACTCACATTTATGAAATGTCATTTGTAGCCCTCATTCTCTTTTAGGGTTAAGGTTAGGGTCATTAGTGCATCTGACTGTTTGCTTTGTTCTGTCCCTTATTGGAAAAATATACAGTTTTTGAATGGAAGTGGGTTTAGTAGTCAGTCTAGGACAACCACTACCTCTACATCCTTTACTCTTTCTTTTGTCCTCCCCCCCAACTCCCCTAACTGCAGTAGTGGTATAATTTGGGGGTTGGTGGGAACTGTTAATCAGGAGCAGCATTAATCCATGCATAACTAGAGTTAGTTAACCTTTGGCACTCCAGATGTTTTGGACTACAAGTTTCACAATCCTTTATCGTTGGCAGTACAGACTGGGAATTCTTGAAATGGTAGTCCAAAATATCTGACATCACCAATAGTGGGCTAGACCAGTGGTTCCCAACCTTTGGTCTGAAACTCCCAGAAATCTTGTCCAGCACAGCTAGTAGTGAAGAGAGTGTCTGCAGGTGGACAGTTAGGAATCATTGGCCCTCTAAGACATCAACCCCACACCAGTTTTGCCTCATATCTTGGATAATGTTGTTTTGAGAGGGGAACCTGGACCTGCATCTGAAGCCTTTGGTATGATTTTCTTTTCTCATTTGTGAAATGTAGGGTAGAGAATTAAAACTGCACCCTTAGGCAAACAATTTCCTTTGGATAATAAAGAAAGGTTAACTTTATATTATAGTGTGCTAGGAAGTTGCGAGGCGGGGTTGGGGGGAGGAGGGAGAGGCAGAGTTTCATCTCTCATCAGAGAGGACAAGAAAGCAAGCATGTATGAGCCATTTGGAATGAAGATTTGAAACAAGGAATGAGACAATGTTTCTGATGTGATCCCGTATCCATATCTTTTCCAACTCTTTCATTCACCTGGGAGGCCCTAGTGGTGCAGAGCATGTCTTATGAGCTACACATACTTTCAGACGTTTGAACTGAGCAAAATTTGACTTTACCATTCAAATGATTCAGGCATTTAACTCCTTTCAGTCAGCTAATGGCCAACAAAACTGCAGACTGCTTCCCCAGGAACAGTAAGAGCAGTTTCTGTGAAGTTGCTGCTTCTTTTTCTGCTGTGCTCCCTATTGCTTAATTTGTTTGGAGGCTTGAAATAAGCAGTTCTCAAAAGTGTGATTGTTAAATCTACTGGGAACCTTTTCCAGAGCAAGCAAAAACCTCACCGTTGACATTTCTATATTGATTTGGCATTCTTGTCCTCATGTTTTTTTTTTTTGGTCCTGCTACTGTCTTCCTACTGCCCTCTGGTGAACAAATTCAGTGCAAGCAGCTGATGATTTAATCTAGTTATCTAAATACTGTATCTAGTTGGAACTCTTTCATGTCTTTTATGATTGCAAGGAAGCTGGTTGTGGATAGCCTGGTTGTCTGAAGGACCAGTGACCAGAAGTTTGTGTGGTGCCACTACAGGGCAGAGAGAAGGAAAAAGTAGTGTCATTTCCCATGTCCTAGAAGTGGTAGCTGTATTCGTTTCAGGCAAAAACAAAAGAAGACTCAAATGTAAAGAAGACATAATGTTGTGGCACCTTAAATATGAACCGCTATATATTTACATTCCTGTAGAATAGATCATAGGACAAATCTGTATAAAAGAGTATTGTTTTATCTGATTCCAGATACAGTGTGCTTTGGATACTATTCCTCATTCTGTATCAATATTAGTTATTGGCCAAGTAGCCAGTACTGTATTTTGTAACTCTTTCCTCTTTTTCTCAATTCATTATTTGTGTTCTGACACTCTCCACAACCTTCATATGTGTGTTAGTTTATAAAGCAACACAGAGAGAGATGTTCAAGGCTGCACTTTACAGATTTTCATCTCTGTCCTTTTTAAATTTCAAAGGCCAACCCCTTATTGCATTGCATGGGTGCTGTGTCACCCATGCATCATTTCACAGCCACATAACTTTGCAGTAGCTAGATACCCATTCTGGTGTAGTGGATAGATTGATGGATTAGGACTCAAGAGGCCTGGGTTTGAATCCCCACTGAGGTGTGGAAAGTAAATGGAAGTGGAAATTGTGAAATCACTCCTTAAACCCCCTACGTACCTTGAAAGCCTTATTAGGGTCCCTGTAAAGCAAAGTGTTCTGCTTATATACCACACCATATCGCTTCAAGCACTCTTTGGGCAGTTTACAATTTAATTATGCATGCTACACATCCCCCCGCCCACTGCAAGCTGTGTACTCGACCTCAGGAGGGTCGAAGGCTGAGTCAACCATGAGCCGGCTACCTGGGAATGAACCCCAGGGTGTGAGCACAGTTTTAGCTGCATCTGGAAGTTGAGTCATGGCTACTGGACTTCTTTTTTGAGATATAGAAACGTTTCGCTGTTCATCCAAACAGCTTCATCGGTCTGAATACAGCTAGTGCAAGTCCTCCATCTTATGGGGCGTTTATACACGACCCCTAAACTCCGGGGCAAATGGCTCCCAGCTCCGGAGATTAAAAATGTTTACCCACCAGCTCCGGAGTTAACAGGAAATTAAGTGCGACCCCGCCCACTTTAGCGCGTCCCAGCGCAGCTTTCAGGTACCTGCTTTTTGGATGTGACAAATATTTGATCCGGTGTAAGGATAGTGAGTGCAGGGCTCTCCTGGCTTCTGTTTGTTCTTTTTTTGCGCCCCACCCCTTTAAGAGATCTGAATGCTGCCAGGAACAAAACGGAGGTAAACTGGCATTCTTTTCTTTCTTTTTCCTCCCTCCCTCACGCAGCCAGCAACCAGGAAGTGCGGAGGGGGGTGGGGACAGAGGATGAGCGAGGAACCCCTAAGATCTCTGGTCTGAATTTAACTGGCCAGCGGATCTTAGGGGTCGTGTAAAAAGGCCCTTAGTCAGCTTTGACCTCTTGTCACCCTGGTCTGAATTAGGCTCATAAGATGAACAATGGCCTGAATAGGCTCATTAGGGAGACAATAGTATCCCTAGCCTTAAGGTGAACAATGGCCTAAAGTGTTGAAACCTATCAAGAATGGGTCCTTAGCTATGGCCTTGGTGGTGAAGGCTTATTGATTTGACAAGAGGTCAAAGCTGACTATAAGATGGAGGACTTGCACTAGCTGTATTCAGACCGATGAAGCTGTTTGGAGGAACAGCAAAATGTTTCTATCTCTAAAAAAAGAAGTCCAGTAACCATGACTCAACTTCCACATAAACTCACCTGGATGACTGAGAATATTCACAGACAGTTTTAGCTGCAGTACAGGCATTTAACCACTGCACCACGAGGCTCTTAAGAACTATAAGTTGGTTCTGACTTCTTCCAAGGGGTTTCCTGCTGGTTCAGGGTACATCTTCAGATCCTAAAATGTCACTTTGCCCCATCAACTGCATCTTTAGGATGCATAAAAACTGGTAACATTGTTAAACAGCACTTTGGTCTTACTTTCTGAGACCTGGTTCAAATGTGGTGCTCATATCACAGTACTTGGGGCACAAACTGTGGGTTCATGTGCTCCCTTCCCCGTCTTCTGATGAACTGCATCATCATCATCATCATCAATGGTGGTGATGATGATGATGCTAAAAGTCAAAATCATAAATCAAAATCTTGTGTGTATGTTCAGTGAGCCACTGAGTACATTATGTCTGAACTGGGATCAGTGGTCACTGTGGTCTAAACAGATCAGTTTAAAATCTGGATTAATTTTCATTGGGCATAGTTTTTAAAAAAAAATAATAGTAACCTATTGGATATTTTCTGGGATATTTTCTGATGCAGTGGATTCCACTTGCATCGAAGGGTTAGCACAAGGGCCAGGGTTTGCATTAGTGGGTCCTGTGTTTCTTCAGCTGCTGAAAATTCCTGCATCCTCTCAACCACATGATGGGAACCAGCCTACTAAGAACAAGAACATACAGTCATCCCCCACCATTTTTCGGTTCAGGTACCGTGGTCCCACTACATCGCGGGATCGCAGTACCTGCACCGCTGGGGGGTGCAGGGAGGGTGTTCAGGTCACTCCGTGCCGCCGCCGCTGCCCCCCCCCAGAAGCCTCAGAGCCACACAGGGGGTGGCGGGGAGCAATCGGATCGCTCCCCGCACCCCGCCGGGCTCCTCCAAAAAGGCTTGGAGCCGCACCGGGGGGGGACTGGGGAGCTATCGGATCGCTGCCTGCAGTCCCCCGGGCCCCTTCAAAAAGGCTTGGAGCCGCGTGGGGTGGTGGTGGCGGGGAGCAATGCGATCGCCCCCGCCCCCTGCACGGCTCCGAGGCTTCTGGAGGGGCAGGGGCGACAGGGGGTGATTGGGTCGCTCCGCACCGCTCCCCGGACCCCTCCGAGAAGACTCGGGGCCGTGCGAGGGGTGGCAGGGGGCGCGCGCAATCTGCATTGAAATGCATTGTCAATGGATTTCAATGGAGAAATTTTCCCCATTGGAAAGCATTGAGCCAACGTTTTCCAATAGGGAAAATTTTCTCCATTGAAATGCATTGGCAATGCATTTGAATGGAGATGGCCCTGGACAAGAAGTCTTGGGCGGCGCAGGCGGGCGGCAGCGGGAGGTCAGATCCCCCTGCCGCTGCTGGTGCGCACCGCCCCAAGACTTCTGCGATTGCCCCCCCGCTTCCGCGTATCACGGATTTTCATGGATCGCGGGTGGGGTGGGTCCCTAACCTCTGCGATCAGTGGGGACTTACTGTACTACTGCCCCTTCTCAGCATTGACAGCTGTATAAAAATGTGTAGGCTTGCTTTTCCATCTCAGTACCTTACATGGAACAGGAGGAAACTGTGCCCCAGTGACAAAATGCAGTAAGTATGTTGGACTATTTTGTCTCAGCTGTTTTTTGTTTGTTAAAAAAAATCCTATACACAAGAAGTAGTGACAGCTTGGAGACACTGTTTACACTTTGAACGGCAATTTTGCAACATGCTTGTCTAGTATATTTAGTTCTCTGTGAGTTCTTCAGAAACTTAGCACTGTGTGAGTGTAATAGTAAGGTGTCCAATCTGCTGGATGGGTATTAATTATTTTAATTTATTCATGGTGAGCCACAGTTTTGACATGTGCTGACATTTTTGATGCAACTGTTTTCACTGTGCAAAAATAAAAGACCCCTGGGGGAAGATGCAGCACATGCAAGAAGGTTTTTCATCAGACCTGTTTCTTGTGAGCCCGTTGGGGAATCACCGGCCTCAATGCCCAACAAAGGATTTAAGTAGTTATTTGATGGCTTTGTGAAACATCCTTCTGGCACAACGTTGTCACATTCTCAGTTCTTTGGAAAGAAAACGGGTGGTGTAGGAATGAAGTGTCTTGTACAGTTATAATTGCTATTAGAAATATTTAGCCGTAGCCGACCGTCTTTAATATGTATATACATTTCACACAACATTGGCTGTTGTAATTATGTATTTCTAGAGGATGATAAACCTGTAGCTTTATTAACTGTATTACTGTAAGGATTATGTGTAGATTTCCTAAAAGCACTCAGCCACTAAACATTAGTAAAAATAAACACTTGCCAATTCAATGTCTGGAGATGTGAACTGGATGCCTTCCCCTGCCTCTCAGTGCCATCCCTTGTGTAAGATTGCAATTATTTGGCATCTATGAAAAAGCAGCCATAAAATACTTTACAGAGCAGTTAATCATTTTCATAACACTGTTGACTGATTGCCGTCTCCATAAATGTATTTTCTGGATATCCTGGTGCCAGTTAGTTTTTGAAGCATATGCAGTTTTGCAAGAATTTAAATTGGTAGTTGCTCCTCCTTTTGGAGAGGGTTGTATATCAGTGGTTTGTTAATCTGCACTGCAGCCACCGAAAGCCAAATTCTCATTTTTGTAACAGGCTTGGTCTGCCATATTAGTTCTTTAACAGACTTTCAGTGCTTAAAAGATGATGTCTGAAAGACTTAGCATTGAAATGGTCCCGAGCAGATGTGACTGTCTTCTGGTGCCAAAATATTATATTAAATTCTTTTTAATTCCTTTTAATTCTTTTATTTTCCTTCCTTCCTTCCTTCCTTCCTTCCTTCCTTCCTTCCTTCCTTCCTTCCTTCCTTCCTTCCTTCCTTCCTTCCTTCCTTGTTAGGCTGCTGTGATTCTGAGGTGTTACTTGATACATAAAATTTGGTATTTTTGACCATGAGATATAAATATGTTCCTTACATTCAGGGGTAGTCTGTAAACAATTGCTTTATGTAAAGTATGGCTATTCCATGTCAATAAGTGGGATCTGCAGCTGCATGTTATAATGCAAAGTGCTCCTATACAGGCTTCCAGATAGCTAGCCAGGCATGACCTTTTCACTGATACTCCATTGTCTCCTCCTTAATAGATAATTCATATTCTGTGGTCCCAGAGCATGTTCAGTCCTCTGTGGACTATTTTGTAGGAGATGGTGGTGGAATGTCTTCATGTTTGGAAAACTGTAGATAACACATTTTTCCATCTATACGACACCCTCATGTACTGTATAAGATGATCCTCACTTTTCCAAGCCAGAATTACAGTTTAGCAACTGCATGGTTCTCTCCTCAGCTTACTTCTGTGTATAAGACAACCTTCATTTTTTAATCTAAGAGTTTTAGAAAAAAACATATTCTTATACACAGAAAAATACTGTATTTTTGTTTTCGCTATGTGACAGCCAGCAATCAGCAATTTAAAAACCTAATTAATAGATGCTACTGCTGCTGGCAGTGATGATGGCGATGACAGTCAGCTAGTTTGTGCGGAATTGCTGTTAAAGAATTGAGCTTTCAACAAGCAGGTAGAGTGGTTGTACAAATATGAGCCAAGAGGGTTCCATTTAATGAAGAACATTTAGTCAGCTCAAAAAGCACACCAGCCTATGCTTAGGACACTCCTGTAGAGTTACTAGACTGCTCTGTTCTACATGGTATAAATGTTATATTCAGCCATATTTGGAAATTATTTTTACTGGAATTCTTGGAAATACTTTTAAAATATGACAACACATTTTCCCTCAGGAATGAAGTTGAAGTCCAAGAATATACAGAGACTCAGAGAGCTAATGCATTGCTATGCCTAACACTGTTCAGATTTTAATTAGGGATGGGCATTTTGTTTCGGAACCAGTAGGTTACGACACAAACCACGTGAGCCCAGATGGTGCTCAGAACCATCTGATACACGTGGGGCCAATTGCTTTACCTTTCTCTCTGCCGGCACGGAACTGAGCTGCAGTGAGGAAGCACACTGCGATGTCATCTTTCCTCCTCCATAATGTTTCATGTTAAAGATTTGATAAAGATCTGTGACAGAGTTCCAGATAAAGAATCCAGTAATTCATAGTCTGATGATGAAGGAGAACTGTGGTGAACTGTGATGATACTATGGGCTGTTAGAAAGACAAATTAATGGGTTTTAGAGAAAATCTAGCCCCAAAACCTGATTGATTTATTGACTTACTGAATGAATGCATGATTGATTTTAAAATATTTTCCCACACCTTCCTCCTTCTCTGTTACTATCTGCTGGTGTGGAATCAAGAAATGTTTTTTTAACCTACTTACGGTGTAGGACATTTTCTTCTGTTTGATGTTCATATACTTGGATGTTGACTATCTGACTTTTTATATTTTTGTGAAGAGAATGCTCAACAACACATCTACTTCATTGGCATTTTTAATGCAGAATGTTGAGTTTTGTTAAACACATCTAAATCATAAGTGACATTCTGAATAGGTATAGAGTCTCCAGCTTCCAAGAGAAGGCTATGATTAATGTCCAAAATACAAATTTAGTGATGCGAGGAGAAGCATTGTCATGATGTTAAATTATCTTGTTTTGCAACATACTTTGCTCCTTTGAACTGGAGATTAGGTTTCCTTGTCATACATCTCTGCTTTATTCTCTTGATGGATGTTATCTCCCTGATTCTGATGGGTGTGCATATTTTGGTACTACAGATAAACATGGTACCTTGAATGTAGGGAGATGATAGGCATGAATGAAAGTACAGTAGAAAGAGATACATGGACATGGAGGCAGATGAGGGAGAAGCAAAAGGACTTCATATTTAGATATACTCGCTCTGAATTGAGGAGAAGCGCTCCAGGTATGCCTTCATTTGTTACCCTGAATATTTGGTGGGCCTTCAGTCTGAAAGCTGTGAGACTCTGACTAATTATAAAATCATACGCTTACACAGAGCAGAGGGTCTACTATTCTGACTTCTTGCTTGTTGCTCACTCCACATGGAGTGCAGTGAGAAGGGCATAGTTGGAATAATCCCCCAAATGTGTGATGAGTGTATTGAAATAGTAGTGCCTGAATAGGGCGTTGGCTTGTATGAGTAGCGACGAGGACTTTGTTCTCTGCAGTCCTTTAGCGCTAAAGTGATACTTCTGTCAGTTCAGAGTTAGGACAATATTATCAGAGGTTCCTTAATTTTAAAGTCCTGCATGGTTTAGAAGGGTAGCTGCACTCATAACTTTTACTTTTCAAGCTTTAAACCAATTTACAAGCCAAATCAGCCTCAGTGGCATTTTAAATTTCATTTTATAAGAGCACATGTTAAAAGCTGGCATGAAAAAAAGGTCAGTTCTGAGTATTTTCTTTGTTTGATTTATGATACCAAGATGGATCACAAAATATTTTAGTTCACAAAACATTTTAGCATAGAATGCCGGGAATGATTTTGAAAGGGGCAGAATAGGCTGTAAATTTAATATTTTGGAGGTCTACAACATAGTGAACATTGCTAGCAAAAGGGAAAGAAAGCAGTTCAGTTGAGTATTTAATTTCAGTGGTGGGCCAGGCCAGGTACAGTGATTGTCCTTAAACTGAAGAAAAATATTGACAGGCTACTTGGTTTCAAGTTGGGTCAACATAACATTATGTCCCAAAGCAGGCCATTGCTGAGCATATATCATATATATCATATGTATTCCTTTTGAAAAACTCCAGGCCAACTTACTTGGGGTTAATTACTTTTGTCCTTAATTCACTCTGTTTGGTTGAAATGTAGTCAGGAAGCCTACAGGCTGTCTTTGTGGTGGTGACTAAGGGCCTTTTCACACGACCCCTAAGATCCGCTGGTCCCTTAAATTCAGATCAGAGATCTTGGGGGTTCGTTTCAGTTCCTGCATCCCCACCCCTCAGCACTTCCTGCTCCTGTCGGCGTGAGGGGGGTTAGGGGAAAAAAGGACAAAAGAAGCCTTTACTAACCTGCCGGTGCCGGGTCGAAGTTGGCCACGAGCCCCGTTACTTCCTGGTTCCTTCTCAAGGGGCTCTTAAAGGGGCGGGAGGCAAAAAAACAACAGACAAGCGAGGAGAGCCCGGCACTCTTATCCGCATCAAATTTTTTTCACCTCCAGAGAGAAGGTACAAGAAAAGTGCGCTGGGTTGTGCTAAAGTGGGCGAGGTCGCACTTAATTGTCTGCAAACTCCAGAGCTGGTGGGGAAACATTTCTAAGCTCCGGAGCTGGGAGCCATTTGCAGCGCAGCTTAGGGGTCGTGTATAAACGCCCTAAGAGTGGGAATTTAAAGTCCAGTTTCCTTGATCAACATTCAGATACCCTTCTATGGAAAATCTGTGTGGTGTAATCAAGTAAAATTATATTTCAGTGCTTGAGTGGAAAACCTCACAAGATACTTATAGGTACAGGAGAGAATAGCCAACTTTCCAAAAAGGCAATGGTTTATGTTGTGTTTCACATACACACTCTTTATTATTATGTTAGTAATGAAAATCTTTTCCTTTCCTTTACTGTCAGCTGACATTTTTTATGTTGTTTATGTTTCAGCCAGAAAATCTGCAGAAGAATTGGCTGCGGGAATTTTATCAGGTAATGTGAAAACTTCACTATACTGTGTTTATAAATGTATTCCCTATCAGCAGTATAAAGATCAGCTTACTGGAAGCTGTGAATAGGCCTTCTAATTCTGTATACACTTAGCTAGAAATAAGCTCTGTGAACTTGTCGGTGCTTCTTGAAGCAGCATAAGTTTCTGCTTCAAGGCTGCTTTCTTGAGGCAACCACCATAAACACATTTGCCCGGAAATTAAGATTACTAAAGAACTGCTTGCACCTATGTTTGAAAAAAGCTGAAGCTCTTGCTTTAATGGTGGAGGCATGTCATGATGACTCAAGAGTAGACATGGGAGTTTCATTTTTGTATACGAATAAAAATGTGGCTCCAAAATGTGGCTCCAAAGGTGGTAGGCTGATCCATCCCTCCTTCCTGAAATGGCCAGTGCTCTCAGTGTTCACCACACAGCACTTGGCTCTGGCAGTGGCAGCAACAGGCCAACTGCAGAAGCTGCCTGACCGGCTCTTCCCAGTCTCCCCGTGCAGCTGGCCTCTCTAGTTAGGAGGTGGGATGGGGAATCTCCCTGCTCTTAGCTGATCAATGGTTGGCTGCATGGGGGTTGGGGTTGGGGGCAGGCAAGAGCCATCTGGGCTGCTTTTGTGATTGGTGCAGGTCCGGAGCCGAATGCCATGTGTTGAACATTGAGTGGACCAGCCTTTTCATGGGGGAGGGAGGGAGGGAGAGGACTGGACCAGCCCAGTGCCTGTTGAGCCAAACTTTATATTTGTATATAAATACAAGGTTCCCATGTCTACTTAACAGAGTATTCTCTTTTCCCTTGCGTGTTATTTCTACATTTCTTTAACGGTATATAAATTATTTACAATGGACTTACAAAGCACCACTTTTGAGAACAATGCATTCCAACCTTGTGTCCTCTGTTGTTAACATAAGAACATAAGATAAGAGCATAAGAAGAGCCATGCTGGATCTTGAACTAAAACACCCAGAAACCTTTACCACTAGCTGTACTGGCTAGAATTTCTGGGAGTTACATTCTTAGAACATTTGGAGATCCAAAGTAAGGAACACTGGTCTAGAAGCATTACCAATGAAGATGTTCCACTGACTGAGATTCATCTTGCTCTTCTTAATTCTTTATATTGATACAAGGGCCTGATATTTGAACAGTAAGATTGCTTTCAATCTAGACCCTGCGGAAAATAAAATTTTCATATACTTTTCTAGATGTAGAGTAGATTTTAAAACTTAATCAGTATTGTATAATGAGAAGAGATTGGCAAAACCGGTAAAATGCTCTGCTTATATACTGCCCCATAGCACTCTCTGAATGGTTTACAGTTTATTTATGCAGGCTACTCATTGCTGGGTATTATTTTACTGACCTTGGAAGGATAGAAGGCTGAGTCAACCATGAGCTGGCTACCAGAGATTGAACCTCAGATTGTGAGCGCAGTTTTAGCTGCAGTAGAGGCATTGGACCACTGTGTCACATAGGAATGAGGTGATAGAACTGATCTGACTTGCATCACAGAGACTTGGCTGGATGAGGCTGGGAATTCTGGTTGTTTGGTGGTCTGCCCTGGGAGGCTGACAGGGGGAGTGTGATCCTGATCTCCTTGATCTCTCAGTGGCCTTTAATACTGTTGACCATATATCCTTCTGGACTGGCTCTCGGGTTGGGGGACTGGAGGTTCAGCATGGAATTGGCTTTGTTTTCATCCTCAAGGGTTTAGTTGGGGCGGAGTCTGTTTCGTTTCCTTCAGCACTGCAATACTGTGTCCCACAGAGGTTGACCATCTCTCCCAGGCTGATTAACATGTATATGAGGCAGCTAGGAGAGATCATCCAGAAATTTGGAATTCACTCAGTAAGCTGTTGATATGCACCTCTATCTTTCTTTCTCCTCCTCAGTAGTGGAAACTGTGCAGCCCTGGAGTGCTGCCTGGTTACAGTTGCAGACTAAACTACAAGGGCTAACAGGTTAAAGTTGAATCCTTGTTGGGAAGAACACCTGCTTGATTTGGTGGTTGCTTATCTGGTCTTAAGAGGGTGACAATCACCCTGAAGGATCAGATGTGAAATTTGGGTGTGCTCATAACCTGACTATCTCAGTGGAGATCCAGACCTTGGTCGTGGCTAGATCTACCTTTTGTCAGTTGGGGTGGATTGCACATCTTTGCCTGTATCTTGACAGGAAGTCCCTAACAATGCTGGTCCATGCATTTATAATCTTAAAAATAGACTATTGCAATGTTCTCTACTTGGGGGTACCCTTGAAGGCAGTTAGGAAGCTGTATCAGGTGAAGAGCATGGCTCCCAGGTTGGTCTCTGGAACATCACAGTATGACCACATATCTCCTGTCCTGGCCCATCTGCACTGACTGGCTGCCTGTTTACCTCCAGGCCAAAGTCTATGTATGTCCTTATGTTCACATCTAATGTCCTTAACCATTTGGGACTTTAGCTGGCACCTCTCCTTCAAAACCTGTCTACCTGCCCCATGTGCACCTGTCATATTGGTATTCTTTGACTGGCTGCCCAAAGGGAGGGCTGGAAATTTGCTACTCAAAACTAGTCCTTCTCTGTGCTGGCTGTGTTGCTTTGGAATTCTCTCTCATCAGAGATGCGACTGGTGCCATGCCTCCTTGGGTTTAGGAGGAAACTTAAAACCTTTTTGCAAGCTTTTTCATAGTCTTGCTGCAGCTTAAGAAATCCTTAAATAATTTTGCTTAATTTTCATTTTTGGTTCTTTACTACTTCCATTCTGAATTCACCAAGTGTCTTTAATTTTCATTACCTTTATTTTTATATATTTTTCTGTGCTTAATATTACTATATCATGATCTCTCTTCTGAGTTTTGATTTTTTTCCTGTTGTTTTGCTTCTGCCATTATATTGTTTTGATTTTCCTCTGTTCGCTACCCAGAATAGTGTTTCTTGCACTAGTTGGGAGGGATAAAATTGTACCTTAATAACTGAATGGATGGGTAGATGGATGGATGGATGGATGGATGGATGGATATTTTCTCATGATACTGATCTTACCCTTGTTTCAAGGGTGGCATCCTAGTTATAAAAAGGTAAAAGGTAAAGGATACCCCCACACAAGTGTGTTAGTCATGTCCGACTCTAGAGGCAGTACTCATCTCCATTTTCAAGCCACGGAGCCAGTGTTGTGCAAGTCTGTGGCCATGTGGCCAGCATGGCTGCACGGAAACACTGTTTACCTTCCTACTTTTTATGGTGGTACCTATATATCTCCTTGCATTTACATGCTTTCAAACTGCTAGGTTGGCAGGAGCTGGGGTTAACAACGGGAGTTCCCTCTGCTGAGTGGCACCCAGGATTCGAACTGACGAGGTGCTGACTTTGCAGCCGACAGTTTTAGCACCTTAGTCCGCTGAGCCACCACACCTCTTTTATCCTAGTTATAGCCAAGGTTAATTTTAAATTAATGTGGAGCTTTCAGACTCTCTGCAGACACACTGGAGAAAGAGGGGGAAGGAAATAGCAAGATCATATTGTGGTATATCCTTTTATTGTGTGTGTACACCTAATGATCTCACAACATGTATTACAGTACTCTAGAAATAGCCAGCCTGGTTGTCTTCCCAGTGTTTTGGACAAGAGCACCCATCAGCTAATACTTGGGGATTAGAAGTGTTGAAGTTCAAAACATCAGAAGATTGATTGGCTATCCATCCCCTTAACTGAAAGAATTGAAGAACCATTAGCACTGCATAAAGCTACCCCAGTTAAAATATTTTTAAAATTCCAAAATATTAACACTGACTGTTCCTAGTTAGTTTGTTGTGTTCTGTTCATATATGTTAGGGGAAATCAGTATGTGTTATGTTTCAGAAGGCTGCTGTTGGAGATATCTCACCAAATGTCAACAAAGAAGAGTTGGAAAATGATTGTAGATAGTTTGTTTTGTAAAGTTAAAACCACAAACCACATTTTTCCATGCCTTCTGAGGATGTGATTTGCATGTGTAGTTGTGTCAACATCCTTTTCATAACTTCTTGTTAACCGAAAGCTGAACAGGCCTCCTATTGGTGTATACATGCTTTGAGAAAGAGGAAGAATGGTAGGGTACCCAAGTATTTCTAGAAAGTATAATCTGTTCCATTTTTGACGGAGATGTTTTTCTTTTCTTTTCTTTTCTTTTCTTTTCTTTTCTTTTCTTTTCTTTTCTTTCTCTCTCTCTCTCTCTCTCTCTCTCTCTCTCTCACTCACTCACTCTCTCACTCAATCATTCACTCACTCACTCACTCACTTACTTACTTACTTACTTACTTACTTACTTACTTACTTACTTACTTACTTACTTACTTACTTACTTACTTACTTACTGTATTTTTTGCTTAATAAGGTGCACTGGACCATAAGACGCAACTAGTTTTTGGAGGTATGTATGTGTGAAAAATATATCCACAGATACATACTGGGTCTGAAGGTCTCTGCAGCTGGAGCCTCCAGGGCGAGGACTCAACTTCCAGATTTCCATAGTGTGCCATTCTTTTTTTATGTGACAAGAAGTGTTCCTTTTTTCTGTGACAGAAAAAAAGAGGAACACCTTTCTTAAGACAGTAGTTACTTTTTGCAGTATTCCTAACAACTGATGAGTCCGAGGCTTATTTGTGATGCATAAATGCAAAAGGTAATTTTCATAACACACCATGGAGAATTGTCACTCATTATAAGGTGCTGGTTGCATACCTTAGGTGCACATATATTGCACAGATGGGCAATTGCCTCATAGTGTTACCAGTCTGCCCTGTTAGTTAGCAACAGTTTGCTGTGGTGAGTTACACAATGTAACTTCTGAATATGTTACCCACCAGTAGAATTCTTACCCTTAAAAGCAATTCTTAAAAACATTGGGACATATTTTGGTTGATTAAAATAATGTAAGTGCAGATAGCTAACACATTCTCCTTTCATTTTTAATTTGTTAATTAACTCACAATAGTTCCTAGCCTATTTATGGATATGACTTGATATGGACTTGTTTCAGTCAACAGATCATGATGAAATCTTATTTATAATGGGAACAGAACATATCCATGACTCATGTGTTGCACAGTAATGTTCTTTGTTTATTTCAGTGCTTTTAGTAGTGTAAACCTCCTTTAGATCTTAAGAGAAAGTAATACAGATATTTTATATATAAAACCCAGTAATCAGGAACAATGGGGGTCAATATATTGTACTTTCTTTCTTTTTTTCACATTTAATTTTTATATCCAAATTTTATAGTGTATATTTGTATATTGGATGTTTTTTATTTTATCTAATCTCTATTATCTATTTTTTTCTTTTCACTTTACACTTTTTTTACCCTTATTGCTTGTATATTGGGAGCTGTGTAACAAGTATGTTTCCCCCTTATGGGATTGAATAAAGATTTATCCTATCTTAATATATCTGAACAGGTACATGAATATATTGAATGACCTAATCCTTAGTCACCTAGGGTTTACTTGCAGCTCAGTACTGCCTGCTGTGATTGGTTCCAGATCTCTGTGTTTTCAGCCTGTGATCTGCCCAAACTCATTACATAAATTATTTTGGAGCTGCAGATGCCAGAGATCAAACCTTGAATTGTGTATAAATAAAGCAGAAAATGTAGGTCCATTGGACCATGTTTCCTGCGCTGTTGCCTGTAGTCCTTGGGAAGTGACATCTTGAAACCATTGAGGAATGATTCAGGTTGAGCATTAAATGGTTTGAGGCCCACAGTTGGGAAGTCTTCACAGATTGCCCTATTCTCAGATCTTTCCCAAGTTGTGCTTCAAATAAATAGATAGATGAATGAATGAATGAATGAATGAGTTATTGTGCTTGGTGAATAGAGATGGGCATGAAGCAGGAACATGACATTTTGTGCTGATTTGTAGTTCATTGCTATTCATGAACCACTGACTTTCACAAATGTTCTGTCAAAATGAACTGTTTTATGGTTTATGGAATTTGGGACTAGAGATGGGCACGGAACGAACATTTTTTCGTTTCCGTTACTGTTTGTCGTTTCCGTTACGTAACGAAACTACAAACGAAAATTGGGATGAAAATGAAATGAAACGAACAGAACCACAAAAATTGTGGTTGTTACGTTTTGTTTCCGTTAATGGCGACGCGCAATGAAATGACCTGTTTTAAATGTTAAAAAACGCCCTGGACATCCATAAAAAACGCAGCGATAATTATTTATATTGTCTGATATTACCTACCAGGGGGGTTGGGGTCCTTAAAACGTTTGTTTTTGTCTTCTCCCATCGTGATGTATTTTTCTTTTCCCTTTAAAATGGATGTCGCCACCAGCCACAAAATGGAGGCAAGCCATGTGGTGAGGGATCATGTTCAACCAATAGCATGCACAGGTTGCAGACTGGGCGGGCAGGTCTGGCAGCCACAGAGGGCATAAAAAGCTCTGGCAGCCCCCGTCCTCCTTGCAGTCTCTGGTGGGAGTTAGGGTGGGATTGCTGTCTCTGCGACTCTAGCTTCAGTCCTGCAGCCTCCCTGTGTGCATGTGTGCTGCGTACCTCTCGGTGAGTACCCTCCCTGCCCCGCAGTGCAGTCACTCTGCAGCTGCCTTGCACCCTGGGCAAAGCCCGCCGCTGCCTTTGCAGCCTCCCTGTGAACCTAGTCTATACTGTGTCTCTGCCAGCATCCATTTTTTTAGTGTTTTCCCTCTGGTCTGGGGCGTTGGGGGACGCCCACACACAGAAAAGCTTTAAAAATCACGCAAAAAAGCGGGTAGAAACGACAAACGAAAAAATGAAAAACGATAACGAAATTTTTCAAAAAATCCCCGACAAACGGAAACGAACCGAAACAGACCTCTCAATGACAAATGAAAAACCGAAATGCCATTTTTCTGTTTCGTGCCCATCTCTATTTGGGACTTCTGAGAGTGGCAGAACAGGACTGGATTTGGGATGTCTGAGTTGTAGCTCCGCAGAGGAGGTCTTCCAGGAAAGTGCTCTTTAATCAGCTGCTAAAGAGCACTTTCCTGGGGGGGCCTGTTTGTGGGGCTATACATTTGTGGGATGTCCCAAATCTAGTCTTCACCAAACTTGGAGGAGGTGGGTCAGCTGAAGACGCATTGTGAGTTTGATGCCTCTGACTCATGCAGGGTCCACTCTACTGCTCTTAGAAGTCCAAAACCACATAAAGCACATGAATCACCAACAGCGATAAGAGTTGGGTACATTGTTTTGTTCTAGGCAGTTGCAGAATAAATGTACTATATTACAATTGTAATGTAATACTCATTTAATTTTTATATATTTGTATATTTCTTGACTTTATCCTTTAAATACTATTTTTTGATGTAAACCATATTGGGTCCTTTTGAAGAGAAAGGTGGGATTGAAATATTTAAAATAAATAAATAAATAAATTTCACCCCAAACCGCCCCCCCCCAAAATGTACCATGAAATGGTCTTATTATATGGGTGGGTGTTTTTTTTTAAATTATTTATTATTATTTATTTATTGGGTTTCATGGTTTCATGACTATCTCTACTGGTGAATCCTTTTTAAGAATTTTGTTTTTAAATAATATTATGACAAAATAGGGGCTGAATCAATTTGAATCAATGGAACTTATGGAGGTGTTGACTTAATACATCTCCATTTATCTGGGCCGGCTCTAGTGCCATTTTACTACACTAGTCATTCCACGTCAAATCAACCAACGCATGGAACCTTGATGTCATGGATTTGGTTCAATTTTGGTACATTTGTACCTTACCATGAGATGTTTAAAAATATTTTTTCAGATTTTTTGGTCCACCTGTTTCTGAGATATTATATTTTCAAAACTGCAAAAGAATGCCAAAATTCACTAGCCACCATGACTTCAAATCTCATTTAATAGATACCTGTGAGAGCTACAAACCTGGGACAGGTGTCATTTTAAAGCTTATGAATACGGCTTTCATTTGATATACAGCAAAGGAAAAAAGGTTTTTAATCATTAGATATAGAAATTTTGGTCTATTTGGGGGGCTAAATCAATTTAATTCCTTGTCACTGCCAACAAGAATGTTTAAGTTTCATATGATACCATTCAGATACCATCCTGACATTCGGAGTAATTGGCTACAAGACATGTATCTTTAAGTGTGAACTTAATTATATTTATTTAAATCTGTAATTTTTTGGAAAATGTACAATTGCATCATGTTATACTAACATATATCAAATGAAAGCTCTATTCATAAGCTTAAAAATGACACCTGTCCCAGGTCTGCAGCTATAACAGGTATCTATTAAATGACATTTGAAATTATGGTAGCTAGTGAATTTTGGCATTTTTTTTGCAGTTTTGCAAATGCAATATCTCAGAAACAGGTAGACCAAAAAAATCTTTAAAAATATTTTTTGAACATCTCATGGTAAGGTACAAATGTACCAAAAATGAACCATATCCATGACATTGTTCCAAAATGGATTTTTCATTGGTTGATTTGTCATAGAATGACCCATTACATGACTGGATATTGGCCATTGCATGTTTGTTTCCCATTGTAACCAACAACATATCTCCAAAAAGAAGTTCTTTGTGTGGTGTCTTGTGTGCTTGTGCCCTTCCACATCTCAGAGCACTGCATATCAAAAAGAGAATTTCCCCCTAGTTTGCAGGCCTAAAAAAAGGTGACACTAAAGAAACAAGAGTATCTTTGCCCATCACAATTTGTTTTTCATTTTCGTGAGCTTTGTGCTCCTGAAAACAGTATTCATTTTTCTGTCTTCATAGCTATGACTTTAGCTTAAATAATGTTATAGCACATTGGTATCAATGGCAAATAGATTGTTTTGAAAGGGGATTGAAAAAGTACTAGAGTGCTAGAAAACATGTAGCTGCTAGTGTGATGTGCCCATTTCTGGGCTTGTACTTTTTTTTAAAGCAGTCCCTGCTATTTAGTGTTTATCCCCAAAATCTCCCCGGGAAATGAATATAATCTATAAGCTTTATCACCTTCATGATGATGATGATGATGACATGTCAGAGGAAGCTGTTGAGTTAAAATACATGTCATGCTTCCACTTATTGGCTTGAAAGTTAATAACTTACTTTTTAAGGAACATTTGAATAATACCTTTTATATAGTCTTGCTTTGGAGACAGTTGTCATAAAGAGAAGCTTTAAAGACTCAACTTCTCTTGATAGTGTAGTTTTGCTGTTTGTTACCCCAAAGCCTTCTGTACACAGATACTGTAGCCGCTTATCTTCCTTTGAAGCTCCAAACTGTCTTCATACATTCTTACAGTTTTTCAGCCTTTTGTTTTGCCTTTTACGTCTCCTTGTGCAGAGTCTTATAAAATACTCGTAGATAGCTGTGGCAACCTTGTGTCTTTTTTCAGTTTTCAAAACAATTACCAGATAGCAGCTCTATGCAGGACAGGCTTTTGTAGCTCAAAGTGTCAGAAGCCACTGTAATCTCTGACAGGCCCAGACTCAGAGTTTCAAGCCTTTTGTATGTGTGACGAGATTTGAGGAGGTACAGGAGGAAGACATATAATAATCATATTATTCAGTTTCCAGAACCATTGTATGAGTACAATGATCCTTAAACGGAACAGGCAAGTGATTCACTGTGATTGTTTTATAAAACAAGTATCTGAAGGAGAGGTGTTTCCCTTCTGTTTACCCAGGGCTGAAATGATCAAAAAAGTGTTATTTACGACTCACGAGTAATGAAGACTGTGCAAAGCAAGCTGAGGTGAGTCAAAGGTGGATGGCTCACGATGGAAAAGTACAGCTGTGCTTCCAAGTTAGCTTGTTAATCCACTTTCAGTTTTTTCTATAAAAAAATGAATGTTTTTACAATTTACAATCCATCAAAGTATCAAGTATCTCTATCCACCCAGCATTCTGTATCTAATAATGATAGACAAAACATGGTATTTGTTAAGAGGCAGCTGCATGCTAATGGATAATGTTTCAAATCCGATCAACAGATAGAGCACATTAAGAATAATACTGAAATTAAGGAGAAAGAAAGCCCCCAAGCCAATTACAGAAGAAATTAACACTCAACTAAATTCATTCTGCAAGGACATTCGGTGAAAGAAGCCTTGATTGGCTAATTAATTTGAAAATAATCATTCCATGGTTTATGCAGTTGAACCATCTGAGAAAAACAATAACAGTGAAAATAAACATGCATCTCTGGACACACAAATTCAGTTTGAGAACTTCAGATTTTTCTGGTGATATCCACTAGACTTAGAACTACAGAAGACTGAAAGAGCAACCTAATTTTGATGCCAATGAAACTTCATAAAATAGTTGCCCCCCATCTGGGAATTGCTGAACTTGATTCAAAAACCTTTCAAACTTCTATGAATATATTGTCTTAGTATATAGAATTAGATTTTTTTTTTTAAAAAAAAACCTAGTGTTATGTAATGGCCAGAGTGATGAACTTGGACTCAGGAGTCCTGGGGTTGAATCCCCACCTAGCCATGGAAAGCGATTGGGTTTGTAGAACTGGTAAAGCCACTTCTTTAAATAGCTCACTTACCTTGAAAGCCCCGCTAGATTCACTACGGGTTATTTTCAACTTGATGCCGTAGTGATAAATGAAAATTAATCTCATGAAAGTTTTTTTTTAAGAAAGAGTATTTTAACAATTAAAATGTTAAAAATCTTTTAAAAATGTTTTCCCAAATATTTCGATTAACTCTGAAGACTATGAATCTCTTTTGTGTGATTTAAGTATTCTTAATTATGAAACATAAATATTCAGTAACTAAATTTTTTTATCTGTCTTTTTCCTTTGAGCTTGTACAGCGGGCACAGCATGGTCTTGTCCTTAAAGAACGTGCACTTGGCCCGGATGGCGCAGGCAAAGTGATAGACGTTGGGGCAGTGTATCTGGTTGCAGTTGTAGGTGGCCCCCATCTTCTGGCACAGTGAGCATTTGGTGAACAGGCCCCAGTGCAGGGCCACCTCCATGTTGATGAGGGCCCCGCGTGGGTCTCATACACCTCTGTGGACCAAAGGGCATAGTTGAGGTGGACCCACAGGTCCAGGTCCAGATTCAGGAGGCGAGCTGGACCATTGGTGGCCCCGTCCCCTTCCTCATGGCAGAAACAGCATTTCCACAGGTCACATGGCACTTTCTTGGGGTGGAGAGTGGTGGCCAGGGGGTTGATGAAGTCAGCGACCTCTCCGTCCCTGTCGCGCTTGGTCTCCCCTTTCTGGATGGTGATGAGGAAGTGATAATGAAGCAAGAAATCCGGTGTATTTGCTGATTAATGAAAATCAGTTGATAGCCATAATATGTCCTTTGGTTTTATTGACTTCAGAAACATGGGACTGAAAAATAACGTTTCTATGTAAAATAGTGTATGTGAGATGTTACCTTGAAAATCATGTCAGAATCATCATCTTTGTCGTCGTCATTGTCATTTCAGAACTGGAGAGGTGGAAGGGACCCAGCCATCTTTCTGTATTCCATAGTATGGCCCTGCAACCTGAGTGCCACCACAGCTACAGCTGTTAGTCTTCTGCTTTGGGTAAAAAGAAAAGGAAATACAGAATATTGCAACACTTCAAAGGCTAACAGTTTTATTTCAGAGTGAGATTTTGTGGACTGAGACTGGCTGTCTCAGGTAGTGCATTTTGACTGATAAAAATTGTCACTGAAATAAAACTGTTCATCTTTCAGGCGCTACAATATTTTGCCAGTTTTATACTACCAATGTTGCTCTGGATGTGAAAACTATTAAGTTAAGGAATGTCCTATGTTATAATATAGGATATTTTCCCATCATCAACAAAGAGACCTCCAGCAAGCATCTTTCAGAAGACCACTGATTTATTTTGTACTTTAGCAAAACACATCCAAAGCTTTCCCTGTAAATAGAATTTTAACATAAGACTTCACAGTGCCTCCAACCCTTACTCTCCCACAAGCAGTAGTGATCACAGCAAACACTTCCCATTTCTAAGGTGCTTTGGCTGTAGCTTTATTTTATTTATTTTTATTTTAGACTATTTTTAACCCCGCCTTTCTCCTTGGAAAAGGACCCAAGGTGACTTACAGTAATGAGGGATAATATACAGTCCAGTACAATTAAGACATGTTCAAGTACTGAGAACAGGGGATTGAGGGACATCTTAGAGCATTAAAAGACAACATTACATTAAAGCTACAAGAGAACACGAACAGTTAAAAGGAGACTAAAGTTCCATGTAAATTTATGAGTGATGGAAACTAACATTGAAAACATAGTGTCAATGAAATCACATAAGATTATAATTAGTTATAAACACAAAGTCTATGTGATGCTATCGATTCATATAAAAGACACATAATAGGTAGTCCATTGAGGGAAAGCTTGCCTGAAGAGAAAGGCCTTTACCTGTTTCCAGAAAGACAAGAGAGATTAGGCAGTCCTGGCTTCTAGTGGGAGGGAGTTCCAGAGTCTGGGCGAAGCAGCCGAGAAGGCCCTTTCATGAGTTCCCACGAGACATACCTGTGAGGGTGGCGGGATGGAAAGAAAGTCCTCTCCTGATGACCTTAACACCCGAGTTAGTTCATACTGTGAGATTCAATCTTTGAGGTAGCTAGGACCCAGTGCTTTGTAGGTCACGGTTAGCACCTTGAATTGTGCCCAATAGCTGATTGGCAGCCATGTAACTGCTTTAATAGGGGTGTAATGTGATCACTGTATCCCACCTCAGTCAGCAGTCTGGCTGCTGTATTTTGGACCCATTTAAGTTTCCTGAGACTTTTCATTGGTAGCTCCACATAGAGTACATTACAGTAGTCTAGCCAGGATGTCACTAGGGCATGTGTCACTGTGGCCAGAGCTGGTTTCTCAAGGAAGGGGCATAAATTGCGTACTAGCCTTAATTGTGCAGATGCGCTCCTGGCCACAGCTGTGACCTGGGCATCCAAGCTCAAGGATGAGTCCAACATCACCCCCAAGCTGCGCACCTGTTTTTTTTTTTCAATTTGAGAGTGACCCCATCCAGTACAGGTTGCATCCCTATCCATTGTTGTTGCCCATTACAGTTTCTGGAGACTGGCCATAAACATTTAAAGAGCCAATGTTACCTCACATGTACAGAGTTCTCCTAAGGAAGAACTCTGAAATGGGTATCTTTTTTCTGTGGAGCGGTCATACAGATAGAGCATAAATAACTGTTATAATGCATAACAAAGGTGTTAATTGCATTTTAAAAGCAGTAGCAGAAGCCATGCTTTGAGGGCAGGGAATTATAAATGTAACACTGAGCTTCTAATTTTTAATGCCTTATTTCTGTGTTCTGGTTATGAAGTAGGGATTAGTTTTAGTGAACTGTCAGCAGAAGGAGATGGTAGCAACTTTTCAAATGAAAGGGGAGGCTGGAGGAAAAGAGGTAAGAAAGGAAAACTAACTACCGTGTGTGCAAAAGGTGTAATAAAAAGAACAGTTGTAGGTGCATTTTTCCAGTAGACCGGAGTCTTTCGGGAAGGGGGAAACTTCTAGAAGATGCACATAAAGGGAAAGTGTCTTCGCAAGTTTTATGTTCATTGTTGGTTTTACTTGTGGTCACATACGTCACCAGATATAGGATCTGCTGTGGAATAATACACATCACGAGCTGCTGATGTTATATGAGCTTTGTTTTGATGGCAGAGATTAAGCTACTGGGCGGAATGAGGATTAATACTCCCCCAACCCCTGTATTTGACCAGCTGTTGTATTTATAAATTGTGTATTTGTACTTGTCTTGAGGTTTCAGGTTGGGGCATGTTAAAAAGCGATGCCAACATGCCAAACAAAGATGGATGAATTTGCAATGCACTATTCTTCTGGACTTGTATATATCTGATGATATTGTGATAACACAAACATAAGTAAAGGGAAAGAAAAATATTCTAATAGGATTAACTCACTTTTCCTTCATCTGTTTATATGCTTTTCCCCAAGCAGTACCATTTGTACCACAGAAAGTGGATTATACTCTGAGAAAACTGTTGAAAGACATGTATTAAAGGGGGGAACCCATTTCAGTGTAGTTTGATTTCTACAGTTCTTGGTAGGTGTATCTTAACATTCAGTTTGGTGCTTCATAATGTCCTGATTTTGTTCAGCCTGCTTCAGAGGCCCTGTGATTTGATCAGGTTCTGTAACCCCAGTCAAAACTTGAACATCCAAAGATTCATGCCTTCCCCACCCCCATGACTATTATTGGAATTAAAAAATAATAACTTTTTTCTGTATGACTGAGATTGCTGAAATTTACAGGTATAACAATATTATGCAAATAGCTGTAGGGAATTGCATGCTACATGCTTTGAAGGTGTGTGTGTGTGTGTGTGTGTGTGTGTGTGTGTGTGTGTGTGTGTGTGTGTGTGTGTGTGTGTGTGTGTGTGTGTGTGTGTGTGTGTAAAACTACAGATAAATGGTTTTACATTTCTTGGAAGAGTTACAAGAACTTTGCAGCCATAATTGCCTCTTATGAGGGAACAAAGCCTGACAGGTTTCATTACAAATGTGACTGAGTGCTCTTTAAACTTTGCGGATATCCCAAAAAATGATACGCTTATTTCTGGTGCATGGAACATTGTTTTGAAAATGACACACAGCACCAAAAACAGATCCATGGTAAGAAGCCTGTAAAGTTTCAGAAGCAACTGCTAAGAGAACAATGCAGCAACTGACCAAAAGAAGGTATCATATCAGAGAGGGAAGGGTGATCAGTGCTTTTCAGGTTAATAATAATTAATGTCTGACCTGTTAAGTGCTCTGACTTCACAACCGCTCTGGATTTTCTGGGTTTAAAATGCTCCCAGGTGCCTGTTTCTGGTGGTGTGCTGGGAGTGTACATCTTGCCCAAAGCTGTACAGTTGGCAGACAGAACACGTAATCCAGTCAGCCATACATGCTCAGTGGTGATCTGAGCTCCTGGCGCCTGTCTTCATAGTAAAGTGTTCCTGACCACCAAGTTACATTTGAGCTCTTCCAATTGACTGACCATCTCACATTTCATATTGGTCCTCCTTGTATTTCTGTGCAAGTACTTTGTGATTTAATTAAATCAGTTTTCCTGGAAGTTCTCTGCCCAGTTCCTTAGAGGACAGTTGCCTACAGGCAACCAAATAAAAGCCTTTAGGAAAGCTTGCATCAAGCTGGAAACAACCACTAACTGAGAGGTTGGCATTGATGAAAAATCACTCATTACCATTCCTGTTTGGTTGGACCTTGCCGATAAACCAGAGCTTGCAGTGAAGACTGTTGTATGAATATGGAACCTTCAAAAAGAAAGCAAAGAAAAACTATGCATCTGTAATTTATCTTCCCTGCAAAACCTTTCCTACTCTTCCCTGAGTAGGGTTCTGAGGTCAGCAGCAGCAAATTCCCTGAGGTTCAAGACAGAGCATGAGGCCAGTTGGGGAAACAGCCTGAGTGCTATTGGAGATATCGCAGAGACAGGATAGAGAAAGGATAAGCAAAAAAGAAGTGCTTCTTGGCTGGCCAATAGCAGAAATCGGCACAAGACAATTATGAATAAATGGTATCAAAATACAGGTCCTGCTGCTAGAAACAATCCAACAACAGAGCTCACGGTTCATAATGCTAGGACTCTGGTCCCAGCCTTGTTCCCTGTGGCACAACGGCCTCCAGGAAATGTCCATCGGCCATTTTCCTGCAGACCTTCTTGGTGGCTGTGATGTTGCACCACATGCAAAATGTACATCCCTGTTCTGCTCCTGACACCTAGTGCCAGCTGGGAATGTGTCCACATGCTTGAAAGCCACCTTGCACTGAAGAATCAAACTTGTTCTTTCTCTCTCACCACTTGACCTGAGATATGTCTTCTCTGCTGAAGACATAGAGACACATCACACTTCCCTGGGATTTCAGCTGGTGCTCTGAGACCTGGCAGCCCTGGCTCTAAACCTTGATCGATCGATCACACTACAATATTCTTCTTTTCCAGACAAGCTAGAACTTAGAGAATCAAGGCCTAGACAAAGAAATCTGTCTTCCTTCCATGTTCTCCTCAAAACCAGGGAAGGTTTTTTTATCCCCTCAATGTCCACCCTCTGCTATCCTTCCTTCACATCTCTGCCAGAAGGGTGAGTATGCAGAGAGCTGTTTATTTCTTTTCTGAACCCAACCTCCAATTTGCAGAAAGAGGTTACGTCTCTCCACTCATGAGGTTTCTTAGAGCTCCCCATTTGTTGTCTTCTAACAACAAGTTTTGTGAAATGTTTCAGATTTGTCTTATAAAGAGTATTTAATATTACATATGCAGATCATATATTGTTCAGTGTCCAAGCTGGTGTTCCCTGGTATGTTAGTTTATGTTCTAGTGTTAAGACGATGTGTGCTAAAGTTGCTTTAGTTCAAGTGGAAAGGCTTGAGTTTAAGCTTAAAGTTCAATGAGAGGGCGGGGTATATGGAGGGGAAGGGCAGAAGAGTTTGAGTTTTATCATATTTGGGACGGCAGCCAAGCCCTTTGTCTGACATCACGGAAACTTGTGGTATTCTGTGTCTGTATCTGTGTGTGTGCACAGCAGCAGCACAAGAAAATATATGTAGTGCCTGGAGAGCGCTATTTTCTCAGGCCTTTTTAAGCTTCTAGGAAATGGCATAGGAGAGCAGGCTGTGTTGAATGGCCAATAATGCCATTCTTGTGTTAATAAGTTAGTTCTAAGGAAATAGCTGGGGAGATCTTCTTAAAATATGAATTTATAAACAGACTGGATACTGAAATACAGCCTTAGGGAATAGATACCTCAGCAGACTTTTTTACGCTCCTTTCCTTTCACTAGAATTACTCACAGAGAAGTGTAGTTAAGTCAACTTAACTTAAATCAACTGCCTTCTGCCTTCAGTCTGGGCAGGGATAATCGATGTAGAAGAATAGGTTTTTTTTTTTTTGGCATGGTGATACCCCACCCACCCACCCACACCCTGATTAGGAGGAAGGGAAGAGATTCTTCTGTATTTAGACGTGGGGTGGGGTGGGGTCTGTGTCATCGCCTGTGCCTGTGAAAATCTGTCATCCCCGTCACTTGCCATACACATGAAGAAGACCTTAGTGTACCTGTGAATGCTTGCAGATGCATGCCTGCTCTCTCACTCTTATTTGACTTATTTGAACCAATTGTTCTTAATCTTTTCTTTGAAGCAGAAAGAGACCTGTTTTGACCATGTTTCCATCACAAAAAGTAATCATAAAGTAAAGCAATTAGTTGCTTAGATACTAATTCTAAAAAATAAACAGGAACTAGAAGTCTCAGCCCATCGTTGTATGAATTTCCATTTCCATTCCTGACCCACATGTCTGCCAAAGTTTTCCACCTGCAATATATGGTTGGGGTTTGCAGTTTTAACTTCTTCGTTGAACTATTTCTATCAGTAGAGAAGTCTCATGGTTGGTCAAGAACGAGAAGGTTGGGCCTAGAAAAGGTGCCCTATCAAAAACATACGACCGATTTAACTGGTTACTATTTCTCCTCCATAAGCAATTGTAAGTACAGTACTGTATATATACTATTTGAACTCAAGACCAGGGTACACCAGTATCTTAAAACCATCTGTACCTTAATAAAAAAATTGGTATAGATAGTTCACAAAAGTAAGCAGATCCAAATCATGACCTACATACATATTGAAGGAGGAGGGTTTCCTTCTGGGGTGCACATCTATGGCCCTGAAATGCCCTTTTCACGTACAATTCCTTCTATTGCTCTTTACAACTGTCTATGACCCAACACAGTTTCTTTCCCGCTAGTTACACCAATTTTCCTGATGCCATTATTTAAGTGTGGCATTGATCCACGTTTCTTTCATTTCAGGGAAAACAGCAAACAGTCTTGGTACCATCTTAAAGACCAACATACACGTCTTCATTGTGCACTCTGTGACTGATATCTGTGCAACTCTCCTTCAAATATTCCAGAGGTATAAAAAAATTAGAACAGTCTCCCTCAGTTTATATGTTCTCAAGCCTAATGGTACCCCTCTGTTCTTTTTCTGCCACCACTGAGGGAACATTTATGAGCCTTTTCTAGAGGCATTTTTCATCATTAACAATTCTTACTTGTTAGATTTTATTGTTAACAGTTCTTATCTGTTTGACATCAATTGTTGTTCCCTCTTATCTTAAAAAAATCATTATTCCCAAACCTTCTTGCCTTTTATGATCCTAGCAGGCGCATTTCAGAATGTGTTGTAACATCCCTCTCTCTGATGAACATTCAAAGTGTTTGTATGTCTTGGCGAGGTGTACCATACTCAAAATGGTCATATTTGTTGAAAATTTACTCAAGTTTTCATCAAGAACCAACTTTCCTCACCTAAAATTACAGACTATAGATTCTATATCTAAGCAATCAACATTAGTACTGGAGGTGTCTGTTTGCAAAACTCCTTCAGGATAGGTTGCCATGGAAACTGGAATCATCTGCCAGACACCAAGATGATCAAGCACCAGTGGAGACTGACTTCATGCATAAGTCACTGCCAAACATTCTTGAGGACAGACCTTTGACATCAGGGTTAACCTCTGCCCTGAATTCGACCTCTTCTCCAATATTGAAGAAGAGAGAAAACTAATGGACCCAGAGGTCTCTACTACAACAACAAAACAATCCAGAACCTAAATAAAAACAAAGAAACTTAAAGTTTAGGTACTGATTCCTTGATTGTCCCCAAAACAATGGCCAGAAGGGGACAAAGATGAAGAGGATTTGGTGTACCTTGGTTCTGCCTCAAATTTACATATCATCTCCGCCCTTCAGCCACTGTCAAGAGTGGAGTCAGCTTACACAGCAGAATCTAAACAAGCTCTCTCAATTGCACGAAAACCCACATCACGAACCAGCCCAAAGCCAGAACCAGTTACAACAGTCTTCTTCAAAAGCATTGAAGAGCCATCATTGAAGGTTGAAATCTTCAGTCAAACTCAGGTTGTGGACAGAGTCTGACTGGATTCCAATGGACATTGCTCCATCTGTTCTCTAGTCATCTTCTTAATTGTTTCATTGTCCCCAGTTCTTCCATGAATCATAGTGAGCGGGTTGGACTCTGCAATAAAGAGGGCATTTTGGAGCGATTGTTTCTACCTCCCTGATCACTTCTGAGTACCTGGCTTCAACAGGAGCATGAGCCAGATGAGATGGAAAACCATAAAGGACATTCTGGAAACGAACTAAATCTATCAGTCTTTGGGGCAGACTTTTCTAATAGTTCTAGCTATACTTTTAAAAATTGCATCAATTTCTTGGGGGAGGAAAATGCATTTAAAATCAGTGCAGATTTCCCCCCGCTTTGTTTTGAGATTTATGTTGTTTTGATCTGCCAGAAATGAGTGCAGTGTATAAATTCTCCTTTCTCACAATACCCTTGATACGCACCAGAGGCTCCTGCCTCATACTGTACTGACTTAGACTATTGGGCTGTCTGCCCTAGTACTGCCAAATCTGTCAGGAGCTCTCAAGGGTTTAATGCCAGTCTTTCCAACCTTACATAGAGATCTTTGATAATCCCAGGTGTTTTTCCATTCAAGAGATTAGATTTGTTTAGGGTGGTAGAATGTCTGTTGAAGGAGCTAGCGAGTCACACTCCGTGTCTGCTAGAGATCTACCTTTCTGTTTTTGCAAAGTTTTATAGCTAATCTCGTTTTTCTTTTGGATGCTGCCCCTGTGTGTGTATTTTCCACTTTTACAATGTATCGCGTGTGTGTTCATTCATATCAACATATGTGTTTTAGATAAGCATTGCTGTTTTTAGAAAAGAAATCCTATAGTTCCCTGTTTGTGTTTGGTTTAATTAGATTCAAAAAGCACTGGAAAGGCTGATTGCAGTGACTTGCTGAGGCTACAGCTACGGCTGAGGACTACTACTGCAAAAACGTTTATTCCATGACAGTGCCTTCTGCCCCATTTTAATTGCCCTGTGAATTTTCTTCCCTACTTCTTCATTTCATTTCTGAGGTTACTGCACTTGTCTGTTGGGAACTAGTATCCTGCCAACTGATAGCTTCACTAACGAGTGTGGTTTCAGAGGAGGTATTATCATAATTTTCTGCAGGGAAGAACATGCTTTATTTGTTCCCCCCTCACCTTTGGAAAACTACTTATTTGTCCTTTCTTGGTAAGTAGCATTGCACTAGTAATATTATTGTTTGTAGTGCACAAGACAGAACGATAAGACATACAGTATTATTTTATGGTTTGAATGAGGTGTTAAACAAGAACAGAGGGGTAACCAGACCAAGATTATGTGAAGAGGAAGAACAAACGGAAAATTGTCTGAACAAGTTGGTGGCATTTACTGTTGGCGGCATATCAGTAGTAGATTGCTACGAACTGAGGAGCGCAAATAAAAGTACAACAGCTTTCTGAACTCATGTACCTTTGTTTGCATTTCTTACGTCCTTAATGCTGATGAGCTATTCTGAAGACGTATCTGTTTCAACTGACTTAGCATTGTTTCTTTCCACTGTAAATGTCAAATCTTTTCTAAAATTTGAAGAAGCATGAGCATGAAATGTAACGTATATCACTTTTTATACTGTTTTATGCGGTCATCTTACTTTTTTGTTCTGTTGTTAAAGTGAGAAACCTGCAGCTGTGTCATGACGACAATTTTTCTACTGCTCTTCATTTTTCTTGCCTTGCAACTAAGGGCCTTTTTACACGACCCTTAAGATCCGCTGGCCACTTAAATTCGGACCAGAGATCTTAGGGATTCCTGCTCTTCCTCTGTCCCCACCCCCTCGGCACTTCCTGGTTGCTGGCTGCCTGAGGGACGGAGAGAAAAAAAAAGAAAAGACTGCCGGTTTACCTCCGTTTTGTTCCGGACAGCATTCAGATCTCTTAAAGGGGTGGGGCGCAGAAAAAGAACAAACAGAAGCCAGGAGAGCCCCGCATTCACTATCCTTACACCGGATCAAATATTTGTCACCATCAAAGACCAGGTACAAGAAAAATGCTGTTTGGTCGTGCTAAAGTGGGTGGGGTCACACTTAATTGTCTGCAAAGTCCGGAGCTGGTGGGTAAACATTTTTAAGGTCCGGACCTTGCAGCCATTTGCGGCGGAGCTTAGGGGTCGTGTATAAACACCCTAATTTTCTCTATTCCCAAATGTGTTTTATGTCTTGAAATTGTGGGCCCTCATTGTTACCTGTACATTCCACTATCACTTGTTTTCAGGCTTTCTGTAAAACATTTTGTGTGAGTTTGACACTTTTTTCAAATATGTATCCTTCTGGTATAAAAATCACATTAATGAATTTTTTAGCCTGTAGGAGGGAATATCTTAATCGGAAAGCCACAAACTGCCCAGTTCTTGCTTTTACAGTCATTTTCACAAATGGGGAGGATGGAATCTGACTAGAGATGAGTGTTTCATTTCGGAAGAGGACTGTTTCTGAAACCAAACATGCCAGCACAGCTGGTGCTTGCAACCCAGTCGCACCCCCCACAACAAAATCAACCACTGTCTTACCTTGTTGTAGTTCATGCTGGGCAAAATTCGAATGAGGAAGCAGCCTCTGATGTGTCATCTTTCCCTCTCCCTGGCACTGGCCAATCAGGAGCTGTGCAAGGACGTGTATCATCCCGCCTCCCTGTCTGATTGGCCAGCGCCATGGGGAGGGAAATATTACACATTCCTGATTGGAATTTCACCTAGCACGAACTACAGCAAGACAAGACACTGGCTGATTTTGTTCCTGAGGGTAGTTGATTTTGTTCCTGAGGGTAGCAGTGGGTTCCGAGTGCCAGCTGTGCTGGCATGTTTGGTTTTGGAACCAGTCCCCTTCCGAAATGAAACACCCTTCTCTAAATCTGAGTTTTAGACTCTGCAGAACATCCCAGATATCTCCTGCTAAACATTCAAAGAGTAGAGAAGGGCTTCTGTCAATCAGAGAAGGCAAACTGAGCTGGACAAAGGGAGAACTGTCAGATAGCTCAGTGGTTTAGGTTTCTGATTGCAGAGCCAGAGGTTGGGAGTTCAATTCCCTTCTCTGCCTCCTTGAGAAGAGTGGACTTGATGACCCATACATCCAGCTTTGCAGTTCAAAGCTGCTGCTGCTGCTGCCGCCGGTGGTGGTGGTGGTGGTGGTGGTTGTCTTGTTCACAAACCCAAAACTTAGAAAGTATGTAGATTGTCCATAAAATTTGAGGGATTCTGGAGGCCGCAGTGTAAAGAAGTTAACTTTTTATGCTGTGCAGGAACTTGACAGTTTTATTAGGTCGTGGATTTGAACTCTGCTACCACTTGCTGAATGGGCTATGGAGTCTGCGAGTTCTGTAGGTTTTACAGGTTTATTTGTAAGGTCAGATCAACTGAAGCCTGAAGCCTTTCCAAGAGTCCTACAAAATTTTATAGACCTCCAAGGAAAAATCAGAAGCCTATGTTCATCACAGTAAGCATTGATCCCCAAAAAGGGTTAACTCCAGAATGGAACCAAACCATCACTGATAATAATATTAAATTTCATCTGAGTGTTATGTTATAAATCTTTTCACTGTTGCGATAATTCTAGGAAACATTAGTTTGTCTAATTCTACAAGCTTCATTTGTCTACATTGTTTCCGTAAGTACCAAATGTCAGCATTGTTCTAAAACATTACAAAAGTTTTACAGCTGTGAAGAAACTGTAGACACAAATGCTTAAACAGAAATTCATCTAAAATATAGGACCATTAAAGAGTACAATATATGAAAAAGAATGTTTTAGTTGCACTTGAATAATATAGGAGCCTATAAAGCACTTTTTAAAACTGCGAGAATGCATCTCTAAAACACTATACTTAAATATATAGTACTGTAACACCCTGCCTAGCGTGGGGGTTAGGGATACGACCTGCCATAGTTGAAAATCCGCGATAGGTAGGTGCTGGGTTGGGTTGGGACTGGGGAGCCTGTTTGGGGGCCTCCGATGGCCTTCCTGGGCTTCTTGGAGGATCTGAAAGTACTTTCTGGTGATCCAGAAGTCAGTTCTGGTTTTCTGAAAGTCACTTCCAGTTTGCCAGAAAGCATTTTTGGGGCCTCCGACAGGCCCAGGAAGGCCATTGGAGGCCCATTCAGGGCAGTACCAGGCCTGAGATAAGTACAGGAGGCCTGAAGCAGGCCCATCCACTTACCCCAGGAGGTCTTGCCTTTCATTGAATTGCGAAAGGGTGGGGGAACAGTATAAAGTAAAATATATTCTTAGCCTTTTAGCATACCTAGATACATGAAAATTATTCTCTATGCTCATCCAGCCAAACCAGTTTGAATCTATTGGAGGAAAACACATGATGATTGTTGTTTTTTGATGTCTGCTGCCCAAATTAGCATTAAGTTGTGTTGATGTGATGAGTTGAGTTATTTGCATCTTATTTCCCTATATTTATAATTCTTTGCAAATTAGGGGGGAGGTTCATTCCTAACCACAATTTGTGAGCAATCTTATCTTCAGGGCTTGGAGAATCAAAGGCTTATTGATCAAAAAATAATTTCTTTGGTTGGTGACTCAGTTTTTGGCAAGCTGAGACTAGGTCATGGTTTTGACTAAAATTTTACAGAGTTTTCAGGAATAAAGGCTGTTATTAATACATTCGTTCCAATTATATAATATCATAAGATATCTGGACCCATAAAAACCTGGAAATGTACTGGAAAACCAGGACATTGTAATTATAAAATCTGCATCTTATGTTTGCAAAATGAGCAACTGGCAGGATTTTTATGATCTTGCTTGCCTGGAGTTAGCTATTTTTTCCCATCTGATCAAGTATTCAAGCCTCAGTTTTTAAAAGCATTATTATGAAAGGGGGGAATCATAGCTCAAAAAAGGTTTGGAATCCCTGGGATGGGTGGATTGGGGTGGTGCTACACCACTGGAGATGAAACATCCTAAACAGAAGCTGATTTCCAAAAAGACTTTTACATTTTTTTTGAAAGATTTTGGAATAGATGCTGATTTCTTCAAAAGAAAAGAAGGTTTGTAAAAATATTTTTGGACACAAATCCTCATACACCTCATACTCATTCAGCATTAGAGATGGGAACAAACTGGTTCATCTCCATTCATGAAGGCATTAGCGCAGGTGCTGCTGTGCCCCTTCCCCACCTGCTCTGCTAATCTAGCCATCCACCTGGCCCAGTCTACCAGTTTCTGGCAGCTTATCAACTTATCTTCCACTCCTGGCTATAGCTCAGGCTTCTCTGCTCCACCGTTTTGTCTGGGTGACCAGCAAAGAGGGTGGGGTAGAGAAGCCAGAGACACAGCTGGGAGTGGAAGATGAACTGGTGAGCTGCCAGGAGCTAGCAAACTGGGCTGTCAGTGGCTGTTTGAGCCAGAGGAGGCCTCAACACTAAACAGCACCAAGAATTGTATAAAAAGGGTGGAGGGGGGAAATGTGTCATGTGAAGGAGCCCAGAGGTTCCCTTCTGTCTGCTACCCTAAACTTCCTAAATAGCCCCCCCCCCATATTCATTGGGCCCTTTCAATAAGTCTTTCCTATGGAATTGGCATCGGGAGAGCCATAGATTTGCTAGAGATGGGCACGGAACAAACATTTTTTCGTTTCCGTTATTTGTTTGTCGTTCTGTTACATAACGAAATGACAAACGAAAATTGTGATGAAAATGCAACGAAACGAACAGAACCACAAAAATTGTGGTTGTTACGTTTCGTTTCCGTTAATGAAATGAGCTATTTTAAATGTTAAAAAACGCCCTGGACATCCATAAAAACGCAGCGATAATTATTTATATTGTCTGATATTACCTACCAGGGGGGTTGGGGTCCTTAAAACGTTTGTTTTTGTCTTCTCCCATCGTGATGTATTTTTCTTTTCCCTTTAAAATGGATGTCGCCACCAGCCACAAAATGGAGGCAAACCATGTGATGGGATCATTCAACCAATAGCATGCCCAGGTTGCAGACTGGGCGGGCAGGTCTGGCAGCCACAGAGGGCATAAAAAGCTCTGGCAGCCCCCATCCTCCTTGCAGTCTCTGGTGGGAGTTAGGGTGGGATTGCTGTCTCTGCGACTCTAGCTTCAGTCCTGCAGCCTCCCTGTGTGCGTGCGTGCTGTGTACCTCTCTGTGAGTACCCTCCCTTGCCCTGCAGTGCAGTCACTCCGCAGTTGCCTTGCACCCTGGGCAACGCCTGCCGCTGCCTTTGCAGCCTCCCTGCGAACCTAGTCTATACTGTGTCTCTGCCAGCATCCATTTTTTTAGTGTTTTCCCTCTGGTCTGGGGCGTTGGGGGACTCCTGCGCACGGAAATGCTTTAAAAATCGTGCAAAAAGCGGGTAGAAACGACAAACGAAGAAATGAAAACGGTAACAAAATTTTTCAGAAATTTCACGACAAACGGAAACGAACCGAAACAGACCTCTCAACGACAAACGAAAAACCGAAACACCATTTTTTTGTTTCGTGCCCATCTCTAATTTGGACTTTTTCAACACTCTTGTTAGTCACAAGCTGCTCACAGATGAACCTCTCCAGAACATGGGGAAGACTTAGGAGAGAGGACTTGATTCAAAGGAGCAATCTCGTTGACAGAATTCTCAAAAAGAAAGGCCTAGAGATAGTATTCTGTTTCTTTTATTTTTCACTTGCATGTTCCTCTTCAGTGGGCATTGGCTGATAGAATACAAAAATCCCATGAGGGTAAGCGTGGGGGAGAGAGAACTTGTTAGTTTCTATTTGTATTGAATTGTTACTTGAGTTGATGGCCTTTCCCCCCATATAATTTGTCAACTCCCTTTTAAATTATAACTATGTACCTGAGTTAAAAAGTGACTTGGCTGCAATAAACACTAAAACATTCTTTCAGTGTTATTGTTTCTCCTGGGCTTAATTGTGTCTTGCTACCATTGACCTGATGTGATGTGACTGATATGAGTTGATCTTTTAATGTGCTGCCAGCTATCAGCACATAGGTGAATAACACCAGCTGATTCTTGACCTAACAGGGGTCAATTTTGAGTGCTTCATTAATGATACCCCTGCAAATTGATATGCTTTCTGTTACTAATGAAAAACAAATGCTCCACTGTTGAGTCTCATTTGTGTCTAGCAGCCACTTTCCTTTTGATGACTGTATTGTCGTGGTGGGTCACACTTAGCTTCTCCAAAAGAACCCATAAAGAACCCACTTGCTAGGTTGCCCAGTGCATGTTACCATATTTTGTATATTCAATTACTATTTGTATCACTTGGATTCAAAATGTTGTGGGAAGCGTGTTGGGTTTTGAAGCTGCTTAATCCAGTGGTTGAGAAGACAGGAGCTTGCAAGAAGATACTTCTTTACCAGCGTATTAGTCTTTGGAACTCCCTACCACAGGATGTGGTGATGGGATCTGGCCTGGATGCCTTCAAAAGGGAATTGGACAGATCCCTGGAGGAAATGTTCATCACTGGTTGCAAGCTATGATGGGGATGTGTAATCTCCAGCCTTAAAACCAGGGTACTTCAAGGGCCAGGTGCAGGGGAGTGGTATCAGGAGACCAATTTCTAGTCCCATGCATTCCCAGAGGCATTTGGTGTGGCCACTGTGAGATACAGGAAGCTGGACTAGATGGGCTCTTCTTATGTTCTTATGTTAAGATTGATTAATGCCTCACTCATACCATTCCATAGTCTTGTGCATTCCAATCTCTCTTGAGTCATTACCCCCTTTTATGATAGCCAAGTGATCTGTGACCTTCTGCTTACATTTTCATTAAAAGCCATTTTCAGTGGGGCAAATGGTTTGGAGAAGACAGACAACCGTTTTAAAGATAATAATACAGTGCTAGGAGAAGAGACAGACAGAATTTGAGAGGGATTGACTTAATAGAGAATCCACCAACTTGATTTTACAAAACTGCAGCAGGGTTTTGACTATAGGAGTGAGGTTTTTTTTGGGAGATGGGGGAGCATTAAATCATAGACACCCACTCCCCAGATGTGACAGCAGTTTGACAGTATGTAATGAACACGATCACCAAATATGTACTGCCAGATGGGGTTGGGGTCCTATTGTCTCTGTTCGTCTGCTCTTGCAAGTTGGGAACCACCTCTTAGCACTAGATCCTTCAGCTTTTCTTAGTGTTACTTCCAGCCCAGCTGGGACAGATTTGGTAACGTCACTCCATACACAACTAGGGAGGAAATTCTCAGACCCAGAAAGGAGAGGCAGTCTTTATGGGAGGGCAAACTCCACTTTAACTGGTGGAAGGACAAAAAAGAGTCAGGGAGGGACTTTGACTTCACACCTCATCCTGCCCAGCACACCCAGCTCCGTTCCTCTCTAGGATCCCATTTCATTGCCTTTAATCCTTGCTGAGAAATCAAAGCAGCTAGCAACCTACCTGCTAATCATAGGCATACAGTGAAAAAACCCATCTTTGTATAAGCCTGGCAATCACCCCCCCCCCAAAAAAAAAAAACACAGTTTGAGACACCCTCTTGGGAACCTTAGAGGAATGAGGAAATACTTTGTTTCCATCATTATAAAATATATGGATCCACAAAAAGTTTCATATTGTTACATAGTAGAGAAAGATCAGAGGTTTTACTAATTGAGATGTGAGAACACAAACTTGTCAGGACTGTCCATCTAGAGGACATTTAGTCCTTAATTCCTAAATTAATAGAATTATTTAATCTAATTAATAGCATTATTTAACTAAATTATTACTTTAAATAAAAATAATTTAATTCTTAAATTTTTCAGACATGCTTTCTCTTAGTGATTGGCTTAGTGAGGGGCTCTTAAATGTAGTATTGCTCTGAATCTGTTTTTGGTGTTTTGTTTTTGTTTACTATTTTCATTGCAGTATATGTTTTATTATTTTATATATATATATATATATATATATATATATATATATATATATATATATATATATATATATATATATATATATATATATATATATATATATATATATATATATATATATATATATATATATATATATATGTTTTCGTAGATTTTCACGGGTATAGGTATGCATGTTAGGGTGGATTCGGGTTTCTTCCGTGTAGAAATCTGGTTGTTCACGACGAGGTCTCACTCGTCATCTTCAGGCTGGTGTTCTGGCTTCTTTCTTCTTGAAGCAAAGTGTGTTCTCAGTTGAAGTCCTTCTATAAATACTGCTGGGGGTGTGTGGTTTGCTTGCTCTGTTGCTGATTGTAGGTTCCTTTGTTCCTTTGTTCTTTTGTGATCTGCTGTGTGGCTGAGGCGATCGTTAAGGGATTAACTGCTGATGGCTGTTTAGATGGCTGTTTACATGCTGGTGGGTTAGATGGCTGGTAGGTTCTGGCAGTATCCTGGGCTTTGGTGGAGTGGGGTCCTGTGTCTTGTGAATTCATTTTGGTCTGGCTACGTGTCTGTGGTCTCCCAATGTTTTTTTTTGGGGTGTGTGAGTGTGCTCCATGTGGTGACTGGAGTGGGGTGCCGCAGTAGATGGTGCAGTCGTGGTTTTGTTATTGGATGGTGGTTTCGTTTCATCTGTGGGAAGGGTCTGGGTTTGTGTTTGGTGTGGATGGAAGGTGGTGGCATCTTGTGTCCTTTTGGGCCTGGTGTCAGTCTTTGTGACAGAGGCTCGTCTGTTGACCAGGGCTAGTTTCCAGATGTCAGGCAAGCGGGAGGTGTCATCACGTTTATTCATGTTGTTTGGGTGTTTCTCTATTTCAATGGCTTCCATGATTATTCGACTGTTGAAGTGTTCAGTTTTGGAGATGAGTTTGGTTCTTTCAAAGTCAATTTCATGACCTGTTGTTTTTATGTGCTGGAAGAGAGAGGAAGATTTTTCTTCTTTTTTGACTGTGTTCTTGTGTTCTGCGATGCGTGCGCTTATTCTCCTGTTTGTTTGTCCGATGTATGTGGCTGGACAGACTTTGCATGGTATTTCGTAGACTCCTTGGTTTTCTAGCTCAATCTTGTCTTTGGGGTTTCTTAAGATGTTGGCTATTTTTTGGTCGGTGCAAAAGGCTGTCTTGATATTGTGTTTGTGGAGAATTTTGCTGATTTTGTCTGTGGTGCCTTTGATGTAAGGGAGGAGGGCGGTGCCGTTGTTCTCTTCTGTTTCTTGGTTCTTGGGGGGTGTTTCCTTTTGGATTAGTTTGGTGATGGTGTTTTTTTGGAATCCGTTCGCAATTAAAACATTCGAGAGAGTGTGTAATTCAGTTTTTAAGGCGTTTGGTTCTGGAGATGAGGGTTTTGCTACGGAGTTGATCTGTGCAGGGTGGTGGTGTGATTGTGCATTTAAGTAGCGGTTTGTATGTGTTTTTTTCCGGTAGATGGTATGTCCTAAGGAGCCGTCGGGTTTTTTGTAGATTAGGACGTCCAGGAAGGGAAGTTGGTTGTTGGCTTCTATTTCCATAGTGAATTGTATTTTGGGGTGTAGGCTGTTGAGATGTGTGAGGAAGTTGTTCAGTTTATCTTTCCCATGTGGCCAGATAACAAAGGTGTCGTCAACATATCTGAGCCAGAGTTTGGGTTTATGTTCGGACTTCTGTAACGCGTTGGTTTCAAAGTGTTCCATATATAGGTTTGCGATGACCGGTGAGAGGGGTGATCCCATGGGTGCTCCTTCTATCTGTTTGTATCTTTGTCCATTGTGGATGAAGTATGTGTTGGTTAGGCAGTGGTTGGTCAGATCTAGGATGTGTTTGGGGGGGTTGTATTTGTTGTGGATAGCTGTCAAGGCTTCTTGAATGGGCACTTGTGTGAAGAGCGAAACAACATCGAAGCTCACGAGTAGGTCATTGGGTTGTAGGTCTTGTTTCTTTATAATTTCTATGAAGTGGAACGAGTTTTGTACGTATGAAGTGATGGATTCTGCATAGGGCTGGAGTTGTTTGGCAAGAAATTTGGCGAGGTTTTGTAGAGGTGAGCCTATGGAGCTGACTATGGGCCTGAGAGGTGTTCCTTCTTTGTGAATCTTGGGGAGGCCGTAGAGCTTGGGGCATCTGGATGATTTCTCTCTGGGGATGATGCTTGGCTTGATTTCTTCACTTAAGGGAGAAGCTTTTATTTTGGCTTTGGTGGTTTTTTCCAGGTAGGTGGTGGGGTCTGTGTTCAAAGGTATGTAAGCAGGGTTTTGTAGTAGGTTGGATAATTTGGAGCACACTCACACACCCCAAAAAAACATTGGGAGACCACAGACACGTAGCCAGACCAAAATGAATTCACAAGACACAGGACCCCACTCCACCAAAGCCCAGGATACTGCCAGAACCTACCAGCCATCTAACCCACCAGCATGTAAACAGCCATCTAAACAGCCACCAGCAGTTAATCCCTTAACGATCGCCTCAGCCACACAGCAGATCACAAAAGAACAAAGGAACAAAGGAACCTACAATCAGCAACAGAGCAAGCAAACCACACCCCCCCAGCAGTATTTATAGAAGGACTTCAACTGAGACCACGCTTTGCTTCAAGAAGAAAGAAGCCAGAACACCAGCCTGAAGATGACGAGTGAGACCTCGTCGAAACGTCGCCAAAACAACCAGATTTCTACACGGGAAGAAACCCGAATCCACCCTAACGGCCATCTACCGAGTAGTTAGATGGGAGTTATGTATATATTTGGTTACATACTGTTTCTAGTTCTTAAGTATTGTTCTTTAGTGGTGTAAGGGACCTTGAGTCCTATTTCAGGACTCTTGTTTACTCCTGTTTCAAAGGTGGAGTAAAATAGTTTAAATAAATAAATGAAACTAAATAAAATGTGGGTTTTATTTGTTTGTGTATTCAGCCATTTTAGGGTTTAATTAGCGTTAACATTTCTCTCTCTCTGTTTCCCTGGGATCATCCTCACTTAACCATCCATATGGCAGCCAGATACAATATATCCCTTTGTATCTTATATTGGCAAAACCTCTTTAATTTGGGGAATAGTTTAATTTCAGGGTGGGTTATTTGTTTGTGTATGCATGTGAAAAAGCCAGCCAACCTTACAAATCTCTTACGTTTTAAAATTATTGAATGGGGAGAAAACAAAACTGACAGATATCCCCCTCCTTACACCCCACACAATTATACTCTTAGACATGTTTATGCTATGCAGCACATACATAAATCTTAGCATGGCCATCTGTTTTTAACTTAATGTGCGAGACTTGCTTCAAGCCATTTCATCACATTATTTTATTAATTTTGCTACTTTATTTATTTAGTCAATTCTTACATTTTTATCCCTTCCTTCAAGGAGCTGAAGATAGCATACTTGGGTTCTTTCCATCAGGTTGATTCTCACAACCCTGAGGTAAACTAGATTGGTTGGAAGAAAGAGAATGGTCCAAGGTGGGCCACTAAACTTTGTGACTGAGCAGAGAGATCAACCTGGGTCTTTTGGGTATGAAACCACTCATGAGTCCACTATACCAAAACATGATGAATTCATTCCACTCTTACCAGTGTCCTAAAATAGTAGGTAAGAGCTTAAACATTAATTCAGTACAAAAACAAAGGTTTGTGTTGTTCCTTAAGAACCAAACCAAACCAAAATAAAATTCATTGGTGGGAAGTAATTTTATTAATATGAACTAAAATTCCAGAAAGTTTAAGTTCACAAGTTCTCTAGAGCAGTGGTCATCCGTGTTTGGCCCATGTAGATTGAGAACCAAATGTTGAGATCACTTCTCTAGATCTCTGTATCAGGGTAGGAGCTACAAAATGTGGGGGAGAGAAAGGAAGGTGCTTGGGCACCCAAATATTTGACCAACTGTTTCAGATATGAGGTCTGCTATTAGACTCCATTCCAAACTGGAGATTGCAGAATTAATGGTAGACATGTGGGTTTCCATATAAATCTGAATATGGTTGCTGAAAAAAACTCCCACTGGAACATTTTTATGGCTGTAGTTTAAAATGTAGGACACGAAACCCAGTTGACTGTAGTAGCCAAAGATGCCAGCTATTTATGCTCTTGAATGGACATGATGTTCCCACTTCCCGCACTTGTACCAGCCTAGAATTAGCAGAAGTATGTTTTTGCAGCCATATATAAAAATATCTTCCTTGAAAATGAGAAATTGATGATAGTTTCTTTGTAGTAGGATATGCCAACAACACTCTACACATGCATCTCACTTAATTCCGATGCGGCCAGTGGCCATTTGAAGTTTGTCTTCCTTGTAGCTATTCATTTTATGTAGCATTGCTATATTTAAAAACTTCAATTCAGGGAGGGTGTGTCACTTTCTTCTGGCCAGGGAGCAAAATAAAGTTTAAAAAGAAAAGGTATTTTGCAGCAGAGGCTGAAATACCAAGGTTAGTATGTACCCTCCTAAATTTTAGATCTGAAATTAGAACATGAGTGCAACAGCTGTTCTTAGAAATAAGTTTTGACTGTCTCTTTGTCTTGTGGCACTGTGGTTAAACTGCTGTACTGCAGCCAAAAACTGTGCTCCCAACAGGGGTTCAATCCCAGGTTGCTGGCTCAAGGCAAGTACTCAGCACCTGGCCAGAGGTGGGTGGGGGGGTGGGATGTGTAGCCTGCACAATTGAATTGTAAACCTTGTAAACCACCCAAAGAGTGCTCTAAGCACCATGGGGCAGCAACTTTTCTTTGCTTTTTGTATGTTTTATTTCTGTGGTCCTTTCGCAAAGGGGTCCAAGACAAAGTGTTACATGGTGGAGCCAAATGACAAACAGCACTGGATCCAAGAATTGCTGGATAGCTCAGTGGCTTGGGCTTCTAGTTGCCAAGCCAGAGGTTGGGGGTTCCGTCACCCAAACTTGTGCCTTCTTGACAGCTGGACTCGGTGATTCATAGGTTCCCTTCCGATCTGCAGTTCTAAAATGATGATGATGATATCAAACATTTTGCCAAATGTTGGGGCTTCCATTTCCCCCCCTCCTTCATCAACAGTTTACTGCCTCAATGGTTGCCAACTTTGGGTCCCCAGATGTTCTTGGACTACTCCTCCCAGAAATCCTGGCCAGCTCACCAAGTGGTGAAGGTTTCTGGGAGATTCAGTCTAAGAATATTTGGGGACCACTGGTCTAGCATGATGGAAAATTCTGGAGATTTTGAAAGAGTACACACTTTGTGACTATATAGTTGATCCTAATAAACATATTCCCTACCATTGGGTTTTTAATTTTAAAAAAGCTGGATGCTAAAATAATCGTAGTTAGGTTCTCAGACCCAGAGAAATATGGGCTGTCCCTCAAACACAGAGAGCTGAGCACATATTCATGTGAGGCTGTCATTCTGATTCTATCTTGTTGCATTTGCACTCATAGTGGCAAGGGAAGCATAAGTGCCAAGCAGAGGACACCGCCCAGTGGTGGGGTGTCCTCTCCTCCTTCTCAGTGTGTTTTGTGTAGCGATAGCAGCCATTTTTAGTGAACATTGTCTTGGTGAATCCTAGTTCTTTTGAAACTGTTAACAGTCCAAAAAGATGATGAGGATTAGTCGGTGCAGACTACTTAAAAAAAAGTGAAGAATTGAACAGTACAGTGGTGTTTCTACTTACGAGTTTAATCCATTCCGAATGCATGCTCATAAGTCGAATAACTCATAATTAGAGCAGCTGTATCTAAAAAATTAAAATTAAAATAAAATAAAAAGTAAGTAGAGTGGACCACATCTAAAATTTGTAAGGCAGCAGTTAAAACGCCAACAGTTTTCTGCTCTTAAGTCGAATTGCTCATAAGTAGAGGTAGCACTGTACTTCTGTGGGATGATTGTTGGAGTTGCTGAAGAACTGATACATCGTGCACTAGCTTTCCACTCCTGCTGTTGTTAACACACATTGTATCTTTCCATTATTACACCATAGATGATCCCATTGCCAAAATTTCAAATTTCAGCAAAATGTTAGTGGGGAAGTATTTTTCATTGATGCTGGTCCTTTCATGAGTTCTGTACAGTTATTTGAAGTTTAGAGTCATGGAGGTTTGGGTGTCTGGAGATAAAGATATGTCTTGTTTTGATGCTGTTACAGTACTGTATTTATAAATGGGCACAACCTCTCATTGTGGGCATTAGCAAGAACGCCATCTGGTTCATTCAATAAGAAGAGAATTTGTTCCTATCCATATGTGCCTTCGCAGGAGCATTCTCAGTTGCCTTATTCTTCTTTTGTAACCCTCTTTTGGCAATAGAGAAGCATTCTCATGCATATCTTGTATCATTTTACCTTGCATATATTTATGTCTCGTAATCTTTCTTACAAGTGAGAGCACCAGTCTGCCATTCCAGGTTTTATCCTGAATCCTTGTCTATGGTGACTCGATCTGGCAGTTTTGCTAAAGTCTGATAGTTGTTCCGGGGGGAGAAAGTTGATTGAAAATCAGATAGAAATGTTCAGCAGTGACCCACCTTTTGGAAGTGATGCTCTGCGAAGCCTAAAGTATATGACAGCAACTCCTTGGCGGTGTCACTTTGCATATACTGCCCCCCTGCTGCCTTGTTTGGCTCCTACCCTACTGTGGCAGGAAGAAGGCTGGCTTGATTCTGTGCCTCTGCCAGCTTTCTGGGGTGTGCCATAGCTCCTCCTCTGCTTGTGCCACATGGCCCCTGTATTCCATCTTAGCCATCCATGCTCCTTCTCACCATTGCTATATGGTGCTGTTGGCCATCAGTTTTAACAACTATTTCCCAATAGGAAGCAGCTTTATTCTTCTTCCCTGTCATTTGCCATAAAGGGCAACCCCTGAGGTCCCATTATTCCGTCTGTTCGCCAGGCCATGGAGGATCAAAGCCATTTCATGTTATTAGACTGCCTCACTTTTTCTCTCCCAGGTCTGTCTTATGTTTTTGAGCTTATGTTCCCTTTTTTTTTCATCTTACCATCAAAGCTTTTAAAATGGCGCATTCTGTCTATTTAATACTACTGGAGTAGAAGAACAAATGCTAAATAGCAAAAGTTTGCTGGCTGAAATAGATTTGATTCAGCCAACATGACAGTTTGCTTCTTAGTTAAGGGATTGATTCTGTCCGTAATTCATTCTGAAGATATAATTGAAAAGTGTAGTACAGTGGATGTACAGTGGTACCTTGTATAAAGGAATTAATTCGTTCCAAATGAAATTATGTTAAGCAAATTTTCCTTTATACAAATTCCCATTGGAATGCATTGAAAATTGAGTAATCCCATTTTTATGTTGTATGGATTTTCCCCATAGGCAATTATGTTAAGCAAATTTCCCCTATCTCCGGAATTTTTATGTTGTACAGATTTTATGTTATACAAGCTGTTTGTTATACAAGGGTCCACTGTAATACTTGTATTCCCATTGATTGTTCTGAAATAATGTTATAGAATGTAACACATTTTTTTGAACTTTGAAGATGTTTGAACTTGCGCATAGAGTATTGTTATTGGGAAAAGTTGTGCTTCTAGCCTTAAATCTCTAGAATGTTAACCTTTGATGCTATCTTTTTGTTTGGGTAATTGTTGAAGTTCTGGAGGTGCTCATGCTTTGTTTCGTTTTGCAGGTTGTCCATACACATAAGCCACATTTTATGGCACTGCACTGTCAAGAGTTTGGCGGGAAAAACTATGAAGCCTCCATGTCTCATGTGGACAAGTTTGTTAAGTAAGTAACAAGGATGCTTGATAATGGCTTTGCCTTACAAGTCAAAATGTATTTTCCCAAAGAAAGAAAGGAAAGGAAAGGATCAATATCACTCTGTTTGCTTCATATGTTAGGCATGCTGTTATGAAAAACTTCAGCATTTTTGGTACAAGAAACATTTTGAAAATGTTTGTAAGGAGGCTCATGTGCAGCGATTAAACTGCAGTACTGCAGCATAAACTCAGCTCATGAGTTCAATTTTAAAAAGCGTTGGGTTTTTAAATAAAAAAATCATCTTGTTCAGTGGGGGGAGGGAGGAAGCCATCATGATTATTCTTGAACATAGATGCTCCTGCTTGAGATTAGGGTTGAGCATGCTGTGGAGTCTGGAAATTAATTTTTGGCACACTGGACTGCTGTACCATTCTAGTCCCAAGTGGAAGTGACAAGAAGGCAACATCAAGTTTCCTATGACCAGGGGAAAATAGCATGTTTTAGAGCTATACAGTAAGGTAAAGGTAAAGGAGTTTCCCCACACATGCATGCTAGTCATGTCTGACTCTAGGGGCGGTGCTCATCTCTGTATTCAAGCCAAAGAGCTGGTGTTGTGCAAGTCCGTGGCCATGTGGCTGGCATGGCTGAACACATTTCTGCACAGGGAACACTGTTTACCTTCCCGCTTTTTATGGCAGTGCCTATTTATCTACTTGCATTTACATGCTTTCGAACTGTTAGGTTGGCAGGAGCTGGGGTTAACAGCAGGTACTGACTCTGCTGTGTGCCACCTCAGATTTGAACCACCAAACTTGGCTTTAAAGGAGACGTGCAACTCCTGGAGGCTTCAGAAAGCAGCAGTTTTAGTTTTGTTGATTTTTCTTTGTAACTCAGGAGAGATCAGAGGCTGCACAAAAGTATGAGGCATGGCTCCCAAATTATGTAATTCCCATCCCTGTTTTAGGTGACTATGTAAGGGCCAACCTTATTCAGTCATCAGAGAAGGAATAAGCTGGACACACTAGCTTTATTGTCAGTGTTTCTGCACTAAGCTGAACATATGCAGAATCTGCTGCTGTTGATATAGGAAGATTGAGCTGCCACAGGCAAGGATCATGGCAGGGAGAGGTGTGTGGGGAGACCTGAACTCATGACCATCCTGACCCAAATGCAGCCATACATTTCTTCTGTCATGCAATAAATGACACAGCAGGGTCTGTTTCTGTTAGAAAGACCAAGAGAAAGATTTCTGAGAAAAAGTGAAACACGTTTAAACTCATTATGCTATTTTGCCCCTGGAAATTATTTCCCTCTATTTATTGGTGGCTGCAGTTCACACTGGAAGAGCTAGGGTCAGTTGCAGGATATGCGAACACAACACACCTCAGTTCCACACACACCCTGTAAAACCTCCCTACATGGCACCCTCTATGAACTGCAGTGTGAGTTCACAGCTTGATGGATTCAGTGGAGGAGCTGCTTTAAGATGCTTCTGCTGTCTTATATTTTGGTATTGCATGGGCTTGATCATGCTCATTTCTCTGTGCTATGTTGCCTTCGTTTTAATGTGGATACCAACAGTTGAGGTTGCATATTCAACTGTTAGTGAAATATAGTGAAATATATTTCACGTCAGGGAACATTAGAGATGCATAGACTTTTTGTCTGCCATTCCTTTCACTGTTAAGTCACCGTGTACCGTGGCAGTATCTCCAATGTAACAGAGATGTCTCAGTTTATACTTGCATGAGTGTTTTTTTACCCCCTTCTATCCTCCCCCTCCCTTTAGCTGCTGTACTGTACAAGAATTTGCTGTACTTGTAGCTTTGCCACAGTGAAAGTAGAGGAACACTGCCCTCTACTGATATTGGTCAGTAGACAGTTGTTTGTGCCTTTTTTCAATAATACAATGAGTAGGGAATGTTGTTGCCAGTTTACCCGCCAGTGAGAGAAATTTACTAAGGGTGTGATTAGTCATGGTTAAATTCTGGTTAAAATGTTGCACATCCGATCACACTGGAAACAGCTGCTGTAACAGGAGTAATCTTATTTAAAACAACCCCTCCATCCACTGGAGGGGATCATCGCTGCAGCTTGGCCCCCCAAAACAGTTAGCCCCAGCTCTATACCCCAGAGCACAAAGAGAACTCCTAGTTCCCTGAGCTCCTTGCCCTCCGAAGATGCCAGCCACAGAGTCTGCTTTCACACGACCACTAAAATCCGCTGCAAAGTGCTTGCAGATGCGGAGCATAAAATTGTTTCCCCTCGAGCAGCAGACTTAAAAAATAAATAGTGCGACCAGGCCTACTTAAGTGCGACCCAGGGCATTTTACAAGGACCTGGTCTCAGGATGGTAAAATCCTTGTCGCTGTTCCAATGTGGATTTTAAAACATTACTTGAGTCCATAGGAACATGGAAAATCTGTACCAAAACATTTTTGCCCCTGTTATGGTATCTTCGCTGTAGTTCTCAGTTGTGGGTTCAGAACAATTGCGGATTTTCAAAACGTGACGATGAGAACATCTGATCCGCAACATCAGCCATGTGACCGCTCCGGAGGGTGATCCGGATCAAAGTTTGGTGCGGATTTTAGTGGTCACCTGAAAGCATTCTGAGTATGGCAAAATGGCAGGAAGAAAACTTCCAGAACATGGCCAAGCAGCCCGAAAAACTCACGACAGCTATCAGATCCCGGCCGTGAAAGCCTTCGAGAATACAGATAGCCCCCCTGCTGCACCAAAAAAGATCCTAGCATAGGCATGGATTGGGGTCCTGCCAGAGCACTCCCCACATTTCTTGTGATTGCTGAGAAATAGCTTACACCAAACTGAGCCACAAGTGGTATAGAATTCGTGATCACAACCCTAAAGATTGGTGGCAAAATTATTCCTTGTTTCTGGGACTGTGTGCTCTGGATTGCAACTGGTATAACTATTATGAGTGAGAGGATTTTTCTCTCCTGCAAATTATCTGGAAGTTGAGTCATCGCAACTGGACTTCTTTTCTTGAGAGATTGAAATTTCACTGCTCATATAAACAGCTTCATCAGTCTGAAGAAAGCTAGTTAGAAGTCTTCCATGTTATAGTTCACTTTGACCTCTTGTCACCCTGGTCTGAAATAGCTCATAAGTTGAACTATGGCCTGAGTAGGCTTGTTAGGTGGACAATCGCCTCAATAGGCTATTAGGTGGGAAATGGCCTAAAGGTGCTGAAACCATAAATTATGGGTTGTTAGCTCCACCTTAGTGGTGGAGGTGTGAAGCATTTTTTATTTGTCTGGGGATTGTTGAAATCACTGTCTGATAAGTAGCAGATAGACTGTGCCTGGGGACCCCCCCCCATTGAGAGAGGGGTTTTCAATGCTCACAGAATGGCTTCCCTGATCCCTCTCTCAAACTACATATCCTCTGTGTCTAATCTGTGTACATTAGATACCACATTTGTCCTTCAAATGGAGGTACACTGCTAATTCTGGTCATGAGCTGTTGACCCTCCTATGTTGGGTCATCCTCCTGTTTAATGGCTGTTTAGATTCTCTATTGTAGAGGTCTGCACACTCCTCAATGTATTGGACTGGGTATACTATATTGCTCCTTTTGTGTTTTGGTGTTGGGTCTTTTGAGTGGATGAGTCTCTGCCTTAGTGTGTGTGAGTTTGAAGTAAACAGGGATGTGGTGTTTGCCAAAAATCCTTTTAAGCTTCCCAGACACTCCACCCATGTAGGGAATGACCAGGCTCTTCCATCGGCTCTGGGTCTCAGGCTGATCCATTGTTCTTCTGGGTTGGGACACTGCTTTGTTGAAGGCCCACTTTGGATATTGACAGGCTTTAAGTGCAGTCTTCAGGTGTCTGTCTTCCTTCTTCTTGGTTTTTGTGGAAGTAGAGATGGTGGGAGTCAAGCAGTAAGTACCGATCTGTGTACGAAGCTGTTTGGATGAGTAGCGGAATGTTTCAATCTCTCAAGAAAAAGAAGTCCGGTTGCCATGACTCAACTTCCTGATGCTGATCTATGATATTTTTGTAAATGTTAAATTGGCAACAGCATTCTGGAGGTTACTTGTTTAATAAAAAAAGAGACGCATTCTTGTGTTTTCTGTGTGGTTTCAAGATGAAACAGGGTTGTTGGGAACATGTTTTTACAGAGGTGGATGAGAAAGCTGTGCAGAACTGAAAGGGATCAAGACTTGCCATTCATGATCTGGGGCTCCATTTTCCGCAGTGCCTTGGTGCCTGCGTTCAGCTTTCGCCTTCTGAAATTCAGTGGGACCATCAGCATGATCTGATTTTCTTTTCTTTTGTTTTTTTTTAATTAAGGGATACTTAATATTTAGGAAAATTATTTACTCCCTGTTTCTTTCATTCTATGTCCATTTAGAGAACTGTTATCAAGTGATGCAATGAAAGACTACAACAGAGCCCGGGTATATCTGGATGAGAACTTCAAGTCACAGGAACATTTCACGGTAAATGCCTTGGCTCACTTTCTTTGTCTGTTCAGGTCAGCGGAACATGGTTTGTTCAACAAGCAACCAGAGGTACCTCTGGCAGTGAAGTTTATATATTTAGGCTGCAGTTGTAAATGATGTTAGTAGCGGTAAATCTCTCTAGCTGCTGTGGGATATAAAATCTTGAATAACAGTGCTGCTCAGCAATGAGCTGTGGGTGCATTCACTTAGGGGTCAGGTTTATGCTTGGAATGAAAATATGTGCTTGATACACAGCGGAGAAACCCTTTTGTATGACTGTGTATCGTGGTGGTATAGCTTTTTACCTGAAGGGTACAGGGCTATGGTGAACAGTCTCCACCAACCACAAAGCTGTAGTTTGATCATGAGGTTGATAAGGTCATCAATGCACAGCAGAATTCACGTTCACGCATGATTGATTGCTTTGATTTCATTTGATCTGATTCTTATAATGCCCATCTGGCTGCCAAGGCCACTCTGGACAGTTTACAACATAACATAAAAATAACATTTTAAAATAGAAAACAGTAACATAAAGCTAAACAATCAACATTAATATAAATCCATATAAATTAAGCAACATGGAATTAACTAAAAATGATTAACTAAAAGTAAGGTGGTGAACTGAAAGTATAATGCTTAAATAACCACTGTATTAAAATGTTACAGGCTCTGGAAAGGCCTGTCTGAAGAGGCAGGTTCTCCAAGACTGTTTAAACATTCCCAGGGGCCAGGTAGATTTCAGGTGGAAGACTGTTTCAGAGATGGGGAGCAACCACCGAGAAGACACAGTTTTTGATCTTTCTGAGTCTTTCTTGGGATCAATTTTCTCATCCACCCAGCCTGAAAAAGTTGCATGGGCAGATCTCACTGGAAAGAGACGTTCTGCAAGGTATAGAGCTTTCAAACTGTTTAGGGCCTTGTATGTCATCATCGTCATCATCATCACCTTAAGGTTGATACAGAACTGAACAGATAACCAGTGCAAGCCTGCCAGTGTAGGGGAGATATGATGGCATTTCTCCACTCCACTCTATAGTCTCACCCTCGTATTCTGGACCTGCTGGAGTTTCTGTAACAACTTCTGGTTGGAGCAGTTTCAGCTGTTGCTCTCCAGTGACACAGGCCTGCCACAGGTTTCTCTCGTGACGCTGTAGTAGTGTGATTTTGTTTTCAAATGTCGATGAGAAAGGCACATGCCAAATAGTTAGGAATCCACGTCTTGACAATTTAGGATAGAAACAACCATAATAACGATTTTTGTGCAAAGTTATATAGCAACCTGCAATGCTGTACAGTATTATGGTAATGTTCTGTGTTTAATATAGTGATTAAATGTTGTTTGTTACGTTGTCTCGACTTTTCTTGGAAAATGCTAGCTATGAACCTTCATGTGGCTGTTTTGGTTTGAGTTTTCACCCACAGAAATTTCCTTTTCTGGCTAAATAGGTGAGTGGCTGAATGTTGGCAGCCACGGTGCTCTCTTCCTGTGTGGAGAAATATCAGAAGGCTTTATGTTCTAGCCACCTAGATAGGCCTTTGGATGCTACTACAAGATAAAAAAAAAACATATTCCCATATGACATCTGCTTGTGATCTTTGCCTTGCCTGGGTCTGGGAGTAGTAACTGAAGTGGCATCAAAGCATCTTTTTATGGCCTGTAAGAAACAGTAGCCAAAAGGCCACTGAAATGACAAGGTGCTAGGTACTTGATTCATTGTGTGATCAGGCTCATGATTGGCATGGGATCTGCACCTTTTCAATTAGCTGTAGCCATTTCAGCAATTCTTTTTGCATGCTTGTAAATATCTAGTAGGATACTTGCCATTGTTACAGTCAGAGCTGCAAACTACAGTGATACAAAAGAGGAACAACCTGACTGGAGAGCAAAGAGTGATGATGGCACCCCAGATAATGGTAGAAGGTGTTTGTCTATCTCCTTTTGTCCTTCTGTGGGTTCTCTGGTGCAAACAAAAAAAATCACCTCTTCCTTGGTTCGTATTATTAGTTGAACCTGTTCTAAAGAGAAGACAGAACTGGTGGTTGTCTTCTGCAGATTAGAACTGTCAAGTCTTCGCTTAAGAATGTAGGCTTCCGATGGTTTTCTTCTGCGTAGGTTAACTGGTGGATTTTTGAAATAATAGTTCTGGAGGGCAGACTTTTATGATGATGTCTGGCCCTAGAAATTTTCAAAAAACTAAGCCTCTCACCCATCAAGAAAAAACATTTGATTTCCTTGTTTTGGGAAAAACAAATGGCAATGTGAAGTTTGTCATGCTTTAAACCAGTGGTTCCTGATCTTGGGTTCTCAGATGTTCTTGGACTAAAACGTCCAGAAGTCTTCACCATTAGCTGTGCTGGGAGTTGTAGCACAAGAACAACTGGGGATCCAAGGTTGGGAACCACTTTTTTAGATAGTGTGGAAACGTGGAATACAATAGGTTTTATCTCATAGCTTTAAATCTTGTGGTCATCCAGTGGAATTGATTATGATCTGTTTTAGGACACACAAACAGATAGAACAATTATTCTCAGAACAGATATAAAGTTGGTTTCTGGGCTTTCCTTCTTCTGGTAGCAACCACTGAGTGCCGTTTACACTTGGAATTATCCTAATTGCCGGTAAGAAGTTTCTAGTTTTTCAGTCTCCCTTCCTTCTGAATCAAATTTTGTGTGTTGTGGGGGGAGTATGGGGAGTAGGAGAAATCATTTATGCCAGCACAATCTCTTCAATGGGTTTTAAACCTTCTATGGATGGAAAGAACCTGTCCATTAATGGGATCTATTCCACAGTGAATTCATGGAACTTGTTGATCCACAATGTGCCAGTGACCATTAAACAACATTCCTAAAGGACAGTTTCTATCACTGGCTAGAAAGTGCTTCCTGAATCATTGTGGCATTGAAAATGGGTTTGCTGCATCAGTGGCTTGGGTAAAGGCCAGCAAATTCAAATTGATCCATGGCAAAGTGGAGGTGCTGCGATTTTATAATTATTTTGTTTGGGAATTAGAGATGATCCTGCTCTGGATGTCTTTGCACAACTTGGTGGTATTTTTTGACAGTTCCATGTTTTTACAAGCTCTGGCTGGTTCACTAGGTATAATTGTTCCTAGACGGAGAAAGCCCAGCTGTAATATTCCATGTCCTACAAACCATCAGATTATTTTAATGTTTTGGAGGGGCAAAGTGGGCCTTCAGGAATTCAGTGTAGTGTAATGAGTGGAGATTACACTGATCCTTAATGAGTCATGCTGCATATTTGTCACTGAACCCAATCCATAATGCTTGCTTTAATGTATAAAACACTAAAGGATAAATGTAGCTCTCTTTGTGCCATCTTGTTGGACAGAGTGGTACAGTTCGAAGCCCAGGTGTTCATTGTTGCAGTTCCGATAGCCACTCTACTCCAAAAAGCAGAGTAAAAAAGAAATTCAGCCATCTCAAAATTTAGGAGCAAGTCTTTTGTAAGGTTGAAGTCTATTAGCTGCTTATGGAAGACAAAGCCACCATCCGATTCTTTACGTTACAAGACAGATAGCTTGCAGTAATATACTGTTCCTGGGGAAAGTTTATTTATTTTCCAGTTACTCTGAGGGTTGCAGTTAAACTCTGATAGAACAGGGAACCATGACAGCTGTTAATACCCTATTTAAGTGATGGCGAACCTTTTAGAGACCAAGTGCCCAAACTGTGATGCAACAGCCACTAATCTTTCACAAAGTGCCAATACAGCCATTTAACCTGTATACAGGTGGTTGTGAAGGGGCCATGTTGGGTGCCCATAGAAAGGGCTCTGAGTGCCACCTTTGGCACCCTTGCCATAGGTTTACCAACACTGCCCTATTTCCTGCTTAAAATTCCTGGGGTTTAGAACCTGCAAAACCTAGCTCTATTATGCTTCTCTTGTTAAATGGTATCTGCCAAGATGTCTTTTAGTTCTTCTTGTGTCTATCCTGCTACCCCTTTGGCTGGTGGTTCCCAGAGGTCTGGGCAAGCAGAACTACCCAACAAGCCTAGTTAACAAAGCCCAGAATCAAAAGTCCTGCCTGAAATCCAAAGGCAATCTTAAAAGGCAGTCTGGGGTCAACCCAGTCCAGATGTACCAGAGGCAAGCAAATATGACCATGTTTGGGACTGCTGAACTATGACACTGAATCAGAGTTCAGCAGTCCAATGGTTGCGTACATTAAAAGGTTAGCAGCAAGGTCTGGGCACAATACATGCTAGACCTGGAACAAAGCAAACCTGTAGCCAAAACCTCCACAGTCTTGTTTTTTTGTGTGTGTGTTTGCTGCTGGGACCCCATAAACACTCAACTGCAAGCGACCTTTTAAAGCTGTAGGGTTTGGTTTGTTGGTCATCCTGGGAGAAAGAGCCTTTCTCCAAGGAGGCTGTCTAGTTTGGATGGTTCTCCCCACCCCAAGAAGTCGTTCCATTGTAGGGTTGGCCTCACCCCCCTTGTAAAAGATCTGGGCAGCTTCCAGGCATTATCCTATTCGGATACCTCTGTCTTGTTTTGATAGAAAGGCTCCTGTGATGGTGTCACCTAACGAGATTCAGTTTGCCCGAGCAGATAATACAGCCTTCTCTGTGGTAGTGCCCTAGCTGTGTTTTCCCTTGTACCTGGATGTGCTGTCAGGTCAAAAAAAGAACAACAACAGAGATAGTGGAATGGGAATGAGCAGAAGATAGATCTGGGTCTGTTATACAGTAAATCTTACACTAGATTGGAAAGAACTGAGCATCATTTGTTTTACAAGAGCAGCACAAAAATGACTTTAGTTCACCCCCATTGTTTTGTGGAAAGACATTGAATTAACTTCATTTCTTATACTTATGACCAGTTCAGAGGCTCTGATTTTTTAAAAAAAAATTCTCTCTCTCTCTCTCTCTCTCTCTCTCTCTCTCTCTCTCTCTCTCTCTCTCTCTCTCTCTCTCTCTCTCTCTCTCTGTGTGTGTGTGTGTGTGTGTGTGTGTGTGTGTGTGTGTGTGTGTGAAAGAAGATCTACAAGCTGTTTTTACAATTGTGTGAAAACAGGTAGTTGGCAGGTGACTTGTGTAATACTTTAATTCTGTGGCTTTACTGGCTGCATTGTTTTTATAGTGGTGCATGATATATTCTAATCCACTCAGCTATCATTTGTATATATATATATATATTTCAGCATCATTTAACACAAACGGTTTCCATTTTTCTTATTGATTTTGCCATCTCATATTTTGTTTACAAATATTCATGACATCCAACATTTTGTTTACACCTCAAAATGGCAAATAAGAATATAAGAACAGCCTTGCTGGAACAGGCCACAGCCCATCCAGTCCAGTATTCTGTCTCACACGTCAGGGTATTCCCAAGTAGATATCTTCACCTGCTTATGATTCCCTTCAAATGGCATTGAGAGATATCCTGCCTGTCTCTCCAACCTGGAGGGTGTCCTCAGCCATCCATAATAATGATAGCCATTGATACCCTTGTTCTCAATGAACTTGTCTAATCCTTTCTTACAGCTGTCGCCACTTCTTCCAGCATGGAGTTCCATAGGCCAGTGGTCCTCTGGGCGAAAAATTACAGTACTTTCTCTTATTTGTTTCAGATCTAGCACCCAGAAGTTTCATGGAGTTCCCCCTAGTTCTAGTGTTGTGCGACAGGGAAGACAGTTTTTCCTTATTTACTTTGTCCACACTGTGTCTGATTTTATAAACTTCAATCAGGTAACCTATTCTATTACCAAAACTGCCTAAGGCACTGCAATAATAGCAATTGTTATTATAACAGTATTATAGCAGCAACAACGATAACACCAATTCACCGTTGCTTCCTTGAGATGCACAAGGCTGAACAGTGTGAGAATGAGAAGACTAGGACCCAAATAACACACTTAAATTGGCATGAATTTGCTTGTAATTAGTGCGGAGACTCTTTTAATTTTAATATAGAATCTTACACACTGATAATATTTCAGTATCTTGAGCTAATATGACCTTTTAACAAGGTAATAGCAACTGTGCTATAATATGGGATAACATTATTAAATAAGGGACATTATTTTACCTTAAAATTATGTTCTTATTACAAAAATTGTACAGTTAATTTTTGTTGGATTAATGATACTTGAGCAGCTTTTTAAGTCAACGCTGGCTCATATAATTACTCATTAATTGAAAAAGGAAATTGAATTGAATTTATCTTGTACATAAATCCTGTGAGAATTATTAATGGGTCTCAGAAAATCTCAGTGTTTTCCCAGAAATGAATAGAACATACTGGACCACATGAGCATATTAACGATGGCAGTTAGGCAGTTTTGCTAAATACTATGATTTAGGAAGATGACCTAATTGAATGTAGTTCAAGGAGAATTCAAATATAGTTCTCAATGAGCTCTCAGAGGCTATTTTGACTCTTTAAAACTACTGTAAGTGGTTCTCCTTGTTCCATCACCTTAACACTCACTCTCTGCAAAATTGCACATCTTCGCCAGGAGGTGGCATGAAAGCATTACTTTTACATCAAATTACAGCTTCTTAATGTACTGAACCAAAGTAAATAAGTGGGCAGAAGTGCATAGAGAAGAGCTTCGTTTGGGGCCAGTGAACCTTTGAGAATGGTATGGATGCCTGACCGCATGACCACACCATTGCTTACAAAATGCCTCATCCAAAGTTAGGATAGCCGTGATGTCCATCAAGAAGCAGATGAGCTCCCCAAATGCAGAAGTCGGTGATTTGGAAATGTTAAATGTGCAAATTGGAGTAGTTGAGTAAAAGGCGGGTTACATAACAAAAGAGGAAGGATGTTTCTATATGGTCTGGTTTCAGTACTGAAATCTCTCTTTTTAAAAAAGATTAACACTGAAATTCCCTGGATGATTGTTCTTAGCCATGGATAACTCAGGAAAAGGAATAATCAGTTCCTCGGCAAGCTTCTTATGAAAACACATAACATACTGAGTTCAAACTTTGGTGCTATCCAGTGTTCTCTCAGTGAGGCAATATAGGCTTGTATGTGAATGTGGATGACGTTAACCCTTAATCAGTTAACAGAGCTGATGTTATTTTTTTTCTTAGTGGATGTGAAATAGGCCTTATCATGTGCCTTACTTCAGATGTCATGGCTATTCAGTCAGGCTTTCAGTGATGTCGTGTGACTTTCATATGAGGTCTTTATGGGTACTGTCAGATGTGTGTGCAGTCCTGGCCTGTTTTTTATATCAGTTTTCCAGATTATATTCAACAGGCAGTTGCTACCTCTGGATCCACACACATTGGACCTCTATGTACACAGTTGCCATCAGAATGCTCTGCCTCCAAGGAATGGATGCCAGGATGGGAGAAGACAAGTTTATTCCAGCCTGACATCTGACATTCCCGACATCCCTCTGGTGTGAATGTGTTGCTCTGCAGTTCACGTTGGTTTTAGCCAATGTGACCACCAGTGAAGATTGATGGGTATTGTAGTCCAGCAGCGTCTGGAGGGCCACATGCTTGCCATTCCTGGAATAGAGTAGAATATTATCAAAACCCAACAGTAACCTTCTGAATGAGATTGAACTGGCCCAAAGGTCAAGCTTACTGATTTCTCCTTTCAATAGTGCTGTAGTCTTCTAGGTCTTGATGAACTACAACTTCCATCCTTGGTCATGTTGGCTAGTGGAAGCTGGAGTTGAACAGCATCAAGAATATGTCTGTGAAGATTCTCAGTCATCCAGGTGAGTTTATCTGGAAGTTGAGTCATGGCAACTGGAATTCTTCTTCTTGAGATATTGAAATATTTTTTTGCTCTTCCAAACAGCTTCATCTGTCTGAAAAAAAAAAGCTAGTTGTGAGTCCTCCATTTTATAACTCACTTTGACCTCTTGTCACCCTGGTCTGAAATAGGCTCATAAGATGAACAATGGCCTGAATAGGCTTGTTAGGTAAACAACAGTCTCAATAGCCTTAAGATGAACAATGGCCTAAAAAGTGTTGAAACCCATAAAGTATGGGTCATTAGCTATGCCTTGGTAGTGAAGGCATGAAGTATTTTTGATTTGTCTAGGTATTGTTGAAATCACAGCCTGATAAGTGGCAGATAGACGGTGCCTGAGTCCCCCAACTCTGTTGAGAGAGAGGTTTTCAATGCTCACAGGAATGGCTACCCTGACCCCTCTCTCAAACCACCTATCTTCTCTGTCTAATGTGTGTACATCCTCATATTTGAATGAGTGCCCTTTGTCCTTCAAGTGAAGGTGTACTTCTGATTCTGGTCCTGAGCTGTTACCCCACCTTTGTTGACAGCACTTAAGGCTTGTGGATATCCAAAGTGGGCCTTCAACAATGCAGTATCCCAACGCAGAAGAACAATGGATCAGCCTGAGACCTAGATCTGACAGAAGAACCTGGTCATTCCTACATGACTGGAGTGACTGAAAAGCTTAAAAGGATTTTTGGCAAATACCACTTACCTATTTACAGTATTTCAAACCCACAAAGACACTAAGGCAGAGACTTGTCCACCCAAAGAACTTGATAACAAAACATAAAAGGAGCAATATAGTATAGGCAGTGGGTACTGTGCAGACCTCTACATTGGAGAAACTAAACAACCATTAAACAGAAGGATGGCCTTTTTTTTAGGAATGGCTCAGCATTCCTTTTAAAAGAATATACAATATATTGCTGGTTTTTTACATTTTAAAGATTAACTCGTTTCCAAAAAAATCCAACATTTCAATAATCAACATTATATTAACTACTCGTTTTTGCATATCTTCACCAGTGCCTGCCTCATTTTTTATGTATTCATCAGTTTTCTGAGTAACTTGAAATCAAATTCATGACAGGTATCACAGATTATATTCAAATTCTTTTTTTCACATTTGTATGCATGTGCATCTTTAAATTGTGTGTCAGAGACACAGTAGGATTGAGTTTTGCAGAAATCTTATAGAATTTTAGAGGTTGCAGATATAGAAAACAAAAAGAGCCATTTTGCTGACAAGTCTTTAATGTTAAAGCAGCCCTAATGCCAATGTATTTTCAATCTAAGTGATTTCTATACTTTGTTAAACCATGTGTCAGTAGGAGAAGCCGGGGGGGGGGGGAATCCCATTGAGAAGCCAATTGAAATGCAGTTGCTGTTATGAAAAAGTCATGTTGTGCAATAGGGATGTTTTCTTTTTCTGAGTAATACAGAGTACTGTGAACCCTTGTTTTTGAAATAAATTGGTAGTGACACAATGTTACCCATATGTGTGAACACCCTGTTGCCGTCAGAGTTGGGACTAGAGATGGGCACGAAACGAACAATTTTTCGTTTCCGTTTTCATTTTTTTGTTTCATTACATAACAAAATGACAAATGAATTTTGTCTCTAAAATGAAACGAAACGAACAGAAACACCGGAAATTTTGTTGTGCGTTTCGTTTCCGTTACTGCAATATGAGTGAATTGCTTAAAATCCTTTAAAAATCACAAAAAATGAAATAAATGGTAACAAAGTGGTAACGAAATGAATGAAAATGAAAACAATTTTTTTGCAAAAATTCACGAAAAATGGAACCGAACCGAAACGGACCCTCCAAACAACAAACGACAAACAAAATGCAATTTTTTTGATTCGTGCCCATCTCTAGTTGGGACAGATGAGCCTGGTTGGTGAATCTGCTGGTTAAGAAACTAGAAGTGTGCTTCTTTCTGCCCTCTGTGAACTCGCACACCATTATCAGCGACATAATACAGTAGCTGTACCATCAGCTATTCTGGCCTTAGCATCTCAAACTTTAGCATATAAAAAGAACTCTTTGTCTCAAGGAACTAAACCTTTTGCTTTTGATATTGGGAGCAAAGGGGGGAGGATTTCTTGTTTTTATTTAAATTCTCTCCCCCCCCTTTGCCCCATCTCCTTTCTTATCATTTAATGGCTTAAATCTTGCTGCCTAGTTTTGCAAACTGAGAATAATCGCCTACAGCCAAGAAACAGATTTGTAGCAGCAGGGTAAGACTGCATTCCAGTGTTTCGATAGTTAGCATTCACAAACATCTTAAATCCTTCCCACCTTTTTTCCCAGTATTTTCCCCAAGCACTTTAATTATGTTATAAAATGAATACTGATGTTCTAGAAGCAAAGTTCTATTTCGTTTCATTGGCTTTTCCTACTTGTTCTGTTTCTTAAATATCAAGTGAATGAATTGAGTATATGAAACACACACACACACACATACCCCCCGCACCAAGATATGCTTTAATGGATGCATTGTAGTTGTTTGCCTGTTTTATTTTAAGCAAGGAATAAATTAAGGGTACTTGACCTTGAATACGCTGGAACTAATTTCTGAGTAAATGTTTTTAGAATTTGGCTGGAAATGTAAGGCATATTTTTCTACCTTCATCTTATTGGTGTTAGTTAAAGGGCCACTGGTTCCCTCCATGATGACTGGTAGATTTGGCTTAATTTCATCAAGGTGAATCTCAATTTGTCCTCCTGAAAAGACAGGAAGTCTTTTAAAATGATAGGAAATCATGATATGGAGGAGGATATAGTTACAGGACAACACTTTATGGTTCGGCAGGAATAGCCATTCAGCATGGCTTGGCTACACAAAGCCCACTGAATTAAATGAAACTTGCTCACAACTAATGGTATTTTTAAGTTTGTGGAAGTAGTTTGGCAGTGATGAAAGCAGTAAAGGGGCCTTTTGAAAGGCATATCTTATGCTGGATTAGATGCCTACTTTGAACAGAGTGCTCTCTCAAAACTCTTGTCAGATGGTAAAATCTAAAAATAATTGCTTGCAAAATAATGAAACGCTGTTATGATGAAACTTGCTAATACATTTGCCCATAGTCATCCGGCTAATTCATAAATAAGAGCGGCATGACTTGATGAAGGAACAGCATGAATGCTAATTAGTGATACGAACTAATGGGAATATTGAGGCTTTTGAATATTGCATTTGTTATAATGAAATTTTGATGGTGGAAGAAAAAGCATCATTTCATTCTGAATGCTCTTTTTTCTACTGCTGTCATGCGATAGTCTGAAACTACACCATCTTCTCATGCATCATTTTTCAAATAAAAATCTTAACAGACTTTTAGGCATTCAAAATGCTTACTTAAAAATTGATTGGTAACTAAATATTGTAAACACTGGCCACATTTCCTAATATACTGCAGATTTCTTAATTCGAGTTGACATTTCAGATGTGATTGTTTTATTAATAAAACATACTCTTAGTAGATTTAGTAGACATTAATAAAAACTACTCTTAGATCTATTTTTTATATGATGAAGCCTTCTGTATCTCCTAATGCAAAATGGGAGAATTGAAGGTTTTTGCACATTTACACTAATAAAACATATTCCAGGGGGAAGGTACTGGGAAATCTGTAAGAAAAACTAAGGCTGGATTGATATATTTAGTCTTCTGGGGCCAGGTCCCATCAAAATCAATTTTGCTTCCTTCTGAGTGAAGGAATGTAGAATTGTGCTTCAAGATTAGTAGTACCTTAACGATATAAAATTTATTACAGCAGAAGTTCTTGGGTGAAAACCAGCTTCATCTGATGCTTGTAAAACTATAATACGTACAGTATAAAGGTGTGAAGCGTATTTATCAAGGGTAAAAAGCCTCGGAGCTGTTACTGAAATCCATATGCTGTACTGATCCATATGCATTGCTTGTTGGCTGCTAAAAATTACATGGTGGAACACTAGATGTAAATACCTGGGGTCTGTCAAGGATAAGAGATTTGAAGCTAACCTAGTCATGATGATTCTTGGCTCAGCTGGGGTTTGAAAACAAGGGGAGAACAATTAACTCTAGATAATGAAAACCAGTATCACTTTAACTAGTTTTTGCTAATCGAGTTCCTCCATTCTGCGGCTTTCTTTGAAAATTGTTTTCAAATCTTCTGTGCCTTTTAGAGAAGAGGTGGGAAACTTTCAGCCTATTATGTCTTTTGGAGTGTAACCCCCAGTGCCTTACCTTCCACCTGGAGGGGGCTGATGGGAGGAGTAAGCTAGAAGTCTGGGGTTTTCCCCATGTCTGCTTCAGATGCGGCAGCAGTAGTTTGGAAATTGCTTTTTCTCTAAAGTCATTGTACTACAGGGCTATTTGAAATATTTCAGATCTCTTCAGTGCCTCAAGCCCTGGTCAGTCTACCAACCTCAGTGACTAATTTGGCAATTTGATATCAATCCTCATCTACATATTGTGTTTTAAATACACAGCAAGAATTAGATGGTATAACTGTATTTCTCTGAGTAGACAAGGAAGTATGATTTAGCAATGAATGTGCAAAGTGTTTTAAAAAAATCTCCAGAAAAGATTTTACTAGCAAAATCCCTCTTCTGTAGACACAATTCTCCTAATCAGGCTTTCTGTGTGTGTATCTCTGAGTCTGTATGCAGACCCACAAGAGAGAAGGAGAAAAAGCATGTCATGTCATTTAACTGCAATTTCTGAGTGGAAGAATTACTGGTAATTTAAAAAATAAAAAGATTTATACATCAATATCCCCTGCAGTTTACAAGGCTGTAAAAATTACTGTGCTCCATTATAAGCTAATGTGTGGAAAGATATTCCAAACCAGCCTCTGAACTCACTGAAGCAAGGAAAAACAGTCACAGAAATTGACTTTATCTAGTGGTCTTTAAAAAATTAAAAATCAGACAAGATAATTTCTTGCTTTTTGACAGTTGTATTAAAATGCCAGAAATACTTACCTGTTTCTTTGTTAAATTTAACAATGGTTGCAACAGGCAGTCTCAAACGAGGAGAACCCTTCTGATGCTGAAGAAATGTTTCTCCTTGGTTGGTGAGGGTTTTTTCAAGTGTCTATTGATCAGTCCTCTCCAACAGCATAGAAATAATGTGTCTAATTTAACTGGCCACATGGAGGAGTATAGGGAAAGCATTACTTATCCCCTGAAAGGCTTAGAACATCAATAGGAGGACATAACATTAATGACTTTCCTGTACTCCAGCCTCAAAACTGGCTAAACAAGGAAGAAATTACACATTTGTTTTCCTATAATTTCACCAGTTGTCTTGTTTTACTACAAGCTCTCAGGCATTAAGAGTGAAATGCCACACAAGAACTTCTTTCCTGAAGATTTTTCTGAGACACAAAATGTACACATTCTTCTATCCCTGTGGTAAAAAAAGAAAGAAAAACCCAACAGTGGAAGGACTATAAACAAATGTCCTTTTCTGAGTTCTCTAGCTACACCAGGAGTCCTTCTGGCATAGTGCCCATGGGTGTCTCAAACCCAGCTTTGCAGGTTCTCTATTTCTATGGAAAATGTTCTCCAAATCAACTACCACAGATCCTGGAATGCACACTTAGCATGTGCTGCCTGGTAGAAGATAGAATAGATGTGAGGTAAGTCAGTGGGGTTAACTCTTGTAAGTACACCCCTCCTCTTCAGGGTTCCATAAATGATGCTGCACATGAAAAAGTGGCATTACGTCCACAAAAGCTTATGTCCAATAAAACCTGTCATGTCACAAGAGTGTGAGCTGCTTTTGCTCTAACAGAGTAATATGGCTACCGCTTGGGACATTTCTATATGGTTATTTATTTATTTATTTATTTATTTGCCTCAACTTACGAATTTTATTTGTTTCAAATGAATGCTCTTAAGTCGAACTACTCTTAAGTCAGGGAACCTATCTAAATTTTTTTAAAAAGTAAAAAACAAACAAACAAAGAAATGTAAGTCATTTTTTTCGTTTTGTGCCCATCTTTAACCACCAGTCCTCCAGAAGGAACTCCGGGCAGTTTATAATAATCATAAAGTATAAAATATTAAGTACTAAAATAAACAGAGAGATAAAAAAACTAAAGGCTCAACATTAAAAAACTAAATCAAATACAGAACAGACAAAGCACATTAGTGGTTCCCATATGCCTCTTTGAAGAGCAGGGTCTTAAGTGATCTCTTAAAGGCAGGCAGGTTCTGTGCCAGGTATATCTCGCTAGGTAGTTTATTCCGTAAAGTAGGGGCAGCCACTGAGAAGGCCTGCTTTTGTGTGACTGTTTTCTGGGCCTCCCTGAGAGTAGCTGTCCAAAGCGAGAACGCCTGCAGAGCTCTGGTGAGCTGAGCCGCAGCTGACCTTAGGGAGATTCACTCCATCAGGTATTCAGGTATTCATCTCATTTTGCTCCGTATTGTCCCTGTCCCAGATTTACTACTGATAGGATGGGGTGTAGAGACAGAAGTAAATGTATGTTCTGTGATTTTATCTTATTAAAGTGTATACCAAAGGGAAAGGGAAACTGAATATAAAGAATGTGCGGGCATCTGCTATCATGATCCCCAAAGCATGTGCTCTAAAGCTCCTCTGCATGCATGGTTGCCATCTTCCGGCTTCTGCTTCTGAGACCAGCAACCCCCAGTAATCATGTTAGTAACAGAGATGTGGTGCTAAAGTATAACTTAAATAGGGTTTTGCCATCGTCGTGCCTCCCCTTTGCGTAACCGTTCAGCAGTCCAGCATATTCTTTAAGTGCTTTTAGTGCTTATTTTGTCCCCTGCCTGGCAGTATGAAGATGGCTTACCAATTAGACTACTTTTAAAGTATTGTCTGGTGTAAGGGAAATAAACACAGTGGTGCCTTGCAAGACAAATTTAATTCATTCTACAGGTCAATTCGTTTTATGAAAAATTCATCTTGCAAAACACGGTTTCCCATAGGAATGAATGGGAAACCAATTAATTCATTCCAAAAGTGTTCCGCTTATATACCTCCCCATACCACTTTAAGTAGTCTCTGGGCAGTTTACAGTTTTTAATTACAGTGTGCAGGCTACACATTGCCCCCCCAGCAAGCTGGGTACTCATTTTACCGACCTCAGAAGGATGGAAGGCTGAGTGAACCTTGCGCCTGCTACCTGGGATTGCCTAGAAAAAAGACAGAAATGCCTAGGGGTTTTTTTTTGTAAAAAAATCCTCTTTATACAGCTCACTTTAAAGACATAAACACTGTGCAAAAACATTATTAATCAATATTAAACATTCCAAACACCACACATTAATTTTTCAAACATACTACAGTAAAGTACAGTAGAGATGGGCATGAAATGGAAATACAGTGTTTCGTTTCATTTCGTTTTGTTTCTTTAGTAATTTTGTTTCATTTCGTTAGTAATTATTATTTTTTGGAAGCGAAACGCCTATATTGTTGCTGCATAACATACACATTCTTACAGTTCAGAATATTTTTTATTGGCCAAGTGTGGTTGGACACACCCAGAATTTGTTTTGGTAAAATATCCTCTCCATATATAAAAGGAAATATAAGAATCATATAGTCAACAATAAAAACACAGTACAGCAATACAATATAACCTATTATGTAAAAAGGAAGAAGTGAAGTAAAAAATTAATTATTCAGCAGTTTGATAGCACTTGGAAAGAAACTATATTTCTTAGTTAGCTATAGGGACTCTCTCTGCAGTTGAATAACTTGGTCCCCTGAACCCCAAACCTCACCAAATTGCAGGGAAGAGTTTGAGGAAGCTCCCCCGCCATTTCCGTGCCAGAACATGCCTGCCGAGTACCATAATGTATTGTTATGTTTAGCAGATTGGAGAATTTATGAACTTCAACCTGGAAAATATTTAAGCACTAAGTTACCATTACACAGGAAGAAGCAATTAATTCTCCGGTTCAAGCAGGTTGAGTAATTGCTTCCTCCGCCACCTATCCCCTTACCGTCCATCTGAAACCTCTTTTTAAAAAACACTTAAAACTACCTGGGGGGACCCACTTGGGAGTTTAATAACCCAGCCCCCTGAACCCCAAACCACTCCAAATTTGGGGAGCTTCCAAGGAAGAGTCCAAGGAAGCTCCCCCGGTTCAGTTTCTGAACCAAAAAAACCCAGTTCATTTTGGTCTCAAATGGTTTATTTTGTTTGAATTCATTACATAATGAAACGACGAAATAGCATGTCGTTTTCCATTTTGTGCTCATCTCTATAGTACAGTACACTTCAATGATATTTCAAGCATACAACTGGCAAGCTTTAAAACATCACACAGCAACTTTTAAAACATAGCAAACTTCAACTGTTCAACATTTACAGAACACGTTTTGAAACTTTTACAAACAAATTTAAAAAAATAATTTTAAGAGGAGGAGGAGGAGGGCTGGGCAGCAGCACCAGAAGGATCTTCCTTTGGCCTTTTCACAAGGAAGCTGTCCATTGTCTGTTGCCTCTGGTGCTTTTTCAGCATCCCTTTGAATTGGGACATGACGTCAGTGTCAAAAGTCTTTACCCTGTTCTGGGCCAATGATGGGTCATCATGGTGCTGCTCCACAAAAGTCTTGACCCTTGCCCACATTTGGCAAACCTCCTTCAGATCTTTGGTGGAGACAGGTTCCTTTGACGTTTTTTCCACCTCGGAGGAGACTTGCTCCACCAGTATCTCCTTCTGTAGCTCCACCAGTTCCTCGGTGGTCAGTTCAACATCATGTCCCTCCACCAGTTCGCAGACATCCTCCAACACTGCTGACTCTCTAGTAGGTGCAGAAGCATCAGAGGCAGGGGCCACAACACAGCCGGCACAGGTTTCGGCAGGCAGAATTCAGGTTCTGCTGGCTCACCCTATACCAAGCGATCTTGATGAGCTGCACACAGCTCAAGATGTCAAAGTGCTCTTTCCAGTAGTCCCGCAGGCTGATGTCTGAACTGTCAGACATCTCGAAGCATCAGCAGAACAGCTCCCTGATGTAGAGTTTCTTAAAGTTCAAGATGACCTGCTGGTCAATGGGCTGGATGAGTGGGGTGGTGTTAGGGGGGAGGGACAGCACCTTGATGAAAGCAAATTCCTCCAGCGAGTCATCCGCAAGGCCTGGAGGATGAGCAGGGTCATTGTCTATCGCCAGCAAGGCCTTCAGTGACAGGTTTTTGTCCACTAGGTAATGCTTGACAGAAAGACCAAAAGCCTGGTTGACCCAGTCCACAAACAAGACACATGTCACCCACACCTTTCTGTCGGATCGACAAAAAACACCCAACTGTTCCTTGTCCACCTTGTGCTTCTTGAAGGCCCATAGATTCTCGGAGTGGTACATGAGCAAGGGCTTGATCTTAAGGTCCTCACTGGTGTTGACACAGAACAGCAGGGTCAGGTAGTCCTTCATTGGCTTATGGCCCGACAATGATGTCTCCTGGGTAATTAAGGTTCTCTTTGGCATCCTCTTCCAGAACAGGCATGTCTCATCACAGCTGAAGACCTGCTTTGGAAGTTAGCCCTCTGTGTTCATGGACTTGAGGAACTCTGTCACAAAGTCCTCAGTTGCTGGAAGATCCAAACTCTTCCTACCTTCTCATGGCTTATTTGTGTAGTGTGCTGTTCGGTAAATGAACCCCAAAATTCCAAAACCTCCACAAACAAACTGCAAGACCAAACATGAAATACCAACCCCCTCTCCCTCCTCATACACATTTAAAAAAACATAGAAAGAAATCCGGAAACCAGATCAGTAGCACAGAGAGCAAAACAATCCCATCCTCATGCTCTGTATTGCTACAGGTTTGCTATGCATCCTGGGAGCATTTTCTGAATTTTCTTTTGAATTTTTAAATTTTTTTGACCATCTTTCATCTTGCGAGGCATCCCATAGGCAAAAATGTATCTTGCGAAACATGCCAATTCCTAGAAACTTTACTCCTTGCGAGGAATTCATCTGTTTCATGCTGTTTTACAGAGGTGGGGATTATGTGGCTCTCAATATGCTGTTGGACTCCATCTCCCATTGACCCAGCCAGCTTGGCCAATAGTAGGAGAGGCAAGGAATTCCAGGCCACCCAAAGCTGGGAGCCACAAGCTCACCCGTATCTGCTTTATTTTGCTATTTGGTGGAGTTTCTGTAATGTGGAATGCCAGTTTTCTCTGTCAAGTTTGACATTTCATAAAAATGCAATCATGCAGTTAGGATGAAAACAACTAGTAGAAAAATGCAGTTAATATTATATGGGCTTTGCTAATATGTCACTTGTAGGCAACCTCATGCTGCCCAGCTGTGAAGCTCATGAGATCAGGCAGCGTGGCTAGGAATTATGGGAATGGTAGTCCAGACACCTGAAAAGGACCAGATTGTTGATCTTGGTTACATGGTAGTGGGTATAGGAACTGAGCTTGTATTATTAAAAACTGTTGGGATGCTGACATTCCTTGGCATTTCATATATTTCTGGATATACAATATGATTTTATCATGTAGTCTGAGGCCAAGATTCTTTGGCTTTCAAGACTGGACCAGGTCCTTGACCTTCACAACTACTGCAGTGCATGTAGTAAACCAAATGTTGCATCTGATGTTTCTGCTTGGCTTGGAAGACAGAAATGTGACAAAGGTTTCTGAGAAACCCACAGACTACCATCCATTTTATGCTGCCTTATATCAATACCACTTTCTTTCCCTAGCACCCAGGGGTGTCCAAACTTTGGCCCTCCAGATGTTTTGGACCACAACTCCCAGAATTCCAAGCCTGTATTGCCAATGAGAAAGGAGTGTAGGAGTTGTGGTCCAAAACATCTGGAGGGCCGAAGTTGGGACACCACGACATCAGACTAGACTGCTTAAGATAGTTGTGCATCAGATTCAAAACTTTCTGGTATTGCAATTTCTGAGCAGAAAGGCAATTCAGAATGACCTGACTAAGCCTGTTTTTGCTTGAGGGTTGCATAACTTGCCATGGCTAATTATTGAACTACAAGGGAACATTGCAGTCATGTGTCTGGTCCCTTGCCTGACTCTGCATTGAAGATGCACCCTGGTATGTTGTCAGTTAGTTGCAGCTAGCCGTGACCGGTTAAACAGATCTCATGTGAACACCATTAGGATTCTGGCCTTCAGTTCACAGAACCTGTCCATATATTAGAATTATTTCTATTGCACTTTTGAGAAAACTTAAATATCCAAAACCAGCAATTAATAATCCCTATATAAAAACCACACACCCATGGCACAGTGGTTAAATGGTTGTACTTCAGCGATAACTGTCCTCACAATTTGGAGTTCAATTCCAGGTAGCAGGTTCAAGGTTGACTCAGTCTTCCGTCCTTCTGAGATCGGTAAAATGTGTACCCAGCTCACTCCGGGGGATCACCAGGATAAATAAATTGTAAACCGCCCAGAGAGTGCTTTAAGCAGTATTCGGTGGTATATAAACATAACACTTTGCTTTTGCTTTCCTGTAAAAGTAAAACAAAAAAACTAACAAAATAAATGTTTGAATAGTTGAACAACAAATTAATTAAATTAAATCATCAAGTCATTAATTAAAATGCCTCTGGAATCAATGTATTCCCTAAAGAACACCAGAGAGGTTTTCTGATTGGTTATTTGGGGGGGGGAGGTCTAGAGGTATAACAGCACCAACAGAAAAAGCAGTGCCCATGGTACCAGCAGGTTTGATGTTAACTAGAACCATTTTGTTACCAGTTGCCATGGCTGCTGCATATTAAGATTTGGTTTAGGAAGGTCAGTCTGGGCATGATTTAGTGGGATATTTTCATTGCTTGTAGAAGGTGCTTTTCCAACAAGAGGCCTGGGAGTGGAGTAATCCTCCTTCTCCCTACATGCCCTGTGCACACTAAAATAAAGCTGTGAACCATCAGGCAAGAAACACTTGGAAGTAAGTCTTAAGTTCTAGTAAGAGGCAGAAGAAGACAGAAACTCCTGACGCTACAGCAAGATGGGATTTAACCTTTTGTTTTTGTGCACTGGGTCTCACAAATGGTATTTTGGAATGCTGAAGTTGATTGACTCATGTTGCTTATATTGTTACAGGAAACCTTAACTTTAAAAGAAAGGTGGAGGAGTGACACTGGTTCTCTGATACTGATATAAAAGTTCAGTCAAAATCACATGGGTTAGGACTGATCTTAAAAAAAAAGACTGGTCCCAGCAGGCTGTCAGAATTTGTAGTTTTTAAAAAAGATTGCTCATCCTCTAATTTTTAGTAAGTTCACAGTAATGATTTTCACACATAATAAAAAGGGTCGGTGGGTGGGTAGGTGATTGCCTCTTAGATTTGTCCGATTTTAATACTTATAAGAATAAACGTTGTGTGTGCTTATACCAGAGGGAGACAGAATACGCACTTCATGCTAACCTTGTATTTCTTCATGATATCCCCTGATGTTTGGTTAATTTTTGTGCTGGCAGTTCTGCACACTTAAATCCCACACTGAGATACACATGCACGGATGCGACAACTGTAAGGCTATGTGAATGTCTTCTGTTGACACTTCACTTTTCAAAGTGAGCTACAGTTTAATCCTTTAGTTAATATGGTGCATGGAAACCAATGATACACTGATAGGTTTCATATGGGGGTGTGGGGATTTTGTTTTAAGTGTGATGGAAATAAAGCCCATGGATAATGAGAATGATAAAGTTTCATGATCCTTAGAACACAATTTTATGATGTATCGAATAAAAGCAATATTTGAAAATCCTATTTTATATGAAAATAAGAAACATGAAAGAAATTTATATTAAGGACTGATTGAGACTAGTAATTTTTAACTTCTTGGTTTTTAGAATAAGCATCTAAAATAATCCCAGAGGGACTTGAGAGCATATTCTAAAACCAACATATTTTTCAAGGCACCTTGGATATTTTGGAAAACCGATGGTCATCTTTAAAAAGTCAAGGCAGAAGTAACATAATTTGGACATATTTGTATACATGTGTAGAATTTTATACAGAATGTGCATATTCTAATGCAATTTTATCAGTAGTGACTTCCTTTTAATTTTACTATCATATTCCAGCTTTGCAACAGTTATAGTTTAAACATGCTTACACAGATTTGCAAAACACTTGGAATTCTTTCCCTTCCCACTTGTTTCTTCCAGATACTTCATTATAATTTGCAGTGAACATTCTAGATACTACACTTTTTCATACTATGAGACTGAAAATGAACAATATGAAATTACTGTGTTTTCTGTCTATAATACGCTATATTCTTTTCTAAAATTGTTAGGCTAAAAATTGAGGGCCGTCTTCATTGTAGGTAGTAAGGCAGCACGGGCTTCTCTTTCTCAACTTCAGTGTTCGCTCCTTTCTGCATCCACAAGACAAACATTATTGCAGCGTCCAGGGGTGCTGAGACATTTTTCTCAATCCTCTCTTTTACACACACACACACACACACACACACACACACACACACACACACACACACACACACACACACACACACACACACACACACACACACACACACACACATTTTTAAGGCACCTGTACTTTCCCAGAACCCTGGTTGATTTCAATGGGGGTTTCCCTCCCCATGGCCACCTCTCTCTTACGTGCTGGTCCCTCACGTGCTGGTCCCTCGCTTGCGGGCTGGGTGCTCCTTCTGTGTGGATCCTTCAGCACCTTTCAGATGGTGAGCGTCTCGGGGCAGTGGCTTTTAGACTTGTAGGACAGACTTAAAGATAAAGCTGAGAAAGAGGAGCCCAATCCCCCTATGCTCATCCAAGGCAAAAAGATGGGGAGTATTTTTCCAGGATGGACTCCTCTTTCTTATCTTTTGTTTTAAAATGTCTCTTTTTTTAATGATACATTTTTATTTATTTTCTACATTAAATAAATAAAACAAATATATTGCTTGTCTCCTGTCGTGTTACCAATTCAGTTATAGTTTCCCCCCCAACATTTGAGCCCAGTATAATTCATATCTCCTTTCTCGGCTTGAATAATCATACTTTCTTACTTAGTTTCCTTACTATCTCATCCATATTCTATCTTTACTTACATCTATTTTTAATACAAAGAACATAGCCTGTCTAATCTCAACAGTCTATTCAATTTTACTATTTAGCTCTTCAATACTAAGCAATTCAGAATATATTTGGCTAACTATATATCTTCTATATACCATCCACAGCAAAGCACAGCAAAAAGTGTTCTGCTTATATACCGCCCCATACCACTTCAAGTAGTTTCTGGGTGGTTTACAGATTTAATTACAGTATGCAGGCTACACATTGCCCCCCCCCAGCAAGCTGGGTACTCATTTTACTGACCTCGGAAGGATGGAAGGCTGAGTCAATCATGAACCTGCTACCTGGGACTGAACCCCAGGTCATGAGCACAGTTTTACCTGCAGTTCAGGCATTTAACCACTGCGCCATGAGGCTCCAGTATAATTACCTATTCTTCCAACGAGTGCCTAATTTCAGCAATCATCTCTAGTCATCTCTAATTCAAGTTAATACTTTATGGGCTATTAGAAAAGAGCTACCTCCTGGTCTATATGTTTCACTTTATGTATAGAAGTTCATGTCTATGCCTAACTGCCAGTATTCTTTTAAAAATGTAACAGATTAACATTTATTTATATATCAGATTTGTCTTCACATTTATTTTCAGTTACAGAAAACAATTTTTATAGCCTTAGATAATCAGAATACAGAAAACATTTTTATGTAATAAATTCACTAAGCCGAAAATTATTTTTTAATTTTCCCTTTTCCTGCCAAACTCAAAAGTTGTTTTTCCCTTGTCAAATCAATTTTCTTCATTGGTTGTTGTATTATCTCGATAGGAATCTTGATGGCTGCTCTGCTACTGAAAAAGTCCCAAATTTTCCTCTTTTTGGCACCGATATTAAGTAAAACCGATGTGCCTATCATATTCTGTGGACTTGGCACATCTAAGGGCTTAGCCTGCACCATTCTTGTCATTTGTGTTCATGTTGAGATCTGCCCTCTTTTCTGGTATAATCTCTTGATTTGAGCTAATTTCAGTTTTTCTCAGGGATTTCATGATATCCAAGAGTTCATATTGAGGTCTAGTTTGCATAGTTCCTGCTGTTGGCATCTGTAGCTTGGAGTCCAGTGTCTGCTCTCTTTCTGTTACTTTATCAGGATTAGAAATCTTTGTATCTTTAGAGGTTGAGTCCAAGATATCTATTGTTCTTTGTAATCCGGACAATAGTATATTTGCGAGTTCATCTTCTGAGTCATTTCTCTTGTCCTATAAGAATCAAACAAGGGGCAAGCCTAAAAGTTGCTGCCTCCAGACGCTCACAATCTAACACGTGCTGAGGGGCAAAAGGGTTGCTGAGCAAGGGAACAGCATGTAAGAGAGAGGCAGCCACAGGAAGGGAAATCCCATGGAAATCAACCAGGCTTTCGGGCAAGTACAGGCACCTTAAAATGTGTTTGTGTGTATGTGTGTAAAAGACGGGATAGTGAAAATGTTTCTGCACCCCTGGACACTGCAATAATGTTTGGATAGTGAGTACAGAAAGGAGGGGACTATCAGAAAAGTGGGGGTCATCTTATACTTTGGAGCATCTTATATATGGAAAAATATGGTAGGTATCTTCTGTAAAAAACATAGGAATCATGTATAAACTCATATGGTAGGGAGTGTTCATTAAATGCATATGATAAAATTAGGGAAACGTTAGACATCTTGGTATTCAAAAGTATATCCCTTAAAGTAGCAATACAATATTTAAATTACTGTAATGTAGACCAGAGTGCAGTAGAAGTCCATGTTATCAATGAAGCAAGCCTACTTTGTTTATTCTTTTGTTGTGTGCTCCTAGAAGGGAGCCTTAAATCTTGGAATAGCAGTAGATCATTTTAAATGAAGAAGACTTCATTCTGTGTGCAAACTAGTCTCTGCGCTTCATTTGAAATGCCGAAGTGGGAAACCAAAGGATGAATTGCTAAGGTCTCTGTTTGGCTCACAGCTCTTCTAGCCTGTTGAAAAAGATACTCATATAATTTCAGAATGTGATTATGTGAAAAGAATTCTGCAGCTTCCAGAGAGGTGAGGTGATGGTCCTGTCCCCTTTGCTTGAAAATAATACAATCTTTGGTAGAAGTCAATGGCATTTGAGTCCTGCTTCTCAAAGCCACAGCTAGGTGGCTCCCTGCAACTGTCAAGAAAGGCGCAACAGGGAGAACTAAAAATTTCCGATCTGATTATAGCTTATTTTGATCCAAGTTGAGAGTTGAATGGCTTAGCATCTTGTGTTTTTTATAATATTTTTCAGACGATTTAGTGTCCCATGTAGGTAAATGGTAACGTTTAATTAATTCTTGGTTGGTTTAGATCAGTGGTTCTCAACCTGTGGGCCCCCAGATTTTCCTGGACTGCAACTCCCAGAAGCCTCCACCACTTGCTGTGCTGGAAGGGATTTCTGGGAGTTGCAGTCCAGGAGTATCTGGGGACCCACAGGTTGAGAACCACTGGTTTAGATGGTTGCTTTTAAGATAGTCATCAACATTCGTACACTTTCTATTTCTGTTTCCTTATCTCCCAAAAGAGGCAACACCCCATCCATCTGATGAAATTAACTGCTGTCCACAAATAAAACATTTTGGCCTGTAAGGTATGCCAGAGAGGATGAGATACTTTGGGGAGGGGAATAGTGGGATATGAAGTACAACTGCACAGATGGAAAGTCAGTTAGCTGCTTTCAAAACATAAAATATATTATGTTTGTGATGTTTATGATTAGTTAATTCAGACAATAGATAAAAACTCAGTCCTTTTTATGTGTGGGTTTGTGTTTTGAAATGAACACCTGTAGTATAATAAATATATTTTGTTCCTCTAATGAACTCTTGAAGTATATGATGCTTCTTTAGGTTGTGGGTTTAATGGTGTAACTAGGGAGGGATGAAAGAGTGCATTTGCCCTAGGGCGCACAGCAATCTGGGGGTGCCTTGAGGTGGAACAGGAGGAGGAAGCCATGTGCCATCCTGGCAGCAGTCTTCCTTTTGCCCCCACTAAGGCTTTGATTATCCTTAGTCGGGGAAAGGAGGAGAGGGAAGCAGGCTGAAAGCCCTTTTAGTATCGCGTGCAGCTTGCCAGCACCCATGAGGGGGTGGGGAGAAGCGGCACAATACCTCCGGAGGAAAGCCCCGGGCTCCAGCTTATTGACACTGGGGTGGGGGAGAAAAATCTTTTGTTTCCCCACCCCAGCACCAATCAGTGGGAGCCCAGGGCTTGGGGAAAGGGGGAAGATTTAAAAAGCCCCCAAACCTTCCCCCCTCCCTCAAGCCCTTTCCGGATACTGTGGTCCCGTGATATAGCGGGACCGCAGTATATGAACTGCGAAAGGGTGGGGGTCTACTGTATATGACATTTAATTCCTCTCATTTTCTGTTACTCTTTCCAAGTTCCCACATTTTTGCAAGCTGCTGATAGCCTTACACCAGTGAATGACTTGAACCTTTGCTCCCTAAACTAAAACCATATTTTTGGAATAAAAAGTCAAGTCAACAATTGCTATGCTTTATTCCATTTATTTTAAACCTTTGTATCTTATGAACTGTGGCAAGATCTCCATCACAGAGTTCATTTAGTAGTGCCCAAAGTTTAATTGCCAGGCTTCATTGTAGAAAATGAGCAGTTATCAAGCAACTGATTCATTCAATTACAGTTGAATAAAACTAGTATGGAGTGCAATGAGTTTTAATGCCAGCACTGTTTTTGCATGACAGTACTGTACTTGCAATACTTGGTGATCAAGCTGTAAAGTTCTGAATATATAAAATAAATTTGGGAGCGTATAGAAACCTCTGAAAATGTACATTGCATTTAAAAGTGAGGTTTGAATAGCAGTTTACTAAAAGTCACTGCAAAACAATTAGCTTGCTAAGTATAGCAGCAAGATCACTTTACAATAACTTTGTCTTGCAAAAGAATTGCTTTCATGCCTGGCAGTTGAGTATGTTTAAATTTTATTTAAAAAGTAAACAAGATAATTGAATTGATACTGGAAAACTGTAATTGTATTACATAGAATGTTGTAATGTGTTGACATGACCAGTAGATTGTGTTTGCAGGTCTTGTGACTCACTAGAACTTATTTTACTAGATTCAGTAATTTTCACCCAGTGTAACCACTGGCTTTGTAGCTGTTAGTTGAAACAATAACAGTTATCATCATGGTGGCAGTTTGATATACAGTCATTGTATTTTGCAGGAGTTGTAAGAGTAATAGAAATTTTCATTATAAATTGTCTAACCATTGATCTCTTTAAAGGTAAAGATATAAGTTTACACCGGATATGCATGCTAGTCGTGTCCGACTTTAGGGGTGGTGCTCATCTCTGTATTCAAGCTGAAGAGCTAGTGTTGTGCAAGTCCATGGCCATGTGGCCGGCATGGCTGCAAGGAAACACTGTTTTACCTTCCCCGCTTTTTACAGCGGTACCTATTTATCTGCTTGCATTTACATGCTTTTAAACTGCTAGGTTGGCAGCAGCTGGGGTTACCAGTGGGAGTTCGCTGTGCTTCGTGGCACCCAGGATTTGAACCGCCGAGCTGCTGACTTTGCAGCCAGCAGTTTTCAGAGCCTTAGTCCGCTGAACCACCATGCCCCATACATTGATCTCTTTACAGCTGAATAAAAATGGAAACATCCAAGAGAAATGTGCCTACCATTTTTGCATAGCTTTGGGTGTTTTCAACACATTTGAGATCTTTTTTCTGCTTATGGAACTTAGAAGGAATGTGATATATAAAGTTTGTATAATTAGAGAAGGAATCTGGAATCATTGCAACAAAGAAAAAAACTTATATCCTGATATCCAGATGAATGTTGATATGATTGGAAATTGTCTGGTTTCATTTTGGAATTAACCCTAAATGGGGTAAATGCCAGCTGTGACTAATGCAGGCTTCTGATCCCCCCTCCCGATGTCTATAAAGTTCTATAGGGCTCTTAGAGAAATGTTCAGGTATCAGACTTCTTGACCTAATACAGTGAGGTGATATCATTTATTGGATTATAATCTGCACTCAACATGGCCCCCTATTGTATTTATATGTCATTGTGTTGGCAGTTGTTTTTGAAATACTGTTTCGCCATGAACACCTTCTATCTTCATGCTTTGTGGTTGTCAAGCTCTGCTACAGCTGAGCACTATTAATGTCATTGGGGGTGGGTGGAGCATACAGTATTTCATCCCTTCTGTGCCAACAAGCTGTTGACCCATCCTGACCCTCCTCATATTCTCCATTCAGGATTCCTTGCTGTGAATTGCACAACATAATCACATTGGAAACTCCAGTGGAATCAACTGGAAACTTAAGTGATTATACTGGTAGCTATTGAATTCATTGTGGTAGATGGATGTATTTATTTGAAGATCAGATTTTTCTTCTCCTGATGCAAAGAAAAAATGCTTAAACCAAGCCTTCATGCAATCAGAAATGTACATGGCCATGTCATCCTGTTATTAGGCATATAGAAGAGAAGGCACTGCTGAAGGAGAGCCAACATGGCTTCTGCAAGGGCAAATCATGCCTCACTAATCTGTTGGAATTCTTTGAGAGTGTCAACAAGCATGTGGATAAGGGAGATCCAGTTGACATTTTTTATCTGAACTTCCAGAAGGCTTTTGACAAGGTCCCGCACCAAAGGCTCTTGGATAAACTTGCCAGTCATGGAATCAAGGGACAGGTCTTGTCCTGGATCAGCAACACAGATCAAGGAGGCGGTTCGCTCCCTTGATCTGTGCCTGGAGGCCGTACTGGAATGGACCAGAGATAACCGGCTCAAGCTCAACCCGGAGAAGACGGAGGTTCTGTTCTTCGGGGCGCCCTCGTCTCGGTACAATGGCCCCCTCCCTAGTCTGGGGGGTATCTCCCTCCAGCCTACAGACAGGGCCAGGAACCTGGGCGTGGTCCTGGATTCGGCCCTCTCCCTGGAAGCCCAGGTGATGGCAGTCTCCAGGGCCGCTTTCTTCCATCTCCGCAGGAAGATCCGTCAACCTTGATGAGTCCTCCCTGAGGACAGTCGTGCAGGCCCTGGTGGTCTCGAGGATCGACTATTGCAATGCCCTCTACGTGGGGTTGCCCTTGACCCTGGTCCGGAGGTTGCAGCGGGTGCAGAATGCGGCGGCCAGGCTGGTGGTGGGTGCTCGTAGATACGAGCACATCACCCCAGTCCTGGTCCGGCATTGGCTCCCGTTGCCTTCCGGATCAGGTTCAAGGTACTAGTCTTGGTTTTCAAGGCCCTCCACGGCTTGGGACCAGGATACCTGGCGGAGCGCATCTCCCAGAGGGCATCCGGATCCAGACCCACGAGATCATCGCAGGCGCGCTCATTGAGAGTGGCCACACCCAGAGAGGCGCGGAAAACGCCACGGAACCGCGCCTTCTCTGTGGTGGGGCCCTCTCTCTGGAATCATCTGCCGCCTGAGCTGCGCCTGCTGGAGTCCCTGCCTGCCTTTAAGAGGGCTCTAAAGACCTACCTCTTTAAAGATGCATATGGTGACCTTGCTACTTAGTCCATTTTTTATTTCCCTGCCCTATTGTTTGCCGCCATCTTGCCTCCCGCCACCTCTGCTTGGTGGCTCGGCTATTTTTAGCTTTTAGCTTTTTATGCTCTTTTTTCTGTATTGTTAGCCGCCCAGAGTTCCCGTTGGGAAGATGGAGCGGGATATAAGTATTTAAATAAATAAATAAATAAATAAATAAACTAGCTAAGGAACTGAAAACAGAGGGTAGCACTAAATAGACATTTCTCCAAGTGGAGGGAGGTAAAGAGTGGGGTCCCCCAAGATTCAGTACTGGGACCCCTGCTTTTCAACCTCTTATTAAATGAAATAGAAGTAGGAGTAAATAGCAAAGTAGTCAAATTTGCTGATGACACTAAATTATATGGGGTAGTAAAAACTGAGATTGTAAGGAGCTCCAGAGGGATCTCTTGACACTGGGGGAGTGGTCAAACCAGTGACAAATAAGCTTCAACATTACTAAGTGCAGAGTGATGCACGTTGAGGCAAAAAACCCCAGTTACATTTATAAACCGATGGGGCTGAACTCTCTGCAACAAACCAGGAAAGGGACCTTGGTGTCCTGGTGGACAGCTCAATGAAGGTGTCAACCCAGTGTGCTACAGCAGTGAAACAAGCAAACTCAATGCTAGGGATCATTAGGAATGGTATAGAAAATAAGTCAACAAGTGTCATTTTGCCTCTTTATAAATCTATGGTGAGGCCCCATCTGGAGTACTTGGTCACCATACCTCCAGAAGGATATTATGGAAATGGAAAAAGGGCAGAGGAGGGCAACTGAGAATGATTCGGGGACTGGAACACCTTTCTTACCATCTGAGGCTGCAAAGGCTGGGCCTCTTCACTCTTGAATGATGTATCTAAGAGGTGACCTGATTAAAGAAGAACTGTTTTCCGTATTACACAACACTAGAACTAAGGGGCACTCCATGAAATTTTTGGGTGCTAGATTTCAAACAAATACAAGAAAGTACTTTTTCACCCAGAGGATCACTGGTCTATGGAACTCCCTGCCAGAAGAAGTGGTGATAGCTGTCAGCCTTGACAGCTTTAAGAAAGGATTAGACAAGTTCATGCAGGACAAGGGTATCAATGGGTATTATTATGGATGCCTAAGGACAACATCTGGGTTGGAGAGATATGCAGGATATCTCTCAATGCCATTTACAGGGAATCATAAGCAGGTGAAGATATCCGCTTGGGAATACCCTGAAGTAAACAGTGAGCCGCTGTGTGAGACAGAATGCTGGACTGGATGGGCTGTGGCCTGTTCCAGCAAGGCTGTTCTTATGTTCTGTCTATATGATGCCACCTTTTATTAGACGCCCCCCACTTTTAAGACCCCCAAATAAATAACATTAATAAATCCTCCTTGAGGTCACCTCCAACCCCACCACCGGCACTACCTTTAATTTCCTCATTCTAAACACTCCTCTTGACTTTGGTGGGTTTGTTTTTTGCCAGATTGGTCTCTGTCTTTCCTTGAGTTCTTCTTCATGGCCTCCGTGAAGCCACACAAATGGGTGCTCAGGCCCACACCCATGCGCGTTGGTCTGGAAAAGCTTTCCAAGCAAGAGAAATACATCCATTAGTCGTCCCCCCCCCATGCATGCTGCCGTACATTCCCACCAGACCCTCAATTTCCCCTTCCCCTATTCCCCCTTTTTTCTTGTTTATTGCTCATGGGGGCCCGTTTAAAAAGTGTGTTCACTGTGTGGGGGAATTCCCCTCACAGACAGCCACTCCCATTGCTTATATTGCCTGGGAAGCACCCATACTCCCAGCTCCTGCCCCCATTGCCTTAAATTCAGCCCTCAAGCCCTAAAAAAATAGAAGGCATAGACTGAATAATTACCTTTTGGAGAAATCGCTATTGACAGACAAAATGAATCTCGAGGTTTCTCAACTGGCGCCGGGTCTGTCAAAGACCTCCTCCAAGCCATCAAAAACTAAAAAGGCAAAGACCAAGAAGACCTCAACTACTGAATCCACAGTGGTTTTGAAGAAACTAATGGTTTTGAAACTGTCTTCTAGACATGCTTTTCTTGCTCTGACCCACCAGCCATTGGCCGCAAGTTTCTGATCGAACCCATAACACTTCGAATCCAACCGCAACCAGCGGAGTGTCCCAAAGAAGGCTACTGTTTGGGTGGTATCCACAGCTGATAACTCTCCACCTTCTCTGTTGGGGTCGAACCATTCATCGCTGAATTCCTCTGATTTCGAGGAGGAAGCTGCATCTCCACCCTACAGCATGGCATCTCCAGATTCGGACGTTGGTGAGGCAAGCCCTCTTTCCTTCTCCGATTCAATTGGCAGCTATGCCGAATTCGTCTCCTGTATGGCTGCAACTCTCAACGTCCCAACCCACCATCCAGCTCCACAACATTCAGACCATTTAGTCAATCAGATATCCTCAGATTCGTCCACTCCAATTCATTTGGTATTCTCCCCTCCATCATCTCCTTGGTGAAGGAATCCTTCCAAAAAACTCCTTCTTCCTCCAAGTTCAGAAGAACCTGAGGACCAAGGGTGCAATAGTTTTTCCGTACAGTACATCGACAATTCGCTCGTCATAGGGGAATCTCAAACCTAAACACTATCTCATCTCCGGTTCATTCTCTGTGTACTGAACAGGTTAGGCCTTTGGGTCAAGCACCAAAAAAATCCAAGCTCTTTGCAGCCCAAAGAGTCACCTACATAGAAGATGCTCTGGATTTAGTTCGTGCACAAGTCTTTCTGCCTACATCTCAAATTCAAGACACTGCTGATGTTGTCCCTCATTTTCGTCCTGGTGCGAGAGTCCAGGTACGCCTGTCCCAACACCTCCTAGGCCTCATGGCATGTACCACCACCATCATTCCTTTTGCTCGACTAAGGATGAGGCCCCTACAGATGTGGTTCCTTTCCCTATTCAATCCAGAAAAAGACCCTCCAAATAAATTGGTCCTTGTGTCTCCACAACTACCATCTCTTCTCGCATGGTGGACTTCACCTACAAATCTATCCATAAGCAGACCCTTCTGACCACCTTCTCCATCCATTCAGGTCACCTCAGATGCCAGTATTAACGGGATGGGGGGCCTTCTGCAAGCACTTCCAAATATATGAAAAATAGTCCCCATAGGAAGCTTGCAGGCATATCAACAAGGTAGAACTACTAGCAATTTTCAAAGCCCTAACCAGGTGGTTAGGGTCAATACTACATCAATGCATTATATCAATAAACTGGGATGAACTCATTCTCCTCCTCTTCTACTCCTCACGCTTCATCTTTGGGAGTGGTGCATTTCCCACAACATAATTCCCATAGCAATCCATCTCTCTGAACAGAGCAATCTCACAGCCAATCATCGAAACTCCACTTCTTCCCATGAGTGGGAGTTGCACCAGTCCACATTTCACATCGACCTATTTGCCTCCGAGGAGAACTACACATGCCAAACCTTCTGTTCCAGGCTGGAGTAGGTCACCACTCTGTGGGTGATGCCTTTATGTTTCAATGGAACAAGCATCTTCTCTATGCTTCCCCCCTCCCCCTGATTCATTGGGTGGGGGGCAAAGTCCAACGAGACGAAGCCAACATCATTTAATAACACCCTGATGGCTCACCTTTTTTGAATAGCATGCGATCATCTCTGCCTGCCCTCCTTCCCTTCCCTTCCCTCCTCTCCAGGGATCACGGGGAAATATTCCATCCGGATCTTCACCAACTCCATCTGATGGCATGGAGAATTTGACCTTAACCTCAGCTGTCTGTGCCGCTGCTAGAAAGCCTTCCACTCGTAAGGCCTACTCGCTGAAATGGAAAAGATTTCTCAACTATGTGAGCTCTCAAAAATTCTCCCCCATTAATCCTTCTTTGACTTCAGTACTATAATTTTTACTCCAACTTAAGAAAGCTTTTCCGGTCCAATGAGCATGGGTGGGCTTGAGTACCCATTTGTGTGGCTTTATGGAGGAACTGACAAACCACTCCAGTATTCCTTCCAAGGAGGACCACTCGAAGAACCACATTTACAGGTAAGTACTTCTCCATCCCCACCACCTCCACTGTTTTATTTCATTTCCCCATTTTAAGTACACCTCTTGGCTTTGGTAATTTTTTTTGGGGGGCAGGATCAGTCCCCAACGAGCTTGAGCAGCCTATTAAAATGCCTTTTCACACTAAAAAAAAAGACTCTTTTCTTTCCAGGGCCATTTCTTAATGGTCTGTTCAAGCTCACCAAAGCTCGATCCTGCAAAAAACAAACTGATCAAAGCCGAAAGGAGTGTTTAGAATGGGGAAATGAAAGGAAACAGTGAGGGTGGTGGGGGTGAAGACCTCAAGGAAAGACTGAGCCAATCATGCAAAAAACAAATCACGGAGGGAAAAAAGCAAGGTGAGTTTGGGTTCTCCTCCACCTGCTCACCCCAAAAAGCTTACTTCTGTGTATACCATGCCCCTTAGTTTTGCCGTCATGAATTTACAAAAAAGTAGCATGGTATATACGGAAAAATACAGTAGATGTCCAAACAGCTTTCTTGTACTGTTGAACTGAAACCTCCTGTGCTTCTTCAGGGAATGGTATAGTCCAACATAGCTGCGGGGTGTCAGTTTGGCAGTAGCTATGTTACACTGATTGTGTGCCAGAGAGCATGTTGATTCTCTTCTCTGTGAAATTCAAAATTAGTACAACATAGACAGATTCCTAGACAAACTTTCCCTGAATCTGTAGTTCTGTGACACCAAGAGCAATTTTTAATGTGATGGAAGCTGTCATATTCTTAGTCTCCCGTTCTAGCACAAAGCAGGATCATTCATCCATCAGGCAGATTGTAGATGACTTCTGCTCATTTGTTTTAGCTTTTGTTTGAGCCTTTGTTTACATCATCAGCGCCCTGCATTCCTTAATTCTGGTTGGGAATGACCTGACTTTGAGGAAGGCATTCCTGTTTCTGGCCCAGGAGAGCAGCAGCACATGTTTCAGCAGAGGAGATGTCAGGACCAGTGATCCATTCTCCGAGTTCATAACTCTCCCACCTGCCTCTTCAACCCCAGCAGGTGCGATCGATAGAGCCACTGGAGCCTGTGAATGATGCTTCCTGGTTTCTGAAGATCCCATCCTGCAATCCTTTGTCCTTGCCTTCTATTGGTTTCTGAATAATATTGTGAGAAATGTACAGAAAATTAATTGTAGCTTAACAGATGTTTTCTAGCAAAAGGGGGGGGTCGGAGGAAAGAAAGGAATGCCTTCATGATGAGGGACAACATCTGCTTTCTGGAATGGAGTGCTTCCCTTTGCCTGTTCTTTCTCCCCCCCGCCACACCAAGTGACTGCTCTGATGCTGGGCCAAAGACAGGCCTGATAAAGTGAGAGGAAACAAGATTGGTTTTCTAAGGGCACTAGGCCCTTCATGATCAGCTAAATCATAGGCTGTCTCCCTCCCTGGCTGGGTAATGACCTGCTCCCTGCGCCATGGCACCTGCAGCCCCCTGTGGGACATTATGATGTGCACCTCGGCAACTGCAGGGGGCTGCACTGAAGGTGAAGCTGTCATATCGATCTTTTTAGCTCTAAAATATGAGCCACTTTACTCCGCTCCCTGATGCTGTGATGTGAAAAATAATAACTCGGATCCAAATTAAAAATATTGATCTCTGGAAGGTGTTGAAAGTAAATAAACACCTTCCGAAGTTTTCGGGTCAGCCAAGAAATGGTATTCAGCAATAAATGTGTCGGCATGTCAGAATCCAGGGTTCTTGATCTGTTTTTCCTTTTGAATTGATTTTTCATTATTTACTTCCTAAAAGTGTTGGAATTTGGTCCTCCACGGTTAAATCCCAGTGTTCGGCAAAATTATTTCTTGGGGGCTTCTGAGGTGCTTCTAATCCACTTGCTCATTGATTGATTGATTTTTGACTCAATAAACTTGCATTACCCCTGCTTTATTTAAGACTTCCATCATAATTTTTTGTACATTTAGGCTTGACTTTTTTATTTCCCTCTAACAGATGAGCTGACATTGGTCTATCAAACATGTGGGAAAACAATTGCCACAAGGTTAATTTTATTGCTACCTCAATGCATTTTAAGTAGGTGCCAGGTATTTTCCACTTGGGGCTGATAAATTGCCGTTGAACCGCTAAAGCTTAAGAATGAATGGGAACACAGTAACTACTACAACAAAAATCCACTTATATAAATGCTTTGCAGAGTGAAAGAGGGTGAAAAGGAACATTTTATTTCCACTGTGTATTTATTTATTTATTAAATGTCCAGGGTGGGGTGGGGAATGGGCCTTTTGTAATAAAGCACTTAACTGTAATGTTATTGATGCTGTAAAATCTCAGGGTGATTGATATTGTTGAGTTTTATTAATAGTTCTGAAAGAATTCTGCAATTTGTTTTAATGGGCATTTTCCTCTTGCTAACAAGTCAAGGCTTTTTCCCATTTGAGCATTTCTGCTGGGAAACAAAGCATTGGGGCATCTGTTTCCTGACAAACTCCTGCAAAACGGTTTGGTGAATTGAACTTTGTTTATGGGTAGTTGATATGTGACGACATTTGGTCTTAGACAAATGTGATCGGCATGACTTCTGTGATGACAAGGAGAAGATGTAATTCCTTATATAGCTGGTTTTGTTTTTGATTTGAAGAAAAGATACTCAAGAAAGAAGCAGCATTGGGATACCGACATTCCTTAAAAAAAAAAAAACAAAACCTTGATCCATTATTTTTTATTCTTCGCACTAAATGTTCTTTCATTAAAGATTTTTTTTCATGCCTATTTTTAATTGAAATTCCTAAATACTGTAGAAGCAAATACTCCATGAAACCTTTGGGAGTCTGATCTGATACTGGAGAATGACGGAAACAGCAGGCACTAGAATTCAAGAATGTGAATATGTTTCTCTTTTGTAATTATATTTTCCTGAAGGTTCTGAAAGTTCATTATGTCCCTTTCTTTTGCTGTATTGTGATTCCCCCGGACTCATATAAAGTATTTACAAGCCCTATGCTGGAGATTCCTACCACCTATGGCCATCTGAATTCTGTCAGGGACATCTCACAATTAAAGGTAGCCATGCTGAGTAAATTTGGAAGGTGACCTGTCATGGTTTTGCTGGTGTTTTTCATACACATTGCTATTCTTAATTGTATTAGCTATCATCATACTCATCACTTTTCATAGCGAAGTCCAATGGGCATGCTTTCCCTGTGATTGCTGATGTTGCTGTTTGCCCACAACCATTTAGGGTTTTGAAGCGATTTAATTTTCCATAGTTCCAGTGGCCTCGTTGAGCTTGTTTAAAACAACAACACACTATTCTTCACACTACTCCTGTCACCCCTTGCTTTTGAAAGACCCCTTTATTTAAAAAGCAATCAAATGTGTATCTTTTTAAAGGGTGGAAGAAGTTGGCTGTTGCACGTTTTCTGGGCTGTTTGGCCGTGTTCTGGAAGTTTTTCTTCCTGACGTTTTGCCAGACTCTGTGGCTAGCATTTTCAGAGGGCAAGGAGCTCAGGAAAGCTCTGTTTAATCTGTTTACAAATATTCCAGTTTCCAGAGGTGTATCTATGTTAGTCTGAAGTCGGTTGTAGCAAAATAGCAAATTTCTTCTTGTACCTTAAAGGTTAATAAGTTTTGTGTGACACACGTGTTCATGGGTTGCTGCCCATTTCTTCAGATGCAAGGAGTGTCCCCTCAGTGGACAGAACTCCGTACATGCCTGAGAGTGGGGTGGGGAATGGGACATATAAGCCATTGCTATTACACTTTAAAAATAAAATTTGCTGATCTTTAAGGTGCCAGAAAGCTGTGTGTTGGATTTGTTGCATTGTGTGTGTTCATTTCACTTTCTTAGAGTTATTTGATTTTCATGAGAAGTCTATTTAACATTTTATGTGGTAGTCTAATTACCTCATAAAGGTAATGACTACAAATGCCAGTATTTTTAATCTAACAAAAACTGGAAAAACTTTTATTTTATTTTTTTACTTTGGCAGATAAATGGACAACAGCAGAGAAAATCATTTTCTTATACGACACGCATAGGAATAATTATTGGGTAATTCCCATTGCTTTCACATGTTTTAGGAATATAAATATGCAGTTTACAAGATGCCTCAACAAATTAAAGTGCAGAAATACCCACCCCTTATTATGCTGGACAGATTTTCAGTCTTCTGAATTACTGTGGGATGGTTTATGACTCTAGTGAGAAGACTGAAATAATGTGGTGTATAATATAATGAGGAATCAGTTGATCATAAATAAGGGGCCACTGAGTGTGTTAGGTAGTCTTACAGCATAGTGAACCTTGTCTGTTGAAGGAAGAAAACCTGCAGTGACAAGACGAGGCCAAATTACATTTCATAACTTATGTAATGAATGGTGAGTTAAGTATGCAGTACACATAATCGCATTATAGCGCACAGTATATATTGAGCAATGTAACTGCAATGTATAGCAATAATTGCAATATTAAAAATACAATGTAATTAATAAAATTAATAATCAATATGCATGTTTAAATAATGTAATATAGTATTAAATAATGGCCTGCATCCTGGTAATAATTTGAGAGTCTGTAAGTTCAGTTGTGTAACTACTCATGAGAATGCTGCCTTGGGAATTGTGCTTGTATATTTACCTTAATAATGTTTTTATCTAACATTTGAAGTATAATGTTATTTAATTCTTTTAAAATATTCATTAAATCTAATTTTTTAGCTTTGAAATATTTTAGTTTTTCATAATGTAAGCTGCCTTGAAAACTATTTTAAGAGAAAGATAAAGTAATAATATTTTAAATAAAATAAATAAATAAATAAATAGGGAGTTTTGTGAGTCATAGACTGAAAATACGCATCTGCTTACCTCTAATTGTGTCTAGCATGAAAAGGGGAAATGAGACAGCATCCCCAAAGGTCTGGGAATTGCTGTTGTAGGGTTACAGGGCACATTCACTTATATGGAACAAAGTTATGGAGGATGAGGAAAACAGCACTGCTCTAACTGAAAGCAATGACTAGGAGAGCTGCATGTTGCTAGCTCCGTGGTTATCAACCTTGGGGAGCTCAGATGTTCTTTGGGCTGCAACAGCCGAAGAACCGCCGTCTTAGCTGACCCAGCCAGAATGTGTGAATAAACTCTGGATCCCATGGCTGCAGCATTGTGGATAGTAAGGCCACTCAAACCTCAGTACAAGTGATAGTTATTTCCTTCTGACAGCATAAATGCTCAGGAGATGTGTGGACCCAAAGCTGCAGCAAAGATCTTCCCTCCCACATCCTTATACTTATTACAGCTCCAGTTACCACAGGGTGACTGGCCTATGGCCAAAATTCATTACCAGGCATATGATTTAAAATTTTCTGTGTTTGAATTGATACAAGCTTTTGGGAAGCATGATAGATTTCAGTAGGCTAATAGTGATTGGCCACTTTTAGGTGTCTTGTCAGGTGTATTTTATCTCCAGTAGAATTATAAAAAGATATCGAGCAACTGTTGGTGTCCCAGTATTTTTAAAGTATGTGTGAATACATTAAGGAACATGGGACGTTGAATCATGTTCCATGAGGTGTGCAATGTGAAAGCCAAAGGATGTTTGTTTTCTTTTTACCCTGAACATTTTCTTATATTCCCATTTCCTTTGAAGAAGATGGGGCAGGGGAAAAGATCCCCCCCCCAGCTAGTTCCTGCTCAATCCAACATCATGGCTTTAAGATAAGGAATTGAATTGCAGTAGCATTTCCCCCTTTTAAGCCAAGACAGACTGGCAAGGGAGGGTTTGGTTTCTGTTTTGTCAATCACTTGTCACTAGCACTTTCACAAACAGTAAAAAAACACGGAGCTGACACATTGGTAAAAGCCGAAGTAGTATGCATTGTGGTCAAACCATACATCAGCAAACAGACAAGAATGACTGAAAGCTTGTCGTGATTCTGTACAAGGGCAGCAAATATTATGTGAGAAATGTATTAGTGAATACGCTGGGAAAAACCTAATACATCTGTTTAAGCATTTGAAGGTTTGTTAGCACTTCTGACAGAAAATCTCCCCGACAGCATCAGACCTATGTAGTAGAGTTTGGTTTTGGATCTATCTTTGCCCTCCTTTTATCCTTACACAATTCACTTGGAATTTAATTTCTGTGTGAGTTCTGTGGTCTTTTATGTGACCACTTCATGTAGACTGGGGGTGCCACCAGACTAGGTGAGATGGCCAGTTTGGGAGGCCTTGGAAGTGAAGGAAGTGATATTTTGGTTTGATGTTGTACTTTTTTCTCCCTTCCAAACATAATGAGAGCCATATACAGGCTTTCCTGCTTTGTGTACCAAAACAAATTGGCTGTTTTGAAGTACAGTACTTTTTTATTTTATTTCAGGGTACTCGTTACTGCTCCATCTTGGGTAGTGAAATGTTATGGACACTGCTAAAGAAGTACACCCTTTGCAGTTTCTGTAACCCCAGTTCTTAAACTATAATAATTTCATGATTAAATTGAGAAATGTTTCCAGTTATTTTCAGTCGCTGTCTTCTCTTACATTCACTTGTTTTGAGGAGATAGTTTAAAATGTGCAAGTGTAAAAGTGCAATGTGTTTATACTGTACTTGAACATTATGAAGCTGGATCCTAGCACCCGGATAAAAGCTGCATTAAAATGAAATATCCAATTTTAAGTAGACCAAGATAGGTTTGATGGCTATAGTCAGGTCTCTTTCTGCTGTGCATTGTTAATTATAAGAATGCTACACCTTCCACTCAGTTTGACCCCTTCTGGGCAGGTGCTTCTGAGCTTTAAAACATGAGGAAATTGACGCTCTCCATTGTTGATCTCCTTGAGTACTTCCAGAGAAGGCTTATATTGGCTGCAGTTTATCCCAGGAACCATAGTGTAAGTCAGTAAAACTCCCCCCTCCCTGCCTGCTGCCCCAGTGTCACAGACAGGGAGCAAGTGATTTTCCTTGCCCTACTCCTATACATTCTTTGGCGCATGTCACATCTTAGAGTCAAAGCTTCAAGACTGGGGCAAATGGGGGGGGGCTTGAGATCATGACAAAATGGAATGAGTTGACTTCTAAAATATCCAGTCTCCAATGCTCACCCTGCTGTCTGCTGTGTCACAATACTGGGAAAATTCCCGGTCTGATTAAAATAACTTTCGTCCCATTGTAAGCAGTCGAGGATAAATAGCATAAAAAACTGACACACTGCAGCAAAACGGTGAAAGCCCTGCCTGCTGTCATGTCTGCTTCCAGTCGGAGCCCAGTGGAGTTCGGGAAATCTCCAAATACGTCCAACTTGAGAGTGGTCCACCATCACTTTAGGATTGCTCTCAAAGTTGTCCAGTAGAAATTAATCATTTGGGGGTAAAGTTCTTTGGGTTATATGTTCATTTGTAGACAAAAACATATAGCATGCATAAGAATGTATAGTAGATGTAATCCACATTGTATCTGCAAAAAAAAAAGGAGGTGGAAAAAGCTCATTGGTAACAGAGATTTGTTTGACAATTTCTGCTGTCTAGATTGAAGATGATATTAAAATAAATAGCTGTCTAGTGTCACATGGGGCATTTTATATCAAGCTCCAGTAGCAAGGGCTTCCATTTTAAAATCCTTAATGAATAATCCATCATGGTAATTTTTTGTAATGATCTGCTTCTTGAGGCGGGCAAAGCTTGTTGATAATTAATAAGCTTTGGTAAGCAAATGCAGCCTAAACACGCACATGATGAATAATGCTATTGTACATAAAGAGACAATTGGCTTTCTGGTCCATATGGTTGGATGTCCATTAACATGACCTATTAACAATGCAAAGTAGAAGAGATTACAATTAATATTAGAAAGCTTTAAACAATGTAGAACAATCTTAAAGCGGGAAACAAACACAATGTATTAAACAATAGTATTAACGTATGTCTTTGTAATTAATCAGAATTAAGTATTTTCTCAAAAGACATTCCTTTGTACTAACTAGATAATATATCTAGCTCAACTTGCTTTTTTCAGAAAATTAGCATGAATCATTCTCTTAGGAGAATTATTCTCTTGTGCTTCTTTAAGCGCTAAGTGGTGGCCAGAAAATTCAATATAGTAAGTACCCTCAGGAAATTGCTAAACTGAAACAATTGAGATTTCAAAGCCTTGTATGGTCACTCTGACTCTGACAGGCATTTAATTAGTGGCAATTCATTCCTTTAGTCTTTGTTGTCTGTGAACATCTCTGCCACATCTCCCAAGACCACTAGGCATTTTAATGCATTGATTTATAGAAACATTGTTTAATTCATCTGCACTTCCTGGATTTATTTCTTTTCCAAACTTTATAGCAAGTATTTCTGTGTCTGTTGGAACTGTACTGGAATAGTCTCTAGATACTTGTAATTTTATTAACCACTGTTCATTATTTGCCAAATACAAATAATATTTCCGTTCCTTTTAGGATAACTGCATACTGACATATTTGTAGAATGTCATTTTATTGTTATGTGAAACATGTATGTGTTTGTTTTTAATATGTTTTTAATATGGACAGGTTATTTCTAAGAAAAATATGGCACATTCTATGGCACCTACTGTACATAACTCACATTGAAACAAGTAGTGGTCAAGCAAATATGGGGTGTTATGCTTATAAGTTCCAATGCCTTTTTAGTGGAAGATGCATTCTAACGATTCTGTTACCTACCAGTACACGCAAAGGTTTTGTTTTGATTCAGTAGAGGAAATATGTTTAAAGTACCGGTAATTGAAGATCAGGTTGAAAGCTCCCTTGAAATCAAAAGTAGTGTAATGTATTTTCTTTGTTGCTGTGTCCATTGTATGTCTCAAAAACAATGGAAGTGACTAAAACTGGGTTCTCAGCACTGTGATCCTAAACCAGGCATGTCCAAACTTCAGCCCTCCTGATGTTTTGGACCACAATTCCCAGAATTCAAAGCTTAGATTGCCAATGGCAAAGGACTGTGAGAGTTGTGGTCCAAAACATCTGGAGGGCTGGAGTTTGGACATGCCTGTCCTAAACAGTTGGTTAAGATCTGACAAGTGGGATTTACTCCTGGGTACTTATATTTGTAGTATATATTTGCTGAGGAATTAACTCTATTTGAACTTTGTAGGAATTATGTTGAAGCTGACATGCATGTGTCAAAAGAGAAGGATGGAATTGTACACCCTAAGATGTCAAGCAACAGTATACAAATAGCATGCAAATAACCTCAAAGCACAGTACAGAAAGAGACATTATAGACAGCTTACTATTTTAACTGAAACTGTGTTCATGTTGGAAAGACATAATTTGGCAGACTTTAGTGTTTGAGAAATGAGACTTTGAAAACAAATTCTGCTCTTATGTCCAGAAGATCGGTCAGAAAGGAAAACAAACCAATTTGCAATTCACACAAGGTGAGGAAAGCTGTTTCCGATATGCTTTTAACAACTAAGAATTTCTTCTAATGATAAATTGAGCTGCCTAGATGCCCTAAGCACATCCGGTCTCGCTTGATTTCGGAAGGTAAGCAGGGTCGGCCCTGGTTAGTACTTGGATGGGCGACCACCAGGGAATACCTGGTGCTGTAGGCGACTGGAGTAGGAACTGGCAGGCCACTCCAGTACTCCTGCCAAGAAAACTCCATGGACATGGAGTCACGTAGAGTCGGTCATGACTGTAACGACACGACACAACACACACACACACACACACACACACACACACACACACACACACACACACACACACACACACACACACACACACACACACACACACACACACACATTATTTGTAACACCTATTTCTTCCCACAGAAATACCTTGGGCATTTATTACAAGACGTTTTGTCTGTTCCTTTTCTTTGTTGGTGGCCTATTTGGTTGACTGCCACTGCAGGGGTAGAAAAATGCTTACTAGATTAATAGCTGTCACACTGCCTCTTTTTTGTCAGCACATGTGAAGGCTTGTCTCTTCCTCCTGCCCATGCTCCTAGTATTTTGACAGAGTGTGAAGAAGTAAAGAGATGGCAGGAGGGCATAGGAAACTGCTTTCTACTGAATCTGACAATATGTTTTGTGGTGAAGCTCAATATTGTCTACATCCACCCTGGAAAAGGTGCAGGCCATGGATCACAGGTGGCTCCCACCTCTTTTGGTAGCTGTTGCCCCACCACTAAATGTTGGTGATGCAGCAACAAAGCTGCCTGTTTTTCTTTTAAAATAAGCTGTCAAGGAGCATCTGTCTTTAAAGCAGAATCCAATGTGCAATTCCACATTGAAACATGGTCTGTACTTCTTGCGCACCTTCTGTTCAAAGGATGATGTAACTTTCATGTTGCCATGGCATGGACATTTTGATCCCTCTTTGCTTCCGAAAATTTGTAGAGCAGAGCAAATTCTGAAGCACAAGAGTGGTTAATCTTGGAGTGCTCATGGTGCTAGGAGGTTGTGTACTTCCCACAACACATAGAAGCTATCACTTCTGGGTCTATACTGCAAGTACGGGTATCCTTTATGGTTTTAGGTAGAGTCTTACCTGGGCTTGCCTGAAATAATGAGAATTGAAATTGAGTACTTCTCTATGCAAGGCACATGTTCCACCTTTCAGCGGTGATTCTTCTCCTTGGACCCGCTGGACATGGGAGCCACTGTCAGCTTGAAGCTAGAGGATTCTGAAGCCTACATGCCACTAGTCTGGCTATGGAACCCGTTGCACTGTTAACTCTGTGAAGTAAAGTGCATTTGCTTTGGTGCTTCTTCCATTTATAACTTGGAAGTTATTTGTCATATAAATCTTGCTCAAAGTGGATGGGCACAGCACCAGTGGAGGTACCTTCAGTGGAGATATGGGGTTTGCAAGGAACTTTATGGCACATTCAAGTTTCTAAGAAAAATCTCTCTTCCCAAACTTAAATATACATGTTCAAAGTTTTTTCCCTTTACTTTTCTTTCATTGCGTTTTTGTTTCTGTTTAAATGACAGAATTTTGTTTTTTACATTTTGTGGAAGGCATTATTTTTAAAATTATAGTACCATATTGAGAATGGAAAGGACTCCTTCTCACGCTTCAGCATTCTTATTCCTCCTATACCAGATCAGCTTTTCAGCCGTAACCTAGGTGGAAATACACACTGTTAGTGAGCACATAAAGTTTAAAGCATTTTTATTATGAGACTCAGCCCTTGAAATTAAAAAAATAAAAGTCTACAGTCTGCCTGTGGCTAGGTCTAGAAAAGGCCAGCAGGTAGAAGAGGCTGAGATTTCATCTGAACTTAGTTGAGTTTTATAGATCTATTTACGAGATCCAATAATATAATGATGTAATTTTACTTGTCTAATAAATGTTGCTGTACAAGCAAAGGACAGCAAACATTTCCATTGTTAGCAAGATCTTTTAAATGGTAGGCTGTTTGAGCCCGGAGTGGATGCTATTTAATAAATGCTGGCTATTCAGCCAACAATCACAATTATTTAAAGGGTTTTCAAAAGGAAAAGAACAAATCAAATAAAACAATTACTGTTGTATCTCATTCTGAACTTAAGTGTATTTTTATGTGGGTCTTGTTTAGTGTCTCCTCCCAGTTTTCATCCATTATCACAATAATTGAGTTTGTAGCTGGAATTAAATTTATCAAATTGTGTTATCCTCTTTTGAAATTGGATAGGTATCCTGGCAGTAGACGCTAGAAGTTAATCTGCTTTGCTAAAGCCTCCAGTGGCACAGTGGCAACAGGATCGAGGAGGCTCAAACATTCTCCTGTCACCCTGGACACGATGTAATTTCTCCTCAATCCCTTGTGCAAATAATGACATTTGAATCGAGCATTAACAGGCTTAATTACTTTAAAATTGTCATTTTAATTTACACTGATATAGTATTGATCATACAAGCAGAGATTAAGCTGTTCACTGGAGCAGATGATGGGGAATTAAACATTAAAGGGTCCTCGTGGGGCTGAGAGGGCCATCCAGAGTGTGCCAGAAGAGGAATGATATTTTTCTGTAATGAACTGGCAGTATGCGGGGACATGAATCTTTGGCCAACTGGAAAAAAGGGAAATAATGGGGTTTGGGAACCATTTGCAGGCTATTCATTCGCTGCCATGCACCAATTCTCCAGTGATTCATCCACCTCGCCAACATTTATTTATCTAGCAAATTCAAGAGTTATGACCTTTTGCTAAGTACATTTAATATAAGGCCGAGGGAAAGCTTTCAGGTGTAACTTGTTAAAATAAACATTATTGTTCTTATTTCTGCATACTGTTAAAACATGATTTAATCCTCCGAAATATACTTGTGGCTAACTTGCTATACATCGAATGATCATTAAGACTTTATGAGGAACAGATAGAGCATGGTGAAGTTGTTCCAAATGCTGGTCTTACCCATTTTAAAGGTATAGCCCAAGTGTGTTTTAAAAGGTATTTAAGAGACAATTATGCCTATAATTAAGAGGTTGGCTGGAATCCTGTTCTGCAGGTAAGTAAATGGTGCAACTTTTAGATGTGAATTGTGTAGGCAGTATCTGTTGCTTACAGAGCCACACAACTCACAATGTGAAAATTAATATCTATAGAGTTTCCCCCACCAAAATATGCTATGACATTTGTTTAGTTGTGCAATCAGATTTCAGTCAATACTTCTTTTTGTTTTTGCCAGATACTTTGCCAAGTGCTCAAAAGTGAAGATTTACCAATTTTCTCACTCTGTTGCTCTTTTGCCCCCCCCAAAGGTACCAAACTTACAGTACATAGGTGTTCCAGTTTCTGTGTGGCCAGCCCTTCTGTTAGGCAGAGTGCATCAATGTCACCTGCAGTATCATGAAAGATCGGAACATTACTACCACAATGGTAATGTTGGTATTTGCCACTCTGCCTCGGGCAGTTTCCATCTATACCTGAAATTATTACATCTAGATGATAATAGGTTTTAAAGTTCTTGCATGTGTTGATTGGCTAGTCTATGTTTCTGTTGCTTCAAATGCAGCTTTTAAAGTGGTAGCCCTGTTCATCTGTGCAAGCATATCAAGAAACAAAACAAAAAATAAAAAGAAAGACAAAAATAATATGGTTCCTTAAAGACTAACTGCTATATTTTATTGTGAACTCTATTGTTGGACTCCCGGAATTTGCCCAGAATCCTTCAGCAGAATTTTCAGTAATGAAGTGCAAAAACAGAAGTGGACCGGGGAGATTTCCATACTTCCATTACTCCCAACCTTCGGTTTCTCTTTGGAAAATCATGGAAATTGTATTGGACACTTTGGGAGTCACAAGGCTACTTTGGAGTTTTATTACCTCATTCTTTCCCAACTGGGGAAATTGGCCTTAAAATGGCACTACAGCTTATGTGTAAGTTAGTGTATGGTGATGCCTATGGTAGCCCACATATCAACCATGAGACAAACACTAATTCACAAGGCAATTGACACATTCTTAGTTGGTCCTCATTGACCAGACGGGATCTTGGGGGATTTATGGTAGATCATCTGAAGAAAATGTTGACCCAGTTTACAGCTGCTGTAAAAAGGAGATCAGTTATACTTTGGGTGCAAGTTCTAGCCTACAAAGTCCTAAACAGCTTGGGTCCAAACTATCTCAAGGATCATGTCTCCCTTTATGAGCCTGCTTAGATGATAAGATCACTAGGAAAGGTTTTTCTCTTGGTCACACCACCTCCACAAGTGCATTTGTTGAAGACATGGGTGGGAGGTTCTCTTTTGCTCCATCCAGACTCTGGAACTCCCTCCCACTGGAGTTCAGGCTAGGCCCATCATTCTGCAATCAACCAAAAACCTTAGATAGATAGATAGATAGATAGATAGATAGATAGATAGATAGATAGATAGATAGATAGATAGATAGATAGATAGATAGATAGATAGATGATAGATAGATAGATAGATAGATAGATAGATAGATAGATAGATAGATAGATATGGATATAAATATAGATATAGATATATAGATATATAGATATATATGTGGATCATTGTGCTTTACTGCTTCAAATGTGTATTTGATGGTATTCTTGTTTACTGCTTTTTAGTGTGGTGTTTGTTTGATCCTTAAAACATTTCTATACTTTAAATGTTGTATTTTAATGATGCAAGACATCCTGGGTCCTTTTTAAGGAGAAAGATGTGACTAAAATATAATAGAGAGAGACTGAGGGAGACACAGAAAGAAAGAGACAGACAGACAGACAGAGAGACACTGAATCCCAGGAAACATTTTGGTATTTCCTTTTTTTACAAAGGAAGAGCACATGTATGGGATCAGAGAATTCTCCCTTATTGGCTTTTGTTTTGTGGCTTCATCTTGCAGAATTCTACAAGAAAGTGAGAGTCCAATAAAAGTGAAAGTCCCATCCTTAATACTAGGATCCAATCCCATGTTGTTTTCATTATTAATGTAAGCTTCTTGCTTGTGTGTTTTTTAATGATAACCTAATTTTTGGTGCAAAGCTTTACAGTTTCCTATATGTTTGAAAATGAAAACCTTTATTTGACCCAGGGAACAAATTGTGTGTGTGTGTGTGTGTGTGTGTGTGTGTGTGTGTGTGTGTGTGTGTGTGTGTGTGTGTGTGTGTGTGAGAGAGAGAGAGAGAGAGAGAGAGAGAGAGAGAGAGAGAGAGAGAGAGAGAAGGGGGAGGGACAGAGGGAGCAAGGTGTACAATCTCCTCAAAAGAGTAATCTAGCCCATTGTAAGTACTGGAGTTTCTCTCAAAGTCAAGACAGCTAAGACAGACCCAAAGTAGTCAAAATTTGCAAAAGGAAAAACTGCTTGAGAAAACGTGAGCTGAGAAGCATCTGCATGTAAGGTGGAATGTGAATAGCAATAAATGTGTCTGGATCTCCTTGTCCCAAAAAACAATTCCTTGTTGTTCCATTTATGACTCTAATTCATTCCAATTGGCTTCCTTATCTATTTCTTCATTGTTGCTCTTCCTGCCTGTCAGTTACATTGTTTGCTTCAAATATCCTGTGCTGAATGTTTTTTTTATATTAGCTCTTAGATATGTTATATTCACAGGTACTATAAAAATAAAAAAGTGTCTTCATTTTCCCAGCCTTGATTCTGTCTCCTTACAACTGGTTCTCTGGGCCACAGATTTGCACCACAGTGAAGTACAATAAGACATCCCACTTGTTGCTTCCCTATTGACATTTCTGCCAAATGTATGGTAATGTGGCAGCACTGGAACCTTAAATCAATTGCCATGAGAAAAGAATACAGAGATTCCATGAGTAACAATACTTCAGGAGCAAAGGAGGAGCAAATGCTGCTTACCTGCTGTTTCTTAAACAGAAGAAAGATGTTAAACTGATTGGGACAGCATTTCAAAGTCATATTTTCAGCCAGAGCCATTTGTCTGGGGGTATCATAAAAATGTCACTGTATGAGGAAAGAAATGAAAATATATGGAATATATGAATATATGAATCATATTTATAGTTTATGTTTCATAGAATTCACAGATAGGAACCTGATGTAATCAATATCCATTTTCACTTTCTTGTTCCTTTTAATGTATTGAGTACACATAATAGTAGGCATGTATTATTTATATTATTTCTACCATTTGTTTTTCCTTTGTGTATCTTTCTTACACTTGGTTGGGATACTCCTGCAGTATTTCTCCTCGATTCTAGCACAAGACAATTACAATATTTATTGTAAGAAGCATTGTAGTTTGGACAAACATTTGAGCTCCTAATCCTAGTCTGTAAATAAGCATTTAATCACATATTCCAAGTTAGGGTGTTCGCCTAACTTTGTTTGTTTACTATCCTATTGGCTTTAACTGGAGACTGATAGGATTGAAGGTATTGTAACTCATTGGTTACGTTTGAAGATCTTGGGCATGTTTTATTCCGAATGGCAAATCCCTATGTGATGCCGCTGGTCCCTTCTGAAATTCTCCCCAGGGATTTTTCATATTAGATTTTTTTTTCTTTGCTCTCTCTCTCTCTCTCTCTCTTAACTTATTTGTACACGACCTCTAAACTCCGCAGCAAATGGCTGCCAGCTCCGGAGCTTACAATTGTTTCCCCACCAGCTCCGGAGTTTGCAGGAAATTAAGTGCGACCATGCCCACCTAAGCGCGTCCCAGTGCACTTTTCTTGTACCTGCTCTAGGAGGGTGAAAATCCCCAGGTCCGGATTTAATCTGGTGAGTGCAGGGCTCGCTTCTGTTTGGTTTTTTTGCCTCCCATCCCTTTAAGAGAGGGGGAAAAAAACCACCCAGAAGAGAAGGAATCAGGACAACGACAGGGCTCCGGGCAGCTTCGGAGGTGAGCCTGCATTTTTCCTCTCTTTTTTCCTCCCTCCCCTCACGCAGACAGGAGCAAGAAAGTGCGGAGAGGTGGGGATGCAGAAAGAGCAACGAACCCCCAAGATCCCTGGTCCGAATTTAAGTGGCCAGCGGATCTTAGGGGTCGTGTGAAAAGGCACTTTCTCGCTCTCTCTGTCTCTCTCTCGTTTCAGAGAGCTCAAGGCTGCATATAAGGCCTTCTTAATAATAATAATAATTTATTGTCATTGTGTGTATATACACAGTATACACATACAACGAAATTCAGACACCTAGAGACCAGATTCTCCACTGTTATTCTTGTGATGATTCTGTGAGACTGAGAGATGACAAGTCGAAGATCACTCAGTCAATTTTCTAGCAAAATGAGAATTTGAACCCAGGTCTCCCTAATTCCAGTCCATTTCCAAATGGACTACACAGTACTACACTGACACCAAGAACTGCCTTTCAAGGAGCCCATATGGTAGTTTTCAGGGTCTCCCCTCCCTCCCCCCCCCACACCCATTAGTTTCAAGGGAATTTAGCAGTCTCTGCGGATTCCATTTCTAAAAATCTTGTGGTGTCATGTTTCAATTCCTGTTTTATGTTTCATTTTACTAGTTTATTTTGACTACTCCAAATTCTTCTGGACACAGCTTTGTTTGGGGAAAGAGCGTGTTACTCATTGTTGTTGCATTTTTAGAACTTTGACATAGCACAGTTATTCAGTTTGGCTGTTAAACAGTTATTGTTTCAGTAGTTCTGACTGATATGCTTATAAATGATCCAAAGCATACCCTGGAGGTAGACAGCACTCCTGTCTTGATACACTTTGTCTTCATTTGGAGGAACACAATAACAACAGTCTCAATTCCGTTCCTTATTACATTGTTTTAAATTTGGCAGTTATTGAGAGGAGGCTAATAAATATTTGCACTAACTCATGCACACAATATTTCAGGTTTTGTTCTGAATCTTTTTAATTCCTAGCAAAATGCAGAAATAAATTTGTGTTTGTTATTATTTTTATGTCAATATTATTCTTTGCAAGACAGTGCATATGGGAAGCAAATGATTTGTTCTTGGTGATCCACTATATGTGAACCTATAAATAGATACATAAAATATAATTAAATGACAAGAAGTTGTCATAGGATGATGGAGCATCTAGCAAGGTCATTTGATTTGACACATATAATTAGCAAAACCCTTGCGTATTGTGAGTTCTATCATTTGTAATATAGAAAAAGATTTATTATAGTTCAGTATCTTTTAAATTTAATTAATGGGATTGTTTGGTCCGTTTGATTAATATCTGAGTTGTAGAACAATTGAATTAAACTGTGTTCTCAGTTTCCTTTGTGAAATGTTTATTTCCACAGTTATCAAAGGCTTTCACTATTTTCTTGTTTTTCAGTTTTGTCATATATTTAATTTATGATATTTCTTATCATTACAAAATGTCAGTTTTACAAGGTAGACATGTTTAGATGAATTCTTTTTCCCCTTCCAGTGCTCTATAAATAGATCGTTTCTTCTTCATCAAAAATCTATGCAAATTAAATTTCCAAGCAAATATACATTTAAGTTCCATACTTAAAATCTGTCAGACCATAATTTTCAAAATTAAGTACAATCGTAAGAGGATAAAATAAGAGTTGGCTTATGTGTGATTAATATGGTTTAATTCAGTTTGCTTCATCAGATGAATGGAGCACAAGTCATTTAATTAAGCTGATCAAAGATAAAACTGAGTAGCTTTCTGTAGTCATATGCTTACTGTCCATCAGCTGCCATTCGTAATGTTCTCTAGCCTGTACTTTTCTCCATTTTTATTTAACCTTTTGTGTTCCTTAAAGAAGTATATTTCAGCACTTATGATTGATTGTAAGTACTGTATGTATTTTTGCCCATTTCATGTTTAATAGCCAAGCCCAGCATAAAAATAACATTGGAATGGAGTAGTCTTTAGTAAATATATCTCTGTCATGTGTTTGTTAAGCATATATTCATATACATATAAGCAAGCATCTATGCATTTTCCTGACCTTGGCAGCTAGGCAAAATTTGTAGTTGAAACACAGCCCCTTCCTGTTCCTCTCTATGAAAGGAATGTGGTGTTGTATCAAATGCTGAATTTCAGAGGCAAGTGCAATGGTGCCTCTTAAGACAAATACCTCATAAGACAAAAAAACTCATAGGAAAAAAAATTCCGGGAATAGGCATGTTTCGCATGACAAAAAATTACCTATGGGATGCTTTGCAGGAACGAAAAAATGTTCTGTATGTTCTTATTCTAGCCTCTGGAATGGATGAATCCGTTCCCAATGCATTCCTATAGGAAGCCACGTTTCATAGGACAAAATTTTCATAAAACGAAGCAACCCATAGCCTCCAGAACAGATTAATCCATTTTCAATACATTCCTATGGGAAACCACATTTCGTAAGAGAAAAAATTTGTTAAATGAATTGGCCGGTAGAATGAATTAAATTTGTTTTAAGAGGTACCACTGTATTTAGAAATCTTGTTCATTATCAGTGAACGTGGCTTGGTACAAAGTAAAGGACAAGTCTCAATCATTTCCCTAAGTGCCGGTGCAAAAAAAGAGGTGTAGATTTGTCACAGGTTCCTCTATGGTTTGCTCTGCTCTGACTACCTCCCATCTTGTATTATGGCTGTCAGATTTAAAAAGCCATTGGAATAATAATAATAGCAGAATTCAGTGTTTGTTTGTTAGTGACTAGAACCAAGCTGATATGATCCAAGGTCAGTTTGTAAGTGTGGAAGCCTATAAAATAAAATAGGACAAGCTGCAACAGGCGAAAACTGTACAAGGTGAATTTAGAAAACAAGCTGGAATAAAGTATAAGCATTAATTTTAACTGTACCCAGCAAAATGATGTCAGTAATCAGTAAATTTGGTTGCATGGATTAAATAACTTCTTACATACAATTGCTGGTCCAGGGACGTGACTGATAGCACACTTCTGTGCATATTTAATGAGAAAGTCTCATCAGCCTTCATGACACTAGCTTTTATGAATGCATGGACAGGTTGGAGACCTAGGTCATGTTGGTCAAAATCCTGTTGCTTAATTCCATATGTAAAGGCAAACCAGCTAATATTCACTCACTTTTAAATGGCACATAAGCAGTCTAAAATTCTCAGGTGTGTTTGAGTCCTCTGGCTTAATTTGTTAAAATCACAGAAACCCTGGTCAGTGCTGGGCAGTGCTGCCGGGGAGGCTCCATAATGTCGGGGAGGCTCTGCAATGGCCAGTGGGCCAGATTCAGGACCCTGGCAGGCCGGAGCCGGCCTGCAGGCTGTAGTTAGAGATCCCCTGATCTAAGGGATTCTTGGTGTTGTGTGTCTCTTATAGTTTTAGCAAGCTTTGCTTCCTAGTTCAGGGAACTTGCTGAATAATCTTTATATATAGGAAAAACAGAAAAAAACAATTTTTAAAATCCGAGATCTGGCTGTATTTTTACAAAGCTTTCTTCATTGCTGCTGGATTTGGGGTGATTCTTTCTGATATTTCTCTAGTCTTGTTGAAGAACTGAGTTGTAACCAGCTGCAGCATTCCAACATCTGCTATTGAGTATTGCAGAGCTTCTTTCTACACCTTACAGATGCCCACTTTTCACTCTTCTATTACTTTCTCATTCACATTACACAGAAGTCGTATAGGTTCACTGTGCTATACTTGACTTGGTCTACTTCTTTATTTCTATCTGTGAGTTTGCTGGTAGGACAGGGAACCATATGTGGAACAAAGATGCTAATTTTTCCAGCTAGTATTTCCTTGCATATAACCTTGCAAAAATGAGAGGTAAGAAAGATTTAGAGTAAGACATTTCTGGGAAATGATAATAAGTACAGTACCAGTTAACTTCCAGCCCTGATCACAAAACTAACCTGCACTCTAATTTGTCCCTAAATTACAGTTTAATTGATTATTAAAATTATTTGTTTTGTTTCCTTATGATAATTCCTAGACTTGAGAATGTGGCCCTCTTGCACCCCAAATTTAAAAAGCATTGCAAAAAATCCTTTAGCATAAAAAGGTCATTTGTCCCCCTATTTTATTTTCTCTCTCTCTCTCTCTCTCTCTCTCTCTCTCTCTCTCTCTCTCTCTCTCTCTCTCTCTCTCTCTCTGTGTGTGTGTGTGTGTGTGTGTGTGTGTGTGTGTGTGTGTGTGTGTGTGTGTGTGTGTGTGTGTGTGTGTGTGTGTGTGTGTGTGTCTCGTTACAGTCGTGACCGACTCTTTGTGACTCCACATCCATGGAGTTTTCTTGGCAGGAATACTGGAGTGGCTTGCCAGTTCCTACTCCAGGCGCCTACAGCACCTGTATCAGGCGAGATACGATGTGCTTAGGGCATCGGCACTGCTATTTCTCTAGTGCACTCAAATTACATTGTTAAAACACTTTAAATGTGTCATAAATTCCTACTCTATCTTTTATTCTTCATAGATACATATCTACCTTCATTTTGACTTTTGAAGGCAGTTTAAACATTTAAAACATTTATAAACTGGAATAAATGCATTTACTATTTTTAAAAACTGACTATATTAGCTAGAATACACAAGGTACAGGATGTGTTTTGAAATGAAATATGTACTAATGAAATTGTGATTTAAAGTCTCAGGAGGATTAAAAGAAAATATTAATGCACTTCTAATTATGATGCAAATTTACTACGTGATCGAATTAACATGAAATATTGTTGATTGGGTTTTTATGCACAGTAGTATATAGAGTAGCTGCTTCATTTTTCATAATTAAAAGTGAAATTGAAAGCACTTTACCAAAGTATATTTTATTAGCAGCATGTTTATCTAAATTATAATTTGCAAATTTTATCCTTGAATGAAAATGTACTTTTAATTGTCTACATATTGCTTGTCCTTTTAACTGATATATAAACAGAAATAAATCAAAACGTCAGTGAGTGTACTTCATCTTTTTTTGGCTTCAGCATGTTTTTGTCTTAATTTTTAACAAGACTAAAATCAGTATCATTAAGGGTTCCATGTGTTGCCTGATAACACTGAGTATATATTGTCATAAATGTGGTAGTCAAGGTTTGGAAATACCATTTTTTGAGGGGGGGGGACTATTTGTAGAATTGGTCCTGGATCTGTAGTTCTGAGAGAGAGAGAGAGAGAGAGAGAGAGAGAGAGAGAGAGAGAGAGAGAGAGAGAGAGAGAGAGATTTCCAAACTCTGGTTACAGCAGTAAAATTCTTTTTTGATGTTTTTGTCTCCCATGTCCTCTCTCTCTCTCTCTCTCTCTCTCTCTCTCTCTCTCTCTCTCTCTCTCTCTCTCTCTCTCTCTCTCTCTCTCTCTCTCTCTCTCTCTCTCTCTCTGTGTGTGTGTGTGTGTGTGTGTGTGTGTGTGTGTGTGTGTGTGTGTGTGTGTGATGTCAGCCCTCATTTTGGTAATTGAGTAGTTGCCCTCCCCTCCATCAAAAAAGAGCTAAAAGGAGGACATGGAGGACAGAGATACAGTACACCAAAAGAAGAGCACATTTTTCATTAAATGCTAGTGCAAACTAATATATGAAGCTATTATCACCATTAGACATTAATCCCATTACCACGGGACTACTTTGAGACATTAGGTTGGGGAGAGAGCATTTTTATGGTTCTTCCATGTAACTGGCTCTATGTAACAAAATAGAAAATTAGAGCTGGTGCTACTTTCCCCTAGTTTGTTATGTACATGGAAGCTTTTACAAAAGGAACATTCAGATATGTGATCACACACTCCTACTGCTCCTCTGCAGTTTGAAGATGCAGTCCAGAATTCCATTACCACTGTCTCACAAAATGTGCAAAAACTGCCTACTCTGAAGGACCTGTTAGTGTCCTCTAACAAATACCACTCATTTGAACAGTTCAGGACTAGTTAAGAGTAAAATTGGACAAAGCCCTGAGTTCTTCTGTCACTTGCAGCACAGTTCTTCCAACATAAATAGATAACATGTGTTTGTCTATTACGACCCTGGAGAATTTCCCCTTGTGAATTTTAATCCTCCAATGTCATGAAAAGAAGTATCACATATGCTCCTCCTAAGTGTGGTTTTGATTATTACTCCAATGGTGTGAGAAGAAGTGAAACTATATTAGCTTTCAGAAAACCTAGAAAAAAAAAAAAAAAATGCAGGTCAGGTTATGAATTATATTCAGAAGGGAGTCCCTGAGATGGGAGAGAAAAGATCAGCTATGGTGAGACAGCTGTTACAGGAAACTGAGACGATTGTCCACCACCTACAGTCAGAATTTCCAGACCTAGACCAAGTGATAGATTGCTGTCACTTTAACTAAATTAGGGCCCTGAAGACAATCAGAACCAAGGATACAGCCTGAGATAAAGCAAGGAGACTCTACAACTTCCTTGCTGATTACACAATAAAAGGGGAGGCATGTAGGACTCACAATGTTATGGGAACTGGTATATGAAAGCTATCAAAATGTACACATAGCTAATGAGTTATGATAACTTAAAATGATGCAATGATTACTTGGAAGAACAAAGTTCAAGTTTTCTCTCACCCATGAAGGCCACTGAGTGATCTTGGGCTGGTCACCCTCTGTTTATTTTTACTTGCAAGATTCAGAATGCCCAGCCCTACCTATAGATGTGAAGGTTCGGGGGGAACCCAAAAAAATTGGGGGGCAGTTTTTTTCCAGTTTTCCCCTGAAGCCTTTTTTTGGTTTTGTTCTTTTGTTTTTATTTTTTCCTCAAAAAAATTGAAAAATTGAAAAAAGAAAAAAAGAAAAAAGAATTATGGAATGGTTTATTTTAACACGATGAATAAAATATTTTAAGACAGAGTGTTCAAATATTTTCCAAATAATGTCTAAAATATGCATAGTGTCAGATTATTCTAATTTCTGTGCAGTGAGGACAAGCAAGTCTTAGATTACAAACTGAACTCTCCAATGCAAGAACAAGATGCATTTCTTCCTTTAGGAGGAGCTGCTATTTTCACGAGAAAAAGAAAAAATGTTTCACTTTTATTTTTGCATGTGGATGGGTGTGGTTGGTTCTGTTTTCCTGTTTACCAGGCCTCAAAGCACTGGAATACAGAGCAACAAAAACATTCTGATTAAATTTCATGCCCAATAATAGAAACTTAGTCCTATTTCCTTCGATATATTTCCCCCCTCTTAAATTCCTTTTTATGAGAATGAGGTTTTTATGTTATCTTTATTTAATAGTGTGGAGGGGAAATGTGAACTGTTAATTCTGGATTTTTAAACATTGTTTTTGTAGAGTTTTTTTTAATTCCACATAAATTTGTAAACAGTTCAGGAGATTGCTAATCCATTTGTTACTTACAATTACATATAAATATTATTTAAATAGTAAATTCTGTTTGTAATAATTTTTGGAATACACTATATTTAAAAATGCTAGTTGTGATAATTTTATGCTGTCAAACTGTCCATAGTCATATTTTATGTTCCTAAAGTAACAGAATGACTTTCACACTGTAAAAAAGAGTGTTAATGTAGCATTTCTTTTGTTTTTTTCTGAAAATATCCTTTTTCCAAGCTTCAAAATTTCCAGAAATTTTGCATCTCTAGCTCTACCTGGTATAGTTTATGGTGAGGGATGATGACAGAACTTCAGTTCAAAAATATCTGAAGAACTCCAGATTGCAATCCCTGCTCTAACTTGTTTTTTATTCTGGTTGTTCTTAGGATAAAATGAGGGAAAAGTGAACCATGTGTGCTCCTCTGAATACTAAGAAGGAACAGAGTGATAGATGTTTCATTTTATGTAATTGTAAATATGTAATTTCCAAAACATTTAATCACAAATTAATGAAGTTTTCTGTTACGGTACAGTGATGCAATTGTTGGAGAATGTAATTATCTATATAATGTTATTATAATTTCTTATGGTGGTAGGAATAGCCAGAACTTCATCTTTTTAGACTCTGTCCCTGTCTCGTTGCCTGAAGTCTAGTAGCAAATCACAAATAAAATAGGCCCATTGACTCACCAAATCCCCACTGATTCAATAGTCTGTTCTAAAATAGTACACAGAACTTTGCTAGCAAGTTCTATCCTACCGGAGGCCCAGTAAAATAACATATTTCTTTTTTTTTAAAGCATCTCTTTGTATGAAAACAACATTGGATGACTGACAATAAATGAGGGATTAGTTTCCCTGCCTATTGTCTAGGGTCAACAATACAGTGTTAAACCAAGTATAAATCATTTGGGACTCTCCTGCTGAAATACCTGGATTATTTCTTGATGGAGTTGGTCAATAAATAATTATAGAGATATTAAAAGGGGAGGTGAAGGAAAAATGCTTCCATTTGCCATCTGTAACCTTTTTAGATGAGTTTTCTGTAACTCAAACATTAAATTGAAATGCATATAAACATCCAAGCAGTATATTAGAATTAGTGTACAGTATTTGAATTTTTAAAAGCGTGCAATGACAATACCTTTCAGACCTTGATTATTTATTTATAAGGGGTTGATCACTTCATCAGATGCACAGGTGTCCAGAATTCAAAGGAGATGCCTACTCCCTCTTCAGATGTTACTGTTTGGAAGTGCAAAGGGATCTCAGGGAATTCCTGCCCCCATTGCCTACTCATAAACTTATTGAGTTTTATGTTTTTTTCAGCTGAAAAGCTGCTCTTCAGATTTTCTTGCTCATGCGTGTGCCCCTGTTCTCACCATGATTTAAAACCCTCCGTTTAAAATAGAGAGAGCTGTAGTCGTGTATGAGTGGTTAGAGTGGCACCAATTAAATGGTTACATTGGCATCAACAGAATAAATGGTTACATCATACCTTTTGCATCTCATTTCATTCTGCTCTCACTGTCTGCAGTCCTTTCCTGCCCATCCATGTGTTCACGAAAGTTACTTTCTTGGGCTAGGCTTCCAAGAACCCCCCTAGCCAGTAAGATCGCTGGACATGGACAGGGTGGTATTTCGTGATTTATAGTCCAAAAAGCAGTATTTTGGAAATTAAAATCAGATCCCATTGCAGGACCCATCACAAAGAGTGCTTCATTGGTATGTGGCCAAGCCATGGTGTCATTCATGGGTGATTTATACTGATTCAACTCCAAAGATCCATTTTCAGTGCACCTTACATCTCACTCATTACCACTTTCTTAGTACTTTTTCCAGGATTTGAAATTACACATACTTGTAAAACTGCCATGTTCTGGTTGGGGCTGTTGTTCAAAAATAAAAAAAGTACAGAGTTCCTTTGAGTATGCCATTTTCATGGTTTCTCCTGCACCTGTTCTATACCCACTCTTCCAAGGTTCTCTAATATAGAAATGTCTCATTTCCTTATTCCTATATATAGCCTTATCTTTCACATTATTCCCTTTCCTCCCGCTCCTATTTGTTTGTTTGTTTGTTTGTTTGTTTGTTTGTTTGTTTGTTTGTTTGTTTTAAAGTATTTTTACCCTGCCTTTCCCCTCGAAAAAGACCCAAGGTGGCTTACAGTAATGGGGGATAGTATACAGTTCAGTACAATTAAGACATGATCAAGCATTGAGAACAGGGAATTGAGGAATATTTTACAGCATTAAAAGACAACATTACATTAAAGCTACAAGAACCAAATGAAGTAGCCTGGGAAAAGTTAAAAGGAGAGTAAAATTCCATGTAAAGTTATGAGTGATGGAAACTAACATTGAAATTATAGTGTCAATGTAATCACACAAGGTTATAAAGTGATTATAAACACAAAGTCTATGTGATCTTATAGATTCATATAAAATACACATAATGGTAGTCCATCATTCAGGGAAAGTTTGTCTGAAGAGAAAGGTCTTTGCCTGTTTCCGGAAAGACATCAGAAATGGGGTAGTCCTGGCCTCTAGTGGAAGGGAGTTCCAGAGTCTGAGCACCACAGCTGAGAAGGCCCTTTCATGTGTCCCCACATGACATACCTGTGAGGGCGGTGGAATGGAGAGATGGGCCTCTCCTGATGACCTTAACACCTGAGTTGGTTTCTACTGTGATATTCAATCTTTGAGGTAGCTAGGACCCAGGTCTTACAGTGCTTTGTAGATCAAGGTCAGCACCTTGAATTGTGCCCGATAGCTTATTGGCAGCCAGTGGATCTCCTTCAATAGGAGTGAAATATGATCTCTGTATCTCTCCCCAGTCAGCAATCTGGTTGCTGCATTTTGGATCCATTGAAGTTTCCTGAGACTTTTCGTCGGTAGTCCCACATAGAGCGTATTACAGTAGTTCTAGCCGGGATATCACTAGGGCATGTGTCACTGTGGCCAGAGCTGGTTTCTCAAGAACCGGGCGTAACTTGCGTAACTTGTTGTCAGCTCCCAGCTCATATAGTTGTCACTGCTTTCTCCTTTCTTTTTTCCCAGGCTGCTTCATTTAGTTTAGATTGCCCCTTCTTCAGCATTGGCAAGTCATGTTGATTAGCCCTGAGCCTTGGCTGTCTTGGAGCTCTATTATTGATAAAATATGCAGGGCTGTCATTATACCATCCACAGGCCAACGGTGCCCTCTTCCCCCCTTTTCACAGTTTTAATTCCCATATTCCAGTTTGATGGATATTGGCTGAAATGTCTGGTAGAAAATGAAAACAGAACATCGTTTCCATTTTAAAAAAACCTTCTAGTTCTCTGTCAAATAAAAGTTGTCTTGTAGGGTGGAGGGAATCCCAATCTTTGTCTGAACTACTACGTTAAATTAGATAACCATCTGTCAGATATTCTTTGATTTGGAATCCTGAGTTGAGGAGGGGGTTGGATTTGGTGGCCTTATAGGTCCCTTCCAACTCCATTATTCCATGTTTCTATGACTAAGATTGTTGTAGCTGTTTCTAAAATTTTCAAGGCTGATGTCCTTGTAAGAAGACATTTCTACCTTTAAAACCATTGTCCTTCCTTTAAAGGCTGCCTTGTTACACAATAGCTTAGGGTGATCTTAAAAATGTAACAGGTTTATTAATCCTGAAAAATTTATTACAGTCAAGCATGGGATATTATTAAGTTGCTGTTGTACAAAGCATTTTGCCTCACTGTCGGAATGGCTTGTCCTCTGCCTTGGCAGACACAGAAGCATTCATTTTGTTTCCTAATTAGAAGAACTGCAACCAGAAGCTATGACAGAGTTCAGCTCCTCCATGTACAGCATGCCAGGTTCCATAGTGCAGGCTTTATAAAAATCTCCTTAATTCAGGAACAGATTATCATTAACTTTGTAAGTGGATGAATACAATGGACAAGCAATTTAATTAACTTCTAACATTGAACGTTGGATGGGAGACAAAATGAAATTATGCACATATTTCTCATGCAGGCAGTCAACCTTGAAAGGGGCTTGATTGTGCTGGGTCAGACAGGGGGACAGCTCTGTCCAATTATTTCATGTTTAGCTTTAGAATATGAAATTTGAAATTTGGTACTTTGTAAATCAATCATCTCTTATTTTGAGGTAGCTTACGAATATATCTGGAGATGCTGAGAAGCATCTAGTGACTCTGACATGCTAAATACACATTTTACCACATGGTACCCATCCCACTGAGAGCTGACCTGAATAATACTAAATGAAATAGGCAATAATGTCTTTTCTACAAATTGAATTTGCCATCACCGAGTCTATTATAGAAGAAGAGATCCATGAAATACTAAATTGATTTCAAGCCGAGTGGTGTTCTAATTACAATTGTTTAAAGACAAGGGATCCTGATAAAGGTCAAGTCAACTTTAGGCTTAAGTTTTCTACCGAACAGTAATAATAATCTTTCAAAAGATCTTTGTGATTTAGATGGGCCGAGAGGCAAGATGCAGTTTCATGAGCCCTTATCATGAGGCAAGAAAGTGTGACAATCCTATCTGGTGGTTCTAGAACTAGCTAGAATTTAGGTCATGGTTTACAGAGGGGAACACGTGGTCCTCTGGACCTTCTAAAAGGCCTGGTTCATTCTGGGCTACAATGACCAGGGCTCCTGGAAAATGCAGTCCAACACCTAGAAAAATCACGTGACCTCATTCCTGGTTTATGATGCTGGCTTGTTTGATTGTTTTTTTAAAAGAAGTATTCATTTGAACTCTTCAGATTTCGTCCAGTTCAGATGTACCAAGCTGAGACATGCAGTGGAAATTTACCATCTCTTGAGAGCCATCCACATAATGCTAAATTGTTCAATCCTCTCTGTAGTTTACCTGGATCAGAATAATCCAAATTACAACAGTGAAGCAATCAACATCCATTTGTTAAAATATCATGTTAAAATCTCAGTTGCTTTTTAAGGTTAAAAAAAGGACTTCAATCGACTACCCGGTGGCAGATGCTAGTGTGTGGTAGAAAACATATACAGTAATACCTTGCTCTAAGAGTGTTTTGCAAGACAAGCAAACATTTCTTCTGAATTTTGCCTTAATCAACAAGCACTAGAGCAAGTCACATGATCACAAGTGAGCCAGTGGTGGCTCTCCCTCCCTCCCTTCCCCTGCTGGATTGCGGGCGACTGTCTGGAACATTCTGTCTCTGGCAGCCTCCAAAGCAAAAGTATTCTGCTTATATACCGCCCCATACCACTTCAAGTAGTCTCTGGGTGGTTTACAGTTTTTAGTAACAGTATGCAGGCTACACATGCCCCCCTCAGCGTTTTACCAACCTCAGAAGGATGGAAGGCTGAGTCAACCATGAGCCTGCTACCTGGGATTGAACCCCAGGTCGTAAGCACAGCAGAGGGAGTAGAGAGGAATGCAGGTCTCCCTTGCACCTGTCTGGAACATTTTCAAAGAGGAGTGCAGGTTAAGGTTTTGTTTTTCTTTATATTTCTATTTCTATCTAATTTGTTTTCAAGATCCTTTCTTATTTTTCAAACCATTTCTGGTAATGGGGCAGCTAGTCAAGTATGTATATGGCTACAAATTGCACTTTATTATTGTCACATTAAAAACACAGCATAAAATCCAGTTGTTTGTCCAAAGCAGAGCAGATTCCACAGCCAGGTACCTAAATCATGGTGTGAAATTGGACTTCTAGCCAACTTCTTTTGTGAGTTTTGGCATTTTGTGTGTAGAGTATGTGGTCTGTGGAACCCCAAATTCAGAATGAATAATCTGAATTTCCATTATTTCTCATGGGGAAATTTGCTTTGATATAAGAGTGTTTTGGTTTACAAGCACATTTCTGGAACAAATTATGCTCATATACCAATGCATTACTATATTTTTCCATTGACTTCACTGTCAACACCTACGTGGCACAGCATCACAAATCAGTTTTTGACTATGTGATAGTTCTTCACCATCACTGAAAAATATCACCTACTCATAACTGTGAGCGTAACTAAAAATTATTATTGCACTTTAAAAGGAGTCTAGTTTTTCTCATCAAGTTACATCCATACTGTAAGATAGCTATACCTATGTTATTAGGGAAAGATCAATGGCAAGCTTGTTGTTTGTTAATTAGTTACTTCCAAGCTCAGCCTGCATTTACTGAGACTTCTGTTAGAACAGGATCAAAATTACAGGTATCAGTTTACGGCAGGCATGTCCAAACTTTGGCCCTCCTGATGTTTTGGACCACAGCTCCCAGAATTCTAAGCTTAGATTGCCAATGGCAAAGGACTGTGGGAGTTGTGGTCCAAAACATCTGGAGGGCCGAAGTTTGGACATGCCTGGTTTACGGGATACTTCTGTAAACCATTTGTCATGTATAAATTCTTGTGCATCAGGATGGGGCATTTTAGAATGATCTACAATACGCACATTCTGTTACCTGATTATTTGTACAAAACGTGACCAAATTTCAGAAATTTGCCTTGTTCAGATTTCTTCTTTCATTTTTTTCTATAGGTAAGCAATCAACAGGTCAAAAATTGACCCAACAAATCTATTGCATTTTTTTCATGTATATGTATTTTTGTGAACTGTGATGTCTAGGCACAGAAATGACATACTCTGGGTGTCAGAAGTGTGGGCCCACTTGAAAGGAGGGTGGCTGTACGTTAATTTGTTAGATTCAGGAAATGCCAGCTGAATAAATGTAACTAAAGATGGGCACGAAACACTAAAATAGCGGTTCATTTCGTTTTTCATTTTGTTTCATTTTTCATTTTTAACAAGTGTACTCTGTGTGTGTGTGTGTGTGTGTGTGTGTGTGTGTGTGTGTGTGTGTGTGTGTGTGTGTGTGTGTGTGTGTGTGTGTGTGTGTGTGTGTGTGTGTGTGTTTGGCGCTTGTGCAACTTCCTCCCCATGGGGGGAAGTGATTGGGTGTAGGGAAACTGTGAGTTTTTAACCTGTTTTTCCCCAGCCGAAGCCCCACGTGGAAGCTGATCAGCATTCAGGTGGGAAAAAAAGTTTTAAAAGCCCACAGTTCCCACCCCACACCCAATTGGGGGCTTTTAAAACCTTTTCCCCAAGCACTGATCAGCTGGTGCAGCGTTTAGGGAGAAGTTTTAAAAGCCCACATTTTCTCGCATCTGACCATTTCCAGAGAGCTCCTGCCAAGCTGTCATAGGCTGGACTCCTTTAAAAATGGCCCAGTTGGCACCAGGGGGATCCCCTGGTGCTGACTGGGCCATTTTTAAAAGACCCCAGCCCATGAAAGCTCGACAGGAGCCCTCTGAAAATGGTGAAGTGGGCAGTTCAGGGGGATTGTGTTGCCCACCCAACCATTTTAAACTTTAAAAAAAATTAAACTTTTTTTCTGCCAAAGCCAATGCCAGTCAACTGGAGCATGTTAATTCAGTGGGAATTTTTTTTTAAAAAAGCCCACCCTTTTCCCATGCCTGATCTGTGTGGGGAAAGGCAGCTTGTAATACTTTCCCCCTGCCAAAGTCCAGCACTCCAGTTGGTCGGTGCTGGCTTTGGCACAAAAAAAGTTTTAAAAGCCTGCCCCTTCCCTGCACCCGATGGGGTTGGGGGAAAGGGTGGGCTTTTAAAACTTTTTTCCCCACTGAAGCCCCATGCTCCAGCTGATCAGTTCTGGCTTTGGGTGGGAAAAAAGTTGTAAAAGCCTGCATTTCCCCACGCCCAGTTGGTCACGTGGGGGGCGACCACCAGCTTTTCCCCATAGGAATACATTGCTTCAATGCATTCCAATTGGAAAACAAAAAATGGAACGGAATGGAACAAACATTTCCATTTTGTTTCATTTTTCTTTGATGGGTCATTTCGTTTTTCATTTCGCTGTGTAACAAAACGAAAAATGAATAATGTAATTTAAAAAATCATTTCATGCCCATCTCTAACTGTAACTATGACCCATCCATTAGCCTTAGTATACAGGAGCCCTAAGGGGCAAAAATATCCCCATAACACTCAATAGAAGTTTTTCATTTTAAAAAGATCTTGTTAGTTAAGAAGTAAATGAGAACACACAAACTACAATATCTTTCTGGATAACTCGGTCAAGTGTCAAATTAACATACATTTTGCAAACAGTCAGTAGTTTTGTGTAGAATTCTATGGACCGTGACAATATAAATCTTAAACATGTGCTGTTGCTGACTCGTCTCAACTTTCATAGGGTCAGAGTTAGGACGTGGGGACAGTTAACTCATTGACCTGGTAATTTTGTTGCTGTTATCAGACATGGGGACTTAGTATATTGCTGTCAGTTAATAGCTGACCCCTGAAAAAAACTTAGGTTGGCTTCTTGCTGCATTTTCTGTTAACATTAACTTAATGTTGAATTGAGGAAGAGAGAGAGAGAGGAGGAGGAGGAGGAGGAGGAGGGAGGAGGAGGAGGAGGAGGAGGAGGAGGAGGAGAAGAAGAAGAAGAAGAAGAAGAAGAAGAAGAAGAAGAAGAAGAAGAAGAAGAAGAAGAAGAAGAAGAAGAAGGAAATCAAACAAACTTAACCAGGCTTATCCGACCTAAACATCTGAAGTGTTACTATTTCTGCATTTAAATTTTTCATTCAAGTTTTTCGGGAACTCGAGTTTACACAAAAACCCAAAAGCAAAGAACTTTAATGTAAGACCTTAAAGCTGGAATCCTTTCCTAAAGGACGTCAGCTTCAACTCGCTGGGTAAGTTGTTCCACATAGGAGCTTAGGATCAGGCACTGGCTTGGGACTATTTAAGAGTTAGTACAAAGAATTTGATCACTTTTAAAGTTCCAGATGCCTGCCTATGAGATAGACAAGACCTGATGTAAAAGCAAAATACAATAGCCATTTAATGCTGTGTACTTTGGCTGATAAGGCTAATGCAGGGAATGATAAATTGCAGACACCTAATTTGTTTGCAGATAAAAAGTGATAGATTATTTTTTAATGACTTGATTTGTGTACACAGTCAGGTTTTTTCAGGTAAGAAAGACACGCACCTCAACTCAAAGAACCAAAGGAACTTTAATTGAGAGCATAAAATTACTAAGGAACTCTTTTTCCCTGGCTTTCTTTTGGATGTACCCTTGCCTTTTATCTCCAGATCTCAGAACAGCTTCAGCTCTGTATTGATTGATGGACTGAAAACTGAATGATTTAGTTTATAGTTCAGAAGTGCCCACTGCTTTTATAACTGTATGATGTCTATGGAAATGGTGTAACCTAAGGCCATTAAGCTGCAGTTGCATATTCTTTTAATTATAAGCAAAAAGTAAATGCATTGATTTGCATCTAAATACAGCTGTTAAGGAACACAAAAGACCCCCTTCCAAATTAGTTTTTTTAAAGAAAATGTGTTGTGCCTAATAATGACTAGACTGCTATTCAGAAAAACCAATGAAACATCATCTTCTCTCTCTCTTTTTTGAAGCTAACCCATAAAGTGCTTTTATGTAAAATAAAAAATGTTTGTCCTGCTGTCTTGGGTGATTGCAGCACTTGATTTGCTGCTGCTTCTCATACTGAAATATGGCAGCTAATAGACTACATTTTTCTAATGGAAAAATAAGTGCTCTTGACAATCAAGTTTATAAATATGTAACAAAAACAAAAAACAAGCAAACAAATGCAAATATTTTAATTGTTTTTCCCTAAACGGGCAGGTAATCAATAATACCAGACGTGACAAACATATTGGTGACATGCAACACAGCCAGAAGGACTGGCAAGAGATAAGGACTTCCTGTCAGCAGTGACCTATACTAATTAATATTCAGATGCTGTCATTTTCAGTGACAAATGCATTCCTTGAGCTATATTGATATAGTAGGTTAAACACAGAAAAAGTTAGGTTGAACTTTGACTTTAAATATTCATTAAAGCTAATTATGGATTTTATGACTACATGAATTACACTTTCTGAGTCATCATTGGGAATTTATTTTACATTTATTTAAAGCACTCTTCATAATTGCAATATTAGCATTAGCACATTCGGTGGAGCAATGCAGGGACTGTTTACTCTGTGTGGTAATTATTTAAACCTTTTATTTTAAGTACTTGTCCATGATTATTAAATTTGTGCAAGGGAAATGACCCACATTACGGCATCTAATTGACAATTAAGTAGGCATAATGGGCTCTATGTTTTATAAATACTGTATGTTCATTTTTTCTATTATGCTTAACATTTTTATGATACTAACTATAGTATCACTGTTATTAATCATATGGTAAGAGTTTGTTTGGGGTTTTGCATAAATACTTAATGAAAGCGCATTTGAGGATACTAAAACACTCAAAAAAGCTTCAGGTTACTAAGAATGTCTTGAAACGCATACTGTTTGCAGTAACAAAATATATCATTAGTCAGGCAGCAAAATGTTGTATAGGGCCAAGCTGTCAGAGTGAACCTAACAAATCTTTATGAAAAATCTAGAAGTTAGGCTTTTTGCCTTGTATAATACTTTTTTTTATGTGACAGTTTATTCTTCTTCAGAATGGCTAACCTTAGCTCCATCCCTAAGGATGTCTGCTTCTTTTAATGTCTCAAATGGGAAAGGCTAGAAATGGTAATGGTGAGGAGGAGGAGGAGGAGGAGGAGGAGGAGAAGAACTGAAGCAAGCTGCATGGGTTACAAGAAAGTGTACTCGTTAATTAAAAGTGTGTGACAGTGTTTTCTGTTGGATGAACTAATATGTCAAGGAGACGGGCAGGGCCTCGTGTTAGAGCTTTTGACAAATCAGCAAATCTTCAGCTGTTTGCTATGCAGCTTCTTATAAATAATGCAGCAATCAGTGAGCCAGAACTCTGTTATGCCAGAAGGGTGTCTCTGTTTTCTTATGACAGAGATTTCTTTTACTGCCTGCCCGCCCCAATATATAAAAATCCAGTAGAACAACACCATTGGTCACCTGTGGAATAATTCAAGTTCTTTCCCTTTCAAGTGAAAGTAATTCAATGAAAAGAAAAAAGTAGTGATAATTCGTATATGATGGTGGTTTTCAAGGGTTGTTTCTTACAGTGACATATATAGTGTTTATTTAGATGTCATTGTTTTGTTTCACAAAAACAAAATTCCTACAGTCAGGCTTGTTTGTCCTCTAGTAGTGTGATTTGGTTTTCACAAAAACAAATTTCCTACAGTCAGGCTTGACTATTTTATAACTGTGTGATTTGGATTTTCTCGGAACTTATGATGCTCCTTAAACGGCTGGTGAAGCAAGAACCTGAACATCTGTCTTTCATTTGTACTATGGACTGTTTAGTTTGACCACCATTTCATCACCACCACCACCACCACCCCTAAATAATATGCATAGGGAAAAGGACAGGAAGAAGTTGAGGTTTTGCCAGAGTGGAACATAAGAAAATAAGAACCGCCTTGCTAGAAGAGGCCACTGCCAGGACTCTGCCTACCACAGAACCTGACTCTGAGGGGTTAAATGGTGAAGAGCTGCTGGAGGAGCCTTGCAGCTCAAACCAGCAAGCAGCTGGGTCTGATGACTCAGCTGAAAACATATCTTCACCTCCTAGAACGGCCATGAGCAGGATTCTGCAAAGACATGCTACCAGAAGAGCTAGGGAAAGGGTCTTTGATGCTAGACGGAGAATCAGGTCAGGAAGCCCTGAGTACTAGCAGAAGCCTTTCCAGAAGTAAGGGTGTGTTCCCTGTTTTGGGATAAAGCTGGCAAGCTCACCTTGAGCTCTATGTGGGAGCAAGGCATCATTTGAACTTGCAACCATGTTCCTGTCTGTGACCTTGGCTCTGTTTCCTGACTTTGGACTGGCTTCCTGGACAATGGCTTCATCTGTTCCCTTGGGTTTGGCATCTGGTTTCTGTGAGATATTCTGGTTTTGACTTGGACTGGTAATTGCTGGGAGTTGGATTCTGTTATTTATCTGGCACTTGATTGTTAGCAAAGGACTTGAACTTGCCTGCTTTCCACTAAAGATCTTGGCAAAGAACTGAATCCTGTTTGTGTGTGTGATCTGTGTGCAGGGCTTGACAGCCACAGCCCATCCAGTGCAGCATTTCTCTCACACTGTGGTTCACCATTTGCTTCAGGGTATTCCCAAGCAGATGTCTTCATCTGTTTACAATTCCCTGCAAATTGCATTGAGATATATCTTGCCTATCTCTCCAACCCGGAGGTGGTCCTTAGGCATCCAGAACGATAGCCATTGATACCCTTGTCCTCTATGAACTTGTCTAATCCTTTCTTAAAGCTGTGAAGGCTGACAACTGTCACCACTTCTTCTGGCAGGGAGTTCCATAGACCAGTGATCCTCTGGGTGGAAGAGTATTTTCTCTTATTTGTTTGAGATCTAGCTTCCAAACGTTTCATGGAGTGCCCCCTAGTTCTAATGTTATGTGTAGGGATCTCTCCGCCTGCTCCTTTAGAAATGCTAATTCCCCAGACCAGCTGAGAGAATCAGGGCGGTAGAGATGAAGAAGCTTCTTAAAACACACACAGGGATTCTTTCTGCCATGCTCGGATGGATGAGAGAGAGTCAAGTCTCCCTCCCCCTCCTCGCAGGCTGTTTTATTCTCTCCAACACATCACAGATACGTATACAGACTCCAACCAATGATCATACATAATTTGTAAATCATTACTTCACTACAAAGGCATCTGCCCGCCTCCTTTTTCCTTTGTTGCCATCTTTCGAAAGAGCTGTTCGTGCGCTCCTGATTTGCTGGCTTTTCAACCAATCAGAGAATTGTTACCATGGTGACTTATAGCTACAGCCTTTGCAGTGCTTTCTTCCCACAGCATGGGTATTGGATTCCCACAGTTATGCAATAGGGAAAACAGTTTTTTCCTTATCTGCTTTGTCCACACTGTGTCTGATTGTATAAGCTTCAATCAGCTCACCTCTTATGCGCCATCGTTCAAGAGTGAAGAGGCCTAGCCATTGCAGCCTCAGATGGTAAGGAAGTTGTTCAAGTCCCCTAATCATTCTGGTTGCCCTCCTCTGCACTTTTTCCATTTCCATAATATCCTTCTGGAGGTATGGTGACCAAGTACTCCAGATGGGGCCTCACCATAGATTTATAAAGAGGCAAAATGACACTTGCTGACTTATTTTCTATACCCTTCCTAATGATCCCTAGCATTGAGTTTGCTTGTTTCACTGCTGCGGCACACTGGGTTGACACCTTCATTACTCTGTCCACCAGGACACTAACATCCCTTTCTTGGTTTGTTGCAGAGAATTCAGACCCCATCAGTTTATTAATTGTAATTGGGTTTTTTGCCCCAACGTGCATCACTCTGCACTTACTAATGTTGAAGCTCATTTGCCACTGGTTTGTCCACTCCCCCAGTGTCAAGAGATCCCTCTGGAGCAACTCACAATCTCTCCTTGTATAATTCCGTGTCATTGGCAAACTTGGCTAACTGGCTATTTACTCCTACTTCTAGATAATTTATGAAGAGGTTGAAAAACAGGAGTCCCAGTACTGAATCTTGGGGGATCCCACTCTTTACCTCCCTCCACTTAGAGAAATGTCCATTTAGTGCTGCCCTCTGTTTCCTGTCCCCCACTGAAGGGTTTTAGAACGACTTGACATATTCCATTAGGACATAAGTCTAGCTTTGACAGGACCATAGTAGTGCCAGAGATCCTATTATCTAGCATATCACTACCATGCACAATAGTTTTAATCAATCTCATCCAACTTGGTGCCTCCTGGTTGGATTAGACTACAGTTCCCCTCATCCCTATAACGCCAGCCGAAAGGGCTGGCATTATAGGCCAACACATCAGACTAGGGAAGAAAAATCCCTGCTGCAGGTTTTGAAAGTTCCTCAGTAAGTATGACCCTTCCTCTCCACTGTTGTCTGATCCTTGTTAGTCCAATCCACACAACTCTCATTACTAGCGTACTCAGAAGGGACAGGTGAACAGGCACTGACAGTAAGAGCAAGGGAGGATGCAAAGAGTGGTAGTGGGCTCTCTGTGTATTTGGGGGCCTAAAAGTGGCACATGTATTCAAGAAGATGTGCTTAATGCTTCTTTATGTTCTTTGGACTATCTGTAAAATCACCATGTTTCCAAACTGTTTTATCTGTTCTCATGCCTAATGCCAAATGAGGGTAGCCAAGTAAAAAGGAAGATGCATTTCCTGCAGGGTGGATGAAAGAGAACGATTTTTTAAAAAAATCAAGTTGATTTAAATCTCAATTTTAAAAAGTCCTGTTTTTTAAAAAAGTTTAAATGTATTTGATTTAAATTAAATCCACCCTTGTCTTCTGTAATTATAACAAAAGTTGTGTGTCACATATTATTTCGTCTGTGAAATAAAAATGTTGCTATTGGTACAGCATGGTGTTGTTTTCAGAGAGTATGGGTGAATCTGCACTCATACTTTTTTATTATTATTATTATTATTATTATTATTATTATTATTATTATTATTATTATTATTATTATTATTATTATTATTATTATTATTATTATTATTATTAGAGTCTCCTAACTCAAAATTACTAGTGAGACCCTCTGGAAGTGATATCTGATCCACTCTAGGATGTTCTTGTTTTTGATTATATTTTTGATGTAAATGAATTTGGAGTATTTACTGTGAATCCAACATAGCTGTCCAGACATTGGTGGTCTCTAAAATACATGAATTTAACTGTGTATTTCAAGAAACAGAGAGATAAATAATTTTTAGTGTTAAATGTCCATCTTTTATTTCACCTTCTGATAAACAGTACCATTCAAATAGTTCAGGTTAAGAGATTTGAATGCCATGTTTATATTTCACTGAACGTCTGTTCTTTTCTGTTTTATTTTCATACAGGCATTGGGAAGTTTTTATTTTCTACATGAATCCTTGAAAAACATATACCAATTTGACTTCAAAGGTAAGCTTAAGAAACAAGGTCAATAAGATGCAACATGTGTATGCCTACATCAGTAAGTGTCACTAAATTCAATGAATCTCTAATTCAGAATAGGTACGGTCACAAAGTCTGTGTTGTGACACTGTTCATTTGTAACCTACATTGCTTTTATGGACCTGTTTGACATGTTACATGGGGCAAATTTAAGTTTGTAATTGCATGTGCTTTTTGCATGAGCCACGTTCTGACCAGTGGACCCTGTGTTTGTTGCATATACATGTTCAATTTTAATGTACATTAAAGATGTGATATTGGAAATGTATGCCTCAAAATATAAGTTATGCAAAGAGGCACAGACTATTCTCTTCTTTTGGTACATAGTCATCGGCATCATAGGTGCTTGATGAAGGAGAGCAGATCGATTTACTAATAACCACCAGAGTAAATGTTACTGCTCACTGGGTGGCATCTGTAATGTAGACATAAAGGTTGGTTATTGAGAACAACTGCATGTTTGATTCATAATCCAATGAATAATTATAAAAGAATCATATTAGTGACTCTTTGTTTACCTGGAGAACTGGACAAGCTGTGGTCAAGATCATCAAGTGAACTTCATGGCTGAAAGTGCTCCAGAAGTTCATAACCACAGCCCAGAAGATCATCGGTCACCCTCTCCCATCTCTGGAAGAACTATACAGTTCCCATTGCCTTAAAAAGGCATATAATATTCTACAGGATTCATCTCATCCAGGACATAGTCTGCTTGTACTGTTGCCTTCGGGCAAGAGATACAGAGCAATAAAAACAAGAACAAATAAACTAAAAACAGTTTTTATCCAAGAGCCATAACCGTCTTAAATGCTGCAACCAAATAGTGTGACCTTGGGGAGCTGTGATGGATATATATGAGTGCTTTTAATTCTTTTTACCTTTTAAATATATTTTTCTTTCTAATTTTAGTTTTGATTTTGTTTTTCTCACACCTGGGATAGCTATCAATTTCGTTGTACTATGTACAATGACAATAAAGTATCTATTCTATACTAGAAAAGAAAATTTCAGTAAGGTGTGTTTCATTTTTCTATATGTAGGTTCTATAGAAAATAACAGTAGATTTTTTTAAAATTATGCTTTCATCTAACACATGGAAGAATTTTGATAAACGTACTCTATAACACTCAGGAATTTGAGAAATATCTGCTTGTACTTCAATATAAAAATCTCATAAACTTCACTTCATTCATCGAGGCAGGTCACATTCATGCTGAATCTTTGAGTCACATTTATCTGAAACATCATTGAAATTGTGAGCACACTAATTGTCTCAATTGTTCTGTTTCATTATTCTTGCTCTTTCCCAAGATAGATTGCCCCTCTTCTAGTAATTGAAGGTAGGATGGGAGGGGATTCCTGTCCTCAGTGAAAGATTTGAATAGCTGTTCTGTGAATATTGCATTTCAAGGTTTAACTACCATAAATCCTTCTGGTCATCATCTTTTTAATGCTGAAGTAGAATCGCAGACATAATGTATGAAACTCATCATTAGTATTTTATTCCTGACAAAGAACAATGTACATTGAGAGAGAGAGAGAGAGAGAGAGAGAGAGAGAGAGAGAGAGAGAGAGAGAGAGAGAGAGAGAGAGAGAGAGAGAGAGAACTTTTAAATGAGAGATTAACTTGCCTGTTCACTCATTTTCTCTCCCTGTATCAGGTTAATGACTGTGGAACAATAATATAAGTTACTCTTAATCAAATGGAATCTGGCAATTTGTCCACTTAATGTTTTGTGCTAATTTTGGATGTTGTATCTGACTGCTTAAGTCACCAAAATCAGCCTTCATCCTGTTGCGATTTATTTATATTTAGATTTTATTTTGCCTCAAGTACCCTGAAAAAGCTACTCCATAGGATCTGGAAGGACTTAACAAGCACTACTTGTTGCGTCCTTTGGGGCTTTAATGGCAATGAGAACAGTAGCTGAAATTGAAGACCCTGAGAAAGGAGTGCCCTTGCTTTTCATGAACCGAGTTGTTAAATATTTTAAAGGTGATTTTCAACACCATGCCTACATCCCACAGTTCTGAAACAGGTTTGGTTTCTCCTCAGTACTACAGGTGCTCTTTAATCTTTGGGAGAAGGTGAAAGTCGCAAGGTTCAAGGTCAGGGCTGTATAGCAGATGCAGTAGAACCTCCTTGAACTGCAGGTGCTGCAAGGTGGTCCAATCTGTGGGGAAAGTCAATGGTGACCATTGGGGGTGGATTTCCAAGGTGTCATGCTCATTAACGTCTTGAAAGAGGGAACCACGATAAACTCTCAACGCTACGTGAAAATGTTGGAGAAGCTCCGCGCACGGTTGCACTGTGTCTTGAAGGATTTGGGCCCTATTCTGCAGCATGACGATGCCCTCTGCACATGAGCTGTGAAGCACAAGAGGCATTGCAGCACCTGCAGTTCAAGGCGGTTCTACTGCACCCGCCGTGCAGCCACAACCTTGCACCTTGTGACTTTCACCTCTTCCCAAAGATGAAAGAGCACCTTAAGGGACATCACTTTCATTCTGACATCGAGGTGAATACTGCAATTCAATCCTGGTGTCAGCAACAGCCATTGGAATTCTTCTCCGAAGGGTTTGCACATCTAGTCCCGCATTAGCGGAAGTGAGTGGAATGGGTTGGGAACTATGTTGAGAAGTGAATAGTGCATTACTTAGAGAACAAATGTAGCTATCAGGTACAAAAAGAATTTTGAAATTTCGTTAACAAATAAAAAAGTTACAGCCATGGAGGCATTACTTTTCAATCAACCCTCATAAATGACACAGTCTAAGAAAATGTAAGGCATACAATACTACAAAATATGAGCTTCCACCATGTATTGTCTTGTGCATTATGACACAGAAATATTGTTTGTACAGCAATATGAAACAAACCCCAGCATGCTTTCCATTGAGACAGCAAAAACCTGCTGAGTTTGTGTTTTTATTGATTTCCAGCATCATCAAAATTTACTATTTATTTCAGCTCAAGTATATGCAATTAATAAACCTAAAATACAGCAAAATAATAGAACATACATGAAAGTAAAACGAGATTATTTGAACACATACAGCAAATATCAAAAAAGTTGCCAAATATAGGATATGTAAGAGTTATTTTAAAAAAGAAAAATGTCTGTTAAGACCTGATTGTGTTAACAGAGACATGCTAAATGCTTCTTCTTTCCTCCTAGCTAAGAAGTACAAAAAGGTTACAGGAAAAGAAATCTACTCAGATACGTTAGAAAGTACGCCTATGCTGGAAAAAGAAAAGTTCCCACAAGATTATTTCCCGGAGGTAAGTGTGAATCAGTGGCAATTCCAGAGGACAAAAATCTTCATTGTGATCTTATTCATGCCGATGGCCCAGCTGGAACTATATCAGTGTGACATCTCTTACTAATGCATCCCTCAGCAGAGTTTTAGAAACCCACCTTAAAACAGGGCCATCTCATAGATGTTCAGTGGGTCTTTCAGGTAACCCAGTTCCAAAGCCTTTAGGGCTTCAGAGGTCATAAGCAGAACTTCAAGTCCTGCCAGGAAACAAATGGTGTCACGGGCACAGAATTGATGTAATGCTTCCAGACCTTTTGGCTCCTACAAGCATTCTTAGTGCCATGTTTGTTACTAACTGAAGTTTCTGAGGCATGCGCCCCTGACTTTTGAAGAGGGATGTAACCCTATCCAAAACCAGTTGTGCATATCAAGTCAGAGCAACATTTTCCCATAGGATTTCCAACTTGCAAGGAAAAAAAGCTGATCAAACGAGATGTCTTATCAAAGTAAAAAGCTGCTAAAACTATGCGGGACTGTGTTGTGCAAGTCATCTTTCCCCATGCAGGAGCATTCCTGGCTTTCTGTTGGCATAATGCTGAATGGGAAATAATCGCAGGACAAGTATAGAAGAACTGACCTGTGGGCTGGCACATTCTGTGTCAAGTACACAGGGTACAATAAGACTGAGTGGTTGCCAGTGGGATGGTGGTGGGATGGGGGTGGGGTGGGAAAGGGAGACTCAGCCAATTTCATTGTGCACATGTTGTACATTGACAATAAAGGTATTATTATTATTATTATTATTATTATTATTATTATTATTATTATTATTATTATTATTATTATTATTATTATTATTATTATTATTTATTAGACTTCTTGCGAGCCTTATGGGCATTTCGCAACTCCGAAGAGTGGAATCCCACTAACCCCTATATTAACCTAGTTAGGCTTGTGTATGTAACTATAACCAATTCTGCAAAGTTACATAGATTTCCATGGAAGTAATGCCGGCTGAGTTTCATGGGGCTTATTCTCAGTTAAGTGTATACAAGTGCTGCTCCCTTAATCACCCATGGCCAATAGCTTTGCAAAACACTGGTTATTTTGTATGCTTACCTGGCAAAATTTACATCAGCTTTACATTACACCATTTTTTACACCCTCTTCTAATGTAACATTTATGTTCTTTGGAGGGAGAGGCGTGTGGTTTTCCTTTACTTTAAGACTGATTTCTTTTCTTTTTATTACTGCCGCTTAAGGATGATCTAAAAGTAATTACAATGATTGAGGCATAATGCCATTCAAAATAATTACAGCCCACTGCATATAAAAGTAACAAAACTTTCTGCATTGATTTATGGCTTCTCTTGGCTGTGCACGCATCTCAAAATGATGCCTTTGGGAGCAACACTCCAGATAATGTTAGGTCATTTTTAAAAAAGCAGATTTGTGTAGTCTATCATGGCTGAGCAATTCCCCCTCCCCATAGTGAGAAATTGGTTGTTATCATAGATCACCGATACTGCTCAAAGCTCTTGTGAAAGATGAATTAATTTCACTAATGCTTTAATGCAAACCTTTCATGGAGAAGGCTGTATCGTGATAACCTTACTGCAGTCTCTCTTTTCTCAATGATGATTTATGTTGTCTTTTAGTAGATGAAACTGCCCGTATTCACAATCTGTCTGCTGGCTAAAGGAATCTTATTAACAGGAAAATGGCGAGAGACTTAATATTGTATAAGGTGAAAGATGCTGAACTCATTTTCTTAGAACGTGGAGCTGCCCTGTTCTAAAATCTGGATAATATGTTATTGAAAGATAATCTTGAACAGCATTGATATTTTGGTGCTGTCTCAAAAGAAGGAGTCCTATTTTCTGAGGAAGATCCCTACTTGAAACAAAATAAAGTGTTTGCTTTGAGTACCCTAACAAGGGTACTTGTTAGAATTGAAAGGGTTAGAATTGAAAACATTGGAGTAGTTGTTACACAGAGGTTTTTAAGCAGAGGCTAGATGGCCATCTGTCAAGAGTACTGAGATAGGGGTTCCTGCATGGCAGGAGGTTGGACTGGATGGCCCTTGAGGTCTCTTCCAACTTTGTGATTCTATACTAAATTGTGTAAGATTCACCAGCTGGAACCAGGTGCAATGTGTGTGTTGTGTCATTACAGTCGTGACCGACTCTTCGTGACTCCATGTCCATGGAGTTTTCTTGGCAGGAATGCTGGAGTAGCTTGCCAGTTCCTACTCCAGGCGCCTACAGCACCTGGTATTCCCTAGTGGTCTCCCATCCAAGTACTAACCAGGCCTGACCCTGCTTAGCTTCCGAAATCAGGCGAGATCAGATGTGCTTAAGGCATCTAGGCAGCAACCAGGTGCAATAGAATAGTGCAAATAAATAAGTAGGCACTAAGAGTTTAGACATAGACTGTCTCCAAGCACATACTAAGTCCAGGAATTTGAGGTCAGTAACAAAGCTGCAATCAGGTCTTTTAAACAAAACCTAAATGTTCTCTAAGTATGTGGTTTCATCTGCATTGCTCGTGCTATCTGAGGTTGAAGAGTTTCCATTTCTTTGTTACCATGTCCAGGCCAGCTAAGAGGAAATGTTGCTTGCAGGATGTTTTGAATGCCTACTGCCAGTACTGCAAACAAACAAACAAAAAACCTTCTCTAGAAGTAGGACATCAGTTTAATTAGTTGCTTTGCATGGTTTCAGTTTTCATAAAGATGAGGATTGTTGTCTGCCCTTTGAGTTTGGGAGGGTATTGCCTACTTTTCAGTAGTTCACTCTATTTGGAACATTGAAAAAGAGTTTTATCCTGTAGAGAGCTTACCTTAATTTGCACAAGACAGACAGAATTAATTTTAAATGATAATCACCCAAGCATCAGTCTGGCTATTTTAATGCACTGTTTTGTTTCCTGTTTTTTGTTTATGCTATGGGGCCTTTAAGTAAAAAAATAATAATAAAAGCAATATATGAATGTGGTAGTTCCTTGACCACAATGACATGATCCATTTTGTTCTGTAGTAAAGTTAGGGACACTTCTGAAAAGTTAAAAGGTTCCAATGTCAGTGGTACAGTCACTGAATGTTGTGTAGACATGATTCAATCTATGAATAAAACATGAAAATAAATCATCGTGCATTTCTGGCTTACAAACAATATAAAAAGAGAAACATGTATTTGCATCCTGTCAGTGCTAGCATTATGAAAGTAAAGCAGCAAAACAAGAAGAACAGTGGTGGGCCATAGAGATTTGGGGGAAGAAATGTTATTTTAAATCTGTAGGTACAGAAAGTCTTTTGGTACCTGGCAACCTAACAGGCTTATTTCATGAGTTTTCATAGACGACATGCGACTTTATCAACATCGGGTGAAGTGGCCTATGAAACGGGTCAGTCTTTAGGGTGCCACAATACTGTATAATTTTTTTCCTGCAAAAGAGTAGCATGTTTAGCAACCCATTTTGAATAGGCACATCCTAGCTAGCTATTTCACTTAGGGCTTGAAGTAGCCAAAGCTGTGAACCAAAAAGTACATGTGCTCATTTTGCCCTCCTCTCTGTCTCCCAGCATGACAGGTGAGCTATTCTTGGAAATCTCTGAAGGTGGAAGGTTCTGTGACTGACTCTGATCTTCCTTAGGGAGAGGCAGAAAGTGCTAGATTCGCGGATAGCACATTAAACAATGGCAACAATCAGATGTACAGTATGTTCACACTGCAGAACCAGAGATTTGGAGTTCAATTTCCCCTTGTTCCTCCTTGCATGGACTGCTGCCTTACAGCTCTGCCATTTTTGATGATGATGATGATGATGATGATGATGATGATGATGATGATGATGATGATGATGATGATGGGTAGCAGCAGCAGCAACAGATGTAGTACAGTAATAGTAATATCAGTGTTGGTAATATTAGTGTTATTATTTACAAATTGGAGGATAGACTCAGCCACAGTGTAATTTAGCACTGTCTACTGACGCTACTAAAGAAGCATATGGTAAATTATTGATTGGCTGCTTGGTGTATAGGACCAATGTTTCTTTAAAATAATACACACAAATGCAAACTGGAGCAATTTCTCATATATATTCAGCATCTGATCCCCCCTTTTTAAACTCATTTGATGTATCCAGTCCAGCTAAAAAGTGACAAGGCAGCTTTTTTCAGAATTTTATCCTCAAAACTTGTCAGAAATGTAAGACTTACATCACTGTACAAATATCTGTATACTTTTACAAATATATCCATGTTTAAGACTTCACTCACACTCAGAGAGAGAGAGAGAGAGAGAGAGAGAGAGAGAGAGAGAGAGAGAAGGAACTCTGTGTACAGCCTTTCCTTTTCAGCAGGCTATGAAACAGACTAATTTAGGTTGTTCAGCTTTACAGATACACAGGATCTAGATTCTAGATTGTTCTATGGATAACTATAAGATGCTTGCACATTGGAGGATCCTGGTGTCTCTCAATTTTTCCATCCAATGGTATCTTTCCTCACTGAGTCATGCCAAAACCCATTGTGACATCACCCCTTTTACACACTGAATTCTGTGATGGAAATGGTACTGCTGCCACCTTTTATTCACTTAATAATGTTGCCACCTTTTAAACTCATCGCCTCATGAATTGGGACAGACTCAGATGAATAATATAAAAATAATAACAAAGTTTATTGAGAAGATAATAAATATAACAATATCTGAGGATGGTATGCGTTGCCTTTAACATATACTGTAATAGATTTAATCAGCTCTACAAGCCTCCCTGTCTTCAATAACAGTAAACAGTATAGCCCTCACTGCCTGACAGAACTCTCAGAGAACAGTGCTCTCTCCCAGCACTCACTCTCAACTTAACTGAACTCACTGAACTGAACTAACTGCCTAGGCTCCACCCTTTTTAAATCATACCATTCCCCGCCCTCCTGCTGGGATTGGCTGATGATTTGTATATTCATCACTCCTGTCTGCAGGGTTTGTCACAGCTTGGTGTATAGGACCAATGTTTCTTTAAAATAATACACACAAATGCAAACTGGAGCAATTTCTCATATATATTCAGCATCTGATCCCCCCTTTTTAAACTCATTTGATGTATCCAGTCCAGCTAAAAAGTGACAAGGCAGCTTTTTTCAGAAGTTTATCCTCAAAACTTGTCAGAAATGTAAGACTTACATCACTGTACAAATATCTGTATACTTTTACAAATATATCCATGTTTAAGACTTCACTCACAGAGAGAGAGAGAGAGAGAGAGAGAGAGAGAGAGAGAGAGAGAGAAGGAACACTGTGTACAGCCTTTCCTTTTCAGCAGGCTATGAAACAGACTAATTTAAGTTGTTCAGCTTTACAGATACACAGGATCTAGATTCTAGATTGTTCTATGGATAACTATAAGATGCTTGCACATTGGAGGATCCTGGTGTCTCTCAATTTTTCCATCCAATGGTATCTTTCCTCACTGAGCCATGCCAAAACCCATTCTCTTTCACACAGTCTCCAGACTTTCAGGTATGTCCTTTTTGGGGAATAGAATATAGCAGGAAAGAAGCAGCAGGGAAATAGAAGTTTGCAAGATTGTTACACGTGTCTTTTCCAAAAATTTTGCATATTTTATTCCTCTGGTTGTTTTACTCTGGATGCTTGTATTTGCATTTTAATTTAATTGTTCTTTGGTTGATTTTTGTGCTCTGGAGTATTGCAACTGAAGGATACTTAAACATTTTAAATAAAATAATGAAATATTACGGAAGCTAGGCTAAATTTAGAGCATGGGCACGATGCTTTAAAAATATAAAAATGAAATAAATGCCTAGGCAAAATAGCTTTCCAAATTTCTCCACATCTGGAGTACATGTGTGATCCCCTTCTACAGACATGCAGAAGAATCTCTCCCTCCCCCCCGTGGCATTGCTACTATGGTCTGACATAAGTTGATTTGTTGGTGGAATGGAACATTGCTTGCTTTGATGAATGGTATGCCACACCATAGAGATCTTGGCTAGTTGAGCCCTTTGGAAAAAACATGACCTGGCTCACTTCTTTTTCACCAGTGGAGTTGTCACTTCATATTTTACGAAAATTTACAAGGGAGGCAATTTGTTTGTGACTGACAGCCGTTCACCGTGTCTCCCTGAGTGGCAGTGTCATGATATACGTATATATGCAAAAGCAATCTCATTTCCTTTGTCATTTCCGTTTTCAGGCTTCAAAATAAGTGACTGTTTTCTGAGCAATTAAAGGAAGCTTCAAGCCCACTTGACCACAAGGCATTGCGGTCTTGCTCATTCATTTGATCAAGACCTGATCCACTGCTTTCTTCAAGAAAACAATTTGCATCATACTTAATGTTACATTTGAAAGCAATGGATAGCATTCATAAGACTAATTCAGACAGTTTGATCCTGTACCTGGATAATCACCATCAACTATCTGTGACTTACTCAAAAGGAAGAATACATGGGTTTATTATCTTAATCACAGCTAAATTAAGTGCCCTTGAGAGGTTTAGACATTAATGGCTGTGTTGTGCATTATTTTGAGGGAACAGCACATTTAGACTATTATACAAGCTGTATACTCACTGCTTTACCTTAGAGCCAAGTGTCATTTCTTCAGTGTTGTCGCACGAAAAGATATGCAGTACTAAAATATTTACAAAATGTGAAGGGATGTACTCACTTCTGTGATGTACTATATTAAGTTAGAAAACAGATTTGGAGTTTCCTAAATATTACTAAGGTTTGAGGAGGAGACATTAGCTGGGGGATGAGTGTTTCACTCTTATAGCAGATTATTTCATTGTAATATTAAAAGAAAACACACCAAGTACTTGTGTCCTTTTTCTTACTGTTCCCTGATATCAAAAATAAGTCAGGGAGTGAGGATGACTTTTATAGGGGATATTTGTTCCCCGCTTAGATCTTCTTGAAATTATTCATTCTCCCTGGACTGTTCTTTTCCTACATGGATTATAAGACCAGAACTGAGTCTGAAAGGAGGGAGGCAGTGACCTGTGAGGGGCATTTTAAGGAGCTAGCCCATGCTCAGAGGAAGCCTCTTCTTGTGCAGACTCTTCTTGTGCAAACATAGATTCTTTATTATACTTTCTAACATCTATATCCTAACATCAACAACTTCAGGTTTAGCCCGTTGCTTCAGAGGACTCTCGTCATATTTCATTTAACAGCAAAAATTCCTAAGAACTAGCATAGGGGTAGAAGAAATACAGTCTTTACTGTATATTTCCAAACATAAGCACTACCTGATGGATTATTTGACATCATCAATGGTAGAGATAACAAATCCCTCCTATGTTCAGTTCCCATACCTTCTAGCCCGGTGTGGGTCATAGTCTCAGATGGAAGGGACTGGGCCCACAAGACCTCCCACTGGGCTCTTGACATGCACTCCTCCCCCTTTCCTGAGAGTCCCATTTCCTCCCAAGCCCTCACTCTCTTCCGTCTTCGTCTGAGGTCACCATGGTGGAGGGCACACCTCCAACTACTCCCACAGGGATGTCTTCATTCTCATACTGTGCCTGGTGACCAAAATAGATTTTTTTAAAGTTGCAAGAGTTGCTAAAGGATTGGTCTTCTTTTGCCACACCTTTGATAATTTCTTTGATTGAGCAGGGATTTGAACCCAGACCTCTTGACTCCTAGTCTGACTCTCCATCCACTGTGTCACATTTGCTCTCAATTCTTTCCTAAGGTTGAGATATGGACTGAGTTTTACATAGACTGTAGATCAGTGATGGTGAAACTTTTAGAGACCGAGTGCCCAAACTGCAATTCAAAACCCACTATTTTTTTTTTTTTTGCAAAGTGCCAATACAGTAATTTAACCTGCATACAGGTGGCTATGAAGGGGTGATGTCGGGTGCCCACAGAAAGGGCTCCAAGTGCCACCTTTGGCACCCGTGCCATAGGTTTGCCATCATTGCTCTAGACATAGTGTCCAGTTTAGTAGCCTGGATTCTTGATCTTATTTTAAAAGAAAAATCTCTGGTCCCAGTAGAAGTAGAGATGTGACGCAAAATATTTTGTTGGTATTTTGTCTTTCAGTGTGATTAACAAATGAGTGAATCCATAAACAACCTGACATTTCTAGGACTTGGTAGATTTATTAGTTAGAGGGACCCATAGTCTCCTGGTTCCTGAGTAGATTTCTGCGAACTTCTGAAAAATCCTAGACTGTTGTAAAGAGCTGCTCCAAACAACGCATATACAGTCAAAGGGCCACAGAAAAGAACAGTGAGAGAGAAGGGCAAAAAAAGTACATTCAAAGAAGATGAGAGATACTAGTACCCACGTTTCCTTCTAAGCTGCATGACCACCCTGTACACCCATTACAACCGTTTTTGTAAACTCCGGAGCTGGTGGGGAAACAATTTTAAGCTCCGGATCTGGGAGCCATTTGCCGCAGATTTTAGGGGTCGTGTGAAAAGGCCCTTTATCTTCTCCTGGTCAAATAGTGTATTCCCCTGTCGGCCATTCCACAGGAAAACAAGTGACTTCTAGATCACGTCAATCCTGGATTATCTCTGGAGGGAAGCCTGATGAAACTGAGACTGTCATATTTGGGCATATTATGAGAAGGCAGGATTCTCTGGAAAAGACAATTATGCTGGAAGCAGAAAAGGTGGAAGACCAAATATGAGATTTTCTCTCAAAGAGAAAGCCAGGGACTTCAATTTGCAGGAGCTGGGGGGGGGCTGCTGGGAATAGTACATTTTGGAGATCACTCTTTTATGGGGTCACTTTAAGTCAGGGACCGCTTGACAATATGTAACAACGTATTAGTCACCAAGGGTTCCTCTGCTTTCAGAACTGGACAAGGATTATTAGAGCTGCCAGGCAAACCTCTGTTAGGCCCCTTCCAACAGCTAGGGATGTAATTGACCTCTCCCCTGCTCTCAACAGTTATTCCTTCTGTGCAGTGTCTTACTTTTTTTATTCTGAACATTTCATGACCGGGACTACCTTATTAACAGATGGGATACAAATACAATAAAATAATCACCACCAACAACAGTGAAAATGCTGGCCATCTATGTGGTAATCATAGCACTGCAGACCTTGGAAAGGTTACATTTTTTGGATGACAGCTCCTACAATCCTTTAGCCAGCATGACGACTTGTATAATATTTAAATTAGACTACTTGGATTTAGAGAAGTGGAGCATGCTAACAGTATTCATGACCCACGTAGTAGTTCTATCCATCCATGTACTTTACATTGACTTTACCTTGGGAAATAAAGGGCTTGGGGAACACACGCTATGTGTACCTGTTTTGTCAAATACGGTAGAAGTAATTGGCTACATGAAACGTGTCTTTGATTTCCCCTCCCCCTTCAGTTTTCTGTGTTTGATGTTTATATAACTAATCAGCAATATCATTCTGTTTTCTGCATTTTTTCTGTACTTATATAATACTTTGTTTTATTTTTCAGTGCAAATGGTCTAGAAAAGGATTTATTCGAACAAGATGGTGTATTACTGACTGGTACGTAATGTTGCCTTAAAAAAACCCTATGCTTTCTTATAATGTACACCAATTTGCTGAAAAACAATCTACTTAGGCTGTGGTTCATGTAAAATATGACGTTAGGAATAGCTTTTTCATCATTTCATGTCACTTTTAAAATACATGTTATGCATGATGCATTTTATTTGCAAGGAAATTCACTTCACGTATAGCAGGGCTGTCCAACTTTGAACATGCCAAGGTCTACTTTTTCTGGCCCAAAGTGCCTGAGGGCTACCTCTACTTATGAATTTTGTCCATCCCAAGCACATGCTCGTCTACAATTGATTAATTGATTTTCAATGCATTCCTATGGGAAGGCTGAACATGCACACACTTCCCTTGCACCTGCTGTATCATCTGGCCAGTGGGAGGAGCAGGGGACTCTGCCATGGCCCTTGAACTGCCCCGCTCGGCTAAGACAGTGGGCTGGCAGACCCAGAACTTTGCTGGGGCAGTGGTGGTCTTTGGGATGGGGGAGGGAGAGGTGGAGAACTTATCCCCTCACTTTTTTATTGGTGGCTGGAGGGCTACTTTTGAACCCTTCATGGGCTACCAGTAGCCCGCGGTCTACCTGTTGGGCAGGCCTGACGTATAGCATGATTTAAATATTTGACTTCTAGTCCATATATATTTTCAGCAGAAATACACCAGGATTGGCATATTGTGGCCCATAATGTACATTCTTATGAGTTCTTCTACATGTTTATACAACGGCAGAAAAAGCTTTAGATCCAGTCCTTTGGTGTAAAACGTGAGCAATAAATATTATAATTATATACTGTAATTATAATTGTACATTGAGGGACTGATGATTTGTTTGAAGATAGCTGGTATTGTGAAACCACAGTTAGCACATACTAACTTCAACTAGTGGTTTTATAGTTTGATTTGCTAGGCATCAATAAAATCATGTTCTGAAACCCCTATTAGGTTTGAACACAGAAACAACCTTAATTTCTCTAAACTAACCATGGTCTATTAATTCATCCAGCTCAGAAAAACTTTTTAAAGGTGAAACATTTATGAACAGCATTTTATATCTGCTTTCCTGTATTTTTCGTCCATTTTTCTGTTACTTTGGGAAAGCAATTTGGACTTATGCAGGTTCTTTCCCCTTCTAGGATAAACTTTGTTCAACAAATGATAAGAGTTAATTTCGTATGTCATCTTTGGCTTTCTCAAAGAAACTAGAATTGATAGAAACTTTGCTAAGTGATAGGGGTTGTGTTCTTGAGGGCTTTCATGGCTGAGATCTAATAACTCTTTTGAGTTTTTCTGGCTATTTGTCCATGTTCTGGAAGTTTTTCTTCCTTAGGACTAAAACGTCCAGAACATAGCCAAATAGCCCAAAAAACTCACAACAGCTATCATTACAGGGGTTGTTTTCTGAGAAAGGTAGTGAATGAGACAACAGGTGCTATATTAAATTCGGCTGTCTGAAATAGAAAATGTGTAGGTTACAGTCCCTAAAACTCCTCCAGATGTTAATTTTATGTGAAATATATAGCATAATTCAGAAACTTCTCATTCTGATACTTCATTATACTACTGATAATATTGCAACAAGATTACACCTGCCTACAAAGTTGTAAGCCAGTTCAGAAGATCTAGGGAGAGCCAGCATGCAGTAGTGGTTGATGTGTTGGACTATTGCTTGGGGTCAAATCACCACTTAGCCACACTTGTGTTACTAGTCACACTTCTTGGGCTGACTTCCCTCATAGGGTTGCTGTAAAGATAAAGTGGGGGTGAGAACGAGTCACATGTATAGCCTTGGGCTCAAGATGGAGTATAAATGTTACAATTAAATAAGCAAATGAACTTTATGGACAATATTATAGCTTACACCAGAGTAGGCATGTATAGGCATGTCCATTTACTCTCTTTTTTCCTTTTAAAAAAGGAACTTTCTTTGATAGGAACTACTGCTGTTTCACAATTCCATTTCATATTGCATAAAGTGATGTGTTTGTGACATTGTAACCCTAAACATGCAGGGTTTTAAATGGATATGCAGTAATAGCATTTATTTATTTATGTATTTATTATTATACTTGTGTACCGCTCCAATTTCCTCAAGTGAGAATTCTGGGTGGTTTACATCAGGCAACATAAGAAACAACCCAAAAAGAGTGGTGGTGGTGGTGGTGGTGGTGGTGGTGGTGATGATGATGATGATGATGATGATGATGATGATGATGATGATGATGATGATGATACAGAAGAAATTGAAAGACAACAGAGATGCTGGTGGACCTTTGTGTACAGAACAAGCATATAATAATATAACACATCAATTTCAATTACATTCTCTGCTTTTAAAAGAGTTTCCTAATATGGCTTGAATAGTTGTGCAGTAAGACGGTATGCTTTCCTCTGCAGTATTTGTCCTTTCTTGTATTCTGAGTCAGTCTTTTCTTCCTTTTGTCACAGTGCCTTTGACTTGGTAAACATTCATCTTTTCCATGATGCTTCCAATTTAGTTGCTTGGGAAACAAGCCCATCGGTTTACTCAGAAATAAGGCATAAAGCCCTTGGTTATGTACTTGACAGGTAGGTAGTATGCTGTCATGGTGTTATTTATTGCCCTGCCTTTTGCATTGCGTTCCTAGTGTGAGATGTGTTTTATTATTGCAGCATTTTTATATAGCAGGACCAGTCTCCAAGGACTACAAGGGAAAATAATGAATTAACTTTTTTATTTGTAATGGCTAGGAATCTGTATTTACAAACTGCAGAAATTCGACAGATCCGACCCTATGAAAGTAACTGTGCATGTTGTCCAGTTGGTGAAAAGAATAAGAATTGGGTGCCCTCAAATCTATTCTGATTTAGGGCAACTCCTTTCAAAGGAGTTTTCAAAGTAGAGAGTTCTCAGCAGTGGTTTCCTAGTCCCTTCTTCTGGGAGCATCCTGGAACTGTGCAATTGGCCTGAAATGGCATGGGCTGGGGTCTCCCGACCTCTGATGATGCAGGTCAACTGAAGCAGACCTATTGGCTGAAATCCAGTCCTGAGGTCACAGCTAAAGTAGGCCAACTAAATCAGTGAGCATTTGGTGAGTCCACACCTATGTAACTTCCCTGATTCAGTGGTCTTCCTCTAGTTGCAACCTATTACTTGATTTTAGGTATTAAGTCTGTAGCTGAATGGGAAGTCAGCATGTGTGTAAATCTCACTGATTTATTAGTTCTCCTCTAGTTGAGAGAGTAGCAGATGGATTCAAAACATTGTCTCCTTGGAAATCCTATGCATTGCAAGTACTCTGAAGTTGATAATGGTAGATTTCCATCTCCACTGTTGCTATGCTTCTAGAACAGGGGTGCATGTCAGGTGTTCTTGAACTGCAGTTTCCCTGAACCTTCACCATTAGCCATGCTTGCTAAACCTGATGGGAATTGCCGTCCAAGAACATCTGGAGCACCTCAGTTGTCTACCCATGTTCTTAAGAGCAAAGATGGATTTTAAATATTGGCTTATAAACTTGCCTTACTTGCTTGGATCTCCTGGTACATGAATGTTGTCCTGTCTTAGCCAGTGTGCCCCAGCTTCTCTTTCTCCTGCTGACTGAGCAGTTTGGTCCAGGCTCCCCTCACCTCAGGCCCAATGCTAGCTAAAAATTATTGTATAATGTACTGCCAAGTTGATTGCGACCCTTTCCAGGGGCTAAAATCCAATAGTAAATAAAGTAGTCTCATTGAATCAATGAAACCTAGAGTATATAAGTCTTGACTCATCATATCCCCATTGCTTGTTACTTACTACTAGATTTCAGCCGTGATATTCCAGGTATAGAATATCCATAATTGGTTTACTTTCCCCTTTTTCAGGGGCAACTCTGGGATTGTGTAGTTTGCCCAAGGCAATACAGGCTGCCTTTTCTCCCAGGAGATGAATCAAGGTATTGAACTCTTGACCTCCCTCTCCAAAGCAAGATAGTCTGAGCCAGCCAGTAAACTCGAGAATTAGTAATTCAATAATTTTTTCCACTCCAGTGTACATCGTCTTTTCTCTTCTTTTCTTGATTCCCTATAAGTTATCACTCCTTATAGTTAACCAGTGTTTTCCAAATTTGCAAAGCAAGGACCCTTGGGATCTCTTAAGTAGTCCGGCCCTATCTAATCCATGTTAATTCATTAAATGGGTACATTTTTTTTGCTTAAGATATTAAGAAGTGCTGTGCTGGATGAGAGGAAGGTCCACTTGGGCCAGCATTCTTTTTAAAGATCCTAACAATCTCCAAGCACCAGATGCTTTCCTAGAAATTTCTCATTAGTCCAGCAAAGGACCTTGAATTACCTTCTGCCCACTCTGTTGAAGGACATGTTTGTATGTTGTTGGAAGATCTGCGGCTATGATTTTATGACTAATGGCTTTCATGAGACTTCCACTCTTGATGTTTCTTTTCTGACATGAGAGACCTATAAAGCACTTGTGCATTATTTAGGATGTGCTGTGTGTTTGGTTGAGAAGTTGCAGGGGGAGGGGGTGGTTGCTTCTGGACAAATGCCTTGGCAAGAGTAAGGAAACTCCCCAGTTCCAATAGCATTAATTGTCGGTCAGTGATGTCATGGTGGTATATCATTTGCAGGGTGACCATGCCAAAATTGGACACAGCTCTCTTGCTTTTGTGGAAAAAGAAAACCCCTCAATTTTAGGTGGCACTTACTCCTCTGGGTTACAATTCACAGAGATTACTCATTTTGAGAAAGCAGCCAGCCGCAGATCCGGACCTCCTTGGCGCAATGATGGGCTGCCCAGCACAAAAGGGGAGTTCTGTAGGAGCAGTGAATAATGGGAAACTCCTTTCATCAGCCCTGCTAACCTTTTGGCAGCCACCAGCAAACTCTATTCTGATCTGCTGATTGGGGAGGACAATACACTGAAGCTCACTTTGAATGAATGCTACCACCAACAGTGCCCCCATTCAGAAGGTTTTGGGAACCATCTTGGACCATTGTCTGCCATCACTCCCGTCAGACAGTAGGAAAGGGGAAAGTGAGAGCATCTATAGGAAAGAAAGTACTTCTTTTCTTGGCTTTTAATCTCCCTTTAAAGCTTCATGGATCAACATTTCCAGCTGAGCTAGAGGGGGGATGCAGTGCCAGATAAACACAGAAGAGAGAGAGGTTTCAAAACCAGCTTTTGAATCCCCTTATCTGCATGCCCTAATAATGCAGATTTAGTGCTATTAAAACCAGAGACTGATAAGTCTTTTCCTCTAAAGCCTTTAATAAAGAGCATTTAACCGCCATGCAGTTCAAGCTTCGGGAACAATAGTGAGAAGGAAAAGAGTTTAATGAGCTAAACCCCTCACTGAATGAAACTGAAACATCTTTTCACAGTTGATTTAAGTCACTGTGGGAGTAAGGGAAACAGTTCTGTCTACTACAGTAGATGTATCTTGGCCAGTGTGAATGCCAGTTAATTGCTGCTGTTTATGCAAGACTGAAGTGACCGCTTGTAGACTGCATTCTATCTTAATTATTTAGGGGGAAAATGAATGCAAATTAGGTTTTGTAAATAGAAGGATGAATTTAAGTGTGGCCCAAAGAGGTCCAGCCATACAAAAAAAATCGCCTCAAGCAGTCATATATTGTATAGCTATGAAAGAGATGCCAGTGATCTAATATTTGGGGTGGGTAGGTTATATATTCTTAAAAGTATTTTTTTAAGTAAAGAATAGTAATAAGCAGACTAAACATTATCGCTAGAGGAAGTAAAAGTAGTATGTCCCATGCTCAAATGATCAAAGCCAGTGTAGAATTGCTTTCTGGTTTATTACTAATACATGGAGACATATAATACTTTCTTGATGGAGAGGTATGGGGTGTTCTTTATTTAAGATTTACTGGTTTGGAAGCAATATTAAAGGGTTATAACAAGAATTGCATTAAGCCCCAGATGTCTTATGTCCCATGGTTATGTAAAACATCTCACTCGTCGGAAAATCTGAAAAAAATCCAATGAAGTAATCAACAAAGATGTGCTCTAAAAATGTCATAAGGATATGCTGTTTTCTATAGATATTGGAACAGACAAACACAGGTGATCTCTCTCACCCCCCCCCAAATAAATGGCATCATTATTTATGACAATTTTGTATCCCATCACTACTAAGATGCACAGTGCTTTATCAAGTAGGAGGAACTGAAGGGTCCGGAAATGTGCCAAACAGTATAGCAGCAGCCAAAGAAGAGCTTAGGTGGAGTTTAGGCTGACGTTGTGCCAGTCTCTGGAACACCCTAAATTTATCCAGACCCTGTTTCCTCACTCTACCCCACCCCTTCTGAAGATGACAATACCCTTCTGTTTTCTCTCTGAAATGTAGCTTGGTCTGGTTGAACAGAAACATTTTTTTTACATTACAAGTGTGAAATCTTGGCATGCAGACCCTCACCCTTTGTGACCTCTATTATTTTCTCGCAAATATAGTCCATTGTCGCATAGCTGAAGTTAATTTGATCAACATTGGGACATTTAACTTTTATGTCCAGTCAAAGGGGCTGCTTCATGCTCATTTTGAGTATTCAAAAGAAATGATTGCCAGAAAAATAATGTTACGATTAACCATTCAGAGCAATTAGTTTTCCCAGGGTGAGCCGCTGTGAGGCACATTCTCCTCACAGCCATTCTTTGTAATTTTAGGGATGCTCATCAGTCAACTGTCACATCTTCTCAAAGACCTTTCCAATCTAAATGTTTCTCTTTGGGCTTTTCCCAGAACTAGCAGCTGAATGAGCTGAAGAAAAGCACTTGGTTTCTAGGCAGAGGCAAACTTTGTATTAAAGATCTGGGTCATTTGAGCAAATAGAGGATTTGGAGTGTTTGTAAACACAACCTTATTCTTGCTATTTATATGATTTTTTTTTTTAAAAAAAAAAAAGCAGTGAGAATTTCTATCCTCTATCCCCCTCTCTTTTCAGAAGGATTTTCAAAAGTAGCCACTTGGAACTTAAACTAAAGCTACCAAATTTGCAAATTATCGTTAAAATGTAGTTTATTATATTGAATAAAAAGACAGGTTTTAAGCATAAGCATTGGGCTTGTCTCTCAAATATCTATTTACCTTTCTTTTTCTCATTTTATGAAGCGAGTAAGTGATCTAAAATCAGTATGTTTACACATCATCATCCACAATCTTGTTACTGTGTTATTTGCTATACTATCATTGTTGGGTAATTTTTAATCTGTTTCCCGGGTTTTATCTTTTGCCAGCTTTACACATACTTCATTCTGCTGGTCAGAAAGTTCTGAATGTTTTGTTGAACATATATCAGAAATGCACAAAATACAATCCATAGACTAATCTTACACACCCTCATTGATGGTGAATAATGTTTGCACATTAGCAGGGCAGAGAATATTGCAATATTTGCCCTCAGTTTAAACAAACGTCATTCTATAGTAAAAGTCCGAATGAAAACTACATGTTAATAATTCCTGCAACAGAAGCCCTCTTAAAGATCTGAAGCATTGGAAGACATAAACCAAGGCATGACATTGTAATGTGTATCTCTTTTCAGCCAACTGAAAAGGGCACACAGTTCTTTGCCAAGTTTTGAGTTCTCCAGAACTCTTCATCAGGGACAGTAATAAACGGAGCCATAAAGGAATGGAGAAGTGAAAAAATAGCTGGTGGTCATGTTGTGGAGTATGTGTTTGGTTATATTCTTAAAATGGAATGTTGGAGAACATAGCAAAAATTTGGTTAAGATGCAATCAATCACATATTGGAGGTACAATTCTGAAATTAATACTCTCTAAGAATCTTCTTAAAAGGATGGATAGTAATTAAATGGCCACTAACCCTAATGTTTGTAGGGTTAGGGTGAGAGACCTTTGGCCCTTCAGATGTGGCCTGCAACTCCCCAAAGCCTCACTCATCATGACCAGTGGTAAGGTTTTGTGGAAGTAATAGAGCATTTGGAGCTTTTAGAGGTTCTCCATCTCTGTACAAGATATTGTTTTTCAGTTTATATATTTCTTGTAAGCAGCTGTTCTAAGTTCAGGGCACAGTCTCAGCACAGATGTATAAAGATGTGACCATCCTAAATGAACCTGCAACTCTACGAACTGGACATTTGGACCCAGAACCTTGGTGTTATCTTAAAACAAAAACAATTCATATTCATAATAGCGTTGCCCCTTACAATGGGAGTTGTGTTTGATCAGAAGAGAATGGGCACGTATTTATATACATATCTAACATTGTATTTAACATTGTATTAGGTGAGTGTCAGTGTCAAATAAGATCATGGTTTTGTCAATAGAAGGGATATACTGTACAGACTAAACAGTGCAATTCTTCCAGCTCTAAACATTGATTTTATAGCTCTTCTTGTAATCCTTTCCCTGTATTACATATATATTATTGATGTGGTCTTTCTTGCCATCCTAATATCTGCTGACATGGTAATTAATTAAAAAAGCAGCATTTTTTGTTCATGTGGCACTATATTGAAATTAAAAGTGAACACACATATTAGTTGGACAGCCCTGGCAAATGCTCTGAGTATTAAGATGATTACCTAAGCCTCTTGACAACACCTTTCATCTTGTTGTTTGGTGCGTGACCTTTTGAAATGTTTTTGTATTATTAATAGGTTAGAGCTATTATATGAAAAAGCAAGAACCTGAAGAAGATGATAAAGTTAAGCTTTTTAATGTCAGCATTACAACATTACAAACATGCCCGTGAAAGCACTTAACAGTAGGCCTCCCCCCCCCCGTTATTCTTATACCGTCATCTATTAATTGTTCCTTTGAAAAGATTGTTTTTTAGGCCATAGAGATACATTATGCTGTACAGTACAAATGGAAGTGTTCAAAGGCACAAAGAGCACCATTAAATATTTTTCTAAAAACCAAGAATGGAGGAAGACCCATAGCTGACCAGAGCTTGGAAAGGTACATCTGAAAAGTGTTTGCTAGTGTTACAGTTCCAAGCCCAGCTCCAAGTGGACATAAAAAATATAAGTACAGTGGACCCTTGTATAACAAACAGTTTGTATAACATAAAATTTGTACGACATAAAAATTCCGGAGATAGGGGAAATTTGCTTAACATAATTGCCTATGGGGAAAATCCGTACAACATAAAATGGGGTTACTCCATTTTCAATGCATTCCAATGGGAATTTGTATAAAGGAAATTTTGCTTAACATAATTTTATCTGGAACGAATTAATTCCTTTATACAAGGTACCACTGTACATAAAAAACACAAGTATTTATGCTTGTAGAAATAAAAAGGGGTTTGAGCCGTGTGACCCAAAAAAAATCCAATACAAGGATAGGCTAGTTGATACCTTTATAGGTCACTAATAAAATAAAATAAAATAAAATAAAATAAAATAAAATAATGTAAGCCAAGCTTTCAATAGCTCGGCTTGCATTATTTTAGTTTATTTTATTAGTGACCTATAAAGTTATCATCTAGCGGCCTATCCAAATATTTATGTTTTCTTTTCTCAAAAGTGCCTAAACAGTACGTTCTGTAATGCCCTTAATTTGGTTCTATGTCAAGCATTTGAGTGTTCAGTACAAAAAGTCTTCTAAAAACCCTATATAACTATGTTCATAAGGCAATCTTACACTGCACATTCTTTCTACTTGCTGGGACACAAGTAAGCATGTTCAGCTGAAACTTTTGAAAACTTATTGACAGTTTAGTAAGGCAGTTTGGGGGAGATACTTTCCATTATGCTACCATCCTCCTGCTTTCAGACCCTCACACCTGAATGGGGCTTTTGTTTCTTCTAAATATCCCACAGTTCAGCTTCAATAGATGAACAACATTGGGTTTTAAAAATCTGAAAACAGGGAAATGCTTGTTCCTCTTCTCTTTTCCAAGTCAATTTGGTTGTCCCTTTTTATGGTGACCAGTACTGTGTCTTGTATGCCAAGCCTTCAGAGATTTATAGCGAAGTATACTGCCCCCAAATAAATAAAATCTCCTTATCTCCTTATGATAGCTGAATCCAAGGATGGTCCCAAGAGACAGCATGGAAACTTTACATGTCTTGAAGCATCTTGCAGTAGAGAGGGATTACTTTGCCCTTCTATATGTTGTTACTCAGCCATTCTCAACATTTCAAACCAACATGGCCAATGGTGAAGAATTAAAGAACTTGAGGTCTCATGTCATCTGGAAACCCACTGTGGCTCCTCCCAGGCTTAACAGTTCATATATAATTTAACCAAATTCAATTACAGTACAGGTAGTTGTTTTTCCTCTCTCCACCCTTTCTTACTAGTTGGGATCCTGAGAACTGCTTGGAGTCCCATAAAGCCAGTTAGCAAAAACAACGTGCTGGTGTTCAATGGGGATGTTTGTTTCTTTAAGTGTTATTTTATATTGCTTTAAACAGCAAGGCTATTTCCATATCCTAATTGGTTTTGCAAACCCAGTTCATTTTAAGACCATTTCGCCTAGGCAGGCATGTGAGAGGGTGCTGTTTCATGGGGAAGAGTGGCAGAAGACAATCTAAGGCCAGTTAAGATACTAGAACAAGCATGGGAACATGCCTTATAACAGTTCAAAATACTGTACATGTCCCTTTAGTTCACCGGTGAGAAGCCCTCCGTTTTAGGTCTGGGGGATTTTGGGGAGGAGGGGAAAGGTCAATTTGTTTTTCAAAAGTGATGCAAGTGCAGCCCTCCAAAGTCCTAGGAGAGGGAGCAGCATGAAGACATCCTTCAAACATAGAGAAATTGCCCACCCTTAATCCAGCCTGTAGTCTATTTTGAATACCATTGCCTTGCTAGCCAGTGTCTTAGGAACAGCATCTTCTTCTTCCTAATCCTTCTAAGTGGTTATGCCAGGGATTGGATGTGTGTCCATCTGTTTGCAGTGGAAGCATTGAGCCATTGAAATATGGTCCCATCCCTGAAGAATTGGAACAGAGCTTGCCCATATGAAATGGATAGTACACAACAGTACTTTCAACAGTACTCACCAGTATAATCATATTGGTCTTGACTTTGTGTTCCTCTCTTTGACCTGCCTTGTTCCTTTCTCTTCTTTGGGGCAGAAATATTTTACTAAAGATAATGCATGCATGCATGCATGCGCACATGCGCACACACACACACACTTTTCAAAAAATCCAAAATCTCTTAAATGACCTTTCTGTGACCTGATTCCACACTCTGTCTGGTTGCTAAGATAAGTAGGGATTCAGCACCCTGCATGTATGCAAACACTCCTATTGTTTCTCCTTATCTGAGCATCTTTTTAAAGTTTTCAGTAAAGGTTCCATGCTGTGACCTGGTGGTGTATTATTGTTATGAAATTCAAATTGAAATACATGCTCACTTTAAAGTTTGGGTGAAGTTTGACATACAGAAAGTAGTTTGAACACACTGCATGCACACACCCGTCAAAGTGATAATTGATGATGTTTATAATGTTGTTACCTCTCCTCTTAATGTTAGTATTCCTTCACTTTCATGATACCTGTTTGCCAATTGCTATAAATGCTACTTAATAGACCTCGAGGTACCTTTTATGCCAGCTGTCTTGCTGATATAAAATATAGTGTGTAGGAAGGGATCCTCAAAAAACTAGAAGAGCTTTCTAATTTTGTTTTGAGATTTTTAAAACTCCCAAATACTGCCCCTTTGAGTAATAGCACTATATCTCAACAGTTTATTGCTTGTTTTCATTTCACACGAAACATGTGCTCAAAATTACTCCCCTCCCCCCGCTGTTTTCCACATATTTTTCCTTGAGGTCACAATGCCATTTTTTTAATTTCCATCCAAGGGCTATAACGATTTAACTGGAGAACAATGTCAGTGTTCAGAAAATAAGAAAAATAAACACAGGGAGTACTTTTAATAGTAATATTGACATCAGTAGTAGCAATTAATTAATTAAAGGCTAATATTTGATTAACATCAGCCATTAACCTCCTACATTTTCTGCACGAATCAGCTTAAATGACCAACTGAAATTGTGCAATAAATAATTTTGAACTCTGATTTGTTTCCATGCTAGAAAAGTGACTGTGATTCTCCTTTCTCTCCTTCTATTCATCCTGTTTGGCCAAAGGTTGGGAATTTTGTTTTGTTATTAACTTTAAAAAAAAAGTAAGAGAAGACCCCCCCCTCCTTTCAGTAGTGTCAAGCTTAGGATGAATCGGCCAGGGGAAGCATGTTTATAGACTGTGTGAAGAACTTTGTCTTTGTGTGGGAATGTTGGTGACAGTGTTTCTGTTTGCCTGAATGAACTGCGATGACGTGGCTAATAAGGCACCCCACTGAGCACTGCATCAGGCCTTTCTCAGACCTCCCACTTAATTCCATTCAGCTCCAGCCCAGTGTAGCTAATTTTTCTCATTCCCTCAATTCTTTTGCCCCCTAACAAACAGAAAAGTCAACTTTTCACACCGAAAGCAAGATAAGTGCTTTAGGAAATAATCTTGTAAACAGAATGTTACCTTCTGACCTGCCGCTGATACCTTGACTTGGGACAAAAACCGCTTGCCTGTTGCATTAGACATGGCTATTAAAGGAATAATACAGCTGATCCTCCTTTACAAAGTGCTCTGAGAAATGGTTGAGCCAGATCACGGTGCCTCTTGTCGCGCTGAATCATGTTCAGCTGCTCTCAGTGTGTACACACACACACACACACACACACACACACACACACACACACACACACACACACACACACACTCATCGTTGATGTGTGATTGCTCTTTCCCCCTCCAGACCGTATATCCCTCCATCCTGGCCATCATGGTGGTAATATGTGAGGAAACAAATGGTGAAAGCAACAGAAAGTCAATTGTGTGTATAAATGATAATTATAATGAGTATCATAATTATACTTTATTATTATAAATGACTTCGTGTCAGATGAGTGGTATATAAATTGAATAAATAAAATAAAATAAAATAAATAATTTACTCATTGTAAATAACCAAATAACTTTGTATATTGTCTTTCCAAGAAGAAAGACAGGATAGAAAGGTTTTAAATAAAATAAAATAAATAACCCTAGTTATATTATCCATTTGGAATACGGAGTGAACTTGAGGACATATAGCTGGAGTTGTTTCCCTACCTAATAAAATTATATGAATTTAAACATATTGTTGCGATTTCAGATGTTTGTTGAATGTGCCTAAATGTTTTAGTTTCCTTGGTTGAAAGCAGGTTCACTTTTGCATGTCAAAAAGTGACTTTCAAGATCGGATAGTATATTAAAAAGTAGATTTGAAAAAGGTCCGTCTAAATACTGACATCAGGAACCCAAATCTAAATATATATTTATGAGGGAGCAATTCCCTTTTGGTACAATTATGTTTATTTCCAAATAAATATAACAAAGACTGGAGGCGTAAGTAACATTAACATCTAAAATAGACATGGTTGAGCTGAAATTCAGTTTGTATTACGTGTTGTCCTACAAAGAAATCTTTAATTTAATTATAAATGTTCTGGTCTCCTCTGGTCTCCCTTCATCAGATTCTAAAACTCCCTAAAATTCCTTTTTGCCCCTAGTAAGCTTTTGGAGCCCTGAGATTTGGGGGAGGGGGAGATGGAGGATTTTGTGGAAATCACTCCAGGAACTTCATTAACATTTCTGTATTTCCCCCCTTTTAAATAGCAAGGTTCTTTGATGTATTTTAAACTTTCTGAAAATACTCTGATTACCAAATAATAGGGCATCCTTAGAAAATCCTGAAGTATCAGGAACTAAAACAGTAATTGAGTAGGTTATTAAAGGAATTTAACTGAATTTAAGGAATATCGAAGACTTGCTTGAAAATCTGACTAGGAACTCTAATGGAGGACTTACATTTCTGCTACCAGCACTCATACAGCTGTTCTCCTTCGCATGGAAGTTGGCAAATAGGAAAAGGAAGAACTTAGTTATTTCTGGGGGCTTCCCTGGGGGCTGCCAAGAATAGCAAATATATCTCTCTTGAGACTTTTAGGAAGCAATAAAACCAAAGATGGAAGAGGCATCCTCTCTATATGTAAAATATATACATGAGTAGATAAAATACAAACAAAACTTGGAAAACTTTATAGATTCCTGTCTCCCTGTAGCTTGCTTTAACCAGAGGCTGAGATTAATGTAAGAATGCCCCTGATGATCTCCCCATCGCTGAGAAAGTGTGAAATGTAAATATGGAGAGACAGTGTTCAGTTTTGAAATTGGAGCATCATTATGTATGTATGTATGTATGTATGTATGTATGTATGTATGTATGTATGTATGTATGTATGTATGTATGTATGTATGTATGCATGTATGTTTTGAATATTTTGAATATTTTTACCCCATCTTTCTCCTTGAAAAAGGACCCAAGGTGGCTTAAAATAATGAGGGGCAATATACAGCCCGGAATATTTAAGACATGTTCAAGTTAAGAACAGGGAGTTGGAAGAGGCATCTTAGAACATTAAGAGGTAACAGTAGAGCTACAAAGAGCATGCCAAAAAGAAAAGAAAAATCCATTATGAGGGGTGGAAAACAACATGGAAAACGCTAGTGTTCTTATGAAATGAGTCAATGCAATCATGTATGGTAAGCTATATAAGGTTACATAGTAGGAATCCCTCATTCAGGGAAAGCTTGCCTGAAGAGGAAGGTATTTGCCTGCTTCAGGAAAGACAGCAGAGATGGAGCAGTACTGGCCTCCAGTGGGAGGGAGTTCCAAAGTCTGGGAGCAGCAACAGAGAAGGCCCTTTCGTGTGTTCTTCTGAGGTGCACCGGTGAAAGTGGTGGGATGGAGAGAAAGGCCTCTCCTGATGATTTTAGCACCCGAGCTGGTTCATACTGTGAGATTATCTTTGAGGTAGCTTGTAGGTTAAGGTCAGCACACTGAATTGTGCCTGGTAGGTGATTGGCAGCCAGTGGAGCTGCTTTAGTAGTGATGTAATGTGATCTCTGTAACCCATCCCAGTCAGCAATCTGGCCACTGCGTTCTGGACCCATTGAAGTTTCCTGAGACTTTTCATCGGTAGCCCCACTAGGACTTGTGTCACAGTGGCCAGAGCTGTCATCTGGGCATCTAAGCTCAAGGATGAGTCCAGGAGCACCCCCAAGCTACGTACCTCTTTTTGTCAGTTGGGGCGTAATCCCATCTGGGACAGGTTGCATCCCTCCACCATGAATAACGAAGAAGAAACATGAGGGGGAAAGTGCATATATCTTTATAAATGCTGTCTGATTTGTTTGAGTGAAACAACCACACTTGGTCTTTATTCCCTTTGGCCAATTGATGTTTAGGCCTTGAAAGCACACGAAAGGTAAAAAGGAGTTGGGCAACACATTTACTTCTATGAGGTTGTTTATTTAGAGCCATGTGTGGGCATGAGAACTGAAGGCAATGAATGGACTTGCCTTCAATCTTTTTCCCCTTGTTCAACAGCAAACAGCAAGTTTTCTAAGCTGTGACCTTTCTTATGCAAATAAACTAGAGCAGTGATGGCAAACCTTTTAGAGACCAAGTGCCCAAACTGCAATTCAGGACCCAATTATTTTTCACAAAGTGCCAATACAGCGATTTAACCTGAATGGAATGCTTCAGGTGCTACCCTTTGTGAAAGCGAGCATTGAAGAGCAGGTGTTTTTCAATCCTCACTTTCCCGAAGAGTAGCACCCCATCCCCCTCTCTGCCCTGGGCAGAGAGGCAGCTGGGGTGCTACACCTTTGGAAAAGCTAAGGGGAGTGGTGGCAGCTTGTGGGTTCCTTTGTAGCTCCAGTTTACCCACTAGCCACACCGCTTCTGGGGCACCCAGAGTAGTGTGGCTGGAAAATAAGTAAACGGGCTACTAAGAAGCCCACAAGCCACTGCCTCCCCTTTGCCCGGCTCTCTGCATGAAGCACAGTGGTGTGCTCCCAGCGGAGGGGTGTGTGCCGTGGCTGTGAGGGGGTGATGTTGTGAGCGCACAGAAAGGGCTCTGCGTGTCACCTTTGGCACCCATGCCATAGATTTGCCAACAATGAACTAGAGCATTTGAGAATGTTCAGTCATTTGTAGTTTGGATGCTTTCAACTTCTTCCTGAAGCACCTTATGCATGCAAATGATGGGAAAGTAATGATTGTGTGGAGAGGAAAATAGAAGGCTTGTTATATGGTACTGCTAAAACATCTTGTGCTTCTCTGAGGCAAAAGGGGGTGGTGGTGAATGCTGTACACAGTAAGCATCTCTGTTTGAAATTAATCGGTATCAGCCTGCATAGATGCATGGACTTGAGTTCAGTCACTAAATAGAAACCTATGGAAATCAGTTAGTGAACAGGGTGGTGATTGTGCTCCAACTTTGTAAGATTGTTCTTACACACCTTGCTTTACAAAGTGTCTTTTGGTTCTTGGATGTTTTTCCACGGTGACTATTTTTCTGTTCTTCACTTCATGGTGTAGGACCTAAGAAGCTGCCCTGTAGTGAACAATAGTACAGTAGTAACACCTATTCTAGTGTTGGCGAATCTATGGCTTGGGTGCCAAAGGTGGCATGTGGAACCCTTTCTTTGAGCACATGACATCACTCACTCAAAGCCATGGCACTTCCCCCTCCACTCAGAGCCCGCCACTGTGCTCCATGCAGAGAGCCGGGTGAAGGGGAGGCAGTGACTTGTGGGCTCATTCGTAGCCCCAGATTACTCTCCAGCCACGCTGCTCTGGGCATCCCAAAAGCGGTGTGGCTAGAGAGTAAACTGGGGCTATGAAGGAGCCCACAAACTGCTGCCCCCCTTTACCCAGCTCTCTGCAGAAGCTGTTTTGAGACCGCTGAAGCGAGGGTGCTGTGGTCACAGGAAATTCAAAAGCCTGCTCTTTGATCCTCACTTCCCTGAAGGTTGGCAAACTGAGGGGTGCCACTGTACAGTATTCAGGTTATATTGCCGTGTTGTCAACATAAGCGGGTTTTGAATCGTAGTTTGGGCACTCGGTCTCTAAAAGGTTCACCATCGCTGTAGGAGCTGTAGTCCAAAACATCAGGAGGGCCGAAGTTTGGGCAGGCCTGGTCTATTCAATTCAGCATAGACCAGGCCTGCCCAAACTTCGGCCCTCCTGATGTTTTGGACTACAGCTCCCAGAATTCTAAGCTTAGATTGCAAATGGCAAAGGACTGTGGGAGTTGCAGTCCAAAACATCTGGAGGACCAAAGTTTGGGCAGGCCTGGCATAGACATTTCCTAAGGCCCCTACATATGAAACGTTGGAAGACTGAAGCTACCACATATGTAACCTCAGACCTTCGTTATGTAGAATGGACACATTTCACTGAGAATAACCACCCACCTCTCTCGGTATCGTCTTTGTGTGATAATATTCTGGTGATAATAATCTATTCCTGTGTTCCAATGGAGAAATCTCTTGAACAGAGGTTTCCAACCTTTGGGCTGCAGATGTTCTTGAAAAGGGAAAAGAAAAGTAGACACACAGGCCTTGATTATTGACGGAGTTTGTGTAGAGCAGGTGACAGACAGTAGGTTCTTAGGAGTCATTCTACAGAAGGATTTTAGCGTCAACACTGAAGCACTGGTTAAGAAGGCCAAACAGAGATTATATCTTCTGAGACTTCTCAGGAGGGAACAACTGTCTAAGAAACTGTTGGTAACCTTCTACCAGGGCTTTATAGAAAGTACTATCACTTACTGCCTCTGTGTCTGGTTTGCCAGTTGCACAGTGACAGATAGAAGGGCGCTCCAGAGGGTTATAAACACTGCCCAGAGGATAGTGGGCTGTCCTCTTCCTCCTTTGGAAGAATTATACTATCCAGATGCTTAAGGAAGACATCTAGAATTTTGAGAGACCCTTCGCATCCTGGTCACCAATTTTTGGAACTGTTGCCATCTGGCAGGAGATATAGGATTCTTAGGTCAAGGACAAATAGACTAAAGAACAGTTTTTATCACAAAGCGGTATTATAAGTTAAATGTGACGGTTTTAGCATCATCCTAAGCAGTTTTTAAGTAGTGTTTTAAATTTTGTAAGCGGTTTTAAGAGTGTTTAATACCTTGCATGGTGTTTATGTGTTTTGTATGGTTCCTTGTTTTGAGTGTGTAGTGGAACAGCACTCTAATTTCGTTGTGCATATCTTGCATATGCATAATGACAATAAATCTCTATTCTACAACTCCCAGAAATCCAGGCCAGTACAGCTGATGGTGAAGAACTCTAGGAGTTGTACTTCAAGAATATCTGGGGACACAAGACTGGGAACCTCATGCTCAAGAAAGATAATTTGATCAGCATTTTATATAACTTTAACGGGGTAATTTGATCAGCTGTTTGGCAGCATTATAAAATTGGAGTGTAAGCCTCACAGATACATTGCAGTACTTTTCATAATGCCACACGGGCTTTGGGTAAGACGTACATGAAATAGCACTAGAACCTTCCACTGAAGAAACATTAAATTAATGCTGGCAGCAGGGCTTGGTTGCTTTCTTTTTTTTTTTGTACCCCATGAAAATTTATTACACCATTGGGTGATTAGTTGCAACCTTTTATAGGGAATTTTGATTCATAGCATGTTCAAAACTAAATTGTAATACAGGATTACAATACAGCAACTTCTAAAGCCCTCTGGTCCTGCGGGGGGTGGGGGTGTTCCTCCTGAATAGATTGGATATATTTGATGACCTGTTGAGATTTATAGTTGTTCAACTGCTGAAAACTATGAGTGCATGTTTTCATATGTTGCTTATTCTAACCCATTCATCTCACTGAGATCTTAAAAAGAGCCATCACAAAATGAGTCAAACACTTAGTGGTTCAAATAGTCCACCCTTCTTCAGAAGACTCTTATGATTTCAGTTCTGTCACCGATTTGTAGATGAGTTTTTACAAATTTTTAAGATTTCTTACATTTGAGGCAGGCAATTTTTCCATGGGCCAAGCACTTTATTTTTCTGATGCTTCAGAAGGCTTTAGTAAAAGTGTAGTTATACAAATCTTGTTTCTTTTCATAATCATAATACTGCAGGTACAGTATTTATAAAACAACCTTCATAAATCTCTTTGAAAATGTCCTCTTTCAATCTGAGATTCATTCGTCAGCAAAATACTTGGAAAGTCTGAAGATTTGACTCAGTCATAGTAACATTAGTGACCATATTACCAATTTTTATTACTAATGATTATCTGCTTCATCTCTGAGTTCAGTAGCTATATCAGCACCACCTAAAAATAAGGTGGTACTGCATAATGGCAAATATGTGAGATGTCCATGTTTTGCAAAAATTAAAAAAGTAGTTGGGGGGGGACTTAAAACAGCCTTAGGGAAGTAATAGTGGCATAGCAGACTGAATCTACTTCAATATCTGCTCAGTCCTGTGGAATCCTGGGATTTGTAGCTTGGTGAGGTACTTAGAAGTTAAGAGTGGACATTAACACTCTACCAACAACAAATAAATTTCTCACCAAACCACAATTCCCAGAATTCTGTAGGAACTTAAAGTGAATTCAAGGTGTTATAACTGTAGCATAGATATACTTTGGGAATGCTGACTGTTGAAAGAGAGGGGAAATGAAATGGAATATAATTGGGGATCATTTGGCTTGGCTGATGACAACAACTCTATACAAAACCCACTATATATTACAGTACCAACATTTGTTTTTAATCTACAGGTACAATTCATCTTTGTGAGATTTTCTAAAACAGTGTGCATTCACTAGCAATCAGCCAATCAATTATTCTTTAATACTGTCAGATGCTCTATACTTGACCCCCCCCCCCCACACACACACACATTCTTCAATACCTGGTTGGATTTTTGGTGGAAGTCAAGCTGATAAGGGGTTATCCACATTAATGGCTAGCCTTAACCTGTTAGTGCTTTAACTGCTCCTAAACAAATACAAACACCCAAATATGTGTGCTTGCTGTTAACATTTTCTATTGATGGCAAAAAAATTATTCTGAGCGTGTACATTGATTACATGCCCATTGCTGCCACTCTATTAAGATCCTTCTGATACACAGAAAATCCCCTTGCACCTGGAATTCTGCATGATGTTTATGTCAACTGTGACAAAGATTTCTTCTTATATATCAACACATACCAATTTTTAATCTAGTCATTTCCTCATATGCCTTTTCAGAATTATAGATCAGCGGTTTGAAAGAGTTTCCTATTTTGTCTTTGGAGATTTCAACTTTCGACTGGATGCAAAAGCTGTGGTAGAGGTAGGTCCTTCCATATGCTTTTTGTCTGTCCCTTGTGCAAAATTATTGTTGGATTTTTTAAAACAAAATGATCATAAGGCACTTAATTTGGCGTGAAACTTGCCATTTCTTGGAGTAGACTGAGTTGGTTGCGACCATAAAAATGTTTAATCCAGGTTTTCTATTTCTCTGCTACAATGCACTGCACTTTGAGGTTAGGTGAAACAATTGATAGAAACCTAGTGATCAGAAACAAATTGAACTGCAGACTTTTTTTACAAAAAAAAGCATCCTGTAGTGACAGTATAGAAATGTGTTCCTCCTGTCATAGGGCTGGCATAGGAGCCCGAATTAATTAGTTTAGCAGGATTTTTAAAATATGTATGTACATATAAGTAGCTAAAATGGTCTTCAATGGAAATGTTTCAAATGTCATAAACATCTTGATGAACCCTGATAGTTACAGATGAATGTAAAGGTGTGTTTCCCACTTGGTGAGCACATTTCCTGGTCTGGGTTAGGGATAGTTAGTTCAGCTTGAGAGTCAGAACTTTTTCTTTTCAGACTCATTCTGTTCATAAGGTTCAGGAGTGTATAAAGTAATGTCCACCACTACATGTTTGTTGCATCTGCACAACAAGACGTCGAGCAAATCACAGCATTAGTACCACTTGGGACATTATTGTAAATCAGAGATGGGTGACTTTGGTGGCTCTTGGAAATTCTTTTGTCTCTCTGTGGGGATCCCCACTCCCCATATGGCCTCTCCTCTGAAAATGAGCAACAAACAGATAAAAGCCCTCTAAAGAAGGGGGGAAGTGCTTGGTTTGGAGGCTTACAATGGCAGCCAATGGGGAGAAGCCCGGGTAAAATCCAACAACTCTTAGTGAGATTGTGAGATTTGGTGACATCATCGTTTATCTGTTCAATCATGGTCAACTCCCAGACATGTTGTGGATCCATTTTGTGGATTTGACAGCAAATTAGTTGAAAGAACAAGCTTTTACTAGATAGGTAGATAAATTTTGACCACATATTTTTTGAGGATAGGCAGGTAATTTCCTGCAGACCATCTGCTACCAATCCTTGGTTTTAAAGAGACAGGAACTATGATCTGATATTGACACCTCACCTTTTTCCTACAGAAATAACACATCTCCCATTCCTCACATCAACTCTTTTCACTACCCATAAAAAATTGTGGGGTACCATGGCCAAATATTTAGGTGACAAAAAAATTTCACTGCATTTTGTTATAAATTGAACAATTAACTCTGCTTACCTAAACAGCAGCCTAATGCAGTATATTTCTAAAGATATTATCCATGGAGGTACTGAAACAGATGATAAATAGCTTTTCTCAAAGATAGATTTTCCATGGCCCTACAGAGTGGCATAAATCAACTGGCATATTATTCTCTGTATTAAATTATAATTAAGTGGCATCATTATGATTTGAGGTTTTAGGGCAGAGGCAGGAATATTATGCCAAACCATCAGGATGTCTTGATTAGAAAATGTTGTTTCATTGTCCACGAGAAGCAATCACAGGGCATCCTACAGATAGATAAATGCAGATATCTGTTCCTTAATGAAACTCTCCCCCCCCCAAAAAAAAAAGTTTTTTAATTAATTGGATTGCAGAACTAGATCTTTATCATGATGCTCTAGGACAGAGCATTTTGGGCTCCTGAAAACAGGGCAGAATTGCTTCCCATTGAGGACACAAGAGTATTTTCCAAGCCAAAGGTTCTTATCCCAACAAAATTTAAAGTGTTTTCTTAAGGGTGTCCTTGTGGGGCAGTGTTACGGGGGCATTAATTTGGGCTTGGGGTTGCTTCAAGTGGCCCACGTGCTGCATTTTGGCCACCTCTGATTTCAAAGACCCCTTTCTGATCTTTTCCAGGGAGGGGATCATCAAGTTAATGTGTTGCAATAGAAGCAGCAAGAAGTTTTGCGGCTGCTTAAAGACTACATGGAGATGGGCATGAACTGCCAGTTGGGTGGTTCATGCCAGATCATCCGTCAGATGAATCTGTGTTCAGCAGCACCCAGCCCTTCCTCCTCCAGTGGGCACCCACTCAGGGGCAGAACCCTGGCATCCCTCCTCCGCCTCTTCCAGGTCTTGCCTCTGAATAGGCACCTGCCACAGGAGGCTGGGCTGCGAGCTGCTGAACACTTGTTGGTCCAAAGGGCAAGCCAGCAGAAACCACTTAACTTGTGGTCCGTGTTCAGTGAGGTTACTTTATCAGATGCACAGTCTGTACCTGTCATTAGCAGATACCCGTACAAATGCTGGGAGTATGGGAGGGGAGGATATGTGGAAATGCAAATGCAGGCGGTACCACCAAATGCAGAAGGACAAAATTGACATTTGGTTTCTGCGTATCTGCCTCTGGTAGTTCTAGTGAGTTCAGGGACCTGTTGGTGAAGTCTTGGCATTTTGTATTTCTTGCCTAGACAGAACTCAGTGAGTTTTACACATATCTTCTGTGGAGTGCTGAGAATGGCTTCAGCATTTAACAGCGAAGTTGTTGAGGCACACCTGCAGTAGACATAAAGTGGATGCATTTGTCAGTTTTGCGTTCCTGTGGCTCTTCTATTTCTGTTTATTCTGGAGTTTGGAAATGGTTCTAATTCTAAGTTTGACTCATCCCAAACTTTTAGATTTTCCTGTTTTAGAAAATGCCTACTTGGAAATTGGCATGCACTTTATATGCCTATTCTGTGTGTGCAGTCTGACATGCCTTTTAGCCTAATGCACATTTGTGAAGTAAAGCTTGCACAACAGAATGTACTGTTGAATGTTATTTTTAACATGGCATGCTTTTCATGTGCAGTTTACTTTAATATACATATATTTATGATCAATTTACGATGGAAGAACTACAGATTTTCAAGGAGAATTAACTTTTGACTTGCATACTGTTTAAATAAGAAATAGGGTAAATTGGAATAAAAATGCAACATGGACTAATTCCCCCACACTTCATCCCTAACCTACATTGTGTTATGTGCCATAAAGTCAGAACTGACTTATAGAAGCCCTAATGGGGCTTTTAAAGTCAGTGAAATATTTAAAGAGTGATATTATTAGTTCCACACTCCCATTGACCTTCCATGACTGAGCCTTCTGACTCCCAGTCTGATACTCTGCCCATTGCACCACACTGACTGTCCTTCCCTTAAATATACTTCAGCAAAAAAACAACACCTGTATTAATATTTCTTTGGCTGGAAATGCAAGTGCTTACCAAGCCCCAAATACTAGTAGCACCACACGAGGGGGGAAAGAATTCAATATTCTAGCATTTATAAGCTAAAATTCTTCCCCAAGGACAGCAATACCCACAGCAACATACAGTGCTTTTGAACTATCAGATGTGTTGCTTTTTTCACAGAGAATTCATTACAAGACCTTCATGCAGCTAAAGCTGATGTGATGGGGCCATAATTTGTTTAGAAGGAAAAGGATACCTTTTGTAATGCAAACACCTGCCAGATTGTTCCGCTCTAGTGACCATTGTGTTGCTGTTGCAATCAGCCACCCAGGTTCAACATGGAGCTAAAAGCCTTCTGGTAAATCACCGGTCTACCCTAACTACATTAACAGACTAAAAAACAAACAGCACTTCATTGCTTTGCTACCCTGCACACCTAATCAATGGCTGGATCCACTATCCCACTGTTAATTGGTATCTGCTCTGTCACAGTTCAGATAATGTAGCTGCAGGTTTTTGCTCATTATTCTTTTAATCATCAACATTCCAGCTGTGTTTGCACTAGTGGGACACAGCTGCTTTCCTTGTTTATGCCAGTTTATGAATTAAGAAGAGAAAGCCATCTGAAGTACTTTGATGCAACTTGCATTCCTTCCAGCAGGATGCAAAAGCAAAGTGTAGAACAAATGCAAATTTTGATGTACACCCCCCACACACACACATACACACACCATTGCAATTGGCATGTAGGTGTTCTTTGCTGTGGGTCTTTGTTTGTTCCTCTTGCTGCAACAAACATGTCTGATTTTTGTAGAGCTGAAGGCTGAACAGGAAAGATATATTACTTTTTATTTTAAATAGCTCTTTCGTTTAAACCAGGAATGGGGAACATGGAGTCCTCCAAATATTGTTGGACTTGAGATCTCATCAACCCAAAACAGCATATCTAGTGATGAAAGGTTGATGGAAATTACAAACCAGCCATGTCTTACTCCCTATCTCTGTTCTAGTCTCCCATAGTGAGTCACTTGATAGGCTGGATAGAAGTATAGTCCTGTGGCTCTTTTTCCTTGTATCCTCTGTATACCGGTGAAATTAGTTTTGTTTCCTTCCTGTGGGTCTATTCAAACTAGGAATTTTTAATTTATTATAATCTATAACAGAAAGAGATTTAGTGTTTTTGCTTTGATGGCTAAACCTCTAACAGGACATGTTAATTTTTTTAAAATATGTTTTATTTGTTACATGCATTAATATACCACGTGATTTAGTGCTGTGTGCTACTTTGGGAGGTTAACAATGATTTTAACACAACCCATTTCCCCCCATCCAATCTACCCAATAATAAAACAAACAAACTAAACGAACAAACCAAAAATTAAATAATGCAAACCTAAAAGCTCTCCCAAAACATGAATGATGGCAGTAAGGATGGAACAGAACCAAAACTCACTATTTTTGGAGGAAAGGATGTCTCTAAATAGAAGAATTTTGAGGGTGGAGGAAACAAAATGCATAGTTCAGAAGCAAGTGAATGGAAAACAACTGCAAAATGCAGGTTTTAAAGATAATGGTGTGTCATCAAGTCCGTTCTTAATTATGGTGGCCCTTTCCAGAGTTTTCTAGGTAGAGAGTACTCAGTATTGCTTTAACATTCCTTTCTTCTGGGAGCATCCTGGGACTGTGCAGCTTGTCCAAGGCCATGCCTCCTTCCTGTTCTGGGATGAACACTGGAGAACTGAACTCTTAACCTTTAGCTGTGCAGTCAGATATCTAACAGTGAGCTATCCAGCCATTTGTAGGTGTTTGAGCTCTACAGATTCTAATATATTTTTTAGAACTGAAAGTTTGATGCCAGTTGCAAAAATCAGCATCATTTACATTGCTGGAAAAGATTACCGGGTGTGCTGTAGGAAACAGGCTAAACAGCAGCAAAAAGAGACCGAATGAAATGAGCAAATCAAGGTCAGCAGTTTCAGAAAACCGTGAGTCCTGTTCTGCCAGTCACAAGAGAGAGGGGCGAAGCTGATCTCCGCTGCCTTTCCAACCTTACTCTCTAGACCACACAGGGTTTAAAATATTTTGACAGACTAGGAATCTGCATTTGATCACTTCTCGCTGCATTTTGTTAATCAAAGACAAGAACCCACCCAGCAGTCCCTTTTCATCTGTTTTCAGGATAGTTCCATAGCATAAAATGGAATTAGTCCCATAAATCATTCATTTCTCCCTTAATTCACATGGCTGTATGGAAGTGTTAGTCGAAGGGTCACAACCCCATCTGTAAATTTGTAAGGCTGCCTACGCATTGGTTGCCATTCTGTGCTTTTAACATGCAGGGTTTTGCCTGCGTTTGTTAGAGCAGATGTCCCTGATTGATTTGCCGTGCATGAAGGAGGGTTTTGACCTGTAGGAGGTTGGCCTTTCTTTCTGGAAGCCTTCATGCAAAGGAAGAAGGAAACGGGGAATTTTCCACCAAGTGGAGAGGTCTCCTCTTTCAGGAATTCCTAACCGTTCTTTCTGAGTATCATTGGAGTCTGTATAATCAGAGTAATGCTGTGTCTTATAGAGAGAGGGGATATATCTGTACCTTACTTTCTGAGCTTTGGTTTCTGTTGCACATCTTGTGGGGAAGGGGAAGGAGCAGTAAAAAACTGCTTCCTGTCTTTAAAACAACCTCAGCCATTTTCAAGCCTTACTCCACTAAACTGTTCCCCCTCCCCTGGAGTTTATTTCTTTGTTTCAGCATGAGAAATTGAAATGAGCATTTTAATTTTGAAACTTATTATAGAAATATGAATCATGTTTTCTTCCAGCTCTCCGTACGACAACATATATTAACACTAACTAAAGAGTCTTGTGTCACCTTGCAAGTTTAATAAGCTTTACATGGCCACAGTTTTCATAGTCTTATAAAAGCTTCTTCAAATGATGTTCAGAACAGGTGTATATGCATATAGTCACAGGTGGAATGAAGTGGAATGGGATACAGGAGAGCAGAATTGTAGTACTGGCTATAAACATTCAAAGTCCTAGTTATTTAAACATAAGGAGGTCAGTAACATAAGCTGACTACCTTCTTAGTCAAGGATGGAGACTTGAGTCTTGAGACTCAATGTCAAATCAGACTTTAAGTCACACTGGGGACTCAACTCAGTTTCCCTCCCTCTTCCAATAACTCAGACTTCACTCGCAACTCAGAGCTCACCCAGTCCTCCCTTTTTTCTTGGGGGGGGGGGAGCTTGGTTTTAATAGAGGCTTAGACTTGGAACTCAGGACTTGGTACCAAAGACTTGAGATTTGGTACCAAAGATCCAGACTTGAGATTTGGTACCAAAGATCCAGGCTTGGGACTCGGACCCAGAGACTTACCAATATCCCTGCTCTTACTTCCCCAATCTTTCAATAATGGAAGGTTGCAAAGGGCTCTAATGCAGACATGATGTTTGCTAGTGAGCCTTGCAAGTGTGCTTAGAGTGTGGTCATGGTCGTGCTGGGGCTGTTACTGCTGCTGCTCCTCTGAGGGAATTCAGGGAAACCCATTGCTGTAGACCACACTGCTCTTTGTTTGAACATTTTGCTCATGGGGGTCCATACTGTCATAGCTGTCAGAGCTAAGTAAATTTAGCTAAATAAAGATACACTTTCTATTTATTTGGTTTGGTAATATTTACTTGTAAAATTAATTAAACCAGAAAATGGAGTCTACATAATACTGCTATAAACATGTGGACATGTGAAACAAAATTATGTGTAGCCTGCATAATTTAAAAAAACCTGTAAACCGCCCGGAGACTACTTGAGGTGGTATTGGGCGGTATATAAGCAGAACACTTTGCTTTCTTATTGCTAGCATCATATATTTATTGTAGGCTAATGCAATCATTATTTGGTGTTTTTTCCATACATTTATTTTGCTCAGAATGTAATTTCCTAGCAGTGCAAACTTCAGGCTTTGTTTAAAGTTGACTTCCATTTCATTCTAATAAAATGAATGAACAGTATGGATAAATAGATGGATGATCATCATTTCAACATGAAGATAAATTGGGCCCATTGGCTTGATAGCAAGTGTAATGGAAATGGAAATTTGGGTTAGTGGGCCTACAACCAAATGCTGCACGAAGTCACCCTGTAATCCAGTTCCAAAAACACAGTACCAGCCCCTAATGTGTCTGCTCCTGGCAGTGGCCCAGCCATCGACTACCATTCCACAAGAGGTATAATGTTTTTAAAGACAGTCAACAAAAGTTCAGGACAACATTGGATGTAGTCATAGTGAAATCTGTTCAGTCCTAGAAGCCCATGAGACAGTGAAAAGCCTGTTCTGACCATCCATACCTTAAGGATGCAGAACCAACTACAGTACTTCAAAGGCCTAGCATCAAAAATAGCCACTAAACAAAATCCATTGAATGAAGGAACTATTTTGGCTAGGCAGTAATTTAATTTTTCAGCCACAGAAACTGGAAGAGATATTTAAATAAAATTTATGAAAGAAATAAACTCTTTAAGCAATCTGTGATATGTTCTAGGTGAAAGCTAGAGGCGTGTGAACTTGAGCAGCTGTCCATTGCTGTGATCATCCCATGGTGGAAAATAGAAACAAAATCAAGAAGTCATATTTGGAAAGTTCTGAATTCCTGTACCATCCTGAAATATCAAAGTTAGATATCTATTGTTGGTGACCAAGTACCGATGACTAGTTCCGGAGTGGTGTCAGGCAGGAACTTGGGACAACGTGAAACAACAGAAGCCATTTTTGATACCATATTTCTTTCATCACATTCAAGATTACACTGTGTGTGATCACTGACTTGCTAGAAGCACCTCCACAGCTGGTCTTGGGGGGACTTTAACAATAATCAAGTTGTAAACAATTAACATACCTAGCTCTCCTATTATATGTAGAATCAGAGTTATTGGACTACAACCATCTACAATGACTCTCCTTTATTTCATTGGACTACAGCCGTCATCTTTCCCTGTCACCATGGCTATGCTTGTCTAAAATGGTGTGGAAATCCACCAGTAGGCATAGCCACGACTAGCCATTTTGTCTCCGGGACAAGTGGCATCATCTGTCGTCGACTTCACCCAGATGCATGGGCACAAATGTGAAAGATGTAGAAGAATGTGGTGTCCCCTTCCTCCACGCACGCACGCACGCACGCACACACACACACACACACACACACACACACACAAACACACACACACACACACACACACACACACCATCAAAAAAGATCTTGCTTTTTTTTAAAAGAGAGAAAGAAATAATAAGTCTGGGAGGTACTGTTGTTTCTATATTAAACTCAGCAGTAGATGCACCAGTTGGTTTCAGTGCTCTCTAAATTTTAGTGCCCTAGGACAAAACTGCACTAGCTCCATCCCAGATATGACCCTGAAAGAAGGTTATGAAATGACTCTCGCATGAGTACATGTGCGCAACCTGATCCTTTCCATGGGAGCCAAGTCCCACTGCATAGGGCTGACTCGTCCATGGGTATAGTTAGGATTACAGCCTTTATCTGAATGAATCTAAGAATGTACAAACCTGTCCATTTCAGTTTCTCTGCAGTGGCATTTTTTTCAAAATATGGGTTCCTTTTATTCTAATTTTAGTCAGTTCTTTGAAAGGCAAGGTGAAATGAAATTCTTGCCTATCTGCACAGTCCATATTCAACAATGGCTTTTTTTCCCAGGAGATGGGGAGGGGGGCAATATTGTACAGCAGTGAGAGCCCTCACCCTGGGTAGATGAGTTTTCCAGTTTAGGTTTTTTTAAAAAGGCAAGTGTTTTGATACTAAATATGAAATAATGTACATATTTTTCAATTGCTTGTTAGTAAACAACTAAAGCAAAAATTTGTCTCATTAATATCTCTATCCTGGCAACTGCTGGGTGTGTTTATGCTACTGCTGATATTAGTTCTTTGAATTGTTTTGAAGGTCAACTTTTTAAACAACAGTGCCTTCATTTTTGCTTGCACTTCTCTACATTGGGTTTGCAGCAACAGTTTGCAACAGTTTGCTAAAAGAATAATTTTCCTTGTTGTAGGGTAGTTAAAGTAGAAGACTGGATCAATATTGGTCTCTTTCTTTGGATGGATGATAGCAATGTGAATTAAAATGGAAGCTATAGAACATTTTTGTGTAGTTGCGTCTACATAGATGCCATATATTGTGCAAGGTCAAGCATTGCATTTCCAACTCTTAAGTTGTCTAGCACGGAGAATAATTGTTGAAAGAAAGAAAGAAAGAAAGAAAGAAAGAAAGAAAGAAAGAAAGAAAGAAAGAAAGAAAGAAAGAAAAAGAAAAACTGCAGTTTTTGCACCAGAAGTATTTTGTGGGATTTGTTTAGCCCCCAGCATGGAACAATTAATTGTAGCAAACAGAAAGAATTGACTACAGTTGACCCCTATTCAGATAGCTTTTCACAGTGAACAAAAGGCACAGTGGTGTGGATACTAATGTTGTCATCCATTTCTCCTGAGGTGGTCTCCCTTGCAACCAAAATGGTAAATTAATGGAGGCTTGACTGATACTTTTAGTCAGCCAGGCCAAAATTACTTATATCCTATTATCTATCTGCAAAGAGTTGAATGAGAAGCTTTCTGTTAAAATGGTACACTCTATGGGAAAGTGCCCTTTTCATTTATTTCCAGCAGCTACGTTGTGACGCTTGTCAATTGCCTTCCATTTTCATTTTTTTTCTTACAGTCTTTCCCCTATATATAGCCCTCATGGAAGTTCCATGCTCTCCTGTTCATTTATAGTCTCCTTGATATGGTATTTGCACTTCAGATAAAGGCCAATATATAGAACTTAGTAGAGATTCCCTCCTAGCTTCCTGAAACAGAGATAAATGTTTTGTTGTTGTTGCTGCTGCTGCTGTTGTTGTTGTTGTTGTTGTTGTTGTTGTTGATGATGATGATGATGATGATGATGATGATGATGATGATGATGATGATGATGATGATGATTTGACATATGCCACTCCATAGTCCTAGAGCACTCTCTGGATGGTTAGAACATAATTATGCAAACAACAGTTTGTCTCCCAGTGAGCTGGGTACTCATTTTACTGACCTTGGAAGGATGAAAGACAAAATGTCCTTATTCTTCAAATAAATTGGTATTTCTGGGTCTTCAGGGGTGCACTTGCTGACTGTCACAGTATCTTGCAAATAGTTTATGAGATTCTCCTTCACCATAGTTTTTAAAAAAGCCCTAATGTATGAAGATTGTTGAACTTCTTACCATCAAACTCTCTGAATTTTTATTCTGTTCCTATAGGAAATAATTTGTTTATTTTATATTACATCTTTTTCTGAGACTAGGAAAAACTCTGTACATTCATGTTAACTCTTGATTCAAGTCTTGGTCTGACCATGGCGTCTAGATGTAATAGGATTGCAACTCACAGTATCCTACACTGAATACTTACGGTTGTGTCTTGTTTTGGAAGCTAAGCAGATTTTGGCCTGGTTCATAGGTGGATGTGAGTTTACTCGTGATCTTCCAGTACAGCATGGAAAGAACCCTCCCTGAAATGCTGAAGAGCCATTACTGTAGTTAAAAGTGCCAGGCTAGAAGGACCAATGAGACAACTGTATCTACCTAATAAAGCCACTATTTGTGAGAATTGCAGTTCAACTACAACTTGGGGAGCCACAATATCCACTTATGCCCTGAGTGAGCACTTGTACTGTGATCTGGCCATGGGGAACTGAGTTTTTTTTTCCTTCAGTCTTCATGGGAGATAAAGCTGTGAGTGCGCCACATCCAGGCTGAGAGGCAACATGATTCCAAGTATTATTTGCAAGAACAATAACAAGAGAGCCCAACGGCATCATGTCTTGCTTGAAGCTTTTCTATAAGAATCAGGTGGGTTATTATCATGGGAAACAAGATGCTAGCCTACACTTGTTAGTTTTTTTCTTAGGCCATTCAGCCATGTAAGTGCTTGAAGCTTTCTATAGGAATCTGAATGGTTATCTTGTGGGGAAAAGACACGGGACTAAGAGAAAGGCCTCTCCTGATCATCTTAACCAGGGGTCATGCTTAGAAAAAAAGGCCACACAGTCAGCAAGGTTCCTACTCAGGCAAGTGGGCATGTGGGCATGCACACTTCTCCCCCTCCACATGGGACATTTCCTCCCTTGTGCACCTCTCACAACCGCTTTTGTTTTGGTTGCAATCTCTTGCAATCAGCGTTACAAATTTGACTGCATGTGTAATGAAACTATAATAATGGTTTATACCTTTATTATACCTGTCACCTCTGATGAAGAAAACCTTTATTAATGGGAGGGAAATTACACCCACCCATCTTAGGGGCCTGCTAAATGTTTCTTATAAATTACTGTTTGTGGACATTCTGCTGCATTCTGATTCCAACTAATCTTTAAAAAGGCATCCAAATTACTCGATAGTCACTTTTTATTGTTATTATTTATTTTCCTGCTGATGCCAAATAGCTTTTCCATGTGGAAAACATGCAGATATTGGGAAGCTATTTTAAATGTTTGATCCATTCAAGTTTTTCTTGAGTTTTTTTTTAAATTAGTGAGTCCTGATGCAGAGAAAGTTTGTATCAGATGTGTGCAATCTTGCCTTTTCTTTCTATGAAACAAAAAAAAAATGAGTGTGTCATATTTTATTTAAAGCAAAGATTTGTATAAATGAGAACTGCATATGTTCTGTAGAACTGGACTAAACAATGGTGATTATCCATCTCTTCAACTGCTTTTTTAAAAAACATTTCCAGTTCCTTGTTGATGCTCTCACACTTACTGGCAAGATTCATTACAGGTTAATTAAATCCGTCTTAAAAACAACGATGGGCCAATGAGCCGTATCCTCTTTGCAATAGTAAATTAAATGATGCAATTGCTTTCCATCTCTATCATGAGGATGGAGGGTGGGGCTGAATGGATTGTTCTTGAGCTCCCTGCAAGCAGCATCCTAGAGACAATCTGGTCGCTCGTGAGCGTAAACCTGCTTTTAATTTGTGGCTACAGGAAAAGATGACAGTACGGCTGTCATTCAATATTGTAATGTGGATGGTGACACCATTTAGGAAATGGAAAACACCACTCACCCACCTCCCCAGAGAAGGAAATAAACTTGGAGATGAAGACAGACCTGAGTAGAATGGAATGATGCAGCTATATTCTCTATCAAATTTTTGGCATTGTTTGTAGACTCCATAATTAAGAGAGTACACAAATTAAACACAATTACTGCCTGCTCTCTAACAGGGCTGAGCGTCATTAAACTAATTAATAATGCAGCCGATGTGCTCGGTGGCGCTGCAATTGTTCCGAGGGTATGTTTTATGCCTTGCATGGCAGCAACTGGCAGCTGGGGGACTCAGCTGGCACTGAATGACAAAGAATGAGAGCAGTACCAGTAGCGCTCATCTCGGCACAGTCAGAGGAGATGGGGGAGTAGAGCTGGCTGCACTCACACCTGCCATTCATCACCTAGATGACAGCGATTGTGATCCACGGCTTTCAGGAAGGTCTCTGTCATGTGTTACAGCGGTTGGATTTGTTTTTGTGATTATGATTATGATTGCAATTATTGGTTAGAATTTATTGTCAAAGCAATACTCTTTGCTGGGCCTATTTGAGAGAGTGTAGCATTTGTGAAACACACACACACACACACACACTCTCTCTCTCTCTCTCTCTCTCACACACACACACACACACACACACACACACACACACACTTTGATCTATAGTTCATGTATTTGGACAAAGGTTAACAGCGTCATTCAGGTGAAATGTAAAATTCAAGCTTGATTCTTCTTAAAAATTTGTATGTCATATGTGGCATGTTTTTAAGATCAAAACAAATAATTATTTGTTTAAGAAGGAAATCTACTTGGCTGCTCATTGTTTCAGAAGTCTTTAAACCTTGATCCTAAATGTGCTGCCAAGGGAAGTCCTGATGCAGCAGATCTGTCTTCTGTTGAAATATTTTTTTATTATCTGAAGTTAAAACTGTGGTCAAAACTGCATGAGTTTATGGAAGCACTGTGCTATGGATCCTAGATCAAATGAAGCCCGAACTATCTCTGGAGGCAAAACTGCTGAAACTGAGATTGGATTTCTTTAAGGCTCATCATGAGAAGGCAATAGCCTCTGGATTTGGTGACACGCTATGGCTATATGCTACCATTGCCATATTAAAATGTTATGCCATGTGGCCTGTACTCGTGTAGGACATCTGACTGATGGCCAGACTGAAATGTCATGGCTGTGGTATGAGATCCTTAGATTTAATGAAAGGATTGTTTTCAAGAATCCTGTCATCCAAGAGCTGACAGGCAGTCTACATCATACAGGCTGCTACTATATACTGTACACTTTTATCTGGGTTGCAATCAATTTCACTTCTCAGTGGTCACATGTGAAATTAAACCTTTAGGTGTCTGTTTTGACTTATTCTGGGGGAACTCCAGCGCCTGAGGAAATAGGAGAGTCTCTTCATCCTCCATGCCAAACAGCATAGATGAAGAATTACTGCCACTCAAGGTGGTGATTCAAATAAAGGACTAGTAAATACAGTAGTTACTTATCTGTGCAGTGAGAGCAGCTACACCTGTCTATGAGGCAGAGTTTGCCTGCTTTTCAGTTAGATAACCAAGAGATTCCTGCCTCAGGTGGACAATGAGAGGAGGAGACATGTTCTCCCATTTCTGACTGGGAGGGTCTCTTCTGTTACTGGGGAATGCTGAGCTGGTCACTTCCAGCTGTAACTAGCTCAGCTCTCCAGAGTGAGATATTAGCTCACCTGGAAAGCTGCTCTAGACATACATTCTGTTGAGGCATCCTCAAATTACTTTGCTCTTTTTTTTCTTTTTCCTCTTCTGCCACCACTGCAGCCACATCACAGTCTTGACTCACATGTAGACCACAACCTAAATGTGAGTCATCAGTGTGATGTGGCAGGAAAAATAGAGCAAATGCAATGCTAAGTTTTATCAAAATCAAACTAGCATCAAGATCAAAGGAAGCAATACTACTGTTCCACTACGCTATTCTGCTTTGACAAGAGCTCGCCCGGAGCCACCATGTCTAAGAGTATTCACAGCTTTATGAAGCTGTGCAGTGAGAGCAGCTACGCCTGTCAATGATGCAGAGCTGGCCTACTCCGGACAAACGGAGGCGTATCCGGAGGAAGGTGATCAGAATGGTAAACGTTTTGGAAGGCAATGCCTGTGAGTTGTGTTTGGGGGAGCTAGAGAGGTTTAGCCTGGAAAAGACATGGGAAGCAATAGGGTAGTCATCTTCAAATATCAGAAGGGTTAATTAGAAAGGCAGTCCTGTGGAAGACAGAGCAAGCTTGTTTCTGTTAACTCCAAAGGGTTACCCAAAGTCAAGAGTTGTTCAACAATAGAATGGACTGCCTCAGATGTGATAGATTCTCTTCCAAAGGATATATTTTTAAACTTATATTCGATGGCTACTTGTCCGTGCTGTGCTGGATTTCCTGCTTCAGCTGCCTGGTGGACACAATGTCTCTTATATCCCTTCCAACTGGACGGCTCTATGATTTTGTGATGTTTCTGTCATAGCAGTCCTGGTTCAGAGAAGTCAGTGGTGTGCAATGTTTTAGAGCTGCCTGTGCCCCCCAAATGCCATTTTTTGCTGAAGTCTGTGGCAGCAGGAGGGGATTGGCTGTAGCTGCTGCCTGACCTTAGAAGTAACAAGCTACAACGTTTTTATACAGTGGTACCTTGTATAAAGGAATTAATTCGTTCCAAATGAAATTATGTTAAGCAAATTTTCCTTTATACAAATTCCCATAGGAATGCATTGAAAACAGAGTAATCTCATTTTTTATGTTGTACAGATTATCCACATAGGGAATTATGTTAAGCAAATTTCCCCTATCTCTGGAATTTTTTATGTTGTACAGATTTTATGTTATACAAGCTGTTTGTTATACAAGGGTCCACTGTATTTTTAAAAAATTAAGTAGCATACCACTAAGGCACATTGAGCAACAATGTACCTTTTGAAAAGTGGACAGAGCTAAAATAGAATGGCTTACCCTCATTTTACTATGAATGAACTTGCAGTATTCTGTGCAGGGCATTTATTGTGAAGAGCCGCATCTCACTCTTTTGACAGGTCAGTTTTAGCTGATACCTGCCTAATTCTGTCCTCTATTACTCCTCATCTGCTATAAATTTTATATAATTATTTTCTTCTGTAATTGCCTGTTTCCCACTATTGCATACCTCCCCATCAGCAAGTTATTGAACTGTCCTTTCCAGTAAAGAAAAATTATGGATTTTTTTCCCCACCTTCACCAGTAAAACAGCTTTTTGGAAGGAAACTGAAGAGACGAAAGATCATATTGGCCTATGATATCATAATTCAGGCCTTCAGATGAAATTATCCTTCATTCTTATCTCTTTAATGGTGTTTTATATTTTAAAAAATGAAAATCAATCTCAGTCTTATTAGATATGATCAGTGTTCAGCTGTAGAATGAGACTGCTTGGTTAGCAAACAAAACTTTCTCAGACAGGCTCTTTCTCACTAACCCTGAAATTGGAATGTAAAACTATATAAAGCTGAAAACAAGTGCATCCAGAATCAGGTACTTTCCCCTATCCCTTGGGGGAAAGTTACCACAAGAACAAAGCAGACAGGCCAAGGTTAGCCTTCCATGTGTTTAAGGAATGTCAATTGGTTAAAATATTATTGGCATTTTGCATTGGCTGTGACCTTCCTGCTTTCCATGTGCAAGCCTTATTTCTGTAGTTTCCTAAACCTGGACAGTAGGAACTGTTTGACTAGTTTTGCCACTCCATGTCATGATAGTGGTGGCTGAATTCCTTCTGTCCTTCCTTCCTGGATAGTAGTGAGCTCTGAGCAACTGGATGAGTGGGATTGTGGCCTGGTAGGGACATGGCCTTACTCCAGAATCTTGTGTCTACTTATCTTGGATAATCAGGCTTGTACCCAAGATGTCGCTACTGGCCATGCTGTCTGTAGAATTCTTGGACATGTCGTCCCAAAGCACAAATTGGCACCACTCTTAAGAGAAACCTATCCTCCCCTGCATCTGTTCATTGAGTCCTTTATATATACCTGTTTCCCGAAAATAAGACACTGTCTTTTATTTATTTTTTCTGAAGAAGACACACTAGGGCTTATTTTCAGAGGATGTCTTACTTTTATTAAGTATAATATGCTTGAATGTCAGCCCTGCACACAACCATAGCCACACCCATCACTAGGTTTTATTATCAGGGTAGGGCTTATATTTAACAAACACATAGAAATCCTGCTAGGGCTTATTTTTGGGGGAGGTCTTATTTTCAGGGAAACAGGGTATGTCACCTTGCTCAAAATGTTGATCTGACACACACACACACACACACACACACACACACACACACACACACACACACACACACACACACACACACACACACACACACACACACGTGTGCGTGTGTGTGTGCGTGTGTGTGTGTATCAGATCAACATTTTGAGCAAGGCGACATATTGATTATATTGAAGCCACTTTTCAGCCTACCGTATAATATAAAAAATAGGTCCTAACCTACATAACTAGGGCAAGGACTATAGAGGACTATTTACACATGTATGAGGCTATCATTTGTAATATTTAACAGAGAATCTTGTTGCTGTTCCTTCTGATATTTAAGGCAACCAGTAGAAATTTTACCCTTTTCAGTTTTTTTCTAGAATGTAATTATGTGTTGAATTATTTCCAAGTAGATTTTCTGTCTGTTTTTATTCTACTGTTTTCATTTGTTTACCAGTACATAGTTTATGGAGGGGCTGGGAGTTTTGCTTATTTATTTTTAATATTTTAATTAGTTAGCATACTTCTAAGTAGTAGGGAACTCTTCCACTACAGCAAGGGGAAATGGAAAATATTGATTGAATTAGAAACATGACTCAGATAAATTATGTGTACATATTTCTGTGTAACTTCTATATATCTTTTATTTTTATTTTGTCTGGACTTGGTAGAAATAAACTGTATGTATGTATGTGCTGACAAGTTAGAACCTAGTTACAGGGGGCCTTAATAGGACTTTCAATGTATGTGAGATATTTCAAGTTTTTTTCCAATTTCACGCGCGCGTGCACACACACACACACACACACACACACACACACACACACACACACACACACACACACACACACACACATGTATTAGCATCTTAGTATCCTAGTCCATTGTTCTCTGGGTACGCCGCACAATGGGAGTGGTTATCACTGTTAAGGACAAATTGCCACTAATTTAAGAGTTCCTGCTTCAACATCAGGTTGTGTGCAACTCTAACACAGTAAGTTGAAGTCTCAGAAATGAAACAGGAATTATTTAGTTAATGACAGTCTACTACTGCCAGTGGCATCGCTTCCATTGCACCAGCAGTACTATGAAAGAAGAAACTGGCTATTGTGTCATAAAGAAGTCATCACAACTTGAGAAATCTAGTAGAAATTCATTACTATAATAAACTAGAGCTGGTAATAGTTAAAAGAGTGAATCTTGCTAACAGAGACTATAGGATCTTTATCACATGGTGTTTTTCGGAGCAACACTTAACAGTTTAGGACAGCATTATTCCAGGAAAAAGAAGATTTGTTTCAGATACTGACATAAACATCTCCTCATAATAGTGGCTTTTCATTTACTGCATAGCAATGTACCATAAGCTTCAAAGCACAACAGATTCTTTGTGCATCTCAATACTGCTTGTACAGAATGATGTCAGTCAATTTTTGACCTATACAATCTGGTGTTATTCTCAACAATTAGTAATAGATTTTTCTTGTGCTCTCCTAACAGATCAGGGGGTATGCCGATTCTGTGCTTGAAAATGGCCATGTTATTTGTTGATGTCTTCCTTTAGGAAGTGCAAGCTAACGACCCTCCTTGAAATCACAGGAGAATCTATTAACTTTTCTCACTCAGTTTCTTCTGGCCTTGTCTTTTGTTATTCCCTAGTTTTATGTAGTTCCTTCTCTTGGCACATTGATTTATAAGTTGAAATGTGAACTTAACAGTATTTAGAATAAAATATAGCGTTGCATTACCAGAATTGCTTTGGCACAGCAAGAGTTTCTCTACTGCCTCCCAACAGTGGCCCATCTTCTGTCTTAGCTCTCCAGAGAAAATTTCAGGGACATCTGATAGGGTAAAAACCCCTTCCTAGCTTATGCTGATGAAGCCTTTTCATTAGCATCCATTAGTACGTACAGCAACACAGGAACTGCATGGCTCAACTGCAACAGGTAAGGTCTACACAGAGATGTCTTCATTTAATGGCAGTTTGCTTTTACAAGTTATTCTTCTTGTGTAACTGCATCACAGATTTTCAGCTAGTGAAACCTGGAGATCAGATAGCAGAGGACATAGAGAAATGAAGAGAACTATGACAAGGTTCTGTCCTGTTGCCTCTGTTTTTCAGTCAGTACACTAAGAATATCTTTATACAAACTTCAGCTATTTCGAGTGGTCATATTTTTCTCAATGGAGAGATTATCAACTGCATCAGAGGTGCAGGCAGTTCAGCTTTACCAGCTGACAGCCTGCAAAATTTACTCAGTAAAGTCATTAAAGGTAATGATCTCAGTTTAAAAATAGGAATTAAGAAAAGCTAATTCATGGTTGGTAAAAAGTAAGCATCCTCCCAAAATGCAACATGAAAGTGTGGGACATAATGGCATATATATTGCACCTGTGTAGAATTTTGTTGAATGAACAAATGGAATCATAAACATGCAATAAAAGCCACAACAGACGTGACCTGGAACAGGAAGGAAGGAAGGAAACCTTTAAATTGGGTTCAGTTATGTACATTGTATATTGAAAGTTTGCTAGCTGGAAGGTATCTTGTATTAGGTATCGGGTTCTGGATCCAGAGGTTGGGAGTTCAATTCCTCACTGTGCCTTCTTGGAGAAGAACCTACTTATATAGCCTTGGATAAAGTGCACCATCCCAGATTGCCCCCAGAAGAACAGATTAGTAAACCACTTCTGGATATTCTACTTAAAATAACTTAGAAGAAGTTGCCATAACTGTTTGTTTGTTTATCATCATCATCATCATCATCATCATCATCATCATCATCATCATTGGTGTTAACACAGGCAGCTATTAAAAAGTATCATTTGAAACTGTGGGACTATTGCAGGATTCTAGGAACATCATGAATCAATAGGTTGACCAGGAAAGAAACATTAAAGTTATTGCATAGAAGGACTAAGAAATCATAAAATAAAAGGCAGAAAGAAAATTCAGCAGGGGTCGGGGTGGGGAAAGGGAGCGCACAGCACTTGTGGTGCTGCAGCAACGACACAGCACGAACCTCCGATCTGATGTTTGTGTCCATCTCTACTCAGGAGTGTTTTAGCTGTAGATTCCCAGCAGGGTGGGGGTGGGGGTGGGGGGGTGTTGCTGGTGACACTTGAGGTTCCTTCGAGCTCTACAGTTCCATGATTCTGTGCTAAGCAATTTAGATAGGCCTGCCTGGACTGCAGAGAGATAATTGCCCATTGTTACCATAAACCTTGGGAGGAGAACTACGTCTATTACAGAGTTTTATATAAAACCACATCCTGTTGTCTCCTGCTCAGACTATTAAGGATGATAACATTCTTTTTGAAGCCATCAGCTTTTGCCCCCCAAGCCCCGAAATAAATAGGCGAGACAACTTCCAATTTTGGTACAAACGGGCCACAACTTTATTAATAACTCATTAACCTGTAAACTGATCAAGTCAGGCTCACAGAAGGGGACCTGACGCCGTAGTGCAAGCTGGTAACAGGGTGGAAAAAATTCCACAGCCAAGAACTCTGAATAATTAATCCGATGGATTAAATCTGAAGCTCAGCACAGCCCTCGGGAGGCCTCCAGTCATAAATAGCTTAATTTGTCCGCTGACATAGCCAATGTAGATAGACTGAAACGAGGGCTGTGAAGTGCCGCAATAGCGTAAAATAAGTTCACAATTAGAATACGGTTACCAGCTGCACTACCCGCCAAGTTGGTGGCCAAAAGGAGATAACCCACCCCCGCGGTAAGGAGAATGGGATGGGCGAAAACGCATGGTTACTCACGGCCAATCAGAGTAACCACCAAAAATTCCCATCCGGCCCCAAAAGGCGACCAGATATACTCATTCTCCAACCATAGGGGGGGAGGGTGGGCCGAAAATCTCACCGCCGACAACATGGCGGTGAGGGACGGGAGCCTTCTTATAGGCTCCCGTCCCCGGGCAGAAAGCCCCGGATGGGCGCGAAAGTCCTGCGCCCGAACCGGGGCTGGGAGGGCAAACGCGCCCCTCCCCCAACAAGTGGGGAACGGAGCTTCCCTTGCCCCCCAAGCCCCGAAATAAATAGGCGAGACAACTTCCAATTTTGGTACAAACGGGCCACAACTTTATTAATAACTCATTAACCTGTAAACTGATCAAGTCAGGCTCACAGAAGGGGACCTGACGCCGTAGTGCAAGCTGGTAACAGGGTGGAAAAAATTCCACAGCCAAGAACTCTGAATAATTAATCCGATGGATTAAATCTGAAGCTCAGCACAGCCCTCGGGAGGCCTCCAGTCATAAATAGCTTAATTTGTCCGCTGACATAGCCAATGTAGATAGACTGAAACGAGGGCTGTGAAGTGCCGCAATAGCGTAAAATAAGTTCACAATTAGAATACGGTTACCAGCTGCACTACCCGCCATCAAAGAGACTAAGGCTCTTACCCCAACATGCCGAGCAGCTCGGCCCTCAGGCCCCCTTGAAGATCAGACAGAAAAACATCCAGGCCCGGGGTAGCTAGGTGAACTCCATCCCTCCGATAGAGATAGGGGGTTCGTTCCGAAATGTCAGGGTGGAAAATAACAGATCCGGCACCATGCCGAAGAAAACGAGCAACCTCGCAATTGACCCTACGAAGGTCGCTATTAATCAAAACGGGGTCATGGGCTGACCGCCACGCCAGGCGTGGGATCAACGCGGACCACAAGATGCGAGTGCCGGGGAAATAAAACAAAAATTCACTCAAGTCCCGAAGGATCTTGAGGAGCAAAACAGCGCCAGGCGCTTGAGACAGGTCGTTGCCGCCCAAGTGCAGCAACAGCACATCTGGAGGGTTGCACGCGGGAATACGGCATGCCCAACTGCGGAATTCCGCCCAACGCATGCCCCTGCGGCCCAACCAGTCGATGGTGGCACACGCGCCCAGGCCCAAATCTCGGCCCCACTGGGATGATGCAGCATACCCGGCTGCCCAGAAGACAAAACTGTGGCCAAAGATGACCACCCTGGCTCTTGTCTTCATAACAGGTCCTGTAACGATAAAGAGATTAAAACGTTCGGGCAACAATTAACATTTCGGCAACGGCCGAACATAAACTCGAAACTTCTGGGACCGCCAACGTCCAATACGCTGGATGTCCTCTACACCGTAGCCCAGGGCTGCTGCCGTGGAGGCCGCCCCAATTCTGAATGAATGGGAGCCAAAATGCCAACCCACAATGCCGGCCCTGTCAAGGGCCGCAACCGTCACGGCCCAAAACTGGTAACGGGAAAGAGGAGTCCCATCCTGGTGAGCAAACAAATACCCGGGAGCGGTGCCCCTCAGGGCAAGATAAGCGCTCAGAGCGCGAAATGGGCATATCGCTGGGAGATGGCAAGGACCCAAAAACAGCTGCTGTCCCCTGGCCCACTGGTCGGTTTTTGACCGACGAATACACAACAAAATGCCCTCAGGCAAGAAACTGAGGTCCGACAGGAGAAGGGCCGTGTACGAGACGTCAAACCTGGAAGATGCAAGCAGCTCACTGATCCGGAGCGCAGCAAAAAATGCAACCAGGGCAGCAGCCCGAAAAAGAGCCGCCTCAAAAGGGGCCCTGCAAACGGCCGGCCACTGCTCAGTAAGCCGAGCCAAAATCTCGGGTGTAAATGGGGCACGCGTATCCCTGGTTCTCCCCCGTTCCCTAGACCAGCCCTCCAGCATCTTCCGGAGGAAAAAATCATCCGAAGGATGTTCAAAGCGCTGAGCCTTGGCGTAAAATGCTAGCGCAGACAATCTACCCTGGATAGTCCGAGGGGCCAGGCCCCTGAAATGCAGATGAACTGCAAATTGGATCAACTGGTCTGGAGTGGCCGGCCACAAAGAAGTAAACCCCTCCTGGGCACAAAATTGGGCATATTCAGTGCAGGCGGCCGCATAGGCCTTCCGTGTCCTTGGAGCAAGTGCAAGCGTTAGAGCTCGGTGGGCTTCAATTCGCCAAGGGACCATACCTCGTTGGGAAGGGTCACAGGATCGGGAGACGCCAGAGGAGCCAACAGCCGAAAGCGCTCCATCTGTTGACGTGAGAGGGCATCGGCTATCTCATTCCTGACCCCCGGCACATGACAAGCCTGCAAGACTATATTACAGTCTAAACATTTAAGGGTCAGAGCGCGCACCAACCTCATGACACGAGGTGAGCGAGAAGATAAAGTGTTAATCACGCGGACGACCGCCTGGTTGTCACACCAGAAACGGACTGCCGCGTTCGCCCACGACTCAGCCCATAGCCAGACCGCACCCACAATGGGAAATAATTCCAAAAAGGTCAGGTCCCTGGTAATGCCAGTTGCCGCCCAATGGGCCGGCCAGAGGCCTGCGCACCACTGGTTCTGATAAAAGATGCCATAGCCGTAAGAACCAGATGCGTCCGTCTGAACCTGCAGCTCCGCCCCCAGAAGTAACTCTTCTCGCCAGAAAGACACCCCGTTGAAATGAGACAAGAACCTCAGCCACACGCTGAGATCTTCCCGCATTTCAGAAGAAATCCTCCTACGATGATGCGGCTTAAGTAACCCGGCCGTGGCTTCACAGAGCCGCCGGAGAAATGCCCTGCCAGGCGCAATTACCCTACAGGCGAAATTAAGATGACCAATGACTACCTGAAGCTCTCTAAGCGAAGCCTTGCGCTTGCCCATAAGGCCAAGTAAAAGGACCCGAAGATCCCTGAGCTTGGCCTCCGGTAACCTGCTTGACTGTTGAACGGTATCCAGCTCAATGCCCAAATATGTGAGGCAGGTGGAAGGGCCTTCAGTCTTCTCACAGGCCAAAGGAACACCTAACTCGGCCGCAAGGCTGTCGAACTCTGCCATAAGGAAGGCGCAGTGGCCCGAGCTGGCAGGACCACAAAACAGGAAGTCGTCTAAGTAGTGAACTACCCAACGGCTACCTGTCCTATCCACCAAAGCCCACTCTAAAAAGGAACTAAAAGACTCAAAGGCTGCGCACGAAATGGAGCAGCCAAAAGGGAGAGCCCGGTCAACGTAAAACCGACCCTCGAAAGAAAACCCCAACAATTCAAAATCCCCCGGAAAAACAGGTAACAACCTAAATGCTGATTTAATATCAGTCTTCCCTATCTCAGCGCCAGGACCACAGGACTTGATCATCGCAATGGCCGCATCAAGGGACGTGTACCTGACCGTACACCACTCGTGGGGGATCATATCATTAACCGATGATCCCTCCGGGAAGGACAGGTGGTGAATAAGCCTGTATTCACCCTGGGTCTTCTTCGGCACAATGCCGAGGGGCGATGCCCGAAAATGAGGAGTAGGCGGGTGAGGGAAGGGGCCCAAAACACGCCCCTCCGCCACCTCCTTAGCGATCTTATCCCTAACTACATCCTCAAAGCCCTTGATAGATTTCAAGTTCTTAGCCAGCATAGCTTCCCTGGGTCCTAGCGCCGGAATACGGAAACCCCAAAGAAAACCCTGTAAAAGGTACCGGGCAGCAGCCCTATCAGGGTAGCGTCGAAGTAAGCGACGCAACGGCTGAATTTTTATGGGGCTAGGTCCCTTTAGGAACCGAGCCGGAGCCTGAGGCGTTTTTCTTAGCGCCGCCATCGCGGCCTGGAGAGGATGCCCGCTTGCCTTTAGGGCAGGAGGGCGCAGCATGGGCGCCACCGCAGCCGGAGCAGACGTGCTTAAACCGGCACTGACGTCGATTGCAGGAGCCCTTGGCATTGTACTCCCAGCAGGCCGAGCGGGGTTGAACCGCCTGGCCCGCCGCAGGGCGGGAAGATGCCGTTTGGCCCGTCCTAAAGGCCACATGCCCACTGTCGAAATGATCAGCCGTAATCGCTCGGGCCGGGTACATGACCTTCATCCAGAGTGGCCCATATGGTTCATCCCAACGTATTGACGGTGACTGGGCGGCACGTAAGCGAAAACGCTCATCATACCGCAACCAAGCGGACCCGGCGAATTCAAGGTGGGCCCGGTGAATCATATCCATGTATTCGACCAGAGCCAAGGCACGCTCAGGGTGGGCCTTGATAATAACTGCGGAATAAATAAAAAATGCTGACAGCCAATTGGTCCAGCACCTCTCCGGCTTCCGCTTGCGGAGCGTTTCCCGCTCTTTGTCATCTAACCTCTTAAAGGTCTCCCGGTCTATCTCCCTATTCAAAAGGTCAAAAACGTCCACATAGGCCCCACTAAGAATCTTATCAATCATGGCTCGAGACAAGTGTACGCCTAGCGGCATACACTCGTCACCCTGTGGTAACTCCAACGGTGAGACCGTTGAAGAGCTAGAGGTGGGAGGGTCGGCCTGCACCGCCGTATCGTGCATAGCAGGACGCGGCAGAGGCGGGTGCCCCGACTCAACAGGGAGAGGCCCGCCGGGCAGGCCTGATGGCGGAGCGGAAAGATCCATTGGAGCAAGCTCTGCGGGGGGAAGATTGACCGCCAGGTTAACCCCGCCGGCCGCCCTAGAAATTGGGCCCCAAGGCCAAGTACGAGCAGGAGAGACAAGGGCTGGGGTCGTGCACTCACCCGGCGCCGGAGGAACAGCAGCAGACGACGGACCTGCAGCCGGTCCCCAACCTGAAGAGGACAGGTCAAGAACGCCTTCCTGAACAGCCGGACCCCCTAGCGGAGGTCGAGCGGCCTCGACTGTAGCCAAACCGACGGCGGGCGTAGAACTGGGCGGAAGCACCCCATCGGACACCTCCAGACGAACAGGAGTAGGAGCAGGATCACTCCCACGGGACGCTGCGGCCAGCTCACCCTCGAGAAAAGCAATACGGGAGAGCATCAGTTCCTCCATTTTACGATTCACCGCCCGTCTGAGCTCCTTGGAGCTCCTACCTGGCCTCACACCAGCACCCCGGCCTCTGGTTCCCCGCACACGCACTCTGGCCTGCACAAGCTGACTAAGCTTGTGCCAAGCGGTAGAGTAGTCAGGGAGCTCCTCATCAGAAGATGATTCCGAAAGCTGAGGGGGCGGAGAAGGGGGAGGTGCCCTGCGCTTTGCGGGGGCCTTCCCCTTGGATGAGGAAGGGCGCTTCTTGGGCGCCATCACACAACCACTAAGGGGGAGCAAAGCAGGGTGCAGCCCTGGTCAGCGGCTGATGAACCCAATGGACAGTACAGGTGACCACAGAAACACCCCCCCAGAAGGGGGAAATTGGGTGATAAAGATAAGTGGCACTGGCGAAGGAATACCCCCGAGGCCCCCCAGTAAGGTGCCAGCAGCCCAGTTGCACGTGCCCCAAGCGGCCTCAAAACCCGCAGCCCGCGCACGCACGGTCGAGGCGTTCCAGACCACAGGCGCACTCCGGGGACTACCCCTATCTGCCCCTATCTGCCCCTAACTATCCCACCCACCCGGGGGGCTGAACACCCGCCCGCCCAGGGCCCTACCTAACCCGCCCCTAAACTCCCTAAACAGCCCCCAGAGCGAACCCGGCGGCCAAGACGAAACCGGGCCGCAGATGAAGAGTCCAGCCGCCGCCGCTGCTGCTGCTGCCTTCCAAGCCGCTCCCGCCGCCGCCGCCGCCGCCGCTGGAGCCCTTATCAGGGCTCCGATCAGGAAGCCCCGCTGGCAGGCGGGCTGTAAAAGAAAAGGCGCCGCCGCGCCGCCGCAAGCGCGGGAGCGCTCCCGATGCCGGAGCCCTTATCAGGGCTCCGATCAGAGCGCTCAGCTGACGGGCGGCTGTCAAAAGCCGCGCGCAGCCAAGCGGCGAGCCTCCGAGCGCTACCGACGCCGGAACCCTTATCAGGGCTCCGATCGGAGCGCTCAGCTGACGGGCGGCTGTCAAAAGCCGCCCGGGCGCAGCAAGGCCCCGATCGTCGGCTGCGGGGACAGAGCCGGGAGCCCTCCCCAGGTAAGAGCCTGGAAGGGGAGGGGAGGGAACCGGCTGGGACGAAAATCCGCCCGTCCGCGCAGCCGAAAATCTCACCGCCGACAACATGGCGGTGAGGGACGGGAGCCTTCTTATAGGCTCCCGTCCCCGGGCAGAAAGCCCCGGATGGGCGCGAAAGTCCTGCGCCCGAACCGGGGCTGGGAGGGCAAACGCGCCCCTCCCCCAACAAGTGGGGAACGGAGCTTCCCATGTAGCCTTAACCACGTCTGACCCAATAAATGAAAAGCTTCCATAAAGCAAGTCCAGTTAGTTAACCCTCGTACTCAGTGGTAAGGGGCAATACAGTCTTCTCTGGCAGGCAGCAGCTCCTGTACGAAGGAATAATAGTAGATGAAATATGTTTGCAACAGTTGTGTTATCCCTTTCTTTCTTCTTTCATAGCCCTTGCAGAAGGCCACAAAATCTATTTGTCAAAACACAGTGGACTGTTTTGATAAATGAAATCATCTCTCTCTCTCTCTCTCTCTCTCTCTCTCTCTCTCTCTCTCTCTCTCTCACTCTCATTTGACGGGCATCTTGCGACACTGAATTTAACTAAAGTTGGGTGAGATTTAATAAAATGTTTTGCCAGAAACTGTATATAACAATGTATAGACTTTCGTACTCACACACAAGATATAATAATGTCTACATAATTAGTGTATCCGAGCTTTGAAAAGTGCTCTTTGTAAAGAAGACAACCACATTGTTATATTTGAAGCCAAAAAGTTTTTAAATCCTGACTCGGGCGTAAAAAAAAAAATCAACGAGCCTATGTGTTATTTCTTTTCTTTTTACAAATATCAGGTGCTTTTTTGAGAGACTGGGTGAAACCACAGGAAATATGTATGGCTGTGGGCATACTTTCAATAAATTTAGTTTCTTCCCTTTAAGAGAAGAACACCAAGGTGTGTTACTGACTTAACCAATTAGTGTACATAGCTGGTATGAACTATGTCCTAAAGCAGAAGGGATCAGAAAACAAGGGTGAGAGGGATTTCCAAATTCTAAAGCATACTGTCCCCTCCCTTCCACCATATTTTGCCGCACATTGCTTTCAAGGCTTTCTACTTAAGCAAAAGAATTAATTATTCTACTTATACTTGAGAAAATGCTTTTGGTGACATGTTGATATTGCTCTCTCTCTCTCTCTCTCTCTCTCTCTCTCTCTCTCTCTCTCTCTCTCTCTCTCTCTCTTGTGTACCCGTGCTGTATCAATATGAAAAACTATGTAAATGTGGAAGAGTTCAAGTGAGGGCTACTCTGACCAGGCCTTAAGTTATGCATCCTCTTTTGTGCTGATTTTTCAAGGATTTCCCACCACCACCACCAACCTGTAATGAATACATGAATTTTGTGCACTGAAGCATAGTGCTGGGCTTTTGGGCTAGCAGAGAGAGGAAGAGAGGTTTTAATCACAAAAGCAGAAACTTCACTCAAAAAAGTAATTCCGCACTTTGTTCCATTTGCAAATGATGCATATCGCCTTTTGTGAAACACAACCTCAATTCAGGACGATGGCGCTTCATAAATTTCTTGACAGGGTCCCCTCTTTTTTTTTTTCTTTCAGCCCAAATAATGCACATGGAAAAGCAAAAGAAACTGGGGCATAATTCAGACCTAGAATTAGATTTCCCCCATCAAGATTCCCTGTGCATAATCTTTTCTCTTGGTTTCTTCCTCTTTAAGCCTCTTTTCTCAGAACTCACAGCTTTGGTTCTCATTTCAGGACTTAACAGCCGTTTCAATAAATTCAAGTGCACTTGAAACCAGGAAGAACTGTTTGCCAGCAGAGAGATTTCATAATATGCATTTTTAAAAGGGACCATTAGACCCAGAGAGAGAGAGAGAGAGAGAGAGAGAGAGAGAGAGAGAGAGAGAGAGAGAGAGAGAGAGAGAGAGAGAGAGAGAGAGAAGGAATCCTTGTCTTGGAATTCATGGGGGGCAGGATGTGTATTTCCAAATGAGGGGGGGTGAATGTGTAATTGAAATTCATGGCAGGAGCTTTCTTTTAGTTGGGAGATTTATCTGTCAAAAACCCATCTAGCTTCACCTAGTCTTTTATTTCAGATTCTTCAATCCATTGTCTTTTGGACCCATCTCTTTTACAAGCTTCTCCCCTTTCAGCCTGCTCAGAAATGAGTCTTATAAACATCTGTTTCTGGCCAGGGGGAAAAAATCAGGCAGACTGGGCCTAAACCTTGCTTCTCCCAACTTTGCTTTTGTTTCCACAGACCATTGTTTCCAATTTCATGGTATCAGAGGAGCTGCATGTTTTCTTGCGTGAAGTTGTCAGAGAGATAAAAGCCTAGGAACAGGGTCACATTTAGAGGGATGGGCATGAAAAATTGGTAAAATGTATCTTGGAGCCCACCCACCCACCCACTGGTCTGCTGCTGAGAGTACCTCAGAAACGAGGGACCATAAATGTCACCTTAAAGTCACAGAAACTTAACTGTGGGAAAGCTCATTGGGGGAAGATGCCAAATTCCATCAGTTCATAGGCTGCAAATCTCATTCTGGTAAGCCAGTGAGACACCTCTTTGTGGCTGAACTGTTTCCATACGAAGCTGAATGGATATCTAATACAGCACCTGTAAGCACTGCAGTGTAAGTTTGTTAATCTATTGTTATGATGTTTTTACTGCTAGACAAGGGAAGAGGAGCTTGAGTGTATTTCTGCCTTCTATCCTAAAATAACTTGGTCCTACTATGCACTTTAAATAAAGTGGGTGGTGGTGGCGATCAAATTTGCTACGTCACCTCAGGCAGCAAAATGTCTTGAGCCAGCCCTGCTTTTCATATTAATAATACTTTTGTTGCCTAAGTATGTCCTTCTCATACCAAAATCGTGTTCTAACAGGTGGGTAGGGATTAATGGAAGACCAGAGGTTCTGTCTTTCATCCAAGTAAGAAACCAGCATAATAGAACAGAGCTGTATTGGTGAATCATGGTAAAAGGCTATTCTTAAATTCTGCTAGATGTTAATTGAGCAAGCCTGTTGCACTGCATAACTGAGTCCACCTGGGGTCATTACAAGGGTGTGGGGCAAGAAAGTAGAAGTTCCTCTGCCTTTTACTTTGTCTCCACCACTAATTACCATATCCTCTATCATCCTATCAGCCTCAAGCACTACACTGATAATTTCAACACAGAACTGAACAGTGTTGCTTTGAATAAACATGTTAAAATAAGCCATTTCTTTTTAAATAAGAAAAGTAGTTCAAATACCCCCACACTATCTAGAAGTATAATCTGTTTCAGCTGAAAAGATTCTTCAACTGAGATATTGAGAAGGAAGAGACACAAACAGCACTTCATATGATCTCAAAACATTTCACTTCATTTATTTTTAATATAAAATAGTTTGCTAGACCAAAGGCCTATCTAAACAAATATTTTCAGACCATTGAAGAATTGTAACATAAGTGAGGATTCTGTAAAGCCTGGTAAAGCATTCCAAGATAGATTTTTCATATATGTAAGGGTGATTTAATTCCCATGGATTTTCAATGGCAGTTCAAGGCCAGAGAGACTCTGAAACTACAACTGTATCATTATTTCTATATATCATATGACAATAATCTGAAGCTATAAATGATGTTGCTGTTTAGGACTACTATTTTGCTTCTTTTATGAAGTTACATATCTCATGGTGGTGATCTTATATTATCCTATCTTTATTTTATTTTTATTATGTACTAAAAGCCAGATTCTGTGTCACATCATTGTTGCCAAAAATTTGAAATAGCTTATTAAGAGCAATGTCATCAATTGTTACCTGCTGTAGGAGGAAGAAAATTTCATTCATCTGCATTGGCCATATTCAAAAGCTGCATTTGACCCTTGCCTGGAGAAGACCATGTTATGCATACTGCTTTGCTACAGCCAAGAAACCTCTTGGGGGACAAAAGTGATAATTCTAATTTAGGACTAGAATGGCTGAATATATCAGGCTTCAGATCCCAAAGTTTTGTTGAAAGCACACAAAACAAGTTTCTTCCCATCTTTTACCCATCTTTACCCAGATGGGTAAATCTGCTAGCTTGGGTTTCTCCAATATGCCATTTTTCTTGCTTTAAATCTCAAGTCCTTTGCATTCTGCTTATGAAAATATTTGCTGATTTGGGAAAATTCCAGCAAAAAGCAAAGTGAAACAAAAAAATAATTCCCCTGCCCCAATTGATACCCCAGTACAGTACTTTTTTTTCTGTGAAAACTTAAATGAATTATGTCATTCCTGAAAGTAATGTTAACAGATTAGCTCTAAAAGTTGCATTTCAAAATTTGGCCATTTGTGTGACCAAGAAATGGAATTAACACAGAAGGGTCAGGGTGTTTTTTTTTCTTTCTGGATTCTTCTCATCAGGATCAATTCTAGTGGTTGCAGTCTGGAACATAGTTTAAAAGGGGCAAAGTCAACCTGTCACTCCAGCCCCAGAACACTTACTCATTACAAAAGTACTGTGCAGTTGCATCCTCTTAGGTTTTTGCTGCAGAAATGAATACCTCTTTTTTATCATGTGGGAGGTGGTGGTGGTGGTGGGAGTCCCTTCCTTGAGGCCACTGTGCCAAGAAAGGCAAACAGCCCTGACATGAATAGAAACTATGTAGGGTTTGCAACAAATTCTTCAGCCTTTCCAGGAATTAAGAATCTGTCTGTACTCAATGTGGGTAGAGACACTTACCTTAACCCTCTCTCTGTCCATTTCCAGTTTCATCACCCTCCTATCGGCAAAGGGTTTCAAGTCGAAAGCTGAAGCCCTCTGTTTGCTTCTCTGTGTAAGTTGGGACCCTGATTTTCCAGGGCCTCAATTCACAACAAGAGCACCCACAGATAGCAAAGCTTTCCTTCAGGTTCTACATCTAGGAGAGCAACAAAACCAAAAACGGAGACTGTGACTCCATGTCCAGAACTGTGTGTGTGCTTGGGGGGGGGAGCTTCTGATCATGGGGGATCTACCTGGATTCCTCACCACGAGCTTTTTGTACAGGTTATTCCACCATTCTTTAGCCAACCAAGTTGTAAAGTTTTCAGCCATCTGAACTGTCCTTCCATGCATCCTTCTTTCTGTCATCACTTTCTTCCATTGAATCAATCAATCATCTCACAGGCCAAATTGTGTTGGCAAGACACTCATGTAAAGAACACTGTACACAAACAATGTTATTTTTATTTGCTCATTTAAAACACCTGTCAGTGGTTGGGTGGTGAGGTTTGGTTAGTTGGCTGGTTGGCTTTGTACCAGCCAATTCTCCATTTCTTTTCATGAGGAATGTCAGGGGGTGTCCCAAACCCTCTTGCTGACTGGGGTGAGGAACAAGGTCCCACCCCCTTTGTCTTGCAGGAGGCATTTGGATGCACATTTCTTCACTTCTCTGAAATGGAGCACTACAGCCAGCTACTCATCCTAAGTCCAGAGAGTTAGCATTCCTTCTTTTCCAGAGAAGACAGGTGTGTTATCACAGGAGAAGCTGCCACTCCCCTCTTCATTACCATGAAGGAAGAGGAGGAGCTGCTATATCCTCCCAGCACAACCATAAGAAAATGAGGGAGAAGATGGTGGTAGTGATGTACAGGAAGTTGGCAAGAGATGGGGTGGTGGCAGCTCAGCAGAGTCAATGTAGAAAGTGATGGAGGCCATGCATACCCTGTCAGAGGTGTGCTTCAGTGTTATCACATGAAAATATATATTAAAATATTTACAAAGTGTGAAGGGTGTACTCACTTCTGTGATATACTGTATTACATCACGAACAGTGTAGATATCCTTTTAAGCACTTGGCATATAAATCTCTGAGAAACCGGATGCGTTCCAGGACATATATGCAAGTGTGTTCTTGCATGCACATCATCCACATAGATGACACAAGAAACACAAGTGCATTTTCAGAGAATGCAGAACTGCCCTTACTTGGAAGGAAAGAACGATGTGGATACAGCCGTATTTTACTTAATCTTCCTTTTCAGCAAAATTCCACATTCCTGATCAACTAAAAATGTTGCCTTAATTTGCGTGATATACATTGCCTCTTTAATTTGGAAGACAGTATTTTTGAGAGAGTGAGAAATGAAGAGCACATCTTAAGCCCCATTACACCATGTTTTCTTCTTTGGTAAAAGTAAGTGAAATAAATAAGAAGGTATGAGAGCTTTACTCCTCACAGAGAAGTTTTCAGTGAGGGGCTGCTTTCAGTATGTTAAACAGTCTTGTGGACATCTGCCATGATTGGTTTTAATCTGACGGATAAAACGTCGGGATTAAATCTTGCTTTACACCTCTTTGTACTGGAGTCAGTAAAGTGACAGAGCTACTCTGAAACAATGACACTACTTATTCCATCCAATATGCCATGTGGTAGATCACCCGCCCCCTCTTTCCTTTTTTTGTAGCACCACTTCTCCACAAAGACAATGAAGCATCTGGTGGGCTTTTCCTGTGTTCCTGTGTGTGTGTGTGTGTGTGTGTGTGTGTGTGTGTGTGTGTGTGTGTGTGTGTGTGTGTGTGTATATATATGTTTTCGTAGATTTTCACGGGTATAGGTATGCATGTTAGGGTGGACACGGGAAGAAACCCGAATCCACCCTAACATGCATATATATATATATATAAGTCAGTAATTTCACTCCACCGGTCGCTTAGTTCTCCCCTGGGTGTGCCAAACCCAGTGGTAAGAGGTCAAGAGGCCAAAGTGATGAATTTTTACTTGCCTGTTCCTTGTGTTTCTGCTCAGTCATGATTCTCTGTGCACTGCACTGCTTCTGAAAGGGAGCTGCTATGGGCAATTTGTCCTCCTGGTCTAGAGAGAATAGGGAAGCAGATGAGTTAAAACAGCACGCATGACTTCGAACAGAGGGGCACACAAATGTGTTCCTACAGACAAACAGAATGCTTCTGTCACCCCAGAGTCTTGGAGTGGCTCCTAGATTTGTGGCTTCTTGGCATCCAATCAAGTGAAAAAACTCATTTAAGAGCTCTTGAAAGACAGAGAAGGGGAGGGGGGATAAAGCTTCCCTAATGGTCATTGTTAAAATATGGTGCAGTTAATGGTCTACGTTCATGGAGTGATACCCTACAGCTGTTTTATCCTATTCAGTTTCCAACCAGCAGAGTCTGTATTTTGTGTTTCTTTTTTTCTTGCCATCTATTGGTGGAACTCTATTTCGTTGTTCCTATCAAATGATGAAAAGTGACAATTTCATGACATTTTCATGAACTCTGTCCTTCTTGTCCCTTACCCTAGAAGACTGGCGAGGTCTGATGACTTGTGCATATGTTTGTTTGTTGTTGTTTGTTTGCTCACTTGCTTGCTTATTTTTTGTACCTAGATTTTAATTAACAAATCTTACCTCTAGTCTAGACAGTACATGGCAGCTTCTCAGGGATGTTGCTGGGAAGAGAGACTGAGAAACTGAAATGTTTTGTGTAAAGCAAACCACTCCAGTATTCCTGCCAAGAAAACTCCATGGACATGGAGTCACGAAGAGTCGGTCACAATTGTAATGACACAGACAGTTCAGCTAGCAAGGGAGCACGGTCATAGCACCTGTCCTGCATTTCCTTCTTAACTTGGAGAAAGAAAACTGATTTTTGGAGACTTAGAGTAGGCCTGTTCAGACAGGTATATAGATCACTACAGTATTTGCATCACTTTGGGTATGATTTAATTTGAACCAAATTACAGTATCCATGCGTGTTTTGACGCAGATGGCTGCATTCCTCTCTTGCTTAGAACCATCCCACTTCTTTTGGCCACAACAAAGGGACTGCCTAAGAAGGGTTTTTAAATGGTATAACTTGTATTTTGTTGTTTTCACACCTGCTTTAATAATTTCTGTATCTACCTCTTGGTAGCAGGGTGGCAAAAAATCTTGTAAATAAATAAATAAATAAATAAATAAATAAATAAATAAATAAATAAATAAATAAATATGTTTAATGAAATGTTTATTTACCATAAATCTTTTAAAAGATTTTTATAATGTACTGTTTTTAGCTTTCCAATATTGTATTTTTAATTATATAAACCACCTTGCATCCTTATTTAGGAGAAACACATGATTTTTTTAAAATTAAGTAAAGTAAATAAATTGCACGGACCCCTAATTCCTATCCCAGAGACAGGCAGAAAGTGTTGCAAGTATGCTATGTTCAAATTCAGTTTGGCTTTGAATGGGCAGTTAAAAGACATTAACTTTACAAAACACTGAATCCCCATTTGTTGATACAATCAATCCAGCTGCCTGTGATTTTAGGATTTTCAGAACCTGAAGGCTGACTAGGGGACTCTCATGATGAGCATCGGCACTTCCAGATTTACCACTGCAGCACTGAGGTCTGCATCCACTTGGCTGCAATTTGCTCTTCTTAGAAAATTCTGATTTTCCTGCCAAAAGAGATTCCAGATTGCTAGAAGGCTGGTACTACAAGGTTGGGAAGACAGTGGACTAAATCCAGTGGACTAAATACCCTGTCTTCCTGTGTAAAGAAATACTCTGGCACTGTCAGTTTACAACAGACCTCGCAGATGTTTTGGCTGCATGCATAGTTCTGTATTTTGTAGATATTTTTGATTGGAGAAAGATATACACAAGCATACAGATATTTATCATTCTTAGAAACTGAAGAAGCTGCTTTATGCCAGGTCAAATGATTGATCCATTTAGCCCAGTACTCCCAGTTCTGACTTGTGGTAACTCTTGTGGGACCCTTGTCCTCAGTCTTTACTGTACATTCCATAGATCATGACTTCTAGTCTCCCTTTGGTGACCCTTCTTTTCTCTTGGTTCCTCTAACTCTTGCTTTATTTGTTTGGAACAACATGGCATATTATTATTATTATTATTATTATTATTATTATTATTATTATTATTATTATTATTATTATTATTATTATTATATTGGGAGGTAACACTGTCTAGTTCAGGGGTCCTCAACCTAAGGCCCTGGGGCCGGATGCGCCCCCCCCAGGTCCTGAATCCGGCCCCTGGGACCAATTGCAACCCCCCACCTACCCCCCCATTTTATGAGAAAGCCAGCCTCCGCAGCTGCTTTTGGACTGTAATCCGGCCCCCAGTGGTGTCTGGGTGGTGGTGGACCGGCCCGCTGTTTGAAAACTTTGAGGACCCCTGGTCTAGTTGATATCCTGTGTAGCAGACCATTTCAGATGGCTTGGTGCAGCTGGTGAGATCAGAGGCAAATTCCCAGTCCATGCATATCTTCTCCTTATTTCCACTCTCACTCGTGTCCTAAACTTCAGATTCACAAGACCTCCCCAGTCTGGCAGCCCAGACCTGCAAAATTACTTGGATAAGCTGAGAGACTAAAACAAGTAGGTGGATATGCCCCTGAGTTTAGATGAGAACTGTGTGCTCAGAACCGGAACATTTCAGTGCCAGAACATTTTAAAAGCCACATTCCTAACAAAAATGAACATTTGAATTATTGCATACAAACATATATCTTTTTTTTGTCTGGACTTTCCTTCTTTATCTCATGAAACACAATTATTGATCTTTCTGATGTCGTGTATCTTGACCACCAACGTTTTACAAAAGCTTGCTGTTTGTGAAGGCAGAAAATATTCAGTTAGACAACAAATCCCAGGGTGGGTTGTTTTTTTTCTTGATTTATTTGTCTTGCTCTCCAAGATACCTTTTTTTCCCTTCAAAAGACTATAGAAAACCGAAAAGGCCAGTGGGTTTTTTGGAGGATTTTAATCCCCCCACTTTTTAAAAACACTAACAAAAAAATCTCTTCGTATACAAGCGGGCTTGCCTTTAAAAAAAAAATAAAAGCCCAGCTTCTTATATCCCAGGTTTTCTGAAGTTTTCTGCTTGGGTGACTGCGATTTTGTAGAAACTGAAAGGGGGTGGAGTGGGGGAAAAGAAATGCTCCAAATTGTATAAGAAATGAACCTTTTCGCTAATCACATCTTGTCTGCGAATAAGGCAATGTTTGTCTCTGAGAAATCAGAAAGCAGTACGATTATTTGGGGATTCTTTCTCTCTCTTAATAATTTATGAATTTTTAGAATCTTATCCTTTTATTCTTTTTGAAGATATAAAACAGTTGTGAGGAACTGGGGGCTGGGGGAGGGGGAGAGAGAATGTTTCCCAAGCAGATGCCTTTAAGAGACAGAAATCATGAATTTCTTGAATTGCGGCCACTCTGGAAGTGGCTACAATGACTTTTCGACAGTGACAGTAACTGGGCCTTGTCTTTTTCCGAGCCCTTCTTCAGCCCATTCACTCCGGAAAGCTGCTTAAACGCACTTAAGCGCATTAGCATTTTGGTGCTCGCAGGGACCATATTGACCCTCGTTTGGAAAGTTTAAATGAGTGAAAGATGGAGCGATTTGTTAGGGCTTTAGAAAATCAGCTTTAGAGAGTGGCGGGGTTTTCCGCTTTGGTTTGTTCGGGTGCTTGTTCTAATCTGGTGCACTATTTAAAGGGGACCAGACTGATTTGTGACACATGAGTCCAAAGGGCTATTTTGGGGGCCTTGACCTGATTAGCTAATTTGTGCTTTGAATTTCAATGGCTGGTATCAGAAGGGGGGCGCACTTTGGGAATGGCTCGCTGGTGGATTACCTCACAGATAAGGGCATACAGACACAGATGGCAAAATGTTAATTACTTGCCAAAAGACACAAAATGGAGTCCGAGGCAAATTGTGAGGATGTGTGGGAAAAGTGATTAGCTAGGCCTTTAACTGCGTGAAAATAAAAGGCACTGGCTGCCTCTAGGGACTCTGTGTAGCACTTGTCCCCCTCTCTTCTTAGCCTGGCAAGAAATACTCTGAACGATACCGGCTTTGTGTGTTCTCACTAATGCGATCACAGTGTAACTAGGTAGAAATTGCAGCAAGGAAAGCCCATTTTAGTTGATGGCCTGCTTTAAAATCTGGATGGAATTTTTCTTTTGTGAATGTTGTTTTGTAAGTGCATGCAAATGTTCATGTCTAAGTGTTCGAGACAAACATCAGAGAGGCAACCTCTTTTTCTGAAAAGCAAGGGGAAAGGTGGTTTTGTTTTTAATTTCAAATTAAATTCAGATTCATACACAAGAACACACTAGAAACTGAAGAGTGCCTTTTCTTACCATGCCAAAATTATAAAGTTGGAATTACTTATATCTTCAGAGGAGGGCATAATTTTATTTCCATTAAGGTAGCATAGAAATACAGTGGAACCTTGTATAACAAAGGGTTTGTATAACATAAAATCTGTACAACATAAAAAACTCTGCATATATGGGAAATTTGCTTAACAGAATCACCTATGGGGTGGATCTGTACAACATAAAAATGTATTACTCTGTTTTCAATGCATTCCTATGGGAAATTTGTATAAAGGAAAATTTGTTTAACATAATTTTATTTGTAAGTAAGCCGCCTTGGGTCCCTCTGGGGAGAAAGGCGGCATAAAAATAAAGTTGTTGTTGTTGTTGTTGTTGTTGTTGTTGTTGTTATTGTTGTTGTTGTTGTTAGGAACGAATTAATTCCTTTATACAAGGTACCACTGTACTGTAATAGTGTATTCCCAATTCACTGGCTGTAATCTGTTGTTTAATTAAATACGCTCCACTAGAGTCGGCCTATTTGAATCACTGGAAATTGCAGAAGAGTTGACTCACCAATTCCTGACTCGTTTAGTAGGTCTGCTCTGGTGTGACTTGCAACACCAAGCAACACGATTTCAGCCACAGACGTGACATTGACTTGACTTGATTATTTTATTGATTACTGACGTCATTGATTCCCCTTGTTTTGAATGAGTTGCTTTTAATGGATTTTCTTTTCTTGTTTTAATTGTTTAATTAGTTATCATTTTCCATGTTTTTGTTTGTTGCATTCATTTTTATTATCATTTGCTTTGAGGTTTTATTGAAAATGAAAACTAGTACAGAGATTATGAAAAATAAGTTGTTTGGGTGAGTCCTTTGGTTGTTGTCCATGCCTTTGTCATAAGCAAGTATGGTTCCCTATGTGTGCATTCCATCTCTCTTAGAAGAAGAATTGTAGTTCACCTGATTTGCATGCAGGAAGCCCCAGGTTCCATTGCTGCCATCTGCAGCAAAAAGGATTGGAGAAGCAGGTAGCTGCAAGACCACATCTATGTCTGAGACCTTAGAATCATTGTTGATCTGCGTAGGTAATATTGAAAGAGGAAGTTTGATCTCCCATAAGGCAGCTTCTTGTATCCCTTATTTTCTGAAGGAGGGAAATGAGACGCTTAGTATCAGAATAAGGTTATCATATCTTATTCCACTGAAGTTCTGTAAATGAAATGAAAAACATTCTAGTAACTCCAGTCAAGAGGAATTGGAAAACTGAGAATCAACAAGCCGCCTGGAGAATTCTGAGACATGGTCCAAAAAATAACATTTCCAAGACCTACTGAAGATCTGCAGCAGCAGACCAGATGAAATCTAGGGCCACCGTCTGATGTTTTTATAGAAGCACCGCGTTTTTGAAACAAGAGGAGGTGCAAAAGACTCTTGCTGTCATTTTTGCGTTTGCCATTTTTGCAATTGTTAGAGATAGGCATGAAGTGGTTCGTCCCAATTCATAAAGGCAGTAGCACAGCTACGGGTGCTCCCCTCCCCCTCTTCTTCTGGCTCAATCAGCCACTCACCAGGCCCAGCACGCTAGCCTCCTGCACGTCTACAACTGATCTTCCATTCCTATCAACAGCTCTGGCATCTCTGCCCCAGCCTTTTGGCTGATCTTCCACTCAGACAAAAGGGCAGGGCAGAGAAGTGTGTGTTTTGCTCCAGACCGGGAGATTAGCCAAGGTGGGAAAAGCAAGCAAGCTGGGCCTCTATATCGGCTAAAGTGGAGGGATAGCAGCCACATGAATGGGGATGAACCAGTTTGTGCCCATTTCTGTTCTTGCTATAACCTCTGAAGCAGGACTCTGACTATAATTCATATAGGGGAGAGGCATGGCGTGTTGCCTCTTGTAAAACATATCCATCCTGCTATTGCAGAAGATGTAATCTAGCTGGTAGCTGTGTTGGCTAGTAGTAGCAAAAGTGAAAGCTGAGGTGTTGTAGCACTTTTAAGGCTATCTAGTTTGTATTTCTCATAAGCTGCTGAGTGTCCAAGAACATTTCTCCAGTTTATGAAAAATGCAAACTAGTTTAAACTTAAAGCCTGCTACACAACATATAGTTTCTCTTATGCACCCTGCTTTAGAAGAGATGTATGACTGCTCCCTTCACATTTCCTGCTAGTACTACAGTTTGCCAGCCTTTGTGCTTAGAGAAATGGACTCTAGCCTTTCCTACTTTGTCATTGCAGATTCAAAGCAAAGCACTGGAAAACTTCCTTGTGTTGTTAGGAAATGATAGCAGTAACATAAATGATTGTAGAGTTTGACATATTTAATGTAGAAAAACAAAAGAGGACATGCAGGGGTGAAGGAACAAACAGTTTTACAGTATCCACAAATGTCTGTGAAGATTCTCAGTCATCCAGGTGAGGTTATCTGGAAGCTGAGTCATGGCAACTGGACTTCGTTTCTGATGAAAAGAATGATGAAGCTGCTTGCAGCAAAAGGTTTCAATCTCTCAAGAAAAGACGTCCAGTTGCCATGACTCAGCTTCCACACTATCTACAAATGTAAACCTGAATAGTCCCGACTGCTGTCAAAACTGGAGAAATGTATTCCTTATAACCGAGTTCACATTCAGAATCATGTGCCTTCATGCTTTATTTTAGTATTTTCAACAACTAATGTTTTACCAAAAAATAAAATTGTTATCTCTAATCTTTTAAACATATTTTAACAACCTGAATATCTCTCTCTCTCTCTCTCTCTCTCTCTCTCTGCTTGTGCACATGTGTTTTTTCATGTTTTCCTTCAACAGACACTTTGTACAAAGGCTACAATGCAGACGGTCCGGGCTGCTGACACTAATGAAGTAGTCAAACTAATATTCCGTGAATCAGATAATGACCGAAAGGTATGTAACCAAAAGCAAATATCATACTCCCTTCTGGTCAGATTCTCAGGTTCCTAGGAACCAAATATTTGTTAATTAAAGTGAACTAATATTAAGGTGAAACACTAACTGAACCCAATAAGATGCATCAAATGCACATCCACACTGAGGGGACAGGCAAAGATTAAGGAAGGCAAAGATCAAGGGGACAGATGGAAGTGCACAACATATGTTTTCTCTGTACCTCTTAACGATGATTGCAAGATGGTGAAAGTGAGCAGGTGAGGAGTTGGAAGGGGGGAAAGCTTCAAGGATCAAGGAGGTTATCCAAAATGGAGCAGAGTGGGATGAATAGTAAATTTGTCAACAACAGTATATAGAGCAGAAAAAAACAACACAGTCATCCATTTTCCAGTGGATTTAGTCACCCACAATATCCCTCTAGAATGAATTGGAAAATGCTAAACAAATTGTTTTAGGTTACAAACGCTCTCTCCTTTCCAGCAGTGTGTCTCAGGAGCTAGCTGTGGTCCACATGTATGTTATCCACTAATGCTTACTCTTGCACCTTCATGCCTGGGCCTAGTTTTCACTAAGCTGATAAACCTACTTTGGCACATGAGGATTTGTATATTTCAGTATGCCTCCATAATAAACATTCCCTCTGTATGGAGAACTTGATGTCAGTGTCCTGAGCCAAACTGAGAACTATCCCCGAGCCTCTAAAGTTTCTTTCCAGCACATACAATGGGAATTCAATTGAGAAGGAAGCTATCTGAAGACTTCTCTCAACTTAATGTGAAGTAAAGGGAACCCTGTTCTCTGAATCAAGGACTTGCCCCCTTGCTCATCTCCTTTTCTTAAATGCTGGTTCCAAGGAAGAGCCCTCAGAAACAAGGCATGATGGGATGGACAGTTTTTGAGGCGTTTTATTCCAAGACACAAAGGACTCCATAGAGTACCTTTCCTGTCAGGCTTCATTCCCAACCCCTGCCCCCCTTGGAACCTCTCTAGTCCATCTTGGACCTTCTGAGCAAATAGGAAGACAAGATATTTAAAAGAGGGTTGTCTGGTTGAAATCCAGACTGGTGGTCCTGCTTACATGAGTATACCTCATAGTATAATGATGATGGTGGTGGTGGTGGTGGTGGTGGTGGTGGTGGTGGTGGTGGTGGTGGTGGTGGTGGTGGTGGTGGTGGTGACGGTGATTGTGTGCTGTCAAATCAATTCTTACTCATGCTGACCTTTTGATATCAAATATGTAATAAGAAAATTGGCCCTATACACCCTAAAATTACATGGATCCTTACTCTCAGGATTTGTTGTGTGTTTCCTTGAGTAAATTAATTTTAAAAACATGGTTTAAAAATACAATCTGAAAATGATTATGTCTTTAAAACTCTCCTTCCTTTTCTCCCTTCCCTAGGTTATGCTACAGTTAGAAAAGAAACTGTTTGACTATTTTAATCAAGATGTTTTTAGAGATAACAATGGCACTGCGGTGAGTTTTCAGCTCTAATAGTATATAAATATAATGTGCTGCTTTTGGAGATCTGGTGCTGTAAGATATATGACTGGAAAATGCTAACATTCGCATTATACTCATCATGGCAAACTCACTGGGGCATTTTTTTTGGCTTGGTCTTATTTTTAGTTTTTCTTAGCCTTACTTAGGTTACAAAATAAACCTGTAAGGTAGCTTGCATCCTAATTGTTTAAAACAAAATTGAAAAACAAAGGATTATATGAGCTGTAACTCAGTCTTTCCTGAACTTACACTGGCTAGCTGCCTCAGTTTTCTCTAAAGAATACCTGAGGGCTGCTAAATTATGGATACCTCAGGATTTGGGGTGAGGGGTGGGGAGATGGACATCAAAGCACAAGTCTAGTTTCAAAAGTTTCAGCTCCGACATTTCTGTGCATACTGTGCTACCACTAAGTATTTTAAAGGGACATTTGTTGAATTGCATCCAATTTTCAGCAAGTTTACAAAAAGTTTGGGCTCATTTTTGACAGAAGTAGATATATTTGCCCTGGTAGGCAATATACACCTGTGAATGGATGTAGAGATTAGTTTTTTTTTTCCTAGATATCTTTGGCCTTCAGTGTCATTAACCATGATGTCCTACGCTTAACTGAAGTAGGACAGGGAAAAATGAACTGGTGGAAATGGTGTTATGGTTCAGTGTTTTAGTGAGAAACAGATCCAAAAGATAATACTGGAAGATCTCATTTTGCCCTATAGGTATTGGCCTGTTCTGTCTTACATGCTGCTGTAGATTACATAACAACCTATGGTACATCTCTTCCAAAGATGTAGCTTGTCATTATGCAAGATATCATGTATCTTGTTGACCTCTACAGTTCCTAGATATAAATTCTATATAGGTGCCTAGAGAATAAGCAAGCTGAAGCTCAATCCAGATAGGATAGAGATGCTATGAAACCTATTGATCTAGACAGAAGTGTGCAACTCCTCCTGCAACTGGAGTTGAACAGTGTTGCATTACTCCTGAGTGGCCAGGTTCACCGTCTTGGGACCTCCTGCATTCAAGGCTTGCTACTACCCCGGAGGCACATATGGCACCCATTTCCAGAATCTCCTTTTCTCGGTTCCAGCTGATTTGCCAGCTGTGACCCTGTCTCACTCTCTAGGCCTAAGCCACTGCCATTCAAGTCTGATTTGCATCCAGATTAGTCTGCTCTGATACATTCTACATGGGCTGCCTTTAAAGGTAATTTGGAAGCTTCAGCCAGTACAGAATGTAGCTAGACATTTTCCCCCTGCAAACTTTTGGAGCAGAGAACTCCTATCCTCTATCAGGTTTGATACCAGTGTATTTCTAGGACCAATTTTAAAGTGGTGACCGATGGTCTCAGAAACCCTGAACAATCTCAGGAACCACCTACATCCATATTATGAAACTAGAAACAATTTTAATACGCACAGTCTTCCTCTGGCTCTGTTGGACTGCATCTGAAAGGTCTGGTTTTGCTAAGAGCTTTTTATTGAATAAATTTGTCAGTCAATAATGTTAACTGCTGCTTTTCTCTATATAATATAGTTGATGGGTGTTTAATTGTTTTACAGTACATGTTTTAAGTTGTTACGATTTTGACATAAACTACATTGATTGGCCTTAAGAGACCTTTAAGCTCTGGGAAGCAAATATATAAGTGCATAGATATATAGATAAATAAAATACCAATATACCTGCATGTAGAAATGTGTGCTGATTGGCTGTTGAACTGTTCTTCTCTTTCCCCTTCCCTTTGAGTACATCCCACGTATACTTACAAAATAAGCACCCAGGTGTTCAGGGCTCATATCAGCTACCTTCCAAAGTGAAGTTTTCCTTTCTCCTTGGTGATTCTTTCCTCCCTTAACCTGCACACCTCTCTCCCTTATTATTTCAATAACTCTGACACACTTAACATGAACCATGTTTCCCTCTCTAATAGTTTTAAATCAGGTTCTAGACAAACTCGAGTAGTCCTACTTTGATATTAGGCCAATAGAAAGTTTTTATCTTTCCCAGTATTGACTGAAAAACAAGTCTATATCACAATTAAATTATTTTCTGCCTAATCATGTGGAATGCACCATCTATCTATCTATCTATCTATCTATCTATCTATCTATCTATCTATCTATCTATCTATCTATCTATCTATCTATCTATCTATCTATCTATCACTGCCATTTGGCCTGAAAGCAACTCTGGGCAGTAAACAAGTAAGAAATACAAAAGATAAAACATAAAACATAAATAGTGAGTACAAAACCACAGTAAAGTAATCTAACATAAAGTAATCTAACATAATTCAACAGCATCCATATAAATAATAGGGCAAACGTGAGAATAAAAATGAAAATGAAAAAAAAATAGAAGATAAAAAGTCAGAAACAGGGGCAAGTTAAATGAACTACTGTAGTTTTCAGCATCTTAATTGTAGTCATCATTCCTTGAGAAAAGACAGCCATGTTTTTAAATGGCATTTGAATGCCTCCAGTGAGGAGGGAGGCAGATTTCAGAGGGCAGCTGGATCCAAAGTTGAGGAGTTACCAACAAGAAGGCCTAGTTCCTCATTATCTCTTTCGGGGCCTCCCTTGGGGTTCAGTATCTTCAAATGCCCAGCCTGCGATGAACCAGTGATACAGACAGTTCTTATTTATGTCTTTCTGTTTTTCAAAAGATTGGATTGCAATTTCTTTTAGATTGCAGACATTGTTTAGTACGGGGACCTGCTCCGATCAAAATATTTTTCTCCCTCATTGATTTGTATGTATGAACATTCTTAAACTGTATCCGGCTGAACTCAGTAGGACTTTGTGGCTGTAATATTGTATACATCAGTCTGAGAGTAAATCCAGACATATGAAGATATATGTAGAATTACTCAGTGAGGCTTGCTCCAATGTAAAGGGGAGCACAGGAGTGCAGTCTTGACCAGGGTTTAAAATAAGTGAAGCATTGAAACTACCAGCATAATGGTCTTTTTATATGCATTGCACCTGCTTTTGAAAAAGTGAAGTTAGTAATTCAGAAATGGATAAAGATATTTAATTCCATTCTACATACAAATAAGATTCATTGCATCATTTGAAACTCTCTAAAGGCACCCTGAAAGTAAAATTGTTTGTGTGCATGCGTGTGTATGTGCATGCACATGCGTTGATGTGGGATTGGGATGTGCACATGTGAATGCACATGTATGTAACTTCTGTAACTAAATATTGATTAAAGAAATATTATGCAGCAATAATTATTTAATAATTTAAATAATTAATTTAATAATTAATTATTAGATCAGCTACTTATTGAGTGAATGTTGTAATCCAACATGATTTTGTCTTGAGTTAGCGCCAGTACTTTGTCACAAAAAAGGGTTTTTTCGTTATTATTTCCACGTGGTTCGTAGAGTTGAGAAAGCAGATTTTATTCCGCCATTGAATCTTATGATAGGGAATCATACTGTGCTACAGGGCAGGTGGAGGAATTATTTTTTAAAAATACATTAGAAGCTGTAGTTATACATAGTAGATATTTTTCCACACCTGTAAATCTACCTTATACTAAACATGACCCTGAAGTTCAGCAAATCTGCAATCCTCATTGTAAGCCACAAACCTCAAGAGTATTGATATTTAGAGCAGTAAATCAGACTAATAAAGAGATCTACTATCCAGACTAATTTTTGAGAACATTGGGGATTGATTAGGATGTCCATTTACTGTAATAAGAATGCAGTTCTTCTTTCACTTCCAGCATCTTTATAATGTATCTGCTTCCATTTAATGCAGAGTAATTCATGTGCCATTATTGCCTTCTCATACTGGTTATCCAGCCTAGTTCACCCACTAAGTGTGAAGAACTGCTGTAACTTTAATCATATCTGGGAATCTACATGTAACGTTTAAGGGGTATCAGCTCTCAGCTCAGAACTCGTAATGAAGATGCTCCTAAAGCAGGTGAAAAGTCAATTTCCATTAGTGCTAGATAACTACCTAGGAGGGGAGAATATTTGCCCCTGCAGAGGTTTGTGGAGACATCTTCCATGGTTCCTTATCCTGAGCTTATGCACTATGTAAATTCTAGGCCACTGTTGGCAAACCTATGACATGGGTGCCAAAGGTGGCACTCGGAGCCCTTTCTGTGGGCATCTGACATCACCCCTTTACAGCCACCTGTATTCAGATTAAATTGCTTTATTGGCACTTTGCAAAAATAGTGGTTTTTGAATCACAGTTTGGGCACTCAGTCTCTAAAAAGTACACCATCACTGTTCTAAAAACACCTGTATAATGATCCTTGTTAATGAGGGATATCAACATTTCTTCTTAGGTGTGCTTCTGTTCAGTTCTTTTCTGATTCTAAAATCAGTTTTAATCATTATAATTTTATCTGTGTAGCACTTCAGTACTAGCTGGAGTGCTCAGTGAGTTAGGTATCTGGCTATGAAACCAGAAGTTATGAGATCAATTCCCCACTGTGTATCTCAGAAGAGCCAGCCTGTGCAGCCTTGGGCAAGCTACACAGTCCCAGGGCATAGTCTGCCCTCACAAGAAAATAGTAAACCAGTTCTGAGTACTGTCAACTTAAAAAGAACACCTTGAAAAGTGTTGTTGTAAGTCAGAACTGACTTGAGGGCACACAAGTAAAATTAGCATTTCAATACATGTAAATTCCAAGAATGATTCTTTGTATTTATAGTAAGTAATGGGGTACAAGCCGCCTTTCTAATAACGCATGGGTTAATTTCCTATGCATGTCTCTTCACATCTTTGCTTGCAAAGATGTACTATACAGACCAGGTCCTTTAGAACATTATATTTCAAAATTTGTTGCCATTTCATTCATGCTCTGGGAAGCAGGAAATCTTCCAGATCGTGAATGGAAGAAAAAGATAAATGATATAATGAGCCATTGGAGATAATCTAATCTTCATGGTCTAGTTAAACACGCCGCACCATGATCACTAAAAACAAACTACCTATCTGAAAGGATAAATGTTCCTGGGCCAAATTCAACCCCCAAAAAATCCATTGCATCCTTCATCACACACCAGCCTTGTACCAGCCTGACAGAAATTTAATTCAAGCTGGCTCCTGAAAATAATTATTGTATTTTAAGAGTAGTAATCATTGGTCAGGACATGATTGAATGTGTCCATGCCTATTGACTTTTTCTATGATTTATAGCTTTGTTTAGTCGATATTCCCATCGAAATTGTATAATTAATTATAAGTGGGGCTGTCAGGTCTGCAGGATGGAGTGCCTTGATGAGTATTTGGGAAGATTAAATTTTCCTTAGCTATACCGATGCAAGGCTTGGGAATTTTCACAGCCGTGTGCTTGTTGGATAGAGATGTTTTCTTATGTGTATAGCAACTGCTTTAGCCCAAGAGCCATTGATTTTCTTCAGAGCCACCGTTTTTATCAGTGTGGAGTCTCTTCAGCAACAGTGGAATTTGTGAAGATGTGACAACACCTGACAAATATTTATTATCAACAGGCTACTTTATCATGGTCTGTACACTATCACTGCCTTTTTAAAAAAGTTCTAATCCAAAAGAAAAAAAATCTCAAGAAAGATGTAGAAATAGTTAGGATGCTTGTGAAAAATCTAAAATGCATGCAAATGATAAGTACAACAGAAATGCTATGTAAGTTCTGTTCAGAGATGTTATCTTTTCTGTGGGCTCATCTTTCTTTCCTGGTTTCTTGGTAGTGTGACCGGCAGTCACTCCAAAACCATTTGGCTCCATCCTTTCCCAAAACATTTTTTGTAACAGAAGCAAGAATATCCATTATAAACACATCTGTAGGGAAAGCCGTTTCTAAGGATACAGTATTACTTAAGATGGCAGTGTTGTCAGCAATCTGAGAGCCCAATCCTATGCACTCTGAAAGAGTAGTCTGATCCTCAAGCTTCTAATCCACAAGTGGGTGAAGTGCAGCTTTTCAGGCTGCAACTCCCTAGTCCGCCTGGCCCCCCAGTGAAGTCTGCTGGAAGATGTCATCCCATCCTGGAAGGACACATTCTGCCCCTGATAATTTGAAAATGCCTTGTTGGGGTCTTGCAAGAAGGTAGGGCAAAGCTAGGAAAAGGCACATCTCATTTCTTTACTATGGATTTATGTGTAGGTTATATTCCTTCTCATTTCATAGAATGGGAGGAAAATTAAGTCCAGGCATAGAATATCTTTCAGCATCTGCTATGGGCTACTTCTGAGCATCTCCCACCTTGGCCTTTCCCCCTACTATATGAGAAGGGAAACTGTTAAGAGATCGTACTAACTACTGTATTTTTCTGTGTACAAGATTATATATTTTTTCTGAAATTGTTAGCCTAAAAATTGAGGGGCGTCTTATACATTTAGGGGCCTGGTGGTACAGTGGTTAAGTACCTGTACTGCACCTAAAACTGTGTTCACGACCTGGGGTTCAGTCCCAGGTAGCAGGCTCATAGTTGACTCAGCCTTCCATTCTTCCAAGGTTGGTAAAATGAGTACCTAGCCTGCTTGGGTGGGGGCAACGTGTAGCCTACACAATTAAATTGTAAACGGTCCAGAGAGTGCTTGAAGCACTTTGGGGTGATATATAAGCAGAACACTTTGTTTTTTTTTTTTTACATGAAAGTAAACTGACTGGTTTCAAAACTGCCCATACCTTGTCTCTGTGAACAAACTTCCTCCAGTCATGAGGCTTATGTAACAGATGTCAGCTGATGCTGAACAAACCAATTGGAACTCATCCCTTTGGAGATGGAGAGCTTGTAGGCCTTGCACAAATTCAGAATGTGTTCTGGTTTATGTTTAAAATATTGATTTGTTAAATTGGGGTTCAAAAAGTGGGGGTGTCTTATACATGGAAAAATATAGACATTGGTAGACCCAAGTGTTTCCAGAGTTAAACAACAATGTGAACAAACTGAGTGTGTTGTACCACAATCCTTACAGTATTCATTGCTCTTGTTTGTAAGTGAAATAACTAAATTTATCCTTCAGTAGTTATCCTGTGTGTCTTTCTAAGATCTCTATTAAAAGTAATGCTGCTGAGATATGAGACTGTGTAAATAATTTCTTTTGAATCTAAGCTCAAGGTTCCTAAACGTTTTAGCACTCACACTTGTCAATTGGGAAGTCAGAGAGAGTTATAGGTTGCATTCCAAAGAATGCAGTCTTGTCACTGTAAGTGATAAAGCTGCATGTTGTTGTGCCATTGTGGAGTACTAGGTAGGTACTAGGTAGACCCATATTTAGGGCTCCAGAGACCTAATCCCTGATCAGCCATGGAGACTCAGTAGACATTGGTAAAATGACTTCCTATATGTCTCGCATGCCTTGAAAACCTCAAAGAGAAATCATGAGTGCGAAGTGACTTGGCAGCACACAACACAACACACATTCCAAAGGGTCTGCTGAAATTACAGTAATTTAGTTCCCAAGAAAAGAGCAGGAGGAAGGCTATACCTTTTAATCTTCCAAGTGGATGCAAAACACGCAAAGGATTATAGATACTTAGAGTTTCTCAGATCCCATGAGGATGGAGTCACCGTAGTGATACAAAATGTTGTAATGGCCAGTTGGAGTATTTTTAGTAAAAATATGGTAGGTATGTGCTATATCATACCAAGAATACTTCAATAGCAGGGGAGGTCTGGGGACTACCATCACCCCATTGTTGACCACCAGTCCACTATGTAATTAAGAAATTGGCTCTGCTTTTTTGAAATGCCTTTTTGATCTCAAAAGGTATGTGGTCAGTGGGACAACATTGTTTCACTGCATGTATATTTGTTCATCGCATTTAGATCCTTGTCTTTCCTTTATAGTTTCCTCAAGGTAAAGCACAATTCTGCGTTTCCCCCTTTAACCCTTGCTATTCTCTTCAGAAAATCTGATGTGTGAAGACCTAAGGAGATGAGAGAATTGTAAAAGTGGGGAAACTGGAATCTGAGGCATTCACCTGGGATGCTACAGTATCACAGCATGCTATAGAGAAAAGGTGTAAAGAGGAGAGGTAGGATAAATAAAGTGGAAGGAAAGTATGGTGAAAGGGTTATTTATATTATACATATTTCTTTAGAGACATCTATTTGAGAGGACTCTTTCAGAAGCCATTTAATTGCCAGCTATCTTATATGAATTCAAAGATATGTTTAATAGATAGGAGAAATCTGATGTAAAATGATAATCATAGTATCTTTCAGTGTTAATCTCAAGAAGAATGGGTAAGAAAGAATTTTATAATCAACGGAAGGCATTTTATGAGGCTCTCCAAAGCATGTGTGTGAATGGGTGCACATGAAGGTTACGGGAACTGGCATCACTGAAAATGTATTAATCAACAGACAAGATATAGCACAATGCACTCTTTCCAGTGGCCTTGGCTATGACCCTTTTAAAGATAATGGGAATACTGTCCACTAAGAACTAGATTAGGACAATCAAATGCATTTCATCAGGGTTTGACTTGAACCCTGATCCCAGGGGTGAAAAGGCAGAGGTTTATCCACTAAGCCATCCAGCCCCTGTCCAGATAAAATCTTGAATATGATGTATAAGAGGTAAATTAGGGTAAAGGAGCAGAACTGATGGCTCAGCACCACAGTCATATAGGTTTTTGGGAACAGAGGGCTGGCAAATTCAGAGAAACATTTGAACAATGGCTTCACATCAATTAATATAATTATATTACAGCTGTGGTGTCAGGAGACTATGTTACCTTATATAAAATTAGAAATCAATATTCTGTTTTATTTCTGTAACATATGTAGCAGAAAGTATTTTTGCAATACTCAGGCCACTTTTACTATGTTCTTCTAAATTTAAAGAAAGCATGCATGGGTGAGTCCCAGGTTTATTTCTGAACTCAGACAAGGCAGACAGTGAAGATTAAAAAAACTGGAATGAAGAACTGAATTGTCTTAATTGGCTAGGTCCCTCATTCAATCAGAACACCATGCAAGTAATACCAGAGCCATGTGTCCAAATCCTATGTGACAGTTAAGAGAAAAATGGAGGCCTATGTGGGCTTGGGTGGCCATGTAATCTTCTTTGAGGAAGGATAGTCCTCCAATTGAAGAGCCATCCTCTTTTTGGCGACATGTAAGGAGATGTCCTATTCCCACCACTCAAAAAGGAATGTCCCTGGCCAAGCAGGAATTTGAAGCCAATGAAATCTCAGACCAATGAAATCTGAAAAAATAGGCTACCTTTTGCATCCTGTAGATTTCTTCATCACTCTGGACTTGGCAGAAGTCAGGGTAGATGAGACTTTCATCTGATGCAAGTGGCCCTTCTGTTCTTTCAACACAGAGTGATGATGGGTGGAAAGGGCTGAAAGAAAAAAATGAAAGAATCTCAAGCATATGAGCTAAAGAATAGTTACCTTCCACCCACATATGTTAAATAAACGGAAATCCAGTAGTAAGTCACAACTAGAGTAGGGCTATTGAATCAATTCTAATTTGTTGAGTCAACATTTATGTAAGTTCCATTAATTTAATGGGCCTGCTGTAGGTGCAACTTACTGCTGGATTCCACCTGCAGTGTCTAAATGGAGTAGACACTTCTCAGAAAATGAGAAGAGCTGAAATGTTGCTTGTGCACCCTTCAACTCAGGCTACCAGTCAAGAAAACAGATTGGGAAACCATCCACAAAACAGCAGTGCTCCTTTAAAGATGTTTCCCATGAACTGTGTGGGAGAGTGGTTCAGTTCAGTGCAGTAGTGACAGTGGTATTTATGGGCAGCCTGATTTAGTTACCCTCATCCCTTAGTATATTTTAGGATTAAACTATGATAACTTTAGTGCATATTTGGTAATGGTGCTCCCTAAAGTGTCTAAATATATCTGTTTGTCACAGCATGTGCTTTTCCTCATCTTCAGATCTTGCATTGAGCATGCTATACTTTTGATTGATTGTTAGAAGGCAAACAATCAGTTAGATTTGTTTCCAGGTCTAATTCTTTACTAACTATCACTGGAGGGGCACCAGACTAATCATAAGAAATAGGGATTTATCTTATTATTTCTTAGGCTTTGACAGTTCTTCTCCAGGTATTACCTGGATTGCAAAATTTAGCAGTTGTCTGAATGCAATCTGTTTCTAATTCTCTACATTGAAATACAGTACTTAGAAAGAGAGATTTCAAGGTCCAGGATTAGAGAAAATAACCATGATCAATATTCCCTCTAAGCTGTGTGGGTGGGTGCACAACCACACACCTCTGGATCAGTACATGCACCTGCAGTTTGTGTTGCTGCTCATTTGGTTGTGGTCAACGCCAGACTTTTGTGTGCATGGAGCAGGGTTTCCAATCCATACTGATGGGAAACTGGAGGAAACATTGACCAGCATATTTCCAAAATTTGGGCCTTTGTGCCCGTGCATGGGAATAGGGAAGGAGTCGCACTGAAGAGTGTGACCTGAGACTCAGGTGTTGGAGGAGAAATAAACAACAAATGCTATTCATATTTTATCATGTCAGAAATGGGAAGGACCATATCCCCTTTTGTGCCTTTTGTGTTTTTGCGATGTTCTGATACCTGAAGAAGGAAGGTCCATACCTTGTTTGATCTTTATTTGATTAGAGAATGATTAGCAAGGGTACAAAAATTGTCAAATATTGCTGGGTATTTTCCCTGCTGCTTTTAACCAGTAGAAATATAGGGTTGCCATCTGATATCTATAAATTGTAGAGGAGTGATAAAAGAGAACTCTTTGGCCCATGTTCTATTAATTTAATTCTCTAAGGTTATGTCTAAGATTCTCTCTTGTAGTTGTGGATGTTTGAGGGGTGTCCTCCCCCCGCGTGCTTCCTCTTGAAACTTCATTTCCCTTCCACAGCTGTGAATTCTCTGGTGGTTGCTGCAGATAGATTTGATAAATGCTGCTAATATCACCTCCTGATCTAACAATGCTCTGACTTTGGTCTGTAGGTCTTGATGAGTAATTGCTGTTGTTCTACTCCAATGACTGAATTAAGTTGCCCTGTTATAAAGGGTTCATACTTCTTTGATTTTAGCCTAGGCAGCTTATACTAGTGTCCCTGTGGATACCAATTCTTCTTGTTCTCTCTTCCTGTTTTTTTCCAGGGTGTCTATTTTGTTTTGAGGCTAAGCATGCAGTATTTAATCATCTTAATTATTCAGTTGGCATTCATTCTTCAAGCATTTGTTAATTTCAGATGCAAATGTAACCATGTTGTACATTTATAGTCTAGACAAATTCCCTGGCAGACACATTATAACTTGTCCTTGATTCATAATAGTTGAAAGACTTCTAATTAACCTACTTTTCATCCATTAGACAGTCATAACCTGCTGGAATGTCAGGTGATGGTGAAGAGAAGGGCTAATACACCTGCCTACTACTAAATGACAATAGGACAGTGATATTTTGAAATTACTGTTCTGACATGTCTGATCTTTATAGACCTCTAATGCTTTCTTGCTGTTGTTGGGGGAAATGACTTATAACAGTTTAAAATCAACAGCTTTGTTCATGTTCTGCTGCCTTTTCATCTACCCCCAGAATAATCAGGACCACTTCATACATCCACCAGGGAGGCCAATGCTAATGATCCATGCTTCATGGGGTTGGAAGGGGCTGCAGAGATGTGAGTTTCACACATACCTGGTCATTGTCTATTCAGAGCCTATTCAGACCAGGGTGAAGTGAAACCAATGTGGAGTATAAATTAGAGGTCTCCTACCAACCTCCCTCAGACTGAAGAAGCTACTTTAATTAGTAGTGCAAGGCATCGACCTAACAAGAAAAGAAGTCCAGTTGCCATGACTCAATCTCCAGATTTTCTGTTTACATTTCAATATTTATATAGAAGATTTGGCTGCCTCTTTAACATGAAAACTTGTTGGTTTTTCTTGTGTTGGAAAAGCACAGTCTTGATTGGCTGCTCCTAAAGAGTTTGCTAAGAACTACTGATGGCCCTGTTAAATTGTTTTAACAATCATTAGCCAACATGATGTTTGCAGAGGGGATGGGCTCTGGACCAACTTAGTGAGCAGTGCCACCACATGCCTCAGCCATACCATGCACCAGACAGTAGTTACTTAGCCCAACCACTGGAGAAGCCAGTATCTTTCAATAGAAGAGCTTGACCAGGAAGCCTGTGGAGAATTGAGGAACTATATCACCTCAAACTGCCGCCTAACCCAGGCTTGGCTCAACTGCAGGGCTTGGCTTCTAAGTTTTCCTGGAAGGAAGAGTCTTTCTCCTGAAGAGACTGCTTACTCCTGAGAAGGCTGTTCATCCCCCCACACACACACACAAAACCTTTCCCACAACCACTTTGGTTTTGGGCTTCAAACAAGACTCAAGCCATCACCATTCTCCATTTGTATGGACTGAATGTGAATCCCGCTCCTCCTCGAACCTTTGGCTTGGGCTCCTGGCTCCTCAAGGACCTAAGGTCAATACGGTTGGGACCCTCTTGGATTCTGGAGTTTCAGGCTTCTCCTTGGTGGACAGCTTCTCTGACAGGGGCATGGCTTTCAGCATGGGAAACTGTGAGCATGGTGGTATCTTTGGCTATTGCTGTAGTTGCAGTGGCTGAAGCACTGGTATGTGGAAGGCAATGGATAACTATCATAATAAAGCATATTTCCTTTTAATATTTCCCCTTACTAGACAGAAATATAAAAAGGCCTTCTATTCCTGGTATACTTTCAGTGGCCAGAAGATTGCCAAGAACCTACTGGTTGAAAGTTAGATTAGAAATGTACACTATGACAGGAAAAATCTACAGTGTGGTAAAAATAAATGAAAAGGGTGAACATTTGGATTCTTGCAGAAAGTGCCATTCATTGGCTAGGATCTGTCCAAGTCCAAATTGATACTGGGTAAATGATATTTTAATGACTTAAGGCACATTTAATCTCGTTGTATTTATACAATGACAATAAATTCCATTCCAATTCCAATTCCAATTAAGGTGTACTGTAAGTGCACCCATTATATATTTTGTTTCATATTTGGACCAACTAGTGTTGCTCTAACTAAAGGGAAATTTATCTCATAAACATTATTCAAGCAGAACAGAGCCCTGCACATAGACTGATTCCCCAAAGATGATAGTAAACCAACCCCCAACCCATTCCCTCTTACAAACACACCAGTTTACAGGGCTAATGCCAGTGGTCATAAAAGTTAGTGTTGGATGCTGCTGAGGAACATTCAGTAATGCAAAAGTGGGGGGACAAGTGAATCAGTATAGGTTAGAGTTCTCCTGTATATGCCTCAAGTTGTTGGGAAATATGAATAAGGCAAAGGAAAATTCTGTGAAGATCCAGAAGTTGTTATGAAAACGCACAATCTGAATTTCATATTTTTTTTAATTCCTAAGATGGGGAAATGACAGTGAACAGATTTTTGTTTTTAGAAAATACAGATTGAGTGAATATAGAAAATGAAAGATACAGTTTTGTGAAGAGAGAGTGAAACATAGGAAGCTGATGGAGAAATACTCGTATAATGGGCAACCGGGGATGGCAGCTAAAAGCTGCAGTGAAGATCACATGACAGAAGATACATAGAAATAAAGAACAGTATGACAAGATTCAATACTCTTATAACTGCTTTTAAATGTGTATGCTGAAAATACCTTTTGAAGAACGCTCATTGATTCAAGTGGGGCTATCATTGTCAATGAAGAAGCTGTCAGTGATATCCAATTTGAGGACAATATAGTCATTATTGCTGACAATGTAAATAGTCTGCAAAGGTAGATTTAATGAAGTAAGGAATGAATGCAGTCTAAAAAGTACTGTTCAGGAAAGAAAGCACGTTCATCAGCACTCGGAAAAAAATATCAGTCCAAGAAATTGAAAATCGAAGATTGAAAATGTAGAACATGCAGAGGGATATAAGTATGCCAGAGTTTGATGGAATATACTGTGAAGTTCTATCTACATTTGTACGAATCACAGTAGAGATGGTCTGGGCATCTTCCTGAAGGTGAAGAATGCTATAAGCAACCTAAACTTGAAATTGGCTTTGGGGATGTTTTTAATATGACTGCCACTGATCATTCTGTGCACTCAGAACTGGATGAGTAGAGGGAATGGCTGTTGATTCTGCATGCTTCTGGTTCTATACCAGCATTCAATGCTTTTAGAGAACATTTGTTTAGAATCGGATTTGGAAGGTCTCCTGTGCAGTAGCTCCAGTCTTACAAGTTTGGATGTTTTTCAAAGATTATTCATTTCATTTCATTTAAAGCATTTTTATCCTGCCTTTCTCCTGAAAGAGACCTGTGGGATGATGACTCTTCCCCTTGGCTTGTTAACCTAAATGGTTTCTCAGGGCAGCATTCCATCCCCTTTTCTTCTCAGCATCTACAAGAGCTGTCTGGATATGTCATTGAAGGTTGGAACTGTTTCTCATAGAATCATAGAGTTGGAAGAGACCTCAAGGGCCATCCAGTCCAACCCCCTGCCATGCAGGAACCCCCATCACAGTGATCCCGACAGATGGCCATCCAGCCTCTGCTTAAAAACCTCCAAAGAAGGAGGCTTCACCACCCGCTGTGGCAGCATATTGCACTGCCAAACTGCTCTAACTGTCATGAAGTTCTTCCTAATGTTCAAATGGAATCTCTTTTCCTATAGTTTGAAACCATTGCCCCGAGTCCTAGTCATGGAAAACAAACCTGTTCCCTCTTCAATATGACATTCTTTCAAATATTTAAACATAGCTATCATATCCCCCTCAGCTTTCTTTTTGAAAGGCTAAACATTCCGAGCTCCCTAAGCCGTTCCTCATAAGACATTTCCTCCAGACCTTCAACTATCCTGGTCGCCCTCCTCTGGACCCGCTCGAGGTTGTCAATGTCCTTTTTAAATTGAGGCGCACAGAACTGGACACAGTACTGCAGGTGGGGTCTGACCAGAGCAGAATAGAGTGGTACTATCACTTCCCTTGATCTAGACACTATGGTTCTGTTGATGCAACCAAGAATCGCATTGGCTTTCCTGGCCGCTGCATCACACTGCTGACTCATGTTCAATTTGTGGTCCACCAAGACTCCCAGATCCCTTTCACAGGTACTATTCTCCAGCCAAGTATCCCCCATCCTGTATCTATGCAATTCATTCTTTTTACCTAGATGGAGCAGCCTACATTTTCCTCCGTTGAAATCCATTCTATTAGCTTTGGCCCAGCACTCTAATCTGTCAAGGTCCTTTTGGATTTTCATCCTATCCTCAAGGGAATAGGTAGTATCATCATTATGTTGATACTACCCAGCTCTATATCTCTTTTTCAACTGATCTTAAAGAGGCTGTAGAAGACTTTCACTGTTACTTAGATGTAACAATGAGTTGGATGTCCAAAAAAAAAAAAAAGCTGAGCTTAGATATGGACACAACAGGGATATTGATGGTCGCTCAAAGTTTGATCCAGCAATAGGAACCAAGTCCTTCCCTGTTCCTGGATGCTCATGGCCAACAACGCCCTTGACCTCCTCGATACTGTATGCCAATTGCATTGCTTCCTAGTACAGATGGAAACCTCAGTGATTTATAGCCTTCCTTACTTCCAGTTTGGACTACAGTCCTCCCCCGTTATATTGCAGTTCATATACTGCAGTCCTGGTATATCGTGGGACTGCAGTATATGAAGACAAGGGCTACTGGGACAAGCTGTGTGGGCCTGTTTGGGGCCTCCAGCACTTACCCTGGGCCTGGCTCCACCCCGCATGGGCCTCCAACAGGCTTTCTGGGCCCGTCGGAGGCCCCAGAAGTGGTTTCTGTTGAATCAGAAGTGACTTCCAGTTCTCCGGAAACAACTTCTGAGGCCTCTGACAGGTCCGGGAAGCCCATTGGAGGCCCATTTAGGGGCAGCATTAGGCCTAAGGTAATTGTAGGAGGCCCCAAACAGGCCCTCCAGTCCTGACCCAAACCAGCATCTGCATATCGCAAATTTCTCTTTATCGTGGGCCAGGTCAGGTCCCTAATCCCCGCAATAGACAGGGGATGTACTTCAAAACAGTTTGTATGAAGAATGTTCAGGAACTGCATCTGGAACAAAACAGAGAATGCAGATTTATTTCTGATGATTATGATACATAAGTCCCACATCAGTTCCACTGGCATACAGCTTGTTTCTGGGCCCAGTTTCAAGGCACCAATTTTTACCCATAAAGCCCAAAATATCTTACAGCTAGGATTTCTCAAGAAAACTGCCTGCCATGTCAAGTTACCCATCCTTTCCATGTTTCCCCTAAGGCCTGATATATGTTTGACCATTGAATCATATCAGAAACAGAAGATATTTATCATTTGTTTAAAATATTTATATCCCACCTTTTCCCCTGAAAGTACCCAAGGCAACTACATAATAATGGCACTTCCTGACAAGAGTAGGTTAGTTCTTTTGTTGCTCAGTTTCCAACAGGGAAGAATGATAAATGCTTTCTACTAGCATTTTCCCAGATAACAGCTAATTACCAGTTTAAGTTTATTTATGTGTTCATTCATTTAAAACTTTTTAGTTCTGTTCCAAATTCGTGGTTGTTTGGTGCTGATGCTGCTTGCAGTGTTTTAGCATTTATCCTGAGGCCCTTGTGCTTGAAAAGCAGTCTATATAAATATATAAAGAAATAATCACATTTATACTACTAAAATTAAAATGTGTTGACTCAGTCCTGCCTACAGATTATCACACTTGGAACAGCAGTTTCTCAAAACTTGTGTCTGTTGCCAAGATCCTGTGGGTCCTTTACACCAGTCTAAGAGCAGTAGTCCAATTCTCAGGGGCAAATTGCCACTCATTAACCAGCAGCCACTTGTGTTTCTTCTTACACGCCAAGCCATTCATCTGGTGCACATCGAGGAATGCAATATCTCATTAGCTAGCAGCAGTTTGCTGCAGCGATTTACACCATTGTGCTCATGGTGGTGTAAATAATCAATAGGATTTTGGCCAATGTCTATGGCTAAAGAGAACCATGCATTGATTTTCACTTCAAAGCCATTTACTATTATTGCAGTAGAAATATTTCAGACTCCTGTGGTATGTGATATATGAAGTCAGAATGTTCTGCTCAGAATTGCTGTTTGTTGCAAGATAAGGCAGCCATTTTGTATTACAGTTCAACCCACAAGTGGCTTTAAAAATCATCTTGTAGTATCTAAACATTAACAGCAGATGCCTCTTGGCTGTCAGTTTCCAGATAAAATTGCTTCTAGGACATTTGGCTCTCCAGATGTTATGTCCTGAAACTCCCATCAACATGTGTATTTGGCCATGCTGGCTGGCTGGGGCTTTGGGAGGTTGATGTTGAAACCATGTAGAGGGCCAAACATCCCCCATCTCTTGTGTGAAAGTTTCTTTAAGCCGTCAGTATTCATGGTCAGCTCTGTGATAGTGAATTCTATAAAGTTGGCCATTGCATCTGGAAACAGACAGATACATTTTTCTGTCCCAACTGTATTGCCACTCTGTATTTTGGGTGAAACATTTCTAGTATTCTGAGAGATTGCAAAAATTCACTTCACACAGCGGGGTGTTGTACGAATCTCTGTAAATTTATTTATTTATTTATTTATTTATACATACATACATACATACATACATACATACATACATACATACATACATACATACATACATACATACATACATACATACATACTATTTCCCCTGATATTTTGCTTTGAGTCAGGGCCAAAGGTCTGAAGGGCACCTACCCCCAATCCGAGCTCCTATTTTTGTAAACTCTCCAATCTATTGCTTGTAAAGATAGATAAGATGAATAAAACAAAGCCTTCTGGGGGAAGGCAGCAGTTTTGTGCATGCATGTCTGCTCAGCTGGCTGAGAAAGGTGTTTATCTCTGTCTATCTGTTTTAAGTTCTGTAACCAAGATCAGCTTGGCTTCAAAACCTCTCCAGCAAATTACCAACACATGGCAAATGTCAACTTGCATATATCTTTTAGTAGATCTTCAATGTCACTTGTAACCTCCTTAAAGATGCTTGTATGTGTGCTGTACTTCCAAATTCACAGGCTATTTAACATTTTGTGTGCTAGTTAAACCAGGAGCTTCTCTCTTCTTTTTGAATTAGTTATTCAAATATCCTTTATAAAAGAAGGTTTTTCTGTGCAGCAATCTCATTAGTAGGCACCGTGATACAAAATCCAGAAGACCACACAAGACTTAACGTGACAAGAATTGTCTCAGGAAAAAGATTTTAAAACCAGGGGATAGGCTTGTTTTAAGAAACCATCTCAGATCATTTGTTGCAGTCACTCCTACAAAGCCAGTAGTAATGGCAGATGCCACATACAGCGTATATGCAGTTTTCACCATGGCCTAATGGATAGAGTGATGGCCTATAAGTGAGAAGACCTGAGTTCAGTTTTCTTCTTGGCTGTAAAAACTCACTGGAGGAGGCTAGAACTGATAAAACTACTTAAACACCTCACTTACCTTGAAAGCCCTATTAGGCTCACCATAGGTCAGTTCCAACTTGATGGCACATAACACACACATGTATGTAGTATTCCTCCTGTAGCTGGTCCTCAGGTTTTGTAAGTGGTGTTTCTTTTTCTGACAGTAACCTGGTTCTTGAAAATGTAGGAGGCTGCAACAGCTGCTAGCACAATTGTGTTCCTATTAGCTGTCATCTGAGTTGGAACACTATCAATGGTTTATCTGCAATACACAACACATAGCTGAAGAAGCAACCACCCGCAGAATTTAGAAATCTCTGTGGCAGTAGGAAATTGCTGCAAGCTAAGTGTCTTAGCACTTTTGAACCTTACAGGTTTTGGGCCCTGCTGCCATGAAAAAAAGCACATGTTCAGAAACTGGCTGCACACATTGTAGATATTTTGAATTTAGCCACAAAGACAATGCATCTGTTTAACTTGACTCGGCCTTTGAAACTGTTGATGAGCTTTTTTTAAACCATTGTGTTCTATGAAGCATTGTTTGTTTAATCTGCCTTTCACATTTTATATTTTACAAGGAGCCCTCTTTTATCCAAATGTCACTTGTCTGACTCTTTAGATTTTTTAAAGCAAGAATTCAAAAACTTTTTAAAGCAAATATTCAAAAAATATTTAAATAACACTCACAGTTATGATGACATTTTCCATTACAACTGTGTTGAAAGAAGGTTTAAAAAGCTATGTTCAATGCAGCCTTATAGCTGCATGTGACTATAACATCCAGTAAACTTAGGATTGGCTTCAGGGTACATACACATAGGACTGCAATTAATATTCACGAATGAACTAGTAACATTGGAACAGTTGCCAGTACTTCATGTTACTTAGCAAACATACAATGTATGTACAGGATTCCAAAATTATGTTGCTTGGCTTAGCAAATCACAGTAGAGGAGACCCATTGAATCAATGTGGATTTAGTGAGTCAACTCTTCCATAAGTTCCATTATTTAAATGGACCTACTCTAACTATGACTTTCATGAACATAAACTATAAAGTATATTAGTCTTTAATTTGTCTGTAGACTTCTTTTTTTAACCTTTTTTTTAAAAAAAATAACCTTTTTTAAAAAAAAATCTCAAAGAGAACATAATACAAAAAGGAAAATGGGTAAGGAGAATGTTTATCCTAAAATTGTTTCAGATGTTAAATGATTGCATACAACAATTAGGACAAGATAAAACAGAGAAAGACATAAGACAAAACTTACAGTCTTATAATCAGACTTCTTGTTCCTGCTTATGTTGATGCCCGTGGTCAAAACACACACTGGCTAAAGGTGCAGGAACTACACAAAGTATTCAAAAGAAGGTAAGAAGGAAAGACAGTGATGGGATGCAGATCCAATATTCCATGAATGGCCCTTCTGGTCTCAATTCATTCTGATAACTGCTCCAGCAGGAGTGTATGTTTCCTGCCTCCAGGTTTTTCTTGCCAAAAAAAAAACTGCCAGCTGCTACTGCAACTTCATGTTAAACCAGTAGTAAGTTCACCATATTCAGCACTACAGTGATATCATAGTTTAAGAGTGTTTGGCAAGACAAGTAAACATTTCTCCTAAATTTTGCCTTGATCAATAAGCAATGTCTTGATCTACAAGCACTGGAGCAGGTCACATGATCACAAGTGAGCCAGTGGTGGCTCTCTTTCTCCCTGCTGGATTGTGGTTGATTATCTGGAATGTCCACCTCAGGCAGCCTCCAAAGTAGAAGGAAGGGAGAGGAATAGAGGTCTCCCTTGTACCAGCCAGGAACATTTTCAAAGGGGAGTGCAGGTCAGGGTTTTATTTTTCTTTATATTTATATTTTTTAATTTGTTTTCAACCTTCTTTCTTATTATTTCAAACCATTTCCAGTCATGGGGCAGCTAGTAGTCAATAGGGCTACAAATTGCCCTTTATTATTGTCACATTAAAAACACAGAGTAAAATACAGTTGTTAGTCCAAAGCAGAACAGAATCTATATCCAGGTACTTATACCATGGTGTGGGCATGGACTTCTAGCCAACTTATTTTGTGAGTTTTGGCATTTTGTGCGCACAGTATGTCGTCTTTGGGACACCAGAACGAATCATCTGAATTTCCATGATTTCTGATGGAAAACTCTGCTTTGTTTCCAGAACCAATTATGCTCGTAAACCAAGGTATTACTGCATTGTGACTCCTGCAATGGCACTGGCACTAAATCCTGAGTTTAGGTCTTAAGCAAGAGGGAATCCTGGCAAAGAAATGTGAGCCCAAGGGCAAAGGAAAGATGAGATGGAATGCCACTTAAACTTTTCTGATTGTGTGATTTGCTACTTGCAAAACTTTTGTTTTGATTTTAAATTGATTTTTGGTGGTTTTTGTTTTTAGATTGATGTTGGGTTTAACTTGCAGTTTTTAATTCTGTTTTGTACTGTTCATTTTATGGAAGCTTACTTGTATAGATCTTTCTTTCTTTCTTTCTTTCTTTCTTTCTTTCTTTCTTTCTTGTAAAGGAATGTTATCATTGGAGTGACAATGGAGTGGCTCTAATTCTGAATCCCCCAAGGTTTATGGCAATGGGCCTCCAATTCCCAGAATACTGTACTTTAAAAGTGACTCCCTGTGGGGACAAAGCTAAGCACCTTGCCTATCTGGTCAGGAGGCACCCACAAATAGGGTGCTTTAAAATGTCTCTGATTTGCATAGTAAATTTGTGTCAAGAATTCACATAAAAAGTTTTAGAATATTCCCCTTTGGAAAAATCACATTTCCGTTCCACCTGGTGAGAGGGGAGAAATGCAAGCATGAATAAAGGGCTGGTCCTTAAAGCTCTCTTATGTACACACTGCACCAAAAGGAAATGCACTGCAATAGGTGGGTGGCAGCATGGCATTCAGAAACTGAAGGCCAAAATGGGTGGGCCACAGGGAGGTAGCTAATCATTTGCGCAGGTGGTTCAGGTAGCTGCTTTTCACACAGATAATTAATGTGTACAAGTAGCTACTAATTGCACACTTCAGGAATGATTTATGACAGAGCAGCAGGAAAAGAAGAACACAATCTAATTTCATTTGGAACCTCCACCATTCATACAATGGTATCAACACAGCTGTGAGTTGGAACATGATTAATGAACAGGGGAGCAAACATATAGGAATTATAAGGAGCAGTGGTTTTGATGACATTCTTGTCAAAACAAAAGTGGTGTATATTATAGCAACGGGCCCGTTGCAGGACAGGTCCTTTGGTACAACATGCCCAGCACCAGGGATGGTTCCAAAATGCAGCATTTTACATCTGTTGGGATTGGTCCTGGTTTTAAATTTTAGACTGCTCACATTTGTTTGTTTGTTTTGTTTGTTTGTTTGTATGCTGCCCACTACCCAAAGGTCTCTGGGCGGCATATAAATTGTATGAATAATTAAATCTTACCCTTTATGAGGAGGTGCTTAGGAGCACACAGTTTTGCTCAAGACTGGTTTTCTTTCTGGGGGTCAGACGGAAGCCTGTTTTCTGTCGTGTGTGTGTGTGTGTGTGTGTGTGTGTGTGTGTGTGTGTGTGTGTGTGTGTGTGTGTGTGTGTGTGTGTGTGTGTGTGTGTTAAGAAGTCTTGAATGCAATGAATACCCTGTGCACCTCTCTGAAAATATGCTTCCCTGTAGACCATTTGTCTCTGGCAGGTGCTGCCTTAGTGAATGAGTGGACAGAATATGTGTGCTTGTAAAAATCATATATTCTTTGTTTGTTTTTGTTTTTTTCCTAGACGTCCTTAAACTACTTGACTGTAAATGTGGTCTGCTTTTTGAAGGCAAAAATATCTGAGTTGGTTTTTTTTTGGGGGGGGGGCATTTTTTGTATTCTTTTTAATAAGTAAATGTTAGATAGAAACCTGAAGTTTTGTCACTATGTGGGTTTTTAAAAGTACTCTTTCAAGCTAAAGGAATCATTATCTAGTATTTCCAAATATACTGTATATTAATTTGTGTATGCTTGTGTATATGTATTAAAAAAAACACCCAGTCATCTATATCTCAAATAACACTATTGCTGTGTTTTTAAGAATCCAATCTCATATTTGAAACATTGATGAGCCCTGCATGTTAGCAATGATGTAACACACAATTGAACACTTTCAGATCATCCTTAAGACATGTGCTTTTTTAAATACAGTGGTACCTTGTATAAAGGAATTAATTTGTTCCAAATGAAATTATGTTAAGCAAATTTTCCTTTATACAAATTTCCCATAGGAATGAATTGAAAACAGAGTAATCCCTAATCACAACAATTGTTATGTTGTACAGATTCACCCCATAGGCAATTCTGTTAACCAAATTTCCCCTATCTCTGGAATTTTTTATGTTGTACAGATTTTATGTTATACAAATCATTTGTTATACAAGGGTCCACTGTATTCATCACTATTTCTTTTATGAATACATTCACATTGTTTCCCAATCCAAATATAAATTTGGGTTTTGTTTTTGTTTTGTTTTTTTTTTTTTGTTTTTGTTTCCTTTAAAAAAATTAACATTCACAAAGCATCTTTTCATTGAAATAGCCCAAATGACATACAATAGCTAACCCATAAAATTGAGTTGCAGATTTTTGAAACCTTCTGCAGCATGACTATTGTATTTTAGAATGTTTTTAGCTGTTCCCTTTTTAAAAATAAAGCACAAGATGTACTCATTTTAATGTTGTTCTGTGTGTTTTTCTCCCATTAGCTTTTGGAATTTGACAAGGAGCTGTCATTCTTTACAGACAGATTATATGAACTGGACATTTCATTTCCTCCCAGGTAAGATATGTATACAAGTACTGTAGCTTATTTAATTAACATTCTGCTTCTAAGCACACTGAAGGTCTTGTGAATGAGTGTTAGAAGGTCGCTCATTTGAATGTTACTGTTCTGAAGGATGTGAAAGCAAGTGTCACCAGTCACAATTTATCTGGATTAGGTTTAGATTATGCTACTATACATTTATTTGCTATATTCAATCTCCTAAAGATTCAACCTGATGCCATCATAATTGGAAACCAGGCCCACTGCTGAGTATGATTGCTATCTGAACACATTTTCCCAGTAAGCTTTGCTTACTAGCATAGAATCTGGAGAACTATCAGTCTTATTGGGAAATATGCATACATAATGATCAGTTTGTACAGTTTATCTTTCCAGTGTCTGCACTCCAGTTGTGAAATTCCTTCACCTCCTTGTCTAGAAAGGCTCACCTGCTACTTACTTTCCTGTTCAGTACTGGATAAATGCCTTTTTCTTCTCCAAGGCTTTTGAAGTTTAAGATTCTACAGTGCTTTAAGATCTGCTATGTTGATATTTTGCTGATGGTAGTCTTATTTTAATAGACTTTGTGATTATTTAAAATTTGTTTTGATCTTTTTTTCCAGTTTTATTTTTAACTGCTCTGAGAACCTCTGGTTTTTTGTTTTTTGTTTTTTTGGTAGTATGCAACTATTGGCCAAAATCCTCTTATGTAGTTATGCAAATGATATGATGACATTCAGAGGCAAATTGCTCCAAGTTAAGAAACTGCCATAATGTAAATGTCAGACAATGTCAGGTGCATGCTGAGTCATACACTCCAGGAGACAGTTTCTGGGAATACTTTCTTAATTTTTGTTACATCTTTCTTTCAATTTTGGTATTAAAAATACCAGTGGAGTAGACCAATCATTTTGCACAGCTTCAAATCATTCCTAAGCCCAAGCCCATTGTACAATGCATTTCAACTGCACCCTCTGCATAGCAGAACATATTGTTTGGCTGCTGTGTCACATCATCAGGTAATGCAGAGTTTTGGCACAGCGTTTGCGAAATAATTCATATCTCACACTTTAAACTTTGATCTTGGGAGGTGAGTTAACATACGCTTGATTTTATTCATATGTTGTACTGTGGCCACTTTTTCAGTGTTGGTGTGACGTGAAGGGTCCTGTATGTTTAGGGCAATGACTGTTCAAACTGCTTTGTCTTCAGCTGGTCCGTTGTGCTTTTAAAGTTTTTCACCACCATGTGATAATCTGTTTATTTGACAAGACTAAATAGATTTCCAGAAGCGAAGCCTCATAGTTGCTTTTGCAGAGTTGGTTTCTTGAAGGTTGAAGAGTTGTACTTGAATGGCCATTTCTGTTCAGCTTGGATGTGCTTCAGTCCCTAAGAACTACACACACACACACACACACACACACACACACACACACACACACACACACACACACACACACACACACACACACACACACACACACACCAGTCAGTTCAGGTGTGACAATTTTGAACACTGCACACCCTTGTGATGAATTTGCCTTTCCTGTGTTAGTAGTAGTCCTGGAGCCAGAAAGGCACGGCACAGCTATGATGGAGTGCCCCTGGTCTGACACGAAGAGTCAACATGGCTTGTTTAGGCAAAGTGGGCAGAAGAGAGACTGAATTTTTAAAAGAGAGTGTTTGTGATTTATTAAAAGAACATACAGCATCTTTTTATCTCTAAGGGTGCTTTAACTTAGGATTCTTAAAGCAGAAAGAGAAATTAAACTATACAATATATTAATTAGGTGGTATGCAGGTTAAGATCTTTTAAGGATCATGGTTCAAACTTTCCCCTTACTCTAGCTTTTTGTTTCTCCAGCATGAAACTTTAAAATGTCTCCTTGGGCAAAAAGAACCAAAGCAAGATTATGATCCTTTTCATATCTTTCACTATAATAAGTGATCTGTCTGCTTCGAGTCCCCGCAGTGTTTACAGTGATAAATATTATACTGTACTCATGCACACCTAATTTACCCTAGCATTATTCCATTTTTTTTTTAAAAAAAGAGTACTCTCATCTTCCTACCACCACGTTTCCTTATGATTTCAGGTGATATTATGAACAAATTCCATGTATTAGTTCTAACTGGAATAGATTGTGGTGAATCAATGACGTTTCTGCAAATGTTGACTTACCAAAGGCCCATTGATTCAATAAATCAACACTAGGTAGGACTTAACAATTGGATTTAGGCCAATAATTACATTATATTTCATAGGTTTGTCTCCCCTATGTACCCTAAATTGGAGGTTCTTTTACAAATTCTTGTTTACAGTTTTACAGTTTATAGTAACTTATATTAAAATAGCTAATTAAGAAATGTAACCCCTTGATGGCACATCTGGAATGCAAGGAGTTGCTGCCATTCATTGCTTGTTGCTTCCTGGATATTGTATATTTTAGTACTAGAGTTTTAGAAGATGGGGTGCAGGTTCACAGGTCTGCATTTTAAATATTTTTTAAAATTCATTGCTTTTGTAAAATTCAAAATAAAACATAATTCTGAAATGTTGAGGCAAATAAGAATATTGTACAGTATTATTATTCAAAAGAACCTAAAAATGATCTTGCTTGTGCTTTTGTCAGAAATTATATTTTTGTTTTCATTTTAAATTTTGACTTTAAAAAATCATAGTGGTAGAATCATGAAATCGGAGGAGGCCATCAAGTCCTAGCCCCTACTTAATACCAAAACCAAAGTTAAAGTGTATCTTGGCAAATGGCTGTCTAAGCTTCTCTTAAATGTCTCCAGTGTCAGAGAGGTCACTATCTCCTAAGATAATTATCATACTGCTCCAATAGTTAGAAAAGTTTTCCTGATATTCAACTGAAATCTAGCCTCTTATATCTTGAGTCCATTGTAATGTATCCTGCACTCTGGGGTGATTGAGGGAAAATCCTGCCCTTCCTATCTACCGTGTTTTCCTGAAAATAAGATATTTTTCCCCCCAAGAAGATACACTAGAGCTTATTTTTGGGGTAGCTCTTATTTTCGGGGAAACAGGAACTGCAAGCAAACATGCTACGAAGTACAGTAACTTTGGTGGCCCAAGCGAAGGGGGGAAGGACCATGGATGGGAAGGAGGCATGGATGCACTCTGAAAGGCCCATCACGAGGTCTTATTATTGGGGTAGGGCTTATATTTAACAAATGCATAGAAATCCTGCTAGGGCTTATTTTTGGGGTAGGTCTTATTTTCAGGGAAACAGGGAATGACAACCATACAAAACTTCCAAGATCCTCCTCACCCATTCTGAGCCAAATATCTCCCGTATTGTAACTGTGCATTTGGTTTCCCTTTCCTAGCTGTAGAACTTTGTGAACTTTGATTTGTGGTTGTGCCTGTGCCTCTCAGTTCCTGCAAAAAAGGCTGTGGTCTTTGTCCGATCCATGTAGCTCTTTGCCCCTGATATGCACTCTCTTCACTCTTTAGTAACAAAAGCCATAGCCATCAGAGTGAGTTAACATACACTTACTAGAATTCTACTAGTGTTCACATAACATTTGTGCAATTTGCTGTAGCTAATTGCAGTTAATTAATGAGCTACTGGAGCACCGGTTGCGCAGTTGGAAACATGACCAGCCATGTGACTGAGATGCACCCTAGCACCTTGTAAGTTTGCTGCAGCAATTTACACATACTTTACACGATCATGTACAGTGGACCCTCGTATAACAAACGGTTTGTATAACATAATATCTGTACAACATAAACAATTCTGGAGATAGCGGAAATTTGCTTAACAAAATCGTCTATGGGGGAAATCCGTACAACATAAAAATGGTCGCAATTAGGGATTACTCTGTTTTCAATGCATTCCTATGGGAAATTTGTGTAAAGGAAAATTTGCTTAACATAATTTCATTTGGAACGAATTAATTCCTTTATACAAGGTACCACTGTATATTATTTTGGTCTTTACTGCTCTTCACAAGTTGGATAGTTGTCTGAGGGAGCTACTTCTTTCATGAAAAATTCCTCATGCTTATAATCCAACCAACAAGTGTTGTTCCTAAAATAAAATACAGTAAAATAAAATACATTACTGTTGTCCAAAATCCTATTACCTACATATGCTAGCATAAGTCAAATATTGTAGACAACAGCAGCAAATTGCTGCTATTTAAGAAGTCAATGTCCATATTCTTCATCTCATTCTGTGCCATGCACCTGGTGTATAAAAGAAATATAAGCATTGACTTCTTAGGTAGAATGAATTCACTGCTGTGATTTATGCATTTTGACTTACAATATCAGTACAGTGTTGAAGGCATTGTAAGGCAATTGGATCTTTTTGGCATCTTTAGTTGAATTTCTGATATAAAGTTTTTTAATGAAATTAGTCAAATCACAAGTAACCCTGTTGCAAAAGCTCCAGAATGCACATTACTTAAATATTTGTCAGTATATATGAGACAGTGTTAAAAACTATAATAGTGATCTCTTAGCAGCATCAAGACAAACAGTCAAGTAAAATTTAGAAAGACTTGAAAGGAGTCTCAATTATAGTGTAGAATTCTAAAATATGGCAGTTCGTATTACAGGAAAAAATGACCAATACATTAAATATAGCAGGTGGGAAAATGTGCATTGATTCATTTGTTGAGGACTAGTACCTATTTATAAATTGCATAAACATAACAGACAAAAGGGGCTTCCCAAAGTACAGTATATGGATACTATTGGTTCATGTAATAAGATAAATGATTGAAATCTCTCCTAGTAGATGCTATAGTTGGGATGCTGTTTAACTTAAAGGCAGCATGTGTAAATTATAGCACTCAGGCTGTTGCACAACAACAACAACAACAACAACAATAATAATAATAATAATAATAATAATAATAATAATAATAATAATAATAATAATAATAATAATAATAATAATAATAATAATAATAAGCTAAGCAAGTATTTAGAAGAAATTGGAGTTGACAAAGTCACCATCAGTCAGCTGCAGAAAGCCACCTTACTGGGATCTGCTCACATAATTCGCCGTACATCACGTAGTCTACCTAAACGCTTGAGAAGCGTTCGACTAGTGATTTGTAATATAAAATCCAGCGTAATCTTGTCTGCTGTGTGATGATGATGATGATGATGATGATGATGATGATAATAATAATAATAATAATAATAATAATAATAATAATAATAATAATAATAATAATAATAATAATAATAATAATAAAAGAGCAATACAAACCAGTATTACAGTATTAGTAACAGATAGATAGATAGATAGATAGATAGATAGATAGATAGATAGATAGATAGATAGATAGATAGATAGATAGATAGTCACTTTACTCACCACTCACTTACTCTCCAAATTTATGAGGGTAGAGAAGAATGATTTCCTTGATAGCCAAACCTTCATTCACCTACCTACCTACCTACCTACCTACCTACCAGCAATATATCCATCTCTCCCTCCAACTCCTTTGTCCTTTATACCATAGTGATTTGGAACCTACATGCAATTTGTAGCTGTCTCATCAGCAGTTCTTATGGCAATATATTATGGTCATTAATACACAATCAAGTAATTAAATTAACTCACAGAGTGAGTTCAAAAGTAGTCATCATTATCATCTAAAGTACTTTTCTACTGAACCTTCCAGAACATCATCTCTAAATACAATGTGCTTGATTTTGCCTTCTTTCTCAACAGAAAATTTTACTTTGATAATACAAAGTTATAGTTTTATTTTTAAACTCAAGAGACCAAAATGCTGTTCAGCCTTTACTGCATGCATAATGGTCCCTTGCAGAAGCAGTTTCCATTCTACTGATGTTTACAACAGGGAGTATGTCTTACCACTTTGCACTCATGACACCAGTGTTGCTTTCAACATTTTCAGCATATGCAGGCGTAAGATAGAAAGCATGCCACATGTTATGCCCACAGTCTGTGACATTCCACGTTTCTTGACAGGATTCTGACCGATAATTGCTTGATTAAATAGGAATCTTCTCAGCTGAGTTCTTATTCCATCCTAACTATTCTGAACCATAGATTTCACCCCATTTCAGATCCAAAAAAGTGGGCTTTCCAATGATGAAAAACAAACTTAGGAACATTTTTTTAATGATGCTAAGCCTGCATTTTTATCTGAGATGCTTTTTTCTCTTTTTCTTTTTTTTTTTTTTGTGATGATTACCAATGCATACAATATCTTAATCAACAAGATGGTGGTGGTGGTGATAGAAAAAGCAGCAATGGTAATAAGGAAGAACAAAGCCATCTTAAATCATGCACTAATCAATTGTTGTTATAGTTAATCAGACATATATATACATGGCAAATCCAAGTCTAGAGTCATTCGCATAAGATACCATTATTATAAGAAGCATTGAGAAGAATGGCTGTCACTTGTTCCCCAACCACTGTGCCTCAACACACTTACCTGTTTTTCATTTATTCACTTATATCAATCACACGTGAGTTTGGCACCTTCCTGGCAAGCTCTTCCACAATCACACATTATTGTGAACCCCAGTCTTATTTTTTTTGTCAGAGACTGAGATAGAGATAGATAGAGATACCTTTTAGATATAGATACCTTTACAGCAATGACTGACATCCAAAAGTAGGTAAGTGAAATGTTTCAGCTTATGCCTTCCTGCTCTGGTAAATACTGTATGCATATACAGGGATGCTATGTCTTGCTATGCAATGAGAAAGGGCATAATGTGAGGCAGAGCAAAAAATAAGGATGTGGGAAATGGTATCAGAAATGTCATTCCTTGCCCAGGGGATGCTCTGGTACAGAGATCAGGCAGAGCATAGGTGAAGCTTCTTTGAATTCACCCTCAGCAAGGAATAGCAGGTGAAGCCCAGCACATACCTTATGACAATGCATGTCTGCAATACTATTGTTCACCAGAGGACATCCATGTTTGTGATCTCTGGCTTGCATAAAGACAGTTTGTTTGTTTGTTTGTTTGTTTGTTTTGTTTTGTTTTTATACCACGTACAACATAGACAATGTATGGTAAGAGGTGAAAGAGACTTCTCATCTCTTTTCAAGATTCAGAGAACAAAACAGAAATTCTTCAACTAACTACAGTTTCTCACTTTTTCCAAAACGGAAAAATACCATTGTTGGCTTCAAAGCAAGCCAAGTACATGGTACCTCTACTTACAAATTAAATCCGTTCCGAATGCATGCTCTTAAGTCGAACAACTCTTAAGTAGAGGTACCGTATCTTTAAAAAATTGAAAAAATAAATTTCAAAAATGAGAAAAAAACATTTTAAGTAGAGCAAACCACATCTAAAATTTGTAAAGTAGCAGTTAAAATGCCAACAGTTTTCCGCTCTTAAGTAGAGCTGCTCTTATGTAGAGGTACCACTGTACTAGTATTTCATAGCACGATCTGGTATCTTGGATAATTCCTAAACAATTAACCACTGTTCCCTGATTGAACCAAACAGAGCATGATAGTTACCCAGAGACCTTCTGGTTTGTTTGCTGATTTGCATAGAGGGAGAAACATTCATATCTCAACCATGTGGTTCCCAAACTCTCCCGATGTGCTTGAAATAAGATCTTCTCTGTTCCACTAAATCTTGGCTCTAACTAAAATATGGAATGTTCATACACCACATCTTGCCCCACCACATTTGCCTGCCTGCCTGCCTTGCCTGCGAACTTATGGATTGGCAGTGTCCTCTTATTGCTTCTTGATGTCCAGAAATCTAGCTCAGCTGATCTATTGCACATAGAAATCATCCCTCTGGCAGCCTTTGTTTTTCACCAACCTTTTAAATCACAAATATTTAGGCCTGTTTATTTTTTAGACACTGAACATTTTCTGCTGTGCTGGACATGATAGATTGACTCTAATTTTCTAGTGTGGTAAGTTCTGTCAGTTACCTGACACCTTGACATTAAGCAAACAGCAAACTCAGTGTGAAATAGGTCTTTGGTGGACTGTAATCACAATGGAAAGATGGTAGGTGTGAAAAACAAAATAAGGACATTGTGGTTAGCTATGATACAGGTGGGCAATTGTTAGCTTTATCACTTCTCTCCATTAATTATTATAATTATTCTTTTAGCTGTTGTATGGCAGAGATAGGAGCTGACTTACCGGGGGTTCACACCCACCTACATGGTTTGCTTTCAGATAACTGTGCATGCACAGTAATCTTATATATTAATCATTCTCTTAAAGTGACCTGTTCTTGTTTGTCATTGCATTAGCCTGTCATGTAATTTACTGGTTGGACATATGTTCATGTCTTAGATATCTTCTCTTTGTGAATTTCCCCCCTGTCCTTCAGCAGACCCACACTGTGCTGACAATTTCTTTACTTTGACACCTCTAAGCAAAAATGGCAGGTCAAATCTCTTTCATAGCTGTGTGGTTTTTTTCCTCTGGACTCTTCATAAGCTTCCAGTAACATATTCTTTCAGAATGTGCTCAGTCTATAGCCTTTTTTTTATTTTCCTACCCCTAGCTTTTCTTCTGTTATCTTTTTTCCTCTAAAGCAAATTGGCCTTATTTGATCACACAATAACACATCACTCCTTTGTGTTACACTGAGACGTGTAAAGCAAGGTCATTCCAAAATGCAAAACCTGTCCTTTCTCTTGGCATAGACACAAACACCTTTGACTTTCTCCAGAAACCCAGAGATGCTGGTTTTGTTCTTCATTGTAGCATAAGAGTACGAATGAAACATTTAGGCTTCCTTCTTGGCAATAAACAAATGTTCCTTTTTTAAAATTTGATTTTTCTCAGGTTTCCAGATTAGTCAATCATTAGTGAACATTATCTTGCCCATATTTTGGTCCACTTTTTTGGGTCTGCTTTGATATCCAGTGCTGTTCCTCAGGGGACTTTGGGGGCAAACGAGGAGGCCTCCCTCTGCCATTTTGGGATAATTCCCCCCCCCTTATCTGTGATGTTCCAGGAACTGAGACCTCTCAATCTCAGCAGTTACAAGAATTCCACATATCATAGAGAAGAGACTTGTGCCAACCCACCTCTGGACAGTATAAGGGAGAAGTTAAATAATAAGCATGGGCCAGAATAGTTGCTCCCAACCATGAGTAACCCCGGTGTTCTTGGACTGCACTCCCGGAAACCTTGGCCAGCAGAGCAGGTCATAAAAGCTTCTGGAATCTGCAGTCCAAGAATGTGGGTTTCGCAAGGTTGGGAACCACTGGACTAGAATATGGTTTAATTAACATGTATGTTGCCTGTGACAGTAAAATGCATATGGGCCAGTATGAGATGATGCTTATTCTTATAATTCTTCACCTATCAGAGGTTTGATATCATAATGACTTTTGCCTCTGGATGCAACTCTAAGTTGTTGGGCTCCTTAATCTCCAGGTTCTCCAGCCAATAAATCACTCTTCTTCCCGCACTTCTTCCATTCGTGTCACATCCAACGTGCAGCTGAAACAGTCCATGCTATCGTCTTCTCTAGATGATCAAAACATTCCAGTTTTCTGCATTTTATATATTTCATGATTTCTCAGTTTTTATTTGTTCACTTTAGTACTTCTTCAGTAGCCCCCCTATTGATCCATGAAATACTGAGCAGCCCACAACAAAGCTGTTTTTCAGGCACTTCTTTTTATACAAGCGTATGTATGTACTAAAATCCATGCTTGTGTGACATATGACAGGACTAAGAATACATGCCACCATACAGTGTACATTGCCCCCCAAACCCCGAAATAATGAGGCAAGACAACTTCCAATTTGGTACAACAGGCCACAACTTTATTAATAACTATTAAACTTCTTAACTGATAAAGTCAGGAACACTGAAGGGGACCTGACGCCGTAGTGCAAGCTGGTAACAGAGTGGAACAATTCCACAGCCAAAAAGCTCTGTATTACGATAGGCAAACGTGTCAAACCTGTAGCTCAGCACAGCCCTCGGGAGGCCTCCAGTCAAAAATAGCTTAATTTGTACGCTGACATAGCCAATGTGAATAGACTGGTAACGAGGGCTGTGAAGCGCCGAAATGACGTCAAATGAGCTCACCGCTAGAATACGGTTACCAGCTGCACTACCCGCCAACAAAAGAGCCTAGGGCTCTTACCCCAACATGCCGAGCAGCTCGGCCCTCAGGCCCCCCTGCAGATCAGCCAGAAAAATATCCAGGCCCGGGGTAGCTAGGTGGACTCCATCCCTCCGATAGAGACTAGGGGCACTTTCAGAAATAGCAGGGTGAAATATGACAGATCCGGCACCCTGTCGAAGAAAACGGGCAACCTCGCAATTAACCCTACGGAGGTCATTGTTAATCAAAAGGGGGTCATGGGCTGACCGCCACGCTAAGCGTGGAATCAACGCGGACCACAAAATGCGAGTGCCGGGAAAATAAAACAAAAATTCACTCAAGTCCCGAAGGATCTTGAGGAGCAAAACAGCGCCAGGCGCTCGAGACAGGTCATTGCCACCCAAATGCAGCAACAGGATATCTGGTGGCTCATGCAGGGGGATGCGGCATGCCCAACTCCGAAACTCCGCCCATTGCATGCCCCTGCGGCCCAACCAGTCGATGGTGGCACACGCGCCCAGGCCCAAATCTCGGCCCCACTGAGAAGATGCAGCATACCCGGCTGCCCAGAAGACAAAGCTGTGGCCAAAGATGACCACCCTGGCTCTTGTCTTCATAACAGGTCCTGTAACGATAAAGAGATTAAAACGTTCGGGCAACAGTTAACATTTCGGCAACGGCCGCACATAAACACGAAACTTCTGAGAACGCCAACGTCCAATACGCTGGATGTCCTCCACACCATAGCCCAGGGCTGCTGCCGTGGAGGCTGCCCCGATTCTGAATGAATGGGATCCAAAATGCCACCCCACAATGCCGGCCCTATCCAGGGCCACGACAGTAACGGTCCAAAACTGGTAACGCGAAAGGGGGGTCCCATCCTGGTGAGAAAACAAATACCCCGGAGCATTACCCCGAAGGGCAAGATAAGCGCTCAGAGCGCGGAAGGGGGCATATAGCTGATAGATGACAAGGGCCCAGAAATAGCTGCTGCCCCCTAGCCCACTGGTCAGTTTTGGACCGCCGAACACACAACAAAATGCCGTCGGGCAATAAACTAATGTCCGACCGCAGGAGAGCCGAATAGGAAACATCAAGCTTGGAAGAAGCCAGCAACTCGCTGATGCGAAGCGCGGCAAAGAAGGCGACCAGGGCGGCCGCCCGAAAAAGTGCCGCCTCAAAGGGGCCCTTGCAAACGGCCGGCCACTGCTCAGTGAGCCGAGCCAAAATCTCCGGAGTAAACGGGGCGCGTGGGTCCTTGGTTCTCCCCCTCTCCTTAGACCAGCCCTCAAGCATCTTCTGCAGGAGAAAATCATCAGAAGGATGATCAAAACGCCGGGCCTTGGCATAAAATGCCAGCGCAGACAATCTGCCCTGGATAGTCCGAGGTGCCAGGCCCCTGAAATGCAGGTGGACTGCAAATTGGATCAGCTGATCCGAAGTGGCCGGCCACGCATAGGTAAACCCTTCCTGAGCACAGAACTGGGCATATTCCGTGCAAGCGGCCGCATACGCCCGCCGTGTCCTAGGGGCAAGTGCCAGTGTCAAAGCTCGATGAGCTTCAATCCGCCAAGGGACCATACCTCGTCGGGAAGGTTCACCGGATCTGGAGATGCCAGAGGGGCCAGCAGCCGAAAGCGTTCCATCTGTTGACGTGAGAGGGCATCGGCTATCTCATTCCTGACCCCCGGAACATGGCAAGCCTGGAAGACTATATTAAAGTCTAAACATTTAAGGGTCAGGGCGCGCACCAACCTCATAACGCGAGGTGAGCGAGAGGATAAAGAGTTAATCACCCGAACCACCGCCTGGTTGTCACACCAGAAACGAACTGCCGTGTTCGCCCACGACTCTGCCCATAGCCAGACTGCACCCACAATGGGAAATAGTTCCAAAAAGGTAAGGTCCCTAGTAATGCCGGCTGCTGCCCAATCGGCCGGCCAAAGGCCTGCGCACCACTGGTTTTGATAGAAGATGCCATAGCCAAAAGATCCAGACGCGTCCGTCTGAACCTGCAACTCCGCCCCAAGAAGTAACTCCGTTCGCCAAAAGGAGACACCGTTGAAATGAGACAAGAACCTCAGCCAAACACTGAGATCTTCCCGCATCTCAGCAGAAATCCTCCTACGATGATGGGGCTTAAGAAGACCAGCTGTGGCGTCACAGAGCCGCCGGAGAAATGCCCTGCCAGGCGCAATTACCCTACAGGCAAAATTGAGATGGCCGATGACCACCTGAAGCTCTCTAAGGGAAGCCTTGCGCTTGCCCATAAGGCCTAGTAACAAGGCCCGAAGGTCCTTAAGCTTAGACTCCGGTAATCTGCTGGACTGCTGTACGGTATCAAGCTCAATGCCCAGGTAAGTGAGGCAGGTAGAAGGGCCCTCAGTCTTCTCCCGAGCCAAAGGGACCCCCAACTCGGCCGCCAGGCGGTCAAACTCTGCCATAAGAAAGGCACAATGGCTCGAGCTGGCAGGACCACAAAAAAGAAAGTCATCTAAGTAGTGGACTACCCGATGGCTACCCGTACGATCCACCAGAGCCCACTCTAGAAAAGAACTAAAGGACTCAAAAGCTGCGCACGAAATGGAGCAGCCAAAAGGGAGAGCCCGGTCGGAGTAAAACTGACCCTCAAAGGAAAACCCCAACAGTTCAAAATCTCCCGGAAAAACAGGTAACAACCTAAATGCAGATTTAATATCGCTCTTCCCTATTTCAGCGCCCGGACCACAGGACTTGATCATGGCAATAGCCGCATCAAGGGACGTGTACTTGACAGTACACCACTCATGGGGAATCATGTCATTAACTGATGATCCCTCCGGAAACGACAGGTGGTGAATAAGACGATATTCACCCGGGGTCTTTTTCGGCACGATGCCGAGGGGCGAAACCCGAAAGTGAGGAGTAGGTGGGAGCGGGAAGGGGCCCAAGACTCGTCCCTCCGCCACCTCCTTAGCTATCTTGTCCCTGACCACCTCCTCGAAACCCCTGATGGATTTCAAGTTCTTGGCTAGCATGGCTACCCGGGGTCCAAGCGCAGGAATACGGAAACCCCAAAGGAAACCATGTAGAAGATACCGGGCAGCCGCCCGGTCAGGGTAGCGTCGAAGCAAGCGACGCAATGGCTGAAGTTTAATAGGGCTAGGTCCCTTTAGGAACCGAGCCCGAACCAGAGGGATTTTTCCTAGCGCCGCCGTCGCGGCCAGGTGAGGCAGGGCGCTTGCCTTTTGTGCAGGAGGGGGCAGCGTGTGCGCCCCCGCAGCCGGAGCACACGTGCCTGAACTGGCACTGGCGCCGGTTACATGATCCCTTGGCATTGAATTCCCAGCAGGCCAAGCGGGGTTGAACCGCCTGTCCCGCCGAAGGGCGGGAAGATGCCGCTTGGCCCGTCCGAAATGCCACATGACCACTATCAAAGTGATCCGCTGCCGTCGCTCGGGCCGGGTACATGACCTTCATCCAAAGCGGCCCATACGGCTCATCCCAACGCATCGCCGGCGATTGGGCGGCACGTAAGCGAAAACGCTCATCATACCGCAACCACGCAGGCCCGGCGAACTCCAGGTGGGCCCGGTGAATCATGTCCATGTATTCAACCAAAGCCAAAGCACGTTCGGGATGAGCCTTAATAATGACTGCGGCATAAATAAAAAATGCCGAAAGCCAATTGGTCCAACACCGCTGAGGCTTCCGTTTACGAAGCGTTTCCCGTTCTTTGTCATCCAACCGCTTGAAAGTCTCCCGGTCTACCTCCCTATTCAAGAGGTCGAAGACATCGACATAGGCCCCACTAAGAATCTTATCGATCATGGTTCGAGATAAGTGAACACCCAATGGCATACACTCATCACCCTGAGGTAACTCCAACGGAGAAGCCGTCGAAGAGCTAAGCACAGTGGGATCGGCCTGTACCGCCATATCCTGCATAACAGGACGTGGCAAAAACGGGGGCCCAGACCCAACAGGAGGAGACACGCCAGACGAACTAGGGAGTGGATTAGAAAGATCCACTGCGGCAATCCCAGTAGGAGCGATAATGGCTGGTGTATCAGCCCCGATGGCCGCCCTAGAGACCGGACCCCAAGGCCAAGGACAAGCAGAAGTGACAGGGATAGGGGTCATGCACTCACCCGGCGCTGGAGTAGCAGCAGATGATGACGGGCCTGCAACCGCTCCTCGTCCCGCAACAGACAGGTCAAGAACGCCCTCCTGAGCAGCCCGGCCCCCAGGCGGAACTCGTGCCGCCTCGAATGCAGCCGAACCACCAACCAGTTCCGGACTGTGCGGGAGCACCCCAATCGAACCATCAGAGCGAAGCGAAGAGGGAGCAGGCTGACTCCCCCGTGACGCCGCCGTGAGCTCACCCTCGAGAGATGCAATACGGGAGAGCATTAGTTCCTCCATCCGGCGGTTCACCTCCCGCCTGTGCTCCTTGGAGCCCCTGCCCGGCCCCCCACCCTTGCCCCGCCATCCATCCCCCGAGCACGAGACCTGGCCCGCACAAGCTGGCTAAGCTTGTGCCAAGCCGTGGAATAATCCGGGAGATCCTCATCAGAGGATGATCCCGAAAGCTGAGTGCGTGGAGGAGGGGGGGTGCCCTGCGCTTCGCAGGGGTCTTCCCCTTGGAAGAGGAAGAGCGCTTCTTGGGCGCCATAATACCACCAAGGAGAAGATAAGAACAAGAGGGCCAGCAGCCGAAGACCTAGAGCTCTGGCTCAATCCCCGCAGAAACCAATACGCACCACAAATGAGTGCAACGTAATAACAATTGGGCAAATCGGGCTGCCCAGGTCAAGCAAAGTAACCAAGCGGCTGAGCACGATCAATTGTTAAATTTTGCCGCCGCCGCCGCCGCCAGATGCGAAGCAAGGGTAACACGAGAAGGGGCCAGGAAGAACCTAAGGGTGGTAATACCTAAAGCCCGGCCAAAGGAGCAACGGCCAGGAGGGTCAATGGCAATAAAACCAAGGGGCAGCGGCCAGGAGAAAGACACCAGCTCAGCCCCTGGGACAAACCTATCCCTAACTATCCCCCCCCCACCAGGGAGCAGAAGTCAGCCCGCCCAGAGTCCTAACTAACCCCCCCTAACCCCGCCCCCCCCAACCAAGTCCCAGAGACAGACCAGGCGGCCCAACAGAAGCTGGGCCGCAAAGAGAAGAGCCACCACGCTGCCCCCGCCGCCTCTCCTTCCCTGCAGCCGCAGCCGGAACCCACGCTGAGGGAACCCTTATCAGGGTTCCGATCGGACAGCCCAGCTGACGAGCGGGCTGTCAAAGGCGAGAGGCTGGCCTGCAGAGGGAGCCGAAGAGGCGCGCTCGCACAGAGCCCTTATCAGGGCTCCGATCGAAAAGACAGCTGGCGAGCGGCGAACAGAAGAGAATTCCTCTGCCGCCCGCCGAGAATTGGCTGCCCAGCAACCGCTGGATCAAAGAAGCCCAGCTACAGGGCAGGAACGCCGGGAACCCTCCCAAAGTAAGAGGTAAGAGCCTCTCTGGGTGGGGAGGGAACCGGCAGAACCACCGCTACCGCCGCAATTTGCGCCGCCGACAAAATGGCGGCGCGGGACGGGAGCCCTCTTATAGGCTCCCGTCCCCGGGGAAAATGACCCGGATGGGCGCGAAAGTTGCGCGCCCAAGCCGGGGTTGGGGAGGCAAACGCGCCCCTCCCCCAACAAGTGGGGAACGGAGCTACCCTTCTCAGTGTCACAAGTTTAAGAATGCCAGTTTTACTGTGTTAGCGTCATGAGAATTATTTTTAATGCCTCAATAACTTTGTTTCATTGAACGACGTGTCATGGCTAAGGGTGTCTGCAAAAAAATCTTTTTCAGCGGAGGAGACAGCATGTTGGTTTGGGAGGAAAACGGGCATGCCAAACACACACCAGTACATGCCTTGTGCATTTTGGTTATCTGTGTGCACACATCCATTGGGCTTTAGGATCACATTCAAAAAATTAAAGCCCCATAAAAGTAGGAAGAAAAATCCTAAGAACTAGGAATTTGAACGTAGCAATAGAGAACACAAGAGGCTCATGAACTCTTGAGAAAAGTGTATGTGTCCTGAGGGGCATGGGGGGGGATTAAGAATAGGAGCGGCAGGATTTAGACAGACTACTTTTGGCCGATGAGAGGAGGGGAGAAATTGCTCTCCTTGGCAGAGTTGGAAAATGTTCCTTCTACTTTTCATGTTCTCTTTTAACATCAGCTACTACCTTGTTGCATCTCTCAACACAATGTGGCATCTCTTGAATTTTAAAGTATTAAAATGATCCTTTCAAAACTTGTGTTTTGGGCATGAAAAACAGTTCTGTTTTAAAGGAACAGACCTGGCTGGAGATGTGTCTGTATCTATTAAAGATAGCAAATAAATATGTTTTGATCTCAGAGCAGAGTTGTGTTCTTCCCAATCCTCCACCTCAACAGACACCCATGGCTTTGGCAATAAAATTATACGTACAGCAGTCTGTTGCTGCCGTTATGTACTATCACAACTGCCTCGCCATTTCAGTTCATCGTGTTAAAGGAGGCAAAATATATTACCGTCTGTATTTATTGTTGTAAAACCTTATCATTGTTACAATTAAATATGCTATAAAATGGTGTAGGAAAAGTATTACTGAAGTGAATGTTCATTTTAGTTACCACGATCACCCAAGCAGTTTGCAATTTAGTAGTAAACAGGTTTTGCGGTCATCAAAGACCTATTTTATGCACTGAAAAGGAATGCTGCCAAAAGGAAACTCTCATTTGCAATTTGACTAAAATAGAAGCATTCCGTTGCATCCACAATACTCAAACAGCTCAGGCAGTAAAAGATAATTGTGATGGGATTATTGCAATATTGGTTTAAAAAAACACAAATTACAACGAGAAAAAGTAAAGTGTATATCTTGATGAAAAGTAATAGAAGAAATTAGACTATGTATCTTTTTTCTTTTGCACTAAATACAGTACTGGACAAGGTGTGACTCAGAACTTGTTTACCCTTCATAACCTTTGCTACTTAATTGCCTGCTGCGCATGCTCACACAACACAGAGATAATACATTTCGTATTTTGACCCTTGACTTTGATTGTTAGCTTGGTCACCATGGTGTTGTTATAGTATTTGCAAGTGCCAGCTGTTTAACACATTGTACTTTAATGTTTCTGTTTGTATGTCTTGTTACCGTCATGATTTTGCTTGATCGAGTTACACATCAAGACCAGTTAGCTAACAGATCATCAGAAAGGGTTATTTGCCTGGCAAAAGCAACTCAATCTGTTTAATTCCACTGGTACATACCCTACAGTTTAAATTCAGCTACTTGAAACATGGGAGGGGCATATAACACAGGCTTGTTATTTGTGGTCATTGCCTAAGACGAATTGTAGAAGTAGAGCAAGTTGATTGCATTGAGGTACTGCAGACATGTTGAAATGGTGTTTAACTTATGAGAAATGTTTATCTGTCATTAGCTACGGGCAGCTTGCTATATGTTTTTTTTTTTAAGTCTTCAGTGCTTTCTGCCTAATGAGCACAGGATCCTGGAAGCACTTAGATTCCAGCTTTCAGCAGGGGGTTGGATGCAAAGGCTTTATGGGCCCCTCCCAACTTCATTATTTTATGATTCTATGATTGGAAAATAAGCAGTAGAAGTCCCAGTAACAGTCTTGGCAGCTTTCCCTCTTCTAAAACACATTTGCAGCTGTCATCATGGAATAAATAATTTAGATAACAAACTGGTGGCATTTCTATCCTGAAATCCTAAAAATGCACACTTGGTTTTACAAAACAATAAGAAGTCATGGCTGAGATAAACTGTCCAAAAAGAAGAAGCCAAAAAAAGAACTTTACAAAAAAAAATCTTCTTCCAGATGGTGGGAGAACTAAGCCTAGGGGACATGTGGCGTGTGTGAAATATAAAAAAAAAACAATTTACTTTTTACTCAGCCCAGCATCATTCATGGTCCAGAATGGATATGATCTGGGCTTCAGGTGATTTTAAAAATGGAATATGGGAGGCCAAAATAGAACCAAACTTGTGGGCCAAACATAACCCGATTAAGATTTCATGGTATGGGAAATTCAGAAAAAGACCAAGATGGACATTGAACACAATGGTTTTGAATGATTTTGAATTCCATCAAAAGGCCAAAAAAGAAACGAATTTTTTTAAAAGAAAATAGAACAAATGAAACATCAAATCAGACTATTGGGGACATAGCAAAATCGGTATTCCAGGGCCTGGCTTCAGGAAGAAATAAAGAAAAAAGGTGGATATACCAAGAAATAAAGGATAATTGTAAAAATCTAGAAAAGAAACTTATGGAAAATCTGTGTAAGGGAAAATAGATAATGAAAGAATTGAAAATGCTCAAACATAAACAGAATTTTTTAAATACAGAAGAAATAGCAAATCAAATTAAAATAAGCAAACAAAACTTTTTCAGAAATGCAAATAAATCAGGGAAATGGTTGACCTATAAATGAAAAAAAAAAGAGAGGAAATTAATTAACAACTTAAGAGAAGAGCCAGAAATAATACAAACAGAAAAAGAAAAAAATCAAGACACATTTTTTTACAATGATCTATATAAACCACAACCAGTTGATTTAGGGGAAATTACTCAATTTTTAGAAAATACAAAAATACCGAAGATACCAGGAGCAACCAAAAAGGCAATGAATGCCCAGATCACAAGATAGAAACTGATTGATGTTATAAATAAATTTAAAAGGGGGGAATCGCCAGGTCCCGACAGTCTACTGGCATAATTTTACAAAGAATTCCAATATATTCTTTTAGAGCCAATGAGGAAAATCTGCAGTGAAACTTTACAAAAAGCAGTAATACCAAAATCCTGGTCAGAAGCAATTATCACATTAATACTGAAGGAGGAAGCAGATTTAATGGAAATAAGCAGTTATAGACCAATATCATTATTGAATGTGGATTATAAAATAATGGTAATGATCATAGCTTGAAGCAGTACCTTAACCTTGACCTTGCATTTCAGTACTTAGTCCCCCAGCGAAAGTTGCCAAAACTGGAGAATGCAATTGAAGCAAGTAAAATGATTTGATGCTTATTTTTTTCTCTTTGGGTGGTGAACCTTCATATACAGATATAGGCCTAGGTTTTGATACAAGGTGTTCCACAAGGTTATTGCCTTCATCTGGACCATTAATTGCTTTATTTATATGGGTGAACCTTGTAGGAGGTTATTTGAAAGGATGTAGATGGAAGGAGGAGATTTATACAAAACTATTAAAAACTGGAAGTTTGCAGTTAGAATTTTACAGCAATGTCCACTCTCATTGGCTGTCTTAAAGACCACCTTTCCCTATGAATGGATCTGGATGTTAAGATTTCTAGTATGGTCCCTCTTGAGAGTACCATCATCTGAGTAAGCCCACCAGTCAAGGAAAAGAACCTTTTCTTGCCTACAAGTTGTAATCAATTTCCATTCTCACTACTTTTAGGCAGTTTGTAAAGACACATCAAGCAGTTTAGATTTTTACTTATTATGTTGATTTTAATGGCTTTACTGTTTAATGTGTATTTAATTTTTATGAGCTACCTTGAACCTTAGTTTTAGTAAAAAGGCTGAGGTTAAAATGTAATATAATAAGTAAATAAAATGAGAAGGTAAAAATGAACTTTCCTCCTTTAGCTGCCATGCTATTACCAACATGTAATTTAGTCACAACGGATCATGTTCTGTGTTTTCTCTTTCCTATTTATTTATTTATTTATTTATTTATTTATTTATTTATTTATTTATTTATCATTTGTTTCTTGTCTTTGTCCCAGTCGTGGTATTCAAAGTAGCTTGCAATATAATTAAAAAACAAGTGGACAATCAGTTGGTATAAAAACATTATTAAACCAGTTATATATTAACCCATATGCAAGGTTTAAGAATGTCTCAATTAAAAGAATTATAAATAAATTTTAAAGTATGGAACATTTATTAGACTTCACAAACTAACTGTTCTTGAGATTCAGCATAGGTCTGCTTGAATAGGAAGTCATTTGCTTGCCAATATATTGAACAAGATATGTCTTTAATACTACCTTCTGAATTCATCCCTCCAGAAAGGACCCAAATCACTGCAAAATGATGCCTCTAAGTTCCCTCTTAGACAGGCAACTCAGAAAGATGCTATGGTCAACTGTATCAAAAGGCACCGTGTGATCCCTCTGAACTGACATCGACACAGTCTGTAGGACAGTTATACAATTATGTTATTTGTACATGGAGCCAGGCTAGGTCAGCAGAAGATCTCAAGAACCTCAGACCATCTGCTATCCAGTTCTTTTAATTAAAGATACAGTACGTGGGACTAAAATTAAAACTATCTGCATGAAAAGTATACACTCTGCTACAAAGCATGAGACGATCTATTCCTGGGGCATCACATATTATTTCAGTTTGTAAGACACCATTCAAAATTAGGGTTTTTGAGGAGGCAGTCATTTGTTTGGGGTATCAAAGAAAAACCATGGCTATCCTAGATAAGGCTAGGATGATTGCGTAGTGGTTTATGTGTGGGATCCACAAAGAGATTCATCATGAGGCAGCTACGAGGGCAGTTTGAATGCTTCCAGTGCCTGGAAGCAGAGGTGCTGGCCATTTAACCACTTCCGATTGCCCACTGTGGTCTCAGCCCTTTCGCAGACATTTGAGAAGGGTAAGCTTGGAACCAAAAGCAGGGTGCGGGCTAGGCTTGGCCCAGAGGAGACCAGGAAGTGTGCAGACAGTTGAGGCACTGTCATGTGGCAGTTTTGACATAGTTAATAAAGTGGGTTGAAAGCATTTCAGACTCTAGCCTTGGAGGACTTAGGGGCATACAATACAAACAGATGCCACTCATTCAGTGGTACTTATTTATTGATGGCATATTTAGATCACCTTTCTCTTGGGACTAACCATTTCTACTTAGGATTAACAGTTGAATTTTCCCCAGTAAGTATTAAGAAATAGTATAATAATAAAATGAACTTCTCTAACCCTGTACCTTCTTGGCCACTGGTCCCTGAACATGAATTTTTTAAAATAGGAAGGAAAAAAGCAGCATTGGTCTCCTCAAGTGTTGTGCCCTGGATTTGGGGGCTTCCTGGACTCCTGACCCCAGAGGTCTAACCATAGCAACACCACTGCTTATTAATACTGATTTACCTGATATATGTACAATACTTAAGCTACTTCATGACTTGCAGTTAGCAGTATGTACCCAGCATGGTGTATAACACTTGCAAACTCGGAGAGTTAATACTGTGAAAAGAGTGAATCGGATCGAATATGATTGATTCCGGCAACTTCCCTAATAAATGAGTTGTCTTTGTTATGTCAGGTTCATGCACAACTTAGAAGAAGAGCTCCATTAATAGGTTGCCCGCTAAAAGTCAACCCTTAAATTGCAGACAAAGAGCTTCTGCTATAGTAAGAATATTACATCATCAAAGCCTCCCACAGACACCCAGAAATAAGCTATACTTCTGCATGGCAGTGAAGCAGCAAATTGAATTCTCATAATATGTTTTGAAAATGAGTCTTGTTAGGTTAGATGAGGTGGAAAAGGTACTGAGTTCACTGGTTTGTTCCAATACATTCAGTACACTTTCGTTGGCTGTTTGCCACGGCTAATCTTTTTAATGGCAATGTAGTTTGTAAACTCATTTGGTAGAGAGCTATGCATCTCAGTTTTATAATATCACACCAAGTAGGGTGGTAAATAAGTTTCTCTTCAAGCATGAAAGCTCTTTCTGTTTCAATCCGACAAATCTTATTTTAAAACCTTCATCTTGAAAGCCTCAATAATTTCTTTTTGAATGGAGCAGTAGGAATAGATTCTAATCCTTTTTTATACATGCATATATTTGGGTGTGGGTTTTTTTCCAAAATGCATCCCTCCAGGGTCCTTTCTTTTCATATGGATTTTCCAATAAACACTTACTAATACATAATAAAATAACATTATATAAACCCAGGGCCTCATGTTTGAAATTTATTTAAAGCCTTTATATCCTGCCTTTCAGGGAAAAGCTCTCCCATGATAGGCTGCAAAGGTAATTACAGCCATAAAGCACTTTCTAAAATACAAATAAACAGTTGAGCTATACTAGTGAAACTGTGCCAGTTGAAAACAGTTCAAAATCCAGGTTGCTACATTTTTTAATAGTTTGAAAATCTTTAGATGGGACCCTTGGTACTGCTTTCATCCTTATATTGTTCCAAATTACTTCTGGATTGCTTTGCAAACTCTCCCATCCATCTGCTTAACCTCACTTACTATGAATGAATGGTGTTGACCTAAATTTGATTTGTCAAGATAATCCATTGCTTCTGCACTTCCAAGACAGATTGAGGACTGCTTTTATCCTCTTTGTGTATAATAGGAAAGTTACCCCACTCCATCCCAAAATGGTAGATGAGTTGCCTGAGGACCATTTATTTATTTATTTATTTATTTTGAGTCTTTTTACCCTGCCTTTCTCCTTGGAAAAGGACCCGAAGAGGCTTACAGTAATGAGGGACAATATACAGTCTAGTACAATTAAGACATATTGAAGTTTAAGAATAAGGAATTGAGGGGTATCTTACAGCATTAGAAGACAACATTAAAGCTAAAAGAGAACACGAACAGTTAAGAAAAGCATATAAATTCCATGTAATTGTGCACAGTAAAACATCTAAAAGTTATGAGGGATGGGAAATAATAATTGATAATATAGTGCCAATGTAATCCTATAAGGAGAGATCTAGGCACAAAGTTATAAGTGGTTATAAGCACACATCTGTGTAGCCATGTATGGTAGTCCCTTGTTCAGGGAAAGTTTGCCTGAAGAGAAAGATCTTTGCCTGTTTCCAGAAAGACAGCAGGGATGGGGCAGCCTAGCCTGCAGGGGGAGAGTTCCAGAGTCTGGGCGCAGTAGCTGAGAAGGCCCTTCTCACGTACCTGTGAGGCTGGTGGGATGGAGACAAAGGCTTCTCCTGATGATCTTAGCACCCAAACCAGTTCATACTGTGAGATTTGATCTTTGAGGTAGCTAGGACCCAGGTCGTATAATGCTTTGTAGGTTAACATCTGCAGCACTTTGAATTGTGCCCTATAGCTGATTTGTAGCTGGTGGAGCTGCTTTAATAGGGGTGCAATGTGATCTCTGTAACCCACCCCAGTCAGCAATCTGGCTGCTGCATTTTGGACCAGTTGAAGTTTCCTGAGACTTTTTATCGGAAGTCCTATATAGAGCGCATTAGAGTAGTCCAGACAGGACATCAGTAGGGCATGTGTCACAGTGGCCACAGCAGGTTTCTCAAGGAACAGTGTAACTGGTGTGCTAGCTTTAATTGTGCAAATGCACTCCTGGCCACTGCTGTGACCTGGGCATCTAGGCTCAAGGATGAGTCCAGAAGCAACCCCAAGTGCACACCTCTTTTTTCAATTGGAAGATGATCCCATCCAGTATAGGTTACATCCCTATCCCTTGTTTTCCCTTTTGACTGATGAGCAGCACCTCTGTCTTGTCTGGGTTTAATTTCAATTTGTCCATCCTCATCCAGTTCATTACTGCAGCTAAACACTAATGTAAAGTCAAAATAGAATCCAGAGGTGACAAGAGGTAGAGTTGGGTGTCATCAGCATACTGGTGGCAATTAAACCTAAAACTCCTGATAATCTCCCCTAGTGGTTTCATATAGATGTTAAATCACACAGGAGGCATATCAGAACCCTGGGGAACTCCACAGGTCAGCAATAGTTCGACAGGTTGTGGTTTCAAACATAAATCACCTAACACTACTTTCTGCATTTCTATCCTGCAGGAAGGACTGGAGCCACTTTAATGCAGTGCCCCCAATTCCCATTTCAGAAAGACAAGTTAGGAGGAATCTGTGGTCTATAGTGTCAAAAGCAGCTAAGAGGTCTAGTTAAAAAAAAAGGGACAAAGATCTCCTATCCATTTCCCTGCATAGGTCATCTACCAATGCAACCAGTGTCATCTCTGTCCCATAGCCAGGCCTGAAACCAGATTGAAATGGATCCAGGTAGTTTATCTCATCCAGTAACTTCTGGAGCTGCGAGGCCACAACCCATTCTAGTACTTTCCCCAAGAATGTGCTATTCGACATTGGTTGGTAATTGTTCAGTATAGTTGGATCTAAGGAGTGACTTTTTAACAGTGGTTTTACTATTGCCTTCCTTAAGCATGCCGGAATCCTACTCTGTTGTAAGGAGACATTCACTATTCTTCCTAACCAATCTGCCATACCCTCTCTGGCTTCTTTTATGATCCATGAGGGGCAAGGATCCAACAGACATGTGGTGGCCCTCGCCTCCCCAGTGGTGCTGATCATATCATCTGGCTGCAGGATGATGTGGTCATCATTCTACATGTTGCTTCCCCTATGTGCTCATATAAATGCCATTAGTGTTCTATTAACCTTGACCTTACAATCATTTTTATAATTTTATTGGTTAGAACCCATTAATGTTAGCATGACTTATTTTCTAAACATTCGCCATAGTGGGCAGTGCATCACATGTGACCCCAATTGGTTGGGGTTTCTTTCCATGTTCTCAAATGCCAAACTCTTTGGAGAAGGGGGTGATGGGTTCAGAATCAGGCTCCAGCGAGAGGATGAGGTCTGCTCCTGAAGGATATCTCCACAGTCTTCAGGAGCCCAACCCTCTACATGCATGCATGCACTATATTGTGAACTCTCATTTATCAGAGTCTGTGTAGCATGGGGGGGGGGGGTGAAGGGTTACTGTGGGATGGAGTGGACATGGAATTTATGCTTATCCTTTTGAAAGTCATCACTTCTTTGAAATTAAGCAGCCTCACTTTCCCACTTGCATGGAAATTTTAAGGAACTGCTAACATACCTAGCAAAGAAGGCAGAACAAACAAGGCAGTTCAGAGCCAGTGGGGCTGCCAGAGTAAGAATTGTTGTCTTCTTTGCTTTCTTGAATGTCTGGGACTGCATAGGTGAACCTATTTCTGTTGGTGGTTATTTGTAGAAAAATAGTTTATACGGATCAGAGGCAAAGCTGGAGAGTTTAATTTAGCAGGCTTTCATTTAAACCTCCATGAGAAGAATTGGAATTTGAGAAGAAATGCTAAAATGCCATTCCTGTGCCAGAACCACGGAAAACAGCAGAGTTTCAACAGTTTAAACTTTCATTCTTTTGCATCGTGAATCTTGTTAGACAAACTTTGTGGACAATAGGCAGTCCTAAGAATTGTCCTTACCCCTATGCTGATGTGGAAGAACTCAGGTTGCAGTAGAGTTCTGGCCTGTGTTTGCTACCAAGACTGAAAATAAAGAATCAAAGACTCTCACGCAAGAGTCCCAGAAGGAGTGGGGACTGTCTTTTGGATTCTTGAATGAATTAGGTTGTCACTAATTTAAAAGTCCTAGTTCAATTCTAGCTGACACATAGAGACACCTCCTTCATGCACAGTGTTTAAGCAACGAGGAACAGAGACGAGGAATTTTTCTGTTCATTGCAATATGCCACTGCAGGTAACACCACTTCTGCTACCAGTGTAAATTATGCAAGATGATTTTGGACTGTATGAAATTGATTGTACACCCTGGAAGCAAGAAGGGAGAAGAATCAAGTTTAAAACAAAAACAATACAGTACCAGAAGCACAACCCTCACCTCATTTTCCTAATCTCCCCTCTGCTCCTTTTTTTCCTTCTGTGTCACAGAGCATGATGCCTGGAGAGTTGGGGCAGATATAGTTGGGGAATGACTTTCCTAAGCCGCATTTGTGCATGTGGGCATTTCTGTAGTATCAAAGTTATCTACTGCTGCCAGAAAGGAAAAAAATTGTGTATTCCCAGTTGCTTTCATCCTGGTTGCAGTCTGTCCTGAACATACGGCAGCCCCTTTCTCCCTTGCAAAAAGGTGCTGTTTCTGTGTGATACATGGTGTGCTTCTCAGTACACAAAAGGCCTATCATTCAGTCCGATCCTTACCCTAAGAAATGCTGGGTTTTGCCTCTACCTTACATTGGAATATAAAACATAATACAGTATTGAGAAACCTCAATAAATCTGTAAAATCAAGACAATAGGTAAGAATTAGAACACTGGGTGTGTGTTTTTGTTTTGCAACAGTGTAACTGTTGATTGATTACTTTGCCCCTAATGTTGCATCTGTGTTTTTTTTTCCTATCTTTGCCTAGCTATCCATACAGTGAAGACTGTAGCCAGGGAATGCAGTACATGAACACTAGATGTCCAGCTTGGTGCGACAGGATCCTTATGTCACATTCTGCCAAAGAGCTGATTCTAAAGGTAAGAACTGCCCTCATGCTGCAGGTCATAGCTAATTAGAATTGCCAAGAATCTGCTGGGGATAGCTATAACCTGCTTGCAGGTGATTGCATTTAAAAATCAAGTTTCTAGTCCTTGCAATTTGTAAAACAAACTAAGGTTTCTGAAAACCTAAGAAAATATTAGGTAAAGAGATGACAAAGTTTCAAATAAGGGTACTTTCCCAAGCATAGTATCAATCATGGCTTATTACTTTCTGTGTAGTCAACTTCATATACCTTCCTTTTCTAATGTTTTAAATGTCCTTTAATACCCTATGGTAAAACCTAAGATTTTGGAATACAAATAAATGATGGGTGTTTATTCATGTCAGGGTGAGCAAATTGCAGTCCATGGGCTTTAAGTAGATCCAAAAGTCATTTTGCAACCCCCTCAGTCCACCCAAAGGTCCCCAGATCCCTAGATAAAAATAAATGGTGATTTTAATAAAAATGGAGGGGAGAAAAAACTATCTATTTCTGCCTCTGGAGGCTCCTTTTTTCTTGTTGTGAGAATTTAGTATTCCCTTTTTCAGTCAGCAGAGTATAAGGTAAAACAAAGCAAACTGAAATGGCAGCAAAAAGAATTTGTGTGTGAGAGACAGTAGTCATCCAAGTTCTCAACATCCACCCCTTTCACAGTAATAAGCACTTGCTTAATTTAAAAAACTCTAAAAGCATATTGAATAGGAAAAAGTGTCTTTACTTATAGTTGCAATCTTTAGTTTCATTCAGAAGTATAAAAGAAAGAGAAGAGGAGAAATTGCAGTCTCAACCAGGTGGGGGACTTAGTTTGTCATGCATTTGCATTGCCGGGGGTCCGGAGTAGAGAATTACGTGTTTGCTATGTTCAGAGGTCAGAGAAGGAGAGGCAGAACAAACAAGCAATACAAATAAAACAAACAAACAAACAAACAAGAAGAAGGGCAAGCCAGAGGCATGAAAAGGAACTTTGCTAATTGGTTAGGGACATAAGACAGTCAAGACCACACAATAGAACATATTTAGTGATTCTGGCTTGTAGTGGAGAAATTGGTAATGTGTCTGCCTGATATTGTTGTTGCCTTCACATTTGAAAATTGGAAAAGCCAGGAATATAGCATGGAGGCAGGACAGTTTGCCTTAGGTAGCACATTACCCAGAGCAGCAAATTCCCATTCCCAACCCTGGAAGGGCTTTAGCTGCTATGGTATTTGGAAATGTCTTACCTGCTTATTTCTGAAAGGTCCAAAGAGCCAAGTAGTAAAGGAAGGAGGGTGGCCTGAAAGATTTCCTATGCCACTGCTGCAGCTATGATGTTCTAAGCTCTATGGCCATTTTGTACATTTGGCACGGCTCTGCTAGAGCTTTCCCCAGTAAGGGAGGAAGGCACTATAAAGGGCTACTTCTGCCTCCACCTTGATGTCAAGGGGACTAGTGATGACTTAATAACGGAAAGCAGCAACATTGCCATGATGTGGGTGGTGATGCTTTGCTTCCTGGTAGCATTTGAATGGAACAGAACTGAGGACACTTTTTTTTGCCAAGGCTGGGCAATGTAACCTTATTTTTAGCCTGCTCATGTGATAGTCTGTGTTCTTCATGTATTACTGGATCGGCCTTGTGTAATCAGTGATACCATATGAATCAGACTTCCATTTCAGTCTCACTTTATCACTCATCATTGGATAACATTAATCTATGTTATGTAGTTACAATCAAAATAAAACTGAGAGCATTCTTTTCATACCTGGTAATTTCTATTATGTGATACTATAAACTAACAATACCTCCTGTGATTACTGTGCAATGCCAGACAAACCAGGCACTCGGTGCATTCTGCCCAGATTGGATGCAGTAGGAGAGTTGGTTTAAATGAATTTAAGTGCTATGGGATTGAGTTGAACAGATGACTGAATAGCACTTGTGTCATGCATGCACTTGCTGTGTATCTTTAAATGTTACTTTCTCCCTGCCTCAATTTACGAATCTGTACAGCTGAAACACTGATGACTTACTAGATAAATCAATAACCTTTTGCAAATTAAAAAGGGTGCTATAGAGAAAACAATGCAGCCTTAAATGCAAGGAACCCTTTTTAAGGTAACTTCCTCCTTATCCACCAAATATGCCAGCATTGTGCATTCTGCCTTATGTTAAACTGCTGAGAGGACTAGGGGGACTATCCTGAACAGCACTTAATAGGCCATTGTTGTGTAACCAAGAGATTATAGCATTCCTGTGTTTAGCTACAGCTGCTGTTTCTGTCCAGTACAGAGCAACTTAGATCTGTCAAACTTAAGTTTTCTTATGCTGGAAATTATGTGATGCACCATAAATAAGGTGAACATATTTTTCTTATTACTCTGGCTCCTTTAACAATTGAGGCCAAACAGTAAATTTATGGTAAATCCCCCCAACCTCTATTATTCCTTTTGGTAGAAGTTTTACTCACTAAATATCTGACCAGCTAAATATCTAGGAGGCAGATGAACAGTTGGCAAAAGCCCAGGAGACCTATAGCAAAAAACCTAGCAGGCAACTCATTGTCTCTTGGCATCAGTGTCTCATCTGTAAAATGGGAGTAACAATAACCTCTTTCCCAAGTTGCCTGATGAAGGCAATCAAAATGGAAGGCATTTCCTCTGTTTGTTTTTTTAAAGTACTATACAGAAGTCATAGAAATAATATTTCAAGAAGTAGCCCATTTGGGCTATTTTGTTTGTATATGGTAAGGTGTTTTTTCCTACCTATGCCCAAATTGGCAGACAACCCAAAATGCAAGGCTCCACATGGCGGGCCTTACAGATTGTACAGACATGGGGCTGGAAACAGCTCTAACACAACCTCATCTATCATGCTACGGTCGGTTACCTCCCCAGCATGTTATTTTATGCTTGCTGAGCCCTAACACACCAAAGGTTGCCCGCTGCTCAGGAGTCACAGAACTGCCTCAGCGCATGGCGTAATGAATGCTCAGCTGAGTGGAGCGTGTTTCTGTTCATGCGCTGCTGTAATTTGTTTATCTGTCTAAAGATTATGCACTTGAAAATCCACAATTTGATGCTGCCTTTGTAAATTATCAAGTCGCTTTTGATGAATGTATCTCCACTTCCGATGGCGGTGGCATTATGAGCTTGAAATATTGGAAACTGTTCATGCATACAGTGTAGAAGGTTAGGGTTTTTCATATGTGTGTGCCTCTCTCTCTCTCTCTCTCTCTCTCTCTCTCTCTCTCTCTCTCTCTCTCTCTCTCTCTCTCTCTCTCTCTCTCTCTCTCTGTGTGTGTGTGTCTGTGTGTGTGTGTCTGTGTGTCTGCATGTCTGTGTGTGTCTGTGTGTCTGTGTATAGATACAGATTCCTAGGCAGATATGCTAGAAAGCAAATGTGACCTTAAGCTGCCTTGCTGCATTAAAGATCATTCTGTTTCAAGTTTATAGTCCCAAATGTAGCTGTTTATATATAACGTTCTTACCCAGTCAGACTTGACTTGATTGTAGATGAGGGGAAGCTTGACTGTGTTTCATCTGAAATAAATTAGGATGAAAAACTGTTTGCAAGCGCAGCTGTGGCTATGTGCGGGTATGGATGTAAGAAAGATCTAGGGAGAAGGGTGTGGGTTCCAGATTTAATTATCTTGCAGTTTAACCAGGCTGAGAAATTGCAAGTCAGTCCTCCCACCACCACCACCACCACCCTTTCTCTTAAGTGATTGCTTTAGCAGGGTCATTATGCTAGATAAACAAAGCAGACGGTCAGCAGTGGTCGATGCAATAGCGAAAGCTGTGTCGATTTCATTATTTGTTTGAAGAGGGGAAGATAAAGGGGATAAAGTGGCAGCACAGAATAGAGCGGAAATAATTCACAGGGCTTGGTAAAAAAAATATCCTTCAGTCAATGGTACCAGGCAGGTGCATGTAAAAATTAACATTTCTGTTTATGCCCATGGCAAAATTCATACTTTAATGCTTGACGAAAATTCCTCTTGACTTTTAATGTGTCTGTCTTCCTCTTTGAAGCTGCAGTACTAAGGTAAATGCCATTGAAATCAAAGACTTACTTCCAAATAAATATGTTTAGAACTAGAATGGTTGATGGGGTGGGGGAAAAACGTATTTCCACAAATAACAGCATACCTAAGATATTTTGCAATTTTGGTTATTTGCTCAGATTTTCCATTCTTTTACACCACAGCTGGCTTTAATTAGATCTAAATAGGGTTTATACCAAGCCTGGTAATAGGATTAGAGCTGAAAGCATTAATCACTCTATCCGTGTGCCTAATCGATTAGGGCATTTAATAGTGGATTTTTTAAAAAGGTGTTGGAAAAACTGTGAGAGCTGCAAGTGTTTTCGCCTGAAAATGGCTTACGCATCATGTGGGAATATCCCTGAGTGAAATAAGCCTAGGAATAAGTTGCACCAAATTGAGTGGATAAGGTTTTAGAAGTACAGTCCTGTCCATGTCTGCTTAGCATAATTCCCACTTACTCCAGTAATGGTTAGACATGCAAAATCCAAAGAAAAAAGGAATAAACACAAACAAACAAAGAAGGAAAGACAAAAATTACATGGCATGTTAAATACTATTATATTTGAATGTGAGCTTTCTATGATCAATCCAGTTCTTCAGACATATGGAATAAAATAAAATACAGAATTCACAAGTAAAACATTCAAAACATGCATTGGCTTTTGAGTCTTGGGTGTAGGGTTACATCTCAAGTGCAGTACATAAAGTTAGCAAACTTGGGTTGGTTGGTTAATTTGCTAAAGAGGAAATCACTTCAATTAATGAGGGAGCTGAGTCACCTACATTAAGTATATTTAATTTAATAATTAATTGGCCAGTCAAAACCAAGCAAGGTTGGCAGCCTCAATCAACTGAAATACCTTCATGGAGCATGTATTAATAACTACACCCTTAATGATGCCAATGCTTTGAACTAGGGATGCATTTCAGCCATTTTAAACCTAAGTTCAGCTCCTTCACTTAAAAATATGCTTGGCCTTGGCGAGATTGAAAGATGGCCAGCTATGAATGGTGTCATGGCTACTGCACCTTTCATGTTTCTGCACAAGAGGAAATTGTAATACTTCCAGCTTGTATACAAGTTTTAAGATGCAGAAAACCACTCTTTTGCAAGTTAGTGCCCTTCTGAGTAGTGACCTATATATTATACAGTACTACAATACCAGGGCTTTGAAATGTTTGCAACCTTGTATAAATCAGTGGGAAGTATTGTCACTGAAGACTTTGGAACAATAAGGGTTCAATAACATTCCAGTTTTCTAGTGCAACTTTTTTTTCCTTATTGCAAACATTTTTAAGTATGAACAGTGAGGTCCAATGTATTTCTACTCTGGTAGTCCTGCTTTGTTCACTGGGACTTGGTTTTCAGATGAGTGGATGTAAGGTTGTGTTGACTAAATATGGAAAGAATTCTAACTTCCTAGATCAGTCAGCACTGTGCGTCAGTATCAGGGGCAAGATTTTTCATCAGCAAACTGCATTTAAACAATCCTTATTTCCATGTATTATTATCCACATGTTCATCTCACTTGTCTCTTTTGTCCAGCTACCTCTGTGTCTGTGCCTTTGATCTTGGTATATAAACCTTTTCCAAAGAACATCAGAATTAACCCGAGGTTTGTTTTGTTTTCCCAGTCAGAAAATGACGAAAAACTAGTGGTGTATGACCATATTGGACCAAATGTCTGCATGGGGGACCACAAGGTAAACATGCCTGTGTGTTGTAGGAGAGTTAGAAAGGAGCTTGGTGCCTGAAAGCACAGCCCTCTTGGTTTATAAACAGGTTGATTTGGGTCTATGGATTGTATAATCACACAGCAGTAAGGTAAAGGTTCCCCCCGCACGTGCGTGCTAGTGCGTGCTAGTCGTGTCCGACTCTAGGGGCGGTGCTCATCTCCATATTCAAGCCAAAGAACCAGTGTTGTGCAAGTCTGTGGCCATGTGGCCAGCATGGCTGCAAGGAAACACTGTTTTACCTTCCCGCTTTTTACGGCGGCGGTACCTATTTATCTACCTTCATTTACATGCTTTCGAACTGCTGGGCTGGCAGGAGCTGGGGTTAACAGTGGGAGCTCACTCTGGTATGTGGCACCCGGGAATTGAACCTCTGAGCTGCTGACTTTGTAGCTGACAGTTTTCAGTACTCTAGCCCATTGAGCCACCGTGCCCATATCACATAGTAGTAAGATGAGGCTAAAAGCATATCTAGTTCATACTTTTATTATGCTTTCTCCTTGGCTCACTCGATGTATTTTTAAGGGAATCCCAACATCCTTGTTTTCTTTTTGGCTCTCTTCTGTAATTTCCTCCCCCCCCCTCCATCTTTTTTGTTCTAACCACAGAAAATAGGTAATAAAGAAAAAGACTGAATAATTGCTGGGAGCCTTCTATCTGGAGGCATCCTGAAATATGTGTAGGATTTGTTATCTAAGTACACCAGAGTCTTAGGTTCATGATCTGAACAAGAGGACCCCCACCCCACTATTTCAGGTTTCCCCCTCCTTGGTTGTCACAACCTGTCACTGCTGCAAGAGTGGGCAATTGTATCCCTCCAGAGTTTTTGGACTGCAACTCCCATAATCTCACCACTGTAATAAAGATATTAAAAATAAGAAGCGCTCATCAATAGCTAGATCTGAGAGGGGTCGTAATTCAAAAGGATCTGGAGATCCACCATTATTGTGAGTCTTATGAAGCAACTCTCATGCTGTCTTAAAGAAATTCCCTTTGAGACAGCGTGGCATGGGATAGGGCTAGAACAGCACTGAGTGTTGTGTGCAGATGTATGGGGTTTTTTTTTCTTACAGCTCTCAGAATTCCCGAGATGTCTTTTGTATCTTTTGTACATCATGTGTCCAACCCATTAAAAGCTTAGGGTGGGAGACCAAAGGAAGAACAAGATCAAGAGCAGTATATTTGAAGTTCAGTGCTGCTTGCATGAAGGGTTCCTTGGTCTGAAATACCTTGGCATGTGACCCTGAAAGCAATTAAAATATCTCTACCTGCCATGTCCTCTAAATCTAGCACAGAAGATGCCCTGCTTTTAGAATCATAGAGAGGGGACTTAGCACTACCTCAGAGGATTGCCCCAGCCCTTGGCCTGGTGCTTCTTGAGCTGAAGCCAGTCTCATTTCTCCCTCAAAAGGTGTCCACTGGCTCCAGGGAAATGAACAGGCTTTGTTTCCAAAAATGAACTGCGGGTGGGTTAATCTCAGCCACCGGAAAGCCAAGCACTTTGTTTTTCCACTGCAGTGTTTGAGAGATGTGTTCAGAAAAAACATAGGACTGGGATCAGATGTGCTTTCAAGGAAGGGTATTGCGAGAAACAGGACACGTTTGGACATGTGTACTTTCCCCCTTCGGGCTTGGCTGGCTGCAGTGGGGGCGGAAGGCAGCATCCTGCTCATTCCCAAAACCTTATTGGAATACGTGTGTCAAAAAATAAAAAAACCCTGAATGGATTTCAGACCATGAAAACATGGGGCTGTTTCATCTGAAAATCTACAAGAGCAGGGAAACGTCCCTGGGTCATTGATATCAAGTTGGGACGTCTTCCCACTAAGTTTTAATCTTGGGAGAACTCTCGCACCCCCTAAAGCGCGCCGGGCGGGAATTATTCCCCCGCTCCGGTCCGCGGCGTTCCAGAGCGAGGCCGAAAGACCGTCTTCCTCCTCCTCCTCCTCCTCCTCTTCCTTCTCCTGTTTACTCCGAAGTCAGCCCCGGTGCCCGCTCGAGTCAGTTTTTTAGTTTGCTGAAAGGCGGCACAGTCCGTGGGAGGAGTGGAGGAGCCTCCCGTTGTGTCCTTCCCGGAAAAGATCCGACGAGCAACTTCTCCCCGCCGCTATTTTCTTTCCGCCCTTCTTAAGTAGGCTAGTGGCGTGGTGGTGGTGAGAGGGGGAGTAGGGGGTAAGGATGATGATTGTCCCTGGAAACGGCTACACCTCCTAACCTTTTAATTTTTTGTCCTCCTCTCTTCCCCTCCCCCTCCCAATATTCCCACCTTCTTCTTTCCTCCCTGCAGCCCGTGTTCCTGTCCTTTCGAATAGCCGCTGGGGCAGGTAAACCTATTGCCAATGTACACAAGTGTTGTGTCGTGCAGTGATGTGGTGGTAAATATCACATTAGATTTTTTCTTCTCTTTTCCCTCCTACACTTTCCCCGCGCCAAACCCTCTACCCCCCACTCCCTTTTGCTTCCACGCCCCCCCTCCCATGCATCCTTCCCTTTCCCCACCCCCTCTCCCATATTTTTGTGGAAGGGGAGGATTTTTTTTAAAAAAATTGTCCTTAATTCAAAAACAAAAAAAAATAGATGCCAATCAATTCTGCAACAGGAAAACGATGCCTCCGACACGAGAAGATGTTTCGGGAAAGCTCGTTGTAGCAACGAGGAAAACGAAGAGGAAGGCCTGGAGGCCCGTCCCACTGCTTAAACCGTGACAGCTCTATTCATCCGTGCCATGTTGTTTTTATTGTTATTACGGTTGTTGTTGTTATTATTATATTATTATTATTTTAGGCTGTTGATCATACACTATTTTATTCAGCAACTGGGCTTTAGCCCCCCAAAAACTAAAAAGTAAAAACTCATTCATACCTCACGGTCTAGTGTATCCTATGACATCAAATAATGGACTTTTTATTTTTATATGGAGATGCATATATTGTGCCACTGTCTGGTTGCCAAAACAAAACGAAACAAAAACAAAAATAACAGGAAAAAAAGAAACCCAAACCGTCTAGTTTGCTGCAACATTCTGTGTTTTAGACTTCCACTGTGCTTTTTTTAAAGTTTTCCAATGTGAAATTATATATAATATATATAATATTCAAAACGTAAGTTTTCACCACCCTTCCCTTAGCTTAAAACCAGGTTGCAATTTTGTACATTGCCTTGTATAGAAGTCCTGTTGTGATATTGTATCTTGACAAAGATTTATGGGTTCTGTTTAGGGGTGGGGTGGGGTGGGATGGGAAGAGCCAGCATTAGAGGGCTGCAAGTTATTTGAATTGGGTTTGTTTTTTCGTCGTTTTTATAGACTTTTCGGTTTTTTCCATGTTATTTACTATACTGCCATGTTCCATGTTTTTTGAATCACACGACTGCAGCTGCTTTCTATCCGTGTATATATTTATATATTTGTATGTGAGTGTGTATAGATATATATATATACATACAGATATAGAAATAATTTATAATTATAAACAGTCTTTCCTGCTACAAAATTAGATTTTCCCAATCTAGCACAAGCTGTACCCCGCCCACCCCTTACCTAGCAGTAAATGCTTTGGGGTGGCGCCTGTGTGTGTGCTGTAACTTCCAAAAGAATGGAATTAGTATCACGCCACCCACCAAAACCCCCTCCTGAAACAGGCCAGTCCGCTGCAAAGCGATAGTCGTGGCAGCCTTAGCCCTACCTAGACGTCCACTCGGACGTGACGGCTGGTTTCGTGGGGCTCTGCGGGTTTGCTCCGAAGTCAGAGCGAGAAGGATTGCTGCAGCCTTAAGCCCGCTTTCCTAGGGAGCGAAGTGGCCTTCTATAGCCTCTCTGGTCTTGCTTGCCAGCAAACGTACCTGGGATCAGGGCTGGCCTCGAAATGTGGCAGCCTCTCGACGCGTGTTCTAGGACGCGGGGTGTTCAGCCGCCACGAGACTCGCTCCCGGTTGGAGAGCGAGCAGCCCCGGAGTGTATATATGTGGAGCCTTGTATACTTCTCCATTCGTCCAATGTGCTAGTAGTCACGTATCGAAGCTGCAAATTCAGGTGCCAAGTATCGTAGCTGGAAAAAAAAATAGAACAACAACAGAAGGAGGAAGAGAGAATAGACCCGCGTCGGGCAGTCTTTTTTGACGATAGCTAAACATTGAGAAGAAGAGGGGAAGGGTCCGTAAATCTTAATGCTGATTGGGAGCTCTCCGCCTCCTCCTCATATCCCATCTTCCTTGTTTTCCTCATTTCTCCCGCCCGCCCCATGCACACACACGCACGCACGCACATAGAGAGAGCATTAAAGGGTGATTAGCAAATCTGTTGATGAAACACACGCGGAGGGGAAGTATTGATTTCATTTAGAACACTACTGAGTTCAGGGACCAGGAGATGGAGGTTGCCTTTGGAGTATAAATCAAGTCACACAAGCGTATTGCAGGAGAAAACCCTGTGGTCCGATGTCATGTCATAGATCAGCCTTTCGCTCCCGGCCCGGGCACTGGAGGTCCCAAGAGGCGCGCGCGGAGGTGCGGGGGCCACGCGGGGAGTGGGGAAAAGTTTGCATATATCTATATCTATATTTGCGTGTTCACTTGGAAATGAGCATTCTGGTTCTCAAGCAATAAAACTGATCATGGTGAAAATGGTTGTCTCGCTTTCTCTGGCTTGTTGGTTGCTTCTATCGGGGTATTGCTGGGGAAAACGTCAACATTGCATTTATCAACAAACATGAACTAGTCCGGGCCTCTTTGTCCTTCACACCTACTTGTGGCGGTAATGTCAAATGTGGGGGGGGGGCCTTTCATCCTGCACCTACCTGCTTAGGCACGCGCTGTCCAGAGTGACTCTCTTAAATTTCAGGACTATTTTATTTGAACTTGATTCAAATGAAGCAGGTTATATTTGTTATATTTGGGGCAAAGGCACTTGAGAGTCTTCTAAAGCAAGCTGGCAAGTTTACTCCGAAGTAGGTACCTGACCTCGTCCAGTCCACACACCTATGTGACCGCCAAGCGTTGAGAGTGGAATCTAGTCGAAATAATTTATAGCTAAATAGAGGTGACGACGTAATAACATACAAACTTGCCTAACACAAACACGAAGTCAGGCTGCTTCTCGGACCCTATGCCTAAATAAACTTGGATTTCTCTCGTGGTGCTCTTGATCGACTTAAATTAAGCTTTTAGGGCACTGCTTCTAAATGCTTGAGTTGAACTTTCCCATATTTACTCGAAAGTAGTGTGCGTCAATATCTGAATTTAGGGAGGTGGACAAGTTCCATTAAGACGCCGTCCATTCCAAAGACTGTGGGAAGTCATCCCATATTATATTGTTCCCGCTTAAATGGACCTCCGTGGATCACTGCAGGGATTTCGAATGATTGTTTTTAAAGTTGGTAGCCCTACTGGAAAAAATAAAGCCATGACAGAATATTATAAAGTGGCGTTCGCTTTTTTTTAAAGCGAATCCAGGTAAAAACTGGATTTCTAGAATCTGGATTATTTACAATGTTAGGAGTCGACCTGCGTGAAGACTAGACTAGAACTCTTAAGACTAAAGAAAGCCCCTGCCCTGTGGTGTTTATTAGAGGGTAATGCCGGCCGTTTTAAAAAGGAGAGCAAACGATTGGCTTTCACTTCTTCGAGTGGCTGGATTAACAGCGGGAGGGAAATTTGGAGTCTCTTTTGTTTTTTTTTTTTTCCTCGTGACACTTCGTGGAAATGATGCTTTTAATCTTCAGTAGGAACCGGGTTGCAGTTTAGATTCCTTAGAAGCGCGCGCTCTCGCTCTCTCTCATTTAAGAATTAACCGGAACGGATCCTTGCACGCAACCCCCAGTGCAACACCCGAGCCGCCTCTGATGTCCCATGATCGATCGGAGGACTGGGCTGGGGGTGGGGGGTGGGGAGCTAAAGCCTGGTTCTGATTGTGTTCTTGGGGGGGGCATAAGAAGCTCACACACCGAGACCCGCAATTTTTGGCGACCTGAAGCCAAAGTCACTTAACGAGGCTGAGAACCTTTACTGGTTGACCTCCCCCCCACACGCACACACACACACACACACGCACACACAAGGAAGCGGGGTCTAGTAAACAAGTGAAGCAGGTGCACATTAGGACGGGGCAAATGTTGAAGTGCAGGCAGCCTTCCTGGCGGTTTCACACGAGCCCACTCCAGGGGAGAATAGGAAAAGTAACGTGTGTTGATCCACATCAACAAATACAGTAAGCACCTGTAGTTGTCCTCGGCACTGCAGCGGGGGGGGCATTGTCCCAATGACTTTTTCAGGACCAAACTGCCTGGGTCCAATGATTTTGCATAATACTAGGGATAAATCACAGTATTGTTCTGCAGCCCATACATCCCCCTCTCAGACCACTCGGACGACTGCAGTTCAGGCCGGGGAGGTGCTGCTACACGATGCCCATCGCCACTGCTGATCAGAAAGACCCGGTTACGTTGGCCTTGGCGTCGCTATACCACTTTCATGGAATACGCATGTTCTCTCGTTTGGAATATGTGGGAAGATCTTTACAGTCCGTCTGGTCTATAAAGCATAATCCTACATCGGGATTATTTATTTTTCGGATTGGGTTGTCTTTGATGCTATATGATGAAGTTCATCAAGCACCCAGGCTGAAAAATGATCTATCATTCTAGACTTGAATCGAAGCCCGGTTTAAGTATTTGGGGGTAGGGGATGGGTTTCTCTGGCCAATATAAAGCAGTTCTGTTACAGGACTGGAAGTGCTTCTAGTCCTGCGTGGTCTCAAAGGTCCCCGGGTTTCCAAAACTATGAGGGTCGCAATCTAAAGCGACTGGATCTAGGGCCTCAGGAATTAAGACGCAGGTCTACGCCTCATTAATCGTCTGTCGCTGTGGTCAACCAGTTTGCAATCGAGTGCTCAAGGACGTGATTTGCATAAAGGATAGTCGCCAAGACAGATCGCACCCCCAAATACACACCGGTATTTGGGGGAGCCCCATCCTGGGATTTCCCTTTCTCCTGCCCCCCCCCATAAAAGACACATTGGCCTCGGATCTTCTCCAAATGTACTGTATTTGCGCAGGTGTTATTGTTATGAGCCGTCAAGTCGGAACCCAGTCATAGCGACCCTAACAGAGCTTTCCAGGTAGGTGATCTATTTTTAAAAAGCTTTCACCAGTTCACCTACCCGGGTGAGTTTCTACGACTGAGTGGTGATTTGAACCCAAGACTCCTGAGCCCCTAGTCTAGTGGTGGCGAACCTTCGGCACTCCAGATGTTTCAGACCACAACTCCCACAGTCCTTTGTCATTGGCAACTAAGGCTTAGCATTCTGGGAGTTGCAGTCTAAAACATCTGGCGTGCCGAAGGTTCGCCACCACTGCTGAGTGTCTATCACTCTTTCCAACACACCATATTAGGTATTCATCGTTCCTGAAGACCCCTGTTTTTAAAAGTCCTCCTTCCCCAGGATGATTCTAGTAAAGTTAATTGGGGTCGGTTTTGATCGCTTTTTAAAGCATGTTCAAGACGATCCGGGGAAGCAAGAAGGAGCGACCTGACACTCATTATTTTAATGTTTAAAATGTGATCACATCGTATGAGCAAACATCCATCCACCGTCCTCAATCCGGCGCCAACTTTATTTCTCCTGCTTCATCCGCTGAGCAGCGTGGCTTCGACCCTTTGAAAATGAAGCGGCGCTCAGTCCACTCCCAATGGGCCCTAAATCAGTGGCTTTCAGCCTTTGGCCCCTTCGGAGGTGTGTTTTGGACTACAACCCCTAGAATCCCCAAACATCAACTATTAACGGCTGCAGTTTCTGGGAGTTGAAGCTCAAAACTGTGGAGGGCTGAAATTTGAGAACCTTTGAGCCTCGACGCGATCGCGCGCGGCCCCCCTCCTTCTGCCCCAAGGGGAAGGGATGGAATACAAATAAATGGAAAACGGTAAAGTCAACGCCTCGACTTGCTGCTTGGGAAAGACCGCTGAGGACGACACGCGAAGAAAGCGTTACAATTCCTAAAACTACGGCAGGGCGTCCTGGCACCTATTGGATAAAATGTTCTCAGAACCGTAAAGTCCAGAAAAGGGACGTCCCTCACCTCCGCTGGGAACGTGGCCACAGAAATGGAACTTGCATTCTCCTGGGCCATCCGTCCTTTGCCAAGCCAAATTCACGCGCAGAGAAGAATCAGGCCGTGTGCATGTGCGCCTGAACTCGTTGTGGCTGGAACTAAGTCCCCTTAAAACCAGGACGGTTGGTTTTCAGATCCCATATAGGTGACCCTTCTCCCTTGAATCTCTCATCCCAGCTTCCTGCAAAATTCTTGCCCTGGGTTCCTGTCTCAAAAGACACCGCCGAGGACAGCTCCAGCCAAGCTTGGCCAGCAAAAGAGATTTCTGGTCCTTCCTGTGAGAATGTGTTTTGTTGAAAACAAGTGAGGAAAGATCCACTTGAGAGGAGTGAGAAGAACCTGCCGAGTGTTCTCGGTCGCCCTGTAAAAGGATCAAGCGCTTTATAAAAGCGGACGCTTTTAAATTATTAGACCGCTTTTGCAGCCTGTTTCGGTTCACTCTCATTATTTGCCGAATCGTCTCTTACAGGGATCTCGACCTCCCCCACAGCGAGAAAACACTGCGGCCGGCACGCCGTTGTGAGAAAGAAAAGTTGCTTGCATTTAGGGGCGCCCACTTGTAAGGAAGTCAGTGCGGGGACCGGAGAGAGTCTCCATCATTAAGCGCTTTGAGCCTGACTGGACAGTAAGAGCACCTCCGGTTGCGGCTACAACGGCTTGCAGCCTGAAGCGAAAATATTCGGGAGGAAGGAGGTCTCGCGGGCGGCTTCAGTGGGATGTCAGCGGGTAGGTACTGAACCGGCGCGCTCCGAGCCCCCCCACCCCTCGTTGCTTTCCAAGGTGACAGCGGTCCCTCTTGGTTTCCAGCAGAAGCCCCTCCGACCCTGGAAGCAGAGAGGGCGCGATCCTCCCGCCAGTTTGCTCCCCAGTGCTTAACCGGCTTGCCTCGCCAGCTAGTTCGTGTGACTGCCGCCTGACAAGGGACCTGGGTTGAAGGTGCAGGTGACCGTGCTACCCACCTTCGCGGTTTGTGGCTTGGACGGTAATGTGATTGTTGCCCCTTGGATTACCCTGGGATGCCCGTCCCGAGGCCTGGAATACAGGTCAGGGCCCTCTGGAGGTCCACGCCTCCTTCCTGGAGATCTTGTCGCCCTAACGCCGTAGATCAGAACCCGGGTGTGTTTGTGGGTTCCCTTCAAACAAACCCCGCCCTGAGAAGTGACTTAAGCTCCTTCCCCGTTTGGGTCTTTTCTGACCTTCCATCCCCACCTCCTCGAAAAGGACCGGCTCAAGGAGACCTAGGGAACACTGTGGATGCCGAAGATAACGACGTGGGATAGGTCTCCTCACTGCAGGAGAAACCGCGGCGGGGGTGGGGGCGAATTCGGTGCGACTCGAAAGCCGCCAGATTATTCAGGGAACGTTGCTGCTGGTGTTAGCGTTGGCTTCAAATACTTCTTCAAATGTTTAAATATATTTTATGCGCCGTGCTTGTAAAGAGCCGGGTGAACTTCCACCTTTCCGGAGTCAAGCTTCTAATTTGGAACTAACTCCGAGGGGAATCCACCACCACCACCACCAACTCCGATCTCCAGTGAAGCTCCGAAGAAGACCTCTTTCCTGCAAATAAGCCTAAACCAGGTGAAGCCTCGATCGGGCACTGTTGGTCTTGAAAACAACCTCCCGCACTTCTCCGTGGCTCCTTTAAAAAAGGAAGCTGAGGGCAACCGCTTAGTTTTGCGCTCATGGGAAGAATAATTCCAAATAAACTTGTCTAGTACAGAGTACAATAGATGGCTGTCAGCAGTTCAACGGGTGCAGCATCCCCACATCACTTAATTTCCACCATGGGGAAAAATTATGCCTACTGATGTTTACGGTACACAAAAGTGGCTTTATACAGTATATGCAATCGATCACAGGGATATTGTTCTTTCAACCTGGGAGTATCTCCTCCTCCTGGCATCTTTTAAAAAGGAGGGGGGGGGAGACAACACTTTAGGTTCACTCCCACACCGCGTCCCAAATCTTAAAGAAATTTGTGGGGCAAAGAAGGATTACAGACAGATTCCAACTGAGTCCCACTTCGCAAGCGTCCGTGGTCAGCGAAAATGCGAAGAATCTTGTATCTGCAAGAAAGGGACACGAGATTTTTTATCACCCTACGCGTGTTGACTGGTTTACGTGGTGCCAGGATATTTGTGTTATTAGCTGTTGGCTGAACCCCAGTAGTAAACTGCAACTAGAGTAGGCTCACTGAACAGAGAATTTACCAAGGAAATGACTTACTGAATCCCTGCTGGCTCCGTAGACGGACTCTAGCTGCGACTTTTTACTGGTTTTCAGCCACTTTTTCGTGAATGGCTGGTGGCGATTAATATAGCCCTCACTGTCAGTTTTTTGTGTGTGTGTGTTTAATTTTTCCCCTGCGTCACTGGCTGTAGCCATGTGTACCGTATATATAATTAGCATGCTGGGTTCTGGATACATCTATGATGCAGAGCGCAGGGAAGATGGCGCCATAATAACTGCGTCCATCTTGGCAGAATTCGTCACCTAATCCTTGCAGGTGGGCATGAACGAGAGGTCACGAGCTCCATGAATGGGACACGAACCTAGTAAAAAAAGGTGGGGCACATCCAGGTCGCTTTTGAAGCAGGGCTTTCCCCGGCTCCAAATACGCTCCCGCGGCCGTCCTTGCGGCGCCCAAAGCGATCATCTCCAGCCAGCCCGAGTGCGGCTCCCAGACACCGCCAGCGTCTTTTGGAAAAAGTATTGATTTTATTGTTGTTGGTTTTTTTATGTTGTATTCAATTGTTTTGTTTGTTTGATGTAAACCGCCCGGAGTTCCTTTTTGGAAGACGGGGCGTATATAAGCTTTATAAATAAATAAATAAATAAATAAATAAACAAACAAATAAATAAATAAATTTGAGCGTCTCTCCCCCACTCCGCCGCTCCAGTTGGAAGCAAGCAGCCATTTGATCCCACCCCTACCACTCGGGAGGCCCGTTTCAACGACGAGTGTAAAGGGTGTGTGCGCGCGCGCGATTCTCGGCCAGAGGGCGTTATTTTGCGAGGAAATCGTTCTCGGATTCCCCAGGACGGAGACCCGTAAAACCGAAGGGGAGGCCCCCCAGAACTGAACGTCGCCGACGGCAGCCTGGGGGAAAAAGCGGGTCTAAACCCACGCCTCGGATGTGACGCTCAGCCTGCGTTTGGCTATTTAATCCACAGCTAAGAGAGGGCGGGGCGGCGGATTTTCCCCCGGATTCTAGCCCCTCGAGCTGCCTGCAACGACGGTCAGGATCAGGGGAATCGTAGACCAGAAAAGAAAGTAACTTTTCCTCCCTAGATTTGGGGATTCCGAGTACCTTTTCTGCTGGTTTCCCGGCGCAAACGTTTGCGGGACCGGGGTTTAAAAATTGCCTCTTTGGGCTGGGTCACATATCCTCAACTTGAAGAGGGAGTAGGTGAAGGGTTTTTTTTTGTAAAACATCCGAAGAAATAATCCAAAGAAAAGCAAAGGCCACAGACTCTGAAGGGCTATTTATTACTAGGAGAACAAGTAGGAGGAATCAATCTGAGTTCATTCATTCATTCATTCATTCATCCATCCATCCATCCATCCATTCATTCATTCATTCATTCAAGGTTTCAGCTTTAAAGGTAGAACAAAATATTCCAATATGGCATGAAGAGAACTGAAAGTGATAGAGGCCTCCAGTCAGAAGCCTATTTCTGGCTGCAGTCAAACACCAGACTTCTGGTTAACAGTTATGGCATTTAAAAATTGTCCATTTTTACAGATAATGAGTTATTTAAAAATGTTCTGTTCCACCCAGTGCATAGGATCTGAACTGAAGACTCTGCACACACCTTGGCACCAGCTCTTTCCTAGCCAACATTATCTGGAGAGGCTAGTGATTGAACAGGGACCTTTTCTATAGAAAGCACTGAGCTGCACCTTTCCCCTTCCCACTGGGCTCCAGACTTCTAATCAAACATACAAAGGATTGCAGACCATATTTGGAACAGATCATTTCTGAAAGTGGGATAGAGACAAGAAGAGAACCTGTTTTAAAACACATGCCCGTTTGAGACAGGGCTAGGCATTTTTCATTGGAGTGAGAGAGGAGAAATGCAAACATGGCTGTCCCAGGAAAAGGCCACTGTCAGTATTTTTATTTTCTTTGCAAAAATTTTGACAGTCTTCTTTTGGACCAGAATTGTCTCCATGGAACCACTGGGGGCTTCAGCAGAGGGACTTTTCCATCAGTCCCAAGTACTTTTCTTCAGGGCTAACCTTTTGGAGAATGCACACTAGTGGGGGGGCAGACTAGGCCTATTCCTTCATTCTCACCCATATCAACAGAGCAACTAAGCTTTAGAATAGCTTTAGAATAGAAACCAGGTCAGGCTACTGATCACCCATGGTCTACGAGGACATGGCACTTGGAGGAGGAGGAGGAGGAGGCTCAGAGCTCCTGCTAACTCATACCCTTGCCTCCTATTTCAAGATGACAGCCCTCCCTGAGGAAGCTGCCTAGATGCCCTAAGCACATCTGATCTCTCCTGATTTCAGAAGCTAAGCAGGCCCTGGTTAGTACTTGGATGGGAAATCACCAAGGAATACCAGGTGCTGTAGGCGCCTGGAGTAGGAACTGGCAAACTACTCCAGTATTCTTGCCAAGAAAACTCCATGGACATGGAGTCACGAAGGGTCGGTCGACTGTAACAACACAAACACACACACACACACCCTGAGGAAAGTACTGTAACTGTATTCACAACCCTTGAGACCAGGATTGTCCTGTTAGAATCCCCAGCGATTCTGACTACATGTCATAGAGATTCAAACTTCCAGATGTTTTAGAACAGGCACAGTTCAAAGCCATGGTTTTGATTCTGAAGCCCCTTGGGATTTGTCTTCTTGAAAAGGGTCCTCTTTACCTGCATATTCCTATCTTCAACTGTGAAATTTTAGGGTCCTTCTCAGTTGTGCAAAATTGTCCCCACCCTCTCTCCTAAATGTCAACATTACACCCAAATATGCATTCTGAGGACTAGAAGACTTGCTTTGATTATAATTCCCAGTAATCCAGTAAAGGTATCATCAAACCATAATTCTGACTCTTCTTTTAAAAAAAAGTTCACATTATAGTCTATTTGGTCCCCCTCCCAAAAAAAAGACTTTTTAAAGAAATCCCAAGCTTTTGAGGAAAAGAAAATAATTTTACAGAAAATCATGTACATCTCTCTTGTAAACTTAAGTTGTCGAGTTCCATTTTTTGTAAGGAACATGGGACAGCATTGTAATAAAATTAAATGATATAAATTAAAGTGTTTAGAAAGTGATTGACCAGTTTTCTTTTTTTTTAAAAACTAATTTGTTTTCTGAAACTATTTCCTGTATATTTCTGCTCATCTCACTGGTTATACATGCTGAAAGACTAAACCCAGCTGTCCTATTTTTAATACGTGGGTGCCATTAGAGGGCCTGAGGGTATGTTTTTCCATTTAAAGAAAGACATTTAAAATACTGTTTCCTTGTATGGAACATGTTCTTACTACCACAAGTGATGGCCAGTCAAGCAGTTCATGTTCCTCAGCAGAAAAACATCCCTTGACATGAGGTCATGTCAAGTCATGGTGACCAGCAGCCATTCCAAAGTGTCATCTTTTCCTACCCACAAGCCTCTGCATTTTTCCTGAACAGGCTGGAGTCCAGCAACTTTCAAATGGCTCTAGTCGGGCAAAACAGGATCCATCTTCACAGAAATAAGCCTGGCTTAGATCCATGGAATTCACTCACAGGGAACTGCACCTAAGACTGAAACTTAACATCACCTTTTTGCTTCTCACAATCTTTGTGTTTCCGTGAAAAACATTGCAAAGCAGTTTGAAATGGGAAGGCATCTTGGTTGACACAGACCCAACACCAGGTTTATGACCAATTTCGTGTTTATTATGTGTCACTGAGCAGCCTCCAACTTATGTCAACCCTGACAGGGTTTTCCCAGGCATGTAGGACATTTAGGAATACGTTTGTCACAGTTGCCTGCCCCCCATGAGTTTCTGTGGCTGAGCAAAGATTTGAACCCGGGGTTTCCAGAGTCCACAGGTTGTCATTCTGGTTTTCATTCACCTTTTTAAATTGTGCGCGTGCTTTCTTCTCTGCCCATGAGTGGTTTCCTGGTTCTTAGTTGTCATCCAAAACAAAACAGAAATGTATTTATTTATTTGGCTTGTGCAATGAAACCATGTGTTAGGGGTGAAAAATTAAGTCCCAATATGTGAAATGAGGGGGTTATATTTTGAAGGATCCAATTATGTCTTCGGCCAATTTGGTCTTCTTCAGGCATCCTCTTAAAAAAGAAGGGATAATGTTAACAGTTGCAGGGATTAATTAGCACATCTGTAAGGCACCAAAGTTAAAAAATGTTTTGTTAACCTCTATAATTGTTAAAAGAAAATTGTTAACCTCTATGATTGTTTAGGCTTCACAATCTCAAGAACCAAAATCCCTACACATAATAGCACGATTCTTTGGAAATCAGGAGTAGATTAAATATGGAGACAGGGAGCCTTGCTTCCTCCATATTGGATGGATGAACCAAACTTTTCTTTAGAGCTTCAGTAATTTGCAGACATGGCCCTTTCCAGTGTACTCAAAGCCCAAACCACAGTGAGCTTTATGTATTTGTGTATTTATTCCAATTTAAATAACTAAGAATATGCCGTTCGCTGCTTTTAGTGTAATAACCTCCTGGCCTTTAACGTTTAGGTGACCATTAGGCTAAGCAGGGTGGCAGGAATAGACACAGATACTGAGCTCCAGTTTGGAGACTCAAAATTTTCCATAAAGCATTTTTTAAAAAGGTAGTTGGGTCGGTCTGATTCACTATGAATGGCAAAAAGTTGAGAACAGAACCCAGCAATTGAAAAAAAGAATAGAAACAGAGTGTTTTGACACCTTTGAAGTGAAATCAATTTATGAGATCTTGTTGGGCAAAACCAGAGTGGCTGTATTTTAATGTGAGTTGCGAACAAAAATCCACAATAAAATAAGCGCGGTTAGTCTTTAAGGTGCCACACTTTTGTCATCTTGGTTTTTTAATTTTTTCTTCGGTTTTGGTCAGTATACAAGTGCACGCCAACATGGCGGCCTCACCATAATGTGAGGTCTTCTGAATCCGATCTGCTTTTTGGGAATGGGTGGATTCTCCGTACAAGCATCTGAAAAACCCAGTTTCAATTACTGAGCCTTCCCCCACCCCCATTATAAAGATAGGTTTTTACACTTGGGTTGAAGTTTGCTTGTTACACATCCTTCAAAACATGGCTGGTCTGTTTTTTTTTTTTTTAAATGGGTGTGTATCCCCCCTCTGGCCTGCAAATGTTTCCTTCTATAGCAAAACAATGCCTTTGGAAGTTTACTCCTAAAGACGGGTTGTCATCCCTGAAAAACCCTAATTAACATAGGGATCACAAATAGACTCACAGACACTTTCCAGTTGCTAGAGAAGTTAATGCCTGGAGACTCATGAAGTATAATAATCAAAGAGAGCCACCTTAGGGGTGAAACAAAGAAAGGTGGGGGATCTAAACAATCACCGGACTCTGTTGCCAGTTCAACCCAGTCAACAAGCAGAAACAATGTTTGAATGTTTGTAATTGAGTGTTAGTGATGCCAGTTCTGTAGGTTTTAGAAGGCAGAGAAATTGGCCCAGAACAACCTTCTGGGATAAGCAGATAACTGAAGACTCCAAAGAAGACAGAAGCAGAAGAAAGCCACTGTTCCATGGCAGTGAAAACCCCAAGATGTTCTGAAGAAAACATTTGTTAAATAATTTATTGTTTGATACAAAGTCTTTCCAACTGCAAGAGTCTGAGACCGAGTGAAATCCAGGCAACACAATCCTCTCCCCCTTACATTCCCATGAAAACAAACAAACAGAAAAAACAGGAGCAATTCAAAGAGAAGGAAAGGAAAGTGAACTCATCAAAAACAGAGCTTTGTTTTTTAAAAGAAGAAGAAATAAGACTGCCCTTTATTTTTTTTTTTACACTAGAAATATACATCACAAAATTTTGTAATTTCTTATATACAAAGTGGTTGAGCAGGAGTCAGTGACCCATATACAAAACAGTAACAAACTCTTGATTGTTAAGAGCAAAAAAGCTACACGAAGAAGGAGGGGGTGGGGCCATGTGCAAACGGGTGAATCATAACTTTCAAAAGGCATCGATCCTAAGGACAAATCGCTCTGCCATGTCATCATAAGCCCGCCTTTGTCCCTGCCAGCTCCACTGATTTCAGCACAACGGTCTTTTCCAAAGACTGGGGTGTACAGTAAGTTCCAAGCACACTAAGGCTGCTATGCAAAGCACAGATCCTACAGTGTAAATCTCACTAAACTGAATGGGACTTACTTCTAAGTAATTATTACCTAAGCTTCCACTGCACAGATAAAGTCTAGGCTTGTCCACTGTTATTCAGAACCAAACTGCAGTGGCAATGAGCCCACCAGAGCTTGGAAAATTGACTTCTTTTTTTTGCTGCATTCTGGGACGCTTCCAGGAAAGTAACTTTTCTGCACTCTGGGCTTCTGTAACACACAAGAGAGGCCTGGAGTAGTAGACATCTACTACATCCAATCATCCCAAGCCTTGCAAGTTCAGTGTGGTTTACTCCCAGATAACTGTGCTTAGAACTGTAGCAGGCCTAAAGCCAATGGCTTGCCCCATCCAACTTGAGGAGACCCAGGGAGCCCACTGCCAAATCAACCCCTAAACCCCACTGAGCCAATGGGTCTACTCTAGTTGAGGCTACCAATTGGAACCAGGCCTCTAATTCCACATAACTTTACTCAAGTGTAATCCCACCTGGAAGCAATGGGACTTACCTCCTAGGTAGGATGCTGAGGGCCTCCTCCTCCTCCAAACTGAGCAACTAAATCCTTTGAATTCCAGATGAAAACTGGGTTCCCAGGCAATTCCTGGCTACTTAAGTCCAGCTGGTTTTGCTGTAACCCCATGTCCAATGGGCAGGTATCAGTTCCATGGATTAGTGGGACTGACATTATCGGCAGGGGCTGTAGATGGCAGCCATTGATCTTCAAATTTAGAATAAAAGCAAGCACGGGTGCAGGGTGGGTAGGAAATGCAGAACAATAAAAAAAAATCATCAGAAGGAAGGGTAACCTCTACAACTTGGGGTGTTTATGTCTCCCTCCTTTCTTTCTTCCCTCCTACCTGTGTGCGCGTGTGTGCACGTGAGCAAAACAGATAAGTGTGTGCGTGTGTTATGTACATCAGGGAGGGGGCACTATGAGATAGGGTGGGGGAAAGAGAAAGGGCTGGCTGACCCTTCATTTCCATAACTTATTCTGTAAAAATATATATACAGGCATTATTTTTCCCGATGGGGCGGGCTGTACAGGACGTCACAGAAACCACTCCCGGAGGCTGGCCTGCTACTGGCGTCTGGCATCGGCTACCCTGCTTGGCCGGAGGAAAAGTGGGAAGGTGGCATGGGGGGCAGGAGGAGGCGGGCAGGGGGTGGGGGTTGTGGAGGAGGAGGAGGAGGAGGAGGAGGAGAGCTGTAGGTTGGGCAAGGGCTGTGGGTCCCCAGTCAGGAGGGCTCGGAGGCCGCATTGCTGCAGGGGCTGAGCAGGGCTAGAGGAGTGGCGGCAGCGGTGGCAGCAGCTTTGTGCTTCTTGAGGAGCCGCGTGATCTTCTCATCATCCGAGTTGGGGTCCAGCGGCTTGTTGTACTCGTCGTCGTCCTCATTGTCCGAGCTCTCCTTCAGCTTCTCCGTCTCCGAGTCGTGCTTCTTCTTCGCCGAGGCCATCTCAGCTGCGTGGCGCTTCCGCCACTTGGTCCTCCGGTTCTGGAACCAAACCTGGACCCAACACACAGAGAGAGAGAGACACGAGTGACACACCTTTGTAGAATTAATCTGGGGCAAAATCCTCAAATCCTTACCCCTCTCTCAAATCATTAAATCCCTGCTTCACACACTGTGGGTAAATTGCACAATAAGTGCAATAAACTTGAACCTCTTGAGATTCCTTCCAGAAAACTATTCCAGGGTAGCTTGGACCCTAAACCACCCTATGCGAAAGTCGGGTGATTTATAAATGCAAATAAATAAATAAATACCCTCCCACTCTCCTGCTACTAAATCCCCTGCCCGCCTTTAAAAAAGCCTTGAAAACTCATCTGTTCAAAGGAGGCATTTGGCGACCTTTCTATTTAAATTTAATTTTTTTTTTTTTTTTTCTTTTTTGCTGTCACTCACGCCATCCTTTGTGGAGGGTATTTACCCCCATATTCTTAGGAGTAGTTTGCCTCTGATGCCATGTTTGTTTGCTGCTGTTTGTTTTTAAGTGTACCCTGCTTTGGAAGATGGGGTGGTTTGTTTTTAAGTGTACCCTGCTTCGGAAGATGGGGTGGTATATAAATGTAATAAATAAATAAATAAATAAATAAATAAATAAATAAATAAATAAATAAATAAATAAATATCATGATAATAACAGATCACGGAGTATAGATTGTTCTTCCCTGCGATTAAGTTGCTTCATACTTATGCTAAACCCACCAATGACCTCTACAATGACCTCCAAAAGACCCTTTTGTGAACAGCCCCCGCTCAAGGCAGTGGCTTCCTTTATGGAGTCTGCAATCTCGTAAGTGTTCTTCCTCTGTCCCTTCTGCCTTTCCTCCCCACCCCCACCCCTCATTGTTATTATTATACTCTTCAGTGAGATTTGCTCCTCTGATTTAAATTCGACCCACTGAGTTTTGGGTGTTACCACGAATTAGAAACCTCACTTCAGCCTGACATCACCCTGTCTGGGAAGAGGACAAGACAGTTTAATAAGGGGCAGAGTTCTGTAAGAAAATGCCCTCAAGGCTGCAATCCTAAATCTACTGGAGAAGTTTTGTTTCTGAATACTCATGGTTAAATTTGCCCCAAAAGAGCTTCCATGCCTGTGTGTAGGGTTAAGAGCAGAGGGGGAACTTGGAGAGACCCTTGTTAAGGGGCTTTTTAAGGCTACCCACCGACAGATCTTTCTTACTCTCTCACATCCTTTACGTTCGCTTTCATATCAGCTAGCTGGCTTTCTTTCCTGGTTGTGTGTTTGGGATGGGGCGCTACAAAGCCCACATTTTTTTTGAAGAAACATCTCTTCCAGATAGGCTCTCTGGTAGGAAAACCAGCACTGACCTGATCCTGACCCCCATGCTAGGGAAGTAAACCCATTGGTTTTGCTCACATCTACAAGCCGGACCCCCCCACACACACACATCACAGCCATGCTGCAACTCTACAAATCCCATTGCATTAGGCAGACTTTCCTCACAAGTAACACTCTGCTCCTGGTCCCTCTAGTTAGGAGTCAGTGACTCTTACTTTCCCAGTGTAAGTTCAAATGATCATCAAAGATCATTCTTTGCACATGTAAGTGCCATTGCATCCATCCAAGTTCACTCCGAGATGGGTTGTTTTTTAAGATGAAGCTTTAGTGTCAGATTTTGTTCCCAAATACTTTTGGTAAGGTGTTTCTGAATCCTGTTCTCAAAACTGACAAAAGGGAAGTGATTTCACGTAACACACTTTTAACTTGACCAAAGACATGTACGGGACACATTCACACAAAATGCCACTACAAAGAAACTCACAAGTCCACAGCTATCCAAATGGACACCATCACCAAGTGCCCTTCTCACTAAGCCATTCCTGTGGGCATCCATCTCCATTGTATTACTCCCATAAAAAAACAATATTATGACCACAAGAGTTCCAGCCATAAACATACAATTGTCATTCCACACCTGTCTGAATAAAAGCATCCTTCCCTGTACAATCATCATCTCAATCCTACCCCCACAGCTCGTCTATAACTCGGCAATTTTTACTTCCTAGCAGCAGAACTTTAAACACACACGCTTACTGCACTGCCAGGTAAAATCCCTGGCTTTCAACAGGACTTTCAGCAAATAGATTCAGGACACCAAGCTTAATCCTAATTACACTAATTTAAAAAGTTAACCCCTCACAGTCTCCAGTTGGATTTTCTTCCAAATAAATCCCTTTATGAAGGAAGCACCTGCCAAAGTTAAATCCCTGGCGCCAGACCACAAGGTCAAAATTCACTGTTTCAAAAGGATAAGATAATTCCCTTTTTTGTTTTCCACTGCCATGGCTCTGTTCATTTTATGCCACAAGGATTGAGTGAATGTCAGTCTTGGCACCTACATAGATATTTTGTATGACAAGGGGGAGCCATTACAATACGGTGAGAGTGCAGTCTGACTCCTACAAAGTCTAACATTTATCAGGTGACAGTTTCAGTCCCATTGATTTCAATACCCCTACTCTACAACCAGGCTGGACTGAACCATTACTTCTATAACAACAGCTCCACCAGTCAAAAGTGGAGCCTACCCCACAGTAAAAGTCCCAAGGGCAAGAATATCCAGTTTACCGACACAGTGTACAGAAAGCTTATTTCTTGACCTTATTAAACTGGAGGGGGATCTGCATTCCTGGGTGGGAGACACCACCCTTGAAGAGCATTCATTGCCTTTCTATAACAGTACAGATGGGAAAGCAACATCTGGAGACCCTATTTCTCCCATTGTTATACATGCCTAATGGGAAGGAAATGCCTGCAGATCAACCGGTGGTATACTGTATGGCAATTGGGATGAGACCCTGCTAACATGTAGTCCTTGGGAAGGGACACATAAATAGAACTCATACCATTTAACTTTGGCTGGATCATGCCTTGGGGAACAGAAGAGTTTGGGGCAGGATTTGGTTTGCGACCATGAAATACCCAGTTACAGCCCTTGTTTAGTAGTTAATGAAATAAATTGTATATGTATTCTTTTTAAAAAAAGCAATAGCAAGTCATTCTTGTAGCCTCTCCCTCACTCATTTTTTTTATTAACCAAAATTGCCCTGCACATCAAACTCACAATTCCATAGTGTAAAATCAGAAAACTCAAGTATTTTAGAGATAGGTTTCGATTGACGCCAGAGAAAGTCTAATAAGGGGGCTCTGAATGCAAGAATCGGTCTAGGTTGTTTATGTTTAAATACTCTTCCTTTTCTTTTTTAAAACAAACATCCTGTTCCTTTCAAAAGGTTTCATGTCTTTCGAAAAACGGAAGACAAAACCCAGTAACTGGAGGCAAATTATCTTTCTTCTCCACCATTCTTTTAAAGCTATAAAACTAATTCAGGCTACTGCCTTAAATATGCTGTATAGTAAGTATCATGCACAGTGGTTAATACTGCCATGTAAACCTATTAGAGATCAGGTTGTAAATTTCCAAAAGTGCAGGAAGAACATCATTTAAGGCAGAAAAGCAAAAAAAAAAAAAAAAAAAGCCTTTGATTTTATCTTGCCTTGTTGTATCCAGTCCTGAATGACTCTTCATTTGATACCAAATAATTTATGCTTAACATTTCCCATATTCATCATCATCATCATCATTAGTAGGAGTAAAAACAGCAGAAATTAATTCTGTCATTTTAGTAGGCATAACACAATTTTTTAAAAAAATACAGCACTTTCCGACAGACAAGAGGGTCAGAACCTAATCTTCTTTCCTGCTCTAAAAGGGTTTACTCTCATCTTAAACAGGATCGCAGCCGGAAGTTTGCAAATGTTTTCTTAACACTAGGAAATAAAACAAGGACTCACTCAGCGGGCAAGATCCAAAGCCGCGGATTTCCTGAAAGAGCCTCTTGACCAAAACCCTTTGGGAGTAACTCTCGTTTATTTCTAGGGCAAACTGCAAGTTGAGTGTAAAAAAGTCCCTCTCCGCTCCGTGGCCCATTCCTCGCAAACACGTCTGGGATCGGCGGCCCTTGGCTCCACAATTCGGATTCGAGAGGTTTAGCAGCCCAGTTCTACTCCAGGGTGAGCGAGTCCCGCCCTGTTCAGTGGGGCTGCCACAAACCGCCCGCGCCGCTCCAAGCCAAGGCGGCTGCCGCGGATCGTGGCCGTCCACCGGGGCCCCCGGCGTGATCTCCCTCCCGGCTCTCTGAGCCCAGCCACGGGGGCGGCCTCCTTCGGGCCGGGGATGGAGCCCCTTACCTTGACTTGACTCTCGGTCATGCCCAGCGAGTAAGCGAGGCGCGCTCTCTCCGGTCCCGCCAGATATTTCGTTTGCTCGAAGGTCTTCTCCAAAGCAAAGATCTGCTGCCCCGAGAAAGTGGGCCGCGAGTGTTTCTTCTTGCCGTCTTTGTCCAAAACCATCCCCGCCTGGCCTGAAGACAAGGAGGGAGGAGAGAAAGAGCTCCGTCAAGAGCCTGGGGGGCGGCGACGGCAGCGGAATACAATCCGGATCCCGAAGTTCTTGCCTGCGTGCGTGTGACCCCCCCTGCCTGCCTGCTACGGATTTCAGAGGGACTGCCGTTCAGATGCAGCATCGGGGGAATTCAGAGGAAATCTTCCCGCTTAGGCCGGTTGTTGGGAGAAAGGTGGTGCTTTATTTTGGGGGTGGGGGGATGGGGGTGTGACCTGATCCAAAGAAGGGGAGCCACCGCCGCCGCGCGTGTGAGAGCTTGAAAGGAACCCGTGAGCCAGTCAGGACCAGATCCCTTTCGGTTACAAAAAAGGCAAAAACGGACCCCCTTCCGCTTGCGGCTGGATTCTGCCCTTGTTCTTGCTGCCTTTTTTCTGCAGCCCGGCCGCGTTTGTTTCCCTCTGCCAGGCTCGGCCATCCCGACCCAAAGGGGGGGCAAGGCTGTTGTTGAGACCGGATCTTAGTTAGAGCCGATTTCAAGAAAAAAAAAAAACCACCCAGCGGCCATCGGGCTCGCTGGAAGGAAGCCCCCTTTTTTGCCCAAGCGGAACGGATCGGCCCTCTTTGTCCTGGCCGGCCCACCCACTCGCCAGGAGGTGATAAAACGACCACCCAAGACTCGTCAAACATCAGATAAATAACCCCGAAGAGGAAACGCTCCGGAACTGCAGCGGTTGAACTTTTCTGTGCGTTCGACACTGAGAGACCAGGATCGAGTTCGAGGTGGTGGTTCTACGACAGGCGGTCAACGTTGCAGCTCAGCCGCGCCAGTCTGGGGCAAAGTTAGGAAGAGAAGGGAGCTCCCTGCGTAGGTGCAGAGTGCGACCCTCTCCCACAGGGCTGAGAGAAAACCTGAGATTTAGGGGGCGAGCTTCTTATGTCCGGAAAAGGGCCCTCTCTTTTGGCAATGGACCAACTCTAGACACTTAAGAGTGATCCCAACCCTGACAAGAGACCACCTGGTAGAGGGGCGGGCAAACAAAAATTCTGTAAATAAATAAATAAATAAATAAATAAATAAATAAATAAATAAATAAATAAATAAATACCCCCATTAAAATGGTCCCGTTGATGTCTAGCCTTCCTGTCCCTTCTTCTTCTCCCCTTCCACCCGTGCCTGCCCCCCTTCCTTCCCGCCCCCCGAGCTCCCACCCCCCTCTCCTCCCCTCCTTACCCGGGCAGGCGAGCCGGGGGTCCCTCCAGGGCGACCCTTGCATAACTCCGGGCCAGAAGATGGGAGGCCGCCCGGGCAGCTCGGCCAGGGGCTTGGGGTAGCGGGAGACGGCCGCCGGGTTGAAATACATCCCGGCCGCGGCGGCGCTGGCCAGCCCGTTGAGGCGGGGCAGGCCGGTGAGGAGGTTGCCGGCGGCGGCGGCGGCGGCTGCTGCGGCGGCGGCGGCGGCGGTGGCTCCGGCCACGGGCCGCCCCAGGATGTCGCTGATGCCGTGCGGGGTGCCGAGCGGGATCTGGGCGTTGAGGCCGCCCAGGGAGCCGGCGGGCGCCTTGAAGCCTCCGGGGCTCTGGAGGGCGTAGGGGAAGAGCGAGGTCTTCATCTCGGCCATGTTGTGGAGGGCGGCCAGCGGCGCACTGCTCAGCACGAAGGCGCCCGGGCGGTTAGCCTCCATCGGCCCCACGGCTAACATCGGGCAGCATCAAGGACCGGCGGGGAGGACCGGCGGCGGCGATCTCGGAGGGCGGCGCGCCCGCCCGGGAGGTCAGCGGAGCCCTCAGGCGCGCCCCCCTTTCCCCCTTTCCCCTTTCCTCCCTGCCTTCCTCCGGCGAAGAAGAAGAAGAAGAAGAAGAAGAAGAGCCCGGCCAGCCGCGTCTCCTGGCCCTCCCCGCGCCTCGGCTGTCCAAGGGCCGCTGGGCCGCTGGAGAGCCCCGGGGCGCGGGCTCTTGGCAAACTTTCTCGGCTCCTCGGGTGGCTCCTCCTGGCGCCGCTGTCGCTGCCAGCCGCGGAGAGAGAGAGGCGGCCGGGCGGCGGCGATGGCGGGACCCTTGCTTGCCCAGGGGGCCAAGCACACCAGCCGCGCCAGCAGCACCGCGCCCGCCAGTCAGGCCGGGAAGAGGCTCAGGCCACGGACGACGAGGACGACGACGAGGAGGAGGACGGACGGACGGACGGGGAGGAGGAATCCAGCCGCGCGGCGACCCACGGCTCTCAGCCAGCAGGCAGCGCCGGCGTCGAAGGCATCGATCTTGGCCAAGCCGGGATCCCGCTTCTGGCCGCGTCCCCCTGGCGCTGCCTGGGCCGATGTCTCTTATTGATTTGCGCTCTGCTTGGACATCCTCTTTCCGACGGGCGGGCGGGCGGGCGGATGATCGGAAGTGGAGCTGCCCTGCCCCCCCCCGCTCCCCTCCCCGCGCGGTTGTGTGTCTCCCTTCCCCTGCCGGAAGAAAACACGCCCGCACGCCCGCACGCCGCCCGGTGGATGGGCTTTTCCCTCGCTTCTTTTCCCCGAGACCAGAGTTTTCCCTCCCGCCGAAAGGAACTCCGCGCTGGAGTCCCAGAACCGGACCAGAGGCGCTGATAACCTCGCCACCACCTGCCGGCGCCGCTCCCTGATTGGTCTGCCGCTCCTCCGAGGCGCCGGCCGTCGGCCAATGGAGCGGCCTGCCGCGCTCCCGCTTTGCATCGACGTCACGGAAGTAAGTGCGCGCTGGGCTGGGTTTGCGCGTGTTCGAGACCCGGAGACCCCGGACGGAGGGAGGGAGGAAGGGAAACAGCCACAACAGGAAACGGAGGCCCGGTTGTCAAATCCAGGTGCTTTAAGCGACGGTAAAAATTCACCCCTTGATTTATCATTCAAACGATTAAATAAATCCCGTCGAATGGGACTTTAGTTCAGCGGAAGCGTTTCACCTTCCCTCCCCCACCCCTCTTTTTTTAAAAAGAATCGACAATAAATAAACGCACAGGGCTGAGATCGGTTATTATGGCATCGAAACCTAGCGTAGGTTTATGAGCAATCAACCCAAGTGAAATTTCTCTCCTTCTCCTCACCCCCTCCCCGTCAGTTTCCTCTTTGGGGCAAAACAAGAGGAGGTCGAGAGGAAACGGCAGGAACGGAGAGTCAGCCGATGCATCATCTTCGCACGGCGGCCCAGAGTGGCGGTTTGGGCTCTTGCTTTCCTGGAAAAAAACTTGCCCGCAGGATTTTCTCCTCGGGTCAGGTGCAGACCACCACCACCACTCTATGAGATGATCTGCCCTGTCGGAGGGTTATCAGGGGCTGATTTTCTGCCACGATTCCATGACCTTTCCGGGACTCGATCGCCATCCCATTGGGACCGACCTCCCAAGGGAAAAAGGCACACACACGAAACGCTTCCCGACCCCCCGACCCCCCCGGGGGGGAATCTGAAGACACCTGCTTGTCAGCGCCTCCCACCCCTCAGGGAAGACATTTTCCCCCGAGCCCTATTTTGTTTTTGTTTTTAACCCGAGAGGAGTCTGTTGCGGCCGAACCAAATAAGAAGCCGGTGGCATCTTTTAAAGACCAACAGGTTTTAGAAGGCGTTCAAGTTTTGCTGCGTTTTTACTTGGAAGTCAGTCTCTTGCCCACAAGGCCTGTTTTATTCCTATCTTGCACAGAATTGTGGCCGAATTCGGCTCTGCGTGAAAGGTGAAAATGCCACCTATACAATCTGCAGGCGTACTGCCGCACTACCAGGTATTCGTAAATGTATAAATAAATATAGTTTTAGATTATAAACAATAGAGGCAGACGGACCCTATCCGTATCCGTTCCTGGGTTTAAATTGGACTTAAACACATTAAAAGGACTTTAAAAATAACATTTATCAGCGGATCTCTCCCACGCTTCTTGAGCATTTAGAAATAAAATTGATCAGGGTGGGGGGGGGGGTGAGAGAGGTCATCGTGCCAGAAAATAGTGTTAATGTTTACAAGTCAAAATTTCCTTGCGAAGATGGTGCTGATATTTTTGCAAACCAGTAGCTTCGTCCGAATGATACCGGCTAGGTTGTTATTGTGTTCTATTAAATGAATAATAAGAGGGGACCGTAGAAGAAAAGAGACACAGCCATTTAAAAAAACCGGCTCGCAGGGGTTCTCTTCCAGAGGATCCCGAAATAATTCTGACGTGTTTGGATTACATATATGTACTTCATCCTCAAGGCCCAAGGCGTTGCAGGATTCAGCCAAGTCAGAGTCACCATCGCCAGCACCAAAACCTGCTGGCGATCGAGACTCGACTGGTTACAATGGGCCCGACTTCAGGCTCGCAATAGGCATCGCGGAAAAAGACCTCCCACGCCCTCGAAGGAGTTCCACTAGCTTCCTCGTGGCGTAAGGCTTCCCCGGAGGCAACCCCGAACACGTACACGCGCTTCGGCGATGGATTTATCCCCAAGGAGAAAGCTAGCTGCTCCTCCACACGTGTACAGTAGTATCAACAAGGCCAACGCCTGATTTTGCGTGAATCCTGGCGCGCTCATCACCCGCACACCCATGGGCTAGAATAATTCAACCTTTTCAAATAACGCGATTCATCTTAGCTGCGTTCTGCTAACTTCGCGAGGCATCACTCTCGTTTATTTAGCGCACGTTAACTAGTTTCATACAAAGGCATTTCCTAAAAAAGCATATCAAATGTATTGTAATGAAAATATTTTTAAAAATATTTTTATGTATCCTACGGGCAAGAATGGGCGTGCGCCTGTTAGGCTTAGTATTATGAATCCAACAGGTCGCCTTTAAATCGGTTACGGATTCATTTGCAGGAGTCCCCCCCCCGTTTGTTCCTTAGGTACCACCGAACCCACGATTCCACCATGAAGGCCACAGTCCAGTAAGGTTTCCCTTGGCGGTCAATCCCATGGAACAGCCTGGGACTTGATTCCGAACAAAGCCACTGAGGAAAACGATGCCTGTGAAGCTTTCTCTGAATTTTGCTAGATGCGGTGCGCCGTTCCCCCCCCCCAAAGAGTTCACATCAAGTTCAATTCAGTGCAAGGGCCGTAATCTCGGTTATTTGCTGCTTCGACCTCGGGTTAGGTTGCAGAGGGAGGGAAGGAGGAGGGGGTCCAGTCGATCTGGTTAATACTACGACTGACATACAGTAGATCAGTCCCAATAGAATCCCAGAGGATCCAATCATCAATCAAGCAGTGATTTGAACGGAGGTGGTGAAGAGGCCTGCTCTAAAGAAAGAACCATTACTGAGATTTTTTTTCTGGATCCTTAGCCACAACAAGCTTCACTAAAAATAAATGTGTGTGTGTGTGTGTGTGTGTGTGTGTGTGTGTGTGTGTGTGTGTGTGTGTGTGTGTGTGTGTGTGTGTACATGTTGGAAAGAGTAGGAGGAATAACTGCGTCTTCCTCTTTTCCGTGGAATTTCAAAGTCAGAGGTTTTATAGGCTCATTCAATCAGTCAGTCAGTCAGTCAGTCAGTCTTTTCTTTCTTTCTTTCTTTCTTTCTTTCTTTCTTTCTTTCTTTCTTTCTTTCTTTCTTTCTTTCTTTCTTTCTTTCTTTCTTTCTTTCTTCACACGCTAATTAATAGCACCAGCATATTACTCCTAAACTCCAGGGGTAATTCACAACTTGAGTTAGAGTTAGGACTTGACGAGTCAACACCTGCATAAATTCCTTTAATTCTGAGGACTTCCTCTATTGGCGACTTGCTACTGAATTCCAGGCACTGAGTCCCGGAGGCCTTGAGAGAAAGTTTCTGAAAGTTTTACTTACTCATACTAGCGGTGTGTGTGTGGGGGGGAGTGGTTTCTTTGGGCAGATGGACTCCAATTTAGTTATGGTGGCCTTGCGAATTGAGTGGACTTTCGCATGTCCTCGAGATCCGATTTCCCCTTCCTTTATGCACGGAGAGTGAGGAGGGGGCGTTCTTTTTTTCATTCTTTCCTCCTAAATGTTTAACTTTCCCCGAGGTTCAGAGGTGACGTTTCCTGTTGCTGCTCAGAAAGGGTTGGGGAGGTTCGGCTCGAACGTTTCTCAGAGACAGGCTGAGAAACGGGTCGGGGTGTGTGCGAGAGAGGAAGCCGGCCAGGGCGCACCATTGCTCACCGGCCCGTAGCCGGTCGGGGGCCCGAGGCAGCTCGCTGGCCAGCCCTCTTAGGGGAAGGGATTCCCCAGTGTCGGGGATCCGGAATCTTCCAACGGCTGCGGGTCCGGTTAAAAATAAAACCCTCGTCCAATCTGCTTCAGGAGGTTGCGCTCGTCTGCATCCGCGGACGGCCGTCACGGTCCCAGCTGGCCTGGGGATGAAGCTGCAAGTCTGGAGGGGGACCTGGGGGCAGGCTCCTCGGTCGTCGAAAGCCCGTTTTAAATCGCTGGTTTTAGAATTCTAAAGGAGGGGCAGGGGGGATTTCGGAAACCTTTCTCCGTCCAAGACGTGCTGGGGGGGGACTCTTTCGTCCTCTTTTTCTCATTTGACGTCACGAGATGTTCTGGGGCCGCCAGTGCGGTGGGGAGCTTAAGGATAGAAAGGGGGTTCTGCCTTACTGTAATGATCATCCCTGGGATTCCTGAGCAGCCCTCTTCGTTCCAGGGCCTCAGCCGGCGAGAAAGTGCACCCAAAAGGCCAAAGACTTCCGAAAGGGGCCTGCTGTCTACCGTCCTTGACCACCTCGGGTGACCAAGCACAGCCCTCTGCCCGCCCCCCGCCCCCCGCCCCGGCCAGGAGTTTCCATTCTCCGGTTCCATCACGCCTCCCCCTGTGAGGGCAGGGCAGGGATGCCCGCAAAGGGCAAGGCCATCCAAGGACTGCAGCCTTTTGAGCAGGGAGAGCCATGGATGAGTTCTTTCATTGCATTCAGGTCCACTCAACCATTGTTTATTTCTGGCTTGGTTTAGAACAGTGATGGCAAACCTATGGCATGGGTGCCAAAGGCGGCACTCAGAGCCCTTTCTGTGGGCACCGGACATCACCCCTTCATAACCACCTGTATACAGGTTAAATTACTGTATTGGCACTTTGCAAAAAAAAAAAGAGTGGGTTTTGAATTGCCATTTGGGTACTCGGTCTCTAAAAGGTTCGCCATCGCTGGTTTAGAACTTTTCTTGGGCCACTTTTGAGACACCAGCCCCTCTGGCTTGAGGAAGCGGGCATACTAAAAAGCCACAAGGCAATGATAAAGCAATTCAAAACTAGAAAAGCAAAAGCAATCAAACTCATTAATGCCAATAATAATGGGCTGGCATCAAGCCGAAGAACATGGGTTGCTGATGATAACTGGTCAAAATAAGACGCTATTGAGGAGGAGCCCAATGAAAGCAGGAGGACTTTCAGAGCTTTCCTTCAGCCCTGTGAAGTTGGAGACTGATAGAGTCAACACTTATCTCAAAGAACTGGAAAGTTAAACTTAACGCCCGTGAGTATATTTTCACCTCACCCAATCACAAATTTGATAGATACACAGAGTCTAACCCTTCACTTACAGTTTAACCCTTCTTGGACTCTTCTGTTCCTGCCTTCGAAGAAGCAGCTGTAAGAAAATTAACCCAAATGAAAGCCAGAATTTCAGTTGGACATTTTTAGATTCTGAAGGGATTGTCTTTACCCAACCAATCAACCAATCATTCTCAGTTTAAGATAATGAATAAATAAAAGAAACAAATGTGCCTTTTTGGAGGACTTTGGGCAGAGGCGGCTGCTTCTCTTAAATGTGAAACGATTTACATAATATAGTGTCAGAATAAAAGTCTTCACAAGTCCCCAGCCTTGCCTTGTTTTGGAAAAAGGAATATTTGTGGTAACAGTGAATTGTCTATGGTTTCAAAAAACAAACAAAAAAAACAAGGAAGATCCAGGAAAGTAATTTAAAAACATACTCCTGCTATAAGAAATATTTGGCTGTTTTTTTGAAACTGAACTGTTGGTCATGGTATTCGTATTAATTCCTGAATTTCCTTCACCTGTTGAATGCCTTAGGCCTCATCCTTTAGCCAAGCAGCCTCCCAGACTGGCTGCACACAAATGCCCCCCCCCACTTTGTGATTTCCTTGTAAAACATGACATTAGGAATAAAAGGTGTGGAGGAAAAAAGAAAGAAAAAGACATTTCATGTTAGCCTCCTTGGGTCCTTTTCCAAGGAGAATGGTGGGGTAAAAATACTCTAAAATAAAATAAAATAAAATAAAATAAAATAAAATAAATACTGATCACCTAGTTCAAGTAGTCTGTTGGGTTGTTTAGGCTTAAATTCAGCACCACACAGGCACTATGGCACCACTGTGGCCTTCCCAGTTACATTGATAAAAGCAGTTTCATTAAAAGATGTCATCCCATGGGACATTTTTAACAAGGGGCATGTACCTTCCAATTAATTAATTAATTGACCTGAACTTCAATCCCGGGTAGCCAACTCATGGTGGGCTCAGCCTTCTATCCTTCCAAGGTTGGTAAAATGCGTACCCAGCTTGCTGGGGGTGGGGTGGGGTGGGGGAGGTGTAGCCTGCATAAATAGATTGTAACCTGTCCAGAGAGTGCTTTAAGTGTTATGGGACACTATATAAGCAGAACACTTTTTTGCTTTTTGCTTTCATTAGATTCAACTGAATCAGCGAAATGAGAGAGAGAGAGAGAGAGAGAGAGAGAGAGAGAGAGAGAGAGAGAGAGAGAGAGAGAGAGAGAAGGACTCTAAATGAGACACAACACTTCCATAACACAACATTACAGAATTATTATTATTTTTTGTTTCATTGGATGATGGCAATAAAATATATTGCCAATATGGCCACTGCTATTTGTTTATTTTTCATTTTACAGCAAGAGCAATTTTGCAGCAGCAGTACAATGCACACTGAACAGCATTTTGACTGCTAATGAAATCATTCTTTTCATTTGAATATCTTGCAAACAGTATTCAAATTTCATATTCTTAAAGCTTGCATAAATGATAAATAACAGCATGCCTGTGTATGCTTTTCTCTGGAAAAAACTGTTTCTGTCACAGTTGGACATATGTCTTTTGATGGTGTGATGAGTGGAACTTACTTACTTACTTACTTACTTACTTTATTTATTTATTTATTTATTATATGCTGCTTTTTTCCTAAAAAGGAACCAAGGTGGCTTACAGTATTAAAAGAAACAATGTTGTTGTGTCATTACAGTAGTGACTGACTCTTTGTGACCCCATGTCCATGGAGTTTTCTTAGCAGGAATACTGGAGTGGCTTACCAGTTCCTACTCCAGAAAAGAAACAATATTAAAAGCCAAAAATAATAAACTCTTACAACACTGAAAAAGAAACAAAGACATATGATATTAAAGCTAGAAGATAAAAATAGTACTAAAAACCTTTAAAATAATGACAATTAAAAGACCACCGTGTCATTAAAAAACCCCAACATTTTAGATAGCCATTCACTAAGAAATAGCCTGCCTGAAGAGCAAAGCTGCTGCCTGTTTGTAGGGACAGACTGGCTTCCTGTGGAAGGGAGCTCTGGAGTCTGGGAGTGGTGACACTAGAAGGCCTTCTTCTGTGTCCCCCCATCAGATGCACCTTAAGATATGAAGGGATGAGTGTCTTCTTGTAGTCACACTAGCTGGATGCAAAGAGTCTCTCACCCTCTTGGTTGTTTCACTTCCTGCAGCATCTCAAGTTAGGTCCAGATATTAGGGAAGAGAGGGAAACTAACATTGTTGGTTAGTATCCACCGAGACAATGTGCCAGTTACATTCTGAAGAAAAAGAAGGTCATTCATAAACTTCCAGAGAGATGGTTGTCATCTTTCTATTGCATTGCATCTGCAGAAACCCAGGCGTTATTGAAAGGCAGCTTCAAGAAGAACTGGGATGGCAGACTTATCCAGCTATTTCTTTGACCGTGATGTTCTTGTAGCCAGATCACTAGGAAAAAAAGGTAATAGTTCTAGTTTAATATATATGTATGTATGGACCTTGCTGTAGATGCAATACAATACCCAAGCTTCCTTTCCACTTTTTTTTTTACAAAAGGGGAGGGAAAAAACCCTGCCCGGTTGACTTTTTAAATTTCTGTTCCTGATATTTATGTTTTTCCCCTACACATTGGCTTTAATGGGGATATGTGAGAGAAGTAACAGAAACATGAAATCCTGTATTTGCTTATGTTCAAAATCAGAGCCAGTTCACATTATTTCCAATGGAGTGCTACTCTCTAGAATTTCCTATGTAAGAACCCGAATGACAGTGGTGTTCCATTTGAGAACTTTTTACACCATTGTAACCATTTTTTAAAAAAATTCCACATGTTTCAAAATATGTTGGGCTTTTGTTTCAACAAAATACCTGTAGTACTTAGTCTCAATGACCAATGTCTTTAGCATAAGAAGAACATAAGAAAACACCATTTACCCCTGTAATCATGATAATGCCAATATTTGGGTGAATTAAAAATGCTCTGAGTATATAATTTACCTTTCTTTCTTTCTTTCTTTCTTTCTTTCTTTCTTTCTTTCTTTCTTTCTTTCTTTCTTTCTTTCTTTCTTTCTTTCTTTCTTTCTTTCTTTCTTTCTTTCCTTCCTTCCTTCCTTCCTTCCTTCCTTCCTTCCTTCCTTCCTTCCTTCCTTCCTAAATGAACTGGCAAAAAGCTGTTTGTTTTAACACTGAGAGACCAGGAGCAAAGAAGCACTTTTAAATCACCGAGTGGGTAGGAAATGGCTTCGCAAGTGGAGTCACCGAACTGTCTTCCTGCCCCTGCCAATAAAATAAAATAAACATTACATCCAGGGAAGTAAATTGCCCAACTATAGCGAATAGACTGTCAATATGGTGTTCTTTGAAGAGCAAAAGAGAGTTATCAATATAAAAGTGCAAGTAATGCCACCTTTTGGGTATCTTGATGCACTGCAGTAGTATCTTGATGATGAAATCCTGAAGATGCTGTTGTTTTAGGGCCTTTTCACACGACCTCTAAGATCCGCTGGCCACTTAAATTCGGACCAGAGATCTTAGGGGTTCGTTGCTCTTGCTGTGTTCCCACCCCACAGCACTTCCTTGCTCCTGTCTGCGTGAGGGGGGGAGAAAAAAGAGAGGGAAAAATGCATCTCACCTCCGAAGCCACCTGGCTTCCTGATTCCTTCTCTTCCTGATTCCGCCCGGCTTCCTGGTTCCTTCTCATAAAGGGGCGGCAGGCAAAAACAACAACAAACAGACGCAAGGAGAGCTGACACTCACTCCCTTAAAACCACATCAGGAATTGTCACCAGGGGAGAGCAGGTACATGAAAAATGCGCTTCATGTCATAAGAAATACTCCAGGTATTCAAGGCCTACAAAGCAAAGGAGAAGTTTATAAGGTACAAGCCTTTGCAGACGATTTGTTGGTAATTATGGAGAATCCTCAGACCTCCTCTCTAGAACTCCTAAAGACTTTGGAGGCCTACTCTAAAATCTCTGGATTAAAGGTAAACAGAGAAAAAACATTGTTCCTTACCAAAAATATGACTTCATCCATGATTGAAAAACTGGTAAACCAATCGGGTTTTCAACATGCTAGCAAGGTAAAATACCTGGGTATCACTGTATCTAACCGCTGTAACTCTTTACATAAAGATAACTATGTTAATGCTATAAAAACAATCAAAGCTGACTTGGAAATTTGGTCAAGACTCCAGCTATCCTTAATGGGCAGAATTGCAGCAGTTAAAATGAATGTTCTACCTAAACTGCTTTTTTTATTTCAATCTTTACCTATATTACCTAATTTTAAGATCATTACAGACCTGGAAAAAAAGTATACATATATTTATATGGCAAAAGAAAAAAGCAAGGATTAAAAATGTTTATTTACAGGATAGAACCAAAACTGGTGGTTTTGCCCTGCCCAATCTAGTGTTATATTACAAGGCTGCTGCCATGACTTGGATTAAAGACTGGATTTTGATGACAAATAAAAGAATATTGCAGCTTGAGGGTTATGGCCTAGACAAGGGTTGGCATCATTATATGTGGTATAAGGGTAATATACCTACCCTCTTTAAAAAGCACTGGATAAGGAATGCCTTAGTTAAAATATGGTTATCGATTAAAAAACAATTCTATTTCAAAGCACCATTGTGGTTATCTCCGCTGGGAGCGGTTATTAGCTCCCTTACAAGTGAAATCCCAAAAGTTTTAACTTATAGACACCTTCTGAACACTGACCTTTCATTGAAACCACTAGGGAAATTAGTATCAGAAGGTTATAATTTAGACTGGTGGAAGTATCAACAAATATACTCACACTTACTATCTTCTGGCGACTCCAAGCTTCTTAGTAAATTCTATAGTATTTTGTTAAATGAGAAAATGATTGATACACTGGTCAAAGATACTATGATAAGATGGGCAGAAAACTTTGGTTACTCTATTCATCTAAATAAATGGGACTCTCTGTGGAATACAGTCAAAATCTTTAAATCTATTTCTTTTAAGGAAAATTGCTATAAGATGTTCTATAGATGGCATCTCTCACCACACCGATTATCTAAGATGTACAATTGCTCACCTAAATGTTGGAAATGTAAATATGATTGTGGTACCTTTTACCATATGTGGTGGACATGTAAAGAGGCAAAGGCATATTGGAAAATGGTAAAACTATTTTTAGAAAGATATTTGAAAATTAAGATAGAGCTTAGACCAGAACTTTTCTTATTAAATATAGTAGACATAAATATTTCATATGATCAGAGATATGTACTTCACCATGTAATCGTTGCTGCAAGGATACTGTATGCGAAATTCTGGAAACAACCTAACATGCCAACAGAGAAGAATCTCTATGAAAAGATAAGAGAATGCATCGAAATTGACAGACTCTCTGGCTATTTAAAGGGAGACTATGATGAGATCTCTCGGAAAAGATGGCAAGAAGTAACAAACCTATTAGTACTGTGATAATATTTGGCAATCTATCAATATGTTAAATCACTACTTTTACTTTGCTTGACATATTCAATGTAAATTTTTTTAAAAAAACTATGCCCCCTTTTTCCCATACCCCTTCCCTTTGTTCCCTCCTTAAAAACCCAATAAAATTATTCAATTAAAAAAATGCGCTGGGTCGCACTTAGGTGGGCGGGGTCGCACTTAATTTTCTGCAAACTCCGGAGCTGGTGGGGAAACATTTTAAAGCTCCGGAGCTTGCAGCCATTTGCGGCGGAGTTTAGGGGTTCGTGTATAAATGCCCTTAGTCAGTGCTTCTTCCTTCTTCCCCATTTCTTTTTGTTAGATTGTTTGCTGCCTGTATGTTTGGAAGTGGGCTTACTAGTTCACCCTCATTCAACACAAGTCTTCTAATTAATGTTGTTGGCCTGATCTCACAGCTACTGCACAGCTTCCACTACCTTGCATATTTTGTTTGCTGTGGGGATAACAAAATGTTGCCAAAGATCTGCTCTTTGCAAGAATAATCTGGGGGTGGGATGGGGGAATAGGGCTGCCCTTTAATTTCTTTAATTTTCCTTTTTTTTGTTGCTGCCATGTGCACATAGCACCATCTTCCTTATGCTTCCAGAAAAGGAGTGTGTCCAAGTTTAATAATGTTTCTTGTTATTCTTAGGAGAGTGCTGTAGCCTGGTGAAAATGCACACATTTTCCAGCTATAGTCTATAAGCGTTTCTACTCAAGAATGAAGTCCCACTGAATCCAGTGGGTTTTACACCCAAGAAATGTCTATTAAGTTGCAGTCTTATCTTCTCATCAGGTGGCCAACATGGTGGAAGAAAGGTAATATCTTTCATAATACAGATGAGTTATGACATCATGTTTTAATTAGGAAAGATTTATAATATGCAGAAATAAGCATATTAACCTTTCCAACAGACACACAGTAGATATTCATTGTTCTACCCATTCACTAGCATAGTCTGCTTCTGAAGATCTTTGATGTGAAAAATGGAACAATAATAAATATTATTAATACTATTGATGCTGCTACGTGCAAACTGCAGCCTGTGCCATGATTTAATGAATCGGCCATGAAATATTGCATCAAATTCTTTCCTTGGTATCCCTTTCTGGCCTCTCAGCAGTGCCAATTCAACTTTTTCTGCTCCTGTTCCTTACCCTTTGAGGGTTTTTTTTTAAATGCTTTTGAATATTTAGAACCTTGGATTTTCTCTAGGTTTCCTGCTACAACCCTCTTGTCCACAGGTACTACTGCTGCTGCTATAATTACAAAAGTGTCTTGGTTAACAACCATAAATAAAGATTCAATTCATAATTACAAAAGTAGCTGTACTTCATATGTCATCGTGGTTGTGGTCGTGGTCGTGGTCGTGGTCGTGGTCGTGGTCATCGTCATCATCATCATTGTCATCATCATCATCATCATCATCATCATCATCATCATCATCATCATAATTTCCAACAGCAGTATGTTTTAAAATATACACAGGGTTGTGCATAGCCTTGCAAATCCTTTTGAATATGATATTATTTAGCCAAATGTATTTCTGTTGGATTTCCTGTTTTACTGACTTATTGAAATAGTCAGGTCCACTATTATTAATGTTATTCTTGCTCTCCAGTTATAGCTAGAGAACAGAATCCAAATATCACAATCCACTGAATTTACTAGGCAGACCATGAATGGGACAACAACTTACTTTTGGGGAATACAACTACCAGAATGCCTTCAGAATGCTGGAAAATTCTGGGGATTGTGGTTCAAAAAAGTGGCTTCTCCATTCCAAGGATAGTAGTGAAAGCTGTTTCAGCATACCTGTCTCTCAATTCAAAACTCTGCCAGGAAACTGGATTCAATGAAAAATGTGCATCTTCATAGTTTGCATGGTTGGTGTATAAGTAGGTGGCTATAATCCTAACAGGTCTCATTGTTGCTGTGAGGGAGTCACAGTGTGTGTGCCCCTAGCAGGCTCTCTGCCTCCAGCACATTCCCAGAGGTGCAGCTGTCATTGGGGTGAAAAGCTGGGACTCACAATCTCAGAAGGGCAGATGAAGGTAGGACCTTTAGAGGAAGGTGAGAGAGGAATGCAAGGTCAGAGGGGAAAGGAAAGTGAACAGAAGGTCTCCATCTTGACCAGAAATGAAAGAGTGGCCTTAGACCTAAGAACATTGAAAGGGGCTCTAGAAGAAGGAGAGAGGAACGAAGAGGCAAAGAGTGGAGCAGAGGAAATCTTCTCCAACTTAGGGCGTTTATACACGACCCCTAAACTCCGGGGCAAATGGCTCCCAGCTCCGGAGATTAAAAATGTTTACCCACCAGCTCCGGAGTTAACAGGAAATTAAGTGCGACCCCGCCCACTTTAGCATGTCCCAGAGCAGCTTTCAGGTACCTGCTTTTTGGATGTGACAAATATTTGATCCGGTGTAAGGATAGTGAGTGTGGGGCTCTCCTGGCTTCTGTTTGTTGTTTTTCTGCCCCCCCCACCCCTTAAAGAGATCTGAATGCTGCCGGGAAGAAAACGGAGGTAAACCGGCATTCTTTTCTTTCTTTTTTCTCCCTCCCTCAGGCAGCCAGCAACCAGGAAGTGCGGAGGGGGGTGGGGACAGAGGAAGAGCGAAGAACCCCTAAGATCTCTGGTCCGAATTTAAGTGGCCAGCGGATCTTAGGGGTCGTGTAAAAAGGCCCTTAGAGGAAGAAGAGACTTGGGCAATGCTCGGAAGGAGGTGGAAGACACTTATTGAACAGATGAATCTCCAGAGCCTAAGGGCAATTGGGATTACATATTCCTAGAGAACTCCTAGACTGGGATCTTAGTTGAGCTTCTCATGTCCCAGGGCCAGAGTCAGAAGTATTCTCTGCTGCTCCAGTATACCCCACTGCCTGAGGTGCTTCTGAGACCCCAACCATCAACAGGAGGTTGTCACCATTGCCTTCCATCATCCTCCTCCAATGGTGATTACCTCACTCTGCCTAATGGTACCTGTTAACACTGATATGTAATCTTGGGTTATAAATCACCATAAAAACATAGTCTCAGTTTCTCACTCAAAGCATAACAGCATTTAAGGGCTTTAAAAACAAACAAAAGCAAGTAATATACTCAAAAGCCTATTTATTTATTTATTTATTTATTTATTTATTTATTTATTTATTTATTTATTTATTTATTGTGTTTTTATACCACCCATCTTCCGAACGGAGCTCTGGGTGGTTCACAATAAAATAATACCAACAAATTATGAGAAATAAAGTAAGCAGTAAAAAAAAACTAGTAAAAAAAAGGAGGGAGAGATCCTCCACAATAAGTGACGCGGGTGGCAAAAAGGAAAAATAAATAAATAGAAACTAAATAAAAAGGTTGCCATACGCCTCTTTAAAAAGTAGGGTCTTCAGAGCCTTTTTAAAGGCGGGCAGGGACTGTGCTAGGCGCAGCTCACTAGCTTGTTGAGAATAGGTCTGTAGGTTTATCCTGACATCCTGAAGGCATTGAAGTGTATTGAACCTGTGGAGTGCTGGTCAAAGACATTTTCTTGCTTTAGGCAAAGATGCCAGCGGTGCCTTCTACTCATCCAAAGTAGCTAATACTCAAAGCCAGGCACTTAATTTTGGGAAATGACAGAGAGAAATCTGTGGCAGTAAAAACATGTTAATAAAAACAATGAATAAACTACCATTTATAGACACATTTGTGTGGCACCCAGACTTCACTGGCTGTGGTTAACAATACCTAATAGTAGGGCTGGCTCTTAAGCTACAAGCCTAACATGTCCGAGTCTATGCTCTTAAATATGTTCCAACTAAAGAGGATACATTGCTGGTGAGCTGTGTTCATTTGATTGGATAGCAAGTCCTGCAGTCCTTAGGGAGAAGATAAGTGCTTTCCCAGGTCCCCCAGGACAGATTTGTTTGCTTTGTAAATCACTTTCTCACTTCTAATGAGAGAGCAGAATGCACAATTTCCCCCCACTGCCTTAAGATGTATGTCACCCTTCTTTTTGTAATCCAGATAAAGAAATAGTGTGTCCTCATTTTAATTAGACCGATGTGCTTTGCTGCGAGTCATTAGCGTTCTCAATAGGTTCCTCTCTAATTCTCACTGATAAACTGCAGCAGGAGCTTCAGGAAGGAATCGTCAATAGATAGGATGCTGGTTTCCAGGATCTATTTATTGATTCTCACTTGCTGAATGAATGGCAGAGGCACTTTGTTAGTCTTCTTGGTTCTGCCGGCAAAATCATAACAAAATTAATGAGCCACCTTCTTTTCAGACTTTTCACATGGAGACTTTGAGATGCCCAGGGCAAGCGCCATTGGAAACTCTGGCATGAGCTGCATCAACAGATCACGAGATGTTTCCAAGGGATTGGGCCCCTTCGCCCTGCTTTTGTTGCCATCTTGACCAAAGACAGAATAGAGAGGTCGGAAGTAATGAATTTTAGATAACAGAGTACTTGTAATTGCCTTCCCAATAAGAAAGAGATCACAGCCACATCATGATTCTAATTTAATGAGGGCTAGTCTCATTTGTGTGGCATAGCTGGTGCTTTTTAATAGGGCTTGGAAAAGACCATTTTGGGACTATCCAACACTCTCCAGAAAATCTGGGAGTTATAACCTCCCCCCATAACATTTCCAACATGCTTTTAATTACTTCAACAATTATATGATTGTTTTGATCTCACTGAATGCTGGAGGAAGAATGTTACATGATTCAAGTAGTACAGGCTTCTGTTCTGTTGTTCCTACTGACACAATAAGGAGAAGAATGGGAGGATTGTGTGCTGTGTACCTCAGACGATCACATCTGTAGTATTCAGATTTTTTTTAATTAATGAAAAAGCAACCCTTTTTACTTACTTTTAAGAAAGATGTCAGTCACATGTAGGCCATTCTACCTGCCTAGAGAAATCTCTGTGATAATCATAATAGCTGTATATGTTCCACCTGATGAGAATGTCAGTGAGGCACTCTCCAAGCTATATGCCATCATTTCTAAGCAGCAGCAAATCCATCCACAGGGTGCTTTTGTCGTAGCTGGGGACTTCAATCAAGCCTGTCTAAGAACTGTTTTCCCTAAGTTTGAACAGTACGTGAAATTCCCCACCAGAGGAAATAACATATTGGATCACGTGTACTCCAATGTGAAACAGGCATACAGGGCAATTCCTCTTCCACATCTGGGCACATCTGATCATTCTTCACTTCTTCTATGCCCAAAGTACATCCCTCTCCGGAAAAGAACCCAGCCAATTATTAAAACGGTTAAAATATGGCCAGAGGGTGCTCTTAGTCAGCTCCAGGACTGTTTTGAAGCAACTGATTGGAGTGTATTTGAAGACCAAGACCTACATGGATATACTGATGCTGTACTTTCTTACATCAACGTGTGTACTGACAACGTAACAGCGGATAAACGCATCAGAGTCTATGGGAATAGTAAACCCTGGATGACTGCTGAGGTAAGGTCACTTCTGAGAGCCGGAACTCTGCCTTTAAGGCAGGGGACATGGATACATATAGAGAGGCTAGGGCTAATCTTAGAAGAGGTATAAAGGCAGCAAAACAAAAATATAAACAAAAGGTGGAGAACTACTTAGCTGATAACAACACAAAGGGAGTATGGCAAGGACTGCAGCATTTAACTAACTTTAGGGGCAAGATGAGGAACATGGCTGAGGCTGATGCCTCACTGGCAGAGGAGCTGAATATTTTCTTTGCTCGCTATGAGGTTAAAAGACCAGGCCCCATAGTACCTGCTTGCCAGTCTTCAAATTCTCAGCCACTCATTTTATATGAACATCAAGTGAGAGCTGCATTGAGGGCTGTGAATCCCAGTAAAGCTGCAGGCCCAGACGGGGTCCTGGGGATAGTGGTAAAAAATTGTGCTGATCAGTTAGCAGGGGTTCTGACAAGAATTTTTAACATCTCCCTGCAAACGGCTTGCGTTCCATCATGTTTGAAAGCAGCTACCATTGTCCCAGTCCCAAAGAAAACAGCAGTTAATTGCCTAAATGACTACAGACCTATTGCATTAACGTCTGTAGTGATGAAATGCTTTGAAAGATTGGTTCTCCAATACCTTAAAACATGTTTTCCACCAGACTTTGATAAACATCAGTTTGCCTATAGGAGAAACAGATCAACAGATGATGCCATAGCTACTGCCTTACACCTTGCAGTGAGTCATCTGGAGAAACCTGGAAATTATGTTAGGATGCTTTTCATTGATTACAGTTCAGCTTTTAACACCATCCTACCAAGCATTCTTATTAAAAAGCTGCCTGATTTGGACCTTTCTTCTACCATCTGTGATTGGATCAAGGACTTTCTAAGGGACCGCTCACAAACAGTGAGGGTTGGGCCTTTCACATCTACTTCCCTGAAGCTTAGCACCGGCTCCCCACAGGGCTGTGTGCTTAGTCCCTTCCTGTATTCACTGTACACATATGATTGTGTATCATCTGATCCATCTACTGTAATTATTAAGTTCGCAGATGATACCACCATAATGGGTCTTATTACAGGGGGAGATGAATCACCGTACAGGAATGAGGTCCAAAAATTATCCACATGGTGCCTAGAAAACAACTTGCATCTAAATATTACCAAGACAAAGGAGATGGTGCTGGACTTCCGGAGGAAGAGAGAGGAACTAGCCCCATTGTACATCCAGGGTGTGTGTGTGGAGAGAGTTTCTTCCTTTAAATTTCTGGGAGTTTACCTCAGTGATGATCTATCCTGGGGAATTAATACAACCAAAGTAGTCAGGAAGGCCCAGCAGAGACTGCATTTCCTTAGGGTCTTGCGTAAGAACAAAGTGAAGCAACAACTGATTATCTCCTTCTACCGGTCCACAGTTGAAAGCATCCTCACATACTGCATTACCGTTTGGTATGCTGGATTGACAGCTGCTGACAGGAAGACACTACAGAGGGTGGTAAGCACAGCTCAGTATATCATGGGCTGTCCCCTGAGTGCACTGGATGACATCGCTAGGGATCGTTGCCTCAGGAGGGTCGGAAAAATTCTTAAGGATGACTCACACCCCGGTCAGCACTTTTTTACCTTGTTACCATCAGGCAGAAGATATCGTAGTATAGCCTGCCGTACCAACAGACTGAAGAACAGTTTTTATCCATGGGCTGTCAGACAGCTGAATGGGAAATAATCCCAGGACAAGTATAGAAGAACTGACCTGTGGGCTGGCGCATTCTGTGTCAAGTACACAGGGTGCAGTAAGACTGAGTGATTGCCAGTGAGATGGGGGCGGGATGGTGGTGGGGGTGGGCATGGGAGACTCAGCTAATTTCATTGTGCACATGTTGTACATTGACAATAAAGGTATTATTATTATTATTATATAAGATGGTGTATGCGTTTTGAAAAAATGTAATTATGATCATAATTAGCAACTCGAGGCCTTCAAAAGAACAGGAACAAATTACTTTTAGAAAGTAACATTCTGAGATAATATAGTTATATTCACCAGCATTATGTGGCACTTTTCTTAACACTGTGCTTTTTTATTTCTTTTACTCTCTTGCCATTTTCTATGCTTGTCCATCTGTTTCCAACTGCCCAATTTCACCCTCCTCCCCATTCATGCTCCTGTAGCCTCTTCCACCAGCCCATGTACCTCACTGTCTGTGCCCCCCTCTCTCCTGCAACAGGTGAAATGGCTGTCAGTAGGTGACCATTTGGGGATTGAAGAGGAGGCACATGGCAGCTTGGCCAATGGAAAGCCTCTTGTGGTCCCGTCTCCATACAGCTATGCGCTGTTCATGTTGCATCATGAACAACTGTGGAATGGAAGGATCTTCAAGAGGTGTTCTTGTCATGAAGATTCTCTTCACCACAAAACTATTAAAAATGCAGGAAGGCTGTCGGGTTGTGCATGTATCCACCTTATTGATAGCAAATAACATACACCACAAACTGGCTGCATCAGCTGAATTAGCTTGCTATTCTGATCAGCTGTGACTGGCAATGACTCCACATGGAGCTTTCCTAGCCCAACAGGGAGATTCCTAGTATTCTCCAAATGGTCTCTCCTCCAAGTTCTCACCAAGCTTGACCATGTTTAGCTTCCAAAATCCAGTTGCCATGACTCAACTTGCAGATAAACTCACCTGGATGACTGAGAATCTTCACAGACATCTTCCAAAATCAAATGTGACCAGGTGGTGGCATCTCTGTGTTATGGTTTTACATGTCAGTTTCTATGTAATCCTCCTGACCAACCATGGAAATTTTTTTGGTAATCTTTCACTGAATTTTATGACACCTTTCATTATACCTTTCTTGATACATTTAAGGGTAGCGAGAAAAAAACGAAGCAAGCAAGCAAAGCAAAGCAAAAATCCTAGCATTTATTTGGGCCTAAGTATGGTACTATTTTTTTTGAAGAAAATATTCAACAATATTTTGATATATGGAATAATATAATAATAAAGTATTGTTCAACAATACTATATACAGGCATTCAATCACATTTGTACACATATGGGGTACGCAGAGCAAGGTGATATTCTTCAGTTAACTTTTTAATACCACACACATCTGAAAAGAGGAAGAGGAAGAGAAATGTCAGTTTTACTGCAATTATTTTAGCAAGTAGTGGTACAAATCTGGGGGCAGGAAGAAATAAAATAGTCACAGAGCTACAAAACTGGGATTTCTAAAAAAAAGTTGAAGTAGAGAGAAATAGCTCACCAAATATTCAGTTACCCCCCCATGCTTGGTTTATACAGAGCTTTATAATAATTCTAATTAATATTTCTATGTACAATTCATCCTTTAGTAACCATCTGAAAACAAACAAAGATGTAATCATTCCTGAAACCAGTTTTAACCTTCTTTGGGAGAACAAAGTTGGTAAGCCAGAAACACCTTCCAGTTTTGCTTGCATTTTCTTCCATTTTGCATATTCCATATACAAAAACTGCATAACTGAACTGGTCCATGAAATGAGTGGCTGGTCATTGTGAACCGCAGCTGCAGATCTTTTTTTTTGGGGGATGAAATGTAGTTTGATCCACAAGAGGGCTCCATAGTACAATCATTTTCAAATATACCCTGAGGTGGTATCTTTATCTGGCCAACCAAAAAGGATTTGAAACACAAGGATTTGTGTAAGCTTTCAGGAGAACAGCTTCTTCCACAGGCAGATATAAAAGATTAGGTAGGATGGGAGAAAGAAAAGGGGGGACAACGGTGGGAAAACTGTCTCTATCTTATGTTCTTGTTTTCCACAGCAAGGAACGCAGCAGGGTGGCTGCAGAGAAATGGCAGGGTTTCATTAGTATTACATTTCACTTGGTCTAGCCCAGTGCTCCCCAACCTTTTTATCGCCGCGGACCGGTAAATGTTTGATAATTTTTCCCTGGCCCACTTGTTTTGATTTAATAATTTTAATTTAATTAAAATGCCCCCCCAGCTGCTGACGCACATGCGTGCTAGTCGTTTTCCACTCTAGGGGGCGGTGCTCATCTCCGTACTCAAGCCGAAGAGCCAGTGTTGTGCGAGTCCTTGGCATCGCTGCAAGGAAACACTGTTTTTACTTCCTCGCGTTTTTTCCCCCGGGGGTGTCTCTTTATCTGACTTGCATTTCACATGCTTTCGAACGGCTAGGTTTGGAAGCATATAAACGCAAGGAGATCATTCCAATTCCAGAGTTTATTCGCAACCACTTTGGAAGACAGGAGCTGCTCTTGGCGGGGGGAGCTCCCCGTCCACGCTGTCGCCTGACCTTTTTTTAAAGCTACCGAGCCGCTGTAAGGTCTTGGTACCCTTCGCCCTTCCTTGACATGAGGCTGGAGAGTGGGAGGGGGGCGAGAATTGGTGGCCTTCCTGGGGGGGGGGACAAAAACACCTCAGAGAAACCAAACGTGCACTCGGTGTGTGTGTGTGTGTGTGTGTGAGGGGGAGAAAATACACACAGTGGAAATGGCGCTCACCCACACAGGAGATCCTCCACGACCCTCCTTCAGGGGGACCTTTGGGGGAAGCTTAAGGCCAGAAACGGAAACCCGGCCGGCTTCCGGGCGTTCGTTCTTCCCCAAGGAAACCTTAACGGCGCAAAGAGGTTCCCTTTCTGGCTTTGGAAGCCCTGCCCCCTCCTTCCCTCCCTCCCTCGGCGGGGGCGAGGTCACTTTCCCCGTGGCGGCGAGGCTTCCCCTGGTTTCCTCGGGCGGCCCGGTGCCAATTGATCCACGGACCGGCACCGGTCCACGGACCGGGGGTTGGGCAACACTGGTCTAGCCCATAGACTCACTCACAGTTGGCAAGTAAGGAACCTTTGGCTTTCATTCTTAGAGAAAGGAAGGTCCCATTGTGAATTCAAACAATTTATAAGCATTTTGTGATAAACATTGTATGTTTTCATTATAGTTTTTTTCTTTTCATTGCAAACACCATGTTGTTGTTGTGTCATTACTGGCTTGCCAGTTCCTATTCCAGGTGCCTACAGTACCTGGTTTTCCCTGGTGGTTGCCCATCCAAGTACTAGCCAGGCCCAACCTTGCTTAGCTTCCGAGATCAGGCAAGATCGGATGTGCTCAGGGCTTCTCTCACAGATTGACCTGGACAGGAGAAAACAAGGTGGAAAAGTCATTTTAAAACGCCCAAGAGAAAACATGTGGATGTCCTTTGTGGGGCAGTAATAATATGACATATAGAAAACTTCTAGGAACAGAGAAACTATAATCTTGGTTGAGACCTAGCTTAATATTGTCCAATTCAAATGCGGTAATATCTGAAAACAGAGTAATCCCTAATCGCGACCATTTTTATGTTGTATGGATTTGCCCCATAGGCGATTCTGTTAAGCAAATTTCCCCTATCTCTGGAATTGTTTTATGTTGTACAGATTTTATGCTATACAAACCATTTGTTATATGAGGGTCCACTGTAGTTGGTTCAGCCCAGCGGTTGGGGAAATCTTAGGAAGGGGTGTGATTCAGGATATCATCTGAGAAAGTGTGGGATTGCTGGGGAGGTGGGAGCTACCTTTCCTGGAGGATAAGACCTTTGCCACTTTGATTTACATAGAATATCACTATATTTGTGCAGGAGGGCCACTAGCATGGTGAATCTACATAGTGATCTTATGTATTTGCATTTGCATTTTATTTCAGGGCTCTAAAGATGGCATCCTTGGACATGCTTCCTTTCTGTTGTGGGTCTCTCACCTTGGTTGAGATTAAGTACTGGCATGTTACTTAACTCATGTAAAGCAGTCCTTTAAGAACTAACTCAGCACAGATCCTCAAATTTACAACACATCGAAAAAAAGGTCCCCCATTTAGCTCACAGAAATTATACCCTTACATTAAAATGCACACATTATGACATAAATGGAAGATATAAATGCCTAGACATAATTACATGTCACCTCATTCAGGTTACCAGGGTCTATTAAATGTAACCGAAAATCTCTCTGAATAAATGAGGGATCCATTAAGTTGAAGGTAACCACCTGTGTGAAGAATTTCTCTGCCATTGTAATTAGCGGGATCCACAAATGGTGTAGGAATTTGCAAGAAAGCCTCATGAAACAATTTAATTAGTGTAATTAATCCCAACCAGAAGTTAATCACAAAGAACATGAAGTGTGGTATTCCTTCTGACTTGTGTGGGTGTATAACCCATTGCTTTTATTTAAAACCCATCAAAGGAAAGCAACCAAGAAACATTAAAATCAGGCAGCGTTCTTCTCATTTTCCTTTAAGCCCCTGAAGGTGGAATTTGGGGCATTGTCTGGCAATGCAGGCCATTTACTGCACACAAGGGCTAAGAAACCAGTATGTGTTGCTGCTGGTGCTAAAATATAGGATGGACACAAGCTAGGCTAGCAACTGAACTTGTTTCAGCACTAGCATGTGAAAACGGTCTCCTGCTACCTTTGAGATGACCGTCTATATGTTTGGCAGTTTAGAGCACGCAAAATCAAGGCACACAACACACACAACTCAGCCCTCTGACAAGGAAAGGAGCCAGGAGACTTGAGGGAGAATGACTAGAGCTGTCCACTGTGCCGCCCTGCCCCAAATATCTGCTGCCTAAAGCTGCTGACTTACTCTGTCCCTATAGAAGGTACAGAGCCTACCTCACCCACAGTGGACTTGTTTGTATCTCTTTTACTTCTCAAACAGTATTATTTGATGAGACAAGATATTTTGGTGTGCTGGATGGGGACTAGACACAATCTTGAAATCATATTTAAGACTAAAGATAAATATAGCAATGCACTATTCGAACATTGGATTTATGGGGGTTTAGAACATGAGATTTTGTAAAAAAAAAAAAAAACTTCAAGATACCGCTTGTGGTGTAATGGATAGAATGATGAACTAGGACTCAAGAGACCTGAGTTGGACCCCTCACCTTCATTCATTAAAACTCATTGGCAAAACCACTCCATAAATACCCTGAAGAGCCCTATTAGGGTCATTATAAATTGGTTCAACCTTGACAGCATATATAACAAAATGAATATTTCAAGTTGCTATTGTGGTCAGTCCGGGCAGGAAATGGCTCTCATAACAAACATCATGCATCTTTGGTAAGGGAACTGGGAAATGATGATATTCCTGGATTCTCTCGCTTTTGCTTTCAATGTGTAAGCATATTTATGCCAAATCTTCTTCCCAAAAAGAGATGATCTGATAAAACCAGGGAAGTGGAAATTGTCCTTTAAGCATGATTACCCTGGCATGTATAATCCTATAATAAAGATCTTAAGATGCCCTAAGCTCATGATCTGGTTAAATGAAAAAAGGTAAGCAGAAGATGTGATCCATGCTGTATGCAAAGAAATAATATTATGAGGCATGGAGGGAAACAACTACGTATTTTCAGTATGCAGTTATAACAATAAGTAGGACCCCCCATATCCATGGGAGATTGGTTCCCGTCCACCCTGCGGATAAGGGTGCCAGGGTGAAAGCAGTGGGAGAGCCCATCAACACCCCGGGGACCCCTGCCATGGTGCTACGCCATCTCCACCACTGATCTTGCGGGCGGGCGGGCGGGCGGGCAGGCTGTCCCAGGCCACACGGCCTCCTCCTTCTCTTCCATCGCCCAGCTGGCAGGCGGGCTGGTGATCCTAAGCTGTGTGGCCACCTCCTCCCAAGGTTGCAGGTGGGTGCGTGGTCTTCTCCGCCTTGCCAGTGCTACCCCCCTCTGATCTTCCCCCACTGTAGCCAGTGCCACAGCCGGGTGGACCAGGGCCTCTCCACCTGCTCCCCTTCCTACCACTCACTTCTCGGTGTGAGGCCTCCTCCTCCGGCGCTGCCAATGTCACCGAGATTGCAGGTGGGCGGGTGCTCCTGGGCTACACCGCCTCTTCCGCCACCGCTGCTGCTGCCCACTTGGTTGGCAGACAGGCAACTGGCCCTCCTGAGCCCGCCTCCTCCTCTGCCACCTGCTCACCATCCGTGGATAACTGAATCAGTGGATAGTAAATCAGCGGATACGGGGGTGCTCCTGTAGTAACATACAGAAATATTTGGATAAATGGCTTGTAGAAGTAACACTCAATTGATTCCCCACATGGCCAGAGTCCTGGTCAAGGGATCCTCAGGGCAGAGATTGCCCATTTGTTTGTCTCTTTCAGGAGGTTAGCCTGGGAGACAACTAGCTGGCCTTATTTGTTCCTGAAAGCTCTGTTCTGGGTTCCTGTTGGCCTTCTTGTCTGCTATAAGAACCTCAATAAATCTCAATAAATCTTTGTTGCTGCCCTCAGTGTGAAACCTCCTGCCATGCTGCTCCTGACAAATTCTAAAAGGAAAATAAGCTGGAGATTCTTTGCTTTTTTGTTCTTCCTCTCCCCCACCTTAATTTCTTGCTCTACTGATAATAAGCCATGTGCCATCAGATTAATTCTTACTTATGGTGACCCTTTTCTCCTAGGGTTTTCTTGGTAGTGAGTACTCAGAAGTGGTTTACTGTTCCCTTCTTTTGGGGGGCCATCCTGGTATTGCACAGCTTTCCCAAAGTCACACAGGCTGGCTCTACTTACAGGCAGGAAGTGCTGTGGGAATTTGAACTCCTTAAACCCTGATTCCATGGCTGGATACCTAACCACCAAGCTACCCAGCCAGCTGTAATAACATCTAGGACAGATGACTGCAATCTCAGTTTAGGCTTACTGTTCCATGTCTTCTTTCTTGACCATCTTCTTTAGCAATTCTCCTTGCAATGGACTGTCTCTATTACTCCCTCATGGATGCCTTGCTGCCTACAGGACATCTCTATGGCCTCTCTCTCACACGACTGCTAAAATCTGCTTCTTACTTCAAGATAAACCACCTCCCAAAATAATGTCCCCACGAGCAGATGGCTTTTTTTTTAAAAAAGCGACCACGCCTCCTTTGGGAGTTTTTCAAGTATGGACCCCAGATGTGGGAATAATTTGCCTCAGTTTGGATCCAGCTATTTAGCTGAAGCAAACATCAATGGGGACTCTAAAATCCACTTACACTTTGAGTTGTCTGGTTCTGCAGCTGCAGCAACAGCAAAGGGACAAGGAGGCTGTGTGTGTGTGTGTGTGTGTGTGTGTGTGTGTGTGTGTGTGTGTGTGTGTGTGTGTGTGTGTGTGTGTGCTCACACATCCGTGGAGAGACAGTACATTTCAGATTTCCTTGTTGTAGTTCTGTCGATACTCAGAAGCTACTACTGTGATTGGGATGGAAAACATGGATAATGTTTCTTCCTGCAAGAGAGGGTCATATAAGATGGTTGGGCAGAAGATCTATTCCAGGAAAGAACGTGGTTCAGAGCTCAAAAAATCAAACACATCTTTGCTTTTGGGGTGGCCTAATACTCTAATCTGGATTGAATTTTTTTGTATGTCCCATAACACTATCTTTGTGTTTTGTTTCTCATTAATTTACCCCCCCTTTTTTTGCTTCTTTCATCTTCTTGAGGTTTTTTTACTTCCCTTCATTTTCCCTTTTGCTGTTTCCTCCTCCCTTTAGGTTATGACCTTAGAAGTACCATTTAAAATATGAATCCAAAAAGGAATGCCTGGGACAGACATTTATGAAAACTTTCTAAATTGCTGCTTTATGTAAACAGAATGATTTGCCTGAAGATGCTTGATTTGGAATGAATTTAGTGCAAACTCAAAGTTCACCCAATGAAAACACCGGCACATCTGAATCCCAATTAACATGAGGTTTAATTGATGTATGATTGCAAACCTGAAAATTAAAGGAAGTGATGGAAGGACAGCACCAGCAGTGGAGCCTGCAGTTTAATTTGACTTCAACAAATCTGCTTTGAATAAGTCTTGATCCAGGCCACAACATTAACTTTACAAACTCATTCTGCACACACACAAAAACATACATTATAAAGCCAATTATATATGAAAAGAATAACACATCTGTAACTAGCTTTGCATTTTCTGTGTTAAATTTTAGAACTCTTCTTGGCTCACAAAGTCTGAGCCTGATAACATGGAGTTAGCTGCGTGTTTCTGTTTAGATAAGGAAAAAATGAATTTAGAAAACAGCAAAATAAAAGATGTTTTCACCAGCAGCCAGACCGAGGAACATATAATTCTAACAAAACCAAATGCTGCCATCAAGGCAAGACATCACATTCTTAAGTCGGCAAAGTAATGAAGGTCCCCAAAGATATGAAAACTGCTTTAAAAAGTAGTAGCTACATATAATCAAAATGCTAACCTGAAAATGAGAAGGCAATTAAAAATGGAGACGAGGCTTGGTTTATGATGAAGCACTAAAATATTCAGTACAGTAGGACCCCAGATTGATTCCAGGACTTCCCATGGATAATGAAAACCGTGGATAAGAAAGTACACAAAAAAACCCCAAAACTTCTGTTTTGTGACAGTAGCTTGCTTTATGGCTGCTGTTTTGTGACAGTACCTTGCTTTACAGCTGCTGTTTGTGATAGCAGCTTGCTTTACGGATGCTGTTTTATGATAGTAGCTAGCTTGACAGCTGCTATTTGTGACAGTAGGTTGCTTTGCAGCTGCTGAATTATTTATTTATTTTTCTCCTGCCAACAGTAGATAACTGAATCAGTGGATAATGAATCAGTGGATACGGGGGTCCTACTTTACATAGAATGTTTGCCATCTTTCACAAGTAATTCAGTTACACCTAGCTAATAAGTAGTGCTAGAGGAGAACAGGGGGATGCATATGCTGGCCCCCACTGCAGTTTATTAATCAGAAAATTCACCAGAGCCATCCCAAGGCATTTTCCTTTGAAGTAAAAAACAAAATGGCAGCCTCTTCCATGTATAATAGAGTAGTAAGTCAACAGTTGAATTTTCCTTTAATACTAGCGATAGTATAACATCCTCCATTATTCATGGGAGTAGCAGGCTAAGTTAGAAGGAACCTGAACAGACAAGTCATAAAGCTGTCTCCTCTAATAACTTTCTACCCTCTCCCAGTATCTGTACCTCGAGGAAGCAGTGGCTTGTGAGTCCCTTTCCTGGGAGTGATAAATCAACTCCAGTATTTAGTATGAGCTATCTGGGAACTATCCAAAGTGCTAGAGCCCACCAAATGGGTCCAACTGCTTGCATAGCTCCTGGAAAGTTAAGTGTAGATTCACTGCCTCTTTGGAATTGGAATCACCACCTCCACTGACCCAGTTGCATCCCTCTTCCTAATGCAAGGACTGGCTTGGCTTTGCAACTGCATGGCTCCAATGGTTTTTCTTATAATGTAAAGACTGTAACAATGAACAGGAGATGCTTTCCATTCCTTACCAGAGTGAAGGAAACACACCTGTCTCTCAATAAGCAAACTAACTTTGCTCCCACTTTTCCCTTTAGTTGCATAGGAAGGTGTCAGGGCCACTGAAACTGGATGTAGTTTGGTTATCTTGAGCACATCAGTGAAAAATTGTCTTCTTTCTTCCTAGGGCCCCAATACAGTGGTCCCCTGCCCTTTTGCGGTTCATATACTGCAGTTCTGCTATATTGCGGGGCCACAGTATATGAAAAAAGCCCCCTGGGGTAAGGAGGAAAAGGCCTGTTTCAGGCCTCCCATGCTTACCTCAGGTCTGGTGCTGCCCAGAATGGGCCTGTCGGAGGCCTCAGAAATGATTTTCGGCAATACAGAAGTCACTTCCAGTTCACAGGGAGGCCCTTTTGGGGCCTCCAGAAGGCCCAGGAAGGCCCTCACAGGCCCACTAGGGGCAACGCCAGACCTGAGGTAAGTACAAGAGCCCCTAGCTAGGCCCCCCAGGCCTGACACGACCTGCATCTGCACATCATGGATTTTCAATTATTGCAGGTCGGGTTAGGTCCTTAACCCCTGCAATAGGCAGGGGACCACTGTACAACAATTCAGTCAATTGTACTGGCAGCCATGATCGCAGCAGAGGGAACTTTGCCAGGCCTGTGGTGAGAATTGCCTCTACCTCCCTGGCAAGGAGGTGATGTGGAGATTCCGGTACATTACCAGAAGAGAAAAAGGGCAGTTCCAGAAGTCAGCATAGCTAGGAGTGTTGTTTGATGGGATCTCCCTCTGGAGGGACACATATTCCTTATCCCACTATTAAATCAGCATAGGGATCTTCTCTCTCTTTCTCTTACATCAACTTACACATCAGTTGTATATGTAATCACTGCAAGACAAGCAGGCATTCAACAGGTTCATCCTTGGCTACCAATGTGTCTCCAGGCAAAAAAAAAAAAAAAAAAGGGGGAGCTCTTGAGTTTGGGTTTATGTGCAACCATAAATTGCACAGCACCAATAAAGCAGACGTCTTAAATTCAAGACTGGTCTAGCCATAACTGTGTGTTCATTTATGACCTCCCCATCAATAAATCAAATGCCTGTGCTACAAACTGACTCACACTTTCTGGCTGTTCCCCTGTCTCTTGCACAAAGCATTGCCTGTTTGGTCTATATCAGACAATGCAGCTCTTGCTGCAAAAGAAAATTCTTCTTGGTAGCTGATAATATGTAAACAGCATCTAGGAGACAAAAAAAAGAGGCTAGCAAGAAAAGTATATGGGATGAAGATGGCAAAAGTAGTCCAGCTTTTGGGTGAAGATGTAATATTAATGGTGGAAAGGGTTAAGTCCCCCAGTTGCTAGGTTTTGCTGCACAAGTCTGTTGTGAGTCAAACTGTCAGAAACAGAGCCTTCTTCAATTCATACTTGACCTTAATAAAACAGATAATGATGATCAGCCCAGGTTCTGGAATTTACATATATCAGTGTTGAGGCATTCTGGGGCTTCACATTTGTGGTAGCATTGGCATATATTGTGTGTACATGTACAATGGTTGCTGAAGTTTGAGGCCTTGGGCTGACAACCTCTTTTTCTTCTCACTCAGGGTAAAATGAGACACTTGAGTTTGTGTGTCATTAGGAGATGAAAGGATAACACTGTTTCACAGACTGTCCCCCCCGTGAGCTTTGTATCTGAGCAATCATAATGGAAACAAACTCTGCGTTTAACACCTGATGACCAGGTATTCAACCCAAAGCAAGCTAGTTCAGAAACGTTTGATAACAAACAGATGTCTTTAAACAGTGAAGGCACTGTCACTTCTAACAACCAACTGTTTATAGCATCTTGTTGAGTCCTCAGTAAGTAGTCTTTCTGGAGATCTGGCAGCTAGGCAAGACAGCCAGTCAGCTCTGGAAATCAACAAGTCAGCATCAGAACTATGGGTCTCGGAAGCTGGGAATACTGTGTGTGTGTGGTGGTGAGGACCTTTTGCTACCTGCTCCCTAAGCCAGTTACATCATTTTTTTCCATTTCAGAGGAATGAACCCGACAACATAGGGACCTTCAACATACAGAGCATAAATGTTAGTGCTAATAATTAAAGCTATCTGTTGTTCATACATATTTATATACAAATGTGCCAACTTACATTATGGGCTGAGGTAAACTGCTATTTTTGTTAGTGAGAGCAAAGTACTGTGGAAGAATTTCCACCCCAGAGTTCATCATAGCTTGAAATTCATAGTTCAAATATTAACCAAATTAATTCTTTTTTATGATACATTTTTATTTATTTTCTACATTAAATTACATAAAACAAATATATTGCTTGGCTCCTGTCATGTTACCAATTCAATCACAGTTTTCCCAACATTTGAGCCCAGTATAATTCATATCTCCTTTCGCACCTTGAATAAGCATACTTTCCCACCTTGAATAAGCATACTTTTGTACAGTGGCACCTCGACTTACGAATTTAACCCATTCCGAATGCATGCTCTTAAGTTGAACTACTCTTTAAGTCGGGGTACCTATCTAAAAATTGAAAAAAAAACTTAAAAAATAAAAAAATGAAAACAAAATTGTAAGTCGAGCAGACCATATCTAAAATTTGTAAGGTGGCAGTTAAAATGGCAACAATTTTCAGCTTTTAAATCGAATTGCTCTTATGTCAAGCTGCTCTGAGGTCGGGTACCACTGTACTTAGTTTCCATACTATCTCATCCATATATACCTCGAATTAATTCTTGACCAATTCCAATGTCTTAAGCATCACTAGGCATATTCCAGTTCATATAGTAGGGATGTGTGAATGGGTAAGCTCTTTTGATGGATGCATGCCAAAACTGGATCATTTATTGTCCTTTGTCCATCTCCCAATATAACTTCAGTTCCAAATATGAGAACCACTACATAGCGTCCTCTCTTCAGGGCAGCAAAAAAATTGGACAAGGCTGGATTTCACATATAATAAAAACACATATGTTTGTATGAGCATTTGTGGAATACTCAAGAGTTTAACTTGTTTTGGAGTGCTGCTTGTTTTGATTTTATTTCCACATTTTTTGTGATTTGCTGTTATAGATGTGTGTAATGTTAAAAATGTGTAATTTGGAATTTTATATATTTGTAACCTCTGTTTTTTTATTGTGTGTTAATACCAACAGTGGATTCTAAGGAAGAGTGAGATACACATCAGATACACATCAGCAACAACAGGCTTTCTAATCAGGTTTTGTACATGAAATGGGATGTTCTTTGTATTGGACAATTAAATATCTTTGGCTGGTCCTGCCCAGCAACTACCTAATGCCTTACATTTCAGAGTATTAAAAGAAACATTTTGGAAAATGTGCATCTCCTACCATTTCAACATTTTCTCTCTAGCAATGTAATCTACTTTATATCTCAGCAATTAGACCTGAACAGCATGCTGATACTGTATTAGCATGATTTTCAATCATGCTAATACATGATCAATCACATTTCTGCTTTTAAAAATGCCTTTACAGTCATATTTCTTTTACCTCTTGTGAGAGCACTGTTTCTAAACATGGGATCAGCATTTTGTCTAGTTCTGCCCTGAAGTTTCATCACTTTCTAAATGCAACACATGGATCTTACATATGGGAATGAAATTATCAGTAGGATCAGTTCACACATTCAATTGCTTCTCATCATAAATTTAGTCATCATGTCTGTGAAGATTCTCAGTCATCCAGGTGAGGTTATCTGGAAGCTGAGTTATGGCAACTAGACTTTTTTTTCCTTGAGAGATCAAAACATTTTGCTACTCATCCAAGCAGCTTCCTCTGTCTAAGGAAAGTTAGTGGTGAGACTTCCAATTTATAGTTCACCTTGATTTCATATCACTCTGGCCTGAATAATCTCATAAACTGGACAATGTCCTGAATAGGCTCATTAGGTGGCCAATGGCCTGAATAGGCTCATAGGTGGACAATGGCTTGAATAGGCTCGTTAGGTGGACAATGGCCTGGGGTGCGTGATAGTCCCACCCATGCAACACTTTGTCCTTCAAATGGAGGTACACTGCTGATTCTAGCCCTGAGCTGTTGCCCCTCTTGTGTTGGGCCATCCTCCTGTTTAATGGTTTTGTCCATTTGATGGGCAAAGGGCACTCATTCAAAGATGAGGATGTACACATATTAGACAGAGAAGCTAGGTGGTTTGAGAAAGGGGTCAGGGAAACCATTCCTGTGAGCATTAAAACCTCTCTCTCAACAGAGTTGGGGGCCTCAGGCACATTCTATCTGCTGCTTATCATACTGCCTTTTCATCAATCCCCAAACAAATCAGAAGCACTTCGCACTTCCACCAGCAAGGCCACAGTTAACAACCCATACTTAATAGGTGTTGGAAAAGTTTGCATAGGTGGGACTTTCATGCACTCAAGGCCATTGTCCACCTAATTCAGCCTATTCAGGCCCTTGTCCGTTTTATGAGCTTATTCAGACCAGGGTGATGTGAAATCAAGTTGAACCTTAATTTGGAAGCCTCGCTATTAACTTTCCTCAGACTGACAAAGCTGCTTGGATGAGGAGTGGAATGTTTTGATCTCTCAAGAAAAGAAATCCAGTTGCCATGACTCAACTTCCAGATTCAGTAATCATGTGCAGCTATGTCCACAGCAAATATCCTAACCCCTTTATTCAGTCTGACTATCTTCAGTATATACATTTCAGCACAATTTGAATTTTTGTATATATGCCATTCATTGTAATATTTCAAAAGTCTTAAGAATGAAGAAGATGGAAATAGAAATGAGATGAGTAAAAAATCTTTTGTTGATTGCTGGGGCCTTTGAAGAAATGAATCTTTTCTGAACTGATATCCTCATGTTATATCAGACATTAGCAGCCAATTCTATTAGGGTCTTAGGATAAATTAGTAATCTGATTTATAGAGACCATCAGGAACCTGTGAAAGGAAGAAATGAGGGCTTGTAATGAAACTCTTTTAGAAAAGAAACATATAAAAACTAGGTGATTTCTTTTCTCTGTCTTTTATTAGTGCTTGCCTGGGTGATCAATCCTTGAGAGGTCAGGGGTAGTTATGAGCTTTTGTTATTTGCATGATTAACACCACTGAGTATCTTTCACACAGCTCCCTACTTCCAGTAGAAGGCTGGGTGTGTGTGTGTAGGGTTATTTGTTTGTTTGTTTTGAATCTGTAATTTGTTTCTTGTTCCAAGTGTGACAACAGACACTATAGCTAGGCTGGCAATCCCAGCAAAATTCCCAACAGAATCCTGATAGCCAGCTGAGGAAGGAAAGGGAGGATAATTCATTACTTGCCATGAAAACGATGTTTTTGGACCACAGCTCCCAGGATTCCCAAGCCGGCATGGGAGTTGCACTCCACCCTTTTGGGCTCCGAAAGAGTTCTGAAATCCACCTCTTTGGAACATCTCCCCTGCTTATCTGGCCTGTCTAAGCTTAGCATCGGTCTTCACAGTGACTGGTGGGAGGAGCGAAAATGAATTTTCCCATGACAATACATTCTTGGGAACAAGTTCTGTAATCTGAGGTAGCCTTATTGTGAAAGAGCAGTTGGATAGCTCAGTGGCTTAGGTTTCTGGCTGTGGAGCCAGAGGTGGAGAGTTTGATTCCCCCCCGTGCCTCCCCGACAGAGGCTCGACTCCACGATCCATCGAGCTCCTTTCAACTCTTCTGTTCTCACCACCACCACCACCACCACCACCACCACGTGCCATCAAATAACTTCTGACCCTTTTCCAGGATTTTACAGATAGATTATACTGGGGAATTAAACTTCTTCTGGGGATGCCCTGGGCCTGTGCAGCTTGCCCCTAGGCCACACAGCCTGGCTCTATTTCACAGGAGGCACAATAGGCAACCAAACTCCCAACTTCTGTCTCTACTGAAACCACTCAGCAATCCAGCCAGTTTATTATTACTATTGTTCACCCCATTAACTATACAAAACAACTGTTCTTTGTGCAGGTGTAAGCTGCTGTTAAGTGCCTTGCTGATATGGATCAATACAAATGCCTGTGTTTTTGAACATTCCAAAGAGTGTGGTCTCTGGGTGGTAACAAGAGGAATATGTGTACTTCCGAATTTACAATTAGTAGCAGCATCACAGTGGTTAATATACCAATGCCCTCTGGATAGTACAGGCTGAACTACCTACCCTGTTCTCCAGTGTTTTTGTGAAAAGGTAGCAAATCAACAGCAAGGAAATTAGTATACATTGACACTGTCAACATGTGCTTTCCTTAATTGCTACCTGCATCTAAGATCTCTGCAGAAATGTGGCTTCCACAATAAAGCATTGGTGGACCAAGGGTTGGGTGGATGGGATAGCTTCCATGTGCAAGTAAAGGTCATTCCCTTCCCATCAGACATCATCACCCTCTGAGACCAAATGACATGTCACAAAGTAAATCCAAAAATACAGAAACTCCTGCTGTGTGGATTTAATATCCTGTTTCTTTCAGTGCACCTTCTCTGGAGACTAGTAAATTCAGTTCCAATTTCTCAAGCAGCCACATGCAATTCTAACTGCTAGACTGGGTCTCATTTGGCACAGCTCTCTTCATCTAGGTTTTGCCCTCAGGTGAAATGAATGAGTTTGTGTCATGCAGAGTGCCATTCTTGGCACAGTGGTGGCTTATTTCTTTTGCCTCATATTCATATTCGCATAGCAAGCAGGCACTCCTGCCCCATGTGATGCATGCCTGGCCTTCCTCCGCCTTCTGTATGTTTTTTTTTCTTTTAACAGACAGGAATCCCTAATGAACTTCCCGTCCTGCTGCAATTAGCTGCTGCTGACTGGAGGAAGTGTGTTGAGCCCATATTTTTAATCCCTCTCCCCATTAATCCACAGAAGACAGAAACACAGATTTGGAGTGCAGAGGGTGGGAACACAGGAACTGTGACATCAACCACGTGACGGGTGGTGGTGGTGGTGGTGGTGGTGGTGGAATCCACATTTAAGTTTCCAGCGGATTTTAGTGGTCATGTGAAAGCAGCCATGTGATTAGCTGAAGTCATCTGCTCTTTACTAATAGGTGGATGTTTACACACAAGACCAACCAGAAAATGAAGCAAGCTGATATGCAAGCTATGCAAGGTTCAAGGGGGGAAAAACCTCACTGTTTTTGGTTTTCAGGTATTGCTTTTTCTAACCATGAGCTATTGGTGGCAGAGAGAGGAAATGTTCCCTTTTTGGACTACAATCTCCAGCATCCCACCATTGATGGTGCTACTGGTCAGAATGCCAGTGGAATTCTCTGAGCTGTTCTCCCCAAATCAACATTTCCTACCTTCAACTTCCTGCCTTGAAGAACATAGCCTGATTCTCAAGAATGGGAAATGAGCATGTGGTGAGAACCATTGCTAGAAGCAGATGATGGATTTGGAAGATGGAAGACTGCTGAAGTGTGGGGCCATGGCTGATGCCCATGATGTTAGCTACTGATGCGAGGCAGGCTTTCTTTGCAGGCAAAAGGCAGAGTAGGGTACACAAAGCTCCCATCCAGGATCTACCACAGGCCAAGAGCTCTATCAGCCTGAATTTGTTGGGGCCAAAATCAATAGGCAAGAAAGAAGTTTCTCAGATTGGTGCTGTTGCGGGGTGTCTAGTGCTTGTAAATTGTTGCCTGTTCTTAAAAGGATGGGAGAAATAGACCTGTAGTTTCAAGGACTGATACTTTGATGATGTTTTCTTCAAAGGTTCCAAAACTCAATGCTTGGTCTTCAGAGACTGACCCCAAGTTCATCAAGATTATTCAAAAAGAAAGCAGATTTGAATGAGGTTGACCCCTTGTATAAAGGGATGATGATATTGTTTTCCTGATGATGGAGAAGGAGTTCTTGGTCCAGGAACAATAAAATCCACCTGATTAAAAAACCCGGTGGTTGGAGGCTGATATGGGAGCAACAGGCAGGTGAAACAACACCAAGTGCTGTTTCTACCACCTTGCAGCTTTATGATCCTCTGGAAAAAGTGGCCACAGTTGCTGCAGCTTGGTAATGGAGGGCTTTTTGTGTCACGCCCTGTACTAGTGGCCTTCCCTGCCAGGCCAATTTATCAGTCACTTTTGTGATGCTGTCAGGTTTGATCAGCCTCCTGACTGGTAAAGGACACCTCTTCTCCATTCACTGCTTTTCTGCAGTGATGAGGAAGGGATCCTTCTTTGCTGGTGGTGATCCTTCCAAACGATTACTCCTCCTCTGTGATTCTCGACAACAAAGGAGACTTCCTGCCAGCACCTCATCCCTCCCCTCCTTTAGGAGAGTTGCAGCTGAGACCATTCTCACTTTGCTGTCGGGGAAGAGTCACAGGGAGAAACCCCACTGCTCCTTTAATCTTGCTGGTTTGGAGGCAGTGGCTGCTGTGAAGGGAGCAAAATGAAGGCGATCAGATTGTGTCTCCGGCTCTGACTCGCTTGAACTTGATTCAGCCCCAAGTGCCAATTCTGTTTCCATTCAGAAGAACTTTCTTTCTCTGAATTTTAATATAGGCGTCAGAGCACATCTCTATCATCACCTAGAAAATCCATTTTAGGAATACAAGCACAGATCATTAGATGTGCTAATACTCCCTGACCTGCTTCACTCTTCTGTGGTGAAAAGAGACAGAAAATGGACGGAGAAAGGAAAGAGACTGAAAATGAATCTCTGCTTCTGGATTCCCTGGACAGCTTCTCCCTTTCAGATCCATTCCTACGTCCCTTGGACTCCATCGAAACCTGGAACTTCCACCTGATTTCTGCCTTGATGTTCTTAGTGACCCTCCTGTCTCTCTCTGAGAATTTCACTGTCATCCTAGTGACCGTGAAGTTCAAACAGCTGAGACAGCCTCTCAACTATGTCATTGTGAATCTCTCAGTGGCGGATTTCCTCGTCTCTTTGATTGGAGGCACCATCAGCTTTTTCACAAACCTGAAGGGTTACTTCTACATGGGTCGCTGGGCGTGTGTGCTGGAAGGATTCGCAGTCACATTCTTTGGTAAGGAGGAGAGTTTCTCTTTTAGTGACTTGTTAGCTGGCTCGTGTTTTGGTCTCTTGTTTTGTACACTGCATTTCTGTCCTCAGCTTACTAAGATGGCTAAGTTTGTTTTGCGCTGATGGTACAGACTTAATTAAACCTTGTAAAGTTTTCTGGCAGAACCTATCTTGCCAAATCCATGAGCACGTTCCCCCTTTTAACACACACACCCCCGGCAACATACATTTGGTAATTGAGATTTGTCTCTTTTAAAACATTGGAAAGAAACCTGGTGGGTGAGTGAGAGTGAGGCATGCTTTCATAGGAAACCCTATAGGATTTGAACAATAATGGTGAAGTAGGAGTCCTTGAAAAACTAACAGTGTTGTAATAACTCAAGGCTATTAAACAATTGAAGTGTTCTTAGTTGATTAACTATAGGGCTTCATCTGGTTAATTGGTCAATTACCCTGCATCTTGGTTGCTCAGAGAAGGCTCCTAAAACCCCCTAGGCTCTCTTGAGATCTGAGTATTCTTATACCTATCCCTTTTGACAGCAGAAGTCTATTTCTAGATTAATTCCTGCAGTGTGTTGTGTGGTCCTGTACTATTCACACCACTGTTTCAGGACTGTATTGCTTGTCAGGAACAAAAAATGGCATTAAAGCAAAAAAGCAAAGTGTGCTTTTTATATATACTGCCCCACAGTGCTTAAAGCACTCTCTGGGCAGTTCACAAGTCATAATGCAGGCTACATATTTCCCCCACTCCCACCCCAACAAGCTGGGTAATCATTTTACAAACCTCAGAAGAAGGGAAGGCTAAATGAGCCTTGAGCCTGCTACCTGGAATTGAACCCCCAGGTCATGAGCACAGTTATAGCTGCAGTACTATTAATCTATTAGCAGGTTGTAATCCGGATCTTATTTCATTTGTCAAAATTAACTGTCCTTGCATTATTATTGGCTGTCATTGTATTCTTTGTCATTATAAACTGCTGAGAGTGGCCTTGTAGTCAGATGTACAGTGGTACCTTGTAAAAGGAATTAATTCGTTCCAAATGAAATTATGTTAAGCAAATTTTCCTTTATACAAATTTCCCATAGGAATGCATTGAAAACAGAGAGATTCCATTTTATGTTGTACAGATTTGCCCTATAGGCGATTATGTTAAGCAAATTTCCCCTATCTCTGGAATTTTTTATGTTGTACAAATTTTATGTTATACAAACCGTTTGTTATACAAGGGTCCACTGTATATAAATGGGATGAATGGATAATGAATGGATGGATGGATAAACCAGATCTGGAAAAAAAACCCTCTTAATTGCCCCACTTGGAAAATTTATTCTCTCCCTGTTTGATTCTCTGGGATTCAACTGGGATGACACTGGCTTGATCATAACTCTCACTGGAAAAAAATCATGAACACCTGTCTCCCTTGCCCACTCACTTCCTTGACATTCCTATTAGCTCAAAAGGAACCTTCCACTACCTCTGCTTAGTTGACCCTCTAGATATTTTGAATTAAAACTCATAGATACATGATCCAAACAACAAGGAAACTTCCACAGAAATGCCAAGATGTGGTGCTCCTCCCTGCTCAGATAATGAGCCACCCTTGCTATGCACACCCTGTTGTTGTGTGCAGTCAAGTCACTTCTGTTTTACAGTGACCCTACAGTGACCCTCACTCATCTTGGGAGAGAGAGGAGCTTTGTGAATTGGAACCATGAGTGGAGATTTGGACTCAGAACGCTCTAGTCCAAGTCTCACATTATAACGTTTACACCTTAAGCGGGGTATCTGTGGCTCTCCACATGTTTTTAGAGTTTAAATGCTATTGACACAGACATTGGATAGGCATGCTGAAACTTGCAGCATTACCATCACGATTACTTTTCCTCTGATAGAAGTTATTCTTTGTTACAGGAATAGTTGCCCTTTGGTCACTTGCTCTTCTTGCATTTGAGCGCTACGTTGTGATTTGCCGCCCCTTGGGAAACCTGCGCCTCCAAGGAAAGCATGCAGCTCTGGGAATAGCATTTGTTTGGATTTTCTCCTTCATTTGGACTATCCCTCCCACAATGGGATGGAGCAGCTATACAACCAGCAAGATTGGGACTACCTGTGAACCCAACTGGTAAGAAAACTCAAGGATAAGATTTTTGATTATCACAGCAAGATAGAACCTAAATTAGGAGCCTTGTGGTGCAGTGGTTAAATGCCTGTACTGCAGGTAAATCTGTACTCACGACCTGGGGTTCGATCCCAGGTAGCAGGCTCAAGGCTGACTCAGCCTTCCATCCTTCCATGGTCAGTAAAATGAGTACCCAGCTAACTGTGGGGGGGCAATGTGTAGCCTGCATACTTTTATTTAAAAAAACTGCAAACTTCCCAGAGGTTACTTGAAGTGGTGTGGGGCAGTATACAAGCAGAACACTTTGCTTTTATTCTGTGCAATTCTTATAGGTATTCCAGAGACTACAACGATCATACCTTCATTATTACTTTCTTCACCACGTGTTTCATACTGCCTTTGTCGGTGATTTTAATGTCTTATGGAAAATTGATGCGGAAACTTAGAAAGGTGGGTGCAAACATTTCCAAGAGACAGAATTGGCAATGAAGTTTCAGACCATAATCCATGCATGTTTGTTTAAAAGTCCAGTTTTTGGCTGTGCAGCTGCCCAGCACTTTCTGGAATTCCCACGGATGCTTTCAGCTTTGTAGATTTGGTTCTGCCATTGGTATTGTACCAGGACAGGCATCCCTATACTATCTCATGCCACAGGATCTGTTCACAATCTTGACATTGGCAGAGAACTGGGGAAGAGGTATCCTAGAGCCTTTTCACATGACCCCTAAACTCCGCGGCAAATGGCTCCCAGCTCCGGAGCTTAAAATTGTTTCCCCACCAGCTCCGGAGTTTACAGAAAATTAAGTACGACCACGCCCACCTAAGCGCGTTCCAGCGCACTTTTCAGGTACCTGCTCTCCAGGGGTGAAAAATCACTGATGCGGATCTAAGGTAGAGAGTGCCGGGCTCTCCTGGCTTCTGTTTGTTGTTTTTGTGCCCCTGCCCCTTTAAGAGATCTGAATGCTGCCGGGAACAGAGCGAGACCAGCAGAACGGAGGTAAGCCGGCATTCTTTTCTTTTCTTTTTCTCCCTCCCCTCACGCAGTCAGCAGCCAGGAGTGTGGAGGGGGTGGGAAGAGGGTAAGATCTCTGGTCCGAATTTAAGTGGCCAGCGGATCTTAGGGGTTGTGTGAAAAGGCTCCTAGATCAGTAGATTTCAGGTTCCAAATGTGGGTTCCAGGATACTGGGCTGAGCACAAAGATAAAAAAAAATACAATCACATTCAGATATCAATTCATAAATATGGCCAAAAAGGGCTTATGATTAATTTAAACAGTACTAAAGATCAAATTGAGCATTTCCTCTAGTTACAGCTAGGGAAGTATGCTACTGCCTCTATTCTATGTCCCAATAAGACATACAGATTATTGCCCAAGCTTTTTTGTGCCCTTTTAGAAACACTATGCCCCTATCCTTGCCCTGATCAATAACAATATTTTTGTGACTCCTGATTGCTAAGAAAAAAGCCAATTCCTGGGAATAGAGATAAACTCATGACTGTGACTTGGGGGGATGTTACTCTGATCTATCAGAATTATTTGCTGATTTCCAGCCCAGGGAACACAAGGAAAAGAGAAGAAAAGACAGCTATTATATATTTTAACAGTGACATCCCTGTCACAAGAAAAGCACACTTCAGTGGGCAAGGGAGAATGACAGACTCTAGCATCCTAAAGTGAACCACTCAAAACCCACATGGAAAGGTAGGTATTCATCTACAAATGCACTCACCCATTCACTCTTAGTAGAATAACCAAGAGTGGGAGGAGAAAAAGAAGAAAAGTTGAAGACAAGGTAAAATGTTATAGCAAATGAAGTCCTGCTTTTGATAGTGCAGCTTTAAAAAATGTGGTGAGTAGCTATTATGGCCCAGTGACTTTACTCAGAGTGAGATTCTCAGTGAGTGGTTTGTGTAGTAGAAGCCTTGTGTTGGACTTGGGTCAAGTTGGCAATTTCCTCCTTTGGGTCCAACTCAGTGCCTTCCTTGTATTATACTCTGGTGATGTTTTTCTTTCCTTTCTCCCTACTTTTAATTTCATCTTTTTTATTTTAACAGTTTTAACCCCATGAATGCTAGAGGTAACTTGCAGGATCTGTTTGCCCCCCCCCCTCCCGTGGCCAGAAGTATTCCTGTGCTCTCTGCTTTACCCCATGGTTGCCTCAGATCAGATACAAAGCCCTCATTGGGTCTGTATGCTTTAGAAACCACACCCCCTATTAAAGCACAAATTAAAATATCTGGGGAGATTTTAACAAATGTTTTAACCTGGAACCTCAAGAAATACCCATTTCTTTACCTCACCTAACAAATTCTCTCCACAACCATTTGGAAACCAGGCCTCAAGTATACCTTACAAAGAGCCCATCATGAGAAGATGAAATCTGTCAAGTGTTCCAGGGCAGATATTTGTGACCAAACGTACAATTTTTTTTTAGATCCAGAAGAACAATCACGAAGCAAAGCTAACTCATTTGCAAACAGTGTAACCCCCTCAGGATGTTTTTATGGCCTGTGGCTCCCCTTCTCCTGCCAAAAAGGGGTTTCCTTTGGGAGAGATAAAAATCATGGAAATCTTCAGGAGCGGTGATTCACTTTCCAAAAATGTCACAAGCCTCTCACCCCACCGTAGTGTTAAAAAACATTCAAGACCGAGTTTTCAAAAAAAAAAAAAGTAGATTTCTGGCTATTTTGCCTCATTTCCTTCCAACTTTGGCTATCTGTGTGGATTCCAAACCCAAAAAAATCAGCTCTAAAACCTGCTGGATTAGATGGACTTTAGGCTGAAATCTTGCCATTGTGGGTGCATCTGATGACATGTTCCCTTCTTTCTTCCTTTCAAGGTTTCAGATACACAAAGCAGATTAGGTACTACCAGAAAGCCTGAAAGACAAGTTACTAGAATGGTTATCATTATGATCCTTGCATTTTTAATCTGCTGGTCTCCGTATGCAGCCTTCTCAATCTTGGTCACTGCCTGCCCTTCTATTGAACTGGACCCTCGCCTTGCTGCAATCCCAGCTTTCTTTTCAAAGACAGCTACCGTTTATAATCCCGTCATCTATGTCTTTATGAACAGCCAGGTACTGTACATCTCCTCTCCAGATATTTAAATAACATTGCTTCTGAGATTATGCTAGCAGCAGTTTTCGTTTGGTTTTGCTCTCATTTTTAATGCATTATTTCTGTCTACTTGGCACATCATGTAGAGCTTGATAAAGTTAATTTTTGGGCTACATCTCCTAGAATGATGCAATCAGTTGCAATGCATATTAGAACATTTATGGCATTACAGTCCCCAAAAAAGCGGACACTATGAAAAACTCTTTGAAATTACATTGATTGGGCTTTGGAAACAGACCAGTTTCTGTATGCCTCTGTTCCCAACCACTATGCAAAGTATTTGGCAACCCTATGTTTGCAGAGATGACGAAAGGCAGTCCAACCTATATTGGCTGGAGAGAAACTTGATACCTCCAGCTGATACAACAATTTTTGGAGCCTCTATTATTTAGCATAGATCCTGACATGGTACCATCTGATCAGGATAATTTTTGGGTGTGTTTTGCTTTCTTCCCCAAGCTCTGCAGTGTCCAGCCTAGATAAAGGTCCTGCTGTCCTTAAGACTGCAACTATTTTTGGTATTTTAGTGTTGCACTATTGGTATTGTTGTGCTATTTTTACTGACACAACAAAGGCATTACTTACCCTTGTTTTGAAATATGATGCAAGAGCCAAATGGCCTTTCCACTTACCCCATTGCATCAGGAACTAGTGAATGAATTTAAACTCTGGTGAGATATTCTTGGCTCCTAACCTCAGTTAGTGAGTCCAGCTGTATTCTTCACTCTGTGACAATTTCCAGATCACATTTATAGTCACACATGTACAATGCATTTATAATACTATAACTGGGTGGTTACTAGAGAGCATGGATAAACTATGGCAAAGCTCTCTCTGACCTGGTCCTTGAGTAATTCTATCTGGTGTACCAGACGAATCTACTCAAATGTTGTGGGTTTGCCATATCTGTCACCCAAGCCTGTAGCAATGACTGTGGATCAATAAGCACCCTTAACTACAGACTTGATTCTTTGGGAAGGGCTGGAACCAGATGTTGTTCAGCTCATTACCATAAACTTCAGCCAGCATGGATGATGGTCAGGGATATAGTCAGCAATATTTGGGGAACCATATTTCTCCAAACCCCGTTGTTTGTGGGGAATGTATCTCAATATTGCTTGAGCATCTATACCATGAAATGATGAAACCTTTAGTAAAAGTTCCTCTGTTTGGTTAGGACTGATGGTACAATGCAGTTCCCCTTAAAAACAACAACACAGTATTAAATATACTGATGAAGTTCCATTTGTAATCAAGTGTGCTTTCATTTCTAGTTCCGGAAGTGTCTAGTCGAACTATTTGGATGCAGCAGTCAAGAGACCGCAGACTCCAACATGAATGCAGACTCCAATATGAATCCAGAGAAGGCCACACTAACATGTACCAGGCACAGTGGGGAGATGTCAGCAGTGGCAGCCCTGGTGACCGTCTTCAGTCACAGAAATGAGGATGAACGCAGCAGTTGCCATTCCTTTGCCCACCTGACAATTTCAGAAAACAAAGTTTGTCCAGTGTGAACACAGCTTTTCATGGTGGTGAATCAGAAGAACTTGAAACCAATCCATGTCATCTCATTCATTTGTCCAGCATATACATATCAAGAATCCCAAGGCCAAGTAGTGAACATACTTTCCTAGTTGGTGTTGTTATACATAGGGATGTGCAACGCTGCCCCCAGACCATGTTCAATTAAGGGCATACAGATGTGTGCCCTGTCCAACCAGCCCTGTGCCTTTTTGGAGACATTTAAACTCAAGTCTTATCCATGTTTTTGTTGCTATATTTTTCTCTTTCTGGATCTCTGGGAAAAGAACTGTTCCTGAAAATCAGGGAACATAAACTGGTGAGGCCAGGTAAAATCAAATGGTACAACCGCCACATGACCAAGAATTTGACCCAGGTGTGCAGGCAACTTCGGGCCAGGGCATCTGCAACCAGCAGAGCTAGGTGCTGTGTTTCATTTTTCTTCCATCCACCAGAAAATAAATTAAAAAGGTCTTGTTTCATCAGTGAGTAGCATGGCTTCTTCCCAGTGAAGGGAAGCCATTGAGATGCTTTCTTCAAACAGCAGGATAGGGAGATGGTTCTTCTTCCACATGGGCTGGAATTTCACCTTATCCTCTTTTTTTCCCCCATCCCCACCATCCATCAGCAAAGGATACCCACCCCACAGACCACTGTTTGCGAAACAGAAAGATAGAAGAAACCCTGTAGCTGAAATGAGTGGTGCTGCAGCCCATTTCTCCTACATTGGTGTGGCCGCTAAGATACAGGACTTTCTGGATGACTAGAGAAAGAAGTCGCTGAACCACCTCAAATTTGCTAGCTTTACTCATGTGTCTGCTGCAGGCAAACACAAAGAAGGTTCATATCAAAGATAAAGAGCATACTCCCCCTTTTCACTAGCACCAATTCAACTTCTTCCTTGCTTTCTTTCCCCCACCTTCCACTTGCATGTCCATGGCTTCTCCTTTCATTCTAATTTATATAACACCATGAATCCTGGATTTAATGTGAAAGATGTGTTAAAGGGCTAATGCACGCCACCCCATGTTGGCCTCTTTGCTCTCCTGTATTCTATCATCACCCCTAAAATGCACAAATACTCCAAGGCAGCACACATCCCTACTACTATATGTTGTCAAAATCCATTCAGTGTTTTGAATTCCAGTTGATTCTGATATTACATTTTGGGACTACACATCCTAGAATCCACAGGTTGGCTGGAGATTTGGGGAGTTGAAATGAAGGGGGGGACATCTATCTCAACTTCTGGAAACAAAAACAAAAATGCAACTACTACAGAGCACAATCCTAAACATAGTTTCCTCAAATATTTCAAAGCAGAAGATATCATGAGAGCCCGTGGCATGAGAATCAATTATATTTGCATGAAAAATATGCATATTTTATTTATATTTACTCATTTTCATCTTTCCAGGAGGTTAAGGTAGTATGGCTACTTTTATTTTATACCCAGACGAGTCCTGTGAAGTATATCATGGTGAGAGATAGCAAGCTTCCTGGGTGAGCAGGGGTGTTTTTTTTTTTTTTTTTATTAACATTTTTATTAAAGAATTTAAAATACAAAAAAAAAAAAGAACATATTCAAAACATTAACCATATAAAGTCAATCTATCACTAAAGTTCGGCTTCCCTCTGTTCTTCTTGCGGTTTTAACGTTGCTCATCTCCCAGCCTTCCTTTCCAACGAACCCATTCTATATACTTATAGAAAAGGTTCTAAAAGTAGGTAATAGTCCTTCGAGTTCTATCCTAATCCGGAAAGAGTCTTTAATTCATTACAGTTGATCTCCATGTAGTTCTTAAATTTTTGCCAGTCATTTTGGAACCTCTGGTTGTCTTGATCCCTCAATCTGCAAGTCAGTCTGGCCATCTCTGCAAAGTCCAGTAATTTCGCCCTCCATTCATCCAAAGACGGTATATACGTTGTCTTCCAATTCTGGGCCAGGAGCATTCGTGCGCTGCTGTTGCATATAAAAATAACGTCCTGTCTGCTCCTTTAATTTCATTATCCACCAACCCTAACAGAAAAGTTCAGGTCGTTTTGGGAATGTACACTTTAACATCTTTTTGAGTTCATCATATATCCATGCCCAATACTCCTTCACTTTCTCACAAGTCCACCACATATGATAAAAGTCACCTTGTTTCTTTTTACATTTCCAACAATAATCATCTTTCATCCTGTACATCTTTGCTAATTTCGTTGGAGTAATATACCATCTATACATCATTTTCAACAAGTTTTCTTTTATCAAAGTACATGCGGTAAACTTCATATTCTTTTTCCACAATCTTTCCCACACATCTAACTCAATATTATGACCCAAATCCATAGCCCATTTTATCATACATTCTTTGACTTGTTCATCTTTTAAATTCAACTCCAACAAAAATTATATAATCTAGTCAACAATTTCTTTTTTGGGCCCATAATTATGGTTTGAAACTTGGATTCCTTCTCTCCAAATCCAGACATCCTTCTGTCTTTCTGAAAAGTGTCGTGTAACTGATAGTATTGAAACCAACCTGTTAACCTCTCTTTTAACAGTTCATAAGATTTCAGTCTTGGGCCTTTTTCTGAGAAGAATAACACATCCCCATATGTGATCCCCACTCCTTCTGCATCTTTCCTTTTGATCGCCAATGCTTCAATCGGAGATAACCACCTCGGGGTGTGTCTCTCTAATAAAGGTTTCAATCTTTCCCAGACTTGAAGTAATGACTTTCTAATTACGTGATTCATAAAACTTTTATGTACTTTCACTTTATCATACCAAAGATAAGCGTGCCAACCAAATCTATTGTCATGACCTTCTAAATCCAAAAGATCTCCATCAACTAAAGTTATCCATTCTTTTATCCAACCGAGGCAGGCCACTTCATAATATAATCTCAGGTCTGGCATGGCAAAACCTCCCCTTTCCTTAGCATCTGTTAATAATTTAAATCTTATTCTCGGTCTCTTGCCTTGCCAGACAATTTAGACAATATCTTCTGCCATTCCTTAAAGTGGCCTGTCCCTTTAATTATTGGGATCATTTGAAATAAAAATAACAACCTTGGTAGCACGTTCATCTTTATCACCGAAATTCTTCCCATCAATGACAGATTCAGTCTATTCCATGTTTCCAAATCTCTCTTAATCAAATTCCAAACCCTAATGTAATTATCCTCAAAGAGATTCAAGTTCGTAAGAGATAAATTAATTCCCAAATATTTAACTTTTTCACAACTGAGAGAGCAGACAATTTTTCAAATTCTTCCCTATCTTTCTTAGTTACATTTTTCAATAAAACCTTTGTCTTATTCTTATTCAGTTTGAAGCCAGCTAAATTACCAAATTCTTCGATTGCCTTCATCACCTCAATAATACTTTCTTTAGGATTCTCTAATGTCAAAACCAAGTCATCAGCAAATGCTTTTAGTTTATATTCCTTATCCCCCACACTTATACCTTTAAATGTCCCCATATCTCTCAGTTTAACTAACAATACTTCCAATACTGTAATAAACAACAACGGAGACAATGGGCACCCTTGTCTTGTACCTTTCCCAATCGGGAAACTTTCTGTTATCACATTATTAACCAATAAACTTGCTTTCTGTTCATTATATATTGCATTAACACCATTCCAGAACTTTGTTCCCACTCCCATATATTCCAAATTCTTCTTCATAAATTGCCAGGAAACATTATCAAAAGCTTTTTCAGCATCAATAAATATCAGAGCAGCTTGTTTCTCCTTCCTGACTTCTAGATATTCTATTATATCAATTATATTTCTCATGTTATCTTTCATCTGTCTGCCAGGAAGAAACCCCGCTTGATCTTTATGTAATAATTCATTTAGCACCCTTTTTAATCTATTGGCTAAAACATCGGCAAATAATTTATAATCTCCATTCAAAAGGGAAATAGGCCTATAGTTTTTGACATCCGTCGCATCCGAGTTCTCCTTTGGGATCAATGTTATATATGCCTCCTTCCAGGTATTAGGTATAACTCCTTTTTCTAACACTTCATTCATCACCTCGACCATTATTGGTAACATTTCTTCTGACAGTTTTTATAATATTTTGCAGTCAGGCCATCTGGACCCGGTGATTTTCCTAATTTCGCCTTCTCTATTGCACTTTGTACTTCATGTGGGGTGATTTTCTCACTCAATATCGACAATTGGCTTGTTGAAATTTTCCCCAATCCATTTTCTCTTAAATATCTATCAATCTGTTCCGGATCCTCTTTTTTTCTTCATATATAAATCGCTATAGAAATTCCGAAACACCTTTATAATTTCTCTTGGGTCTTCCACTAATTTCTTATCTATTACTAATTTGTTCACCACCTTTTGTTTTTGCTTCCATTTAAGTTGCCAGGCCAACAGTTTCCCTACTTTATTTGCCGATTCAAAGTTTCTTTGTCTCATCATCTTAACCTTCCATTCAATTTCTTGATTGATAACCATTGACAACTGGGTTTGGAGCATCTTTAATTTTTGAATCCATTTCTGTTCCTTTGGTTTTTCCACCAATTTTCCCTCTGTCTCCACCATTTCTTTTAGGATCTCATATTTCTTTTTTTCTTTCTGTTTCTTCTGATATGAATTTCTTTGAATAAAGAGACCTCGCATGACAGCTTTACTCGCATCCCATACAGAATTTATTGTGTTTCTCTTCTCCAATTATTTTCCAAATAGTCTCTAAAAGTTTTTTTTTCGCTATTTGCAAAGTCTCTGTCTCATCCAATAAGCTTTCATTCAATCTCCAGCGGTATAATCCTTGCAGTTTTGTTTTAACTTCCATCACAATTGCATTATGATCTGAGATCGTTTTAGGTAGAATTTCCACTTTCGTCACTCTGTGTGAAGTGTCGTTAGGAACAAATATGTAATCGATTCTTCCCCAACTCCGGTTTGGTTCAGAAAAAAGGTAAACTGTTTCTCCATTGGGTGTCTCAATCTCCAAATGTCCGTCCATCCAAAATTTTCGACTAAGTCAAAAAAGGATTTTGGTAATTTCCCTTCTGAGCCTTTCTTTTTCTGGGACCTATCCAAATCCGGCATCATTACTCCATTACAATCTCCCATCAAGAAGAGTTTTTTCGTCCATATAATCTAGCAGTCTTTGTTCTAAATCTCTGTAAAATTCTGATTTCCTTTCATTTGGCGCCAATAAATTCCACGATGAAAATTTTTTCAGATTGCCAAGTAATTTGCACCATCAAAAATCTTCCCTCTTCATCTTTCATTATCAACTTAGGTTCTAGTTTGTGTTTTGCATATATCACAACTCCTCTTTTCTTCAATTTATCAGATGATACAAATTCTTGTCCCAGAATTTTGTTTTTAGAATCTTCATGTGTTTCATTGCAACATGTGTTTCTTGCAGACAAATAAGGTCTAAGTTTTCTTTCTTCAATAAATGTGTGATCCTGTTTCTCTTGGTCTTTTCATTCAGACCATTAACATTCCATGTTAATACTCTCAGCACCATTGCAAATTTCAGATTAAATATATTTTTATCAATCTCTATTCAGATATTGACCATAGCTAAGTCAGCTTTGCCTTCCTCTTCATCCGAGAGATCTAACTCCTCTTCTTCTCCCTCTTCCTCTTCTTCGCCCTCACCTCTTCTTAGACCTTGGTCCACCTTCTCCTCAGGCAGTCTATCCCCCCCCTTCAATGGTTTCCTGTACCCAAGTTCTTCTCCATATTTTCTTATAAATTTACCTATCTCCGACTCAGATGTTATTTTAAACCTCTTCGTTTTGTAGATAAAGGATAGACCTTCCGGGAAACTCCCAGCGGAATCTCAAACTGTTTCTTCTCAATGTTTCTGCCAGAGGTTTATAACTTCCTCTTCTTCTCAAAAAATAAAGAGGGATCTCCTTATATATCAGGATCTGTTGTCCTTCAATCACAAATCTGTTGTCATAACTATGTTTCAGAATTCTATCTCTCACGTCCATAGATGTCACGAGCAGGGGTGTTCTTCTGTTATGCCTGAAGTCCTTGACTCGGGAGCAAAAAGCACTTCACCAACCCTTTGTTTATGGTGTACCAGTCCTGTCTTTTCTCAGAGCAAAGAAGAAAACAGAGCCTTCTACCATCTGCTCCACTGCACGGGGAAGAAGCAAGTGAAGTGAGTTTTTATGCCGCTGGCAACAGAGCCAGCCCAACCATTAGGCAGCGAGAGACAACGTGAGGTCTTGAAAGGGCAGCCAATTGGATAGCCGTGCAATTTGTTGCCATTGTATTCTTTACCACAAGAAGGACAAGTTGAGGGTTTTCCGTCTGCTGTCTCAAAATACTTTGATGAATGGTGAGCGATTCATTTCATTGGAATGCTACACACCATAGTTGGGGACAGATGGGTTACTACTCCAGCTCTGGTTGGGAAAAAATCTTGGAATAGCCCTGGCTGGGGAATCTAACATGACTACATTTTCCTCCTGTGGTCTTCTGCTGCTAGGAAGGAAACAGAGAAGAGACCTCAGTAAAGGAGCATAAAGAACTAGTATCCATTTTGGTTTGCATCCAGTTCTTTGTAACCATAGTCAGCCATACCTACACTTCATAGCTATGCTCCTTGTCATCACATGAAATAAAGCTATATTCATCATCCTTAATCTCATGTCTGCTTGTTTCCAGCCCACATGTCCTTATGGTGGATGGGTTGTTCAGTGAAAAGTCCTCTGCCAACTCCCGGAATTTTTTCCCTGTGGTAATGCTTCTCCACAGTTTTGACACATAATCTTCCTCATGGCTTGCTTCTCATCACATGGCTTGTTCCTGCAGTATTTTTAAAGCCTACACCTGTGGTTTATTGGGAAAACTCTTCATCGAATGGGGGGAAACCTCCATGGTGCAGTTTGCCCACAGGATGGCTGCCATATAGATGGTTCCCTTACATGAAAATGTTTCTGAACGCTTCTGTTTGATTGATTTATCATTCATTTATTTTTGAACTTGTTACCTGCCCGATTTTCCCTTGGGAGCTCTGGGCGGTATACAACAAATTGCAAAAACATCTTGCCCAAACAAAACCCATGTGTATTAAAAATATAAAAACAGTAACAGCAACAAAAACACATCAAAATAAAACAAAAATACTTTATCCGGCCAAAGAGGGGGAGGAACAAAAAAAAAAGTGGGACAAAAAATACAGCCAAACAAAACCACACACAATCATACAATCAGAGATCTCCAAAGCTTTCCCTGAAGATAAGATCTTTAAAGCTCTCCTAAAAGCCGACAGGGACTCCGCCAGCCTGATCTCCATGGGCAGTTTGTCCCACAGTGTCGGGCCAATCACAGAGAAGGCCTGATTGAAGGTAGAAACCCTTCAGGTCTCCCTCAGCATGGCCACCCAGAGTGAAAAAGCCAGGGAAGAGTGAAAAAGCCAGGGAAGCTCTAGTGGGGCGGGACAAAGTTATTCTCTGGGTATACACTCTGCCAGATAGTCAGGTCCCCAACCATGGAGCATTTTATAAACCAAACCCAGTACCTTGAACCTTATCCGGGAGGCAACGGGAAGCCAATGCAGGCAAGGATGGGGGTGATGTGGTCAAACCTGCCCACATCTGCCACCAGCCTGGCCACCACATTCTGCACCCGCTGCAGTCGCTGAACAAAGGTCAAGGGTAATCCCATGTAAAGAGAATTACAGTAATCTATCCTTGAGATCACCAGCACCTGCACTATCATCCTAAGGGAATCCATGTCCAGGTATGGGTCAATCTTGATGATAAGCCTAATTTCATTTAAGACTGCCCTGGATACAGCTGCCACCTGGGCTTTCAGGGACAAAGCTGGGTCCAGGACAATGCCCAGACCAGACTCTTCACTCAGTGCACCAGCTGGAGGGTCAGTCCCTCTAGACTGGGGAGAGGGTAACTGTACCCATCTGGGGGTCCTCCAAGGAACAGAACCTTGGTCTTCCTGGGGTTGAGTCTGAGCCTGTCAGTCCTGGTCCATTCCACAGCTGCATCCAGGCAGTGGTTAAGGGTCCAAACAGCCTCCATTGCAGAGGTGGAAAAGGAGAGATAGAGCTGCGTGTCATCAGAGTACTGATGACAGCAGACCCCATAACTCTGAACGACCTCAGCCAGCAGCCTCATATAGATGTTAAACAGCATAGGAAAGACTGCCGACCCCTGGGGCACCCCCAAAAGAAAGTATCCATGGGGCTGAAAGAACACTCCCCAACTCTACTCTCGGGACACAGCTGCCAAGGAAAGACCAGAGCCAGCCAAAGGCATGACCCACAATACCTGCCTCAGACAACCTGCCCAGGAGGATACAGTGATTGACGGTATCAAAGGCCGCTGACACATTGAGAAAGACCAACAGGGTAGAGCAACCCCTGTCAGACCCCCTCAAAAGGTTGCCTTGCAATGTGACCAGGGCTGTCTTGGTTCCATGCCGCAGGCCTGAACCCAGATTGGAATGGATCCAGGACATGATGTTGGCACAAGAATTCACCCAGATCATTTCTCAATGAAGAGATGGACTGCTCAGCATTTTGGTATAGACATGGGCATGACCAGAAAAAATGATGTTTTGTTTTCGTTTGTTGGAACGGGTCCATTTCGGGTCGTTTCCGTTTGTCGCGAATTTTTTTAAAAAATTGTCATTTCCATTTGTCGTTTGTCGTTTGTCGTTTCCACTGTGATTTAGCGCGATTTGACTTCCCAGAGCATAGGGGCGTCCCGCAATCAGGGCCGGCACTAGGTGTTTTTGCACCCTAGGCGGCGGGCAGGGCAGGGGGAGGTGCGGGTGGGCGGCGGTGGTGGGGGGCATGGGTGGGCGGTGGGCGCAGGTGGGCGAGTGGGCAGGCGGCGGCGCGGGCCGCAGGCGGGTGGCGGTGCAGGCGGACGGGCGAGTGGGCAGTTAGGATATCACTTAGGATAGAGGTTCTGTTCTTGGCTTGCACCCCAAATGTTCGTGTGTGCAAGCAAATTGAAGTTGGGAAAATAGAAAATAAATAGTAGTATATAATATATATTTAAAATAAATCCACACCTACCACTCCCAGTCGAACCTCCCCCTTTATCCAATATCAGAAAAAAATCCTCAAACTGCCAGAGAAGAAATAAAGAATAAACTGCTATTCCCTTCAGCAGACAAAGCTGCAGGGAACCAAAGAAATTATTTTCTAAATTCAATTCCCTCCCTGCCTGCCTAACTTAAATCCTAAAGCCTCCAGCCTCCCTCCTCAATCTTGATCGGATCACACCAGTACCAGCAGCCAGCCCTCCTCCCTCAAGCACATCCATACACCCGACTGCAATTTCTGGAAGGTGCCTCGGCTTTTTATGCCCTCCGAGACATCCAGAAGTGTCAGTCAAAAACCTGGCGATGCCATTGGTGGAATGGTTCAAAAAATTGCATGGTCCCATCCCATGCCCAGCCCAAATGGGCAGGTCTAAAAAAATAAAAAATAAAAATAAAATAAAACCAATACGATGTTTTATTGCTATAAAAAACCCACTGCTGCTACTATAAAAATTCAGGCATTTAAAATAAATAAATTTCACATGTTTCTGTGGTGATTTGGTGTGTTTTTTGACTACGATTTCAAAAGAAAAATTGTGGTCGCCATTTTGGATCCCCCACCACCACCACATGGCATGCAGCGAGACAGACGACGAGGATGACCCCCCCAGCCTGGTGCAAGCAGCCCAGGACAGGAGAAGGGGGGAAAGGCCGGGGACCCCCCAGAAACCACCCCTCTTGTAGGTGGCAAAGCCTCAGCCACGCATATTTTCGCCTGCTTTTTTGGCCGGGAGTCGGGGTTTTTTAAAAAAAAACTTTTAAAAACTTTTTCTGTGCTTCGCATCGCACGATCGCCGCGATGCCACAAACGGAAACGAAAAACCCAACCAAATTTTTGTTTTTTCAGTTCGAGTTCAAGTTCTGACGGCTTAATTATCGTTACCGTTTCTGTTACGTAACGGAAACGATAACCGAAAACGGAAACGACAATTTTGCCGAGTCGTGCCCATGTCTATTTTGGTAGTTTCTCTAAAAACTGTCTATAACTGTCTATAATCCTAGTTGGGTGTGCTCCCGAAAATCTCACTCATAACCAGCATTACCAGTGCAAGTTATGGGGATGCAGTTATGATTCCTATAGCCACAAACTCCAATTTACTCCACCACATATGCAAATTCTTCACAGAGATGACTTGCAGCAGCACTACCTACTATTTTTGTGTGGTTGGGTGGGTGACATTTCCTGGAATAATCCAGTTGGCAATGAAATTCTGAGAAGTAGAAGAAAACAGTGGCTCCCTATTGTAGGTCCCCAGGTGTTTTTGGACTACGTTTCCCTGAATATGAGGAACCAAGGTTGGGAACTGTTATAACAAGATAACAAGAATAGATGTTTCTTGATGCTACTTCTAGGTTTTTGAAGCTCTGATTGGCCCTCAGAAATGAAGAGCTGAGCATGGGCCAGAATGTGAAATACCCTATATTCAAGCCAGGTTGAATTTCACCTCCAGTAGAAAACAAGTCCCCAAACTAGGGAAGGTTATACATTATCACCATCTTCAGAGGGGAAAGAATCTTAATCTGGAGTTATAATGTCTGCTCTGGAGCTGCCTTTGTCCATTGTTTTTGAACCCAAGTCTGTTCACATTTGTCCTGTCAGGTGAGCTGAAAGATTGGACAAAGGGTCTCTTTGGGGTGCCAAAGCAAAAATGAGGGCTGTGGCTACTTGGTATTGCCAAAGGAAAATTTGTTGTCTCTTTTAGGAGAAACTGGATTATGTTAAGTAGCATGCATTTAGAAACAGAGTATCCTTAACAGGAAAAAGACATTTTCACTCTTTTAAAAACTTTTGTGTCATTTAGGGAGATTTTACATCTTTCTCAATCTCCATAAATTTTGTTTTTGCCCTTAAAAATCTCTGCTTAGAAATGGAAAGAACAATGGTCAAACAACACAAGACATCAGCTTTGTATTCAGAGGACAACTGCCTACTTCTGTTGCCTCTTATTTAGTTCCCTGAGAGCTACTCACCTGAGCTATTTGACTTAAAAGTTAAGGCTGTGTTTCCCTTACAGAGCAAAGCAAATTTATTTGAACCCCATCCCCAGTCCTCTCTGTTAATCTCGCCCCTTTCTTGCTTTTCTTCTCTTTGGCCACAAATCATATAAACTAATAGAATTCCTCAATGCAGCATTTGAACAGGAATGTTACAGTGTCCACAGAACTTAGTGTACAACCTTCTGTACAGGTTCACTGAAGCACAATCACTTTTTCTCTCTACAAAAACATATAAAGCTAACAGGATCTCTCTCACACCATCACTTACTAGCAGTCTCGGCTTGTTGGAGTCCTAAGATCCCACCCTGGATCATATAAAGCGCCATCATCATAACAGCAGTTGCATGAACTAGAGGCCAAGGGTGCCCTCTTGTGGCAAGCTTATCAAACAAAAATTCAGAGAGCTTGTGCATTCATGGAGAAGTTTCTCTTAAAATATGGCCAGTACTTTGCCGGTTTATTAGGTCCCCTGTTGGATAAACCACCTCATAAGAGAGAATTTAATTTGAGAAAGATCTCTATTTAGCTGTGCTAGTAGAGATAAACCATGTCATCCCCCTTCTCTGCTTTGTTTAATTCCTTGCTTTTTTATTGGTATCCTTTTCCTGTGTCATGCTGTAAGAATTCGGAAAACAGGGCAGAGGAATAGATATTCATTCTCTTACCACTTTCCTCTGTCATCCCTCCAATAAGTGGATGCAGTTCAAGCCTGGGAAAGGAGGGGTTGTTAACACTCTTAACATGATTGATATATAGGGCACGGAACCCCCATACTGGAGCTGACTTGTGGAATCAGTTTGACACTAACACATGTGGGTTACAAGTACCAGAAGTGATTTTCTTTGCTTCCTTACCTCTAAAAAAGCAAGCCACCAGAACATCACCATTGTCTTAAGCACAATCAATATAAAGTTTGGGGTCTGGATTTTAAAATGTACATATAGTCTATTTAGTCACTTAGGCCCCGGTCATACGACCGTTTTGGTGCTGTGTTTGCTGCGAATGACTGCGCAGCAAAAGATCGTGTGTCCACTCCAAGCCACAGCATTTTGACAGCCTAGTTGACCACACCCCCTGAAGCGCACTTTAACCACATCATTCTATACCTCCACTAGGGGTTCGATCAAATTACTCCTCTTAATGATGTGCAGTTTTTATTGCAGCAATTGCAGTGCGACTGGGGAAAATTTGCACTATTTCAATCCCCCCCTTTTCTGCCTCTTTCTGCTGTCCTACTTTAATAATCAACTGCTGGCATTTCGGTAACTGAGCACTTCTACAAGCTGCAAATTACCTGGTACAGTGACCAATGGGAAAGGAAGTGAGAGATGAGAGAAAAACAAAGGAGTTTCTATAAAGGCACTTAGGTACTAGGGATACACTGCCACGTTCTCAAACTTTTGCATGAACTCTTGCAGTAATACTAGAAAGCCAACATGTCGGTAATGGACAAGCAAATCACTTTTTTTATATGTATGTGAGCATGACGGAGAAAAGCAGATCAATAAACAGGGAAAAGATGTGTATTTTGATGCACAGAAAGAAGTATAGTACATCCCTGCCGCCGGGACGTTAACTGTGTGCCAAACGTCACGTGATCACCCACAATTTTAGTACACATCAAAGTATGATGCACAGTTAATAGCCATGCAACTGAGGCCTTATTGGACCTTGGAAGGATTAAAAATGGCACAGGAAAGGGATTGGCAGGTAGAATTAAGGGATATAGATCTTGGTGGAAGACTATGCCTCCTGTTCTAGTATCAGCTAAAACAAAGGACTATCATGTGAAGCAGCTGCTCAGGTGGTCTCTCACCCCTTTGAGAGAGGCCCATAAGAACGATAATATTAGCTCTAGATGCTGGTGAATTGGGTGGCCATCTTAAATGAGACAGTTTTGCTCACTGCAGCTAATTTTTGGTCCTGGGTATTTTGGCAAATTGAGTCTATATCTCATCAATTTAAAAACAACAACACTGAACTCTTTATTTTTCTATTTTTGTGTGTGAGAAAAACACAATTTGCCACACAAAAAATTAACACTTTTCAGTATTTAGTGCCTGGGTGAGAGATAGCCTTACCTCAGAAGATAATTTTTTTCTGTTTAAAGAGCTAGGAACATAGTATGGTTTTACAACCTCAACAGACAATTTAACGCACCAAGAGAGACGTATTAAGAATACATGGTTTTCATTTCTTGATTTTGTCAGTCACAATGAGTTGACATAATTTCCACCAGATATTCATCTGGATTCATGGTACAATGTTTTAACTCAATTTTGTGCACACTCTACTCTTATTATAATTTCTTCTTAAGAGGTTCTCCTTCAATACTTTTACAGATTTAAGTGTGTTGTGGCAATATTTTGTGATCAATATTGGTTGTTGTACTAATAATGTATTTATTTTTTCTTGCTACATGCCTTTACCTTCTGTCTTATTTAGGTAATTCTGTATTCAATAAACATGGTGAGGGAAAAACAATGAAGATGTATTTTCATTTCTGGGCAGACACATTGCTGAATACCACAGCTTGCGGATTCTGTATGCTGTCAAAGACTTGGCAACAAAACTGTTGTCAACAACACACAAAAGATGATGATGGTAGTGAGATACCTTCCATCTGATAGCGAGGCCACTCTGGGCAGTTTACAGCAATACAAGTAACATATGTATGTGCTGTGTCGTTACAGTCGTGACCGACTCTACGTGACTCCATGTCCATGGAGTTTTCTTGGCAGGAGTACTGGAGTGGCTTGCCAGTTCCTACTGCAAGCGCCTACAGCACCTGGTATTCCCTGGTGGTCGCCCATCCATGTACTAACCAGGGCCGACCCTGCTTAGCTTCCAAAATCAAGCGAGATCGGATGTGCTTAGGGCATCTAGGCAGCTACAAGTAACATAGATATGACAAACTACAGGTAAACAATCAAATCAAATTTGCTGAAATCAAATCAAATAAAATTAAGATTCTAGATTCAGATTCTATTCACAAAAAAAACTTCTCTAAATATAGTAAATTTGCAGATAAACCTTACTGTTGGTTAACCTGATGCATTGATACAAATGCAGTATGATGCACTGCATTTAGCTTCAGGTTTTAAAATGGCAAGCCCTTGGACATGCAGTACAGTTGTAGTACTATAGAAACCTCTGAGGAGGGATGCAAGGACCATTCTGAATGATGGATCTTACCTCTAAATGACCTTGTTTTGCCTTATATAGCCTGGTCCAGGCCAAGATAACACAGCTAGTTCTTTGGAAAGTGTCACCTGTTTCATTGTGCAGTGGGGACTGGAACCTGAATTTTTAAAGCCCCCCATGTAACACTCTAACTGTTACTCCACACTAGATCAAGATTTCTTTTGGTCAGTCTAGTGTCTTAGAGATCTTTATCAGTGACATCTTTGAGTAAAACATGGCATGTGTGTGTGGGGGGTTGGCTCCTTTCCACATATCTGCTGCCTGGGTGAGCCCATCACCAAAGTGTGTATACAGAATCAAAGGAAAATGTAATAATAAAATGATCATGTGCCCTCCAGTCAGACTTATGGTGATCCTTTCCAGGTCTTCCCAGATATAGAATATTCAAAAGTAATTAATTTGCCATTCCCTTCTTCGGGGGGCATCTCGGGATTGGGTAACCTGCCCAAGGCCACACAAGCTGGCTGTACTTGCAGGAGACACACCGAGGAATTGAACTTCCATCCCCTGATTTGGCAGCCAGAAACCTAAACCACTGAGCTATCCAGCCACCCATAGGAAGACACAGGAAGGATTAATTAACCTTTATTCTCACCCAGTAAGCAGTGATTAGACTGCATGTGGTGCTATTTATAATTGCATCGGGAACAGAGGTCTGCCTATGGTCAAAGTCAATGTGATGTTAATTTATGTGAAATCACCTGGGGCAGCATAGTATTTCATGTAGGGGAAAGGGGGAATCTTTTGGAGGAGCCTTGTGGTGCAGTGGTTAAGTTGCAGCTCTACAGCAAAACCTCTGCTCATGACCTGGGTTCAATCCCAAATTGCTGACTTTAGGTTCACTCATCCTTCCATCCTTCCAAGGCCTGTAAACTGAGTACCTAGCTTACTGTGGTAAGGGCAATGTGTAACCTGATTAATTCAATTGTAAACCACCACCACCCTGCCGAGAGTGTTTTAAATACTATTTGGCAGTATATAAGCAGCAAACTTTACTTTTTATTTTATTTTTTACTTTTTGTACTCCAGTGTGCCACAACAAAGAGAAAGCAGCAGAGAAAATCTCAATGAGGGATGGACATTCTGCCTTTCCGCGTCTCTCTGCACACATATCTGTTCTTTGAAAGCAGGCAACTCTCTCCTCTCTCCCTATGTGTGTGTGTGTGTTGTATTGTTACAGTTGTGACTGACTCTTCGTGACTCCATGTCCATGGAGTTTTCTTGGCAGGAATTACTGGAGTGGCTTGCCAGGTCCTATTCCAGGCGCCTACAGCACCTGGTATTCCCTGATGGTCTCCCATCCAAGTACTAACCAGGGCTGACTCTGCTTAGCTTCTGAAATCAGTTGAGATTGGATGTGCTTAGGGCATTACACCCTATGCTGGGTATAAAAGTGTCACCAAACACACTGAGAAGCTAGAATCAGAGGGTGCTTTGCTATTTTAAAATATCTTAAAATATTGTCAACCCAGTGGGCTGCAGCAGTGAATTAAAGCAAACTCAATGTCAGGGATCATTAGGAAGGGTATAGAAAATAAGTCAGCAAGTGTCATTTTGTCTCTTTATAAATCTATGGTGAGGCCCCATCTGGAGTATTGTGTACAGTTCTGGTCACCTTACCTCCAGAAGGATATTATGGAAATGGAAAAAGTGCAGAGGAGGGCAACCAGAATGATTAGGGGACTGGAACACCTTCCTTACCATCTGACGCTGCAACGGCTGGGCCTCTTCACTCTTGAATGACGGCACCTAACAAATGACCTGATTGAAGTTTATAAAATCATACATAGTGTGGACAAAGTAGTTAAGGAAAAGCTGTTTTCCCTATGGCACAACACTAGAACCAGGGGGCACTCCATGAAACTTTTGGGTGCTAGATCTCAAACAAATAAGAGAAAGTACTTTTTCACCTAGAGGATCACTGGTCTATGGAACTCCCTGCTAGAAGAAGTGGTGACCGCTGTAAGAAAGGATTAGACAAGTTCATGGAGAACAAGAGTATCAATGCCTATCTTTCTGGATGCCTAAGGACAACCTCTGGGTTGGAGAGATAGGCAGGAGATCTCTCAATGTGGTTTTCAGGGAATCATAAGCAGGTGAAGACATCTACTAGAGAGTACCATGAAGCAAATGGTGAGCCACTCGGTGAGCCAGAATGCTGGACCGGATGGGCTGTGGCCTGTTCCAGCAAGGCTGTTCTTATATTCTTATGTTCTTGTGTTCTTATCAACCAACAGCAACACCATGGTGTGGCTGATGGGGTTTCATGTCCTGCCACCTCTGTAACTTTGGGCAAGAATGTCCAGAAGGAGTGACTGTACTTTGAGTTGACTGGCCAACACCTAGTCATTGTTAGTTATGACAAAGAAAATAAGGTTTCACTGGCATTTCTGTTATGGGCAGAGACAAACAACAGGTTGGATTTAGCTGTATTTCCTGAAATCTAAGCAACAAAAGCTAATGATTAATTTAAATATTATTATTTGGGGGTGAATCAATCCACATTCAAATTAAATCATTTACAGGTATCTTTGGAAGGAGAGAGAGAGAGAGAGAGAGAGAGAGAGAGAGAGAGAGAGAGAGAGAGAGAGAGAGAGAGACTGCACAAGTAGTTGGCTGTTTGGCAAACAGCGGGCTCCCACTCAAGCAGTGCCCAGGAAGGTAAGATAAAGAGGCCAGGATGCCTGTTCTGTGTGAGTGCCTGCTGGAACAGATGGAGTGCCAAACCACCAATCACCTGTTGCAGCAGTAAACTGCCAAACCAGGGACTTGGGCCCATTTCTATTTGTGAGTCATTGGTCCAAGACTGAAATCATTAAAGAGAAGAATCCAGCAATTGCAGAAGTGCACTTGTGCATCAGAAGACCTGCTTAGGGAAAGCAACAGTGGAATTCAGGAGTGATCCTACTATCCCAGCAAAGCCAATGATACATACGGTTTTTATCCACTGAATGTTCATCCGGCCTCCTCCTAGGAAATTTCAAGAAAAACCTGCAATAAAGATATGCAGGTATTACCCACTCTGATTCATTCAAAATTATTGACTTGCAGATTGTAATAGCATATCAGACCAAAACAAAACAACAACAACAACAACAACAACAACAAAAATAAAGAAGACAAAAATACGGTGGCACCTTAGAGATTAACTACTATATTTCAGTGTCAGTTTTCATCAACAAGTAAACACCCTCTTATTCTAAGAGTGGGACAATCTATCCCCAGTCACACATTTTGTACGGTGCCTTGTTGTTTTGAGTGTGTAGTGGAACAGCACTCTAATTTTGTTGTGCATATCTTGCATATGCATAATAATAATAAAACTCTATTTTATTCTCTTTTGAGTTCAGAAGGGTGCAAGTCCCACTCAGAAGCCAGGGATGTATATAAGCTGGAAGTGTTATGTACAGCTGTATGTATTTCTCTCCATGTTATTTGTTAGTAGCAAAATATTTTGTCATTTTCAGCTGCAAGGCAGTGTTTTCTTTCCAAATCAGGATGGGGACTACTAGTTAGGCTTGCTCAAGATTCACTTGTGAACCCTGATGTGTGCGTGAATAGTCATATATGATAAGAAACCAATGCACATTTTTCAGCTAAAGAGGTTTGTTACATGACCAAAATTGTAATTAGAAATAACACTGATTTAGCAAGGGTGATGCTCTGTCCGACATGATGTACAATTTGCTAAATTAGCATCCTAGAGTGACAACCTCTTTCTGCTTCTCAGTTGGTTATTTCGTTTTAATGATGCAGCCCAGACAAACCAACTGACCTCCTTTATAAATCTTATGTGACATCAGAGGATAATTAGTTTGTGTTTGTCTTTAAAGAACATGTCAGTAGTAATCCATCACACTGCTTGTTTACCAGGGAAACAGAACTGTTTCTTCGTAGGAACTGTAAGTAATTGTTATATTAGCAGTATTCCTTGTGTCCAGATGCTTGTGGCAAGCTGATATTTTGCAATCTTCTCCTCTAAAGATGAAGGCTGGGATAGCAGCTAAATTGGCTGCCCCTGAAAAAGGGTGAAAGAGGCAGCCTTTTTGAGTTTTGCTTTCTTCTTCCAAACTACCAAGCCCCATCTGAATACATTCCCTGTGCCGCTTACCTTGAAAACCACTGGTAGTAAGTGCTACCACATCCTCCAAATTGGTGGGCCCCCAAAACCTAGATCAATGTTGGTGAACCGATGGCAGGAGTGCCAAAAGCGGCACTTGGAGCCCTTTCTGTGGGCACCGAACATTGCCCCTTTCATAGCCCCCAGTATTCAGGTTAAATTGCTGTATTGGCACTTTGCAAAAAATTAGTGGGTTTTGAATCGCAGCTTGGGCACTCAGTCTCTAAAAGGTTCATCATAGTCTTCTGTCTTTCCCATTCATAGCCTAACACCTCCTCCAGAAATCTGGAGATATACAAATACCTGCAGGAGACTGGGAACAAATCAGTTTTAGGCCACCCTTTTTACGACAGTTTGTCACAGGTAAGTCCTGATCTGTACAAAAACTAGTTGGATAAAGAAAGATGCAGGAGGTTCATGCAAAGTTGCATTTTAAATGTCAAATGTCAAAAGCCAGCACCTAAATGTGTAGGTCTGTGGCTGTGGAGCTAGAGGTTAGGAGTTCAATTCCCCCCGTGCCTCCTTGATAGAGGATGGACTTGATGATCCTTAAGGTCCCTTCCAGCTCTGCAGTTCTAAGATGACAACGATGATTAAGATACCAGGCTCAGAAATGCAATGGCACCCAGTGGAGATGGTGCCTTATAAGGAGACATGTATCCAGGTTTTTAAAAACACCTCTCAGACAACGTAGAACTTTCTCCTCCTCCAACACATTTCAAGGCAACATTCATTACTCCTCTTGAAGATCCAGAGGAGCAGCTCAACGAGGCCTGAAGATCTTGGAAACATTACATCTCTGACTGCAGAACCAGAGGCTGGGAGTTCCCCATTGTGCCTCCTTGACAGTGGCTGGATTCAGTCATCCATTGGGGCCCTTCCAGTTCTGCGGTTCTAGGATTATTAGAACCACTGTAGAGCACAGTGACAGCTCAATGAGTAGTACCTGCATTCTCTGCTGCCTGAAGGTTTTGAATGGAGATGAAAAGAGGGCACTTCATCTGGAAAACTGAGCCTTCTTCATCATTTTTACAACCAAAAAAAAGTGAACTGAAGACAATCCTCTTTTCGTGGTAATGACAAAGAAAAATATATCAGAACATATCTCCTAGAGAGAGCTAATGCGGATTTGCCCCCTGGTTTAATTGCTTATATGCTAATAATCTTTCTTCTCTGTTCCCTGTTGGAATACTTAATTATGGCACAGTTTAGAGCAGTAGTTTTAAATATCAGAGTTATGCAGAGAAGCAGTCCCAGTGCTTGCCTGAGTCAAAGCACATTTAGGAAATTTCTTTCCCAGATGGTTTTGGTGACACAGTTAAGCTGATGAAAGGGGTACTGTATTTAGCAATATGCTAAATATGTATATATCACTGCCCATTACTTCCTTGACTTTTTGGAAGGTAAAATGTAAGCTCACAAGGAGATCTGTTGTACTTACAATTCCAGCAAGTAACAAGGGATTTAAAGCTTGAACAGCAGTTTACTATGATCATTTCAAAACAAGTGTCTAGCTCCATACAAGCAAAGTCACTTTACTATAACAATCCTGACAGTCGAACTTATTTTGCAAACAATAGCTAAACATAAACAAGGGAGACAGGTTTTATAAATTGCATTGTTTATAATTCTAATGTTCAGGTTTTGGATGGGGTCCAGATCTTATATACTGTTACCTCAGGCTGTATAAACATTTTAAAATTGTAACAATGATCTGATCTGATTATTTTCTAAAAGGAAAATGGATTGCTTACTATTATATTTCTGGAGGGACCTTACTTTGAAGGTGCTCTCTGGGTAGGTTTTAAAGCATATATGAATATAAAGGTATAGAAGGCATATAAATGCTTGTAGATGTATGAGAAAATATATCTGTAAATGATTTTTCTTACAGTCACATCATCACAAATCCAGTCCACTTTGGGCACCAGACATCAAAAAGCAACACTAATGTAGCAATACATCAACTTCATTTCCAAAAGCCAGCAACACAGTCAGTGTGGATTTCCTTCCATGAAGTGAACTTGGTTTGTCTGGGTGACCACTTAGAATTACTTTGTGTTTGTTCTTAATATGCCTATAGGCCAAGTAAATCATTTTCTTTAATATATTTGCCTTTAGGATGTTGGTATTTTAAGAGCCATATTCTCTGGTTTTGAATGTGCTTTTCAGCTGTAAGCTTCTTTATTTTTAGGACGAAACTAAAACATTCTGTTTAATGTTTTATTGTACTTTTTATGCTTTTGTAATTTGGTTCGAATTCTGACCTAAGTATGTGCCTATGACCTAAGTTTAATTTTGATCTGTTTTCAGGCATTTGTGCCTACAGTTTTCTATAGTTCTAGGCCTTTTGGATGTTTTCAAACTCTGAAGCATTTTTGTACATATGGGACACATATGGAATGAAAGCTTGTAGAACTGGACAACCTGATGTTGCCTGGAAGTATTGCAACAGTGAAAAGACTTATACTGTACCTTAATACTCAGATGAATTTTGATATGGTTGTCAATGTTTCTTTGGTTTCATTCTGGAATTAAGCCTTTGGGGGATAAATGCCAGCTATGATGAATACAGGCTTTTGATCTGACACTACAACTGGAGCAAAAAGATCCAGCTTAGGCATGGATCAGTGTCAGGCATTTCTTCCCATATGTCATGTGATATCCAGGAAATAGATTGCACTGGACTAGTCCTCAAGCAGTGCAAAATGAAATCTATTTCCCCATGTGATCACAGCCTATCCATGTCAATATGTGCATACACTCACATATATGTGTGTGTGTGTGTGTGTGTGTGTGTGTGTGTGTGTGTGTGTGTGTGTGTGTGTGTGTGTGTGTGTGTGAGAGAGAGAGAGAGAGAGAGAGAGAGAGAGAGAGAGAGAGAGAGGAGAGAGAAGGGTGAGCCGTCTGCTGAAGACAGAATAAGGCAGGAAGAAGAAAGGCCTAAAAGAATAGAAGAGGAAATGAAGACATTGGACATAAAAGAAAATGAAATGAGAAAAGAGGAAGATGAAATAAGAAAAGAGGGAAATGGGAGGAAGGTGATAGGAAGTATCTATGTGGTAAAGGGAGAAGTGATTGACAGTAAGAGGAGCGAATGGAGAAGGGCCAAGGAGAAATTGAGTGGGTATGAAAGGGAATTCTGAGAAGTGGGGTGTCAGATGAAATTAGAAACATAGGAGAAGGAGATACAGACTTCTGAACAAAGACCCAGTAAGATTATACTAGTGACTAGAGATGGGCATGAACCGAAAAATGGCAATTCATTTTGGTTCGGTTTGTTTTAGGGTCCAGTTCGTTTCATTTTGCTTTAAACAATTTTTTTGAAAAAAATCATTTTGTTTATTTGTTGATTCGTTATTTGTTTTGTGTGTAGTCTGTGTTTGTGGTGGTTGTGCAACTTTGGCTGAGGGAAAGAGGGGATTAATCTTCCCACAACCACTGTGGGGTGGGGGAAAGAGCTCCCCCACCCAGCGCCTCAAAGAGACATTTCTTTCTGCATCCGCATGAGGAGGCGAGGAGCGAGTTCTCTTTTGACATATTTCCCCAAAGCAGATGGCAGCGCCGAGTGGGCGCTGTCATCCCCTGCGGGGAAGATCCCTTTAAAGAGACCCCGCTTCCTGCCTCCACATGCGGAGGTGAGAAGCAGGGTCTCTTTTGACATTTTCCCCTGCAGTGGATGGCAGCTCACGCTGTCATCCACTGCAGGGAAGATCCCTTTAAAGAGACACTTCTTACCAGTCATCGGTTGAGCCCCTTTAAAAATGGCCCAGCCGCCACCAGGGGTTCTCCCCAGTGCCGAATGGGCCATTTTTAAAGGGGTCCAGCTGATGATAGCTCGGCAGGATCCCTCTGAAAATGGCCCCATTGGCAATGCAGGAGCTCTGCACTGGCCACAGGGCCATTTTCAGAGAGCTCCTGCCGAGCTGTCATTGGCTGGGCACCTTTACAAATGGCCCATTCGGCACTGGGGAGCACCCCTGGTGGTGACCGGGACATTTTTAAAGGGGGCCCAGCCGATGACAGCTTGGCAGGAACTCTCTGAAAATGCTAGGGAGGGCAGCTGGTTCCCTGGAACAGCCCTCCCTAGCATTTTCACAGGACTCCTGCAGGGCTGTCAGTCACTGGACTGCTTTAAACCCGGCCCAGTTGGTACCAGGGGGACTCCCTGGTACTGACTGGGCCAGGTTTAAAGGGGTCCAGCCATTGACAGCTAGGCAGGAGCCCTCAGAAAATGGTGGAGGAAAAGGCGGGATTTTAAAATCCTTTCCCCGCCAAAGCCAGCGCTACAGCTGATCGGCGGCGCTGGATTCTGGTGGGAAAACGCCGGTGGTTTCTCCACACGAATTGCAAGGGAAACCTTTCCCATAGGAATGCTTGCTTCAATGCATTCCTATGGGAAAATGAAAAACAAAATGAACGAAGCGGAAATTTCTGTTTCGTTTCATTTCGTTTTTCTTTGATGGGTCAGTTCGTTATTTGTTTTGTTAGGTAATGAAATGAATAACAAATAATGAAACGAATTAAAAATTTGTTTTGTGCCCATCTCTACTTGTGACAGAAAAGATGGTACAGACAGAAGGATCAGTTTTCCCCAAGACAGAAACTGGGTTACCACTCCCAAATCCTCCTGTTAGAGCATTGGCATGGAGTGTTGGGAAACTGAGGAATAATCCACCAGTCACATACGTTACAACCCCTCAAGGAGGTGTCAGAGGGTGGATCCCTGCTTGGGGTTGGGAGAATCCTCAAGAATATGTCAGACACCCATATTGCGGGACACATTGTGCAGGACCCCTAGTGGCTCAGTTATCTCAGATCCACAAATAAGAAGTACAAACCTTTTCTTATGTGAAGAGAAGTTAGAAAATGATACTTTGTTGCAAATTAGTTCAGAATGTTTATTGTTGCCTGCTGTTAATATTGTGATGAATCAAAACAAAGAAGATTGCTTCAAAGAGACCTTAAATAAAAGTTTATTATTTTTGAGAAGCCATTGGAGTTTTCTCGTATTTCCCCAGGGGATCCGTTGATGCTGTTTAACGAACCTTCATAGTATGTATGTATGTATGTATGTATGTATGTAACATCAGCCTTTCTATACAGTCAGAAAATGACATATCCTTGAAAATGTCATGAGGCTTGCTTATTTCAGATCTCAGTGAAGCCTGCATTTGTTCTTCACAATAGCTTAGAAGGTTTACCCTCCCTGTTAGTCACAAAGAGTTAAAGCCTGCAGGAGAATTTAAGGCCTCTTTGGTAATTTGGCACATCAGTTTCATATCAGTTATTACTAAACTGCTTCAAGATATTAATGTAGTCATCTCTCTTTAGTCTCAATGAATTGCAATAAAAATGTCAAACAGTTAGATTATATATGCCATCGCAGCCTTATTTGATTGAGTAAAGCTGCAGGCCATGTCTCTTGAATCATACTGATGAAGAATCGGAAAAGCTTATAGAACTCAATTGTAAATTTATTTCACCTGGTGAAGCCATTTACATTGTCACTGCCAGTAATGCTGGTATATTTTAAAAAAGGAGAAGAAAACCTATGGATGAATTCAACCTGCAAGGGAGGGATATTCTTCAGTGCAAACAAAGCATGGTTTTCTTGACAGGTTGTGGTGTGGGGGGGAATAAAGAACACTAAAATTTCTACTGGCTCAAGAACTTAAGTCAGGGTGTTAATCTAATGCTGTGGTTCCCCAGAAGTTCTTGGACTTCAACTCCCAGAAATCCTGGCCAGCACAGCTAGTGACAAAGGCTCCTGGAATGATTAGTTTAATGCATTCATACTGCTGGGGAGTAGCCATCCCATCCCATCATAGACAGACTGGGTTGGGTTGGGGACTGTTGAATTTTTTTTTAGCTAAGGTACTCTATCTTGCTTGACCCTCAAGCTGTCCATGCCTCATGTCCTCTGATGTGATCCCCTACAAGAGCAATAATTCAACTGGACATAGGCTAACCGTCCTACTAAAATCAGTAGGGTATCAAAGTAGTAACCCTTATGTTAGACTCAATGTCATCCTAGCTCACACCTGGTAGGGTTGTCTTTCCTCTTCTCTGTTACAGCCCTCCTCTATGTAGCAGCCCTCTACAATGCTAAGAAACATGTCTCTGTGAAGATTCTAAGTCATCCAGGAGAAGCTACCTGGAATTTGAGTCATGGCAACTGGACGTCTTTTCTTGAGAGATCAAAATGTTTCACTACTCATCCAAGCAGCTTCATCAGTCTGAGGAAAGTTAGCGGTGAGTCCTCCAATTTACAGTTCACCTTGATTTCACACACCCCTTGTCTGAATAGGCTCATAAGTTGGACAATGGCCTGAATTAGTTTGCAGGTGGACAATGGCCTGGAGTACATGAAAGTCTCGCCTATGCAATGATGGGGTCCTTTTTTGCCTTCTAGAGGGCAGAAATGTGATCAGCAGGTGTAGGTTCTCAGTAGAGAATCAACTTGCCTCCTCATAAGTATTTGGAAATTGAGTCATGGCTACTGGACTTCTTTTCTTGTAAGATTGCAACATTTCACTACTTACCCAAGTAGCTTCCTCATTCTGTGGAAAGTTAGTGGCGAGTCCTCCAATTTATAGTTCACCTTGGTTTTACACCACCCTGGTCTCAATAGGCTCGTTAGGTGGACAATGTCCTGAAGAGGTCTGTTAGATGTACAATGGCCCGGGGTGCATGAAGGTCCCACTTTTGCAACCCTTCCCAACACCCATTAAGTGTGGGTCATTAGCCGTGGCCTTGCTGGTGGAGGTGTCAAGTGCTTCTGAATTGATGAAAGGGCAGCATGGTAAGCGGTAGACATTGTTACCCCAACTTCCGAATAACCTCACTTGGATGACTGAGAAGCTTCACAGACATCCTCCTCATAAGTAAATAAACCATTCTGACTACCTAAGCCAGAGCAGATAGAGAACCTAGCTAGATTTAAGACAATTGCATTCTTTAGCTAAACTTTTTGCTAGTTCTAGGCTACTGTTAGTTTAAGCTTTGCCTAGGAACTGATGGTTAGCATTCTGTATTCACATACTGCCTTACTCTTTTGATAATGCTCTTTGTTTCCTTTTGTTCTTAATAAAGTTACTCTTAGAAGTATTCTACTGGCAGTATGGATAGGTATCTCCTGCAGAACTATATTGGGTTTAAAATCTAAGATGCCTTCTTGTTCTTGGTCCAGACCACCAGAAGGATTTTGTCCAGGTAAAATAAAGGGAAGTTGCCTAGATGCCCTAAGCACATTCGATCTTGCCTGATTTCGGAAGCTAAGCAGGGTCAGCCCTGGTTAGTACTTGGATGGCAGACCACCAGGGAATACCAGGTGCTGTAGGCACATGGAGTAGGAACTGGCAAGCCACTCCAGTATTTCTGCCAAGAAAACGCCATGGACATGGGGTCACGAAGAGTCGGTCATGACTGTAATGACACAACACACACACACAACACAAATTAAAGGAGATGGTGGTGGCTCCAGTGATGACATTTGTACAAGAAAGGAGTTTTGGGCCTGGCTTTTGGTAAGGTCTGCTAGGATTTCCCCTCATATAAATCAGACCACAAACTTCGTTACACTCCATGCATCATAGCTTCCAACACTTGAAAGTGACAGAAGAATGTAGCTTCTCTATATGAACCAGAACTCCTAAAAATCAGAACATCTCAGAAAAGCCTCAACTAGAGGGGGGGGGCAACAGAGCATTAAAAATTTACTGCTAGAAGGATATGAACCTGCCCATTGCTGTTTGCTGCTAGAAAGACATGGATGTACTCATTCTGAATGTACACACTTTCAGCTGCTTTTCCTCAAGCATCATAATACCTGTAAGCTCCACACAGAACCAAAATGTTCCTTCCCCTTCTTCCATCTTTTCCTTATGTATGCCAGCTTCACGTGACCCAAGCATAACTAACAGGGCAACCAAGTCCTGGGCAACAATATTGCTACTGCTGTTACAGGTCTACTGCTATGGATAGCATCTGTCTTCTCTTCAGACTGTTTTGTGAAATGTTGAAAATGACAACAGAAGGGCAGGGTGAGGTCCCTTTATCGTGCATGCATTGCACATGTTAACAGAGCGACCAAACAGGACTTTTTGAGTTCACTATGTATCCCATCTGTTGTGGATAAGAATGTAAAATGTACTTGTAAATCCATAAGTTCTGGAGGTATTTAATGCACTTCTAGAAGCAAGCAAATAGCTGTACCACATCACTCCCTCTGTTGAGCTCCTGCAAGGCTTTAATTAGAAAAATGTAATTGTTTGGTAATTGTGTAAAAGTGAGAACTGAAAGAACTTTGTACAGTATAGAAAGGTTTGGGATATAGCTATTAATGATGATACTATGTAATATAAAAGTTAAGAAGGGGTTGATAAACAAGAATACATCTATAGAAATCTGGACAGAATTCATTGTGTATTAATAAAGGGGAAAGAACATATATCTTCACAAGAATCAATGAAATTTTAGAAAAGGAATGGGCATTCATTGAAGAAAGGGATAAATGACTTTAATTCCCAAATGGCCTTGGAGGAATGGAGCATGATTTGTCTATATTTTGTTATTCATTCATTCATAAATCCATTCATTCGATTTGCATACCACCCATCTAGCCTGAGGCCACTTGGGGTGGTGACCAACAGTAAATCACACAAAACACAATTACATGAAAATCACATCAAATAATATTAAAAATTAACAAACATGGATAACATCAGTGATAAACAAAAAGAAATGTAAAAGAAAAATAAACCAGTAAGGCCACTTCACGTTATGTGGTATTAGTTGTTTTTAGGTTTGCATGATTGTGTCTAATAAAAGGAAAGAAAAAGAAAATATAATTGTTTGGTAAAACAAAGGGAAGGAATATTGGGTTCTTCAGCTCTTTTGGACTACAACTCCCACAATCTCGATTACTTTGCGTGCTGGGTTGCACTTCTGGAAATTGAAGTCCAAAACATCTGGAAGAGCAAACATTCCTCACTCCAAAGTGTAACCAAGGTGTACCGCACTGAGCTCCACGAAGGAGTACCTTCATTCTTCTCAAGCTCTTGGATATGACTTGAGACAATGAAGAGATAAGATGACATTGCATGTCCACTTACTGCTGTGTCCCCGGCACACTTTTTACTCTGAGGAACTGCCAAAATAATTGGGAAGGGCTTTGGGGGAGAAAAGTTTCTTCATGTTTCTCATGGGAAACATGAGCAAGAGCATAAGAATCTACTAGAGACCTCTTGCTGGATAGAGTTGATTGTGACGGCATGGGAAAGTGACTTATGGGCCTGGGGTAGCCACCATCCAGTGAAGGTTCACAAGGAGACATAGAACCAACTAATGGAAGCAAGAGAATTGAGGAAATCTTTATATGAAGGATGGGTAACTTAAGATCCAGAGGCCCCATGTCTGAGATCTTGTGGCATATCCTGTGCATAGTGGAAGAGTTTCATCCCATGGAATGTTATAAATCTACCACATCTTTATCACAACAAGGTATTGTTGTTATATTTCTGATTTTTAAATCAGAAATACCAACCATATTAGGATACAAACACATTTTCAAAATTCTCTTCTTTACACACGGTTTGTTTCTCTATTATGGCACATAGCAAGCTTTGCAGCTTTGTAATCTGTTCTGGGAAAACCACACATCACACAAAATGATGCTCTTGTCCTTTAATATTATTAATAAAATTCAATCATGGGCCCCCTCATTCACTTTTTTGAAAGGTTACATAGGTTGAAGCAGTGTAATTTTTTCTCCTGCTGAAATATATTAAGAAATGCCATTACTGATGTAAAAGCTAATTGATAATGTGATTTGTTATGTTGCTGAGACATATTTCAGAAAGTTATTTTAAAGGCTTTGATACATGAACAGCAGTAACTGTTTAATATTTCTTGTGTGAATAGACAAAGCACCAGGTAAAAAATGCAGAGCCGTGTCAATGAAATATTTCTGGAAGCTTTTATTCTTGTTGTTTGGGCTTTTGCCAATAGCTTTCTAGTGGAAAGCTCATATTTCGTTAAGTCATTTTTGCTCGAACAGGTTCTATAGTAGGTCTTTTTCTGCGTGTTAGTGCTGAAAGAATAAGGAACACGTAGATTTTAAAAATCAAAATTTCATTGACAGTTAAAATATTGTAGTTACTTTTAAGAGGATGTTTCTGTTTCTGTTAATATTATACATGCTTGTGTGGAACATGCTAAACTTTCCGTTTTTCACAATCTTTGGAAAGGGAATGATTTTTTAATTTTTCAAAAACATTGTTTTTAGATGATAACTTAGTGTCAAATCAAGGTTAAATTTCTGGATAGGGTCTGTGTAGGAGTCTTGACTAATGGTAATGTAGAATCCAGCCCACCATGCATTCCAAAAATCACATCTGGAGAGCTAGCTGGCTGCAAGAACTCGAGAGGTTGTTTTTAAGCTGTGGTGTTGAATGCCAAGCCATCACAGCAAGACTGAATTTAGTCTTCTGTACCTGTTCTTTGGCATATCTTAGATTTTCTCCCTTTTGCTATAGGTTTCCAGTACCCTTAGGATCCTGACCAGAAGAATTGATCCAAATATATATATTTGGGCCAATAGATGCATAGCCCGAACCCATATCCCACTGGCAAGGTTTATTCAAGGATGGCTGTGAAAACCTTTACTCACTGGTCATTTAGTGCAAGGCAACACACCATGCTCTGATGAGTCAATATATGTCATAGTGGATTAGGAAATAGATTTTTGCTAGAACAAAAAGGATTTTTTAGGATTTATTCATTTTGTGGTACATACATGAGGCAACACTGTCATGTCTCAATATAAGCGCAAGAAGGTGCACTGATGTAGTCTTGACCAATTATCAGCAACAAGTATCTACCTAAAGCAGCTGTGCATGATAAGAGCTCAAATGGAAGTGATAAAAAGGCAAATGGAGATCCTCAAAGGTAGCATGGACTAGGAATCAGGCTGATTTGGACAAATTTGGATCAAATTCAAAATTCAAACTAGTGCAATTCCTCAAAAGTCAAATTCAGTCTTGGAAAAAAATCTTACCAGCAGTTTCTGGCAAGAATGGATTGTGTGAAGTCACTTAACTTAAGTGATATATCCAGTCCCGTCTCTCAGTGGTTCACTTTATTCTTTCTCTTTAGTCACCAGAAACAGATCACAGAAAAAGCTGTAGCTAATGTTTTGGTGGTTGTTGACTGTCTTCATAAGTCTGATGCATTGTCTCTTCAATTCTAAACCTTTTGACTTTTTAATTGGAATCATTCTAGTCTAATTCACTTCCCCCCTTTGTTAATTTGAATAGTAATCTTTTTAGAGTGTGCTGATCTTGACTATTGGATTAACACATAGGAGGCTGCGGAGGAAGATTCAGCATCATTGCTGCTTAATAGCATATTACTGATACTCTTTCTCTTCACCCTACCACTCTGGTTTGCAAATGGGGGGGGGGGAATCTCACCAGCACTCTCAACTTCTACAGGAACGTCAATGCAGTTTATTTCTTCTTCTTTCATCTTGTGTGTATGTGTTGTGTCGTTACAGTCGTGACCAACTCTTCGTGATCCCATGTCCATGGAGTTTTCTTGGCAGGAATACTGGAGTGGTTTGCCAATTCCTACTCCAGGCGCCTACAGCACTTGGTATTCCCTGGTGGTCTCAACATTCAAACTTCAACTACACTTTCCTGATTCCCTCTTGACCCCCAATCCATCCCTTAATATTTATGGTTGTTATTAATTTAAATATATATTATAATAATCATTTTGTCAGATAGTGGCACTTCCCTCAACCCCTTATATTCTACACCCATCTATCTTGACTCTAGTACTTAACACTTTGTTTCATATTTTATTTCAGCCTTTGTCACTCAGTTTGTCTGTATTGACTTTGTAAAGGATCTCGTCCTGGATCCACCAAAGGCTTCCTCAGAGCACCTCTGGAAATTAGTAAAAAATACTCAAACAGACTGTGTACTTTTAAAAATACACCAGCCAAACTGCCACAATTACTTCAAGGCTTTGGACTTAGTCTCTCCCACCTTTGGGCAAAAACCAAACCAGTTGTAAGATTATTATTTTTATTAAAAATAGATAGTTAAAGAATTATTGAAAATAAGTCAATTCAAAATACAGGTAATAGTTCAGTCTTTGGCAATCAAGAAAATAATAAATCTATCTGACTAATCTAAGTTACACTAGCCATTGTGGCCCTGTCTATGCGTAGCATATTCTATATCCAAACCTATGCAAGCATATTGGAGAAAAAGCTCCCTATTGATTCTATTGTCTCTAATTTAAAGCATTCACATTCTCAGCAAATCACCCCCCCTTCGTCCATCCTTTTCCAACTCATTGTCCAATCATCTGGCTAGTTTTAATGATAGTCCATGTTGTACAGCATTCCCATGCGATCATCTCACAGTGATTCCTTAATTGATTTCTGGCACTGTTGTTATGGCTTCATTCCTCTTGGATGGCACAACAAAGCTTCCATCTTGCTGGTTCCCAGTAGATAAGGCACCTGCAAATACTTGCTTACACAGAACATGGCAAAACATTCTCACACAGAAATAGAAACTGCTTCTTGCTGACTGCTGGTGTTCTAGCCTGAATGAGAAGACATGTAACTGAACCATATAGACTCCATCTTTGATCCTTTCTCCTTTCCTTCACAGACTTCATGGAGTAAGTCTTAGTGTACAGGCCCCACATATGTCACAAAAAACAACTATACTGCATAAAGCACCACATGTTAGCAAACGTTTAAGTTCATCAAAGCAAACAATGAAGACTGATAGCAGAACAATCCATATGCCTCTCTACATGAAATGTGTCAGCAATCATTAGGTCTGTACAGGTGGTGATGCCCTCATGTCACATATGTGGAAAAATATATAAATAAAGTATGGCCACCAAGTCCACCCCTGACCTATTTCTCCTGAATTCTTTCTAAGGGAACCATGTGTCTCCAGAATTCAGTTTTGAGGCACAGTGAACCAACCCTCTCCAAGTTACAATCCTTATAATTTCCCAATCCAACTTTTCCAACTTTTAATTAAAATTCAGATCTACATTGTTTCAGATCAGTTCCCAATTATTTTGAATTGAACCAGGTCCAAATCCAACTCTCCTAATGAGGTCCTGAATCAATCAGACAACCCTTGCACATGTGCTTCTCTGTGGGTGTTCACAAGAATATCATAACATCTAGTATAGGGATGGGCAGGAAACAAAAAAATGAAATGCTGTTTTGTCATTTCATTACGTAATGAACAAAACAAAATGAAATGGAATGGAAGGAGCATTTTGTTATAGAAGAAACAAAACGGTAATTTTGCACTGAAATGAACCATTTTGTTCCACCATTTTCAGAGGGCTCCTGCCGAGCTGTCAATGGCTGGACCCCTTTAAACCTGGCCCAATTGGCACCGGGGGCCCCCCTGGTGCCAACTAGGCCAATTTTAAAGGGGTCCAGCTGATAACAACTCAGCAGGAACCCTTTAAAAATGGCTCCTGGGAACCAAATCTGGTGCCTCTAGGAGGAGCCAGGGGAGTGGTTTTGTTTTGTTTTGTTTTGTTTTGTTTTATATGATATATTTTTTAAAAATCATAAGAAATGAAACAAAACAAAATGGGAGTTTGGACGAAATGAAACGAAACATTATTTTTCCATTTCATGCCCATCCCTAATCTAGTATGTTAAACTTGAATCATGTGGATGAAGGCATTATCTGTGAAGGGGGGGATCCCTATACAGGGAATAGCAGCTCTTGCAGTGGTGGCTGTACACTTTCAGGTCCCACTAAAATATTTGAGATGATACCAAATGCATGCCCGTATAATATGGTACTTTCTTATTTACAAGTCGGGGCAATCTTTCAAGGGCAGCACCCTCCAAATCCATATCCCGGACTCAAAAGCAATACTGTACTTTGGGATGAGGAAATAAACTGGGCTTTCTTTGGCTCTGGGGACTACATTAAGAATGGCTCACAAGAAGTGTATTAGCAAGGTGTATTATTCCACTTCATTTAAAAACCTGATTAGTGCTAACAAACTAAGTCCCCCACCCACCCCCACCCATGGTGGGTGACATTTTGTGCCAGTCTTTTAATGCATAAGACACCATGATTGTCTACCCAGCAAAGACAGGGTAGAAACTATGTATAATATCCAAAGCCATTCATTTTCAAATGTCCCCCCCGCTGTACTACCGATAACCATTTCCAGTATCTTGTGCTCAAGAAGTCAAGATTCTAAGTCTGTAGTTTCCTGGATCTGGACATTACTCTCTATCAGTGCTTTATGATAAAGTAGGGCTGTCAGGCCATAAAGAAATTCTTGGTTTTACTCATCCATCTTTTTGACAGTAGATGCTGACGTAGTGGCCGAGGCCAAAGCATCTATTATACATGGGAACATCTCGGGGTGGGGGAACACTTTGGGAGATTAAACATTTTGCATCAGTTGCATAAAGAAAATGAACATTTGTAAATGATCAGATTAACTTGTTATACCTTGACGTTAGGTACAGACAGACGGTCATTTGTAATCTTGGGTGTCCAGTTTTATCACTGATGCATCTATTCCTTTTTGTTTGTTTTAAAAAGCACCAAGAACTTACATGGAGTTCTCTACAATGATGAATACGGAGAGGAACCTTCTGCTAGAAATAAGGATGTTGCACTATCTTATGCTATTTGTTGAGGACACCGATGACCAAACTGTTCTGTAGCACACTAATGGGGAAATATTTACTGACTTCTCCTCATTGTTCAGGGAAGGGATTGGTGAACATATGATTTTTTTCTGAGTGGAAAACACACAGAGAGACACCCATTTACCTTCAGAGTTAAATCCAGTTAAATTGCCCAAAGCATCAAATGCTTGACTTAGAATCATTGGAAAAGAAATTTGGGATGAAAAACTTGGACTGTTGAAAGTGAAAATGGAAAATTATGCTGAAGGAAACAGCAAAATAAGGAATGAGGGGACAAGAAAGGAAGGTAAATGATGTAAGAGAAAAGCCAAACTCACTGAACATTGCCCAAATATTTTCCTGCTCATAATTATTAGAGGTGAAAATTGATTGCTGCAGAGGATCTCACATGGGGAATTGGATTCTGAACTCTTATATTTTCCCTTCAAACCACCATCTTTTAGCCTAGTTTACCTCACAGTCTTCTGACTCTAAAATGCTCCTTTCGAAGTCCTAGGAGGAATGCAAAAGAAATGTGAAAAAAGGAATATATTGCAACCAATAAGAGCAATAAAATTGAACATACCTGTTACCACACTTCTTCAATCTATTCTTGATAGCTTTCACGGCTGGAATCTGATAGCTGTTGTGAGGTTTTTGGGCTGTTTGGACATGTTCTGGAAGTTTTTCTTCCTGACGTTCTGCCAGTCTCTGTGGCCAGCATCTTCAGAGGGCAAGGAACTCAGGAAAATAGAGTCTGGCAAAACATCAGGAAGAAAAACTTCCAGAACATGACCAAACAGCCTGAAATACTCACAGCAACTTCTTCAATCTGTTGCCAAGGGCAGAGTACAAGACATTCCACAGACCCCAGTACCATTCTCTCTTCACCACAAGCCTATAAGTTAGGTTGGACAAACACACACACACACACACACACACACACACACACACACACACACACACACACACACACACACACACACAGATAGATTAGCCTAAGATCATTGAAATACATCTTAAAAATATTTTAAGATGTTTCTAATTCACATGAATGCTATTTTTACTGTATAGATGGGGTATAAAGAAATAAAATAGAACAAACTCAAACAGAGCCTTGTGGAGCAGTGGTTAAATTGCTCTACTGCAGTTATAACTCTGCTCTCAACCTGAGGTTCAATACTAGGGAAAATAACAAAATATCATATTTGTGTCCTGTCCTTATCGTGGTGCTATTTACTGCTGTTGTACTAAATCCCTATAAGGGCAGGTATCGCTGGCCTAAAACCATGCAGTGAGTTTCATTGCAAATGAGAATTTGAGCTTATGCAGTAATTATCCAGTCCCTCAAGGAAACTATCAGAAAAGGAAAACTAGTCTATGGGTGATACTTTCACAAAAGGGAAAGTGGTACAGTTGCCATGTTTTATTCCTCTCACAGAGAATTAAATAATTTGGTGAAAATCATACAATAAAAAGCAGGGAAGTTGATCTCAAGTTTCCTCTTCACTCCCCTTTACCGCTCACCCATTGTAGGCATCTCGCAGAGATTTACGGTGGTTTCATCATTTGGTAGCTTCCATCTAGAGTCGAGTTAAGGCTTGTTGTAAACAGCAAACAGAGAGGGATCCAGTTTAGTCCAGTCCAGCAAAGCAAAGCAGGGTAATCCAAATTACATTGGATTGACAAGATTGACAATGATCATCCTGCTGGGTAAGCCGTTCGGGAAGATGCCAATTTACAGAAGGGAGTTAGGCATTTAGGGCCAAAATTGATACAATGAAATACAGTGGAACCTTGACTTACGTCATTAATCCGTTCCAGTGGTCTAGACTTAAGTCAAACATGACTTAAGTCAAACGAACGTTTCCCTTAGAAAGTAATGGGAAAGTGGATTAATCCGTTCCAGATGATGAAAAAGACCCCCGAAAACAGCAATTTAACCCAAATTTGATTGGGATAGGAGATTCCTTCCGGAGATGTAAATGAAATGTCTCTTCAAAGAGAGGAGGAGGCAGTGGAATTACAGTCCACAAGTTATACGCCCCCACTTTTTAATGTTCATAGCAACAATGTCTAACATTTAAGTTTTACTGATTTTTAACCTGACGTTCCAAGTTCTGAACAACTCTATGCTTGCCATTAGAGTCCCACAACTTTACAGCTCCCCAACTAAAATGCTTCCATGACTTTTGCAGCCAGATTTTTTACAAGACTGAGCCGACTGTCTAACCAGCGAGGCCAGCCCCGAGCTCCCAGCCTTTCTTCTCCTCCGGCAGCAGCGGCGGCTTTGGTGAGGCCGAGGACCAGCTCCAGGTGCTCTGAGCTGGCCTCGCCAAAGCCGCCTCTGCTGGAGGAGGGGAAGAAGGCAGGAGCAGTTTGGAGGCGGCAGCCGCGATGCTGGGTTGTGGCTGCCGCCCAATTCCGGTGCCTTGCGCCGGGGCTCCGAGATGTAAGTCAAAGCCTGCGACTCAAGTCAAACAGGCCCCTTCTTGCTGCAAGTCAAATATGATGCAAGTCAAGCAGTATGTAAGTCAAGGTTCCACTGTAATAGTAAGAAGGGAGAAACAAAAAGGGAAGGAGGAGGATGATTAAATGAAAAACAAACATAAGGTGGTGAGATTAAATAAAATCTAAGGCAGCACTTTGATCTCATGTCATCCTGGTCTGAAATAGGCTCATAAGATGGACAATGGCCTGAATAGGCTTGTTAGGTGGACAATAGTCTCAATAGTCTCATTAGGTGGAAATTAGCCTAAGGTGCATGAAAGTCCCATCTTTATAACCTCCTAAAACTCATAAAGTATGAGTCAGTCTTGCCCTTGCTAGTGGAGGTGTGAAGTATTTTTGATTTGTATGAGATAGCAGACTCATGACCTTCCATCCTTCCGAGGTTGGTAAAATTCTCCAATGTAGAGGTCTGCATACTCTTCACTGCTATACTTTTCATATACTGCAGGCATGACCAAACTTCGGCCTTCCTGATGTTTTGGACCACAGCTCCCAGAATTCTAAGCCTGTATTCCCAATGGCAAAGGACTGTAGGAGTTGTGGTCCAAAACATCTGGAGGGCCAAAGTTTGGTCATGCCTGATATACTGTACTGTATTGCTCCTTTTGTGTTTTGGGGTTGGGTCCTTTGGGTGCATGGGTCTCTGCCTTAGTATGATTGTGGATTTGAAATAAACAGGGAATGTGATATTTGCCAAAAATCCCTTTAAGCTTTTCAGACACTCCAGCCATGTAGGCAATGACCAGGTTCTTCCATCGGCTCTGGGTCTCAGGCTGATCCATTGTTCTTCTGGGTTGGGCCACTGCTTTGTTGAAGGCCCACTTTGGATATCCACAGGCCTTAGTGCTGTCTTCAGGTGCCTGTCTTCCTTCTTCTTGACTTCTGTGGAAGTGGGGGTGCTCTCTCTGTTAGTTTAGGGTCCTGACAACTCCTAATTTGTGTTGTAATAGATGGTGGGAGTCAAACAGTAAGTACTTGTTTTTTATTTTTAATAGTGGCCTATAAAGTTATCTAATGTAACCTATTTTTGCAATCGTGTTTTGTGATGGCCACACAGATCACTGATTTGGAAAGCCAGCCTGTTGTTTTGGGTATCTTCCCTAAGGAACATAAAATTAGGGTCCACCACATTGATGTGGTCTGTAAAGGACTGTACGTCCCGAGTAAAAACAAACAAACAAACAGACAAAAAACCCCACTTCACATCTCCACCAGCAAGGCAACGGCTAGCGACTCATACTTTATGAGTGTTGGGAGATTCTAAAGGTGGGACTTTCATGCACCTTAGGCCATTGTCCACCTAATGAGCCTATTCAGGCCATTGTCCATCTTATGAACTTATTTCAGACCAGGGTTACATGAGGTCAAAGTGAACTATAAAATGGAGGAATCGCAATTAGCTTTCCTTAGATTGATGAAGCTGTTTGGATGAGCAGCGGAACATTTCAATCTCTCAAGAAAAGGAGTCCAGTTGCCATGACTCAACTTCCATATGATGACAACAACAATAATCATGTCCTCCATCCAGGATTTGTTTATTTATCTTTTTTTTTAAATATTAAATAAACTTTCCTTTTACTAAATCCCTCAACTATTTTCTGATAGGTTTTTTTTTCTGAATCTATGGAGTGATTGCTGAAATAAGAGCTGAAGAGTTAAAAAAATAGTTGCACCATAATCATAAACATCTTCTGGCTTCCAAACTATGACAGATGATGTCAAATTCCCACTGGTTAGCAAAACATCAATTTTCCTTAAAACCAATTAACTTAAATATTTAGAAGAAGGGAAATATCAAAATGTAATGGAGCAATATGAAATGATGCATATTTTAAAGCTAAATAGATGGAGTTGAGTCAGCATGGTTATCTGATAAGGCAGGCTATGGAGTGAAAAAAGGAAAAGTAAATTTATTTATAACCATGGACGGACCTTCACCTCTTTAAAAAATGTTACAGATGTCATGATTTTGCAACACTATGCTACAAATCTTTATGTTTCTATCAGGTTCTAATTAGTTTTAGCATAGCAGGGAAGCCAAGAATAGTATTTTTCAGTGACATATTAATGTCTTTAAAAGGAACACAAACAATTTATCACCAGGAACAGACCTGTCTGGCTTGCTGAGAAAGAAAGAAACTAAAGAGGGTGCAGTGATGTTCGAATCTTTGTATTTTTCCTTGATGTTGGCTTTCCTATTAAATGTTAAGAAACATAATATAAAATGCAAGTCATACATAATATACTATGTTGTGCAAAGTGATCTTAAATCCTGTATCTAGCTTGCTGGACTAATACTATTAAAATGTGCTGCAGAGACCTCTCCCCTCTTACTACCAGAGAGAGCTATACTGTGGGTGCTGTTCCTACAGGCAGAGATGGGGAATGTTAAATTCCCAGAACCGCACAGCCAGTGATGGCTATGCTATCTCTGTATGTTTGGAAACTGTAATCTCAGAAAAGATAATGCCCTGTATCCTGTGGCATAGCTTCACTGGCATAACAATAATGAAATCACCAACACTGGCAGATTGCTGCCAACTGAAGAGTCCCTATATCTGTTTCAGATTATTTTTGACAGCCTCTCATTTCATGCCAAACAGTGTACAGGCCAACATCAGAGGAAGGGATGGTGTCATTCTTGCTCTGCTGGCATAGCTACACAACAAGTTTTTGACCATCATTCCCCCTCTCGGCCTCTGCGCAGGAACTGCCGAAAGACCTTCAGGAGAGACAGGGAGGGCTACAGTTCCACTCACACAAAGAGCCTTCTAGATCTTACCCAGCATCCTTTGAGATAAGGAAATGGTACCAAACAAGTAACATGTCAGGATAGAACAGATCTTGAACTAGATGCTTCAGATTATCTGGCAGACATCTTTTCAAACCCTTCTTACCCAAATTTTTATTTGTGCTAAACATACACTTTTTTATTCACCTTCCACCAAATCTTGCTGAGCAATATTCATTCATTCATTTATTCATTCATTCATTCATTCAACATGTACTGTATAATGCTCAATTAGCGTGAGGCACTACTCAAGCTGGCTGACATCCAAAACAAAATAAATATGAAACAAACCCCACTCAAATATACTGTACTATGAAATAAGTTTTATTTGTTAATCTTTTATTTGCTTATCATAAACAAACACATAAAACAAACAACAGAATTGCTTATTATCAATTATATATTGTTATTGAATTAAATCTGTGTAACCTGGATTCCTCCTCCCAACCACAAATATGCACACCCCTCTGTGAAAAACAACAATATGTTGAAGGCACAGCAACAGACTCATATCTCTGACTCCCAGCTAAATGGGTATAGGTGTGCAAGCTGAACCTGTGTGGCAATATACTATTGCAATCAGTGGGTAAAGCAGGCTATCAGGTCTTGTGCTATAGCAATGCCTAGCACCGCAAACACACTGTAATTTGTGATGTGATTAAACACCAAGATAACAAAACTCAGACGTCAGACTTTAGCACTGAAAAACACCAGGCAAAAATTCAGACAAAAACATTTAAAAGGAAAAAAAAAACATTTTATATTTCTTTGAATGCCACTGTGTAAACATAAAACAAATAATTGGTGAACTCTAATTTTTAACAAGCTCCAGCCCAAATAGCTGTGCTTCACATTCTAGTCAATTTCACTGTTGCATCAGAAAATCCACGGTGAATCATGTGAACATTAGGTTGGGAAGTCCATATAAAACTGCATTAAGAGCTGATGGCTGGATTTCAGGATGGCTTTGACCACTGGGACTTTCTTTCTGATCCTCTTTGTTGTCTTCTGGAGAATCCACATGGTACGGTTCCACTAGAAACATAGTTCATAGCCAATAATTAATAGCCAAAAATTAACTCGGGCGTTAAGGTCATCAGGAGAGGCCTTTCTCTCCATCCTCACAGGTACGTCTTGTGGGTACACATTTTATTTATTTTATTTATTTTATATAGCTTGTATGCCTTGTATGCCGCCCACTACCCAAAGAGCCTTCTCGGCTGCTGCACCCAGACTCTGGAATGCCCTCCCACTAGAGGCCAGGACCGCCCCATCTCTTATGTCTTTCTGGAAACAGGAAAATACTTTTCTCTTCAGGCAAGTTTTCCCTGAATGATGGACTACCTATTATGTGTCTTTTATATGAATCTATATGATCACATACACTGTAGACTTTGTGTTTATAACCGCTGTTTTGATTGCATTGACACTATGGGCGTTTATACACGACCCCAATGCAAATTGCAAGGCCCGGACCTTAAAAATGTTTACCCACCATCGGACTTTCATAACCCACTTTAGCATGACCAAACAGCAGTTTTTTTACCTGGTCTTTGATGGTGACAAATTTTGAACTGTTTGGATTCTTCCGTTTGTTCTTTTTTGTAGCTTTAAGAGATCTGAATGTGTCTTTTCTTTCTTTTTTTTCCCTAATGCAACCAGGAAGTGCAGAGGGGGTGGGGACAGAATAGCGAGGAACCCCTAAGATCTCTGGTCACTGCCAGCGGATCTTGAACATGTAAAAAGGCCCTATGTTTCAATGTTAGTTTCTATCACTCATAACCTTTACATGGAATTTTTACTCTCTTTTTAACTGTTTGCATTCTCTTGTAGCTTTAGTGTCTTTTAATGCTGTAATATATCCCTCAATTCACTGCTCTCTTGAAATGAAATTGTAAAATTGTTCCTCCTTATTGAAATAAAGCTGTCTTGGGTTCTTTAAATAAATAAATAAATAAATAAATAAATAAATAAATAAATAAATCTAATCTGGCCCCAGTAACACATGCCTTAGTTACATCCCAGATGGATTATGCTAATGCTCTCTAAGTGGGGCTGTTTATGGAAAGTGTCTGGAAACTTCAGTGGGTCAAAAATGCAGCAGTCAGACTGTGTGCTGGGGCTGGTTACAGGGCTTACATACAGTAATCCCCCTCGCTCCCCTGCCCCCTGGCTCAGAGTAACAATAGCTCCACTGGCTATTGATTATTTCTAGGTTGATTTCCATGGGTTGGCTATAACCCATAAAGTCCTACATGGCTTGCGCCCAAGCTATCCCCAGGATGACATTTTCCTTTCTGAATCTGCTTGAGTAATAAAATCATCAGGAAAGGCTGTTCTCTCAGCCCTGCCACCTTCACAAGTTTGTTGAGTGGGTACATGGGAGGGGCATTCTCTGTTGCTGCCCCCAGACTTCGGAACTCCCTCCCACAGGAGGTTAGAATCATCCCATCTTTGCTATCCTTCCACAAACAGATGAAAACTTTTCTCTCCAGGCAAGCTTTACCTCAGTGACTAGCTGCATGATTGTTTTTTTAAGTAGACTGTAGTACCTTATTGCTTTGTATGTGTTTTGGTGTTGCTTATATTTTCTGTATGGTATTTGCTTGATTTTTTTTTTCTATTTGTGTACTCACTGCTGCTAGCTTTAATATTGTCTTTTAATAATGTGAGCCACCTTGGGTCTTTTTAAGGAGAAAGGCAGGGTAAAAATATTTTAAATAAATAAATACAGATTTTTTTTCTGTCTATAAGATGCCACCATGTATAAGATGACCCTCACTTTTCCAAACCAAAATTAAAGTTTCGCAACCACATGGTACTCTCCATGGCTTACTTTCATGAATAAAATGACCCTCAATTTTTAGTCTAATAATTTTAGACAAAAATATAGTCTTGTACATGGAAAACTACTATAAATAAAATTGGAAATTTATAGTAACTGTAATAACTAATATGAAGGATGAGATAAAAACTATTTAATAGTTTGTAGTTTTACCTTTAGGCACCTGGTCCACAGCAGTCTTACACTTCTGAAGGACCCGGATAGCTTGTCCAGTTGTTTTGCCCACTTTTAACAAACCTGCAATGATAAGACAGAAGTTTTCTTATTTAAAACACACATATCATGGAAAAGGGAGCATGGTATGGTCATACGTTTCCAGGGCCATGCATTTTTGCAGCCCAGCTTGATCTCAGTCAGAGTAAGGTACATGTCAAGTAGGTATAGACAAATGATGGCCCTCCAGAGGTTGTCGAACTCTGATCCCCAGTAGCAGTACTCACCAATAAAAGGAATGGATAAACTAGCCAAAAATCTATTGAAATCAATGGGTTTAGGGATTCCTGTGGACAAAATTACATGTTCGCTGCAATCACTAGTAAGTCATAACTACAGTAGGCCCAGTGAATCAATGGAACTTAGAAAGATGCCAACTCTCCAATCTCCACTGATCCAGTGGGGCTAATCTAGCTGCAGTTTACTACTGAATTTTAGCCTATATGATGGAAACAGACCTCAGCTGTTGTTTACCACAAATAACACCACCTAGAGCAAGCATAGGTGGAAGCCAGAGTCTGGCAAGAAACCAGAAGAGCATCCTGATTTGGATTCACAAGTATTTTGTGAATTGCTTTTTCTTCTTAAAAAGAATTTGATTCAAACATATGCACAAATAAACTATAAACACTGTGACATGATAGCTTGACAAGTCAAAGCAAGTTTATCTCCTTTAATCCAATGTGTCCTTATAATAGTTCTTGATAGTCTTTTTCACATGGATGGCACAAATTCACCTGCAGCAAATTCTATCATTTTAAAGATATACTTGCCCGTTATAACTGCACTCGGAGAGCACCCTAAGTAGATAATCAGGTAAACTTTGGAAAATTCCTTAGAAGTTTCTAAAAGGTTCCTCAACACCCCCCCTCAACATTCAGGGATCCAGATGTGCAGGGCTTTAAAAGAATTTCTTTGAATCAGAAAATGTGATGTTTTAAGAGTCACAACGTTTCCAGAAGTCCCCCCCCCCCCAATTTCTCACACATAAAACTTGAGATGTATGGTAACCGTAATAAGAAATCATAATGTATTAGTATCATTCATTTCATAAAGATTGTTTTTACATACTTTCACATAAGCTTTCGAGTTTTGGTGCATTCTCTTCCAGAGTAGCATGCCATTGATTTGCTATGATGGAGTGCACCCCAATGAGACTTAGAAGGATCACTGTCTCTGTGGGCAGCTCCAGGGACAGGCGTAAAGAACTGAAAAAAGGGAACAAGAGACTGTGAATATAATGAATAACTATAGCAAATACAGGCAGTCCTGAATTATTAGGGCACAGAGGACAAAGCAAATGTTTGTCCCTATTGCATCAATCAACTACACAGCAATGAAAGAGAGTGGCATTTTTCTTATCTTGTTCTCATTACTCTGCCAACCATCAAATAGGATTTGGAAGCTACAAGGTCATGTAACACAGTATGGTTGCAAACTGGTTATCCCTATTCCTAACCATATTTACTGGATAGCAGGTTCCATTAAAATTAAGAAAACATATTTTAGAGAAAGTACAAAGGAAGGCAACATTGCTATTAGTGAACTTCAATCCCAATTTTATAGGTTGAGTACTTTAATAAGGTTTACTAAACCAACCCTCCAGGGGAAAAAAACCTCCTGATCAGTTCCTCCTCTGGAAGGCTACATGCAGCATGCTTCAAGTGATGCCAAGTCCAAAATTCAACTCACTAGGAAGGAGAAACTGTACCTTTAAGAGTGTAAGAGCTCATCCAGTTGGAGTCACTATGACAACATGTGCACTGTTATGCACTGTTATTTTTTCTGCTAGTCAGGAAATGTCAAAAAAGTTTTCAACCAGCACCAAAAGTGCTAACCTACTAACAAGCAAGAACAAAAATCCAGCACATTATATAAAGGAGGTCTCTGCTGTGTTTGTAAAAGTTATTGTGAAAAATAGCAGACTTCCAAAGCCAGTTGAGGTTCAGCTGAAAAATGCTCAGATGGAAAGCTTTCCATGATGATACCAATCTACTTTTAAAAGAAATCCAGCACAGAAAATCATTTTGAAAGCATTTCTTCATGGTTTAAAAATATTTTTAACCATTCTTTAAAATGATACTGATTTCCCAAAGGGAAGGATGGAGTTAACAATAACCATGGACCAAAAACCATGGTAAGATCCATGTTCATTTGATTCTAAAAGGCACACCAGCATGGAGGAAAAGAGGAAGGATAAATCCTCATCAGGGCAACCCTTGAGATATAGGCATTTTTGCTTTCTGTCCCTGGCTCCCTTTCCCCCATTGCTCTTTCTTGTTGTTCCTGGCTTTTATAACAACCAGACTGATAGAAGGATTCTATAATCTATAAGCCTGCATTCAATTGTGCATCTTTTTTCTGTTTTTTAAATTAGCATAATAAGTAATGCTTAATTCAGAGTTTATTGGTCAACATGGCTGCCTCTGCAGTCTCCATTGTGCCAAATGTAACTGTCCAGTGATGGACTTGATGAGGAGGGGAGGGTTACCGTCAGCTGAAAGTTAGGACTTTAATCATTAGATAATAGTTCCTAATGCAGATTTAACACTTAGTTTTTAACAATTTCCACAACAGGTTCTAGGATACTATATACTCTAGTTGTAATACTGTCTCTCCTCCTCTTATCCCTGCATTTGTATTTTAATGCTTATAGTGGAGCACTGTATAATATTGCATCATACTGTATCACAACGCACAACATCTCACCAGATGAAGGCAATATAACAACTGGAAATAAAATAATGAATAAAAGAATTTAAAATTACAGTATTCGCTTCAACAAAGGTTTTAGATTGAGATACTAACATAAAGTTTGCTTTACCTTCTGTCCTCATCAAGATCTCTCACTCGTACAGCACTTGGTTTTGTGTGAGCAAGCTCTAAAAGCATTATCAGCTGACATTCTAAGGAGAGGAAGGACAGCAAGTATTACTCGTGTTGTTTTAGTGGATGCCAATAAGTAACTAACACACAGCTTATGCATCAGGGTTCTCTATCCTCATCTCCTTGCGAAACTTCCCAGCCCTTTAAGATCTTTAGAAGACACTTTCCTCTCAGTTCCATTGCCACTGTAAGCATGTTTGAGGGAGACACAAAAGAGGGACTTCTCTGAATAGGTTGTGGAGCCTGTTCCTCAGGTGGGCTTGTAATAAACCCCAAGTCACTGATGGATGTAGGTTTTCATCTAAGTAAGTTTGTTTTTAAAGTTTTTAATATGTTTAATCACTGCATGTGTTTTAATTTTTTTAATGTATTGTGTTTTAATTTTACTTCTTTTAATGCTGTGCATTCAGTCCCTTCATTAGCAAAAAGGTGCGCCTACAAATGATACCAACTAAACCATCCACCCACCACCAATCTTTATTTCCGAATGGTCAACAATTTCACAAATACTCTAGGAATAGAGTATTGGGGGTTGGGAGGTCAGTAGAAGGGAGATGTTTTTGGCAGAAACCAGAGGTTTCCACTCATACAAGATCATGTTTACAGGCACTATGTGATGTTAATCAAAGATCGGGATTCGGCCAACATGGTACATGCAGGGAATGAACTGTTGGCTCTCTCACTGCTCCTTATAGCAGGCTATACTGGGCAAAACAAAAGAGTGCTATGGGGAAAAAACTTATTTTTCCTCTCTTCTACCCTATGCTGTTAAGCTGCTGTTAACTGAGATTGGAAGTGACCGAGAGAGAGGAGAGAAAGACAACATAAATTGTTGAAGACCATAACTTGCCTAGGGTTAATTCTGTCATTAGAAACCATAGTGGATTGTTACACATGTATGCAGTCAGGATGGCTCATTTGCTTTAACCCGTGACTGCAGAGTCACCATCTAAAATGTATGATAATTGAATCACACAACCCAAAATAAAATGAACAGAACATTGTGATATTCAGTGGTTTTATTTGGTTTTTTTGTTCAGTTTCATTAAATCACCTGGTATCTTCATTGCAACTAGTCTCTCAAGCAAAATATGGCAGAGGAATCTTTCCATTCCATAGAAGATAAATGCACTACAGTTATTCAATAAGTGCTCCCACTCTGCTTGACTGAAGGGAAAATAAAACAAGACCAAACATTTATTTTTAATACCACAGTCAATCAATAGGGATAATGCAGAATAATGATACAGCACAGGAAGAGGGTAATGAGAATATGTAGCTTATATCTCACCAAAGGATTCCTGATCTCACGCACAGCCTCCATGCAAAGCAGAGACATGTCTCTTTAGAAAGTTACTTTCTACCCAAGGAGAACAGGGAAAGCAACAGAAGGGACGGAGCTAGCATGATCTGCTTTCTCGAATGATTATTATACACGCTTTCCACAATACCAGAATCAGTCTCCGGAGGCCAGAATTCTATTCTCCTAAGCAACTGCATAAGTGCAATTGTGCAAGTGATCTGACTTGTCTCTTGGTCTGTTCATTGTGTCCCCTGACTGAACAATTGGTTGCGTGCCCTCAACTGTTCCTAGGAAACAGCAAAAGCTGTTCATACATGTGTTGAAAAATGCAATAGGATTTGGGGACAGTAATCAAATTATATTGCTAGGAAGCTGCTACTTGAAGAATTTTCTGCTCAGCTCAGTTCCAGTCAGAACAAAACAACAACTTGCGTGCTAACATCTCATGAATACTTCTGGTATGGAAAGGAACATAATACAGAATGTTGACTGGGAACCCTTTTGTGGATTTATGCTTGCACAAGGGAAATCACATAAGCCTTGGCAGCTGAGCAATAATGAGGCGAAGGATGCTTTTCCTGGGTGCATACCCAATGGCACAACCAGACAGACAAACAACCAAGAAATACAACAGGAATCTCATTAAGGAGTAATAATTTTTCTGCCATGTCTCACAGAAGTTTCTGACAATTCATCAAGAGAATTGTGGCTACTATTTTTATACACTGGCAAAATATTGGCAATATGTATGTCAGCATTATCAGTACACTTGTTTATGTGCATCCTAAATTTTAGAACAATATTTTATTTTTTCATAAGTTATATATGAGTATTTCTTTTTATCACTGTCAAGAATGAATATGAGGCTCAGCATATTTAATTCCTGTTCATTTCAGTGAGAAAGACTCAGCTGTTCTACAAACATCAACCTTAAAGAAGCTTAAAACAAGACTATGCATTTTTGACCCTTTATAAGAAGTTTAAAGAAAATGTACTAGATATTCTGAAATATTTGGTGTCCTGAGGAACCAAGTTACTTACCTTGGACAGTGTGTGCTACCGATAAAACCATCCCAACGATGAGTAAATAGCTCATATCTCTCTAGGACTGTCTTGAATATTTGTTCAGGATTATCTGTTTCTGAGTATTAAAATTTTTGACATTAGGAACACCTCATTTTCCAGCAGTGTTGTAAAAATTAATCATATACTTTTGAAAAGATATAGCTTAAAAATATAACAGACAAGAGGAAGGATGTAAAACTTCCAAGCCTTGCTGAACAGACACAATAGGCCAAGCCTCAAGAAGACCTGGAGCGTCCGTCACAGACATGTTTCATCAACTGTTGGATTCTTGTCTAGAATTTTCCTGCACTATCCAAGAAGGAGATGTTCTTAGCTGGAGGAAATGGATTTCATTCACTAAAACTTCCTATCTGTTTAATTTCTTTGGGGTCCAAAAAGCTATGACTCTCTTTTGCATTTGTGTAATCTTGGGGACCACTCAGCCTACTCCATGCTCTGTAGTAGTCAAGTTTGCAAATAAGCCCACAAAAGTTAGTAGCGTACAGAATAAAATATATGACTGTATAAATAAAACATGCTGCTAAGAGCCTAATAGCCCTTTGCTTTCATTTTGGTTCTGGAAAGAAAAAAAACTGGGAATACAGATTTCTAGTCCTTTAGTAGAAACAAAAAAAAAAAAACCCAGTGAAAACCCCTCAAACCTTGAACAGGACACTGCCCATAATTGAAGAAGAAGAAGAAGAAGAAGAAGAAGAAGAAGAAGAAGAAGAAGAAGAAAATGCTTTTTTAAGGAACTATCACTTTTTTGTCAATATACAAAATAAAATTAGGTCATCATATAAACGAATAGCCATTTTCCAACCTATAAATCAGCAGCGCCTTTTTGAAACAGATCTTAGTGTTCCCATAGAAGAAATTTCTTCATTGTCACTTAATGACAATGACAGTGTAATGGCAAAACAACTCATAAACAATATATTTTACAAGCAGTACCTTTTCTCCTTGCTTCATTATATGGATCCACAACATCTGAGGCATACAGTTAAGAACATGCAAATGAGACTTTTATGAGAGTCCTTACCTGCACGATAACTGCATCCATAATTTTCATAGTGTTGGTCAGGGTTGTGAGGGTGGTGACTAGCAATGAGCATCTACCTTCAATTTTCTGGTTTGAGCATGCTACCCTTTCAAATACCAGCATGACTTTCTTGCAACACATCCTCATTGCCTTTTGTAATTCAGAAGCATTAAAGTTGGCTTTCCATATGCCACTATTTGTGGAATGTCCTTCCACATGCTTCCATCATTGCCATCGCAAATAATGAAACCCTCCCATTCCAACAGCTAAAATACTGCCTAAATATAAACCCTTTTCCCAGTAATCAAAAATCCATTTCCTACCACTTTTCCACACCTATAAATTCCAGTATATTCTTATACAGTAATCAAAAATCCAGTGTTTTTCAACCACTGTTCCGCGGCACACACGTAAGACCTGGGAAAAATTGAAAAATTACTTTATATATAGTCAATATAGGCACAGAGTTAAATTTTTTAACATTTTCTAATGGTGGTGTGCCTCGTGATTTTTTTCATGAAACAAGTGTGCCTTTGCCCAAAAAAGGTTGAAAAACACTGTTCTAGGGCATTTAGCAATCCTTTTGCCCTACTAATGACAGCTAATCGCTGGAGATTATTCAGTACTTTAAATGTGACCAAGTACTAGGACAGACTCCCAAGGGGAACAATAAAACTCATAGGCCTTGACAATCCATGACTTCAACATCCCATCTTGTGAACATTCAATTTTAAAGGATACATTTAACATTATGTATATCAATTGGAAGGCAGTTGGGTAGCAACACTCTGTTAAGGGCAGGCTGTTATTAAATAAAGGAATGGTTTTAGCCTAGGCACAAAAATACATCACAGAATAACGCTAAAATAATTTACTCAGAATTAAAACCTTCAGCTGGTTCTTGTTTCTTGGTAGATATAGTTAGGACTGGAATACTGTTTCCATCAACAGTACATGGCATTGCTCCTCTCAAATAGTGTGATGTGTAATAGTAATGAATAGGGAAGCATTACTTTATGTAACTATCCAGAAGGATCTTAGCTGCCACAAAAAGAGTTACAGTGAGAGTGCCACAAATGCAGCTATATGCAGGTACAAATTTCTTAACCACCCCACTTCCTAGTTCCTACTTAGGTGAAAATGAATGTTGTGCCACTCCCTCTTGATGGGCCTTTTTTTCTTTGTTTTTGTTTTTTTGAACAGCACATCTTTCTGGATTGGACTATCTGTAGGTGATGTTCTTATCCTAGAACAGTGGTGGCAAACCTTTGGCACTCCAGATGTTTTGGGCCACAACTCTCACAGTCCTTTGCCAATGGCAATCTAGGCTTGGAATTCTTGGAGTTGTGATCCAAAACATCTGGAGTGCTGAAGGTTCGCCACCACTGTCCTAGAACTTTAAGAGACCAGGGGCTCCTCCAAATGCCCATTTTGGATGGGCTGGAACAGGTTAAATAAGGTCTGATGTGCCATTTGGTGTAACCTTTGCATCCAAATGGCATACAGGCCTATTTGTTCCCTACCAACCCACTGTCAGAAGCAAGAGGAGACAGGAGGAGGAAATGAGGCAGATTTTTATTTGTTTTTTATTTGTTTCTTGCTGACAGATGTGCCTGGACTACAGTACCCATAAGGCCTAAATAGAAGTGTTAGTGGTTAGGGCTTCTTGGAGTAGCATTCCAAAAACATCTAGGTTACAGTTTAGGAACTGGTAGGCTGCATGGTGAAGTTCCTGCTTTTTTAAACTAAGGCTACAGACATCATACACTGGCTGAAATCCTGTTACTCAGCATGCACAACAGGAATGACATCATCTGCAGCAAATTGATGCTGGTCAAGCTTGGTGACTTTGGAGTTCAAATAGTTCCCAATGTGATGAAGTCAAGCACAACTCAAAATCACAGAAGAAAGCATTTAATCAGTGGTGATTTGTCATTGCTAATGAGCTGTTCAACACTGGATTTCAGACACTGTCTAGACAGCCTGGTGGATATTGATGGAGAGGAGTCTGTAGCCATGATACATGTTGGCCACAATATCATTGGAAAATGTTCTTCTGAAGTTTTGGAAGCCAAATCTAGGGTTCTAGGTAAGAAGAACTGAACACCAGGTCTTCCAAGGACACTTTTGCTGAAATGCTACCTACTCCATGAGCAAGGCTAGCTGGTAAGTGAAGGTCTTGAAGCATGGCAGAGACAGTGACACAGAAAGGAGAGTGTCAGTTTAATTATCTAAAAGAAAACATTTGGGCTGTACAAAGAGACAGACTGCACTTAAACCTCAAAGAAATCAGACAGCTAGCATTGTACATCAAAGAAGTGGAAGAGCAGCTTTTAAACTAAACCCAGAGAGAAGCTGACAAAAGTTGGGAAGTACGCTGTTCAGGACGAATGGCTCCTATAAAATGAGGATGAAAAAGTTTCAGTTTTTTTCTGATGGGGACAGGGTTGAAATAACTTTTGAATGTACCCTAAAGCAAATCCAATCTTGCCTGATTTCAGAACCTAGGCAGGGTCGGCCCTGGTTAGCACTTGGGTGGGAGACCACCAGGGAATACCAGGTGCTGTAGGTGCTTGGAGTAGGAACTGGCAAACCACTCCAGTATTCCTGCCAAGAAAACTTCATGGACCATGGGGTCGGTCACAACTGTAACAACACACACACAAAATACCATAGTCGGTCAAAACACCATAGCCAGACACCTAGCAATATACTACAATAAATATTAACCACAGGTTTGGAGCAGGATAAAAGACAAACTGAAAAAAAATCATGGCAGACAAGACTAACAAGCCCAATTAAACATGATGACTATATATTACTCTCAGCATCAGACGTATGTATGTATATGACTGGCTGGTGGATGTGAGATGAAGGACACTAGTGTCATCATGTTGTGCCTGTGAACTTTCTAAGGTCACCTGGTTAGCTACAGAGGGAGCTGATTTTTTTATATTTATGCCTCTTGTTGGATCCAGCATGGCACCTTCTGTAATCTTAAAAGTTCCTTTCCCTTTTGCTTGTGGCAACCAATAACAAATTACTTTATTCTCTCCTCTCTCTCTCTCTCTCTCTCTGTGTGTGTGTGTGTGTGTGTGTATGTATCTATCTATCTATCTATCTATCTATCTATCTATCTATCTATCTATCTATCTATCTGTATTCTTGAAGGCTTTCATAGCTGGGATCCGATAGTTGTGAGTTTTTCGGGCTGTTTGTACACAGCCAAACAGCCCCAAAAAACGCACATCTATCTATCTATCTATCTATCTATCTATCTATCTATCTATCTATCTATCTATCTATCTATCTATCTATCTATCTATCTATCTCAGCAGGATAAAGTTTGTCTGAAAAATTGTGTTGAAAGATTCTTAAAGAAACTTGTCCTGTGCTGCTTCTCCTGAAATGCAGCACACAATAAATCATGCAGTTGCTTCACTAATATGTTTGTTCAAATATAAATAATAATAAAGCTATTTTTTATGAAGGCTGAAGCTATTTTGGATGAACGTTGAAGCTCAATGGAAATAACTAAATAAAAATATACTTACTATTTTAATTCCTCTTTTTTGTTCACCTTTAGGTTTGGATTCCTTTGCACTCTTTCCATCCTTCCTTCCCTCTGATTCTATAAACATGAACAGCACCACTAAAATAAACTGATAGGTATTAAGCTGGGAACTAACACTCCACGCAATATTCGAGGTGAAGTTTCACAGATTGAACTCATAATTCCTACCTCCATTCTATTCCCTAAATCTACAAAGCTTGCTCCTCAAACATCTATTTTTGTTCTGGTTCAGACACTGATTTTAAATATCTGTAGTAATCACCTCAGGCACTCTGCAGCTCCAGTTCTGGAAGCAGTCATAAGACCTGGAGCCAAATTTAGATTGCAAAGTAGAAGCTTCAAAGTCAGACCACTAAGGTAGTCCCCCCCCCCCAATGAAATGTGACCTGTTCCATCCTCAGGACAAGCTAGACATTTGAACTTGAAGAGCCTCTAGAAAATGTTTAGTAAGCTATCATTAGTTTCATAAGTCAAAAGGTAGGTGGGTTTTAATTAATATCACAAAGTCCAGCAATTGCAATGTAACATCTGTTAACTAATGCCTCAAAATATGTAATCACAGACGTTTTGTTAAAATAATCATCTTAGTTTGAGGAGGAAAAAAATGCAGCCAGTATAGTATTATTATGAATCTGTAGTATAGCCAAAAGAATAATATATAATGACTGAAATGTTGTTTGTAGGATAAGCCCAATTTTCTTTCCACTCCTCTCTGGTGAACTGGGTGCCACTGTCAGCATGTGCACAACTGCCACAATGGTTGTTTGCTTAGTAGGAAGGATCAGAGGGAGCATTACACTTGGGCTTAAACTACGAACAAGATTTCAGGCATTTGGAGTCATCAGTCTAATTACAGGTATGTCCAAACTTTGGCCCTCCTGATGTTTTGGACCAGAACTCCCAGAATTCTAAGCTTAGATTGCCAATGACAAAGGACTGTGGGAGTTCTGGTCCAAAACATCTGGAGGGCCAAAGTTTGGACATGCTTGGTCTAATATGTACAACTACAACAAAAAACTGAAAAGGTACTGAAAGTAGCTAAAACGTTGATGCAGAGAATCCCCATCTTAAAAGATCCCTGACAGGCAGTCATCAGACCTCTGAATAAAAAACTGCGATAAAATAGACATAGAAGATTCATGTGGCATGGCTTATTTTCAAAATACCTGTGGTGCCCCTTAGTAACAAGTATAATCTTGTTAAATTACAGTGGAAGAATAGCCATGTGTTTCTCCCCCTCCCTTAGGTTCTACTTAGCATGAATATAATGAGTCTAGAGGAATATTTGGGCATCTATTTTCATCAACAAAGCAGTCCCACATGAACAACAAACAGCTTTGAAATGTGCAGACAAGAGAAATAAATTGGCTTTTTAATGTCATTTTCTAGTGTCTCAAAGAAAAGCTTGGTCCTGGCATTATATAATTTGGCCAGTGTGCAGAAGCCTTGCATTTGTAGGTCCTATTATAGTGCTGCATCAACTCTCCTCCCTTCCTCGCACAGAGTGACTGGAGACTTCCAGAATTAACCACAGTTTCTGGTTAAATTTATAGGTGGCAACTGGCAACCAATATCCTAACTAATGGTCTAATATTCTAAACATTATTTAATCTGTACTACTGAATATTTTGTCATCTATAATGCATGTCAAAGTAGACATACCTGATTCTTCTTTATGTAACCGATTGTAGAACATTTGGAGAGAAAAATCTCTAGACACAGAACTTATTGATTCCTCTTGAAAGATACTTAGAGCTTCCAAAGGTAACTCCATAAGGGATTTGTCCACCAACAGTATCACACATTGTCCAATATCTTCAAGAGCTGAATACAGGTAAAATGAAGATCAGTAACCCAATGTTAGAATACAATCTGTTCTTACATGCCCACTGCAAATAGTTTTTAATCTTTAATTAGAATAAATAATTAACCCCTCCCCCCTTTCTGGAATCTAACTGGAAATGAAAGCTCTATGGATGTTGTGAATCATGCAGATTACACAGTTCCATGGCCTGGAGAGAACCAGTGATTCAGTAATTAATCACTTGTAAGTTGTGTCATTTTCCATAAAGATTTAACAGTTGCAGCAGAGGTAATTGAAACTAGTTTTCTTTTGTAAGCAAAAGCAAATATAAAACTTTCATCTCACTGCTTCCCTCAAACTTCATTCCCAGGGAGGAGACTAGAAGCTTCCATTTTTCATATGAGCTGCATCACAGTTATTTATCCGAGGCTAGGAAAAACATGATTGTTCTCAAACTGTAATCTCCTTGAAATGCACATGAAATCAGTTTATGGATTCTGGCCAGTAGGCAAGGGATGGCTTGAACAAATCAGGTATCTGGGTTTGGACAAAATGGCAAGCAGTGGTCCTCTTATTCACACTGTGATGCAGTGAAGAAAGCAACTAGGACTCAGGAGACCTGGGTTTCAATCTCTGTTCAGCTTTGGAAGCTGACGTGGGGTGGGGTGGACCTGACAGAACCTCTCCTTAAGGATCTCATTAACCTTGAAAGACCTATAAGGGTCACTATAATTCAGTTCCAGTTTGGAAGCATATAATAACAAAGTCCTATCAAAACATTACAAAACTGAAGCATGAAGCAGAGATGTGTGCCCCTCCCCACCTCTCTACTGTCGGATTCTCTGTGTTGACCAGTAGACACTGTAAGCCACTAGGGTGGATCCTCCATGAGATTCATAATACTGCTGAATCATGGATTCCCACTGCAACTATGTTTACTTTAATGATAATAATGATAAATACTGTGCAGTCTGTACTTTTCTTCTGGCCTCAAAAGTACAGAAAGTACAAACAGAACTAAACTTTAAGGCAAGAAATTAAGAGAATGCAGAAGCACAATCAGGTCAGCCTCCTTCTGATACTAATTTCATCAATTGGAGTCATTCCAAAATCTTGGATTACCAGTTTTAAACCATTGCCAATAGCTAATAATTTACTTCCTGGAAATAAAAAATCCAGGAATTTCATAAACCCATTACATCAGAAGTAGAGATGCGACAAGGAGGTGCAGCAGGAAAAGCTGCGATGCTGCCTCTGAGTGGGCACCCACGAGGCTGGGAAGTGTCCAATACTTGTCTGTCCATATGTAGAGCTGGCACAAACTACTGGTTCAGCAGTTTGTGCCCATCTCTACTTAGAAGTGTTCCCTTTCTTTGGGAACACTGTGGGATTGTGTAGTTTACCCAAGATTACACACAGTCTGGCTTTTCTGCAAGGGATAGTAGAGAATTGAGTTCCCCATCCCCTGCCTTTGCAATGAGGTGCTTCATTTCACTGAGGGCGTTTATACACGACCCCTAAGCTCCGCTGCAAATGGCTGCAAGCTCCGGAGCTTAAAAATGTTTCCCCACCAGCTCCGGAGTTTGCAGACAATTAAGTGCGACCCCGCCCACCTAAGCGCGACCCAGCTCACTTTTCTTGTACCTGCTGAGGAGGGTGAAAATCGCCAGGTCCGAATTTAATCTGGTCAGTGCAGGGCTCTCCTGGCTTCTGTTTTTTTTTTTTGCCTCCCGCCCCTTTAAGAGAAGGGGCGGGAGGAAAAAAAAGCAAACAAAGAGAAGGAATCAGCACAACGGAGCTCCGACAGCTTCTCCGAGGTGAGTCTGCATTCCCCCCCCACTTTCTTCCTCCCTACCCTCAGCAGACAGGTGCGGAGTGGTGGGGAGGAAGGAACTGCAACGAACCCCTAAGATCTCTGGTCCGAATTTAAGTGGCCAGCGGATCTTAGGGGTTGTGTGAAAAGGCCCTGAGCCACTGCACCAACTCTTCACCTGGATAAAGCTAATTATCTCTCTTCAGAACCACCCTGACAATACAGGGAGGTTGGATGCAGTGCGGTGGCGGAGGTGCATGGATCTACACGTCCCTTTGCCCAATTTTCATTTTGTAATGCCTGTGGCAATCAAGAAATGGAAGCTTCTATTGTATTCCCAGAGCAATCGGGAGAAGAGGATGCTCATGAGGTCAAGGTGGTTCATGCAGCAAACTTTGATTTGTTATGTTTGTTGTAAACAGCCTCTCATACCAAAATAATCAGTTTTTAATCATTATTGACTCACACAAATTTAAAAAGACAATTATTCTTAATTTTAAAATTGGCAACAAACTGTTGCAATCCAATAATAATAATAATAATAATAATAATAATAATAATAATAATAATAATAATAATAATAATAATAATATGATGATGATGATGATGATGATGATGATGATGATGATGATGATGATGATGATGATGATGATGTAGCAAACAAATATTTTTTTCACTATTTTTTTCGTTTGACGTCTACACTATACCTTGACTTGCTATGCCTTTCTCCTTAGTCTTAGTCTTAGTTTTCCCTGTCTCATTGACTTTCGATTTTCCTGAGTCATCTGTTTTAGCCTTTCCTGGACTACCTTTTCTGTTTTTTCCTGAGTCACCTGTTTTACCTTTTCCTGAGTCACCTTTTCCTTTTCCTGAGTCAGCTGGAGAGACTGCTGGACTTTGGAGTCTGAGGAAACAAAACTTTTATAATTCAGGACAGAATTTCTAAAAAATACAAATTGAATTAGATGCAACTCATTTAATTCAAGTAGGAAAAGCATTGTGCAGGGAGAAATCCACACCCTCACAGATTTACACGGAATTAACATAAGTGGCAAGCACCTTAACAGATCTGTTAATAATTGGATAGTTTGGAGGCCACTCATTTATAGTTTGCTATAAATTGGAAGCAACTTGATAACAACAACCCCCACCTTTACAAGGATGATGGCAACAATGACTTATGTGTTTTGGTATTAAAAAGAGTTGTTTTTGATTACAGTAAGAGAATATGCCAGAGGACATAAGGTGAGCAAGTACATCCAATAAATATTTCTTGTTTTCCTTTATCTTGATCTGTTCTCCCATGTGCAAAGTACATCTGGCAGCACTGATTTGTTACAGCTAGGGCTGTCAACAGAATGGGGTGAAACCACTACTGTAATAGTCCAATTACCCCCAAAAGTGGGAGGATGAGTGGGAAAATATTCACAATGTGTATACAGTGGTACCTTGCAAGACGAATTTAATTTATTATATGGGTCAGTTCGTTTTATGAAAAATTCATCCTACGAAATGCGGTTTCCCATAGGAATGAATGGGAAACCGATTAATCCATTCTGGAGGTCCAAAAAAAGGCAAAAATAAAATAAAATCCCACACACCTTTTTTTTGTTCAGACCCCTTTATAAAGTGCACTTAAAAGGCATGCAGAGCCAGATCCCCCCCCATAGTGCAGTGCAAAGGAAAATCTCCAAGACAAACTCCTGGTACAAAGAAAACCGATGTAAAGATAAACAAAGCAAGCAGGAAGACAAACTCCAGATCATTCCCGCCAAAAGTGCAATGAAAACCAATGGAAAACCACAAAAGATAGCAAGGAAACCTCAGCTCCCTACCTTTCCAAATTCTAAAAGTCTCCAAACTTCTGCAAAACAATGCCCAGAATGCTCCAAAACTTGATGAAAAACTCCTCCCACTTCTCCACAAACTGTGGGGGTGCAATGTCTCCTGGGTAACCTGTTTCAAAATGTGAAATGGATTTTCATCTTGCAAGGGAATTTTTGTCTTGTGATGCATGCCTATTCCTGGAAATTTCACTTGTCTTATGAGTTTTTCATCTTACGGGGCATTTGTCTTGCAAGGTACCGCTGTATTTTAAGTAGCAGTAGAAAAGCCTTGTGAGAATCTCTTGGAATGTTTCTGCAAATCAGCTCCTGCACATCTATAAGAAATTCCTTTATCAGGTTACATAAGCACTGTCAAATATAGAGAACAGTGCTCAGATTTCTGTTATTAGTTATGTATGTTTATGACAATCACATCATCTTTATTATCAGTTTCTTTGGGTGATATCTGTTTCACCAAAGACATGACAACACACTATACAGCTGAGATTATATGGGAAGATTCTGCTACACACATTCAGTTAGATATGACAAGAAGCATATTCTATATAATACATCAGCCTGATGCAAAAGCATAAGGGAGAGGGGCACTCTCTTTGCTTTCGACAATATTGCCATTTTTTCATGGAGGTAGCTTTTCCTAACATTTCCTTTTTAAAAGGTGTTATGAAAATAGCATTCTAAACCAAAATAGATGTTTATTTGAAGCATCCAGGCCCCATATATACACATTGACTATGATATGGATGTCTGATGGTCTGCTTAATGTAATTATTTTAATCTCTTCTATTCATGTAAATACTTTGCCAAATATGTCTTATAAGAGCTTATATGTGTGTAGTAATACCTTGGTTTAAGAATAATTTGCAAGACAAGCAAACATTTCTTTAAATTTTGCCTTGGTCAACAAGCAATGTCTTGATATACAAGCACTGGAGCAGGTCACATGATCACAAGTAAACGAATGGTGGCTCCCCTGCTGGATTGTGGGTGATTGTCTGAAACTTAGATGGTTACTTCACGTCCACTCTCATCCCGGGAGGAAGTTTGTTGCATGTTGATGTCGGTTGCAGTCACATGGTCTTCTTGTGGTTCTGTCCCTATTCCTGTGTACACACGGGCATGATTGATAATACTGGCATGACTGGCATGTCCTTGTTCCGTGATGAGATGTGAAATTCCATGCCTTTGTTCTCCGGTTTTTTTCGACCCGACCTTCTTTTTTGATGTTTTGAGTCTCCGAAGCCTTGCCTTCAATGCATTACAGAGTTTGAGGCATTTGTCTTTTAATCTCTCTGCACAGCGTTGCTGACTCCATAGGGAATGTACTTGTGAATGGCACTTCACACTCCTGTCACTAGATGGAGAATGGCAGGTTGCGGGAGGAGACTGACCTCATGGGCTCTCGTATCGGAATGAGAAGCGAGATGAGGAGATTCCTGAGCCCAGGGAGGGGAATCTCTCATCCCACTTAGATCGCAGTTCTGGGGGCATGGTCGGGATGAACTCCCTTTGTCCCGCAATGGACGTGCGGTTAGATTTCTTCGTACTGGTCCCCAGTGGGACCACAAACAGCGATGACATGGACGTGAAGTATCAGCCTTAGTGTCTCAGGCAGCCACAAAGGCAGAGGGAAGAGAGATGAAGGGAGGCCCCCTTGTACCAGCCAGGAACATATTCAAAGGGGAGTGCAAATTAGGGATTTGTTTTATTTTTCTTTATATTTTTCTTTAATTTGTTTTCAACATCCTTTCTTATTTTTCATATTATTTCTAGTCATGGATCAGCTAGCCAAGTCTGTATAGGGCTACAAATTGCATTTCATTATTGTCACATTAAACTCACAGAGTAAAATCCAGTGGTTAGTCCAAAGCAGAGCAGATTCTGCAGCCAGGGACCTAAATGTAGATGTGGATTTCAACTTCTTTTGTGAGTTTTGGCATTTTTTGTGTACAGTATGTGGTCTATGGGACCCCAGAACGAATAATCTGAGTTTCCATGATTTCGTATGGAAAAATTTGCTTTGATATAAGAGTGTTTTGGTTTACAAGCATGTTTCTGGAACAGATTATGCTTGTAAACCAAGGTATTACTGTACTAAGAAAAAAAAATAAGTTATTTTGTCACTGAAGAGATCTCATACAACTGGCATCTGTGATCCAGCACAGTAAGGATGCTTTTCCTCTCAGTATTAGAATGAAAACCCCTCTTTGTGTCTTTTCAGGGCAATGGTTCCCAACAGTGGGTCCCCAGATGTTATCATACTGCAACTTCCTGAAATCCTGGCCAACACAGCTAATGAGGAAGGCTTTTGAGAGTTTTAGTTTAAGAGCACCTGGGGACCCAGTGTTGGGCACCATTGGTCCAGGGGCTGCACATGGTTTATGCATAAAAAGTAATGAGTATGTACAATAAAATCTGCTTAATTTGAGAACTGGATGGTTGAATATTCATACCAGCACTTCTTCACAGACAACAGGTAGTACAGATGTACCAAGGCCTAATTAGTCCTTAACATCAATACTTTGAGAACAATTGTTTAAAAATACAAAATCAATGTAGTGAACCACATAGAGTGGTAGTACTACTGGGGTGCAACAGATACAGGAATGACAAAACAAACAAACATAAAGACTCATTTCAGTATAATTCAGTACACATAATTTTTAAAAAATACCTCAGCTCAGAGAAATCAAACTGTGACAATACAGGTTTCAGATATCCTTCCATATCTTTCAAAATAGCCTGAAATTCTGATACAAAGTGCTGTTCATCTTCATCTTCCATATTCTATGGATTAAATTTAATCACAATTTTAATGAAAAAGAGATACTAAAAAGACATAGAAGTAACAACAAAGGATAATATAGCAATTAAATATAAATGGAATAATAATGGCAAAGTAATAAAGTTTTGAAATGTCCTATGTAAAAATTGAACAATCCCCTTTAAACAACAAGTATGTTATGCTTCGTAATTTTATGCATATACTGGAGTATCAAAAACATTAGTGCAACAGTTATGCTACTGTGACCTGCGGAGTACCTCAGGTTCTGTTCTGTCTCCTATGTTATTTAGCATTTATATGAAACCACTGGAGGAAATTATTTAGAGTTTGGGGGTGAAGTGTCACCAGTTTGCTGATGACACTCAGCTCTACCTCTCATCACCTCTGAATTACAAGGAAGCTATTTCGACTTTAGATCAGTGCTTAGCTTCAGTAATGCACTGGATGAGGAAGAACAAACTGACACTAAACCCAGACAAGACAGAGGTGCTTCTGGTCAGTCAAAAGAGAGATCAATGGATAGAGATGCAACACTGTACTGGATGGGATCACCCCTCAATTGAAAAAAGGTGCCTAGGGGGTGCTCCTGGACTCATGCTTGAGCCTAGATGCCCAGGTCACAGCTGTGGCCAGGAGTGCATTTGCAAAATTAAAACTAGTACACCAGTTGCGCCCATTTCTTGAGAAACCAGCTCTGGCCACTGTGACACATGCCCTAGTGACCTCCTGGTTAGACTACTGTAATGCACTCTATGTGGGGCTACTGATGGAAAGTCTCAGGTAACTTCAACGGGTCCAGAATGCAGTGGCCAGATTGCTGACTGGGGTGGGTTACAGAGATCACATTACACCCCTACTAAAGCAGCTCCACTGGCTGCCAATTGGGCACAATTCAATGTGCTGACCTTAACCTACAAAGCACAAAACAGCCTGGGTCCAAGCTACCTCAAAGATCGAATCTCGCAGTATGAACCGGCTCGGGTGCTAAGGTCATCAGAAGAAGCTTTTCTCTCCATCCCACCACCTTCACAGGTGTGTCTCAGAAGAACACATGGAAGGGCCTTCTCTGTTGTTGCTCCCTGACTGTGGAACTCGCTCCCACTGGAGGCCAGGACTGCCCCATCTCTGCTGTCTTTCCAGAAGCAAGCAAAGACCTTCCTCTTCAGGCAAGCTTTCCCTGAATGAAGGACTACCTACTCTATGACGTTAGATGCATTAACATACATACAGTACCATTGACTGATTTCATAAGAATACTAGTCTTTTCCATGTTGCTTTTCACTCTTCAGAATGGATTTTTCTTTTCTGCTTGCATGCTCTTTATAGGTCTAATGTTACCTTTTAATGTTCTGACTGATTTCGGATAAAAATGTTTACCCACCAGCTCCGGACTTTAGTCTTTTCGATCAAATGCACTTTTCTTGTACCTGCTTTTGGATGAGACATTTGAATGGATTTTTCTGTTTTTCTTTTTGCTTGCTTTAAGAGATCAGTATTTTGCCGGGAACAAATAGGGCATTCTTTTCTTTCTTTTTCTCGTCCCTCAGGCAGCCGCAACCAGGAAGTGCGGATGGGGGTGGGGGACAGAGAAGAGCGAGGAACCCCTAAGATCTCTTTTAATGTTGTAAAAAGCCCCTAAGATGCCTCTTTAAATTCCCTGTTCTTAACTTGAATATGTCTTAAATGTTCTGGACTGTATATTATCTCTCCTTATTGTAAGCCACCTTGAGTCCTTTTCCAAGGAGAAAGGTGGGGTAAAAATATTCAAAATAAATAAATAAATAAATAAATAAATAAATAAATAAATAAACACTATGCCAACACTAATGAAACAATTCTCTAGAGAAACAGTATTCAACCTTTTAAAACATGGGTTCCACTTTTAGCCCACTTATGCATTTGGCAACTTAAGCCAATGTTTTAGAAAGTGAATGTTAGTTAAAATATTCTGGACATTGTATATACAACTTTAGTAAGAGCACATATTAAATATTTCTCTATAGAGAAACATTATAAACAAGTGAAATATCTAATTAATTAGTTAATAAATTATCTAGGAAACCATTTAAGATATCTTACTTCATCTAACTGGGCAGATGATTCTTGCCATTTTCGCAACCCTTCATCTTGCAGGGTTTTATCTGGTGATAGAACTTGATCCAAAAGATTCAACATTCTCTCCTCTTTCAAAAGTTTCACCTTCTCCAATAAACTGAAGAATGCATCAGAATCCACAGTGGACCGCACAATTTTAGCCTGCACTGGTTACAAGTAAAATGTATGTATTTTGGTATTTTTAAAAGCACTTTTCATCTTCAGTTTGTCATATCTCCCTGGTAGCACATTAACACAGTAGCACAGAAAGGATCAAGATAAAAGAAAGAATACTGATAACTATAAATCAGATGCTAAGGGGATATTACTGTATTCATTATGATAGGCAGTATATTTATACACTTAGACAAATACTAATTATTGTTGCAGGAGCCATGGAATGGGTTGGTATAAATCTAATTCCCCATTATTTGTACCAACCAAACAGCTGGATAGGGATTTCAAATTAATTTTTACAGAGTGAATATCACTTGCTGTATATTGGCAGCAATTCTATTGCACTTGGCATAGTATGAAGTTACACCTAAGAACGCTCATAGGCCATGCAACTAGCTGATTGTGCTGCTACTTATGTAACTGAATTGCTTGCTGGATACAATTTCAGTCTTGGTGAGAAATTAATAACTCTTAGCACAACTTTGAGTTAGTGCAGTGGTTCTCAATCTTCCTGATGCCGCGACCCTTTAATACGGTTCCTCATGTTGTGGTGACCCCTTGCCCTGCTTGGAAGAGGCCAAGCAGAGGACGACAACTTCCCTTTACAGTCTACAGGCACCCTCAGCCAATCGTAGCCTCCGGTGCCACTGACTGACATCCCCTCCAACATATCAAGCTCTAACTCACTCTTCCCCCCCCTTCCTCCCCCTCCCCCTTCAGACCCAAGCCGTTTGTGCCTTTTTTCCACTGGCTCATGGCGACCCCTGTGAAATGGTCCTGACCCCCAGGTTGGGAAGCACTGCACTAGTGTATCAACACAAAAGGATTTTGGCCAGTATTTGTTAAATACCAAAATATACCGGTGTTTTTGAATTAAGCTTTGAACTGCCATGGAATGCACTTTCTTGATTCAGCAAATAATTGTGTGTGGTGGGTGGGGAGTATTCGTCAATTTGGAGTGAGAATGAAAGCAATTACTGTCACTCTGAATTAACTTTGTGTTGCTGTGATGACATGATCCTCAAGTGGCAGGAAATGCTTTGCATGAAGGCACCATTAAACATGGTGCTGAAGCCACTGCCAATCAAAGTGCTAACAGCCTGTGACAAGGTTAAGTATTCATATGCATCTTTCACATTCCTCTTCAAAAACAAAAACAAACAAACAGCAACTGTGCCCGAAATATGTATGGTGAAACACCAAATGCAGCCTCAAAAAGGACAACAAATACACTTACAAGTTGGCTGAAAAGGTTTTCCTTTATGCTGTCCGCTCTTTTCCTTTTGTTGTCCACCCTTGTCTTTTGGGTGCCCAGTTTTTTCCTTTTGCTCCTTTGGACTTGTTGGTTTTATTTTTTGGAGTACAGCACCATACAACAATGATCTGCCAAAGGAAACAATCAAACCCAATTCTTTTCCCCTCCCCAATGATTCCTTAATGTCTTCTTACCTGGCATATATGCACACAAATGGTGCATATATTAGCTCTGCAATGTATTTGTTTAAAATATTTATATGCCACCTTTCTCTTTAAAAGGATCAAAGGCTGCTTATAGTATTAAAAGAAACAATTTAAAAATCAGAATAATAAATTATTATAGCATTAGAAATAGAAAGACATACTATTAAAATTAATAAATGAGAACAGTTGTAACGACACATTTAAAATAATAACAATCAAAATACAACCATTCCAACTCTCCTAGACAGCCAGACACTAAGAAAATGACTGCTTGCTTGAAGCAAAGGCCTAGATTATTTACACTCTTTGAAAACATTCATGTATCTTTTTGAGATGTTTAGGTTTTCTTAAGGCAGCAAGCAGCTTTTCTGGTGGAAAGGGCAAATAATCTAGTTAGCAGACCCTGGAAAGGACTAGAACTAGAAGATAGTGGTAAAGCCAAAGTTATCATGGGGCATCTCAAGAGAAGAACTTGCAACCACGAGTTTGAAAGACGAAAGCAGGGCTGTTACAGTTGAGAAGGTCTTTTTAGGAAGGCACTAATTCACAGGGTAGCAGAGAACAAGAATAACATCTGCTGTGTATTAGAAATTGCTTCTCCATATTTAATTAAATCTGAATGACTGAATTAATGGACCTTAACCAGGGTTATAACAACCAAGTACAGTAACCCCCCTCCTATCGTGGGGGTTAGAGACCTGACCCGACCCACAAAAATTGAAAATCTGCAATATGCGGATGCTGGGTTGGGTCGGGATTGCCCACACACACACACTTACCTAAGGCCTGGCGCTGCCCTGAACCGGCTTCCAACGGGCTTCCTGGGCCTATCAGTGGCCCCAGAAGTGCTTTCCGGTGATCCAGGGAAAAGCCATTGGAGGCATCAGAAGTGGTTTTCAGAAGTGGAAAGCACTTCCGTGGCCTCCAACAGGCCTGGGAAGGACATCAGAGGCACGTTTGGGGCAGTGCCAGGCCTAGATAAGTACATCCAGCTTACCCCAGGGGGCCTTGCCTTTTATATATTGTGGTCCCATGATATACTGGAACCGTGGTATATGAACCACGAAAGGGGGGAAACACCGTATATTAGCACTAAATCAAATTAAGTGTTACACCTGCATCATTCCTCTATTCCTAGAGGAAACAGCTTTGACCACAGCGATCCATGTCTCTGATATGGAAGAATGCAACATATTCCACATTGGATTGGTCTTAAACACAAACTGTCCCTAAGGCAAACAGAGGCAGTCTGATGGCTGGCACATGCTTTCTAAAGCACTCTAAAACAAAGAAGTCATAAAAATGGTCAAATACATACCTGTCTTCTGAATGCTGAAGAATGATTACATGAAAATTTGGTGGTAACTCATTCATGATATTAAAATGTTGAACAGAAATGCAGAGGTTTCCCCATGCCTAAAAACAATAATAGCAATAATAGTGATGATTGTGGTTCTTCTTTTTCAAGTGCCATGTCCTGAACTGGTTTCTATCTATGGATATTCTAAACAAAGCACCTGTGTTCACTGAGGACCATTGGCTTAAGTTCTTAAGCCAGAATGTTCTTCTATGCTCTGGGCCACCCGTCCTGTCTATTCCTCCTTGAAGGATAACTTGTAACAGATGGTATTTCTTATTGTGCAATATGTGTTCAAAATACTGCAATTTTCTTCTCTTTACAGTAGTTTACATAGTCCAGTGATTGACACATAATCATATTGTACTATAAAAATAATGGAAAATCTTATGGACCAAAGCTAGGAAACAATGTATTACGAATAAAAGCATTACTCATAATGCATTAACATTCTGAGTAAAAATGGGCAGTGTTGTTTCTTCCTACCATGTTTATATCATATTATAGGCATTCAGAATAGCAGTCATTATTTCACAAAATTCAGAGATACACAGTTTATTGCAATAATTCAAGTGTCACAAACATAATGAAGATTTTTAGCTTTCCAGAACTCATCAACGTAAAAGGAAAAAAAATGCAAAAGAGGGAAGCAATAAATTGGATATGTTGCCCTTTGTCTCAGTGGCAGTCTGGCTTTTCAAGATGAAGATGCACATTCAATGAGGAGGTAACATATAACCCCCTTATCCGCTGATTCACTAACCGTGGATTCAATTATCCGTGGGTGGTGATCAGTGGGGGGTGGCAAGGAGGGGAAAGAATTAAAAATAAAACTTACCGCCACTGATGCCTGCCACCCTCCTCCTTGCTGCTGTCACTGCCACAGGCCAACAAGGCATCCTCTGGAGAAGTGATATGGGGACTTTGAATTTCCCACTCAGGTCCCTGGCAGCAGATCAGAAGTTTGAGAGGGAAACACAAAACTTCTGATCAGTCACCTGGGACCCAAGCTGGAAGTTCAAAGGCTGGGTGGCTGATTGGCACGTGGTGGTGGCAGCGGTGGCGAAGAGGAAGGTGGCGAGCATTGGGCCAGTAAGTTTCGTTTTTTTTATTTTCTCCCCTTTGTTGCCACCACCACTGCTGCCGGGCAGACCGGCACCCACTGGAGGAGTGGAGGACAGTCCTTCACCACTCCAGGGGTGGCAAAAATAGAACAGAAGATATTTTTTTCCTCCTTTCTCCTTGCTGCAGCCAAGTGGCAAGGAGAAATGCTTGCCATTTGGAGGGGTGTTGGAAGTGAAAGTTTTCAACCTGGCACCCAATCACCCCTTCTGCCACCAAGATCCTTGGACAAGAGCATTTTCTCTTATCAGTGGATTTCACTATCCACGGGGGATCTCGGAACCGATCCCCCAAAGATACAGTGGTCCTACTGTACATATATTTTAAATTTACAGAGGCCAGTCACCTTGTCGCAAAACATGGCATTTGAATGGGAAATTGTAGAAGCGGCTGTGGTGAAATGCTAATTTATTTCATACATATGTATAGAGGTAAGATGCTGAACCAATCAAAATAGCCCATTGGTAGGGCTAAAACGTATAAAAGCAGCTGTGTGTTCTCATGACAGTTGGATAGGGTCTGGTTAGGGACTGGGTAGGGCAGTGTTGGCGAACCTATAGCACGGGTGCCAAAGGTGGCACTCGGAGCCCTTTCTGTGGGCACCCGACATCACCCCTTCACAGCCACCTGTATTCAGGCTAAATTGCTGTATTGGCACTTTGTGAAAAAATTAATGGGTTTTGAATCGCAGTTTGGGTACTCGGTCCGTAAAAGATTTGCCATCACTGGGGTAGGGTCTGAAGAGGAAGCAGTTTTAGTAAGAGAAGGATTGGATAGTGTATGTTTAAAAGCCTAATTGATTGAACTTATATACAGTGGTACCTCTACTTACGAGCAGCTCTACTTATGAGCAATTCAATTTAGGAGTGGAAAATCATTGGCGTATTAACTGCTTCCTTACAAATTTTAGATGTGGTCTGCTCTAACACTTTTTAATTAATTCTTTTTCAATTTTTCATTTTTTTTTTTTAAGATACGGCTGCTCTACTTATGAGTTGTTTGATATATGAGCATGCATTCTGAATGGATTACATTCGTAAGTAGAGGCACCACTGTATATGTATTGATACTTGTTCCAGTCCCGTATTAATACAAAGTAATAACACTGGTATCATATAGGTTTATTAAACTATGAAACTTAGCAGTGAAGTGAATTCAGTCTTTACATTTATGTCTTTAATATCAATAAATCTAACTTTGTGTTTTGGAATAAGAACCAACCTTGTCAGGCTCCATTATTATTATCTCAATAAATAAATATTTTGTACGGTGGCAGCATAATATCTGGGTTAGTCATAGCAGCTTTCACACTTCTCTGGCCATCTGCTCCAGACACAACTGAATATGTAGTCTGGGCACACCAGAATGTGGAATAGAGACCCAGCAAGATTGCTAAAACTATACATGCTTTTGTCAGTTTGTCCTGTATGATTCCAAGAGGATTCTGGCCACAGCAAATGGTTTTTCCGTCATCTATAGATAAAATGTTTGGCTATAATACAATAAAAGAATTGGAGCACACTGGCTTCTGAACTGGCTTGAGGGAGAAGCAGGTTTATATAGTCATAGTTTTTACAGCAGTAAAGCTGGGGATTAAATTTATGTGGCTACCAGCTAAAGAAAATCAACTAAAACCAAACTGGTCGTGTTATCTAGTGGCTGGAAGGAAAAGAAACCCTGACTATAGTAGAGCTGTCTTAAATAGTAGGATTTCTTCTCCTGGTCAGAGATCCTGTCCATCGCAGCTAACTGCAGTACTGTTCTCAGCAAACGACAAACACAGAGTGGCCATATGCTCACAGACCCCCATTTGTGGAAATTCTACAGAGAAAAAGGTGAACAACCTATAAGACCTTTTGACAATCATGTTCACACTCCACAGAATGCTATCAGCTTTCACGAGAAGCTGCATGTATCCCATGCCTCATGTATTTTGCATTATGAAAGAAAAAGAAATAAATATCCATCCTCAGCAATATGCTGTCTTTCTGTATGTGTCTACAGCCATTGGCGGCTTCAGAATGGAAACAATTTCCTTAGGGAGCACAAATTAAAATGAAACAATGCCTGAAAATGTATTTATATTACTCATTAGACATGAGGCACAGGCAACAAGTTAAACACTGCTTGAGAAATTTCACAAAAAGTAACACATTGCTATTTTAGTAACATATCATAGCTCTATTATTCACTATTTGCTATTCTACTTTCCTCTCTAAATAATTGATGGTTTTCATATTAGGTTTAGTTCTAATATGTGACTTCCTAATAAAGGCAGTGAAGCATTTGTGCAGGAATAAATATTTGTAGGGTTAATACTTTTTTTACAAGGACCTGTTTAAACACAACTGGTGTAGAGAGAATAAATAGCAGATTGCATGTGACCTCAGACGTGCTTTCTGATTAAACCAAGGACCAGAACCCTGTGATAATAGGTTTCTGTGAATCCACAGCAATTTTTAATTGATTAGCTTACCTTGGAGATTGCTGCTAATCTCTGCTCCACATTTTTAAGAATGCTACTTGTTCTCTCTCCTTTTTGTTCTAAGTGGTGCTGCAGGTGTAGCATTGCTGCCAACTGTGAACTGCTTGTATTCAGTGTAGCTGCTAGAAGGATCTCTTTCATCATCATTGATGCTGTACAGCTCTGTAATATTTTAATAGTAGTCTAGTTTGCCAAATGTTTTTAAACAGATTGCTTCTGAAAATTCTATCAAGGAAATGTAAGACTAAGTGGTGCCTAGACTGCAATTATTTACAATCACAGTAAAGTACAAGGCCTCTGACAGTGAAATATGAAACATCCATTTTCTCAATATTTTTTCATGGAAAAATATCTCTAAATCATGTTTAGCTATTATACATGCCTATTAAAACTGATATTTGCTTAGGTAAGTAATAGATTATCAGGGGTAAGTAAGGGATTGTAGAGGTAGTGGTGAAATTGCTGGATAGCTTAGTAACTTAGCTATCAGGCCGTGGAGATGGAGACTGGGAATTCTACCCCCTCCACTATCTCTCTTTGACAGGGACTGGACTTGAAGATCCATAGATTCCCTTCCAGCTCTCACTTCTAGAATTATTATTATATCTTTACCATTGATTGGCAGGGCTAAACTAATGTTACTAAACATCGGAGGAAAGTTGAGTTACTATGGCTGAGCTATTAGGATCTCACAGACAGGTGCACAGCAAGAATAAATCATAAGATGGCATCAGACATCTAAGAAGCACTAAGCAAGTATACAGAGGAATCGGACAAAGATACAGCAACCTGTGACAGTTTAAAAAACTATCTCAGTGCCATAAACGGGCAACTTCAACAACTGTCATTTTTGTCAGGAGAGCTGCAGGCAAAATGTAGAGTTTTCCACTAACGAAAACTGGACGAAAAAGCTTTTTCTTGTCTCTGATTCAAAACGACATCTTCTTTCTAAGGCCTCAAGCAAAGGTATGGGTAGCAATTTCTCACTATGGTGGGGAGGAATATGCAGGCTTGTTCTTTGCTCTGCATGTTGCATTTTATTGAAAGACCTCAAGGAAGGAAGTTAGAAAAACAGTGATTTGTCCAAAGCTGTTATGAGAAACATATGACAGAACAGATAACTGAAGCTCTTATCTCTCAATCCAACATCCAACAGACAACCAGTAGTAGTACCATACCTAGTGCCAATATATGACTGCACTACTGAAAATGAAAGGCTTTTAGATTGAATAAAATTATGAATAACTTTATGAATTAGTAATTTTAATTATCCTTATCCATTTTTAGCACTGCTGTAGATATTATGATTACAACAACAGCATGAGAGGGATTTGCAGAGGTGAAGATTAGAGAAGTAAATGAACCTATGGCTTCTTCTCTATTACCAGTGTATTGTTAGGTGTTTGCCAGCATTACATCTGTAGCAATGTTATGAGTTTACTACCATCTGAGTTGGTAGGTGGTTGGTAGCCAATTACATATTTACGTCAGCATAAATGTTAGTGGTGAAATGATGCAAATTAAGAAATCACTGAGGGCATTTGCAATTTCAGTGACAAACTGTTGTACATTAAGAAGTTAGCATAGGCATGACTAATCTGTGATAACAAATGCCTATGCTAGTTTCTTCAAGGACAACTATTTGTTCCTGAAAATAACACCAATGTAATGATGTTGATATAACTATGTAATAGAATTCTGACCATTATGTTTTCGTTTGGAGTGAAACAGGATTCTGGCCCTTGATTGCTGTATACTTAATATCAATAGCAAACACTAAATAAAAAGGATAGATTCACACAATTAATGCAACGGCCTTCGTTCAGAGTTTCTTAATACCTTTACATCACTCCAGACAATTAAAGAATTATTATCATACCTGATGTAGTGCCAAAAACTGAGCTGCTGAAAGAGAGTCAAATTTTCCAATGCACTCCACCATTTCCAAACTAGCACGGGCTAGTGTATCAATCATGTTATTATTAATTGCAACATTAATGCACTGCAGCAAAACCTCTGTTGACTGAAATAAGTATTTCTGAGTCCAGATTTGCCTCTCCTATACAGTAAAAACAAAATTTTTGCTTTAAACATTATACAGACTATAAAAGCTTTATGTAAACCTATAGATACTTTATAACTCCACGAAGGATGGAAGATTCTCACATTTTTAATGCTTATAGAGGAGTGGGCAGTCTTCTGTGTACCTTAAAAATAAACGAAAGCATCCTACCAAGATGTGATGGATCGACAGTATTTTGAAACTCAATGTATGGCCACTGGCGCAGCCTCGTGGCGCAGTGGTTAAATGCCTGCACTGCATGTAAAACTGTGCTCACGACCTGGGTTCAATCCCTGGTAGCAGGCTCAAGGTCCACTCAGCCTTCCATCCTTCCGAGGTCGGTAAAATGAGCACCCAGCTTGCTGGGGGGGGGCTGCACACTGTAATTAAAATTGTAAACCGCCCAGAGACTACTTGTAGTGGTATGGGGCAGTATATAAGCAGAACACTTTTGCTTTTTGCTTTTGCTTTTGATCACACTGATAGTGTATCAGCACAACTGTTCATACAGCAGACCTTTCTACAGAATCCCCATATGCATGGGAAGCCACATGCCTATGAAGGTGGAAGCCATATTCTGATCCCCAAAATCTTCAGCACAAAATCTTGGAATATAAACATGAGACAGAGTCCATTGTCCACTTTTACCTATGCTCAGATGACCCACTTTCTATTCTAGAAAGACTAGAGTTGTGATACATGCAAATATGAAATAGACACCTTCTTTTGAGGCTTGATATTTCTGTAAAATTGCTACACTGGAGATGATTGAACATCTCCCAGGTTTTGTAGAATAGCTACAGACCAGTAAAAGCTAATTAGTACAAGATAATGCTAGCAGACCAAATTTTGCAAATGCATAACATAGATGACTCTTTTGTCAGTTGCTTCTCTTGATATCCAGAAATGCTCTGCAAATTCCTCAGTTTATTTTGCTACCTCATACTAAATGGTCTGTCAGCACAGAGTACACTATAATGACACAGCTTCGAAAATCTGGTCTACATAAACCAATCTCATCTCCTCCACTCCATTTACAAATGGAGCCCAATATTCACACAAGAATGTGGTTTTTTTTGTTTGCTTTGAAATGGCATTTGTTTTTATACCTCAAAATGTCATTTGCCCATGAACATTTTTTTCATTTATCTCTGTGCCAGTGGAGATAGCAGAAGAGACACAGATAGGTGGTCTTCACAGCTTCTATCCAACTTCTCCCAAACCCCCCAAATGCAGCATCTTTCTTGATCAGTGGTTCTCAACCCGTGGGCCCCCAAATGTTCCTGGACTGCAACTCCCATAAATCCTGGCCAGCTCAGCTAGGGATGAAGACTTCTGGGAACGGCAGTCCAGGAACATCTAGGGACCCACAGGTTGAGAACCACTGTTCTAGATCATTTCAGAAGTATCTGGCAGACCCCCTCCTCCCCCAAAAGCAGTTCTGTGTGGTCAGTTCTCCATCTCTTGCAACCCCTCACAGCAGCAATCCTATCTAAAGTTGATGGTGGGCACAGATCATGCTCTGATTTTCAGCTTATTTCAGAACACAGTTTCAAAGAAAGGATTACTTCAAAACCAACAAAGCATTGAGGATAAGAAAGAACCTTTCCTCTCTTTTCACTTTGATTTCCACAGCTTGTTCATATTCTGCATTGTTTTCTTTAGTTTACTAAGCTTATGTATACAATTAAAATACTAAAATTATTTCACAAGTTAAATGGGAAATTCTTCATTTTACATCTGGATTACTTTTCAGTACCTGCCTCCTTAGAAGTGACCCACAGAGTCGTGATCTGAGAAATTTCAGTACGTACTCAACATACCCTTAATTCACTTGCTTTCTTCCTGTATTGATCGAGCTGTTTTTTACTAAGTGGTAAAGGAGTGGTTGGTGTTTCAGTTTCATCACATTTTGGTTCTACTTCTGGGGAGGGAGACTTTTCACAGAGAGATTTGGCCACCTCCTACCGATCAGAAACAAACAAATACAACACTGTCGACAATGAATGAAATTTTAAAAGATCTGTCCTAAGAAGCCATGATAGGCTGAGCGTAGATACATGTGCTTCCTTTGCTCAAGTCTGGCATGCAACTACAAATGCAAAGTTAAATGTGCTGAGGTGAAGATGTGCGGTAGGACAACTGGGGCCGATCTACAAGTCAGCAGTTTGGAAAATGTAGCCACAGTGGCTGCCCTAACCTCTGCTGATTCAATTGTTCTGGGACATGCAAACTCCCTGTGACTCTTGGGTTTAAATCTAGGACTGTAGCTTGTATAGTTGTGAAGCACAAAGAGGTAGTACAAAACCCAATTTCTTTAACCACATGGTCAAGCAAATGCAAGGGAGTTAATATGCCAAGGGGCTAGTCATGTGAAAACGATGACCAGGGCAACGTATACTTCATGCACCATTAATCAAAGCAATCACTGTTGATCTATCATATATTATAAATTCGCAGTTTCGAGGGTGCATGCTGTTAAACCTGCAGCAAAATTACCACTACCAATGATGAGATGATTCAGAAGGATTCCAGGAACACAAGGCAACATCTAGAAAATAAATAATAAAGCTGCAGCCTCTCCCAAGCAAAATAGCCTCAGGAGGAATGAGTGACTCCAGTGGACCTAGATTGTTGAATGTAGACGCAAATGGGAGATAAACAGGGTAGAAAGATGGAACAGGGCTCCTCAAATCCTGAGTACTACAGTGGTCCCCCACCCTTTCATGGATCATATACTGTGGTCCCGCTATATCACGGGACTGCAGTACCACAAAAGGGCTTGAGGGAGGGGGTGGAAGGTTTTAAAAGCCATTGGTGAAAGCATTTTAAACCTTGTGCGCCACTCCCCCACATCCCTGCGGTGCTGGGAAGTGGTGTGTGAGGTTTAAAATGCTTTCAGCAACATAGCCAAGTGCTTGTCTCCATTTCTGAAAGACTTTTTAAACCTTGTGGGCCGCTCTCCCGCACCCTGGGGTGCTGGGAAGAGGCGCGCGAGCTTTAAAATGCTTTCAGCAAGAGAGCCAAGTGCTTGTCTCCATTGCTGAAAGTCATATTAAACACCATGCGGTGCTTCTCCTCACTCCCCTGGGGCGCAGGGGAGTGGCCTGCAAGGTTTAAAAGACAAAATATTGTGTTGAATGATAGAGTAACTCCCCATCTATCGCGGGGGTTAGGGACTGACCTGACCTGCATCCACATATTGCAGATTTTCAATGATCGCGGGTCGGGTCGGTCCCTAACCCCCGCAATAGACGGGGAGTTACTCTATCATTCAACACAATATTTTTATATGTACTCCACCTATTTTAAATAGCTATATTTCCTCTCTCTTTGAAAGAAGTGCCCAAAGTGGCTAAGAAAATTAATTTTAAACAACGCAGTCATACAAACTCATAAAACAACTCCCAAAAGCTATGGAAAGGTTTAATTAAATTTTATAAAGGCCTGCAAAACATGGCATTGCACCTATCACTGACAAGATGTGTGAAGCCTGACTGAGTTGGTTTGGACAAGTCCTGCATGCCGATGAAGAAATTCTGGCTAAAACAGTCTCACTCTGGAGGTCAGTGGATCCTGACCAAGGTGATGTCCTAAACAGCACTGGACGAACACCCTTGAGAATGACATGAAGTTGTCCCAGGTTTACCCAGACCTAGCTCATGACTGTGCCATGCAGAAGGCCAAAACAAGAATAGCGGACCCCACCACCAAATGGAATAAAAAGAAGAAAAAGAAGAAAGGCCTGCTTACCACTGTACTTTCAGACCAATGAATATCTGAAGATAAAGGGTTCGAACGATCAGCAAGTAAATGAAGACTTCTCCCTGTGAGATAGAGGTACTTGGCTTTGATATCAGGACAACCGATATAAAGAGTTTGTAGGCTTGTTAGCTGAGTCTGAGCATTGTGACCAATGGTGTGCCCAAGAGTTATCCAGGCCTGTTGCAATTCAGAAAATATAAAGTCAATGCTTTGGAAAGTGTTCTTTAGGTGCCAACACACAGAATATCCAATGAAAGAGGTGGTAATCTAATCATTCTTTGGACCCTGAAGGTTGGTACAAATACTGATATGTTGCCACATGCTCTTTCAAGGCAATATCCCTGAGGGGCTGGGAAAGCCTCAATACACAGATTATTATTACCTATTATTTCCTATTATGATTATCTCTCTTCAGTCTAATTTCAGACTATGGTTTGCTACTGAAACTGATCTGATCTACACACAAAAAGACAAGGGAAGAGTAACCAAGTTCTCTCAGACACACAATGGAGTCTGATGCCACTAACCAAGGTATCTTCACAGACGATATCTAGGATGGGAACTGAGGATACAGTTCTTAGTAGTTCCATTTCTCTCAGGACTGCCATTTCCTGCAGACTGTCCTATTCCAGGGCACTTATGCTATGCCATTCCGCTGCACTCTATTTTTGTCCCCCTATATTGTATAATAATATCAGCAATGGATGTGCAATGTTTAAGGACATTTTAAACACCATGTGCTGCTTCTCCCGACCCCCGTTAAAGGCATTGCTTAAAGGCATTTTAAACATCGGCACCGCTTCTCCAGGCGCGGGGGAGTGGCGTGCGATGGAGGCTCCAGCTGATTGGTGCTGGGGTGGGGGACAAAAACCTTTATTTCCCCACCCCAGTGCCAATCAGCTGGAGCCTGGGGCTTGGGGAAGGGGAAAAAAGTTTTTTAAAGCCTGGGCTTTTAAAACCTTTTTCTCCTTCCCCACCCCCCAGGCTCCTGCTCATTGGCACAGGGGTGAGGGAGAAAAACCTTTTGTTTCCCCACCCCAGGGGCAATCAGCTGGAGCCTGGGCCGTGTGGAAGGGCGAAAAAAGTTTTAAAAGCCTGCCTTCTGAACAGCTTTAAAAACCTGGCTCTTTAGGGAGGCATTTGAGGAAACCTGAAGTTTGTTTGGTGTTTTAGTGTCTGCTCTGCTGACCCGCCTCTACTAACATCAGATGTTGCCTGGTCTTTTATTTTTTTTTTGCTGTTTTTTATTCTGTAAACTGTCTAGAGTTTTGAAAATAAATAAATAAATAAATATGATGCTCCTAAATTTTTCATGCCATGATTTTAGAAAAAAAATGGTGTCATGTACATAGAAAAATATGGTATGTCTCCCTTTTCAGACTTATTGTAAACCATGGGCAGCACAAAATTGAGTACCTAGAGTAGTAATCAAATTACACACTGCTTAATTTACAGGTATATTGAATTGATTAGTCTGCAGCTTTACAGTAAGGGCTATGTCTACTCATTGTAGATGTTCTCATTAAACCTAAATCTTTTAGCTGGATCTCCCAACCACTTTGCATTACTGGGGTTGCAGACTGGAAAGTCTGCCATGGAGAAGAGAGGTAGGAAAGCTCATTTCTGCCAGCCTCATTATACATGCCTTCATGTGGAATCTGACTCAATAAATGTTTTCATAATAAGCACTTCATGGTATTTTCTCCCAATTCTTCCACTTTCCATGAGAAAAATAAACCAAAGGTTGTTTTTGTTGTGCACCTGAATTTCACTTAAGCACAAACCTGTTCAACAGAAGCAGCATCTGGCGTAAATCTTACAAATTCCTCAATAATTTGCTCAATTTGTTCGGCTCCAGCCTCTTTCTTTTTTCTCTCAATATTTGTAAGCACAAAAATATCCAAAATAATCTCTATGAGGCTCAATTTCATGAAAGCAAGTTTTCTCATCAATGGCATGTTAACATTTCTAGTCTGAAATATTAAAAATAACACACATGTTAAGTATTTAGCCATGCATTTAAAATCAAACTAGATGCTCTAGCTATCCCAGTGAATCACTTCAAGATTAGAAAATGGATATTGGAACAGGTGGAAAAGCCCATATGACCAGTGACTTGCTTCTCTTGCCTTTGGCACATTGCTCTGTAAAGAATAAAACAAAAGAAAGAACAAAAAGAACAACTAAGATGGAATAAGAAACAGAAATATCTGTACTGAATTTTCTAGGATACACTGATTTATTTTAAATAAATATTGGTAATATTTATGAAATGTGAAGTCTGTTGATATTCATTTGGGGGCTATCACAGCTGACTGAGGCTCAGAGTCAAGGCACTGCAGTAGTAGTGGGTGCCGAAAGTGACATTGTGATGATTCTTCACATTCTCTGTATTTTTTAAAACATTCACCAGAATTGTGAGACTTCCCATCTGAATGGGAACTGTCCCTATATTTTGGACACTTTAAAAAGGGAGACATCACACTTACTTCATTAATTGGAAGCATGTTATGAATATGTTGAAAAAGTTCCTCCATTTGTTTCACTGCTTCTTGAGCTAATTTGTATGCATCCAGGTAACGGCTCTGCTTCTCTACTGTGTCTGTTGTATGTTTAGCCAGCATCCTGTATGGCAGCAACAGAGAATTTGTTGCAAAACATATATTTTGTACTGGGTGATATGATAATGCCTCCAAACTCTCTCTCTCTCTCTCTCTCTCTCTCTCTCTCTCTCTCTCTCTCTCTCTCTCTCTCTCTCTCTCCCTCTCTGTCTATTCATGCCATGAGAATTTCCATATTTCTGTTTTTTAAACAAGATACTCTTGTATGTCTCACTCTTGTATGTCTCACTGCCATCTTGATCAGATGTAGTTAACGGTTATGCAGAACCCAGTTTTCTTGCTAGTTTCATAAGGGATCTAAAATCGCATTAATTTTTTTCTTTGGTAGATACCTGCTAAACACAACATTGTTTCAACATTTTCTCTAGAGAGGAACTATGGGATGATATTTACATGCTGTTATTAATGCCACTGCTTTAGCTTTAATGCCAGGATCCATCATGTTTTACTGGTTACTGTTTTGTGATGGTTTTACCTGTCTGCCTTGAGAGTTAGATTTTACAATGAAAGAACTATATAACATAAAAAGTATCAGAAATCTTAAAAAGTATCAGAATAAGACAAAAGAAAAATTGAGAAAAGTCTCTTTTTATTATAGCATTAAGATGCTAATTACTTCAACTTATAGCAAAATTTATAAAGTAAAAAGTTGGGGTTATAGTCTCATCATGAAGTCTGTTTAGTCAAAGAGCAGGGCAAAACAATACAAACAGTGGCCTAAATACAACTGCAGACCAACTGGATCACCAAAGCGAACATGTTTTGACTTACTGAATTGCCATTGGTTCAGCTAGTGTACTCCAGTTGGAATTAGTAACTGGCTTTAGGCAACCCCCACCCCCAAAGAAGCACCTAATCCTTTTCAACTTGACCTATTGCACTAATATTCAAAAAATATTGTGAGCTTACCTTTGAATGTCTGCACGGGCCATCAAAGCCTCAGTGCTGTGATCTTTATATCCATAAGAAAGGAAGTCCTTTTCAATGTGAATTAATTTATCATATGGCTCCAGCAGCATTGCTACTGAATTAGAATAATGTTGATGGCCATGGATGAAATCTTTAGCAAAATCTATCTGAATATAAGCTTTCCTGTGTAGAAAGTATATTAATAGTACATTTATTTATAAAAAATAATCCTTGCATGAAAATGTTACTATTCGCATTTGTCTATGAGAGGTCATAATTGCATTTTAGAAAAACAGGTGAAATTTCGGCACCATTTTATAAAATTACAGCACAGTCCTATCTGCATCCATTAAAATTACAGCACAGTCCTATTTGCACAAGACCTTCAACTTATTCATTATGTATTTATTTATTTAACTTTTATCCTGCCCATCTAGCCCTAGGTCTACTCTGGGCAGTTTACAACATAAAATCACAACATAACATTAACAAGAGAGTTCAATGACAAAAATACAAGCAATACAATATAACAAATTATAACCAAATAAATCAACAACAATAAACTAAAATAAAAGTAGGAAAAAAAGAAGTTATTAATCAAACATATATGCTTGAGCCAGTCCATCAGTAAAGTATCCATATCTGGAATCCTCCATAAAGGTTTTGCAATCTGCCCCATAATCAGAGAAAGTACCTATTGTGAACATGTGAGCAACAAAGTGGCAGGGGGCTCTCACTTTCACATATCCTGGTATCTTAAAATGGGTGGATATCCAGAACAACAGAATGATGTTGTGTCTGGTTGAAGAAACAACACTACGGCAATTGTATATATCTGTCTCTGTCTCCCCGGCTGTAAGGTCACTGGGATTTTAATGAAAGGGAGATAAAAGTACTTATAACCACCATAGAGGAGCAATTGTCCCAGCAGTGTGGGGCAATAATAGATTGAGAGGACTAGAGAAAGTATTCAGATTAGCTGCATGACCCGAACAAGGGGAGCAGCACAATAATTTGTAAAGTATCTCTATAGTAGTGAGCTTGTGAGCTGCCATTATTATCTCTCAGCCCTAATTGGTCCTTGTTCCACCACATTAATTTTTCTCTTCTTAGTTGAATCAAATATACACATTAAAATAAGTACTTTAGTTTGTTAATAAATTTATCTCCTCCCTCCCACTCTTTATTTACTGGAGGAATAAATAATTCCTTAATAATCAGCATTCATTAATGTCAAATGGTGGGGTACTACAGGAGTGGATGGATAGGAAGCTGCATCCACATTCGCAGGGTACCCCATATTATTAGGAAGGGGTGGTAATGGATGAGGAAAAGGTAGTCAAGGCAACAAATACTTCATTTTAGGTAAATGGGTCGGTCCCTCCATTCATCCATCCGTCCAGTAGGTCTGTCTCTGAGGAGTCTAATTCAAATTAGTTGAGGAAAAGAATTTATAAAAGTTAATCTTGTTTGAATCTGTAATTACCTGGCTTCAAGACGTGCAATTATAAAACCGAGTTCAGCTTCTCTGTTTGGTCTTTCCATCACTAATGGTCGCAAAATATTTATGTTTTTTTGTAGAAAATGACAAGCCTGTATACCCATGAAAAAGGAACATACTAAAGACAGAGTTCTCCAAGAAAGCTATAATGAGAAATTAAAAATACACTACTCCCTCGCATATCGTGGGACCATAGTATATGAAGGCATGGGCTTCCCGGGCCTGTTACAGGACCCAGAGGTGGCTTCCAGTCTGGGAAGCCTATTGGAGGCCCATTTGGTGCAGTGCCATCATGGAGTAAGTTCTAGAGGCTCCAAAAAGCCCCTCCCAGTCCCATCCCAACCTGGAGGTAAAGGCATCAGCATAACGTGGATTTTCTTTTATTGTGGGTCGGTTCAGAAATGTAACCCCCATAATAAACGGAGGAGTACTGTAGGAGGAAAAGAAGTAAACATATGCAATGATATCCATTGAAAATCTTAAAATTAAGAGGAAATTATTGTTTCTTGTAAAAAAATTGCAGCAAAATAAAATAAAATATAAATAGGAAATTATTGGAAAACTATCCTTTCAATACAGGCTAAGAAGATACAGAATTAACTCAGTGCAGGAGGCAGAGGAATTCTTGCAAAGATAGGGGACAACGCTTAATGAGATAGAGGGGGACATGAGTAGAGAAATTGAAGAAACACATGGGAGAAATGAGGGGTACTCAGTATCAGAAAAGGAAGGCTTACTATATCCAGAGAACAGAGAGAAGAATTAGAAGATTAACTTGAGGAATCTGATAAGGAAGAAGAAATAGATGAAAACAGGGCATAATAATGCTAAACAAAATTTTGACTTGTAATGTGCAAGGATTTAACTCAATAAGAAAAAGAAACTAGGTTTTCCATTTTTAGATAATGAAAAGAATCAAATTGCTTGCTAGCAAGAGACACATATCAGGGAGGAAGATATAAAGTATTTTAAAAATGGAAAATTAGGTGGTTATACTTCAACATTCAAAAAGAAGAGGAGGAGAGTAGCAATATATGTGCCAAATAACCTCCCCTCAAAAGAAATAGTAAAGGATAAGGAGGGAAGATATATTGGGGTAGAAATACAAACACAGGGGGAAATTATTGTCATTTCAATCTATGCCCCATCTGAAGGGAGTGGGAAGTTTTATCAAAAACATGCAAAAACTGTTTGAGCTAGATAAAGATGAACTTATTATAGTTGGAGATTGAAATGGAGTACAAAAATCCAATGACAGATAGGAAATCTGAAAAGAAAGGCAAAACAAGGAAAATTGCCAAACAGTTTTTAAAATATGATGGACATACTCATACTAGAAGACTGTTGGAGGGTGAAAATGCAGAAAGCAAGGGATACAAATGTTATTCAAATAAACATAGACCACGATCAAGAATTGATATGATTTTAGTGAATAAAATTTTACAGAATGAGATCCAAGTGGTGGAAATTTTGAAACACCATAACTCAGTAAGGTTAACCCTGGAGAAGGAAAAAGAATACTCATGGAGACTAAATGAGAATCTATTAAAAGATGAAAAAACTCCTGGAATGGTTAAAAGAGTCAAAAGAATATTTCAAACATAATATGAATAATGAAGTAAAACTACAAACTATATGGGAGGCAAGCAAAGTGATAATGAGAGGATTATTAATGGAAAAAACTGGGAAAATATAGAATGAAAAAATAAGAATATCAAAAATTATTAGGAAAAATCAAAGAGAAAGAATCAGTTATCAATATTGACATTAGAAAAGATAGAAAAAGATATATATTTTGTAAAGCAAAAAATCTATAACCAAGGAAACAAACCAGGAAAGTGGTTAGCCTACCATGTAAGGAAAAAAAGGGAACAAAATATGATAAGAGAAATAAAAGAGAGAGGGAAAGTATTTCAAGATCCAAAATTATAAAAGAGAAGCTAGCAAAAATAACAAAATCAAATAAAAACCAGTGTTGGAGATGTAAATTAGAAAAGGATTCACTATATCACATGTGGTGGAGCTGTAAGGTAATAAAGACGTTTTGGAGAGAAACTGACCATAGAATTAGTCAAACAGAATTAAAACCAGAAACTTATTTGTTAAATATGATAAAGGGAAAATCAAGACAGGAGGTAAAAATATGACAATATATTTTAGGTGCAGCTTGAAATCAAATAGCAAGAGAATAGAAAAGTGAGGAAGAACCATCAGTCGATGATTGTTTAGTAAAATTAAAGGAATATATCTTATGGGACAAACTGACAAAATCATTAAAGGGAGAGTCTGCAACAGAATTTGAACATCAATGGAGTGGTATAAAGAAATACAGTGGTGCCTCAAATTATGAATGCCTCTAATTGCCAAATAAATAAATAAATAAATAAATAAATAAATAAATAAATAAATTGAAATATGAAGGGAAATCTACCCAGAGAGTAATATATTCTGGGAATATACTCTGACCAGGATGACTCACACCCCGGTCAGCACTTCTTTACTCTCCTACCCTCAGGTAGGAGATACAGAAGTATAGCAAGCCATACCAACAGGCTAAAAAACAGTTTTTATCCGTGGGCTGTTCAACTGTTAAATGAGATGTGATAACTCGTGATAGACTCGTAGGGCTGGCGAGTTGTGCAGCAAGCACACAGTGTGAAATCAGATTGAATGGCTTTTTAGTGGGATGGTGTTGGGGGGAGGGAGGGAGGCTCAGTCAATTTCACTGTACACTGGATGTACAATGACAATAAAGGTTGTTGTTATTATTATTATTTTAATTGCAGTCTTCTGCCAAAAACAAAAACAAAAACCAAAAACCAACAAAACAAAACAAAACAAAACAAAACACACACAAAAAAACTTGTGATATGAAAATATTCCTATGTGGATATCTTCCATTTCCAAGGTGCATTGCACCCCATTCAATTTCAAGTTATGAAAATTTCTAGATCCGAAGAGTCATAAGGGACAGATTAACTTTGTAATTCGAGGCACCAATGTATTTAGAAGTAAGATGGGGAAAAGAAATTAAAATTTGAAATCAATAGAATGTTATCATAATAAGCACAATAAATAGTCTCAGTTATGTATATATGATTTATAAAGATCTATTATTTTTATTAAAAAGAAATGCAAATGTTAGGAATGGAAAAAGACTAAGTAAAGGCATTACTATATTAGCGAAGAAAATAGCAAATGAAAAGTAATACAAAGAAAATTAAAGAGAAGCAAAGTTTCACCTGAAAACAGGAAATAGAGCATACTGTTATGTTATATATAATATTGCATTGACTTTTAATTTATTACTAAACTTAAAAAGAGAAAGAAAAAGCAGTTATTTGAAATATTTTCATTTCAATCTGCAGAATTAATACATCTATTTCAGAATTAACCCATCTAATGAATATACAAATTTCATTTTACCAAAGGTTTTCTGCCTTCTGGATAAGGCTTATGTAATTGTAAAATAAGAGCACTAGCAAATAAATTAGAGGAAAGTAAGCATATTATTTATAGGAGGCTTCTTCGCCCTATCCTTCAATTAGCAAAAGGATGCATACCATGTTGCTGAATGTATAAGTCTCTCTTTACCTCAGAATTTGGAACATTTTCATGGCATATATATACTTTTCCAAAGGCTTTTTAAAGCTGGATCATTTCTTGCAAAACTAAAACTTCATTTATTATTTCATAAATAATAATAAAGATCTGCTGTTGGTAGGAACAATATATACAGTACAGATGGCCTACCTAGCCCTAGATGAAAAGATTAGCGAAAAACTAAACTTAATGGTTCATATTTACTACTAGAGATGGGCTTTTCGTTTTGGAAGTGGTCAGCTTCCAAAAGCCCAGATCGTGTTTGGAACCGGAGGAACGCAATCAACCAATCCCTTACCTTGCGCTGAGCTTAAATTCCAACAAGAAAGAAGCCTCTGACGTGTCATCTTTCCTTCTCCCTGGCACTGGCCAATCACACAAGGAGGCGGGAAGATGCAGTTCCCTGCACAGCTCCTAACTGGCCAGTGCCAGGGAAGAGGAAAAATGATGTAGGAGGCTTCTTGCGCATTGGATTTTAACCATCCACAAGCCCAGCGCAAGGTAAGGGATTGGTTGATTGTGTTCTTCTGGTTCTGAACACCACCTGGGATCCCGTGTTTCATTCCAGAAGCTGACCACTTCTGAAATGAAAAGCCCATTTCTATTTACTATCTTATCTTTAGAGATCAATAGCTACCTTACTTACCCTTTTGGATTTTCCTTCCCTGTCTTCGCCTAGAATTGCGTCTATGAGACACAAAGTGCTATTGTACCAAAATGTTTCATTTCCTCCTATCAGTTGAGCCTTTTCAAGTAGGGCTTTGGCTTGCCCATGCTTTTTTTCCAAGTTAGCCAGTACAGCTAGAAGATAAAGGCACTGCGATACAGCGCATAGGTCATTCATTTCCTAGAAAATAAAATATTTCAATGTATTTTTTAAAGTATATTCACATTTTTTCACTATGAAGGTTTAAGTTTTACTAGTACGTGGTCAGAGCCTTCCTAATGTTAACCCATTTTTTTAAATAATAAAAACTTGTTAAGTAAACAACAGTCTCAATAGTGTTAAGGTGAACAATGGCCTAAAGTGTGGAAATCCATAAAGTATGGGTCATTAGCTATGACCTTAGTGGTGGAGGTGTGAAATATTTTGATTTATCTGGGTATCGTTGAAATGACTGCCTGATAAGTGGCAGATAGACTGTGCCTGAGCCCCCCCCAACCTCTGTTGAGATTTTCAATGCTCACATGAATGAATGGCTTCCCTGATCCCTCTCTCAAACCACCTATCTTTTCTGTCTAATATGTGTACATCCCCTATGGATGTTTTAGGATGCCTGCCTCTCCTTAGTGGCCTTCCTTTTGAATGCACCATCATGTCTGGGGGAAAGTGTACTTCTGGTTCCTTCTCTCTGTTGATATATTTATGTTAGCTAGACTTGGATGTATGGCCTATATCCCCCAACTTCCCTACTGGGTTTCCTATTGTCACTACCTGCATTATGCTCTGGTGCTACATCCCTGCAATGGGGCATTTGTTAGTTGAGAAGGAAACATGTTAAGGGTGTGAAGTATGGATACTTACCTGGCTTACAAATTTATGTCATAACCTAGCCGGTATCAGAAGAAATAGGAAATAATTACTTTTTACCAAATTGCCTGCTTATGACCTTGTCAGCCTTATGGGGGCTCACTTCTGCAAAAACCGTAGGATTTTAGCCATTTTAACAAAAACAACCTTTGAATCACCACTGTACAACAGACTGGGTAAGCTTTTTAACAACATGGAATATTACCATACCCTTTCTTCATGGAAGACTGATGGAAAGATAATGAAATAAATGCTGTTCGGGATCAGAAAAAAACTTTCAAGGTCTGCTTGAAAGAATAAATGGGTGGGCAAAATCCATTATTTCTAGGTTTCAAGGTTCCCCAGGGCTCCTTTTTTTGCCATGGGAAGGCTTTGCAGAATTGGGAGTCTTTAATAGTTAACAATTCACCATTGGCTTGTTGCTGGTGGTCCCAATCTCAGCAGCTGTGACCTAGTAGTGATTTTGACTATTAAAATCTCTTCACATTCCAAGGTTCCCAGGGGCTTTCCCAAAGTAAAAGGGACCCCAGAACCTGAAAAGGGGAAGAGGAGAGGAATCTGACAAATAGTTTAAATTAAATATTTCTAGTGCCAGATCCAGTTTATACCTGTGTAATGTTACACAGCACAATTTTGCCCTTAGGGGAAAAATACTAAATTTTAAAAACAAGTAACTCTTGAAATCTGCATCATTATTCAGATTCAAGAGTTAGTGGGATTTACTTCTGAGTAGGCATGAATAGGGTTGTCCTGCAAGCTAAATATTAAAACCAAAATCTGAATAACTATCAGATAGTTTCAGTGGTTTAAGAATCTGGTTGTAGAGCCAGACACTGGAAGTTTGATTCCCCACTGTGTCTCCTTGAAGGGCTAGATTCAATGATTCATAAGGTCCCTTCCTCCTCTGTATTTCTAATATGATTATGATAAATTGTTCAGAATAGGAAAACGAAAGTCAGGAAGTATAACACAGATTTTTCCTCCTGTTGTGCTTTGCATGTTCAGTAGCCATCTGGTTCTCTAAAGGCACTGGAACCTGTCCATCAAAGCACAGCCTGACCCTGTCTATGCAGAACTGGGGACTCTGTCAGGTCATTTTGTCTGTGTATATTTCTGAATTAGCTACCTGAGCTGCTTCGTGTGCTTCTGAAAGCAGCAGTCTTGCTGGCTGATATAAATTCAGTTGGAGTAAGACCTCAGCCTTGTCTATCCAGAGGTAGGGGAAAGAGAGTCCGCTTAATTCTTTTTCAGTAATAGGATTTAGTTCCAAAATCTGTAAAAGATTTCAGATGGCATTATTCCTCCTTTTAAAAAGTATATACATTTTGTAAGTCATGCAAAGCCTGTTAATTAGAATATACTGTAATGACTAAACATAAGACAGCAAAAAATAAAATAGGGGAGAAAAAAAACAAGGGATGGATGGAAATTAATGTATGACATTCATTCACCTAATCTTGTTTCTAAAAGCCACCAGGCAATTAAAGCTAGCTTTGTCACCATATTATACAGTCCAAATAAAAGCAAATTATCTTACCTTATCTTTTGCAGTTAGTTTTTGTGTATTCTGATCTACATCACCTGGTTTTGAACAACCAAGTAACTTATTTTCCTTCTGATTATCTTTTAATGCATTCTCCTTTTTAAATGCAATCTCTTGTCTAAATCTAACCAGAGAAAGAAGTGATGGGAAAGATGAATCTATTTTGCAACCAATATTAAGGTCATGAGTTAGATAAAAATGTTTATGGTACTCACTTTGTTAGAGTTCATGAAACATTCCTTCAGCCTAGCTATATCAATGCAATTTAAATATTGTGATACTTTTATGAAAAAAAAACTATCATTCTTCAAAGTGTCCAGCGTAATTATAAAGCTTATCACCGTGATTCAGCTTGTGGCACTAGAAACTGAATATGCAGACTTGGGTTCTATCTTTCTCAGTTCCCCTTTCTGACACAACTGTCTAGGATACATAAAAGCAACACAGTTAAAATTCATGAATTCCAGGGTGGACTGGCTGGATTCATCTTCTCTTGAATGGAATTTGTTTTTCAAAATGGCTTATGATAATAGTTATGGTGACTCCCCATTTATTGCTTTTGACTAGTGATGGTGAACCTTTTAGAGACTGAGTGCCCAAACTGTAATTCAAAACCCACTAATTTTTTGCAAAGTGCCAATACAGCAATTCAACCTGAATGCAGGTGGCTGTGAAGGAGCGATGTCGGGTGCCCACAGAAAGGGCTCCAAGTGCCAGCTTTGGCACCTGTGCCATAGGTTCACCAACACTGCTTTAGACTATGGCATCCAGTTATAAGGGATGCTTTTAAATCACTTACAGAATAATATAAATTAACATAATATATCATACCTCCCTTGCTCTATTTCATTAATGAATACTCCACCCACTGCCTTCTCATGATAAAAGGATGCTTGACACAGTTTTAGATTTAAGCAAGTACTGGAGAGCCTGTGAAAACAAATAAAATAATCACTTGTTATTGTCAGTCATCATCATCATCATCACCTTTTTAATTACAAAGAATACTAGAGGACTTACAAGAAAAGGTACTTTCATTCAGTTATGAATGGCTCAAGTCAAATGGCCCAAGACCACTCAAAAATGAAACTGATTTCATTCAAAGTGTATTCTGGAAATAAGTGGTGAGAAAGGTAGCAGTAAGAAAAGCCAGGTGATGGCAAAATGTCCATCACCACTGAACTCAAGTTTAGGAAGAGCAGGAAAGAAATTGAAAATGCTTCACAGTAAGCACAATAATAATTAAAATGTTTCTAAGCCATTAATACCAACCGGAGATGGTAGAGATCAGACAAACTTCTGCTTTCTACAACATCGCGAGCAATAATCTCAGCCAGATGAAGAACCGGAAGAGTCAAGTGTGTACATAAAATTGCCTGTAGTTCCTTAACTAAAAGGTCAAGGTAATACAAGGTCCGTGTCTAAAAATTAAGAGAAGAGTAGATGGAGGACATGTTGACAGCACCTCTTTCCTGAACCCTTTCCCCTCATTCGATATTCATGCCTGGGATATGATGAGACCCAGAGAAGAATTTTTCTACTCACCCATCTTCTTGACCCTTCCCATCCTTCAAATCCACCTCCAACACCACAAACCCAACCCCCTTCTATCTTTCTGAAATCAGCAGAAGTGCAAGGATAGCAGAAAAGTGGCAGGCAAAGAAGACAGGAGTTTCTCTTCTCTTTTTCTAATGTCCTGTCATTATGACCAATACATTAGTACTGTACAGGGATTACAGTAACTTGAGTTCTGAGAGTCCCTAACACTGCTGCACAATTTGTCTGAAAGAATACTGGGGCAGCTGAAGTTGTATTGGAGTCATGCGGGGGGGGGGGAGGGGGGGAGAAAGCAAAAAGCCCCATTGACTTAATTCCTTTTCAGCTAATGTTAGTGTGGCTTGAGTTTTCTTTCCTTCTGTTTTGCAGAAAAACTAAAGGGCAAGTATCACTCAGAGACATTTGTAGAGATGAAGCAGACACACACGACCCCAAAGGGAGTTGTAATTCCTTCAGACATTGTCTACTTTCTACCAAAATATTTTGTTACAGTATATCTCTCTGTTCAAACTCCGTCTAGTTTCCCAAATTCACACAAAGCCAAGAAATCCTAGGATCAGGCTAGAGAATATTTTTTGCTGAGATATTCTTCCCCATGGGCAAGCTGAGCTGATGATCACATTAGAATGGCAGGAAAGAACAAGCTTCATTTGAAAGCCTGGTGCTGAATTCCTGTACCTGAGGAAAACCCATCACAAGAAGGGATTGTGCTTTTCTCTTACATTCTGGTTTGACCCTCTGCAAGGCAGCTGGCTTCCCCCAGTTATTCTTGAATGGTACTCACAGGTGCTAAAATGGTTTCCCTGTTCACAGCACAGCCACTTGAGTCGTGTTTGAAGGCATCTCTAATTTCATCAGGACATTCATAGTTTGCCCATTCCTCCACACTTGCAGGTAAGACATCAGTTGGGCCTCTTCGTTTAAATTTGTCTTTAATAACTGACTGTACCTAAAAATAAGGTTTTTACTTGAATGATTCCATTATGCTGAATATTTATTTATTTATTTTTGCATTTATATACCGCTCCCATTTCCCAAAGGAACTCTGGGCAGTTCACACAAAAAGCTTAAAAACAAACATCAAAAGACAATATAAAATGGTACTGGGTCAGAGGCGAAAACTAGACAACCATCTAAAGGAGAGAGAGGGAAAAAAACCAAGCAGTTGCCAAAGGCATCCCTGAACAGCCAGGTTTTAAGGGCTTTCCTGAAGGATGCTAATGAAGGAGCCTCGCATATCTCACCAGGTAGCTTGTTCCAAAGGGATGGACCGGCCACCGAGAAGGCCCGTTTCTGAGTTACTACTCTGTGGGCTTCCCTGGGGGTGGCTACCCGGAGAGAGAGAGAGAGAGCCATTGAGGAGTGGGTGGGTCGGGCCAGCTCTAACCATGGGGAGATACGCTGTGCCAGATAATCAGGACCCAGGCCATGAAACATAGTATTAAAAGACAACATACCTGTTTGACTTCTTTTGAGGATTTATCTTTTTTAGGAGGAGTTGTTGGTGACCTTTGATTTCCAGTGGGCTTTAGAAAAAGAAAAGGGATCTTAAAACTATTGCAATGTTTTTATTGCATAGCAGAAAACTGCTAAATGGAATACTCTGTATCATATAGGGACATTTACCTCCACATATGGAATAAATTATTTCCTCACAGGATTTAGCAAAACACTACACTATTGTATACCCCCCACACATTAGGTTTATATTAATGTCCTGTGTTGCTATAACCATTAAAATGAGTTGTGATATGGGAGCAATAAGACAAATCTTGCCATCATAATATACAGCAAGCAGAATTTAAAACCAAACAGAAGAAATTTGGTTTTAAATAGGTTTACTTGTAGTAAATATCACTTTCTCAGTAGGGCTTAATTCTGAAAGAAGGACATACACTCTTGGGGTTGGTTTTATTATTTCCTCATAAAGAAAGGAAAGAACACTTCTTTATCTACATGAGCAAGATCTTGCTTAATTGTATATTTTAAAAAAACTAAATATAAATTTTAATCACCAGGGCAAGAAGGAATGAAAGAAGAATGGCATCGCTACAGGAGCCACATTGAAGGATAGTCTTTTATTTCTCGGAACAAAATGTGCTGTTTATACACCAGGCCTGCACAACAGGTAGACTGAGGGCTACCAGTAGCCCACGAAGGGTTCAAAAGGAGCCCGCTGGTCATTAATTTAAAACATGATGGGATAAGTTCTCCCCCTCCCCCAACCCAAGAACCACCACTGCCCCAGCAAAGTTCTGGGTCTGCCAGCCCACTGTCTCAGCTGAGCGGGGCAGTTCAAGGGCCATGGCACATTGAAATCTGTTCCTTCCAGAACAGATTAATTGGTTTTCAATGCATTCCTATGGGAAACCGCTGCTCTGCTTACATTTTTTTTTACTTATGAGCATGTGCTTGGAACGGATAAAATGCGTAAGTTGAGGTTTTAGTGTAGTAACCCTCAGGCACTTTGGGCCAGAAAAAGTAGACCTTGGCCTGTTCAAAGTTGAACAGCCCTGTTATATACCATACCATAGTGCTTCAGCATACTCTGGGTGGTTTACAATTTGAGCGGTGTACTCAATTTATTGACCTTGGAAGGACACAAGGTCAGCCTTGATCTGGCTACCTGAACCCACTGGAAGTGAACTCACGTTATAAGCCAGGTTTTGGCTGCAGTACTGCAGTTCAACCACTGTGCCACCAGGTACCTGACACATTGACACAACCCAAATGGCACAAGAAAGAGAATCTCAAATGTGTCACTAATGAAGATATGTTAAAAGACCACAGAAAAGCAGCAACTTTGGTTATAACATCAACAATGTGTAGAGGCAAACTGTGGCTATAGGGATCAGAATTTGTGATTCTTGCTCCATCTTACATATGATCAACGCTGATGCAACTGATATTTTTAACATTGAACACTGATTTACAGGAGTGCTCAGTACATACTTAAAGTTACAGCTTTATTCCCTATAACAGTGATGGTGAACCTTTTAGAGACCGAGTGCCCAAACTGCTATTCAAAACCCACTTATTTTTCACAAAGTACCAATACAGCAATTTAACCTGAATACAGTGGGTTACAAATGCTTCGGGTGCTACCCTTTGGGAAAGCGAAGATAAAAGAGCATAGGTGCTACCCTTTGGGAAAGTGAGGATCTAAGAGCAGGCTTTTGAATTTCCTGCGGTCACAGTGAGGATGCTGTGGCTGCAAAAAATTCAAAAACCTGCTCTTCGAGCCTCACTTTCTAGAAGAGTAGCACCCCATCTGCCTCTCTTCCCTGGGCAGAGAGGTGGATGGGGGTGCTAAACCATCAGGAAATCCAGGGGGGAGTAGTGGCAGCATGTGGGCTCATTCATAGTCCCAGTTTACTCTCCAGCCACGCTGCTCTGGGCATCCCAAAAGCAGCGTGGCTGGAGAGGAAAGTGGAGCTACAAACGAGCCCACAAACCGCTGCCTCCCCTTTGCCCGGCTCTCTTCACTGAGCCATTTCAATGTTCTCAAAATGGCTCTGTGAAGACATCCAGGTGAAGGGGAGGCAGTGGTTTTTGGACTCATTCGTAGCCTCAGTTTACTCTCCAGCCATGCCACTCTGGGCATCCCCAAAATGCTGTGACTATAGAGTAAACTGGGGCAATGAATGAGCCCACAAACTGCTGCCTCCCCTTTGCCCATCTCTCTGCATGGAGCAGAGTGGTGTGCTTCGAGCAGAGGGTGAAGTGCTGCTGCTGTGAGGGAGTGATGTTGCATGCCTACAGAAAAGGTTCTGCATGCCACCTTTGGCACTCAAGCCATAGATTTGCCAACATTGACCTATAATCTGTTTTGCTATGGATATATATGATTTATATTGGGACGCATTCATGTGGTTTCAAAAATACTATAGTAGGAGTGAGAATCCTGTGGGCCTTCAGATGTCATTTAATACAACTCTAACTGTTCCTAACTACTACTGTCTTTCTTGGTTCGAACTACTGAAAGTTGAAATCACTTCATCAGGACCAGCTCACTCCTCCACACTTGCAAATAAGGTTCACTTCGTCCTTTCCACTTCGACTTTCCTTTAATCAACGATTGTACATGAAAAGGAGATTCTTATTTGAAGGAACCACATTTTTCATTTACATCCAATCAAAACACTATATTATGAGAAAATATACCTGTTTGCCATCTTTTGAGGATTTATCTTTTTTAGGAGGAGTTGTTGGCGACCTCTGACTACTAGCAGGCTTGAGGAAATAAAAAAGGAAAAACAATTGTACTGGCATTTTTTTACTGCAAAGCAGAACAGTCCTAGATATACTTATCTATATTACCCTCCATACATTTACTTCTACATGTGAAATGATATTACTTGTCCACTGGATTTAAAATCCTGTATTACTGAGAAAGATGGAACAAACATTAACATCAGAGCATGTCTGATGTTCACTCCATTCAACATTTTTGTATATCTCCCCCAGCTTGGGAGGAACATTTCAGAGATAGATACTCAGTGGTGCTCGAACATGAGCCTCAAGTTCAGGAGGAGCTGGTAATTTTAGGGGATTGGCCTCCTGTTACGCCTGGAGAAATTACTTAATTAAATTAATTAATTAATTAATTAATTAATTAAACAACAAAGAGTTGGGAAAGCCCCTGGAGCTGACTATATCTCAGCAGATTTATTACAGGCAAATTTAGACTGGTTGGCCCCAGTTTTAGCCTCTTTATTTTCTTGGATTAATTATACTACAACTGTACCTGAAGATTAGGGCATATTATAATCCCTATATATAAAAAGGGCAACAGGCAAGACCTGGCTAATTACTGCCCGATAAGCAGTTAAGTGCAATTAGTAAACTGTATGAAAGATATCTTCTTGGTAAATTATCAAATTGGTTTAAAAAGGAAAATATTCTAGCGGAAGAGCTGGCAGGTATTCGACCTGGTAGATCGACTGTTGACCAAGCTCTTATTCTTTACCATCTGGCAGACAAATATTCTTCACCTGCTTTTATTGATTTCAAATTTGCCTTTGATCTGGTGCCCAAAGATAGATTCTGGAGCAAATTTGAATCAACTTCTATTGACCGGTGCCTTCTATTGCTAATGCAGTGCCTGTAAGAAAATACTTGTCTGCGAGTTAATTACTCCAAGTCCAAGGTGACCAGAAGGAGAATTAAGCATAATTGGCATATCAATGGAAACTCTATAGAGCCGGTGACTAGCTTTTAATATCTCGGCATTATTTTCCATTCCACTGGTTCTTGGCTTACCCATATCAGACATGTAGCAATAAACACCAAGAAAACTGCTACTGCTTTACTTAGATTTTTTTTATACCAAGGGTGGGTAACACATACCTTCTGCAATTCAGGTATTTAAAGCCAAAGTCATTGCTCAAATGACATATGGTTCCCAATTATTTGTGTACTCCAATCTGAGTCCCCTTGAGAGAGTCCAAACTAAATTGTTGAGATCCTTATTTTTGGTCCTGCCATACATTTCTAATGCAGCTATTCGGATGGAGGCTGGCTTAATTTCTATAAGAGCCCATGCCAAAGCCCAATTATTTAATATCTGGTTAAAATTTCTTTTTCTGCCTGAGGGCTTGGCTCCATTAATTCTTTTAGATTCATTTCAATCGAGATGGAAGCCTGCTTTTGGGTTTCTAATTAAACCATGTTACCTCTCTGGGTTATAATAGCGCCAAAGCAGCTATCCAACAAAGGATTAGGGACATTGAACTTCAAGAGAACTAGGGCTTGTTAATGCATTTAAGTATTGTCAGAAATGTTTTTTCACTCCATTCTTATTTGAACATTGTTTTTCCTCCAAAATTTAGAAAAGCATTTACTTTGGCAAGACTAAACGTGCTACCTTCTAAATTGCCAGATGGTAGATTCCAATGGGTATCTTATTGCCATTGTCTATATAGTGGTGACGTGGAAACCGTGGAGCATGTGCTTCTCTATTGTGGATTTCATAGGGACCTACGTAAAGATATTTTGCATCCAATTCTCCAAAAGTTTCTGGGGAGATCTACGGAATTTTATACTCACTATTTACTTGCCGACAGGGTCATGTATATTACAATGGCAGTGGCCAAATTTTGTGCGGTAGCTATGGCTTGCTGTAAGATGCTGTCCGTATCCGAACCCTAAATTCCCAGAGCCTTTGTAGCTCATGGTTTAATATTTGTTATTTTAATATATAAGAATATTATTCTTTGTATTCCTGTTTTTATCAATAATTTTAAATATTTAGCATATATAATTAGTATATCTGTCTATAAATTTTATTCTTACGTGGTTTACATGCTTACTAATTTTTGACTGGACCTTGCCGCTCATATGTATTATTTGTATTACCCCTGATTTTAGATTGCATATGTAGTACTTTGGCCTAAGACCGTAAATAAAATGATGATGATGATGGTGGTGGTGGTGGTGGTGGTGGTGGTGGTGGTGGTGATGGTGGTGGTGATGATGATGATGATGATGATGATGATGATGATGATGCATGTGAGAACATAAATAATTTCCATGTTTGAACAGAATAACTGTTCACTTAACACAAGGGAATATCTTACTTGTTTTGCATCTTTTTTCCCTTTCATTTTGGTAGTAGACAGCTGAGGTGGTGATACCTTGGCCACTGCTTTTAAAGCAGATCCTGCTGATGTCAGTGACATCTGGGGAAAATAATTACATTTATTTTAGAATCAACAAAAGATACACTATATTGCTAGATTACTTATATATTTACTTTTACAAAGAGAAAAATTTTCAAAGATACAGGTTAATAGTTTAGCTCTCGTTACCTGGCAGAAGCCTGCAAAAGGAAAGATTTCTGATCCTGGCACCTTGTGCAGCAACCTATTGAACTATGTGGAATGGGGCAAATACCACAGGAAGGAGGAGAGAGTGCATTTCATTTCGGTTATCCCTTATCCTCATTATTTATTTATTTATTTATTTATTTATTTATTTATTTATTTATTTATTTATTTATTCATGCCGCCCACTGCTTACAATCAAAGAATTAAAACAATTTAAAATAGTTATAAATAAAATATCAATAAATCATCAAACAGTAATAAAAACCTTCTTTAAAATCATCATCCTAAAATTGTCATCAGTGGACCCACAATCTATATTGTATCAATTAAAAACCTTCTGGAACAGGAAGGTTTTTACCTGGCGCCGAAATGTAATCAGTGTTGGCGCCAGGCGGATCTCAATAGGGAGGGCATTCCATAACTCATTAAATAGGGAGGGCATTCCATAACTCATTAAAGAATATGTGTCATCCTGCATGTGTGAAAATGTCTATGCAATGAACTTTCCCCATTAAACTAAAGCAGTTATGCAGTAATTGTCATGCGCCAAATTCATAACATTCAATCTCCACCCCTTAGGAACAATTACTGTATATACTCGAATATAAGCCTAGTTTTTCAGCCCTAATTTTGGGCTGAAAAAAAGGGGCCCTCAACTTATATGTGGGTCAATACTTTTAGCCACTGAGGCAAGTGCTTGGTCGGTGGCTAAAAGTCATTTTAAACATTGTGTGCCACTTCTCATGAGCCCCCTCTGCATCAGAGGGGAGCGGCACGTGGTGGTTAAAATGACTTTTAGCCACTGACCCAAGCACTTGCATCAGTGGCTAAAAGTCATTTTAAACATCACACACCACTCCCCCAGCTCACAAAGGATGAGCTGCCAGGCCCTGCTGCATTTCCCACCATAGACTTATACTCGAGTCACTACGTTTCCCCAGTTTTGGGGGGTTAAATTAGGGGCCTCGACTTATACTCGGGTCGACTTATACTCGAGTATATACGGTAAATTATCATTACCCGCGGGACATTCGTCAGTGGCTAAAATGATTAATAGGACTGAACATAGGTTTGATGGCCAAGGATGCAAAAAGATATAAATAATTATTGCAAATCTCGCCCTATATTTCGGATGATTAAAAAGAAACCAGGAAAAGGAGCATCTTTAATTCATTTACCTATTATTGACAAAGCTTTCAAATGAACTAGTTTAGATATTGTAGGTCCTCTTCCTAAGTCATCTGGAGGACGTACTCACATTTTAGTAATAATAATTATGCCACCAGATACCCAGAAGCTATTCCTTTACGCTCAACTTCATCCAAAATGTTGGCATGAGAATTATTACAATTCCTTTTGTAGGATGGGATTTGCTAAAGAAGTAAGGGATCTAATTTTATGAGTCAAACCTTCAAAGAAATGTGGGAATTATTACATGTGCATCCGCTCAAAATGGCAGTCTATCATCCTCCAATGGATAGCCTGGTAGAGAGGTTTAATAAAATATTGAAGATGCTGCTGAAAAGAATAGTGGGTGAAAATTATAAGAACTGGCATTTATTTATAGCACCCTTGATGTTTGCCATTAGGAAAGTCCCTCAAGCTTCAACTGGATTTTCACCATTTGAATTATTATATGGAAGGAACCCCAGAGCGGTTTTGGATTTAATAAGAGAAAAATGGGAACATGAAGAGAATGAATTTCAAACTACAATTAAAAATTTTATTTTATTTTTGCCCTGCCAGGGCTAACCACCGGGGTCTTGAAGGGGGGTCTAAAGGGGGCTACGGAGCCGCTCAAAGCGTCCGAGCGGCTGAAACGCCCAAGCGGCTGAAAGCGGGTTGAAAGCGGGTGGCTCAACATCTCCGTTACATCTGAGATTCAACCACCCGGTTCGCTGAACCGCCGAGGACCGAGTCCCGCTGAGCGTCCCTTCCCCTCCTGCGTTATTTTCTACCTTCAGCACCCGGCTCCTTGCTCGACCACCGGCAGTGCCATGAGGGAGTCTTGGAGCGTGTTGTGGCTCGCCCTCCCTGGCTGTTCTCGAGGACCCGAGGATCTGCGGCTCACGGCCCATATCTTCGGCTCCCTCCTGGGACTGCTGTGTATCGGAACCGTGACCATCTGCTGTCCGCTGGGGCTCTCCCTATCCATCTGGCTGCGGACAGACTTGCTTACCTCCATGCAGTCTTCTTGGAGGAGTGGTGGGGTGCTGCCGCGGGGTTCGAACAGTGACCGGTCGCCCCGTTCAGTCATCTTGTCAGCGGCTTTCCCCTCCGTTGCGCCTTGTCTGTTCCTCGATCTGCCGCCCCTGGAGCTCGGGCGATGGTTCGGCCGCCGGCGACCCACTGGCCGGACCGGCCGCCGGTTTCGGCTGGTGGCTGGCTCGGGAGCTCGGGCGGCGGTCCGGCCGCCGGTGATTTGCTGGTGCGGGCTGTTCGGGCGGCGGTTCGGCTGCCGGCGTTTCGCAGGCTCTCCCCTGGAGCGTACCAACTGCTCCCCACCGTTAGCGTCCATTCCACCGGCTTTGGCTCGGGTGGCTGATCGGCCACCGTTGTATGGAGCCGCCGCCGTTCGCCGCCGGGACTTGAACGGCCGTCTCCCCCCTCCGGACCTGGGCTCTGTGCGGCGATTTTTCTACATCTATGACCGCGCCTCACGGACTCGATCTTCGCGTCCCTATTTTCCTGTCTTTTAGAGACTCCTCGCCCATGGGGGATAGGGCCTGGGGCAGGGAGGGGGGATTTGATGTTGTCGTCTTTCCACCTTTTTCACGCTCCCCCCTCCCCTATTCCATCTTTAACATGCCTGTATTCCAACTTTTGGCCCTGGGGGGGTTTCCCCTCACTTTTTCCATCTACCCCCTTCCCCCCTCCCTTTTCTCCCCGTTGTTTTCCATCTGCGCCTTGGCTATGTTGCCTTTTATTCTGTTTGTTTATTTTATTTTATTTTATTGATTTAGTTCTCCCCTATTTACTGCCTCTGTTATTTATTTTGCTCTGTTTTACTTACATTGTATATGGTCTTTATTTTATTTAGTTGTTAGTTCAGGATTTTGTTAGTTTTCTGCTCGGCTGCAGCTAATAGATGTGTCCTTGACACTAATCAGCTCAGCCCAGGATCACCTGGCTATCTTTCTCCCAGGTGTATTACATCTCCCCCTGGCAGCAGTTATCTTTGTTATATTAATTTTTGTATTATTATCTGTAATTTGTTCGCCTTGAGTTTAGTCTGAGTTAGCTGTATTTTATTTGTTACCGAGGATTTTTTTCCCCTCCCCTCCGTCCCCTCCCCCCCCTGCTAGGTCACCATGTTGGCAGGGACTCACATACCAACCGTGTTGGGTCGTGGACGATATGCTCGGAGCCAGAGGGTTAGTCGGATAAGAAGAACTAGGGTCAGGCATCTCGCGCCTGTTCCGCGTTCTGACCCTCTGACTCACTACCACGTGCCTGGGAGCCATTCCACCAGAGCCTCCAACCTGTCCTGCCTCCTTCTTAATGCCAGGTCGGTCCATAACAAGACCGCTGTCATCTTTGATACCATCATAGACGGCAGGGCCGACCTGGCCTGCATAACGGAGACCTGGGTGGGCTCAGAGGGGGGGGGCTTCCCTCACCCAGCTGTGCCCCCCTGGGTTCCTGGTCCATGGAGTGGGCAGGTTGGAGGGCCAGAAGGGTGGAGGAGTCGCCATTGTATATAGGGAATCGCTTCAAGTGACCAGGGCCTCGACATTGGTGATTCCGGGGCTTGAATGCCTCCACCTGTTGGTAGGTCAGCGGGATAGATTTGGCATTGTGCTGGGCTACCGTGCTCCCCGCAACCCAGCACAATCCCTGCCAGAGCTCGCGGAGTTCATCACCGCTGCTCTGTTGAAGTCCCCCCGGCTTCTGGTCATCGGGGACTTTAACGTGCATGCCGGCGGTGAGCTCGCCGGCGCAGCTCTGGAATTCATGGAAACCATGACGTCCATGAGCCTATCCCAGCATGTTTCTTGCCCTACCCACAGGAGTGGGCATACCCTGGATCTGGTACTTACCTCCATGTCGGGGGATTCTCATCTGGAGGTGCGGGACATTGTTCCCACACCCGTGTCATGGTCAGATCATTACCTGTTGTCCTTTTCCCTGGCAATGGCGGCCCCTCCTCGCGGGGACCAACGGCCCCTTGTTTGGGCCCGCCCCCGAAGGCTCCTTGATCCGGCCCGGTTCCGGGAAGCCTTCGGTGAGCCTTCTGGTGGTCTGGATGACGATTCGGCCGAGGCCTTGGCCAACCAATGGTTTGAGTCAGCTGCCGACGCCGTTGACCGAATCGCCCCCAAGCATCTCCTCTGTGGCAGAGCTCGTACTTCGCCGTGGTTCACGGCGGAGCTGCGAGCGATGAAGCGGGAACGGAGGAGACTGGAGAGCATCTGGAGACAGAGCTGGACGACAAATAACAAGACTGCCGTTGTGATCCAGACTAGGCGCTACTCGCGAGCGATCAGGGAGGCCAGAAGATCTTTTTACTCCCTGAGAATTGGTGAGGCCTTGAACCGTCAGGCAGAACTCTTCCGGGTGGTTCGGGACCTCACCAATCCTAGTCTGGCTAGGCCTCCTCCTACTGATTTCAGTAGTGAGAATTTCGCAGTCTTTTTTAGATCCAAAATAGAAACCATCCGTGCCGACTTTGATTCCAGTAACACTAGCCCTCCCTCACCATCCCCAGCTCCTTCACCCCCCCGCTCTTCTCAACTGGTTGAGTTTGGGCCTGTCTCTCCTTTGGACGCCTCCAGGGCCATTGCCCATTGCCGTCCCGCGACCACCCCCTTCGACCCTTGCCCATCCTGGCTCATCAAATCCGCCGGAGGGAGCATGCCCGAGTGGGCCGCTGCCATCGCCACCGCCTCCTTCAGCGAGGGGGTTTTTCCCTCTCGTCTGAAGGAGACGGTGGTTAAGCCCATCTTGAAAAAACCGGGATTGGCGTCGGATCAATTGTCCAACTACCGACCGATTGCCAATGTTCCCTTCATGGGCAAGGTCATCGAGAGGGTGGAAAGCCGGTGCGGATTCAATCATTCTTGGAGGAACAGCGGTGCCTTGATCCTTGCCAGTCTGGCTTCAGGCCTGGCCGGGGTACCGAGACAGCTCTGGTCGCGCTGCAAGATGACCTCATCCGGGCGGCCGACAGGGGTTGCTCTACCCTGTTGGTTCTCCTGGACTTGCCAGCGGCCTTCGATACCATCGACCTCGGTATCCTACTGGACCGGCTCCTGGAGGTAGGGATCGGGGGCACTGTTCTCAGTTGGCTCGGTAAAATGTGCAGCATGGAGGAGAGTTGTCGGCCCGTGGACACTCCCTTGCGGGGTTCCGCAGGGCTCGTCTCTCTCCCCCATGCTGTTTAACATCTATGTAAGGCCGCTGGCTGGGGTCATCAGGAGATCTGAGCTGCGTTGTCATCAGTACGCTGATGACACACAGCTCTATCTCTGTTTTTCCACCTCTGCAGTGGAAGCTGTCCGGTCCCTCGACCAGTGCCTGGAGGCGGTTATGGCTTGGACCAGGGCCAACAGGCTCAAACTCAACCCTGAGAAGACCGAGGTGATGTTCTTCGGGAGTTCCCCGTCTGGGTATGGGGGCCCCCTCCCCAGTTTGGAGGGTGTTTCCCTCCAGCTGGCGGAGAGGGTTCGGAATCTGGGCGTGATCCTGGACCCGGCCTTGTCCCTGGACGCTCAGGTGGTGGCCGTGGCCAGGACCGCATTTTTTCATCTTCGCCAGATCGCCCAGATTCGCCCCTATCTAGACGGGGACTCCCTGAGGACAGTGGTCCAGGCGCTGGTGATCTCGAGGCTGGACTACTGTAATGCTCTCTACATGGGGTTGCCCTTGAATTGCAGCGGGTGCAAAATGCAGCGGCCAGACTGGTGGTGGGTGCGCGTCGCTATGACCGCATCATCCCGGTTCTGGCCCGGCTGCATTGGCTACCCGTTGCCTCCCGGATCAGATTCAAGGTCTTGGTTTTAGCTTATAAAGCCCTCCATGGCCTGGGCCCAGAGTACCTGGCAGAGCGGATTGCCCAGCGGTCAACATCGGCCCGACCGGTTCGGCAGTCACGGGCGCACTCGCTTCAGGTTCCATCTCTCCGAGAAGCCAGGCGGTCCCGTACCCGGAACCGGGCTTTCTCGGTGGCTGCTCCATCTATATGGAACAGCCTCCCTAGTGAAGTGCGCTCTGCAGAGTCCCTGCTGGCCTTTCGTAAAAAGCGGTGAAGACCATCCTGTTCCGCGAGGCCTTTGGTGACTTAGCTTAGCTTACCTTTATTCTTCCTTTTTCTCTCCCCCCCCATCCACCATCGATAATCGATAATTAGGTCATACTTGACATAGCAGCGGTGAGGTTTGAACCAAAGGGTGCGCCCCTGCTGCAGTTTTCTTATGTTTTTATTAATCCATGTTGATTCTTCTGATTATGCCCCTATTGAGATTTATTATACCCAATTGTTTGTATCTCCTGATTTGTTTGTTATGTTCGCCGCCCAGAGTTCCCGTTGGGAAGATGGGCGGGATATAAATTCAATAATAAATAAATAAATAAATACTCGATATGAGAAATCATTTAAGAAAAATATCTGAGATAGCTAACTATAATATAGGAAAAGTACAAAAGGGAGAGAAGCGAGATATAGGTCTGAGAATGAAATACAGAAGGATTTAATAGGATGGGAAGAAAGTTGGAAAGATAGAAATATAAATACTCATGGACTGGTGCAAGAGTCTCCAATTGTAGAGGGGTTCTTGTTGATTGATGTGCCAATTGGTGAATGGGAAAACAGAATGGGTGAAAGGAGAGGAATAAAAGAGGGATGTCAGGATAAGGAGGCTCAGACGGAGACAAGAGGGAGAAATGAGACCACTCAAATGGAGGGGAGAAGAACTGTCAAATACATAGACAGAGGAACTCAAATGGAGAAAGAACTATTGACAGCCACAGGAATAGGTTTGCCATTACCCACTCCTAAAATGGCAATGGGAGGACCAGCAAAGGTGACAAATACTGTAACGGTAACCAAAGGAGGAGGTGCCGTTTCTCTATGGATCCCTGGCTGGGGTTGGGAAACTCAATTAGGGATAGTGAGACACCACTGTTGCGGGACCCAGTGTAATGGACCTATAACGATGAAGACTCCCCCTCTTTAAAAGTGAATAACAATCCCTTTTTGAACACTGGTGAGATTAGAAACGACAATGTAAACGGAGGAAGTTTAACAGTTTGCAGGTTATTGATGTTGACAATGTTAATGAACCAACTGAAGATTTATTACCTGCCAATGGCGAGAATAAAAGTTTAATGTTTTTTTGATAAATTGCTTGATTCCAATGATCATTCTTCATCGGAACCATTGGTGGTATTAACGGAACCCTCACAGTAATCTTAGCAATTTTAATGAGATAATCTATTGTTCTGGTCTTTCATTGCTGTTTAAGGGGTTTAATTATTCTATTGTATTCCAGTTTCAATATGCAGTATTTGTAAACCACTTTGGAATTTGGGGAATACACATTGCTATAGTGCAAGTTTCTTCATGAGGTTGATGGATCAAATGGCATAGTTCGTTTAACCAAGTCAGTGGAAAGTAGCCTGAAGACAACAGAGGTTTTGTGATTATGTTTGCCATTAAAACATCACAGCATTTTTAGTACACACAGTTCTGATGCTGCATAGTTGTATCTAGAAAGATTATCAGAAAAACAAAGTAACAAAAATAGTTTATTTTGAATTAAATTCTAATATTGTAAAATGTTCCTAGTTTGAGGGATTTACTCATACGTCACCTGTTTAAGACAGTTTGAGGGATTATATAAACATGATTGCTTCCCTAGCTCTATCACATACAGTACTTCAGTCCAAACCAGAAGTATTATGTGTAGCTTTCGAAACATGAAGTTTCATTATGTCTGAACAGTCAAATATTGTATAGCTTTTTGGAACAGGATTCATGTTCATCTACAATGACACTGTAATTTTTTTCATATGATCTATGGAATTACTGAAATGCACACTAGCAATTTAAGGAACAGTCAGTAGGCTATCTGATACAGTGGCACAGTCCAGTATGCCCAACCCTCTGACAAACACATTTCTCTTCTTACCTGCCACATGTGCATCACAAAAGCATATGCCATCAAACAGTGCTGTTCATGAGAAGGAGAACCATGGCCAGAAATGACTGCCATTATAGTATGAGCTCTGCATAACGCTTCCAACTGTTTGATACTCCTTAAGTCTCTGACTGAAATTTGGTCTCTTGAATCTACCATCAGCAATAAATAGAAATGCATATGGAAAGATTTTTTAAAAATCAAAAAGCTAGCCATCAATGTCATTCAAATGGCAATCTGTAAAATACTGAAGTAAATATTGTTGACATATGAAACATGATGTGAAGCTTTTGTAATAGGAAGCATTTTTGTTCTGTTTTCATGCTGTATATATTTGGTTTGCAAATCTATCTTTGAAGAAAGAAGAAAAACAATTGATAGTGCTTTTGTTTACTATTTTTCTTCATATTAACAAGAAACAACTCAGCTATAATGAAATCTCGATGAAGTTGCCTCTAACATTAAATATAAAGAAGCATTGTTTTTAAGGATGGAAATATACAAAGTCTAATTAAGAAGGATATTAAAGAAGTTCTAAAATATATTAGTTCCACACAATTAACAGAATGTTCTAGGAAGACCATTAAAACAATAGGATTAAGACCATTATTTAAATGTTTACCTTCTTCATCAGGGCTTTTCCGGAGAGGTTTGAGGTATAGCAATATATGTATTGCCCAGTCCAGGTGTTTAATAGCTTCACTTAGAGGAAACTGGTTGCAATACAGCCATTCAGCAAACCCTAACAGATTATCAACTTTCTTTAGTTCAAATTCTTTTTGCTGTGTAAAAATAATGATGCATTATTAAGGTATTAGCTCTCATAAAGATTCACCGGTCTCTTCAAGAGCCTAAAAGCATGTTTAAATATACCAGCATGGAATGATTGCAGTCAAATTCTTCTGTTATGTGACAGCAAATTGAAACTAACATATAGCAACCCTAATAGGATTTTCAAGGTAAATGAGATATTTATGGATGGCTTCACCACTCCCACTCCTTTGTTGAGCTTCCATGGCTGCTCAGGGATTCAAACTCAGGCCACCTCCTACTCCATCCCTCTATCCCAGTGGTTCTCAACCTGTGGATCCCCAGATGTTCTTGGACAACAACTCCCAGAAGCCTCCACCACGCATTGTGCTGGAAAGCGTTTCTGGGAGTTGCAGTCCAGGAACATCTGGGGACCCACTGCTCTATCCACTAGACCCCAATGAGTATGCAGCAAACCTCTAATCCAGGTTCATACTTGTTACAAAAACAAATGAAACTAAAGCAACACTTTATCAGCTCATCTAACAACAAATGGAACCCATTATTGAAATAACTTCAAACATTTACTTCTTTTTCATCACTCAAAACTTTGAAAAATGTAGAAATTAAAACTGAAACTAAAACAATGGAAGTAACGGTATGAGATGAATGTTTCAACAAGGAGAGAAACTACTGCAAAACCTATAAGTATCCTGAATAAGACAAATCAGTTTGAGTATCTTTAAGGCTGCAAATTAGACAATGGTACACATTTGTATGTTTTAGAGAGACCATGGATTATGAGACTATATAAACTCCATTTACCCAACAAGTACAGAATGTACAATAAATCCCTTTCCACTGACATCAGTAGGAGAAGAAACAAGAAAATAATCTCTAAATATTGTAAGCCGCCCAGAGACCTTTGGGTAGTGGGTGGCATATAAGTTGAATAAATAAATAAATAAATAAATAAATAAATAAATAAATAAATAAATAAATGGAGACGGATGGATCCTCTCAAGTAAATTCTTATCCCACATTGAGGTAGTTTTTAAAACATAAGCTTTCACACTAATAATAACAATGTAACGATTTATACCATTATTTGGATGTTTCAGATACAGACCTGTAAAATATCAATTGCATTTTGGTAGCAGGATAACTGTCCCACAAGGTCTGGTGACACAGATGCTAGACGGTGCCACATATGTGACAAGCAGTCCTCGCTTTCATCTTTGAATTTCTGAATTTCCATTATATAGTTTCGTCCAAGTCTTGCCTTCACCATCACCATGTGTTTAAAAATAGGGCTATGGAAGGAATTTCACATTATCAATGCTCATGAGTAATTTATTATTATCTAGTACCTTACTGAGTCATTACCCATGTGATGGGGCCCCACATATATTGAAGGGAGCATGAACCCAACCCTTCCTTTGTTGAACACAGAAACATGGCAGTCTGAACAAGGGGCTACATCTATCTATCCTAGCTTATGTGAAGAGGCTGCCTAGATACAGCACCGTCACATGCTTCAGACAGTCACATTTCTCTGTTCAGAACAGAACAGTGGAGGGATGTGGAGCTATCATGATCCCCTCAACATGTATGGGCACCACATACTTTCCTAATGACTGAATAGGACTTTAATTAAAGTTGAATGTTGACACTTCTTTTATTACATAGGATGGTGTAAAAGTCTACATTTTTGTATTATAGACACATCTACTTCTATGACAGACAGGAAATCATCCTGTTTGCTAACTTTACTCTGCAAATTTCTCAGGCAATAGAATATATTAGTTAATTCTAGAACTGCACAGATTGAATCTCCTTCAAACTGCATGATCCCATGGAAAGAAGAATAGAAGACAAGTTTTGCAGTTTTCATTTCTCCCTGTAGCTCCCTAAGCCCTTAAAAGCCTACTCCAGGAGGGCTGGATTAGCTTCCCTAAACCATGATTAATGCTCAATGTCTGAGATTTACTGAGCAATTGAATTACTTATGTACAGCAAGGCTCTGTTCCTAACAGCACCATATTCCCCATCACAAAATACTGGAGGCTATATTCCAGACTTGTAGGCAACAGTCAAGCAGATGAAACTGTATCAGTCCCATCTGTAGCTCATGTATGCAAAGAACATAAATAATAAAGACACAGTTCCAGACAAGCCTGTTGTACTTGGATATCCCAGTTCAACCCAGATTTATTTCTGGGTAGACATATACAGGATTGTGCTGCAATTCTTGCAATTGTTCCCTTTAACCGCCTCCCCCCACATTCAAGGGAGAACATGTAAGGTATTTGCCTTTCTATAGATCAGGGCTGCCCAACACGTTGACCGCGGGCGACGAGTTGACCGTGGCGCTATTGGAGGTCACCCGCCAGGTCCCTGCCAGCCTTGGCATCTTCCCCACATTGCACACTGGCAGGGCACTCTCTGGGTCCCTGACGGCCTCCCAGCGCTCCTGGCGGTGTCGGGAGAGTTCCCCCCACTCGTACACTGGTGACACTCGCAGGAGCCACCAGGTTCTCCTGGGCCAGGTGCCTCATCCTGGCTGGCCTCGTCCTCGGCTCTCTGTCGAGCTGGGAGGGGCGGCTGGCGGCAGGGGCGACCAACACCAGGAATGGGGAGGAGGCAGAGAAGGAGGGGGATTACTGTCACTGCCTAGCTCCGCCCACCCTGCACCTCCTCAGTCTCCGGCGGCTGGGGCCCAGCCTGGCTCATGGCCCCAAGGAGTCATTGCTGGCTAGTAACACCTCCGCACCCTGGGGGGGGGGCTCCTGCTATGCCCCTGAGCCTCGTGGCTCCTGGGGCTGAGGCGGCAGTGGCAGGCGCCGCCAGCATAGAACACCTTTGGGAGGTGGGTGGGTGGGTGGGCGGGAAGTGCCAGGGACCTGGGGTAAAGGCAGTGGCGGTGGTAGCCTGGCCAACAAGCCAGCCGGCTGGGTGGATGAAGCGGGAAACTCTGAGGCTTCCTCCTCCTCCTCCTTTTCCTCCCGTTCTGCCCTTCGCGCACCCCTCCTTCTGATACCAACATGGCCGGAGAGGCAGGGCCAGGCAAAGGCAGCTGGAGCCAGCAGACAGGCAGCTCTGGGCTGTGTATCAGCCCCGTTAGCCTCCTCATGGCCACCACCGCTCCTCCTTGTCTGTGGGTATGCGTGGGGGGGCGAGCATTTGTGTGTGTGTGTGTGTGTGTGTGCGCACACACATGTGCACGTATGGATGTACGTGCGCAGAGCATGGGGAGTGCCAGTGACCTGGGGGACGGAGCAGCCACTCCTCCTTGTCTGTGGGTGTGCATGGGGGGCAAGCATTTGTGTGTGTGTGTGTGCGCGCACACACAGAAGTGTGTGCACAGAGCATGGGGAGTGCCAGTGACCTCAGGGACGGAGCAGCGGTGAGGATTGGGTGTGTGCACACGCGCACACACATGCAAACACTTCACAAAGGAGCCCGCCGGGACATGAGGGGTGGGTAAAAGGAGCCCACGGGGTGTTCGAAGTTGGGCAGCCCTGCTATAGATGATACATGCTACATGTATACAGTAATACCTCGGATAACAAATGCCCCTGATAACAAATTTTTTGGATGACAAATGGAAATTTCCAGGTATAGGGCTGCCTCAGATAATGAATGTTCCCTATGGATTGCCTCGGATAGTGAATGTTTTATCATGCCTTTAAGAAAAGTGTATCCAGGATGTATTGCAGTCCCCATAGTTTGTGGAGGAGTGGGAGGAGTTAGAGAGGTGTTTTTTTCATGGTATTTAGGAGCCATTCAGGACATGTTTTGTGGAGGGATTTGAACCTTTTGAACTTTGAAAGGTAGGAAGCTGAGGTTTCTTTGCTTTTTCCTGTCTGTTTCCATTCCTTTCTATTTTATAATGGAGTGCTGAGCTGAGGAAGGTTTGCACATGAGGGTCCTGGCTTTTTTTCTGTTTGTATTCCTTTCAAGTTTGTGTGCTGAGATGAGCTGGGGTTTGCAGAAGAGGTGCTGGCTTGCTTCTGTTTGCATTCCTTTCCATTCTGAGTGCTGAGCTGAGCTGAGGTTTGCACACAAGGGTCCTAGCTTTTTTTCTGTTTGCATTCCTTTCAAGTTTAAAACGACTGCTGAGCTGAGCTGGGGTTTGCAGATGAAAGCGCTGGCTTTTTTCTGTGTGCTTGGCGGGAACAACTGGGTGCTTTTTTTTTGGAGCTTGGTTTTATTATCTTTGAACTGCTTTCCTTTGCATTTTCGGCGAGAAAAGGCTGGGGTAGTCTTGCTGGTTGCTTTTGTCCATGCTTGCATTGCACTGCAGGGGGTGTGTTCTGGGGGTTTGTTTCAGCACTTTTTATAGGGTCTGGAACAATCCCCCCTTCCACTTTTTTGCCTTTTTTGTACCTCTGGAATGGATTAATTGGTTTCCCATTCATTTCAGTGAGAAACCACATTTCGGATAGCATTTTTTCTGATAACGAATTTCCTCTGGGGACCAATTAAATTCATTATCAGAGGTATCACTGCATTGGTGTAACATGTTCATCAATGAAACCAAACAGGTTTTATATAAAGTTAAAGTGCCGTGAGTAATTGCCATGCTAAATTTGAAACTTTTTAAAAATACTGTATTTTAACATCTATACAACACTATTCCCCCAAAATCATGACACTAAAATTAGGGAGGTTGTATATATGGAAGTAAGTTTTTTCTGAGGTTGAGGTGGGGTGGGGGAGAAGCCAAACTGACCTTGCGGTTTCCCTTCCTTCCAGTGGCTCTTTCCAGTCAGTTTGGGTTCTCTTCCACACCCCCACCCATCTACCCACCTACCCCACTCTTTCCCCCTTCCTCAGCAAAGGCCTTTCCAAAATGTCTCTCTGCTTTGTTTTTTTTTTTTTTTTTGCAGAAATCTGAGCCGTCTTCATCTTTTATGTGGGAAAAGCTTGAGGGATTGAGGAGACCATTAAGAAGTGCCCTCCCTTCTCCGATTTCTGAAAAAAGATGGCTCATATTTCTGCAAAAACAAACAAACAAACAAAACAAAGTGGAGAGGCATTTGGAAAGGCCTTCACTAAGGAAGAGGGAAACAGCAGTGTGTGCCTCTCTCTGTATAGGAGAACCCAAACTGGAAGGGAAACCAGAACAGGGCAGGGACTCTGCTCAGCTCATTCACTGGTGTCAAGTTTGAATCCCCCCCTTTACCTTCCTTTTCACCAGGATTTGTTCAATTTTGGGGTTCAAAAGGTGTGTGGGGGTATTATATACAGTGGGGTCTTATAGACAGAGAAATATGGTAATTTGTTTTTGTTGTTATAATGCTGGAAGATATAATTTGTTGTCATTACATTAAAAAGCATCTTGTTTCATTTTTATTACTGTTATTTTTTAAAATTGGGATTGATAAGAAAATGACACAAAACTTGAAAAAATACCACTCAAAACTTTTAAAAATATTCCTTCAAAAGCAGTTAAAATAATATGGAGGAAAAATATTTGTGTAGTTAAAATATTTTTACCCCACTATATCAATGAAAGGATTCAAGGCTGCTTTATTAAATCATTAAATTATTCAATACATTATTCAAATAATAAAGAAGAAGTAAGTATACATTATATTAAAAATGTTATATAAAAGCACTATTAAAATAATGTTAAACAAACTTAATAGCCATTATTTGTCTTACTCAATCACACAAACATAGAGTTGGTCCCACTCAACGTTACTCTTTAAATATAAGTTCCTTTATACTACCAATAAACTGCATCTCCCATTATGAACCTGCTCGGGTATTAAGATCATCAGGACAGGCTTTCTCTTGGTACCATTACCTTCACAGATAAAGTTTGATGAGGACATAGGACAGGCCTTCTTGTCCGCTATGCCCAGAATTCAGCACTTCTTCCTTTAGGAGGCCAGGCTGGCCTTATCTTTGCTGTCTTTCCCCAAAGACCTTTCTCTTCAGAAAGTTTTCCCTCAGTCACTGGTTGCCTGAGTGGGATTTTTAAATGGATTGCTGTGCCTTACTATTTTCAATGTGTTTGTCGTATTGCTTTTTTAAAAACTTACTATCTCTGTTTGTTCCTTTTTAGTATTTGTATACTTACTGATTTTAACTTTAAATATTGTATTTTAATGATGCAAGCCACTTTAAATGATGTAAGCTGCCTTGAATCCTTTTTAAGGAGAAATGTAGGGTAAAAATATTTGAAACAAATAAACTCATTACAGATAAATAACTCATTAATGCAATACTTGGTGCTGAGAATCTGAAATACACAACATTCTACACTGAAGTAAAATGATTAGAACAATCCAAACTACTTACAGCCTGTGTTTAGTTCTAGGGAGAATCTGAACAGCATCATCTAACACTTTGAGGCCTGCCTCCCAATCGTTTTTATCAGCATACACTTGAAATAGCAGTACATACAAGAATGTCCTTAAAGTCAAATCTTCATCAGCCCCTTTGAAATAGATATAAAAATATTATATGTAAGTAATCAATGTGCTCATATCATATAAACAAACAAACAACAGAACCCATATCATCAAATATGAAACTTTACCTGGGTAAAAAGATGCACTGGATGAACTGCTGCTTTGAAAGTCTACTGCAGGCCACTGATGCAAATCTAACATTTCATCTACTTCCTGAATAAGGAGGTGCAGGGTGGGCATGGATGGAGGGAAAGAACATTTAAATGGTAATTAGTGAAGCTTTGTCAGTATGAATGTCTTTGAAGTGGAGATGGGCAAAAATTCATCTCAGCACAACCACAGGTGCCACACATCCCCTCCCCACAACCTCGGCTGGCTGGCCCACACACCTTTTGTCATATGCTGTCCAGGTCCTCCTTCTCAATGGCACTCCAGCCCAGGCAGGAGCTTCGGCTGCCCTTTCCCACCTCTTCCTGTATCCAATCACTCAAATGAGGAGGTAGGATGGGGATTCTCTCGCTGTAGCCACTGAGTGGCCAGCTAGTGAAGGAGATGGGGAAGGGCAGCTCAAGCTCCTGCCTAGACTGGAGCACCACCATAGAAGGTGGAGCCTGGAGGCGCCTGGTGAAAGGTGAGTGGGACAGCTACTAGGGAGGGACGTGCCATGTAGTCTAATTCATATGAAGTGGCATGAATTAATTATCTACTCTACTTTGAAGAGGTAAGAATTACTCAGAACAAGTGGAATAGGGAGGGGAAGGAAAATGTAATGGTTTGTAGGCTATAGAGATAAGAAACCAGTTAAATGGAGATCTCTGTTCATTTATTTTTTAAAATTGTATCATCCCAGCAAGCACAGGTTTACTTCACAAATTTATATGCATTAAGCAGCCAGTGTTGCATATTTGGTTTCTACCACATGTCTTGGAATAAACGTTGTTGGCTATAAATGATGGTACTTCTATTTATCACCTGCTTATTTTTAGCTTCCGAGGCTTTAATGATGCTCTTGAGAAGGACTTCAGTGGGGATTTTAAGCTGTTGCCTGTCTGCTGAAGAACCAATGAAAGGTAAACATGCATTCCAGAAGTGTCTAGTTGCTATCATGGCAAGAGCAACATTCCCAGCTTCTCCTGCATATCTACAAGGGTGGAAAAAAACACACACACACCTAGGATGAACTATGTATCTGGTGGAGTTGAATATACTATATACCAGCAATAAGTCACAAGCAGAACAGGCCCACTGAAGCAGCAATTTAGTGAGTTGCCTGCTGTGACTTACTCTTGGATTTCAGCTAATATTTGCAGATAAACCAACACAATATCCTTGGGGTATCCTTGTAAGAATCAAAGTTTACATTTCCTAGACAGTATGCACATGTTCATCTCATTAAAGATTAATTTTGAGTAAATATCTGGGGGAGTCAATGGAAAATACTTATTTCCATTCTCAAATACTCATTTTCAACTACAAAATAAAATAAGTGCTATTATAAATATTGAACAGTCAATATCTTAAAGATTTTCTATCAGAACATTTAAAAACCCAGCATGATCATAACTACATGCTCCTACGAATCTACATGTTTGACATTTCCCCAACCATTCAATATACTGCTGATATTCTATGGTATATTACACATGTTTAAAATTATTTTTATTATTTCAGAAGTTAACAAAAATGTCAATTTAATAAAATGTTGTTCTTCTTTCATTAACTGTTTTAGTTCTTTCGGCATAACTGCATTTTCATGCAAAAAGTGGCATGTGCTTTCCTCTGTTTTGTATGAAAATGCAGTTAGCATAACAAATAAAGAAAGAAAACATGAGATACACAATTCTAACTGCCTGTTACAATGTGGGACAGAATTCTTAAGTTCTGTGATTTATGCATGTCAGATAAGCTGGTGAAAATTGTAAAGGTTTCACATACGTATTCATTCTAGTTATACCACTAAGTAGCTATACCAGGCCACTCTTTCACAGCAAAAGCACAAGTTCAGCATAACTTGTAATCAGTTTTCATCATTTCTTTGCATTTCTAATACAGATGATCCTAAGGCCTTCATTATAGCTTCTGAGGCATTATATACCATCTGGTCAAAGCAGCTGTCCCTTAGGTTAATACAATGTGCAGAAAAAATAATGCTATATATCCAGATGTTTTCCCAAATGTCAGCACTTGCATGGATGACCTACATCTTGCTCCCAATATATCACAATTTCTCCTTTTGCCCTGTGTTATAGTAATATTCCAACAGTACCTCACAGATTTTTTTACACTAAATCTTTCTTACTAACAGATGCTACCAATTTCCAGTTCTTCCCTTAGAACAGAAATACTATCTTTATACCTTCTAATATTTTGTGTGCAAGGCATTTGATCACAAAACTTTAAAGCTAATTACATGTATCTCTCTATATATGTTTTTCTAATAAATCCAGTGGAATTACATTTCTCCCCAAAAAAACATTTTTACTTTTAGTTCATAGGAGTAACATCTAAATAAATGATTTCAGGCATTAATTTAAATAGAGCTCAACCAACCTTTTAAATCAATTCCATGCTGTGCACACAATTCTCTCCCCCCGCCACCCCGCTTGTTCTGTCATGGGCCAAACAAAAACAGTCGGAATGGATACATAAGGAAAAGTTCCCTCTGTGTGTGTGTGTGTGTGGAGCATGGACACATACTTGGGCATGTGCCTAAAAAGGCCCCATTGCTGGGCATGCGGTCCAGTTGCCAACAAGCTGTGGACTGGTGCCGGTCCATAGACTTGCTTTATATAATTCAGTTTTCTGTTAACATTACACCAGAGCAGTTCCTAATACCTACTCTTTTCTTTTGGTGGCGTTACATAAATTTTAATTACATGACTGCGGGAGTCCAGTTGAAGAATTATGCTGATTTAAGTTCATCAGTACAAATTTCAGTGGTAAGTTGTTGCTAGGTAAGAAGTATCGATTTGTTTGTTGGGTACGAAGTACAATGACTGGTGCTCAACACCAAAGTCAACCACTGACTTCTTAATTAATGGCAATTCACCACTGAGATTAACATCAATAGACTTCCAGTGATGTGAATAAGATGTAAAATTCTGTCAACACATGATAAAGTATTCTTTAAAAGTAGCAAGTAATGTTTCTTCTGTTTGCATTTTGTCATTTTGAAATGTTTTACATAGTAAAATAGTGATAGACAGAAAGCTTCATATTTACTGCTCAAGTGCATTTTAGTTCAGAGTAGATCTATGACAACTAAATAGGTCAGTCAGCAGCTAGACTCAAGCTGTCACTCACAACTGCTCCATTTTTACTGCTGAGCTCACAGATGGGATCCACTTTCTCTCTATGCAGAAAGGAGGGAACATACAGAGTGGGAGCACATTATAACTAGGAGATCCCAAATGCTTCTTTCTGGGTTTAACAGTGGAATATTCCTAGGCACTGGCAACAACCCAAGATAAAAGGGATCTGTGTTTTCGGGAGGGGGGGAGGAGGTTAAACTGCAGTTCCCCCCATTCACTCTGGCAATGCTAATGGCAACCAACATTTTCCACTACATGTTCATCAACAGAGTCTGTGTACAGCCTAGAGAGATGCTTGAGTGCTGTGGATGGCTGGATTAATCCTAAGAAGCTGAATCTGAGTCAATAGTTCACCACCACATCCGGAGTAGCATATGGATTATGTTCCTTTTTCAAAGAAATGTTCAAATGGCTTCACGGCTTTATATGCAACAATTTAGAGACTACAACATACCTTGCACTTTCAACAAACCATTTTGATGCCACTGTACGCAGATGTTTTTTGCCAGCCAGATTTTCCATCATACCCTTCCCTTGTGTACAAGCAGCAATACTTAACATTTCTTGTCTGGCTGTGTAATCATTCCTGCATAAAAAGGTCAAACACATTGCCAGCTGCACATAGGGTATTCCAGATCAATAGTGTTACTTTCTATCAACCTTTACCGGGGCTTAATTTGCACAGAATATTACTTCTGGTATCATCTGTAAATCACACTTACTGAACTTGAAGAAGTCTTAAACATCATAATAACAAACACTACAGTTTGCTCTGAAAATAATAACACAATGTGCCTTTCATATAATAATAAATAGGCCTTATTTTTCCAGTTGTGTCCCACTTACTTGCTCCTGGCATAATGTGTAAGGCTTTGCACAGGGCAGGGTTCACCCCAAAAGACTTTGGAATTCACTCCTTAGTAGAGATGGGCACGAATAAAAAAATGGCGTTTCGTTTGTCGTTTGTCGTTTAGGGGGTCTGTTTTGGTTCGTTTCCGTTTTTCATGAATGTTTGCAAAAAATCATTTTCGTTTTCGTTTGTTTCATTACTGTTTTGTTCCCATTTATTTCATTTTTTGTGATTATTTTTTTAGCTTTTAAAGCAGTTCAATGTATTGCCGTAACAAAAATGAAACGGATGACAAAATTTCTGGTGTTTCTGTTTCGTTTCATTTTAGAGATAAAATTTGTTTGTCGTTTTGTTGCATAATGAAGCAAAAAAACGAAAACGGAAATGAAAAATTGTTCGTTTTGTGCCCATCTCTACTCCTTAGAATTGGGGCTGCATTGCTGGCAGCCGCCCAAGGGCTACCAGCAATGCAGCCCTTGGGCGGCTGCATTGATAAACAGAGTGGGGAGATGAAAATTCAAAACTTACAGGGCAGGGTAGGAGGGGCAAACTGAGCTGTGTGTGTGTGTGTGTGTGTGTGTGTGTGTGTGTGTGTGTGTGTGTGTGTGTGTGTGCGCGCGCGCGCGCGTGCATGCATGCGCATGCGTGTGGGCATGCATGCCGGCATTTGTGTTTGTGTTTGCGCACGTGTGCCATTATATCTCTCTCCTCCCGTCCTGGCCAGCACCGGGGAAAACTTGAGAGCTATGCTGAATGGTAAAACACGAAGTAGACAAAGCCATGGGGCGCTTGGTAACAAGTTGGGGAGGACTTTGGATGAAACACTCGACTATTACTTTTCAGGACAGGAGATATACTGTGCTGATGGGGTGCACTTATTGGAGCTGGGTAACAAACAGTGGGCAGCGAATGTTGGGGAGGCCACAGGTGATTGGTTGCAGCCTGCAATGTTCTGGTGGGAACTGAACATACATTGGCTCTGGTGGTGGTTTTATAGGCATTGGGACGGATCTAAGCAGATAAAGTAGCAGGTGAGAACCTGCATGTACTGAAGAACAGCTGACGAGGACACATCATATGGAAAGAGCCATGGGCTGAATCACGAGGGGACCGCAAAAGGCCCCCAGCAATGATTTATGGCATGGGCCACCAATGGTGTTCCTCCTTGGGGGGGTGTCCTACAACTGCAAAATGGACATGGGAGACTGATGGGGTCAATACACCAGGGGGTCCTAAAACTGTCAAAATAGTTACTTTGATGCGCTGTATCCGACCCAATGACTTATGGCAGACGGGCTCCTTGATGTGCTAGATCTGACCCAATGACTCAGCCAGAGTACTGCTTGTTGTAATCAATAAAAGTTGTGGCCTACAGATTGCCCAGTATAATGGTGATGTCGTGTTTTTCCTTTTACACATTCGGGGCGAAAAATGTTTATCTGTAGGCAACAGCCACAATTTCCTAACATGCTTTGGACAAGATCATTTCAAGAGCTTGCATGCTCCCTCTTCCTGTCTTCCCCCTTGCTATGCAGCCCTGTCTCCTGCTCTTTTGTGGTTGGCTTTACCTAATGATGCAATGTTACTGGCGTTGGCCTAGTTAACAAATAATCAACTTTGCCTTTATAGTTAGTGCTTGAAGGGGATACACAAATTCTGCTTACTAAGCAATTCTTGATTAATGCCATCTATCCAAAATATCTTTTCTCTCTCTCCCCCACCCAAGAAAATCCCACACCCTCATAAATGGTGGGGAAATTCACAGAAGTGACTTGTACATATTCGTTTCTTATCTGATCCATCTTGTTCTGTGTCATCAAGTCAGGACTTATAGCAAACCAAATTGGGCTTTTAAGGTAATCAAGATATTTAAGGAGTGGTTTTATTAGTTCCACATCCCCAGTGAGATTCCATGGGTGAGTGGGGATTTGACTCAGGCCTTCTAATCTGTCATTTTATCCACTACGTCATGCTGGGTATCCCAAGTCATCTCAAAAGATCAGATATAAATCAAAAGAAGTCCTAGGAACAATCAGTTGATTTGTTATATCCTGGATACCTCTTTTCTCCATTTGTCACATCAAAATCCTCACACTGACTGGAACACTCTCTCTATGGCTGTTGTTCTGGTATTTTGTCAGAATACTGTGATATTCTGAAGAAACACGGACATTATACCAAATGTGAACTGCTTCAACTCGTGCAACTTCGTGTATTGATTTATTTAATTGGTCAGTTCTGTTCTGCTTGTTGTGGGAATAAGCATCATCTCAGTTCACAGGGAAATTTCCTGTCTAGTTACATAAGTATCTACTGCAGGTTTTTTTTTGGCAGAAACAGTACATGGCTGTTCTGCACACCATCTGCATAAACCTGATGTACCAGACAGAAGTGCCAGCTGATTTAAATTTAGGAGTTTCTCTGTCGTGAACAAAGTGTTCTGGTTTTCCCCCCCAGCTCAAAAGGTTGGCTTTCATTGTAGTAATGAAGTAAAGATTATTTCTAATATACTTGTCAGTGAACTGCTTTGATTAGGGGCCAATCGGCATTTGACATATAAACCACTGTATCTTTTCTTCTTACTGAGAAGGGCAGTCAAAAAGCTGAACACAAAAGCAGGTCAAAAAGAAGGATTAAGTACACCCCCTCTACCTGGCAGTCTTCTCAGGATTAGAAGCTTTGTGATAGATTTGCTATCTAAAAGGGCAGTTACATTCAACTGTAGCTTCTACTTTTACACTCTGCTTTTTAGCTACATGACAAAGCAACATGGTGTAACTATATTTATGTCCATTAGAGGTCAGAAAAGCTCTACTTATACACTGGAAAATGAATTCTGAAAGCATTCTTTCTATTGCTTTCTCCCTCTCCATATTGACCTTTGAATACAAATATACATAATGAATTCTATTTAAAAATAGCATTCTTCTTCATCATTAGAATTAGCATCCACCATTAAATGTGAACTTTAAAGATGTTATTCTCATTCATTACATTTAGAAATAGTTGGAAATCATTTCCCACTTGAAACAACATTCACAGCTGAATACAACCTATAGAAGTCTTTAGTTTACTTAAATGTGAGAATAAAGAAAAGGCATTTTCAAGATAATTATTAAAATAGTCACTGCAGAAATTGAAGAAAAGAGCTACCACAGACAATGTGTGCAGAGATAACGGAAGAGATCATAATACTAGTAACAAGCTACATTATCGCACACTCCTTTTTTGCATCTTATTCCACCTCTTAAATAAATTTAATTTTCCCATCTTAACTCAAGTTATGCAGTATCTCTTTCTCTGTTTCTCTCTCTTCCTCTCTCTCAGTACAAGCAATATGGACACAGCTTACCAGATTTCCTGCTGAACCAACGTTCTACGCAATTTAAACACATGGTTAATCACACGGGAGGTTGACACTTTGACAAACAACAAATGCCATTGTTAACCTATTATCTAACTGCAGCTAAAGCAGAACATGGATATTAGTTTTGGGAAGGATATGTGCAATCTCATGGTATTCCAGACCTGCAACACACGCTCAAGCGTCTAATAAACATTTAACTATGCTTTTAAAATAGCTGATTACTTACGTTCCTTGTTTCTTTACATCAGTGTTGTGAAGTGTTTTATCACCTAACTCCAAAGCTTTCTGGGAGCAAGTCATGGCTAATTCATGGTCATGGTTTGTATGTGCATAATGTGCAAGCCGAGTCAGGGTTTGAAGTTGCACTAGTGAGTCTGTCCAGCTGCACTCCAAAGCCATTTTCACCAGCTGCAAATAATACTTAATTAAGACTGTTTTTCTGGATCCACAATGTTAGCACCATCAGTTTATAATACAGTATTCTGAAAGGACCAGTAGCTCACTGCTGTAAATAACACTTAGGGCAGCGGTTTCCAACCTTTTCTGAGTTGTGACTACACTGAACAATAAGCCAAGTAACCTGTGACCCTCTACCATATTTGCATAAAAAGAAAATTTTAATGGAATAATATCCCCTCTTCTCTGATTGCAGAAGCTTTTCTTTCCCACAAAGGCCCATTTCTCATTCATACAGATACACACTAACTTGAATTTCCTGCTCCGAAAGGTCAAGGAAGGAACTATTTAACAAGGGCTATAAGACTTATAAGGCAGCCTGTGACCTCACAGAAAACACTTTGCAATCCCCTTGGAAGTCTTGACCTCCAGATTGGGAAACAATGGCTTAGGGCAGCGCTGGCAAACCTATGGCACGGGTGCCAAAGGTGGCACTGGGAGCCCTTTCTGTGGGCACCCGACATTGCCCCTTCACAGCCACCTCTATTCAGGTTAAATTGCTGTATTGGCACTTTCTTAAAAAAAAAAATTAGTGGGTTTTGAATCGCAGTTTGGGCACTCGGCCTCTAAAAGGTTCGCCATCACTGACTTAGGGAGTACCTGATGCTGAAGCATTACTGAGGCTGTGCAGCTGTGGACCTCTTGGGAAATTTGGATGGCAGACTATTGAGTGCCATGTGCAAAAGTAGGATACTTTAATAAATAAAACTAAAAGATGATTCAAGGAAAGTTTATTTATTTATTTATTTATTTATTTATTTATTTATTATTTATTTATTTATAGTTCTGTACCACCCCCTTAGTGCAAACTGCACTATCTGGTTATAAACATAACTTATCTAAACATATTACAACATTTATTTGAAAGGCATCCCCTTTGTATCTCCTTGTGTTTGTATTTGAGTTCTAAGAGGAAACACTAAGTAAATGAATATATAATCTTTAGAACCACAGAGCTGGAAGGAGGCACAGGGGAGAACTGAACTCCCAACCTCTGGCTCTGCAGCTAGATGCCTACATTCCTGAACTATTTAGCAGTTCTTATCTTCATAGGAGCCAGTTGCCTAGATGTCCTAAGCACATCCGATATTGCCTGATTTTGGAAGCTAAGCAGGGATGGCCCTGGTTAGTACTTGGATGGGAGACCACCAGGGAATACCAGGTGCTGTAGGCGCCTGGAGTAGGAACTGGCAAGCCACTCCAGTATTCCTGCCAAGAAAACTCCATGGACATGGGATCACAAAGAGTCGGTCATGACTGTAACGACACAACACACACACACATCTTCATAGGGCCTTTCAAAAAGATCAAATATTGCACTTTTCCATCTGTAAGACACAGCCATGCATAAGACAACCCCCAACTTTTCCAACCCAACATTACAGGTTCTCACAGGTTGCTCCTTGACTTACTTCCATGTATAAGACGACCCCCCCATCAATTTTTAGTCTAATGGTTTTAGTAAAAATATAGTCTTATACATGGAAAAATCTGCAGCCCTTGTGGATTTTTAAAAAGAGGTTCAAAACACAAACAGAATGGAAATCCACACTTTGGCTAACCAGAGTACCGAAGAGACAATCACTATTAATCTGTTATCAACAAGAACGTGAGTAAAAGGACAAACAGGACCCAGTTTCAACCCAACAACATGGATCTAACTTAGAATCCTGGCATCTTAATGTTTGAGCAAAGGAACAGAGGTCCCATCCATTACATGTCATGTTTAGATTCATTAAAGTGCCTGTGTGTCATCATCAGCAAGTTGATGAGATGCTGCTCAGTTTCATCTAATTCAAGAGAAGGTGTGGATGTTCTGAACCACTGTGTGAGGTCAGTAATGTACCTGGTCTACCACACCAAAACAGCTGACACAAAAGCACCTAATTAACATCTGGGATTGCCATATTTCTAAAGCCCCACGTTTGAAGCCTGTGACTGCTATTGCATCCAACATCATTCACAAGAATGCAAGTGACTGCCATCTATATAAGCTAGGTCCGTGATGGCGAACCTTTTAGAGATGGAGTGCTCAAACTATGATTCAAAACCCATTAATTTTTCGCAAGGTGCCAATGCAGCAATTTAACTTGAGTACAGGTGGCTGTGAAGGTGTGATGTCAGGTGCCCACAGAAAGGGCTCTGAGTGCCACCTTTGGCACCCGTGCCATAGGCTCGCCAACACTGGACTACGTGGTGTCTTCAAAAGGGCCAATATGGCTAAGATTACCAATGCTTTGACAGTATCCTGATTACAAGGTGATATTTGAAAGGTGTCTGGAAGTATAAACTGGTGCCAAATGCAGCAGTCAAAATGCTAGCAGGAAGCTAGTTTGCAGGATGTGCAGCATCACCACCCCATATACTTCACTGCTTCCCAGTTTGTTCTTGGATTCAAATCACACTGTTACTGATGATGCATGAAGGTTCTTCCATACAGACTTATTACCATGACTCAAGTCAGCAGAACATGTCTTACCTTTCATCCCATTTTCTTCTGGACTGGGTTTATAGTGAGTACAATGGTATTCAGTACCCTCAATTATCTAATTAACCCCCTTCCTCTCACCCTTTACATATTCAATGAGAACAACACTATTCAGAATGTATATTTATCCAAGGTTGCTGTGAATGCAGCTGCCTATCTATTTCTCTCTCTTTTATTTTTTTTTATTTAGGTTTCCTAAGCCTTATTTCTTTCCTTTGGGGAACCATTATAGTGCAGAAAGGTAGGATATAATCAATTTCATGTTATTAATAACTTCCAATACAATTACATTAAAATTACTTATTAAGTCACCTGAAAAGCAGATGATAAAGCAACCAAAGTGCTTGGCAGCCCAACCAGCAAATTAACTTTCTAACATTTCAGCATAAAAAGGTAGAATTGTGAACTCAACTCAGTTATTTAGATGCATCCAGATATATATTCATTATATATGAATTTCATTAAAAGTATATTTTGCCAAAAGCTATAATGTAAGCATAAAATTTAAAAAACATACTTGTGACAAGTTGGGAAGTGAAAAGTCCATGAGACCCAAACCATTACATGAATACATTTCAATACCAATAAATACTTTTGCCATAGGAGTGGACCCTTCATCATTACTCTGCGTAAGAAAAAGAACATTGAGGCTCAGTGTTTTCTACAGATAACAAGACATACTATTGAACAGATAAAAACAAATCAGTAGGATCCTCATATCTGCTGGGGATTGGTTCCAGTCTCCCCTGGTGGATATTGAAAACCACAGATCATAGAGAACACTATATACTGTACTGTATATGGCATGGTAAAAGGAAAAAAAATAGAATAATTATGTTCATGTGCATTACCAGACCTGGCTACTAGAAGGGAGGAGACACTGTGGTATGTATTTTTCACTAATAAATATTTACAGCATGGTCTTGGTCCCTCTCTAGTGGTTGGTTCTGGTAATACACTTGGAAATAATTTTTCTGGATTTTTTTCTATTATTTTCAGACTGTGGATAAATGAATAAGTGGATAATGATTATATGGATATGGAGGTCCTACTGTATAATTTAACCTATTGCCCATGGGGCAGTGGTTAAATGCCTGTACTGCAGGTAAAACTGTGCTCATGGCCTGGGGTTCAATCCCAGGTAGCAGGCTCAAGGTTAACTCAGCCGTCCATCCTTCCAAGGTCAGTAAAATGAGTACCCAACTTGCTGGGGGAGGGCAATGTGTAGCTTGCATAACTGTATTTAAAACTGTAAACCTGAAGTGGTATGGGGCGGTATATAAACAGAACACTTTGCTTTAATGTATTACCTAGTAATTCCCATCTTTTACTGCACTTGATTTAAACTAGGGCTCTAGCCTAACCTTCTCTTCATTATTTTTCTCTCTTTGTAGGAATACTGTTTTGTGAAAAAAAGGTTCCATATATGAAAGCTACTCAGAGTCATACTCAGGGGCACTTGACTCCTTAAATTTTGCCTGCTAAACATTAATTGCCGCTTCCAACAGGGAAGGCAGGAGGCAGAACAGTGAGACATTCTAAACATCTCAATTTGCTACAGGAATCAGCAGCTTCCAGAAGTTCAGGGGCCTTAGTCGCCCACCTCAGGACCTTGGAGGCCTATACCTTCCTCACTACAGCTCTTGGCCAAAAGGGCACATTGATTAATGCTGGATAAATGGATAGTTACTCTAACCCAAAAAGGACCCTCTCAACCATACCCAAGAGCACACCAATATGCAAGACTGTTTAACACCCCACGAGTAAAAACAGTTGAAAATCCCCATTCCTCTCTCTTCTTTACCCTGCTGGCACAAGCCTGGTGGTGCTTTGAATATCTTGGTGGGCTCTAATATGGAAGTTTTCTGAAACAGGTGTCTGGATTCCCTGTTCTTCCATATTTATACATTGATGCTCTATGAATGGGTGCCGCAGCAGCTATACAGCCCTGTAGCCTGATCTTGTCAGATTTTAGCAGCTAAGCAGGGTTGGGCCTGGTCAGTACTTGGAAGGGTGACCGCCTGGGAATACCAGATGCTGCAGGCTAGGCGACAGGCCCTGCGACAGGCCGGCCAAAGTTCTCAAAAAATCTGCATCAAAGTAATGGCTCTGTCTAGTAGACCCCACCACCAAGTGGGACAAATGCTAAATAAAAAGAAGATACGCTATGAATGGAATGACACTGAATATACTGCAACAGCATCCTCCACTTTTTCTAGGCCCTCAAGCCCAGGGTGGTCTTAACACTGTCAGGAACAGCAGCAGCCAAGCTACATGCAGGATAAATCTTCCAACATGAAGGGTAGGAGGGCCAACATAATTGATATGGCAAGTGCATACCCGAGAGCATAGGGGGCTGAAATGTTACAGAAAGCCACTATGCATCATTCTTCTGCTGCCTAAGGCACAAGACTGCCACCACTGAAATCAAGTATTTATAACATGAAAGACGGAACATTTGACTTTTATTTCCGAAAAACAAATAGTTCTTTTCCCTATGTTAGAAAGAATGGATACCTCATCCTCAGATCCCAGCCATCTCCCGATCTGATGCTGAACTAATTGTTTGGCTTTCACCCAAGTCGCAATAACCTGTTGACGCATAGCAATAGGCACCGGCTCATCGGGCACACTTCCATTAGGCAGATGCATGGCAAATTCACAAACCTAATAGTGAAGAACATTTTTTCAAATGTCAATGCAGAAGGGGATGCGAAAGGAACTATTAAGAAATGAACGGTGTTATCCAGATGTTGTCATTTGTATGTCTCCCCTTCTAGAAATTAATTGCGAGCTTTATGATGGGCACATTTTCTTGAAATGAGGCATGTAAATAAATATAAACCTCTTTTCTCAGGCTGCTCCTGCCCTCTGCCTTCTCCTCCACCTTCTCCGCTGCTCAGCTGCCTGCTTCCCACTGCCTCTGTTGCCTCCCTACTTGTTCCTGCCCCTCCTGAGAGGTAGCAGGCCTGGCTTCTCTGCCAGGAACTGGGCCCTGCCTTCAAGCAGGTGCCTGCCTATCAGCTGGGGGGAGGGGGTGCATGAAGAGGCAGAAGGCTCAGCTTCCCTGCTGGGAGCCGAGCCTACTGTCTCTCAGCATGCAGTGGCCTATCAGCTGGGCATCAGGCACATGCTTGGAGGCAACGGACCTGGCTCTCGGCAGGAACGTTGGGCCCAATGACCCTGAGGAGTGGCAGGCGTAGGGAGGGAGGCAACGAGGCAGTGAGAAAGGGGTTGGCGAACATCCTGTTTTGTTGAAACAAGGGGGTGGGGAGTTCAGTGCTTCATTTAGCTCTGGCAAAACAGGATCCCCAAACCAGTCGCAATCTGAACTGTGAACCAGCCCGGTTTGCCATTTTTTCTGGGTTGTGGTTTGTCCCTATCTCCCAAAGAGAACAACAATTACAAGAATATGTTGAGGTAGGGGAGTAAGGTGCAACTAGCAATCTTTAAGAGTTTCTTAATTAGGGCTCTCTACAATCTGCTGTTCCTCTTTTTTCATGGCCTCATTCTCATAGCACCTTATTCTTTCTGTAAGAACCTTTGGGAGTATTCTTCTCTCCTCAGAAGTCATGATGCCCCTCACTGCCTGAAGGGAGGGGTCCCCCTGATCCTCTGGAGCAAACGGGGTGGGGTGGGGGGCTGAAGTAGGGAAAACAGTTTTGGGATAGAATCCAAAAAGACCTATTCCTCAGTGGAATAGGTAACCCACTATACTGGGGCCTGCCATTTAGCTACTGACTGGACATGGGCACGACTCTGCGAAATTGTCATTTCCGTTTTCGGTTATCGTTTCCGTTACGTAACGGAAACGGTAACGATAATTAAGCCGTCAGAACTCGAAATCAAACTGAAAAAAGAAAAATTTGGTTGGGTTTTTCGTTTCCGTTTGTGGCATCGCGGCGATTGTGCGATGCGAAGCACAGAAAAAGTTTTTAAAAGTTTTTTTTAAAAAACCCGACTCCCGGCCAAAAAAGCAGGCGAAAATATGCCTGCCTGAGGCTTTGCCACCTACCAGAGGGGTGGTTTCTAGGGGGTCCCCGGCCTTTCCCCCCCCTCTTCTCCTGTCCTGGGCTGCTTGCACCAGGCTGGGGGAGGTCATCCTCGTCGTCTGTCTTGCTGCATGCCATGCGGTGGGGGGGATCCAAAATGGCGACCACAATTTTTCTTTTGAAATTGTGGTCAAAAAACACACCAAATCACCACAGAAACATGTGAAATTTATTTATTTTAAATGCCTGAATTTTTATAGTAGCAGCAGTGGGTTTTTTATAGCAATAAAACGTCGTATTGATTTTATTTTATTTTATTTTATTTTTATTTTTTTAGACCTGCCCATTTGGGCTAGGCATGGGATGGGACCATGCAAATTTTTGAACCATTCCACCAATGGCATCACCAGGTTTTTGACTGACACTTCTGGATGTCTCGGAGGGCATAAAAAGCCGAGGCACCTTCCAGAAATCGCAGTCGGGTGTATAGATGTGGTTGAGGGAGGAGGGCTGGCTGCTGGTGCTGGTGTGATCCAATCGAGATTGAGGAGGGAGGCTGGAGGCTTTAGGATTTTAGTTAGGCAGGCAGGGAGGGAATTGAATTTAGAAAATAATTTCTTTGATTCCCTGCAGCTTTGTCTGCTGAAGGGAATAGCAGTTTATTCTTTATTTCTTCTCTGGCAGTTTGAGGATTTTTTCCTGATATTGGATAAAGGGGGAGGTTCGACTGGGAGTGGGAGGTGTGGATTTATTTTAAAAATATACTACATACTACCATTTCTATTTTCCCAACTTCAATTTGCTTGCACACACGAACATTTGGGGTGCAAGCCAAGAACAGAACCTCTATCCTAAGTGATATCCTAACTGCCCACTCGCCTGTCCGCCCGCCGCCGCGCCTGCCCACTCGCCCGCCCGTGGCCACCGCCTGCCCATGGCCCCCACCCACCGCCCACCCGCACCTCCCCCTGCCACCCGCCGCCTGCCCCGCCCGCCGCCTAGGGCGCAAAAACACCTAGCGCCGGCCCTGATTGCGGGCCCCCCATGCTCTGGGAAGTCAAATCGCGCTAAATCGTGGTGGAAACAACAAATGACAAACGACAGATGGAAACGACAAATTTTTGAAAAATTTCATGACAAACGGAAACGACCCGAAACGGACCCGTTCCGACAAACGAAAACTCGAAACATCATTTTTTCTGGTCATGCCCATGTCTACTACCGACAGATGTTTTTGGATTTTATCCAAAATTGATTTTCCTTTGTTCAGTTTTCCTCCCCCCCCCGCCCGCCCCCCCGGAATGCTTGCACATTAAGAAACTAATATCTAGAAAAATTTCCTAACACCCTGTGACAATATTTATACATTGGCTCCTGATCAACAAAATTGATGTGTACCTCTATGGCTGCTTTAATATCATGTACCCCAGCTGGATCCACTGAGAGGGTTGCGGTAGAAACTGATTTCTCAAATACTTTTGGAGGTGGCTTTTTACGTCTGATGGGCCCTTCTTCTGCAATTTTCTTTTCATCAGATTTCAGTATTGGATTTGGAATCCAGGGGAGAATTAGGCCCCGAGCCAAGGCATTGCATAATGTTACTAAAATAGTAGTATTCCTGAACAAAAACAGAAACAGAATTGTTACTGCTATGAAAAATATGCTAAAAATAGAATACAGAAACACATTTTATTACATATCCTACTCACATCCTACAGAAATCTCTTTTAAAATAAAATTGCATCAACATATGTTGGGGTACAATCCTCTCCATCTGTGGTGGTAAACCTTCGGCACTCCAGATGTTTTAGACCGCAACTCCCACAGTCCTTTGCCATTGGCAATCTAGACTCAACATTCTGGGAGTTGAGGCTCAAAACATCTGCAGTGCCAAAGTTTTGCCACGACTGCTCTATATGCTTACTTGGGAGTAAAAAAAAACCAGGTAAATGTTCCCCCTGCACATGCGTGCAAGTTGTGTCCGACTCTAGGGGCGGTGCTCATCTTTGTATTCAAGCCGAAGAGCCAGTGTTGTGCAAGTCCATGGCCACGTGGCCAACATAGCTGCAAGGACATGCTTGGAGTAAGTATAATAAAATTCAGTGGGACTTATTTCACAGTAGATACGAATAGACATGCACTATAAAAGATGCCCCCCCAAAATAAAAGGGTGTCCAAATAGACATGACAGTAAAACACACCATAAATGAAACATGGGATTTTGTACCCCATGTATGGATAATCTTGGATAACAATTTGAGTATACAAATTGACTACAATTTAAAATATGAAACCTAGATTTTAAAAAAAAAAGGCATCAGTAACAAATTGCAAACATTCTGAAGCACCAGGCTCATAAAATCAGAGTTTTATATTTACCTTACAGGGTAAGCTACTTATATAGTGGCTAACACATTATTTATAATAACACACTTTTGAATATGAGTAGTACAGTTGAAGGGCTCCCTTGCATTGTTCCATACAATGCCCCAAAAGCGTGAGGGCTTAATTTAGGGTATGGCTACTTTGTGGGGCACTTGAATGGAACAGTTGAGCTTGATTAAAATGATATAGTTAGGAACAAGTGTCAACTTTGTGAAGTGGATTAATAAGTGAGGTACTTTAGGAAATTAGCAAATTGACCATTTCCCCTGCTCAGCAGAGGGAAAAGGAACTGAAGATCTTTGGTTTTTTACTGCATATAGACTATCACTGATATGCTGCATCAGTTAAAAAAAATATTTTCCCTGCCTTCTCTTAAAGGGCTGGTCAAGAAACTGCTTAGTTAATTAAAAAAATTTACATCTTTATTTGGAGAAGTTAATTTGAATGAAATATTTTTTATCAGCTGAAATATATTAACAATATCTTATAGGTAGAACTTAACCAGTGGCTAGAACCTTATTGGCATCCATGCAAGGTTTGTGTAATTTTCTGCAGCTAGGTTGACAAGGTGCTGTTGTACGTTTCAGACTCGTGCCTGGTCATGCACCCGATTGCACACCTAAAGCATGCCCCAGCATCTTGTCAATTAGCTGAAATAAACTGCAGCAAATCATATAAACCTCAAGCAAACAACTGTATAGCATGCCAAAAAATGTAACTGATAGCAATAAAAAAAAATTAAAATTAGTATTTCATAATTGTACCTTAAAAGACAGATGACATATTCAGCTGAAATCTTCTAAAACTTACCCACAATGTCCAGTGTTCCTTATTGCACTGAAAAGAGCTTGCAGTGGTTCAACAATTTCTCTTTGCCTTTTTGAAGCAATCAGATGTTTATTGTGATTTAAGACATACACCACAGTGTTATGCACAATCCAGGCTTCATTCAAGTCCTCACCAATTTTGGCGGCTCTCAAAAAGTTTTCCATAGCATATTTCGATAGCTGGTCTATCCAGGTACTAAAAAAAACCCAACCAATCAACGAACAAACAAACAAACAAATGAACAAAAAAACCTACCACAGTGAGGAAGAATATTTAGTTTGTCTAACCCTGAACTAAATAATCAAAATGTGTGCATCCACAATTGTCCTCTGAGGGAAAGCACTCCTTCAGTCCCTGAAGTATTATGATTTCCAAGTATACTATTGTAAATATCAAAAGCCATTTTCAATAGAAACTGGCTCACTCTAGTCCCCTCATGTGAAATGGAAAATGAAGCAGATGGGAGATCCAGCAATAGATATCTGTTGTTGCATTTATTCATTTATTTAGGATCTTATCAGGGTGTATTGGGAATTGATGATTATTCATGGTTTAAATCTGATTTTAGTGATTTTTGTGGATTGCTTTCAGCACCATATTTTTGGGGTGATGGTGGTGGGAATCCTACAGTACTGTGCTGCTTGCTTATTGTGGGGGTCACATTCCTGACCTGACCCGTAATAAAGGAAAATCCACATTATGTGGATTATCTCTGGGTCAGGTCGGGACTGGGATGCTGTTTGGGGCCTCCTGCACTTACCCCAGGTGTGGCACTACCCCAAACATGCCACTGAGAGGCCCTGGGGAAGTCCCAGAATCGGAGAAGTGTGACATCCAGGCCTCTGGGACCTGTAATAGGCCCAGGAAGCGCAGAAAGTCAGGCCCAAACAGGCCCACACAGGTTGCCTCAGGCCCAGCAACACCTGTCGTGCCTTCATATACTGTGGTCCTGTGATATACCGGGACTATAGAATATGAGCCACAATATGGCGGGGGAGTATTATACTTCAAACTTCCATATGTGTACGAAATAGACTAACCCCAAGGTTCATCTTATCTAAACTGGCCTTACATTTGAAAAACAGATGTAACCTATGGTGAAAGCTTACTGGGCACACAGTCCTTCACATTTCTTTCCAACAGATAATGTAGCCACAAAGGATTGTCCATTCAGCTCCCAAATGGAACAGTCACTTGCTTGTTGTACCACAAGTTTTTCTAGTTTAGTTATACCGGCTCGTTCAAGCAAGGTAGAGAATTGTAATTAACAATAGGTTAATTATGGAAAGGAAGATTAATTTGAAAAAAGAATAATTTTTTTACTGGACACTTACATAATACAGTCGTTTATTAAACCATGTACATATTTCTAATTATTTCAATGCCTACTGCTTTTCAGTTTCTGCAAGATTCTGACTAATTTATCTACCATGACAGGGCCCTTCAGGACACAAAAGATCATTTAACCATTATTCCTCCTCTGCTAGAGATCTGAAATATGCAGCCATATCACTCCAAGCAGCATTTCCAGTGGTGACATTCATAGTGTCATGCCCCATGAAATTTATGCCCTTTTTACTTAATAAATGCATGTCTTCCTGGCTCCAAGCTGGTCTGAAATCTCTGCTTTTTTTCCAATTAAAAAAATGCTGTTTCAAGGGTCTCCATTTCAAGGGTCTGTTGATCAGTGCATTAAAAAGGCAGGAAGCCTCGGTCACTTAGATTTTTTACAGAGCCAGCATGTAAAAAAGGTACCCCTGGAATGGTTAAGCTATGACAGGGGTCTGCAACCTTTAAGACATAAAGAGCCACTTGGACCCGTTTCTGACGGAAAAAAAAAACCTGGGAGCCGCAAAACCATTGCAACATTTAAAACAAGTGGCTGTTTCAGCAACCACATTAGACTTTCACACACACACACACACACACACACACACACACACACACACACACACACACACACACACACACACACACACACACACACACACCCTTTTCCAGATATTTCCCTAGATAGTTCCTTTCCTTGTGAAGGAGACGGAAGGAAGGGGTGGGTGATGATACACACACACACACACACACACACACACACACACACACACACACACACACACACACTTTTTGCAGCCGTGGTGTATGTGCGTGTGTGGGCAAAGTTTGGCTTGTGAAGGACACGGAGGGAAGGGGCGGGTGATCACACACACACACACATACACACACACACACACACACACACACACACACACACACACACACACACACACACACACACATTTTGCTTTCTATAAGAATCGGACCGGGTGAGGCTCTGCTTTCAGACCCCCTTTTTGTCCCGCCGCCGCCACCACCATGATGGCCCTTTTCCTGGAAAATGCTGGCGGTGGCGGGAAGAGGGGGAAAGGAGGACAGAACAGCACGCGTGGCTTCCTGCTGCTGCTGCTTTACACTGACCCCGTGGCAGGAGGAGACCCCGGCGGCCACCGATGCCACCCCACCACCTCTCATCCTTCGCCAGCCCAGGACTGAATTAGATAGAGCACCAGGAGGAGGAGGAGGAGAGGAGGAGGATGCCCTAAGCTGGAGTTTCCCCGCGGTCCCAGTTTAAATCTCACCGAGGGGAACCTCCCGGAGCCGCGGCAAAGGTTCCAAAGAGCCGCATGCGGCTCCAGAGCCATGGGTTGCAGACCCCCGAGCTATGAGATCAGTTTCTCCAAGTGGCTTTACATTAGACTTTTCCCCACGAGATTTCCAGATATTTCCCTAGATAGTTCCTTTCCTACAGGAAGACTGATACTGCACAAAGCTGTGTGAAGAACTCAGGGGCATCACCAGTAGAACTACTCCCTCATTTTCTACACATTTTGCTTTCTATAAGAATCTACCAGGCTCTGTCCCATAATGATGGTTAAGAAAATAAATTAACAGAACAGTCGTACACATGTTTACACTGTACTTCATTACACTGAATTAGATAGATAGATAGCTGCCTAGATGCCCTAAGCATATCCGATCTCGCCTGATTTCGGAAGCGAAGCAGGGTCGGCCCTGGTTAGTACTTGGATGGGAGACTACCAGGGAAAAAGGCGCCTGGGTAATGACCACTCCAGTATTCCTGCCAAGAAAACCCCATGGACATGGAGTCACGAAGAGTCGGTAACAAATGTAATGACACAACAACAAAAACAACAGATAGATAGATAGATAGATAGATAGATAGATAGAGAGAGAGATAGATAGATAGAGAGAGAGATAGATAGATAGATAGATAGATAGATAGATAGATAGATAGATAGATAGATAGATGTGTGTGTTGTGTAATTACAGTCGTGACCAACCCTTCATGACCCCATGTCCATTGAGTTTTCTTGGCAGGAATACTGGAGTGGTTTGCCAGTTTCTACTCCAGGTGCCCACAGCACCTGGTATTCCCTGGTGGTCTCCCATCCAAGTACTAACCAGGGCTGACCCTGCTTAGCTTCTGAAATCAGGCAAGATCAGCTGTGCTTAGGGCATTTATAGATAGAACTGAAAAGGGTACATTTTATGGAGTACAAACATCATCACGAAGCAAATTGCAAAAAGGAGTAATCATATATGGAGATGGAATGGGATTGCTTTACTGCAACTGTACCTATAAGTACCGTACAATGACCATTAGTGTCCTAATTGGCTCAAAATATGTTGCCCTTAAGAAAAACATGAGCACCTGTTGACCAATGTTAAGTAATTGTAAAAATAAAGAGGATAAGCATGTGTGCACTGATGTTTCATTTAAGACCCAAACTATTTCTTGCAATTAAACTTTTGCATACCTGATCTGAGTCTTCAGAACCATTTTTCTTCTGAATTAATAGGAAAAAAAGAGCCCTAATATTTAAAATTCAAAATTTAGTTCATATTGCATATCTGAGCTAAATCTTTAATAGCCTGCTTTGACAGCTTGATGAACAAAGCAAGTAACAATTCTTCAAACCAGATCACCTGTATATATGCCATTCTGATTCCTGCCCAGTTTGCTGCTGGGCATGTCCTGCAGAGTGTAGACTAGTATCTAAAGGGCTGACAGGGTGATCATTGAGCTGAACACCTTCCATTCTCAGTAAATGAATTGTAGCCTAGAAACAGATACACAGAGAAAAGCAGCAAAATGCAATGAGAATACATAGCACATCAAAAATATTTGATTCCTTTGGTAGGCAACAAACAGATCAGTCTTTTAAACCACTGGCAACAAGAGATCAGGCCCAGATTCAAAGGCTTTCCATTTCTTCCCTAGCATAACTACTGATCCCATCTCACTCATCCCACCTTCCATCTATTGCTAGGCTGCAGCAGGGACCAGAGTTTAGGAGTTCAATTCTGCACTGTGTCTCTTGGGAGAAGATCCAGCCTTTGTAACCAGGAGCCAGCTGTACAGTCACAGGGTGGCCCCAAAGAGGAGAATGGTAAATCTCAACTCTCTTCTGTGTATGCTTCAGAAAGCATTGAAAGGGGTTGCCAAATTAATTGATTTGATGGCACACACTTTTATTGTTAGGAACATCATGGTCCCCAATTATTATTTATACAAGCCACAACAAAACTTAGGAGGGTATGCTCTCACATTCTGTTTCCTCTACCTAAATTCCTGTATGAAAGAGACGCAAAGGGTCTGGTTCAAATTTTTAATTCACCACCATTCCTAATGATTTCCAACGTTTGGCAACTGTGCTTTGTTTTAATTTTTTAAGTGGGGGAAAATGAAGATCTAGAAAAAGATTTTGAAAAAGGCCGATGTTCTTAGCCTTCAGCTATAATGACCAACTGTAGCTAGTTGAAAATCAAGATAAGGAAGATGCAATTTTAACAGTAAGAAGGAGAAAGAAACAAAAGTGGGAAAATTGAAGCACGCTCGTGCTAATGCATGGAACAAGAAAGAAACATACTTTCTCACTGCATCTTTTCTTGTGAAAGTGCCAAGCCTCTTTCACAAGAAAATAACATCCGTGAAACTTCTCTTGCCCAGAAGGAACAGGGGGGAAATGGCTTCTGTTCCTTGGAGCAGGTCTCTCTTGTTTGTAAGAAAGATACTGGCAAACTGCAGCAGGCGGCTGTGAAGTCTACAGAAAGGGCTCTGCTAGAATTTCTATTAGTGCTCATTCTGTAAGATACTCTCTGTGTTTCTCAGGTTATGTGGGAACATGCACCTGGGGAATGCCTTGCTTCCTCCAGATTAACAAAGGTCAATTCAGATACAAAGGTCAGTGACCTTTAAAAGAGCTAGGAGCAATGTTCTTCAGTCAAAGCCACTGACATATTTCCTAGAAGACATCCAATATGCAAAGTTTTTCTACATATTTTATAAGGCACAAACAATCAAAAATACTTAGGAATGTATTTTTATGGCAATTCTTTCCTTAAATTTATCACACTATCCTTTTTTGTGCATGAAGATGCCTCTTTCCAGACATTGGGACCTTTTCCAAGGAGAAAGGTGGGGTAAAATATTCAAAAATAAATAAAATAAACTATAAAATCTTAAAGTACTCTGCTTATATACCAGCCCATACCACTTCAAGTAGTCTCTGGGCAGTTTACAGTTTCATTACAGTATGCAGGCTACCCATTGCCACCCCAGCAAGCTGGGTACTCATTTTACCCACCTCGGAAGGATGGAAGGCTGAGTGAACCCTGAGCCTGCTACCTGGGATTGAACCCCACGTCATGAGCACAGTTTTACCTGCAGTACAGGCATTTAACCACTGCGCCACGAGGCTCTGGTCAAGAAGATGCAGAAAATGCAATACCATTGTTAAACATTTAAAACCTCTGAGATTCTTGTCAAGCATGTCAATATTTGTACCGTGACACTGTACACTTCCAAAGATATGAGGGACACCAATGGGAAGAAATTGTGTTGCTTTGAGAGCAATCCCCACCACCTGATGCTGTGAATTTCTGAACCAGAGTCATAAAAAGATGAGCTGTATAACCATTTCCCTGTTCTTCCATTATGCATTGTTTTATGTCTCTTTCCCCCATAAGAAAGCAGTAAACTGTGGTAAGTCAGTGTCTTATCAGTATTTTATATGCTTCCAAACGTGAGAATCCCAAAGGAAAAAATTAAAAACCAACATTTTGACAGCTATACTAACCTCTGCATTAATGAATCTTACTTCTGCTATCGTTCTGAGCAAATCTCTTTCCAAAGAGAATAATTTAGTGGGGGAAGGGGATTCTCTTGGTAGGCTTCCTTCCTGTTCCTCTTCTGTTGTGTTCCAACTTGCTTTCTTCCTGAATACTAAGGGATAAGCAAATGCTTTGATTTAAAAATCTGTTTATACATGTGGAAACATTTGGAATAATAAGAGCTTGTTTTTCATTTATAATTTAAAAATGAATAAAGAATTTTAAGTGCACTTCCAAATAAGGCTTTTATGATGCAGGTTTTTTTTAAAACCAGGCTTTTATCTGACTCATTCAAACATTTTAAACTAAGGACCAGATGATGTTACCTTCCACTTGTAATCCTCCTGTCTACCCATTAATTTTTCATTCTTTTTCTTTTCTTTTCCAAAAAACTATTATGAAGGCAAAGAAATAATGCCCAGAATCGTTTTGATATATGTTTGTGAGCTATGAAGAATTTGCCATAGCTAATTGGTCAGTCAAATACCTGATTACACAACAAGATACATCCTACACCCTTGACTGTAAGCTGCAGTTAGCTGTGGCAAAATCTATAATATTTAAATATCAGTAGGGTTCTAACCATTTCCTCTCACTATTAGTAGTAAGAGTTAGTCTTGATTTACTGTACATTTTTGGTTGATAAGACCTAGGGACATACACACTAGCTTTATATTCAGTGCTAAATACATTAGAACTGCCAGATCTCAAAATAAACAGTCAAACTAAATACAGTAATACCTCGGATAAAGAATGCCTCTGATAACAAATATTTGGATAACAAATGGAAATTTCTGGGTATAGGGCTGCCTCGGTTAACAAATGTTTCCTATGGGCTGCCTCGGATAACAAATGTTTCATAATGCCTTGCAAAAAAGTATACCCAGGATGTATTGCACCCCCTATAGTTTGTGGAGGAGTGGGAGGAGTTAGAACATTTTTCATGGTTTTTTTAGCCATTCTGGACATGTTTTGCTGAGGTATTTGGACCTTTCGAACTTGGAAAGGTAGGGAGCTAGCTTTTATTAATCTTTGCACTGCTTTTCTTTGTGTTTTTGGTGGGAAAAGGCTGGAGTAGTCATGCTGCTTTCTTCTGTCCATGTTTGCAATCTTTTCCATTGCTCTGCAGGCAAGAACAGGCTAGATTTCTCTTGCTGCTTATGTTTGTCCATTTGCATTTTTCCCCATTGCACCTTGGGTAGGAATAGGCTGGGGCAGTCTTGCTAGTTTCTCTTGTTCATGTTTGCATTGCACTGCAGGGGAGATGTTCTGGAGGGGGTGTTGCATTGCACTGCAGGCCTTTAAAGTGCACTTTATAAAGATTTTTTTGCATTTTTCTCAGACCTCTGGAACAGATTAATCAGTTTCCCATTCATTTCAATGGGGAGCCACGTTCTGGATAACAATTTTTTCAGATAACAAATTGCCCCTGAGAACGAATTAAATTCGTTATCAGAGGCACCACTGTACTAGTATCTGAATGGGAACTCGAAAAAGAGGACCCAAAGGTTTAAGATAGGAACCTATCTATGCATAAATAGGGATGGTTTGAGCTCAGAGGATTTAGTGTTCAGGTGAGAGGAAGTAATAACATCAATCCATCCTGCTTTGGTCACACCTCATGCCAGGCTCGCAGCAGAGACTACTCCCGTCTGTCATCTTGGGATTCCCCCCCTCCCCCCCCATTACGAAATGCACTCCCAGAAAGAAAAGGAAAAGGCCATGCCTTTTTTAAGCATAAAAAGTCATTTGTTGTCAAGTTTTGAACAGTACAATTTAAGGATAGTGGCAAGGTGAAACATGCCCAGAGACAGAAAAACAGGAAACAGTGTTAAATTACAAGAGGGAGGAACTATGGGAGGAACTGCATCACAAAAAGAATTGTTTGACACTGGCATAGGACTGCTTTGATAGGTCACAGACAGACATTCCTCCACTGGCGGTTAGAAGGCCCCACCACATATGTCTTAGTTTTAGATTTCTTACTTTGGCAGGAAATTAGACTTATGGGATCCCTTTGAGCTCTACAGATATATGGTTCTATTATTCTAATTCTATGATTTTATGGCAGGTAGGCAAAGCCAAAAAACATTTTAAAGGTCTGGAGAATCCGGTGGGTTCTGACAGGACCAGAGGTTGTAGCCCAACATACAATCTTTTCATTCACCCAAGCTTTTAGCACCTATATGTTACTAAGGAAGAGGCTTTTACCATTTGGATGCTTTAATGTTCCTCCTTTGAGTGCTTTAAATTAAATTAAATTAAATGTTAATTGAGTTTTAATGTTCGAACTTGTTTGTGTGCCAGTTGTGTTATTTGTTAATGGGGTGTTTCGAAATTAAACAAACAAGTAAGCAAATACATAAATCTGTTATTCATCTGGGGTATAATGCTGTCAATTTCTGTCCACTGAAAAAGCTGAAAGTGTGGGAGGAGTTTGTCTCTTGTTCACTGCACCAGATGTTTGCTCTTAAAAAGAATCTCTGAAGCCACTGCCTTCATGATGCCTACTGAAAGAACACTATATGTAGATACAAGAGGAGGATGACTTACTTTTTCGACGTTTTGATGCCTTTGCTATTTGACAGTCATCATACAAGAGACAGAATCTACATGCAGCCCGACACACATCCCACACACGTTGTTTTCGTGCTGTTTTGGCTATTTCTGACCAAAGTTTAATTCTGTAGCAATGAAACGTTTCCAAAAAGTTCAGTCACATTAAAAATATCCGAGTGCACAGAGACAAAAGCATACACATATTTCTATTACAAGGGTGTGCCATCTTCATTTTAGATAAAAATGCTTTCTATAAGTCACTCCATTGGAAACTATTTTTAAAAAAATGCTTATCTGAATAATTATTACCTCTCTTTTTCATTTTCATGTCCTATTCTCTTCAAATGTCCATCTGCTTTCTCCACACTTCTTCTATGGTGCTCTGCTTTTGCACAGAGATAACTAACCTGACCCTTCGTTCTACCTGAGTCAACTAAATAGAAAGGGAGAATAGACATTACTACTTTTGCAACAAGTTCATGGCATTGCTACCACAATTATTTCATAAGATGGTGACAAGAATAATATAGCTGCTGAGTAAGCAGTACAATATCAAAGTTATTGTATTTTACTGCTTATGGTTTGATTTCTGTTCAGAGTAGCCATGTAGCTAGATGGAGTGGTATATAAATTTAATAAATAAATAAATAAAATAAATAAATAAATAAATAAATAAAAAGTTCTATTAAAGTTATCTAATGCAATTCAGATGTAACAAATAGGTGGAGAGTGGGCACAAACAAATGGGAGAGACTCCTTTGAAACACATATAAAACTTCTCCAGATCTTCTACTGTTATGTAAACTGTTAATTCTATGCTACAGAAGGGAAATATTTTGTAACAGAGTCTGTGTAATAGATATACCAATGTAACATCGACCATGTTGAGAATAAAATGTGTTCATCAGGTTTTAAGCTAAAACAAGGGAGGCAAAGAAAAAGAGGAATGAGAATGATTTACACTCAGGCTCCAACATATTTGACATAGAAAGGAACTGAGACTGACAGACACAAGATATAACAGCAGAATGAGCGGAGCCCTCAGGTGGAAAATGATTCAACTGATAGAGATATGTCAAACGTGGATTATGTCAGCAGTTTAATGACAGAGCAGCCATACATTCCATGACCAAGCTAGAGAAAGCTTCCCCACAAATGTGATGAGGCAAGGCATTGAACTGCATCCAGTTATGGCCCTTGACATAACCATGACTGAATAAGCCTTAATTAGATCCTCTGGCAATGTGCCAAGCAACACAAATAGAAGTACATGAATAAAAATCATGGTGTTTTTTTAAAAAAATGTAGTGTTTCACATATTTATAGAATGGAAGACATCATAGGATTTGAAGTCTCTACTAGATCTTTAAATTCAATCTTATTTCTGCTATTTACTCTCAGAAAAATGAGCATCAGATGGTATCTCTTACCAATAACCTTTCAGATGCAAATAATTTCCTACTAGTGCCATGAATGGCTTCACAGGACATATTGTAATCATACGCTTGTATCTCTTACACCAGGGGTAGTGAACCTTTGGCCCTCCAGATGTTTTGGACTACAACTTTCAGAATTCTTTCTCTGAAAGTTGAGTCATGGCAACTGGACATCTTTTTCTTGAGAGATAGAAACTTTTCGCTGCTCATCCAAATAGCTTCATCAGTCTGAAGAAAGCTAGTTGCGAGTCCTCCATCTCATAGTCCACTTTGACCTCTTGTCACCCTGGTCTGAAATAGGCTCATAAGATGAACAATGGCCTGAATAGGCTCATTAGGTAGACAAACAGTATCAATAGCCTTAAGGCAGGCATGTCCAAAATTCGCCCTTCCTGATGTTTTGGACCACAACTCCCACAATTCCAAGCCTGTATTACCAATGACAAAGGACTCGGGGAGTTGTGGTCCAAAACATCTGGAGGGCCAAGGTTTGGACATGCCTGCCTTAAGGTGAACAATGGCCTAAGGTGCTGAAACCTATAAAGTATGGGTCATTAGCTATGGCCTTGGTGGTGAAGGCTTTTTGATTTGTCTGGGTATTTTTGAAAGCACAGCCTGATAAGTAGCAGATAGGCTGTGTCTGAGGCCCCGACCTCTGTTGAGAGAGGGGTTTTCAGTGCTCACATGAATGGCTTCCCTGAACGTACTGTGCTAGCATACATAACAGAGGGGGGAAACACTGCTTTACAGATTCAGAATGTTGTTTCATCTAGGGAAGTATTCTGTGTTCCTAACACTCAACAGCTACATACCATGACAAAATGCATTGCGCAGGGCACATCTGTTTCTCCAGTACCAAAGCAACAGTCTTTAGATCTGCCTTGTGATATGGTAATTCAAAGCAACCAAGATTTAAGTCTTTGGAACTTAGATTTTGCTGTCAACTATTGTTTACTTCATTTAAGGCTCTTGTGCTCACTTCAACTAAAGCTCATCTCTAATTTATAAAATAAGTCTATGAAATATCTAGTAAAACACTTTTCATCTCTCAGGACATGAATGATCCAAGTTTTCCCTTCAGCACTGAATTACCGAGAACACTTTGTAAGGGAAAATTCTGAAAATAGCCTTAAATCTACTATTAGGGATAGCCAATGCACATCTATATTTATTTATTATTTATTTATTTAAATGCTTATATCCCGCTCCATCTTCCCAACGGGAACTCTGGGCGGCTAACAACGCAAAGATAAAAAAAGGTAAAAGCTAAAAGATAGCAGGCCACCGGCAAGGGCAGCGGAGGGCAAGATGGCGGCAGACGTTTGGGGATAGGAAAAAGAAGAAAAAACTAACTAATAAAGGCACCATAAGCTTCTTTGAAGAGGAAGGTCTTCAGAGCCCTCTTAAAGGCGGGCAGGGACTCCAGCAGGCGCAGCTCAAGAGGCAGATGGTTCCAGAGCGAGGGCCCCACCACAGAGAAGGCGCGGTTCCGCGTGCGCGTTTTCCGCGCCTCTCTGGGTGTGGCCACTCTCAATGAGCGCGCCTGCGACGATCTCGTGGGTCTGGATCCGGATGCCCTCAGGGAGATGCGCTCCGCCAGGTATCCTGGTCCCAAGCCGTGGAGGGCCTTGAAAACCAAGACCAGGACCTTGAACCTGATCTGGAAGACAACGGGTAGCCAATGCAGGTGGACCAGGACTGGGGTGATGTGCTCGAATCTACGAGCACCCACCACCAGTCTGGCCGCCGCATTTTGCACCCGCTGTAACCTCCGGACCAGGGTCAAGGGCAACCCCACGAAGAGGGCATTGCAATAGTCAATCTTAACATATTTTCACATGACAGGTTTTTCTTTAAAGCAGCCACTCCTCCTTATAATTGGAGTAGAACTTTTTTGTTCCAATTAAGGCTAAGAGCAGGAAAAGGTAACGCCTCTGTAATATCTCACCAGAAAGGCCTGCTTCACACTGGCTCAGACTGGAGGTGTAAAAAATTGCTTATTTCATTTCTGTAGGTAAGAATTAAAAATTCTTTTTCTCATTGGCTGAGAAGTCAAGAGTTTTGAGAACTTGTTATCACTTCCAGACTTAATTTTTTTACAAGTTAGTTTTGTGCAAAACCTCACATTCTGACTTCTTACTATTTTTGCCTATATTTCAGCTACAAAAAATGCAGATTGACTGGGGCTATATTTGACATTCATCCTCTCCCCGCCCAAAAGTTATATATATATATATATATATATATATATATATATATATATATATATATATATATATATATATATATATATATATATATATATATATATATATATATATATATATATATATATATATATATATATATATATATATATATATATATATATATATATGTTTTCGTAGATTTTCACGGGTATAGGTATGCATGTTAGGGTGGATTCGGGTTTCTTCCGTGTAGAAATCTGGTTGTTTTGGCGACGTTTCGACGAGGTCTCACTCGTCATCTTCAGGCTGGTGTTCTGGCTTCTTTCTTCTTGAAGCAAAGTGTGGTCTCAGTTGAAGTCCTTCTATAAATACTGCTGGGGGTGCGGTTTGCTTGCTCTGTTGCTGATTGTAGGTTCCTTTGTTCCTTTGTTCTTTTGTGATCTGCTGTGTGGCTGAGGCGATCGTTAAAGGGATTAACTGCTGATGGCTGTTTAGATGGCTGTTTACATGCTGGTGGGTTAGATGGCTGGTAGGTTCTGGCAGTATCTTGGGCTTTGGTGGAGTGGGGTCCTGTGTCTTGTGAATTCATTTTGGTCTGGCTACGTGTCTGTGGTCTCCCAATGTTTTTGGGGGTGTGTGAGTGTGCTCCATGTGGTGACTGGAGTGGGGTGCCGCAGTAGATGGTGCAGTCGTGGTTTTGTTATTGGATGGTGGTTTCGTTTCATCTGTGGGAAGGGTCTGGGTTTGTGTTTGGTGTGGATGGAAGGTGGTGGCATCTTGTGTCCTTTTGGACCTGGTGTCAGTCTTTGTGACAGAGGCTCGTCTGTTGACCAGGGCTAGTTTCCAGATGTCAGGCAAGCGGGATGACACCTCCCGCTTGCCTGACATCTGGAAACTAGCCCTGGTCAACAGACGAGCCTCTGTCACAAAGACTGACACCAGGTCCAAAAGGACACAAGATGCCACCACCTTCCATCCACACCAAACACAAACCCAGACCCTTCCCACAGATGAAACGAAACCACCATCCAATAACAAAACCACGACTGCACCATCTACTGCGGCACCCCACTCCAGTCACCACATGGAGCACACTCACACCCCCCCAAAAAACATTGGGAGACCACAGACACGTAGCCAGACCAAAATGAATTCACAAGACACAGGACCCCACTCCACCAAAGCCCAAGATACTGCCAGAACCTACCAGCCATCTAACCCACCAGCATGTAAACAGCCATCTAAACAGCCATCAGCAGTTAATCCCTTAACGATCGCCTCAGCCACACAGCAGATCACAAAAGAACAAAGGAACAAAGGAACCTACAATCAGCAACAGAGCAAGCAAACCACACCCCCCAGCAGTATTTATAGAAGGACTTCAACTGAGACCACACTTTGCTTCAAGAAGAAAGAAGCCAGAACACCAGCCTGAAGATGACGAGTGAGACCTCGTCGAAACGCCGCCAAAACAACCAGATTTCTACACGGAAGAAACCCGAATCCACCCTAACATGCATATATATATATATATATATATATATATATATATATATATATATATATATATATATATATATATATATATATATATATATATATATATATATATATGTTTTCGTAGATTTTCACGGGTATAGGTATGCATGTTAGGGTGGATTGGTTTCTTCCCGTGTAGAAATCTGGTTGTTCTGATGACGTTTGAAGCGAGGTCTCACTCGTCATCTTCAGGCTGGTGAACCAGCCTGAAGATGACGAGTGAGACCTCTTCGAAAACGTCGCCAGAACAACCAGATTTCTACACGGGAAGAAACCCGAATCCACCCTAACATGCATATATATATATATATATATATATATATATATATATATATATATATATATAAATAGGGTTCAAAGAGACAGTTTCAAAGACCCCTAAGCTGGCAATGGCTGAGGAAGAAAATAAGTATTGTTGGAGTTTGTCCCCCCACCACATTATTGGTTTTCTTGAAAAAACAAGAACCCAAGTAATACCTCTCAGAACTTTGAATAAATAGACTGCAACAAATTATATCTTAGCCAAGACCCAACAATATACTATAGTATCCAAGGCCTTTAGAATAGTGGCATCCTTGCATTTCTATTGGTTGGTAAAAAGTTCTGCTGGGGCTTTGGTGGGGAACAGTGGGCTGCTGATTCTGGAGACAGTGGTAATATAGCCCTGGATAAAAGGAATTCTTGTTATTTTGTACAAGAAATAAAAATAGAAGCCATATCTCACTCTCTCCTTTGCACAGATAAGACGGAGTAAGATTGATTGATTGATTGCATTTATATGCCACCACCCATCAGGCTAAATGGCCATTCTGGACAGCAAACAAGATGTGTATATAGTAATAGGAATCAAGGTATTATGGAACATGGTAAGCAGTGTTTGGTGGAAATTTATGAGTACTGTACTTCTCTTCCCCTGTGCTCTGTGCAGATTTTCAACATGGCAAAGGCCTGTTCATTAAACTACCAGAAGTAAGAGGCTGCCCAGGATAGTTGGGAGTAAGGAGAAGCAGCCTGTTACAAGAATGAAGCATTAATGGTACCACACACAAACAAACTCAAGCGATTCTTTAGGTTAGGAGAATGTGAATGAGCTTTAGATAACCATACAAATGTACATTACCTTTTGCTTCATTTTCACTATCCAGGACAACCTGAAATGCCTCAGGAGCTAGTGCAAGGCCAGCATTCACCAAGAGTGACCTCTTCTTTCTCACACTGTCTTTTGGTGTCCCTTTTTTAGCCTGAACCAAAACAAAGGATGCCTCATTAAAATGTAACAATGCAGAATCCTACCTGAAGATGACTACTTGTGCCCATCCTTCCAGCCTGCAAACCAATAAGCCGTCCTCAAATGCTCTATTCTGTTTCTCACAGTTTTCCATTTTTCTTTTCTAACAAACACTCAATATTATAAGCCTACTTGAGGAAGCAAATGCAGCTACAATATTTAGAACATTTCTTTGTTCTTCAGCAAACACAAGGGTTTTTTAAAGGAATATGGACACCTGTTTCCTTCATCATTCTGCACCTAAGTATGCCAACAGAAATACAGGCTTGGCTAAGATTTTTTTTTTCAGTTAAGCTAGTATTTCAGTTAAGCCACGTGCCCGGGAGTCATTCCACCAGCACCCCCAACCTTACCTGCATCCTGATGAACGCCAGGTCGGTGCACAATAAGATTCCTATCATCCATGAAATCATCGCGGATGAGCAGCCCGACCTGGCGTTCATTACCGAGACTTGGGTGGGCGTGGAGGGGGGGGCTTCCCTCTCCCTGCTGTGCCCGCCTGGGTACTTGGTAGAGGCCGTGGGAAGGTTGGGGGGTCAAAAGGGGGGAGGGGCCGCAATCATGTACAGGGATTCTTTTCACGTTAGCAGGGCCTCGACATTGGTTAGCCAGGGGTTAGAAGTCCTCCACCTGTTGGTGGGAGAGCGGGACAGATTTGGCATTGTGCTGGGCTACCGAGCTCCCCGCAACCCCGCACAATCCCTCCCAGAGCTCACGGAGTTCATCGCCGCTGCCCTGTTGGGGTCCCCGCGCCTCTTGGTTGCGGGTGACTTCAACGTGCATGCGGAAGGTGGACTCTCCGGTGCAGCTCTGGAGTTCATGGAATCCATGGCTTCCATGGGTCTGTCCCAGCATGTTTTATGCCCCACCCATAGGTCTGGTCACACCCTGGATCTGGTGTTTACCTCCATGTCGGGGGACTCGTGTCTGGAGGTGGGGGACATTGTAGCCCTCCCTGTGTCATGGACAGACCACCACCTGCTCTCATTTTCCCTGTCGATTCCGGCCCCACCTCGCGGGGACCACCGGCCGTCCATCTTGGCCCGCCCCCGGAGGCTCATGGACCCTCAGCGGTTCAGTGAACTCTTCGGAGGGCTACCTGATGGTATGACTGGCGCTCCGGTCGAGGATGTGGCTAACCTTTGGTTTGAAACAGCTGTCCACACCATAGACCGGATCGCCCCCAAGCGCCTTCTCCGTTGCCGAGCCCGGTCCTCCCCTTGGTTCACAGGGGAGCTCAGGGTGATGAAGCAGGAGAGGAGGAGGCTAGAGCGCAGCTGGAGAAGAGACCGGACGGTATCAAGTAAGGCTGCGGTAGACGCCCAGACTAGTCGCTATATCAACGCGATCAGGGAGGCTAGGTCATCCTTTAACTCCCTGAGAATTGCTGAGGCCTCGAACCGCCAGGCGGAGCTCTTCCGGGTGGTTCGGGACCTCAGCAATCCTAGTCTGGCCAGGCCTCCTCCTACAGAGTTCAGTAGCGAGCAATTCGCAGCCTTTTTTCAAACTAAAAGAGAGGCCATCCGTGCCGGCCTTGACTCCGGTTGCAGTGGTCCCGCCCCGCCATCCCCAGTTGCTGGTCCGTCTTCGTCTCCTCGGTTGGATGCGCTTGGGCCTGTTTCTGCTGTCGAGATCTCCAGAGCTATGGCACATTGCCTGCCTGCCTCCACCCCTTTCGACCCTTGCCCTGCCTGGCTAATTAGAGCTGCCAGAGGGACTATGGCCGAATGGGGTTCTGTCATCGCCACTGCCTCCTTCAGCGAGGGGGTTTTTCCCTCTCGTCTGAAGGAGACGGTGGTAAAGCTCATTCTGAAAAAACCTGGCCTGGCGGTGGACGATCTATCAAATTATCGCCCAATCGCCAACGTCCCGTTTATGGGCAAGGTGATCGAGAGGGTGGCGGCGGTCCGGCTGCAGTCATACCTGGAGGATCGGCAGTGCCTCGATCCTTGCCAGTCCGGGTTCAGGCCTCGCCGGGGTACAGAAACAGCTTTGGTCGCCCTGCAAGATGACCTTCTCCGGGCGGCCGACAGGGGTTGCTCTACCCTGTTGGTCCTCCTGGATCTGTCAGCGGCCTTTGATACCGTCGACCACGGTATCCTGTTGGACCGGCTCTCTGAGGTTGGAATCGGAGGCACTGCTCGCAGTTGGCTCCGTTCCTTCCTGGAGGGCCGTCCACAGTACGTGCAGCATGGGGGGGGGAGTTATCGGCCCCTTGGATTCTCCCCTGTGGGGTTCCACAGGGGTCGTCTCTGTCCCCCATGCTGTTTAACATCTACGTAAGGCCATTGGCGGGGGTCATCAGGAGTTTTGGAGTCTGCTGTCATCAGTACGCTGATGACACGCAGCTCTATCTCTCCATTAACACCTCTGCTGTGGAAGCTGTGGAAGTCCTCGACGGGTGCCTGGGGGCCGTACTGGCTTGGACCGGGGCGAACAGGCTTAAGCTCAACCCCGAGAAGACGGAGGTCATGTTCTTCGGGAGCTCGCCGTCGGGGTACGGTGGCCCTCTTCCCTGTCTGGGGGGAGTTTCCCTCCAGCTTGCAGAGAGGGCGCGGAATCTGGGTGTGCTCCTGGACCCGGCACTCACCTTGGAGGCCCAGGTGGCGTCGGTGACCAGGTCCGCCTACTACCATCTCCGTCGGATCGCCCAGATCCGCCCATACCTCGACGCGAACTCTCTGAGAACAGTGGTCCAAGCTCTGGTGATCTCGAGGTTGGACTACTGTAACACCCTCTACATGGGGTTGCCCTTGACTCTTCTCTGGCGTCTGCAGCGGGTTCAGAATGCGGCAGCCAGGCTGGTGGCTGGTGTGCGTCGTTATGACCACATCACCCCAGTTCTGGCCCGCCTGCACTGGCTGCCTGTTGTAGCCCGGATTAGATTCAAGGTCTTGGTTTTAGTTTATAAAACCCTCCATGGCTTGGGACCGGACTACCTGGCAGAGCGTATCGCTCAGCGATCAACCTCGGCCCGTCCCGTTCGGCAGGCGCGAGCGCACACGCTTCGGGTCGCCACCCCTCGTGAAGCCCGGAGGACGAGTACTCGGACCCAGGCTTTCTCAGTGGCAGCCCCTAGCCTCTGGAATTCCATCCCCAGTGAAGTGTGCTCTGCAGAGTCCCTGCTGGCCTTCCGGAAGGCGTTAAAGACCTACCTTTTCCGGGAGGCCTTTGGCGATCTTTAACTGTTTTTTTTTTCCTCCGCCATCGTAAACTATTTTATCTATCATTGTCAGTCACTGAGGTGCCATTAGGTTTTAACTTTGCTTAGTGTTATTTTTATTGGTTTTATTTTTGGTTTTTTTTTTTTGTAATTTATGGCTATTGAGGCCCGATGTTTTGTAAGCCGCTTAGAGTATATATTGTAGATAAGCGGGGTATAAATGCAATAAATAAATAAATAAATAAATTGTTTCTGTGAAGAATCCTTTTAAAATGTTAAAAATAATAATTTGTGGAAGAATAAACTCCTGAGAGTACAATTTTGATCTTTTTCTGTGGAAAACTTAAACAATTTTCACTGAGAAAAAGTTATGCACCTCCTTTTTTAAAACATGCACCAAAGGCACTATTTTTTTTTTTTTTTTTTACTACAAACTAAACCTTGTGTACGCCCAATCTGAATCAGGACCACCATGTGTGGATAGAGAAAGACTGATGTTTATAAAATCATACACGGTGTGGACAAAGTAGATAAGGAAGAACTGTTTTCCCTATCACACAACACTAGAAGCAGGGGGTACTCCATGAAACTTGGGTGCTAGATCTCAAACAAATAAGAGAAAGTACTTTTCCACCCAGAGGATCACTGGTCTATGGAACTCCCTGCCAGAAGAAGTGATGACAGCTGTCAGCTTTGACAGCTTTAAGAAAGGATTGGACAAGTTCATGGAGAACAAGGGTATCAATGGCTATCATTATGGATGCCTAAAGACAATCTCTGGGTTGGAGAGATAAGCAGGATATCTCTCAATGCCATTTGCAGGGAATCATAAGCAGGTGAAGACATCTGCTTGGGAATGCCCTGAAGCAAATGGTGAGCCACTGTGTGAGACAGAATGCTGGACTGGATGGGCTGTGGCCTGTTCCAGCAAGGTGGTTCTTTCATTCTTAACATTTCAGCCGCAATTGGTTCCTCTCATTTTAAATTCTGCCCTGCAGCAGAGGCTCAAAATAGAAAAGCAAAATATTATTGGTGCCAGTGAAATCATGCATAAATAGTTACAAAGGAAACATAGCTTCTAAGGGCTGCCTCATTTTTACAAACTACTAATTTTCTTTCTTTTGTTTTTTTCTTTATATAGTCTTACTAGTATGTGGACTCAAAATGAAAGACCTCTACTTTTAGGCTATTCCTAGGCACAATTTACAGTGCTTCCATGTCCTCCCCAACAGCTATTAAAAGCTGCAGAAACCGTTTCAGTTTAATACCAGTTTTATCCATTGTAACTGAAGAGAAATAAATATGTGGTTCACAAGTGTGACATTAAATTGCCTGACTTGGATCAGAGGAAACATCCATGTTCACAGTCTACTAGGCAAAACAAATGACCACAGCCAATCCACAGCCAAGTTGTCTGTTTGTTTGTTTGTTGCCATGAAGATTACTAGAAGGATCTACAAAAAAGACTGGTCCTAGAGGCAGTCCAGGTATCACTTACGAACTATTGCTACATATGAACATCCTTGTTTGGTTACAAAGGTTTCTGTCATGCAAAGCAACAAATGGTCAGATGAGCTGAGCACTGAGAAGGCTCTATCTCTGATCTGAATTGTAAATGAGTATATGCTAATTGAAATAGTTCCTTACTCTTATTCAACAATTACCTGTTCAATCATCAAGCTTGCTTGGTCTTCTAGGCGTTCCAGTGACTTGTATAGCATTGTGTTTAGGTTAAGCCTATGGAAAGCCATTTTTAAGAACTCATTATACTGCCCGTTGTTATCAAGATAGATGGCCTTCTGCAGATGTTCCATGGCAACCTCTATTCTGTCTGCCTTTTCTTCAATCCGGGCAATCTCCATATGCACTTGGCAGCGTAACAAAATCAACATGCTAAAAAACACAATCATGACTATTTTTATTCAAAAGTATTAAGAAATTCTGTCCCATGTGAACATTCTCGTTGTGCAATACAGTACATGTATTTTTTTCCCCTGAATAAAATACTTTCCTTTCACCAAGCAAATTAACATTGTCAAATAGGTTATAAGTTATCTGGAAGTTGAGTCATGGCTACTGGACTTCTTTTTTGAGAGATAGAAACGTTTCGCTGTTCATCCAAACAGCTTCATCGGTCTGGATGAACAGCGAAACGTTTCTATCTCTCAAAAAAGAAGTCCAGTAGCCATGACTCAACTTCCAGATAAACTCACCTGGATGACTGAGAATCTTCACAGACAGGTTATAAGTTAGTTAACACAGCTGTTTCTTAAAGATCCCAAACATAGTTTTCAAAGCATTATTATCCATATCTTAATGCCAGAAATCCTGATGTGCGGGGTCTGCCCTGAAAATGGGATTATCCATCAGTGGTTTTAGGTAGGTATGCTTTCATGGGAAGCGTGTGAATTTGTGCACCTCAAAATCACAAAAGGAAGCCTTTAGTCACAGAGGGAGCTGTACAACACACTTTCAGCCATTACATAGTAAAAATACATATTTTCCTTTTTTATTTTAGGATAACCATTGAAATCTCCCTGGTTAATCAGCAAGGCACGTTATCATGGAAAGAACCCATAGCTCAATGTTAAGGTCATGACTGCTTGCATAGGGTACAAACATCAATGAAATGAACTGATATATTTTGAAGGAGGCAGTTGTATTTATTGGAACCAAAACAACAACGTTTTGTCACAGCTAAATGGTCTAATAACATCTGATGAAATGGACTGCAGTTCACAAAGAGGTATGCCAAATAAAATGCAGTGCCTTCAATGCAGCTCATAGAAATACAGATAAAAGACTATATATGAGAATGTGGCGAACCAGTGCCAAGAGATTACTGGGTTTGATGGCTCTGTGACACAGCTAGATGGGCCAGTCATCTGACACAGTATACATAATCTCTTAAATTTATCTCTTGCTCATAAAAGATATCTCAGGCTCTGTAATACAACAGAATTCAAAACCATATCAACTTACCTGTCAATCTTCTCCAGAATTTCAGCAATAGATAGCAATGGTTTCCGTATATGCTGTTGCAAGTTGTGCTGCAGGAGCGGTAAACAGATATTCCACTGAGTAGCGCATACTGCCTGGATAACGTTAGGATCTTTTAGCCGGATTGCACGATTTAGAATGAGCTCAAGTTTGTGTATTTCTTTTAGTTGAGCCTACAACAGTAAAAAAATGTACTTGACATTAATTCAAAGAACAAACACTGTTTTGGGATGCAAGTTACTCCTGTTTCTCCACAAGAGAAACATGGTCCAGCAATGTGGAGAGCAGGGGACAAAAGACTCAGGTGAAAGGCAGATGGGGTCGTATGGCAATGGCGGCCACCTCTGCTCAGAATTGCCTGGATTGCTCCAAGAATTGTCTGGGTGGCAACACACCTGGCAAGGGAATAATGCTAAGGACTGGCTGACTTGGGCGCAGCGTTTCAGGTGGCCAGCCACAGTGTCGCAGGCATCACTTCAGTCTGCTTCTGCAGTACAAATACATATTGTAGCTGTTGACCAAAAGACCAGTTTTTGCCGATCTTCTGGTCTGGAAAACACATTTAAAAAAGACAACAGATGGGAAAAACAAGAAATTGAAAGCCATGGGCTAGAATTCTGTGGAAAACAGTACAAATTAAGAAGCAGGCATACCTCAACAACACTTTTAGCATAGGTTTCAATTTTGGGCCCAAGTTTCTTGACTTCAAAATCACATTCCAAGCAGTCCAATTCAATCTCTTTCCCCAGATCCTATTAAAACATATATATTATTACTATGGAAAGCAAATGAATAATTGTGGATATTTTAGGCGCCTCATTTTAATGGTCTGCATTTCTTCCCTAAATACTCATAAGTGTGTCTCTTATGTGAGCCACATATTTTGAGATCTTCAGACCAAGTCCCGTCACTCCAAGAAGGCAAAAGGAAGGACTGTACCTAACTTAGCAATCATCATGTATGCCCAGCAACCTTCAATTAGCTATCAGCCATGAAAGGTTATGCAGATGTTATGCAAACATCTGTGGGATTTTGGCCATTATTAAGATGTATAATATACTATGAGCAAGAACATTTTATATTTACTGGGGTGTGTCCTTTATTTGTGTGTGTGTGTTGTGTCGTTACAGTTGTGACCCACCCTTCGTGACCCCATGTCCATGGAGTTTTCTTGGCAGGAATACTGGAGTGGTTTGCCAGTTTCTACTCCAGGCTATTTATAATTAATGTTTTTAGGGGGAAACTTCCCCTGATAAAAGCTAGTATATAAGTATGAATGAAGTTGATTTCACTTTGTTTATTTATATGAATAAAACATTAAAACTACACTTATACTCCATTAATGTTGACTTCATTATAGGTGGGTCCAGCTAAGATTATTTTAATACTCACAGTAATTTTACATTTCTGCAGGTCACTTATACAGGAACACGCAACAGGTATACAATTTAATTTCAATGCAAGTCGAGCCAATTCCAGCAGCAAAGAAATTCTACAGGAGAAAACAACAAATTAGAATAAAATGAATATTAGTAGTTAATGCTATATGCAGCAGATGTACAAAGCCAACCTAAATTAGTTTACTTAGAATTTCAATAATGAACTCTTCATAATTAAGTATATACTCAGAAGTATTCCATGTTTCTTAATGTTATGAGAATATGATGTAAATACAACAGATAGTAACACAGGCAAAACTCAGTGGGTAGCCTCACTGCTTAATAGGCTCTGTAGAGGGTGGCTCTCAAAGAGCCAGCACCCATGTTCCCTTGAGACTCCCACGAATGCTTGCACCTCTAACAGGCATCATCGTAAATGGTCCCATTCTCCTTGAAGGTACAAGGCCAGACAGAGCTAAGAAAAGCTTCTCTTTAAACTACTACTGCTTTGGGGCTGCAGCTCCCAAGGATTGTGTCTAGGGGGGATCCTGGTGAATTCTAGGAATTGGCATCCAAAAGAAATGAAAATCCCATGCCTGCAACCTAATCCCAAACCACATAGATAGCAACACTGCATGTATGCTCTAATTTAGGATGCAAAAGTGTGAGCAAATGTACAGAGACTAGTAGAAGTGTTATCAAGGCGAAATTTATTCAAAGCCTCCAAAGGAGCACTGTTTTAGGGCATCCATGGCAAAAAAAGTGATTGGAAGAAAGAGAGGAGAGAAAAGAAAGATTTAGAAGGAAGATGAGACTGCAGATAGGAGGATCCAACTGTAGACATTTGTCTACTGTAGATTCCAAGATAATTTGGGGGGTGGGGGAGTCTTTCTAAACCCTGTGATGATTTAACAAAGCATGGGAGATTTCAGTCAAATTTGTATTAACTCTAGTATAAATGCAGTATAAATAACACATACTGACATTTCTGAAAGTGTTTCCTGGGTTTTGAAACCCTTACCTTTCCTTATGATTTAATTTCCTTTTGGATCCTTTCAAAAGTTCATATATATTACTCAGATCGGTAGCTGCTTCTGGTGGAATTTCATTTTTATCTAGCTGTCTGCAATTATTTTACAAATGGATTATTAATATTTTTGAAAACCTGAAATCTGTCCAACAACCAACAGCATTTTCTTCTTTCATGAGTTGGATTTGTGAGAAGTCTATCCAAAACAGAACCAAAAGTTAAGTTTACATACAGTATCCGGTTTTGATAAGATACAAAAGGCTGTGTTTCAAACCGGAAGAGAAGTTTCAGAAGAAGCATGGCAAATTTAATTCAGAAGGACCAGAGGTATAAGATATGCCTCTGATCATATCATGGTGACCATCAGACTTTACTCTTGTTATTTTGGCCCATGTCTTGGTATTAACAAACTATCCTCTTTAAGACAGAATAGTACTGTACTATCCATCTCTCCAACATGAATAACAGATTTCCCTGATCAACTCCTGAGTAACAAATGATCGAGGGCAGTGCTAGAAGATATGTATGTGATTCTGGGGTGGCGGTTAGAAAAATCAGACTGATTTTACAAAACCATTAGTATTCTTCGCCATCTGTCAAACTACATTATCGGGTGTTTCATGCCAAGATCCCAGTCCATTTTGACACATCAACAACCATCAATACTTACAACTTGATTGTTTGCATCTTATAAATAATGCTTAAGTTGGGGGAGTTTTCAAGTTCATCTTCTATTTGTGAAGCTTCCACTAGTTTGTGACGTATCTACAAATAATATAGGAATTATATCAGTATTTAAACTACATCATCAACTAGGAAAAAAGATGAAAAATGAATTGAGTGGATTCATGTTCACTAAGACAATTGTGGAGGAACACTTGTTCAAACAATCCCCCACCTTAGTAGATGCCCTTTGTGCAAGTGGTCACATACTGGTAGAAAAACTGTCCACATGACCAATCACATATATTCACATTGAAGAATATACTTTTTTTTAAAAAGCCCCCTGCAACTGCTCTTGCACACACAGTTTTTCTTAACAGAATTTTAGCAAATGAAATGCTGTACAGAATGTTCCTGCCACCTTACATTAAGTAAATAGGTCAGTACCTGTAATATACAAATAACATAATTTGGGGAGGGAGAAAGGCTCTGTTTTTGAAAGGAAGTTTAAACTTGCAAAATCATTCTTCTATTCATCCAGTTCATCTCTAACTGAGTTTCCCAGGTGTAGTATGATACCTTAGATGACAAGGGAGTGTAACATCAGCTCTGGATTGTGATACTGGGAAAATGCAGCAGCTAAAGTTATTACTCCATAACAAGGAAAACACAGTCTGATCTCCTATGATTTGTACAGGTAAAAAAATCAAATTTCCCTTGGTGAATTCACTGTAGAATTTCTGCAGTCAGTAGGGGCAGAGGCTGAGAGCTAAGTTGCATGGAGTTTGAACCAAAGGTGACAATAAGTGTTAACTGGCAATTTCTACCTCTCTTTTTCTCTCTTAAATCGTTCTAAATATTATAGCAGTCCTTAAAAAGCATTAAAAATGAAATAGTTGAGAGATAAGAGGCATTTCTGTTGAGAGGAACTGACACCCCCATGAGTGCCTCTTTCCTTTGGGACAGGCAGCCACACTGGCAGAAAATGGACAAAAGTGATGTCAAAGGGCTCTCAACAAATTTAAACCACTCATGCTGGCTGGAAAAGAACCCCTGCTCAAAAAAGAAAAAATCCACAATGGGCTTTTTCACAATGATCTTTACACTGTGCAGTGTTCATGTATTAATGCAAAAATGCCTCATCTGTCATAAAGAGGCAAATGGACAATACAGTTACCATTGACCCAAATAAATACTTATTTTAACCCATCCTAAAATATGGCTTTGTATCACTATTTTATTCACTCCTTTTTAATTAGCTTAATTATTTTTAAGTTTTCTTTTTGGCAAACTGCAAGAGTACTAGAATGCTCATCTGTTATTTGGCTGTTAAAAAAAGACTGGTGCCACATAAGAGAAATGCAATTAAACTGCTATTTTTAAAAATTATGGTTAGATTTTAAGACCATCACTGCCTGGCTTTTCCTCAAAGATTCTTTTGAAAAGTGTATAATACATGACCTCAGTTGCCTTCATTTTACAGTTTTATTAATATTGCAGCTTGGCAAATCAGGTACATATTCCATGTTTGATTTTATGAGGCATTATGCAAGGTACTTATCCCATTTCTACATGGCTGATCATTTGGAAGGAAACAAAAAGAAGAAATTAAATGGCACAGAACAGGAAAAATCTACCAACCATATTAGACATATTTGATGCTTAAACAATGCTTCCACGTATGGCTGGAAGGCTTCTTCAGTTATCACACTTAGCAACTACTACTTCCCCGGGTCCTGTACTAATTCAGCATTTTGTGAGTTATATCCACTTATCTCTTTTAGTAATAAGTAGAAAGGCAGGGTAGCTCCAAAAACTATAACAGTGGTACAAGTTGATTGACTTTAAGTTTTGTTCTTACACCAAGTTTTATAGAAAGCTGCATAACCTAAAGCTATTTTATATTCCATTAGTTTTTTTTTACTGTAAGGGAACCATCATGTTTTAACCATCATGTAACAATTTTATTTTTATTTTTTTGAAAAATAAAATTTTATTGAGTGAATAGTCAAAGGTGTGTGGATTTGTGTTTCTGGACTACAACTTCTCAAGGAATTCTAGGAGCCTAGTTCCAAAAAATAAAATAAAAACCAAACCCACACAAAACAAAACAAAAAAGAGTGTGTTGCTTCTGAGCCTTACGGTTTGCTTTAAAAAGCATGGGACATTTTATGTCCTACCTTTTTACACTGGCCGGGACAGTGTGTGTGTGTGTGTGTGTGTGTGTGTGTGTGTGTGTGTGTGTGTGTGTGTGTGTGTGTGTGTGTGTGTGTGTGTGTGTGTGTGTGTGTGTGTGTTTTGTGTCATTACAGTCGTGACCGACTCTTCGTGACTCCACATCCATAGAGTTTTCTTGGCAGGAATACTGGAGTGGTTTGCCAGTTTTTTGAGACTTTCTTCTCTAGTCTAAAATAGCAAGTGTACATGGCAGGTGGCTGAAATTGAGCTGCACTGTTCAAAGATCTGACATCCTATGCAGTGCGTCTATGTCTGTCTGGATTTGGGGTCAAAATGTGACTCTGAATTACTGTCATACTCTGTACTGATGCCAGATGGCTCAACTAATCAAAATTTCAATGTAACAAGCAAATCACTAGGTAATTCTATCATCATCATCATCATCATCATCATCATCATCATCATCATCATCATCATCATCATCAGTAATGCTGATCTGCAGCTGCTTACTCAGAAATAAGTCCCTTGGACTTCAAATGCACTCCCATAAGAATGAGCATTGGATCACAGTATAAGGCTACCCCTTCTTTCTTTTTCATATTCATATGTTTCCAAGTACAGTACTACAATTTCACCAGAAAGTCTTCCATATAATATTGTACCTGTTTGTTATGATTGAATTACCCAGTGTCACATTTCTAGCTTTATCAGAGCTACCAGCCTACTAATAATTCAATTAACTTTTCATAAGCCTGTTGCTACATCTGACATCAACCCTAAAATAATTGGCTCCAGTACATATTCACACGTCTACTGATATCCTCCCAGGAGCAGTTTTATCCAAAAACACAACTGAAGCCAAAATGAAACAAAAACAGAAGAACCGTGCCACTTTAAAAATGACAAATTTATTTAGTGTGAATTTTCATGAATTATATGAATTTGCTTAAATCACTCTTCCACCACACATGCATTTTAGTTTGCATTTGCAGATGTTGGAACACTACAAAATCATTTATCCAATAATTCTTTAATCTTGCATAAACTGCTACTTGTTTTCAGTTGGAAGGAACTGAATTCAGAGTAGATGAAATAACAGTGTTATACTATACCCTAACATACAAAAACCTGCACTTGCTTTGAGATATTCCAACCATAGCTGATCAAATCAATTGCCAAAATCCAACAGTATAATTCTACTGGATTCTGTTGCTTCCACCAGAACTGGGACTTTCTTCCCCTGTATCCCACTACAAAATGTTTCAGATGGTAGGTTTTTAGAGAGCCTGGTAGCTGTAGGAAGGTCTGTTTTCTTCTGATTCTGCTAGTAGAGGCAGAAAAATCAAGCAGGAGTACCCTGCTTCTTTTGCTTTTCAGTTTGGGAATTGCTTTCCATTTAAGTTTTTGAAACACCAACATGCTATAGATCTTATGTAGAAAATCTTTGGTTGCCCCTTAAAAATAGCTCCTGTCTCTTGGATCACAATCCTATATCTCTTATATGGGAGTAAGTCTCTTTGAAATCAATAAAACATTTATTGACCAGGCATGTATGAAATTCTGCCGGTCGCTGCCCAATAATTTAGAACAGCAAGCCAGAGTTGCATATTATACTAACACATCTTATTTTGGAGGTACAGAATATCAAGACAGCCTGGAAATTTCAAATTATTTTGCACATTTCACATAGGCATTATAGAATAGGATGGAAAAGTTAGTTATTATGTAAGCCAGTATTGAAAAGGTGCTATATCTTCTTCTCTGTCCTGTTTTTTTGTTTTTTTTTTTCTGGTCCAGAGTAGCAAGGTGAGCTTTCAAGACACCACAGAAAACCTCTTCTAAAAAACTGACAGTTTGTCAAGAGATGATTTGACACACGATAATCACTACACCTGTGGTATAAACAATTATACCTGTGGTATAAATAATTCTCATATTCAGACAGGAATACGTACATCTGTCTTTCTAGTTAGAAAGGCCAGATTTTGAATGCCTGTGACACAATACAAATATATTAGTATTCCTTCAATGTTACTGCTTTTTCCTTTCATCAGTTGCAACCCATGTGCCATTTACTTCTTGAACATAACATTTCTTCATGACAAAGGGATGACTAGGGATGGCTTCATATTAGGTGTGCACAGTAGATGACACTGGTTGGGAAAAATCTGCATTCTAATCAAGTGAAACTATGCATCTTAAAATTCTCTAGAGATAACTGCAAAATGAAACTAGGTTTTTCTAGAATTACCATCAGAGAAAACAGTTGTTTATATCTTGACGGGACATTTTCCTTAATGAATGCTGCAGCAGTGGATGAAAACTCTATGGCTTCCTCAACTCTGGAAGCATCCAGGAAACATTCAAGCAATTCTCTGTGAGGAAAGCAAAATGATAGTTATGACAGGCCTTGATTTGTTCATAAGTGACAAACAGTGACAAATTATTACACCTCTAGTTGGAAATCTATACTTACCCATGTGGCATGTGGTTTCCTGTTTCAGAAATGTGATTTGTGCACATATTTGTGCGGTGCTGTATACATTTTGCCTTTAAAAAGATGTTATGATATGGATATGTGTTTTCCAAGATAAAGGCTGTCTCTGTGTGTTCCCTGTGTTTTGTTTATTGGGTATGTTTGTTAATTTTTAAGTATCCCCCAATTTTAAAGCATTTGTAAAATATGTACTTTGTTGTGCTGTCATTCAGTATTTGGGGCTCCAACCCATTGTGTTGATCAAAGTTTATTAGACAATTTACTTATTCTTTCTGTCTGCATAAGGCCCCTATGGCACTCATTTTATGCTGGTGTCTAAAATATTCCCAAAATTTTAAAATGTGCCCATCCATGCCCAAAAGACTGATGTCTCACACTATTTGTGTGTGACATGTACAATTGTTCTGAATATCAAAACAAAATAATCAAACCATCAATCTCTTTTCTCCAACATGTTTTTACTCAAACCTTCAAATCACTGGTTAAAACCATTCAAGAAAACGGTGAGAAAAGAACCTAACAAGAAGATCTGATACAGCCCTCTTGTCATATCTAATTCTCTCAATATTTCACCTTGCTTTCAAGCCTCTATATCATCAAGGTGTTTTAGTAAAACACAGAACTAATAACTGTAAATACTAACTGTCGGTCAATCGGTATTGACAGTAAGGCTGAAAGCTGAACAAATAAGACAAAATGAAGTCTATAAAATGTGAACAACCATCAGATTGGTAGAAATCTCTGCCATTTTTCACTTCTGAACTCCTTAACTTCCCCCAGAGGAAATGGTGTGAGGCCAAGAAAGCCATCATTAATATCACGGAGGTAAATATCATCATCTTGATTTTCCTGACAACACCATGTCCTCAAGTAGCTTCATTTCAAAAAGCTAGCAATCCTATTGGCAAAAGGAAGAGCAAAATGTCTGATTGGTTTAGTTCAATGGAAAATGAGAAGGGCAAAGTACGCAGTGTGCGCCTGGCATCATGGCCAGCCCAGAGCAGGTGTGCATCAAGGGGGAGAAGAAAGCAAAGCTATGATTAAGCATACGGAGGGAAAGGAAAGCAGCCAGGCATTATCTCTCCAGTATGAAAATACTGGAGTGGTATGATCATCTGCAATAAAAGAGATTGCTAAGGTTGTCTTTAAAAAAAAAAAACTGGTACCAAAGTACATTTGCTAGAGGCTAACTATTTTGTTTTATAAGGACAAAAAAGTCTCAATAAAGGGATAAGGTTTTGTTGTTGTTGTTTTGATAAGTACAAATGATATTATGCTTACTAAGGTCTACTAAGCATTTCTTTTATATATATTTTTGTAACTCAGTTTTTCTGTTGATGAACAGCACAGAAGCACTGCTGCCCAGGATGGAACACAGGGTCAGTGCAAGTCACAAAATGAATATTTCCTTCAACAGTAACTTAGCTTACATCTGGCATGTCCAAAGCCAGGCCCAGGGGCCAAATGCGGCCTGTTTTCAAATTCTGAGTGGCCCATGGCTTCTTCTCCCCACCTGCTCAGCCTGTGATGCATCCCCACCAGCTGACCCCTACCCATACTGGATGGAGGCGTCAGCTTGCAGTTTTATGGTTTGCCTGCCCTCCCTGCCTCTGCCCATCCCCCCAGCCACCTGCCCAGCCTACCCATCCCCAGTTCCATTGCTGCAGCATCCTCCCCGCCTCCTTGCATGTTATAGAGACTTGTCCAAAGTCCGGCCCGGGGGCCAAATGTGGCTGAATAGTCGGCCCCCACACATTTTCACTTCACCAAATCTGGCCTTGCAAAAAGTTTGGACACCCCTGCCTTACATCATGAGTTCTGCTGTCCAGTCCTTATCTTCTTCAGCCGGATGCTGCAATGCAGGCACAATCTGAATGAGGCTTGGGATAAGAAAGTGGCGGAGCCCAGGTTTAAAGAAGGGTCTGATGACCTTCCAGTAAATAACCGAAGCATTGTATATCAAAAAATAGTATCTGGAATGAAAAGAAAATGCATTAAGGCACAATTTTGTGGAAACAGAACCAGGCAAGGAGTAGATCCAGGTGTTCATCCTATCAAGCCCTTTCCATAAACTTTGCAGCAGAGTCTGTTCCATGAGAAGCCAAGAAAAAGGCACAGGAGCCAAAAGAAACACAGGCAAGACAGTTGGGGGCACAAGAAAATCCTAAAAGGAACAAGGCACCTAATTACTTATGTTAAGGAGAGATAGAGCTACATGTCATCAGCGTACTGTTGACAGCAGACTCCAAAACCCCAAAGGACCTCCGGCAGCGGCTTCATGCAGATATTGAACAGCATGGGGGAGAGCCCTGACTCCTGAGGAACACCGCATGCGAGGGGTTGACAGAACTCCACCCCGCTGTGCTCTCTGGGCACGGTTATGGAGGAAGGACTGGAGCCAGCACAAGACTAGGCTACCAATCCCCACCTCCGAAAGCCTGCCCAGGAGGATACTGTGGTCGATAGTATCAAAGGCTGTGGACAGGTCAAGGAGGACCAACAGGGTAGAGCAACCTTTGTCGGCCCCCCTCAAGAGGTCATCCTGCAACGCGACCAGGGCTGTTTCAGTCCCATGACGTGTCCTAAACCCGGATTGGAATGGATTGAGGAAATACAGGCTCTTGGTTTCGCTATATTTTATCTAAACTGTTCAGAAGCAGCAATCAACATATTATCAGATCTGTCTGTCTGAAAAAAAAATGATTATCCATTCCATCATCATTTTGTCTCATTTACTCAAACACAATAGTTGTTTCAGAGTTTCTGAGGAATGCAGTGCCAGAGAGGGTCTTTTAAAAGAGGGGTTAAACTGGGAGTGAGTTGTAAAAGTTGTAAAAGTTACCTTGTATCACCTAATGCAAAGTCTATTGCCTTGAGCAAGTTTATAATGAATTTTTCAAACTGCTCCTAAAAAATAAATAAAATAAAAAATGGGTATGATTCAGTTTTTTATTATTTTTCTTACATTTTTACATCTATTCATAATGTAATATACATAATATTTTATATTCATCTTATACTTACATGCCACATTACTTTGTTACTAATTTAGTACCTAAAATATACACACAACAGTGCAGGAAAGTCAAAACTCATGGAATGGGCACAAAATTCAGCTCAGAGATTCGTGCTTCCTTTCCCTGCCAGATTTTCCACTCACCAGCCAGCACACATGGCTCCTCCACCCCCACCACCCCCACCACCCAATCAGCTATTTGTCCAGTCCCAGCAGGAGTCCCTGCTGCCCTCCTTCACTTCTTCCAGCAACTCAGAGGCTGCAATGCAGGAATACCAGCTCCAGCTCCTTATCTGAGTGGGTGGCTGCTGGAGGGGGCAGACAAGGGGAAACAGGTGCTCCTGCCAGGACCGGATATATGTCCAACACTGAGAAGAATGTCAGCATGCAGCAGCTGGTGAGTGGAGAATCCATCCAAGGCAGTGGCGGAAGGGAACGTGCAATTCCCATGGTTGCAATGGGAGTACCACGAAGCACCATGAACCTCTGAACTAAGGTTCATGCCCATCTCTACTTCTGACTAAAGGAGCTCCAGTGAACTCACACTGCATTCCTGCTCTGAACTGTTTTCTTCCTCATCATATGAGAGGACTTGTTTATATAGAAAGCAAATACCCCAAGTGCACACACCGGTATAGGCACAAATTGGAAAAAAAATACTGTTTTAAATGTAGGCTGTTTTGTCATTATGATACCTATTTTTCAAATGTGGAAACAAAATATTAAAAGCAATCATTAATGTTAACTTAGAATCAAAGAATAATGGTGTTGGAAGGGGCCTATAAGGGCATCGAGGACAATCCCTTGTTCAATGCAGCAATATAAATCAAAGTATATCTGACAGATGGTTGTCTGTGGGAACAGAAGTATATATGACACTAAAAAATAAGTTCTGAAACATGTGTCTTCCTGATGATGCAGATCATTCCCTGCAACCTCTAAGTCAACTTCCCTCAAGTAGTTTTTCATCTAGATTTGGTATCTGCTCGACAAGTGGTAAACCTATTGAAAAATGGAGAAAAAGACTAGGAACAGTATACAGATAATTTGCAGTTCAGCAGTAGTTCTACAGACCACCCAATATGCTCATCATAGGCATCCTTCAGTCTTGAGAGACTATGGTAGTGTGATCTGTATAGAAGTCCTAAAGCAATATCTAGTGTGGCTAAAAAGGCTAGGTAACTACTTTTTCTCATGTGGCTTCCACACTGAATGCAAAGCTGATGTGGCCTCTTTAGAGCACAAGACCTGGGTAGATTAATATGGAGGTTAAAACTGTTACCCAAGCAGCAAAAAAACAAACAAACAAAAAAAAAAAAACCTCTCCACATCACTAGAATAGTCTAATGGAACAGCAGAGCTGATATGATTAGTTTTAGCAGAAGGAAAACTCTGATTTTAAACCTCCACTGGCTTGTGTGTGTGTGTGTTGTGCCATTACAGTCATGACGGACTCTATGTGACTCCATGTCCATGGAGTACTGGCGTGGTTTGCCAGTTCCTACTCCAGGCGCCTACAGTACCTGGTATTCCCTGGTGGTTGCCCATCCAAGTACTAACCAGGGCTGACCCTGCTTAGCTTCCAAAATCAAGCGAGATCGGATGTGCTTAGGGCATCTAGGCAGCCCACTGCCTTGTGGCTACATCCAATTCTGGAAAAGGCTTCAGGAATTAACCTTGAGGCAAAATCTGGAGCTGGAGTCCTGGAGGCAGTTCATGGCTGTGTACAATCATGTTCTGGCATCTCCTGGCAACACAGCCAATATGTTAATTCCCTCTTTAAAAACCCTACTGTAGTTTGGATTTATTTTAAGTTAATTTGAGGAAGTTTATGGGGGAAAGTGTTTTTTGTGCCCTCTTCCCCCACTCCCCCCAATCCCAGAGGCATCTATCTCCTCCAGAAGCTCTACTGGTCGGCACTCCTATATATGTGGGAAGAATTGCAGAAAAGTGTATGAATGGAACTGTCATGCAGTGACATTTCTTGATGCAATTTTATACATGTAAGATGCAGTTATGTCAATGAGACTTACTCTGAAGCTTTACTTTCAATTATGTCTGAAAGCAGGAAGGTTTGGAAGCATGGCAGTGACCTGCCCTCCTTATTTCTACTGTACACAGAAATCAGGCAGAATGTCATGAATTTATAGCAGGGACCACAAAGTCCTCCTGAACACCTAGTGTTGCTATGTTTGAGATATGTGATAAGGCAGTGTACCCGCTCATGGAAACATAACACATGTATATATTTAGTAGAGGACATAAGGCTGATATGAATACATGAAAGTCTGCCTGACATCATTATGGTTTGTGGCTATGAAAGTAGGAATTATGTGCATTTCTCTGTCACATCACACTTCAAGACATACTGTATATGTTTTCCAGTTGTAGTACCTGAACAGTGCTGAAGGCTAGTTTGTACAGGATTACAGTCTAACTGAAGTTATTTTAAGTCTCAGACCAAAATTTCCTAACTCATATAAGGATCCAAACACAGTATGAACTATACAACAGCTAATGGTTCCTTTATTAATTTATTAATAAAAGAATTTAATTTATTACAAAAGACAGGTCTCAAAATTAAGAATGAGAAAACTCACCATGCTATCAGTAGACACCGGGGTATGCAACTGGCTCTGGCACAAATATGCTCTACCCAAAAATTGGTTAACAGGAGGTTTTCCTTTAAAATACATTTGTAGACAGTCCTTGCTCATTTCTGGAAAACCCATCTAAAGTTAAATATATTAGAGGTTTCAATAAAGTGGTTGGAAATCTCAGATAAAATCCCAACAGCAATTTAAAAAAAAGAGGGCAACCTTACCTTATGTGCTTCTTCTGCACATAGGACATACAAATCAGAAGAGAAAATCTCCGAGGAATCAAGGGCTGATTTCCCTTCATTAGCTGATTTGATCAACTTGTAAGCATTCTGCAAAGCTTCAATATCTTTAAAAAGGACATTCAAAGAATGTTGATAATAATATTTTGGAACTATTTATATCGAAAATAAGCATTTCAGTGAGCTCCCTCCTCCCCATTAAGTCATGGTTGGACAACTAACCAACTTCCCACCTTGGGACCAGCCTTGGATTACATCTCCACTCCTGTTACTGCCAAGAGCCAACAACAACTGAAACTAGAAATTATCAGAAGCCATTTTCAAGAGAGTTTTTTAATCCCCTCCTGACACCTCAGAAAACAGATCTGGGGTTGCTGCTAGTGGTGGTGTGTGCTTCCAGGAGCCCAAGGTCTGTTTGCTGAGGTGTCAGGAAGGGGTTAAAAACCTCTCTTTGGAAGCCTGCTTCTTTCAAGAAAAAATTCACTATATACTGAGACTGTAATATATGAACTCTATTGTGGCAGGGGACTACTGTAGTAGATGTATGAAAGCCTGTTTTTTTGTTTGTTTGCTAAATTAAAAGGAATTCTATCACATATTACATTTAGTTCATGATGAAAGCTGTATTCTCATGCACATTCACCCAGAACTGTTTTTTGTTTGAACAAAAAAAAACTTGTAAGTATTAATTAATTGTCATATTGATAGGCAGCCTTTCTCCCAGTAAGGGGATGCAAGCAAACGTGTTTTAGACACCACTGGGTATTATTACAGGGGATGAGGAGTAGCTCATCTATTCCACTATATGAGGGGACACATAATTTCCAGTACTTACAGACAAATAGAGGGAATGAGACTGATAGTAAGAGTTTACATAGCCATTCACCTTGGTGTCTCTCAGCATCTGACAGTTGCTGCCTGATTAGTATCTCCATGATTTCTTACTGGTAGCGCTGTTTAGAACCTGCAGATAAGAAAATATTAAATGTGACATGTAAATAAGGGCTTTATCAGTGGCTGCTCCCAAGCTTTGGAATGCACTGTCCCAGGCAAGCTTTTAATTGATAAGTGTCTAAGGAACTGATATTTAGATAGTCTTAAATGTTTTTTATAATGACTTCAAAATAATTTTTAATACTGATCAAAAATTTTGGAATGGCATTTTTAACTTGCTATTACTGCATAATTTTAATTGTTGTTAGCCACCTTGGGTCTTCTATGGAGAGAAACGTAGCATATAAATAAATAAAATTACTATCAAATAATACATTCATTTCATTATTTGTGCTAAATAAATGCCATTTCAAGTCATTTGGAACTAAAATCAACACTGATTTTCTATAAAGTTTTACATTGCAGTTGTCTGTTTCAATCCTTCACCCACCACAACAAATGGCAATCCTTTATCCAACAAAACATTAGGTCAATAGGTATCCTCCTTGAACACATAATGACCCTGGACAGAAACAGGCTTTCAGAACCCTTACCCAGAGGTTATATGACATAGAAAATCAGGAAATGTTCTCGCAGGCAAGCAGAAAGTGCTCCCCTTTGTCACAAGGTGTCTTCCTACCATACAGGATCCTTGAGGGATACTTAACCTCACTCTGCTCACCGCAGGTTTAAGAGTGCATTCATGCAGGATAGGAAGAATATACTTCCCTCAGCACTTCTCCAGGACAGGTTTAAAGGAGCTGCATGTCAAGGCAGAACCTGCCTATGTGGTACTGGGTTTTCTGAATTCCTTGCACATATGCTTTTACATTGCCCATGTTATGAATAAATCAGGAATGACCTAAATCACCCATTGCTGATTAAGTTCCAAGGCCACCCTTCCAGATGGCTAGTACAACACTGCCTATCAAATCAGAACTCATACATCACAGCACAGGTAGCAAAATTTTTCCTAGCTGTCTTGTGCAAGACGACAGAGGTAGTATGGCCTCTTTTAATGCACCCAATTTCCTGTAGTCCCTCTAGTGTTATTGTATGCTCTTATGTAAGCATCATAAGACCACCATAAATTTCTTGTTCTTGTTCTATAAAGCTTTACATTGCCATTGTCTGTTTCATTCCATCACCATGCTTCCACCCCTTTTGCATGATCCTATGGAATATAAAAGGACATGACCCTTGGCCTCAAAGTTATCAATGCTTAAATGGCAGTAGGCTGGGGTGGGGGTGGGGGGCACCAGCCTAATTCTGAACATAGGGTCTGCATCGTGGCGGCAATCACACTACATACTAACTCACGAGGAAGCCCGCTCACACAAAATCCCAACTTGGTCTGAAAGCAGGCCAAGATTAAACTGCAGTGACATTTCAGCCATTTCTGTGGCCACATGGGCTCAAATCTGCCCAAGGTCAAACTTCTCTCCATTTCAAACAAACAAACAAACAAACAAATAAATAATACCTCCTAAAAAGGTGACTAGCCAAGGACTCCCACTTCCCATGAAGGGCATGAATATACAGTAGAGTGGACCCTTGTATAACAAACGGTTTGTATAATATAAAATCTGTACAACATAAAAAAATTCCAGAGATAGGGGAGATTTGCTTAACAGAATCGCCTATGGGGCGAATTTGTACAACATAAAAATGGTCGCGATTAGGGATCCTTCTGTTTTCAATGCATTCCTATGGGAAATTTGTATAAAGGAAAATTTTCCTAACATAATTCCATTTGGAACGAATTAATCCCTTTATATTGAAATCCCTAATAATCATGACTTTGCGAATCCGATCTACCCCATAACTTTTGGACACAGGACTCAACCACAGAGGGAGGAGGGGGAAAGGAGAATAAAACGGGGCCAGTGAACGCTGCCAACTTGGCTCTCCAGAGCACAGCACTGGCTACCTCCTTTAGTGGTCCACGCCTTCCTAGACACCCTCGACAATCAGCCTGATCTCTCTCTCTCACACACACACACAAACACAAACGCACGCACACACAAACACGTCGTCTCGGCTGCCCTCCTGCCCGGTCCGGGAGCCCACCGGGAGTTCTACGCGGCGCCTGCTGCCAGCCCAAGAACCTCTCCATGCCCGCCGCTCTTCCGCGTCCCTCGGTCTCCTAGCAACACAACACCTCCGCCGCCATCGCCCTACGGGTCCCCATTCAAGTCAAAAAGCCTCCCTGAGCGAGTGGCCATAAGAGGAGGAAGAGCTTCTCCTCCTGAGAGTACCTGAGAAGTCGGTCTCCTTTTGCGTCCCTCCTGTGTACATGGGGGCGCAGACAGTACTGTGTGGCTTTGTGGAAAGCCCCTGCAAGGCAGTCCCCCGTTATCATATCTTGCTGGAGAGAATCAGGGTTTGTTGTTTGGGTGCAGTCAAGGCTCCCCAGACGTGTGGCAAGTACGATCCTATGAAGGGGCGATATCGAAACCCTCCTGCCGTCAGTTTTGCCAAATGAAGTCCATCCATCTCACGCTTGGTCTGCCTCTTTTCCTGCTGCCCTGAGCTTTTCTCAGCGGAAGCAGGCTAGGTGTTTTGTTTTGGGAAGTGGAGCCTTATCAATAGACACCAAAATACAGTACTGGATTTTCCCATGGATTTCTAGTTGTAGTTTTCGTTTCCCTTTGAGGGAGCAGAAGAAGCCAGGTTTATGGAAACCGAAAACCAGCTTCCTGCTTTGCAGTGCTTTATTGAATATAAGTCCAGGGTAAAAACATTTGGAATTAGCGTGTGCCTCCTTGATCCCCTGTCTTGTACTTCTACCCTATATCTCTCTAGCCCTCTTCCTCATTCCCCAAAAGAGAAAATAAATAAATGAATGAAATAAAAAACGCTCTTCCTGATTCAGTTTGCCTACCTATTTGTATAATAAGCAGGTGTGCAGCCTTCTCTTTAGTAGCTGTGCAATAGGGGAATGTCTCACACAGGGGTCACTATATGTCTTTTCCTATCACAGTGGAAATTACTGTTGCTCTATACCAGTGTTGGCAAACCTATGGCACGGGTGCCAAAGGTGGCACCCGGAGCCCTTTCTGTGGGCACCCATCACCCCTTCACAGCCAGCTGTATTCAGATTAAATTGCTGTATTGGCACTTTGCGCAAAATTAGTGGGTTCTGAATCACAGTTTGGGCACTCAGTCTCTAAAAGGTTCTCCATCACTGCTCTATACTGTGATTAATCCATGTCTGTGTATGCTCAACATGCCAAAACTAAGTTTGCCAGCTGCAAGTACTGTAGTTAGCTTCTGCTCCTATTTCATGAATTTTGCTAAGAAAATCTGGTACTTTGTACCTGAAAGCTTTAATTTACCCACATTGATCCCACTTCCCCACATCTGCAAAACCCATGGGCACCAAAACTTCCCATATCCACTCCACCAAAAATCTATCACTGGGGCCAACTTTCCCTCTTTATCAGGGCCTCATTCTTAATCAATACAATGGACCAGCTCCAACTCTTGACAATCGAAACCTATCCTTGATATTGCCAAAGAAAGTATTTTTAAATATGTAGTGCCACAACAAATAGGGCTAAGCTGGTGGAGAGGGGCAAGAGGCATAGTCAAAACTGGAACCAGATAATACCAGGTTTAATGCAGGAAATGTACATTACAGCACAGTACTTCTATGGGAGCTGTCTTTCACATTACAATAGCCCATGATTGTCCACAGCTGAAACAGCACACTTGTGGGTTTGGTTTCTCCTCTTTCAAATATTTTAAACTTCCAATTCTTTCTCCTCCAAATATAAAGAAAAGTAGGAATGATAGCAAATTCTTCAGAAATGAATTCAGATTCTCATGATAAACTACCCAGATCCAATAAACTTAGGAAATATGAAAGTGTAACTTCCCTGGTTCCCTTTGACATTAAGCATGGAAACTCCTAGCCCCTCTTTTCTTGGTGTGTCATTTTCTGTGATGTCGCTGCGGAGGTTTCCACTCATGTGGAGGCTATGCACAGAAGCAAAACCTTTGGGAAATGACTAAATAATGTCTGAATGATCCAAAGGGACAAACTAGTAAACATGCCATCAGAAGGAAAGTCCTTTAAAAGGATAAGATGGTCTATGTATTTTAATAGGAGCTTGCCTCAACAGATTTGGCAAACGAGCCTGTTTTTAATATAAAATTGGTCAACTAGGAGACAGCATGGCTCTGTTGCGTGCTTGATGTCTCGGGTAAGTAACACTGAAAGATTTGCCCGCCTAGAGGGATAATGCCATTAAGAAGAGCCAATGCATATTTGCCCTAACATTTGATCTGGTCCAGAAATGAAAACTCTCTCCTCGTGTGCTCTCCCCACCCCCAGTAATTCAAGTAATGCAACTGCTGCCTAGAGCATTTTTAATGCTGCTGAAGCACACAGGATTCTTGTATTTCCAAAAATAAATGACTTGGTTAGGCATAATTTACTAACAAACAGTATAACTGCATGGCCATCAGTCTGAAAGAGCAGTTTCGCAACAGAAGCTGTGATCCATAGCTTGGTTATAAATGAGAGAATCACAACAGGACGTTATCGGCTTTGGCATGCCTCTGTGCCTCCGGCACTTTCTCTCTGATAAAATTATTTGAGATGAAATCAATGCCACCAGTGATGATGGCTTTGGGCTGAGATCATTTGTGATTGCAAAAGACATCTGGATCATCATACCTACCACTAGAGACAGCAGCCACTGGGTATGAATGATCCTCTTTTGAAACGTAAAGCTGTGGGATAGCTGGGTTCCTTTCGTAGTATATCAGCCAAGCGTGCACCAGAGATGGAGAATATTTCACAGAAGAGTGGTACTGAGCAGAGCTGCTGTCAAAAGATAGATTGGACTTTGCAAAACTCTTCTGATCCTGGTGACATCAATTCAAAAAAGAGATAAAAATGAAATGAATGTTTGGACTGCTCCTGTAGGCACAGGCACACGGCAGGTACGGCATGCTGGGATTTATAACACTGAGAGAACTGTGTAGACAAGCTAAGAATAAATGTCTAAGCAGAGGAGAGTTGAACACATTTATTTTCTGGTAATCTTTGCCTCTCAAATTCATCAAAGCATCCATCAAAAACAGTATGTTACAATAGGATAAACAGATTGCAGTTGTTCAGAACATCATCCAATCCTTCTCTACCCATCTCTTCTGCTTTAGTACCACTACCTAGTCTGTGTTCCCATTTGTGGAAAAAAGCAGAAGGTGGTCCTTGTTCTAGAAGTCCTCTATTTGAAGGTCTGTCCAGTTGATATGTCACTTAAAGAATTATAAACAGGGAGATCCAGGAACACCCACAGTGAGCATCTAGAGAATAGATTCAGCAGGGATGTAGGTCACTTGATGACTGTCTTTGCTTCTGTAAGATGCATTGTAAGTACTGTATGTTAAAATTATGAACAAAACCACTTCTAATTGTACTTCTGTATAAATCAGTTGTCATTTTCAGTTGTGTGCATCTAGGGGTCCTTTTCCTAGATGATGAAGATACCCTTATGGTGATGCATCAAATCTAATTGGCACTTACTTTGAATAGAGTCCTGTTGGCATTCACCAAATGGATCTGCCATTAGAAGGAGCAGGGTGTGTGTGTGAAGTAAAAACAGAAAGATTAACCCACACGTTGAAGTTTTATTTAGCAACAGCATTGAAGGGAGGCTCATGGGAAAAGTATAATACTGTATTTAAATGAAAATGTCATTACTTTCCAGAATGTTGGTCTTTGCAAATAAAATTTAAGTTGACTGCTCGAAAGAGAAAAACCTCAGGGATAATTTTAAAATAATATATTTAATGAAGAACACTATTAGCTCTAATGGATATGATTATATCACATAATATATGAACATTTCTGGCTGAACAGGGTCTAAAACAGTCTGTGCAGGGATAATTTACCATAATTAATGTGGTTTGGCAAGATAGCTGTATCCCAAGCATGGAGGTATATCAATATTATTTTGACTTGAACACAGCTTCCCAATCTCTTTTCCCTCTGTGTTAATGCTGGTGACCAGTTGCAAACAAACAAACAAGCAATGTTAGCATTTCAAAAGCTAACCTGTATCTGCATAAGGAAGTAAGAGACAAAATATTTCTCTGGATGCATGAAACAGAGGAAATAATCAAAACTTGGAAAGGTTAAGACAATTAAGGCAAAACAACAAAAACATGAAAACAAGCCTGCCATTTTAAACAGCAAAAAGCAATAAACAACATTGACTTACAAAGTAAATTAAAATAACTTAAAATAAACATAAAATTGCTTTCTTGCACCTGGGAAAATGGCCAGAGATCATGCCACTAATGTCTTCCTGCTTTTGACATGGGGGTGGTGGCTTCTGGGCTGCCAACCAGAAAGAAAGTTGGCTTGCAACCCTCTGAGATCAATCATGCCCTATATTAGATGAGGATGAACCTTTGTTTTACTCATCTATGACATCCTACCAGACTGTGAATAGCTTCACTCCTTGGCCAATCTCAGATAATTTTTTTTCTTGTAAGGTAATTAGTCAAAATAGTTGAGTGCATAATTTGTATGCAGGGGTTAAGGATTTATTTTGCAAAAGGAAAAAGAAAGGATTGAAAACCTGGGACTCCGACTTTCTCCCTTGGGGAAAGAAGCAAGCAAGAAGGGGTTGGCAAGGGGGCAGTCTGAACCCAAGGAAGACCAGTGCCCCCCCCCTCTGAATTGATAAACCTTCACTGGGTATTCCTAGGCACACATAGGAAGACACTGACAGGACCTGAGTGGTTATAGGCTAATTCAGACCCTGTGATGTAACCAATATATTTGAGGTGGGAGAAGCTGCTATGGCAGAACTTAAACTGTACGTGGAAAAGGACCCACATTCTATTGCAGGCATGTCCAAACTTTGGCCCTCCAGAGGTTTTGGACCACAACTCCCACAGTCCTTTGCCATTGGGAATACAGGCTTGGAATTCTGGGAGCTGTAGTCCAAAACATCAAGAGGGCTGAAGTTTGGTCATGTCTGTTCTATTTGAAAAATTATAAAAGGGTGGGGGAGGAAAGGCTTATATATATATCTTGCGGTCTGATACTTATTTGGCCTTGGAAATCACTAGTATCAACAGACATGTATGACAGTTCTACAGCTGCATGTACCAAAAAGAATCAAGAACAATAATATAGCAGCAAAACACCCAACTAGCACATGCACTGCCAAAAGGAAAGAGAACTGGGCAGCATGTTTTTATAGAAATAAATAGCAACAACAAAAAAACTTTCCTTAGTACAAAAGGAGAAATGCAATGTTCTTTGTGTGCACATCCACGGGGTGTCACATATCAAGTCTCCCTTCCAGTGACATAGTCCACTGTGTTCAGTTTGAGATAGCAAGCTATATTGCTCTTCTAGACGGGCAAGGTAGACCTTCTATTGAGCAAACTTGAAAACATCTTTAATCATGGGCCGGGGTGCATGTGATCATGACTGAATATTTTTCTGGCCCACAAAACTACTTCAGAATGCTTCCTTTTTCGGTCAGGGGGAATATTTTATTTTGTTTTATTTCATTTTAAAATATTCCTAGAGGCACTAAAATATTCCTAAGGCCTATCACACATTAAAAAAAAACACACACAAAGCACCAACATTGGAAATGCTTCTCTGGGCATATCTTGTTTATGTTTTTAAAGCTGAAAAGTCCTGTCTCTGGACCCAACGTGGCCAGCAGAACCTGGGGACAGAATTTTGCTGCCAGGTCCCTAGAGATTGCCCAAAGCTGCTTTAAGGAAAGGAAGCTTCTGACCAATAAGCCAGAGGGATATTCTCCAATCTCCACTCATCTTAATGTACTGTCTGCCCTTTGAGGAAAAACTAGTCAAGGGGATTAGGAGACTGGGCACTGCTATTAAGAATTGTTTCATGTGCCTTTTAACAGCATGCCTCACTACTGTGGTGTGGTCTACCTGTAAACAGTGACATGCAGACACAGTACTTATAATAACAGTCCTCATAGCCTTGCTGTCAAATTTGGAATACCCTGTTGCTGGGACTCCTGTGTTATATGTGAGTTCTATAACATGGCACTTGCTTCTCTGAGTAAGCTTTCACAATATCACATTGTACCCACGTGGCATGTAAACAAGCCTTTTTATTTTAATTCAGTCTTATTTACAGTTAAATGCATTTAACATCAATAATGAATACAGCATCATAAAGCATTTATTGAACATAAACCTCCTCTCAGGGGGCTCTGCTGATGTTGTAGAGTAAGTGGTTAAGGCCAGCCCTTCTGTTAGGCAGAAAGTGGTAGATTTTGAATGCCAGGAAATGAAAGGAAACTGTTAGTTATTCAGTTCATTATTATTAAATATTTATTGTTAAAGATGAGGAGTGGTACATGAGGGATTTTCTGCTTTATATGTCAAAATAGCTTGGCTGGCTCAAGATACTTTATACCCTGATTTTGGGTGGGTGGCATAATTTGTTGCTTTTCCTCAGGCAGCAGCAATTTTGGAAAGGCCTTGCTAAGCTTGTCATCCTTATACCTGGGAGTATATCTCATGGAATACAATAAGACTTATAAAAATCCTCTGTAGGATTACACCATAAAGTAGTATCATTATTTGGAAGTAAGTTCCATTGAACAAACCAGCTTAGAAGACGAAATTTAATTCTTTTAGGTTAGAACAGTGGTGGCAAACCTCCGGCACTCCAGATGTTTTGGACCACAACTCCCACAGTCTTTTGTCATTGGCAATCTAGACTTGGAATTCTGGGATTTGTGGTCCAAAACATCTGGAGTGCTGGAGGTTTGCCACCACTGGATTAGAATCATACTACAATTTACCCATTGAATTCACTGGATAAACCAACGCTGTACTTTTAAAAATAAACTGAACTTCGAGCATGTTTTTCCACACATTCCTTAGAAAGGAAGGAAGGAAGGAAGGAAGGAAGGAAGGAAGGAAGGAAGAAAGAAAGAAAGAAAGAAAGAAAGAAAGAAAGAAAGAAAGAAAGAAAGAAAATAAAACACAGTTTGCAAAAAAACCCAAAAACCTGAAAGCACATTATATATTAAACCTCTGTTTCACTGATGCCTCATATAAATAGCTCCCTATCGCAATTGTATATTACAGTGCACTTGAGGTACAAACAAAATTTTCAAGCACAACAGATATGCTGTTTAGAGATGGGCACGACCAGGAAAAATTACGTTTCGAGTTGTCGTGTGATGGAGCCGGCCCGTTTCGGCTCGTTTCCATTTTTTGCGAAATTTTCCAAAAATTTGTCGTTTCGTTTGTCGGTTTGTCATCTGTCATTAGTACTGGTTTTGGGGGGCTGGAGGCACCTCTCTGGGGTGGGTGCCTCCTCTGGCCCGCCATGAAGGGAAAGCGGGCTCCTGGAGGCACCTCTCTGCGGTGGGTGCCTCCTCTGGCCCGCTACAAAATGGCATGCATAGCCAATTGGATATGCATACCATTAAGTTGCAGTTGCAGCAGGCGGAGGCACCTCTCTTTCAGGTGCCTCTGTGACTCACTGCCTGCGGTTCACTTGGGCTGGGGAACGAAGTGAAAGAGGACCCCTACGGGCGCCCTGTGATTCACTAAGAAGGGAAGTGTACTTGCTGTAGTGCAATGCGAGTACATATCTGGCTTAGTGGTTAGGGGTTAGAGCAAGGGCTAGGCTTAGGGTTACGGGTAAGTTTAGGGTGAGTTACTGGGGTGCACCTCTGGGTGCCTCTCTGACCCACTAAGAAGGACAGTGTACTGGCGTATGGGTTAGGGTTAGGGTTAGGGTTAGGGTTCGGGCTAGGGTTAGTGGCTTTTTATGCCCGACTGGCACATCCCAGAAGTCTCGGTCAAAACCTGTCCAAGTGGCCATGCAATTGGTGGAATGGTTCCAAAAATTTGCATGGTCCACTCCCATGGCCAGCCCATCATTGCGCAGGTGTGAAAAAATAAAAATAAAAATAAAATAAAATAAAATCAATTGGAGACGTTTTGTTGCAAGAAAAACCCACTGCTGCTACTGAAAAAATTCAGGCAGTTTTAAAATAGCTATTTTCGCATGTTTCTGTGGTGCTTTGGTGTGTTTTTGGACCACGCGATTTCAAAATAAATATTGCACTCACCCCATTTTGGATCCCCCGCCCGCACCGCATGGCATGGCGAGTTGGCGAGATGACGAGGATGCGCAGCCCAGGAGAGGAGAGGGGGGGAGGCCGGGGACCCCCCCCCCCCAGAAACCACCCTTCTGGTAGGTGCCCTCACTCAGGCAGGCATATTTTTGCCTGCTTTTTTGATCGGGAATGGGTTTTTTTTAAACTTTTTTTCTGTGCCGCGCCTCTTGGCGAGTTGTTGTGGTGACTCGACGAGGATGCGCACTTTGCGCAGCCCAGGAGAGGAAGGAGGGAGGCCGGGGACCCCCCCCCCCAGAAACCACCCCTCTGGTAGGTGCCCTCAAGCAGGCATATTTTTGCCTGCTTTTTTGGCCGGGAATCAGGGTTTTTTTATTTTTAAAACTTTTTTCCTGTGCCGCTTGGCATCGCGCGATCTCTGCGATGCCAGGAACGACAACGACAAATCAGACCCAATTTTTCTTTAGTTGGTTCGAGTTCGAGTTCTGGCAGAGTAATTGTCGTTCTTCGTTCCGTTACGTAACGGAAACGAGAAACGGAAACGGAAATGAGAATTTCGCCAAGTCGTGCCCATGTCTAATGCTGTTGATGAAAATCCATTCACTAGCTAATATGCTGAGCTTTACAGGTGTTCTAAACTTTATCCTTCTCTTTGGAAAGAAAGCAAATGTCATGGGAAACTGCTTGATAGCAAATGTAATTAACAGTAATGGCTTAATGATAAGGAAGGTTTCCCTTTTTACAACACACTTCCATATAAAATTAAATAAGAATTTTATTCAGCTGTTGCATTTGCACAGGCCATTGAGCAAGCTTTTGCTAGCAGTCGTCTTTCTATCAGTAAACAACCTCCTTGGTAATATAAAGGAGTCATTTGCTTCTGCAGTGCAGCCCTCACCATCCACAGAATGGCAATGTGGATTGTGGGCAGATGCCGTGAAACTAAGCATGGCAATTCCAAGGGAACAAGCAAGTATAAGATGAAGGTGGGTAAGATGAAGAGCTAAAAGTATTCAACTGAAACATTGGTATGTGCTTTGGAAGAGGGGGTTTAGTTTTGAGTACCTGAAAACATAAAACCAGAGTGCTTGTGATCTTATCTAAAGCTGCCCACACAATCCTAGCTTCCATGCACATTTTGCCTCTCTATAAGAAAATGTTGGCAGTGGAAGTACCTCACAGGAAGTTAACATTATGTATGGCAAACATTTAGAAACAAACTTATGAGTTTCTTCTTACGTATGTGCCTGTCTGCATTCATCTCAATTAAACAAATGCTCATTCTGCCATTCAGAAAGTGGAGCTGGTCCAGAATGAAATGAGGTAAGGTGGTAAATATAAACCATGCAATGGAAATGTGATAACTTTTTTCTTATTTATTTATTTATTTGGTGGTATTTGTAACAAGAAATGTGCACAGGATGTCAAGTCAGTCAGTCTTCTCTTCCACAGAGTTCAGGAAAATCCTTCTCAATTCCAGAGGGTATTTGGAGGTGTTGATATGAAAGGGGAGGTGTAGAGATAAAGCACAGAACCACCTCCCTAGGAATATTTCTAAAACATGTTTAAAAATTAAGTATTGTCAGTTCAGATCTAAATCTTTGCTTATGGCACAGAGCAAAAATGGCATCCTAATGATATATTTATAGGCCTTGGCCATCACAAGAATGGTGGCATGCAGTATTTTAGTCATTTCGTTTTGGCACCTGGCGTGTTTTTAATTGACATGCATTGTCATCATAAAATGTTAATTAATCCTGTTAAATATACATAAAATACTTGCAGTTACAAAAGTGGGAAAGAGAAACAGGGAGCAAAAACAAGATGAATATTGGGTTTAGTGGCTTGTCTTGCCTATATCTATTTGACTACTGCATTTTTAAAAAAATACTTCTTGAGTATTATTCCATTGTGGTTTAATCTTTTTAGTTTTCAACAGGAGTTCATGAAAGAGCAGTATTGGATACTGAGTACCATATCATGTTCTAATTTGATCTCCCTTCAGTACAGACTTTACCCTAACAACTTACAACTCTAGTTTACATATAATTTTTCTTACTATTTTTAAAACATTTCTCTGTGCCTCAATGATATCTGCCCATTCCCTCATGTCTTGGCTTTCCTTCATAATGAATTTTTCCAAAATTAAAAACTAACATGTACTCTTTCTTCACATCTTTTAAAACTCCATTCCTCCCTTTTTTACAGTGCTATCCTTCCCCTCAAACTAGAAATCATGGAATACTTATTCATTGTTTGTTTCAGTTACATTTTCAGCTTTCTGTCTTTGGACACTGGAAGCCACAAAGCATTGATTTTATTCTATTATTTTTCTATGACAAAGATATTATTAATATTATGTTGGCGTCTATTCCGAGGTTGTCCTACAGTTGAGTTAGATGGGGCACCACCTACTTAATCCCAACAGCCCTTTCAACAAAGGACACAGTGAGTACTCAGACTAAGCAAGAGAGAAGATGCAATAGCAAACAAGATGTTTAGTTGGCTCAATCTTTGATGACTGTTCCCTTACCCATGAACCTCAGCTGCCCCTCTTCAGTCCTTAAGCTTCTGCCTCACTTCCCATGTCTGTAAAATACTTAATAATTATTGATGCTGTGATATTCTTTCTTACTGTTATATTCCTATTTTCTAGTTTGAAACATATTCTTTATTATTAGGGAGCAAGCAGACTATCAACCCCTAGTATCCCCTACAACATACAGCATAATCTGTAGCTCTGAAACATCTTACCTGCTTCAGGATAAGCCTGCAAATATTCAGATTTTACAAGGGCAATGGCATACTGACTGTAGGACAAGCACAAGAGCAGAAGTCATTGTTAGGTGCATCAGTAAATTCATATTATAAGCTATTTCTTAACATTAGCTGGGTCTGAACAAGTGTCATCCAGATATTATCCCTTGTAACTTCCTTTCTCCTTGATGAGGCGGAGGGGCTTGTCTGGTTCAGTGAAACTGAGAGCTATGCTGGCAGTGGCATTGCTACCAGAAGGGTCTCCCAGGCCAAACAGGTCTCATTGGAGAAACCAGACTAACGGTGTCCACCCCCAAAGTGTCTGATCCAGGGTGGGCAGCTTCAAACAGCATCTGATCCATAAGGAAAAATAGATGGGAAGCACGGTCCAGGGCATAGAATAACATTTTGGCTTAAGAACTTAAGCCAATTGTCTGCAGTAAACATAGCTGCTCTATTTAGAATAGCTTTAGATTGAAACCAGTTCAGGCTACTGATTGCCAACGTTCTATGAGGACATTGAAGAAGTCCTCTTAGAATGAGGACTTCTTCATGGCACTTGAAGTACAATTTCTTTTACTCCCAGCCCTGCTTGTAACTCCAATTATTGCCAACCCATATGGACATCTACAATACTGGAGGGCTTCACCGACAAGCATGGAAGCCTAGGATTGGTCATAGCTGCTGCAGATAGCAAAACTGTCGTCTGGAATGCAATACCCAGTACTATAACCTGTGTAGCACCCACCGTATAAAATTATGCTGGGCGTTATGCCGGGCAGCAAGACATTATGCTAAGGAATTGCACCGTCAGTTGTGCATCCCCAGCACAATCAATTTTGCAATATGCCAGCAGAAGTGCTTTGGGGGTAGCGCTTCTCCTTTGGAGTGGCACAACTACTACGGGCACAGCCTTGAGTTCCACACATGTTGTGTATTAGGATCTTGGCCATTGATTTGGCATAAGAGAAGAGAGCAAAGTTCAGTTCAAGTTGTTAGGGACATCTGGGGTTCCATCCTGAATGCTATATAGAGCCAGTGCAGAGATCATCTTGACCCCTGGTGTCATGTGCTCCAAGCCTTTGAACTACAAAGCACTTTGCAGGTATAAGCATTTGCTTTATGTACTGTCAGAAGGTCAGGGCACCAGAACAAAGTTCCAAATGAGTTTCTTTCTCCTCTCCAGCCGTATGATTATTTCTACACATACTTCAATCTCAGAAAGACAAATGTTTTCTGCTTACGCTAGCTGAATTCAACTCTCTCCAATGCTCTCTCTTTTAAATCCATTGCCTTCGGCGAGAAAGCACATTGCTTCCACAACACTTCGAGTCTACATAGTAAATGGTCCGTTCCCAAAGCGTAATGTTGCTTAAGGCGATAATTCTACCAAACGCTAAAGAACTAGATAGTTTTTAAAAATGAATCACGAAGTCTGTAACCCCTTAGACAAGTCCTAGCAATAAATCCTGCTGAACATAGAGGAGGCATACTTCTGAGCAGATAAAGCATTGCTTTGTAGAAAATTTGGTCAACTGGTAAAATATGCACAGCCAGAGATATGTGTTTCATATTATATTTTATATTATATATATTTTATATATCCACTAATGTAATTGAAAATACAAGTGATAACAGTGCTCAGGAAACAGATTTACACAATCTAATTTTAATGAACCCTGAAAAGAGGACGCTATTGTATTTTGAAATTATTGTCCAGAAAGAAACAACATTTGTAGTGTTTAGGGACCTGCTCCAAGCTAGCTTTTAATTCTAGCATCACTCTTAATCTCACTCAAGGTAGCAATAAAACCTAGTCTATTATCCATAAAGATTCCAAAATATTATGGGATGTGTGCATGTTTTTTCAGTGCATCTAGAATGCCTTGGTTGATTAGCAATTTGTATACGGGCGAATGGCTGTCTATTTTATTCTTATTCTTATTATTTTGTCAGGGATCTATATGTTATTATTAAGAGTTTGTGCAAAAAATAAAGAAAACAAAGCTTGTGAGTTACTTGCATTTTTTTCTTGACAATGTGCATCCCTAGGGAAGTAAAGGTGCAATCTATGATTGTAATAAAAACAATGAGAAATCTTGTAGTATCTAAAATGGCATTCGAAGATAAGGTTTCATGGTTACCCAAAGGATTTGTATTCAAGAGGCTATCTCTCAGACCAGTTTAGATCTATGGGATGTAGTTCCCAGTGGCTTAAACAGGAACATATAGAATATACTACAGATATGTTTGAAGCCCAGATAGAATTTATGTCCTCTGTTTGTCGCCAATGCTGATTTGGCTCAATTTCCTTTATCACTGCCTTACACAAAAGTTATATTTGACTACACTTCACATCAACTCATGGCAGCAGATTAGCTATGCTACCTAGGAATGATGGGATACCTCAAGGGCTCCATACTATGGAAGGGCACATTAGAAGGATGCAGACAAAGTGATACAGAAAAATAACTATGGATAACAGATGTTTTTATTTAAAAGCCATCTCAGGACACATTCATAATAATATGCACACGTCTAGAAATTGGATGTTGTTTTTCTTTAAAGCCCATCAGGATCAAGCTAGTTTCTCTCAAATTTACTTTCTTGATGAGATCTTTTGATGGTGGTGTTGGCGAAGTGGTATTACCATTTTCATCAAGTTGGCTAGTATTTTCATTAATAAACAATAATATCCAGAGGATTCATGCACTGAGTTTTTCTTATCTTTCATACAATGGTACTAGTGTACTTTAGAATCTTGCATGTGGTTGCTCATGTAAGTACAGTGATTTCACTAGAAATAAAATCTGTGTATGCAGAACTGCAAACAAGTAACAAACTCTTCACACTTCAACTCTCAGATGATCACAACGTAGCCATTCTTTGTCAACAGACTGGATTCCTTGCAGACTTTCATTTTCAAGGAATTGAAGATAAGTCACTTCCCACCATCATTTATTACATCACTTCAAATAACATCAGTATTCTGGACCACTTCAGATATTGATTCACATTTAATGTTTTCTGAGGACTTCATAAATTGGTCAACTCTGTTTCTAACTCAATAGGATGCATGTGGCCATTTTCCATTTGGAGGATTATTTTTTTCTTCAAATTTCTTCAAATCTGACATATCTTTTCTCTTGATCCATAATACTTTTCTTGAAGAAAATGAAATGTGATTTCAGTATAATTACACATTACTGTACTCACTAAAAGGCACTTTGAGGTCATCTCAAATCTAGACCTCTCATCCTGCATTTCCAAGACCATGTTTATTCAGTGGGAAAAGCCAGAAGACTACACACTTCTATGATAGTTCACCACTCCAAGTGCTGCTCTGATATCTTACAATTCCTTATAATTGACTATTTAGAAGGGGCTGCTGGGCACTGTAGTCCAGTTGTCTTGGTTTCTTGCTGCAGCTGCCTCCCCACTAAGCTACATAATATTTCATCTTTTTTATGAACTAGGAGACCCAGGGTTGCCTTAACTATTTGTCACAGATCAACAACATTTGATCCTCCCAATGTTTTGGCTTACAAGTCCCACTGGCCTCTCTCATCTTAGGGCGTTTATACACGACCCCTAAGCTCCGCCACAAATGGCTGCAAGGTCCGGACCTTAAAAATGTTTACCCACCAGCTCCGGACTTTGCAGACAATTAAGTGCGACCCCGCCCACTTTAGCAAGACCAAACAGCAGTTTTCTTGTACCTGCTTTTTAGAGGTGACAAATATTTGATCCGGTGTAAGGATAGTGAGTGTGGGGCTCTCCTGGCTTCCGTTTGTTCTTTTTTTGCGCCCCGCCCCTTTAAGAGATCTGAATGCTGCCCGGAACAAAACGGAGGTAAGAAGGCATTCTTTTCTTTCTTTCTTTCTCCCTGCCTCAGGCAGCCAGCAACCAGGAAGTGCGGAGGGGGGTGGGGACAGAGGAAGAGCGAGGAACCCCTAAGAGCTCTGGTCCGAATTTAAGTGGCCAGCGGATCTTAGGGGTCGTGTAAAAAGGCCCTTAGTCAATACTAAGACATTGTGGGAGTCATAATTCAAAACATCTGAAATGTTTTATATATTCTCAGATCTTGCTGTATATTGCCTCTCCTCGTGTGCTCAGGGATTTCACAAGCTTCTTCTATTTATTTTAAATAGGTCTTAAGGATCACATGCGAATTAAGTCACACTTAGTCAATAAAGCTTAAATTTAATCTTATGCAAGGGACTGAATTCAGCACCTTTTTTGATTGGGTTGTCCTTGTTATATATGTTGCCCAACAGCAGACTTGAATGCTTAGTTTTGCTTCGTACAGAAACAGCAGAAGGTGCAACCGCAGTGACTTTTTGCTGCAGGTTGGTGCAATCTAAAAGGGGTTGCTTGAGATCACGGGTAGGAGCGATATGTCATTTGGTGCAATCTTCCCATCCAAATGGCAAGGTGACCCTAAATGACCCTATTTTAGCATCATGACTAAAAGGGATGCGAGCAAATTGAATACATTTCCTGCTCCTCTGCAGAAGGGCAAGGGAGGTGAAACTATTCTTGTTACTCTCTCCTATGTCAGACCATCACTACTGTACTGAATCACTTAGATTTAAATTAAATTAAATATTGTTCTTTGCTCTGTGTGTAATGCCGACTGAGAAACTGCCCACAACTGAGAAACAGCACCTCACAAAAGGCAAAGAAAAAGATTTTTTAATTTAACCTAAGCAATTCAGTGTGTCAGTCATTATGTAGAAGCTACCAAAAGGCTTTTCACTTCCACTACCCCTGCAGAGAGCACCAAGGGAACTGTTCCATTTGTTGATATTATGAAGTATTAAGCCACATCACAATACTGAAAATTGAAACTGGGAGGTTGGATTTTAGTCTGTTCCCAGCAATTGCACATATTGTGGTACCTCTTAAGACAAATGCCTTGTAAGACAAAAAAACTCGTAGGAAGAAAAAAATTCTGAGAATAGGCATGCTTTATATGACAAAAAATCCCTATGGGATACTTTGCAAGACAAAAAACATTTCCACATGTACTGAGGAAAGAACCCGAGTTATTTTTGTCTTTATTCTAGCCTTCAGAATGGATTAATCTGTTCCCAACACATTCCTATGGGAAACCGTTTTTCTTAAGAAAAAAAATCATAAAATGAAATGATCTATAGCCTCCGGAATGGATTAATCCATTTTCAATGCATTCCTATGGGGAAGTCGTATGTCGTAAGAAAAAATTTTCTTAAAACACATTGACCTGTAGAACAAATTAAATTTATATTAAGAGGTACCACTTGTGTTGTAAATCAAAAGGATCAGTTGCTGGCCGAGGTCAAAACACAAAGAGATTTCCTTCTCTCTAATGCAAAACATTTCAGACGCGATACCCCTTTCAATCTACCTTAGGTTCTTTTCAAAAATTCATGAGGCCATCATATCTACTGAAAAGAGATTTTATTTCTAATCTAAGTTACAAAAGAAAGTTATGCTTATGAAAAAAATTCAAAACAAAAATTACAAAATCTGACGGACCCAGTTATAGACTTATTTCCCTAAAAATAATAAAGACTAAACTATCCTCTCTCTTTCTGGTTACATGATGACATCCTGACTATCCCAAATGATAGTTGACTACTCTCTGCTCTAAGAGCATTGTTTTGACTATACTTCAGATATCTTAGATAAGAGTCTAATGCAAAGCCGGAATGTGCAGTTAATAACACAGCTTAGGAAATCACTCTGTGTTCCCTTGTCCTAATTTCCTTGCACCACTGTACCGGGAATGGCCCAAACTAGAACACACTAGCCCTCAATGAAAAGGTCCACTCTAGTGAATATATTGTATGATGGGATGGGGTGGGGTGGGGAGAGTGAACTAATCTGCTCCTGCGCTGCAACAAACAATGGAACAACTTCCCATCTAATCAAGCTCACAATGACCCCAAGAGGCTCAATCACATTTGCAAAAAGCTACTATTACAGCTTTTCCCTTCCTTGCAAAACTATGCCAGTGAATGCCATATGTGCATAAGGCCTATGCACCAGGAAAGCGAGTTTATTCTCTCCAAGATCACATTTTGTTGCAGAAAAGTGTAACAGATTTACAAACAACATTGTCACCTGAAGAAGTGGCAACATTTGTATTGGATTTCAGCTTCTTGTTTTTAACTCACTGAGTTATACTTGTGCCCCAGCCACTGTTGCAACCGAAATGGAAAAAAAAATGAGAGTTTTAGAAACATGTTAACATTATTTATTTATTTATTTATTTATTTATTTATTTATTTATTACATTTATATACCACCCATCTTCCGAAACGGAGAGCCACAGCTTTCAAGGACTTGGGTTCAACCATGGAAGATGGTTCTAGAGCTGCCTGGCCATGGAATTCACTGTGCGGGAGGCAGTGGCAGTCCACTCTTTGAGCATCTGGCAGGTCTCACAAACACTGTTAGGGCTGCCATGTGCCAGAAGTGATGTGGTCATTATCATTGTCACTACCTTGTAGAGCAGTGGTTCTCAACCTGGGGGTGCCCAGATGTTCTTGGACTGCAACGCCCAGAAGCCCTCACCACTTGCTGTGCTGGAAGGGGTTTCTGGGAATTGCAGTCCAGGAACATCTGGGGGGCACAGGACAGGGTCTTGTCCTGTCTTTGTCTTGAGTAGGCAATTAAGACCCACCAGCTTTGCAACAGCTGCCAAAGACCAAACGTCCTGGAATTGGTTCACTGATAGAAATCAGAAGGAGTGTCTGCCTTCAGGGATTTTTCCTGGGGTGAAGTTGTAGGGAGGGTTAGGATGAGCGGCTGCACGTTGAAATCTCCCATTCAGCACGGGGGCCTTCCTTTCAAAGCAACACAAGTACTACAAACTCGAAAATCAAATACTGTCTTGTGCTGGTGATATGGAACTTCAGATTTCTTCATCGAGAGCTCTCCTTTCATGATCCCCGACGTTCTCTCTCTTCCTAGCCATGAGTTCCTCTTCCTCCAAGCACGCGCGGAGTTGGGGTGGGGTTGGGGGCTCCCTGCCCATGCTCCTGCTTTGCTCAAGGACTTAACCAGAAGCCAGCCCCGGCCAGCAAGGGCTTCAGGGCAACGGCTTTTCCTTCTTTCTTCCCACGTTTCCCCGTAGTTGAAGAGGGGGCACGTTCCCTCGCCTCAGAGGCGCTCAAAGGAAAAGACCAGCAGCGGAAACCACGCGGGTGCGCGGTGCTTTGCTCCTTACCCCCATTGGGACTGGGTCCCACCGGCCGGATGAGCCGGCCGACTTTCCTTTTGCCTCCCCCGTTCCCCTCGCTTCGCTTCGGGGTAGGTGCGGGTGACTTTCCCAGGACACGTCCTCCCGGGGATTTGGCGCGCTGCTTCCTCGGCCCCGAGGCTGCCGTGGAAGGAGCAGATGGAGGATGTGTCCGGGAGGTCGGCTCGGGCTCCCCCGCCCCTTCTCTCCCTCGCCCGCCCCGCGCGCTCTCGCTCTCGCTCTCCCGGGCGCACACCACGGCGGCACCGAGGCACTGGCGAGGCTCCGTGGCGCACGCTCCCCTCCGCGCGCCCCGAAAAGGCGCCCTTGTGCCATCCCTGAACCAGGACCGCCGGTTCGGATTGCCGCCGCTGCCTTCCGCGTCCCAAAAGGAGCAAACATGTCCAAGGGGTCCGTTTCATAGGTGAGTTGGATTGCTGCTCTCCCCCGTCCCAATTTATTTCGGTGTCACCGAAAGACCAGCGACGGGTTTCTTGAGTTACCGTGACCACGCAGCGGAATGCGTGTTTGCACGGAACTTTGCTCCGTGTTTATCACTGGAAGGTAAAAATGGTTTTTGAGCATAAGAAATAATCTCTCTCTCTCTCTCTCTCTCTCTCTCTCTCTCTCTCTCTCTCTCTCTCTCTCTCTCTCTCCCCCCCCCACCTCCCGTGCATGTTTATTTGGAAGTACAGTGGTACCTGTCATGATTGTTAAGGATTTCAATATAAAGGAAATAATTCGTTCCAAATGAAATTATGTTGAGCAAATTTTCCTTTATACAAGTTCCCATAGGAATGCATTGAAAACAGAATAATCCCTAATCACGATGGATTGTTGTACCGATTCGCCCCATAGATGATTATGTTAAGCAAATTTCCCCTATCTCCGGAATTTTTTATGTTGTACAGATTTTATGTTATACAAACTGTTTGTTATACAAGGGTCCACTGTAGATTCTACTACTACATTGAACGAGATTAACTTCCATGTTAAGTCCCTGTAGTGTGGCGGTTCTGGTAAATTTATATTACAGTACTTCAGTTTTGTATTCTAAAAGACATAAAGGCATACAGCTAAGTAAAGGAATAGGGTTAAATATAACATGGTACTGTCTTGATATTTATTTTGCAAATAGGAGAAGAATCCTAATCAGTGATGTGCTGAATCTTAGCATATTATGTGGGTAGGGTAATGGACATTCTAAAGACATAAAGACAAGCAGGAGCTGTGATGGGAAAATTCTTCAAGTGTCCAAGTCATCTGATGGGAACATGTAGAGGTAGAAATCAGAGGGAACATTTCTGGGTTTGTTTTTCATAAGAAAAGTTTGTTGTCATCTTCAGTGTCATCTCTTTAAGTTTTGTTAAAGAATATCATTTCACCAAAAAAATGAAGTTGATAGCTGCAGCTCCTTCATTGCTGTATTACTATCATAATATGCATGACATTGTTTTACCAGCCTTCCTCAGCCCAGTGCCTCCAAGGATTACAACTCCCAGAGTCCCCAGTCAGCATGGACAGTAGGATATATCCTACAGTCCCATATCTTAGAGATAGACACCAGTTGGGAAAGGCTTAGATGCAATGATAACCTAAGCAGGATGGCACAAGCTGCCTTCATTTCTCAGAAACATTTCAAACCCATAACTGAGCAACAACTTTATTGAGATCAAGCAGAAAAGCATCTGCAGGTGCAAGATGTTGAGATCTCCAGATCTATTCCAAAGAGAACTACATGGGATGGTGAATCTGAACAGGTGGTGGTAACCAGAAGTCAAGGCTGTAACATGTATGAGGACAGACAGGCTTTGTATGGCACCTAGGGCTGTAGAAACAATGAAACACATTTATGCCTGATTCTTCCCTCTTTAAAAATATTAGACAAGGAGCTTCGTTGACATTTTAGTCTTTAAGTACAAGATAGGCTTTGATGCACAAACGCCATGTACCTTAAACAGTTCTACTCTCAGTTGTTGTCACACTGGTGACATTTTTTGTTTATAGTATTATATTTTAAGTACCTTGTGTCCTTGTGTTTCAACTTTCAACTGTTCAGGTGCTTCAAAGGAAGCACAATTCTAAGTATGGACGGCTCAGTGGTTTTTGGATGTGGAGGCCAGAAGTTGGGAATTCAGTTCCCATTGTGTCTCCTTCACAAGACTTAAGCTTGTGATCCATAAGGTCCCTTCTAGCTCTGCAAGTTTTAAGATTTTAATAATTATTAAGTGTCAATGACTTTTAGTGTCTATATGATTACTTTACCACCAATCGAGGGTTTATGTGCATGTGTTCATGGATGATAAAGAACATGTTTTTCACTTCTTCTGACTTCAACATACCTAAACTATACTGGCTGAAAATATGTTGCAGTATTCTGTGCTTCATAGGGCCTTTTCACACGACCCCTAAGATCCACTGGCCCCTTAAATTTGGACCAAAGATCTTAGGGGGTTCCTTGCTCTTCCTTCCTCCCCACCAGAGAAAGAGAGGAAAAAATGCAGCTCACCTGGAGGAGCTTCCCAGAGCTCCATTTCTCTTCAGTTTCTCTTCTGCTTGCTTTTTTTCCTCCTACCTCTTCTCTTAAAGGGGCGGGAGGCAAAAAAAAAACACAAGCAGAAGCCAGGAGAGCCCCGCACTGACCAGATTAAATCTGGACCTGGGGATTTTCACCCACCTCAAGCAGGTACAAGAAAGTGCAGCTGGGTCGCGCTTAGGTGGGTGGGGTCGCACTTAATTTCCTGCAAACTCCGGAGCTGGTGGAAAAACACTTGTAAGGTCCGGAGTTTGCAGCCATTTGCTGTGGAGTTTAGGGGTCGTGTATAAAGGCCCTTACCTGACCAATGTTTCAAAGTCATACTTTCCTACTGCGTTGGCTACATAAGCCTCTCTTCCATCCCACCCTCTCATTCCATCCCAATGGAATAAGGATACACCCAGTCTTAATGTTGCTATTTTGCCCAGCCTCCTCAAGGGGCAAGGGGAGGGGAAGAAAAAAAGCAAGAAAAAATGGCAGCAATGTAAAAGGACTCAAATATCCTCAGTGGGACTGATAAATACAATTTGTCTGCTAACTGGCAATCCTCAAACATTTCAATCTGTGTAAATGCTTTAAAAATGCTTTCCTGTTTTTGTTTTGCTCTGTTTCATTTTATCTGCTTTTAGTAGTCAAACCATGCACAAAAATTCTAAGTTAATTACAAATGATGATGATGATGATGATGATGATGATGATGATGATGATGATGATGATGATGATGATGATGTCCATTTAAAAGACAAAATAGGCTTTGAATCTTGCAGGAAACTATAATGGGCCAAATCCTTAATCATGGAAGAGCAACCATGCAACCAGTTCTGCCTTCTTCACAGCCCATCTGTTATGTATTCCCACCTCCGCTAGTAGAGCGCAAACTGAAACTACTTGAAGAACTGCCCTGATATGTAATTGTTCCTTAATAGGATATTGGCCAAATCTAGATTTTACTAATTTTACATCAGTTCCCCTGGATTCTGTCTGTTTCTAGTCATAACTAAAAGGCTGGTTTGCAGTTACTTTTCAGACTGGTTTGGGGCTGGGCTGCCCCGACATGAACCTTGCCTGTTGACATCGTGATCAACAGCAGAGGTGCTGTCAAGAGATACTTGAGTATTCTCAACTATCAGAGGTTAGATTGCAGATAACTGGGAAATGGGCCCTTGTCTGGCTCCATCCTGATTCCCAGGATGGCTTGCTTTCTTAATCTGCCCAGGTGCTTGATAAATACTGTAGATGTTGTCTCCTGCTCTCAAAGATCTGATTTGTTGTGACTCTTTGAACTGTTTCTATATTTGTTCAGATTACTGTTAAACTCTAAAATTTTTTCCTACTCATCATTTAATCCAGCTCAGCGCTCTACTCCAGTTCCTGCCTTTTGCAGCTTTAGCTGGCATTGCTTTGGCAGCTTATCTCCACTCTTGTAAGAGCAAGATTTGCTCTTTTATGTTTTATTTATCTTTTATTTTCCTTCCCTCCTCCCCAAGCCTCTGATCCTGCTGATGTGGGATTCCAGTTTGTGTTTCAGAGCTTCAGATTTCTGAAATGTACACCATCCAGCCCCGTTCACCGCCTGTGTGTATCATTTATCTCAGGTGCTTTAGGGCTCATGTTTGCTTATACTGCCTCTTGGTGTGCTAAATTCAGCCACTGAGTAGCGTGATAATTCCATGCAGAGAAAAAGGAAGCTTTAACATCCACAGTAAGACACATGGTCTTGTCCTTCCAACAAAAACAGAACAGCAATTAGTATTTGTCTTAATGCTTCACTCTTCCTTTAAGAAGGTCAGGCTGGGATACATGAGGTTATACAATTTCATCCTTCCCAACAGCACTGCAAGGAAATTTGGTCTTGTATATTAACCCAAGATAACTCTGTCATGAATGACTAGATTTGAATCTGTATCTCTCAGCTCAACATCCAATAAAATATCAGGAGCCTTTCATATTAGGGTATTTATTTAGATCCCCGCCAACTCTCTGAGTGGTAAGTAAGCATAACCTATGAATAGAGCTGCAATCTGACCGCATGGTCTTGGAAAAAACCAAACATATCTGTTTGGGCACAAAATATGCTGCTTGAGACCTGAGAGATGTGCAGTAGAACAGTGGTGTAACAGAGATAATAATGATAATAGACTTTAAACTGCAGAGCTGGGATCACTGAGTCCAGCTATCCAGCAGTTCTGAAACCCATATTTTGTACTGGAGATAGACCATTGGAATGGATATGTATAACCACCTGAGCAGAGTGATTTAAAGCCACTCAACAATTGTTGTGGAAGAATCTGGGATAAACACAACATTTGAAAGGAGTCTGTTAAGGCCAGAGATATAAGAAGATAACTAAGTGCTGAGGCCAAATCAGGATAGAGAGTGTGTAGCCCTCTAGTAGTTCTTCAGTGTTAGGCATGGGGTGTTGAGAGTTCTAGTTCAACATTTATCCCCACAGCTTTAACTCAATTATCAGAATGCAATGTGATAAGAACATAAGAAGAGCCATGCTGGATCAGGCCAAAGGCCCATCAAGTCCAGCTTCCTGTATTTCACAGTAGCCCCACCAAATGCATCTGAGAGAGCACGAAACTAGATATCTGTCTCCTGATACCACTCCCCTGCATCTGTCCCTTGAAGAACCCCGGTTTTAAGCCTGGAGATCACACATCTCCATCATGGTTTATACCCTGTGATGGACTTTTCCTCCAGGAATCTGTCCAATCCCCTTTTGAAGGCATCCAGGCCAGATGCCATCACCACATCCTGTGGCAGGGAGTTCCACAGACACGCTGGGTAAAAAATATTTTCTTTTGTCTGTTCTCACTCTCCAAACCTCAGTTTGAGTGGATGTCCCTTAGTTCTGGTGCTACATTCCTGCATTGAAACACATTTGCCATTTTGCAGCCCATTCTCCCAGTTTGGAGAGATCCTTCTGGAGCTCTTCACCATCTCTCTCGGGTTTTTAACCACCTGGAAAAGTTTGTGTCATCAGCAAACATGGCCACCTCACTGCTTATCCCTGTCTTCAGGTCATTTATGAACAGATTGAAAAGCACCAGTCCCAGGATAGATCCCTGGGGCACACCACTTTTCACTTCTCTCCATTGTGAAAATTTCCCATTGACACCTACTCTTTGTTTCCTGGATCTCAACCAGTTCTCAGTCCATAGGAGGGCCTGCCCTCTTATCACCTGACTGTGCAATTTTCTCAGCAGCCTTTGATGAGGGACTGTGTCAAAAGCCTTCTGAAAATCCAGATATACAGTATCCACCGGTTCACCCAAATCGACATGCCTGTTGACCTTTTCAAAGAATTCTAAAAGGTTTGCCAGGCAAGACTTACTCTTACAGAAGCCATCCTTGTTCCTCTATATGTTTTAAGACTTTCTTTTGGACAAGTCTTTCCACCATCTTCCCTGGGACAGACATAAGGCTAACCGGCCTGTAGTTTCCCGGATCCTCCCTCCTTCCTTTTTAAAAAATTGGCGTGACATCCGCTATCCCCCAGTCCTCCAGCACTGTGGCCGTTTTAAGAGGAAAGTAGCATATTACTGTTAAGAGATCCACAGTTTCATTTCTCAGTTCCTTAATAACCTTTGGGTGGATGTCATTTGGCCCAGTGACTTGATCTTCAATTTATCAATTAAACCTAAAACATCCTCTCTTTTAACCTGTATTTGATTTAATTCTTCAGTCAAGAGGGGCCGTTCAGGCAGCAGAATCTCCCCGAGGTCTTCTGTCATGAAGACAGATGCAAAGAACTCTCCTGGCTTTCAGGCAGGAGTCTTACAAGCCCTACCTGGAGATGCTGAGGTCTGAATCTGGGGCCATCTGAGTGCAAAATAGGTCACTGATCCCCAAACCGCAGTGCTTTCCAAGCTGCCTAGGACACTGGAAGGCATTCTATTACAGCATTCCACTCCCCCCTCTAGTAAAACTCCTGTTTGCCTGAGCTTTTTCCTTGAGCTGAGGCAGCCTGTTAATATTGCCCACCACCTCACAACTGGTTAGCAATACATATTAAATGCAATGCTCAGTAAACGGGGTGTTTGGATTTTTCATCAGCCCTAACTAAGGTCCTATATAACCTTCACTTGGAGGCAAACTTCTCTGAACTCAGTGGGAGGTATGTTTCAGTACACATCTACAAGACTGTGCTGTGTGCACCTGTAAGAGGTGTCTAAAATTCATTATTGGCGGTTGTGCCTGTCACCTCAGTCATTCCTGTCAAGATGCTTGTGCTGAGCGTACAATGAATGGGGGCTGTAGTGGATCCTGTCATTTCATCTTTCAGATGAACAAGCAATCATATTAACATAATATGACATTAACATAATATGACATATTAACAAAAGATGTTACGGTAACTTGAATTTTCAAGTCTAGATCTGGAGCTCTAATTACCATTTCCATGGTGTTTCAGGAGTGATGTGGCTGGCACTGGAGAGGCTGTGGTACCACAGGTAATGATAGTCACGTTTGGCCACATGGCTCAGATGTTGTTCATCCGGAGAAGTAACTTCAGAGGCTTCCATCCCCCAAATTATCTTTGCAAAGAACATGCATTCTAGATGACAAAATGTTACTGTGTGGTATGCTCCTGTTCAATGTTCCCGCCATTCAATCAGTCAGTCAGACAGACAGTTCTGCTCTTCCTCATAGCATTCCACTACGTATATTCTTTTTCTTTCTTTCTCTTGGTCCCAGCACAGAATTCCTGCCCATTGAGCATGTCATGTCCTCACTGGATTTTTCTGTGGGCTTCCCTCCCTTAAGACCATTTTCACCAGGGTGGGTGAGTGGGTGGGTTGGTTGGTAGGTAAATCAATCTGTTTGCTGTAGTGGATAACATCTACAAACCCTGGGGTTTGATACCTTCTCTCATGTTTGTGGATCAACATTCTGAGACATGTTTGAAAAGCAATGTTGAAATTGATGTAGATAAATAATCAAAGTTTGTGATGGCTACAGGGTGGGAGCAAGGCTTGTTACTGCTGCAGAATGCAGCAACCAATCTGTTCATGTTTTCACACTCATGGCTTAAATTGCCTTTGAACTGCTTTGCACCATTTGACGCAAAATGTAAACGTAAATGTGATATAAGGAGACTGCAAAGCCTGTCTTGAGGCCTGCAGTGATACATTGCAATTGTAAATTGTTTTAATAGGATTACAGCATTCTAATCAGCCAGCATGCATAGATTGTCAGCCTTTGACCAGAGAGACTTTGGCTAAAATAGCACTTCAGCCATGAAAATATACTGGCTGGCCTTGGGCTAGTTTTGTGTCACAATCACTGTTCTCCCTTTTCCAATTTCAGCTCTCAAACATCTGTTCTGGAGGCATAGCGATGATACACACTAACTGTGCACTCATCTGTCTGTTGACATATACTTCTGTGACTCACTGTTTAACCATATGCAGATAGCAATTTCTTGATTGTTGATTGAGAATATACGAGTTTACTAATAGATCCAGAATATTTTCATATGTAAGATTTCTTTTCTAAAATGATTGCTCCAGTGTAGTTTACACACACACACACACACACACACACACACACACACACACACACACACACACACACACACACACACACACACACACACACACACACACACAGAGAGAGAGAGAGAGAGAGAGAGAGAGAGAGAGAGAGAGAGAGAGAGAGAACAAAAGTAGCAATATTTCTTGTTGCCAGGTTACTTTTGAGGAGTAAAGAGTATCTTTATTTTAAAATGCAAGCATTACTGCTGATTCTGTTTGATTTTTAGTGTAAAGAATAACATATCTTTGCTCTTCCTAAAATGTTGCTTTGAAGAGATCATTGGTGGAAATGTGTTGGATATATTTATATTTTAACAGTTATTTTTAGAAATGAGAAATGGATCAAAAGTAAGGCAGTAGTAAAAAAAAAGTAGCAATATTGTACTCTTTAAATTAACAGTCAATGCCAATGAGAACATTTTAACATTTGTGTCAGTGCTTCTCAGCAGAAATGGGAGCAAGCAGTTGGTTCGGTGGTTCATGCTGCTACCTTTGAGTGGGCGCTCACCAGAGGAGCTGGGGCTGGGGATGATGGCTCACTTGTTCATCTGAAAGATGAAATGACAGGAACCAATGAACTGGTGGTTGATGCGCACATCTCTAATGGCTTCTCAGATGTTATTGGACTAAAGACCCAGAAGCTTTCACCACTAGTTGTGTTGACCAGGACTTATGGGAGTTGTAGCCCTAGACTATCTGGGGACCCAAGGTTCGGAAGCACTGTAGTACATAATGAGTTACATTTTATGTACAAAAGTTATGTTCCAAGCTCTGGATTGCTGTGAAAAATACAGGGTACACATTATTGGTGATAGAAATGTAAGGCTTGCAAGACCTGAAGTTCATTCAATCCTTGTTTATTGTTCACCACAGTTATCATACACTCCCAGATATCTTTCAATATCAATTCCCCAGCAACATCTCTGAATTTATCAACAGGCCTGCAACTTATTCCCATGTCTAAATCTGAAGAATATAGAAGGGTGGTCCTTCAGAGCTAGAGAATTAAATCAGTGCGACACATTTATCACTTTTGGAGGGAGGGGAGTAGAGATGCTTCCCATAGTTTGAAAGATGTCTGTTGTAACATACCATTTTCCTTACCTTTCATTTACCTTACATTTAGCACGATGCATTTTGTGATTTTTAATTGGAAGGTAAATAGGGGCTTAATTTGCACGTCTGAGGAGACATATTTCTCTAAAGACATCCTTGTGGCGGATGGAAAAACAGATCAATCATAGGGAATTTGCATTCCCCTTCCCATTTAATTTGACTCCTACACATGCTGGCGAGGGGCAGGTGTACTGGCTAACTGCACCTGTTGCTGGCAAGACAGATTTTGCCCATCTCTGTCTACTAGACTGGAGAATTTAGTATGGGCACCGTGATAGCAGGAACACCTAGTCAGTCACCGTTACCTCAAAAACCAGAGAAAGATTGGTGAATTCTGCAATGTACCCTGCCAGGCTAGGGAGATGAAAGGCTACCCTCTGTGACTTCTCTGAACCGCTCTCCCTCGTTTCTGCTTTGCTTTGTTTCAAATGGGGACAGAGCACAGCGGGGAGGGGAGGGCTGTTGGAAGGGAAAGTTGCTCTACCCCTGCCCCTATTTTTGTCCAATACAAAAATGCTTTCTGCCCCTCTCCAATCAAGGAGCATAGTAACCAGTGCCAAGCAGGTTATTTTGGCACCTGAGTCAAAATATCCTTGAAGTACAGAGTGTGAGGAGGAATTAAAGAACCTCTTAATGAGGGTGAAAGAGTGAAAAAATGGGCTGAAGCTCAACATCAAAAAACTAAGATTGTGGCCACCGGACCCATCACCTCCTGGCAAATAGAAGGGGAAGAAATGGAGGCAATGACAGAGTTTATTTTCTTGGGCTTCTTGATCACTGCAGATGGCGACTGCAGCAACGAAATAAAAAGACGCCTGCTTCTTGGGAGGAAAGCAATGGCAAACCTAGATAGCATCCTAAAGAGCAGAGACATCACTTTGCCAACTAAGGTCAGGATAGTCAAAGCTATGGTTTTTCCGGTAGTGATGTATGGAAGTGAAAGCTGGACTATAAAGAAGGCTGATCGCCACAGAATTGATGCTTTTGAGCTGTGGTGCTGGAGGAGAGTCTTGAGAGTCCCCTGGACTGCAAGGAGGTCACATCTATCCATACTGAAAGAAATCAACACCGAATGTTCACTGGAAGGACAGATTTTGAAGCTGAGGCTCCAGTACTTTGGCCACCTCATGAGAAGAGAGGACTCCTTGGAAAAGTCCCTGATGCTGGGAAAGATCGAAGGCAAAAGGAAAAGAGGACGACAGAGAATGAGATGGTTGGACGGTGTCATCGATGCAACCAATATGAATTTGACAAAACTCCGGGAGGCAGTGGAGGATAGGAAGGCCTGGCGAGCTCTGGTCCATGGGGTCACGAAGAGTCGGACATGACTGAATGACTGAACAACAACAACAAACAGTAGGACCCCCATATCCACTGATTCAGTTATCCACGATTGGCAGAGGAAAAAAATTAAATAATTCAGCAGCCACAAAGCAAGCTGTAAAGCAAGCTGTTGTCACAAACAGCAGCTTTAAAGCAAGCTAATATCACAAATAGCATCTGTAAAGCAAGCAGTGGCCATAAAGCAAGCTACTGTCTCAAAACAGCAGTCATAAAGCAAGCTACTGTCAGGAAACAGCAGTTTTGGGGTGGGTGAGCAGGCGTTCTCTCTTATCCACGGGAAGGCCTGGAACCAATCCCCAGCAGATACCGGGGTCCTACTGTACCTCTTCCCACTCCTGGTAGTATAAATATCATAAACACCTAATGGGGGCTCAGCAGGTCAGCTGAAGCTGGGCATGTGAACACAAATCCTTTCCCATTGCGGGACACCAAACATTATTTAAGAGATTTGTCCAGATGTTATTGCCTTGTCACTGTTCTTTAAGGTCCTTAAATTTATTTATTTATTATCTGCCCAGCTTAATTCAAAGAACAGCTCCAGGCAGTGTACAAGGAAAATTAAAACAACAGAATAAAAACAACATTTTGCATCTATCAAGTAAATATAATAAACACATACAGAGCAAACAAATAATAATAGGGAGTCAGGTAGGTGGAGCCTCATGGTACAGCCATAAAGACCTCTTAAATATTGCCATAGATGGAGCTAAATGGATGTCAACTGGCAATTTGTTCCAAAGAACAGGGGCAGCCACTGAGAAAGCCTGGTTTCTCGTAATTGTTTTTCAGGCTTCCCTAGGGTTGGTCACTCTATGTGCCATCACTAAAGAAGATCTAGTTGGGCATGTATTAATCTAAGGGACAGATGCTCCATCATATAGTCAGGTCCCAGGCCATGTAAGGTTTTATAAGTTAAAACCATCACCTTGAACCTGATCTGGGATGCAACAGGCAGCCAGTGCAGGTGAGCCAGGATGGGGGTGCTTTGGTCATGTTTTCTGACACCAACCACATTCTGCGCCCATTGCAGTCTACAGATCAGATTCAAGGGTAACCCACATAGAGTGTGTTGCAGTAGTCAACCTGAGAAATCACCAAGGCATGCACAACTGCTCTCAGGAAGGTCTCATCAAGAAAGGGGTGAATCTGAGAAATGAGCATCAAGACAGGAAGGAAATGTTCCCCAAGAAGATAGATAGATAGATAGATAGATAGATAGATAGATAGATAGATAGATAGATAGATAGATAGATAGATAGAGAGTTCCTTTCATGTAGCAGGCCAGGTCCGGAGAGCTTTGTAGTCCACAACATCTGGAAGGACATATGGGAGGGATGGGTCATATGGAAGATGATTGGGAACTCCTTTGGTTACTGAAAAAAAGAAGATGTTTTCATATGGGGAGGAGTAGACAGCAAGTACCTTCATTGGTTTTCCTAGACTGACCTACACTGTCCTTTGTTGGCCCTCCTTCAACCAAGACTGATACTCTTGGTGATGTGTGTATGTGTGTTGATTTTGCTTCATTTTTGTTTCACATTTCCTTCATAACCCTTCCAAGAGACAGGATGAGGAGACATTTTGCCTTTGATCACCATAAGCAAAGGGAAAATCATGACTCCTAGTATGTCCACCTTAGCTGGAACTAGGATTCCTTTTATCTTTTCTACCTTAGTATAGTTCTCCAAGAAATACATTTTTTTACTGTTGCAGTAACAAAGGTAGATGTCATTTCTAGCCAAGGGGGTGAGTTCTGCTATAACAAAAATATTAATGATCACGAGGATGTCCTGTCAGGTTAATTCCTGTTTATGGTAAAACTTTTCAGGGTTTCTCAGCTAGAGGGTACTGAGAGGTTGTCCTCTTTTTGGAAGGCATCCTTAAGTTGTGCAGCTTGTCCAACACGACACAAGCTGGATCGTGTCCTGGGACACACAGTGAGGAATCAAACTCTCAACCTCTGGCTTTGCAGGCAGATAACTAACTCACTGAGCTATTATATTATTCAGGGCTGAATCCACATGTCAAGGCAGGCAGCTATTGCTTGGTGCTGCTTCCTTTGCTAATGGCTCACATGTCTCTGTTTTGGATCTATTTCTGTATTGAAAGTTACAGTCACAATTGCTTCTGGAAGACCACACTTTCACCACTCCCTGCAAACCTGGATGCATGTAATATTCAAGTTCATGATGAGAATCCCAGAATTATATGTATTAAGTAGCTTCATCCCAACTGATGTATCTTGGCCTCAGTGCCAAAGTGTTTAGGGATGGACCTGGCTGTTTCATGTTCACAAACACACTCTCATACCCCCCTTTCTCTCTGTTTCTCAGAAACTGATTGCAATTAGAAACTGAATTTATTAGATTGTGTAAATAGAAAAACTTTGAAGCAATTTTATTTGGAGAGATAATATTTTATCCCCTCTAACTATGAAGCAGGCATCTCCTCATTTTCTGCCCTCACCCCCTCCTGCACACACGTGCAGGGTTATCTCTGTTTTCATCCTCATTTATGTAGAACTCTCGGAAGAAGCCTGCATGTATTAACATCATTACTGCTTCCTTGTTTTCTGGAAACAACACAGCAGATATTGCCTAGAGGAAACCTAATTTAAAACAACAACACCTGCTTCTTCAAATAAGCAACACACTCAGTGCCATTAGCATAGACAGTAGTGGTCAAGTAAGCAGGTCACAAGGAATACCATTCTCCCCCAGAGGAGAGGCTAAAGGATGGTCATGTTCTGTTAAAAAAAAAGAAAGAAAGAAAGAAAGAAAGAAAGAAACCAAGCATCTCTCTCTCTCTGCTTCCCCCTCTTTCTGCCCATCCATGTATGTCTCAGCTGTATTCCTATGCTGTGCTTTTGGAAGGCAGGATTTCGAGTGCTTTTAGAAATTAGAGGTTGACTGACTGCCATGCCAGGAGTGAACTTGTCAGTCAAATGAAGGTAGTAAAACTGCAGCCCCGAAACAGAAAGCAGACATGACTTCTGGCTTGCTCTCATCAATTAGCCATCTTCTTCAGAGAGTGAATCCGGCAGTTGGAGCTGGAAGTCCTGTCACATGGATGCCTGCTGGGTTTATGCCTCCCTCCCTCTGTTTTTCATTGCCAGAGCATTTCTCCCAGTTCTACCTGTTATAATAACTAGCCAACACAATATCCTCAAGATGTCTTCAGTTTTTCTCCTGACCTTACTTTTATTTCCCACCCACTCCCCTCAACTGACCAGTGAGTGAAGAAGAAAACAGCAGTGGTTGCCACTGTTATGTGCAAGGAAGGGGTTAGCCATATTCTAACAAGCTTTTTGTATCTATCCTTCTTTGCATACATTTATTTATTTATTTATTTATTTATTTATTTATTTATTTATTTATTTATTATTGGAGTGGAAAACTGTTGGTGTTTTAACTGCCACCTTACAAATTTTAGATAAGGTCTGCTTGACTTACATTTTTTTATTTTATTTTTTTCAATTTTAACTTATTTTTTAATTTTTTTAGATAGGTACCCTGACTTAAGAGTAGTTTGACTTAAGAGCATGCACTTGGAATTGATGAAATTCATAAGTTGATGTACCACTGTAGTAGTATTTTAGTCCTTTGGGGATTATATAGTACCTTGATTTCTCCACATTTCAAATTAAAAGCTGTAGAAAGCTTGTTTTGGAATATGGAGATTTTATTAATTTCTCACTTTGTTTTATTTTAAAGGGAGCTTTCCTTGTTTTCCCTTATTTTAAAGGGAGCTTTCCTTGCCTGCTTGCTTGCTTCCTGCCTACCTTCTTTGTATCAAACCACTGCACAATATAAAAATATGTATGCAACATGAAACATAGGTAAAATAAAAAAGTAGTTAAAATGTAAAGACAATTAAACTAGTTCTGACCAGAAGCGGGCTACTTCAACAGCATTACTTGACCCATTTGCTAAATCTTCCTTTGTACACATGGTGGGGCATAAGTTGCATGCACGTAAGTGTTGCATAGTTTTCTCTACAGAATTTCTCCACAGTCACAGAACATTTTTCCTGTGTCCAGGTAGCCCCATTTTACTTGATTATTCTATGATCTTCCTACTTCACTTAGAAGTCCACTAAGTGATTTCCGGATGCTTTATCTAGACTGAGTCTTATCCTGGTGAGAGACACTCTTTAGCATCCATCTATTTATCAAGTGTGTTATTTTTGATAGCTGTTATGAGTTTTTGGGCTGTTTGGCTGTGTTCTGGAAGTTTTTCTTCCTGATGTTTCACCAGACTCCATCAAACCGAAAAAACAATACCAAACTGAAGAAGAAAAACAGCCCCCAACAAACAAAGTATTTCTGCCATTCATAAAATGAGTCACGGACTACATGGACAAAGTGTTGAATAAACCGCAGCCTACAAATAGTATTTAAACCCACCACAAAAATACAACAGATGCTACAGGGTCAGCAAAGGACAAAAGGAACCCACTCACCATTGCAGGAGTATACAGGATATAATCACTCCCCGCCTTTTCATGGTTCATATACTGCAGTCCTGGTATATTTGCGGGACTGCAGTATATGAAAAAAAGCCCCTTGGGGTAAGCTGGAATGGCTTGTTTTGGGCCTCCTGTATTTACCCCAGGCCTTGCGCTGCCCCGAATGGGCCTCCGACCGCCTTCCCGGGCCATCAGAGGCCCCAAGAGTGCTTATCGCCGAACTGGAAGTTACTTCCGGAAAACCGTAAATGACCTCCAGATTGCTAGAAAGCACTTTTGGGGCCTCTGAGGGCCTTTCTGGGGCACTTCAGAGGACTCAGAAATGCTTTTCTGTGAACTGAAAGTGAGTTAGGGTTAACCTAGGTTTAGCCTAGCCTTTTTTGATTACAAACTTGAGATTTGTGCAGAAAACTCTAGGTCGTTGGTGTCCATGAAGTAGATGGGTTTGGTACTGCATTTCTTTCTTTTTTTGCTAGCACTTCTTGATATACTTCTGGAGGTGTAATGCCAGCCAAATAATGGACTGTTTCAATGGGGAAAGGTTTCAAACATCTAGTACTAATCCGGTATGATTCATTTAGAGCTGTGGTTCCCAAACATGATTCCCTAGATGTATTTGGACTAAAACTTCAAGAAGCCTTCACCACTTGCTGAGTTGGTCACGATTTCTGGGAGTTGCAGTCAAAAAATTCTTTGGGATTCAAGGTTGAGAACCGTTGTTTTAAAGGTATATCCACTTGTTTGGCATGGGCTGATTTATACCACATGGCACTGGCATAATCTGCTATGGAGAAGCACAAGGACAAATCTTTATAGTCTCCAAATCTGGTGAGGTGCTAGTCCCCCTCTATTCAGCACTGGTTAGGCCTTACCTAGAATACTGTGTCCAGTTCTGAACAACACACTTTAAGAAGGATGCCAGCAAACTGGAGAAAGTTCAAAGGAAGGAAACCAAGCCCTATGAGGAAAGATTGAAAGAACTGGCCATCTTTAGCCTTGAGAAAATAAGACCAAGAGGTGATACGATTGCAGTTTTCAAATAACTGTTATAATAAGGAGAGGCAGGATTTGTTCTCGATCACCCAAGAGTGCACAACAACATAATAATGGGTTCAAGCTACAGGAAACCAGATTAGGCTCAGAGGAAAGCTTCTTAACTGTTAGAGCAGAATGAAAACAGAACCTTCAGAGGTGGTGAGTGCTCCAACACTGAAGACATCGAAGAGAAAATTAGACAACCATCTTTCAGATCTGTTTTGATTTGGATTCCTGCATTGAACAGGAGGTTGGACTCAGTGGCCTTATCAGCGCCTTCCAATCCAATGATTCTATGATTCATAGAATGCTAAGGAAGAAAAATGTGTGGACAGGATGAGGATTTGAAAAGTCTGAGGTATTTGGTGAGAAAATTGTACTACTGGCAGTTGGGATTTTGACAGAGTTCCCAGTTTTTCAGGACTAGCCCAGTTGTATAAGTGCCAAGGGGTAAAGGCATGGATGCCTGTTGTGAAAAAGGTTTTAATTTCTTTCTTCCCACCACTTTCTGATATGTTCCCCCATTGGATACTGCAATGCATTCCTGTTCTGCTCAGATAGCTGACTGTCGGTTCACCAGTTAGAGGGCTAGGACCCTATTAAAAGTGACATGTGTATCTCATGATTGGTGTCTCTTTAGCTGAACCCTGCTCTGCTGTGTGACAAATGTGTGGGTCTAGAAAGTTCCAAACCTGCCATGAGTCAAAGAAGAGCATGGAGTGGTGGTGAATGAGGCACTGAAGGACAGAGCTGTGTGATCCCCTCAACCTATCCTTCACCTCCTAAATTCACCACCCACTGTTGTTAAGAATCTTTCTCACTTGAATGGAAGGAAGATTTGATTTCTGCTCAGATCAGCTTCTGTACATGCAGTGGGTAAGTTTTAGCCAGCATATCCACTGGTAAGGAGTGATGAGAGTTGAAGTCCAACAATATTACAATGTAATGCTCCATCTCTCTTGCTTTGTGCTGTCAGGTTGCTGCTCTCTTAAAGGCAGCCTGGTGAATGGGTGACACCAAAATGGCTTATCATTAACAGACCTGCCTTCAACTTTCCCTCATTGTCTTTTCCATAAAGTCCTTCTTTTCATGGAGTGCCCATAGTACAACAGCCTTGGTTTTGTCATTTCTGCATCTAGAGACAGGTTTGGCTTTATCTAGGACCTCCTCTCTCTCTTGGATGCACACCTTGACATGGGAAAGGGGGCGGTAGATGCTATTACGAGTCTTTGCTTCCAGCCAAGCCCTCCAAGATGGAGTGGTCACAGCTAAGGTACCAGACTAAGATGCATCCACCCTTTCTGTCTACACTGGTGGAGGCTCTTTCACAATGGCAGTCATAGTCAGGCTACCTTTCATTAGTGCTGCACAGAAGGCAACAATGTTAAACCACAACTGAACATTTTGTACCTTGAAAACCCTCTAATGAGGCCACCCAGAATCTTACCTCCAGGCTATGCCCAGTTCTGGTTCAAGTGCACAAACAGCAGTGGAACTCACATTTTTTTTTCTGATAGAAGTACAGTACAGTATTTGCTGCTTGTGAACTGACAGAGGAAAAACGTCCTTTGGAGAAAGAAGGCTATGGGATCAGTGGTGATTGTCACTCAAGTAAAATGACATCTCATGTGTTTAAGGGTTGGATGTAAAAACAGAAAACTGTAAAACCCAATCAGATTCTTCTCTTCTGAACTCTATCAGGAACATATTTCCCAGTGATTCTTTTGCAAATGTTCTGGGTATCTTCAGGTAACTTGTTAAAGCTGTCCCTTGCATTTTCCATAGTACTACAGGTGTAAACCTTCATTTCATTTTCTTTTAGGAAATAATAGGATCTTTGGAGCCAAGTCCAATGATGTGCACCTTGAGCTGGAGTTTCAAAGTCCTTTTTCTAATGATATTATGCAGGTAAGAAATTATATATATGTTATTCTTATTTTATGTGTGTGAGATGATTTTAGGTGGTATGAAAGAGGATTACGAGGGCATTTCCAAATGATAAAACAATACACATAATTATATAGCTAAATCAGCACTAAGCCAACAGTAGTAATGCACTTTAGTAATGTGATACTCTGCCTCTGTTCAATGGATCTTAGGGCTGGTCTAGACGGGGATGTGGAGTGTTTTCGTTCCTACTTAAAAGGTTCTTATTTTCAGTATGTCCTATGACTCTCTCCCTGTATAGGAGATGCTTATTGTCCTGTGAGAAGGGTCCATGCAAAACAGTTTGTTGATTTACCTGTAAGTAAGGAAGGAGCAGTGGAGGACAGTGGTGGCAGGCAACCTTGCAGTACTTGCATGAGGGGAAAACATTGGGGTAAAGGTTGTGGAGATGGAAGGAAGGTAACCCCCCCTCCTTTCTCAGCCAGACTCTGCTAGAGCTGCAGTGCTTTGTGGAGGTGAATCCTATGGAGTCAACATAGGCCCTGTTCCTTCCTTCTCTGTTGGATGTCATTTAGGAGGTTGGGCTGACTTTCCTTTTTGTTTCTTTGTTAAGAAAAGTAAGTGGTGTGTTGAAATGGCAAGGCACCCACCTACCATGCTGTTAGAAAGATGTAAATAGAGACAGAAGTTTCTCCAACCTCACTTTTAATGCCACACCCCACATGTTTCATCACTGACAATACAGCCCACAGTTCCATTTGGGTGTGAACCAACCACAAGCTATCTAGCAAGCTAATTAGGGTTGCTTTGACGGACACAAAAAGAATGCATATCCTAGTGCTATACCACTGCCAGGAAGTCACACAGCAGGTCTTAAAGTGACAGGATGGATGGATCTAAGTCAGAGGTGTCCGAACTTCAGCCCTCCAGATGTTTTGGACCACAACTCCCAGAATTCCAAACCTAGATTGCCAGTGACAAAAGACTGTGGGAGTTGTGGTCCAAAACATCTGGAGGGCTGAAGTTTGGACACCACTAGTCTAAGTCAGAACACATGTAGACACTGTCATGTGGTCTGAACCAAATTGATTCATATACCAGTCTATATGTTCAACGAGGCAGACTCTTAAACTGCCAGTGTGGAAAAGATCCTATGAATCATTGAGGCCAGCTCCTATCGGGAACACATAGTGGAGAGTTTAACTCCTATCCTCTGTCTATGCAGCCAGAGATGAAAAATATTGAGCTATCTGGCAGTTTCTGTATTGCTATACAATGAAGGTCAAATGTTTATCTATTGAGATGACACTGCATTCATCTGAAGAAATTGTCATCAGTTCACTATCAGAATAATAATTATCTGTCATCAGGTTGACTCTGACTTATATCAAGCCTTCCAGTGAGTTATGTAACTTCCTTATAGAGCAATCTTGTGAACTTTACACAGTTGCTGTCAAGTGTCTGCAATTCTTTCCTGCCTGAGCACTTCCCCAATGGGAGCGCTCAAGTGTGATAGTGCTCCTTAAAAAAAGAAAGAAAGAAAAAGGCAATATCTAGCATCTTCTGGGTTACTCTTTTACCCTACATCAAAACCTTATTATTTCTGAGCAAAAGATGTGTGCTGTTAAGTAAGCATACCTAGATCCTATACACCAAATGAATACAAATGAGCTCTGTACATCGAAGAAACTATTAAATTAAATTAAATTAAATTAAATTAAATCTTAAATTTCAGACAGTTGTTTCACTGTGTGGCAAAGGTCCCATTCATGGCACAGAGTATACTACCAACCAAAGAAATTCAACATGCAACATCAAAGTAAAGTGAGGATGTAAAGTAAAGTGAAGAGACTTGCTGAGATTTTGGGAGATTTTATTGATCATTAAAAGGAAAGGGATGTGCACCATCATAAGAAACACTACAATTTTGGAGAACGAATGGGAATCCCTGAAAGAGCAAGAATTGTTTTTGGCCTCCAGTGGTCCCAGTGGTGGTTCACACAGTGCTATAATTTTGAAATTTGGTGTAGAAAATTGTGTTTTATTTCTTTTATCCACTTGTTTTTTCTGGGTTTTTTTCTTTTTAATTTTTAACTTTGGATGTGCACTGTAATGGATGTTAATTAATTTGAGAGAGAGAGAGAGAATTTTAAAAAGGAGAAAGAATGCCAAGCTGTGTTGCAGTTATCAATGAGATTTCTATTCAACCTTTTCTCCTATGAATTGGGGAGGGGGGCAGCAAATGTAGTTCTTTCCCAAACTGTTTCTTACATGCTTCATTATTCTTGCCTATAAGACATATTTTGGTAATACTTGGTGGAAGAACATCTGGTGACCTTGGTGACTGGAGGGTCCCTTGAATGTCCGTCTTAAGGGCTGAACCACAAGATTAAATGTTCTTTTTTCACTTTTGCTAAGGGCCTTTTCACATGACCCCTAAGATCCATTGGTCCCTTAAATTCGGACCAGAGATCTTGGGGGTTCGTTTTTGTTCCTGCGTCCCCACCCCTCAGCACTTCCTGCTCCTGTCAGCGTGAGGGGGGGAGGCAAAAAAAAGGAAAAAAGAAGCCTTTACTAACCTGCTGGTGCAGTCGAACTTGCCACGAGCCCCATTACTTCCTGCTTCCATCTCAAGGAGCTCTTAAAAGGGCGGGAGGCAAAAAAACAACAGACAAGCCAGGAGAGCCGGGCACTCTTATCTGCATCTAATTTTTTATCACCTCCAAAGAGAAGGTACAAGGAAAGTGCGCTGGGACACGCTAAAGTGGGCGGGGTCGCACTTAATTGTCTCCAAACTCTGGAGCTGGTGGGAAAACATTTCTAAGCTCCGGAGCTGGGAGCCATTTGCAGCGCAGCTTAGAGGTCGTGTATAAACGCCCTAAGTGCTTCTTTGTTTAAATGCGCAGTTCCAGTGGCTAGAAAAACATCCCAAGGTGACTCCCTCAGGCACTTGGCTATTTAATTTGGAAACAACCAAATCAGTTCAGTCATGCGTTCTACAGCAAAGCAGGGTGTGCGCATGGAAAGCCCTTTTGCTAGTGACCAAACTGGGTTTCAGTGAAGAAACACCTTGTTTACCAGCCAGGTATTTTCATAAATATGATGAAATAAAATGTTTACCAACCTGAACATCCTGCCTGTTTAAATATGTCCCTTTTGTTGACTCTGTCACAGTACATCTCATGACACTGTTTAATTTGGCCCACCAGGCCTTGTGTTTCTGTCTCTCTGTCGTTGCATTTTATACGCATGCCTGCCTCTACCAGTAGGCAGAGGAACTTCATTAAACTGGGTCTGTTTTACAGCCTGCTGTCATTTCTAGGTTTTCTCTTCCAGGGAAAGAATAACAGGATAAACTTCTGCTGTACACAAAAAGAGACAAAGACTGGTGGAGTGTTCTGTTCAAAAGCCTTCACTTTCATTTTTATGATTAGCCCTTTGCCTCCTCACACTATCCTCTGGTGCAGATATACTGTATTCCATTCCCAACAGTTTTCTTCTATTCATTTTTTTAAAACTTAACACTAGAGGTAAGAGTTTGATTCTGTCTACATAGATTTGCAAAGAACAATGCGATTAAGGTCTTTTTCTCAACGCTGTATGTTTATTTTATAACATTTTTGCCGTGAAGAAAAGGCATGTGATCACCGCAGACATAAATTCACAGATTTGAAAACTATAAAATTGAGCATCTGTGCTCATGCCTCTAAGATAGAAAAACTGCCCAATAATCTTACACAAAAAATAAACCTCTGGAAGAGCATGACATTGAAAATGAATGAGTGGAATTAATTTACCAAACACACACACACACACACACACACACACACACACACACACACACACACACACACACACACACACACACACACACACACACACACAGTGTGATTATATAGTCCAATTGCCATGACACAACTTCCAGATCTCATTTCCATACATCACTACTGGAAAAACCATAGCTTTGACTATCCAGACCTTTGTTGGCAAAGTGATGTCTCTGCTCTTTAAGATGCTGCCTAGGTTTGCCATCACTTTCCTCCCAACAAGTAGGCGTCTTTTAATTTCATTGCTTGAGTCCCCATCTGCAGTGATCAAGGAGCCCAAGAAAACAAACTGTCATTGCCTCCATTTCTTCCCCTTCTATTTGCCAGGAGATGATGGGACATGTGGCTAGAGATGGGCACGACTTAGCGGTATTCCCGTTTCCGTTTCTGTTACTCGTATCCGTTACTCTACGGAAACGGTAACGGGAATTACTCCGCCAGAATTCGAGCTCGAACCGACGAACGAACAGTTTGGTCTGATTTGTCGTGCTCGTTACTTGCATCGCAGCGATCGCGCAATGCCAAGCGGCACAGAAAAAAAGTTTTTAAAAGTAAAAAAAAACAACCGATTCCCGGCCCTAAAAGTAGGCGAAAACTGTCTGAGGGCACCTACCAGGCCAGAAGGGTGTTTTATTTGGGGGGGGTTCCCCACCCCCCTCTCCTTGGCTATTGCTACTGCTGCGCTGCTGGTACCAGGCTGGGAGGGCGCATCCATTTGCCATGCAGTGCGGGGGATCCAAAATGGCGACCGCAATTTTTTTTTTGAAATTGTTGCCCAAAACCCCACCAAAGCACCACAGAAACATGCGAAAATTAGCTATTTTAAATGCTTGAATTTTTACAGTAGCAGCAGTGGGTTTTTCTTGCAAAAAAAAGTCTCCGTTGATTTTATTTTATTTTATTTTATTTTATTTTATTTTATTTTTTTACACCTGCGCATTTGCAATGATGGGCTCGCCCATGGGAGTGGACCATGCAAAGTTTTGGAGCCATTCCACCAATCTCATGGCCAGGTTTTGCTGAGTGTACCAGGCTGGGAGGGCGCATCCATTTGCCATGCAGTGCGGGGGATCCAAAATGGCGACCGCAATATTTTTTTGAAATCGTTGCCCAAAACCCCACCAAAGCACCACAGAAACATGCGAAAATTAGCTATTTTAAATGCTTGAATTTTTACAGTAGCAGCAGTGGGTTTTTCTTGCAAAAAAGTCTCCGTTGATTTTATTTTATTTTATTTTATTTTATTTTTTTTTTACACCTGCACATTTGCAATGATGGGCTCGCCCATGGGAGTGGACCATGCAAATTTTCCACCAATCGCATGGCCACTTGGCCAGGTTGACCACAGAGACTTCTGGGATGTGCCAATCGGGCATAAACAGCCCACTAATCGTAGCCCAAACCCGAACCCTAAGCCTAAGCCTAACCCATATGCCAGTACACTGTCCTTCCAAGTGGGTCAGAGAGGCACCCAGAGGTGCACCCCAATACTCACCCTAACCTCACCCGTAACTAGCCTAACCCTAGCCCTTGCGCTAACCCGTCTTAACCCTAAGCCAGATCTACTTGCATTGCACTACATGCAAGTACGTGAGACACAGTGGGTGCAAAGAGTCTGCCAGTCCGTCACTTGTGGCTCTGGCTGACTCCTGCAGTTCCCTCCAGGAGCCCGCTACCCCCCCCAACCAGTACTAACGACAACGAAAAAAATGAAAAAAATGAACCGACTAATTTTTGCGAAATTTTGCGAAAAACGGAAACGAGCCGAAACGGACTGCCTCCAACACACGACAACTCAAAAATGTCATTTTCCCTAGTCGTGCCCATCTCTACATGTGGCTATGATCTTAGGGGTTTTTTATGTTGAGCTTCAGCCCATTTTTTTTCACTCTCCTCTTTCACCCTCATTAAGAGGTTCTTTAATTCCTCCTCACCTTCTGCTATCAGAGTAGCATCATCTGCATATCTGAGGTTGTTGATATTACTTCCAGCAATCTTAATTCTGGCTTGTGATTCATCCAGTCCTGCCTTTCACATGATATACTCTGCATATAAGTTAAATAGGCAAGGTGGCAGTATACAGCCTTGTCATACTCCTTTCCCAATTTTAAACCAGTCAGTTGTTCCATATCTAGTTCTGATGGTTGCTGCTTGTCCCACATATAGATTTCTTAGGAGACAGATAAGGTGGTCAGGCACTCCCATTCCTTTAAGAACTTGCCGTAGTTTGTTGTGCTCCTCACAGTCAAAGGCTTTGGCATAGTCGATGAAGCAGAAGTAGATGTTTTTCTGGAACTCTCTGGCTTTCTCCATAATCCAGCACATGTTGCCAATTTGATCTCTAGTTCCCCTGCTCCTTCGAAATCCAGCTTGCACTTCTGGGAGTTCTCTGTTCACATACTGCTGAAGCCTCCCTTGTAGAATTTTGAGCATAACCTTGCTAGTGTGTGAAATAAGCACAATTGTACACTTTATAGTGCACTTTATCGTGAAATAAAATAAAATGAAATATTTTCTTGATTATGCCACATGCAGAACTCAGTGAAACTGGATTCAACTAGACTGAGTATCATTGGGAGAAATAGTAATTTTGAAATCTGATGTGTTTCTCCACAACAGTAGCCCCTGTTCACCTCAGTAGGTCTTAATTCTGAATATGCATGGAGTTGTACAAATAGCATTGCAACTGCTATATTCAGAAGATGAATGGGGCGGGGGATCTTCTTCTTCTTGCTCTTCTCTTCAAGAGACAAAAAGCTCCAGAGTTACCTGTACCAGCCTTTGTTGAAAAAGGTTTCCATGTGTTAAGAATCATGTAGAAACATGAAGATGAGATTATATAAAGTGACCTTATTTTATGTCGTGTATACTGATCTTCCTCTTTTGGACAAACTGTATGGCACTTTTTTTAAAAAAAAGTCAGCCTTTTGGCCTTTTGTGCTGGAAAACCCACTTCTAGAAGAGCTGTTGGGAGCATAGAAGGAGAAAGGGGAATAAGCTCAACCCTTCCTTCCCATATTCCAAGCTGCCCATTTAACTTTTAAAGTTGCACTAAAGGGAGAAGGTTGTTTGGAAGGCCTGTTTAGAGGGGAGAGATTAGCAAGTGGATTGGCCTAGATGCTCTAAGCACATCCAATCTTGCCTGATTTTGGAAGCTAAGCAGGGTCGGCCCTGGTCAGTACTTGGATGGGAGACCACCAGGAATACCAGGTGCTGTAGGTGCCTGGAGTAGGAACTGGCAAACTACTCCAGTATTCCTGCCAAGAAAACTCCATGGACATGGGGTCACGAAGCGTCGGTCACGACTATAATGACACAACACATTAGCAAGTGACCAGAGATTAAGTACTTTTGGTTACCTCAAAGACAACATTCCCCCCTAACATCAGACTGTTTTGTACACATTTTCTCAAAGACCTTCCTTTAAAAATGTTAAATCGAAACTGAAATTTTATTTATTTATTTATCTTTTGGAATGAAGATGTGCACCCCAATGTTCAGGGTGGTGCAAAGACCAAAGGATAATAGTACCATGGCTTCTGTATTAGTTCAGGTTGGGTGCCCATCAGGTCTGTTTGTATTAAAATGCAAGTTAAACTGATGCTTACCATCTTGCTGTTACCCCCCTCCTCACAATATATCAGTGACAGGAAACTGAACCATGTAGCTCTTTGTGCACTTAAAGTCAATCTGGGTAGGCTGTAGGACTGATCAAAGATGATACAGTAGTGAAGGATTTTATGGTCTTAATTAGCAGGATATTCTGGGAATGATAATTTGGTAGCCATTATGGAATATAAAAACAACAATACTTGAAAACTGGTAACCTAGAAATAAGCTTAACCTGACACCTGTTGTAGCAGTTCTTGAGTAACCCTTCTGTCCTCCTTTTCTTAGGTTAACAAAAGTGTCCCCAGCTGCAGGAAAAGGTGAAATTCTTCCTCCAACCATACAGAAGATAATGAAGGGGTATAACAAATATCTGCGGCCATTTTTTGACAGTAAGTACAAAGGTGCTCTAACAGGGACAAGCTCTTGGTAGCAGGTAAAGAATGAGAAATATCCCTACGAAGAGAGCTTTCTTGAACCCTTCTTCTTGACTGTGTTAGGCCCTTCTGAGAATATAGGATCAATAATATCATGAATAGCAAAGACTGAGAGGCACAAAAACATTGGATTCTACCGCTACAATATAGAACAATAACCCTCTATACTGTATTTGTTATTTACACTTTTATTCTGCCCATCTGGCCATAGGTCCCACTGGATAACATACAGCAGAGAACAGAAACACAACCAGTAAACATAAAAAACCCAAAATAATAAATTCATACAATAACATCATAAAATAAAATGAATAAAAGTACAAAGGAAATCAAAACAGCCATAATAAATTATCCAGTAAAGAAAATTAAAAAAATAATGTTTATTAAAAACAGGTGGTGGCAATAGGTAAACATGTATACTCAGCTGCTGTTAGATGGAAAAATTGAAAAGCCTGCCAAAATAGGAAAGCTTTCCTGAATTTCTTGAAAATTACCAAGGAAGGGGATGAGTAAATTTTCTACAGAAGTCCATTCCATGGTTGAGAGGCAATCTCAGAAAAGCCTGGAAATTAAGGGCATTTCCACTTGTCCCACCTAGAACTTATGGGCATTTCCATTTGGGAGAAGGCAGTCAGTCATGTACAGAGGTCCCAAACCGTTAAGGTAGTGGTGGCCAAACTTCGACCCTCCAGAAGTTTTGGAGCATTACTCCCACAGTCCTTTGTCATTGGCAATACAGGCTTGGAATTCTGGCAGTTGTGGTAGTCTAAAACATCTAGAGGGCCGAAGTTTGGCCACTACTGCATTAAGGGCTTTACAGGTCAAAACCAGCACCTTGAACTTCATACGCAAACAAACTGATAAGCAAGAACAGAGTGGCCACTATTGGGGTAATATGCTGATGTTTATTTGATCCCATAAACAATCCATCCACCATGTTCTGGACCAGCTGAAGTTTCTGTATCAGTCCCATGGGCAGTAATCGTGTGCACAAGCAAAGCCAACTCGTAGTAAGCATAGTGCCAACACTACAAGGCACATGTTCTTTACGGGGGAGAGAAGGATAATTTATTCTATGTAAGAGGCACAGAACACTCTCAACCCAACTACCTGGGGGTTGTTCTCTGCCCTTCCTGAGTTTACCATTTTGGAGGTTTCTGGTAAATGATGCTAACCTAAAGAGAATCGAGGAATCTGCTATCTGTACTACACGGGACATTATTTTGAGGTGTGGAATTGACATCTTCAAAGTCTTCCCACTCTATTAGTTATGTGTTTTATAAATTAGTTCAATGGCTTTACATTGGTATCCAGGTAGCTTTGTCAGTTCTTAGTGCCCCGTTAAAGAGGTTTCGGTGCTACTTGCTGAAGATGAATCCATTGAAAAATATATATTTTTTAGACTAGAGGAAAATTAATTCAGTTGTATAATAGAAGCTTCAAAGGAGCAATTGCTACATGTTTTCCCTTATGCATAATTATGTATAATCGTATTTCATATATGCGCATCAGATGTTAACAGTTGCACATTCTTGTGTCATCTGCTGGGTTAGTAATGAAGAGTGACATATTTATATTAAAGTAGGTTACTGAACATCATTTGTAGCTACTACATATCAAAGGAAAGCACTGAGCTTCACATTAAACCCCTCCTTTTAACAATTCTGAAAAAGTCGAGGCAGATGTTTTGGTGCTGATATCTCTACCTCTCGTTGCCTAGGGAGACAGATGCTTTGAATATTGAGAGTGAAATGTGGAACATCCAAACATGCCACCTGATGAACAGGGTACCCTCAGGCCATGCTTCATTTTGAGATGGTAATCAAATTAACGACCAAAGCAGTGGCATTTCTGACTCCATTGGGCAAGTTTTGCAATTCGAACTATATGCCCTTCCTCAGCTTGCTCAGCAAAATATTAAAACCATAAATCTACATTGGCAATAAATGCAGGCAGATTTTTTAAAAGACCCACAGCATTTTGTAAAAGTCTGAGCTATGGGTCACTGGTAAGGTTGAACTCCAAGAGTTTATTACAACTCTCTGATCACTCCAGATTATTCTTGCATGAAAGGAGCCAACTAGAAAGTGTACTATTATCACATGAAGCTGCTCTAGTCAAAGTTGTATGTGTTGACTGCCATATTGTTGAAGCTAATATGCCAGATATTGTAACAGAATGTTGTATTTATGGGGAAAGCAATATGAGATATCAAATATCATTTTTTTAGCCCCCCTTTTGCTTCCAATTATTCAAGTTTATACATAAAGTGTTCTGCTTATATACCACCCCATACTACTTCAAATAGTCTCTAGGAGGTTTACAGTTTAATTACAGTATGCAGGCCACATGTTGCCCCCCCCCCCAGTTAGGTGGGTACTCATTTTACTGAGGGTTGAATCAAAGGCTGTATGTTAATGTAAATCTGAACTTACAGAGCTTCACTAGTAATCCGCCATCAGAATTCTGTTGGAAGATGAAAAAAAAATCCATGTTCAGGATCAAACACGCAAGTCTCTTTCTCTCTCTGTCTCACTCTCTCTCTCTCTCACACACACACACACACACACACACACACACACACACACACACACACACACACACACACACACACACACACACCTCCTTTTTTAGCTCTCAATTTAATTTAAAATATTTTTATCCTACCATCCTCCTTGGAGAGGATCCTCTTGAACATGCTGTGCTAGCATTCTTGACTAAACTGCTAGAGAGAGAAATCTATCCAAAGAGGAACAGAGCTTAGTGCAATACCAGTATAAGCCCGTTTCTCCAGTGCAATTTGAAATGGATGTCATGATGAACACCATGTGTAAGTGAATTAAAAGGAAATGCCATAATGGAAAAAGAAGTTGGACTTTGTGCCAAACTTGGTGACATCTTTCCTCACTGTCCTGGAACTGACCCCCCACCACCACCACTACCACATAAAAGTACTATGATTGTCCTGGCTTGAGGATGCTATGCTGATGACCTTTAAGTCCAGGAGTATGGGTGAGAGGCTCCAGTGGTGACATTGTGTGTCTCCAAAGCCATCAGCTAGCTTTGCAATGGCAAAAGTTCTTTTGATTGTTCTACTGGAGGCAAAGCCAACCCCACCGGTTGAGCTGAAGTTCAGTTTGGGACTGAGTCTGAAATAAGCTGTTGCTGAAGCTATGTTTGAGATAGCATGGGTAAATCTGAAGTCTAAGTACCACATGGAGCTGTCCAGGGTTCTGATTGTAATTTGAGCATTTTCTTGCTGGAATTCACAAATTGCTTTTCTAAGTATAGCTTTGCACTAGTGGAGGAGTAAACCAAATTCAGGGTTGTTAAATGCCCTCTAGTTGCTTCCAGTGGAGATGATCCTATGAATGAATGACCTCTAGGATATCTTATTATTCGCCCTGCTCAGTTCCTAAATGGAAGGATGTGGCTTCCTTTACTAAGTCAGTCCTCTCGTGTTCTCCTGTGACCTTCAGCTTTTTGTAACATTGCTGCCCTTTTTAGTGAGTTTTGTCTTCTCAAAATGAGTCACAACTAGAATAGGCCCCTTAATGGAACTTAAGGAGATGTAAAGAGGAGATGATGCATCAAATCTCCACTGATTTCATATGCTAAGCAATGGGATTTCAGCTGATGTGAGCAATACAATAGCCTCTGCTTAATTCTTTTAGGTTCCCCTGAGATTTCAGGCTTTATTTGTTCAAAAACACAGTTTTTTGTCTTTCTAGTCTGAAACTCTCTTCCAGCACCTCATTTTGAATGTGGATTTCTCCCCACTGCAATGTAATGAAATATTGTACTGCTTTTTTCTTGGTTTTTGCTAGCAGAATATGTCAATGTTATGCAGAGTCTCTGTGTGTGTGTTGCGTCGTTACAGCCATGACCAACTCTTTGTGACCCAATGTCCATGGAGTAGTATCTAGCTTTTGTATTTTCCTGCCTTCAGTCAAGCATCATTTAGTTCTATAGTTTTGCTTTTTGGTTCTGAAGTACAAAATTCAGTTTATATGTACCAGCCATGTGTTACTGCAAAACCAAAGGTTTCTCTGTGTTAGTAGATATTTGTTATTTTGTGGTTTTATGCTGTGGGCTTTTAAAGTAGAAAAATGCAGGCATTCATGACTGCCATCTATTGGAGAGAAGAAGGAAGAACTTCAGAAACGTCAGAATGATGCAGCGGGTGAGATCAGGAGTATAGGGATCTATCTTTTGTTGTTCTCCTTGTTCCTTTTGTTGGTCCTTCCAAAAGGAGGAAAATCATGCAGATGTTGCTTGCATACTTTTTGTATGGCAACATTGTCATCAAATTAAGAGAGTCTTAAATACTTGCATGTCTTTATTGTCTTACTCAACTCTGGCTGCCTTTGAATGCAATGATAAAATTAAAAATTGAATAAGCAAACTACATGTTAAATGCTGACTGGGTAGTTCAGTGAATCTGAGTACTTGGTTGTGGAGCCACAAGCCAGGAAGAGTTCAAAGCCCTGTTGTGTCTTCTGGGAGAAGAGCCAACTAGTGTAGCCTCAGGCAAGCTGCACAGTTCCAAGACATTCCCAGAAAAAGGGACTAGCAATACACAACTGAATACTCTGTATCTAGAAAACCCAAGAAAAGTTCACCATGCCATAATTATGTTGATACCATGATGTTATTATTGTAATGGCTACCAAGATTGATCTAGGCAAGCCACAGACTTATGTATTCTTCCTTCCTTCCATTTTTTGGCATACCACCAACAAGGAGCGTTAGGTTATGATTTTGATTAGTTATAGTATAACACAAGGCTGGGGAATACAGGTATGTGACCCTCTGGGCATTATTGGGAACATCCCCCCATCATTACTGCTTTAATTCTGCCACAGCTGGGGCACAGCTTCACGCTGCCCTTTTCAAAAGTACAGTGGTACCTTGTATAAAGGAATTAATTCGTTCCAAATGAAATTATGGTAAGCAAATTTTCCCTTATACAAATTCCCCATAGGAAAGCATTGAAAATGGAGTAATCCCATTTTTATGTTGTACGGATTCTCCCCATAGGCCAGGGGTCTGCAACCTTTAAGACATAAAGAGCCACTTGGACCCGTTTCCGACGGGGGGAAAAAACTGGGAGCCGCAAAACCATTGCAACATTTAAAACAAATATATACAACCGCCTTTCTCACTGTTCCGCCTCAGCAACCAGGCGCTGGGCCAGCTGCCGTTCGAGGCTCCTTGAGGCGATGACCCGCGCTCCGGGCCTACCAGCGCCCGCCTCAGCGGTTGAAAGGACGGGCCTGCGACCCCGCGGCTGGTCCCTTTTTTTGGAAGCGGGCGAGCAGCGACCTCTCCCCCCACACACACACACTTCTTGCAGCCGTGGTGTGTGTGCGTGTGTGGGCAAAGTTTGGCTTGTGAATGAGACGGAGGGAAGGGGCGGGTGATGCGACACACACACACACACACACACACACACACACACACACACACACACACACACACACACACACACACACACACACACACACACACCCTTCTTGCAGCCGTGGTGTGTGTGCGGGTGTGGGCAAAGTTTGGCTTGTGAAGGAGGCGGAGGGAAGGGGCAGGTGAGGCTGAAAGAAGCGGGAGGGCGAGTGGCGCGCTGGGCCACCGTGGATCTCCCCGGTCCGCTCCTCCATTCTGCTTTTGGACCCCCTTTTTGTCCGTCCAGGCCGCCGCCGCCGCCACCACCACCACAAACCGACCGGCTGCTTGGGCCTGGCCGCCGCCGCCTCCCCTCGCCCTTTTCCCGGCTGGGCACGGCCATTGTGCCCGCTTCCCCCTCGCCGCCGCCTCCTCCGCCTCCTCCACTGCCGGCGGTGGCGGGAGGAGGGGGAGGAGGAGGAGGAGGAGGAGGATTACCAACACGCGTGGCTTCCTGCTGCTGCTGCTGCTGCTGAGCGGCCCCTGACCCCCGTGGCGGGAGGAGACCCCGGAGGCCACCAATGCCACCCCCACCACCCCTCCAATGCCGCCAACGCTGCCATCCTGGCCCTGGCCGGCCCAGGAGCCTTCGCCACGGCCGAGGAGACGGCGGTGCACCGGCGGCGGCAGCAGCGGCTGCAGCAGCACCAGGAGGAGGAGGAGGAAGATGAAGACGAGGAGGACGGCAGCGGCAGCGAGCTGGAGTTTCCCCCGCAGTCCTAGTTTAAATGCCGTAGGACCCCTTCCACGAGGGGAACCTCCCAGAGCCGCAGCAAAGGTTCCAAAGAGCCGCATGCGGCTCTGGAGCCGCGGGTTGCAGACCCCCGCCATAGGCGATTATGTTAAGCAAATTTCCCCTATTTCCAGAATTTTTTTATGTTGTACAGATTTTATGTTATACAAAATGTTTGTTATACAAGGGTCCACTGTATCATGCTTTTGGTGAAACATTGCTTGGTTTACTTTGGTGATTGTATATAATTTATTTGTTTATGTGTTTATTATTTTATTTGACTTGTATACCACCCATCTAGCCCTGAGGCTACTCTGGGCATTTTAGAACATAACATTTCAACATAGCAATAACATTACATTTTAAAAAACAAAATAAAATCCATGTGTCACAGCACTGACCAGTGGTGTATGTGGGTACAGTGTCTTAAAACTGCTAGCTATAAAATAAAAGCAGGGTTTGTGGATCAAAATGAGTTATAGATTTGAAAACTCACAAAGAAATTAAAATAATGAGTAAACAGGTAAAAAACAAACTATAAGAACAATGTGTTATGCTGTTGCTTTCTGTTATAGATCATCCTAAACCTCTTAGTTTTTTCTTTGTAATTTTGAACACTTTCTGTTCCATAGATAAATTTAAATTAAATTCTTCAATAGGAGCAAACTTTTAAAAATGGAACAAATGAAGCAGCAGAGCAAACATACTTTCAGATTCACATGATATACCCAGAAGCAACTCTACCATTGACTGACATCTGGAGGAAATGATGCAATGCTAGCTATAGGATGCAATGCTCTGAGGGAGGGGGACCCCCATTGCATCTCTGCCAATTTTTATTGCTTCCATAAATGCAAGGGAAATTCTCTCTCTCTCTCTCTCTCTCTACCTCCCCCCCCCACTCTCTCTTTCTCACACACACAGCTTTTTTTTTTTAAAGAAAACATCCTTCCTTAAGGTGCCACAAATAGGAGAGAGGAAAAAAAGACTTGATCTTTAATTATACTTATAACAATAAGTCTCATATCAAAAATTATTCTCATATATATTAAAATTGCATTCAACAAGTTCTCTGAGACCAGCTGTACAGGTGGGATAGCAACTGACAAGCAGATTATTCTTGCTTGATTGGATCTCCTACTTTCTCCTCTGACTAAATATTAGATTAGATTAGATTAGATTAGATTAGATTAGATTAGATTAATATACTGCCCATCTAGCAATGAGGCCACATTAGGTAGTTGGTCACTCAGGGTGGTTGGCCACTCTGGGAAGTTATATGATTTTAATATAGAAATCCATTTATGCAGAGTTAACATAATTGGAAAGTACATTTGAAAGAACTGACCGTTACTATTCTTAATTAATATTCTTATTTTCTAATGGGCAAAAATCTGACACTTGCTGTGGTGGTGATCTCTGTGTTCTAAGAGTTTCTTCTGGTTTTCTCTCCAGGAAGCCCTGCTCTGTGAGATAGCCAATTCTTGGTCCATGCATCCAAATTACACATTTTCTGTTTTTATTTCTGCTGCTCTGAGATTCTTTCCTTTCTGGTCCTTCATGGATCTCTTGGATATAAAAACCTTTCATCCTGGAAGCCTTCTGTCTTACTGTGACAATCTGCTTTTGCTTTCAATTCCATTTGGTCTACCATCATATTAGAAAGTCCGGTACTTTCAAAAATGCATTAGGAAAATCTTTAAATCTTTAAATGAGGTAGAAAAAAATACATAAGCACACTTACTGCAGCTGGTAGGCAGAGTCTTAAACTCTTGTTTGGGTTAAACATGCTCTACAATGTCTGTTCAAGTAGAATTCAGTTACAAACCAGCTTTAAGTTACAGACATATTAAATATTCTTGGTTGCTTCAACCACTGCCCCACCATACATATGCTTATGTATTTGTCTTTATTTTTGTGTATGTTTGTGCATCTATTTCAGATGGCCCTGTCTCAGTAGGAATGAGCATGGATATAGCAAGTATTGATACAATATCGGAAATAAACATGGTATGTTATATTTTTAAAGCATCATTTTTGAGTTTCACTCCGTTGTTGTTGTTGTTGTTGTTGTTGTTGTTGTTGTTGTTGGACTCTAATAGGGACATCTTCCATTCATGTTTTGTTCAATACCTATCATATTCCTTGACTATCATAATAGGGAGCCAGTTGTGAAAACTCTACCTCAAAACCTTGAGACAATGGTGAAAATCCTGTTACTGAACGCAATTAGGGTAGACCTGTTCGAATCAATGGGGCTTAAGGCGTTGACTCACCAAATCCTCACTGATTCAGTCAGTCTGCTCTAGAACAACTTTACTACACTAAGCAAAAGTATTTTCACTCATGTGAAAGCAAGTTAAGATTCTACAAATCGACTGACATGCCAGGCTTTACTTCCCATCCTGTGATGTTTGAATGAAATTAGGCCCTAATGCTGGGGACTCTCCACTGACAGCTGCTTGCAGAGTAACAATGCTGATGTGGGGCACACTTTGTAAAGATGGAGGCTCTTGCTGGGCCTAGGCAGGCAACAAGCTACCACTTCCTACTACACCAGTTCTGTAGTTGGCTGTCCAGCTACTGGAAGATTCCACAGGTAAAACTTGGTGGCAAGATTAGAGCTGGATTTAGCCCCACAGCATTCGGAACCATTAAATGAAAAAGGCCCACTCCAATCCCTCACTTATCTCAATGTGGAACTGTTATAGTAAACTTGTGTCCATTTTAAAAACTTGCTTCATTAGGATTCTGCATCTTCTATCCTAGCCACCACTTTATTTGTCCAAAATTTGATAGTTTTTTTCAGCTTATAGTTGCTTATGAAGAAGTCAGTTCACATCAAGTTCTATAAATAAGCTATACAACCATCAATATTTCCCCTGTTCAGTCAAGTGGGGAAACAAAGATTTGGATTTCCCAAAGCAAAGTTCTTTAGATCCTGGGAATAATGCAACATGGCAATCCTTAAATGCTAGATTCAGTGACTGAGGACAAAAATATAGTACATGTAATGGAGAAGCGCTTGGCTGTATTGGCAGAAGTTTGTGCAATTATATTGCACATTGAATGTGATATTTCTTTGCCAACAGCTAGATACATAAAGGTCTGTGCATTAAGCAGGCTATACTGAACTATAATTGCTGAATTTTATTTTATTTAAAGACAATTCACAGCACTGTAGGAGATAAGAAGGGTTTTTAAAATCCATTTGGCTAGCCAAAGAATGAGCAACTTGCCTATTTCAATACGATGATTATATATTTTTTAAAAACCCTCTCTTTTCTTAGGATTATACATCTACTATTTTCCTAAGACAACGATGGACTGATGAACGTCTCTGTTTTGAGGGTAATAAGAGCTTAAGCTTAGACGGTCGCCTTGTAGAAATGCTTTGGGTTCCAGACACCTTTATAGTAGATTCGAAAAAGTCCTTTCTTCATGATATCACTGTTGAAAACCGTCTAATAAGGATATATCCCAATGGAACGGTACTTTATGCTATACGGTACGTTTAAAGCTAAGACAGTGCTTTCTTAGCTTCTGTCCCTATTTTTGAAATTGATTTTAATGATTCATGACCATTTTCAGTTTGGTTGCCCTTCTTTCACCAGATAAGTCAACTATCATTGTTTTTCTAAGGCAGCGTCTCTCCCAAATATTGGTTCTGTATCCTGGAGCTTTAACTACAAATGAAAACCTGTCCCTGCTCTTAAGGACTACAGATCTCAATTTCCCTTTGTTAATAATGGGAAAGCTTGCTTTGAATTGAGTGCTTTGCTCCAGTCTCTCTCTCTCTCTCTCTCTCTCTCTCTCTCTCTCTCTCTCTCTCTCTCTCTCTCTCTCTCTCTCTCTCTCTCTCTCTCTCTCTCTCTCTCTCTCTCTCTCAGGGACACAGAATATTCACAGTACTGTATAAACATTGTGGTTTTAAAATACAAAAATGTGTCTCCACACCATCCCTTGCACCCTATTATTCTAAATCAAGACTTCACTTCCTGCTTGGTCAATAGAGATGGGCATGAACTGCTGGTTTGAGGGTTTATGGTGGTTCATTTACCTCACAGCAGATGTTTGATGCCCTGCCCCCTTCAGCAGGAACCCATTCATAAGTGACACCCAGAGAAGGTGGGGCAGGGAAGCCAGGATGCTGCTTCTGAGTGGGAACCTGATGGAAGGGAGCAGGTCACCAAATTGCTGTGGTGGTAAAGGAAACCAGCATGAACTCCTGAAGCAGCGGTTCGTGCCCATCTCTGTTAGTTAGTCATGAGACACTATTTTATTTAAAGACAAAAACACGCTATATGAGCAATATCATCAAGATGGGATTATATTATCACAGTGACAGTACAACAGTGTCAAATAGTCAACTGGCACTATCATAAAGCTAGTTTGGAGTGAGGACAATGATTCCTGATGCCTGGGCAGACACAGACATTATAAACAACCTGTCATTAAAGTTAAAAGTACATGAGTGTTAGAGAAATTTGACTGAGCAATGGTTCAGGTTTAAGAAAACACACTTGAAATGAATGTCTTGCTGAATTCCTGATGACCAATCACAAAACACAGTTATTTACAGACTCCAGAAAATGAGGAGACTCCTGCTCTGAACTTGCTGCACAATTGTTCCTTATTTCTGCCCCCATCTTGAATAGGCAAATATTTCCATACCTGTTCACAGCTTGTCCGGAAAACCATGAAAATAATCTGATCTTTTATAACTTGAAACTTTTATGAAAAGCAGGTCACTACTAAGATAAAAAGCTGTTTTATGCAAGCATTTTCAGAAAAATTTAAGAGCTGTGTGACATATATAGGATTATATTAAAAATTACTACTTTAAAAAGATCAATATTTTCAGGAAGAGGCAAAATATGTGTGAAACAAATAATAATAATAATAATTAACACCATGAGCACCTTCTTAGAACTGCAGAGCTTGAGATGGTTTGGTCTAGACATTATTGATAAATTCAGAAATTTACTAGGGGCAATATCATTGATTTTATATTTCCATGCAAAAATTAGACCTAAAGAACAAAGAATGGGAAGGGAAATGAAAGTAGTAGAAAATTAGGAAGACACATTTGTGCTCCATACAGGCTTAGTTAAAAGTAGATTATTGAGACCTGCAATATTATATGTTAGCAGTGTCCATCACTTCTGCTGTTCTTTCTGTGTCTACTGCAGACATTTTTATACCAGTAATTTTCTTCTTCAGCATCTTTATATGTTCACTGGTTGTTACTTTTTCATTTCATTGCATAAAATTTTGTGTAACAGGCTGTGGCTAATTGCAGCTAATTGAGGAGCTTGGCCATATTTTGGTTCTTCATTCAGGCAAGTGACCATGCATGATCTGGCACCTCATCAGTTAGCCACTATTAGCCACAACAATTTCCAGAGACCTGATGTAAACACTCATAAGATTGTAGCCATTGTCCCTCTTACACATTGTAATTATTTGTAAATGTGTCATTGTTTTTGCTGTTCAGTTTTCACAAGTCATCCAGCTCATTCTGTAGAGCAGCAGGCTATTCGTTAATGATTCTGAGTTTCTCTCCCATTCCAAGTTGTGTTTTCACAAACCTCAGCTGATCTTTCCCCCCAGCCATATGTTTTGCATTTTTTAAAAATAGCTGAAATAAGCAGGATAATTTGTTTCTAATTTTGGTGCACAGCACTATGCATAGACAATAACCATCTGTACTTTGCTTTTAAAGGATAACGACAACAGTTGCCTGTAGTATGGATTTGACTAAATACCCTATGGACAAACAGACATGCACCTTGCAACTGGAAAGCTGTAAGTGATTTTATTGCTTCTGCACGAAAGGGGTGCGGGGAGAACTTGAATCTCATTGCTGGGAAAGATTCACCCAGGCAGAGGATGCTGTAGGCAAGATCCCAGATGTTGTGCTCCAGTTCTTCGAAACTCATAGTGTCATCAGTTAAAAGAAGATGTAAGAGTTGGTAGTATGGTATGGTTGGGGGTGATAATAATCCCTTGTAGTCAGGATTCCATGCTATTATTAAGCATCAATTATGTCAATTGCCCAGATACTGTAGTTTGATTATTCTTCCATGCCCTTAGAGCATCCTGCAAGAATCTAGATCAGTGATGGTCAAACTTCGGCCCTCCAGATGTTTCAGACCACAACTCCCACAGTCCTTTGCCATTGGCAACATGGGCATGGAATTACCGCCACTAATCTAGATGATTCACAGGGCTACTATTTTGCAACCAAAATTTGCGTCTCATAGCGGTAGTCTCTTGGCAATAGCCAGACTTCGAGAGTGTCACTTGAAATGTCCCCCCGCCCCATACCTCTATAAGTATGTGCTTTTAAGTAAAAAAGAAAAAAAGAAAAATGTTTCCCACTGATAATGCAACCAAATAATCTTGTCCAGTAACTCACATGGCATTTTCAGTAATACATTGTTGCTGTTCCCATCTGACAGTTAGGCTTATGAAGGTAGCAGTCACTAGAGTGATTCAGACAGAATGAGGAATGAGGTTCAGCCTGCCTGAACCTCGGGCTTGTGTGCACTTCTCCCTCTCTGTTAGAGCAGTAACAATGGAACCAATTACTTTGGTAGGTGCTGAGCATTCCAAGGTTGGAGGCAATGGAAACAAAACTGAACAACCATTTGTTAGATCTGCTTTGATTTGGATTCCTAAGCATATCCGATATCGCCTGATTTTGGAAGCTCAGCAGGGTCGGCCCTGGTTAGTACTTGGATGGGGGACCACCAGGGAATACCAGGTGCTGTAGGCACCTGGAGGAGGAACTGGCAAGCCACTCCAGTATTCCTGCCATGGACGTGGGGTCACAAAGGGTCGGTCACGACTGTAACGACACAACACACACACTGATCTGGGGGTTCAACTGGATGGTCTTATAGCCACTTTCCAACTCCATTATTCTATGATTCTCTCCTTCAGTGTGCAATAACAGCCTTCCCTCTTTCCAGCTAACTGGAGTTCAGTGTTATCTCTAAACATTGGGCACAGAGGCTACTGAGAAATTGGATCTACCTCCAGTATGGCGCCTGTGGTAAAAATCAGAGTTTTCAATGTTTTCTAAGAAATTGAAAGAGCAGACATTTTTAAGGACATGGCAGAAGGGGAACCACAAAAGGTGGAGATTGTTTTCACTTGGAGGGGCTGCTTCAGTCTCAACAGTATGTACTACCCTCTGTGACTTCCACATAGGGAAATGGCACAGGCCACATTTCTGGCAAAACCAGGATGCAATGTTACTGGTAGGAAGGCTGTGCCTAAACCAGTTTAGGCCTTATAGGGAAATGTCAAGCTGGTGTATGAGATGATGAGGGAAGGAGAATTAAGCTCACTGTATTTTCCTGCTGCAAGAAACCATGGTTTGGTAGTTTCCCACTGGTAGTTATGTCTAATCTGGGCATCAGAATGTCTCAGAAAAATACTAATTTATAAAACATGATTAAGTATTTAAAGCAGAAGAGCATTTCTTTGCTTGGTTGCTTATATAATCCCTGGAGCATTCTTCATGTGGGAGGAAAGTCAAAAAAGAAGTAACTGGGTAGCTGATTGGCAAAGTCCCATATTCAAACTGGAGATTTTCATAGTCAAGCAAAATAATTGCAAATACAGTTCTTGGCTGCTATTCTGTGCACAGCTGCATTGTATCAGTCCCAGTAATGAATGGGAAGTGAGTGGTACAGATTAGAGGTGGGTGTTTCATTTTGGAAGAGGTCCGGTTCCAAAATGAAACACAACTTTTGGAACTGGGGCACAGCCTCTGAAACGAAATCAACCACTGATGTATCTTCCTTTGGGTCATGCAGGGCTAAACTCCAATCAGGAAGCAGCCTGTGACATGTCATATTTTCTTCTCCCTGGCACTGGCCAATGCATTATCCCACCTTCCTGTCTGATTGGCCAGTGCCAGGGAGAAGGAAAGATGACATGTTGCAGGCTGCTTCCTGATTGTAGTTTCACCCCATGCAACCCTAAGGAAGACAAGTCAGTGGCTGATTTCATTCTGGAGCCTGTGTCCTGGTTCTGAACGGCAGTTGTGTTGCCATGTTTCATTTTGGAACTGGACCTCTTCTGAAACGAAACACCCAGATCTAGTACATATCTGTGCAGTATTAGAGCCCTAGCAATTTAAGACAAATTTGCTTTCCTCCTCCACCCCCACCCCCAGGAGTGTCATTTATAAGCTTCTGACCTTTAGATCAACCTAAAATTCATATCTTTCATGACAGGTTCCTCCTTTTGTCAAGCAGTGTCTTCATTTTGTATTAGATTCTACATTTTCAAGAGTATATCTTGCTGTTTCACCAGCTAATTATGCCCAAGCATGCCAACATAGTCTCAACTTCTGGCCCCATTCACACAAGTAAGAATTAATTTTACATTTATTTTACATTTATTTTGCCACACATTCATTTTGTAAAACTGAACAAATATTTGACCTTAAGAGAATGTAAATTATCTAATTTATAATAAACCTCCTTCATTCTTAAAAATCTACACAACTCAAGAGAAGATGGAGTTTGTTGTTAAAATAATAATAAATAAAGTTGATGACCACCACTGCTACCATCCTGAAATGGTCCAGTTTACTGAACATAGACATATAGTGGTCAGTATAAAGAATGTCCAACATAAGGAAAGCTTCAAGTAAGAGAGAAGTCAGCAGACAGTGTGGTAGCAGCCAACCAATCAAATGTTGACTTGTTTCCAACTTGAGAAATATCCCTTTAAAGTAATTTGTTATATAATTCATTATTGTGTTGAAAAGGTAATCCCTTACTGGTTACATGATTCTAAGAGTAACTAGTTGAATCTCTTGTTGACTTTATTCTCAGCTGTTAGGTTGCTTCTGAAATCCAGCTTGGTTACACCTCACTTTTTAAACATCAGCCCAGTAACTCAGTAGGGACAACTATACTACTTACAGTGCATTACTTCCAAGCACAGTATCAAAGCTCAATGGATCAAAACACTGTAGGCCGGTTTCATATAGATACTTATTCTCATTCTGTTGTTTTTGATCAATAACCTTTTGCAATGATATAAAACAAAATATATGTTTGCATTGGCAATACCAGAGGCATAGCAGAACGAATTTGTTGGACTTGGGGGGGGGTGAGGAGAGATAAAAGAGTCCATACCTTAAAGATTAGCATGATCATTGTGATATAAACTCTAGTCCACAGAATAGAAAGTTTATTATGGCCACCAGTCCTTGGGCTGGCAGTGGCCGTCCAAGATTAAGTTCTTCCTAATGTTCAGGAAAAGAGATTCCATTTGAACATTAGGAAGAACTTCATGACAGTTAGAGCTGTTCAGCAGTGGAATATGCTGCCACGGAGGGTAGTGGAGTCTCCTTCTTTGGAATTTTTTAAGCAGAGGCTGGATTGCCATCTGTTGGAAATATTGTGATGGGGCTCCTGCATGGCGGGGGGTTGGACTTGATGGCCCTTGAGGTCTCTTCCAACTCTATGATTCTATGATTCTAAGATTTTGTTGGAGAGGTGGGGACCATTTGGAGGCCGCAGAAGATCAAAGGCTTCAGGATGAGGCCCCACATCTATGACAGGCCAGAACTGTTGTTACATATTTTCCTAATGAAAGAAATTGGCAGGAATGGGGAGGTGTAGAATCGAAACATAATAACAGAATTCCACTTCTATTCTCTGGGGTTAGGAATGCTTGCTAGCCTCCTGTTTCTTGCATTTCTTAGAATCCCACTGGTACCAACTGTTCCCCTGCTACCACCGTTCTCTATTCAGCTACAAGGCTTCTTTTTCTTTCAGTGTTGAATTTTGTGTATATCTGTGTATAGATTTTCAATGGATTTTTATTAGAGATGGGCACAAACTGCTGGTTTGGTGGTCCAGCAGAGTTCGTTTCATGGCTGAACAGTTGATCTTCAGTTCTGCAACCTGTACCCTCCAGTGGGTACCAAACTGCAAGTCAGCTGTTTAACCTGGACCATGCCAAAGCCCTGAATTGGTTGTTTATGCCCATTTATAATTTTTACTAATGTATACACATCAGTGCACTTTCCCATCTGCTAAAGCATGATTTTGGACACTCTGTGACAACATGCTTTGTTGTATGTTTTTCAAATGACTTGGAGCAGTTTTCCTTTGCCAAAATGTATCGTAATCTTAGGAAAGACTAGATTTGCAAGGCAAAATCAAAATGCACTTTGCCTTCCTGGCAGTCTCAGAAGCCTGTTTTCTTAGGAAAATGGAAATGCAACAAGTTAGTTTCCATTCATACATCTGCCCGTACCCTGGCAGGGTTCATCCTTCACGAGGAGTAATATTTTTAATCAAGTGCAGAGATGCCCTTATACACAAAAAGCAATCTGCCCATGAAGAACTGTTGAATTAATTAAAATAGAAAAAGTAGATTGATGTCCATAAGTTGCACAAGGTCTTGCTCCCAGAGAGAAACCAAGGAAGCCCCCTCCCCACACTCCTGTAGCTGAAAGATTTGTGAGAGGTTCTTTTTTTTTTCACTGCGAAATCATGTGGGAAATTTTCTTGAAAAGCTCTGCCATCTTTTTTTTTCATGGAAGAAAATTTCAAGCTACACAGGTTTATTACAGATCTGGTAGGATAACCTCTTTCGTGTCTGACAATTATTTGGAAAGGGCAGAAGGAACACTAAGTTGCATGGGATTGTTGCATCTCCTGCATGGCTCCAAATTTTGGCACTTTCCTGTACAGAAAAATGGGTTGAAAACAAACAATTGAAAGGGGAAATTTCACCAGGGACTCGTTTTCCAAGGGAAGACAGGACATTTCAGTGATGCGGTGGGTGGGTGGGGGAGGGATGTCTTAGCAGAATGAGACTTGAATAATTCTTAAAAAGGAGAAACATGTGTTCTCATCACATCTCTGATGTCCCCATTTGCATTCACCAAAAGGAGGCTTTAATGTATTTTTCCACTGAAACCAGTGGAACCTCCGTTGTGTGGCAGAGTGCTGTCCAAGCACATGAGTGCAAGAGAGCCTTTTGACTTCCAGGGAAGGTAGTCCATATTGTGATCTGCCAGGCTTCAACATTGTTTTCAGTGGCACTTCGATGGGCAGCAAGCTTAGGAAGATCGCACTCAATGGGCTGCAATTAGTCATGGGTCTACAATTAGAATTAAGCAGTTGTTTTAAATTAAAACTTGCTCTTGGGTGATGAACATCAGCAGTTTCTGCACAGATCAGCAGAGTTCTGTAGTTATGCATCTCCCACTGGATATCATTGGGGAAGTAAAATTAATATATAAATCAGTCCCCACACACCTGGAAACAAAGGAACAATAACATCTGTCACTCTGAAACTACACACAATTGTTTCCTGATTAAATGAAAGCAGAGCGTAATAAAATAATCAACATGTGTCACGTGAACTTGGTTGCTTAGCTTTCTAGGGCACCAGTGCAAGAAAGAGGGTCAAAGGGATAAAAAAATGAAACAGATAACTGGATCCATAAGTCTTCCTCCATACTATGTATTATGTCTCTGATTATCTGTGCATCAGGTAAAGGAGAAAAAAAATACCCTAATCTTTTAAAAAAATCTTATTCATTTTGAACTGTTGTTGACAGATTAGCAGTCCCAGCTTTTAGAAGTACATTGTGCATGTCAGGGGGAGCTTGTAAAAACATTATACTAATGTACAGAATTTCTGGTACTCAAGATACATGTTGACTGGAAACAACATGCAGGTTGGTAATGCCGCCAAATTAAAAAACAGGATTATAACTGGCTTGATAAGGACCATAGTTAAATCTATGCTGCCTTGACATATGTGCTCAGTATCGTAACATTGAACACAATGACAGTGGTTGAGGACTTATCTTTAAAGCAACAGCAGTTTTCTATGGAAATGTCGGCAGAACGTCTTTTAATGTTACACATCTGCAGAGTTGTTGATGCCTCTGCTGAATGCAGACACCTGTTTGAAATGAGAAAACAATTGCTCAGATGGCTCAGACTCTGTGATTACAGGTCTTAAACCTGTAATTAACAATGGAAACAAAATCTCATTGATTTCAGTGAAACTGCATTATTTACGATTTCAGGTGAAAACAAGATTTTCTGCTAGCTGTGCTAATATTGCAGGTGTAACTGCCTAACCCTTTCTGCTTCAATATAGACTCGATATACAGTATATTATTCTACAAGGATATATACTATAATAATATTAAGGCATACTCAAAGGCAATTTTTTAAAAGGTGAGTTTATCCTATTGATAATCATAGCACACTCTTGATAACAAGACACTGTGCAGATATGTGCAAGAGAAGTACAATTTATGAATCTATTTTCAAATCTTCATGGTGTATCATTCAACTCAGTAGCATATTTTTAACCTTCTTTAAATGTCAGTAAATTAATATGACATTCCTATTGTTTCCTGGATATTATATCAGTCTTTGTCTCTATGGGCATTGATTTCTCTTTTTTAAGCAAGTAGTGATAAAAATGAAAAATGTCAATAAAATATAAAACACAAGGAAAAATAGCAGTATAGTATTTCTTTTTTTAAAAAGTCTATTTTATGAAGTGTGTACATAGAACATGCACCCTTTTAATTTCTGTATATTTACCTGGACTAAGCTATGTATTATATTTCTTTGAAACATACATTTAAAATACATTTTATATATTTAAAAATAATTTGAAACATGCAGTTAAAAATACCACCCAGAACAGCCTTTGGGCTAGATGGTATCATGCAGTATATACATCAAATAAATAAAATACATATATTAAATAAAACATATTAGACAGTTCAAAATAAAATATGGATTATCCATTGAAACCACATCTGAACTTGCACTAGGCCCAAATGTGAAGAGGAAAGAACAACTTTGTCAAAGAAAAACTTGCTGACCATGTTTATTCTTTTATTTATTTCAATTTTTACCCCACCCAGCTTATGCATATGCACTATACTGGGTGTCTTACAAATGGCAGAAAAGGATATTATAGTAAAGAATCATCATCATCATCATCATCATCATCATCATCATCATCATCATCATCATCATCATCATCATCATCATCATCATCAATCTGTTGGATTTTTTTGAGAGTGTTAACAAGCATGTGGATAAGGGAGGTCCAGTTGATATTGTTTATCTGGACTTTTAGAAGGCTTTGGACAAGGTTCAGCACCAAAGGCTCTTGAATAAACTTGCCAGTCATGGAATCAAGGGACAGGTCTTGTCCTGGATCAGCAACTGGCTAAGGGGCAGGAAACAGAGGGTAGCACTAAATGGACACTTCTCCAAGTGGAGGGAGGTAAAGAGTGGGGTCTCCCAAGATTCTGTACTGGGACCCCTGCTTTTCAACCTCTTCATAAATTATCTAGAAGTAGGAGTAAATAGCAAGCTAGCCAAATTTGCCAACAACACTAAATTATATAGGGTAGTAAAAACTGAGAGAGATTGTGAGGAGCTCCAGAGGGATCTCTTGACACTAGGGGAATGAGCATACCAAATGAGTTTCAACATTAGTAAGTGCACAGCGTTGGGGCAAAAAAATCTCAGTTACATTTATAAACTGATAGGGTCTGAACTCTCTGCAACAAACCAGTAAAGGGACCTTGGTGTCCTAGTGGACAGCTCAATGAAGGTGTCAACCCAGTGTGCTGCAACAGTGAAAAAAGCAAACTCAGTGCTAGGGATTATTAGGAAGGGTGTAGAAAATAAGTCAGCAAATGTCATTTTGCCTCTTTATAAATCTGTGGTGAGCATTGTGTCCAGTTCTGGTCATCATACCTCCAAAAGGATGTTATGGAAATGGAAAAAGTGCAGAGGAGGGCAACCAGAATGATTAGTGGACTGGAACACCTTCCTTACCATCTGAGGCTGCAACAGTTGGGCCTCTTCACTCTTGAACAACGGCGCCTAAGAGGTGACCTTATTGAAGTTTATAAATCATACACGGTGTGGACAAAGTAACTACGAAAAAACGGTTTTCCCTATCACACAACACTAGAACTAGGGGGCACTCCATGATACTTTTGGGTGCTAGATCTCAAACAAACAAGAGGAAGTACTTTTTCACCCAGAGGATCACTGGTCTCTGGAACTCCTTACCAGAAGAAGTGGTGACAGCTGTCAGCCTTGACAGCTTTAAGAAAGGATTAGACAAGTTCACAGAGAACAAGGGTATCAGTGGCTATCATTATGGGTGCCTAAGGACAAACTCCAGGTTGGAGAGATGGGCAGGATATCTCTCAATGCCATTTGCAGGGAATCATAAGCAGATGAAGACGGCTGCTTGGGAATACCATGAAGCAAATGGTGAGCCACTGTGTGAGACAGAATGCTGGACTGGTTGGGCTGTGGCCTGTTCCATCAAGGCTGTTCTTATGTTCTTATGATCATCATCAAACAAAGATAACAATAAACATAAAATATAACATAGCAATACAAAAAGATAAGAAAGATAAGATAAGATGGCACCACAAAAATCCAGAAACTAAGGCAATTAGATTTGGGTAGGGAAGGGAAATGTGCTGTTACAAAGTGCTCCTTTCTTGAATATCCTTATGGGCTTGATCATCTGGTGTACTTACATAGTACTCATAACATGCTATGTAGATATGTTTTTTTAATTAAAGGTAAAGGTTCCCCCTGCACACGTGTGCTGGTCATATCTGACTCTAGGGGCAGTGCTCATCTCCGTATTCAAGCCAAAGAGCCAGTGTTGTGCAAATCATTGGCCATGTGGCTGGCATGGCTGCAAGGAAACACTGTTTTACCTTCCTGCTTTTTATGGCAACACCTATTTATCTCCTCGCATTTACCTGCTTTCAAACTGCTAGGATGGCAGGAGCTGGGGTTATCGTGGGAGTTCACTCCGCTGCGTGGAACTCAGGATTCGAACCACCGAGCTGCCAACTTTGCAGCTAACAGTTTTTGGAGCCTTAGTCCACTGAGCCACCATGCCTCACATGTTTTTTTTTTTAATTATGTGGTCTCAAATTGCCACTGACTCATGGTGACCTTATGAATGAGAACTCTCCATAATGTCCCATATTCAACAGCCCTACATGTTTCTTGTAAACTCAAGCCTCTGGCTTCCTTTAAAGAATCAATCCATCTGATGTTTGCTCTTCTTTTCTTGCTGCCTTCAACTTTCTCCAGTAGGGGAGTTTTCCCTATTTTGGTTCTTTCAATGACTACATTATTGTGACCTAGTAACAATAGGGGCAGTGAGGGAAAGCTGCAAGGTCAGAAAGAGTTGAATTCCAAATGTATCATTTTTTGGTAATTAGTCTCTCCTTTGGCTCTCAGCTGCTATTAGTATGACCATCACAGAAAGAATTTCCAGCTCCATTGTTGGAGTATTCCCGTGGTGCAGCTGATTTGGTGGAAAAGAAAGACTGAGAAAACAACCAAGCTCTACCCAAGTCATGAGTGGGATGTGGTGAGCACAGAGGAGGCCACTTAGGGTTAGGGTTACAGTAACCCCCCACCTTTTGGCGGTTCATGTACTGCGGACCCAGTATATTGTGGGACCATAGTATATGGAAAAAGGCCCCCCTGGGCTAAGTTGGAAAGGACTGTTTCAGGCCTCCTGTACTTACCCCAGGCCTGGCGCTGCCCTGAACAGGCCTCCGACAGTCTTCCCAGGCCCGTCGGAGCCCCCCAAAGTGCCTCCCGGTGAAACGGAAGTGACTTCCGGAAAACTGGAAGTGACGTAATGGATCGCCAGAAAGCACCTTGGGGGTCTCTGACTGGCCTGGGAAGGCTGCCAAAGGCCTGTTAGGGGCAGAGCCAGGCTTTGGGCAAATACAAGAGGCCCCCAGATAGGCCCCCCCAGTCCTGTCCTGACCCTGCATCTCACATATTGTGGATTTTCAATTACCACTAAATTAATATGACATGGAGTTATAAGTCTTTAATCCAAGGCAACACCATCTCTCTTGAGCTGAACAATATTAGTCCCAGTTTCTCACCCTAAATTTACATTTTCTAACTGTTCTACCACACACTCAACACTTATGGAGGGAGAGTGGGATGGGGAGAGGCAAATACCTCATGTGCTTTGCTCCTTATTTAAACTCTATTTCAGTTGGCTGGTTCTCCATAGTTCTCATCTAGTATACTGTGGTGACTCATTTCTGAAGATGCCTTAGTTCAGTAAACAATCTAACATTTCCTGCTACTCCTCCAGAAGTGATGCCTTTCAATCAGTGAGCTTTCCCTTTTTCAATGAAAATTACCTTTTCAAGTAATCCTTGAAATTTGTATCCTCACAGAAGAAGGATTGTTATGTGCGCCTATGAATACCATAAGTTTCTGTTCCAGAGAGGCTTCCCCAATGTAATTCATTTTACCAATTTTTCCTTGATGGCACATCAATCATATTCAGCTTTCAAACCATTTCACCCCAGCCCACCCCTTGCGTCACACTCAGTGTCCAACTGCACATAAAAATGAAAGAAAAACAGCAAAGAAACTGTTCACTCCTATCCATAACAATCTGTTATGCAGCTGTATAAAGCATGAAATACCTAGTCTCAAAGCTGCTGCTGCTCCCCTGTTGTTCAAACATCTGCTGTAGTCCTAATCTTGAATTCTCTGGGCAACTAATAAAAGCAAGGGAGGTAAATCAGAGCTTCATTAGACCAGGTAAAAGGAATGCAAGTTATGTGTACACTTCAAACTAAACTTTCAGTGGTAGTCAAGTTTCTTCTTCTTGTCTTCCTGTCCAAATGCAGGGGGTTATAACATTAATGATGTCATGTTCTACTGGACAAGAGGAAATGATTCTGTTAAAGGCTTGGATACCCTTCGGCTGGCACAGTATACAGTAGAAGACTACTATACCTCTGTCTCTGAAGCTGTCTATGAAACAGGTAAAAACATAACAATCCTAGCAAAACCCTCTTCTGGTTCTGGCTGAGGGTGAACCAAGTGCACCCTGTGGATTACATGACTCCCCCAGGACCTCAAATGCAGCTCCTAGCAACATGAACACCCCACCACCACCACCACCACCTGTTCCCTGTTTTAAAAAATCCCAAGAAAGTCCACTTGTGCCCTGTAGGAGGTGACTATTATGCCGTAATGGAGGAACATCAGCAGCATCCACTCCTTCCAAGCTTTAGGGTTTTTCTTTTCCTTAAAAGAATGGGATGGCAGGAAGTGATTATGACTCCCCAATCTCCTCTCTCTCTCTCTCTCTCTCTCTCTCTCTCTCTCTCTCTCTCTCTCTCTCTCTCTCTCTCTCTCTCTCTCTCTCTCTCTCTCTGTGTGTGTGTGTGTGTGTGTGTGTGTGTGTGAATGTCAGATCTCTGGAAGTTCTGTTTTTACTGTCCTTCCAATTTTTATATGCATTGTGGTCTAAAGGTAACACAACACAGCAAGCTAGCTCTACAGCCAGATGGCAGCCTGCCTGAGAATCCTAAGTTTTTAAAACCTTGAGTTTGTGGAGGTGAGTGGGCCTGTGTTAATTTGAGGGGCACATTCAGAGCAAGGTCTGGTTTGGATTTATGGATGTAAAAGACAGAGTGAGCCTAAGGGTACTGAAGACACTCTCCCTCTTGTCCGCCAAGACCGCTCCAAGGAGAGTATCAGAAGCTTCCAAACTTTTGAGTAGTTTGTGGTTATGTGTTACAGAAATGTGTTTCTAATCATGACATTTGTTCTGGTAGCCTGCATTCTTGGCTGAGATGTTAGGATGGCTCAATATTTGGCTGCTCACATTCATTCCATTTTGTCATTCAGCTGCTGATTTTGTCTTTTATGACTAACTTTGAAATGGATTTACACATCACCCTTTCTCGGTAGATTGGCTGTGTTCTTTTCTCTTTTAAAAATTGATTTCGTGTGGAGTTATATTGTTGCTGAGCAATAAGAACCGTTAAGTTGTCCAAGGCCATCCAAGGAAAAGGGAGATGAAGGGTCTTCAACTCACTATTTCTAAACAGAATGGTTCTTAATAGCTACACTGAATCCTAATAGGGTATGGAGGACAAAGAGAACGGGGAACAGTTGAAGTTGAGGTCAGATATTCATGTGGGTAGCTATAGACCCACAAATATGAATTTATTATTAGTAAAAATCAAAAGGGTGTTTGACCATGTAGTCACAGCTGTAGGGGTCCTTGGCCTCATATGCTCTCTATGTGGTTTTCAGAAAGGGGTCACCCTCTTCATTGGTGATCCAAATGGACCTGCTAGTGCAGCAACTCTGATCTTATTGCCATGTACCCCCAAACAAGTAGTGAAAGTCAGTAACATAGAAGCATGAGACCAGTGTCTACAAAACAGTTGGCTCACAACAAGGGAGAACCTAGTCCTGCATAAAGTTGCTGCTTCATTGCACCAGAGTTGTTCAGGAACAGCAGAGACAGTAAGGAAATGAATAAGCATCTAGATATCCACCAGAAGATGTACTATTCTGCCCTGGCAGATATTAATTGGGACTTCCATACTACAATGTTGACATTGCACACATTTTACATTAAGAGTAGAAATACAAATTGTAAAAATAAAAATAAAAATGTGAATCCCAGGATTCTGGGGTGAAAAGCTGAACTAAACATGCACCCAACAAAGGGCTATATTCAGTTGGTGGTCCCACCTAGCACAAACCAACTGAATCAGTGGGGCACATATTATATACATTGACTTATCAATGTCCCACTAATACAAGAGATCTGCTCTAGCTGGGATTAACCATTGGATTTAGCCCATCATGTAGAAGAGTGGGACAAACAACAAGGAAGTTGAGGCATGACAATAACAACATATTATTCTCATTAGCATCAGAAATTATAGATGAGAGGATAACAGACTGACAACAAATTTGAATGGTATTCATAGTCATCAGAAGCCCCATTTTTTGGCCTGTCAGTAAATGAATTGTCTGTCATTTTTATTTATTTATTTATTTAATTTATGAGCCAGTGGCCTGTAAAAAAACACATAAAACAACATTTAAGATGGCGACGAGCCCAAAGAGGGGGAATAAAATAAAATAAAATTTTCTCGAAGGCCTCTCTAAAAAAGAGGGTCTTCAAGGGCAGTGGAAGGCCCCACCACAGGAAGTCCCATCATTACTATTGTCTAAATGAATTGCCTGGTCATTTTCAAAACCAGGACAGCTTGAATTTCGGAGGACAACAGGACAACAATTGAAATTTTCATTTCAATTGACATTTGATTAGAGATGGGAATGAAGCACTTTGTCACACTTTGTGCCAAATCAGCCATGCACCATCACTCATGCTGTGTGTGGCCTCCCCCTCCCCTGATCAGAGTGATTGGCTGTCTGAGGAGGCAAGGAAGGGCAGCTTGAGCTCCTGGCTTGACTGGCATGCTGCTGGAGAAGGAGGATCCTGGTGGTGTGCCAAGCAAAGAGAGTGGGGCAGCCAACTCTGGGAGAGGGGGGCATGCCACATGCAGCACCTTTGGTTTATTGCTACTGCTGATTTTAAGGTCTGTTATAAATTTTAAGTTGATGCTTTTATATGCTTAGATCTTTTGCTATGGAATGTTCTGCACACAGCCTTTTGGAAGCAGTTTATACTGAATGCTATTTTATAATCATTTAATAAAGATAACAAATAATTCTGGAAGATAGGTGAGAACTGACCAGAAAAATGACTGGAGGTTACCTTTCCCATGAAGTGGGGTGGGGTGGGGAAGGAAGCACCCAGGGACAAAAGTCACAAAAATATGATAATGCATGCTGAGTCTGCACTCTGCACTAGGTATGGCTGGCAGGTTGTTCCCAGTTGCATGCCACAATGTGCTGGAGGAATCCGAAGGGGACATAGCACTGCAGGCATGTGACTTCTTTCTTCATCACAACTCTGGAGGTGCCAGTGGGTCTTCTAAAGGGCAGAGGAACTGTCACATACAGTTAACACTCTACAGGACTCTTTTCCTTATTCCCATTTCCTCTTCTGCACAAGACCTCAGGAGAAGCCCCTTTTACATAAGAATTTGGGATGCAGCAGTTTAATTTCTGCTTCCTGATTCAAGATCTTACTTGTGTGTTTCTACTGTAAAAAGACATAAAGATGTTTTCCCTTGCTTCCTTTGCCAAGGGAGACACTCTCCAGAATCATATTGTTTAGTTGTGTGTGTGTGTTGTGTCATTACAGTCGTGACCGACTCTTCATGACTCCATGTCCATTACACTGGTGCAAATGCAGTGACATCACCACCAACAGCCAAGTGATGTTTGTTAGTTAATCTGGGGCCACCTTCTCATGCAACATTTGTGTCTGGAACACAATGAGAGATGCAACCCACACATGGATAACTAATGACCACACACTGCAGCAGTTTATTACCATTATACTTATGCCAACCCAGTTGACCAATAGGGTTCTAGTCAGCATGATAAATGTCCTGCAATATGCCTTGGAGCTACACTTCACAGCTAGAGCAGTTTCCCTTCTAAAGAACCTTGGGATTTGCCATTTGACAGGGTATTTAGTATTCCTCTGCTTGAGACTGCAGTAGAGAACTGCAGTAGAGAATTTTAAATACCATACCAAATGAAAAATCTCAAGGTTTGTAGAATAGAGATGTCAAAAAAAGTACAAGTTTACATTAGCAGATTTTAGGATCAGAGAGATTCTTGTTCCTTATGTAACTAAGATCTGCTTGGTTTCCTTATTGCCATTGTCTTTAGCTAGCACCTGTTCACCCGCAGAAAAGACAGAAGCTGATTGCTCATCAAAAAATAAAATATATGTTTACATTTCCAAGTCTCAAGGAGAAAACATGTAAATAACTCTGGAGGATCACATTAGCAGGACACTGTCCTCGTCTAAACAGAACAATATTATCTAATAATAAATAAAAGAGCATACAAATAAGGAATGTGGAAAAATAAAACCATTTCAGTTTTCATTTCATTGCTTCATTTGGGTATGTTTCACTAATGTGTTTAAACCAACTGCTTCATTTATGTGCCTGATCTGAGAATCAGGGGAAGTTTTTTTCATTTTTTTAAAAATGGATTTTTTTATCCAGCTGTTTGTGTTTCTCTCTTTTTATTGTAGTATTTATTATAGCTTATGGAGCTTTATTTGTCAATGGCTTAGAGAACAATAGGATACAGTGATTAATAATTATGGTACTGAGGTAAAATAGCCAAACTGACTAGCTACTCTAACTGAATAATTGTAAATGCCCTATTTAATTTTTGATAAGCAAAAATTATGCAATATTAAATACATAATTTACCGTGTAAAAGCATTAAGATCTTGGAAAAATATGTATATAAAAAGCTTTGGTTATATTCCCAAAACAGCTTGTTGGACTTTACTTTTATTGCATTTTTTTATGTAGGACGGTATCCAAAGTTAGTCTTCCACTTTGAGCTGAAGAGGAACATTCTATATTTTATCCTTGAGACCTATGTGCCATCCAGTTTACTGGTTGTTCTCTCCTGGGTGTCATTCTGGATAAGCCAGTCATCTGTTCCTGCCAGAATCTGCATAGGTAAGAAGCCAATAATGAAAAAAAAAGCATGTGCAGTCATGAAAGTGCACAAATGTATTCAAGTTCATGTTATGTTTGTTTGCAGCTTTTTATATGGCTCATTAGGGATAAATTCTGAGGGTAGTGAATAAAAAGCAAAATGTTCTGCTTATATACCACCCCATACCACTTCAGGTAGTCTCTGGACAGTTTACAGTTTCATTATAGTATGCAGGCTACACATTGCCCCTGTCCCTGTAGGCTAGATACTCATTTTATCGACCTCAGAAGGATGGAAGGTTGAGTGAACCTTGAGCCTGCTACCTGGGATTGAACCCCAGGTCGTGAGCCCAGTTTTACCTACAGTACAGGCATTTAACCACTGTGCCACAATTAAAATGTAAAATAGATGATGATGATGATGATGATGATGATGATGATGATGATGATGATGATGATGATGATGATGATGATGAAGAAGAAGAAGAAGAAGAAGAAGAAGAAGAAGAATACAAATGCTTAAAAAATATAAAACAGCATCAGATGTAAAAGTAACAGGGTCAGTACCCAAAGTGCAAAAATTCTAATGCTTGTTAGAGAGAATGAAAAAACAGAATATTAGGGGGCAAAGGGTCTCTCTGAGAAAGTCATCCAAAATTAGTATCCCACCACTGAAAAAGCCCTGTGCACAATCACCCTCTGCCTCACCTCATTTGTCTGGGGCGCTTGCCATAAATCCTCTGAAGATGATCCTGAGAATATAATCCTTTGGAAGAGCCATTCTCAGTAGGGGCCATGTGGCCCCCTGGGTGGCCCTGGCACATTTGAAAGGAACCATAGCCTGGGGGAGGGGGGGAGGTCTTCACACATTACCTGATAAGGTTCATTATGTGACTTATATAATCCTGATTGGCCCTATATTTCTTTCATATTATGCTTATGGCCATGGCCATAAAAGTTTGACAACAGCTGCTTTAGATGACATGACTCCAAACCCTTTAGGGCGTTAAAGAGAGCATACCATTTTAAAATAGAAACTAATGCAGAGGCAAAACATAGTCATCCTGGCCAGTATGTACACATCCTGAAATATGAAAAATATCTGTGATTAAAAATGTGAAGAGCATCAGTGATTAAAAATATGAAGAAAAATAGGGGACAGATGGAGTAACAGTAATGATTGATGTAAACAGGCCAAATCTACTTTGATTAGTAATCTATTCTGAATCTCCAAGCTAGATATTGGGTAGGGAACATAACCAACACAGAAGGGACCTGTTTCATTTTGTTGGAGTTTCCTTGGGCATGTTAGAATTGGTCCAAAATGTTAATGTTATTAAAAATATCCACTGCTAATTGAACTGGGGCCTTTTATAAGAAAAGCATATACACATTCCAGTATGGTGGTTGATACTAAAATAAGTTGGATCTGACTCATAAATCTAGAAATTCTCTTAGTTCCCACAGATTGTGAAGGCTTGTAGTACAGTTTGTTACATGCCATTGAAAAATAGATAGTTTTGTAGATACTGAATTGGACAGAGCTCAAGAATCTTACAGTTATTATTACTCTGCCAAAAGCACATTGAAAAAGTTATACATATTTTCTGCCTTTCAAAAAAAAATATGTGTGATGAAGCATGGCACAGTCAATGAAAGAGCTACAAGCCAAAAATGAAACAAAACATAATACTGTAAAACAAACCACAAAACAAACCTTGTCCGTTGTGCTCCCTAACATATCTGTAATTTATTCCCCCCCCCAATTATCTAGGGATGAGTTTGATGAATTTCTGAAATATGACCTTAGAGAGCAATTCAGACTTTTTTCATCTTTTTAAAAACTCTGCATCTTTTTAATCAGAACAGAAATGCTCTCCCCAAACCTGAAAAAAATCTGGGCATCATTTCTTGCACCCTAAGTACTTCAAATACTAAATGGCCATGTACAAGAGCAAGATAGATTGGCTTTGGATTATGGAAGAACTCAAAACTAAAGTAATACAGAAGGGAGGGTATTCAAAGGCAGGCAGAGGAACAGGGCTGGCTCTCGTATTAGGCATAGTGAGACAGCGAACTTATAGCTAAGAACTTGAGGGTTGGTAATCAGCAGTATGTCTCCACTTGAAGGACAAAGGGCACTCATTCAAAGATGAGGATGTACACATATTAGACACAGAAGATATATGGTTTGATAGAGGAGTCAGGGAAGCCATTCCTGTGAATATTGAAAACCCCTCTCTCAACAGAGGTGGGCGGGGGCTCAGGCACAGGCTATCTGCTACTTATCAAGCACCCTATCATAATGAGCCTATTAAGACTATTGTCCACCTAACAAGCCTGTTCAGGCTACTGTCCATCTTATGAGCCTATTTCAGACCAGAGTGACAAGAGGTCAAAGTGAACTATAAAATGGAGGATTCGCAACTAGCTTCCCTCAGACTGAAGAAGCTGCTTCGATGAGCAGCGAAACATTTCAATCTCTCAAGAAAAGAAGTCCAGTTGCCATGATTCAACTTCCAGATTGAGGGTTGTTAGTGAGGTTCAGCTGCCAGTCCAGTTGGTACTGTGTGTGGAAAAGGGAGTACTATCAAAGCTGTTGCCTTCGGCAGGAAAATATTTTTTGACTAGCCCTATGGAAGATGCGTTGTTGCCAATCTTCTGAGAAAGCCCCTGTTTTCTTCTGTCTCCTTTTATCGTTGCAGGAGTTACAACAGTGCTTACCATGACAACACTCATGATGGGAGCCAGGACATCACTTCCCAATGCCAATTGCTTCATTAAAGCCATTGATGTCTACCTGGGGATCTGCTTTAGTTTCATCTTTGGTGCTTTACTTGAGTATGCTGTGGCTCATTTTTGTACTCTGAATCGATCTGGTGTGAAAAAACTCACCAAGGTATTTGTTCCATTTTAATTCCTCCATCTTTTAAATATCCTGGCCTTTCTTTTCATCCCTTCTGTCCATGGCTTCCAACCCTGTGAACACACAACTGATTCCAGCTTTGAGCTGCTATTTACCACAACATCCCCTACCTCCTGTAGCCCAGTTTTTAAAACAATAGTTCAGGCTGGAGGCCAAACTAGACGTTGGTTATAATGCATTCTAGAAGAGGAAATTCCTAAAATTCAGAGAACAGAAGGTTGTTGCAGCAGAAGCTTTTCACAGCTGCCATAATTTACAAATTATCTTGCTTTTTTGCATGTGATTTAGAATCAGGAGGTGAGCACAGGCTTTGTTTGCAAGCCTGCTTGCTCAGTGACAAAGGATTGCTGGAAACATATCTTTGGAACATGAATAGGTTATGGCGTCTACAATGAGAAGTTATCTGTAATGTGTCATTAGTTGCTGGAAAAAATAACCAAAGCCATGTGTTCCTTCCACAATACAAAATCAAGAGCAGGTGATTCTTTTATTAGACAACAAAAACAGCTTTCCACGTGTACTTCTCTTGATAAGGTTCTGCACCAATGTATTGTAGATGCTGCTTTTAAAAAGCCATAAGAAAGTTCCAAAATTCATGGTAGATGCCTGTGCTTGTTTCTTAAATATGAGACCTCAAATGGAGGCTGAAAATATAAGTCAGGAGTGTCATTTTCCATCCTGGTAGCATTTGGTTCGATTATTCACCCATCTAAGGGCAGCCAGGAATTCAGGATTTCCTGTTCCCTCATCACCTTATTTTATTTATTTATTTATTTATTTGACTTGTTTACCACACCATCTGGCGTAAAAGCCCTCTGGGTGGTTTGAACTCTAAAATTCCTGTTTGGCCAGCTTACACAGAAATGTGGCAAAGCCCCCTATTAGAGAACTGGGAATAAAACTTCATCTCCCACTTACAAACACAACATTGCTTTTTGGATGGCAAGCAACTACAGTGGTGGCTACAGGTGCTCTTGCACTGCTTGGACAAGTGTGCCAGCTGTGGATTTACTGGATGGAAGTGGTCTGGTCCTTATCAGGCATCCTAGGGTTGTGTCCACAGCAGTATGAGACCGTGTGCAAGCTTGGACCTATATTTGTGTTGTGTGTCTGTAGCCCTAAAGCAAGAAGGAAGGTTAACAGGAAAGAATATTCAACCCAATAGTAACTCAGTTCTTAAATATTCTAGATTAGTATAGTATAGTTAGTTAGTATTAGTTAAATGATATCCCATTGGAGTTACCAAGGACCTGTAGATGGGAATTTTCATGAAGTCGATGCATCAATAAGAGAAGCCATTTATCAATACTGGTTGACTCAAATTTGGACCATAAATTGTCTCATGGTATGAAATTGAATGTGGCTTTGAAATCTATAAAGGCAGTGTATAGAATCCCACCTGAGTAGTATTTACAAACTAAGTTGTGGAGGAAAAGACCCTGATCAATTGTAGATTTCCCTTCCCTAAACTCTGCCTGTTCTTCTGCAAGAATTTCTCCTCCCATAGCCAATCCTGTAATTTCCCCAGCAAATGACTTACATATAATTTGCTAATAGTCTTAATAAGCTAATAGGGTGATAATTAGCAGGATCCCTCCATTACCCTTTTTAAAAAATTGGCTCCACAGTAGCTAAACCCCAATCCTTGGGGCACACTGTTCTGTCGATCCAAGTGAACAAAGAAGCTAGTATGGGGCCCACCAATCAGCATGAGATTTAATAAAGTCAGGTGGAATATAGTCAGGTGTGGGAACCTTAACAGGGTTAATCAGAGAGCCCATCAAGCTGAAACTGAGAATCAGCAGTTGCACTGCATAATGCTCTGAAAGTATTCTTCCCATACAGTGGGCAATGTATGTTTCACCTGTCCCAGTTACGTGACTCTGGATAACACCAATGTGTATTTTGTGAAATGAATATAGCCCATTTCACTGTTTAATGCAATGTGACAGAAACAGAGGAATGGAAAAGATGGGGTGGAGATTTTGTTGGAGGTGGGGAAGTTAATACAACAAGCAGTCCCATCCCCTTCATGCATCCTATTTCACGTTTCCATGTATAATATATCATGAAGTCTTAAGAAAGCGGTTTTCTTGTTTAAACCTCGGTATTTTCTTGCCAATAGAAAATATATGTCCCATCTGTCTAGAGCCTTCTATGCCTGCAACTTATTTGTCGCATCCTTTGGGCTGTTGAAGATTGAACAGAAAATATATGTCCCATCTGCCTGCTATTCTCAATTTAAGAGCATCCAGAATTGGGATTAGAGTTTTATATTCCTTTAATATTGCCATCTGCCTTTATTTACTTTTGGGATTAGAATTAACACATTCAGAAGTTAAGTTCCCTCTTGATAAGGTGGATTTCCATAATCTGAACTAGTCTGTTTTTCTCCTATTGCAGATCCTCTCAGAAGTCCATTAAATGGTCCTAAACATTTCCAGATTGTAGTATGCAGATAGATATTTGTAGCTCTATTATACAGTCTTCTTTCCACCATGGGAACAGGATAAGTAAACACACCCTGGAAACACATTTCACCCTCTTTTGGAAAAGAGAGTATTTTAAACTACAATCAATAGGCTGGCATGGACCATCTCAGGTGCTAGATTTTTCACACACAGTTTAGGTGGCTCTTAGGGAACATAAAGGAGCTAAAAGCAATCTGATAAAGCATCAGCCACCTGCAAATAACTTCAGAAGGCCACAGAAGAATAATAATACATGGGCACATCTTTTCCTTCTGTGCAATAAACCTGCTGCTTGGTACAAATTTCCCATTTTTATAGCAAAAGAAAAATGCACATGTAAACAAAAAAAAATGCACTCCTGCCCATCTGCCTCTTTGTTTTGTTTTTGTTTTGGAAAGCTGAGAGATGACATTATCTTGACAGTTTTCCTTCATAATGAATAAGTCTTTTGGAATAGTGATGGCTCTTTTTTTCAGCTTTCTGTGTTTTCAGAGGAACAGCTGTGCTTTTTAAAATGGTGTCCTTGATAGAACACCACAAATGAGGACCACAAGCAAAACCAATCCCATTCCAGCCATCCCCATAACATTTCTTGTACTGAAAGATCACTCATGGTATCAATCTGATTCCCATCCCCTCTTCTGAATGTGATGAGATTTTTTTCCTCTTTTATTAGTCAATGTTGAATATAAGCCTTCTCTTTTGGCTTCCAAAAATTTCTGTTTTGTATTATTCTAACCCACACCAGTTCTGCTGATCTTTTAACGTCGTTCTTCCATCTAGTTTTCAGTCTTCCTCTACTCATTTTTCTGATCCACGCTTGCTAATGACATATTCCTTGATTCTATTACCTATTTATTTGTCTTATGGTATGACCTATCAACCTCTATTTTGATTCTTTTATTTGTTCCTTTACACCTATTATTTTGGTCCTTTGTTATATAACCTGACTTTTTTTACCCATTACTCATTCAGCTTCTGTCTTTGATTCTGGTGAGCATTTACCTTTAAAGCCATTTGTCCATCTAGTTTTCAGTCTTCCTCTACTCATTTTTCTGATCCACGTTTGCTATTGACATATTCCTTGATTCCATTACCTATCTATTTGTTAGAGTCCATGTCTGTGCAGGACATGGATTGTAAAGTACTCTTTCGGATTTTAAAGGAATTTGTTAGCTTTAAAGAATTTTACTTTGTTTACCAAAAGCTGACAAGGTTCATGTTACTCTTCAATCCAGGTTTTTTAAATCAGAATTTTAAAACTGTATCATAATATATTATCATAATATAACAATATATAATGCCATCTCAAATAGAGTAGCATTTATTATTTTTAATGTAAACATGGATACAGAACTAATAATAAAGAAAGAGAGTATACCAACACAATTGGCTATATGCTGCCCAAAAGCAGAAAAAAAGGTAAAGGATGTAATGATATTGACCAAGATTTGTACATGAAGTGCTCATAGGAATAAAATTTAAGAGAAGAAAATTGACAACAAAGTCAGTGCTTAAAATTCACAGGAAAATCCTAAAGGAGAAAAGCATAGAATATGAAAGCAAATTAAGAAATAAAGTAAACATTTCTGAGCTCAAGAGTGCCATTGAAATAATTAAATAATGCTTTGAATATAACAATGCCAGAAGCATGCCAAAGTAGCTAAATACCCCCCAAATAGACCTATATCAGCTTCTGGCTCATCAGTTGTTGTGACAGGCTTCCCACTTGGAAGCATCCGTTGGTTAACACAATTCCTCCCTTGCATTTGGTGCTCTGTATGATCTGTGGGTGCTTTCCTTCGGGGGGTGTCAAGACACCCACCTTTTGTTCCATGTCTGTACTCTTGGGATAAAGGGAATTGCTCTAAAAGATTTAAGCACTGAAGGTGTGTGATAGGATGTGTGATCAAATCCAGTTGTGTTTCTTACTAGGAGGAGGATGAAGAGGCTGAGGAAGAGATCAATGGTGTCCTGTCAGCAATTGCCAACAGCTGCGAGGCAGAAAAGGCACACAAGGTGGAGCTGGAGAAGCTCCCTCAAACCTCCAGCAGCGGAAAAGGGGAGAAAAGTAAACACAGCAGATGCCACTCACCAATGACAGTGATGAAGAGGCTCTTCTGTATATTTGACTGTGTCCATGTTAAAAACCCGTACCACATAGACAACTACGCCCGGCTTTCTTTTCCCTTATCCTTCATCATTGTGAATGTTTTTTATTGGGTGTACTATTTGTATTTTTAAGCTTTTAAGATCTCCCATGGAAAGGAGGGATTGTGAGCCTAGCAAAGGGAAGGGGCACCAACATTTGCAAGAGGGAAGCTTTTGCCCTGCCGTGCGTTCGGATATCAAAAGAAGATCTCGTCTTTTATCAAGTAGCATTTCTGTTGTGTTTCTGCCGAAATTCCTGTCCCTCTGTTGCACTGTTGTGTTGAAAAAACCCAAAACATATATGTTCCTGGTCATCTGTTAGAATGACTCTGTTTTTTTAAAAATTGACCTCACTTTTAGCATGCCAGTCAAATCTTGTCTGTAATGTTGACTGAATGGCCAAACACATTTTTTTAAAGTAAACTTGTAAGACTTTGTAAAATGAAACTTTCAGAACATCAGTCTGAGCTGTGATTAATATGTTTAAAAATAAAATGAGAAAAGTATTATTCCCTCTCTCTCCCCACCACCACCCTGACGAGATATCAATATCATATTCCCTTTGGCACTGCTGATGATATCTAGCATATTAGATAACAAAGTCTTATTGCATCCGGTAGTAGTAAAACATTTTATTACCATTCTCATCAAAAAGCAAGATATCACCATCCCAAAGATTGAGCTTGAGCCCATATAATGAACATGACTCAAAATGATATCTAATACTGCCAATTACCAGAAACCTTTCAGGCAAAATCATGGCAGGAAGCTACACTAGGGTTCATGAACACAAGGCTTCTTGGAAGGGTGCAGTGATGATGAGGATACCCCTCGAAAAAGCAGGGCCAGGATCCTGCTGATGTGTGGGAGAGTACAATGCACACTACCTGTGGAGTCACCTGCAGTGGTGTAGAGAGGAGTCCAGCTTGTAACAAATTGCTTGTGATTGCGCAAGGAAATACTAGATGCCTCCTTGTACAAGTTCTGAAAGAGACCAAGAATTTGAACAATGTGTACCCACTTCTGTTGCCCTGTTCCTTCAGTTTTCTCATTGCTCCTCTTTCTTCTAATATTTCATAATTTATTCTATTTACTCTCTCTCTCTCTCTCTCTCTCTCTCTCTCTCTCTCTCTCTCTCTCCCTCCCTTATTTCTTTTCCTCGCTCCCTTCATTTGCTTCATTTGTAAGCCATCTTTCTCCCAGTGAGGGGACTCAGGGTATCTCACAATGGTGAAACAGGTCACACTGAACATACAATGATAATTATTAAAAAATAAGTTCAATAAATGCTTTAAAATTCCCCACAAGAGCTCACTGTAATGTTCTAGGCTACATAAGTACAAATTAGTATCAAGATGTACACTAATTGGGTCGACTGCACACAATACTATGAATAAATTCTGTGGCACTTTAGATGTACAAAAGTGTTCCGTCAGGTTTAACTGCTTCATTCTCAACCAGGCCCTATGACATGAGAGACTCAAGTTGAAAGGAGTTGGGTCATTTATTGGATCACCAGCACCAGTGTAAACTACCCTGCTGCCTGTTTCTGCAACATTCACCAAGAGGAGGAGGAGGAGGAGGAGGAGGAGGGAGGAGGAGAAGAAGAAGAAGAAGAAGAAGAAGAAGAAGAAGAAGAAGAAGAAGAAGAAGAAGAAGAAGAAGAAGAAGAAGACCCCATGATGTCCCTACCTACTTGAATGTGTCCGGATGAAAATTCTGTCATCAGTGATTTTCAAATGGAGGAAAGGCTTTGAGGGACAGGCACTTAGAATGTTGATAGGTAATCCCTGCATCAGACAGGAAATCTTCATCATATTACTTAGTTGCAGGATATTTATGTCAATGTCACTGCCAGTAACTCTGCTCCTGAATTTTTCTTTGAAAAGACATAATAGGACATTTTAGGCTTAACTGATCCAGTAAAACTGAAAGGCCTGAGACAGAGGGGTCTGAAAACCAAATTATTTCACTGTTCTTAAGTTAAAGAGATAGAATATAAAATAATATAATGTAATATAATATAATACAACACCTTGTTGCTGGGTTTAGTATGTTGCATTAGCATAGGCCTATTGAAGTAAGGATTTAGTGAGTCCACCCTTCCATATGTTCTATTGATTCGAGCAGGTCTACTCAAACTGTAACTTGCTTTAGAGTAGAAAGTTGAATTGGCCAGTTTTAATCAATGGAACTTATAAATTAAATCACAAGATTCCCACTGATTCAATGGGCCTGCTCAACTGCAATGTACTGTGCTAAGGAACAGGACTTCAGCTGATGATAATGCAACTAGAACAATAGGAAATAAAATATAATAAAGACTTTCCTTCCCAGGAGGTGCTGGGAAGTACTTATGGCTATTTTCACCCTGAGCTACAGTACCTTTGTGCTGGCCCTATGCCAGTCCCCTTGAGCTGCAGGAGATATGAATCAGTTCATCTTTCCATTGTTCTTTGCTTACACAGTAATTCAGTTTATACCTGATCCCAACCATGTATCCACTGATTCAGGTATCCATGGTTGGCAGAGGGAAAAAATTAAATAATTCATCAGTCACAAAGCAAGCTATTGTCACAAACACCAGCTGTAAAACAAGCTACTGTCACAAACAGCAGCCATAAAGCAAGCAACTGTCTCAAAACAACAGTCATAAAGCTAGGTACTGTAAGGAGACAGCAGTTTGGGGGTGGGTGCGCAGGTGTTCTCTCTTATCCATGGTTTTCATTATCCACGGGAAGGCCAGGAACCAATCCCCAGCAGATACCGGGGTCCTACTGTACAGCCATAGTTTGAGTTAGGATTGCATTGTATATCTGGATCAAATGCATAGTAAATAAGGTATTAACTAATGCCCTGAGCACATCTGATCTCACCTGATCTCTGAAGCTAAGCAGGGTTGGCCCTGGCTTGTACTTGGATGGGTGACCACCAGGGAATACCAGGTGCTGTAGAGTAGGAACTGGCAAGCCACTCCAGTATTCCTGCCAAGAAAACTCCATGGACATGGGGCCATGAGCCGGTCATGACTGTAACACTGCAACAACAACAACAACAACAACAACAACAACAACAACAACAACAACAACGTTCCATAGATTCCGGTGGGTCCCTTCTCTATGTATGGGAAGACTAGACCTCACCCATCATTTGGTATGTCACCTTTTGACAAGACAGTTTTTGCTAAGTACACTTACAACTAAAATGAATGGTTTCTCAGAGGCATGTCACAAAGTAAGTTTTGTTGCCTTGCCTCTAAGGACTGGCACTGGCATAACAGTAGGCTAGTATGTGATACTGGTATGTGAGATATATATTACCTCTCATTTTCCTTTTATTAATTTATTTTGTTACCTTCCTTCTACCTGTGCATCCATAATAAGCTTCTTAAGGAAAATTCAGCATCCAATCTTTCCTTACTTTTCTTGGCATTATTGCAGTACTTCACATAATGCCTGGCATGTTATACTGGGAAAGGAATATGGCTAAAAGGGACAATCATTTGTACAAATTTGAGCCTCCTTGTTTACCAGTATAAGGGGTCTGAGAAATCTGTGTCCCACAGATCATTAGTCTTATCCAACCAGGGCAAGGGTGAAGTGTGACAAGAGTCCTCAATCCTCATTTATCAACATCTAGAGTACCACCAAATTCTGATCCCGATGATATATAAAGGGTTCCTCTTCTCATGTTGAGAATATTGTTCATATAAATGGGCTCTGAGCAGTTCATTCTATATGGGGGCAATCACCACAAAATTACATGTGGAGAACCTTGAAGATATTTCAGGCTCCTGCAGGAACTCATTCACATAAACAAGCCATTCTCCAGCAGCATTTTCCCACAATGGCTCTCATAGAGACAGGACAGCATAATTCTGCGAGAAAAATCTATAAATGACCTGTTTGGTGGCAAAAATGGAGAATTTCCCTTTTCATAAAGATAGGCAGAAAAACTAGCTGTAGGCATTGTTTGTGACCACAAATATGGTTTACTCAGTAAACTAGACTCAGTCTTGACACTAGTGGTTAGAATACTGAACCAGACTGCTCGGGAGGAAGGTACCAATCAGGTCCTGACCCCACATACTCCCTCCAAAGTAGATGATTTTACCATAGAAACTCAATTCAAAATGCCAATGTTACATTTCATCATGCCTCAAAAGAAACTGCAGTTTTCACAAGGAAGCAGAAGAGGGCACTCTCAGACCAACTGTAGATGAGACCCTATTTCATCTTTCATTATATTTTTGTAGAATTTATCTTGTACTATATGATAAGTAGAGATGGGCACGGATTTAAAAAAATGGTGTTTCGTTTGTCGTTTGGGGGTCCGTTTCGTTTCGTTTCCGTTTTTCACGAATTTTTGCAAAAAATTCATTTTCATTTTTGTTCGTTTCGTTACCATTTCGTTACCATTTATTTCACTTTTTGTGATTTTTTAAAAAGCAGTTCAATGTATTGCCATAACGAAAACGAAACGTATGACAAAATTTCCGGTGTTTCTGTTCGTTTTGTTTTGTTTTGGAGACAAAATTCGTTTGTCGTTTCATTGCGTAATGAAACGAAAAAACGAAAACAGAAATGAAAAATTGTTTTTTTCGTGCCCATCTCTAATGAGAAGTAACAAAATGCCTTCTTTTGATATAGTATATGCTGCAGCCTCTTGTTTTGGTCTACTGTACATTGTGAGTGAAAAATTAGCGCTGAGTGAACTTGTTCTGGAGCTTTGCATTCCTGTCAAAGTCCTTAGGAAAACTTACTTTTTAAAAATATGAGTGATTCCAATTTATGTCATGATCACAACCAATTTGTGATTTTTCTCTCTACATTGATTTCTTTGTGTGATCACATCCATGCAGGGTGGGGTGCAGCAGCAACCATTATGGGACAATGGAGCTTTATAGGAGTTTTTTTTATAGTCCATTTTTGTTTGGCTAACAAATGTGGAAAATAACCTCTTGTTGTTGTTTTCAATGTACTGAAAACCTATTCTTATGTTCCTGGTGTTACTATTGCAGTTTGAAGGAAAGAACAGATTTTCGTTCTGTTCCTTGGGCTGAACATCACCACCACCTCCCATTTGTTTTTTATGAACAGTGACCAATTTATAATATAGCATAATTTAGCTACCACTCTCCAAGTAATTTCTGGGATCCACCACCAAAGGTGCCCTCTTAGGACCAAACAAGACACCTAATGAGAGCTAACATCATATAAGCAGCACCACTCAAGTAGCTCTTGAAAGGAAGAACCTGCTTGTGGCCTAATGACCAATGACAAAACAAAGCAAGCTCAAAGTTGTCTGGACAATGTGTCCATGTTTCTTGTCCACTGTAGGTAGGGAGCATGCTGTAGCTCCTAGGTGGAGTTGGCCTATTGACTGGCCACCAAAAATGTTTTCCTCTAGCTCAGGGTTGTCATGCCATCTAATCCACTGGGCTTTGTCTTCCAGGCCCATAGGGTGGCCATGTGGATTCTTTCAGGGAGGACAGTTGTCTATCTGAAGACCTGGTCTTCTTTCTAGTGAATCATATTCCTATTGCAAATGACGTGTCACTTTATTCACCCCATCCCCCATGTGTGCTTCCCTGGCCAAGTAGTAATTTGAACCCAAGTCTCCTGGTGCTATCTCTGACACTCTATGCACAACATTGCAATGGCTATCAGGTGACATATTTATTAGATCAATAAAATCTCCAAAACTGGCTACCTTTTGCATCACGCAAAACTCTTCATCAGGGTGAGTTTCGCAGAGCTGAAGAGCTGAACATTGTTGTGGTCAGACATTTGGGTCAGGCTATTATGAGTAATGAATTTGTGAACTGAGATCTTTTTGTGTAGCAGAGCCTTTGGTTGGCAAATATATCTCATCAACTCTTTCTCATTTTTCACATAAGCCCATTTGAGATGTGTGAAATTTTAAAAAAGAAATGATGGAAATCACACACACTGGTATAACTACTGATGTACACCAGGAAGGATAGGGTATGGCCTGTCTATTCTGTATGAACCTCAGAGGTGAGGTCAGTCTTGGGAGTAGACATTCTGAAAGCACTGTTCATATTGTTCCCCTGAGGCCCATGGTCTCAAGGTTTTGACTCAGAATGGCAGGAAAAGGGATGCTGCTGGTATTGAAACCTTATAACCCCGTTACACCCCTCTGATAGCATTGCATTAAATCTATGTGGGGAAAGTGCATTCAGACAAACCAATTTATAACTTCAGAACAACAGGAAAACACACATCCAGCCTAACTGCACCTAATTCTTGGCACAAATGAACTGTTGGATTGTGTATAAATACGGTATAGACTGATTTCATCCAAGCAAAATACTCACACATTTGTAAATATTTTACTTTGATGGAAATAACCCCACCATTAGGCAGGATGTCACAAAATGACAGGAAACAGCTATTTAATTGGTTATTCATTTTGCCTTCCAAGGATGTGAAGTGCCTATGAAATTTTAATGCAAGAATAACTTTGTTGCCTTTGTGGGGGGCAGCATACTATCAGACATTTATGACTTTGGATCCTGCCATAAGGTAAATAACCTCAGACAACAACGTGTACAGTAATCCCCTGCCTATCATGGGAGTTAGGGACCTGACCTGTGACAAATGAAAATCCGTGATATGTGAACGCTGGATTGGGTCGGGACTGAGGGGCCTCTCTGGCAGCTCCTACACTTACCTGAGGCCTGGTGCTGCCCTGAATGGGCCTCCGATGGGCTTCCCGGGCCTGTCGGAGACTCCAGTAGTGGTTTCCGGTGATCAGGAAGTCACTTCTGGTTTTCCGGAAGTCACTTCCAGTGCTCCAGAAACCACTTCTGGGTCCTACAACAGGCCTGGTTTGCCTGTCGGAGGCCGGTTCAAGGCAATGCCAGGCCTGGGGTAATTGCGGGAGGCCTCAAACAGAACCAAGCAGACCCAAGCAGCTTACTCTGGGGGGGGGCTTGCCTTTCACATAATGCAGTCCTGAGATATACTGGGACTGCAATATATGAACCACAAAATGGTGGGGCAACACAGTTTTGAGTTGTCTCTGCTCTGGCTTCATCCCTTGGATAGCAACTTGAACTTGATCTGCAAACAGATCAAATATATCAGGGACCAGGCTTCTCAACAGGGAAAAAAAACACAATTATTTTTAACCTTTTTTAATAACTGTGGCTTCATGTATGTATGTATGTATGTATGTATGTATGTATGTGTATGTATGTATGTATGTATGTATGTATGTATGTATGTATGTGAAAATCATTGTGTAAATATTACACCTACTGTATATCTGAAGGTACAGGTATATAAGAAAGCTAAAGGGCGTTAAAAACCTAACTTTGTTTAGGCCAAAGAGACCAAACAGAAAGGAACCAATCTCATTCCACCAGCTTCCCCAACTTGGAGACTTCTAGATGCAGTTTTCCAGTGCACAAGAAGAGACCATATTTGGGAAAGCTGTTTTCTGCTGTCTCTAACTGCAGTTTATCCAGCCTCTTCCTGTCAACAGCAATCCTCATTTCTTGCAGTCAATGCTGATTTTGGTATGGCCTGAATAAATTCTAGTCTCTTCTAAAAATACTAGCTGTTACCAGCAGTGCTGCTGCAAGTTGGCTTTTGCCCAGCATTTGGAAAAAGTTAGTTTTATGTAGTATATTGTCCATGCTGGCTGGCTGATGGTGAGAGTTATATTTCTTCCAACCTGTGCTCTTATCTTTGACTCTAGGGGTTTCGGCTGTTTTAACCTGGGACAGGAAAAGTACGTTTTATCCAAGCATGTACAAAAAAACCACAATAGCTGCCAGATCATGTGTTATCCCATCCCACAGTGGAGATGATTGTCTACAGAAGTAATTGCCGCAAAGTAAGGGTAACTTAAGTGCAGTCTACAGGCAGAAGTCAAGTCCTGGCAAGCTCATTCTCCCAGTAAAGCCACCAATGTGTTGAAATGGGCCCCTGTGCCCAAGTTATGTATATAGTATACTTCTTAACAAATTCCACTGGGCATACATTAAACCATGCCCAGCTAATGGCTATTCCAGTCTTTCACCACCACCACCCCAAAAGCCACATCTGTACCCAGGAGATTGAGTTCAAGTTCAAAACTTTGTTTTGTCCTTTTTGTTGTTAAATTGTAACAGTGACAATTCTCCTGGGGACAGTGGTGAATGCTATATCCCTGTGCTTTGCCTCATTACGTGCAACTTATCTTTGGTATTATCTAGTCCACAATCAAGGGACAGCCAACCTTTGTAAGCCCAGCAAGATGGGTTGTGTAGTCCACAGACAAGGGACAGCCATCCCTCATGAGCACAGCAAGATAGATTATCTAGTCCACAATCAAGGGACAGCCAACCTTTGTAAGCCCAGCAAGATGGATTACCTAGTCACAGTCAAGGGAGAGCCAACATTTGTAAGTCCAGCAAGATGGGTTGTATTGCCCACAGTCAAGGGAGAGCCATCCCTCATGAGCACAGCAAGATGGGTTTTCTAGTCTACAATCAAGGGAGAGCCAACCTTCGTAAGCGCAGCAAGAAGGATTGCCTAGCTCATGGTCAAGAAAGAGCCAAACTTCATGAGCCCAGCAAGATGGGTTGCCTAGCTCACAGTCAAGAAAGAGCCAACCTTTGTAAGCCTAGCAAGATGGGTTACGTATTCCACTGCCAATGGAGAACCATCCCTCATAAGAGCTGTTTTCTTGCATTTACAAACCCATCTTGCTGTGCTTATGAAGTTTGCTTCTCCCTTGATTATGGACTAGATAGCCCATCTTCCTGTGCTCATGAAGGATGGCTCTCCCTTGACTGTAGACTAGGTAACCCATCTTGCTGGGCTTACGAAGGTTGGCTCTCCCTTGATTGCGGACTAGATAACCTATCTTGCTGTGCTCATGAGGGATGGCTGTCCCTTGACTGTGGACTAGATAATCCATCTTGCTGGGCTCACGAGTGATGGGTCCCCCTTGATGGTGGACTAGATGGGTTATGTAGTCTACAGTCAAGGGCTGTCTGTCACTTGTAAGCACAAGAAGACAGATCTTACAAGAGATTGCTCTCTCTTGACTGTGGAAGACTAATTATTGCTTGATACATGCGGACACTAAGAGTCTTTTTACACGACCCCTAAGATCTGCTGGCCACTTAAATTCGGACCAGAGATCTTAGGGGTTTGTCGCTCTTCCTGCCTTCCCACCCCCCTCCGCACTTCCTGGCTGCTGGCTGCGTGAGGGGAGGGAGAAAAAGAGAAAGAAAAGCATGCCGCTTACCTCCGTTCTGCCTCTCGTCTCTGTAAAAGTAGCTCTTAAAGGGGCGGGTTGCCAAAAAACAACAAACAGAAGCAAGGAGAGCCCCGCACTCACTATCGTTACACCGGATCAATTAATTTTCACCGCCAGAGAGCAGGTACTTGAAAGGTGCGCTGGGAAGCGCTAAAGTGGGCGTGGTCGCACTTAATTTCCTGTTAACTCCGGAGCTGGTGGGGAAACATTTTTAAGCTCCGGAGCTGGGAGCCATTTGCCCCGGAGTTTAGGGGTCGTGTATAAACGCCCTAAATCCAGTTTATGTGTATTGGAACTTGATGAGAAAGTGAAGACAGAGAACAGGGAATAAAATCATGTGACCAGAAGCAAGGAACAAAATGTTGCTTTTTTATTCCTAATTTTTCAGCCATGCAGTAGCGCCCTTGTTACATAGAAAATCAAAGACTTGCTTTGCTCATATTGGCACAAATCCTATTGCTTAGCATAGTGAATGACACTAGAGTAGTCCCACAGAATAATTGGGGATTTGGTGAATCACTTCCTTAGTAAGTTTCATTGATTCAAATGGACCTACTCTAACTACAAGTAAGTCACAACTAGAGTAGGCCTAATTAACCTAATGGAACTTTTGGAAGACTTGACTTGCTAAATCCTGAATTCTCAGAGCACCTTAGTTACATGTAATGAATTTGCATTTCAAAAGTAATACAATGAGCATGAACAAAGTTGCATATTGACACAAATACATCTTGTCATTTTCCAAGGTTACTTTTAAAGGACATACTAAGGCCTTTTCAAGTGTCATATAATTACCACAAAAAGTAATGAGACAGCTCCTTTCTAACAAACATGTTTACACTATAGCTCGGCAATGGATTCCTTTTCAAACACTGTAACAAGCAAATGACTCTTCAAAGGCAACTTTGGAAGCTCTGGGCAAAAGAGTGTTTCATGATCTGAAAAGCGGACCCCACACCTTTGGAGAAATGCTGGGAAGAAGATGAAGATGCAAATGAAAGATAGAAGAGAAGCCAGGAAACTATACCATTCGCAGAACATGTTCATATTGTTTTATTTTCAATGCTTTTAGAGATTTATTTTAACAATACAGTGTCCCTCCCTTTTTAAACTGTATGTTTGACTATACAGTACATTTAACAGTAAGTGTCCAGTTCCCATTGCTCAAACCCTCTCCCTTTCCCTTAAGGTGACTGAGGCGTTTTATGCTTTGGATCTAGCATATTAGACTATCACTTCTGCTTATATTGATTTGCCTTTTATTGTATTTTGTTGGAAAAGGAAAAAAATAATCAGAAAAAGGAAAAGGACATTTTAAAAGGAATGAAGGATGAAAAAAACGGAACAGAGTAGGGCACTGAACTGTCTTGTATAAGGGCAATGAACATGTCATTCATTCCAGCATTCACATGCAGTTTTTTTTTAAATTACCAGATATTCTAGCATTTCTCTTTCCTTCTTTTGAAATAAGTGGTAAGAGGTCTTTCACTGATGGGTGTATATCAGTTGACTTGATGTTCAGTGGATCCCCTAGCTTTATAACATTTTGCAAAATCAATAATCTCTTCAAGATGGCATCTGAGGAAGATTGCAGCCAGATATATATTTGGCCTTCAAGTGGAATAAGGAGCTGAAATTAAAATTCCCTTCACGCCTGTCTCCATAAACCTGTTCTGGGAACTATGAAGATGTTTGGCTTCATATTCTGTCTCAGACTCATCCCTCTCTCACTGTATGCCAGAATGCTTCCCCCCCTTCATCTCTCCAGACAGACAGTGCTTGTTAGAGGTGTAAAGCATCATATGCCAGTCTCCTCTGCCTTACCTGGGGCTGTTTTATCATCTTTCAAGGAAGAAACAATAATAGGAATCAATACGATCCAAATCCTATCCTATTCAGCTTCTCCAGGCTGTTACATTGGCCACAATTAGTAGGCTTATTTCAAGCCTCTAATAAAAGGCCACTGGTCATGAGCCAGCACAGTAACTCACACTGCCATAAGGCTGAAGATGTCATCAGCTGTGGCAGGTTTTTATTTTATTTTTCAATTTAAACATTCCCAGCCCCCTGCTCAAAGTTCCCAAGGCTCCTTTGGAATCTCTTTCATTACACTTTTACTACCTTTGTATCTAGTAAGAATATTTTCTTCCTTTGTTTATATGAAATCTCATGCGCCATTAGGCTCGCAGGCCTCTAGAACAGCTCTACTCCAACTGCAAGCACCCCAGAAACTTACCAGCGCTCACTTCCTTCTGTTTGTTTGGCTCTTCTCAGCAGCAGCTCTGCTTGGGGACACACACAGACTCCAAATGGGTGATGCTGACCTTGCTCAGGGGAAAGGATTAGTGTGGCTCCACCCACCCCTGCTTCTTTTGTTTGAGGAAGCTTCCAGCTGCTTCCTTTGTTTGAATAGAGTTGACTCTTTGCAGTTTAAATTAGCAATAGAGGTGGTTCTTTGCAGTTTAATTTAGCAGAGGCCTCTAAAAGCAGCTCTACTCCAACTGCAAGCACCCCAGAAACTTACCAGCACTCACTTCCTTCTCTTTGTTCAGCTCTCCTCAGCAACAGCTCTGCTTGGGAGCACATTCAGACGCCAAACGGCCAACACACCCAGACTCCAAATGGCCAAATTGATTTGTGGTCCAAAATATCTGCAGGCGCCAGGTTGCCTATCATTGATTTAGAGCTAATATTGAATTAACAGGATTAATGATTGAATTGGCAAGGTGGCTTCCTTGACATGATGGATTTCTTTTACCAGGCTTATCTGAAGATTGTCTTTCATAGCTACCCTTGCTTGCTGCAGAAGAGGCACTAGGTGGGCACTGTGTTTTATTTACATTATTTTAAATTGAATTTAAATTGTAGTGCTGTTACAGTATTATATTTTGAGTAAATTGAACTAGATCTAATTAAGACGATCTGGGAAACAAACCTAAATATTGATTCACCAGAAGAGTCTTATATTGCCTAGGTTCAAGGAAATGGTATTAAAAACTGCTCATACAAACACCAATTGTGACCTATAAAATGTCATAAATTTAATAAGGATATACCAGTCGTGTATTGGAGAAACTGTGGCCCAGAACAATCATTGAAGCATATGTAGATCTCCTGTCTGAAGGTCAAATCATTTTGGCATGAGGTAAAACAACAAAAAGTAGACTGGATGAGCAAGTTAACATGGCAAGAGATAGTCCCTAATGAGGCTTTGCTATTGTTCTCATTATTCACTGGAGAGAATGAGAATTTATCTGAGAAAAAGTTGTTTGCGTACTTGCATTGGGCTGTGAGAACTGAAATTGCTCGAGTTTGGAAAAATGCTCAAGGACTCTCCTTTCAAAGATATTTGGATAGAATAGTGATTGAGAAAGTGACTATTCACTTTAAATTGATTAGACAAGATATTTAACCAATTAATTTAATTAAGATTTGGTACACTTTGTTGGGTTTTGGTTTGAATTTAAATTGAGAGGGTGAGGTTTGGAAAAGCCAGTTGGATAAAATCTCTCTCTCTCTCTCTCTCTCTCTCTCTCTCTCAAAATAAATTAAAATTTTAGGATACTTAAACTGTTTTCAACCAGGATCCTTCCATAGTGTAGTTTCTTTGTTTAGAAGTCTATAAAGTGAATTACAGGTTGTCTATTTGGAGTCATTTCTTGATAAGAGACACTCTTCAACATTCATCCATTCTACAAGGTGTGTTTTTCTCCATGACTACCCTCTGCCTACCCTCTTCTCGTTTAATTTGAAATGTGTGCAGAGACCTTTCCCTCTGTTTTAGCCATTGTCCAGGTGGTTTGGTGCTGTATTACCTTATTTCATTCATTATTTGTCAGAATTCTTGGAGAAATTTTTGAAGGGCAATGCCAGCCCAATAACAGACTTTTTCAATGGAGGTAGAATTTCAGCAACCAGCAATAATCTTGCATGGCTCATGAGAGCTACATTGACTTGTGTTGTATATGCTGATTTATACCACAGCTACTGGCATACTCTGCTATGAGGTAGCACAGGGAGAAAGCTGTTCTTGTCTGTAGGTGTGCATACTAATCAGATCCAGCCAATTTCTTAAGTATGCTAATTCTTGCAGCAACTTTTTGTCTGGTGTTGAGTCAATGCTTTTTGTAGGTCATGGTTTGATCCAAAGTTAACCCAAATAATTTGGGACAGGCCAATGTTCCAAACTTTTGTCTTCCCAGATAACTTAGAGGTTTCCATCTGCTTTTCTGTTCCTTAATTGGAAAGAAGAGATCAGAATTTGGTTTCAATTGGGGGTTTTCATAATACCAGGAAAGTTGTTTTTTTATAATATCAAGAAATAATACATTAGCTTTAAAAAGTAGTTGTTATTTGTACATCATCATGAATCCAACCCTTGGGAGAAAAACTGGCATATACAGTAAATTGTTTGAATGAATGAATAAATGGATGGGTTAAATGAATGAGATTAGAGTTCAACCATTGTTGCTACTGTGTTTTAAATGACATAATAAAATAAAACTTCCCATCAGAATATGACAGCAGCTATTCTCTCGTGATCCAAGAATACAGTTGAAGATAGCAGAAGAGAAGAACAAGGGTGAAACTGCAACGATAAAGGAAATTGGAGATGATACAGATTAAACGCTCAAGTACTGTACAAGGGAAAACACACCAAAACTTCGAGGGTCATGGACTGCATTTTATTTAGTATATTCCAACAGTTTTATTATGCTGCCCTGGCAGCCATCTCACAGCTCTAAGAATTTTGGGGTAGAAGGTTGACAGAATGATGGTGCAGTGGGGGCTTCAGTCTTATTGATTTATACCGTTCCAGTTAGATATGCTCCTTCGGTAATGGAGCATGCATTTTTAAAATAACATCTTGCCGAAGGAGGTAATATTTTCGCCTGAATCTCAGTGGCCAGTTTTTGAGCAGATATGTTTTTTTCCCTTTAAAAGAAAAAATAATATAAACAAGTCAACAAAAGTACATAGACAGGTAATAAGAGAATACGACAATGGCTCTATTTGGTCATTCTTAAAGCATGTGTTCTGAACAAACAATGCTGGAATGTACTGATATGACACCCTCTGTTATCAACCAGTGAAAGTGCAAGTCTGAAGAGAAAAAAGGTTGCTGTGTCCAGCTCTAGCACATGCAGGGCTGGCGCGTCCATTAAGGTGAACTAGGCAGTTGCCTAGGGCGCCAAAATGGAAAGAGGGCGCTGGCCAGCCTGCCACCCCCCCCGCCGCTGGCCACTGCTGTCCGTCCCCCCACTGCCCACCAGCTGCCCGTCGCCATCTGCCCATTGCTGCCCGTCGCCGTCCGCCCGCCACCCCCGTGCCCATCGCCGCCCACCCCACCACCATCACCGCCCATTGCCCGCCCCCACCCCCGTCGCTGCCTGCCCCCGTCACCGCCCCCCACCATCTGCCCCCGCCCCCTGCCGCCCTGCCCTCCGCCCTCCCACCACTGCCTGCCTCGCTCACCCACCGTCCACCCCCCCACTCCTGCCCCACACCTAGGGCACACAAAAACCAAGTGCTGGCCCTGAGCACATGGATATTCTATCCAAACACAACAAGACAGTATTTGTAGCCTATCTTCAGGCCATCACTTTCCCATGGAGGGGGCCAGAGCTAGCATATCCCCTTCACTCCATTTTAAGGATGCTAAATAGGACTTGCATAGCCATGACAGAAACACAGTACCAAGGGTGTTATCTTGCCATGTCTTTGAGCTGACAAAAAACCATCCTTGACTTGACAGCAGAGGTTCTCAAACTTTTTCACCCTGTAGACCACTTGCCATTTTTTTGTTTTCTGTAGACCCCCTGCCTGCCTAATATTGAATTTTCCTAAACTTATTAACTTCAAATGTGTTTTTGACTGCTGACACAGTGCTACTCACTTTGATAGGGGATTTTGTAGCATGGACAATTGTAAAAAAAAAAAAAAAAAAAAAATGTGTACAATTTTTATTCATACCTTTATTGAAAAGACAAAAATGCAAGTAAATATTTGGATTTGGAATGAAATAAGAAACTAGTAAAATTAATACAAAAATAATGCTGTTAATGTGAGGAATGAGCCTGATGCTCTGATAGCAATTGTTCAATAATTGGCTTCAAATTAGTGAGGTATAGTCTTAATTCTCCACGCTAAACCCCCTTTCCACAAGGTATGAAGATGAAAAAGTTATCAAAAATCTTTCATGCAATAGTCCATAATGCAGGATAATCAACAGGTATATCTTTCTGAAATCAGAACTACTAATACCCCATTCTGAACTGCACCTTAACTTTTTCATTAGTGCTTATTCCAATCAGTTCTTCTTGAAATGTGATATCCAATTTTTTAATGTCACCACATGGATTGATAATCCACTGTGGTATTTGCATAGTCAAAACATCCTCAAACCTGGTTTTAAAGTCTGTGTGAAAGACACTGAAATGTTGAATGTAGACCAAACCATCATCCTGGGCCTTTGTCAATGACAAGTTGGGGAACTGGGAAAATTCACGCTGTCCAATGTTTTGCTTCATTAGATTAATTCTGGCAAGAAAGCTGCAATGATGGACTTTGTTTTTATTAAATTGAGACTGTGACCTTGTAACTGCAAGTTAACCTCATTAAATTTAGTAAGCAAATCTCTTCAGTAAGCAATATCTGGTTTCCATTTGATTAAATTTTCTTTCAAAATGGGATCTTTAGCATCCAAAAACTCTAAAACCGTCTCAAAAAGTGAACTTTTTTTGTCAAACATAAGCCTTTTGAGAGCCAGCGTACTTCAGTGTGAAGGAATAATCGATGAAAGTCCTCATCATTTTCTTCACACAACTGTGTAAATCCAATGCATTGCTCTTGTTTGCTGCATGTATGACAAATTGAAGAGATTGATGCAATCTGGCACTCAGATTTTTAGCTACTAAATGTTGTTGATGAATGATGCAGTGAATTGCAAACACTCTGGGGTACATTTTGTTTTAAATGGCTTATAAAACCACGAGAGCACCCACACATGGCTGGTGCTCCATCTACTGCTGCTGATATTATATTTGATAAAGGAATTGTTTTTTCTATGAAATAATCTTTCAAAACATTGAATATTAATTCACCCTTAGTGTCTGTTGTCCATGGATTTCTTGGTCCATAAAAAAATGCCAATAATAGTGCTTCATTACTAGGTAAAGTTGACATCCAGTTGAATAGTGAAATTGTTCATAATTACACAAGAAGCTTTCAACATCATTACTCATTTCATCAATATGTCTTTGAACTGTGTTGTTGCTCAAAGGAATTCTTTTGAGTATATAATATGCAGGCTTGTGTAGAACAGTTTTTAAAACTTCTTCAATGGCTGGTAAAATCAGCTCTTCCCCAGTAGTATGAGGATTTCCTGATTTTGCTATGAGTCGTGAGATATTGTAAGACACCCTCAAACCACCATAGTCTCTTTTTGATGTTGAAGTTTTTCTTTCAGTGTTTTGTTGTTGTGTTGTGTCGTTAGAGTCGTGACCAACTCTTCCTGACTCCATGTCCATGGAGTTTTCTTGGCAGGAATACTGGAGTGGCTTGCCAGTTCCTACTCCAGGCGCCTACAGCACCTGGTATTCCCTGGTGGTCGCCCATCCAAGTACTAACCAGGGCCGACCCTGCTTAGCTTCCGAAATTAAGCGAGATTGGATGTACTTAGGGCATCTAGGCAGCTTCTTCAGTGTTTTAAAGTATGTCAAATCTTTACCTGTTTTGTCAGGGTGACACCTTCTCAGATGATCCTCCAGTTTGGATGGTTTCATAGCATCATTGTTTAAAACTCTGTTGCACAAAAGGCACATGGGCAGACATTTGTCCGACAGGGATGGAATGAAGCCACACTTCAAATAATTAGCACCATACTGCCTAATTTATTTTTCGTATCAGCCATATTAAGTAGAAGTTATGTGTCAACAAAAATAAAGCTATTTAAATATGATAAGACAGAGCAATTCAAAATGGATTCCCGCTCGGACAGTATACAATTTTAAAAACATTTTAATATCATTTTGGTAGCATTGGAAATATTTTTAAAATATTTCTAAAAGTGTTGAAATGTCTGCAAAAATAGCTTACAGTAATATTTCTGAAAAATATTTTGAATTTTTATTGTGTGCAGTATGGGTGGAGTAAATCCTTATTTAAATCTTTAGTTAGGTAGATATAGAGAGGATAAGGATAAAGAACATGTTGCTTTTGTAGTGGTACTGTGTAAGCATCGGTGGTGCACTTTCAAGGGGTGCGGACTGAGATGACTGGGTCCTTGGTTCAATCTTGGCCATGCCATGTACCAATGGATTTTTTCTATAAAGATTTAAGTACATAATACTGATTGCTAAAACAGTGAAGGGAACCCCATTAGGTAAAACACATGTAAAGCAAAGCAAAGTGTTCTGCTTATATACTGCCCCATATCACTACAAGTAGTCTCTGGGTGGTTTACAATTTTAATTACAGTGTGCAGGCTACACATTGCCCCCCCCAGCAAGCTGGGTACTCATTTTACCCACCTCAGAAGGATGGAAGGCTGAGTGAACATTGAGCCTGCTACCAGGGATTGAACCCAGGTCGTGAGCACAGTTTTACCTGCAGTACAGGCATTTAACCACTGCGCCATGAGGCTTGTACCTTGGTTAAAGAGCATAATCCATTCCGGAAGCATGCTTGAAACCAAAATGCTTGCATATCAAAGCAAATTTTCCTATAGGAAATAATTGAAAGTCAGATGATTCGTTCCACAGCCCAAAAATATTTGTTTAATACAAGGTACTAAATAAAATACAAAATGCAGTACAGTACAAAGTACAAAGTACAATACGGTACGAAGAACAATAACCTGCATTTGTAAACTTTTGTGGCATGTGCAGAGGAGGATGGGAAGTCTTCATGGAGGGGTCTGTTTTAAAAATGAGACAAGGGGAGGAATCCCAACTAGAGCAAAGGAGGTGATAAAAACCTCCATAGAGGGGGCTATTTTAAAAACTGAGCAATGGGAAGAATCCCAGCTAGAGCAGAGGAGGGGGAAGTTTCTGTGGAGGGGGTTGTTTTAAAATGGGGTGGGTAGGGGTGGAGGTATCCTTGTTGTAGGGATGGTGGCAGGGATGGTGTGGAGAGGCCCCACAGAGGTGGCCTCTTTGGGGATAGGGGTTGATGGGGGTGGCAACTCTTACTGAGCCAGTTGACCTTCCTTCAACTCTGCTGCTGCTGCCTGAAACAGAAACTGAAACAATCACCCACTTCCAGCAGGAGGGGGGAGAGGGGGAGAGATGCCACTGTCTTAGAGCACTTTTGATTATTTGACACACATCAGAGTGCTGGTATATCAAGACACTGCTCATTAATAAGGCAAAAATGTTCAGAAATTTTTGCTCGTTAATCAAAACGCTGGTAAACCAAGTTACTTGTTAACCAAGGTACGACTGTAATTATAGTTGAAATGAATTTCAAACAACCATGATTTAGGTACAAATATCTGTCATGTGGCTGCAAAACACGAGTCCCCAACCTTTGCAAAATGGACTTTTTAAACAGGCATATGGCGAGGATCAAGTGCCGAAAAATGATGCAATACCCCCACCCCACAAACACAATGCAAAATGGATTTTAAAGTTATGAACACCACAAGGATCAGGTCTCTACCTTTGTACCACTTGAGAAATGCACCAAAAAGTTTTAAAAATTTCCAAAAATTTCTTCCTAAACTTTCAAAAATAGTGCCAAAACAATTTGTGTTAGGTGTAAGACATTTACAGAATGCATAAATGTTGATGATAATCTGCCTAAATGGGGTCCGCTCATGTGGATCCCAATTTACATTTTGTGGACTCCATTTTTCTCTCTCACTGTCATGGATCCCCTGCAAGTCGAAATAGACCCCTGGGGGGTCAACATAGACTGCTTTGGGAACCACTGCTTTACAGGATATCAGGAGAAACAAAAAATTGGTTCAATTAAGTCCACCTGATCAGATATTGCAACTAGAACAGATCCACTGAATCAGTGGGATTTACGTAGATGTTGGGTCACCATTCAACAGTTGATTCAATGAATGTCATCCTTTTTTGACCAGTAATTGGATTAAACTATGTTTTGCTATGCTTACCAGACAGAAATATTTCTCTGCTATGGTTGTACATTCTGGGTAGAGATGGGCACGACTTGAAATTTTTTTTTCCGAGTTGTCGTTAGTCGGGCCGGTTCCGTTTCGGGTCGTTTCCGTTTTTCGTGAAAATTCACAAAAATTAGTCGGTTCGTTTTTTTGTTTTTTTGTTTTCGTTAGTACTGGGTGTTTTTTTGGGGGGGGTAGCGGGCTCCTGGAGGCACCTCTGTGGGGTGGGTGCCTCCTCTGGCCCGCTATAAAGGGAAAGCGGGCTCCTGGAGGCACCCGTGGGTGCCTCCTATCCTCACCCACTAGGAAGGGGAAGCAGGCTCCAAGAGACCACTCAACATGGGGGTCTCCCCTCCTCACCTGCTGCTGCAAAATGGCATGCAATAGCCATATGGATATGCATACCAGTTGCAGACAGTGAGACCAGTGAACCCGCCAGAGGCATAGGGTGATGCCTAAGGCTCTCGCACCACCATGTCTCACAAAGAAGGGAATCATACTTGCATGTAGTGCAATGCAAGTAGATCTGGCTTAGGGTTAAGGTGGGTTAGTGCAAGGGCTAGGGTTAGGCTAGTGACGGGTAAGGTTACGGTGGGCTAGTGGGTTGCACCTCTGGGTGCCTCTCTGACCCACTAAGAAGACAGTCTGTGACGTATGGGTAAGGAGTCAAGGATTAGGGTTAGGGTTAGGGGGCTAGGGCAGGTTTTAGGGGGCTTTTTGGCACATCCCAGAAGTCTCCATGGCCAAGTGGCCATGCGATTGGTGGGATGGCTCCAAAAATTTGCATGGTCGTCCACTCCCACATGGCTGGCCACTCGGTCAGCCCATCATTGCGCAGATGTAAATAAAATAAAATAAAATAAAATCAATGGAGGACAGAGGAGGAGAGGAGAGACATTTTGTTGCAAGAAAAAACCCACTACTACTGTGAAAAATCTGGCAGTTTATAAATTTTCGCGTGTTTCTGTTGTGCTTGTGTGTTTTTGGACCACAATTTCAAAAACAATATTGCGTTCGCCGCCCCATTTTGGATCCCCCGCCCGCACCGCATGGCATGGCGAGTCCGGCTGCCCAGGACGGAGGGGAGGCGGGACCCCCCCTCCAGAAACCACCCCTCCGGTAGGTGCCCTGCGCCCTTATTCAAGCAGGAATTTTTCCGCCTGCTTTTTTGGCCTGGGAATGGGTGGGGGGAGAGTTTAAAAGTTTTTTCCTGTGCCGTCCGTGCCGCTTGCTTGCGCTTTAATTGCGGCGGCCGGCGGCAAGACTGGGCTTTTTGCTGGCTGCGAGCCTGCGGCGAGTCCCACCAGAGCAGCCCAGGACGGGGGATGGGGGGGGAGGCCGGGGACCTCCAGAAACAACCCCTCTGGTAGGTGCCCTGAGGCACGGCAGGCATTTTTCCTCCTGCTTTTTGGCCGGGAACCGGGTTTTTTTAACTTTTAAATACTTTTTTTCTGTGCTGCGTGGCATCACGTGATTGTGCGATGCAAGGAACGAGCACAACAAATCAGACCAAAATTGTTCGTTCGTCGGTTCGAGCTCGAAGTCTGGCGGAGTAATTCCCGTTACCGTTTCCGTAGAGTAACGGAACCGAGTAACGGAAACGGAAACGGGAATACCGCTAAGTCGTGCCCATCTCTATTTCTGGATAAGTATGCTTTATACAAAATTTTTACACCACCATTACCACTTAGGAGTTGTTCTTTGATGTGCTTCTTATATTGGTTTTATGGGCCATCTCTAATGTAACACTTGTTTTACTCTTATTTAATATGTATATCTTCCTGTTTTTAAATATTGTCTTTTAATTGTTATAAGCTGCCTTGGGAACTTTTAAGGAGAAAGGCGGGATAAAAATGTTTAAATAAATAAATAAATAAATAAATAAATAAATAAATAAATAAATAAATAAAAGAGTGCTCAGGCTGATGTATGGATTTCAAATGTACAGTAGCATCGGTCTGAAAAGGTAGACTTGTCCTAATCCAAACAAGGGGGAAACATGCTTTTAAAAGGTGCATTTGTACCAGTTTAGATAAGAAATCAAAACTGTGGATGATCTCAGTTTATTGTCTTATTTTGGGGGGAAGGCATACCCACAGTCAGAAAACTCATGAGGGTTCTCTCTTGTGTTTAGTAGATTAAATTGGAGGATAAAGGAGGTAGCCTCATCCTACTTGCCCCATGGTTTCTCCCCACCATTACTGCCCCATCGTATTGATACATAGATTAAATAGCATGCAATGTGAAGAAGCAGGGATATACATTCCTTGTGAATTCTTGCCTTGAATTTGAATCCGTCTCACTGTAAATCACATTCAGAATATTGTCCACTTCAGACCACACTGTTTTTTTCTTCTTTAATTAGGTTAATATTAATCTTATTAGGATTTTTATAAAATTTGAATGACTTCTGGGTATTTTCTCACTCCCCAAGAATTCTCGTCTATTGAAGGGATTATACTTCAGTGGGTTCAGTTAGTCATTTCTGCTTCTAGGCATCATACTTCATCAAAATCCTAGTATTGGCATTTAATTTTATCCCACTATATAACAAAGTTATTGCTATGTGCATTTCACTCATGATGATCCGAATACATTTTTTCCAACTTGAAAACATGGCATGCTCTACTATTGCCACTTGCAATGAGCTTCTGTCTTTGATGAAGGATTTGAACTCAGGTCTCTCAAAGTCACAGGCAAATACTCTGTCTGCTACAACTTATTACATGGATCAAGACCAAAAATACCTCAATGAGAAAAAGCAGTAGACTTGTCAAGACAAATGTTGTCCAAGTTTGGTTTTTTTGACAGTGAAACAAACGAACCAACAAACCACAGCTCTACATGGCAAGTGACTACCACTCAGTATCATTGTTTACAACTGTTCTTGTAACAATGTGGCAGAATGCCCCTCTTCAGTGTCCCCTTTGAAGTAAAATAAGCAATAAAACATGGAGCTTTTTGCACAAGAGTTAAGCTCTAGGTGAAGAGCAATATGGTTTCTAAATGCATTTTGGTTTCTATTTAGAATTTCGGAAAGTTTTGCTATGGAAGAAGGTGGCAATTTCTCAGAACATGGCCTGGTACACAAACACACCCTGCCAAAGATTTATGTGCCTCAGCCATTTTGAATTTACATCCCTAATGCACCACTGAACACAAAGTGTGCCCAAGGGAAACCTTTTCAACCTTCTCTTTATTGCTTTTTAATTCCTTCTGTGCACAAACACATAGATCATGACACCAAGTGAACCCTCACATGCATCCAACTGGTTCTGATATGCATCCCCTGTTTCTTTCATCAACTGGCTTTATTATTGGCTTACGTTGGTACTGAAAGGCTTTCTCTCTTCACTCTGTGCTAAAGTGATTTATTGTACATTTTAAAAAAACCCAAAATATCCCATAGCGTGTTGCTCTCCTAAAGCAATGATGTGTTTGCCTCTACATGGGAAAGTGTTTGTTGGGAAATTAAGACTGAAATATTAATTTAGGGTTGACCAACACTGGCCATATAAGCTCTCTATTGAGTGACACATATTTTGCAGACATAGGAGCTTCATTTCCGAGCATCTTGGAGAAGTTGATGCCTTCTGCTTTAAGCTTGCTTTAACTGTTCCAGCTGCAAATGTGCTCAGACCATCCGATTGATTATTAATGTAACACTAAAATTAACTCCTTGGGAACTAGCTTTTGGGATTTCCAAACACTGAGCAATCATGCAGTGACATTTCCAAGAGTGCTGGGGCAACCAAAACAGCTGACTTCAAGAGGTTATTGGAACGTGTTTCAAAAATATTGTTCCCAAGGCACGATATTGTACAGAAGATGTGCAGGTTTAATAAATTCGCAAATGCTTCTGGGCTGAAGAGCTAATGTTTAATTTTATGTGGATTGATATTCATTTGTTGCTCTGAATGACAAAAACTTCAAAGAATCGATACTAGGGTCCCTTCAGGGAGAAAGGCGGCATAGAAATAAAGTTGTTGTTGTTGTTGTTGTTGTTGTTGTTGTTGTTGTTGTTGTTGATGATGATGATGATGATGTAGTAGTAGTAGTAGTAGTAGTAGTAGTAGTAGTAGTAGTAGTAGTAGTAGTAGTAGTAGTATAGAAGCCACTGTCTCACAAAGTAACAACCCATAGATAAGAGTCCTGTTTATCATTTAGTTATTAGTCTGCATTATCCAACCACCAGAAACTTGGTATGGATATCAGTACTTGGGAAGTTTGGAAGTAGGCAGGTGAAAGGGACACAAAAGGTTATGTGGTCCAACTTCCTTCCAGTGCAGGAACCTGCAGCACATGACCAGGAAGCAACTACTGGTATTTAGAAACCTCAAGGTAGTCTATTCCACTGCTGTCACCATCAGAATATTCAATGAAGGCACAATGCTTTCTTGTCATTTGAAAAACCACTGGATGAGGTTCCTTCCTATGGAACCCAAGAAAAAAAAGGCTTACTCCTTCTTCCATGTAAAAGTTCAAGTATCTGCAGATGACTTATATGTTTCCCCTTTTCTCTTTCCCAAGCTAAATATGCCCAACATCCTCAGCCATTCTTTCTAGGCCATAGCTTCCAGATCCTTTGACAACCTCTTGTGGATACATTCTAGCTTCCTGATAAACTACTGTTGCTGTCCAAAGTTGGGCAAAGTATTCCAGGTGACACATGACAAAGGCAGGATAGAATAGCAGTGTCACTGTTGTTCCCCTTGATCTGGACAGCTGATGTAGCCTAGAACTGCATTCATTTTTGCATTCCATATTGACTAATTAATCCAATCACAGTTGGGAAATAACAATGTAATCACTTTGCTTTCCAGTGTTAAAAGTTCAAGTTCATTTTGTTTATACCTGATGGATCATGGAGATGTGCCTCACAGGCTTATTTTGTTCATAAAATGGCTTAATGTGAATTAATAAATGCAATATAGAGATGGACATGAAATGAAAAACAAAATGCTGTTTCATTGTTTCATTACACAACAAATCACTTTGTTATGTAATTAAACGGTAGAACGTATTTTGTCATGAAATGAAATGAAATGCCATTTCCCCCATCTAGAAATGAAATTATTTGTCCTAGAGGAATCATAGATGGCATGTGTTTCCATCTATCACATGTTCTCTTCACCTCTTGACTGTCAAATCACTGGGGAAAAGTTTAATCAAATAGGGCAGCAAGGGCTGCTGTTAGCGGCCAATCAAAACATCAGAGGGGATGGAATTTTGAGTTGTAGAAGCAGGCAGATAGGCTAGAACCCAACAAAGGATGTCCTTTGCTTTAGCCCTTCCTTGTGAATGAGATCTGTATGCTTCTGAGCTCTTTGCTGTCATCTATTGCACTCCCCTCTGTATTCAGAGATCCTTTCTCTTTCTTTTTGTTTCTCTGGATTTTTTCAGAGATTCTCCCCCTTGTACATTTTAGGATTATGTTTTCTGCTGCCTCCAGTGTAGTCAGCCTTTTGGGTACGGGTAGATTACCAGCTCACTAATGCTTTGTAATTCCCATAGAGCTGGTCCCCTCCCAGCCATTTCCTCCATCTTTATAGCCTCAGCAGCACGGTAGAGATGGAAACTCCCCCCCCCTCCACATGCAAATGACTAAAAACAGTTGTGAGGACTGTGATTTCTCAACTAAAGTGGCAAGAAGTCCGATTTGAGGAAATTCTGCAGAATGCTGGGGTCACTAGTCCAAAAATTCCAGAAGTCCCATGCTTGTGTTTTCACTTCAATAATAGCTATTATTTGCTATATTTTTCATATAGCAAATAATTGAATTTAAAAGGAAGTTGCCTTCAAAATGCAAGAAGGTGTTATTTAGGTACTGCTAGACCACAGAATAAGAATAAGGACACAGAAGCTGATACAAAATATTAAAAGCAATAAGGCAGGAAGGATTTAACTGCAAAAAATTTATGGTATGGAGGTCAGAAGGTAATCCCTTACCAACAGGGGTAGACAATTATGTTGAGTTAAGCTTCCAACAGTGTACTTCTTGGAGGGAAACCAGCTATCTAAATCAGTGACCAAATATGAAACTTATTTGCAGTGTGCCTAATCTCTAGATGGAGATACATGATATGAAATTGTGAGGGCTTTTGTAAACAATTGTTTAGCATTAGATTTCAATTTGCTTCCTTATGATTATGTGATGTTTGTTTATAATAGACATGGGCACGACTTGGTGAAATTGTCGTTTCCGTTTTCGGATATCGTTTCCATTACGTAACGGTAACGGTAACGACAATTAAGCTGTCAGAACTCGAACTTGAACCGAAAAAAGAAAAACTGGGTCAGATTTGTCGTTGTCGTTCCTGGCATCGCGCGGCGATCGCGCGATGCCAAGCGGCACAGAAAAAAGTTTTAAAAATTAAAAAAAAACTGATTCCCGGCCAAAAAAGCAGGCAAAAATATGCCTGTCTGAGGGCACCTACCAGAGGGGTGGTTTCTGGGGGGGGGGTCCCCAGCCTTCCCCCCATCCTGTCCTGGGCTGCTGGTACCGGGCTGGGAGGGGGCATCCTCGGCGTCTCCATTTGCCATGCAGTGCGGGGGGATCCAAAATGGCGACCACAATATTTTTTTTGAAATCGTGGTCCAAAAACCCACCAAAGCACCACAGAAACATGCGAAAATTAGCTATTTTAAATGCTTGAATTTTTACAGTATCAGCAGTGGGTTTTTTATAGCAGTAAAAGGTTGCACTGATTTTATTTTATTTTATTTTATTTTTATTTTTTTACACCTGTGCAATGATGGGCTGGCCATGGGATGGGACCATCCAAATTTTTGGACCCATTTTACCAATCGCATGGCCAAGTTTTGACTGACACTTCTGGATGTGCAAGAGGGCATAAAAAGGCAAGGCACTCCCAGAAGAGTCGCAGTCCGGGCTTGGATATGGGTGGGAGAGGGCTGTGTGTAGCTGGTTGCTGTGCTAGACTAGTTTCGATTTTGCGGAGCCTTTAGATTTCATTTAGGCAGGCAGGGAGGGAATTGATTCAATTGAATTTTTAGGAAATAATAATAATAATTCTTTTCATTCTCTGTCTGCTGTGGGGAATAGCAAAGCAGTTTATTCTTTTTTTATTCTCCTGCAGTTTGTTAGGATTTCTTTTCTGATTGTGCTTCAAAGGGGGGGAGGTTTGAGTGGGAGGGGAGGTGTGGATTTATTTTAAAAATTTCATTTGCTTGGTGGCAAGCCAAGGTCCTTTCATACCCTGCCTGCAGCTCTGCTGTGGGTGCACTGTCCACTTTGTTTGCAATAAAAATTGCAATTGCTTTATTCGATGAAGTCTTGTGCAGCAAGTCAGTTTAAAGTGTTTTCCGCCTGCTCTGGGTCATTGCGGGACCTGCGCCCGCCGCCCGCGCACCCGCCGCCCACGCACCCATGCCCCCGCCCCTCCCCCTGCCGCTGCCGCCGCCCGCCCATGCCCCCCCGCCACCCCGCCCGCCGCCTAGGGCGCAAAAACAACTAGTGCCGGCGGGATGCCACTCGCTGGGACATCAAATCGCGTGAAATCGCGGTGGTAATGACAAACGACAAACGACACGACGAAACGACAATTTTTAAAAAAAAATCGCGAAAAACAGAAACAAGCCGAAATGGACCCGTCTTGAAAAACGACAACTCGAAAAAAAAATTTCTGGTCGTGCCCATCTCTAGTTTATAATAAACCCATTGTCCTTAAGTACTGCTACTTTTTTAAAAAAAGTCAGATAGATTGAGTTGTTCTACATGAATGAATTCACCTTGGTTTGCAATTCATTTTCCACCTAGCTCTAATTACTGTAATTACAGGTATGGTGCCAGAAACTAATCAAATTCAAAATGAGCTATAGTCATTTTACATTAAAAGACATTATGAAATCCTTTTGCTCTATTTATATTTTAATTGGAACAATTATGTGCAGTTTTATTCACAGAAGGTGTATGGAAGCCGAAATGATATATGACTTTCTGAGGACACAAAAAAGTAGCACCCATCTCATTTTTTTATTTTTTTATTTTTTGGCAAACAAAGGCTGAAATCCTATTGAGCTTCTGTAAATTACAACCAAATATATTCACAGAACACTTCCACAGGTATGCTGCACAATCCGTTGCAATGGGAAACATGCATTGCCTAAGTGTTCGTTTTTCACACATATAACTTTACATTACATGAAGACAAAGATTCCAGAAGAAGAAGAAGAAGAAGAAGAAGAAGAAGAAGAAGAAGAAGAAGAAGAAGAAGAAGAAGAAGAAGAAGAAGAAGAAGAAGAAGAAGAAGCCTGTGGTTCATTACAATTTAATTCCTAGCATTTCAGTAGGATCAGAGATCAAATGAAGTCAGAGACTAGTTTTAAAATTTATATACTATATGCTTCCCGAAGAGAACTCAAGGTGGTATACATAGTAAATAAAACAAAAACAGCAAAGCTTAGAAAATGAGGACTTTTAACTGCTTCAATGTTTGGATAATAGACATGGGCACGACTTGGCAAAATTGTCATTTCCGTTTTGGATATCGTTTCCGTTACAAAACGGAAACGGTAATGACAATTAAGCTGTCAGAACTTGAACTCGAACTGAAAAAAGAAAAATTGGGTCTGATTTGTCGTTGTCATTCCCGGCATCGCGCGGCGATCGCGCGATGCCAAGCGGCACAGAAAAAAAGTTTTAAAAATAAAAACATAAAAAACCGATTCCCGGCCAAAAAAGCAGGCGAAAGTATGCCTGCCTGAGGGCACCTACCAGAGGGGTGGTTTCTGGGGGGGGGGGTCCCCAGCCTTCCCCCCTCCTGTCCTGGGCTGCTGGTACCGGGCTGGGAGGGGGCATGCTCGGCATCTCCATGTGCAGCAAGTCAGTTTAAAGTGTTTTCCGCCTGCTCTGGGTCATTGCGGGACCCGCGCCCGCTGCCCGCGCGCCCGCCACCTGCGCGCCCGTCCCTCCCCCCTGCCGCTGCTGCCGCCTGCCCATGGCCCCCCTGCCACCCAGCCCACCGCCTAGGTCGCAAAATCACTTAGCGCCAGCAGGACGTCACTCGCTGGGACATCAAATCGCGCGAAATCGCGGCGGTAACAACAAATGACAAATGACACGACAAAACGACAATTTTTTAAAAATTTCACAAAAAACGGAAACGAGCCGTCCCGAAAAACGACAACTCGAAAAAAAAATCTGGTCGTGCCCATCTCTATTGGATAATTGTTTGTTGCAGGCTGTTTTTGTCTGTGCATGACAAGTGGTTAAAATCTGGAAATATTGCTTACAACTATTCAAGTGATGATGTTTTAGCATGCCTGCATTGCAAGTATAGTGTGGAGTTTGCAACACAATCTGGCCCCACTGAGCTAAAATGTCCTGTTAGCAGTTTTTGTTCAGAAAAAAGGGCAATTAAAAATACTGTACTCCTTTTCTTCTAACATAGATTATTTAATATTAGCTTTTACAAATAATAAACAGACTTTTGTTTAGTATGTCACGGCACTTCTATTTAGTTGTACGTTTGAGGATGAAACGGTTTTATCATGGTTACCACACACGGTGGGTACAATGCATATGAGGCGTTTATTTTGTGCATGCCTAGTTGAAATGGATGGATGCAGCCAGTGGCTCATGCCCCATGTCTTGTCTAGAAGACGAATTAGAAGCAGACTGTAGGTGGAGATTGAAGGAAGGAAAGCAACTGTTGCACAGTGGGAAATACATGATTTTCCCACAGATTCCCACCCTGCAACATTCCAGAGCCAGATTCAATTCTACAGAGTCTTAATACATCTACATTGGGCTGTTTTGTTTTTTTAAAAAACGAACATATGGAAAAAGTCTGACATGCACCGCTATAATAGCACAATTCTTTTTTAAAAAATAATGAAGGAACAGACACAGTTCTTCAGTTTTCACACAGAAGGTAGCTATCATGTGCTCAGTGTTCTAGTAGCCATGATACCCAAGAGGGGTTGTCTTAGTGTAGTCACAGTCAATTGGTAATGCACCATATTTTTCACATTACACTGTGCTCAAAGAATTTTAAAAATGCATCAATAAGTATCAATTTTTGCATTTAGTTTGCATGATTACATTAATGCATTAGGTTACTATTCATATGTAACATGACAACACTAAGAATAAACTAGACTGATGCAGTTGGGAAAGGGAGCTTTTCCAAGTTCTAAGATATATTCACTGGGAAAACTGTAGAAAGCAGAAGATAATTCCTTCCCCATGTCAATTCACAATAGATTTCATTTTTATTTTATTTACAGTGGTACCTAGTATAAAGGAATTAATTTGTTCAAAATGAAATTATATTAAGCAATTTTTCCTTTATACAAATTTCCCATAGGAATGCATTCAAAATGGAGTAATCCTTAATCATGACCATTTTTATGTTGTACGGATTCACCCCATAGACGATTCTGTTAAGCAAATTTTCCCTATCTCCGGAACTTTTTATGTTGTGCAGATTTTATGTTATACAATGTTTGTTATATGAGGGTCCACTGTATTTATTTTTGAGTATTTTTACCTGGCCTTTCTCATTGGAAAAGGACTCAAGCAGGCTTACTGTAAGGAGATACTATACAGTCAATTAAAATAAACACACAATAAGTTTGAGAAACAGGGAATTCTGCTGATATATGTCTGAAGAAGCTGACATGTCCACAAAACGTTACATTAAAATATGAAAGTTAGTCTTTAAGGTGCAACATGTTTTTGTTTTCTTTTCTTTTCTTTTTCTTTGATTTTTTCTGCAATTCTTGAAAGGAATAACACAGCCACCCTCTCTGAAACAACATGCAACATAATTTAGAGTAGTTTTCACAAAGTAAAACTAAATAGATTCACTATGTAAAACTAATTTACGTAGTATCTGAAACAAATTTACATAGTACGTAATTTATGTTACACAACATAAAATAAACAAAATATACATAAATCAACAACAAACTAAAATGAAAGTAAATATTAGGTTTTCCCTGAATGGGCCTAATGAGTGTCTCCTTGAGGGCAGGGGAATCCTGCTCTAAAGGAGAGACCCATTAAATATTGCTGTAGGCCATTCATTAGTAGTTGGCCTGGCTGCTTTTATTAACCAGGCTGGGCAAGGACCCAAGGAGGAGGAGGTGGTGGCAAAACAGCGATCAAGGGCTCTGTCCACTTCTGTCAGCATCACTGGTTGAAAGCTAGAAAGCACTGTACTGGACATCTCAGCTTGATCAACTATTTGTAAATGGTGGTTTAGGGATGATCCTGGTCATTTACAATCATGGTAAATATCTGCTGTTTACTGAGCCCAGGCCCCAAAGATGTACATACCACAACTGGCAATATCCTTTGCTACTTGTATCTCCTTGTGCATGCTACAAACCTACAGCCCAAACAGGTATTTTATGGAAGAGCAAGGAGAAGAAAATCCTAATTATGATGGGTTTTTTCCTATTTAGCAAAATTTTACTTATAGATTTTTTTAAAACACACACACACTAGGGATGGGCATGAAACGGAATAATTGCATTTCATTTCATTCCTTTTCTCCCCCCATTTCCTTTCATTTTGTTTCATACCATTTTTTTCAAATAATTCATATAAAATGATTTTTTTACGAAACAAAATGAGGGGGCCTGGAAAGCCCCTTCCTGGGCAGCCCACACCATCCTCCTGCTCTGGGCCCCCTACTTACCCTTCTTCCTGGGCTATTGCAGTGGTGGTGTGGTCTACCACCAGGCTGCTTGGCCTCCCCAGCCGGCCAGAGCCTTCAGTGGTGGCGGGGCTTTCTGCCACTGGACTGCTCAACCTCTTCAGCCGGCCAGGGCCTTCAGCAGCAGCAGGACAGTGTCCCGCTAGGCCACTCACCCTCTGAGGCCAGCTGGGGCGTGTGGTGGCAGTGGCAGAGGAGGAGGAGGAGCAGGCCCTGGCTGACCTGCTTGGCCTAGCTGGACCCCTGCAGCAGTGCCTGTGACAGCAGCGGCTTCAGTGGTGGTGGTGGTAGAGGAGGAGGTCCTGGCCTGCCCGCTCAGCCTGGCTGGGCCACGCAGTAGCAGCAGCAGAGGCAGCGGCTTCATCGGTGGTGGTGGTAGAAGAGGAGGTCCTGGCCTGCCCGCTCAGCCTGGCTGGGCCACACAGTAGCAGCAGCAGCAGCAGCGGCTTCATCGGTGGTGGTGGTGGAAGAGGAGGCCCTGGCCGGCCTGCTCAGCCTGGCTGGGCCCTGTGGTGGCGCCCACAGCAGTGGCAGCAATGGAGGAGGAGGAGGAGACAGAGATCCAGGCTGGCCTGCAGGGCCCACTCTCACCTTCTCCAGCCGGGCTGGGTGGTCTCAGCAGCAGTGGTGGTGGGACACCAGCAGGTAAAGGACCGGTTTACAGATGGAACAAAATGGTTCATTTCAATGGGGGGGGACACCATTTCATTAAGTCTGTAACAAAATGCTGCTTCCTCGTTTTATATAATTTTGTTTCATTTCATTATGTAATGACACGACAAAACAGCATTTTGTTTTTTGTTTTCTGCCCATCCCCAACACACACACAAAGAGAGAGAGAAGGAGTGTGTGTGTGTGTGTGTGTGAGAGAGAGAGAGAGATGCCACAGTATTACTTCCCAGGGCAAATTAACCCCCCCATCCTTATTCGGTAATTTGTTCCTATCCATGGGATGTTGCTGAAGTAACTTAACCAGGCTTTGCTGATAATTATCTTTGCTGTATGGTATGTTTGCTTTGCCAATCTCCAAAAGGGTTCAACAACAACAAGACAGCTGTCTGTGTTAGCTAACAAATATGTCAAATGAAAGAGAGACTGATTGTGAAAGGTAGTTTATTAATATATATTCCTGGACCTGGCACTTTCATTAAGCTTTGGACCATGTCCCTTGGCTGCTCTCCTAATGAAAAATTGCATCCTGTTCTGTGACTTTCAAATCTCACTCACAGATGTGTCAACCCATTCCTAACCCAATCTAGCAAAAGTTATTTGTTCAAAGGCTAAAATCAAATGTTTGGCGTTATTAGGATAGATAATGTTGTGTTTGACAGCTGTCAAGGGGCAAGCAATGAATCAAGCAAATGTCCTGAGAGTGCTTCGTGTCCCTTATTCTAAAAATATTTATATATTTTTTAAAATTCTTGCTCAATCCCAGATGTGTGCACTTAATTTGTATCCTACGATTACTAACGCTGTGCTGAAGGTGGCTACCGCTGGTACAATCAAATAAAAACAAGTGCCGTTTTTAAAAACAGATTTAAAACTCCATCAGAAACACAGCAATAAAAAGAGTGCCTCCTATTGCATTGCTTTTTGGAAAAGCAGACATGCTAGTCTGTTTTGGTGAATGTAACAGATAAAAAGCCACGATAAAACTGGAACAGAATTATTGTGTTCCCTTCAAGGTTAACATCAATGCTTTCATCTTTAAGATGGCACAATTCTCCTGTTTTGGTATGGTTTTGCTTTTGTTGTAAATCGAGAAAAGGAAAACATCATCATGGAGCTACGCAGAGCTGACATGCCAAAGGACTATCTGAAGAAAGAGGTCCGTGTGTGTGCCGTCAGAAGGACAAGGAAGCATTGACCTTCCTAGTCCCCTTGGCAGGGAGTCCCAAGGCCTAGAAAAAGCCTCTAAGAAGTTGCACTCTCAGCTTGCCCACTTTGTCCAATAGGCAAGCAGACTCCTCTAAAAATCTTTTTAAATCCTGGGTAAGGTCATAATCAGCATTTTGGATTGAGGTTAAAGAACAGATGGGTACTCTGTTAAACAAATGTTAACAGAGGAGTAACCTACTCCATATTAGAGATGGGCACGAAACAAAAAAATGGTGTTTCGGTTTTTCATTTGTCGTTGAGAGGTCTGTTTCGGTTTGTTTCCATTTGTCATGAATTTTTGAAAACTTTCATTACTGTTTTTCATTTTTTCATTTGTTGTTTCTACCAGCTTTTTGTGCGATTTTTAAAGCATTTCCGTGCGCAGGCATCCCCCAACACCCCAGACCAGAGGGAAAACACTTAAAAAAATGGATGCTGGCAGAGACACAGTATAGACTAGGTATGCAGGGAGGCTGCAAAGGCAGCGGCGGGCGTTGCCCAGGGTGCAAGGCAGCCGCAGAGTGACTGCACTGCGGGGCAAGGGAGGGTACTCGCCGAGAGTTACGCAGCACACACACACACAGGGAGGCTGCAGGACTGAAGCTAGAGTCGCAGAGACAGCAATCCCACCCTAACTCCCACCAGAGACTGCAAGGAGGATGGGGGCTGCCAGACCTTTTTATGCCCTCTGTGGCTGCCAGACCTGCCTGCCCAGTCTGCAACCTGGGCATGCTATTGGTTGAACATGATCCCATCACATGGCTTGCCTCCAATTTGTTGCTGGTGCGACATCCATTTTAAAGGGAAAAGAAAAATACATCACGATGGGAGAAGACAAAAACAAACATTTTAAGGACCCCAACCCCCCTGGTAGGTATTATCAGACAATATAAATAATTATCGCTGTGTTTTTATGGATGTCCAGGGCGTTTTTTAACATTTAAAACAGCTCATTTCATTGTGCGTCGCCATTAACGGAAACGAAACGCAACGACCACAATTTTCATGGTTCTGTTCGTTTCGCTGCATTTTCAGCACAATTTTTGTTTGTCGTTTCATTACGTAACGGAAATGACAAACGGTAACAAAAACGAAAAAATATTCGTTCCGTGCCCATCTCTAGCCTCCATATAGCAGGGGATGACTGAGGGCATTTTGGACCAGTTGGCTGCTCCAAACACTTCTACCAGGCAGCCACACATACCAATGCATTGCTGTAGCTGAAGCAGAATGCAAAAGACACAGGTAGCACCGTGGCCACAGATCTAAGCTCTCCAAGAATGGTTTCAGTTGGTCAGCTGGCCCTTCTTTGTAATTATGATCTCTGCTGAAGCCTGGGCACCCAGCTTCAGGACTGAATGGAGGAGTATGCCCATGATGCCAAACTGGATCCTTCAAAAGTAAATGTGACAGCATCCAACACAGGTCAAGCCCTTGTTCTGCCTTTGTACTGAACACTCAGCAATAATGAACAATGAAAGAATCACAGGTTACATTTGAGGGAAAGAGTTGAAAAAGGCCTGCAGGAATTGTGACAATAAATGATTTCACTTGTGCAAATAATGCAGCTATATTGAGAACAAAAACAGGTGGCATTATTGCATTATGAATGACTATTTATGAACATGGTAAGAGTTCCAGTCTTAATCACACTAATTTGGAGATGTTCCATTGAAAGAAAGAAAATTATTTGGTTCAAACATTTGCAAGACCTTTTCCTTTTTAATATACAAGGATGCATAAACATGAATGTGTCAGCTACTCTTTTCCCAGCATGAGTGTATGCACAATACCATTGAATTGTATTCCACATCCTATCCAATTCAAATGACTATTTTAATAACAATAAGAGATGCTTCATGACTGCATTCTGCCAAAAATAATGTGGATATACTCTGTGTCTGGTAGAAAAAAAACCTTTGGTAGTGTTAGCCAGAGACATTTCCATACCTGTGCAAAACAACTCTTCCCCAGATTCTTGTTTATTAAATATATCATGCAGAGATGGAGGTGGGAGGCATACCAATGGCAAACCTCACAGGCATCTGCTGCTCTGATTCACCATATATGAAGCCCTGCCTGACTCTTGCAACTCTGTTGGGATTCTCAGTGCTTAGCATTAACTGCAAACTTGTTATCAGTTTGTGCAGAGTGGAGACTGTTGAGTCTGCTGTGTAACTAAGTACATGCATATGGAAAGGCTGGGAGCACACCTTGACTGTTGAAGCTGTTGCCAACATATATGCACAGAAATGTGAAACAAATTATAAAATATTCTGCAAACAGACCTTATGCTCAAATGGTCTACATAGACTCGGAGGAAAAGACGATTTTCTACATATTTCAACCAAGTCTTTCCCAATGATACAATTGGGCCTAATCTTTAACTAGTTAGGTTTGACTAATGTCCCTTATAAGTCTGAATTCTCTATGTCAGTGGTGGTGAACCTTCGGCACTGCAGATGTTTTGGACCACAAGTCCCACAGTCCTTTGTCACTGGCAGTCTAGGCTTGCAATTCTGGGAACTGTAGTCCAAAACATCTGGAGTGCCGAAGGTTTGCCACTAATGCTCTATGTCAACTTTCAGTGGCTTTCAAGGTTCAATGCCTTTTCTAATCTGCTCTGAAATGCCACAACTAGCTTCTGCTTTCAAAACATGTAGTTTACAACTATTTATTTATTTATTTATTTATTTAACTTTTATACCGCCCATCTAGACCTTCAATTTGGTAAACTTAACAATATATGTAAAACACTCATAAAATCCCTTTAGATGGCACTTGTTGATTCAAATGGTGGAATCATTGTCACGGGAGAAGCTATCAGGAGTACTGTGGTAGCTTGTATAAAGGAATTAATTCATTCCAAATGAAATTCTGTTAAGCAATTTTCCCTTGTACAAACTTCCCACAGGAATGCATTGGAAATAGATTAATCCCTAACTGCGACCATTTTTTCTGTTGTACAGATTTGCCCCATAGGTGATTATGTTAAGAGATTTCCCCCTATCTCCAGAATTTATTTCCTTTCAGCAGATTTTCTTTTAAACAAACCACTTGTTATACGGGGGTCCACTGTATATGATATGCAGATCAAGTAAGACAAATCAAGATCCAATCTGACAAATACCTTGGAATGTGGTTAAATTAATGGTGGGATGATATCTTTGCCTCCTTTGCAAAAGTCACTTAACCAGCAGTTAGGGGGAGAGTCCCTGAAATACTTAAAGTGAGGGGAGTCAGAAGAGGGAGGGGGACTTGGCAATGTACATCTGTCATACCCATTATGATGCCTAGCTCTTAGGGCACTTTTACACGACCTCTAAAATCTGGTGGCAACCTAAATTCGGACCAGAGATCATGAGGGTTTGTCCCTCTTCCTGTGTTCCCACCCCTCCGCACTCCATTGTTCCTGTCTGCGTGAAGGGAGGGAGGAAAAAAGGGAGAAAAAAATGCAGGCTCATCTCAGTCTGCCTGCTGAAGCAGCCCCATAGGGATTCCTGTCTCTTAAAGGGGCAGCAGGGAAAAACAAACAAACAGAAGGTGAGGGAGCCCAGCATTCACAGCTTTGCAATCTGCATCGGAAGATTTTTTACCTCCTGGAGGCCAGGTACTTGAAACGTGCACTGGGATGCGCTTAGGTTGGTGTGGTCATATTTATTTATTTTTAAAGTCCAGAGCTGGTGGGAAAATATTTTTAAGCTCCGGATCTGGGAGCCCTTTGCCTCGGATTTTAGGGGTCATGTAAAAGCGCCCTTAGTCAGAGAAAGGAAGTGAGTGCATGTTCCTTTTGAATTTTCTAACACAATTACACTTACTATACACAGAGAGTACCAATCACATCTTCATCAAACACCCTTTTATACCATCCCAAGTTAAAATAAATTTAGCCATGTACTAGATAAGAATGCAGAATTAAAATGGCAAATGTGGAATGTAGGCACTTCAAGGACAGAGCACTCCACCCCCTAACCCCCAACCCCTGGGAAGCTAGAGCAAACAGTGAAGATTTCTGCTAGTGCAAAGAATGAATAGATCCTCTCCCCTACCATCACCACTTGTGCAAACACTGAGGAAACAGGATGGGATACCGGTGATCCTTTTTTGATGGAATATAATTGGAGCAATGTGGAAACAACAGCTAAGTAGTCCTAATGAGACCAAAGATATTGATTTCTCAACATTTTCTACTCTTCTGTTATGCTGTGCTGCTACCTTATGGAAGTTTATAAGCACAGGTGTATGTATCCTAATGTTTGTAAACAGGAGAAAATATTCAGACCTCCAGACTTAACATGTGTAAATGGGAAGCAGGACACGAGCAATTTATAGCTTCTGTTATTTATTTTTTCCACTAAGAAGGATAACTCAAAATGGCAGTGATTTGTGTACTACATTGGCTTTCAGAGCAATGAGGAGGCAGCAAACAAACAAAACCATGCACCTGCTGTTTGTTGGTTCACCTTTCCTGATCCTAAAATATCTCCACTCAATTCCTGCAGACTGAAATTATATATATTATGTAATATATACATAATATGAAAAAGCATTTGTGGATTATTTCACAGTTGCAATTCAACATTTGCAAAAAATCATTTCTATTTGAAGGAAGCAAAGCCAGTAATCACTTGCCTGTGGGGGTGATATTGTGGTTTCCCGATTCAATTAGAATGATTTTGTTTCCTGGGGCAACCTTTTGGGAGTTTAATAACTCAGCCCCCTGACCCCCAAACATCCCCAAATTTCAGGGGCTTACAGGGAAGAGCTTGAGGAAGCTCCCCTGCCATTCTGGTGCCTCTAGGGCCCAGGGAAGCATAGTGTTTCATTTCATTTCATTTATTTTCATTATGAAACTACTTTAAAAACTGCTAGTAATGAAATAAAACAAAACAAAACAAGAAACAAAACAAAACACTATATTTCCATCTTGTGCCCATCTCTAGTTTTTACTGTTTTGTTTGCACAAATCTCATGACTTTTATATCTCACATGCACTGTTTCCTGCTTTGAGAGCAGATTTGTTCTCTGCTGCCTTACCTCTCTGCTGTTTTGGAATAGTTTTAAGGGTTATGTGGGGCTTAACTTGGGCTAGCATGAAGAAGCACACATGGAAAACTTTTCCTTCTATATTAAACTAAAGGATCAGCAAAACAAAAAACTGGCTACTAAGCAGAAGCAGAAGCAGAAGCAGAAGACTATTTTTAAAATTTGCAAATAATTTATCTTAAGGCCATATAAAATGAAATAAAAAGATATAAAAAGAGAGAAATCTCTATCCATAAAGGCCCTTAATTATTTTACTTATTCTGTACCATATACAAGAATGTGAATTGTATTCATGGATCTAAAGCCCCACTGTTGGAGTAATGTTTACGAAAAACTATGTACTGTACCCTGTTTTCAAAACAAGGGTTTTGTCTTTCTTCCTATCTAGAAAGCTCTTAGTTCCTAAAGAGTGTGCCTTTATGAGTCATAAAAAATAAAGACAGCATTAATACCCCAGGCTGTAGTTTGTCATAATGTGAAAGAGAATTCACAACAGGGGTTATACATTTGTACTCCTGTGGGCATTCATAAAATGGCATTACAGCTTTTAAGTCGTTCTAGTATGCTGTATGCATAGTAGAAAGACAATTAGAAGGATGATTATTTTTCTGTTGGTTTAAGTATCTAGACATTGCAGTGTAAATATTGTTTGCAGGCTCTGTAAACTGTAAGATTAAAAGGGATGGTTGTTTTCAACAAAGGGCCGCCATGTTGAATGAATTTAGGTAGACATTATCTGATCATGCTTTGGAGACAGAAGTGTTTCTCTGTATTCTCCCTCACATGCCTTGCCTTCCAGTCATGGCTTTTATGCTGGCTAGAGAAGCTCAGTGAGTTTTATGTCTGGGTGCCGAGTCAGAAGCTGGGGTTGTAGTCCCCACTATAGGCCCTGGCGGAAAAAGTCATCTTGTGATGCCTGAGGCAAGTGGTGCCCCCTAGAAGAAATAGTATATACTGTACCTAGAAAACTCTGGAAAGGGTTGATACAAGTCAACATATATTATAATAGCATAACCATCATAGAATGGCTCTTGGAAGTGGCAGATGGCAGGCTGCAGTTGGCTTTTACCAATTTCAATGGATAATTAACAGGCTACAGTCTAGGAGGCAGAAAAACAATCACTTCAGTAACTGGTGTCACCATGGGGAGAAGGTGATTAATTTGAAACCTTTGAGAAAGGTTGTCCAGATTTTGGGGGTTGGTGGTATCGCTATGTTGATGACACCCAACTCTACTTCTTTCCATCTCGTTCCAAGCAAGCTGGTTTGGTGTCAGTAAAAGACTGGATGAAGGCAAACAGGTTGACGACACCTAATTCAGACAACACAGAAGTGCCCATGGTCAATCCAAAGGCAGATCAGTGAACAGAGATCCAATCTGTGATGGATAGGGTAACAGTCCCTCTTTGAAAACAACTCAGGTTCATAGCATGGGTTTACTCCTGGGCTCACTTTGCAGTTTGGATGTCTTGGTTTTAACCATGACCAGGAGTGCATTTGCACAGTTAACACTAGTATGCCACTAGTATGCCCATTCTTGAAGATGTCTTACTTGGCTACTGTAACACATCCTCCTTAGATGCCTGTGCTGTACTTTAATGGAGCTGCCTTTGAAGAATACCAAATGGTGCGGTCAGATTATTTACTGGGACCAATTACACAGGGAGCACATAGTTCCTCTGTTAAAACAACATTAATGGAACCTAGTCAGATTCCAGGACCAATTCAAACTGCTATTAAGCCCTATACAGCTTAGGTGCAGTCTAACTGAAGGACTGCATCTCTGGTTCTTAAGGTCTTCAGTATGGTACCACTACACAAGTGCATTTAGTGAGGATGAGAGAAAGCCTTATCAGAAGTGTAGTAGCATGGGGTTTAGTGATTTCAGCAAGTGATTTCAGCTCTCTGACATAGCAGGCTGGAGACAGTTTCTATTGTAACCCTCTTTATTCAGGGAGAGAACAAGACTGAGGGACTGGGGAGAGGGAACTACATTTATAGGAATGAGGACTGGCTAGGAAAAGATACATTTTGGAGGGAACAATTACAAGCAATCACAAAGCTGCCTTTTGGCGGGAACCAATAGGTTTGAGGATCCAAATGCAGCAACTTGAATAAACCAATAGGCCTGTTCCCTTTGGAACAGGAAGGCAGTTACTTCAACATAAGCAATTACAGATAATAGGAATACAGATCAATACACAACACCCCTCCCCCCCTGGTGGGCACAGCACACATAATCCTTTAGGTATTGTGGGGCCCTGCGACTTCTAATTGATCTCCTGACTACGGGTGTTGCAGGGGTTTGAGCAGGCAGTGTCTGTGGTGGAGAGTCTACTGGAATAGCTTCATCTGACACGGAGGGGGTTTCAGACAACTCAGTGTCCCTGATCTGTTCCTCGGCACCATGAGGACTTGCAGGAGCAGATTCATTTGCTGATGCTACTGGTACCTGCATTCCTGGGGCATCTCCGCTCTGGTCTTGCAGCTGTGACTCATTAATGGGGGTAGTGTCACTCTCAGGCTGCAATTCTCCCACACCGGTACCAACTCTACTGGGTGCTCTGTGCCTCAGTTGGTCCACGTGCCTACGCCAGACCCTGCCGTCTTCAATGGCCACGTAATAAGAGACTGGCCCAGACGCCCTGGCACCCACAGGGGGCCTCTGGCATAATTTCTCACCCAGACCAAATCTTCAGGAGCAAAATACCTTGTAGAGTCGCTCTCTGCCTGTGGAGGTGCTCTAGCATTGCGGTTTGGCATTTTGTCTGGGTGGACATAGTCCAGCACCATTACCAGCCTTCTGCCTAGGAGCAGCTCTGCTGGCGAATCGCCCATAGTAGTACACGGCCAGCACCATTACCAGCCTTCTGCCTAGGAGCAGCTCGGCTGGCGAATCGCCTGTAGTAGTACACGGCGTCGCATGCTGCAAAAACAACATTTAGGCAATGCGCGTTGAACAGTCACCCTCCATCAAACGTGCAATAGATCCTTTGGCTGTCTGCACCATTCGCTCAGCCTGCCCATTGGATGAGGGGTTAAAAGGAGCTGATGTGACCCCTCTTATGAAATTATCAGCCAAGAATGTCCTGAATTCTTGGGATACAAAGGCTGCTCCATTATCTGACACAATGGTCTCGGGCAACCCGTGGGTTGCAAACAGCTGTCTCAACACTTTGATGACTGCAGCTGACGACATATTGGGAACCATAGCCACCTCTAACCATTTAGAATACGCATCAACGATAACCAAAAAAACCTTTCATTGGAATGGCCCAGCAAAATCTAAGTGCAGCCGACTCCAGGGAGTCTGGGTCTGCTCCCACCAGTGGACTGGTGCTCTGGCCACTTCTGGGCGCACTTCCTGACATGCCTTGCACGTCCGTACCCATTGTTCAACATCTTGGTCCATCCCAGGCCACCATACATAGCACCGGGCTAGCTACTTCATCCTGACCATTCCCGGATGCCCTATGTGAAGCGTATCCAGAACCCTGTTTCTCAGTGGTGCTGGGATGATTACCCTGTCTCCCCACAGGAGACAGCCCTTATGCAGGGATAGCTCATGTTGCCTTGTTGTGTATGGTCTAAATTTTTCTTCATGCGGGCCACCTGGCCATCCCCTCCCCACCCAAGTGAGCACACGGGAGAGAGCGGTATCTTTCCTCGTTCTCTCAGCTATTTCAGTGGCAGTTACAGGTGCCCCCGGAAGTGTTTCCAGCATCATCACTCATTCCGCTGGGGCAGGATCCGCATCGCCCACACCAGGAAGGGGCAAGCCACTTAGTGCATCAGCGTGGCACAAACTTTTCCCTGGAACAAGGGTCAGGGTGTACTGGAACCCATGCAGGAATATAGACCATCCCAACATTCTGGGGGAGAGAATCTGCGGCGTCTGCTTGTTCGGGTTGAACAATCCTAGCAGTGGCTTGTGGTCAGTTTCCAGAAAGAAGTGGCAACCGTATAAATAGTCATGAAACTTTTTAATCCCTGCCACTATTGCCAGCACTTCTTTGTCAATTTGTGCGTAGTTGCGCTCCGTTGGCGACAACGTACGAGACTAGAACGAGATAGGCTTTTCTGACCCATCCGCTTCCCTATGGCTCAGCACTGCTCCCAGCCCATACGGAGAGGCATCACATGCCAGGACAAGAGGTTTCAACTCATCATAATGAGCAAGGACGCTCTGGCTAGTCAGCATGCCCCACAAGGTGTCAAAAGCCTTCTGCTGTGCCTGAGCCCAATGCCACACACACTTTTTTTTCAATTGTTTATGCAACGGTTCTGCTATTGAAGCTTTCTGAGGTAGGAATGAATGATAAAAGTTAAAAAGTCCCAGGAATGACTGTAACTCCGTCTTGTTCTGTTGGTGTGGTGCCTCAGTATTGGCTTTAATTTTAGAGTCAGTGGGGTGGATGCCTGTTGCATCAATTTTAAACCCCAAGAAATCCACAGATGGCACCGCAAAACTGCATTTTACCTTTTTAAGCTGCAGCCCCACCTCTTTAAATTTGAGTAACACAGCACGGATATGCCCAACTAGTTCCTGGGGGTCTTTCCCAGCAATCAGAACATCATCAAAAAATGGCAAGACCCCTGGCAGACCCCTTAACAGGTGCTCCATTAGTCCTTGAAAAATCCCTGGGGCCACACAAATCCAAATTGTAACCTGTTCACTCTGAAAGCCCTTTGTGTGTTACGATAGTCTGTGCTTCCGCAGATTGCGGAGTCACTGGCAGCTGCTGGTAAGCTTGTGCCAGGTCAAGTTTGGCGAAAATTCCCCCCCAGCTAGTTTTGCCAACATGTGTGAGACGACTGGAATGGGGTATGAATTTCCCCTGAGTGCCTTGTTGATAGTACATTTGTAGTCTGCACTAATTCTCACTTCCCCATTTGCCTTAAGGGTGTGACGATAGTAGTCTCCCACTTAGAAGAGTCCACAGGTGAAAGAACTCCCTGTTTGACCCATTTGTCCAGTTCTGCCTCAATCTTGGGTTGCAGTGCAAATGGCACTCGCCTTGGCTTGAGTCAGATTGGAGCCACCCTGGGGTCCAGCTCAAAGTCAATTGGAGTCCCTTTATAACAACCCAGTTTTCCACTGAAGAGTTCGGCAAATTCCTGGCCTAATGCCTTACCCAACTCTGGGGCAGTTTGGACTGAGTTGAGCCCTGATATAGTCAGTCCCAAGGCGGGAAACCAGTCAGTACCCAGGAGACTGGGGCGACTCCCCTTTGCAATCACCAATTTAAGCACGGCCTGTTTCTCCCGGAATTGTACCTTCACAGCACACATTCCTAGAATGTGGATGCGGCCAGCTATGTATGATTGCAAGGTTGCTGGGAATGGTTCCAGAATGGGGAACTTACCCCCAGGCAAGAGCCCCCTTGCAGTCTGGTCTGAGACAATTGTGAATCCAGATCCGGAATCCACCTCCATGTCGCACGGTTGCCCTTCAATCTTCACTCTGACGGATGTTTTGCCTTGCGCCGGGAACTGCACGGTCTCTCCGTTGATCTCTGTGAGATAATTGCAGTCGTCCAGGAGATGAGTCGTGGTGGATGATCTGCGACGCGTTGATCTAGGTGATCCCGTTGTTCCAGCTGCCACCAACCTACAGGCCCTGGTGATGTGTCCTGTCTTTCCGCATGCCCTGCACGTAGCATCACGAAAATGGCAGCTTTTCCACTCATGTTTTCCGCCACAGCCTGGGCAAGCGCCTTGGCGATCTTTGGGCCGTGCATCAGCCTGATGCACCAACTCGACACCACGGACTGGGCTCTGGCTTGGACTAGCCTCTGGTTCATCCATGGCATGGGCAGCCTCTTCGTGGCCTTGCAACTGGCATTGAGCTCTTCCTGCTCATAATTCTCTGTGGTGGTGCCTTCTTTCAAGGCAGAGGCAAGGGTGACATCTTCCTTTGCCACAATGCGCCTTCAGGCTTTTTTGCTGCTGAGCCCCCCAACAAATCGATTCAAGAGGGTGTCTTCAAGATTTGGGAAGCCACAGTGCTGAGCAAGCTTCCGGAGTCCTGCCAGGAATGCAGCCACAGATTCTCCGGCTTGCTGCTGCCTTTTCTGGAACTCCATCCACCAGGCCATCTTGGTTTTGGTAGGTGCCATGTGGCTTGTCAGCCGGGCGAAAATGTTTGTGAGTGATGTCTCACTCAGCTTTGATGGGGCGAACAGTGCCTTGGCCAACATGAAGGTCTCATGCCCACAGCAACTCAGGAACATGGCCCTTCTTTTGCTGGCACCAGTGATTCCTTGAGCCACTACAAAGAACTCGAAGCGTTCAACATAGTCCACCCAAGTGTGGGGCTCCGATGACAGGAAGGGCTCCAATACCCGTGGACTTTCCATTTTCGAGGCGGGCAGGGTCGTCTTCTAAGCCGACTGGTGAGTCTTGTTCTCCACTGCGATCCGGACTCTGAGTCAGCGTGATGATCCTCTGCTTCTCAGCATTCTGGATCCCATCCTCGTCGCCAGTGTAGTAGCATGGGGTTTAGTGATTTCAGCAAGTGATTTCAGCTCTCTGACATAGCAGGCTGGAGACAGCTTCTATTGTAACCCTCTTTATTCAGGGAGAGAACAAGACTGAGGGACTGGGGAGAGGGAGCTACATTTATAGGAATGAGGACTGGCTAGGAAAAGATACATTTTGGAGGGAACAATTACAAGCAATCACAAAGCTGCCTTTTGGCGGGAACCAATAGGATTGAGGATCCAAATGCAGCAATTTGAATAAACCAATAGGCCTGTTTCCTTTGGAACAGGAAGGCAGTTACTTCAACATAAGCAATTACAGATAATAGGAATACAGATCAATACACAAAAAGAAGTTCCTCCCAGGCTATGGAATATCCTCCCTTCGGATGCTAGATTAGCCCCTTTTATCTTTCAGGAGAAAGGTAAATACCTTTCATTTTTAGACAAGCTTTTAAAACTGAAATGAACAGAAAGCACTTTATTTTGGGATGGTGCACATTGTTACTATTATTAAGACTGTTACTATTATTAACTTTCTGTGATTTTTGAGACGTATGAATTGCTTTAACGAATTGTTTTCGAAGTTACAACTAGTTGGCAAAAACTCTGTAGCTTAGAATAACCAATCACACAAGAGGAGACTCATTGAATCAGTGGGGATTTAGTGAGTCAATGCATCCTACAGTCCATCAATTCAGATGTACCTGGTCTGTGACTTACTATGCTTAAAGTACATCACAGTTCCAGGAGGCCCATTTGAACCAACATAGCTTTCATAAGAATTGACTCAACAAATTCCCTCGTGTGATGGACTGCATTTGGACCATTGTGTTTTTAGCTGGCTTGTTTTTTAAATAGTCCCTTCACCAGAAGAGCAATAATAATTGAAACAAAATGGATAAAATAAGGGATAAAACACAAACTATCCATTCATTATTTCCATATCCTCCAAGGGCATTCACTGAGTAGTCTCCCTCTGCCCCAGTTTACTGTTGGGTCATCTTTTTTCAGACTATGCACACCAGCTGCCAACTATTCCTTCTTTCTTCCAGTGGAGGAGAGCAGACCATTCTCCCAGCTAGCTAGCATTGAAAGGCAGGACATACCCTAAAGCTTTCACCATCTTAATAATGCATGTTAACCACCACAAAATTCCATGAGTGGTAGTGGTTTAACATGCTACAATCTGCTTTCCCCTGCCCCCTGAGACCTGCAGTTTTTGGTAGGAATGTGGGTTATTTCTCATTCTTTCTGGAACAGTGGCATCTCAGTCTCAGTATGTCTCAGGAGATCCAGCCTGTGTGCTTTATTCTGTAACTGTTGAAGGCATTGATGGGTGTATCCCTTTCTTCTCCTGCTCTCGGATTTGTCCCTCTGCATTTTAATTTTGTATTTTAGGCATCCTTTGCAGTTCAAGGGAAAGCAGGTGGAGGATAGTGCTGGGCAGTTTGGAAATAAAGCACAAGAAAATGTCACCCAGGAAATGTGAATAGAAAGAAAAGACCTGTAAGGAATATTTTATTTGCTTGTTCATTGCATTGCTTATATCTGCAATCTAACCACAAGCTACTACTCTGGGCAGTTCACAGCAAGTAAAAGGACTCCCCAACACCTACTCGCTAAGAGTAAACATATAATTCAAATGGCAAAGGAAAACCCCAATGGGTCAAACAAATCTACTAAAGCCTCTTTATAAGGCACAGTTTGGGGAAGCTTTTACATGACCCCTAAAATCCGAGGCAAAGGGCTCCCAGATCCGGAGCTTAAAAAACTTTTCCCACTAGCTCCGGAATTTAAAAAAAAATTAAGTACAACCATGCCCACCTAAGCGCGTCCAAGCACACCTTTCAGGTACCTGGCCTCCAGGAGGTAAAATGTCAAGCCCCGCACACAGAACACACACACACAAGCAGGTTTCAGTTCTTTGCCAAGATCTTTAGTGGAAAGCCAGATAAGTAACAGAATCCAACTCCCAGCAATTATCAGTCCAAGTCAAAGCCAGAATATCTCACGGAAACCAGATGCCAAACCCAAGGGAACAGATCAAGCCGTTGTCCAGGAAGCCGGACCGAAGTCAGGAAACAGAGCCAAGGTCACAGACAGGAACATGGTTGCAAGTTCAAATGACATGTTGCTCCCACAGAGAGCTCAAGGTGAGCTTACCTGCTTTATCCCAAAACAGAGAACACACCCTTACTTCTGGAAAGGCTTCTGCTAGTACTCAGGGCTTCCCATCCTGATTCCCCATCTAGCATCAAATACCCTTTCCCTAGCTCTCCTGGTAGCACGTCTTTGCAGAATCCTGCTCATGGCCCTTCTAGGAGGAGGAGACATGTTTTCAGCTGAGTCATCAGACGCAGCTGCCTGCTGAGTTGAGCTGCAAGGCTCCTCCAGCAGCTCTTCACCATTTAACTCCTCAGAGTCAGGTTCTGTGACAGGCAGGGTCCTGGCACTATCCCCCTCTTCCAAAGGGCCAGACCTATCAGGATAACTGTCATGGAATTGTTGAACCAACTCAGGAGCATGCAAGTTGGACGCAGGTTCCCATGACCGATCTTCAGGTCCATAACCTTCCCAGTCTACCAAATACTGTAATCCTCCACGGTGTATTCGAGAATCCAAGATTTGACGGACTTCATATTCTTCTTCTCCTTCGACTAAAATCTGTGGAGGAGGTTCAGGATTCGGTGGTCAGTTGGGGTCAGGGTCTGCAGCTGGAACCAAGAGGGATCAGAGGAATACTGGATGAATATGAAGGGAAGAGGTAATTGCAGACGAAAAGCAACTGGATTTATTTGTTCTAAGATGGGATAAGGACCGATGAACCGAGGATCTAGTTTTCGGGATCACCCAGGATGTCTCAGGTATCGAGTAGAGAGCCAAACTTTCATGCCTGGATTTAACTGTGGCCCTTCCTGTCTTTTCTTGTCCGCTGCTTTCTTATATACTTCCTTAGCATGGTCAAGTTGCTCTCACAATAATTCCTGAATGCCATGGCTTATAAGAGAAAGTCATAGTGTGTGTGCCAGTGGATCACATGTTGCTCTTGAGATGAATAGGTAGCTGCCCCCTGTGGTGGACGGGCTACTGGTGTATGCAGCACTGCAGCTAACAGAAACAGTAAGACCCCCGTATCCTCTGATTCATTATCCACTGATTCAGTTATCCACGTTTGGCAGAGGAAAAAAATAAATAATTCAGCGGCCACAAAGCAAGCTGTGTAGTAAGCTGTTCTCACAAACAGCAGCTGAAAAGCAAGCTATTGTCACAAATAGCATCTGTAAAGCAAGCTACTGTCACAAAAGCGGCCATAAAGCAAGCTACTGTCTCAAAACAGCAGTCATAAAGCAAGCTACTGTCAGGATACAGCAGTTTGGGGCTGGGTGGGCAAGTGTTTTCTCTTATCCACAGTTTTCATTATCCACAGGAAGGCCTGGAACCAATCCCCAGCAGATACCGGGGGTCCTACTGTATAGAATCATATGATAGAAGGGAACCTCTTCCTCCATTACTACAATGAGGTTGTAGTTTTAAGTCCTGGGAACTGCTTTTGTGTGTTGGCAACATGTGGAACATCAGCTGTTGATTGGTAAGGTGTGCCACTGTGAAGGGTGAGAAAGAGAGATATCTTGTTTCATGTTATTTTTCCAATCTTCTCCTTGGGTGTTTTCCCTTCTGCTCTGACAACAACTCCACCACACAGAGGCTCCCTCTCTCTTTCACCTGCTCTCTCAGCTCCATGAAATACGAGGCTAAGATGGCTCTGTAAAAATCACCATTAGTTCAGGAGGATGAACTAATTTTAACTCAGACTGAGCTGCAGTCACCTGCCAATTAATTTGGGCCATAAGCAAAAGAATGATTAACCCTTTCACTCCAATTGTGTTCTCCTCAATACCCCATTCCTGCTGTTGGCCTCACTGCCTTGTTATTAACCTTTACTGTGTTTGGGTTAGTCCTTTCAGCGTCTTGTAAAGAACGCCCCTGTTTCCTCTTCTTGTGGCATTGTGTTTCTTATTCTGATATTTCCCTTTCCATCTACATTTCCTGTTCTTTCAGCTCTATATTTTGGTGCTCTGTTGTTCAGAAATATAAACAATTCAGGGCAGAAAGCTGGAAATGGGGTATCTTGATACAGTAAGAACCATTTCTCCCCTTGGCTCTCTTCCTCGTTTCCCATTCCAAACTATTTGAATCAAAAAATTCAACGGTTTTTTATTTTTGTTTTTCATTTTTTTAAAAATTACTTGTGCAGGTTTTACCAGAATTGTTCAGACTCCTTCTGCGGTTTTTAAGAGCTCCTTATGCCTCTGGCACTAAAATGGGCTACATTGAAATGATATTAGCTTAGGATTGGGACCTGCAAATTGTGGTAACAGTTGTGCTTGCTATATGGACAACTTAGTGCATCTGCCTAGTGTCCTACCGTTGTGGCAGAAAATGGAAGGAAATATCTGATGGCTGCTGAATAAATGTCACTTGGCAATTACTGTATGCATTCTAATACATGAATGATCCCAAGAGTCAGATAGCCCCCCTCCCCCCCCTCACTATGTGTCTGGGGAAATAGTATGATGGGTAAAAAGATGAACCTTTTATAACATTACTTGTACAGATCAATGACTGTTAAGGAAAAAGGATTCTTATTCTAAGTTTTGTTTCTCCTTTTGGTCTTCAGTGTTTGTAATTAAAGGATAATGCAGCTTATCTTTGAGGCAGTTTCCCAAATCTCTTTTGCCGCTCTGCAAAGGCAGCCTTGTGTAATGTGCCTGCATATCGTTTGCATCTAAGTAAACGTACGGCTGGTGGCCTTGTCGCATAGAAGCCTGTGGGTTACTCTCCTAGAATTTTAATAACAGTAGCACAGGAAGATACAATGTACTGCAGTGAAGTGCTATAGTGTATTGGTTTCCAAGAGGTTCATTGCAATGTGCTATTCATATTCTGAAATATGAAAGCTGTGGTAAAAAGAGAAATTTTGCTACAATTAACCCATATCCTCCCCCAAGCAGGATTTCCTCAGAGATATGTGCCATGGCAATCAGGCTGGAATATCAAACTCATCTTTACCTTCCAACAACCAGTCATCAAACAAAGCATGCTGAGTGCACGATGCTCAGGTAAGGTAAATCATGTGTGATGATAAGCAGGTGTATTTGATCATCTGATGAAGCACTTCCTCTACAAACCTCTAGCATGACCCTCAGAGTACCTGTCTGATATAACCATTGTCAGTCTGTGGTTGACTTCTAAATGATAGCTGCAATTCCATGAAAACATCTTATGTGGCTTACAGAAATGTCTATTTCACTTCATGAAACATCCAGTGCATTTTAAGTTAAGCCTGCTTCTCCCAGATAAACAAAAGAGGGGAAAGGGGATGAGGGTGCACTTCTTTTAAATCATGGGTCACCAGAAGGGCAACAAAAAAAGAACATTTGGATGGACAATAAACATGGAGTGCCCAAATTGCTCTACTAGTAGAATACACGGAGGATTTCCAGTCACCTAGAAACAACAATTGTTGGGAATTCACTGGAAGAGTTTTAGAAGCCAAGCTGCCCTTGGCTTCAGGAAGAAAGATGAAAACATACACACACCAAGAGGTGCCTTTTCAGTCAGCTGAGCAGATACACAGGAACAGACTGCCCGTGTTACCCCCAGAAGGCTTGTTTTATTCTCTTATCTATGTTAACAAGTAACAGATTGGAGCACTTATAAAAACAATGGTTTTAATAAGAGGCAGGTGCCTCAAAGAAAAAATAGCCCTTTGGCCCTGCCTCAAAGAAAAATAGAAATAGAAGATCACTTCCCTTTTCAGATATGCCACATTGGCAACCAGGAGTGTGTGCACTCACTGAAGCCCATCTGAAACACATCCTTCAAAGAAAGGTTCCCACAAACAGTATTATTTTCTCATCTCTCTCTTCTGTTGTAGTGGCAGCAGTCCTTCAGATAAAAATGGCTCTGGAGTGTGTGGCCCTATGGCTGTAGTTGAACTGTAACTCTCATTACCTCTTGCTGGAAAAGCCAATGAGGAAAGGTGTTAGGAAGTGTAATCTCAGAGTATCTGGAGAACCACTTGTTCTTACACACTTAATCTGGTGTAATCCAGATTTGCACATTCCTGTGCTGTTAAACTCAATGTATTCTCAATCTACAAACATTACAGAAATGATATATCTTTGGTCCTCTCTCATATTCATGGGAGGGCAAAGCACAAATACTGCTGTTGCCTATGGAACATCTTGCCACTTGAGAAGTGGGGAACATGTAACCATATGTATTTTATTACTTTTTTTTTAATCTTCAGAGGCTGAGCATCCTAGCATGCAAGCACAGCACTGTGTCATTCACCCTGTCTCTTCTTACAGCAATCCTTAAAATAATTATTATGCTTTGTGGATCTTCTAACTTGGTTCAATTTTGCCCTCTTTCTCCACTGAAAGCCCTATTGTTCTGTTCATTTCTGGTCCATAACAACAGTATAGTGGCATTTAAAGAAAGTGACGTATGAGTAGCTTTCAAGTTGAATTTCTGTAACCGGAGATAAAAAGTAAAGGGAGCTGAATAATGCATGGAACAATGCACTTTAAAAGGTTTAAAAATGAGTTAGTGATACTGTAGTAAAATATGATGCATAATAGATAATTGAAGGCCTTGTTCTTCTTTTACTAGGTTATTATCCTGTGGTGCAGTCACTACATGCCGAAAGTTAAAAGTGGATGCTACCAAGCTATCCTCCACTTTTCAAAACAAAACCATGCACGTTGTGGCCATGTTAACCACAAGGAAAAATGTACAAGCATGTGGTAAGTGACTGACAAAGTAGTTAGGGCTAAAATTGTGCCTTACAAATATGAACTTCTTGGCATACTAATATATCCCTAACCATTTTTTAAAATAGGGATATGATTAAGTGATAATTTCCTGGAGGTGACCAAGGCACTAAAAAAAGGTTAGTCCCTGACTTAGGACAGGTGTTTGTGTGAAATGTTGATACTATAGATTTTTAAATAACAACAACCACCATCCTTTATTACTGATGGTTAGAGATTCTGGAAGATGTCAACCTCGTTACTTGTCTTCGCCCAATGAGAACTGCCCACAATACCTGGTAATCCCAGGCCAGGTGCTTGAGCACACTAAAACAGAGAGAGATTGACAAATTAAAAACAAGAATTCACGCCTTCAAGGCAATTGCCCCACACCTTTGGAACAGAACTCCCTCCTGATATCTACCTGCCCCCCTCTAATGAGCATTAAAAACCCTGATGGTAACTGTCACTCCGTGAGTTACCACACGAAAATCTGCAGATAAGCAATGAATTAAATAGTTGATGGGGCAGAGGATAGGTTTGAGCAATTTGGTTCTGCGTACATACAATTAAGAAAAAAAGTCTCCTCTTTTTAAAAATGCACCTTGTGTATTGTTGCCATATGTAAATAAAAACAGAGTTAAGGACCAAATAAAATACTCATTTAAAAATTGGGGGCTAAATATCAAAGATTTCAATGATCATTTATCATGACATTCATTTTTGTGCTTTGTTTGACTTCCTCTATCTAGCTGTGTGTGTGTGTGTGTGTGTGTTGTGTTGTTACAGTCGTGACTGACCCTTCGTGACTCCATGCCCATGGAGTTTTCTTGGCAGGAATACTGGAGTGGTCTTGGCCTCCCATCCAAGTACTAACCAGGGCTGACCCTGCTTAGCTTCCGAAATCAAGCAAGATCGGATGCACTTAGGGCATCTAGGCAGCCTATCTAGCTGAGCTTTCCCTAAAAGAGAAGACTTCAGGGAAAAGACTTGTTCAGATCAGCCTGCTTCATCTACCATAGAGTCTACAGGGTTGTTGCTTTGCTCAAGAAGCATTATTTAACACACATGATCCACAGGAGAATGATGTAGTGTTTCTTTGTTTTTTGAGTTGTTGAACAATTGTACCCAACTGATCTGATAAATAGCAACTGTGCACCATGATGCCATAGATGACAGCAAAGAAAGTAAGGGTTGTGTCTTCTGTGTTAGCAATTTAGGGCAAAAGTTCTTGTAATGTTGTGGTTTAAATAAAACAACCCTGGTTACTTAGTTGCCTTGTATGGAATAGTGTTTTTTTTAGTTCACATGTATGGTGGGGGGGTTCTCACTCGGAACATGTGGAGATACAGAGATGTACAGGGCTCAGCATCTTCACCCAAGCAATTAACAACATTCTTGGCCTTTGGTGACATCTGATGCAGGAAATACGTTTTGGAAACATAATGTGAAAGATAATTTCAGAAGCTCCACGTCTGGGTATCAGTAATTCTTTTAACAATTCCCCATCCAAATGTTAATCTGAACATGCACATGTTATTCCTTTTACTGATCAAAGGATGCATGTTTCTAATCACCTTGACTTTTTCAGTCGGAAAAGGAACTCACTAATACCATGGAAAACATTTGTGGAAAAGCTATGTGTGCGGTGGTGGTGGGGAGGTCTTTAAAAAGAATAGATAGATAGATAGATAGATAGATAGATAGATCAAAGTGTCCTGCTTATATACTGCCCCCATAGTGCTTAAAGCACTCTCTGGGTGGCTTACAATTTAATTATGCAGGCTACACATTGTCCCTCCCACCCCCCATCAAGCTGGGTACTCATTTTACCAACCTGGGAGGGATGGAAGGCTGAGTCAACCATGAGCTGGCTACCTTAAGATAGTTCTCAGTATAAAAGGAGCTCAACTTGCAGAAGAACCAGACCATTTAAGTTCTCAGCTCAGTATTTTCTACTGTGCTACTAGCTGTTTAGGATGTCAGGCTATCCCATCTTCCCATAGTCTATTAACAAGGCATACCAGGCGTTGAACCAGGAAGATTTTGCATGCAAGGCATGTGTTCCACCACTGAGCTGTCGGCCCTGATAATTTTGAAATGCATTTTTTGTCATCTGGATTCTAGAAGCAATGTAGCATATATCCCAACGTCTACAGCTTAAACAAATAGCAACCCCTTTGGCAAATCAAATTTGCAGCTGCCCCAAGCTCTGAATAATGCAGGAAGAATTTAGCAGACATGACAGGTCCACAATATCACTTGCTTTGCTAAAAAATGAGTTCTCGGGAAGAAAACTTCTCTATAGAAAGCCTCTACTTCTTTTGATACAATAAATAAATAAATAAGCAAAATAATAGGAATTCGATTTTCAGTCAGTGAGGCATAGCATTTGAGTTTTTCCTCAAGCAAAAGATAACCACTTTTAACAACTATAGTTTCCGCTTGATCTACACTACCTGAATGATAATATGAAAGACCTCAGTACGTTTTCTCCCCTTTTCTGGTTTTCACTTCATTTCTATCTTTTTTAAAACCCTGTAAATGACTAAATGGAAACAAGTTTCCAAACAGAATGTCAACAGCTCACTTTCAAAAAATGATTGTCTGAGGAAACCCTGAGCTTCCATTTTGTCTCTGAGACCAGGATCTTGTTTTCAGATCAAACCACTTCCAGCCATCCCTACAGTCATAGTTGCGCTTTGATATTTATGGAGTTTATGAAGGGAGATACATGGGATCTCCTTAATCTTAATCTTAGAACTGCAGAATTGGAAGAGAACCAACACATCACTGAGTCAATCCCCTATCAAGGAGGCACAGTATGGAATAGAACCCTCTGTAGCCAGATGCCTAAATCACTGAACTGCTTAGACATGTAACTCAATTGTTTGGAATGGGTGTCTTCCAGGAAATCCCATGTCACTATACCAGTAAAGATGGATGATTTGGTCCAAAGCAGGATTCCAGCCTAACAGAACAATCCCATGTTGGTCTTTACCCAGACATCTTGCTGGGATCATGATCCCATAATTACTTTCCTTTTGTTCTCGTTTTTAAAATAACTTTTATGCAACTCAGTATCATATACGGTTAATCATCATCATCATCATCATCATCATCATCATCATCATCATCATCATCATCATCATCATCATCATCATCGAAATCTAGTACAAAAGGTAGCAACAAAGCAGAAAGGTTATCAGAGCACAGCTAGGATGATTAAGCTTGCTATTCTATAACCACCTACTGCAGTATGTAGTAGTGAGCTAGAATAGATACATCTGTCAGTTTGGATCAGTTTTCCAGTGTCAGTTTCAGTTTGTCCTGTTTCGACATCATTTTGATTTTTAAAAAAAGCCTACATATAACATGCATAAAATGTCACATGCAGATTTTCCTGTAATGCATTTTGACATATTATTTTTATAGATCTAGTCAGCTTTCTGAATTCTTTGGCGGATATACCCATTTTGGCATCTATTTTGTATTGAAGACATGCTTTGCCCATTTCACATAACTGTTTTATTTCCTTTCTTTGTCCATCAAGATACAGAAGCTGAAAGCAATATAGATGCAGAAGCAGGTGATATTTTTATTAGGCCACCAGAAAAAAAAGTCAAGCAGATTGCAAGCTTTTGATAGTAACATATCCCACCTTCCTTAAACAGTGTCAAAAGAATCTGGGCATGGTTGTTGTAATACATGCCGGTTAAGCATTCTTGAGCAGCACACAAATAGTTTGTGTCGTGAGTGGCTGGGCAGAAACCCACCCTTGACTAGCATCAAATTGCATCTTGAATGCGTGTTCCTCCTCTTCAAAAAGTTTCCAAGTGGTCTGCATCCCCCCTCGCCACTATAACTCTTCCTTTGAAGCTCTAGACGTCTCTATGGCTAAAAGAAAGAAAGACTCTGAAAGAAAGCTTATGATGAGATCAGAACTTTTGCTTCCGTTCCTGCAATTTTACATGGTAGCATCTATTCTAGGAGAGCAAAAGTCAGAGACATGAAACTCTTTCTATGATTAAAGTAATAACAATGCAGCATTTGAACATGACAGTGAGCTGCAGAGACTTTAAAAAAACATAAAGCCTCAGGTTTGTTCTCTTCCTGTTTCCTTGTGACACAGTTGGAATCAGGAAGCTCTCTCGGGGTTTTGATCTACAATAATTCAGAGGATATCCTTGTCTCTCCCCACCTTTCTATAAATAAATTGAAGAATTTTACTATGTACTGAGAAAAGCAGTCTGCACAATGCTGCCTGTCCTTTTTTGCAATTATTGTAAGAGCAGTATCTGTGCTTATGAGATTTCTACCATGTGGTGATGGGTTCCCTCCCTCCGTAGCACACAGATTCAGATGATCAAATTAATATCCTTTATTTAGAAAAGGAGCTTCACATTTTGCACCTCAACAGGATAACCATTCAGTGGCATACTATCACTAGAAAGGAGAGGTGAGCAAGTGCAGCCCTCTCACCCAGAGAATACCAGTGCGACAACTGTAGGAAATCTAAGCTATGATGCTCAGTTGGTTATTTATTTATTTATTTATTTATTTATTTATTTATTTATTTATTTATTTATTTATTCATTTATTCATTTATTCATTTATATTTATATTTATATTTATATTTATATTTATATACCACCCTTAGTTAGAAAGGTGTAAACTGAAAATGTAGATTGTCAGTGTTCTAACTCGGGAGTAGGAGGGCGAAGGCTGTAGGCTATCTATTAAACTTAAGGTATAATTTTGTTTGCCCATTTACATCATGCAGTCAGAACACTATGACAGTAATATGCCTTTGTCATTTCTGAGGCACAGAGGCACAGAATTAATCAGATAAAACACTAGCTGAAAAATGAGTGCTTTGCCCCAGAAAGAGACCCCATGAATGAGTGCTTTCTAAAATGTCCTGCTCAACTTTTGTTAACTCAATGGCTTCCTTTAGGGAGTCAGTCAATGTTGTATTTGCCTTTGCTCTAGAAGAGCAAATTTGCTTTCATTTCTTTGCAGTTTTGCATGGATCTAACAAATATCCAGGGGCTGTAATCTTCCTGGTGACCAAAAGACACAGTTTCTTTCCAACAAACCATCTGGGAAGGACACTGGTGATAAAATATCATGGGATGATATCATATAATGGGATGACATATAATTCAAGTCTTCAAAAATATTAAATCATTTTGTACACAATGTATATTTTCCCTTCCTTCCAACTCCACCCACACATGTATTCCTATAGTAATAATAATTGTCCATCCTGTTTACCTGAAGTTGGGAAAGGAAAGTGGCTGAGGAAGAAAACACCAGAACAACTCATTCAGTTTGTTTTGAATAGTATCTGGCAGCAGCCAGGGCTTTAAATTTATAAATAAACTTTATTCAGAAACTAAGAAAAGGAAGAGAATAAACTGTGTTGACATTTAAATAAAGCTATTCAATGCAAAATATTCCTCTGAGCTGTATTGTGGGAAGATCCTGTTTGATGAAATCCTGAACAGATTTGTTACCTCTTAGTGAAATGAATATAATATTTCAATTTATACTTTTCATACTGGGAAATCCCTTGTGAGTTGTGTACAAGAACTTTTAAGAAATAATCAAACAGAACCAATGAAGCGTACCCATTCATTTCTTCATTATACTACAACTTCCAGTCACACAGATAGAAATGTTGTTTTGAGGTTCAACAAAATGACAATGAGACACCATTCATCCCACTCCCATCTGCTTCTCAAGAAACCAACAACACAACGAACATGCTTGGGCAGGAGATAAGGTGGCATTCTACCATTCTATGTACAGAAATAATTTTTACTGGCATATGAATCTTTCTTCAGTGTTGGTAATATTGGGGCTGCAAAGGTTCCCTCCCACTCCAGCATCCTGCTGCCTAAAGCAGTGGTCTCTTTGTGCCTAACATTAGGGCCGGCCCTGATCGAACTGCAATATAAGGATGGAATATAAAGCTCTGCAAATGAAAAAATAGCAGTAAATAAGTAAAAGATTTATTGGTAAACTAGTAAAAAAAAGAGAACAGTTAAAGAATAGCAGCAAGTAGGCAAAAAGAAAAACACATTATAATTTTTTTAAAAAACCCACCTGTGATATAATTAAAAGTCACTCTACACACGCTCCAAAATTCTGTGATAAAGCTGGTCATTTTATGTCAGTCTCGCTCTGTAGAAACTCATGCAACAAATAGGTAAGACCTGTTGAACCACTTACAACCAAGTTAAAGTTGTGTGCTCTTGAATCTTTGCCCAACGTCCAAAAAGATGAAAACCCATCAGGACCCATGGGCAGCACGTCCACATCTTTTATTGTTGGGAGTGGGTGCTGCAGTACTACTCTTACCTAAATTATTTATTTCCAGTAGCTTTTAGCAATATTGCTTCAGTCAGTTCAATCCATTTGAAAGGCATCTTCCCATGCCATTCTATTGTACAAAAGGTGCTTCTAAAGGTGCTTCTATTTACACTCGTTTCTATTTGAACCTTCATAAAAAAATCATACCCTCTGGGTGAAGAATTTGGTGGTTCTTCTTATATAATGCCTCATATGCACCCTTGGTTTCCATTATGGGAGGTGATTCATTAATACAAAAAAGATTTCTATTAGAAAGGATACAAAAAGGACAAGGACATAAGGTGCACCACGAGTGCAAAGAAAAAAGGATCAAGGCACAATGCCTATTTTATATAGAGCAGATCTAGACCTCTTTGGATCCTCAGCTACTGATAATAGTGAGGAGAAGTAAATGTAGTTTACTGAGCATTAAAGTAATCACGAAGGGTCGGACACAACTGAACAACAACAACAACAACAACAACAACAACAACAACAACAACTTGCATGCCATCAAGTCAATTTTGATTTACGGAGACCTTTTCTGGGGTTTTCTAGGTATTCAGCATGGATTTACTGTTACTTTCTACTTGGGGAGACTAGAGACTGTGCAGTTTGCCCAAGGCCACACAGGCTCTTCTCCTGGGATCCATAGTGGGAAACTGAATTCCCAAAGCTTAGCTCTGCAGCTAGGAATGCAACCAGCTGCACTATCCAGCTCATGAAATTACCAATTTGGACATTCCATTGACTTACAAAAAAACCCCTATACATTGAACATTGAGTGAAATTCTTTATTTTACTTTTTAAATTGCTCCTTCTATGATTTTCTGGCTCCATTGTACCTTTACATTGTGCCTATTTCAGCCTCTTCACATAGAGATGCTTTTAAGGTAAAGCAGGATGGAGCTCCTATGCTCTGTAGCTCTCCGGCCCTTCCCAGCATTTGGACATGTGCTAAGGTCTGAAATGGAAGTCTGAAGTGGAGAGGCCATTGTACTTTCAATGCCTGCCTATGAGAGATATGTTGTTGCCCTTGGGAAAGTGCTATTGTGATTAATGTAAGGTAGGACTCAACAAAAGGAAGCATGAGGTCAAGTATGCCATCCTGACCAACAAAAGGAATCAGCTGTAAAGGCAGTGGAAACATGTGGAGGAAATAATAACTTGGCAAATTGAACATACAGTACTAGAAATCCAGTATGAATTCAGTTATCCCCATCCCACAAGTGGTTCCTTCAGAGATGATTTGTCAAAGACTAGCAGTTGAAAAATATGACCATGGGTATTGTGTCTGTAAATGTAATGACAAAGGTCACACACATGTCTCCATGTTTCTCCTAAAAACAATTCAAATGTTGACCCAACATTTTGAACTTGAGATGCACAAATGTTAAGTGCAGTCTTTAATAATGTTATATAATATATACAAAGCTTGCCATCTATTAGTCTGTAATGGTAATCACTTAGTTATGATTATATTATTTTGACTTACCTGTATAATTAAAACAACAATTGATACTTGTCTTTTACATAGAAGTAAAAAAAAGTGGATTGATTCTCAGCGCCTGATAGACTACATCCTCTATCAAGATTGCATTTTTGGTACAATTCTTAATTAAAGATAGCAAGTTGGTATCGAAAGCTCAGCTTACATTTTTTGTTTTAGTAGTGACCAATAAAGGTATCACCTAGCCTAATTTGTCTTTTTCTTTTACAATTACTAAAAGACAAATCAGGATAGGTCTGACTCTGAATTATTGCTGGTTTCATTTCCATCATAAATTCAGTATTGTTACATTTAATGATATTTGCATCTAAACAGTTTGGGCTTCCTTACTTAAATATCCAAAATAAGAATAAAATGTGCAGTCTCGTTTTCTCTTTATTTGTCTGCATATTCATGCTTTGAGGATTTCTTTGATGCTATAAAATACTCATTACAAGCCTGTCCACACTGGCATATAGAAAGAATACATATGGATCGCTGAAGGCACGGTTTGGATCAGAAAGAAAGACAGAAAGAAAAAGAATTTGTCTGCAATTTGTTCTACTTAGAACAATCCACCCTTCCCCTTTAAAGCTGTCACACAACTTTCTGACCAAGCAGTAGGGCATGCATTCTTTTTGGCATGTTCATCAGCCAAGAAATAGCAACCCCCAGAGGCTGCAGATTCCAAGTGAGAGTTTGATAGAGAAAGTGGAAGGAGAACAAGGGAAACAAAGCAGGGATTGGAAGGAAGAAAATGGAATGGTACTGACAAAGGCAGAGAGGAGCAAAGTTTAAAAAAAAGACACCCCCCCACATGGATTTAATTGATAGCTTATTGGGCTATAAGGGGTTGTTTGCTGTTCAGATGGAAACAGCATGCCAAATGCCTCGTCACTCTATCTTCTCCTGACCCGAAAAAAACTGTTTGTAGCCCAACAGACCATACACCCAAAATGGCCAGTCTGGGCAGGCCCTATATGGTTAAGAAGTGAGATTGCTAAACAATTTGCAATATTATATGTTGAGAAGTTTCACTCACAAGAACTGATACATGAGAAGAATAAAGAAACCTAGAAAAATAAAACATTGCTGCTGAAACAAATGCAACACCATGGCTTTCTAAGTGTGTGGGGCAGAAACATCAGGTGTTGTTTGAAGAAGTGCTGAGGATGACATTTTCCCCTAAATAAGAAAGTAGGAAGAAATACTAGGAAACCATATACAACAACAAGTTTTCCTGGTTTTGTTTAAATTCAGAGTTGATCAAAGTTTGTTACAATTCACAAAATCTAGATATGAGAGAAAGGGATATGAGAGAAAAGGGTTTATTTGGTCATCAGCACTCCTCAGTGTTCATTTTCATTCACAAACTTCTCCATTGTGGTTTTATTTCTTTTTATTTTTGCTCTTTTTTTGAGCATACACAAAATAGCCTTCGCCATCTTCCAAAATTGTAATAACTCTTGTGTGGGGCCTTGCCCAGTCCCCTTTGTCAATGCAAAAATCAGTAAATTATCCCCACCTATCTTTGGTTTCATCTTTACTTAACACCCCATCTTAGCTCTAATAACTTTATTAACTTTAATATTACATGTTAGTTTACATGACGAATTGGAACAAGTTCAGAAGAGGGCAGCAAGGATGATTGCGGGCCTGGAAACCAGCCCCTATGAGGAAAACCTGAAATAACGGGGTGTGTTTAGCCTTGAGAAAAGAAGACTGAGGGGACATAGGTCACATGTTTCAAATACTTGACAGGTAGTCGTACAGAGGAAGGGCAAGATCTATTCTCGATCATCCCAGAGTGCAGGACACATAATAATGGGCTCAAGCTACAGGAAGCAGGTTTTGATTGAATATTTGGACATACTTTATAAAAGTCAGAGCAGTACAGCAATGGAAACAATTACCTCAGGAAGTAGTGAGTGCATGATTCTGGCGAACACTCTTTAATTTCTATTACTATATTCAAAATGTTCGCTTTTCAGATACAGTATATTAATTTTTTCAAAACTTCCTTCATTTCTATATTCTCTAATTCTTTCCTTTTTGCCAGTATCTCTGAAATGGTTTTTTAATCTTTATCTACCATATATTTCTTTTTAGTGGCCATATTTCATCATTATTTTTTCTCAGTGTCTTTTTAAGATTATATGGTTCTCTATGATTACTGATTCCTCTCATCATGACCTTTGTAGTATCCAATATATTACTCTGGTTTCAACCTTCCTTATTATTAATTTCACATACTTCAACAATTTCTTTTTCTATCTATTATTTTCATTTGTTGAAAAATACTAGCATCCAGTCTCCCTCTTTTAGCTTATCTATATTCACATTTAATTTTAATCTCTGTATTTAATTAGACATGAACTTTTATAAGAATGTTTTCTGTTTTCTTTACTCTCACAATCAGGCTATTACACATATATGCAATCAATAGAGCAGAACAGAACATAATAGAAAATACTGTAGTCATTTTCTATTCCTACTTTCAGAAATAACCAGAGGATCAAAAGAACAGAAATTATAAAGCTAAAGACAATTACGTCTTCTTTTTTTCACTAGTTGTCAAGGTGGCAATTTTGTATCATTTCTCATGAAGAATTTGTGCATTTATTCAGCCGGTCAAATTACCTAGCTCTAAAATCAACCCTGAATGTTCACTGGAAGGACAGATTTTGAAGCTGAGGCTCCAGTGCTTTGGCCACCTCATGAGGAGAGAGGAGTCCTTGGAAAAGTCCCTGATGTTGGGAAAGATTGAAGGCAAAAGGAACAGAGGACGACAGAGAATGAGATGGTTTGATGGTGTCATCGATGCAACCAATATGGATTTGACCAAACTCCGGGAGGCAGTGGAAGATAGGAAGGCCTGGCGAGCTCTGGTTCATGGGGTCACGAAGAGTTGGACACGACTGAACAACAAAATACAGGGCATGATTATGTAGATTTGTTACATGTTGTTTCATGTTATCTTTCTCCATTTTTGAAGGTACAAGAGAGGATGCTCAAGAAGCATGAGGTTATAGGTTCAATCAAGCTACCTCTGTGCCAGAGGACATGGAGGAAATCAAACAAAAAACATAGACTGCCCGATGTGGTATAACAAAGCTAGGAAACGTGTGGCCCATCAGATGTTGTGGGTGCTGGTGTTTTGTAATGATAAGTTACTTCTTTCTTGGTCAAAACAGAGTTTTTGCAGTGAGTGAAATATTGAAGTAATCTGTTTCTATTGGCACCCCCAGTGGATGTCCATGTCAGAGTGGGGTTTTAAACCCCGGTTTCCTGAGTCTGAATCCAACACTTTACCCACTACACCACTCTGATTCTCAATGTACTTCTGTCCCCATTGTTCCTGCCTCAGGCTGAGGAGAAGCTGAGTTTAACAGCTTCTGCAGGGCACAGGGTCGCCAGGTTTTCCCAGACCAGGCTATGAGAAAGTGTTGTGCAGAATTGCAGAAGTAATATGCTGGGGGGGGGCAACCCAGAGGCTTGCCAAATTGCATCGCTAAAGCTTAATTCATCTAGGTCATGAACCTGTGTCATGGCAGCAGGGACTTAGTGAAAAGGATACATCGAAGGAAGATAGGATGAAATAGCTCAATAACAGCCAAAACAAAAAGAAGGAGATGCGGCTGTTGGCTGGAACTGTTGCACAGCTGTTCGCACAGTAATAATTAGGTTGTTGTACTGTCAATTCCAATTTGTTTGTACAGTTCTGATCCACCCCTTGATACAAGCAGCGCCAATCCAAAAGTCATTAATAGAAGAAGCAGTAGAGTTACATCCAAGTCATACACTGGCAACCGTCTCCTTATTTATGGAGCCCAAGTATTATGTTTTTGGAGCCAGGACATGTACAGACTTTTAGCACATCCCCTTATAAGAACTTACCACTGTTTTTAGTATCATGACCAAAAAACTTCTAGGATAATTCTGGAGTGACAACATTAGTAGTAGTAATGTTGATGGTAACAGTACCATTTATAACACTAACATTTATGAAATTGCTACATGGTTTGCACTGGTTTGTGTGTTTGTTTTATTGTGCTCCCAGTGGGCCACTCTTTGCTATTTTAATTTAACATGTTAACATCAGATATTCACTTCAGCCCTACAATGAGTAGAAAGACTTCTCAAGAGAATAAGCTTCCTCAATAGTAGAGGGTCTTCTTTAAGGAAGCTCTTTCTCCCAGTGAGACCAGGGGGCTAAATTCTGTAGCTAAGTTCTCCTGCCAATTAGCCAAATGGCTGCCATTTGGCCATGGAAACTCACCGTCTCTATGAGTTGGACCTGAATGGACAACACAGAACATGCATATCAGATTTGGGAGATATAGGTTTAGCAGAAGACTCACTCACAATATTGATTGTAACATTTATGTTAACAGATTGACAAGGAATAGTGAAGATTTCCATCATGTCTGCCAATCCCTGCTGAGACTGCAATATTAGTGGACTCTATTGTTAAATAAACAATTCCACCCTCAGAGTACTTTCTGTGGCGGTAGTGAAAAAAGTGGAACTCGGCAAAATATATCAACATCACTCTATAACTATTAGGCATGAAAATGCTGCCACAGAGATAAAGTGACATGCAGAAAATGATTGCCAGTGATTTAGTGGCATCATAGTTTATTATAACCCAAAGGGCCTTACAAATCTCTACAGAGTTGTCACCTTCAAGGCCAGAGTCCCAGGAAGGAAATACTGATGGCTCCTTATGTGGCTCTGTTTCTGCCCAACTAATGGAGAGAACAAAAAAAAAAATTGATACAGATAATGCATCTGTTTTCAAGGTGGCTGATCTCAGCAAAACATATAGGGCTAATCTCAGAGAACTATGGTAAATGCTGACAACACAAGAAAATTAAAGCCTTCACACATTTTGAAGAAGAACTGATTGCATTCCGATTGTGATTGTTGAAGAGGAAAACACCATAATGTAGATCTTTGCACGTTAAAGCATATTTTAAAGATGGTGAAAAGTACTTATAATTAGACACAGCTAGGGGGTTTTGGCAAGCCAAATTTATTGACCACATGAAGAAAAACACTGATATGATGTTTCAGAAACTCTTTACTCCCACTTGGAAAGCTGTAAGAGGACACTGCTTCCAAGCAGTAGAAACTCAGTTTTATGGAAAACAACCTGAATCTATTTTCCTTATTGTATGGCAATAAGGAAAAAAGCAGTCACGAAAAATATTCCACAAATTAAAAACAATTTTAGTTAGCATATAATTTAGCATTTGGAGATTTTTGATGCACCACAAGAAATGCTGTTGCAGAGACAGACCTAGAAAAGATCATTGTTTAACCTGCATCATGGATCTTTCCCGCCTCTTCTTTCTTTCTTTCTTTCTTTCTTTCTTTCTTTCTTTCTTTCTTTCTTTCTTTCTTTCTTTCTTTCTTTCTTTCTTTCTTTCTTTCTTTCTTTTTCAAGTAAAAACAACCCAACGTCCTCTAGGAGAAAAAAATCTATAGTTTTAGATTCTTGGGGAATTCTGGGATCTGTGGTCCTGGGACCCTAAAGATGACATCCTTATAACTCAGCATGTTCACATGTTTCAGAAGTATGGCAGTTCAGTTTTCTTGTTGCAGACACTGAATAAGGGTTTATATGTCTTGCTGATTGTAATTAAGATCTCTGTCTCACTGAAGAAGGAGCCAGAGTTCCAGCAAACTGGTATGGCTGTGTATAATAAACAAGAAAGCAAACCCCATCCCAACAATCTGAGGAGAAATGTGGAAGAATATGTATGCCTGTGTGTGTATCTGTTGACACCATATTGTTTAGGATGCATCAAAACTGCATTTTAAAAAAGATTCCTTAGACACGTCATCTCAAGAAATCTGAAGAGATGGCAAGTCTCATTTGTGAGAATGGGATCTTATTCTCTCTCTGATCTTCTTTCTCTCTCTGGTTGAAGTTTGTATGGGTTTCTTTTTTATGAGTATAATAAATAATTAAGCAATATGCTATTTTATTATTTATTTGAAATATGCATATTCTGTTCTAGCCCAGTGAGTCTCACTGGTTTACAAAATACTGAGCAGCTTATCAAACTTCTGCCACACTTTTTAAATAGAGTAACACTGCAGCACTAAGGACTGTCAGCAGCAAAGGAGCCTCACTGGAAACAGTAGAATTTACTTTTGATCTGAGGTGATGTTGCTAGACGTGCTGCTTATGTGCCCTCCACGTGTAACTTGGACATTTAGGTCTATCTTCACATGTACTTACACAACATGTGACAGCATAATTTGAGGACCATTAGGACAGAAGCAGGTGTGAGAAATGGCTTGTGAAAGAAGGATATCCTGACTTAAGTTAAATAAAGCACCACAGCACAACACCTCAGGATTATGCAAATCAGCTTGCTCTGTTTGGGGACTGATCTTCAGTGTTTACGCATAGGATCCCTCTCAATTCTGACTTCACAAATGTGGAGAAATTGCTTCAGTCACCTCTGGGCACCATAAACATGCTTGCAGCTCAACTTACAGACTATCTCTAATGTCTGTTTTTGTCTTAAATGTATATAAGAAATGTATATACTGTAAGATCCATACAGTTGGCACCACTGGGTCAGCAACATATTAACCCATGAAGCCTTAATGTATGAAGTTATTTATTTATTTATTTATTTATTTATTTATTTATTTATTTATTTATTTATTTATTTATTTATTGAGCTTATATACCGCCCGTCTTCCCAGAGGAACTCTGGGAAGTTGTACCATCTGGAAGCAACATTTGGGAATGCATATACTCAGGACAGAAAGATTTAGAAAATACCTTTTTGAAGTTTATAGCACCTACCCAGAAATAATCTTCTACCCATTGAATGTACAAATATGGTCTCTTTCAGTAGCAGGACTTACAAGGATGGATTAGCAGTTGTTCATATTCATGATATATACGTATATATTTATTCCTGTAGCGTCTAAGATCAAAGATCAGCTGCAATTTCTTGCCATGTAAATGCATAATCAAGATAATGGGGGGAGGGAGATGTAAATACACTTTGTTGCAAGACTAGAATTGGAAATAATGGATCATAATAGTTTCTAATGTGTTGGCTTTCATATGGTCTTATGCAAGATGCTCATAGGAAAAAATGCACAATCCCTTGCCAAATGTCTAACCTGTTTTGATTCAAACCAAAATTAATTATCTACATGTGGTCCTCATTAGCAATTGTGAAAAGTTAAACTACCTGAGCAAGATGGTTGTTCAATTCATATAACACCCAAAGCAGGCAAACATCTATTATTTATTTATTTATTTATTTATTTATTTATTTATTTATTTATTTATTTATTGTTGTATTTATATCCCGCTTATCTTCTACATGTAGAACTATTATTTAAAAAGTAGTGAAAGAGCTGTTCCATACACTGCATCTGAATATATTTATTTTTTCCTACCTATCTCCCCAGTGTTTTGGTTTTACACAAAAGAATAAGAAATGTGATCTCTTTCTCTCTTTTCCACCTGGACTGTTTTTCTGGGTGTTTCCCTCCCCTCTCAGTCAATGCAGTAAGAAACAATACCTGTACTGATCACTGTTTTGGAAGATGCGCCACTGGAATGAGTCTGACATCGTGCGTGTGGACTTCTGCGGTCATTTCCTTTGCAGTTTTAACCCAGATCAATGTGTGTGGATTGTGCTGAGGAGAAACAATGACAGGAAGGGAAAAGCTGCTCAGTTTTCTATGAGGGTCTGGCCTGGGAAGGAGAGCATTTTGTAGGGGAAGTCTTTATTCTTACCTCCAGTCTGAAAGAGTAGTAGGGTTCTCCCCTTCCCATCCCACTTTTATAATATAGTTGGAATGGCTCTGGGGAGTCTGCAGGGGCCCAATGTCCCTCCTCCCCATTTCACGTCTTTTTCTGTCTCCACTGTTTGCCTTCAGCATTAAGAAAGGATTCTCAAACCCTGAATCGTCACGTTAAATGGTCTGACACTTTGCTAACAGGCATAACTGGCTGGGACATTTCTGACTCTTGCAATCTCTCTAGGTCTGTGTGTCTGGATTGATAGGTGAATCTTCAACGCTGGACGTGGGATTGTGTCTCCCTGTGGACCTAAGGGTGGAAGATAGAGAGAGGGACCATGTTCTCGGGAACCACCAGGAACTCCTGGAGGAAGGGGTGGTTGTTGTTTCTAACATGTGCTACTGAGGATGTCACCTCATTCTGTTTAATAATAGGACCGGCACTAACTAAGTCCACCTTGTCACATCTAAGATGATGATGACAACGACAATAACAACAACAACAACAACAACAGTAGTAGTAGTAGTAGTAGTAGTAGTAGTAGTAGTAGTAGTAGTAGTAGTAGTAGTAGTAGTAGTAGTAGTAGTACCACCCCCATGTTTAGCCATCTCTGGCAACAAAGAGATATAATGAAACAACTATGTTTCCCTAGGAATTTAAAGCCTGAATCTCAGCTGCTTTCCAAAATTTCCCGAAGGTTCCCATAGACTGATGGTTCCTAGTTCTACAAAGTGAAAGGCATTGTGTATTGTGGTTGCAAAATATAAAAGATTCTTCTGGAAGTGCCCTGAGAACATTTAGCTAATCTGGTTTAATCCCTTTAGTGTGTTATTCTGTTTTATATAATATCATTGTTATGTTTAAAAGTCATTGCAAACCACCCTAGCCTGGGTGCAACCATAATAATATTTAATTTAACTGCAGCATTTTATTATCTACACAAAGGTTGCTTTTATAGTAGTAAAAAGAAAATACTATAGTTTGCTGTTAAAAGATTCTTAAGATGACTCAGAAAACAGTAGCACAAACATGCTGCTAAACATTAAAGTATGTTTAGTATTTGTCTTGCAAAAGGGGTAAATACAATGCCTACTTTGTGAGCAAAATTATCATTCAACAAACACCTGAGAAAAATACCGGCACAATACGCATTAGAATCCCTGCCCATTTTAAAAGCCTCTTCCAAAACACAGATGTCTATGATAACACATGGCATAGCACATTATAAAATGTAGTCATAGTCCAACCCATTCCCCACAGAACAGTTTTATTTTTATTCCAGGCATTGTTGATTGAATTTCCGCACACCAAGATTTCCCAAGCCATTTTGATAGATCAAAATTCTTATACATTATTTTCATGTTCTTTCACAACTTAGTTTTCCATCTTCCCTCATAGCTCATTTCCCCCTATTGGCCTAGAAGTAAGTCACACTGTGTCCATGGGGCTTTAATTCTTTTGTATTGTGTCTAAGAGTACAGCCTTGGTTAAGAAAGAATTGCCACATCTTATTGCAGTGCAAATATTTAAAAGGTAAATATTAAAGGAACCAGTGGATAAAGGTGAACCAGCAGCTAGATACAACTCTACTGGATCTCCAAACGCCTTTATTTTCCCTCCTGTTGCTTAAAGGCAATTGTGACCCCCAATTTGGACTGGGCAGTTCAAAAGCATGCAAATGCAAGTAAATAAATAGGTACCGCTGTAAAAAGTGGGAAGGTGAAACAGTGTTTCCTTGCAGTCATGCTGGCCACCTGGCCTTGGAGTTGCACAACACTGGCTCTTTCAGCTTGAATACAGAGATGAGCACCACCCCTAGAGTTGGACGCAACTAGCACTCATATGTAGGGGGAACCTTTACCTTTTACCTGTATTTTTGGAAGATGCTTCCAGTTCTCTGCTTTGTATGGGCTGGACAAAAATGATGGGCTCCTACACCACATTTAGCTATCTGCTCCTTCTGTTTCAAATAGAAAATATTGTGAGGCTCAACTAAACCCCCACCCAGATTTGCTCTTTTTGAGGAAAATCAAACATAAGCTATGTTCAATGCCACATGTACCTTGTTCTGCATATCAAACAAACTCTGCAGTATTACAGATTAAACGTCATCCTCAGACATCAAAAGTATTCATATAGCTCAATAGGTGCATCATTCAGAAATGTGTAAATATGTCTGGGAAGGATTTAGCAAGAGGGCTGTGAGGTGATACCTATTTTGTACTTTTCCATCACTTCTGATCTGCCAACAACCCTTTCTGGCACCCACAATGACCGCCATAGGGATTGGTAAAGTCCTTGTACATGTTGTGGAGGTCAAGATTGATGAATCAGTTCGCTCAGCATTTTAAAAACTGCTTGGAAAAAACTGAAAGTTTGCTTGGGAGTAAAAGTTCCGCAGAACTTCACAGTATGTAGTTCTTGTTGTTCTAGGTATGAATTAACAAGACATAAAATTTATATAATAACAGATATTCATTTTCTGGATCCAGGGCATGGCAGAATTAGTTAGGAAAGGCTTTAAGGAAAGGCATCACTGTCTCAACTACATTTGCTCAGAAGTAGATCCTTGTGAGTGCCAGGCTATTGACTCCTTAGGACTGAAAGGAATCATAGCCTAAATACATCAAAGAAAGATTTGATTCAGCTTCTTATAGTCAAAACAGATTTGATATAGCTGATCTTTGCAGCAAATCCTATATATATTTGCTCAGAAGCATGTCTCACTGAATCCAAGGGTCTTAATCCCACTTAAATGGTTGAAGATTCAAGTCTTAATCAAAGAATTGGCCCTCTAGGGCACAGAAAGAGGCAAGAAGAATTAGAAATTTTCAATTCAGGCGGGTAAATATCACTTGATAGTGTGAGGGGTTAGGCCAGTGTTGACAAACCTATGGCAAGGGTGCCAAAGGTGGCACTCGGAACCTTTTCGGAAAGTGCCAATACAGCCATTTAACCTAAATACAGGTAGCTGTGAAGGTGCAATGGTGGGTGCCCACAGAAAGGGTTCCGAGTTTCTGTAGGCACCCACCATTGCACCTTCACAGCCACCTGTATTCAGGTTAAATGGCTGTATTGGCACTTTCCGAAAAATTAGTGGGTTTTGAATCACGTTTTGGGCACTTGGTCTCTAAAAACTTTGCCACTACTGGGTTAGGCTATAGCTTGCAGATCTCTAGTAGGCAAAGGGGAGAAATGACAGATTGTTGGAAGGGAGCTCACTGAGGACGACTTCCTCTGAGGTGGGAAGTATAAGGCTGAGACCAGGCTAAAGGAGGAAGACTGGGAGGATTCAGGAGGTTTCTTCAGGGAAACACACACACACACACACACACACACACACAGAGAGAGAGAGAGAGAGAGAGAGGGGGGATTTTCTCCTACAAAAAGTAGAGGAGGATATTAGAGGATGAATTGTCCTCTCGCAACAAAACTGAATGTAGAGTCATACAATATAATATATATTCAAATATCTGATTGTCGATCTCTAGTATCACATCACATCTAACCCTTAATGGGGCCCCTCATATTACCTCATCCACCTTCTTTGCTGATGCTTTTCATTCCTTCCCGAATCACTCTGGCCATCATCCATTTCAGACAGAAAATTCACAGCTTGTATTTTTGTGTTTAGTAGAGCTCTTCACTTCCAGTGAGCTATACATGATTTTTTTTTTTAGAGCTAGTGATTAGTTAATGGACAAATTCAACATAAGAATTTTACAAGCCCCTTGCTGGATATACTGAATATGATGCAATTGACTTCTGGGAAATGCTTGAAAGCTTCAAAGATTTATTTATTTACACAATTTATATCCCAAACCTTCAGCATAAATTTATTTTCACCATGGCTAACAAGGGTACTAAAAAACTATAAATGTACAATTAAAAAGATGAGTTGACTACAAGAACCTCAACAGAAGAGAAGGTACTACTCTAATGTTGCAAAGCAATTCTTGCTATAATTCATATGACAGAATAATTACTTCAGAATGAATGATCTGAGCTTAGTTATATGAATTTGAAGCTATTTGTGCTTTGACCTCTGCACAAATTAGTTGTTGCACAGAATTCCATTAATCTTGCACACATCAGTGACTAGCAAAAGAACCTGTGATAAATAGAGCACCTCCCTATATGCTTGCATATTAAGATCAGGCCACAAATCTCCTCATATGGAACCTCTGTACATTAAATCTACAATATGGATGTATCTCCCTTCAAGAACTACTCACACACACACACACACACACACACACACACACACACACACACACACACACACACACACACACACACACACACACACACACACACACACACACACACACACACACACACACACCACCACCACCACCACCACCACCACCACCATTTTTTTGTTTAGTGTACTTTAGAACGCAATATCTTCTACCTTTTCAAAACTATATTTTAAATATTTTATATGACTTTTCCACTAATGTAAGTGTTGCAAGTATTTTATTATTTCTTGGGTGCTTTGCATATCCTTTGTGGAGGGTTCTCTCTATATATAGACAAAAGAAGTGGTTGCATCAATATCTATATTTGTAAATGTGTATATCTCTAACTATACCTGTATATATATATGTATGTGTGTGTGTGTGTGTGTTTGTGTGTGTACAGAGCTGGAGTCCTTGATATGAACATATGTTAGTCTTGTTTTGCAATACATGCCGTCTTCATCATGCTCACTTTTCCAAAGGATACATGGTTTTCTGCACATTCTTCACTGGCAGTGCACTGCAAGCCTCAGAAATACCTGGACTTTGTTCTATTTCCAGTTTCAGGATGAGCAAAACAGATATTTTTGTAAGGAAATATGGAAAAAATGTATTTTCCATCCATAATTCCCATTACCTGTGGTCTTTTTACTAGTCCTACATTTTATTTATTTATTTATTTATTTATTTATTTATTTATTTATTTATTTATTTATTGGATTTTTACCCTGCCCATCTTCCGATATGGAACTCGGGGCAGCTTCCTGAAAACTGAACAAGTCAGAGAACAATACAATATAAAACAAACAAATTGAATGACAGTGCAATAGTAGACAATAACATCAATAAAAACAACATTCTAAAACATCTGAGGCATCTTGGCATCTTGACATCTTGGCATAACAGATGCGATTCAGCAGCAATAATAGTGGCGAACGAGTAGATGGCGAGGGGGGGAAATTAAATTGTGCCGCCAAAAGCCTCACTAAAGAGCAGAGGTTTTAATGCTTGGCGAAAGGCTAACAGGGACTCTGCTGAGCGCACATCAGGTGGTAAGCTATTCCAAAGAGAAGGGGCAGCCACCAAAAAGGCCCGGTTACGGGTGATGGACTTTCGGGCCTCTCTTGGGGTGGCGACCTGGAGTGAGTGCGCTCGCGACTGCCAAACTGGACGGGCTGAAGTTGATCGCTGGACGATACGCTCTGACAGGCCCAGGCCATGGAGGGTTTTGCAGTGTGAACGTTGAAACCCTATGGCAGGAAGGTCAAAACATGGACCTTCAGTTGTTGGACTGCAGCTCCCAGCATCCTTCATGATTGACTATGTTTCCTAAGGCTGATGGGAGATGCAGTCCCAACAACATCTGGAGGAGAACACTTTGTTTGGATCAAGGCTTACTTTGCAAATACAGGAGCCTGGTCCTAGACATTAGCCTTTCTATTGGTATCTGTTCTTCTTTCATGTTGCTACTCTCACAGCCTCCCTGTCTTAAACCAGAAATGCAGTGTGACATTTCTTAATGTTAAGAAATATGATCTGTGGTTTGTTTCAGTTTTTCATTTGGAGTACAGCAAGAAAGTGGCTTATTTCTTAAAATGAAAAGTGCTAGCATTGATTTTTCAGCTTTAAGGTTTTCCTTTCTGTCTGGAATGCTGACCGTAATGCCCAATTGTAAAGGCAATTCATTATGTTAGTAGTTCATTTATTAAATTACATTAAATTACTATCTTTTCGTGAAGTGCCACTAGGGAATTGCTGGATAACTCAATGGTTTGGGCATTTGGCTGTAGAGCCAGAGGCTGAGAGTTTGGTTCCCCACTGGTTCCTTGATGGGAGCTGGACTCCGTGGTCCTGAGGGTCCCGTCCCGATTCACAGCTCTAAGATGATGATCGGATGTATAAACCCACAGAGGATGATGCGACAATGTTCTCAGCATGGTTCTTGACATAAGACTATGGGGTTATTCGTTCTTGGTGATAGGTAATAAAGGGATGAAGATCATTTAACATGAATTAACAAGAATCCACTTTTTCTGCTCCTGTGTAGAAGATAGCGATATTTTATGTGGGGCTCCGTGGGAACTTTTGCATCTGTGAGATCAGTTTTTGTGTGAACTGTGCAAACTGCACATAAATGGTGTAGCTGGGATACCTGCCACCTTGTTGCCCAGACTTTTAAAAATTCAGACATGCTGGATGGGATTTTTTATAGCTTTCTGATCAGTCAGACAGTATTTGTTCCGTGTTTGCTACGTGAGTGTATGCTTTGCTCCTCAAAGGGATGAAAAGCAATGCTGCAGACCTGTCAAAGTGTGGAAATCTTATTTTTAAAAGGTATTTGCATCATTCCCTAGGGACTACTAAACGACTAACATGGTTTCTTGATCACTGAGACAGTGTCTCCCACTGAGAACATAGTTCAGTTACATTTTTTCGTATCCCTACCACAGTGTATAATTGTAGAAATCGTGGTTTTAAACTAAGGATCCTAAGCTTTGAGGCACAAACTGAACATTGCTGCTCACAGGAATGAATTAAACAGAACGTTGGCTAAGCCATTAATTTTATATGGGCATTATCTTTCAAGAACATAATTACTGTATGAAACTGAAAGAATGTGTGTGTGTGTGTGTGTGTGTGTGTGTTGTGTCGTTACAGTTGTGACCGACTCTTCGTGACTCCATGTCCATGGAGTTTTCTTGGCAGGAATACTGGAGTGGTTTGCCAGTTCCTACTCCAGGCGCCTACAGCCCCTGGTATTCCCTGGTGGTCCCCCATCCAAGCACTAACCAGGGCTGACCCTGCTTAGCTTCCAAAATCAGGCGAGATTGGATGTGCTTAGGGCATCTAGGCAGGTAACTGAAAGAATAGGTGTGTCCAAATGGCTCTACACTCACTGCTGAATCTGCCCCCCTCGTCCATGCATTGAGGAGACACGCCAGTGAAGAGGACTAGAATTTCTTCCTGTGATCATGTGGAGAGCTTCCATGCATAGAGGAGTTTCCTCTCTTCAAAATGTTGCTCTCCGTGTGGGGAGAGCGATGGAAATGCACAAAGAGTTTGCGTTTTCCTGTCCCCGCATAATGCCTCAGCTGGGTTGCAAGGCAAAAGGTGCTGGGAAGAAGATTGTATAGATTCTTCCCAGTCTAGCATACAGGCTAGAAAACGAGTGCCCCCCACCCAAAAAAAATGTTGGGCTGGGACTGCAGCAAATCGTGATGCATCATTCAGATGTTTGGACTTCCTCTCCTAGTATTTTCCATTCGGGGAACTTCACCTGACAAAATACATCTACATACACTTTAATGTTGTTCATCTGGAGAAAGGCCTACTTTGGAGGACTCCATGGTCTAGTTTCCTATTTAAAAAGGTGCTTGCTGAGAGCTGAAGTCCAAAGAATCTGAATTGCACACCACTACCCATCTACTCTAGCTTGAATGCCAATGTTGAGGGATGAGGGCTGCTACATTCTCACTATATATGGAGGACTGCAAAGTGGCTCCTGTTGGGCTTAGAAACATCATGGTCTTGAAAGTGAGGGGCTGTATGGGGACCAATTCCATCCAGCTACTACTTAAGCTGCCTGATCTGGTGGTCCCCCTCAGTTTAGGAATATGCCAGTTTCTAGCTGTCAACATCCATGAAAATGAACAGTTAAACTGGGTGGAAAGATAAGAGATGCTGGTTTGTTTGTTCCTGTGTTTGCTTAAGCTCCTTCTGTTTATCCACTAATTTCAGGGAAATGACACCAGAATTACTGGTGTCCTTTTGAAAAGCCACACTGTCTAGTTCGCCTGCATTTAGAACAAAACAAAAGACAAAACTCCATTGCATACTTCAATCACACATATTCAGGAATATGTATAGGCCATTTAGACCATGAGGGGAAGTGAACTACTTCAACCATCTGATTTTCTGGTGGCTGAAAGGGAAGCAAATTATTAGTTGCTTGCGCACAGTGTCCTACTTATATACCACCCTATAATGCTAAAACACACTCTGTGCAGTTTACACCATAATTATGCAGGCTACCCACTACTCTTCCCCAGTTATCTGTGTATTCAGTTTACCGATCTGAGAAGGATGGAAGGCTGAGCCAACCTTGAGCTGGCCACCTGAATCCATCAGATTAAATTTAGGTCATAAGCAGAGTGTCGGCTACAGTACTGCTGTTTAACCACTGCCCCACAAGGCTCCTTATGATTTTGCTTTGTGTCTATGTATATATTAATAGACACACTGTATATTGTATGCTCCCAAGAAAATTTATTTATTTATTTATTTATTTATTAGATATCAAGGGCAACCTCCCTCCCAAGTCTCCTGATCATCTCAACTTCTTTTGTATGGTCTCTTTGTGGAAGGGAGGTGCTCCTTCCTTCTGAAAGTGGGCACCTTTCTGGTGGGCACCTTTCTGACATAGCTTGTGGCCCTGGAACGCTTGGGTCCATTCAAACCTGTTCATTTGCAAAGTGTCACAAGATTCTCCATAGTTCTGCAGTCAACATCAGAACAGGAGCAAGTCCCATTGAACAGGATGATGCTTACCTCTGAGGAAACATATACAGTGGACCCTTGTATAACAAACAGCTTGTATAACATAAAATTTGTACAACATAAAAAATTCCGGAGATAGGGGACATTTGCTTAACATAATCGCCTATGAGGAGAATCCGTACAACATAAAAATGGGATCACTCTGTTTTCAATGCATTCCTATGGGAATTTGTATAAAGGAAAATTTGCTTAACATAATTTCATTTTGAACGAATGAATTCCTTTATACAAGGTACCACTGTACAACATAATTTGACTATTAAGGCAGAAGTACTTGGTCGTATAAATATCCAACTTGTAGAAAGGCTGGATAGTTAGTTCAGTGGTTTGGCATCTGGCTATGCAGCCAGAATTTGACAGTCGGATTCACCACTGTGACTCCTCCATAGGGGCTGGCCTATGATAATCTATAGCACTGGTGGTGAACCTTTGGCACGCTATATGTCTGGGATCACAACTCCCAGTCCTTTGTCATTGGCAGTCTAGACTTGGAATTTTGGGAGTTGTGGTTCAAAACATCTGGAGTACAGAAGGTTCACCACCACTAATCTATCAGGTCCCTTCCAGCTCTGCAGGTCTAGATGATGGTGGTGATGGTGTTGTCCATCTGAAGGTACTCGCCTGCTTGGTGTAGCCGCCATTCTTTCCAGAAGAGAAGAACTGCTGTCGATCATTAACAGGAGAAGTGTTGGCTGGATGGCTCAGTGGTGTAGGAATCTTACCGCGGAGCCAGAGGTTCATAGTTCGATTCCTCCACTGTGCGTCCCAAGAAAAACGCCAGTTTTTACAGACATGGGGAAGCAGCACAATCCCAGGATATAACCCCAGAAGAAGGGAACAGTAAACCACATCTATATATTCTAAGGGTCGCCTAAGTCAGGATCGACTGGGTAGCATGCCATGATTAGAACAGGAAGGGAGAACACTTGGAACGCTAGCAAAGCGGAAAGGTTTGACCAGGGGTTCCTTTTCGGGATCGCTAATAACCAAGCCCCCTCCCCCTCCCCAAAGGTGGCCACTATCCCCACCTGGGCGCGCACACCCGTCGTGCTTTGAGGTGGGTCCCGGCGTCGGACTTCGGCTACTATCACCTCCTGGCGGGACATTCCCCGAGCGTGTGTGTATGGCGGGGGGGGGTGCGCAGAGGCGGGAGAAAAGGCGCGGCCCGCTCGCTATTCCTCCGCGACGTGGTTTCATTCAGAGGAATACTCGAAGGCGGGGTGGCGGAGTGCGCTGCCTCCCGCCGCCGACAGGGGGGCGCCTTTCTCTAGGCGAGGTCCGCCCCGAGGTGCGGCTGACAGGGCGACGGGGGGGGGCGCACCTCCCCGCCCACGCCCGGCTGCAGCGGCCAGGCGGAGGCGGAGGCGGAGGCGTGGTGGTGGTGGTGGTAGCGGCAGCGGCGGCGGCGGACAGGGAGCCCCCCCTTGGCGTGCCACGGGATGGTGTTCGCGCCGACCATGCCATGACCGCCGCTTCGGCCGCTGCAACAGGAGCCGCCGCCGCCGCCGCCGCCGCTTCTTCTTCTTCCTTTTTGCCGCCCGCCGCCACCGCTTCCCTTCGCCTCGCCATGCACGGGCTGGGCTGCTGCCTCGGTTTGGTGGCGGCCGCCGTGCTGGGGCTGTCAGTGGCCAACCGGAATTGCCCGGACCTCGTGCTTGACAGCTGCCTCTGCACCGCCGAACGCTCCAAGGGACCCGGACGGCAAACGGTCCGCATCAAAGTTGTCTGTAGCGGCGGAGAGTTGGTGGAAACTTTGCAGCCTTCCTTGCTACCCAACCGCACCGTGTCCCTGTGAGTAAGAGAGAGAGAGAGAGAGAGAGAGAGAGAGAGAGAGAGAGAGAGAGAGAGAGAGAGAGAGAGAGAGAGAGAGAGAGAGAGAGAGAGAGAGAGAGAGAGAGGAGAAGGGAAAAAAAAGGGGGGGTGCGTTTAATTTTCAAGGGGGGCCCGGGGGAGGTCTCCGGTCTGCCTGTAGCATCCCGGGAGGTCCAATCTCTGCAGGGCGACACGGGTGGGGTGGGGTGGAGAGAGTCGGCGGCACTTTGCACATGGACAGAGGCAAGCCCCCTCTCTAGCACCGAAAACAGGTGGTGGATCCTGATCCCCTAGCCCAGCCTTTACAGACCTCCTCCCGGTGGTGTTGGGTAAATAAGGGTGTTGCTGAAGATGCTGTTTGGCCCATTGACTTGAATGTAAAACCCACTGGTGCCTGGGCGGCGGCGGGTGGGGGAGGACGGGGGACGGGGGACGCAATTCCTTGTTGCAAGTGTGCTCGTCCTGTTTCAAGGGGCTCGCTTGGTGAGAAGATGGGGGCCACATGGAAAGGAAGTCCAGCTGTCAAGGGGCGGGCTAGGGCTGAGGAGCAGTGCAGGGACCAGGGCTGCAGGGACTGGAGCAGGGGAGCCCTGCCACCCACAAGACCAGGATGTAGCCAGAAGGACCCACTTCTGCATCTCCCTCCTGTAGAATGGACGTGCTTGATGAAATGGACACACTTGACCCTCCCTGCTGAAGAAGAGTGACAGGAAGATAGTCTCTGGATGTGTGATTCTCTGGCATGAATGGAGGATGGAGATTCTCTGGCATTAAGGGAGGATGGAATGATACCTTGTTGCAACTTCTTGAGCAGATACAAATAATTATGCAGGGCATACCTTGAATCCTGGCTTTTGAACTCAGGCTTTACAGTGGACCCTCGTAAAACAGTTTGTATAACATAAAATCTATTCAACATAAAAGTTCCCGAGATGGGGGAAATTTGCTTAACATAATTGCCTATGTTGCAAATCCATACAACATAAAATGGTCGCAATTAGGGACTACTCTGTTTTCAATGCATTCCTATGAGAAATTTGTATAAAGGAAAATTTGCTTAACATAATTTCATTTGGAACGAATTAATTCTTTTATACAAGGTACCACTATATTTTCATCTCAAAGCCTTGGAGCCTGATTTCTCCTTCTGGAAGCTCTTGTTTGCTTTTGGGGGAGCAGTTTATGCTGAAAGTAAATTGCACACCGCCTTGCCCAGTGGTTTTGGAAATAATACCTCCACAATATAGATTATATCAACTGAGGCATCCTGAAATCTGACAGAGCATAATTTCAGACCCTAAAGATAACAGACAGAGGCCTGGCTGCATAATAAGAGCTGTTTACTGAAATTGATGGCTTTCTTTTCACTCCATTTGAGAAATGAGATTTACTGCCCATATTTTTAGATGCAGGCTTTAACTGTTTAGAGCTCGCCACAAGTCTCCCTTTCTTCCTGACCAGCATCATATTTGGTATGTTAAAAATACACTTGGAGCTATAGTTGCCTGTTGCACAAACAAAAGTGAAGATAACTATGTATTCCTAAGCACATTCACTTGGGAGTTGCTCACTGAAATCAGTGGGGCTTACAAGGAGATGTGGTCAGCTCTGAGTTTTAAATTAGTAGGCAGATCCATTCCATAGATAAGCTGATGCGCTGGCATTTAAATCCTTGTCTTGTCAGTGCACAAACCTTATTCTTACAGTCTGAGCCAGGTTAAGGCAATACACAGGGATTTAAGCTAATATATCTCAGTAAATTCAGTTGGCATGCTTACAGCGCATAGAGTCTTATTTTTTCTTCTTCTCCGAAGTAAGCTGTACAGAACTCAGCGGAAGTCATTCCCAGGGAAGTATAGCCTGGGAATGCCTTTTTTGCTGTTGAATAAACTGAGAGAATAAGTTCATGTAATCTACTTAACACGGCCCCAAGAGTTAACAGCTGTATGCCTTCACTCTCTAAATCATACCTTTGCCTAATTGATCCTGTACTGCTGGATTTATTTGTTGACAATTCATGCTGTGAAGATTTCCAGTCATTGCTGAACTTTTCTTTTAAAGCTGACTTTTTTTCTAGAGAGATGACTGTGCAAGATAGTAATTTACAACATCTGGGGCCCCTCTGCTTAGAAGTACAGATGTGTTTGGCTGCTTATCTTTTGCGAATTACTTTGTCCTTATTGTTCATCTGGGAGTCTCTTTCCTCATTAAGGTACAGATGGAGTAACTGCGTTCTGAGTGACAACTACTCAGAAGTATTCCAAACAACACTCTAGAACTGTATCCTTCAATAGCCTTTCTGTGACTGTATTATCTGAAGAATGAAACTTTTCTGACCTCCATATGGTACTAGACATAGTATCAATACAATCTTGTGTAGAGTTGGTTATAAGTACATCCCATGGAACACATACCAGTACTTCTCTCACATACAACATACTGGGGTTAAAGAGTTTCTGCAATTTTAAAAGAAAGTTCAGTTTACTTACTTTGTTGTATCTAAATATATGGAATCATTTCTCAAATCTTTTACATCCCAATCTTAAACAATTTTTGATTGGAAGCATGACCCATTAATTTCATTTGAACTTACTTCCAAACAAGCATGTTTAGGAATGCAGCTCTAGGCATATTCATCTAATAAAAATTTATACCTTTTTTGTTTTCAGCTATTGAGCACAAGAGTACACTGAAAAATTCATTCTGTTCCCTATAGGGCCATTATATTAGGAACCAAGTAGTCTGGTGGAAAAATAATAATGGAAAAAATCAATTGAAGTCTTAACTTAGATGAAAGTAAAGCATTTGCTGACAATCTGCGGTACTATAAAAATTTTACTGCACTCAGAAAAGTTCATTGGCTTATGAAAAAGACAAATACATGTACAGCACATGTTTCTGTTTAGAAATCACTGTGCGTTTTTAAATTCCATACATCTCTTTCAAAAGTAATCAGTGAAAAAGCCCTAATATTGGAAGAGGGATGAAAGAGTTAAATACATGATCTAAATAAATAAATAAATAAAAGGAAAGGAAATGCCTTCTTTCGATCGTTGAGTAGTCAGCTGACAGTTTGATTGAAAGTGTCAAATACTTTCTGCAGTGAATGTGTTTATGATGAATTGAATTCCACTTGTGTGACATTTGGCCAGCTGCAGAAATTGGTGATAAAAAAGGACAAACCCCAGTTTTGTGTCCATGGACCTGTTTTTCTAACTGCACCACCGAAGATCTAGGCAAGAGCATTGCCATGCGCAAACTGCCTGTTTCCATCCAGTTTTATTGGCCCATAGAGAAGGTGGTGCAGCACACCAAACATACTGTAACTTCTTAGATTGTTTTAACAAACGGAGAGTAGGTGGTGAATGTGCTCTACAGATGCAATAGTATCTTCTTATTTTTTTAAAAAAAGTTTAATGGAATGATAAACATCTCCAACACAGTTTGAACAACCTCAGATTTTTCATTGCATGACGTTTTTAAAGGGAGCAACACTGAATGGCTAATCCTACAAAGTGTCGCCATTAGTTTATAAGTGGGACCAGATTGGGATGTCAATGTTTCCTTGACTTGTTATCCAGGAAGGAGGAGTTGCATTGCTTTTCTCCTTGCTGGTGAGACAATATATTTCTGGTGCTGTTGACTGGTTTTACCCCAATTGTAGATAACTGCTGCTGATGGACTTTTACAAACCTAAAGTATTAGATGGGTTCTTTGCATCTTTACAACCATCTAGTCCTGTAATTCTCTCTCTCTCTCTCTCTCTCTCTCTCTCTCTCTCTCTCTCTCTCTCTCTCTCTCTCTCTCTCTCTCTCTCTCTCTCTCTCTCTCTGCACACACAAGGATGTGACCTTAGATTCTTCAAGGGGCAGCACACTACTTGGGTGTACACTATCACAGAGGCATTTTGTTTATACTACAGAAACCTTGATGGCAAAAGCATGCCTTGCTTCATTCTTTCACTGGCAGTGAGGAATGATAATTTTCATCTAGGTAATTCATTGGGTTGAGAACCCAACAAGAATGTGGAATTCACAGTTCTGATCTCAGTTTGGTGTACTGACATATCACTGTCTGATATGGTAGCAATAGTGCTTCCATGCTGAAAAAATGGTTGTCGAAGACTCACTGCCTAGAATCGTGACAAGTTTCATCCTTAAATACAAATTTGAATCAAGATCTCCTGAGCCAAAATCCAATACTCAAAACGTTATACTTTGCAAACTCTTAAGCGGGGTTTGTGTGGAATTGGTCACAAAAGCGTATGCAGCAGATTCACACGGATTCTTTGTTTGAATTTTCACATTGTCTTGACCACTGATATTTGCCAGTAAAAGGACATTTTGCAATTGACTAAAACATCAGTCTAAAGAGTTTAAAATTGTGTTGGAAATAACTAATCACATGTAAGATTACATCCCGTAATTCGTGTTCAGTGGGAGTTAGTTGATGTAGTGGGTGCCTTAGAAGGAAAAGAACTTTAGGGTTCAATTTCTGTTCAAACAGGACCAAACATATAGAGCAGGATTAGGCATAAAAATGACAAGCTAGTTTTCAAATGTAAGTCATTGTCTTGTGCTTGAGTGTCACAAGAGAGCTGCCTAGCCTTGATTTGTATTAACAGGTTTTAGAAGCCTTCAATCTTGTGTCCGTCCGGGCTGTTGAGCGTGAGACCCACAAAAATTTTAAAAAAGCATACTGACAGTTGGACCCAACTGAGATGATGAAGCAGCTGTTCTGCCTTACTGGTGTTTAAAAGAGGACTTTGTTTAAAGTATTCTTCATGCATGCCATTCTGAGTTATATAATTCACATCCCTAGAATTGGGAACTGTGCAAATTAGAGCTGGGCTTTCAATAGAATTTTGATTTTAAAAATTGTATATGATGGATACATTTTCCCCAATAATATTAAATAGCTCTTACGTTATTGTTAAATAACCATAATGGCAGAGTGGACAAAGTACCAGTATAGTATGCAAGATGTATGCGCTTGGATCCTAACTTGGCTGTAGAAATGTACAGAGCATGCCATTAGTAAAATCACTCATTTAACATCTTGCATACCTTGAAACCCTGTTAGGATAGCTTTAAGTCAGTTCCAGTTAGATGGCACATAAAACACATATCTTGGGTTTCTTGTGTTATATATATATAAATTATTTTTCTTCCATTATTGTTACTATGCAACTGCTTGTAGTCAGGATGCCACCTTTTTTCTTGGCTCTCAGCTTTGATGAGATAGGGGCTTTACAAAAATGTATTCTCTTATGACACCAGCTGTTCAAACACTAGTGATAAAAGTAAGAACTGACATGCAAACATTCTGCTATCAGTTTTCTGTTGGCAGTCATTAGTATTTAAGAACACATTTTAACTGGGATGTTTGCACCTTCACTTATTATTGTTTCAACTTTTGTACTGAAACATGTCAGAAGAATGGACTCGTGCTTTAGCAAATACCTAAAGAAATAACTAAGCAGAATACTTAGGAAGCATTTATGTATCTTGTTGTGAATGCTCTTGAAAGTGTCTACGATGAACATAGATATATTTTGTTTGGATTCTCTTTGTTTGTATTACTGGAAGGTGGATCTGCCCAGAAAGAAGCTAAGATCTTGATATTCAGCACTGTTAAGAATATGCTGTATGAATATGCTGTATGAATATGAATTTGCTGTATGAATATGAGACAATAGTTTAATGTTAAGATTATAGCTACAAGACTAAATTTTATTTTGTGTGAACATGCTTTTAAAATCTGTGTATTGGGGTAAAAGAGGGAGCCAACTGAAGCTATGTGTTTCACACTTCTCAATTCCATGGAAATCTCAATTGTTCTAAAATTGTTTGAATTTGCATATCCGCACCAGCTTCTTGATTTACCCTTGGCTTTTTCATTGGCCTAATGGAATGGAGGTATAATTTTTGGGGTGGAGGGCACATAGAAAGACAAGGAAGTTTTTTTCTTGATAACAAACTTGGAAATATGTATCAGCATGAACAACAAAGGTAAAAATGAAAGACTTGTGATGTTTTATAGACAAATGATTTATTTCATCACTAGCCCTGGTGATCAAAGTCCATCTCCTGAGACACGTGGAATATAATAGAGAGGCCATAGATTTACAGTAACAAAGTACATGGTGGGAACAAAGTGACACTGTAAGACTAGGGAGCCTGTTTACATGGATTATGAGCTTTTAGAATGACAGTGGTGGACTAGGAATCAGTCCAAGTACTGTTTATGCAAACATCCTGTTATCAACAATTAGATGGTTCGGCTGAGGTTGTGCTATGTAGCCTGCATAATTAAAAATTGTAAACCTCCCAGAGAGTGCTTGAAGCACTATGGGGCAGTATATAAGCCCCATAGTGGATACACACCAAATTATACGCCCCACGAAGGTCCAGCTTGGTATAACACTTTGCCCCTTTTAACCAGTCCAAAAGTTCAGAGATTAGGGGTAAAGGGTACCGTTCCCGAATACTGATTTTGTTTAATGCACGATAATCATTACAAGTACGAAGCTCCCCTCCCTTCTTCTTTACAAAGATCACCAGTGCGGACAATGGCGATTTGGAAGGGCATATAAACCCATGTCTAAGGTTCTTGTCTAGGAAAGTGCTCAAAGCTTCTAACTCAGGTTCGGACATAGGATAGACTAGTCCCACAGGGAGGGGTGCCCCAGGTATCAGATCAATGGCACAGTCATAGGGCTGATGCGGAGGTAACTTGTCAGCCCCCTTTTCCTCAAATACATCCGCAAAGTCTTGGTATACCTGGGGCAAGACAGGGTCAGATGTAGCATGGGCAGCTGCCAGGATGGTAGAAGAATTTTTCTTTGAGCAAGGAACCTTGAAGTACAATTCCCCTTGCACCCAATCCACCAATGGGTTATGAGCTCGCAACCAGGAAAGTCCCAAGACAAGAGGAAACCGGGGCATCCGAGTTACATTAAAGCAAATCTGCTCATTGTGGTCCATTACCTGAAGAGTAAGTGGACAGGTTTGCTGAGCTATCGGCCCAGAACGAAGTAACCAACCCTCAATGGATTCTACCAGCAAAGGAGTTTCCTTGTTCTGTACTGGAATCCGATGGCACCGCACAAACCCAGCATCCACAAAGCAGTGAGCTGCCCCAGAGTCTACCATAGCATACACAGGTGCTTTCCGGCCATCAGGAAGCCCTAGAGTTACAGGTACCAGGAAAGGTCCTTGGGGTGTGATGGTATTGTCTGGGAACCCTTCGGTATGCTCCATTCCTATGGGTTCCTTCAAGGATGGAGCTGCTCTTTTACTGCTGAAGAGGTAGCAGCACTTACTGAGGAGCGCTTCAAAGGGCAAATGGAAGCGAAATGTCCTCCTCCTCTACAGTACAGGCAGAGATTATGTGAGCATAGTCTTGCCTTTTCCTCTGGGGTGAGACGTGGTCGATTAGCTCCCAGTTGCATAGGTTCTGGATCCATTCTACGGGCTTCACCGGATTGCAGATTAGGCACAGCTGGCAGAGGTTGCTGGTTGTAGTTCTTGCCTCGGGAGAGGCGACGGCTTTCCAGGCGTCCATCTATCCTGAGACACAGGGTAATGAGTTCCTGTAACATGCTTGGTTGTTCCACCCTAGAGAGTTCATCAAGCACTTCATCTGCCAATCCTTCCATATACTGAGAAATCAGTGTTGGTTCATTCCAATGCAGATCCTGTGCTATCAAGCAGAACGCAGTGGTGTAGTCAAACACTGAATCTTTGCCCTGTTTCAGAGCTCTGAGTCTCCTGTTGGCAGTAGCAGCCTGCACAGGGTTCTGAAAAGCTGAAGAAATGTGATTCAGGAAAGCCTGATAATTATCCAGTAGAGGTGAGGCACCGAGGAGTAAAGGAGTAGCCCATTTAGCTGCCTGTCCTTTCAGCAAACTGATGATAAAGCAGACCTTAGACCTCTCAGTAGGAAATTCTTGAGCACGCACCTCAATAAACAGCTTGCATTGACCCAAGAATGCAGGAAATTCCTCTAACTTGCCTTCACACTGGTCAGGAGGCAGCAAAGGGCAACGGGGCTGCAACCCAGCTGGTGCTGGAGCTTGCTGCAATTGAGCAATCACCTGAGACAAAAGCAGCACTTGGTTTTGGAAAGCTGCCAGTGGTGTCATCCCAACAGCCCCCTCCTCTTCCATTCTGCTTGAAGAAGTTTGGGTGGGAGCAAACTGTCAAGCCCCGCACACAGAGCACACACCCAAACAGGGTTCAGTTCTTTGCCAAGATCTTTAGTGGAAATCCAGATAAGTAACAGAATCCAACTCCCGGCAATTACCAGTCCAAGTCAAAGCCACAATATCTCACGGAAACCAGATGCCAAACCCAAGGGAACAGATCAAGCCGTTGTCCAGGAAGCCGGTCCGAAGTCAGGAAACAGAGCGAAGGTCACAGACAGGAACGTGGTTGCAAGTTCAAATGATGCATTGCTCCCACAGAGAGCTCAAGGTGAGCTTACCAGCTGTATCCCAAAACAGGGAACACACCATTACTTCTGGAAAGGCTTCTGCTAGTACTCAGGGCTTCCCGACCTGATTCCCTGTGTAGCATCAAAGACCCTTTCCCTAGCTCTCCTGGTAGCATGTCTTTGCAGAATCCTGCTCATGGCCCTTCTAGGAGGAGAAGACATGTTTTCAGCTGAGTCATCAGACCCAGCTGCCCCCTGATTTGAGCTGCAAGGCTCCTCCAGCAGCTCTTCACCTTTTAACCCCTCAGAGTCAGGTTCTGTGACAGGCAGGGTCCTGGCACATAGGAGAATAGAAGGGGCCTCTATGGCCACTGAGACCTACCCACTCTGACTGCAGACATCTCTATCAAAGTATATCTGACAGTTCTCTAATTTTCTCGTGAAATCACCAATGTTAGAGCACTCACCACCTCTCAAGGTATTTTGTCCCATTGTCCTGCTGCTCTAACATTTATGAAGCTTTTCCTGCTGTAAACCCAAAATCTGGCTTCCTGTAGATCAGCAATGGCGAACCTTTTAGAGACTGAGTGCCCAAACTGTGATTCAAAACCCACTAATTTTTTGCAAAGTGCCAATACAGCAATTCAACCTGAATACAGGTGGCTGTGAAGGGGTAATGTCGGGTGCCCACAGAAAGGGCTCCGAGTGCCACCTTTGGCACCCATGCCAAAATATTCAAAAAAAAAAATAAAAAAATGAGATCAGATTAGTCTGGCAGGATTTGTCATTATTATTACTGCATTGATTTCTAGCTGCATCTACAGTTACCACTTTATAATATGTCTTAAAACTTTTCCATGGGATTGTCAGGCTGAATAGTGTATAGTTCCAGGCTCCTCCTTTTTGCCACCTTTGAAGAAAGTAACAACATTAACTCTCCTCCAGTTATCTGGTACCTGAACCATTCCCCATTATTTCAAGAAAATACAGTGGTACATCTGATAACAAATTTAAGTCGTTCTCCGAGGCAATTTGTTATAAAAAAATTGTTATCTAAAATGGGGGTTTCCCATTGAAATGAATGGAAAACCGATTAATCCATTCTGGAGGTCCAAAAAGGGCAAAAAGAGCTCTTTATAAAGTTCACTTTAAAGGCAAGTAGTATTCGACTCCCCCCCCCGAACCCTCCCTGTAGTGCAATGCAAACATGGACAAAAGAAACCAGCAATGGGGGGAAATACAAACAAACATAGGCAGCAAGAGAAACCCAGCCCAGAGCAATGAAAAAGATTGCAAACATGGAGAAAAGAAGGCAGCAAGACTGAAAATAAAAGTAGTGCAAAGATTAATAAAAGCTAGTTCCCTGACCTTCCAAGTTCAAAAGGTCCAAATCCCTCAGCAAAAAAATGTCCAGAATGACTCCAAAACACCATGAAAAATAGCTCTAACTCCTCCCAACCCTCCATAAACTAAGGGAGGTGCAATGCATCCTGGGTACAGTTTCTTTTGCAAGGCATTGTGAAAAATTCATTAACCGAGGCAGCCCTTAGGCAACATTCATTATCTGAGGCAGCCCTATACCCAGAAATTTTCATTCGCTATCCAAATCATTCGTTATCAGAGGCATTTGTTATCCGAGGTTTTACTGTAATAGACAGTAGAATGTTCTTCAGCCAGTTCCTTCAATATTCTTTGATGCAGTTCATCCAGCTCTGGAGATTTGAACTCTGTATGTATGTATTTATTTACTTATTTATACCTCTACATCAGACCAAAGGCCACTCTGGGCAGCTTACAAAAATTTAAACATAAGTAATACAATAAGTAATATATTATACAATATACAATATATAACTAAATAAAAATCAGCAAATAGACCATGATTAGAACAAAAATAGCAAAACAATGATGATAAATTTGAAATAACATAAGAGAGAAAGCAGACAGAGGTGGATTAAAGGTATCAGAAAACCAGATCAGTGATATGATGATCAATTATCAGGGAGTCTAAACAGGGTTTGAGCTGTTTTTTAAAAGCTTGCAGATTTTGGAGGACAGCTGGTTCCATAGACACGGTGGGACCACTGAGAAAGCCTGATTACTGGTGGTAGTTTTCTGGGCTTCCTTCAGGGTTGGCACCCTCAGATGACCCGCCTGTGAAGAATGAGTGTTACAGGCAGTACTCTGTGGTAGGAGCTGTTCTGACAGTAACGAGGCCCCAAACCGTTTAGGGCTTTGTATGCTGTCATAAGAATCTTGAAGTCAATGCAGTAACAAGGTATTCCTTGACTAGTTGTTTCTCAATCTCCTGATTCAACCCTGTCCCCTCTATTTGCACTTAACATTTGCATGGAGGGTCATAGTTTCTCCTTTGGAAAAAAACTGAGCTAAAATAGGAATTTAGCACTTCTGCCTTTTCCTCCTGATCTCGTATCATTTTCTCATCCCCATCAAGTAACTGGGCCACTGTTTCTTTTCTTTGTCTCTTGCTATACACCAGGGAATACCAGGTGCTGTAGGCGCCTGGAGTAGGAACTGGCAAGCCACTCCAGTACTCCTGCCAAGAAAACTCCATGGACATGGAGTCACGTAGAGTCGGTCACGACTGTAACAACACAACACACACACATAAACACAGTATATAAACCTGAAGAATGATTTTTTGTTGCTTTTAGTATCTCTAGCTAGTCTTAGCTCATTTTCTGTTTTTGCTTTCCTGACACCATTCCTGCTATCCTTTGCTATCTCCCTGTGCTCTTTCTTTGTGGCCTGGCCTTCTTTCCACTTCCTATACATGTCCTTGTTTGTTTTCAGGACCTCTCGGAGCTTTTTGTGAAGCCACACTGGCATTTGTTTTGCAGTCGTCCACCTTTTGGGGTTGAAATTGTTTGTACCTGTGCCTGTAGAATATCCTTTTTTTTAGAGACTCCCACCCTTTTCTAGTTAAGCTTGCATTCCATGGGGCCCTACTAAATCTTGTTCTCAGTTTATTAAAATTGTTTTTTAAATAATCCAGCATAATCCAGAGTAGCTACCATCTGCTTTCCTTTCTTTTGAAATCAAGAATTCCAGTACAACATGGTCACTCTCACCCAGGGTTATGTCCTGGTCTTAATCTAAATCTTTCATCACTTTGCCTTTGTCTTCTTGGCCTCCCTTTAATTTTGTCCCTTCCTATCCTAGACCTTGTCCTTACCATTCCTTCTCTGTCAAACTCCTGGCCACTTACTGCCTGGGATCCATCTCAGTTTTATTCCTCTGCTGTGCCGTATTATGGGGTCAGCAAACATGAAATGTCACATTTCTCAGTGTAACACTGTTGCATTGGTTTTTCTTTTTCTATTTGAAAGCTGTGGCTTGGGGTTACAGTGCATGATCCAAGAATGCCAGAATACTTGCAGTTGTGGCTGTCCTAATCAGCTCTGACTGAGCCAGGATTTTGAACAGAATGGACAGTGTGGTGCATTGATATCAAAGAGGCAGTCAGCAGCATCCCTGATGATATATACAGTGACCCCCTAACCAGCTCAGTCTTTCTGATTCCCTATATTTCTCTACCCTGCAGACATCCAAAGAAACCTCTGCAGCTTTCATTTTGGCTCCGTTCGCCCACCTGTGGTTGTGGCTCAGATTGTCCATGACTGGCATATTGGTGGTAGAAGTTGTTCAACTTCTGTGAAGACAGTTTATTGCTTGTGTTTCAGACCTTCTAGTAAAGCAGGTCATGGAGTAGATGGTTCACAAATTCAGTTTTTTGACATGATCTTCTGCCATTGGGAGTTTTGTCAAATCTGTTCTGTTGTCCCAGGCTATGCCTGATTCAGGTTAGTGAAATGAACAATTTGGATTCTGGATGGCAGAATACGTTATGTTCTGGAGATGTAGAACAGTGCTGTTTTCTATGTTTGCAGATACGATATCTCATGTCCAACTTTGTTAAGTAGATGAATTACCCACATGTTTTTAACAGGAATTCACAAACGTTCTGAAAGTCTTTTTGGTCGTATGTCACAGCATGCCCAGTGTCTTGATTAAATTCCATCATTTGTGATGGGGCGTGGCTTCCCGCATCTATACAGAGTATAGAACCTTTTCAGATAATCAAAAATAACAAATAATTATTTTTGAAGAGTGGGCCAATAGTGCCTTTTCCTGTAATAGTGCAGAGTGGATGAGTGCGGATGTCTCTTGGGAACTGTTACAGTCCTGATGTGCCTAAACTGTTCAGCATAAGATATTTTACTAAAATGTGTTAGTATGTTTTTCCTTGTTACCTCCATCTCACTGTCTTGGTGCTTTATTCTTGACTTCCTTCATGTTCTGACTGGAGGAACCATAAAACCCCAATCTTTCACTTGTTGCATTTTGACTAGTATTTTTGGGAAGCCATTAAACTGATTGTTGTAGAGGCTTCTCTCTAGTTTTTTGTTTAATGGAATAATCACTTTCAATGCTCTATTTGCACACAGATGGTTTTAAAAGTACTGAACACATTGGGAGAAATCCACCAAATGATAGTTCGGACAGGCATTACAGAGATTAGAACAGTCCTACTAGGTTAGTTTTATAATGTTCGGACCTGACTATGTAAGTTAGAGGAGCAAATATCTGCCCCTCTTTTCCACACTGAGGATTTCAGTAGGACTCACTGATGGTTAGGCTTATCTGGACAAAATGACTGATTTTCTGTGTGAGCGATCTGCTGTGACGATAATTAAGTTCTAAACTATACAGATCCAACATAATATTACCTTAGTTAATTTTAGACTATTGGGAATTTACTGTATATGGATTTCTGTGAAATGGAATATAGAACAGTTCCCTGAAGCTATATTTACCATTGGTATCGCTTTTGGGGTCTGTATGCATTTTGGGTGGTGGACTCTATATTTTTCATTTTGTTTGTTTTATTTGTTTCTGTTTTTATTATAATTTAATTGTATAGATAATTTAAGGTCATTTTAATTTCACCCCAGTAAAATACCTAGCATGTGGGTTGATTATAGTTGTGATTATACATTAACTTATACAGGCAAGAATATTTGTCTCTGAAAGTAATAGTGATTTTGAGACTTACAGTCAGTCACAAGTAGTGATCGTCCCGCATTTTATGAACAACATTATATTTGATTTGAAAGCCCTTCCTAGCATTTTGCAAATTTATAATGTTTTTGGCTTCTAGCACAAGTATTTTAAAACAATTCAATTAAAGATTATATGTTTTTATTTTCCGTTGTCTGTGACTATAGGGTAGTCTTGTCCTTCATCATTTCTTCTGCCTAATGTACTGTACCATAATCAGACAAAGTCAGCGAGATCTGTTCTTATTTATTTATTTAAGTGCTTATATCCCGCTCCATCTTCCCAACGGGAACTCTGGGTGGCTAACAATGCAAGAACTAAAAAGACAAAAGCTTTAGCAGGCCACCAGCAAGGGCAGCAGAGGGCAAGATGGCGGCAGACGTTGAGGGATAGGAAGGAAAAGAAAAACTAACTAATAAGGGCACCATAAGCCTCTTTGAAGAGGTAGGTCTTCAAGGCCCTCTTAAAGGCGGGCAGGGACTCCAGCAGGCGCAGCTCAGGAGGCAGATGGTTCCAAAGCGAGGGCCCCACCACAGAGAAGGCGCGGTTCCGCGACGTGTTTTTCGCGCCCTCTGGGTGTGGCCGACTCTCAAAGAGCGCGCCTGCGACAATCTCGTGGGTCTGGATCCGGATGCCCTCAGGGAGATGCGCTCCGCCAGGTATCCTGGTCCCAAGCCGTGGAGGGCCTTGAAAACCAAGACCAGGACCTTGAACCTGATCCGGAGGACAACGGGCAAAGGCGGACCAGGACTGGGGTGATGTGCTCGAATCTACGAGCACCCACCACCAGCCTGGCCGCCGCATTTTGCACCCGCTGTAACCTCCGGACCAGGGTCAAGGGCAACCCCACGTAGAGGGCATTGCAATAGTCGATCCTCGAGATCACCAGGGCCTGCACAACTGTCCTCAGGGAGGACTCTTCTACATTAGTTTTAGGATTTTAGCTTTAGAATTTGTAAACATAGATATGGATTCCCCAGACTTGTCACCCTCCCTACCCTCTGGAAGGTGAAGGCAAGCCCCTGGAACAAAGGGAAACATGGGAACCCCGGTCACCCTTCCAATCCATGCAAACATGACAGTTACCTCAAGGGAGGATGGAGTGCAGAGGCTGCCATCACCACCTTGAGAGGCCTGCTCATCTGCATTCTGAGCTGCTTGCTGTCATTTTGGCATTCTCAAGCCCTGCAAGTATACCCATCTCAATGCAAAGACAGCCTAAACAGGACTCTGGAGATGCCCCAGTCCTGAGTCCCACCTAGATTACCTGTTCTTGTGACACACCAATCTTTCAAATCCCCTCTCCCCAAATTTTTGATTTTTTTACTTCTGGATAAACCAGCTGCTGCTGCCAACTTCACTGCTATCCAAGCGACCACCTCACCCCGCATGGCTGCAGTTTAATTATCCTGATCCTCCCTGGAGAAATCTCATAAGAGGAGAGGTCTTAAGCAGCCAGAAATCATGGGATGTCCAGTAGAGATGGGCACAGAATGAATAGAACCACGGAATGAAAATTGTGATGAAAATGAAACGAAACAAACAGAACCACAAAAATTGTGGTCGTTACATTTCGTTTCCGTTAATGGCGATGCGCAATGAAATGAGCTGTTTTAAATGTTAAAAAATGCCCTGGACATCCATAAAAATGCAGCAATAATTATTTATATTGTCTGATAATGCCTACCAGGGGGGTTGGGGTCCTTAAAACGTTTATTTTTGTCTTCTCCCATCGCGATGTATTTTTCTTTCCCCTTTAAAATGGATGTCGTCACCAGCCACAAAATGGAGGCAAGCCATGTGATGGGATCATGTTCAACCAATAGCATGCCCAGGTTGCAGACTGGGCGGGCAGGTCTGGCAGCCATAGAGGGCATAAAAAGCTCTGGCAGCCCCTGTCCTCCTTGCAGTCTCTGGTGGGAGTTAGGGTGGGATTGCTGTCTCTGCGACTTTAGCTTCAATCCTGCAGCCTCCCTGTGTGCATGCGTGCGTACCTCTTGGTGAGTACCCTCCCTTGCCCCGCAGTGCAGTCACTCTGCGGCTGCCTTGCACCCTGGGCAACGCCCGCCGCTGCCTTTGCAGCCTCCCTGCATACCTAGTCTATACTGTGTCTCTGCCAGCATCCATTTTTTTTAGTGTTTTCCCTCTGGTCTGGGGCGTTGGAGGATGCCTGCACACGGAAATGCTTTAAAAATCGTGCAAAAAGTGGGTAGAAACGACAAACGAAAAAACAAAAACCGGTAACGAAATTTTTCAAAAAATTCCCGACAAACGGAACCGAACGGAAACAGACCTCTCAACGACAAACGAAAAACCGAAATGCCATTTTTCTGTTTCGTGCCCATCTCTACTTTGGAAGTCTGTATTCAGTTTTCTGTATCTTTCCCTTTCTCCCTTGCATTTTGCACCCCTTCTCTCCTCTGCTATTTGTAGGGCCTCATTGGGCAGCCACTTTGCTTTCTTGCATTTTCTTTTCTTTGGGATGGTTTCCTTTGCTGCCTCCTGTACAATGTTACAAGCTTCCATCCATAGTTCTTCGGGCGCTCTGCCCACAAAATCTAATTCCTTAAATCTATTCTTCACCTCCACTGTGTATAAGGGATGTGACTTAGATTGTACCTGACTGTTTGCTCTACTTGTATTAGCTTCTAACTTCTTTCTTTGGACATGCCAACTGTTGTCCAGAGATGGGAGAAATTACTTTTTGAATGTCAAATACCAGTGCCACTGATTGTAGTAGATGGGGTGGTCTTGTGCTTCAATTACAGAGATTGGATAATATATTGCTTATATGTATATTGTCTACTGATGTTATGTGTAGAAGAGAAACTGTGTTATTCTGCTTACTGTTATCTCCTGAAGCTGGAACACTCTACCCTTTTTTTACTTTTCTGCTCCCAAGGACACGTTACATTTTTGATCACTCAGTTTTATTTTGACTGTGCAACCCAGTTCTGATTCCGTTGCTGTTCTAAGTGGTAATTTTTTTGCTGTGTGCTTAACTCCTACTACTCCTTGACTGATGGTCTAGAGAGAATTTAAAGAATTTAAAATTATTTAAGTTCCTTTTGATATACTGTGGTCCCCCACCCTTTTCCGGTTCATATACTGCGGTCCCGCTATATTGTGGGACCACAGTATATGAAAAAAGACCCCCCCTTGTTTCGGAATTTTTACAGAGATTTATACATGAAGAAAAAAGAGGATCCGGAACAGATTGATAGATATTTAAGAGAGAATGGATTGGAAAAAATTTCAACAAGTCAATTGTCGACACTGAGTGAGAAAATTACCCCACATGAAGTACAAAGTGCAATAGAGAGGGCAAAATTTGGAAAATCACCGGGTCCAGATGGCCTGACTGCAAAATATTATAAAAAATTGTCAGAAGAAATGTTACCAATTATGGTGGAGGTGATGAACGAAGTGTTAGAAAAAGGAGTTATACCTAACACCTGGAAGGAGGTGTATATAACACTGATCCCAAAAGAGAACTCGGATGTGACAGATGTCAAAAACTATAGGCCCATTTCCCTTCTGAATGGAGATTATAAATTATTTGCCGATGTTTTGGCCAATAGATTGAAAAGGGTTTTAAATGAAATACTACATAAAGATCAAGCGGGGTTTCTTCCTGGCAGACAGATGAAAGACAATATGAGAAATATAATTGATATAATAGAATATCTAGAAGTCAGGAAGGAGAAACAAGCTGCTCTGATATTTATTGATGCTGAAAAAGCTTTTGATAATGTCTCTTGGCAATTCATGAAGAAGAATTTGGAATATATGGGAGTGGGAACAAAGTTTTGGAATGGTGTTAATGTAATATACAATGAACAGAAAGCAAATTTATTGGTTAATAATGTGATAACAGAAAGTTTCCCGATTGGGAAAGGTACAAGACAAGGGTGCCCACTGTCTCCATTGTTATTTATTACTGTATTGGAAGTATTGTTAGTTAAACTGAGAAATATGGGGACATTTAAAGGTATAAATGTGGGGGATAAGGAATATAAACTAAAAGCATTTGCTGATGACTTGGTTTTGACATTAGAGAATCCTAAAGAAAGTATTATTGAGGTGATGAAGGTAATCGAAGAATTTGGTAATTTAGCTGGCTTTAAATTGAATAAGAATAAGACGAAGGTCTTATTGAAAAATGCAACAAAGAAAGATTGTGAAGAATTTGAAAAACTGTCCGCTCTCTCAGTTGCGAAAAAAGTCAAATATTTGGGAATTAATTTATCTCTCACGAATTTGAACCTTTTTGAGGATAGCTATACTATGGTTTGGAATTCGATTAAGAGAGATTTGGAAACATGGAATAGATTGAATTTGTCATTGATGGGAAGAATTTCGGTGATAAAGATGAACGTGTTACCAAGGTTGTTATTCTTATTTCAAATGATCCCAATAATCAAAGGGACAGGCCACTTTAAGGAATGGCAGAAGATTTTGTCTAAATTTGTCTGGCAAGGCAAAAGACCGAGAATAAGATTTAAACTATTAACAGATGCTAAGGAAAGGGGAGGATTTGCCATGCCAGACTTGAGATTGTATTATGAAGTGGCCTGTCTTGGATGGATAAAAGAATGGATTACTCTAGTTGATGGGGATCTTTTGGATTTAGAAGGTCATGATAATAGATTTGGTTGGCACGCTTATCTTTGGTATGATAAAGTGAAAGTACATAAAAGTTTTATGAATCATGTAATTAGAAAGTCACTATTTCAGGTCTGGGAATGGTTGAAACCTTTATTAGAGAGACACACCCCGAGGTGGTTATCCCCGATTGAAGCATTGGCGATCAAGAGGAAAGATACAGAAGGAGTGGGGATCACATATGGGGATGTGTTATTCTTCTCAGAAAAAGGTCCCAGACTGAAGTCTTATGAACTGTTAAAAGAGAGGTTAACAGGTTGGTTTCAGTACCATCAGTTACATGACACTTTCCAGAAAGATAGAAGGATGTTTGGGTTTGGAGAGAAGGAATCCAAGTTTCAAACCATAATCATGGGCCCAAAAAAGAAATTGTTGACTAGATTATATAATTTTTTGTTGGAGTTGAACCTAAAAGATGAACAAGTTAAAGAATGTATGATAAAATGGGCTATGGATCTGGGTCACAATATTGAGTTAGATGTGTGGGAAAGATTGTGGTAAAAGAACATAAAGTTTACCGCATGTACTTTGATAAAAGAAAATTTGTTGAAAATGATGTATAGATGGTATATTACTCCAACGAAATTAGCAAAGATGTATAGGATGAAAGATGATTACTGTTGGAAATGTAAAGAGAAACAAGGTGATTTTTATCATATGTGGTGGACCTGTGAGAAAGTGAAAGAATATTGGGCACGGATATATGATGAACTCAAAAAGATGTTAAAGTGTACATTCCCAAAACAATCTGAACTTTTTCTGTTAGGGTTGGTGGATAGTGAAATTAAAGGAGCAGACAGGACTTTATTTTTATATGCAACAGCAGCGGCACGAATGCTCCTGGCACAGAACTGGAAGACAACGTATATACCATCTTTGGATGAATGGAGGGCGAAATTATTGGACTTTGCAGAGATGGCCAGACTGACGTGCAGATTGAGGGATCAAGACAACCAGAGGTTCCAAAAAGACTGGCAAAAATTTAAGAACTACATGGAGACTTATTGTAAGGATTTAAAGACTCTCACCGGATTAGGGTAGAACGCGAGGGACTACTATTTACTTTTAGAACCTTTTTTATAAGTATATAAAAGGGGTTCGTTTGAAAGGAAGGCTGGGAGATGAATAACGTTCCGAAGAACAGAGGGAAGCCGAACCTTAGCGATAGATTGATTCTGTACGGTTAATGTTTTGAATTTGTTGTTCTTTTGTATATTAAAATTTTCTAATAATAAAAAAAAGAAAAAAGAAAAAGACCCCCTGGGGTAAGGGGGGAAAGTCCCTCGGAGGCCTCAGAAATGATTTTTGGTGATCTGGAAGTCACTTTCAGTTTTTTGGAAGTCACTTCCAGTTCACAGGGAGGCCCTTTTGGGGCCTCCAGAAGGCCCAGGAAGGCCCTCACAGACCCATTCGGGCAGCGCCAGGCTGGGGGTAAGTACAAGAGCTCCCAGCTAGACCCCCAAGGCCTGACCCAACCTGCATCTGCATATCACAGATTTTCAATTATCGCGGGTGGCTCGGGTCCCTAACCTCCGCGATAGGCGGGAGGTCACTGTATTATGTAGATGGTATCACAAACTGATGATTATTGTTCCATCTCTGAAGCAGATCCAATCCTTTTTCTGTGAACTGCAGAATATCTTAGGTCTTTGTGGCTAAATTATATGAAATGTTTGTATGAATAATGTTTGCACAACTTTATTCTCGTGAAAGCCAGGATTGCTAATTGGGTGAGTGACATTTCATCTTGTCTGGCTCAGAGACTTTTTCAGGAAGTAGTGTACATAATAAAGTAATACAATAAATATCCGTGAGATTTAGTAGCTAATATAAAAGCCCACTCAGTTGTGATGCCATTTAAATTTTCATTTATAATGTTCTAATGTTCCAAATGTCAGCCTTGTGCCTCTTTATCTTCTAGCAATTTAATTAACCAGCTATTTCCACAATTACTGTGGTTTTAAATGAGCAGTCACTTGCACAGAATTGCAGGCTACTTCTTCCAGGCTGAGCAATTTCCTATCAAAAGCTCTTTTCGGACAGGACAGAGGTAAATGGGTAGAAGGGAGAATGTAAATTAAATTGTATTTATTGCTGAAAATTAGTTTTTCAAATGCAGTGCATCAAAGTGCATTTTCACATTTTTATATACAGTATATGCCTAGTCATAGTATAAAGGGCCAGTTTTGTGCTAATACTGTATGGGAACTAGTAAATCCTATACTGGAGCTGTCATCCTGCTGGGCTGAGAGATTTATCTTCCCACAGTATGAATCCTGATCCATACGAACATTGTATTTTGACCCTTTCAGCTCACTATCCATAATTTAATGAACAGATGATTCCCTGAGAATCTGCAAGAATCCCCACGGAGCACAGAAAATCTCTGAAAGCGTTGTCTTTCAAACGAAACTGGCCAAGATAACTTTGCCGGCAGCTGCTGTTGAAAGCTTCCATGGGGCAGGAGTAACTGCTCAAAAGTATCACCAATGAAACAAAGCATCCTCAAAAAGTCTGAATGCCTTTCCAAAAATTAATAAATGTAGGGTCATGCGAGTGATGGCACTTGAATGGGTAACCTTTGTGGTCTATTGGGTTCAGCCCAGTGGTTGGAGAAATCTTAGGAAAGGGCTGTGATTCAGGATTTCATTTGAGAAAGAGCAAGATTACTGGAGAGTCTGGAGCTGCAGTTCCCCTGAAGGATGAAAAATCTCTTATTTTATTTATTTATTTATTATGGGACTTCTATACCGCCCATCTTCCCAAGGAACTCTGGGCAGTTCACAATAAGCTGAATCAAATTCAGTCAACCAGACAACACACAACTAAATACTACAATAGACAAACAATGTTAAAAGCATACAACCCTGGCATGAACTGTAAATAGCAGGTTATACTGGTAGTTGGCGGACCAAAAAAAAAAAAAAAAACTAAACTAGGTCACCGAAGGCCTCATGGAAGAGCAAGGTCTTTAACACCCTCCGGAATGCAGGCAGGGACTGTGCAAGGCGCACTTCATTGGGGAGGTGGTTCCACAGGGTGGGGCCCACCACAGAGAAAGCCCGGTTCCGAGTCGAGGTTTTCCGGGCCTCTCTGGGCATGGCCATCCGGAGCAAGTGCGCCCGTGACATCCTCGTTGGATGGGCCGAAGTTGATCACTGGGTGATTCACTCTGCCAGGTTTAGGTAGTAGAAGGTCAATATGTCACCTTGGTTTGTTTGTGCAGGATCGGCACTGGAAGGGTGAATCTGCATAGTGATCGTATGTATTTGCATTTTATTTTAGGGCTTAAAATATTGTAAACTTGGAGCAGTTTCCTTTATGGTGGGAATCTCTTCCCTTGGTCAAGGAATATGTTTGGCTTCAAAGAGATATTTGCTTCTTCCTTCTTTCTCTGCTGATGATGAATTTGCACACTCAGGGCATGCAAATTGTAGCATCCAGTTCTGAGCTGTGTTCAGATCACTGTTGTTATTTGTTTACATATAAACAAGTTTAAAAGTTTGTATTGCAGTGTTCTCAAAGGGATTATGATCTCTCTCTCTCTCTCTCTCTCTCTCTCTCTCTCTCTCTCTCTCACACACACACACACACACACACACACACACACACACACACACACACGGTACACTCTTTAGTTCTATGGCACTACGAGAGTGGTAATAAACTAATTTATCCGTTAAGGAAAAAATACAGAATTGCTATCTCTGTATTTTCGTAGCAGTTGTTCTGGTAAAAAGATAACAACATCAACAATGAAACATTTATTTTTGTCATGGGAAGTTCATGAACAGTCAAGTAAAGCATAACTAAATGAGCATTTGGCATGCTATCTAAATGTATTTCCTGTTTTTAGATTTTTATATTTAGATTTTACATTTCTTCCACCTTTTAGATTCTTGTCCCTATAGCAATTATAATAATGTGCTGTCAAGTCAGATCTGACTTATTGTGACTGTTTTTTAGAATTTTCAGGTAGAATATTCTCAGAAGTAGTTTACCATTCTCTTCTTGGGGGTGGGTGGGGAGGGCGTGTCTTATACATGCTTTTAAAAAAGCTAAGCATATGATATTCTAAATAGCCTGTACTAATAAATTATAAATGTATGATATTTGTCAAGCATTAAACAAGATTAATGCATTTTTAAATCTAATGCCTACTGACTCCCATTTAACAAGGAAAAGTAGCTTAAATCACTCAGTTGACCTTAACCATATCTAGTTCAATTTTTATTAGCTGCCCACAAAGCAACTAGTATTCTTGAAAAGGACAGAGAGAATGGGGGCACAGGAAGGCAGCATTACAAACATTCAGAATGCTGCATGAAACCTGAAATTTACAACACAAATTTTAATCTGAATTAATAAGCCTTATCCTCTCTCTGTTTTAGCTTTCATTCCTGGAAAGTAAAAAGTTTCTAGAGGGAAGACAATGTTGGTTGAGTGTACACAGGCTAGGCACACACACACACACACACACACACACACACACACACACACACACACACACACACACACACACACACACACACACACGAGGATAGCAGGTGCATATTTTATGTATTTTTTCTGTACCCCTTCACTTTGAGACCCTCCAGACAAATGCCTCAACAGAACATCATGGCAGGGCTACTGAATAAATGTATATCAGATTTCAACATGTTGACATGTGTTGGATACCACCTTGGTACATTTTTAAGAAGTAGACTGCTGCTACCACTAGAGATTTGAAGGCCTGGAAAAAACGCAAAAATCCAGGAAAAATGGGTTTTTTTCAGTTTTTTTCTGGAAGACTTTTGGTCCCCCACCAAAATTTTTTTGGAAAAATTGAAAAAGAAAAAAATTATGGAATGTTTTATTTTAACATGATGAATAAAATATTTTAAGACAGGGTGTTCTGATATTTTCCAAATCATTTCTTTAAAATATGCATAGTATCAGATTATTCTAATTTCTGTGCAGTGAAGACAAGGAAGTCCTAGGTTACAAACTGAACTCTCCAATGCAATAACGATGCATTTCTTCCTTTAGGAGGTGTTGCTATTGTGACAAGAAAAAAAGAAAAAGGTTTGCCTTTTGTTTTTGCATGTGGGTGGGTGTGTTTGGTTCTGTTCTGTCCTGTTCACTGGTCCTCAAAGCACTGGAAGAAAATACAGAGCAACAATAATGATTATGATTAAATTTCACGCCCATTCATTGAAACTTAGCCCCACTTCCCTCTATACATTTTCCCCTCTTCAATTCTTTTTATGAGAATGAGGTTTTTATTTTATTTTTAATTAATACTGTGGAGAGAAATTATGAATGGTTAATTCTGGATGTTTAAACATTGTTTTATAGAGTTGTTTTTTTTGCTTCACATAAACTAGTAAACAGTTCAGGAGATTGTTACTTACAATGACAAATAAATATTATTTAAAAAGTAAATTCTGTTTGTAATAATTGTTTGGATATACTATATTTTAATGTGGTAGTTGTGGTAATTTTATGCCAAGTCAGATTGTCCATAGTCATATTTTATGTTCCTAAAGTAACAGAATGATTTTCAAGCTGTAAGAGGGGGTGGGAAGTGCTACTGTACCTTTCTTTCAATGTTTCCAAAACAATTCTGTCCCCCCCCCCCAAAAAAAAATCCAAAAAACCACCAGGTTAATTTTTGAACTTCAAATTTTTGGGAAATTTCCACTAGTTGTGCTAGTGGAATTACTTTGCTATGGGCTCAACACAAAGTAGCAATGCAATATAATTTTGGTTATATCTAGGTGGAACTCTTAAATGGCTTTTTGTGGTAGCTTTCTTGTTCTCTTTAATGCTTGATTTTTCAATAGTGCCTCACTGTCCCAGATTATAGAGCTTCAGGCAGCTGCTTTAACCCTAATCTCATAAGGCAGATATTACCTCCCTAACTCGATAACATAACATAATCCTAAATTCAAGTGCAGTTTTCTGGGTAGGCAGCCTAAACATTATCTAGAAAATGTAATGTAGTCATTACTGAATGCTCATCAGCAATAATGTACTGGGTATTTGAAAAATCTGTCTTATGTGGCCTAAATTAAGGGCGGTATAGAAGCTCCATAATAAATAAATAAATAAATAAATAAATAAATAAATAAATAAATAAATAAATAAAATTTGGTTATGTTTATATTCCTATAGCATAACGTCTTATAACCATTTGTAAAATCTCTTTTCAAAAAAAAAAAAAAAAACACCCAGACAAAGGAAGCATCCATGAAGACATTTTGCCATGCTCCTGTCACCTCTTTTAAATCCACAAGGATGTCTGGTATAAAAAGTCCACCCATCCATTTCTGTTTCTCCTCTTGAAAAAGTAGCAGCAATGTTTGTACTGGGATTTCTTGGTTTATAGCTCAGCCTCTTAGCTGCTTTATGGCACCTGTTCCTTTTATTTATTTATTTATTTATTTATTTATTTATTTATTTATTTATTTATTTATTTATTTAAGGGCCTTTTCACACGACCCCTAAACTCTGCGGCAAATGGCTCCCAGCTCCGGAGCTTAAAATTATTTCCCCACCAGCTCCAGAGTTTACAGATAATTAAGTGCGACCACACCCACCTAAGCGCGTCCCAGTGCACTTTTCAGGTACCTGCTCTCCGGAGGTGAAAATTCCTGATGCAGATATAACAGTAGTGACTGCCGGGCTCTCCTTGCTTCTGTTTGTTCTTTTTTTGCCCCCCGCCCCTTTAAGAGATCTGAATGCAGTGCCGGGACGGCAGAACAGAGGTGAGCAGCATTCTTTTCTTCCTTTTTTTCTCCCTCCCCTCATGCAGCCAGCAGCCAGGAGTGCGGAGGGGGTGGGAATGCAGGAACAGCAACAACCCCCTAAGATCTCTGGTCCGAATTTAAGTGGCCAGCGGATCTTAGGGGTCGTGTGAAAAGGCTCTAAGAGTATTTTTACCCCACCTTTCTCCATGGAAAAGGACCCAAGGCGGCTTACAATAATGAAGGGCAATACACAGTCCAGTACAATCAAGTATGGAGAACAAGGAATTGAGGGACATCTTACAGCATTAATAGACATTATATTAAAGCTACAAGAGAATGTGAGCAATTAAAAGGAGAGTAAAGTTCCATGTAAAGTTACAAGAGAACACGAGTAGCTAAAAGGAGTTAAGTTCCATGTAAGGTTATATGAGTGATAGAAACTAACATTGAAAGCACAGTGTCAATGTAATCACATAAGTATCTGGAGGTAGGGGACATTGTCTCCCTACCTGTGTCATGGTCAGACCATCACCTGCTTTCTTTCTCCCTGTTGATCCCCCCCCCCGCGGGGACCATTGGCCACCTGTTTTGGCCCGGAGGCTTATGGACCCGGTGCGGTTCCGGGAGGCCTTCGGGGACCTTCCTGATGGAATGGCTGGTGCTCCGGTCGAGGTCGTGGCTAACCATTGGTTCGAAACAGCTGCCCGTACCATAGACCGGATCGCCCCCAAGCGCCTCCTCCATTGCCGAGCTCGATCTTCACCGTGGTTCACGGCGGAGCTTAGAGCAATAAAGCAGGAGAGGAGAAGGCTAGAGCGCAGCTGGAGAAGAACCCCGACGGTTATGAGTAAGGCTGCTGTAGTATCCCAGTCTAGTTGGTATTCCAACGCGATAGGGGAGGCTAAGTCATCCTTTTGCTCCCTGAGAATTGGTGAGGCCTCGAACCGCCAGGCGGAGCTCTTCCGGGTGGTTCGGGACCTCTCCAATCCTAGTCTGGCCAGGCCTCCTCCTACTGATTTCAGTAGTGAGCAGTTTGCAGCCTTTTTTCGATCTAAAATTGAGGCCATCCGGGCCGGCTTCGACTCCGGTTGTAGTACCACTGCCCCACCATCGCCAGTCACTGGTCCGCCTTCGTCGCCTTGGTTGGATGTGCTTGGGCCTGTTTCTGCTGTCGAGGCCTCCAAGGCTATGGCGCATTGCCGGCCTGCTTCCACTCCTTTCGACCCTTGCCCATCTTGGCTAATAAAATCTGCCGGCGGGAGTATGGCCGAATGGGCTGCTCTTATTGCCACCGCCTCCTTCAGCGAGGGGTTTTTTCCCTCTCGTCTGAAGGAGACGGTGATAAAGCCCATTCTCAAGAAATCTGGCCTTGCATCGGACGATCTGTCAAACTATCGTCCGATTGCTAATGACCCGTTCATGGGCAAGGTAATCGAGAGGGTGGTGGCGATCCGGCTGCAGTCATACCTGGAGGATCGGCAGTGCCTCGACCCATGCCAGTCGGGGTTCAGGCCCCGCCGGGGGACCGAAATAGCTTTGGTCGCGCTGCAAGATGACCTACTCCGGGCGGCCGACAGGGGTTGCTCTACCCTGTTGGTTATCCTGGATCTGTCAGCGGCCTTTGATACCATCGACCAAGGTATCTTACTGGATCGGCTCTCTGAGGTTGGAATCGGGGGCACTGCTTGCAGTTGGCTCCGTTCCTTCCTGGAGGGCCTTCTCCAGTATGTGCAGCATGGGGGGGGGGAGTTGTCTGCCCCGTGGGTTCTTCCTTGTGGAGTCCCACAGGGGTCGTCGCTGTCCCCTTTGCTGTTTAACATCTATGTAAGGCCGTTGGCAGGGGTCATTAGGAGTTTTGGAGTCTGCTGTCATCAGTACGCTGATGACACGCAGCTCTATCTCTCCTTTTCCACCTCTGCAGTGGAAGCTGTGAGGATCCTTGATGGGTGCCTGGATGCCGTGCTGACCTGGACCAGGGTGAACAGGCTTAAGCTCAACCCTGAGAAGACGGAGGTTATGTTCTTTGGGACTTTGCCATCTGGGTACGGAGGCCCCCTTCTGTGTCTGGGGGGTGTCTCCCTTCAGCTCGCGGAGAGGGCGCGAAATCTGGGTGTGGTCCTGGACCCAGCGCTCTCCATGGAGGCCCAGGTGGCGTCGGTGACCAGGGCCGCTTATTCCCAGCTTCGTTTAATCGCCCAGATCCGCCCGTACCTGGATGGTGACTCTCTGAGAACAGTGGTCCAAGCGCTGGTGATCTCGAGGCTGGACTACTGCAATGCACTCTACATGGGGTTGCCCTTGACTCTTCTCCGGTGTCTGCAGCGGGTCCAGAATGCGGCGGCCAGGCTGGTGGTTGGTGCGCGTCATTACGACCACATAACCCCAGTCTTGGCCCGTTTGCACTGGTTGCCCGTTGCAGTCTGGATTAGATTCAAGGTCCTGGTTTTAGTTTACAAAACCCTCCATGGCTTGGGACCAGAATAACTGTCGGAGCGTATCGCCCAGCGATCCATCTCGGCCCGACCTGTTCGGCAGTCGAGAGCGCACTCGCTTCCGGTTGCCACACCACGAGAGGACGGTAAAATGCTTACGCGGAATCGGGCCTTCTCTGTGGCAGCCCCCATTCTTTGGAATACCATCCCTAGCGAAGTGCGCTCTACAGAGTCCCTGCTGGCCTTTCGGAAGGCATTAAAAACCTTCCTCTTCTGAGAGGCCTTTGGCGAGACCTAGTTTTCAATTTTTTTTCCCTCCCTGCCTTCAATAGACAGAATGATTAGTTTTTAGTTATTAGGCTCACCGCCATTGGCGATGATAGGGTGTGCCTGTTTTAACTGTTTAATTGTTTTACTTTGTATTGATTTGTTTGTTGCCTTACACTGTATATTTGCTTGTTGTTAGCCGCCTAGAGTTCGTTCTGAAGATAGGCGGGATATAAATACAATAATAAAATAAATAATAATAAATAATAAATAAGATTATAAATTTTTATAAACACAAAGTAGAGATGGGCACGGAACGAATATTTTTTCGTTTCCGTTACCATTTGTCGTTTCTGTTACGTAACGAAATGACAAACGAAAATTGTGATGAAAATGCAACAAAACGAACAGAACCACGAAAATTGTGGTCGTTACGTTTCGTTTCCGTTAATGGCGACTAGAGATGGGCACGAAACAAGCGATTTTTCATTTTCGTTTTCATTTTTTCATTTAGTTACGCAACGAAAATGAAACGTTTTTTTAAAAACAAAATGAAAACGAAAACGAAACGACCAAATTTGCTGTGTTTTTCGTTTTCGTTGCAGCAGATGCATTGAACTAAAAAGAATGCTAACGAAACAGCAATTTTTCGTTTTTGTTTTTGTTTTCGTTTCGTTACCTAATGAAATGAAAACGATTTTTTTTGCAAAAAACGTCACGAAAATGAAAACGAACCGAAACGAACCCCTAAACGACCAAACGACAAACGAAACACCATTTTTTTGAGTCGTGTCCATCTCTAATGGCGACGCGCAATGGAATGAGCTGTTTTAAATGTTAAAAAACTCCATGGACATCCGTAAAAATGCAGCGATAATTATTTATATTGTCTGATAATACCTACCAGGGGGGTTGGGGTCCTTAAAATGTTTGTTTTTTTCTTCTCCTGTCGTGATGTATTTTTTTTTTCCCTTTAAAATGGATGTCACCACCAGCCACAAAATGGAGGCAAGCCATGTGATGGGATCATGTTCAACCAATAGCATGCCCAGGTTGCAGACTGGGCGGGCAGGTCTGGCAGCCACAGAGGGCATAAAAAGCTCTGGCAGCCCCTGTCCTCCTTGCAGTCTCTGGTGGGAGTTAGGGTGGGATTGCTGTCTCTGCGACTCTAGCTTCAGTCCTGCAGCCTCCTTGTGTGCGTACATGCTGCGTACCTCTTGGTGAGTACCCTCCCTTGCCCCGCAGTGCAGTCACTCTGCGGCTGCCTTGCACCCTGGGCAATGCCCGCCGCTGCCTTTGCAGCCTCCCTGCATACCTAGTCTATACTGTGTCTCTGCCAGCATCCATTTTTTTAGTGTTTTCCCTCTGGTCTGGGGCGTTGGGGGATGCCTGCGCATGGAAATGCTTTAAAAATCACGCAAAAAGTGGGTAGAAACGACAAACAAAAAACCGAAAAACGGTAACAAAATTTTTCCAAAATTTCATGACAAACAGAAACGAACCGAAACAGAACTCTCAACAACAAATGAAAAACTGAAACACCATTTTTTTTGTTTTGTGCCCATCTCTAACACAAAGTATAAAGACTTCCTTCTGCATTACTAGTTTTTAATAACCATCAGGTGTATAACAGGCTGAGGATTGCTGACTCAGTCCTAACATGCAAGAACACATCTACTGCTGACTCCCTGCTTTTATTGTTCTTGTGTCTTAGAAATATGCCTTCTTGACCATTCCCATGTTTTGACTCTTTTTTTTTAATGGTTTGACCCACTATCCCCCTCCCCAGCATCTCATTTTCTCCTTGTTCTACTGCTCACAGAACCCATTTTCTTCTTTCAAAAAGCTTCCCCACATTCAGTGTCCTCAATTTCATTCTGATTCAGTGTTCTTGTTAGTCTCATGCCCTTTGCTCCTAATAATTGTTTCTTGTCTCTGTGGCCTTACTTCAGCCTCAGTCTACTCACAATCTACTCAGTCAACTCCATAGCCTTACTTCAGCCTCAATCTATTCAATTTCTGGTCTGATAGATAACAATATAGCTAACAATCTAGATATATTATATACAATATAATATATTGTTAGCAATGAAGCTAACAATATAGATTCCTATCTTCACCCACCTCTCTTCTCCCCTTGTCTGTTCAGAGTCTGTTTGGTCTAAGAAATTTGTTGCTTTGCAGCCACATATTTCTTTCTAGAGAGAATGTTCTTTCCTGAAGTAACTGCAGCTGCACTTCTTTTTTTCCAGCAAGGATGTCCTTTGCTGCAGCTGCTTCCATTTTGCGGAGTCTCGTCTGCTCAAGGGAACAACTGCTTTCTCTGTCTGGGATGGGAAATAACGATGAAGGGTCATTGACCCTCCAGGAACTTCACCAGATATAGCTACTGTTATTCCATAACAAGACCACAGGAAATGCAGTAAGGGTACCAAACATGTGTTCAAACAGTGTGAAACAGAGTTCCTCCTCACTCAGGAAACACAGTTATTGTGAGTGAGGAAAGTAAACTTTCCTAGAGGAACATGAAATTTGAAGGTCATTAAGTAGCAGCTGTCATGTTTCTGATGTAGGTAGCTCCGTTCATCATGGTCTAAAATTTTATCTGCCTCTTAGGGCTCTTCCAGACAGGGCATTTGCCTGGCTTTTACATTTCCCTTCCAGTAATTTAAAATGTCCCTGCCATCTAGATATTTTCATTGTTTCACCTCTTACCACTTCTTTTTTTCAGTTCCTATTGCCTCCAGAACTTGTGTTTTATTTGTTCTGAGGCTTGAGGTATCTTTATGCCACCGACACTAGCTGGAAGAGGCAGCAAAGCTTGCTTTATTAATGACAATAATAGATATTAACATTATTTAGTATAAATCAATTTATTCCAGCCTACAGAGCTCCACAGCTCTGACCATTTGTGTTCATTAAAAGACTTTATAATAGTTAATTAACCAACTGGCGCACATAATAGCATACACCATGTATTTCTAATCATGCTGATTTTCCTCAATTGGAGAAGATGACCTTAAATCAGACTCATATGATAACAGTGGCAATTGTTTAATGCACTGCTGTGTTTTGGTCATTGTTCAGACCAGGAATAAGGGAAGGACTGGTTAAGGAAAAATTGCTGCATACTATTGCAGATTCAAAAGCTTTGCTGGTGTGGGCAAACGGGTCTTGTGTAAGTAGTGGAGCATACAGTAGTTCCCTCTTATCCACAGGATAATTATACACTGAATCACTTATTCATGGTCTGAAAATATTAAAAATGTTAAAAGAAAAAATGCAGATAAAACTATTTTCACATTTGTTTTCAGAGCCAGCAAATACCTGTAGAGGGAGTGAGAAACCATTCCCTGAATAGTGTTAGGCAAGACTATAGCATGGTCTCTGGCACCCTCTAATTGCCAGTGAAAATATTTTCATTTTTGATTTTTCTCAGTTTATCACTTATGAAATCACCCTTTTCATACTTTTTCATGTCCTGACGAGATTTAAGTCCAATAAAACTTTATTATCTATCTATCTATCTATGAGCCTTTGTACACGACCCCTAAACGCTGCAGCAAATGGCTGCAAGCTCCGGAGCTTACAGTGGTTTCCCCACCAGCTCCGGAGTTTGCAGGAAATTAAGTGCGACCATGCCCACCTAAGCGCATTCCAGCGCACTTTTCTTGTACCTGCTCGAGGAGGGTGAAAATCGCCAGGTCCGGATTTAATCTGGTCAGTGCGGGGCTCTCCTGGCTTCTGTTTTTTTTTTTTTTTTGCCTCCCACCCCTTTAAGAGAAGGGGTGGGAGGGAAAAAAAGCAAACAAAAGAGAAGGAATCCGCACGACAGAGCTCCGGCAGCTTCTCCGAGGTGAGTCTGCATCCCCCCCCCACTTTCTTCCTCCCTCCCCTCAGCAGACAGGTGTGGAGTGGTGGGGAGGAAGGAAGAGCAACGAACCCCTAAGATTTCTGGTCCAAATTTAAGTGGCCAGTGGATCTTAGGGGTCGTGTGAAAAGGCCCTATCTATCTATCTATCTATCTATCTATCTATCTATCTATCTATCTATCTATCTATCTATCTATCTATCTATCTTCGGTATTATCCATGGTTTTCAGTATTCACGGGGGTTCTTGGAACCTATCCCCAGGAGTCCTACTGTATATCCATATACCTAGCTAGTCAGTGGCTGAAATCATGCTGCTTAGTGTAGTAAGTCGCACTACTAGGCCCATTTGAATCATTATAACTGTGGAGCTGTTGACCCACCATATCCCCATTGATTCAATGATGCCTCCGTAGTGTGACTTGCAGCACTAAGCAACAGGATTCTAGCCAGTTGTATGCATATATGTTTCTTTTTTACACCCATTATGATCAATGTCTTAGATTAATTAAATGTCCTTCTGTGAGGAATTATTTGGACATATACAGTATTGAGAAGTTGTGAAGCCAAGCTATGGGACCCCCCCTCCCATGTATGTTAGATGTGTTCATATAAACCTTGAAAATAATCTCACAAAAGATATTTCCCCCATCTCCCCACTTCATTTTCTTTTCCGGGCAGAGAGGTGGGGATAAACACACCCACAACCAATGTAGAGAACGGGAACTACACAGTGGCTCACTATGTCAGTGGTTCACAACTCTGACTCAGCTGTAGAAGGAGGATTGTGTGGCTGATCCACAGAGGGGTTTACACTGTTGTGAAAGGTTTGGTGGAAAGTGGAGGAAAGAATATTCAGAAAGTCTTGCTTCTCCTACGTCTCTTGTGTCACAGGACCAGTTGTGGTGCATTTTGGATGAAACAAGTTTTATTTAGTGGCATAATTTCAAACGGCACAGCTAGGAAGAGTGAAATTGGTCTTAATCTGCAGCACCAGGAGCAATATTTTCAATCACTGGGACACAGTGGAAAAACTGGAAAGAATTTGAAACACCTGGCTGACAACGTGCAGACTATTACAGAAGTATTCAGAAGCAGGCTGTTCTGCCAGAATGCGGCAGCAGACATGTTTTTATGGTATTTAGGACTGCATACAATTAGGGGAGCTGCTGGTTTTTGGCTCCTTTCCCTTGGTCATATACCTACTAAGATTCTTCTGTGGAAAGGAAGGAGGTTGATAAGTGGATACAGATCTGGCCTCACTTCTCTGTGCTTCCAAATGCATACTGTTTATACATGTGCACCACCCGAAGGCTATTTAGGGAGCACTTCATGGATTTAGAACTTGTTAAGAGTAAGCAAATTGTTGGCTTATTGTAGAATTCCAAGGGTCCTTATATTTCCAGGAGTGTCTATGTAGTATCCAAGATCAGAAACGGCAGCATCCTGTAGCATCGGAAAGCTGATGGAAGCTGGAAATTGTTGATCAGATTAATCCCCATTTATCTATGAAATCCAAGCAATTTGAGAATCATAAATACCTATTTTCTGGAAATAGGTATTTCCAGCCTGATTTTGGTATTAATACGTAAGTAGATGAAATTTTCAGTTGAAATGGCGGCTCTCTCTCTCTTGTGTGTGTGTGTGTGTGTGTGTGTGTGTGTGTGTGTGTGTGTGTGTGTGTGTGTGTGTGTGTGTGTGTGTGTGTGTGTGTGTGTGTGTGTTGGCTAAAGTTTTGAGAATGGGCAACATTAAACCTACCTTGATATTGCCCACTGAAGTCCATGAAATTGCAGCTGGTTGTCTCTAACATATCCTATTTATTTTAGTATATCTGCTGTAAATGAGACAAACTCTGAAATAAGCCCAATATTCTTCTTTGTTTATTTTCTCCCCTGACCCTACCCCATGGATAGTGCCAGACATAGTAATCGACATATATTAAGGGCAGGGGCGTGGAGAGAGAAGGCCGATGTCTAGTACAATTCCTTGACCTTTGGAACACCCATTATTTTAATTTAATTTCCTCTTTGTCTTAATAACAATTCTTTTATTTTATTAAAACAGTTCCCAAGGTAGTTTCTAGTTAAAATGTGTGTGTGTGTTAAAAATGACAATTAAATTAAATCTGGCTGAATAAATCGAAAAGATAATAAGCGAAGAGGCTAACCAAATAGTCAAATCAAAACAGTCCGCCAGGAGTAGACACAGTGCATATTTAGGTCATCCAACATCCAGGGCTTCTGCTTTTCTCATCCTACACTACACTTTCTCTTGTCTTGAATTGAGAACACCATTGTGACAGTTTCTTTTAAAAAAATAATATGTGTGTTTTTCTCTGGAATATTCAGTTGAAGTATGTTCAATGAACAAGTAATTGAATTTATGTTGAAAAAATATGCAGAAATGGTCCGTCTAGTCTAGGGAGGCAGGAGAGAAAATGTGAATTTTCATTCCTCTCTGTAGAGGAGAATCTGTGTCTTTTGGATCTTCAAAAGGAAGGAATTAAGCTTCACCACTAAGACCCAAATATTATGCACCTCCAGTATTCTCCCCCAACTTGTTTCCTGCAGTGAATTCCGGCTTAAGTGTCATTGTTTGTTTGTTTGTTTTGTTGTTTTTATTATTCAATGATGTGTCCGATTTCTACATTTTATTGATAAATGTGATTGTTGTTAACTGCCCAGAGTTCTTTCAGAAAGACAGGCGGTATAGAAAAATAAATAAATAAATAAATAAATAAATAAATAAATAAATAAATAAATAATAATGTACATCTTATAATTGATGTCCTGTCGACAAATTACCTCTCAGTCATCCACTTGGCTCATGCATTCTGTTTCATAATTGGCTGAGAGACTTCTGCTGCTGTTACAGTCCAGCTAAAAAATAGTATGTTACAGCACAAATTTAGGCATGTCTGCTGAAATTTGGGTAGGACAGTGTGCCACTGGGGCAGGGGGTGGGGGGCAGCAGGGGGCAGTGGGGGGCAGCAGGGGTGGGGCATGGAGCGGTGGGGGGCAGTGGCAGGCAGGTGGGCAGCAGCAGGCTGACCAGTGCCCCCTCTCCATTTTGGCGCCCTAGGCAACTGCCTAGTTCGCCTTAATGGACGCACCGGCCCTGGTGATTAGAAATAAGATGGTTATGAATGGTCTTGGTCTTGGCCTCCATTGACGCTTTACACTTGATGATATTTTCTAATTTCTTCATTCCTGCACTTCTGAGTTCCAGTCTTCTGATTTCTTAGTTGCAGACTCCAGTTGGATTGATGATTGAAAAAATTGCTGGCTGTTTTAATTTCTCCATTGTCAGTGCTAAAACTGTTTACTTCCTCATGATTTTTGTCTCCTTAACATTCAGCTGCAGTCCCACTTTGGCACTTTCTTCTTTCACTTGCTCCAAAAGTAGTGATGGGCACAAAATGAATTTTAAATTCATTTTGTTATTCATTTTGTTAGGTAACAAAATGAATAACGAACCAACCCATCAAAGAAAAATTAAGCGAAATGAAAATTTCCATTTTGTTCATTTTGTTTTTCTTTCTTGTTTTTGATTCTTGCAGATGTGGTTTAGTATGGAACTATTATATCAATGCAACAATAAGGTGATTTAGTGATCTAAATATATTGGGGCCACTAGGAAGAAAGCCTAGAACAGGCATGTCCAAATTGTGGCCCTCCTGATGTTTTGGACCACAATTCCCACAGTTCCTTTGTCACTGACAATCTAAGCTTAGAATTCTGGGAGCTGTGGTCCAAAACATCAGGAGGGCTAAAGTTTGGACATGCCTGGCCTAGAAGGATGGGTGTGGCTATCAATCTGTTTCTAACTTACAGCAACTCTTTCCAGGATTTTCTAGGTATAAAGTACTCAGAAGTGATTTGCTATTCCATTCTAAAGGCACTTTGGGACTCTGCATGATGATTGCGAATATACTATTTCTCCTTGGTTGCCAAAGACAAATCCTTAAGAGTGAAGGTCTTTTCTAATTCCTTCATAGATCCATTGCCAAGTCTCAGGTCCTCTGATTTCTTTACTGCGATCTCTGTTTTGACTGATGATTGAATCGACATATTAAAATGTGCAACAATTTCAGCTTCTTCCCAGCGATTAAAATTATATAATCCATTCATTTGTAAAATAGTTATCTTTAGTTATCTGCAATCCTCTGATGAAAAGTATTCTGTAGAGTTGGTGTGCTTCATAGCACTTTGTGGCAAGCCATTAGTGTGGTACTACAGGATTCTCCCCATCAAACCTCCTCTTTTGACTGGCCAGTTGCCTGAGGAGGTAGGGAAAGGCAGGTGGAACTCTTTCTTGGAGTGGCACACCACTGGCATAGGAGGACCCCAGTGGTGTGCTGATGAAGGTGAGTGGGGGCCCTGGCTGAGGGGCTTTATAGCAATTAGTAGTCAACTCTTGTCTATTCTAGTGCGCTTGTGCTTGGTCACAAGAAGTATGGCAATGTTTAAATGTCCCATTTCTTGTTTAAGGGTCTCACAAGTCTCATATTTCATGTTTCATATTTCCCTTTACCTCTATGTACACCAGCAACTAAATAGCCTTTCAGTTTTAACACAGTTGCTTCTTTAGCAACTGTGCTGTTCATGCTTATCCTTCCCCAGTCTCATCATAGGGCTTTCGTGGTGCAGAATATTCAGAAGTGGTTTACTACTGCATGTTTCTGCACAGTACTAACAAGATTTAGCCTGAGTATCATTGCCATTGTCTATGAAAAGTTTTCATTTTGGAAGAAAGTGGGTATATCATAGTCTCACTTTTGAGCATTCTGCCTTGGATGGTGCTGCTAAGTCTTGACACACAATGAAGTGTAGCATCCTGACAGTATTGCTTTTGGCTACCCCAACTCATTAACCAAGAACTCCATATCTTGATTGCCCTGTTATGTTTAGCTATCTCAATAAAACAAATTTGAATTTATTTTTATTGCTGTGCGAGGGGTTAGGGAGGGAAAAACAGTGTGCTGAACCTGCTGAATGAACCTCTACCATCTTTGACCATGCTTAAAGATAAATGCTTTTTTAAACAAAAAAGTGTTGGAGTGAATTTTTGAATTTCAAGACCGCCAGGTGGTAATAACTGAGCCTTACATTTATTGTTAGTAAGCACCCATTTAATTATCCCAATACATATTCATTTAAATTCCAAATGCAAAATCCTTGGGTATAAATAACATAAATAAAATTTGGGTGCTTCTCGTGTGCCTAAAAGACACACAAAATACTGCAGGGGAAAATTGTTTACTTCAGTGCCCCCCCCCAAAAAAAAACCAATTTAAGACTTGAGTAGTGTCAATTTGGTCTCTTCTATAAAAGTGAAGAGGCAATAAAATATTTTTAAAGCAGTATAAAATAAAATAATATGTGACAGGCAGTTGATTACATGTTTCTCCCTCCACAGTTCCTCCTCCCTGACACCCTTGAGACTAGTGATGGGCACGAAACACAAAAATGGTGTTTCAGTTTTTCGTTTGTCGTTGAGAGGTCTGTTTCGGTTCGTTTCCATTTGTTGGGAATTTTTTCAAAAATTTCATTACCGTTTTTCGTTTTTTCATTTTTTCGTTTCTACCCGCCTTCTGCATGATTTTTAAAGCATTTCCATGTGCAGGCATCCCCCAACGCCCCAGAGCAGAGGGGAAACACTAAAAAAATGGATGCTGGCAGAGACACAGTATAGACTAGGTACACAGGGAGGCTGCAAAGGCAGTGGCGGGCGTTGCCCAGGGTGCAAGGCAGCCGCAGAGTGACTGCACTGTGGGCAGGGGAGGGTACTCACCGAGAGGTACGCAGCACGCACGCACACAGGGAGGCTGCAGGACTGAAGCTAGAGTCACAGAGACAGCAATCCCACCCTAACTGCCACCAGAGACTGCAAGGAGGATGGGGGCTGCCAGACCTTTTTATGCCCTCTGTGGCTGCCAGACCTGCCCGCCCAGTCTGCAACCTGGACATGCTATTGGTTGAACATGATCCCACATCACATGGCTTGCTTCCATTTTGTGGCTGGTGGTGACATCCATTTTAAAGGAAAAAGAAAAATACATCGCGATGGGAGAAGACAAAAACAAACTTTTAAAGGACTCCAACCCCCCTGGTAGGTATTATCAGACAATATAAATAATTATCACTGAGTTTTTACGGATGTCCATGGCGTTTTTTAACATTTAAAACAGCTCATTTCATTGCACGTTGCCAGTAACGGAAATGAAACGTTGCCAGAAACGTAACAACCACAATTTTTCGTGGTTCTGTTTATTTCATTTCATTTTCATCACAATTTTCATTTGTTGTTTTGTTACGTAACGGAAACAACAAATGGTAACGGAAATGAAAAAATGTTCATTCCGTGCCCATCTCTACTTGAGACATATCATTAACCCTGGCCTGTGGAAGCTAAAGTGAACTCTGATTCACCATAACTAGGCTCTGTGAATGCATATGAACACCACAGAATTTGCCATTTCTCAACTTGCAAGAAAAATAAATCAAGGATATACAAAATGAAGTACCAAATAAAGAAAATTTGTTTATGGAAAAAATGGCCAATGAGATGATACACTGAAGAAACCTAAAAGTAATAACATATTTTGGTAACTGAGATTTCCCCCCTCCCCCAATTTCACCCATTTATAATACCAGGGTTAGGTGTTTAAACTGTCACTGTACCTCCCAGGAGAATGGTCAGCCAAAATCCCCTGGAGCACATGTGGCTGATGAAGTTGGGTGGCCTGCAATCTGTGTGGCCTTGTATAAATTGATGGTAGCACTTAATTCATTAAAAATAGATCTCCAGATGTTTTGTACCTTTTCACATTCCTACCATATATGAAAATATGTACCAGCATCCTTATCACATTTCCAACAAATCTTAGAAAAATTACCATTTGTTTTATACAATTTCACTGGTGTCAAATACCATCTTAAACCTATTTTTTTTAAAAAATATTTTATTCTCATTGGCATAGTATTCACATTCTCCATATGTTAGCCCAATCTTCCTCTTCTATTTCTTTTTAAAAATCTTGCTCCCAGACTACCTTCAATCCTCTTCCCTCATTTTCATTTTCCTCTAAATCCAAAAGTATCTTATATATAGTATTTTACTCACACTGCCTTTCACTACATCTTCCTTTTGAATATCTTCATACAACAATAAGAACTGTTCATATTTTGTATATTCTCTACATATATTATGTTTCTTAATACAGTGGTACCTTGTATAATGTAATTAATTTGTTCCAAATGAAATTATGTTATACAAATTTTCCTTTGTACAAATTGTGAATTCCCATGGGAATGCATTGAAAATGGGAGTAATCCATGTGAAGAAGCTGAGTCCCCCCCAGACCTGCAGCAGCAGCATGAGCAGCAAAAAAGCAGAGCGTGCTCTCTCCTGCTGGCCCCAGCTTGACAGCAGAAACTTCAGGGGCTGCCGAGAGCCCCAGAAAGAGTCGCCTTTCCAGCCCCTCCACGTGGCGGGGCACACTGATGCTCTTCCTCCACCAGGGGTGGGCGGTGAGGAGGAGGAAAGGGTGGTGGCGGCGGCCCTTGGAAGTTTTGCGCCCCCGCACGCCATCCGTGGGACCCTGGCTCGCTTTTGTGTCCCTCCTCGGTGTTTGAGCAGGGGGAGGAGGATGGCGGCTTCACCTTCAGAGCACAGCCACCACCACCGCCACTCCTCGTGCTGCCTTGGCATAGCCGCTTCTTGCCACTGTGCACTCACCCCGCGCTGCTGCCTGCAAGCTCTCGGCCAGCCCTGTCGCCAGCTCGTCTGCCTTAGTGCCTCGCAGGAAGTGGCCGCCGGAGCAACAAAGGAGAAGGAGAAGGGCAGGCGGGGGCGTGTTGGTGAGACCTGCCTCCCCCCCTTGGCTCCCTTTTGAAGCCAAGGCAAGCAGGTGCGGGGTGGCCCAGGAGCTCCATCTAAGATAACCCAGGGCAAGAAGGAAATGAAGCTTTTTTGGGGGGCGTTGAGCTCTCCACTCTCCTCCTCCTCCTCCTCTTCCTCCCCATGGCTCTTTTCTGACAAGAGACTCTTTGCGGAGATCCCGGGCTCTTCTCACCCATTCAACTTCCAGAGGATTTAGGACACTGCTGCTTCTATTCAGCTTCTGTGAATTTACAAATTAGGGAGCCACTCGGTCCAGCTGTGAAGCTACCAATGAGGCATCCTCCTCCCCTCCCTCCCTCCCCCCTCCCTCCCTCTCTCTCTTGCCTGCAAAGAGGCGACAAAGTTTCCCGGCAGTGTGCCGGATGCGTGATGGGGTGTGGAGCGATCCCTGTGCTCCCGTTCCCGCCCTTGCTCGCCCGACCCTCCTGCACAATCAGGCTTGGCAGGGCGCCAACGCACCCACTCTGCAGCTGATCAGCGCACTTCTTGCTGATTCCCTGCTGGCCGTAGGATGGTTGGGGTTGAAGGTAAGGGGAGAGTTGGGGGGCAAGCTGAAAAGGCTAGTGGGGAACAGGAAGGCTGGGCATTTGGCAACCACGGAGGAGGAGGAAGTGCCTTACGGCCTGGCAGAGCCCACCTGCAAGATTGGCAGATGAGGTGCCAGAGTGCCATGGTGGTGCTAATTCCCTATCTCCGGATTTTTTTTACGTTGTATGGATTTTCTGTTATACAAACCCTATGTTATACGAGGTACCACTGTACAATCATTAGTCCATTTTTCTAATTGTATGTAATTAAACCACAAAATATCCCTACATTGCAAAACTTCTTTGATTTGTTCTAATATATGAAAATTTTGCCAAAGATTAATTTCCTGTTTATGATGCTACCAGTACAGTTAACATTAGATGATATTAATTTTTGGCAAGGTTTGATTAATAGTGATTGTAATGAAAGTAAAAAGAAACCTAGAATAAATAAAAAATATTGGTATAGAGCTCAAAATAGAGGAGGTATAGTTTTACCAAATGTTAAAAATTATTATTTGGCAAATCAATTAAAGTTTGGCAAAAGATCTTTGGCAAAATTTTCATTTTCATCAATTCAATACTTCCAAACCAAGATAATTTCAAACTAGAATATTCTTGTATTTTATTCTTAACTTCTCTTTTTAATTTATTGTAATTATATTCTTTTAATTTGTGTGTATTCTTTACCAAATCTATATAATTAATGCATTCTGTGTTCTAAAAAGCTGGGGCTAATCTTTCTATCACTAAAAACTGACAGATAGAAATTTAATTGCTGTCATGTGATGAAGAAATATCCAGTGATTATCATTTTCATATACAGCAATCAGTACTGGTGAAAGAACCTTTATTTTACACCTCTGGGATTCTCTTAGCCTAGAAGATGCTGTGGGCATTCCCTTCATAAAATATTTGTTTAGCGAGGGGATATCAATTTCCCAGTTTAACATCAAATCAAAATGCAAATCTTCTGTGCTTTGTTTTGCGCTCCAAACTCTGGACATTTCCAGTTTTGATTCCCTCCTTCCTTCCTTTTAGGGGTGCCTGGTTTATGAATATTATGGAGTGTATGTGCTGCAGCCTCTAGTTAGCAATATTAGTCCCAGAAATGTGGAACATGCTTATACAGGGTTGAAATGGTATATCTTTTACTTTTACCTCATGAATTATTTCAAAAATAAAACAGTATAATTGTATTATTAATTTAGTAAAATATGCACCCTTATTGCTGTTGGCAATTTCCTGTTGTATTTAGGGCTTTCCACAGAATAGCTCAACCAATAGTTGTGCTTAATAGTCGATTGATCTTTATTTTGTGTAATTTTCATTCTTTATGTAGATTAAAGGTGATAAGAACAGTTTGACTTCTGAAAAGCTGTGAAAGCCATGGAATCCGTTTCCTCCCCTTGTAGACTCTCAGACTTAAAAAATTCCTGCCATCTAATTCAGATTTGATGGAGGATAAGGGCTAAACATGAAGGTAAAGGGAGAAGAGCATAACCCAAGGTTGCCTCAAGGTGTGATGATTTAAGTAAAGCTACAGCTTGAAACGTGCTAACAGAACGTACTTGGGACCCTTAAGGACTTCCAAGGTGGAGAAATTTGCCTTCTAACCATTCGCGCTAACTGTGGTGCCTGAGCAATTCTTTTCAAAGAAATAGCAAAATATAGAAAATGTGCCTCATCAACAGCACTGCGGCAAACCTGGAATACCTATTACTTCCTCAATGAAAGGATACAAGAAAACCTTCCTTAAGTTGGCGCAGCAAAGAATTGAATTTTAAGCATGCAAAACTTGCCTGTGTTAAGACCTTGGCACCCTTCCAGTAAGAAACACAAAACTAGGAACTTGAGAGAAGGGACAGAATTATTTTTAATGTGCATTTTCTTCATTGATTGATAATGTAGTTTTGGGGAAAACTGTATGTAGCATTTAAAAACTGAGATAGCAGGAAAGTAGGAATGTGATGAAATCTTGTCAGTGTGTGATTTATGGTCTTGACAAGATGTTTTAGCAGAGCAGAACAGTCTGTTGTTCATTCTCCAGTTGCTGTGAAGGTTCTTGGCCCCGGTATGAGGGCATAATGTGAATCACACACACCCATTATGGTTTGCACAATTTGTGCAAAATGCTTTTTCCTTTCTTAACCTAAGGCACCACATTCGGCAAATGAAAAAGGCTAAGCCACTCACAAAAATGCCAGCAAGAACTTCTGATTTTTAAAATGCTAGGCAACAGAAAAGCAATGGTTATTATTTGTGCTTTTACACAGCTCAATGAAAACAGTTTTGCACATGCACAAATCCTTTTGCCACCAAATGATGAAAAGAAAATATTGTATGGTTTATTTTTGTTCAGCACGCAAGGAAAAACCAAGGCATGATTTACATTTTTAATTTTTTTAATTAAAAAAACAGATATAACAGCAAAATAATATAAGGATAGAAAATAACAAAATAACAATATAACAAATATATAACAAGTATAACAGACATAAACCTGGTGCAACCCACCCTCCTCGGGACTTGAACAAGATTACAACTTTCATGGTATTGACCAGCCCATTTGTCTCCAGAAGTACATTGAGTCTTCTCCGTGTGTGTACCCTTTACCTTTTTGGAATACATATACCAATAATTTATCCCATATTCCATTAAAGTCATTAGACTTGTTCAGCCCTTTCCTAATTTTAATTTCGCAAGTCAATTTATCATTAATAGCTAAATTCCATAACTCCTTATACCATTCTTCCATTACTAATTGATTATTAGATTTCCAATATGTGGCAAAAATCAGCCTTGCGGTCGTGATCATTATAATTACCAATTCCCCCTCCTCTTTCTTCAGTTGTGTATCTGCAACTATGTTAAACCAGTGCCAGCTGGGGGGACATTGGAATCTTTTCCCCTAATATTTCTTGCATTTCATTAAAAACCAAATTCCATTCAGATTTCCTATTCTCACATGCCCACCACATATGTAAATATGTTTCTTTTTTACATCTCCAACAAATTGGAGATATTTCTTTATTTATTATATTTACTTTTGCAGGTGTTATATACCATCTCCAATATACTTTATAACAGTTTTCTTTAACTCTCACTGACATATTTTTCACTATTCTTTTATTCCACATTTCCCCATTCTTCCTTGTTTATCTCTTTATTAATATCTTCTTGCGAAATCTCTCTTAACTTATTATTTTTTACATTAATATTTTATATATCTCACTTACAATTCCTTTCCTCTGTTCTTTATTCTCAATCTCATTTCTTCTATCTATAATTTCTTCAAATCTGGTCAATTCTCTACACTCTCCTACTTTAGTTATCCATTCTTTAGTCCATTTTTCCAATAGTATAATGTTCAACCAGGAAATATTTCCTCCCAGTTTCTCCTTTATGCTTTGTCTACTCTGCATTTGCTTTAACCACTCCCGCAAGTATATAACTTTTTTTTTTTATCATGCAGTAGCATAATTAACTTCCCTTTTAAATTTTCTGGGAAATTTTTAATTTCTGTTATTCGTGACAAAGGTGAAACCAATGGGCTTGAAATCTCCCTAAAGTTCCTCCAACATTCCAAATTGTTTTTCAAGAATGGATTATTTATCTTTTTCACCTGAACTTTAATGTCTTCCTTAAAAAACATTCTCTTTTTGTTTAATTTCTAAGTCTCTCCAAATTAAGTTATCGTTCCCTATTATTAAATCTGGAATATGTCTCAATTGATTGGCTATGTAATATAGCTTAATATTAGGTAACCCTAAACCACCTTCTTTTTGTGGTACATAACCTCTTATTGATCCTAGCATTTTTATTGCCATTGCAAAACATATTAATTTTCCCCTGAATCCCTTTAAGTTCACTTTCATCCCATTTTATAGGTAACATCCAAAATAAGAAATTTAGTTTCGGGATAATTTTCATTTTACATACTGAAATCCTTCCAAACCAAGAAATCCTTAATTTTTGATATTCTTTTATTTGTTCAGTAATCTCTTTCTTAACTTTCTCAACATTTATTTTAAACAATTCTCCATTAGCTCCATGCTAATTTTATCCCCAAATAATTAATGCTATTTACTAATTTACCTTTAAATACTTCCCTAAACAACCTTTTCTCTTCTTCACTGTAATTTAACAACATACATTCAGATTTGTTCCAATTAACCTTTAATCCTGTTGCTTCCTCAAACCCCTTTAAATGCTTCTGTAATTTGTAAATATTAATCAAAGGGTTTTTAATTATTAGTAGTATATCAGCAGGTGGCTGGGGGGATGGACAGAAGCAGGGAGGGCAGGCAAACCGTAAAACTGTAAGCTGATGTGTCCATCCAGTATGGGGGGGAGGCCAGTTTATGGGGATGCATGACAGGATGAGCCAGTGAGGACAAGAGGCCGCGGGCACTCAAAATTTGAAAACGGGCTGCATTTGGCCCCCGGGCCTGACTTTGGACATGCTGGTCTACAGAATGCCTTTGCTTTGTATAAACCTTTTGGAAAGTGAGGTGACATGGCTCGGTCTAATACCAGTCATGCCTATTCATCAATGGCAAGAAAGCACAATGCAGAGGTAGATTCAGAAGTTTCTTGGAGATCTTTTAACAAAATGAGAACTAAATAAGCAGGGGGAAAAATAAATTAACAAAACAGGAGCTCAAGATAAAAGGATTGCTTGTATATATTCATGTCTTGAAGAGCAGCTATGAGGATTATTTCTTAATGTTCATTATATTTACAACCATTCCAGTTTGTAAATTCTACAGATGTGAACTTTATAGAAACGCTGGGGGGATGGGAAAGAACGCCACCAATTTCCCCATTATTCTGCAAATTTTTCTTTCCCATGGCTTCAGAATTTCTGGAAATCTTACATCCCTAGTCAATTCACAGAAAACAAGCTTTCTTAGATGGTTTCATGCATCTATGGAAGAAGGCAGTTACCTTTGATCAATTTTTCTGCAATTGACTATTTGGGACTGATTCATTCATAAAATAACATCACTCATTACATAGTTCACCCTGCTGGTTCCTAGTTGAATATGTAAACTGCTTCTGTTTTGATTGATTTGTGACAATAATTTCCTCCTGGGAAATTGTCACCTGAAGTTGCTGTCATTGGGTGATGAACATGCAGATTATACCCTTGCAACCAGTCTGATGCTTGCTTCTTCAGAAATTATTCCTGTTGCATTCAGTTGCTATGTGCATGACTGTTGCTTTTCGCAAATCAGTAGTGAAGAGTAGATGCATCTAGGGTGAGTAGGGGCAAATAAAGACGGAATGCTGCCAAGTCATTTCTGATTGGTGACCCTTCAAAACATTTTCTAGGTAGAGACTACCCAGAAATGGTTTGCTGTTCTCTTTTTCCGGGGGCCACCCTGGGACTTTGCTGCTTGCGCAAGGCCACACAGGCTGGCTCTTCTGGGATGCATTGTTGGGAAATGAATTTCCATAATCAGTCTCACTTTGGATTAAGTTGTAAACTGTGGATTACTAAAAACAGCAATAAAAGTCTCCCAAAAATCTCCTGGCCATATGGGAAGAGGGGCTAAGAGTACACAACCCTGAAGCTGAGGATTCTTAAAGAGTGGGGTTATCCTTATGTGAAAAGGTGCCCAGAGTTTTATAGAGGCTTACAATCAAAACTTGAAGTATTCTGGTTGAAGTGTGCCCCCTTAAGATATTTTTAGATTTGTTTTCCACGTTGCTTTCAAAGAAAACATAACAGATTCATTCCTAGCGTGTTGTTGCTATTTTTGATGTATTCTTTCTATGAGACAATGTATAATAACTGCTTCATTTCGCAGCAAGGTCAAGCTAGTTGTACATTTTTATTGTTGTCCCCCCCATCCACTTCCCCTAAATCAGGAATTACAGTTTACTGTAATAATACACTTTTAAAGATATTCATAAGGAAGCTGCATCTCTGTATGCTCTATAGTGGGATGTTTTAAGATTAAAAGCACCCATTTTTGAAGATGTGTCTTATAGAATTTTAAAATGCCACAATCAGCATATAAGGGTTCTCTTGAAAGAAAGATGTTAAACACTTGAAAACAATAAATGTTCCATAGTGTTGACATAGCCTACAGCCATATTAAGTATCTTTTATTGTTGAAAAGGTATTAGAACTTCCTGAATGTATAGAATTCTTTGGGTGGTTAACAAACTTCATATTCCAAGCATTATGGATGGGTTGAGCGGGCTTTTATTTAGAGTTGGGAGTACTTGATGATTTTGATAGAACTTTCAAGAAAATGGAACACATCCTACCAAGTTCAGTGGGTAAGAGACTTGCAGCACAATTCTGTACATATCTGTTGAGAAGTAAACCATGGTAATTTTTGTGGAGTTTATTCCCACAAAATATGGTATAGAATTGCAGCCTCAACATTTATTTCCTCAGTGGCTTTTATAAAAAGGCATTTTAGCTTGTAATACAAAATAGAAATTTAATATTAACTGGTAAATAATTTAGAAGGGGTATGCTTGTCTTTGTATTTGGGGAAGAGAATTAAACGACAATATGATATGACTAATTATTAATCTTGTATGTGCACTGGTTTGCTTACTAAAGCTGAGCTAGAAGCTTGAAGAGATACAAGAGGATATACGTTGTGTGTTTTGTAATAAGTTTGATGGGTGCTCTCTAAAATCAGGCAAACAATCTCACTAAATTTTAAAAAGGGTGAAAATTGATAATTTTGTTTTCACTTTTCTATACTAAATTTTGCAAGAGGCACTGAAAACATTCTTTCTCTCTTTTCTCCTCTTTTTCCATCTTCTGGGATTTATGTAGAATAAATTATTACCTGGTGGGTTATTTAGCTCTCAGCCCACTAGCCATATTGTTGAAAGGTCTGTTTGAAGCCTCTAAGGGCGCTTTTACACAACCCCTGAGATCCGCTGTCCACTTAAATTCGGACCAGAGATCTTAGGGGCTTGTCGCTCTTCCTGCTTCCCCACCCCTCCGCACTTCCTGGCTGCTGGCTGCGTGAGGGGAGGGAGAAAAAAAAGGAAGAAAAGATCGTGGCTCACCTCGTTCTGCCTCTCGCTCTCTGTAAAGTAGCTCTTAAAGGGGCGGGAGCCAAAAAAACAACAAACAGAAGCGAGGAGAGCCCTGCACTCACTATCGTTACACCGCATCAAGGAATAGTCACCTCCAAAGAGCAGGTACTGGAAAGGTGCGCTGGGATGCGCTAAAGTGGGCATGGTTGCACCTAATGTCCTGTAAACTCCGCAGCTGGTGGGCAAACATTTTTAAGCTCCAGAGCTGGGAGCCATTTGCCCCGGAGTTTAGGGGTCATGTATAAACGCCCTAAGTACACTGTAAAGATAAGAAGAATACATGGAGATGATGATCAGTGTTTTGAGTAGCTCCACCAAAAGTTTACGCAAAGGGTGTACTTCTAAGCCTCAGGTTTTATGCCTCATGTTCTTAATTTATCAAACATGATAAAATATACAGTTGACCCTTGTATAACAGTTTGTATAACATAAAATCTGTACAACATAAAAAATTCCAGACATAGGGGAAATTTGCTTAACATAATCGCATATGGGGTGAATCCGTACAACATCAAAATGGGATTACTCTATTTTCAATGCATTCCAATGGGAAATTTGTATAAAGGAAAAATTGCTTAACATAATTTCATTTGGAACAAATTAATTCCTTTATACAAGGTACCAACTGTATAGAACAGTCATCATCATGAAGGGAGCATTTAGTTTATTACTTTAATGATGACTACCTCAAATATGCATGATAGTTTTGGAAGTCATTTTGATCTTCCAGTGGCAGGTGTCTTCCACATTCTAAAGCCTGAACTAGACTAGAGTTTAAGCAATCAGTGGCTGGGTTGTTTTAAAGCACTTTTGAAATTATAATTTACCATACTTTCCCTATCACTTTCTCCTCAAAACTGTTTTGTTAATTAGCTACTAAGGAAAAATATATCTTGTTATGTCCTTCCCTGATGAATAGCTACCAATTAGTTAATTTTTATGCAAATATTTCACAGGGCCGCAAAGACTGAGGCATGTTAGACTAATGGCATTGTTTTAGTACAGTTACAAAATATATTACATCTGTGGGAATGGGTAAACACTTAGAGTAACCAAACTTCATCTTCATTTTATTATAGCTCCAGGACATTGATTTCCTGCAAAAGGCTTTAGAATTCCTTGAGGATATTGCTGCCAGACATTGTTATTTTTAAAAGCAATTCAGCCAGCCACAGTAATTGTACATGTAAATGTTTCAGGAGGCATCAGACAGAAGTCTAGGTGGTAAGTTAATGCTCACTAACTGAACTGCAGTCGAACAAATAAAAGATAACTTAATGGAGCCTTAGCCGCTTCTAATGCAAAAGAAACAAAGGCATAACACCAATCAAATATTCTTAAGATGGGAAGATGGTATTAGCGGGGGCACATGGGATCAAGTGTTAGGTGCTTGGTTTTCATTATTTAGATACATGGGTTGAATTTTGTTTTACTTTTTTATTTTTTGGAAGCACAATATCTAATACCTCAGATAAGGCTAAAACGAAAGGAACATTAAAGATTGAACAATATGCAAGGTTACAAAAAGACAATTAAAGTACTGAAGCTGATTTTAGCTGGATATAAGTGTTCCAACCAGAGACCTTTTTTTTTAAAAAAGGCACAATCAAGTTGGTTGTGAAATTCTATTAGGAAGGTCAAGGACAGTGTTGATTTGGAGACTGATGTGTCCTGTCAAAGTTCAAGCACTTCAGTCTGAAGGGAATGTACAGTCTTCTTTTTCATTGCCCATTGTGGCAAAATGAATAAGAACTTACAGAGTGATATACTTTGATTAAATCTCAGTTCAAGATACTTTATTAATGCATCACAATTGTGCAATGAAAGACTGTACAACAGATTTAAAAAGTGGAGATCCAAATTCCATCAAGTGGCCCCCGCCTGTTCACGGTTCGTAGACTGCAGTCCCACTATATTGTGGGACTGTAGTATATGAAAAAGGCCCCCTGGGGTAAAGGGGTAAGGCCTATTTCAGGCCTCCTGTACTTACCCCAGGACTGGCACTGCCCCAAACGGGCCTGTGAGGGCCTTCTCAGGCCTTCTGGCAGCCCAAAAATGGCTTCCAGTTCACAGGGAGGCCCTTTTAGGGCCTCAGGAAGGCCCAGGAAGGCCATTGGAGGCCCGTTCGGGGCAGGGGGTAAGTACAAGGGCCCCCAGCTAGGGCCCCCAGGGGTAAGCACAAGGGCCCCTGGGGGTAAGTACAAGGGCCCCCAGCTAGGTCCCCCCAGGCTCTTAACCCCCATGATAGGCGATGGTCAAAGTAATATGAATAAGAGAGAGAATATTTAGGACAGAATTGGGTCATGCATAGAGATGGGCACGAAACGAGCGATTTTTCGTTTTCATTTTCATTTTTTTGTTTCATTACGCAACAAAAACAAAATGAATTTTTTAAAAAATAAAACGAAAACAAAAATGAAATGACCAAATTTGCCGTGTTTTTCGTTTTCATTGCAGCAGATGCATTGAACTAAAAAGAATGCTAACGAAACAGCAATTTTTCGTTTTCGTTTTCATTTTTTTGTTTCGTTACCTAATGAAACGAAAACAAATTTTTTTGCAAAAACATCACAAAAACGAAAACGAACCGAAACGGACCCCTAAACGACCAAACGACAAACGAAACACCATTTTTTTGAGTCGTGCCCATTGCATCCATTACTGATGATACCATATTTCTTTATGTAGATAATTACCATTGTGGACAGCTAGTGCATTGCAGTTAGAAAGGAGCACTTAAAACCCACAATTTTCTGTTTCACTTGCCATGCGAAAATATGAGTTACCAAACCAGGTAGGGCTTTCTGAAATTGTGTGACAGCTGGAAGGAAACATTTTGCTCATCATTAGTTCCTTCTCTAGCAAACTATGGTGCCGTTCTCTTGAAAGTTATGGAGGCATACAAAGACAGAATAGGTCATGGAGCATGGCATTGTCAAAACAGAAGGGCTGAACAGGCATTATAGTCCTAGCAGACTTGCCCATTATCCTGTCTGGCTTTGTGGATGTTCTCTTAGGTGAGCTAACAGGGAGGACTTATCCACTGATACTCCTTCTAGATTGGGTAGTTGAGCCTTTGCATGCTTCAGACCCTTTTGGGTGTGTGTGTTACAACATGTTTCATAGAACACATAAAGTGAATGTTTTCATGTAGTAAATGGAATTTTTCGGTCTTAGTAGCTTATTAATAGGAGAGCCCCCAATGGGAACTCTGTGCTTCAGAAAAGGTTGCTGTGCATGTGGTATGTATGCTGGAAGCTCTTGATTCCTGGATAGCCCAGCCATGAGATAAAAGAATAGGGAATTGCCACATCTGGACAGAATTCTCACTTTTGTCAGACTGGAGGCAGTTGGAAGGGTGTGTGAGAACCTCAAGTCACATCTAGAAGAGGATGGTCTTAGAGGAAATCCCCGTACCATGAAGAACCAACGTGGAGGTCTAATGTCCTGCTTTTGAAACGCCTCACCCCAAGAGCTATATACTTTTGGGTTTACATATTGGCTGCTTTGTGTGGATTGGTGAGTGTGAATCTGGTGAAAGCAGTGCATTCTATTAGCTCAGTTGAGTAATTGGGATAGAATTCATCTAGGCATCTTTCTCATCACAAGGCTGGTGCAGGCACAGAAATAAGGCATATGTTTTGTTAATCTATATACTAATTTTCATTTCATTTTCACTGAGTAATTTTCATAGATCTGTTATTTATTTTAAAGAGGTACTGAGAAGGAGAACACTCAATTTCATGCCTGCTTGAAAAGGGATGATTTAGTAAAAAAATCACATGGCAGGGAGGCCAACTACCTGAAAATATTTGAATTATGCATGTTACTAGTGTTTCAACATCATTTTCAGATATTTTATTTAGGCTGAAATGAACCTGGTGTTCTCATTAAGAGTGGGTCTTGTATAAAATAAAGATAGTTGAATAAACATCTTGCTTTCAGGACATATTGAAACAATTTGAGGTAGCCCCCACCTCTTTTTATAGTGCTCCGTATAGTTAAATCTAGGTGAAAGTACAGTAGTAAGTGATATAGTTATTGAACTGGGTTGGGGGGAGCTTAATATATCATGCCTGTTCAAGTTGTGTATCTCTTCCTTGTAGTAGTTCCTCAACCTGTCAGTTTCACTTTTGATTATATATTAGCTTCAACTAAATACCCTCACTGTTCTTGCCAATTCCATACATTTTCAAGGAATAGTAATACTGTTCTAAATACCAAGCTGGCTGATGGCTAGCTGAACTGACGTTAGGGTAGCTGAAGATCTACTGCATGTTAACCCTTCCCAGGTTAGGAACATAGGACATTCCTTAGGATTGTACTAATCTTTTGAGTGCCCAGTGTGATGCTTCCTTTGCAAAACTTGAGGAAGGTTGGTAATGATAGGACATTTTCAATAGCATCAGTTTGAGGAGGCTCCATTCATCTGAAGTGACTTGATGTCATGTTACAACACAACGGTCCCCTCGTCCTGACTCAGTGTCTGGAAGGAGAAGATTTGGATCTGGTGTACTTTAGCTTCTTGCCGCTTCCACTTGTACTGTGTTCCCTTAGTTGGCATAACATTCCTATTGACATAATCCTTCTATCACTAGATATGTGAGATCCACCAGCAGAAAAACATTCCGTCAACATAGGGATATTTCTGCCAGGACAAGAGAACATCTGATGTCAGAAGTCATCTACTTGTTCCTAGCTGCCAACAGTCATCATATATTTTGAGTTAGGATTGCCATATAATTCAGTTACTAGTTTGTCATTCCTGGAATATCATCATGTATATCAGTACAGCATTAAGTTATTTGAGAAGAGATTTTTTTCTTCTATTGATGTGAACTTCTTTATATGGCACTTTGGCATTTAAATTGCTGCTGTGATTTACATAGAAAGGTTTAATTATCCCGGAAGGGTTGCATTTCAAGTGTCCTCCACACATCACACAGCCCCCTGCTCCATAGCCATTATCAGGACCATCTCTCCCTGCCGTTCAAATCCCTTCTTTTGTTTGAAAAATAATGTATAGTAAGTGAAATAGCACTGAACTGATAAGACACAGTCAGTCTTTGAAGTAGTGCTGAATCATTTTAGCTGTCTGACCAGCATTGCAGTTGTACTTGAAATCAAATAATGTTACTTACAAGCCTTGCTGGGCAAACAAAATATGCTGCATACTCACAATGAATGCTAACCTTACGTAGTCAACAGAATAAACAGTGTGATAGGTGGCACAAGTGGGACGATTATCTGTCTTATTCTCTAACTAAGCATGCTTCTTCCTTATGTAGCTGAGATGCCACTCTCTACACACAAATAAAAAGGAATCTAAAGGATTGCTGAAATATGAAAGCCCTTGGAAGAAAATGTACCAAATAGACAGAAGGCTACTTGCTTCAAAACCCAAGTGGGATCTGAGCTTGCATAGAGCATGTTGAATGACTGATAGAGAAGGTTGGAGTTTAAAAAATCACAAAAAAGAGAAAGGGGGGAGCCCCTTTCAGAGGAGACCAAAGGAAGCAAAATGCAATTTTGCGCATGCTCTCTGTTTATGGCTGTATCAGGCTAAATCAATTTTTTCTTCCAAGTGGAGTAGATCTGTTGAAAGAATGGGTCATTTTAAACAAACAGGTAAGCACCATTGATTCAATGAATCTATTCTAATTGGGACTAATGATTGGGTTTAGACTAGCGTGTTTGTGATTTTTGCCACATATTTTAACTATTTGTGAATTGCAACAGCTCCATTTTTTTAAAACCAGGGATTTTACTCACCTTGATGTCCTACACACTAAAAGTAGACCCAACTTCATCAGAGTAGATATCCTGTTTTATGTAAGCATGGAAAGATTTATTGTATGATCAGTTGAGAGACTTAATAGTTTTACATAAACAGTCTTTCTGTAGTTTCCCTACTTTGGTCTGCTTCATCTTCATCCAATCAACCTACTATTGTACCAGTAACTAATAAAATCTGATTACACTTTTTAAAAAGAGAGTTATTATTTAAGGGAGCATTTATTAACAGCATTAATAAGCTGCCTGGTAGCCAAGTTCTCTCAGCAGTTTATATTAACAATAAAAGCATTTAAGTACCATTATAAGCCATAAAACATTAAAGTACAATTATAAACCATAAAAATGAGAATATGTAATACTGCGTAAAACATTCCAGGATCAGTATGAACACTTTCACATTATCTCTAAGGTGAGTAAGAAAGGACTTGGTCCTTACTTTTGTGCTGGGATCGAAAAAGTATTCCACTAACCACATTTACTTCCTGGAAGCTCTCAGATTAATTTTAAAGTGTATTTTTACAAAAAAGAAGAAGAAGAAGAAGTAAACTGAACCTCTGAAAGAAGTAGTGCTCTGGTCAAAGTAAATTATAGTGTCAGGGAAAGCTGGGGTAGGTCCCCAAGCTCCCGGGTTCTTTATTTTCATGATTACTTTTAACTAACATCACCAAGATACACTAATGGAGCCACTATATTTTTCTAAGATATCAATAAATGTAAGGAACAATTTAATTTTTGATGCCTTTGATTTCTATAGCCAGAATCAATATAAGTAACACAATTGCTTAAGACCAACTATATAAGCATTTTTCCTCTCTGATAGGTCAGGCAAAATAAAAATAAAAATATTATTTATTTATTTATTTATTTATTTATTTATTTATTTATTTATTTGTTTGTTTGTTTGTTTGTTTGTTTGTTATATTTCTATACAGCCCATCTTCCAGTGGAACTCTGGGCAGTTTACAACATAAAAATAAAGACAAAAAATGTGGTACTTTAAGACTAGCTGCTATATTTTGATGTGAGCTTTCGTGGCCAAGTCCACCTCTGTTTGAAAAAGTGGACTTTTCCTTGAAAGCTCACATTAAAATGTAACAGTCTTTAACATTCTCTCAAGTTTTTGTCCTTTTTTATTTGTTAATTTATTTATTTTTGTTTTTGGCTGAGATGCTAGCACAGACCAACACTGCTACATCTTTACTTCAGACAATGCATGCTCCATGCAACGGACTGCACACTGCTTGTGAAATTGGGTGTGTGACTGATTGTACAAAGAATAGCCCCTTCATTGCAGAAGAAACAATTGTGTGCTTTGCCATGTTGGGTGGTAGCCCTCCCAGTTTTTTATTTTTATTTTTATTTTTATTTTCATTTTTTATGTTTTGCACTTGAATTCTGGCTTATGCAACACCTTTTAATAGGAGGAGGAAGCTCATGGCATACTTATTAAATTTCTGGACTGCAACCAAAACTGTGCACATGACCCCGGGTTCAATCCCAGGTAGCCAGCTCGTGGTTGATTCAGCCTTTTATGTTTCTGTTGTTGGTAAAATGAGTACCCAACACAAGCAGGGTGGGTGGGGGCACAATGTGTAGCCTAAATATTAAATTGTAAACTCCCCAGAGAGTGCTTTAAGCTTTTTTTTTTTAAAAAAAATATGGGTGTAACTTTTTAAAATATCACATTACATACCACCATATCCTTTTTTTAGTTCTGCGGCTATCTAATGCCTTTCCATTCCCACCAACACGAGTTGTTCTTTGTGTCAAACCATAAATTCTCAAAATAAGAAAATTACTTATTCCATATTATCCCAGTGAAATTATTGAGACTTATTTCTGACAGAACTTGCTGGGAGTCTTTGAATTGACATGGCATGACTCAACGGATCATTCTGCCCTTTTGCTAATATACTACGATTGCCCAATTCATTTCTTTTTTTCTCTCTCTCTCCAGGTTTGTACTTTTCTAAAACAAGCTAAGTTGCCTAGATGCCCTAAGCACATCTGATCTCGCCTGATTTTGGAAGCTAAGCAGGGTCGGCCCTGGTTAGTACTTGGATGGGAGACCACCAGGGAATACCAGGTGTTGTAGGCACCTGGAGTAGGAACTGGCAAACCGCTCCAGTATTCCTGCCAAGAAAACTCCATGGACAGGGAGTCACGAAGAGTCAGTCATGACTGTAACAACACAACACTTACACACACACACACACACACACACACACACACACACACACACACACACACACACACACACACACACACACACAAAACAAGCTAAGTGGGACCTGTTAAGGCCAATCTTGTCAGCTATGCTCTCTTGACAGTGAAATAAAAGTATAGTTATTTCTGGTCTTTCCATTCAAGGTTACTGGAGGGAAGATGACTTGAAGAAAGGAGAGAGGAAAACTTTTATTTCACTTCCCCATAAATGGTGAGACTCGGACTTAAAGAAATGGGAAGAGCATGTGAGAGGCCTGAGGCTACTTGTTTTAAAGCTGAAGATAGATGTGTTCCCATTTGCCAGCACAGTTTTGAAGCCCTGATGTGGCTGGTACTTTTTGTTAACTGTATTCAATTTTATTCCAATTTAATTTGTGTATTAAAATGCTCCATGTGCAAGCCTTGGGGTGCAATGACTCAGAAAACTCAATAAATAAATATACAGATTTAATAAGGGAGTTGTTTAATCTAGTGTGTGATGATATTTTCACTTGAATGTGATCTTGCTCTCTCTGTTTACATTTTATACTGCTGGAATGGTTTGCCAGTGCAATAGGTCCTCCAGGTGTTGAATTTCATGGATACACTTGACTGCCGTTTTGAGGTTCTATGCAATGTTTTCTTATCGTGACACATCTGCAAACCTGACGGTTGGAGCTGAGAGTGTTGATGCAGTCAGATTAATATATATATATATATATATATATATATATATATATATATATATATATATATATATATATATATATATATATATATATATATATATATAATATATATATATATATATATATATATATATATATATATATGTTTTCGTAGATTTTCACGGGTATAAGTATGCATGTTAGGGTGGACGTGTAGAAAGACAGGTCTTTCATCTTCAGGCTGGTGTTCTGGCTTCAGGCTGGTGTTCTGGCTGTTCTGGTGTTCCGACTACCAAGCCAAACTATCCAACCTACTACAAGACCCTGCTTACATACCTTTGAACACAGACCCCACCACCTACCTGGAAAAAATCACCAAAGCCAAAATAAAAGCCTCTCCCTTAAGTGAAGAAATCAAGCCAAGCATCATCCCCAGAGAGAAATCATCCAGATGCCCCAAGCTCTACAGCCTCCCCAAGATTGAACACCTCTCAGACCCATAGTCAGCTCCATAGGCTCACTCTACAAAACCTCGCCAAATTTCTTGCCAAACAACTCCAGCCCTATGCAGAATCCATCACTTCATACGTACAAAACACGTTCCACTTCATAGAAATTATAAAGAAACAAGACCTACAACCCAATGACCTACTCGTGAGCTTCGATGTTGTTTCGCTCTTCACACAAGTGCCCATTCAAGAAGCCTTGACAGCTATCCACAACAAATACAACCCCCAAACACATCCTAGATCTGACCAACCACTGCCTAACCAACACATACTTCATCCACAATGGACAAAGATACAAACAGATAGAAGGAGCACCCATGGGATCACCCTCTCACCGGTCATCGCAAACCTATATATGGAACACTTTGAAACCAAGCGTTACAGAAGTCCGAACATAAACCCAAACTCTGGCTCAGATATGTTGATGACACCTTTGTTATCTGGCCACACGGGAAAGATAAACTGAACAACTTCCTCACACATCTCAACAGCCTACACCCCAAAATACAATTCACTATGGAAATAGAAGCCAACAACCAACTTCCCTTCCTGGACGTCCTAATCTACAAAAAACCCCGGCTCCTTAGGACATACCATCTACCAGAAAAAAACACATACAAACCGCTACTTAAATGCACAATCACACCACCACCCTGCACAGATCAACTCCGTAGCAAAAACCCTCATCTCCTGCCTGCTGACAAAGACCACCTAAAAACTGAATTACACTCTCTCTCGAATGTTTTAATTGCGAACGGATTCCAAAAAACACCATCACCAAACTAATCCAAAAGGAAACACCCCCAAGAACCAAGAAACAGTTTCACCGCCCTCCTCCCTTACATCAAAGGCACCACAGACAAAATCAGCAAAATTCTCCACAAACACAATATCAAGACAGCCTTTTGCACCGACCAAAAAATAGCCAACATTTTAAGAAACCCCAAAGACAAGATTGAGCTAGAAAACCAAGGAGTCTACGAAATACCATGCAAAGTCTGTCCAGCCACATACATCGGACAAACAAACAGGAGAATAAGCGCACGCATCGCAGAACACAAAACGCAGTCAAAAAAGAAGAAAATCTTCCTCTCTCTTCCAGCACATAAAAACAACAGGTCATGAAATTAGACTTTGAAAGAACCAAACTCATCTCCAAAACTGAACACTTCAACAGTCGAATAATCATGGAAGCCATTGAAATAGAGAAACACCCAAACAACATGAATAAACGTGATGACACCTCCCGCTTGCCTGACATCTGGAAACTAGCCCTGGTCAACAGACGAGCCTCTGTCACAAAGATGACACCAGGTCCAAAAGGACACAAGATGCCACCACCTTCCATCCACACCAAACACAAACCCAGACCCTTCCCACAGATGAAACGAAACCACCATCCAATAACAAAACCACGACTGCACCATCTACTGCGGCACCCCACTCCAGTCACCACATGGAGCACACTCACACACCCCAAAAAAATTGGGAGACCACAGACACGTAGCCAGACCAAAATGAATTCACAAGACACAGGACCCCACTCCACCAAAGCCCAGGATACTGCCAGAACCCACCAGCCATCTAACCCACCAGCATCTAAACAGCCATCTAAACAGCCACCAGCAGTTAATCCCTTAACGATCGCCTCAGCCACACAGCAGATCACAAAAGAACAAAGGAACAAAGGAACCTGCAATCAGCAACAAAGCAAGCAAACCACACCCCCAGCAGTATTTATAGAAGGACTTCAACTGAGACCACGCTTTGCTTCAAGAAGAAAGAAGCCAGAACACCAGCCTGAAGATGACGAGTGAGAAAGTCAGAATCCACCCTAACATGCATTATAGGTATGCATGTTAGGGTGGATTCGGTTTCAGGGTAGAAAAAACAGCTTTTTGTATCTTCAGGCTGGTGTTATATGTATATAACAAGACATTTAATGTTATATATATATAACAAGACATTTATATAATGTTATATATATATAACAAGACATATATATAACAAGTGTTATATATATATAACAAGACATTTAATGTCAGCTTTTCTGTGAGTTGGATCTCTAGCTGGAAGATTTGTGTTAATTAACCTATGGTGCAGAATTGATTACAGTATATTGATTTTTGCAATCATTGAATTATATGTGTATTTGTGTGTAATTTTTGTGTGCTTGTGTAACTAGAGAGAGAGAGAGAGAGAGAGAGAGTCTTGGGATTTGTCCCCGTTCAAGTACATCCTGTAATAACATGCTGGAATAAAAATCTGCCTGGGACAACATATAGTTTATGGTAGCAAGTTTCAGTAGTGGGGAGCAGGAAACAGAATACTGCCCAATGCCAATATGCCTTCTGTCTGATACCAGTGAAAATGTTATTACTCTAGTACTTGAAATCAAACTACAATATACATCACAATGCACCCCGGCTGTCCATTGCAAAGTACTTGGCTGTGCAACAGGCAGTACATTTGAAGAGATGTAGTTAGAGTACATATTTTGCAGCAGCTTGATCACAACAGAGCTTAGAACATAGCCTTTTAAAAGTCAGGATTTACAGTTACTGTTTCAGGGTACCAAAAACAGCTCTGGTTGTAATTGCTGGGATAAATTATATGTTAATTTTTCTGTGACTTGCATCTGTAGTTTGGAGATTAACCTGTGTTGCAGAACAGATTGTACTGATCTTTTCAACATAACCTAATCAACTATATACATATATGTGTACATGTGTACTGCATATACTCAAATATAAGCCAAGTTTTTCAGCCCTTAATTTTCCCTGGGGAAAAAAAGCCCTCAGCTTATATTCAAATGAATATATAGTTACCGCAGTTCTGCTGCCTTCAGAGCGCTCAGCCGGCTTAGGGAAGGCAGCAGAGGGCAAGTCCTGCCTGTTCGGCCACCTCCTGAGCACTGGCCCACTTGGTAAATGATTGTGGGAGTTTTAATCCATAACTCGATGGCCACTATGACACTAATTAGCTCCCTGGGTGAACTCCTCCTCAGCCAGATCGCCTCCCCTGGACTGGCCACAGGCTCCTTCTTCCTGTGGTACCAATTCACTGATCTGAGGTATCAATTTACTGATCTGAGGTAGATAAATTCATAAAAAAACATGATTTACCAGTAGCTGCTGCATTTCCCACCTTAGGTTTATACTCGCGTCAGTAAGTTTTCCCAGTTTTTTTGTGGTAAAATTAGGTGCTTCAGCTTATATTTGGGTCGCCTTATATTCAAGTATATACAGCATATGTATTTTTCAAAGGTACTTTTTTCCTTTTCCATTTTCAAAAGGAAAATATATTCTTAGTTACTGGAACATTTACATAAGGATGCTGCAGGTCATTGGTTTGAGGTGCAAAATACATTCTCCTCCCCTGTATCATATTATCACCTTAGTGCCCACTAGACATGGGCACGACCAGAAACAATGACGTTTCGAGTTTTCGTTTGTCGGAACGGGTCCGTTTTGGGTCGCTTCCATTTGTCGCGAAATTTTCCAAAATTTGTCGTTTCCGATTTAGCATGATTTGACTTCCCAGAGCATAGGGGCGTCCCGCAATCAGGGCCGGCGCTAGGTGTTTTTGTGCCCTAGGTGGCGGGCGGGGCGGGTGGCGGCGCAGGCCGCAGGCGGGTGGTGGCATGGGCGGACGGGCGAGTGGGCAGTTAGGATATCACTTAGGATAGAGGTTCTGTTCTTGGCTTGCACCCCAAATGTGTGTGTGTGAGCAAGCAAATTGACGTTGGGAAAATAGAAAATAAATGGTAGTATATAATATATTTTTAAAATAAATCCACACCTCCCACTCCCAGTCGAACCTCCCCCTTTATCCAATATCAGAAAAAATCCTCACAAACTGCCAGAGAAGAAATAAAGAATAAACTGCTATTCCCTTCAGCAGACAAAGCTGCAGGGAATCAAAGAAATTATTTTCTAAATTCAAGTCCCTCCCTGACTGCCTAACTTAAATCCTAAAGCCTCCAGCCTCCCTCCTCAATCTCGATCAGATCACACCAGCACCAGCAGCCAGCCCTCCTCCCTCAACCACATCCATACACCCGACTGCGATTTCGGGAAGGTGCCTCAGCTTTTTATGCCCTCTGAGACATCCAGAAGTGTCAGTCAAAAACCTGGTGATGCCATTGGTGGAATGGTTCAAAAGAACTGCATGGTCCCATCCCATGCCCAGCCCAAATGGGCAGGTCTAAATAAAATAAAATAAAATAAAATAAAATAAAACCAATACGACGTTTTATTGCTATAAAAAACCCACTGCTGCTACTATTAAAATTCAGGCATTTAAAATAAATAATTTTCACATGTTTCTGTGGTGATTTGGTGTGTTTTTTGACCACGATTTCAAAAGAAAAATTGCGGTCGCCATTTTGGATCCCCCCACCGCATGGCATGGCAAGATGCCGAGGATGACCCCCCCCCAGTCTGGTGCAAGCAGTCCAGGACAGGAGAAGAGGGGGGAAAGGCCGGGGACCCCCCAGAAACCACCACTCTGGTAGGTGGCAAAGCCTCAGGCAGGCACATTTTCGCCTGCTTTTTTGGCTGGGAGTCGGGTTTTTTTAAAAAAAACTTTAAAAAACTTTTTATGTGCTTCGCATTGCGTGATCGCCGCGATGCCACAAATGGAAACAAAAAACCCGACCAAATTTTTCTTTTTTCGGTTCGAGTTCAAGTTCTGACGGCTTAATTATCGTTACCGTTTCCATTACGTAATGGAAACGATAACCGAAAATGGAAATGACAATTTCACCGAGTCGTGCCCATGTCTAGTGCCCACAATAAAACACCAAGTACCATGTGAGCCAGCCACTGAACCATGTAGCATTTCATAAGTACCATTTAGTGAAGCCACACTCCAATAATTGCAAAATTCACTAAAAGTTACACTGTGAAGGGAATAAATTAATTCCACGTTAAGTTGAAGCCATAATTAGACATGGGGACGACTTGGCGAAATTGTCGTTTCCATTTTCGGATATCGTTTCCGTTATGTAACAGAAACAGTAATGACAATTATGCTGTCAGAACTCGAACTCAAACCGAAAAAAGAAAAATTGGGTCTGATTTGTCTTTGTCGTTCCTGGCATCACGCGGCGATCGCGCGATACCAAGCGGCACAGAAAAAAAGTTTTAAAAATAAAAAACTCTGATTCCCGGCCAAAAAAGCAGGCGAAAATATGCCTGCCTGAGGGCACCTACCAGAGGGGTGGTTTCTGGGGGGGGTGTCCCCAGCCTTCCCCCTCCTGTCCTGGGCTGCTGGTACCGGGCTGGGAGGGGGCATCCTCGGCGTCTCCATTTGCCATGCGGTGCGGGGTGGATCCAAAATGGCGTCCGCAATATTTTTTTTTGAAATCGTGGTCCAAAAAACCAGCAAAGCACCACAGAAACATGCGAAAATTAGCTATTTTAAATGCTTGAATTTTTACAGTAGCAGCAGTGGGTTTTTATAGCAGTAAAAGGTCGCACTGATTTTATTTTATTTTATTTTTATTTTTATTTTTTTACACCTGCGCAATGATCGGCTGGCCATGGGATGGGACCATCCAAATTTTTGGACCCATTCTACCAATCGCATGGCCAGGTTTTGACTGACATTTCTGGATGTGCAAGAGGGCATAAAAGGCCGAGGCACTCCCAGAAGAGTCGCAGTCCGGGCTTGGATGTGGGTGGGAGAGGGCTGTGTGTAGCTGGCTGCTGTGCTAGACTAGTTTCGATTTCACGGAGCCTTTAGATTTCAGTTAGGCAGGCAGGGAGGGAATTGATTCAATTGAATTTTTAGGAAATAATAATAATTCCTTTCATTCTCTGTCTGCTGTGGGGAATAGCAACACAGTTTATTCTTTTTTATTCTCCTGCAGTTTGTTAGGATTTCTTTTCTGATAGTGCTTCAAAGGGGAGGAGGTTTGAGGGGGAGGGGAGGTGTGGGTTTATTTTAAAAATTTCATTTGCCTGGTGGCAAGCCAAGGTCCTTTCATACCCTGCCTGCAGCTCTGCTGTGGGTGCACTGCCCACTTTGTTTGCAAAAATTGCAGTTGCTTTATTTGATGCAGTCTTGTGCAGCAAGTCAGTTTAAAGTGTTTTCCGCCTTTTCTGGGTCATTGCGGGACCTGCGCCGCCACTCGTGTGCCCGCCCCTCCCCCTGCCACTGCCGCCGCCCACCCATGCCCCCCGCCATCCCGCCCGCCGCCTAGGGCCGGCGGGACGCCACTCACTGGGATGTCAAATCGCGCAAAATCGCGGCAGCAGTAACGACAAATGACAAACAACACGACGAAACAACAATTTTTTTAAAAAAAAATTCACGAAAAACGGAAATGACCCGAAACGGACCCGTCCCGAAAAACAACAACTCGAAAAAAAATTCTGGTCGTGCCCATCTCTAGTCATAATATGTTGTTTAATTCTATATTTTGATTAATATGCTGATTAAAGCTGTTTTTTTTAAATTAAAAGATTTCATTGACCAAAAAAGGGAGAAAGTTATATGTAATTATTTGTACATAGTTACTTTCTAGCTCTGGATAAAAATATGCAGAGCTACTTTTAAGGCAGTTCAGTCGTGTGTATATTGGAACCTTATATCTCTGACTATAAATGTAAAGAATGTGCAATCCAATAATGATATTGCAAGCAATTTCATATTAATAACATTAGTATCATGTCATTTTAAGAATCATTGATAGTTTTGAGGTTAATCTGAATAGAGCTTTCATGTCAGGAATTCCTTAACTGTCTTGGCCTCTGGGAAACTCAGTTTTGTTATCTTTCTGGAAACCATTTAAATTTATTTTGACTTGCTGATTTACATAGGAGGGATTGTGTTGGATCTAACCTTTACAGTGTTAATTTTATAGCTTATATTTTACATGTTAATGATTCATTATTGGTGTTTTAATTATGCACATGTGCCTGGTGGCTCTTAGGCAGTGGGCAGATTTCAAAACCAAAATGTCAAGCAATATGCTGGGTGAGTTGAAGAGAAAAATACCAAATGTTATTTATTAATCTTTGACTAAAATTGTGGCTACATGTTTATATGGGGACTGTAATCCTACCAGGTTATGGAACTCAAACAAACAAACAAACAAACAAACAACCCTGTCTGCAAATGCACATGAATTTATTTTTTCAATGATTCAGTATATGGAATGTTATCCAATTCACAACTGACCTTACCATTAAAAATGAGGAGACTGATCAGGTGGATTTTGGATTGCCATAAAATGAAAGTAAAAATTGGTAGTTGTTTCCTTAGGGCTAAAGACAACTATTATGGGAGTTACAAGAGGGTTCACCTAACATATTGATTATTTCAATGGCTCTGCTGTTAGTCCTTGACTTTTTTGTATTTTCTCTATGTGTTTAAATACTGTGGACCAACATTTTAGGTCATTTTCCTGGTCTCAACACTCTCAGAAATGTGCTTGAGGACTAAAGAAGAGGGGACATTTTTGGTGTCCATGCAGCTTCCTCACATGGGAGACCAGGCTGTCTCCCCCCCTCCCCCTCCCCCACCATCCTTCTGACAGCAGGCAAATACTTTTCAGGCATGCTTTTGATAAGTACTGTATATCATTTCTGAGAAAGAGATGCTAATGGTGGAGATTATATCTTTATCTTTTTAAATGTTTTAGAATTGCTTTGGGGGAGTTTTCTTCAGTAGTCATTCATGTTTGGTGTGTGTTTTTTAACATTATACGTCATTGTACAGTGGTGCCTCGGTTTACAAGTATCTTGGTTTACGAGTATTTTGATAAACAAGCAAAAATTTCTGTTGGATTTTGCTTTGATCAATGAGCAATGTTTTGCTGTATGAGCACCAGAGGTGCTCATTTTGCGCTCACCCCCGCTCACCCCCTCACCTTCGCTCACCGCTCCCGCCTCCCTCCAGCCACAGACCCCATTGCCACCGTTGGTGCGTCAAGTTTCAGCATTGTTATTTCCCATCTGTGTTTCTCTTGTTTTAAACACAATTGAAGTGGGGGAGTGAGGAAGTTCCTCCATCCAGACAGCAGGAAGCAGGTGCCTCGGAGGGATAAGCAGAAGGCGGGTGGGGTCAGCAAAACTAAGTACATGCATATGGTTTTTTCCCCACTCTCCCAACCTTTCTTCTCCCCCTCCATTTCTCCTTTTTGGCTCACCTCATGAAGGAGAAAACGTGGTGCTGCCTTGGGGGGGGGCTCTCCTTTGATTCCCTTCCACCCCAAGTTTCCCATCTTCCATCCCCTCCCTTGCATGTTCACCCACACCCACCTTGCTGGCCCATGGCCTTCATGTTGGTGATGAAGAAGAAGAAAATTCCACCTGAAACTGGAGTTCGATGAGCTCTCCTCCGCCCCCTTCATCAACAGGATCCTCTGAGCAGCCATCACCCCCATTTCCAAATCCACTCTGGAGGGCTATGATGGCTGCAAGGAACCTTGCATAGGAGGGGGCGTCAGTGGTGGTGAGAGGCCCTGGAGCGGATGGTTTGAGTATCTGTTATTTCCTATGGAAAAATTTGCTTTGATGTACCAGTGTTTTGGTTTACAAGTATGCTTCCAGAACGGATTGTGCTCATAAACCAAGGTGCCGCTATATTTTAAATGGTTTTAATAGTTGTTTTCAAAATTCCCCATGAGCTCTTTTAGGTCCTTTGGCTGGGAAAAAGAGAGGGTGTCCTGTAAGTAAACAGATGAAAACCAAGCCAACAATTTACTGCATTAAACTGCTGGATAGCTTAACAGTTTAGGTCTCTGGCTGCAGAACCAGAGGTTGGGAGTATGATTCCCCATTGCCCCTCCTTGCCAAGGGCTGGACTCAATGATCTATAAAGTCCCTTCCACTGATTCAGTTCTAAGATAATTGTTAAATCCTGTGGTGGTGGGAGATTTTATTGAAAACTAACTGTGTGCAACCTTGCAGCTGGAGTGAGGGCTGGAAATCCAGTTTTCCCTTCATTGTCCTTCAGTTTTATTTTTTTTCCTCCTCCAGCACCCTCCTGCCTCACTGAACACAATGTGAAGAAATTTTCATGAGCGGTAGAATTGGTATGTTTAGCAGCATATTGGAAGAAGATTTTAATTTTGGGGCTGAACAATCAGATAAAAAAATTACAGCAACCAGATGTAATATTTTACACCTCTCCCCCACAAGTCATAAAGATGTACAGTACTTCATCTTGACATTTATGGTAGAATAAAAACCAGTTTTTCACAAAATTGTGGTCGTTAAGTCCACTGCCTTCAGGAAGTTGTATAATTGAGTTGTACTGATCATGAGCTTTCTGTATCTTCTTCCATGTAATATGAGAGAGATACCGCAGAGTTGACCTTAAGTGTAAAACCCATTCAGTGTTGGCAAAAGAATGGTTATGTACCATATGGAACACATGTTTTCTGGGAGAACTGGATGTGGACTAAGGCTCCAAAACTGTTGACTGCAAATCCCAGGTGCTACACAGTGAAGCAAGCTCCCACTGATAACCCCAGCTCCTGCCAACCTAGTAATTCGAAAGCATGTAAATGCAAGTAGATAAAAAGTGGGAAGGTAGAAGAGTGTTTCCTTGCAGCCATGCCAGGCATGTGGCCATGGACGTGCATAACACTGGCTCTTTGTGTTGAATGTGGAGATGAGCACCATTCTTGAGTCGGACACGACTAACACGCATGTATACACTACTTTATTGTATGCATGTTAGGGTGGATTCAGGTTTCTTCCCGTGTAGAAATCTGGTTGTTTTGGCGACGTTTCGACGAGGTCTCACTCGTCATCTTCAGGCTGGTGTTCTGGCTTCTTTCTTCTTGAAGCAAAGCGTGGTCTCAGTTGAAGTCCTTCTATAAATACTGCTGGGGTGTGTGTGGTTTGCTTGCTCTGTTGCTGATTGCAGGTTCCTTTGTTCCTTTGTTCTTTTGTGATCTGTTGTGTGGCTGAGGCGATCGTTAAGGGATTAACTGCTGGTGGCTGTTTAGATGGCTGTTTAGATGCTGTTGGGTTAGATGGCTGGTGGGTTCTGGCAGTATCCTGGGCTTTGGTGGAGTGGGGTCCTGTGTCTTGTGAATTCATTTTGGTCTGGCTACGTGTCTGTGGTCTCCCAATGTTTTTTTGGGGTGTGTGAGTGTGCTCCATGTGGTGACTGGAGTGGGGTGCCGCAGTAGATGGTGCAGTCGTGGTTTTGTTATTGGATGGTGGTTTCGTTTCATCTGTGGGAAGGGTCTGGGTTTGTGTTTGGTGTGGATGGAAGGTGGTGGCATCTTGTGTCCTTTTGGACCTGGTGTCAGTCTTTGTGACAGAGGCTGTCTGTTGACCAGGGCTAGTTTCCAGATGTCAGGCAAGCGGGAGGTGTCATCACGTTTATTCATGTTGTTTGGGTGTTTCTCTATTTCAATGGCTTCCATGATTATTCGACTGTTGAAGTGTTCAGTTTTGGAGATGAGTTTGGTTCTTTCAAAGTCAATTTCATGACCTGTTGTTTTTATGTGCTGGAAGAGAGAGGAAGATTTTTCTTCTTTTTTGACTGCGTTCTTGTGTTCTGCGATGCGTGCGCTTATTCTCCTGTTTGTTTGTCCGATGTATGTGGCTGGACAGACTTTGCATGGTATTTCGTAGACTCCTTGGTTTTCTAGCTCAATCTTGTCTTTGGGGTTTCTTAAAATGTTGGCTATTTTTTGGTCGGTGCAAAAGGCTGTCTTGATATTGTGTTTGTGGAGAATTTTGCTGATTTTGTCTGTGGTGCCTTTGATGTAAGGGAGGAGGGCGGTGCCGTTGTTCTCTTCTGTTTCTTGGTTCTTGGGGGTGTTTCCTTTTGGATTAGTTTGGTGATGGTGTTTTTTGGAATCCGAGCAATTAAAACATTCGAGAGAGTGTGTAATTCAGTTTTTAGGTGGTCTTTGTCAGCGAGGCGTTTGGTTCTGGAGATGAGGGTTTTTGCTACGGAGTTAATCTGTGCAGGGTGGTGGTGTGATTGTGCATTTAAGTAGAGGTTTGTATGTGTTTTTTTCTGGTAGATGGTATGTCCTAAGGAGCCGTCGGGTTTTATTGTATTACTTGTATTATTGTATTACTGTGTATACACTACTTTATTGTAGTGTATACACAGATTTTTAAAAAAACAAATACATGATTCATATTTGGCAAATATACATGTACATCTCTTTTAAATATCCAGTTTCAGCCAGCATGTCCAGGAATATGTGAGATATAAAAAAAAAGTAGGATCATGCATATGTACACATAGTTTCATATTCACATTTAGAGTAGGAAGTGTAGCCTAGAAAACAGTTTAAGCACATAAAAAGTGAGCTATCCTCAGTGGATGCGTTTATAAGGTCAGGGCTATGTAGAAGTTAAATTAAATGCAACAATTTAGTCAGTTTGACATTCTGTACTTGAAGCTATCTCCCATTTTGCTGCTTTGCTCCCCAAACAATTTGTAGTATAACTACTTCCTCTGCCTGTAGTTTTAACAAAGTGCAATAATGCGAATGTATTGTTGTTAGTATATGAACAGAAGAGCATTAGGTTTGGCAGAAAAGAGAATAGAGTGTTGAACATTTCCCCCCTATTATTTGCTCAACAAAAGCAGGATGAGTAGGAGAACTAGGTTAAGCGTTGTAAAGATGCCTCTCATTTTTCGTCCAACGAGAAATGAGTGGTACAGCTGCAAGGGAATTCATGCAGCTTCCAAAGCTTAAGCAATTTCACTGCCTCCAGTTGGGTCCAGGGATAATCTTGCCATCATAAATTGATGGATCTTCAGCTGCTAGGAATGTCTGTCCATTCGTTTGCTAGTAATGACAGAAAAAGAAGACCTGTCTGAGCCAGAGCGTTTATGCTATATAATGGAAAAAACCTGGGGCTGCTTCTAGATAGGGGTTGCTCCTTGACCTTATAGTATAAGTGCAGTTGATTTTCCACATTCCTTGGGATATTGATACATATTTTCCCAGTATATTAATCTTACTGCGCTCTGTTCAACTTGGTCATCATTGTTGGAGGTGTGGAAAACCCATTTTGAGTCTTTTAATGATCCTGACTCTTCGCCAAAGCTTTTCCCCAGAAACAATGAATAAGAAAGAATTATGGCAATTATTTCTGTGAGGAAAGATTTAGGTCCTTTGATTTTTGGGTGGATGGGAATTTCAGTATATTACAGTGATGTGACAAGGGCTTAAAAATACTTGGGAAAAGCTCAACTACAACTTGGCTGTATCTCCCTGACAGTGGGCGTTTATACACAACCCCTAAGCTCCGCCGCAAATGGCTGCAAGGTCCGGACCTTAAAAATGTTTACCCACCAGCTCCGGACTTTGCAGACAATTAAGTGTGACCCCGCCCACTTTAGCGCGACCCAGAGCAGTTTTCTTGTACCTGCTTTTTGGATGTGACAAATATTTGATCCGGTGTAAGGATAGTGAGTGCGGGGCTCTCCTGGCTTCTGTTTGTTGTTTTTCTGCCCCCCGCCCCTTTAAGAGGTCTGAATGCTGCCGGGAACAGAACGGAGGTAAACTGGCATTCTTTTCTTTCTTTTTTCTCCCCCCCTCAGGCAGCCAGCAACCAGGAACTGTGGAGGGGGGTGGGGACAGAGGAAGAGCGACGAACCCCTAAAATCTCTGGTCCGAATTTAAGTGGCTAGCGGATCTTAGGGGTCGTGTAAAAAGGCCCAGTGTTGCTGTCAGGTTTGAAACTGGAGCCAATTAATGCCTTTGTATGTAGCTCTGGGAGTTAAGTATTTGGAAGTGGAGCCAGAGGTTGTGAGTTCAATACCCCAATGTGTCTGACTTTGAGTACAGAAGCAAGATGCACAGTCCCAGACCACCCCCAAACTTTTCTCTACCTGGAAAACCTTGAAAAGGGTCACCTGAAGTGAGAAACTGACTATATGGTACACAATTATTATTTTGTGTTTCAAATGTGTTAAACAGTAGTGAAATACCACTCAAATGGAAGTGGTCTGTGGGTATGTGTGCTTTGATCACAAAACACATTTAGCACTGCAATACAATTATGTTAATTAAAGAATATTACATTTTAATGTCTTGGTCGCCAATCTTTTTAGTAACATGGTGAATTTTTTATAAGTCAGTCTTCTTGTATTATAGTGTTATTACTGTAGAACACTGTTTATACTTAAATAACATTTCAGTGTTTTGAATAAGTGTTGTGGCCAGAAAATGTTACATTAGAAATAGCTCTTATTGCAAACTTTATAGGCAGTGTGTGCTGAGCTGTAGCAGGCTCATGTACTAGATTGATTGCTGTTGTTATAAACCCCTGCCCTTTCATAGATAGCAGGACAAATTAACAAATAAATGGTTTATTTTTACAGATATGTTCAAACTGCCCTTCATTCTTTTGGATTCAAATTTGGCAAAGTGCAACCTATATTTTCCAAACACAACAATACGATGCAAATAACCTTTATTGGCATCAACAAGACTTTCAACAAACACAGTCCCCAGATAAAGGGGAATGTGTATCCTGTATGTGATGGAATATTTAGCCTAAGTACACACATGACATAACAGGAGGAACACCTAAGCATCATCTGTAAACTATAACATCTACAAAGATGGAATTGTTAGTTGTCTCCTCAGAAGCTAGGTGGGTGAATTTATTGAATTTTTTGTTCTTTGTTGCTGGATTAGTAAACTTATTTATCCTTCCATCTTTCTAGTATAAACAGCAATAAAATACCTGACAACAGCACAAATGACACAATACAATGTATACAGAAACGTATAAGCCTTTAAAGTTTGTAATTTTGTCATATTAAAGTTTGTGTGTGTGTGTGTGTGTGTGTGTGTGTGTGTGTGTGTGTGTGTGTGTGTGTGTGTGTGTGTGTGTGTGTGTGTCTGTGTGTCTGTGTCTGTGTCTGTGTGTGTGTGTGTGTCTGTGTGTGTGGGGAAATCAGAAGAATTATAAACATCTGTCAACCATAGCCCAAGGATGTCATTCACCTGAAACATGAAGATTAACTGCTGCAAACAGATGTTGACAAGAGTGGTGATTCTTCTTGTAGTTGTCAAATACTGTAACTTGATCCTCCCAACATGGGTGCTTGGAAAAGAGCCCCCAAAAAAATAATCTCAGAATAAGGGCAGGATGATAACAGAGAGGTGATCTTTCAGACATTTGTGTCCTGGGTTGTTTAATACTTTATAGATAAGCATCATCATCTGGAATTGGGCCTTGAAGGAGAGATTCAGTACACTCCCCTCTAACATACGTAAATGTAATATGATTCTACTTGGATGGACCTATTAAAATCCAGATAGCTATGTTCCACACTAGCTGGCGTTTCTGGATTGCATGCCATACCACTAGCAGCCTGTGCGCAAGACATGTGGTGATAAGAAATCTTACTATATCTCTGTGGTATTAGAAGTCTGAGGCTTCAAGCACAGGCTGCTCCTGTGCCTCATGCCTTGTCACCCTAATGGTTGCTTCTTCTTGTACTTAATGAAGATGACTGCAGTATCCCCTGTTGTTACCTTCACTGAGTACATTTTAGTAGGAAGGAGAAACAGCTGAGGCAGCAGAAGGAAGTGTTTTGCTCTTCCTTCTGCTGATACTGAGATAATGGTGACCCTATAGAAACTTCAGAAATGCTTAAATTCAGCTCATAACAAACCCATCTGGAAATTGTGATTTGAAGAGGTTCATGGTCTGAACTTCACAAATACAATTCACAGCTGTTACTGCAACTACCCTGGAAATGACTGAGAAATTGCTAGCAATAAAGAAGGGTAAAATGATTAATGGCAATGCTTCCATAATGGCTGAAAGAAATGGAATAAAAAAGTAACTGCCATTGAAATTGTGGAATTCAAAGAAATTATTTATACCTCCAACCCATATTGTTCTCAATGAGGTGAGGTGTAAGTTGCTTAGGTGTGTGTACGAAAAATATGATCCACTTTTTAAATGCCTTAGTCATTTTAGTTGTTGATATAGTAAACTGGAATTCAAAGAGCCATCAGACCTAAAAGATATCTGTGCTAAAATTTGCTGTGATGCTTTTATCTTTTGTCACTCTCATCCCTAAGCATTTCCCCCCAGAAACAGGCTATAGTGAAAAAGTAAAAAAATGGATATAGAAATCAATGTATTTGCTCAGATGCCCCCTTCACGAACAACCCAGAGGTAAATTCCTTGGTGGGATTATTAGTTTACTGGCCGACAGGTCCCCTGGAGCCCAATTTAGCATGCTACTTGTCGACACAGACAGGTTTGTCACACAGCAAGTTGCAAAGTTTGCGCTGGCAGCTATGAAAATCCGGGTCAACCTCTAACTTTGGGAGGACTATACTGCTCTGCAAGTGTCACATGGTTTTTAAAGTTTTAAAGTTTAAAGTTTTAATTATATTTGTCGCAGATGTAACTTTATAAGTTTTTTTTTCTTTCTGTTAATCAAGATTGCGATGACCAATGGTTTTTAGCAATAAACTATTACCATACCATGTATTTTCCATTGGCAAGGCCTTGAGGGGAAGAAAAAAACTTTCAGCTCCTTTTGTAAGGAAAAATATGCCAGAATCAACACACTTGTCTTAATCTGAAGAGTTGAACTTCTGTTTAGATATCTGTCGTATAGCTGGGCTTTTCCTTTTATGGGAAAAAATTAGTGTGTACCCTCATGGTAAATATTTCTGGGAACTGACTTATTTATTGTTAATACTATCATCATATGGTCTCCACCACTTTTTCTTCCACTCCCACCTCCACCCAGAGAAGCTGGTCGAAAACAATGAATACGAATACAGTACTGTACTGTATTTCAAACTTGTTGCAAATGTATATCTCAATGAAACTTGGTGTTTCATTATAGCTGTTTTTCCAGTTCTCCATAACACTTTGTTACGGGACTCTTGGCAGAGTGGATAAACTGCACCTGTAACTGTGTTCATGACTTGGGTTCCAATCCCAGGTACCAGGCTCATGGTCGACTCAGCCTTCTGTCCTTCTGAGATTGGTAAATGAGTACCCAGCTGGTGCCGGCGGGCGGGGGGGGATGTGTAGACTACATAAATAAATTGTAAACCTCCCAGAGAGTCCTTTAAGCTCTATGGGGTGGTATATAAGCAGAACCCTTTTGCTCTGCTTTGTTGAACTGCTACAAAGCTGAATTGCTTCAGCATCTGGCTGCAAAGCCAAAGGTGGAGAGTTTGATCCTCACTGTGCCTCCTTGACAATGGAAGAACACCTTCCTTAACCATCTGAGATTGCAACAGCTGGGCCTCTTCACTCTTGAAGGACGGCACCAGAAAGGTGACCTGATTGAAGTTTATAAGATCATACACGGTGTGGACAAAGTAGATAAGGAAAAACTTTTCCCTATCACACAATGCTAGAACTAGGGGGCACTCCATGAAACCTTTGGTAGCTAGATCTCAAGCAAATAAGAGAAAGTACTTTTTTACCCAGAGGATCACTGGTCTGTGGAACTCCCTGCCAGAAGAAGTGGAGACAGCTGTCAGCCTTGACAGCTTTAAGAAAGGATTAGACAAGTTCATGGAGAACAAGGGTATCAATGGCTATCATTATGGATGCCTAAGGACAACCTCCTGGGTTGGAGAGATAGTATTTGCAGGGAATCTTAAGCAGCTGAAGACATCTGCTTGGGAATACCTTGAAGCAAATGGTGAGCCACTGTGTGAGACAGAATGCTGGACTGGATGGGCTGTGGCCTGTTCCACCACATTTTTCCATCTATAAGACACTGCTGTATATTAGACACCCCACACTTTTAAGGCCACCAAATTAAGAACATTAATAAATCGTCTTTGAGCCCTCCTCCACCCCACCCCACCCCTTGGTGTTTCCTTTACTTTCTGTGTTCTGAAGACTGCACTTTGTCTTTTCAAGGAATGGAGCTTTTGTTTTTGCAGGGAAATGCTTGGGGGTGGAGCAACCTGTTAAGAAATTCATTTTCAGGCAAAATAGAAGGGTCTGATCCTCCAAGAACAAATATTAGGAAATCAGGATTACACCGTTTCAGAAACATTTCTGGTCTGGAGAATACAGAGCAAGACAAAGCTGCACATTATCCCAAACCTTCCCCCAAATGTATTTTCAAGAAGAACTAGAACTAGGCTTCAAAGCAAGGTTTTTTTGGCCTGAAATAGTATGAGGATCAAGACTCTGCTTATTGTGTCTTTATAGCAGTTAAATCTCATTTTTTCTAGTAGGTTTGATTGTAGTATTAATTTTGTGTGCCTGATGGTTGTGCAAGCAAAGACTGGGTTGCTCATTACAATTTTTGGCAGCATCCTCTGCTAACATCTCTGGTCACCACATAGAGATAGTCAGCATCTCACACACCACTCCTTCTAGATAACAATTAAGCCCACTTGCCAGCGTATTATTAGCTTGTCATTAGCAATCTTCCAGCTGAGTGATTAGCAAGTTGAGCACCAGTGATCTTGTTTCATGTATTGATTGTGCAGCATCAATGGGAAGCTTTTAATCTCTGGCGTGGCAACAAGACCCTATTTGTGCTGAAAGCTTGAGTCTGAATTCATAAATACATTATGCTTCCAGTGCAGATTAGTAGCCATTGTAACAGGGATAGGCAGCATATTACCCACAGCTATTATGCTGTTCCCAGCAGCCCAAATACCCCCAGGGCCCCATACCTCTAATTTATAAAAATGTTCCATTATATTTTTGGTCTTGTTTGTTTTGGGAGCACAGGGATCATCATCATCATCATCATCATCATCATCATCATCATCATCATCATCATCATCATCATCATCATCATCACACAGCAGACAAGTGGATTTTGTATTAGTCAAACTCTTCCCAAACGTTTAGGAGTAAGGGTAACATGATGGATGGATCGGCGAATTATGGAAGCAGATCCCAGTAAGGTGGCTTTCTGCAGCTGACAGATGGTGACTTTGTCCACTCCAATTTCTTCTAACTACTTGCTTAGCTCTTCAGGCACTGCACCCAGCGTGCCCATTACCTCTGGGACCACCTGTACTGGTTTCTGCCAGAGTCTCTGAAGTTCAATGTTCAGATCCTGATATCAGGTAATTTTTTTCAAGTTGTTTCTCTGTGACTCTACTATCACCTGGTATAGCAGTATCAATGATCCACAGTTTTTTCTTCTCCATAATCATAATATCTGGGGTATTATGTTCCCAAATCCTATCTGTATTCGGAAGCCCCAAAGTTTTTTTGCATGCTCATTTTCAATCACTTTTTCAGGCTTATGATCCCACCAGTTCTTTGCTATGGTCAGGTGAAAGTTCTGACACAAATTCCAGTGGACTGCATTATGACACTTTTTGTAATCAGTCTGAGCAACTTTCTTGTGATAAATCAATACATGGTCAATATTTTCATCTGCCTCTGTACAGAGTCTACATGTGGGGGACTCAGCTGATTTTTCTATTCTAGCCTTAACTGCATTTGTTCTGATAGCTTGTTCTTGAGCTGCAAAAATCAGGGCTTCTGTTTCTTTTTTCAGAGTTCCATTGGCGAGCCATAACCAGTTCTTTTCCTCATCTACTTTTCCCTTGATTTTTTTTTGAAGAACTGCCCATGCAGTGCTTTATTATGCCAGCTATCAGCTCGTATTTGCATTGTTGTTTTCCTGTATTGACCCTTTGTTTGCTTTATTTTAAACACCTCTTCGTTCTTAACCTCCAATAATGCTGGCTCTATACTAATTTTTACATAATCTCAAAACAAATGCTTCTCTTCTTCTGCTTCCTTTGCAGAAGACTTCTACCACCTAATTTTCTATGTAAATACGGCCTGTCAGCATCATTGCGTGGATGTAATGCATAGTTTATTGAGTAAAATCTAGCTTCATATCTTTCAGTTTTTCTAGCTGTTGCTGTTTCTGCTTCACGATTTCCAATGCTTCTCTAATTTTTCTTGTACTTAGCCAGTATTTTTTTAGTCAAATATTTCTTGATCTTACAATTCTTTAATTTGTCCTCCTGCAGGTTTTTTAAGTTACTCGCATCTGCTCAGAGTCATTTGATTTTTAGCTGCAGCCTGATTTTCCACTGTGGTTTCTCAATACATTTTTATAGGGGGCTTCAATTGTGGAACCCCTAGTTCTTCCATTACTATTACTGCTGCACTACAAGCAAGCTGATTTATCTGTTCAATTGACATTATTTGGATTGTTGCAAGTGCAGAGTTTACATCATTCATCAATGGTACCATTTTTTTCTAGGCACAGTCTTCAAAATTGGGAGCCTTCCCCTCTCTTCATTTAATGCAGCATGTGTCAGTATTTTATTCTTCAGTTCTTGCTGCCTAATAGTGAGCTCTGCTTATGTTCCAATCCTAATTGAACCTTCTTGTTGTTCAATTTTTTGCACAACATCCATATTTCCTTCAACTTTAGACTGTTCAATGTCCCCAGTTGTTCTTAATCTATTTTCTCCTCCTATTTGGATAATTTGTTGACCCCCACTTTCACAATTCCTCCGTATTTCTTCTAGTTCAACTTTACTAAATACAGTGGTACCTTGTGTGAAGGAATTGATTTGTTCCAAATGAAATTCTGTTAAGCAAATTTTCCTTTATACAAATTTCCTATAGGAATGCACTGAAAACAGTAATCCCTAATTGTGACCATTTTTATGTTTTATGGATTCGCCCCATAGGCAATTCTGTTAGGCAAATTTCCCCTATCTCCGGAATTTTTATGTTGTACAGATTTTATGTTATACAAACCATTTGTTATACGAGGGTCCAATGTACCTTGTTTCTGAAAATATATCTTCGCTGGTCAGCTAATTGTAATTCAGTTATCTTGGAGTTCGGATATTATTGTTTCCATAATTGATGCATCTGATTTTGGTAGCCTAATTTTTCAGGTTCTGCTCTATGATAGCATTTAATGATTGCCTGATTCTCTGGTAAAGTATATTTCTACCGCTTCTGAGATTGTTCGTCTTCCAGTAATTCTACAGGCCCATGTGTTGGTTGCTCAGCAATGGGACCCATGATCTGTAGCCCATTTATCGATGGATGTCCAGATTCATCAACACCCGTCAAGGTCCTTGTTAAGGTCCTCCTCGGGTGATGACCGAGATGGTATAGGCTTCTTTTGATTATATTTCACCATGATTCATGGGTTGTTGAGTGCACTTAGTTCTGTTCTCAGTTGAGATTTCTCTGGTATAGTTGGATCTACTGGTAGTTTACACTATCATCAGTACCATTCTTTTATTTTTTGTAGCCTTAGCATTGTATCACTCAATGACCAGAGATGGAACAAAAATTATTGATGTGTTTATTTACAATATTTATATGTTGTGTGTTTCCTCATAGAAAAAATGTAGAAATTTAGAAACATTTTAGAGATGGATGCAGTAGTTTTGGTTTTCCACGGTTTGCTATTGCCCTGTGTTGTGGTTCTTCTCATCCTTGCTCTAGTTGCACAAAGGCCTGCATAGCAGGCTGCAGCACATTACCAAGACTGAATTCTCAGTTGTGTCAGATAGGAATTTCTCCTATGTGTCAAGCAATGCAAGCTGAAAATACTGTACTTTTGTCTGATGTGCTAGAGATATTAGTATGTGGGTGGTTGGGCTTACCTGTCACAAACAGAAAGAATTTAGAAATCATCAACATAGGGGAGTGACAGAAGGGGCAATCCAACTTTACGCACACACCCCAATTAACCTCTGTATGTTTTTACGGAGTTCTTCTCAGCTAACAGTAAATGTTGAGAAGATTACCTCACCCCTGATTAGACCACTGTAAAATGATGGTTATGGAAAATCAGAAGTGGATTTGCAAGATGAGTGATGAGGAATTCTTGGGATCAGCATATGCTGAAAGGCAACCTATCCTTTAATGTTTAGCATATGTTTGCTGGCCTGAGCCAATAGTTTGCATCTGGCAGTAGTTTCTGGTTCTCTGGGTTTCATAAACAAACACCAAAGCATATCCCTCAGTCTTGAAGACTGTTCTCCCCAAGATTGTTCTGTTAAATTTAATCTTTCAGCATTGCCACCCAGTGTCCAAATCAATATGAATATATGTTTTCAGTGTTTTAAAAAGGAAGCCATCTCTAGTTGTTAAGTTGAATGCAATTTGCAGATCACCACTTAATGGTTACTCACCTCTTTAGAAGATGGCGGGTACAATTCAGATGTTGAGTTTTTTTCCTCTTTCCTCCACATATTAGTAGTGGTGTGGTCTTGAGAAATTGGCAGATGCAAATAGCTGAGATCCAGCGGGATGTGGAAAATATCCAAATATCAAAGTTGTCCACTCTGATCCAGGTTTGTGATCGCTAGCTCTTCAGTTAGAAGGGAAAAATTGGAAGGTAAAATTGAGAGCTTTTCATGCGGAGCTGTCCTACTCATTGCTAGCTGTATGGCTCAGTGAATTGGGCAGAAGTTGAGTTCCATTCTCTGTGCCTCTGAAGGGCAAGCTGCACAGTCCCAGAGCACTGCCATAAGGAGGGATTGGCAAACTACTTCTGAATACCCCATAACTAGAAATCTAGAATGGCCTTTGGCCAGATGGGAGATAGATAGATAGATAGATAGATAGATAGATAGATAGATAGATAGATAGATAGATAGATAGATAGATAGATAGAGTGTGGGGGCAGATGATGATGATGATGATGATGATGATGATGATGATGATGATGATGATGATGATGATGATGATGCAAAGGAAATATGAATCTTCCTGGAGTATCCCACCCATCCCCAATCTATAGTGTTGGCTTCAGGGTTGTTTTTATTATTGTTTAAAAGGACTGCTGAGTTCCTTTGGGAAATGTTTTTGGTCAAAAATGTTCCAACTAATGCTTTTATACATTCCTTTTCTAGTTGTGTGACATAACTGTGTTTTTGTATGATGCATTTACGGTCTGCAATGTTTTGTTCTGACAAAGCATCCTTGATGCACCTGTGGATCAGCTGCATGTTGTTTTTGCCTCTTGCCATCTTTCCAGGTCTAGACTAGTAATTAATGTTATAGGTATTAATTATATTACTGTACCTTCCTCCACTCATATCTTGTTCCCTTCGGGTTTCTTATGTATTCCTTGTCCTTGTGCTAAAGAGGTCTACTTTGGTACTCCTGGCTTTGAAGGCAAATGGTGGCTTGGGGTCTTGGTCAAGCACAAGGTCCTGGAGAGTAAGGTTTCTCACATCTGAGCTTGCCTGAAGGCACATGCCTTCATCACTGTTCTTGTTACTCCTCCCAAGTTTATGTGAGGGTTTGAATGTGAGTAGTAGCTCAAAGGAGCAGTTTCAGCGGTTTTATTTCTATCAGTTTCTTTTCCATTCCATCATGCTTTTTCTCCCGTTACAGGAAGCCAGAGCAGTTCATAAAATGATGAATGTGAAGATGCAATTAAAAACACTATGAGTTACAGTATTAAAGGCAATTAAATTAAATAGTAAATTGGATTAAATGTATGCCAATATTAAATGTTCACTCATCTAAAAACAATTTAAACCACTTTAAATATACATGAGAAAGTAGTAAATTGTACATAATCTCCCATTAACTCCTTCTTTCAGGTATCTGTTCACTTGCTGAAAGGCCAAAAAAGAAAGGCCCTTGCCTGCCGTCAGAAGAATAGATGGGACTTGGTATTAAAAATGGACTTCAGTGAGTGCCATTGATGGCCAAAGACCTGGGCCCTTGATTTCAACCTAGAAGCCACCCAAGTGCAGTAGCCCACTCAGAGCTTGTTTTTCCTTTGCCCTAGGCTGAACTCCAGGTGGCTTTGGCTAATACCTGCAATTCTAACCTCCTACGTGCCTTTTTGAACATATAATATATACTTCATCTGTCTTTGTGTGCTATGTGTGCATGCATGTGTGTCAGACAGAAGCACTGCTTTCTAGCTAGATTAGCGTATTTGCTGTTGATTTATCTGATAAGGTAAGAGGAGTCATCTGTGGACTGCATGTCAAGAATCTGGTTAGAAGACCTATGCCCAGTCCTTTAACTTTATCCTCCAACTTGCCAGGTGTTGAGCCTCAATAATATGTTACTTTTTTTCTCTCATCAACAGCTTTAAATTGAATTCACGTATAGGGAATTGGTTGCCTTTGTATTAGGTAGTAGATACTGCACATTTTACTTTTCCAACTAGATTTTTATAGCAATTGCATGATTTTTTCATAGACTATCTACATAGAGAATGGGATGTGGTATTAAGTCAATCATGCAGTTGCTACAAATAGTTTGGTTCTTCATTCATAGAAATACATGTGCCCTAATTTAGATGCTAATTTAAAATTAACCAAGGTTTTTAATAACTGTTATGATGTGCCATCAAAAAGCGAAAAGCAAAGTGTTCTGCTATATACTGCCCTATAGCTCTTAAAGCACTCTCTGGGTTGTTTAAAATTTAATTATGCAGGCTATACCTTGCCCCCCCCAAGCAGGTTGAGTACTCATTTTACTGACCTCAGGGTTGAGTCAACCATGAGCCGGCTACCTGGGATTGAACCCCAGTTTGTGAGCACAATTGTAGATGCAGTACAGCTGTTTAACCACTGTGCCATGAGGCTCTTATCAAGTCTATTCTGAATTATGCTGACTCTTTCCAGGATTTTTCTAAGTATATTGAGAGTTGTAAAATGGGTAGCCCTATTAGTCTGTGCAAGCATTTTAGGTAAAGGCAAAACAGATGTCTGGTGAAGTGGGCTTTGTGTGCGATGAAGTAGATTTGTCCATGAGAGCTCACATGGAAGACTGAAACACATACTCATACAGACAATTAGTCTTTAAGGTGCCACTACATTTCTGTATCTCTTTTATCTCCCCCCCCCATACTTTCCCTTCTATTTTGCTTTTATTTACAAAATACTCAGAATCAGTTTGCCAGTCACTTCTTCTGGGACTGGACAGTTTGCCCAAAGGCTACATAGACTAGAGGTTTTAGAGAAGTAGACATCCATTACCCACTGACACAGAGGCAACACCTATCCAGGAAGGTCTAGTGTGCCAAGATATTCTGGGGGCAGTATCTAATTTTGCTCCAATGTGTGTACGAGAATTACTCAAGAAAACAATTCGCTGCAAAATAAGGCCAGCCACCATTTTTGTATGGAGTTATTTAAGCATCAAGCATCACCTCTGGTACTAGAGATAAAAGGTCTCTCCATTTGCATCACACGTATGTTCAAGTATGAAAAGAAGCATATTTCTGTCTTGTTTGCCCCCTGATGTTGAATAATTTCTTAGCTGTGTCTATGTAGATTGGTGGTTTGTGGACCAATGAGAGAGTTTGGGGGAGGAGCTTGAGGGGATTAAGGCTCAGTCCAGCACTGAATTAGTCAGATAGGGACTGACACTGACTGAGAGAAAGTCAGAGAGAAACCTACAATCACTGAGAAAAGATAGATAGGGCCTGACTGTGAGACTTATACTTACTAGAAACAGAAGAGATAAGATTTAGAACATCTATGAGGAAAACTAAGTGATGAGAGTCAGAAAACTTAAGAACTGGGTGTGCAAGTGATCAGCGTAGTCTGTAACATAACTTTAGTGTGATTGAGCTATGTTCTTCCTTTTGTTTGAATGTAAACATGTTGCCCTTTATGAGTTTGATTCTACTTTGTAATAAATAAGCTTATTTTACTTTTACCTGGAGGCATTAATTTACTAGAGAAACTAGTTGTTGGTAATGAAAGAGAAAATAGCCTATGAAAGGGCTGGGGGCTACAATTTCTTCTTTAATTATCAGTTTCTGATATATCAGTTTCCTTATACATAAGTAGAGATGGGCACGAAACAAACTAAAAGTTCATTTTGTTATTCGTTATTCATTTCATTATGTAACAAAACGACCCTAGGGGTAAATTTAAAATGAAACGAAACAAACCAAGAAAAATTGGTTTGATTTGTTTTGTTTCATAATGGGGTGGGGGGTGGAGATGTCTCCTACCTGGTGCTGGTCCAGAGGTCCAGTCTTCCTGGCTTCTGGGACGGCGACCAGGAAAAACAAAGCTGACTGCCACGCTACAGCTGTAGTGTGGCCATGTGGTTGGCAGTAAAATAATAATAATAATAATAATAATAATAATAATAATAATAATAATAATAATAATAATAATAATAATAATAATAATAATAATAATAATAATAATAATAATAATAATAATAAAGGAGCACCAACCAGGCCCCAAGGGTGACCTGGTCAGAACCCTAAAATTAAATTTTTTAAAAAAACATAGCACCGACCGGGCCCCAGGGGCTGCAGGGTCAGTGCTGAAAATAAAACAAACAAACACACAAACGAAAACCATCCCACGCTACAGCTGCAGCGTGGGGCCTGAACCTGGATGTGGGGAAAAACAAATTTTAATAAAAAAAAAGTTTTTAAATAAAAGGGAGCGCTGACTGGGCCCCAAGGGTGGTCTGGTTGGCACCCTAAAAAATAATAATAATAATAATAATAATAATAATAATAATAATAATAATAATAATAATAATAATAATAATAATAATAATAATAATAATAATAATAAAACCACAGCACTGACTGGGCTCCATGGGCTGCACAGTCGGTGCTGAAAGAAAAACAAAAACAAAAAATGCTGTGTGCTACAGCTGTAGTGCGGGGCCAAACCCGGAATTGGGGGAGGGGGGAACAAAAAATAAAAAAGTCCTGGATGGAACTGACCAAAGGTTGCACCAAGGTGGAGGTGAGGCAGATTTTTCCACTCCAACCCAAAGCCAGGCAGGTGCAAGGTGGAAGGCTGGAGGGTTGTGGGCGATCGGGTGGCATGGCTGAAAGTGGGCTCCCTCAAAGCGGATGGTGGTGGTAGCGGTGGCGGCGGTTCCTCATGAGCCGGGTGCCTGGGCAAAGATGCCTCTGGAGGCAGAGTGGCCCCGTCTGTCTCCCTGCCACCACCGGTGAAGGGTGCGGGGTGTGGGGTTTCACTCGGAGGCACCTCGGGAGCCTGCCAGCGAGGAGGACTCCTCCGGGGACCGGTGCACTGCTGGGCAAGACTGGGGCATGGCTGCACTCAGGAAGGTCCCCACTGGCTCCATTCTTGGATGGCAGAGGAGGTGATGGAAGCCTCACCGTGTGGCAGCATTGGAGGCTGCTCTCATGGCAGAGCACAGCACTGTGCATCCCTCCTGGGACTTGCAACCCACCCTGCTGCCTACCTGCTGCTGATCCTTTTATTAACAAAAATAAAATAAAAGTAAAGTAAAAAAAAAAGTGCCGACTGGGCCCCAGGGACCACATGGTCGGTGCTGAAAGAAAAACCAAAACAAAAAACAAAAGCCCCATGCTACAGCTGTAGCGCAGAGCAAACCTGGAAGTGAAAAAATAAATAAATAAAAAGGAGCGCTGACTGGGCCCCAAGGGTGGCCTGGTCGGCCTAAAATAAAGAAAATAATAATAATAAAAAAGCACCGACTGGGCCCCAGGGGCCGCGCAGTGAGCTCTGGGGGGGGGGAGTGTGTAAAAATGAATAACGAATTAATGAACTGACAAAATGATTTTAAAAAAAAACCCAGTAAAAATGAAACAAACAGAACCGAAGCCTTAAACGAAATGAAACAAAACGAATCTCCATATTTTTTTTTTCATTTTGTGCCCATCTCTATACATAAGGATTTACAATGCACATTGTGGCAAGGGGGACCTTTTTCCTTAATACCTTTGTGGCTTTTGAAGAAAATAATAATTAATCTTGATAGATCCTGTGTCAGACCCTGCTAATTACGATAGTAAGGAAGAGTTGTAAACTTGTAATATAATTTTCAGTCTCTCTTTACTGTATGGGCAGCTGCTTCTATTGTCTATAAGCAGTGTAAAGTAGACAGAACTCACAAGGTGTGCTGCATATATACAGGTGTGGCTCTTTCCCCCTACCTCCTTTCATCAGTCACAGTGCAAAATATGCTTTGACAATTTTCTTATTAAACAGAAGTATGTTAAAGATGTCATTGCTTAAGAATAATCATCTTGATCTTATTTGCTATTTTAAGAGGAAATGCAAGTGAAGCAGGCAAATGTATAACGAGTGTTTTACAAGCACTGTCACTTACTGTAATTACATGTTTTTAATCAGCAAAATTGCTACCGCATTCTGTTAAAACATCTTTTCCTTTAATTAATTTTCAGAATTCTGAGTAATAACAAGATCTTGTGGCTAAAGAACAACTCTTTCACTGGACTTAGATCCCTGGAGAGATTGTGAGTAACCCTTCCTTGTTCCAAATCCTTTCTTGAAATGTTCAAATAAATGTGCAGCGGAACTCAGAAGCTCTGAAGTGTGCATATGCATAGGACTTCTGTGGTGGTTTTTCAAATTAAGAAATGTAAAGAAGAAAATGAGAATAGCATGATGCTAGCAGCATTTAGAGCTAATACAAATTAAAAGCCAAAAGGGGAACTGTATATTTATATATCCTACGAAAATGAATGCAGATAAATGAACAGTGTTGGCAAATGCACTCTTCTGGCAAAACCAGGTTGCCCCCACTACCACCTCTTGCCCTTCGACAGGTAGGCAATGGCCTTCCTTTTTGAGCAGGATTTACTTAACTTGGACAAGTGGGATTAGGAAGTGCTCTGTTTACTTTTGTGTCATAATTCAAGGTTCTGGTGTTCACCTACAAAGCCCTCCACGGTTTGCGAGTTTATTACCTGATGAAATGCCTTTCCCCAAGTCCATAAGCAGAACACGTTTTTCATCCATCCATGCCTCTGTATCTGCACAGGCAATGCTCCTCCAGGTGGCTGTGTCAAAGGAGGCCAGGAACTTATCAACCAGAAGCCAGACATTCTTGCCTGTAGCTCCTTCACTCTGGAATCAGCTACTAGTCGAGCTGCATCCGACCCCCTCCCCGTCTAGCTTTAAGAAGCTGCCAAAGATGGAGCTCTTTAAGATAGGTGTTGATTGCAATCTCCCTTGATTTTTCTAACATTACCCTGTCACTTTACCTTGAAAGCACCACACAATCTTGGCATTTATATTTGAAATGTTTATTATTTTTTCTTATTTCATTATTTAATTTGATGGTTCATTTTTAGCTTGTCATGAGCCCAGACTGTTGCAGCCCACTGATTGGGTGGTAAATGAATAAATAAAAAAAATCAAGGAATATGCTTATAAGTGGTGTTTAATATTGTTAAATCTTCCATCCTTCTGAGGCCTTCCAAGGTCAGTAAATTGAGTACTTGAATAATTAAATTGTAAACCATCCACAGAGTGCTTTAAGTGCAATGACCTGCTATATAAGCAGCATGCTTTATTATTTGTCTAATTGGTTTTTAATATATTTTATACAGTCTTAGATTGTGTTTTCCGTTGTTTTAATTGACTGTGACTTGCCTTGAATCTGCTATGTGTAGAAAGGTGGCCAGATGATAGATAGATAGATAGATAGATAGATAGATAGATAGATAGATAGATAGATAGATAGATAGATAGATAGATAGATAGATAGATGAATGAATGATTGATTGATTGATTGATTGATTTAAGGTTTTATCACATGGTTTACATTGATGCATGATTCCCAGATTATGCTCTTGCATTAGCTTTTAGCTTGCATAAACTGGCCAGATGAATCTTCCAGTGTATGTACAGAATTTGACACATTGGCAGAATTTCTGAAGGAAATTTACAAGGATAACTTGTAGAACATGAAGAGAAACACAAAGGCTTTATGTTAGGAATAAGATAAATAAGATAAATGTACTGCTTATTGCTGAAGTCGCGAGGGCGGATTGTAATTGGTGTATTTTCACTGCTGGCTTCTTTCTTTTCTTATATGGTTCTGCCCTTAGTCAGCAGAAAAAAAGAACAGAGGCTGAATATTTAGTGACCACTTGATGCCTATTAACTAGAGGCCAACTTATGGATAAGTGATTTCTGCATTCTTCATGCAAAAGCTAAAAAGGGGATTTGTGGCTCCCTAAAGACTAGTTATTATATTTGGCAAGAACAGTCAAATATATCACATGCAGTGGGGTAAGGTTCAGAAAAGCTCATACCATGTAAAACCTGCTAGTCTTTCAGGTGACTCAAAACCATGGCTAGCCTCAACAAGAAAGCAGAACTATTATTTATTTATTTATTTATTTATTTATTTATTTATTTATTAATATACCACACCATCTGACCAAAGGTCACTCTGGGCGGTTTACAAAGTACAAACATAAATAATACAATCAATTATACAAAATACAAAATACAATATATAACTAAATAAAATCAACATAACCATAATTAAATCAAACAAATCAACATAATAACCATAACTGAATCGAAGAAAAATAACACTTACACAACAGTGAGAAAAATCTAAAAGAACCTAAAAAGAACAAACAGATGTGGAACAGAAATCTCAGAGACCAGATCAGCGAAATGATTAGTCAAGGAAAGGCTGTCTAAACAGCTAGGTCTTTAATTGTTTTTTGAAAACTTGCAAAGTAGGTGCTAGACAGATCACCGCTGCCACTGCCGGGGTCGAGGACGCTGCAGGCAGGCTGGCGCAGCCCCGGTGGGAGTTGCGGCTGTTCCACCGCAGCCGCCGCCGCCGCCGGAGTTGCGGCTGTTCCACCGGAGCCGCCGCCGCCGGGGATGAGGCGGCTTTTCCTCCTTTGCCGCCGTTGTTGCCGCCGCCGCCGCCGCCGCCGCCGAGGACGATGCTGGCGGGCGGGCGCACCCCGGTTGGGGGGTCGCGGCCTCGCCGCCGCCGCCGGGGACGAGGATGCTGCTGGCGGGCAGGCGCAGCCCCGGTGGGAGTTGCGGCCTTTCCACCTCGGTCGCCGCCACCGGGGACGAGGCGGCCTTCCTTTTCCGCCGCCGCCGTCGCCGCCACAGTCCATCGTCGTCGCCTCGCCCGCCAAGGACGTTGCGGGGGGGGCAGGCGCACCCCCGGTCAGTAACCACGGCCTCTCCATCGCCGCCGCCACCGGGGACGAGGACGTTTTCGTTGCCGCCGCCGTGGCCTTACCATCTTCCGCCACCCCGGAGAAGCCATCTTAGACTTAGACCTACATTGGCTCCTTGTGGGTGTCGCGATCCTTCCATCACCATCCCCGCCGAGGATGAGGCGGCTCTCCTCCGCCGCCGCGGTCGCCACCTGTTTGACGCTGCCGCCGCCGAGGACTATGCGACACGGTCTCCTGGAGGGTCTCTGGGTGGTTCTGTGGGACCCTGGGTGGTTCTTAGCCCTTAATGCCCAGCGGTACCAGCTGACCCCGTCCCGCTCTCCCTCTTTCCTCCCCCCTTCTGGTATTTCCACTCTGCCCTGGTTTGTGCCCTATTTTTGCTTTCACCCCTTCCTCTTTTTTATAGCTTTTGCGTTGTATTTTTTTGCGTTGTATTTTTTTTTTTACTCAGTTGTATCCTTGCACTTTTCCAGTTTTTATAGCTTTTGCGTTGTATTTTTTTTTTTTACTCAGTTGTATCCTTGCACTTTTTCAGTGCCTTTGTTATTGCTAATTTGTATTACTTTTTTATTGTTTTCTATTTGCTCCTTTGCTCCCCTCCTTTTTTTTTTTTTTCGCCCAAGGTCACCATGTCGGCAGGGACTCATATCTCAGTGGTGTCTGGCCATGGGAGGTACGCTCCGGACGGAGGGATCGGTCGGGTAAGAAGAACCAGGGTCCGGCATTTAATGCCTGTCCCCCGTTCTGATCCCCTCGTCCACCGCCATCTACCTGGGTGCCATCCCGCCAGCGCCTCCGACCTGACCTGCTTGCTGATTAACGCCAGGTCGGTGCACAATAAGACCCCGCTCATCCTCGATTCTATCTTGGATGAGCGCGCCGACCTGGCGTGTATCACTGAGACTTGGGTGGGTGCGGAGGGCGGGGGTTCCCTCTCTCTCCTGTGCCCACCTGGGTTTCAGGTTCAGTGGGCAGGCAGATCGGAGGGTAGGGGGGGTGGGGTGGCCATCATTTTCAGGGAATCCCTTTGCGTTAGCAGGTCCGCGACGATGGTGTGTTCTGGGGTGGAATGCCTCCATCTATCTGTGGGTCAGCGAGATAAGTTTGGCATTGTGCTGGTGTACCGTGCTCCCCGCAACCCAGCACAATCCCTACCAGAGATCGCCGAGTTCATCTCGGCTGCTTTGTTGAGGTCGCCCCGCCTTTTGGTGGTTGGGGACCTCAACTTGCACGCCGAGGGGGAACTCTCTGGTGCGGCTCTGGAATTCATGGAATCCATGACTTCCATGAACTTATCTCAGCATGTTCTATGCCCCACCCATAGAGCTGGCCACACCCTAGACCTGGTTTTTTCCTCCATGTCGCCGGATTCGTGTCTGGGGGTTGGGGACATTTTGCCCCTGCCCGTGTCATGGTCAGACCATTACCTGCTAAAATTCTCCCTGTCGATCGCTCCCCAAAGGCTCCTGGACCCTGCAAGGTTTATGGAGGCCTTCGGGGAGCTTTCTGGCGGCCTGGCAGACGATCCGGTTGACGCCCTGGTGGAAAGGTGGTACGTGGGCTCCACCGGGCGATGAGACCGGATCGCCCCCAAACTCGAGGCCGCTCCTCCCGTGGTTTACGGAGGAGCTGCGGTCGATGAAGCAAGAACGTAGGAGACTGGAGGTCATATGGAGGGCAAGCCGGACGGAAGTAAATAGGGCTGCTCTTAAACAGCTGACTGGCCGCTATCTTCGCGCGATCAGGGACGCTAGAAGATCTTATGCCTCCCTGAGAATTGGCGAGGCCTCGAACCGCCAGGCGGAGCTATTCCGGGTGGTTCGGGACCTCTCCAATCCCAGTCAGCTGAGGCCTCCTCCTAGTGATTTCACTAGTGAGCAATTTGCAGCCCATTTTAGATCAAAAATTGAGGCCATCCGCTCCGACTTTCCCCCCAGTTGCTCTAGTCCATCCTTTGGGTCCTCTGGTGCCTCACCCTCCGTTCTCCACTCCTGGATGAGTTTGGGCGGTTTCTTCTGCGGAGGCCTCCAGAGTTATGGCTCGGTGCCGGCCGGCGGCCACTCCCTTTGACCCTTGCCCAGCCTGGCTTATCAAATCTGCCAAGGGAACATGCCAGAGTGGGTCGCGTTTGAAGGAGACTGTGGTAAAACCCACACTTAAGAAACCTGGCTTGCGTGGACGATCTTTCCAACTTTTCGCCATTGTTCCCTTCCTGGGCAAGGTTGTCGAGGGGGTGGCTGCTGTCCGGCTCCAGTCATACCTGGAGACAAACCATATCCTGGACCCCTTCCAGTCTGGATTCAGGCCTCTTCGCGGGACCGAGACCGCCCTGGTCGCTCTGCAGGATGACCTCCTCAGGGAGGCCGACAGGGGAGTTCCTCCCTGCTCGTCCTCCTTGACCTCTCAGCAGCCTTTGATTTCGACCACGGTAACCTTCTGGCCCGGCTCGCTGAGGTGGGAATTGGTGGTCAGGCCTTGGCCTGGCTCCGTTCCTTCCTCCGCGGCCGGACTCAGCGGGTTCAGCTGGGGGATGTTTTGTCGGCTCCTTGGACTCTCCCTTGTGGGGTGCCCCAGGGGTCGGCAATCTCCCCCATGCTGTTCAATATTTATATGAGGCCGCTGGGGGAGGTCATCAGGAGATATGGAGTTCGCTGTCATCAGTACGCTGATGACACGCAGCTCTATATCTCCTTTTCTACGTCTGCAGAGGAGGCGGTTCGCTCCCTTGATCTGTGCCTGGAGGCCGTACTGGAATGGACCAGAGATAACCGGCTCAAGCTTAATCCGGAGAAGACGGAGGTTCTGTTCTTCGGGGCGCCCTCATCTCGGTACAATGGCCCCCTCCCTAGTCTGGGGGGTATTTCCCTCCAGCCTACAGACAGGGCCAGGAATCTGGGCGTGGTCCTGGATTCGGCCCTCTCCCTGGAAGCCCAGGTGATGGCCGTCTCCAGGGCCGCCTTCTTCCATCTCCGCAGGATCGCCCAGATCCGTCAGTACCTTGATGAGTCCTCCCTGAGGACAGTCGTGCAGGCCCTGGTGGTCTCAGGGATCGACTATTGCAATGCCCTCTACGTGGGGCTGCCCTTGACCCTGGTCCGGAGGTTGCAGCGGGTGCAAAATGCGGTGGCCATCGATACGAGCACATCACCCCAGTCCTGGTCCGCCTGCATTGGCTCCCCTTTGCCTTCCGGATCAGGTTCAAGGTCCTGGTCTTGGTTTTCAAGGCCCTCCACGGCTTGGGACCAGGATACCTGGCGGAGCGCATCTCCCAGAGAGCATCCGGATCCAGACCCACTAGATCATCGCAGGCGCGCTCATTGAGAGTGGCCACACCCAGGGAGGCGCGGAAAACGCGCACGCGGAACCGCGCCTTCTCTGTGGTGGGGCCCTCGCTTTGGAACCATCTTCCGCCTGAGCTGCGCCTGCAGGAGTCCCTGCCTGCCTTTAAGAGGGCCCTAAAGACTTTCCTCTTTAAAGATGCATATGGTGACCTTGCCACTTAGCCCCTTTTCTTATTTCCCTGGCCCTATTGTTTTGCCGCCATCTTGCCCCCCGCCGCCCCTGCCTGGTGGCTCGGCTATTTTTAGCTTTTAGCTTTTTATGCTTTTTTTTATGTTGTCAGCCGCCCAGAGTTCCCGTCGGGAAGATGGAGCGGGATATAAGTATTTAAATAAATAAATAAATAAATAAATCTCAGAGGACAGCTGTTTCCACAGACATGGTGTGTCTACAGAAATTCTCAATTCCTGGTGAATGCTTTTGTGGGCTTCCTTCAGAATCGGCACCCTCAGATGTCTGCCTGAGAGGAACAAGTGTTACAGGCAGAATTCTGTGGTAGGATCCATTCTGACAGATATCAACAAACTGCTTGGTAATTATATATTGACCTTAATCCCACTGAGTCAATATATATCTTCTAGTTAAAAAGGTAAAGGTTCTGCCCCGCACATGCGTGCCAGTCATGTTTGACTCTAGGGGCAGTGCTCATCTCCCTATTCAAGCCAACGAGCCAGTGTTGTGCAAGTCCATGGCTGCAAAGAAACACCGTTTTACCTTCCCACTTTTTACGGCGGTACCTATTGATCTACTTGCATGTACATGCTTTCAAACTGCTAGGTTGGCATGAGCTGGGGTTAACAGTAGTAGTTCACTCTGCTGTATAGCACCTGGGGTTCAAACTGCTGACCTGCTGACTTTGCAGCCGACAGTTTTCAGTACTCTAGCCCACTGAGCCACCACACCCCTTATCTTCTAGTTGGGTATTGTACTAGCAAAAGGGTGCTGGGCTTTGTTTTTCTTTAATTTCAACAGAATAACACTGCATGTGGGAGAGTATAGTCGAGCTTTCCCAATCTTCACCACAGCTCGTGGCTGAATAAATTATTCTACATTTTAGTTGGATCAGTCTTTCATCCTATAAAGTGAAAAGTAATCATTTGTAGTAATTACACTGTATAAATCTAAAAATAGTTTGTGTGGTCCCAAATTGAAGATATTACAAATAGCCCTTCCATAAAAAATTATCCTCATAATGGAGCTTTTGGCAAAGAAACGTCCTAAAAGCCTTTACCACCATGATGTATGATCACTATGTTTTGCATATGCAACTTCTTTGAGGTTTCCTTAGAATAAGATGCTTCCATCCATATTTATTACTAGTGAAATGTGTAATTTATTCCTAGTTTAATCGTTCACTCTCTCATATTTTTGCCAAGATTACATTTTTAGATTCATAAAATCTAACTCTTCAGGCTGTGGCTGTTGGTAACAGTTGTGGCGATGGTGGAGGAAGCTTATATGTATAGTGATAACATAATGACCAGAAATCCTTTTGTGAAGTTACATCAAATGCAAAGAGGGTATCTTTGGGGAGCAAAATGTCTCATGTTAAGTCACTGCAGGCATTATTTTTGTGTATTAAGCCATGTGACTCCACACGTAATAGATAATGTCTACAGTGGTTTCTTCAGTTGAGGCAATTTGGCTCCATAATTATGCTGTTCCCATTATGCTGGTGTAACTATGAGAGAGGATTTGGTCCATTAGCTTATAAATAAGTTTCATATATTAGAATCCCTGTACTTCTTAGCCATTCTGAACAAAGAGAAGCTTCTTCCTCTGCCACCACAACCACAACCACTGCTACCAGCAGCTGTAGTCCTTGTCTCGCACCACTATGTATGATCTTATCATACATTCTTTTTTTCACCTGTTGAGCCTGCCTTTTACCACACTCAAAACCAAGCTTTCTTTGTAGGTCAGCTTGCCCAGGTATCCAAGGGAGCAATAAACTCCAGATTGAACAGAACAATAGTAAACCTCACAGATCCTAGTCCAGGACAATTTGTGCCATAACACATTCATTAGACTTTAATGTGCTACAAAGACTGTTATGTTTATGAGGAGTACCACTATTAAATGATTGAGTTACTTGTTGTACGGTATATTCTTATTTCTGAAACATATTTAATTAACTACCAATAATAAATATTACACAGTTAATTTTCATTGCCTTTTTAAGTATTTTAGAAGATTCAAGCAAATACATTGAAGTTATATTAGGCATGATTATGTTTTGCGGCTATTGCTCCTTGATACTGCTTATTATATTTTGGAAGATGTCTGGAACATAAAGGTACACAACATTGTTCCAAAAATATGGTGTTGCATTGATACCAGATTGGACATTTTTGTCAGGGGATGGATCGTCTATAAAAAATCAAGCATTTACTGTGTTTTGTGGCTACAATGCTTCATTTCTCTTAGCACAAGATTTTAAGTATGAACTTGCATTTTAAATGCAGATATTTGCTTTATCTTCAGTTGGTATCTATTCCATATTGTGCCACAGTAACTAAAAGCTCAACTGAGATGCTATTGCATGCTATTGATAGCTTGCTTATTAGTGAATGTGATGAATGATCTCTATTTATGGGTAACAGGGAACTCTCAATAGAATTATGAGGTTTTAGCAATCTTGAGTCCACAGGATTTCTCAAGATTACAGAAACAATGAGCCCCCCCCAATCTAGTGAGACTCGTGAAATGATTTATAGATTTCTGTTGTATTTTTATGTGGTTTATTTAAGGGGATATATGAAGACCCCACTTTGGAGGCATGTGTCAGTACCTTGTGAAAGATTTTGTTATTGTAATGTGTCTTGTCTGATCCTGGGAACTTTGGCTGGGAGTGTTTGTAACTGTCTTTCCTCTTCTAAGATTAATGGATGAATGAGAGCAGTAGTTGGGCAGGCAAATAGTTGAATTGGTCTTTAGGTGAAGTGAAGGTCAGAGAAACAGGATGGGGTTTGAGATTCACTCTGAGAAATGATAGGAGGTATCAGGAAGAATTTCTTCAGATTCAGGAGAACGAAGAAGAGGTGCACAGCTAATCGAAAAACAGTTTCTGATTGCCTTTTAAGTCACATTAGTAACAAAAAAGGGGAAGACCTACTGCTTCCAAAATGAACAGCCCATCCCTAGTTCTTATAAATCAGAGGTGGGCAAAAATCAAGCCATGGGAAAGTGTAGCCATTTCAGCTCCTCGGGGGGTACCTCAAGCACCCCAATTCTTTAACAGCACTGGCCAATTAGACAGGGAGGTGGGATGATGTATTTCCCTGCACAGCACCTGGTTGGCCAGCGCCAGGGAGAGGGACAGATGACATCAGGAGACTTCTTCCTGGTTGGAATTTAGGCCGATGCGACCCTGCAGGAAGGTACGTGATTGGCTGCTTGCAGTTTGGATGGTTCCGAACAGCACCTGGACTTGCGTGGGTCATTTTGGAAGCGACCCGTCATTCCATTTGCTAGACTTTCCAAGGCAATGCACCAATCAGGCCTCCAGTTGCTCTGAACCTTCTTGAAGAAGAGAATAACTTCTCCAAAGTAACTTCACTTTCCTTGCCTCCCTTCTGTTCAGCTGAAATTAGTTTTGTTAATAAACTCATAATAGGAGTGAGTTTTGCCCCTGAAACTACCGAAGGAAATAAGACACAGATGGAAAAGCCTTCCACTTAATAGGCAGTTCTTCCCTCCTCATCTATTCTGCTCATCCCAAACACAAGCCAATAGGCCTATATTTCAAAGAGCAATCCATCCATCCATTTTTCAGTTTCTTAACAAGCACGTTGGCCAATAGAAATGTAGTTGCAACTGACTAGTAGTATTCATAGTACCACCCTTGACCATCAGTAGAAAAGCAACCAAGAGGAGACCAGCAGCTTATACATATGAAAAGCTTCTATGATGCCTAATGGAATAAGTTGTCATCATCTGGCCATTCACATGCTTGTATCAAGCCCCCTGTTATAGGGAAACCAACACTACCTTCTCAACCAGTGGGGCAAAATGGCAGCACCTGAGTTACATTGTTTAGAGGAGAAATTACTTCTGATCTCCAAGAGCAGATCTCAGATCACTTCTCCTTAGCATTATCTTGACACCCGCCATGTTTCATTGGGGTCGCAACAAATTAAGTGTGGGGAATAATTTCACTACATTTCAGATGTGAAAGCCAAGAAAGATTAATTGGACTATACTGTGGTGCTAGACATTATTGATGACACCATTTCAGCTGATTATGTTAAAGGAATAATATCAGTAAGGATAATGAGTGCAGCATATCTAATAGAAATCTAACATAAAATGAATTGATAGCAACAGCCAAGTCTTGAAAAGGGCAATTGTGTCTCGTGTGACTGTGACTGGGAACATAACCTGAAGCTGGTCTAACTTCATTTATCTAGGCGCTCCAAAACTTTGATGTTTCTGTCTTGAGTGAATTTGAAATTTTAAAAAGAAGTATAAGTGTAGCACTGATTTCCAAGTCCTTTCTCTTTTTCTGAGATGCCAAAGCTGTCCGCAGCTGATGATGAAATATTAAAGAGGGATGAATAGAAGTGGGAGGGGAAAAGGTTCTTGAACAAGTGCAGGAGAGCCAGTGAGCTTTTCTGATGAGAATCTTAACTGATTGCCAGGTAGAAATTTCTACCTATGCATTTGGATTGTTTAACTTTTACCTGCACGAAGCAGCAAGGCTAGCTTTCATGAGCAACCACCTGGAGTTTGAGAGCTTAGAAGATGAGCACATGTCAAAAGGTTGACATTATAAATATCTGTTTCACTTTACTTGCCCTAGCCCTGAAACATTGGGGGCATTTTCATCCAGTTTTTCCACTTAAAGGTGAGGGGAAACATTTCCATTTATCATTCTTGTTATTTTTAGTGTGTTAGATTTCTGTTTTAATACTCCACTGAAGTACTTGGCCATCTATTTCTCTCTGTGGGAACACTTAAACACATACATGCATTTTTATATCTATGTGCCTGTGTGTGAGGGGACACTCTAGGCCCCCACCCCAGGTGCTATGGTGGGCCTCACGAAAACTCCAGGATCTGGGTCTCTATCTGAGAATAGGAGGTGGACAGAGATGTTAAAAACATGCTATTAAAAAAAAACCTTTAATTTGAATTATAAACATATATGCTTGGTCTTTTTATGGCATCGGCTCTCCTGTTTTAATAAAAGAAGCTGATTGTTATGCCTTGTTATTCTGTTTCCTGTATGTCATCTCACATCCACCCTGACTTCCCTGTTTGTTTTAAGACCTTGCTTCACAGCTTTTCTTGCAGCTCTCATTGTGTCATCATGACTGATCCCTACTGCTTTGAATTAGTCGGTCTTGTCTACTGTACATCTGCCCCTGCCAATCTAGTCCCTTTGCTTATATCCTGCTGTGTCCCTCTGCCAGTTTCCTCACAGGTGGTTTGTGCTTCTGTCTGAAATATTGTTGGTCATTATTAATAGGCATCTAGAAGTATTTCCTCTAAACCCTAACATGACAGTAACTGTTAGATGTAAGATGATACCAGGATGTCACATAATAGTGCCTTAGATAAGCCACCGTAATTACAAAGCTTTGGTTTGGGTAAAAACAAGCCTCGCTGTATGAGAAGCACAAGTAAACATATTTGCAGCTCTCTGCTCAAGTTCCCAACAGTCAAGCGGATACAACGGAAGTTTTGTTCTCTTCTTGTTGAGCATGAGAAATTTGTTTTGTTACAAATAACTATAATGACATGCTGAAGCCATAGTTAACTGTGTAGTGCAGCAGGGTGGATTTGATTTAAATCACTGCCCAGAATGACTTTGTTTAATTTCCTTCTCACCCATTTAAAAATTGTATTTTTGCTTGTTATGGCCTTAGTACATATTTACACTAAGTAAGTCCTCCAATGGAATTTCATGAAATAGATCCCTCAGTCCAAGCACTGTAGAACCTTCATTATCAAGCTCTTAAGAAAAGATTAGATGAACATAGGGATCTCATAATAATTAGAATTTCTTATTCTTCTTCCATCATAAGATATTTGAGCTATAATACATTTTAAATTAAAACTATAATCACACAGGACCTTTTAAAAAAGCATTTTAACAATACTTTTTTAATTTTAAACACAGAATTTTTTTAAATTTTGAACACAGAAAAAAACAATAACAATAATAAAAATTAAAATGCATACATATACCAGTGCCCCCCCCAGGACCATCTGGAAATCTTCTTGTGTCGTCATCTTCTTCTCCTTGCTCTTCTTCTTTTACAAATCTTTATAATCCTCTTTTCCAAAAGTGTATAGAGTCATTATTGGATTCTTTCCCTTTCCCTTTTATTAAAACATATTTAAAAAAATTTTCCCATATAGAGTAAAAAATATCTTTCTTAAATCCCCCTCTCTTAACCTTTAAATTATAAGACAGTTTATCATTTATAGCAATATTCCATATTTCATTATGCCATTCCTCCATCTTAAATTCTTGTTTCGATTTTCTATTTCTTGCTATTATTGGTCTTGCTACTGTTAGTAAATTAGATATTAATTCTTTAGTCTCGTTATCATAAATGTCATTAACATATGCTGATAGTAATCCACTTTCTGGTTTACAATCTATATTACTTTCAAATATATCACTTAATTCTTTATAAATTAACTGTTAATTTTTTAACCTTTTTACATTCCCACCATAAATGAAAATAAGTGCCAATTTCCTTTTCACATTTCCAATAGATATTAGGTTAGTTAGGATTTATTCTATTTAGTTTAACTGGTGTCATGTACTGCATTAAACATTATTTAAAATAATTCTCGTTTATTCTCACAGACATAGATCATAACACTAGGAGGACATAAGCACATTTTCCAATCTTCTTTTATCTTCCTTTTAAAATCTTGTTCCCAGACTGACTTTAGTCCTTCTTGTTCTTTCTCTATGTCTTCACAATCTTCAATAAATTTATAAATCTTGCTGACTGCTCGTTTCAATGTATCATTCTTCTCCATATTCTCATGAGATAATAAAAATTGTTCATAGTTTGTATAATCTCTACAGTCCCTATTATTCTTTAGCCATTCTTTAGTCCATCTTTCTAACTGGGCATAGTTTAACCATGATAAATCATTACAGTAACCCTGCACTGATCACGGGGGTTAGGGACCCACCCCACCCGCGATGCATGAAAATCCACGATATGCGGAAGTGGGTGGGGGGCTCCGCGCCTGTCAGAGAAGTCTTGGCTAGGCACGCACAGGCAGTGTTGCAGGATCTGACCTCCCGCTGCCACCCACCCGCGCTGCCCAAGACTTCTCGGAGGGGTGGGAGCAGTGGGAAGTGACCCAATCGCTCCCCGCCACCCCTCTGCATGGCTCCAAGGCTTTTGGAGGGTTCCGGGGAGGCGGCGTGAAGTGACCCAATTGTTCCATGCCACCCCTCCGCATGGCTCCGAGGCCTTTGGAGGGGCCCGGGGTGGGGGGGGAGACCCGACCACTCCCCGCCACCCCTCCGTGCGGCTCCGAGGACTTTCAGAGGGGCCTGGGGGGGGGCGTGGAGCGACCCGATCATTCCCTGCCACCACTCCTGCGATATAGAGGGACCGCAGTACCTGAACCGCAAAATGGTGGGGGTGACTGTCCTTTGAAGTGTTTGTTTATTTTGTTATTTTGATTTCATTTTATTCATCCATTCTTTCAGTCTAGCCATTTTTCTTGCCTTAAATAGTCCTAAATGAACTTTTATGTTTGTAGGAAAATTCTCTACTTCAGTGACTAGACTCAAAGGTGATCTAGGGGGACATAATTTTTAACACATTTAAACCATGTATTTAATATAGTGCTAAAAAATGGATTCTTGACCTCACCTATCCTCTTGCTTGTCCTGAATAAGTACTTATTAATATTATCTTCTAACTCTTGTGATTCCATTTCCCACCATAATAATCTCTCTGGTTTATTTGGTCTCCTGCAAAATAATTTCTAATGTTAGGTATATCTATACCTCCTATCTTTTGTGATTTATACCAATAGCTTTTGCCTATTTTTGCTGTTTTACCTTCTTTACAAAATTTATTTATCAGCCCCTGCCAAGACTTAAACTCTTCTTCTGCTAACTGCATAGGCAACATTCTAAAAATAAAGTTTATCTTTGGCAAAATTTTCATCTTCACCAATGCAATTCTTCCAAACCAAGAAAGCTTTAGATTAGAATACTCTTGGAGTTTATTTTTAATCTCCCTTTTCAGTTTATAAAAATCATATTCTTTACTTTTCTGAATATCTTTTACTAAATCTATACCTAGATATTTAACACATTTACATACATATTCATCTGTAATCCTTTCCTGATTTTGTTTATTATGATTAAACAAAATAATCTCCAATTTCTTGCAGTTTATATGTAATCCAGTTATTTCCCCAAATTTTTCTAAATGATTTTTAATTCTTGCCATACTTTCTAGTGGGTCTTTAATTGTCAATAAAGAGTCATCAGCAAATAAACTGATCTTTATATTATTATTTTTGCACATATATATAATTAAACCACCATTTCTTATTGTGTCAGCTAGTAATTCAATATTTAAGCAGAACAGAACTGGGGATAGAGAACAACCTTGTCTAGTTCCTCAGTTTAGAGATATATGTTCAGTTATTCCATCATTAACTATTGCTCCACATATAAATGATTTGTTACCCCTCCAAACTTCCTTCCAAAGGCCCATCCCTTTAACAGAATCTTTAATCTGGGCCATTCTACACAATCAAAAGCTTTGAATATGTCTCAAGATAAAAAGTTGACTGAGTCTTCCATCCTTTTGAGGTTGGTAAAATGATTATCCAGCTTGCTGGTGGGGGGCAATGCGTAGCCTACATGCTGTAATTAAACTGTAAACCACCCAGAGACTACTTGAAGTGGTGTGGGGCAGTATATAAGGAGAACACTTTGCTTTGCTTTTTCTTTAGTTTTTCCCATCTGTTAGACAATATTCAGAACTCTTCTAGTTAAGTTGGCCATTTGTCTTCCCTTTTGAAAACCCATTTTGATCCTCTTTAATATAATTTGCAATAAATTTATTCACTCTCTTTGCCAATATTGATGTAAAAATCTTTGCATCTTGGTAAATTAAAGAAATTGTTCTATAAGAACCAATATCTGTTAAATCCTTATTGGGTTTTGGAATTAAAATTATTAGTGAATGTTTCCAAGATGATGGGATTTTTTCACCTTCTAATATTTTGTTAAAAACATTTTTAATTTAGGAATTAAAATTGATTTAATTTTTTTTTAAATTCTGGTCCCAGACCATCACATCCTGGGGTTCCAGTTTCTTTTGAGATAGTCTAGCTAAAAGTTTTGAGTTCTTGTTACTATATTCAAAAACATTCCTCTTCAAATATAACAAATCTCTTTAAGCTTTCTGCAGCTCAAAGTTCTCTTTCTTTTTAGCCTTAATTTTCATTAATTTCTTCTTATCTCTATCCATTTTTAATGTCCTAAATCTTTTATTGACATCTCCAGTTTTCTTGTTTCTCCTCTCTTGCTTTTTTTATTATGCAAGATTCCTTTTTGGCAATACCCCAGAAAACAGCCTTCAATTTTTCCCATATTCGTTCCATTTTACTCCCATCTCTTTAATTAATTATCCATGTTTCTAACCATTTCTTTTTCATTCAATCTATTACCTCTGGGTACTGAAAAATATTAGAGCCCATCCTCCATCTTTTTGCTTCTGTGTAATCCTTTCTAATGTCTAACTCCATTGACACTAAAGCATGATCTGTTATTTTTATTACATTGATATCCATGTTAGTTATTTTAGAAATCAAACTCTGAGATACAAATATAAAGTCTATCCTAGAATAGGTATTATGTACAGCAGAATAATATGTATATCTCCTATCGTCTCCCCTGATTTCTCTCCATATATCTTTGAGCTCAGTAGTTTCTAATATCTTTGCCAACACTATATCTCTTTGCTCAAGGTCACCAGATTTGTATAGAGATTTGTCCTTGATCTTGATATTGAAAGCTCCTGCTAAAATAACATTGCCTTTTAAAGTTTTCTATCTATTGCAACACAAACTTATAGAATTCATTTTGTTTCACATTAGGTGCATAGACATTCACTAAAGTATAGTCTTCCATACCCATTCAATCTTGTATTATTATAAGCCTACCTTCAGCACCTCCTTAACCACAAATTCACAATATTTAGAAATTAAAATTGCAACCCTTTTTTGCTTTTGATGATCCCAAGCTCTTCTCATAAATACTTATGTTTTGGTAATTTCAATTAATTAAGTCCATCCTTCAATTGATGTGTCTTTTGCAGAAAAATGATATCCACCTTCTTCTTCATTAAAGCCTCTATTCTCCTTCTCTTTATAACAGACCCTATACCTTTAACATTCAAAGTAGCCAGCCACTTTTATTCTTTCCCCCATATTCTCTTAGTTACACCACTTCTTTCCGGTCCCATTGTGTAATTAAAAAAAACCCCAGAAACAATCTTATACAAACCCTACACAAAACTATCAAATGTTCTCCCCTAACCCCCAACTGACATTTAATATTTTTCCTCCTCCCCCATGCCTCCATGCTAAACTACTATGTAGTGTGTGCCTTGAGGAGGGGGGATGACACTCACCCCACCTAACCCCCAACCAGTCCCTCAATTGGCTCATATGTTTTTAACTTAATATGCCCTACTGATATTTTCTTTTCCTTTTCATCTCACCCCCCTCCTCTTTTTCTCCCCATGGTTTCTCCATCATGATTTCTTGTTGGTTTCCCAGAGAAACACCAGGGCCTTCTCCCTCTTCTCCCGAGGTGGGGCTTAAATCACAATGGAGAGAGGCCCGTTCCAATCTTTTATGTGGTGCTTTTCTAAACCAGGAAGCTAGTTCTCCTCCTGTTTTACTTTTAGCTTTGCCTTTCTTTCCTGGCATAAACAATATTAAGCACAGCTAAAAAACACAACAGTGATCTCACTTCTCCATTTAAATCTCTGTCAGCCTTCATCGGACAGTGAAAGTAGTAAGTTTTATCTTAAATAGCAGCCTTTTCACTTCGGAAATTGGCTTATCATTTTCTCAAACATTCCAAGAAAAATAAGGGTTGTTAATTACTCACATTATTGGTTTTGAAGAAGGACATTATAACTAATTAAATTTTACTCAAGCAGCAGTGCCGAGGGAACTAACCGAACATCATGGGAGATTATTTTTAAAAAAATAAAAATAAAAATAAAAATAAAAATAAAATAAAAATAAAATAGAATTAATTTGTTCTTTTTGTTTTAAAGTAATTTTAAAAATACACCTGTATCGTAAAAAGGTGATCAAGATCCCACACCATCATGGTATCACTTTTCTATTTAGAATAACATTGGCATGCCATTATATTTGCTCTTCTTGAAAATAGCTTCACAGGCTCTGCTTTATTGTTTGTTTTGTTGTTGTTGTTGTTGTTGTTGTTGTTGGTGGTGGTGGTGGTGGTGTGTGTGTGTGTGTGTGTGTGTGTGTGTGTGTGTGTGTGTGTGTGTGTGTGTGTGTGTGTGTGTGTGTGTGTGTAAAATACCTTCTGTTTATCTTCAGTTACACCTATCTGCCTGGAAGAGAGAGCAGACAAACATTTGAATTAGTGGTTTTATATTTGTCCTTCCATTGCTCTCCCTTGTTACCATTTATGTCCCTGTAGTGTAACCATTCTTGGCACTATATGCCGTAGTCACTCTAGTAGAGCAGTTTTCCCATACTTTTTTCGAGTCACAGCTCACTTGTATAACAGTCAGATAACATGTGACCTTCCCACCACATTTGCCTAAAAAGGCATTTTAATGGGACAAAGAAACATATTAAAATAGATTTTTTTCACAATGTAATTCCAACATAATATATTAATGTTAATGCAATGATGCATTTTTATGGGGCCTGTAAATATGCCTCTATCAGATGAAATTTGAGAAGGAAAACTGTCAATGAATTTGGAGTTTAATTTCCTTTTTCGGGGTGTGTGTAGAAACAACCCTCTTTTCATGTCACCTCCCCCACCCACCATATTCCCCTGAGTGAAAAGACCTTCCCCCTCAAGGCAAAATAAACACCTCCTTGCCCGAGACTTGCTCCACCACTGTAGTACCCAGAAGAGTGAGGGGCACAGTGAAAGGTACAGCAGCAACAACTTTTCAATCTTGTCACCATCTTGGGTAACAGTGTTCCTGGTGTGCATCACATGCTCACCTCATTCAGGCCTCTTTGGCCTATGCTAAAGCTTGGGTCCGAAAGCCTGATGCCATCCATCTAAAGGTGGATGCAGAGGAGCAGAAAGAAATAAGCAGGAGCATCTCTTTTGGAGGTGTCAAGAGTGATGAGCATGCATAAAAGGAAAGTCCACCCAATGAAGTATAGAAAGAATTAAGAACTCTAGGCTGCCTGTAGCTACGGTTCAGATTAAATTTATCTATCTGAGGGCCAAGATGATTAAAATAAAACAGAATTGTGTATAATATGATATAATATAATTAATATAATATAATATAATATAATATAATATAATATAATATAATATAATATATAATTGCAACTAAAAACAATAGAGGCGAAACCCCAGAAACACTATGCAGCTCCTTTTAGGGTCAAAACCTTCAAGTTAGGAATCCATGGTCTAGAGTAAAATATCTAAATTATTCTCCCATTCTTGCTATCTTATTTCTGCTAGGCTTATTTTAACATGATAAATGAGCCATGTGTTCAAAGCATTCCAATACAAGTTCATGAGGCCATCCCATTAAAACAAAATGGTATACATTCAATGGCTTGTTTTTGTTTCCAATGCAACATTCTTTTCATTTTGCATTATATAGTTAATGAACACAGTCCCAAGAGTCATATGTATCTCTGCTGGCTGGTATGAAACATTGCAAGCCCTGTGTGATTAAGTAGGGCCATCTTGCTTGATAGATATATCATCATACTGTGTTGAAATGCCGAAAATAAGGAACATCAGTATGGAGGATATTATTATACTGTGTCACTGGCCTACATAATACCTTCTGTTTATCTTCAGTTACATCTAGCTACCATCTGCAGCTGCATGTAGTTGAACTGTTATTGCTGGATGTGCCACTATATACAATGTGGTCTATGCTTCCAATTAATCATCCATACAGAAGGTTGCATTTCAAACAATATCGAGTATGTTTGTATGCTTAGACTGTTTTATTTTACAGCTTAGAGACACATTTCATTGCTGTCTTACTTGAATGAATTTTTGAGATGATTAAATTTAATGAGTAGGAACTTGAACTTTTACAAATAAACCATGTGAGCTGTTCTAATGGAAATACTGTAGTTCCTAGAAGTGTAAAAATACATCCTCCTGCCCCCCATGAAAATGGTTCTTTGTTCTATTTTAAGTACCCAAACGGTACTGTATGGCAAAAAAATCAATGAGAATTTCTTAACTTTATTATTTAAAACACAAAAATATTACACACACATATACTTGAATGCTGGCATTCCAAAGCATAAAAATACTGTCAAAGCTTGATATTCTGTCTCCTCTAAACCAATTCTCTCTCTCTCTCTCTCTCTCTCTTAAAATATTTCTCTCTTTCCCTTCTCCCCAAAAAGACCAAAGGTGGCCTATATGCAATTTAAAAAAACATAGGCCAACTTAGATATTATGAGTGAAAGCAGAGAGGGCTCAATGCCTGATGGGACATACAAGACCTACTTTTGTGACTCTGCCCAGCCAGCATCACTCATATGTTCATGTCATTAGCCAAATGTCTTTTTAGGGCCATGAATTTATGTTTAGCAGAATGTGCTTGTATACTAAGTTGGAGACCCTTCAAGTGAATGTCTAAATAACCCCATCCCTAGCACCAATTTGGAGATTTGTAGGCGTAATGACAAAAATAAGTTTTGCAGTTTTTGTAGATACAATAACGACTGTTGACCATTGCTCATTTAGATTTGCAGTACACATTGATAATAAAGTATTTGTTTTATTTTAAGTACAAAAATATACGACTAAAACCCAAACATATTGCAGACACGATTTCTTGTATAGCCTGTATAATTTGCTATATTGAATTTATTAATTGCAACTTATGTTTCTCGTGCTCTTAAAAATTTCATTTAAAGAACAGTTATTACTTGAGGAATGATCAGTTTAATGCAGTTTAAGAGGTGAAAAGGTTATATCTGCAAAAATGGTTTGATTATGCTGTGTTCAGGACTAACAAAACTTTGTTTTAGACCAGGCCTGCCCAAAGTCCGGCCCGGGGCCCAAATCTGGCCCGTCAGGCCATTCTGAGTGGCCCGCGGCTGGCTGGCCCGCCCCTCCCTCCCCCTCCTTCACCCACACATTCCCCTGCAGTGGCCACGGCTTCCTTTGGTCCCCACCTTCCTTCCTTCCTCCCTCCCTCCGTTGGTCCCCACCTCCCTCCCTCCCTTCGTTGTTCCCCACCCTCCTTCCTTCCTCTCTTGGTTTCCACCTCCCTCCCTCCCTTGGTCCCCCTTCCTTCCTGTGGGTGGGATTGCAAGGGGTCAGTTGGTGGGGCTTGCAGTGGGGTGGCAGGGTCAGGGAGCAACTGGCCCCTGACACATTCTCAGCCACCAAATCTGGCCCTCCTTACAAAAAGTTTGGGCACCTCTGTTTTAGACAAAGAATTCTACAACAAATCTTTCAAGTATAGTAATTATGCATCTTTCTGCTAAAGACCTTTAGATTAAATAAGATCCCACTGCATATATAATTATTTGGATATACTCTGCAAGTATATGCACCATACATGTTGCATGTAATGCTCACATACTGTGCTATCAGTTTCTGTTCTCCCCCGCCGCCCCAGAATTGAATTCATGTTGAGTTCGCTAACTATATGGAAGGCATTTGTAACTGGGGCTTCCGTTCAGTAGAATCAATCTCATCACAAGGTCATTACACTATTAGTGCAAAATAAAATAGTTGAAAATTCCTCAATTCTGAACTTTAAGGGGCTTCTGTGTTTCTTTGGTACTAGTCCCGTTATGCCCATTACAACCAATAATATGTTTTAAAAACAAAGGGGAGTCTAAATCACATCAGTAGCCTTTTTAATGAGGATGCTTTTTCTTTACTAATGTAAACATTTAAATTACCATTGGTTCTTTGTTCTGCCATCCGGTTAGTGAGCTTATCGTCTTTCATTTGAACAAACGTCTATGAATTCCTGACATCTCCTATCACAGACCTTCCCCTCCCTCCTTCCAGGCATCCTAGTTAGATGGCCCTGACAATCTCTTTATGCTTCAGTAGGAACAAATAAAGTCCAGCACTGTTAACAGGAAGGGAAAAACCCCACAGCTTTTTTGTGCTTATTGACCACTTGGCCTATTGCACGTTGGCTGTTCCGGATTCACTCTATTTACTGATATTGTCACATCCTATGCCTACATGCTATAACATCAGAGGAGAAATCTACTTTATGCTTGTCTGTTGTGGCTTCTTTTATTGTACACCACCTCAAGTTCCGTCTCGGAAGATGGGGCGGTATATAAATGTAACAAATAAATAAATAAATAAATAAATAAATAAATACGGTGAAACCAGGGAGACCTGTGTTCGCAAAGAAAACAATTTCCAATCTCGGTCCTGACATGATACCTTGAAAGGCCAACCAGAAGAGGCAGAAATATGAAAAACGTGTTCAGACTTCCAAGAAGGTTCTTTCTTCATCAGCAAAGATGTTAATACCAGAGGGAGGACAGATCTGGAAATGGGGGAACTCTGCACCTAAGTCCTTATTGGTTGCATGTCATTTCAGGACATAAGAGACAGGGGATGCTGCACTATTGTTATAAAAAAATATCTCTGAGGCTATGCTTTCCGTCTTTCAATAACAATCTAGCTTTAAGCATATTATTAGACACCTATAAAATTATTCTCAGTGGTCCTTTTTGCTAAACCTTTAATTCTCAAATGAACAAAAAAGGGTAAATAGTGCTCAGCAGGAGTAAGTCAGAACAGTGCAATACCAGATAGGTTCTTCTTGAACTCTTGAGATTCACACACACACCACCTGCTTTATTTAGTTTTTTTGTAGTTGGGACCAGGGCAGCTGAAATGACTTCTGTTCAACCAACCACATACACATGGCAGTCCTCATCTGGGTATCATCAGAGAACTTATTGGCAAGGGAAGTTTTCCTCACCCTGTCTAAAGCACAGGAATGTTCTCTCTCCTTTTATATGCAAATTATACTCTCCTCCTGTTCTACACTCAGGTGGGGATGTTAAGACTATTAAGGACCTTAGGTGCTTAGTGCCCCAATGATCAACTCTGGGTGAATGACACCAAAACCAATTTTTTAATTTTGGGGGTAAGGTGGAAAAAAGTACAGATGGCACCTGAACAAGAAATTGTTTGAACAAACCCATGCTTTGGAGTGGCATTTAAAAGTTCAAGAACATGGGTAGGTCACTTAGGGCATTTATACACGACCCCTAAACTCCGGGGCAAATGGCTCCCAGCTCCGGAGATTAAAAATGTTTACCCACCAGCTCTGGAGTTAACAGGAAATTAAGTGCGACCCCGCCCACTTTAGCGCGTCCCAGCGCAGCCTTCAGGTACCTGCTTTTTGGATGTGAAAAATATTTGATCCGGTGTAAGGATAGTGAGTGCGGGGCTCTCCTGGCTTCTGTTTGTTGTTTTTCTGCCCCCCCCCCGAATGCTGCCGGGAACAGAACGGAGGTAAGCCGGCATTCTTTTCTTTATTTTTTCTCCCTCCCTCATGCAGCCAGCAACCAGGAAGTGCGGAGGGGGGTGGGGACAGAGGAAGAGCGACGAACCCCTAAGATCTCTGGTCCGAATTTAAGTGGCCAGCGGATCTTAGGGGTCGTGTAAAAAGGCCCTTAGAATCTGTAGCTCTTCCGACTGAGATATTTGTCGGGGTTATTTATTGTTTTCCTCTAGCCAAGGTGGAAAATATGGTAGTAGCACTTCTAATACACCTGTATAATTTGCTTGCTCAGATGCTCTAGGGAGCATCAATATAGACTCTTTCGAATATCACATTATTGGAATCTATCCAACATAATTTTAACTAGTATATTAGGGATACCAATATCTACTTCCATGGCTATAGTTTAATCAGAGATATTGTGCTACTCAGGGAGTACTCTCACTAAGAAAGTGGCTCAGGTTAGTTTAGTATGACCTCACTGCTGGTTTCATTAGCCTGTGAAGAAATGGGGAGGGATACTTAGACAGCTAAGATATCCACAATTACATCTAAACTGGGTCATTCCCCAGCCTGCCTTCAAAGGAAGAAATATGAGGCAGCCTGAGAATATATTAAAATATTTTATATTGACATCTAGACTACAATAGAATACTGTATATAAAGGCTTTTCTTTACCTTTTGGAAAGGTTCCCCATATCCGTCCCTTTTTGAGCCACACAAACTGACAGAACTGCTAACTAAATACAGATTGAACTTGTTGCAACTGAAAGAGATTCAGGGACATTATATGGTACAATCAGATGTATCCCTGCTGGATGCTCTAAGATAGAAAACATGATACATTTTCTAACAGAATACTTTCTATGTGCAGATCTATGATATCAATATCTTGAACCCTTCACAACTGGGGATGAACTCTCCTTTATATACAGTTTTAGATGGTCTACCAGACATGATTATATGGAATTTATACTCTTTTCTTAACTGCTCATGTTCTCTTTTAGCTTTAATGTTGTCTTCTAATGCTGTAACATACCCCTCAACTTGAATATGTCTTAACTGGACTGGAATGTATATTGTCCCTCATTACTGTAAGCTGCCTTGGGTCCTTTTCCAAGGAGAAAGGTGGGGTAAAAATACTCATAAATAAAAAAATTAATAAATACAGTTTCTGCTAACTGGCACAGAGTGCTATATACCCCAGAAGACTGCTAAATTCATTAAATGAGACATGGAAAGATGGAACTCTTTGCCTGCTTCAAGGTTGCTTCAAGTTCACTTTACAACTTGTTATTTGTTTGTGAACACTTATTTTTATTATTGTATTATTTTATACTTTTCTGATGGTTTTGATGTATTAGATGTCAAATGCTATCCTTTTAGAGTGGTTTATTTCCCATTTATGGGTTCATCTTGATTGGCTATGAAGCGATAAAGTATTTGTTTTCATTTGATGGACAAATGCCATATCAAATGGCAACCAGCATATTTACTTGGAAGTTTTGACTTTTGATTCAATGACATCAGTTGAAAATAAGCCTTCTTTTTAAAACTCAAATGGGATTTTCCAAAGCCCAGAGGGAATGGTGGTTTATATGGTTGACATTTTAAGAGATGTTGGAGCAATGTAAGATTAGAGCAAGTTTAAAGGTAGTTGAAGATTATGGATCAAGAATAAATACAGAGATTCTGAATTAAACAAGGTATAAATCTTAAGGCATGTGACTGATTGAAGAAAAAGAGCTTAAGAAAAAGTCAAAGGTGGAGATGAAATGCCACCGACTAAATTAATAATAAGGAACTGCATGCATATAAGGCAGTATAATAAGGCAGTGCATACAAGTGTTGGGTATTAAAATGGCACAGCTTTATTATGTACAGAAACCTGTATATAACAAACTAACCACAAACAAGGCAGGACCTCAGATTTAGTTAAGGGATGGAAAATTTTGGAAACAGGCTCCCCATAGGTGAGGGTTATCTCCTTTGCTATGTCAAACTGAATTTGCCCACCCACATAATTTATTAATTATTTTTATACTTGAATAATTTACTGCATTTTGCTTTTTAATAAAGTGTAAAGAATGCTCATCAGGAGTGAATGAAGAGGCTGCAAGACCAGATGCCCTCTTGAACTCCACACATTCATCCACCCACTGTCTTTATTTGGTTCTAGTTGTTGAGGCCAAGACAGCTGAAAATGCATATTGGATTTCTATATGCCAAGATTCCTGGTGAGATGCAACCTTTGGAGGAAGTAGATAGAAACCCATTTGGATAGGAGATGGAGCATTTGCTAGGTTCCTCTCCATAACATATACATGTTTCAGCATAAACACATTTTGTTGAAGGCAGTTTAAAAGCATTTTTAAGACTCTTGGAGAAAGTGATATTTTGGTGTTAAGGAAATGGGTCATCACACTATTTTTGAATTAGAAATAGATGGTAGGCTGTGCAGCTTCAGGAGGCCCAAGATAACCTAACATCAAAAGGGAAATAATTCAAGAAAGGCCATGTCACCCCTTGCATACCATTCTTGGGGAAGGGGAAGTGTTCTGCATATCATTTCCACTGGGGGAGATTATCCAGAGTTTTGGGGCTAAGTGTCACCAGTATGCTGATGACAACCAACTCTACTTCTCATCTACTCCGGATTCCAATGAAACTATTTCAAATTTAGATCAGTGCTTAGCTTCAGTAATGAACTAGATGAGGAAGAACAAACTGAAACTAAAAACAGACAAGACATAGGTACCTCTGGTCAGTCAAAAGGGAGATCAAAGGATAGGGATTCAACCTGTACTGGATGGGATTATCCCCTAATTGAAAAAACAGGTGAGCAACTTGGGGGTGCTCTTGGACTCATTCTTGATCCTTAGACGCCCAGGTCACAGTTGTGGCCAGGAGCCATTTGCACAATTAAGGCTAATACGCAAGTTACACCTGTTTCTGGAGGAAACTAGTTCTGGCCACAGTGACACATGCCTGGTGACATCCCGGCTAGACTACTGTAATGTGCTCTATGTGGGACTACCGATGGTAATCTCAGGAAACTTCAACGGGTCCAAAATGCAGCAGCCAGATTGCTGACAGGCGGGTTACAGAGATCACATTGCACCCATATTAATGTAGCTCCATTGGCTGCCAATCAGCTATTGGGCACAACTCAAAGTGCTGGTTTTAACCTACAAAACACAAAATGCCCTGGGTCCAAGCTACCTCTGAGATAGACTCTCACAATATGAATCGGCTCAGGTCCTAAGGTCATTGGGAGAGGCTTTTCTCTCCATCCTGCCACCTTCACAGGTGCATCTAAGAAGAACACATGAAAGGGCCTTCTCTCTTGCTGCCCCCAGCTTTTTGAACTCACTTCTGCTGGAGGCCTGGACTGCCCCATCTCTGCTGTCTTTCTGGAAGCATGCAGAGACCTCCTTCTTCAGGCAAGCTTTCCCTAAATGAGGAACTACCTACTATGAGACTTTTAGATGGATTACCATGCATGATTGCATTTACTGATTTCATAAGAACTCCTGTGTTTTCCATGTTAGTTTCCATTCTTCTCAATGGATTTTTTCTTTTAACTGTTCACATGCTCTTTTTAGCTTTAATGTTGCCTTTTAATGTCATAAGATGCTTCTTCTAATTCCCTGTTCTTAAACTTGAATATGTTTTAAATTGACCCTCAGTATTGTAAGCCACCTTGGGTCCTTTTCCAAGGAGAAAAGTTGGGTAAAAATATTCAAAATAAATAAATGAATGAATAAATTTCCATTAACGATACACACTAAATCTGTTACTGCTGGATGTGTCTGATTGTACAGTGCCTGCAACTCTATCTTGACCTGGGCAGGACCTCAATTATAAGAGTGTAAAAGTTTGACCGAATACAGATGGCAGTCCTCATTTGGGGCATTACTGAGGCACAATGACTGGCCTTGAGGCCCATCTTGGCATTCCAGAATTGGTCAGAAACACTGGGACGTTTTCTCTGCAGGTGAATTTTAGATGCCCAGTAATCTCTTGCAGTTGCTTTAGAGCTGCATTACTTGTGGAAGCAGTAGAAACTAATAAATCATGTAAAACAAGGTTTTGTTCATGGGCTTGAACTACAGTAAGCAGAAAGTCCTTCTGTCTTCTGAAGAGCCCAAGACATTCAGGGTTCGGGTTAGATTGATTGGATAAAAAAATGCACATCCTCGGGACCTTGTTTCTAAATCATGATTACATACAAAGAATTCTGCCTTCACTGGTCTGCTTGGACTCTAAGAGTTCTGCCAGACAGTCAAACTGTACCTGCAAGAACAAGCAGCAATAAACATCTTGTTCTACCTTCCACCCGACTTGAATCGCTTAAATGCCATAGCCCAAAATATAGGGACCAGGGATGCTCAGCCAATGTGGCTACTCTTATTCTATTTATTTATTTATTTATTATTTATTTATTTATTATATTTATATCCCGCTTATCTACAGGGTACTCTAAGCGGCTTACAACAAAAAAAGGCTACAAAGCCAATAAAATACAATAAATAATCACAGACAAACCTATAAACTCCCTAAACACTGAAGGTGAAAGAAAAAGAAAATGATGTCACTTCGCCAAAGGCCTCACGAAAAAGTTCGGAAGGCCAGCAGGGACTCTGCAGAGCGCATCACTGGGGATGGAATTCCAGAGGCTGGGGGCCGCCACAGAGAAAGCCCGGGTATTATCCGAGGGAATGATATACCTGGCAAGCGGGCGAAGTTGAACTGGATACGCTCTCCAGTTCCGGTCCCAAGCCATGGAGGGTTTTTAATGTCCAGGACCTCTCTGATCCTCCGCAACGGCAACCAGTGCACAGCGGGCCAGGACTGGGGGTGATGTGGTCATAACGACGCACACCAACCACCATCAAGCGCCGGAGAAATATACCAGTAGTCCAGCCTCGAGATCACCAGAGCTTCCCCAAATGCGGTAAGATGAAGATGATTCTGCGCCACCTGGTGCTCCATGGCAAGCGCCGGGTCCAGAACACACCCAGATTTCTCTTTAGCTGGAGGGAGACTCCCCCAGACAGGGGCACCCGACGGTGAGCTCCCGAAGAACATAACCTCCGTCTTATCGGGGTTGAGGGACATTCCAAGCCACGGCCTCCAGGCACCCGTCGAGAACTTCCACAGCTTCCACAGCAGAGGTGTTAAAGGAGAGAGTGCGTGTTCAGCGTACTGATGACAGCAGACTCCAAAATCCTGATGCCAACGGCCTTACGTAGATGTTAAACAGCATGGGGGACAGAGCGACCCCTGTGGAACCCCCACGGGAGGATCCAAGGGGCCGATAACTCCCCCATGCTGCACACTGGGCCGGCCCTCCAGGAAGGAACGGAGCCAACTGCAAGCAGTGCCCGATTGGGAGAAAGGTATCAAGGCCGCTGACAGATCCAGGAGGACAGGGAAAGATTTGCCCTGAGAAGGTCAGTTCCAGGAAACAATCGAGGGGATCCTCCTGAAGCGGACCGCCGCCACCCTCTCGATCACCTTGCCCATAAGCGGGACATTGGCAACGATAGTTTGTCAGATCATCCACCGCCAGGCCAGGTTTTTTCAAGATGGGCTTTACCACCGTCTCCTTCAGACGAGAGGAAAAACCCCTCGCTGAACGAGGCGGTGGCGATGGCAGAAGCCCATTCGGCCATAGTCCCTCTGGCAGCTCTAAAGCCAGGCAGGGCAAGGGTCGAAAGGAGTGGAGGCAGGCCGGCAATGAGCCTTGGAGATCTCGACAGCAGAAACAGGCCCAAGCGCATCCAACCGAGGCGCGAAGGGACCAGCAACTGGAGATGAAAGGGCAGGACCACTGGTCAAAACCAACGGATGGCCTCAATCTTAGTTCGAAAAAGGCTGGAATTGCTCACTACTGAACATTGAGGAGGCCTGGCCCATTCTCCAAACAGATGTCCTGTTCTCAGGGAGGTGAAAGATGTTCTAGCCTCCCTGATAAGCATTTAGGCCTTACTCAAAAATGTCAAATATAATAAGCTTAACCATGGGGAGGGCGGGCTCGGCAGCGGAGGATATCCGGTCAATGGTGTGGACAGCTGTTTCATGCCAAGCCACACCCTCGGCCGGAACGTCAGTGACTACCAGGTAGTCCCCCAAAGAGCTCACCGAACTGATGCAAGATAGTGGGCCGGTGGTCCCCAAGGGGAAGTTGCCGAAATCGCCAGGGAAAATGAAAGCAGGTGATGGTCTGTCCATGACACAGGAAGGGAGAAACCCCACCTTTGATATAAACACCAGATCCATTGACCAGATTATGGGTGGGGCATAAAACATGCTTAGGACAGATGGAAGCCATGGATTCTGTACACCAACAAGCCCACCAGTAACTGAGGTCTTTCAAGATCTCAACAATGCAGCGGAGATGAATGAGCTCTGGAAGGGATTGTGCAGGGTTAGTAGCCCAGCACAATGCCAAATCTGTCCCGCTGTCCCACCAACAGATGAAGTACCTCCAACCCCTGGCTAACCAATGTCGAGTAAAGAATCCCTGTGCAAAGCCCCCCCCCCTTTTGGACAGATACCCCGGGCAAGGAGAGAGAGAGAATGGCACCCAGGTGTGATGAATGCCAGGTCGGGCTTCCCAGCAATGGTATCATAAAGAGTTGGGATCATTATGAACCGACCTGGCATTCATCAGGATACAGGTAATGCAGGATTAATAAATGACAGAGAGCCGAGGGGTCAGGCGAGGGAAACCAAACTGACGGGAAAGTTGGCCCATCAAATTTCTTTGCATTTCATGGCGAGAAAAAAAGAAAAGAAAAAGGAAAAGAAAAAATATATGTATATAGGTAGTTACAACAACAACACTGTAAAAGTATAAAAATTACAATAACAATGAAATTAACAAGACAATAATGCACTAAAATTACAAATTACAAACTACAAACAACAAATTAAAGGGCAACCACCAGGGCAAATGGAGAGGGACAGGGAGGGCAAAGATGGTTCACAGGCAGTGAATGAAATGCAGCTGATGTGCAGGTAAAAAAAACGAAGTGGGGTCAGGCCATCAACAAGCGGCCTCTAGGCCTGGGAGGGCCCAAACACAGCAGTAGCTGGCTCGATAGATTGCCAAACCAGTCCAGTGTCACATCATATCTGTGCTAGGTTGAGCCACTGAATTCCCAGAAGGTGTTATGCATGATGTCACTTTATGCAGTTAGGCATCCAGCTTGAGTAAGAGAACCACTATTATCCGAATGATATACCTGGCAAGCCAACTGGTCCAGTTCCTATGTTTTTTTAATGTCCTTCTTCTCCTTAGCACATTGCATCCTTGGAATATACCTTAAGGTCCCCAATGAGTAATGAAGATGATTCTGCTTACTCTCTCCTTAGTAAATTCTCTTTAGTGGCAGGCATGAGATCATCTTATAAGGGAAGGGACATTTTGACATAGGTGTGTGGCATGGTGTGGAGTTTGCTGTTTAGGCCATTTGAGTAAAAGTGTGTCCATATGGAAAGGGCATCCATAGCATGACACAAGGGGGATACTACTGTTGCCAAGGGATCAACAACAATTGGCAAACAGCTGCCTGGGAGAAAGGTACACAAACAGAAGACAGAAAGATTTGTATAGTTCCAGGAACAATGGGCCCTGAAGCATCTGAGCCAATAGAAGACAAAGCAGTCTGAGCAAAGCCCAACCGAATGGCAAGAGGCAGAGTGGAAGGCAGGGAGCCAGCTGGAAAGAAAGCCCAATATATGGAAAATGCATTCTGCTTAATTGGAGAGACATTGATAATCTCAATTCTCCAAACAGATGTCCTGTTTCAGTGTGCTGTAAGCATTTAGGCTCTCAAAAATGTCAAATATAATAAATTAACTGTAGCAATAGCAATTGTTAAGGTTGTGTCCAAGTGGTGACTATATGAACTGATGCTAGTGAAGTTGTAAATGCTTATTGTTTCTTGAAACTATTTGATATGTATTTTATTTGCAAGGTTTAGGGATAAGATCTGTCAACGAGTAACTGTTTCAAGATCTCAGATAAGTTGTTTAGTAGCCTCTGCTCTGGATCTGTACTCCATCATAAGTGTTGCAAAGATCCTTAAGGACAGAGACCCCATAGAATGGCACTGGAGTATCCTATCCTAGATTACAGTAAAAGAGTTGCAGTCATTACAATTGCTTGCTATGCAGGATTAATAAATGGGAGTGGCTAAACCAAACTGAGGGGAAAGTTGGTAAAATTTCTTTATTTCTTTGATAAGTGAACTGTTTTGACTAGAGGCGCTCACTCCACATTCCTCTTACTCAATTTATAAGGGCCTCGTGGTGCAGTGGTTAAATGCCTGTACTGCAGCTAAAACTGTGCTCACAACCTGGGGTTCAATCCCAGGTAGCTGGCTCATGGTTGACTCAGCCTTCCAGCCTTCCGAGGTCGGTAAATGAGTACCCAGCCTGCTGTGTGTGTGTGTGTGTGCAATGTGTAGCCTACAGAATTAAATTGTAAACTGCCCTTAGAGTGCATGAAGTGCTATGGGCCGGTATATAAGCAGAACACTTTACTTTCATTTTTATTTATTTATTTATTGGATTTATATACCACCCATCTGGCAGTGAGGCCAATATGTACCACCACCAGACCTACAATCCCCAATCCCTATACTAAGGGTGCATTTAGCTTGCAGTTGGGTTCGTTTTGGGGACAGGTTGGTTCAATTCTCTTACCATTGAGCACATGATGTAATTAGTGGCATGAGCTCGATTGTTCTCAGAGCTTTCCTCGCTTCATTTTCAGAGCCTGTTGGGTACTTTTCTTTCCTTCCTTCCTTCCTTCCTTCCTTCCTTCCTTCCTTTCATATGGGTAGGATCACTCTGGTTTGATCTGCTTGCAGAGTGTGTCATAACTAGGAACAATTCAAAAGTAAGCATTCTTGTAGTCAAGGTTCCTTCCAGTTTGAATTTCAGATATTGTGATATGGGTTAATAAGTCAGCCACTTCACGGTCTGGGCAAATTGAGTACTTCCTCTGCTCCATGGCCATCACTGAGACACTGCATAACTTATAAAAATATAAATATACTATATATTTTTTCTTTGTCTGGAATGAAGGGCTTGTTGATAAACTACTTGCAGCTGAATCCTTGAACACTGTCTTTTAATAAAAAACAGTAAGAAAACTTTTGGTTAAGACACACACACACACACACACACACACACACATATACAGTACTATTTTGGTGACACAACCAGGACTGTGTGTACCAGCAGTATGCATAATATAATATCTTTTGACTGCTAATTTCATAAATAAACATAAATTTGAAAGGAAAATGTTTATTTTAAAAACCCACAAACAAATAACATTTTCAGAGTTACAGTCTGCCCAGTTGTTCATCAGACAGCCAAAAGGTCTTTCTCTTTTTACTTCCTTTTCTCTCTCTACAGTTTTAAGCACATTTAGTTTTTTTAAAATATGTTTGTGTGAATGCTAGTTTTTGCACAAATTCCAACAAGAAAATACATGAGACTTCACAGGGGTTCTTCTCACAAACAGGTACCTCAACACTTCTAGCAGCCCAGCTCTTATAACTCACCTCACGGTTTTTTCTCTTAGGCTCTTTGACTTCAAAACAACTCTTTCTAATCTCCTAATTGCTTCTAAGAAATGCACATCTAACTGCTCCCTCACAGCATCAAACATCATGTGTACACCCAGACAGTGTACCAGCCAATCAACACACTGTTCTGTTTGCATGCATTCTATTATATTTCCCAGTCTCTTGGCCTAACACGACCAATTAATATGCAGTCACTCCACCATGCATGCCAATACAAATCTCCATACCAGTGTTTCCCAACCTGGGGGTTGTGACCCCCAAGAAGTGTTGTCTTGTGAAGTGATTTCTGGTTTGGGAAGAGTCACGGTTGGCCTTACATGTGCTGTAGCTCTTGTTAAAAATATCTTCCTTAATCTTTTGGAGCAGAATATTAAAGTTAGCATGTATGTGTTTCTGTGGAAAACAGACCCTTTTGGTGAGAAAGATGCCTCTACTGTCTGAGAATGGATGGAATTGAAAATTAAAAACTCCCTTTTCTGAAAACATGGCAGGGAATCACAGGTTATTTCACTATTATAAAATGGAGATGTGACTCGGTCCTGCCTTGATTGCTTCAGAATTCAAACCATTATAGGAGAAATATCCCTGAAACAACCTTAAAAATGCTTTTAAATTTTCAGTATAAAAACATCGTTTACTACAATTTGAGTTAGCAAGGTCATTAAAAGAAAAAATACTTTTTGGCAACCAACTGTTCTATTTTGCTTTCTGGCTCATATACAAGAATATAGAAATAGGAAATACTCTTAACTAATGGGTAACAGGTTTTCTTCCAGGGAAGTGTGATTTCTGATTGTTTTTCTTTCTGCTTATTAGCTATAGTAAGTGTATAAGGCAAACAACCCCACTGATCAGCGGGGTGGTTGCTTGTTAGTGGGTTATGTAAATATAGATTAGACCATAAAAACAACCAGTGATTTCTCACACCACAAGAACAATCATCAGAAGGCAAAGCAGCTGTGAGAGCCATCTTATTTAATGAGAGAAATAACAATGGGTATTACATAATTATTAATGATAACCTTACTAAAATTCAGTGAGAACAGTGTGTACCGATTTTATGCCTGTCGTAGAACTAAATAATGCTTGTTATTTTATATATATTGTATGGGAACTTTAATACTGTATTTCTTTATGCATTTTTAAAAAAGGCTTTGCATCTATAGGAATGTATTATGTCTGAAGTTCCAAAGAGATTGATTTTCTGCCTTCATAAGCTACAAGTTCCTATATACCATATATACTCAAGTATAAGTTGACTCGAGTATAAGTCAAGGCCCCTAATTTAACCCCCCAAAAAAACTGGGGAAACTTGCTGACTTGAGTATAAGTCTAGGGTTGGAAATGCAGCAGGGCCTGGCAGCTCCTCCTTTGCGAGCTGGGGGAGTCGTATGTGATGTTTAAAATGACTTTTAGCCAACGATGCAAGCACTTGCCTCGGGGGCTAAAAGTTATTTTAAACATCACATGCCACTCCCCCGTGATGCAGAGGGGGGTCTGAAGAAGTGGTGTGTGATGTTTAAAATGACTTTTAGCCCCTGGCCCAAGCACTTGTATCGGTGGCTAAAAGTCATTTTAAACACGGGGGGGTGATCAGGAGAAATGGCACACAATGTTTAAAATGACATTTAGCCACCGACCCAAGCACTTGTCTCAGTGGCTAAAAGTATTGACTCGAATATAAGTCGAGGGCCCCTTTTTTCAGCCCAAAATTAGGGCTTAAAGACACAAGTTATATTCACGTATATACAGTAGTTAAAAATGTAACTTAAAACAAGCATTCTTTCTGCTATTTGTAACTTGTTCCTACCTTTTGAATCTGTGTAGACAAATAAAACTTGTGAAACAATACAAAATGTTTGGAATTGCTAGAACAAGCACAACCAAGAAAATACTTGTGTTTACCCTGCCTTTAGGGTTGTAAGGGAGATCCTGCAGAGCACCTCCCAGTTTGAAATTTCCATGCGGACATTCACATTCGTGATGTCATGGAACATATAATAAATATCAGCATTTCTCTGCTAAGTAGCCAGTGACCCTAAGGGTTATGTTTACAAGATTTGTCCATTTGCCTCGCAAACCATGCACATTAAGACTCAAGACAGATGAATTATTTCTCTGACAGCTCATGTCATTTATGATGTGACCGATTCTGTCGCTCCTTTGGCATCTGTCTGATTTTACTCTGCAGCTACATATTGCATCAGGATGGCACTTGGCCATCTAGCTGTTCTGTTACTGCTCATTTGCATCGTGCTGTAAAAGAAGGCCAAGCAAACGAGGCAAGATTGTAGCTAGGGCTGAAAAGTGCAATTCCAAAGAAGGGTCAGTTGTCTGGTGAGCAATGACAAAATGACCCCAAGTTCCCATTTACACTGTTGATGTAAAAAGAGATTTAGCTTTTTTTTGTTATTGTTCACTAGTATAGCTAATACAATTTATCAGATAAGCATAGAAGTGTGTGTGTGTGTGTGTGTGTGTGTGTGTGTGTGTGTGTGTGTGTGTGTGTGTGTGTGTGTGTGTGTGTGTGTGTGTGTGTGTGTGTGTGTGAGTGAGTGAGTGAGTGAGTGAGTGAGTGAGTGAGTGAGTGAGTGAGTGAGTGAGTGAGTGAGTGAGAGAGAGAGAGAGAGAGAGAGAGAGATTCCATGCTTGGAATTATTAGGATGGAGGCTGAAAAACAAACAGAATCATGAGGTCTTTGCATGGATATGTGTGATTGCATTTCAGTAATCATTATCACTAGGTCTTGAAAAAGACGTCTCTCATAAACCATATATATCAAGATAGGAATGATGCGGAATCAGATGATCGGTCTCCCTCATGAGGCTGCCTAGGTTTTGAGGTATTTGAGGGAGACCCTTCTCTCAATCTCATCACTGCTTTGCACATTTGAACGGGATGGGAGAAGGCCTCCTTTGTGACTGGACCCAGATTAAGCAAATCTCCTCCAAAGGAGGCCGTACTGTCTCTTCCCTGTCCCCCTTATGCTGGCAGTGAAAACTTCTTTTTCTTTACCCCTTCCCCCAAAAAAATGCAATTCTGAAAATATACATTGTGCTGTAAAATGAGGTTTCAACAGCAGTTTGCTAACCGTCTCTGTGAAAGAGCCAGCTTTCCAGCCAAGTCTGAAAGCAAGGTCAATGTAAAATTACAAAAATAACATGGCATTGCAAAAGAATCTCTCTCATAGTTGACAACTAAACATGTAAACAGATGGTAAGGAGGTACACAACAACTGAGGAGAAAAAAAAACTCATAAAATTCTAGAATGTGGATAGAGCAAATTGGTACCTGACCAAATTGGGTCAAGTGCTCTTGGTATTTTGCTTAACTAGTAAATTGTTGTAGGGCCACTTTGCTGTGCTTGCAGGCGCACAGACCTGTTTAGTCAAAACAAAAACAACTATCTGCCATGGTAGTGACTTGGTTGTTATTTAATTAGTGGGAAGGGAACTTTGCTATGCTGATAAAAGCAATAGAGATTACAATTCAAACATTCTTACTGTTTAATGAAATCAGTAGTTTGTTACCCTGGCAACATTCAGGTTTTGTTTTGTTTTATAGTCGGAGGAAAATTTAAACAATTGAGAGAAATAAAAATATGGGGAGGTAAATATGTGCCATACTACATGCCACATGTACCAGATACCAAAAATACTGTACAGATATTGGGCATCCAGCATGTAGCAGCAACAACACCTTAGATCAGAGAAGGACAAGATGGATTTTCCTCCATGGAGTTGAACTGGCTTGTCTGGATGAGCACTTAGAATATTGTTCATGTGTGTCTAGATATGTAAAAGGCTGAAGGTTGATGAAAATTATAATGCTTTTTACTGTTTAATGATGTATTTTTGAGATGTCATCTCTGTTTTTTTATTGTTTCTTTTAGGCCATAAACTGCTTCATTTTTAAAATGTATGCTTCTGCAGTTCTGAAACAGGATTTATGCTCTTGGGTATAACAAGTAACTTTAAAACGTACATCTGAAACAGAATTTCCTGACTTAGGTTCTTTCTACAAGTTAAGTCTTCCATTTGCCTTATTTCCTATATGAACCCTTTCCTTGTTGCAAGAGTGATTTTGGATGAAAGTCATGCACACAGCCTTTCACAAGTTGCAAGTATGAGTTTTTGTTTAGTGTCTAATGCTTTCATGTGCCTGTAGTTTTCATAGCTATAAGACTATGGTTATATGTGTGTTTTAAGTCTTGGATTTTTATGCATAAATTAATGTAGATGAATAAAATTGAACAATTATAGTAGACCAGCTGATGTTGCCTGCCTGGCATCATTCTAACAAGGAAAATAATTTTACCTTGATACCCAGGTGAACTCTGATATGGTTGGGAATGATTATTTGGTTCATACTGGGAATAACCCTTTTTGGGGAGAAATATCTGTTGGTTGAGCACAGGCTTCTGACTTTCCTTGGAAGTCTATAAAGGTCTGTAGAAAGCAGCCCATGACTTCAAGTCTCTTAGGAAGTTGCTCATGTGTCAGATGATCTGATCTAACATTTGAATGATCTCTAAGCTCTCTGAAGTACTTCAAAACGGACCTAAGCATGGTTTTGAATTCTGTTATAGTTTCTCTGTGCTTAGTAGCCTGTATATCCATTAACAACTATTATTTGTGAACAAAGGATGTCGTTGGAAATGGAAACCCACCTGAATTATATTAACTGCCCAAGATTGCCAGTATGTTCTGGAACCTTATGCTTTTAGAAAAAAATGTTTTTCTTTGCTATATAAGAATCTTGCAAGTTAATGTATACAAGCCAGTGCACTTCTGTGCATAATTTTTAAAAGGATATATCATTTATATCTGCATTAAGGAGAGCTTAATGTCCCTTTTTCTGATAAATGGTATAATTTGCCATTTTGTCCAGCTATGCAGAATGCCATTCTGCTATGCATAACTGCATAGTACTGGAAAAAAGTAAATGGAAGTGAATACCATAAAATATTTTAAATACATATTATTCACTAATATGCTTTGAAAGAATGATGGGTTTCTGTAAAGCTGCCAGAAAGGCAGCTGCTGTGCTTATTTCCAAATGATGACTGCATCTGTAAAAATAAATTGCTAAATTCTTGTTCTGCTGCTATTCCTTTTCTATTTTTTAGAATTTCCTTATAGAGCAAAACACAACAACAACAACAACAACAACAACAACAGCAACAGCAGCAACAACAGCAACGAGAGGAGATCAAATTATGGCGTGTTACTCATTATCAGACAGTGGTTTGGTGCTTAGGCCACGGCTGGCATGGTAGAGAAGAGGCTGTGGCTTTTCTGCACCTCTGGTGTGTTTGTCTTCCATAACTTTTGTCAGTTACTGGTTAGGAGCTGGGAAAACTGTCCAAGGGAATGCAAAATTGATGCTTCAGACATCACAATAAGCCATGGTTTAAACAAGCTATCAGACAACAACAAAGCATAAATCCAGATTGTAGTTTTGAGATTAGAAAGTGCTTTAAGCACTATAAGGCTGTATATACAGTAAGCAGAACACTTTGCTTTTTAGTTAGGAAACTGTCTTGTTAACAAATATAGCTTTGTACATGCACTGGAGCCACAAACTGTTGGATCAGCATCATGTTTTTTCATCACACACGAATACAGTGTTTATTTGATTTGTCTGCATCTGCCTTCCCACCAATATCAAACATTTATAGCACAGATTTTTTGACACTTTATATATTACTATAATAAAACATTGTTGTTTTGTTCAGTGCAATCCTGTTACTTCTGCCTTATGGTGTCCCAATGAATGAGTGAACTCTTAAATGTCATGTCATTACCAGGCAATATTTATACTCTTGTACGATATATGGGGATAAGTCAAATTGTTGGTGCAAATTAATGGACTCATGGAATAAATAAAACATGTTAAGTCAACACTAACAGAGGACCCATTGATTCAAAGGATCTTTTCTAGTTAGGACTAACAATTGGCTCAAGCACATAGAATCGTGTCTGCCTTGCCATGATCCAAAAAGACCTTGAGCATAATATACCTGGATAATAAATAGTATATTAAAATTTCAAAGATTAGTTCTAGACATAAGACATCCAAAGGCATAGTTTTGCATTGTGAGTAGACACGTAATCTACATAATATTTCTAGGTATGTTGCATCTTTGTAAAGTCCATCTAGTTCTAGTTTAAACTAGATAGCTCCTCTTCCTATTCTTAACTAGCCTCTCTAATCTTGGATGCTATTTCATTACATTCTAGCTTGAATTCTTTTAAACCTCTTCATAAATCAGGTTTACAGTGACCCCCCGCCTATCATGGGGGTTAGGAATCCAACCCGACCTGTGATAATTGAAAATCTGTGATATGCAGATGCAGGTTGGGTCGGGCCCGGGTTGCCAAGCTGGGGACAATTGTACTTGCCCCCAGTCTGGTGCTGCCCTGAATAGGCCTGCAAGGGCCTTCACCGGCCTGTCGGAGGCCCCAAAAGGACTTCAGGTAAAGCGGAAGTGACCTCTGGAGTGCCGACAAGCATTTCTGAGGCCTCTGACAATCCTAGAAAGGCCCTCGGAGGACTCAGAAATGCTTTTTGGCAATCCAGATGTCACTTCCAGTTTGCGCGGAAGCCCTTTTGGGGCCTGGGAAGGCCCTCCCAGTTCTGTCCATGGTAGTGCCAGTCCTGGGGTAAGTACAGGAGGCCTGAAACAGACCTTTGCCCCTTACTACATGGGGGCTTGTTTTCCATATACTGCAGTCCCATGATATAGCAGGACCACAGTATATGACCCGTGAAAGGGTCGGGGTACGGGTTACTGTATCCATAATAATATTATTTCTTCTTTTTTGGTGAGTCATGGGTGTGTAAAATTTGAAGAACAGCATATTTGCCTTTCTGGATGGAGAAAAAGATTTTGCTGTGTTTTATTTGTTTACAGATGTAGTCCTCTTTGCTGATATGGTTAGCAAATTTTCCTTCATGGTCTAAATACAGCAGTTTCGTGTTGCCTTGCATCCAAAGTGATATTTCTTCCCCTGCTTTCTATGAGTACTGTTCTCTTTAACTTTGGCTTTATTGCATGTACCATCTCTGATTTTGGAGCAATATAATATTTTGTGTAAAGTTGTTTAGAACAGTATCAAATGCCATGGCATTTGTCTATTTTAAAGCTATGCTAGCTTGGCCATATATGTTTTGGAGGTCACTGTAATGAAGGTTAATGGTGCTACAAAGAAATTGACACACAGTTATGTGAAGGGTCTATTTCTAAGCACATTTTACATTAATTAGACTGGAGTGAATGTACTAGAGGGGAATAACAAGATGTAAAATAATATATTTATTAAGGGCCTATTCTGCTTTTCTGAAATATGAAAATTAAATTTGAGAATGCAAACAGGTGGAAGTAGCAAGCAAAGAAATAAATTGATGATAAAGCTTATTCTCCTGTAGACTTCTGACATACAACAGAAGACAGGACAATTTTCCCTTTTTATAAACATCCTAGCATTAGCCAATGCCCCCTTTCGGCATCCAAAATTCACTTTCACAACCACAGTGACCAATGCTGTAAATTGTCATCACTTTTTTGCCCACAAGAGAATGGAGGTGGAAGGAAGAAAAGAGAAGAAAGTAGGGGTGATAGGGACCTGCCAAACAAGCGAGGTGGTGTGGAGAACTGAGAAGACACCAGGGGTCAGAGTAAGCATCCAGAAAGCATGTTGGAGAAGGAGTGGAGAATAGAATAGAGAAAGCAGAAATCAGTTTGGGTGGGGAGACCGTCACAACTAGTTCGAGAAGGAGTAAGGAAAAAATGAAAAAGTAGCAAAGGTTTCATTTAGGAGGCATGAAACATTTCTAGGAACCAAACCTCTGCTTTAATCTGGAGTCTAATGGGAAAACAGACTTTGACTTATAATGGCTCACTTTACTGCTGTCAACAGAGAAGCATTTGTGCAGGAAGAGCAATGTGGGGGCCTGCAGTAGAAACCACGTTCACCAGAAATCAAGCAAAACATTGTCATAGCACGGATGAGATCTGTCCCAGAAGGTATAGTTGTGTTTTGATAAGAATAAAATTTGATCTAAAAATTGTTATTGGTGGTTTTCTTTGTGAGTTGTAACCCGTTCCTATCAGTTTCTGTAGTAACCAGTAGGAAACGAATGTTCATTTACTTCTCATTGTTAGCCCAATGTAAACATCAGCATGGCTTTATAGAGCGTAACTCATCAACCAAGGTTACTTAGTTCAGCTGTGAAATTTCCAAAAGCCTTCTCAACAGAGACATTCCGTCATCTGGAAAATCGTGGTTAGGAAGTCTGATTTGACTTTAAAAACCTTAAACCTACGAACATGAAGCCCACACTTTGTTTTTGAAATAGGTTATATAAGTAAATTCACTGTCATGTCATACTTTTATTTGGAACACATTGGGATGAAGTGGTATGAGTTTTAAATGTTCTTTCTTCATGCATAGGAAGTTTGGGGCATAACATTTCTGACCCATGTAAAATGTAGGGACAGGAAATAAAAGTTACCCCAGGTTAGGAAAGGTGTCAGAGACACTTCTAGTGGTGCTTTCTCCATAGGGTCTTTTTTGTCTAACAATATCTGACCTAGGGATAGGCACAAAATGGGGGGGGGAGCAATTTCATTATATTCCATTTCATACCCTCCCCCACGTTTCATTTCATTCCGTTAAGTAATGATTTTTTTTAAAACAAACTGGTTACTTACAAAATAAAATGAAACAAAATGAATCCCCTGCAACAGTGAGAACACTCTTGCTGTTGTGAGGGCACATTTAAATAAGGCTCCGGCTTTTTACAGCTCGGCTTTTTAAAATCCGTCCCCCCAACATCGAGCCTCTCTTTGTTTCAGGCAGGCGATTTTAAAAGGGCTCCAGTGGAGCCTTTTTAACCCCCCCCCCAACAGCGAGAGGCTCACTTTTGCGAGTGGACAGTTTTAAGAGGGCTCCAGTGTTGGCTTGGCTCCAGTGGAGCCCTTTTAAAATCGCCCACTCACAATAGCACTGTTTCAGGCAGGTGATTTTAAAAAGGCTCCAGTGGTGCCAAACCTCCAATGGAACACCTTTTAAAGTGCCCTGTCAAAACAATGAGATGCTCACTGTTGCAGGAGAGCGGGCATTTTAAAATGGCTTCAGCTGAACTGTCGAAGGCTGAGCCTTTTTAAAATCGCCTGTCCCCACCACTTCCCAGCTGATATTTTTTGACAGCTTAAGCTGTCAAAATCAGCTGGGAGGCAATGGAAACAGCTGCCTGATCACAGCCCCTTGCCTTAAGGGAGATCTGGTGGCCGCTTCCTGGTTTGGAGGTATCAAAGTAAAAACATAAATTCGGTTTGGTTTGTGATGACACGGTGTCTGCCATTTCATTTTGTAATGTTTTGTAACATGTCATTTTTGTAAGGTACCCATCCTTAATTCAAACCCAACACATCATTCTCTGACTCAGACAATGTTAAAAACTGACCCTCTACCCTTCAATTCCATTCCCATCATTCCAAAGGCTGTGGCTGCCTGAGCCAAATGGCCAAGAAGAAACAGAGGCTGCAATTGTCTGTCACATGGCTATCTCTTTGAAAACTTTTAGAGGCAGTGTGGTGTTTCAGTCATATCAGTGTCATAGTTGTTTATATTAGTAGCTCAGAGCCAAATACAGAAATTATTTAAAGAATGTTGAAGATTTTGTGCTAGAGGAACCACACGTGTTTCTTCATGACTTCTCTTTCTTTGCAGTACTTCAGAAACCTGGAAAACCTGAGCAGATGTGATAGTGTTCAAGCCTATGGGCAACGTCATGCAATGATGCCTCTTACATATGACACCTACCTAGCATTGCCTCTACCTTAGAAGTGTTCTTAATCATAAACCCAAGTATACTTTCAAAAGACTTGAACGTCTGGCAAAAGTAGGTATGATTGAACGTAATGAGTAGATAACACTTGGGAAACTTGTTACTGAGCTGTAGACTTTTCAGGAAAACCATTAATATATTATTTACTTCTCTTTTTATCATAAAGGCAAAAACTTAAAACTTGGAGCAAGAGAGGTGAACATAATCATGTTTGATTTCAGTGTGTGCTTGTTTCCCCCGTATCTGTTAGTTGTTACATCATCAACAATTTTCATCTGACCTCATTTCTCAAGGAATGAGATTATTAATTCATAGTACACATTTTCTAGCACTGCTTATCTTAAAAGAATAATCCTGTGCCTTAAGAGAAATGATAAAAAGTGGAATAGACTTGTTACAAATATTTCTGTGTTTTAAATGTTGAATTAAAGGCGCTTTTCATCCCTTTCCCATTGATTATTCTGTTTTTTGAATCTGCCTGTGGAAATCATGCTGGAGCAGGTTCTTATAAATTGTGAGCCTCATAATTGGCACTAGAATATGGTGTAAAGCTGATTTTGCTAATAGGCTGCCTGGTCTGGTTTTCGTGGGTGAGATATATAGTAATGAATGAAAAAAAATTCTTTTTAAAAAGCTATATTATTTCTGATTCTTTCTAAGGGAAGACTGATGCAGAATCAGCCAGTTATATTTGAGATGTAACCTGAGATATTTTTCTGTTGGAAATATCTTCATTCTTGCCATCACTTCTTAAGCAGGAAGTAGCAATGTAGAAATCTTTTCCATTTGCATAGTCACCCTTATTCCGTCTTTAAGATATTGAAGTCCATTACATAGAGGACAAATGCAGCTATTGGTTATATCTATATTGCTATCTGTTCATTATAAAAAGCCATACATTTTCAGATCTTTCCTATACCTAGATTGTATCTGTATTAAAGGCCACCATGAAGTCACCACCCCTTGGTTTATCTGTTCTTTCCTGGATTTTAAATTCCCCTCTACATCTAGTATATCATTGCATGCAACATTTTCACCAAGTTTAAAATGTTTTGGTATGTAAATGCTTCCATAGGTGAAACTCATCTTGGGATTCTCATATATATTTTCCTTTTCAGTTTCTCCCATGCTTTCAATAAAGAGTCCCTAATAAAATGGTTTTGGAAGTATCTAGGCAACTTTTTCATAACATAGAAAAGCATGCCAACCCAGTTGTAGATCATGTACAGATTTCTCTTGTTTTATCAGTAGAATCAAGTTTATATCTTCAAGTGGCTGATCTTCAGTGCCTGAGATGGTATCCTTACTTTGTTTACTGGAAGGGATAGCTTTGTGTGTTTTCTTCTCGTCAAAGCTACCTGTCAAGACATTGAGGATGTCGTAGCAGTTCATTCATTTCCATGCAGGAAAGCATCCAAAGTTTCTGCAGCTGGTCCAATTTTTCATAAAGTTTTAATTCAGGCATCAGACCTTCATCAGATCTATGAAGAGGACACTATTATCACTCTAACAACATGGTCCAGTTTATAATAATAACTGCACCATCCAGTAAATTCAGGGTTTTCTAAGTAGAGAGGACTCAAAAGTGCTTCACAATTCCCTTCTTCTGGGGGCATCCTGGGGCTATGTAGCTTGCCCAAGGCCACACGGACAGGCTCTTCTGGGTGACACAAAGGGGAACTGAACTCCACACTCTGGCTCTGTAGACAGAAACCCAATCAGAGAGCCAGCCCAGTTTACCATAAAATTAATTTTTCTACTATGCTTATAATTAAGTATAACTCATCTATCTATTATGTTGCAACCAAATAACCAACTTGCCATTGTCTATGATCGAAAGAACAAAACCCCACTTACTAATACCTATATATTGGCATTACTTTACACAGTGCTTAATGTAAAGGACCTTACATCATGATTTTACAAAGCATTAAGGCAACCTACTTTAATTCTGATGCCTAAGAGTCATCTGGCCAAGTCTATATAATGGGACAGAGATGGAACTGTGTGATTATGAACTACCATATTGGCAGAAATTAAAGAAGCATGCAAATAGTTCCACATGCCTAAAGGGGCTTTTAATGTACAGTATACTGTATTTCTCAAATATCATCCCCCACCTTCTACATGGCAATACACTTCTGACAGCCTTGACAGCTTTAAGAAAGGATTGGACAAGTTCATGGAGAACAAGGGTATCGGTGGCTATCATTATGGATACCTAAGAACAAAGCAAAGCAAAGTGTGCCCCCACCCCCCAAGGAAGCTGGGTACTTCACTATTCTATGATTCTATGATTGCTGTGGTGGCTAGGTTTTCTGAGGGTTGTGGTCCAAGAAATCAAGGGGCTCAAGGTTGGGAACCACTGCTCTATGTGCCCACATGCAAATATATGATGATAACACTCCATAATGGCTGTAAGTTAATAGTGGCACAGCTCCTGGTTGCAACTAACTTTCCTAAGACTGACAAAGCTGTTCGGACGAGCAGCAAAACATTTCAATTTCTCAAAGAAAGAAGTTCAGTTGCCATGACTCATATTCATTCCATGTTATTGATGTGCCGCTCTGTAGGCAGAAGAGAATGCTTCTGTTGAGCAGGGAACTTCCTTAGTCAATATTTAAATAGTGATTTGGCCATCTGTAGCATTAATTTAAGAAAATGTGCTAAAGGGATGCCAATTAATTCATCAGTCGAGCAGTCTTGGCTAGGCAGTTTTCCCCTTTTCTGACAAATTTAAGGAGAAAAAGGAAAAAAAGGAGATTGTTCCTATAGTTGTCATCTTGGCAGCCTCTATTCTTGCCAAGATTTAATTTTAATCCAATAACTAAAAATAACGAATACACTTTCATTTGAATTGGTAATCAACTGGTTTCAGCTGGCGGAAAACAACAGTCGGCCACTTGGGAGTAGCCAAAAACAGCTCTCAGCCTTCTCAGGTTTTGTACTGTTTCCAAATTAGAATAAACACTGTGCTCCCAGACCTCCGCATAAGAACTACAAATATATTTTAACATTCCTTTTTTTTTAAAAAAAGGAGAGATATGCATCTTTCCCAGATGGTGATGTGTTTTAATAATACATTGACTGTTTTGTTTAACCCATGAGTTTAGCCAAACACCAATAAGTAAGGCTTGTTGGGTTTAACTAGACTTGTTCTAGCTAATGCTCATCTTTTTGCACTACTTTTCCTTATGTGCATTTATCTTTGTATTTACTGTATCAATGTTTGTAGGTGTTTGCCTATTGCCTTTGATTTCCCACCCCACCCCTTTTTTCCTTCAGGCACACAATTAATCTGCAACTAACTACATCTTTAGAAAATTAAAAAAGTTGATATAAATAAATATTGATATAAATAAATGACACTACAGTCTCTTGCTTTTAATTTATAGACACATTTTTACATTATATATTTTAGGCTGATAAATCCTGGGATGCTCATGAATTTGTCACATGTTGTATGAATTGTATGCCCCCTGCAACAGCCTTTAACCATTGTCAATATCCAGCTTCTGCTATTGACATTATCCTTGTTATGCATGTAGATATATGCATCAGGATTTTAGTCGTAGTGTCCCATTATTGTCTCTCACATATAGGAGATATTATGTTCAGAAATGCATTTTAAAAAAACTTTAGAAATTAATAACTAGATTAGATTGTTAGATTAAGCATAGCAATTAAGTATTACTCAGAAGGCAGGAACATAGGAAGTAGTTTACACAACGTTAGACCATTTTGTTCTGTGTTGCCTGTGGCTGAAGTATTTATTTATTTATTTATTTATTTATTTATTTATTTATTTATTTATTTATTTACCTTGTATGCCGCCCACTACCCAAAGGTCTCTGGGCAGCTCACAATCAAAATAAACAATTAAAGCATCAAAATTACAATAAAATTAAAACAATAAAACATATAAATGCAATACATTAAAACACAACACTAAAATTGCCATCAGGACCCACAATCATCAGTTAAAAAACTTCTGGAACAGGAAGGTTTTTACCTGGTGCCAAAATGTTATCAACATCGGCACCAGGCGGGTCTCACTTGAGAGGGCGTTCCATACCCTGGGGGCAGCTGCTGAAAAGGCCCTATACCTGCAAGCCATCCCTTTCACCTCCTTGAGGGATGGCTCTTTCAGGAGAGCCCCGGGGCTCGATCTTAACTGCTGAGTAGGTTCATATGGAAGGAGGCGGTCTGTCCTTCAGGTATCTAGGTCCTAAGCCTTTTATATGTCAAAACAAGCACTTTGAATGGGCTCCAGCTGCAACTGGTAACAAGTGAAGGTTATACAGAATTGGTGTGATGTGTCCTTGGCAGCCCTGCCACTCAGCAGCTGCGCAGCATGATTCTGAACCAGTTGCAATCACCGAACCGTCTTCAAAGGCAGCCCCATGTAAAGCGCATTGCAATAATCAATATGGGATATTACCAGTGCATGCATAACTGTCATGAGGCTCTGTTCGTCCAGGTAGGGGCACAGCTGATATATTTTCTGCAGCTGGAGAAAGGCACCCCTGGCCACCGAGTCCACCTGGGCTTCCAGATTTAGACCGGGGTCCAGGAGCACCCCCAAGCTATGGACCCTGTCCCTTAGGGGGAGTGCAAACCCGTCCAGGACAGGGGAGTGGCCCTCTAACCTGTCTGGTGAAGCACCCACTAACAGTACTTCCAACTTCTCTGGACTGAGTTTCAATTTATTAACCCTCATCCAGTCCATTATCCGGTCCAGACACAATTTCAGAACAGAAACCGTCTCACCTGGATTGGTGGAAAATGAAATGTAGAGCTGAGTGTTGTCAGCATATTGCCCAGACCTCCTGATGATCTCTCCCATAGGTTCCATGTAGATGTTAAACAGCATGGGGGATAGTATTGAGCCCTGTGGAACCCCATGACGTAAACAGCATGGGGCAGAGCTACTATCCCCCAGCACCACCTTCTGGACACGGTCAGCCAGGAAGGAGTGGAACCACTGCAGGACAGTGCCTCCGACTCCCAACCTGGCCAGCCTATCCAGAAGGACACCATGGCCAATGGTGTCGAAAGCCACTGAGAGGTTCAGGAGTATCAACAGGGTTGCACTCCCCCTGTCTCTCTCCCGGCAGAGGTCATCATACAGGGCGACCAAGGCAGTCTCTGTACCAAAACCCGGCCTGAAACCAGATTGAAATGGATCCAGAAAATCCGTTTCATCCAGCAGCACCTGGAGCTGTCCGGCCACCACCCCCCAACACCCCATGGAGTATAGAGGTGGCAATGAGACGACCTTTTCAGGAATAGCTGTCTAACTGTGGAACTCTCACGTGACAGAAGACACCATGATTCTTATGTGCCATCATTTTTGTCCCAGGCAGAAAAATTCTTCTTCATGCAGGCTTTTTTAACAGATATAAATCATGTGAATATTTTTAATCTTATGCAATTAAGTTTTATTTGAGAGTTGATAATTATAATTGCATTAGTTTCTATTCTGAATTACTGTTTTTACCTCATGGGGTTGCTGTAGTGCTTTGTATACATGTGAGAAATAAAGGTAATAATAAATCTTATTACAACCAGTTAGCTACTGTCATTACGCTGTCATTGTCTAATGAAAAGTCTGTGAGACTGTTAACCCCACAAGCGTCTTTCCATTTTCTTTTACTGATAGGAGATTTGAAGTGTGAGATTCTTTTTCAGTGTTATTATTTTCAAAAAATGCACATAAAAATAGAATTAAAATGTGTTCATTTGAAAAGTGCAAGAACAATTTCCGGTAAGTCTACATTCAGACAAATGTGTAAGTTAGAAGTACTTACCAAAATACACATGGATTAGATTGCTGTGCAGGAAGAAAAAATAATAATCTCACAACTTTGCATGATCTCAGGACAACAAGGCCGGCGGGGTTCTGGGAAAAGCAACAAAAATGAACTTTGACAGATTTTCACGTCCCCAATTGTAAACTCAACGGAACCCTCCCTCTTTTTTCATTTCTACTGCTCTGAGAAAGACGTTACAGGAAGCTGGTATGTTTCCAGTTTTTCCATCCAGTACTCCCTTTCTAACTCAAGATCTTGTCTGGAATTTACTTTGAGCTCTACATGCCACCAGGAGTGGGGAACGAGAGCTCCAATGAGCCCTGTGGTGATTCCCTCCCCATACACAGCTATGCTCCTGCTTGGTAGCCTCATGCCCTAAGTATACCTCATGCTGGTATTATGTACCCTTAGTGGCCTAATTTTGTCCAGGAGGCAAGCCACTACATTTTGCATGAGCTGCAGCCTCCAGAAATGCCTGCATAAATCACATTACTGTCAGCAAGGGTCTTATTGACAATGAATTCTTGGGAAAGAGCTCACTGCTGCCTTACATTATCTGTTATTACTCAAAGAAGCATTATTCACTGTAATTAAAGATTTATGTAGCCATCATCCTGTTTTTGGTTAGCTGGTTAATTTCTCCCTGTAGCATCAGAGCATTCCAGATGGTGGTATGATGCCACATTCGAGTCACTTTTCATTGGCTCTGCCTTGTGGGGAGATAGAAAATTGAAAGTGGGCTGTAATTTTGAGATTGGTCAAGATTTTTGGCAGGGCATTATAACATGATATTCTTTGGCTAGATTTAAAGCTGCTTGATCATGCTAATTGGTCTCCAAGGAAATCCCAAGAATTTTGTATCTTAAAGAATGTGAGCAAATACATGAAACTCAGCAGCATGAGTAATCTTGACTATGGCAAAAGAACATGATGCCACAGAATCTTATATTATGCCAGGTGGAACCGTTGGCAGGCAGCAAATTGTAATTAAGGTTAATAATGGTGTTACATTACACCACTGTGACCCTCTGTGGATATAAGACTCTGAAAGTTTTGCCTTATAAATGTCTTCAAAAACAAGGGATCCTCATGATTTGTTTGACAAAGTCCCTTAGAAATCTTTTGGTCAAAGTGTGTGAAATTGTAAGTATTCAAACTTCCATTGGTATTTTTCTGTGCCCTAGTCATTTTGGGAAACATACTGGAGCAATTCTTGTGGTGCTCTCTCAGTACCAAACTGTGTGTAATAAATAGTCCATCATCACAAGCTGAAATCCATTAGGGTTCCAGAGATGTGATACAGATAAAACTTTGTGATGTAGGAAGAAGAGACTCCTGTGCTATTTTTTATTAGTAGCCTATGAAGGTATCGCCTGTAACCTATTTTTGCAATTGTGTTATTTTCTTGATTGAAATGTCAAGGTCAGATTTATGAGTCTGTGGTGGTCCATCACCATTTGTTTCTTTAAAGGATTAACTCCAGTGTGAAATCAGATAACCTTTTTATCAATGTTCATCCTGGTGCCACGGTATATGTTGCTTCATTAGTGAAACTATCCCAGACAACAATACCTTGTCTATTTCTACAGATTTTATTTATCTGTGTTGCTTCTGTGTTAAAGATAATTTAAAGTTGTTGAAATGTGTAATTTTGGAGAAGTCACAGGCATATTACTTCAAAATTCTCTCTGACAGCTATGAACAAAGCTGTAGGTATCAATGCTTAAAATATATATGAAAAATATATGAAGATTGAACCTAAGTTACAGACAATATAAATTCCTGAAGGCAAGCTGGTTTTGCCTGTAAGGACATTTTTATATTCTCTACTCCTGGGAGAATCTAATTTATAATCATAATGGCATTCCAGTTATGATTCTATGAACTAGCAAGACACTTTTTTCCCTTCATTTGGATTTAACGTATTCATACTCTGCTTTCACCATGGAAGGCTCTCATTGCCATTCTCAACTTTTTTTTTACTACAGCCATAAACATTATATGAAAGAAATTTATGCAGAACCGGGATTATAAAAGTCACATAATGAGTATTACAAGTGGTGTGCGAAAAATAGTTTCCAGTCTGTGGCTTCCTTCAAATGTGCCAGGGCACCGAGAGGACCAAATGGCTCCCATTGAGAGTGGGTGTTCAAAATCCTAGTGTCTCAAAAGATGCACAGTTGTTCATTTTGCTAATTGCGTCAGAAGCCTGTTGGCTTTTATTTGTCACCCTAATTGTGTTTTACTCAGGGGTGCTTATCAAAAGCTACGTTGTAAGACTAGGAAGAGGGGGGATTATTTTAGACCCTACTGCTAAAGTTCTTTGCCTTCTTTCTGTCAGATGCTTATTATACATACATTTGGCTCTATTAATAAAATACAGGATACAATGAACTTAAATATTGCAAGGTGGAGGGGGGAAATTGAATCCAGAGATGCCACTTTTAGTAAAAGCCTGAGTTCTTCCTGATGATTTCATTCATATGATTTCCCAAGACACACATATTTTTGATAAGATAATCAGAGATAACATATTTATTAACATCTGAAATAATTCTCTTTATTATATATGTCTAATTGTTTCTGATGGAGCATCACAGGAATAAAGGCTAATATCAAATTATCTATTGAACTCTCATATGAGTGTGTCTAGTTCTGCATATTCAAAAGAAAAGGTCAAGTACAGCCTAAACACTAGTTTTGAAAATTAAAAATAGCATGTCAAGGAAGCATGTTTCCCCTTCCAACATCTTAGCTCTTCATATTCAAACAGGACTAAAGGAAATCATCATTTATTTATACAAATGGTTGGCAGCTTGGCAGTCACTAGGAAAGGCTTGTCTGTGGCAAGCTTCTATGAGGACCCAGAATACAAAAGTTAGATATCTTCTACTTGAATGGATACTGAAGCCCTGTAGCATCCTTATGAGTCATACCTAGGTCCCAGAGACAAGCAGTTATGCTCAAAGCAAATAAGCATGGTGGTTTGGAAAAGCCACCCTTCTGCCTGTTTGCTGGCACCCATGTTAAATAATACAGCACATGTCTGTGAAGATTCTCAGTCATCCAGGTGAGTTTATCTGGAAGTTGAGTCATGGCTACTGGACTTCTTTTTGAGAGATATCTCTATCTACCTTTCAAGAAGAAGTCCAGTAGCCATGACTCAATTTCCAGAATACAGCACATATTGCAAAAGTTCCCTCTGGTGTTTTCCTGCATGCCAGCAAAGTAAAAATGCCCTTTATGACTGCTTTGCATTGGGCGGGGTGTTGCTTCTGATTTGTTTGTTTTATTTTTATTAGCACTTGAGAATTATGTGTGTACATGTATGGATGAAAGAGTGGTAGAAAGAGGAGAGATGGAGAAGGAAAATTGGGAATCTTTCAGCTTGCAAATAGTGCAGGGGGTAAGACTAACATGGGGAACTCTGGGCTAACCTAAGCTGTCTTTGAAGTCTGATCTCTCTTTCTTATAACTCACATTCCTAATCATAATATGGTTTCTTTTCTGTTTCACAGCCCACAGATTAGGGAAAAGAAGTGGCCATTTGCATTAACCCCCAAGTTTATCTGCATGTGGGTCCATTTAAGAAGACAGGTGGGATAAAATATTTTAAATAACTAAATTAAATAAACAATGCATAGAATCTGCCAAGGGGGAGGGAGGGGAACAGCAATACTGACCATCTCTTAGCTTGCTATGGTGAAACATTGTCAGGTTCTCCAATAATACTATTATACTGTGCTGATTAGAATTTAAAGTCTGTCCATCCATCACCTCTCCCCCCAATTAAGGCAGGGATGAATTATATATCCAAAAGAACAATTGGCTGTATTGTCATTTGTTACTGGAATTTATAACAATTCAAAGAATTGGTTTGGACACCAGTTTGGCCTTCTAGCAATAACCCTAATTTGTTTTGGAGCCCTTTGGAGGCTGCCCGCTGTTCCTAGGGCTGGGATCGAAATTTGGCTTCACAAATTCAGTTTCTTATGTTGCCCCAGAGTGGAGAAATTGGCATGCTAGCTAGGATTTCTCCTCTTTCTTTTAAAGGCAGAATTAGATCACATTACAGGCACAGTGCAGTGCCTCAAGTGGATTAATTCAGCTGAATGTGTGTGCAGGAGTATGTGTGCAAGCAGTTGCTTTTTTTAAAAAAAACTTTTAGAACTTGATAAAGTTTGGAGGAAGAATTCTCACTGCAATAAGTAGTGAGAATGTGATGGGATTAATACTGTGAGAGGATTAATACTGACCAAATTTTAGACAAGTCAGTGGTGTGTTTTGGCCTGGTGTCATAGGAGGAGTCTTTGATGTCTGAGGTCTTATTCAGAGAGAGAGAGAGAGAGAGAGAGAGAGTCTTTTCACACGACCCCTAAAATCTGTGGCAAATGGCTCCCAGATCTGGAGCTCAAAATTGTTTCCCCACCAGCTCTGGAGTTTACAAAAAAATTAAGTGTGACCATGCCCACCTAAGCGTGTCCCAGCACACTTTTCAAGTACCTGCTCTCCAGGGGTGAAAAATTCCTGATGCGGATGTAACATAGTGAGTGCCGGGCTCTCCTCACTTCTGTTTGTTGTTTTTTTGCCCCCCGCCCCTTTAAGAGATACAATGCTGCTGGGAGCAGAGTGAGATGGCAGAACGGAGGTGAGCAGCATTCTTTTCTTCCTTTTTTTTTCCCTCCCTCCCCTCATGCAGCCAGCAGCCAGGAGTGCGGAGAGGGTGGGAACACAGGAACAGTGACAAACCCCCAAGATATCTGGTCCAAATTTAAGTGGCCAGCGGATCTTAGGGGTCATGTGAAAAAGGCTCAGAGAGAGAGAGAGAGAGAGAGAGAGAGAGAGAGAGAGAGAGAGAGAGAGAGAGAGAGAGAGAGAGAGAGAGAGTCATTCTGTCCTGCTCATGTTTTCTTCTTCTTCTTCTTCTTCTTCTTCTTCTTCTTCTTCTTCTTCTTCTTCTTCTTCTTCTTCTTCTTCTTCTTCTTCTTCTTCTTCTGGGCTTTGGGTATCATAATGACAAAAATCAAAATGATAACTCTAAATATGTATGAACTGCAGAATTTTGGAAGGATAGGATGGGTACAGTATTCAAACTTGGGATGGATTCAAATCACCACTTAGTCCTGAAACTTGTCCGTTAATACTGATCTGTGTTACTGTTCTGCTTTTTGTTGCTCTTAGCACAATTTTTCCAAGCAAACAAATAGAAAACACTCTAAAAAGTTATTTGTGCTGAAGAACACAATTGCTGATACCCTATTGCTTAGCATAGGAAGTCAGAAGTAGAGTAGACTTACAAATACAAATAGAATTTACAAAGGTGTTGACTTTCTATGTCCCCACTTTCATGTAATTGTTTCACAATAATAGTTTAAATGTTTTCATAATTAGCATAAGAGGAGAATGACAGTTAATGTTTTAATGACAGTCTTTTGTCTATTCTTTGTAAACACAGTGACCCAATATTATTTGAATACTGTAGTTAGATGCCCTCCCCTCCATTCCTACTGACTTTCATAAAGAGCTTTGTACATGTGTGTGTAAGGAGTAATGGCAAGAAATGATGGAACATATGAAGAATGTAAGATCTAGACTCCACTTCTCTGCTTCTTCCATGTTTCTTTTATTGTTAATGATAGATGCATTTAATTTCCCTGGAGCTCATTTTCTTCATCAATGCACTAGGGAATTACATGTGCATATCCCATTAAATTTAATTGGCACTAGAAAGGGACTATTGGCTTAGTTTTAAACTGATTTAACTAATAGAGAGTGAACTGCCAAAGAATACAAATGGAGAAAGAGGGGAAATAACAGATGTGCGCCTTATACTATCTGATTCCAGGATTTTCTACTTTTCTATTTCATAAACAAATGAAACATTTTGATCCTTTGAAGAAGCTTTTCATTTTGCTGGTAAACCAAACCAAACCAAACCAAACCAAACCAAAGCAGTGTGCATGACCTATGCCCTTTTGTTTGAAGGACTGGGGTGTGAAACCCAATCTTCTGTTTCAGATACTGCTTTACAACAGTGTCCAACAGACAACAGCCCTACCTCATCTGAGACAGACATGCCTGGTGAAACTTGTCTTGCTAAGAACTTTGCATCTAAGATTGACCTGGCAAACCCCTTCTTCCGATGTTTGGATTTCTGGTACTGTACTTGCCTCAAAAAAGTGGAAGTTAGCTATGAAAGTTTGCAAAGATTTTTTATTTTGTATCAGTGGCCTATAAAGGTATTGCCTATAGCCTCATCTTGCAAACCAAACCAAAACCACAGACCCCTACCCTACTAATAACTACCACACCAAAAGATCAGTTACAGTCAGAACTATGTATAAACAGAATTTTGCTGTGAGTGGATGGCACTTGCACATCTTTCCTACTGACGTCCTGCCATCCTAATGACAACAGTCCTGAAACCCCAGCCCTAAATTTCTCTTGATTTATATGCATCACTAACAAACAGCGTGTTCCCTTTTATATTAGCTGTTTTAATTTTGTCTCAGCCAAGACTATTTCACATATTCACAAACCACAACTATGCACCCAGCACAACTTGGATCAGGAGCTGCAGAAATTACACTAAAAAGCATCTTATTCCCATGGGTTAGGTTCCAATACACAACGTTTTCCCTAAGGAAGATTTGGAGATCAAAAGCTCCATTTTCTATGTAAAACCCAAGCAAAAATTGTGCATCATAATATGTAAAATATTGGAGTGAGGTGATGGATTATCTATAGACCAAGGCTGTCAAACTCTGAACAGCCTGCGGGCTGCTTTCAGCCTCTGCACATCCCCACGGGTTACTTTCAAAAGTGCAACACATCCCTGTGGGCTGGTGGCTGGTTTTCCACCAATTTCACCATCCTCCCTCCCTCCGGCTGCCCCATTAGGAGTGAAGGGATGCCACCACCACCCAATCTCAGGGCCCCACCCCCTTCCTCTGTTTGCCTCATGCCTTGAGGCCGGCCCAGCTCCTCCAACTTGTTGGCGACAGCCTCAAGGATCCCCGGAAGGGCCACGGTGGGCACCAGTTTGCTGCTGCTGCTGCTGCTTGGACCTCAAGTGCCACCAGGCTCAGGGGGCGGAAAGCAGCCCACCAGGGAGGGTGCAGAGGCAATTGGTGGCCAGCAGCAGCACCTGGAGGGTCAGGGCAGCATGGGTCAGGCCAGGCCCCAGCTGGCAGAGATGGTTGCAGCGGAGGTTGGCGAGGCACAGCCTGGGAAGGGAGGGAGGAGCTGGGTGGGGGCAGCAGATGTCCTCCTCCTCCTCCTGGTGGTGTTCACCCTCATTGCTGACCACCCCTCCCAGCTCAGCTCCCACAGCACCCAGCAGCCGCCTATTTCCAGAGAGTGCTGTGATGCCCCCTGTGCTGTCACCACACATTTGAATGTGGCTGATCCTCAATGAGAATCACTATAAAATGGACGACAGACAAACCGGACTCCTGGGAATGTAGTTTTATTTCCAGAGGATCCTTTCTGAATACCTTGTGCACAAGGGATGCCTGAACGCAGGGACAACTTCCTGTATGGAATGTCCAGTCTTAAATATTCTTCAGCATACAGAAACAGATAAAGAACAAACTCAGGATTGGTTGCAATTTGCTGCAGTGGAAAGCATGTGACTTCTACATATATGTTCATTTTCCGTAACACAACCAAACTTAAAGATCAGATACTTTCCCATCTGCATTAGGCAAGATTAAAAGGTCATTAATTTCGCAATGTATTGTTCTCTTTGTGTTAACAGTGAGTTTCAAAAGCTGGATACAAAGGTGCAAACAAGATATTTTAAGATCTGAGATGTCCTAGCATGCGGTTTGACATTTGCTATACACTTTTTGTGGTTTGGACACATCCTTTTGCGATTCAGTTTAGAAACCCATGTCTGCAGATGTGGGGGTGCTTTGCAGAAATACAGATACAGAGATGATGGTTTTAGGATATCTATAAGGCAGAGGACAGAATGAAGAACTGAAGATAAACTCAGAACTTGAACCTTACTCTCACAGTGCACCAGTGCTGATGGCAGCTGGCCCCCTACAACCCACACCCACTGCTCCTGCACCTCCCCCACTGCCAGGACCACCTCCCACCATGCCCCACACCTGCCTGGACCTAAGGATGGCCTAATAGTAGACATATGCTATCGGCCTCTGACCCAAGCCCCTGAGGGAGACTGGCAGTTGGAGAATGTTGTAAAGGAGGTATCCAAGGGAAGCCTGGTTATAACTGGGTGAACTGTTGTTCAGCACATGTTAAAGAGATAAAGTTCATAGATATGCTAAATGATTGTTCCCTGGAACAGATGGTTGAAGACCCAACTAGAGGTACAAGAATCCTTGACCTGATGTTGAGTAATACACAGGATCTGGTGCAAAATGTTAATGTGACTGGTCCAATAGGGAACAGTGACCACAACACAATTACTTTTAACTTAATCATAGACTGCAAATCACTGATAAAACTCTAACACAGAGATCTTAAATTTTTTGAAAGGAAATTTTCCAAAGATGAGGAAACTGGTATAAAAGAAGGTGAAAGGGGAAATAAAGAGAGTCCAAACACTCCAAGAGGTATGGAGGCTGCTCACAAAAACAGAAACAGATGCCCAATTGGTATGCATACCCCAAAGGAAAAAAGGCACTGCCAGGTCCAAGAGGACTCTGATGTGACTTAGAGAAGCTGTTCGGGAAATTATCAAAAGCAAGAAAGGCTCATTTAGAAGATGGAAGGCTTGTCCAGACGAGAACAACATGCAGAAACATACATTCTAGCATAAAAAGTGCAAGGCAACAATCAGGAGAGCAAAGGAAGATTTGGAGGAGCGTATAGCTAAAAACACTCAAAGAAATAACAAATAGTTCTTGTAAGTACATTAGAAGTAAGAATCCAACTAGGAAGGCCATTGGACCACTAAATGATAATGAAAGGCAAGGGGTTATTAAAGAGGAAACATAGATTGCAGAGAGACTCAGTGAATTCATTGCTTCGGTATTCACTAAAGAAGACAGAGACCACATGCCCCAAACAGACCCTATCTTCATAGGGAGGAAAACTGAAGAATTAAGCCAGATAGAAATAACCAGGGAGGAGGTCCTCTCATGTCTTGTTAAACCAAATGCTAACAAATCACCAGGACCAGATGGCATCCATCCACAAGTTCTCAAAGAACTTAAAGATGAAATTGCTGATGTCCTAGCCAAAATATATACTCTTTCTCTCAAATCAGGCATTGTGCCTGATGACTGGAAGCTAGCGAATGTAACACCAATCTTCAAAAAAGGATCCAGAGATGATCCAGGAAATTGCTGAATGGTCAGTTTGACATGTGTCCAGGTAAAGTGATGGAAACCATCCTAAAAGATAAAATTAATAGGCACATAGAAGAGAAAGCACTGTTGAGGGAGAGCCAACATGGCTGCTACAAGGGCAAATCATGCCTCACTAATTTGTTAGCTGTGACCTGGGCAGCTAAACTCAAGGATGAGTCCAGGAACACCCCAAATCTATGCACCTCTTTTTTCAGTTTGGGGGTAATCCCATCTAGGACAGATTGCATCCCTATCCCTTGATCCCCCTTTTTGACTGACCAGAAGCATCTCTGTCTTGTCTGGTTTTAGTTTCAGCTTGTTCTTCTCCATCCAGTTCATTACCAAAGCTAAGTACTGATCTAAAGTTGAAATAGCTTCCTTGGAATTTGGAGGTGAAGAGAGGCAGAGTTGAACGTCATTGACATACTGGTGACACTTAACCCCAAAACTCTGAATAATTTTCCCCAGTGGTTTCATATAAATGTTAAACCAAGATATTACTGTACTGACAATATTTCTGTGTATTTGATATACAGGTATTTGTTTTCCCTTTTATCTGCTTTGATTATGTACAAATTAGGTTTCAGTAGAATTGAACACTTTTTTTGGTCTAAGAAACATTAATTTTGCAGTAATGAGTGAATATTGCCTTTTTAATATTAAATATAGTTATATGCGATTATTTCCTATTCAAACAGTTTGGAGAAAAAACACATATTTTTCAAGCTTATAATAGAAATGTTTTCTAATATACTTTGCTTTCTTGTGAATCAGTATTTCCCATTTCTCATTTAAATGTTTGCTATAGTAACATATCTCACTCTTCTAAGAAACTATTCCTGTCTAACTCTAAAAAACAAGTAACTATAGTACTACCATATACATTTCTGTAAAGGAGTGAGTTTAATAGAGAGTTCAATGAGTCTTACTGTTAAGACTTTCTGGTTTTCTGCCAATAAAAGGGTGTCTTCTGCATATCTAAAGTGACTGATATTTTTTCAACCCATTTCTACTTCTCCTTAATCTGAACCTAGTGTGTCTTTCTGTATCACATGTTCTGTGTACACATTAAACATCCAAGGGATAAAAATAGACCCTTGCCTAACCCATTTGCTGTTAGGTGTCTCTCCATATTCTGTCCTATGGTAGCTTCTTGCCCACAAAATAAGTTATGTATCATCAGGATACACTAATTTCATAGTTTCTCCTGATCCAGTTTGTTGTATTCTATAAAGCACAGACTGTTCTTCTTCTGAATTTTTTTGGTGTGCTCCAGTAGCCAGAGAATATTTGGAATATGATATTGAGTACCTCTTCCTTTTTGGGATTCAGCTTGAACACCAGACATTTCTTACTTCATATAAGGTAAAAAAAAGGCTTTGTTGCAATACCTTGAACATTACTTTGTTAGCATGGAAAATTAGAGCAATCATCTTATTTTTAAACTGCACTTCTTGGCATCTCCTTCCTTGAGAAATGGAATGTATAATGAACAGTTTAAGTATGTGGGGCATAGAATTGTTTCAATATTTTTGGCATACAGTAGGACCCCTGTATCCACTGATTCATTATCCAGTGATTCAGTTATCCACGGTTAGCAGAGGAATAATAATAAATAAATAAATTTATTACAGTCATTGACCAGCAAGGCAAAAGCACATAAAACATCACAGCATACAGTGTATATAACAATATGTAAGCCATAGATGCCTAGATTCCCTAAGCACATCCGATCACGCTTGATTTCGGAAGCTAAGCAGGGTCGGGCCTGGTTAGTACTTGGATGGGAGACCACCAGGGAATACCAGGTGCTGCAGGCACCTGGAGTAGGAACTGGCAAGCCACTTCAGTATTCCTACCAAGAAAACTCCATGGACATGGAGTCACGAAGAGTTGGTCACAACTGTAACAACACAACACACAAAACACAAGCCATCTTATCATAAATCCTCTACCTCTACAATGTATCTATGATTTTTTTTTATGAATCAGCCATATAAGATAATACAGTAGAGGACAATATCAAGCCCCAGCATAATCGGCACTGTACTTACTTAAAATCCCATTAAAACTATCAGTCCCTAGGACCCCTACCTATAAAACAACTTACTACTACTGTAACTGAACTCTAGCTGGGACCTTCCCTTCATGAATTTTAATGGCGGCCGCACAAAATCTAGCTACTTTGGTAAGTATGATGAAGTTAGGAGTGGACCCAGTGAGCCTACCAGGATAATGTCCTGTCAGCAGAAGCAGTGTATAATGTCCCAGAGGAAAAAATAAATAAATAATTCAGCAGCCACAAAGCAAGCTATCCTCACAAACAGCAGCTGTAAAGCAAGCTATTATCACAAACAGCATCTGTAAAGCAAGCTACTGTCACAAACAGCAGCCAAAAAGCAAGCTACTGTCTCAAAACAGCAGTCATAAAGCAAGCTACTGTTAGGAAACAGCAGTTGGAGATGCGTGGGCAGGCATTCTCTCTTATCCACGGTTTTCATTATCCACAGGAAGGCCTGGAACCAATCCCCAGCAGATACTGGGGGATCTACTGTATTCTTGTTAGAATTTTAACAGATTATATCTCTGTGGCTTGTAACAGATCTATTGGCATTCTATCTGCCCTGATAATTTATTTCTTCCTCTTGCTTTCAAAATGGCTTTCACTTCACTTTCTAGAATGGAAGGTTGCTCATCATAGGATATCTCTTTTCAATGGAGTCTCTCATCCTTTTATCACTTTTATATTTTTTTCAATATACTATATCATCTTTTTCTATTTTAGCCTAGTAAAATATGGGAGTACTTCACCACAAATGTTTAGGTTGAGGCCCTTCCTTGGATCACAGATTAAGTATGCACATTTTTCTGTTTTAGAAAAAACAGTGACTTTCATGCAACATCCTTGCTTCTGTTTTAACTGCATGATTATCCTCTGCTGGAGATAATCCATGTTTAATTCTCTTTGAAAATTCACTGTTGTTAAAAAATGTCAATGTCATGGTAGCATTTCATTGTTTTATTGGTAAACATGCCAATGGGGAAAACAATTGTATGCAATAAGCATTAAATCTCAATGAAATCAAATAGGTAATAATTTTTGTTTATTTTAAGGTTTTATTTTGTTGACTGTAGATGCAGGGTGTTAGCTTAGTAGATGATTACAGCATAGAAGGAAGACATGCTTTTTTATATAAAATAGTTTTACTCCATGTTTTTTTTTCTTTAAAAAGGACCTAAGGTGACTTACAATACTAGAAAGCAGTAAGTAAAGCTAACAACAGTGATTATATATAAGCTTGAGCAGACTTATAAAGGGAAATACAGTCCCTGAGGTAGCTTGTGCTTAAGCCATTTAGGACTTCATAAGTTAGAAAAAGTTATTTGAATTCAACCTACTGTAATAGTGTTGGGGAGGGGGGAGACATGTAATTGCTCAGGCCAGTCCTGCATAGTAATCTGGATTCTGCTTTTTAAACCCCATGACGTTTCCAAGCACATTCCAGATAATAGCTGTCAAGTTTTTCCTGGCATCCCATCAGGCGGACAAAAATGGATATGGCCCTGTAGGGAGGAGGGAGGTGTAATGTGCAGGGCAAAATTCCATGAGGAGAAAATGCACCCAGCCAGCACCTGCGCCCCTGCATCTCAAATGTCACCACCCATCCCATCAGGCGGACAAAAATGGACATGGCATCCTGTAGTCTTTCGCTCTGCTGGCCGGAGGATGAGGAGGGTGCCTTCTCTCTCTCCAGTTGGAATCCCAAGTCTCTCCTGATGATGAGGGCATGGTACAGGATTCAGGCTTGAGAAGACCGGGAAGGTGAGGTGAGGAGAAAATGAACTTTACCACCCAGCCAGCATTACAGTAATCCAGCCATGATGTAACTAAAAGTATGTGTCACTGTGGCCAGGCTAGACTGCTGCAGGAATGGGTGCAGCTCACACAGTACCTTAAATGGTAAAGAAAGACTCCTGGCCACAGCTGAAATTCAGGCATCCAGGCTCATTGACTAAATCCAGGAGCACTCCCAAGATGCATGCCTGTGTTTTCAGAGGGAGTGTATCTCCATCCAGCACAGGCTATACTGTATCCAGGGCCGGTGCTAGGATTTTTGTGCCCTAGGTGAGGGGCGGGGAAGGGGTGGGCTGGGAAGGGGGCAGTGGATGGGGTGGCAGTGGGGTGTGGGCGGGGCAGGGTGGGGCGGCGGATGGCGGTGGACAGCGACGGGCATGGGGAAAGGTGGGTGGTGATGGGTGCGGGGCGGCAAGGGGGCAGGGCGGGGACGGGCGCAGGGGGCGGACAGCGATGGGCATGGGGGGCAGCGATGGGTGCGTGGGGCAGATGGCGGGGACAGCGATGGGCGCGGAGGGCGGAGGGCGACAGGCACGGGGTGGCAGCGAGGAGCACGAGGGGCGGGGCGGCGGTGGGCGGTGGGTGGGCGGTGGGGAAAGGATGGCGGTAGCCAGCAGGGGGCGGTGGCAGGGGCGGCAGGCTGGCCAGCGCCCTCTCTCCATTTTGTGCCCTAGGCAACTGCCTAGTTCACCTTAATGGACGCGCCGGCCCTGACTGTATCCCTGTTCCTTGTTCTGCTTTTCAAGTGACCAGGGGTCCCTCTGTCTTGTCTGGATTAAGTTTCAGTTTATTCACAGTCATGAGGTCTAATACTGATCTCGGACACTGAGCCAGAGCCAACAGTTTCCTCAGATTATGATGGCAAGGAAAACCCCAGAACCCCAGACAATCTCTCCCAAGGGATTCCTGTAGATGTTAAATAACCTAAGAGACAAAAACAAAACAAAAAAGCACCTTGAGGAACCCAACAGGCCAGTGGCCAGGAAGCTGAACAGGAGTCTTCCAGCACAATCTTCTGAGGGATGAAATTAATACTACAATAAAATGATAAACAAAAGCAACACCAAAACACATACAATGTAGTCAAGTACAACTATCTTTGTTTAGAAAAAAGATGGTCATTCAGTCACTAAGGGAAAGCTTGCATGAAGAGAAAAGTCATAATTGCAATTAGAGATGGGCACGAATAAAAACAATGGTGTTTCGTTTGTCGTTTGTTGTTGAGAGGTCCGTTTTGTTTCGTTTCCGTTTTTTGGAAAAATTCCGTTTTTTTTTGTTTTTTCATTTTCGTTTCTACCCGCCTTTTGTGCGATTTTTAAAGCATTTCTGTGCGTGGGTGTCCCCCAACACCCCAGACCAGAGGGAAAACACTAAAAGAATTGATGCTGGCAGAGACACAGTATAGACTAGGTTCGCAGGGAGGCTGCAAAGGCAGCGGCAGGCATTGCCCAGGGTGCAAGGCAGCCGCAGAGTGACTGCACTGCAGGGCAGGGGAGGGTACTCACCGAGAGGTATGCACACACGCACACAGGGAGGCTGCAGGACTGAAGCTAGAGTCGTAGAGAGAGCAATCCCACCCTAACTCCCACTGGAGACTGAAAGGAGGACGGGGGCTGCCAGAGCTTTTTATGCCCTCTGTGGCTGCCAGACCTGCCCAGTCTGAAACCTGGGCATGCTATTGGTTGAACATGATCCCATCACATGGCTTGCCTCCATTTTGTGGTGGTGACATCCATTTTGTCATCGCTAAAGGGAAAAGAAAAATATATTGTGATGGGAGAAGACAAAAACAAACATTTTAAGGACCCCAACCCCCTGGCAGGTAATAATTTCAAATAATTATCACATTATCGCTGCATTTTTATGGATGTCCAGGGCGTTTTAATACCCAAGAAATCAATATTAGGCATCTGGAAGCCATTTTGGGTCGATGTCCCCTAACTCCCCTTAAAGGAAAAAAATACAGCGATCTGAGAAAAGACATAAATGCACGTTTTAAGGGCCCCAACCCCCCCCGGTAGGTATTATCAGACAGTATAAATAATTATTGCTGTGTTTTTATGGATGTCCAGGGCGTTTTTTAACATTTAAAACAAGCTCATTTCATTGCACGTCGCCAGTAACGAAAACGAAATGTAACGAACACAATGTTCGTGGTTCTGTTTGTTTCGTTCCATTTTCATCACAATTTTCATTAGTCATTTCGTTACGTAACGGAACGAATAACGGAAATGAAAAAAATGTTCATTTTGTGCCCATCTCTAATTGCAATGTTTTCACAAATGCCTCAAATAGCAGGAGTGCAAAAACAGAGGTTGGTTTAAAGAAAAAGAAACTTTCCCCCAAATGGCTTGATTTTTCACTTACTTTTAGGCACATTTGAGATATCTGTGGTCTATTTCAACTAATACAACTACCTTTAAACACCTAAGCAATCACCTTTAAAAAGGCCGATGACTTGGACTGGAATACCTAAAGGATGGTCTTCTCTAACAGTGCTGTAAGATTGATCAGAATGAAAAGGCCTGTCTCTGTGTCTTGCCTCAGGTGGAGAGGAGAGTGGTGAGAAAAGATGGTATATTGTTTTCTTAGGGACATAAAAATGCTCTCTGGATTCTTCCTTCTTGGCAATTTCATTTGTTTTGAGTCAATAATGAAGACTTCTCATGGGCCAGAAGCAGGGAACTGGCCTCCAGGTGAGACCAAAGATGTCACTGCTTCTTGTCAAATATTCTATAATTTCTGCAAACTCTTCTTCAGTAATAGAACCTTTATCTTTCATTTAGAGAAGTAAAACACAAAGGAATGGTTGAATTAAAAATATATGGGAGAGGAACAGAAGCAAAGAGCCTCCCTGACATTTCCAAACCTTTACTGTAGGTGCAACAAAGCAGCTGCTGATACCATTTTGTCTAGTTTTACTGAAGAGTGTTAAAAGTGTTTGGATTAAGCAATACTCCCACGGACTCACTTTGCACAAACATGTTGGTTTCTTCCTTGTTTGCTGACTGAGAATGCTACAAAATAGCTTCCTTTCTTACAATGCAGGGAGAATGGTAGACAACTAGGAGGAGACAACAATGGATTTATATCTGCAGTTCTCAGTGGCTGTACCAATACTGTCAAACATCTTGGTTGGTGAAATATGACTCCTCTCCCCCCCCACCCCCATGCTAGGTTGGATCATTCTGAACATAGGAAACATGTCACAAATGAAATGAAAAATTGGAACAACTTATAAAACCAATTTTCTGTGACAGAGTGTTCTGACTTACGTTCAACTGCCAGAGGACCAGGACAGAGAAGGTTAGACTGCTTCAATATTAGCAATAGGTTGAGGTGTGAAAAGATCATTGCTAGGGAGGTAGTGCTTTATTTAATGTAAGCTTTTACATTTTTAGTGTATTTCGACTACTTGTCTTTAAAATGTCTCTCATATATTAAATTATAAACTGATAGGTACCTGGTGTCTGTACTAAAAGGTATGTATCAGGCTTGTATACAGACCAAAAAATTGTCAAATTTGTCAGCATCATCTCTTGATTTGTGAGGCTGGGTTTGTAAATTGATTTTCTCCTCTCCTTATATAGCATATGTCATTTGGTGTGATGTAAGCAAGCAAATCTTCACAACATGAGGGAAGGAATATAGGTCAATATCCTTGGGAAGGAATATTGACTAAATTTTAGCAGAGGGAGATCCAGTATTCATTGTGTTCAGTTAAAACAGAGGTAAGGTTGTTTGCAAATATTTCTCTGTCTATATTGTAGAAAAGATTTAAAACCATGAACACATTGATTTTCCTTTCCAGTTTTTAAATAACAGACATGTAATGCACTGTGTAAGAACATAGTCTCACTGTGATAAATACATTTTGGAGAATAATATGTATGGGTTTCCCTTCTTTTCTCAGAAATGCTGTCAAAATGATACTACATTATTATGGAGTGAAGATGTCCCTCCACCTCCATCCTTTATCCAATTTCCTTGCTTTTATTTGTCATTTTACAGTTTACAGAGGGTATCTACTTCTTTGCGTTTTCCTAAGCCTCCAAGATTCAAACTAAAAAAAAATCAGCTAGGCTTAAAGCATAGTAAAACATGTCATGAGTTTCTGGTTGGTCTCCAGTGATTCAGTTCAGAACAAAAGGTACTAAGCAGACCACACACTTGTACCCCTGTTCCAAAAATTAGACACATTACTCTGACATACTGTTCCAACAATGTTCTATTACAGAAAACTAATTGACAGTTACTTAAACAATGTCTTGAATTGCTGTTTTTGTTTGGTTTCTGCTTGGTTTTTTTTTTTGTGGTGGCGGTGGTGATTGAGTATCATTTTTCTAAATTAGTTTGTACTTCTTGAACACTTGGAAAAAGTATTCCCTCTCTTTATCTGCTGCCCAGCATAACATTAACAAGTAATAAAAATATTTCCTTTCCCTTGCCCAAAGTATCTCTTTGCCAAGTAGCAGGGTAGGTTAGGATAGATCAAATAGAAACAAGTGAAAACATCTGTGCACTTCCCAGTGATTGGCTGGGTGTGCATTGTGCTTTCATTCACTGGTATAAAATCTTCAGATTCACAAAATGTTGTGTGTATTTTGGCTGCTGCTTTGGCGATCTTGTAATTAAAAACTCTACAAAACCAAATTGTTTGACTAGCTAACTTCCCAGCAGCTGGTTTCTTACATCACAAGACAAATAAATGTGTATTTGAACTTATAAGTCAGCTAGAGTGCCTTTGGCATAAGACTTGCCATGAAGATGATACAACACATAGGAAACTTGGAACTGCTCCAATTGCACAGATGTAAAAGTTAGCCGAGAATGCTTTATGTGCAGCCTTTGCTTCACTCTTAAAGAGCCACGTGAGGGCAGTGGCATGGTGGAGCAGCTCCAAAGGCCTGAAGCCTTGGGATCTTCTGAGCAGCAGGGACCATGTTTTCTTCCCCATGCCCCAAGCTTCCTTGTTCCCATCATGCTTAGCTGCAATTCTCCCAGTAGTTAGAAGGGACATGGACCTAAGACAGAATGACATGGTTTGCTAGACCTTTCAGTGTTAACATGCTTATCCAAATGACTACTTAACAGAGAAGTTGGGCTAATATTTTCATGTGAAACATCCAAACCACGAAATGGAGAAAATGACTATCCTTGATGTAGATTAAATAATGATAATCATGTGCTGTCAAGTCAGTTCTGACTGATGGTGAACTTTTTCATGGTTTTCTAGTTAAAGAGTACTCAGAGCCTACATAGAATGCCTGTTACATGATGCTAGAAGAATCGAGGCTCTGTAAATAGTGCAGATTAAAGTGTGATAGAAATGAATATCTAAATTTGTGCAATGAAAAAGTTGTTAAGTATCTAGTGATACTATCTGTTACACCTGGGCAACACTACCATATTCTCTTTTTGTGAACCGCCCAGAGTTCCCTATGGGAAATTGGTGCGGTATATAAATGTAAAAATAAATATAAATAAATAAATATTCTGGTTAAATGACCAATTTAAAAATGAAAAAGCTCTGCATTAGTCATTGTAAACCAAGTACTGTATCTCTATCTGCCTAGACTACTCTACCCAACTCAAAACTCATACATACGCCTTCCCTATGTACAAAATAGCTTTTTCTTCCATTGTGAATCATACCAACCAGTCAGTTCAAAGTTCCATGCTTAACATTCTTATACACCTCCTAACCATTTTTAGCTGTTATTCCTGCTCTGCAACCAAACTAAAATTCTCTGTCAAGCCCAAATCACTTTGCAACCACACTGATTCAAATCTGTATGTAATATATCTACAGCGTAAAATTCCCACACAGCTCAACCCCCATCTCTCTTTAAATACACTAAATGGAAATAAATTCTAATTGTCATTTGTGTGTATCCATTCAGAGTAAAATCTACAATCTCACAGTTAATCATGATATTCCCCTTTCTTTCCTAACATAAAGATGATCTTGATGTAACATATAGCAATGGAAATGTGACCCTGTTGAAGATGCTTGGGACATTAGAAAAGGCTATTAATTATCCCAGAGTTATGTTACTTATGTTAATTATCCCAGAGTTATGTTTCTGTCCTCCCACACAACTGATTAGAAAGAGCTAATACAAGCATCCCCTTTGGTCTGCAGTTTTAATGTAATGACAGACATTTAATCATTGTGAAAGTAGATACAGTTAATGGCCGCCTAGCCACTTCATTCCAATTTAAGTGCCAATGAATGACCATCTGGAATAGCAACATCTCATTTAGAGTACTACTTATTTATATCTGTTAAAAAAAGATGTTATACACCATTTAGTGTAGTAATTGATTTTGTTTTGTGCTACATTCCAACAATGCTCACATTATAAGGAGGTTATTGCTTTCCTATACTGTGCTGTTCTTTCCTGCTGTGATGTCTTGATCGATTGTCTTCAGCCTCCATTCTGAGGCATTACACTTCTGCAAATCTTCTGTCAAATTTGAAAATAGCCAGATGGCTTTAAAGCAATGCAATACTGCATTGCTCATATAAAAGCAATGGGCCATTGCTTAAACAATTGTATAGATGGGGCCATTGTAGTATAGAGGGCCATTGAACAGACACAGAGCTTAGATATGGTCCCCTAACCCTCCACCACTGGTGAAGAAGCTGGGTAGAGAGGTAACCTCACTTTCCCCGATGGACCATTCTCAGCTGGTTTTAGTTCTCTTTGCTTCCCTTTTACTGAAGTTTATTGTAATGCAACAAAAGGTAATGAAGGAAGGTCTTAAAGACTGGCTTCCAGAAGTGTGGACATCTCCCATCACCTAATGCAGGCCACCACCCACATTTTCCAGGCTATTTTTCAGGCAGTTGGTGTGCTGTCACATATGCAGATGAGCTAAATTTGACTATATGGTTCTAAAGTAACGGACACAAACTTACCTTAAGGGCACCAAGATTTTCTTCTTGAACTATCTTTAGACATGGGATATCACCATGTAAAAGAACAGGGTTTCTTCCTGTAGGGGACTGGTGTCACATTGGAGCTGAAAGTGGCCTTTCTCCATCGTTAAGGGAAGTCCTGAAAAGATGTGTGAGAGATTTCTTGGGAATTATACTGTCCTCAGGAGAATTCTAACTAATAGAATTCCACAAATGTGTTCTGGACAATTCCTTTCATTCTAGTGGTCAAAGTTGCTGTTTTGTATTAAAAGGAAGAACAAATAAATGCAGAATCATTTGTGAGATACTTAAAAACAGAAACATATATCTGTTGTGTTTCCAGAACAAAAGGAAACCCCATGACGGGTGTAATAAAAGAAGGAGGAGCTCCCCTGTCTCAGAGGTGCCCGCCTGGGTACTTGGTTCAGCACCAGTGTCACCTAGAGGGCCAGGGAGGGGGCGTGGTGACAGTCTATAAGAATTCGTTCTCCCTTTCCAGGTCCTCTGTCCCCTTGGGAGGAAGTCTTGAGGGCATGTATTGTGTGTTGCGCTCACAAGACAGACTGGGGATTCTGTTGGTGTACTGCCCAACCTGCAGCTTACCAAAATTCTTCCTGTCTGAGCTGACAGAGATGGTCTTGGACCTGGTGTTCAGGACGCTCAGACTGTTGGTGCTGGGGGACCTCAACTTCCATGCTGAGGCCACTTTGACAGGGGCAGCTCAGGACTTCATGGCTGCCATGACAACCATGGGGCTGTATCAATATATCATCAGTCCAACTCATGAGAAAGGCCATATACTTGACCTAGTATTCTCAAAGGGATGGAGGGATGGTGATCTGGATGTGGAGGGATCAATCTTGACCCCTTTGCCATTTCCTGGTTAAGTTTAGATTCTCTGCCACTATTGTCCTCTGCAGAGGTGGGGGATCAATTAAAATGATCCACCCCTGGAAACTTGTGGGTCCTGTAGCATTCCTGAATGCTCTGGGAGAATTTCAGGCTGATATGGTCGGTGAGCTTGTCGAAGCCCAGGTCGCCCTCCGGAACAAAGAGATGGCCCAGGCAGTTGACACAATCACACCCAGGTGCCCTCTCCCAACCCACATAGCCTATAAGGCTCCATGGTATACAGAGGAGCTTCAAGCAATGAAGCAGCTGGGGAGACAGCTTGAGCACAAGTGGAGAAAATATCACTGCGTTCTGACTGAACACAGCTTAGAGCCCATTATCGGGCCTATTCTGTGGCAATATGGCTGGCAAAACAGCAGTATTTCTCCATTCATATTGCTTTCTCAGAGTGCCGTCATGCAGAGCTATTTTGAGTGGTCCAGGATCTTCTTCAACAGGGTAATCCTGTGGAGGTCCCAGGATGCTCAGTGGCTCGCTGTGATGAATTTGCTTCCCACTTCTAGAGAAAAATCACTCAGATTCGCAGGGAGTTAGACTCCACTGTTGATATTGAGCCCACAGTTGTTTCCAGTGCTCCTGGATTATGTCATAATTTATTGGGTAAGTTTCAGTTGTTGAGACCCGATGATCTGGACACGGTGCTTGGATCTGTCCATACTACCAGTACACTTGACCCTTGCCCATCATGGCTAATAAATGAATCTGCTGGGGGGGGGTCACACCTGGGTTCATGAGGCCATCAACTCCTCATTAAGAGAGGGAGTGGTTCCTGCAGGTGGTGATTTGGCCACTCCTAAAAAAAATCTAACCTGGACCCAGGGCTGGTGGTTAATTACAGACCAGTGGCAAACCTCCTTTATTTGGGCAAAGTGTTGGAGGGTGTGGTGGCTGAGCAGCTCAAGGCTCTCCTGGATAAAACAGATTGTCTAGATCCATTTCAATTGGGTTTATTTATTTATTTATTTATTTATTTATTTATTTATTTATTTATTTATTTATTTATTTACAAGATTTTTTTAGCCTCCCCACTACCAGGTGGTTTAAACTGGGTTTTGGAATAAAGACTGCCTTGGTTGCCATTTATGACAGCCTTTCCCAGGAGAGAGACAGGGGGAGTGCGTCCCTGTTGATCTTCCTGGATCTCTCAGCAGCTTTTGACACCATTGAACATAGTGCTCTTCTGGACAAATTGGCTGGGATGGGAGTTGGAGGCACCATTTTATGGTGGCTCCACTCCTACTTAGCTGACTGGGTCCAGAAGGTGGTGCTGGGGGACAGGTGCTCTGGCTCATGGCAGTTACATCATGGGGTTTCCCAGGGCTCTATACTGTCCCCTATGCTATTTAATATATACATGAAACTGCTGGGAGAGCTTGTTAGGAGGTTTGTGTTGAGGAGTCAACAATATGCTGACGATACTCAGTTCTACCCCTCATTCTCCACCAATCCAGGTGTGTCAGTTTCTGTTCTGAACTCATGTTTGGACTCGATAATGGTCTGGATGAGGGTCAATAAACTAAAGTTCAATCCAAAGAAGTCAAAAGTGCTGTTGGTGAGTGTTCCGCCTGGCAGGTTATAGGGACATTCCCCTGTCCTGGATGAGGTCACACCTCCCCTAAGGGACAGGGTCCACAGCTTGTTGGTACTTCTGGTCCCAGGTCTTTCCCTGCAAACCCAGGTGGACTTGGTGGCCAGGGGTACCTTCTTACAGCTGCAGAGAATATATCAACATCATCCTTACCTGGATGAGAGGAGCCTGGCAACAATCACACATGCACTGGTAACAACCAGATTGGACTATTTACATGGGGCTGCCTTTGAAGATGGTCCAGCAATTGTGACTAATACAGAACCGGGCCACACGGCTAGTGAGTGTTGTCACCGTGCAGACTCATATTGCTCCAGTTCTAAAAAATCTACACTGGTTGCCAGTTGCTGTCTTGGCCCAATTCAAAGTACTCATGCTTACATACTGTATAAAGCTCTAAATGGCTTAGGACCTGGTTACCTAAAGGACCACCTACATCCATATGAGCCTGCCCATACCCTAAGATCAGGCCAGGAGGCTGAAGGTGCCATCCCTCAAAGAGGTGAGGGGAGTGGCATGTCAAAACAGGGCCTTCTCAGTGGTCCCCCCAACTCTGGAATGCCCTCCCTACAGAGATTCTTGACACTTTTGGCTTTTCGGCACCAGGCAAAGACCTTCCTGTTTGGCCAGCATTTTAATTAGATAGTGGTTATGGGTGGACTCATGAGCAGCAGGGTTTTATAATTTGTATTGCATGTTGATTGTTTTAAATTGTATTATATTTTATAGTTTTAATAATTATGTTGTTTTATAGTTTTAATATATTATATGCTACCCAGAGATCATTTGGTTTTGTGTGTGTGTGTGTGTGTGTGTGTGTGTGTGTGTGTGTGTGTGTGTGTGTGTGTGTGTGTGTGTGTGTAGGGAGGTTAATTCTTTTTGTAAATAAATAAATAAATAAATAAATAAATAAATAAATAAATAAATAAATAAATAAATCTGTAAAGTTCACTTTGATTAAATTTGTTTTAGCGTCATTATTTAGGGTTTGACTGGTGACTACTAGTGCAGCAGAACAATTGACTTGCTGGTGGCCCAATTAAAGGGAGCCTTTATATTTATTTATTTATTTATTTATTAAGTTTATTTTATTCCAATTGAAGAAAACATAAAAAAGATATACATAAAAAGGAAAAATAAGAAATAAGAAAAAAATAAAAATAATACACATGTAAATAACAATTTTACAATATATCACATCATTTGGTGATTTTCTGACATTGACATAGTATTATCTATTGTTCCTTCCCCCTCTTTTTTTAAACTACAATGGCTTTTATAACTGGCTTTCCACCAGTTATAAAATATGTCCCAACTCAGATTAAAATTTGATTCTTCTTGTCCATTTAGTCTTTTAGTTAATTTATCCATTTTTGCACATTCTAATATTTTGGTAGCCATGAATTATTTATGTTGAATCTATATGTACACTTTAAGAACACGAATTATGCTTTACTTCCAAGTAAAGCATTCTGCTTTTTATGCACAGTGGTTTAATTGAATCCCATCCCTTGTTTGTAGGAGCAGAGCCTCCATTTTTCATCAGCATAAGATGTACCGCAAATAGAGATGGGCATGAAATGAACTTTTGGTTTGTTTCATTATTCGTTATTTGTTTCGTTACATAACAAAATGAATAACGAACTGCACCCTCTAAGAAAAATGAAACAAAATGAAATGGAAATTTCCGTTTCATTTCAGTTTGTTTCTTGTTTGCTGGTGTCTCCTACCTGGAGTGGTCCTTCCTGGTCCAGTCCTCCTGGCTGCAGGGAGGGGGCATCCAGCAAAAAAAAAAAAAGCCATCAGGCTGCGCTACAGCTGGTAGGCATCTATGTGGTTGGCAGTTAAAAAAAATAATAAAAATAAAATAAAATAAAAATTACCTGACCCAACCTGCAGGCTGCCAAACTGGTGTGCAGGCTGGCAGAAGAAAAATAAAAAATAAAAAATAAAAACAAAACAACCTGATTGGGCCATGATAAAACAAACAAACAAACAAAAACCCCAATGCCAATAGGCCCTCGCTACAACTGGTAGGCAGTCCACATTGTCGGCAGAAAAAAATTAAAGAAAAATAAAAAAAGAAAAGAAAAGAAAAGAAAAGAAAAGAAAAGAAAAGAAAAGAAAAGAAAAGAAAAGAAAAAGAAATTACCTGATCTGGCCCGCAGGCCACCAAATCGCCCGTGAGCACCGGACCTGACCCGTGGGCCGGCAGAAGAAAAAAATAAAAAGTAAAAAGTAAAAGGTAAAAAAACCTGATTGGGCCATGGGCTACTGTCCTGGCCCGTGAGCACTGGAACTGACATGCAGGCCACCAAACCAGCCCATAGCTGGCAGTAGAAAAAAAATTAAAAAACCCAATGCCAACAGGTCCATGCTACAACTGGTAGGCAGGCCACGTGGTTGGCAGAAAAAAAATAAATAAAGAAAAAGAAAAGAAAAGAAAACTTACCTGATCCGGCCTGTGACCCGACCCGCAGGCTGGCAGAAGAAAAAATACACCAATCCAGCCCATGGGCCGTGGTACCGGCCTGCGAGCACCAGAACCGACCCACAGGCTGGCAGGAGAAAAAACAAAGAAAAAAAGCGATGCAGATGGGCCCGCACTACAGCTGGTAGGCAGACCAAATTCAAAAATTCATTTTATAATTAACGAACCAAACTGAGCCAGAAAATGAACCAAACCAAACCAAATCGCCATTTTTTCGGTTCATGCCCATCTCTAACCATAAATTGAAATGAGGAGGAGTTACATTCTGGGGAGATAAAGGCAAGACCCAGATGATTTTCCTTTGATTTAAAGAGTAGCCATTGTACTCAGTGCAGTTTTCTTCCCTCCCTTGGTAAGGTGAGTTCACTAACTAGAATAATGCCATGTATCTATTAAAGTTTAGTGTGCCTCTTCTCCTTCTCAATAATACATGAGGCAGTTATACATGCCTGGAATGCATGCTGCAGTTGACTTCAGCTCCCTGGTGTATCTTTTCGGCTTTTCACATAGCCAAGCTGAATATATGAACCTACCATACGGGTGGGAAGGAAGCAGGTGCATGCTAAGTCTTTGAAGAGGATTGTATTCTGTTGTGATGTATGAAATCACATCAAAAGAAGAGTTGTGTCAAAATCTAGAATTTCACAAACTCTTTCCAACCTATTAAGCTTTTAACATTTCCTATTTTCTCACTCTCATTTATAGCCATTTGCAATCATATCTGTGTTTAGTACTAGAAATATTTATATTTAATCTCCTAATTAGAATTCATTCATTTACTCATTCCTACTTGTGTACTGCCCCATAATGAATGGACTCTCTGGTTGGTTCCTAACTTGTTAAATCATACATAATGATACGAAATGCCATACAACACATGGTATAACTCAAACAAAACACTGACAGTAGCTAAAGCCTATCTTTAAAGTACAATTAAACCTATTAAAACAGGTTTGAATATATCAGCTAGCAAAATTACTAATAAAAGGCAACTTAAAGTATGCTGTTTATATATCATTCCATAGGTGTTAAAGCTAGGTACTCAATTTACCAATAGAGATGGGCACAAAAATAATAATAATGGCAATTTGTTTCATTTTGCTTCATTTTCCAGGTCGGTTCAGTTCGGTTTATTAATTATGAAATGAATGTTTAGAAAAAAATTCATTTCGTAATTCATTTTAGTTTGGGTTTGTTTCTTTCTCTTTATTTTGAACCCCACTGGTCAGGGTTTATTTATTTATTTATTTATTTATTTATTATCCTGCCGGCCCTTGGGCTGGGTTGGGTTATTTTTAATTTTTTTAATTTTTTTAATTTCTATTTTATTTATTTATTTATTTATTTATTTATTTATTTATTTATTTATTTATTTATTTATTTTATTTAATTTATTATGGAGCTTCTATACCACCCATCTTCCCGAAGGAACTCTGGGCGGTTCACAATAACTGAATCAAATTCAGATAACTTAGCAACACAGAGATAACTAAATAATTACAATAGACAAACAATTTAAAAGAAAATATCCAACCCTGGCGCAAAACTAAAAAAAAAAAAAACTTTAAAACAGACTGGATTAGAGAGATGGTGGGAAAAAATTTTTCTCCCCCACCCCAGTGCCAATCAGCTGGAGCCCAGGGCTTGGGGAAGGAGAAAAAAGGTTTAAAAGCCTGGGCTTTTTAAACCTCCCCCCGCTTCCCCAAGCCCCAGGCTCCAGCTGATTGGCACTGGGGTGGGGAAATAAAGGTTTTTCTTTCCCACCCCAGCGCCAATGAGCTGGAGTCTGGGGCTTGCCTCCATTGAGGCATTGCATGCTGCTCCCCCGTGCCCTGAAAGCAGTTGGGAGAAGCGGCACATGATGTTTAAAATGTCTTAATGCTTAAAGACATTTTAAACATTGTGCACCACCACCCCAGGCCTGACCAGACCTGCATCCGCATATCATGGATTTTCAATTATCGTGGGTCGGGTCGGGTCCCTAACCCCCTGTGATAGACGGGGCATTACTGTATATGGAAATTGTCTTGAGAAGACACTCTAAATGTAAATCTCTATTAGAGATGCAGATCCTTGTTTGCCTCATTGTTAATGATGAGGAACTCCTCATTTTGTCAATAAGCAAAATATTTTGTTCTCCATGATTACAGGGGACTTTGTTGGCTGAAGTATTATTAAACCAAGAATGCTTTAAATAATACAAATAGTTCAACTTGTACAAAATGAGGATAGTTGCTGCTTTATTTTATGGACTTGTGTGATGGCGAATCTTTTTAGAGACCAAGTGATTCAAAACCCTGTTATTTTTCACAAGTGCCAATATGGTAATTTAACCTGAATACAGTGGTACCCTGGGTTACAAATGCTTCTGGTGCTGCCCTTCAGGAAAGTGAGGAACTAAGAGCAGCCTTTTGAATTTCCTCGCTTTCCCAAATATTAGCACCCCGTCTGCCTCTCTGCCCATCAGGAAAGCCAGGGGGAGTGGCAGTGGCTTTTGGGCTCTTTCATAGACCCAGTTTACTCTCCAGCCACACCACTCTGGGCATCCCAAAAGCGGTGTGGCTGGAAATAAAACTGGGGCTAGGAATGAGCCCACAAGCTGCTATGTCCCGTTTGCCCGGCTCTCTGCACAGAGAGGGGAAATGCCATGGCTGTGATGGGGTGCTGTCGAATGCCCACAGAAAGGGCTCTGTGTGCCACCTTTTGCACCCATGCCATAGATTTGCCAACCCTGACTTAGAGGCATTGGAGACGTTGTTTGCATCTGTCCATTAATAAGTCAGTGATTCTGTGTTTTCTATATGTTTTTTCTCTCTCTAAAAACAAACAAACAAGGAGACATGAGTTTGCTGCAGGCAGTTTGCATAAGTTATGGGCATCCTGAAGAAGAAGAAAATAATGCTCTTTGTCTCACTTTTACTGAAGATACGTCTGTGAAGATTCTCAGTCATCCAGGTTCGTTTAACTGGGAGTTGAGTCATGGCTACTGGACTTCTTTTTTGAGAGATAGAAACGTTTCGCTGTTCATCCAAACAGCTTCATCGGTTCTTTACTGAAGATGCAGAGTCTCAGTTGTCTCAAGACAATTCTGCATTGAACAATCTCATCAAGTCCAGGCAGCCTAAATCCACAAGAAAGGTCAAGTCCACATGAATTCTTTACATACTAAATTAATTGGTCTCTTTTCACCAATTTCTCACTGTGAGCTCCCTAAAAGTTTGGAAGTAATCTCTTAACATTTTTACCCTGGAGGAAGCTGTGGATAAAATACTATCTCTGTTTATTCAAAATAAGTTTTAAAAATAAAATGAACCAACCTCCTAAATCATTAAAGAAGGCAGTAGAAGAGTTCATGAAGCAATCATTTGGGGTTTTTGGCAGTCAGTACAGAACTTTTCTAACAATCATTTATATGGCTCTACTGTGTTTATTTTCTCAGTAAACCTAACTCATTACTGAATATGTTGCTTTCATAGTGATATAGATACGCAGAATCATAAACCTGACTTCTTAATAAGCTTTCCTGAAGGCTTAAAATTTCATTTAACTAACAGAACATACTCTCTATTATTTAAAACAAAGCAAAACAAAACAAATATTAAAATCCCACCCCAAAATCAAATAAAATAAATAATAATAATAATAACATACCAATTCTAAGGGTAGAGAGAAAGATGACTAAATCTAAACTGCAATATTTTGTTGTTTGAGTTCCTTATGAGCTTTATATTCCACTTTATGGTCCAGTGGGATGGTGTTCCAGTGGCTTTAGATTATTCTGAGCCTCTTTTTCCACAGGTGAATAGAGGGCCTCTTAGAGAAAGGAGCTCCAGCTTTAGGGAGAATGTTGTGCTGTCATGGGTACAATGATGACAACAGAGATGGAACTACAACTCAAATAATCCCACAGCCAACATAACAGTGATTATTCTGTCTGTAAGATTCTGGGAGTTATAGTCTTTGAAAAGCAAAATTTCTGAGCAACAAGCTCCAAAGACTTCCCATTCAAGGATTCCATGAAAAGGGTAAAAATTGTGGCATGTCTGCAGCTGATCTCCTTTCATTTTTGTCATATTCATTTTGATGGGAAGGAAAATTTTAAGCAGGCAGGCGGGAAGTGACAACCAGCAACACAAGGACGTCCACCCGGATGTCTTGTGCACCAGCTGCCAATAACCGGCAGGACTTAGGCAAGGATGTTTCCTCTGCCCCATAGTTCTTCTCCTTCCTCACGGGATTGCAGGCTTTTGGAATAAGCGTTGGCTAAAAATGGCATTCAGTCTGATCTGGTTTTGTTGAATGGATTACTAAAGTAGCTGAACCAAACATTTTAGAATAGATACAGGAATCAGCTCTTTCTTAAGTTGTTGCAAGTGCTGGGACCTCCAGAATTTTATTACCGTATATACTCAAATATAAACCAAGTTTTTCAGCCATTCACTCCATCGGCCGCATAGCGGGAGAAGCAGCAGGTTTTTTAATCTTCTTTTTTGCTCCTGAAGCAAGCACCAATGTCCGCCATCAGTGCTTGCTTCAGGAGAGATTTTTTTTTTTAAAAGAGTTGCTCCCCCCCCCCAATTGGGTGCATAGAGGAAGAAGCCGTGGGTTTTTTAAAAAAAAATTTCCTCCTGAAGCAAGCGCCAATGTCCGCCATCAGGGCTTGCTTCGGGACAGAAAAAAAAAACTTTAAAAAAACCCTACCACTTCTTTCCCCCATTTGGTATGTAGAGGGAGAAGCGGCGGGTTTTTAAAACTTCTTAAAATTTTGAAGCAAACACAAGCACCGATGTCTGCCATCAGCACTTGCTTCGTGAGAGAGAAAAAAGTTTTAGAAACCGACCACTTCTACCCCCCTCCCCCAATTGGGCGCATAGAGGGAGAATTGGCAGGTTTTTAAAACTTGGAATCCTCCTCCATGGGGGTTAGTCAGTGGCTGTGGTGGTGCTGGGTGCCAGGAGGCCTCCCCGTGGGCTTGGAAGCCCCTTCCACCACCTTCTGAGCACTTGGCCAGGAGGCTCAGACCGTGCTGGGCCCACTGGAGGCCGACTTGGTGGTGAAGTGAGTACAGCCCGTGCCCCCAGCCCACCTGCTGGGTCACCAAACACGTAAGGCCCATGTCAGGAGAAGAATATAAGCCGACCCAAATATAACCCCTCATCTTATACTGGAGTCAATAAGTTTTACCAGTTTTTTGTGGTAAAAAACTGCCCTTGGCTTATATTTGGGTCAGGGTATATTTGAGTATATACGGTTCCTCTCCACATACACATCCCTAGTAAAGAAAAATCCCAGACCTGTCAAGTCCTAATGCATTCTTTGGTAATTTACTGATTTTATGAGCAGAAAATCTTTTAAGCCACATTTGATTAGATCAAGAAATAAATAGCTTTTAACAATAAACACAGAATCACATTCCACATTGTATTAAAGTAAATAAGAGTTTTATTGCAAAAAAAAAATTATTCTGAGGTAGTCGTCTTTAGATCTTTTATAAGAATAAATAAAATGCTGCTTTTAAATTAATGAAACAGATTTGCTATTGTAGGGATTTGGTATTTCATTAAATAATTAATTGATCTTAAAATTTAGTCAAACCAAAGGATCTTCCCAGAGTAAGGAATTGTCACAGAAATAGTATGTATGCATTTTTTTCTTTAAAGACAGCATATGAAAAGGGCTACAGGCTGTGTGTAGAAAGTTAAGGAATTTATTGTGTAGAGAATGTTAGACAGAAGTCTAGGTGGCACATCTTTTAATTATTACTCATCCCCAAACTTTGTGAAAGCAGATGAATGGAAGCAGGATGAGAAGGACTGAATAAATAAATAAATAAATAAATAAATAAATAAATAAATAAATAAATATTTGAAAAATCCCCTCTGTCTACCAAATGCTGTTAGGCGATACAAGAGAAAGTAGGACAAGAATTTAAAGAGGAGCTTCTGTAAACAGTCACAACAAGATATATAAAATGCAAATTAAAGCTTATGATTAACTATGATGATCTGTTACAGAACAGCCTAGGATTGTGCTTATGGGTCCAAATAAATAGCCCAGTGACCTTTGAGAACTTACACTACTAGAAACTGTTTTCTGAATATTTTGAAAGATTTTGATTTAGCATTAAATGCAGTTGCTTAACAGTGTGATCTATTTCTCAATAAACAAACTATTTCAACAAATAGTGGTGGGAGATCCTCTGTTAAGATCCAAGCATAGATTAGCCAATGTGCCTATATTGGATTAAGAATTTAAGAACAGCCTTGGTGGAACAGGCCAAAGCCCATCCATTCCAGCATTCTGTCTCACACAATGGCTCACCATTTGCTTCAGGGTATTCCCAAGCAGATGTCTTCACCTGCTTATGATTCCCTGTGAATGGCATTGAGAGATAACCTGCCTATGTCTCCAACCCGGAGGTTGTCCTTAGGCATCCATAATGTTAGCCATTGATGCCCTTGTTCTCCATGAACTTGTCTAATCCTTTCTTAAAACTGTCAAGGCTGACAGCTGTGACCACTTCTTCTGCAACGGAGTTCCATAGACCAGTGATCCTCTGGGTGAAAAAAGTATTTTCTCTTATTTGTTTGAGATCTAGCACCCAAAGGTTTCATGGAGTGCCCCCTAGTTCTAATGTTGTGCAATAGTGAAAACTGGTTTTCCTTACCTACTTTGTCCACACCGTATATGATTTTATAAACTTCAGTCAGGTCACCTCTTAGACGCCATCGTTCAAGAGTGAAGAGGCCCAGCCGTTGCAGCCTCAGATGATAAGGAAGGTGTTCCAGTCCCCTAATCATTCTGGTTGCCCTCCTCTGCACTTTTTGCATTTCCATAATATCCTTTTAGAGGTATAGTGACCAGAACTATGCGTAATACTCCAGATGGGGCCTCACCATGGATTTATAAAGAGGCAAAATACCACTTGCTGACTTATTTTCTATACCCTTCCTAATGATCCTTAGCATCGGGTTTGCTTTTTTCACTGCTGTGTGGCACATTGGGTTGACACTAGAGATGGGCACGATCGCGCGATGCCACGCGGCACAGAAAAAAAGAAAAAAAGTTTTTAAAAGTTAAAAAAACCCGGTTCCCGGCCGACAAGCAGGCGGAAAAATGCCTGCCGTGCCTCAGGGCACCTACCAGAGGGGTTGTTTCTGGAGGTCCCCGACCTCCCCCCCATCCCCCGTCCTGGGCTGCTCTGGTGGGACTCGCCGCAGGCTCGCAGGCAGCCAGCAAAAAGCCCAGTCTCGCCGGCCGCCGGCCGCCGCAATTAAAGTGCAAGCAAGCGGCACGGACGGCACAGGAAAAAACTTTTAAACTCTCCCCCCACCCATTCCCGGGCCAAAAAAGCAGGTGGAAAAATGCCTGCTTGACTAAGGGCGCAGGGCACCTACCGGAGGGGTGGTTTCTGGAGGGGGGTCCCGCCTCCCCCCCATCCTGGGCAGCCAGACTCGAGTCGCCATGCCATGCGGTGCGGGCGGGGGATCCGAAATGGGGCGGCGAACGCAATATTGTTTTTGAAATCGTGGTCCAAAAACACACAAGCACAACAGAAACACACGAAAATTTATAAACGGCCAGATTTTTCACAGTAGCAGTGGGTTTTTTCTTGCAACAAAATCTCTCTCCTCTCCTCCTCTGTCATCCATTGATTTTATTTTATTTTATTTTATTTTACACCTGCGCAATGATGGGCTGGCCGAGTGGCCAGCCATGTGGGAGTGGATGACCATGCAAATTTTTGGAGCCATCCCACCAATCGCATGGCCACTTGGCCATGGAGACTTCTGGGATGTGCCAGAAAGCCCCCTAAAACCTGCCCTAGCTCCCTAACCCTAACCCTAACCCTTGACTCTGTACCCATACGTCACAGACTGTCTTCTTAGTGGGTCAGAGAGGCACCCAGAGGTGCAACCCACTAGCCCACCATAACCTTACCCGTCACTAGCCTAACCCTAGCCCTAACCCTAACCCACCTTAACCCTAAGCCAGATGTATTTGCATTGCACTACACACAAGTACAATTCCCTTCTGTGTGAGACATGGTGGTGCGAGAGCCTTAGTTAGGCATCTCACTTATGGCTCTGGGTTCAGTGCCATCCACTAGTCTTCACAGTCACTATCTGCACAACTGGTATGCAATATCCATATGGCTATTGCATACCATTTTGCAGCAGCAGCAGGTGAGGAGGGGAGACCCCCCATGTAGAGGGGTCTCTTGGAGCCTGCTTCCCCTTCCTAGTGGGTGAGGATAGGAGGCACCCACGGGTGCCTCCAGGAGCCCACTTTCCCTTTATAGCGGGCCAGAGGAGGCACCCACCCCACAGAGGTGCCTCCAGGAGCCCGCTCCCCCCCAAAAAAACCAGTACTAACGACAACGAAAAAACGAAAAAATGAACCGACTAATTTTTGCGAATTTTCACGAAAAACAGAAACGACCCGAAACGGAACCGACCCGACTAACGACAACTCGAAAAAATTTTTTTTCAAGTCATGCCCATCTCTAGTTGACACCTTCATTTAGCTGCCCACCAGGACACCAAGGTCTCTTTCTTGATTTGTTGCAGAGAGCTCAGACCCCATTAGTTTATAAATGTAATCAGAGGGTGGTTTTTTTTTTTTTTTGCGATAAGACTAAATATATGTCTGGAATGTCTGTGTTGTCCCACCTGCCAAATCCATCTCAAATGCCATATTTCCCATGTACTCTTCGATTAATCACTTAAACTTCATTTCCAACAGTAATTAAACATATTTACCTGGATTTTCCCTATGTCCATCTCTTACTTCCATTTCCATGTTTTGTACAATTTTGCCATTATATATATTTTTTAATTATACTTTTTTTGGATTAGACACCTGTCTATTTTGGCTACAAAATAATAAATAATAACTGCAAGATCAATCAACCACTCAATCACCGAGAAGTTGATAATATTTAGTTTCCTCAGTGTCAACTTATATTTATTGTGTATATTGACTTTCTGATGAACAGATTGAATTTTCTGTTTAATATAACAGAATACTATGTTTCAAAAGTGGAAACAAATTATTAAACTGAAAATGCAAGAAGAAACCTCTTTCTTCAGTATTTGTAAATTAGCAGCAATGACAATCTACTTAAGCTATTAACAGGGAAACATTAATCAGCTTGCTATATAGTTTATCATGAATTATGACAAGTTCTGAACTTGGAGCTAAATGATAAGAAACGTGAAATGAAAACCACTATACGTATAATTAGATAAATTTCATTTGTCATTCTTCTTATCTTCCAAAATAACTGCAGCATTTAATTGCTCTTGACAAATCTATATGCCAAACAATTTCTGGTATCTACCAGAAACCCATGCCTAAATTTTTCAGGATCCCCTCTGGGAAAATTCCAGCTGTCTCCTTATTAATAATGCCACTCTTTTCAAGCAATTCAGATGACAGAAGATGGTAAGGAGATGCATTTTTATGAACTAAACAAAACAATTAAGGAAGAAAGATTTCTTCATAAGCAAAGCAGCTTTCCACTATTCCATGTGAATAATGATAACCCTTTCCCAGAAACACATGCGGTCAGTGCTACGTTGAGGATTTTTTGAGTACGGAATACCAAACAGGGACTATTTTGTATTAAGCTAGTGAAGGACATCATGTGTTCTCCAGCCAGAAAGCTTCCAATGCAGGAGCAGGACTCATAAGCTTCCTCCTTCTCTTGGCAACCCAGCTGGGCAGAACACTACCCAGGTTCAAAACCCACAAGAGCCCTGGTCATTCAGCATACTGGACTCATTCAAAGAATCCATGCAGGAGACTTCCAAGGTTCCTATGTTTGCTCTTCTTTTCCCTCTGTAATAAGTCCGTTGTGTCTGGGTTCTAAATAGGAGTCACCAGGCCTTCTCGCCCTTTGTCATTACACTTCCAAAGCTTGTACTTAGCATAAAATTGTAAGTATTTCTGCATTTCATTTGGTTAAGCTTGTAATTCTTATAATTGGCAGGCTGTAGAACAGAGGGCTGCGTGGTCATTCAGGTTTGTGAAGGGGAAAATATTGTAAGTTGACAGATGAGCATGTAATCTCTGTGAAAAATGTTTTGTTAAATCATAAACACTAGGTTATTTGTCTCTTGCATCAATGACCCCTTCATGGCAGCAAAGATTTCACTGTGGTGGTTTTTAAATATCTTTCTCCCCATTAGCGCAAGCAGCAACAATTTTAAAGCAGCCACTGTTCCACTTCAATATGAATAGATAAATTTGTCAAGGGCTTGCCAGCAAGATAGCTTCCACATTAGAAGACTGTGTAGTAAGCAACACTACATACAGTGTTGAAGCTGGTAAACACAAACTGTGCACATTTATTGCTACGTCGGAGTTCTCATCCTTCAGTTGAACTTAATGAGCTGTAACAGTGTGATGAGATCAGGGAGAATGGGGTTAGTGTGTATTGAGTGGAAGCCAGCTATGGAAGGTCATTGTTCAAGAGCTGCCCTTTCCCACCACTTATCAGCCAAGGAGGAGGGGTAAGGGCAGCAACAGTGTACAACGCCTGTTGCAAAGGGGGGGGGAGACGACAAGAGTTCAAGAATTTAACCATTTCGGCAGCAACATGAGGTATTGCAATATGAATATTATGTGCCTTTTTATTTTTAATGCTTCTGCATTAACTGTTGCCAAAGTTAATCAACAGTTGAGTGAATAGTCTTAAAACTGGCCATGGAATTCTCTGTGCTAGAACTTTTCAAAGAGAGCATGGGACAGAACGTGTATGTATGGCAGGACTAATGAACTGACACGAGCTCAGGTTCTTCCTTTGTCATTTAATGTAGTGTACTTTCAGTACTTACCCCCTTCCTAAAGAACATAATCCAAAAAACGTGGACCCATGAATGTTAGGGTTTGTGGGTCTCAGGTGGAAAGCCTTAGGTGTTGAGATACAGCACTGTGTTCCCACCCTCTCAGGATTGTTAAGATAGTCTTCATAGGGGAAGCCACCCCCTTGAGTTCTGAAGATACGAGCTGGGCTGTTTAGGAGAGAATATTTTGGAAATCGCTTATTCATGGATGGCACCTAAGAGGTGACCTGATTGAAGTTTATAAAATCATACACAGTATGGACAAAGTAGGTAAGGAAAAGCTGTTTTCCCTATCATACAATATTAGCACTAGGGGGCACTCCTTGAAACTTTTGGGTGCTAGATCTCAAAAAAGAGAAAATACTTTCCACCCAGAGGATCACTGGTCTGTAGAACTCCCTGCCAGAAGAACTGGTGATAGCTTTCAGCCTTGACAGCTTTAAGAAAGGATTAGACAAGTTCATGGAGAACAAGGGTATCAAATGGCTATCATTATGGAACAACCTAAGGCAGGGATGGCAAACCTTTTTGATACCAAGTGCCGGTGGGGGAGTCAGGACCGGTGGCAGAGGGGGCAGGGATGGGGGCAAGCGCAGAAAGGCTGACGGAGCAGCAGGGTCAGGGACATCAGCAGTGGCAGGGTCAGGGATGGTGGCGGTGATGGCGGCGGGGGTGGGGTCAGGGGCTGGGCCAATGGAGATGGGGATGGCGGCAGCAGCGGGGGGATCGGGATTGGCAGCAGCGGGATGGCAGGGGTGGGAGTGAGGGCAGCAAGGGTGACGGGGCAGTGACGAGGTTGGTCATTGGCAGCGGCAGGGGGCAGGGATGGCAGCGGCAGGGGGCAGGGATGGCAGCGGTGATGGCGGCAGAGGTGGGGTCATCGGCAGCGGGGGCAGGGATGGCGGCAGAGGCAGGGTCGGTCATCGGCAGTGATGGGGGGCAGGGATGGCAGCAGTTTACGCTGGGGTGCACATTTTGTTTTTAAATTGTTAAATTGTGTGATTTGTTCTGTTTCTTGGCTGAATTGATCGGCCCATTGTAAGCCGCCCAGAGTTCCTACGGGAAGATGGGTGGGATACAAATCTCATAATAAATAAATAAATAAATAAATAAATAAATAAATAAATAAATAAGTGATGGTGTTGGAGGTGGGGTCATGGTCATCAGCGGCAGGGGGCAGGGATGGCGGCAGTGATGGTGGTGGAAGCAGGGGCAGCAGAGGCGGGGTTGGTCATCGGTGGCAGCAGGGGGCAGGGATGGCGGCGGTGATGGCGGAGGAGGTGGCAGCGGGTCCGATAGCAGCAATGGCGATGGGGACAGCATTGGCAGGGTTGGGGGGCGGGCGGGGCAGGGCGGGGTCATTGGTGCCAGTGGCTGGGATGGCAGCATACCAGGAGAAAGCTCTCTGCGTACCACCTTTGGCACACATGCCATAGGTTCGCCATCCCTGACCTAAGGACAACCTCCAGGTTGGAGAGATAGGCAGGATATCTTTCAATGCCATTCACAGGGAATCATAAGCAGGTGAAGACAAATGCTTGGGAATACCCTGAAGCAAATGGTGAGCCACTGTGTGAGGCAGAATGCTGGACTGGGTGGACTGTGGCCTGTCCCAGCGAGGTAGTTCTTATGTTCTTATGGAGTCGCTGTAAGTCAGAGGTGACTTGACAGCACATAACAAGATGCTTCCCTGTATTCCATGTCAGCTTTCAACTCAACTCTGATTTAGACTTTTGCTTTCAACCATTTATTTTCCCAAGTTTTGGAGCCTACCACAAATGAACAAAGGCCGTTACTTTGAATGCGAAGCCAGTCACGTGGTCTCCTTCGCCCCCACCCCTCTTTCTCTGTCCTCACCATTCGAAATTTTAGGATCGAATCCATTACTACCTCACGTGCTCCCTTCGCATTCGGAAGACACGTCCGTTTTCTGCTTTCTTTTATTTTTTTAAAAAAATTACCACGGGTATCGATGCATCAATACCCGGCTGTCATTTGCGGTCAGAGGCGCACAAGCCCTGAAGCTCAAAGGCCCCTGCGGTTGTCCCGAGGACTTGTGGGGCGGCCATCGTGTTTCCCTGAAGCAGAGCAGCTGGGTTGGTTTTTGGGGGGCGGGGCGGGGAGAGGCTTCTCTCAGCTTCATCGCCCTGTGTGCCCCGCCGCCGCTCTCTGGGTGGGCGCGTGGGGTGTCTTGCAGCGGCGGCACCGACACCCCCTCCCCCTCCCTCTGCGCAGCCCTTCGCCATCCCTTGCCAGCGGAGGGGCTCTGCTCACGTCACCCGGGGACACTTGCCCCCTCTGTGCCCCTGCCCCTTACAGAAGGCAAGATCAAAACGGGTTAACGAAATATCTATGCATAGGCATTTCGGAGAAAAAGTAAGTTAAAAATGAAATAAATATATATATTAACTGGCCACACGTGACTTTGGTCGGGAGCGAAGCGAAGAAGATTCCCGGCCTCAACTCAACTCTGATTTAGGGGCGTGGACGGGGTTGCTTTCAAAGAGGAGGAGCGTGCGGACCATTTATTTTCACAAGTTTTGGAGCCTACCACAAATGAACAAAGTCTCTGAGGACAGTCTTGCATCAATTATTGAGATCCCTGGCAACACTAGCAGATTTTCTTGCAGTGAGTTATTTTCAGATCTGCTTGCACTGTATCATCCCCAAGGGAAACATTGAATGTGAACTCTTGATATCAACTTTTACAGAAGACACAGAGTAACTTGTTTGACTTAAATCGAGTTTTCAGTAAGGCTATATGTTCCGAAGTGCCAAAAGGGGGGGAGGGGTTATCTTGACCAAGCAAGAGGTCAGGTTCTTGGACTTTCTGAGTTGATAAATAATTGCAATATATTTTCTTAGGGTGATGTGGATATAGTGTTGACTTTCTTCTGACTGCATTTAAAACAAATGCAGACATAAAAACATGCAGTCCTAAAAACATCAATCCTTCTTCTCCCATCTCTCCAGTTCAGGAAAGCATGGGCAGGAGATTGGATAGGAATTGCAATGTTAAATTCACATTTTGATTGCCTGGGCTTAAGCACCTTTGGTGTTCCTATTTACTTTAATGTTAGTTGAAGCAGGAGAATCTGAGAGGGGTTTGGACAGCTCAAAGTCTTTTTAAACACTGCCAAGATGAATAAAGGTCTCTTAAAATGGATATGCCTGCACCTATTTTTAGAACTCTAGACTTAGCTAAGCCCAATTAGCAGGAGATGTTGTTGCACATTCAGAGGAAACCTCTGGAGTTAAAACCTCAATTTAAAAAAACCAAATTCTGTCAAAATTTGGTGCACTGGACATATTGATCAGGAATTAGCCAAGTAGATGTAAAGATATATGGCAAAGTATAAGTTTCTGAAACAACAGAACATTTTCCTGCATTTTCTCAAAATGCAGAATTAAATTTAAAAGAAACATCAAACTTTTTTTAAATGTAGTTTTGTTAGATTACTGTATTTCTAATAGATGGACTTATTTATAGCTTTGTAAAAACAGTATTCAAGAAAAAGAACTTCACAGTTTTGCTCATGTTTCATTTTAAAGGAAAGTGCATTCGAAGTTAGGGCTTCTTAAAGAATGAAATTTACATTTTCCAGTTACAATGTTATCTTCTGGAAACAATTCTATCTATTTCTCCCTTATGTAATCCTATCATGAAAAAAAAACATATTTGAATATCTTGGAGACTGTACCGCCCAGGGCATGGGCAACAACTAGGATATCTGCCGGGGGCCAGGACCAGGGTGTTTCCAGAAGCCAAGAGCGTGAGCAACTAGAACAAGCTCAGGATTCACAGAGAGCATCATCAGCCATTCCAAGTTCAAGATTCACATAAACACTGTCCATCAGGGAGGGGGGATGCCCAACAGGAAGATAATCAGAGTAACAGAGTTCCAGGAAGGATCAAGGTAATGGGACCAAAACTTCAGGAGTCCAAGGTCTCACATTGTCAAGGCAAGGCACAGGGCTGCTAGCTTTATGCCAGTAGCAGGCCCACCAGCTGCACTCAGATTGCCTTAGCCTGAGTGGGGCCTGGCTCTGCAAAGAAGCTCCACATTTGTAGAGTCATGTGGCCCTGATCCTGAGAGACACTATACTGTCTTCTTTTCTCCATCAGGAAATTTATGATGATAAATTTAGACCATGGATTAGAGTGAAGTTGGACAACCTTGGACTTTTCAACTGTATATATAAACGTCTTACCTGTGATCTGCTTGATCTTTGTGGATAGATGAAAATCTAAAAATGTTGGGAGTGTGTGTTTTAATTATAAATTGAATTATATAAAACAGTTTCTTTCAGTTACAACTGTTCTTCTCCAAGAGTAAAGCAGCAGCCTTGGATACATAGAGTGAAGTATATGTAGGCCATCTAGACAGGACTGAGCCAAGACTTTTTGCTCCCTGAGTGAAGGAAGATGATCCCGACCCCAATCCCTAGTCCATCCAACTACAGTGACTTGCTAAACCTTTATTTTGCACTGACAATGGGGCAGAATTCTCCACTGCAATAAAAGCAGCAGGTCAGCAAGCTGATCTCTCTCCACCCAAGCCCTTCTGACATCTCTCAGCAGCTGTTTGATGAGGTGCCAGTCCCAACTTGCCTAATGGTCTTATTGTATGTTCTCCCAACGACCAGTGTTGACCTGGCCCACCAGGGCATCACTGGCTCTCTCGCTTCAGGTGGCCATTCTTCGGGAGGCCCGTAAGGTATATACCTGCAATCGGGCCTTCTCAGTGGTCAGCCCGGCTACATGGAACAAATTGCCATGCAAGATTCACCAAGTTGAGCCCCTAACAGCCTTTAAAAAAGCTTTTAAAACCTGGCATTTTAAGGAAGCTCACGCCAATCTGTAATGTATTGCTTGTTGCTCCTCCAGTGTTTGTTGTATTTTCTGCGATCATTAGCTTTTTGCCTCTTGCCAATGTTTTGTGTGTTTGTCAGATTTGCATAGAGAGAGATCTGTCTGTTCGATCCTCTAGGTCAGGGGTGCCCAAACTTTTTGTAAGGAGGTCCAGATTTGGTGGCTGAGAATGTGTCAGGGGGCGGTTGCTCCCCAACCCTGCCACCCCACTGCAAGCCCCACCCACTTTCTTTAAAAAAAAATGGGGTGAAGGAGGGGGAGGGAGGGGCAGGCCAGCCAGCCGCGGGCCACTCGGAATGGCCTGACGGGCGGGATTTGGCCCCCGGGCCAGACTTTGGGGAGGCCTTTTCTAGGTTTATTTGTTGTTCTTTTTGGCTTTTTGGGTTTAACTTTTGACTGTTTATTTGACTTTCATTGTAAACCACCCAGAGTCCGTTGGGGGAAATCAGAGCTGTCTAGAAATGCAAAAATAAACAAATAGGGCAAGCTAATGATCTGCAATATGAACTTTCCAGGATTTAAGAAAAGCATCATGTATGGTCATGCTGACATATGCCTCACAAGGTGCATAGGCATTGATTGATGTTCCGTCTATATGAGAAGAATCAGTACTTGGTTATGTGTTCATTGGAAAAACTCATGCTTATGAGTGTCAGAAAACAAAGCTTTTCTGTTGTGGCTCAATGTCATTCAGGCTCTATTCTGACAGCAGTTTTGGCTACAATGATGATCATTTATAGTATATATGTCATATAAAGTTCTGTCTAATCCTGTGCTGAAATATGCTGAGGAAGTCTTGAAATGGACAAGTGCTTTGTTCTTAACCCTAAACCAGCAACAAGATACTGGCATGTATTTTCATGCTTGTTGACCTCTTGATTGCACTGCAGTATAATATCCTCCCTGTTGTAAAATGCAAACTATTTTGTTTCTTCTTCTTTTATGTTTTGCTCCATTTCATGTTATTATAAGCCCTGTGCAGATTTTATTAAAATTGTCAAACAGTCATCGTTCTGGCAATAATGCAACTACAAGACAGACCTAACGTTCCAGTAAATGGGATCAGGTGTAGAACCTTTACATGAACAGTACAATTGTTACAGCATGGGCTGGATTACTGTATTTGCATATAGATGCATTAAAACAGCAGATTAGTTTTGGTGTATTTTCAGGTCATACAGTCAGATGTGTATACCCCCACCACAAATGACACATCTTGATACCATCCTTAGGATTCTCTTTTTATAGAGAATGTTGGCTTTCTTAGGATTTTGAGAAAGAATGGATTGTGCTGTGTGAACAGATTCTGTAAACTAATCCCAATATGTTTCTTTCACATGCACACACACACAACTGTGTGACCTCACTGCCTCTCATGTGTGTGTGGCCCAGGCTCTGCTATTGCTTGGTGTAATTATTACTAAACAATTGTTGCCATGCTCAGCAATAGTTTTTGGAAGTAGTGGTGGTGGCAGTAGACAGGCACATATACAACCCAAATTTAATTCAGTAGAAAATTGATATGAACACATATAAAATTTTAAAAGAGTGTAAAAAAACTTAAAAAAATTTAAGTGAAAATCTAAAGAGAAAGCCAATCTATGTGAATGTGAATGTGAATGTACGTGTGTGTGTGTGTGTGTGTGTGTGTGTGTGTGTGTGTGTGTGTGTGTGTGCGCGCGTGCGCATGCATTAAATAAATGAACTAGGCAAAAAGATTGACTTTTAAAATGTAAAACTGGAAAATAAAAAAAATAAGAAACTGTCATGAGTAGAGATGGGCACAAAATGCCAAAATGGCATTTCATTTCATTTTTCATTTTGTCTATCATCATTTTGTTTCATTTCATTTGAAATCATTTTGTTTTTCATTTCGTTTTGTTTTTCTTTTTGCTTTATGTGTTTTATGTGTTTTATGTGCATGTTTTATGAAAGTACTGTGTGAGCATTTATGTGTTTTTTATGTTTTTTACCTTTGTTTTATGTATTTTGGGGGTGGGGGAGTGCAGACTTTTAAAACTTTTTAGTAGTCCCCGAGGCAAGCACCGATCAACTGGTATGTGGAGCTTGCTTTGGGGACTTAAAAAAAGTTTTAAAAGCCTGCATCTTTCCCCATACGATTGGGCACATAGGGGGGGATGGTGCAGGGTTTTTAAAGCAGTTTCCCATAGGAATGCATTGCTTCAGTGCATTCTTATGGGAAAATGAAAAACGAAATGGAAGAAAATGAAAATTTTCTTTTTGTTTCATTTCATTTTTCTTTAACGGGGAAGTTTGTTTTTTGTTTTGTTAGGGAACGAAATGAAAAATAAAAACAAATGAAAAACATTCATTTTGTTTCCCACTCTAATCATAAGTTTTTTTTTCAAACCCAGAATAGAATAATATCTTTATCTTTATCTTTCAAAATTTTAGTGGCCTGATAAAAGTATTATTCAACTCCACATTTTGATTTTAGTTATGTACCACACAGATATGTTTCTGGTGCTTTTGTTTCTCTCTGCAACCAGATTTTGAAAGAAAACCCTTCTCCTTCAGCTAAATGTATGCTGCACCACTGTGCACTGGTGATCATTAGAACATGCTCAACCAGCCTGTGCCAAGGCTCTGGGTAGTATATAATCTGCAATTTTCTGGGAACAATGTTCAGTCAGATGTCCTATGAGATTCAAAGTAATTCCAAAAATCATGAAGCCAGATGTCCTACTTTGGCCTTGATGGATAATTTTTCCAGATGCATTTTGCCTCTGACTAACTGCTTTTGTTCTTGATGATAATAGCTTAGAATCATATTCTCCTCCCTTGTGGTTTAATTTTTTTCTTTCATAGATGTAAATCAACTCACTGTGAAATACAGCAAGATTTGGTTTTTTTGACTGTGATATGGCAGTATGTATAATATGATGGTCTACCCACACAGGCTACTGGATCCAGTTGATTTCCAGGAAACCATGCGTGAAATACTGACTGACATTGCTGGAGCTCCTGATGCCCTTGTGGATAGCTGGCATGCTGCACCCACCAGGTCAGCTGACATGCCCCTCCATCAACAAAGCTGTCCAGCTCCCTGGTATAATCAGAAACTCCATGTGATAAAGCAGAAAAAAGGTGTCTAAAGAGCAATTGGAGGCAGGTCCTGACAGAATATAAATTGAAGCCCACAAAGATTGCAGTGAATATTTATCTACCTAAGATTAAGGCCTCCAGAAGATCACAGTTCACTGTCCGGATCAGCAAAGCTTGTAACCATTTGGACAAGCTTTTCTGCATTGTTTGTGATCTATCTGGTGATGCTCGCAGCTACAGGCCTCTGATTAGCATATCCTGTGACCAGAAATCTGTCTGTTACCAACTTTCTTTAAATCTTAGCTGGAGGCCATCCGCCAGGATTTCTAGACCATCATTGTTCAGCAGTGGTGCCATTTGAGATGTCCCCTGCATCGTCTTGCCCATTATTGTTGACACACGTTCATCCTGTGACATCTTTTGAGGTGGAAGCGCTTGATTGCTGTAAGGCCACTACCTCCTCCCTTGATCCTTGCCAGGCCTGGCAGCCAAGGTGGTTGGTTACCATGTCCACAACAATAATTAATGGGTCTGTTCTTGAGGACCAGGTGACCCCCACCCTCAAGGAGACACTCATTAGGCCCATCTGTAAGAAGGTGAATGTGGCAGTGGGTGATGTTAACAACTACAAGCCCATTGCCAACATTCCTTTTATGAGCAAGGTCATGGAGAGGGTGGTGACGGACCAGCTTCAGGCTCTCATGGAGGAAACTGATGCCCTGAATCCATTCCAGTCTGAGTTCAGGCTGTGCTACAGCACAGAAATAGCATTAGTTGCCCTGCAAGATGACCTTCTGAAGGTGGCTTATACAAGAGGAGTAAAATATCCCTGTAGGTCCTCCTCAATGTCTTGGCAGTGTTCGATACTGTTGACAACAGTTTCCTCCTGGGGAGGCTGTCCAAGCAGGGAATTGGTGGCCTAGCCTTGGTGTGGCTCTTCTCTTTCTTGGAGGATGAGTCCCTGAGAGTGGAAATTGGTGAGATACAATCCACCCCTTTGACCTTCAAATGTGGGTTACCACCGGATTCAATCATCTCATCAATGCTATGATGATAGAATGCATGCCTGTCCATGCTGGTGTTCTGGAGTCTTTCAAAACATTTCAGGATGTTTCTGAATCACCTGGATAAGGAGAGGAGAGGGCCAGATTCATAAAAATCTTGGTTCTACTTTGAAAATTGGCTTCAGAAGATTATTAGGAAAGACTCTTATTTATTTTGGTTGTTATCCTAAGATGTCTCACATTCTTTTCTAATGTCCTCCATGTTATGCAGTGTCTAGTAGAGATGGGCACGACTTAGCGGTATTCCCGTTTCCGTTTCCGTTACTCGTATCCGTTACTCTATGGAAACGGTAATGGGAATTACTCTGCCAGACTTCGAGCTCAAACCGATGAACGAACAATTTGGTCTGATTTGTCGTGGTCGTTACTTGCACGCGGCGATCGCGCAATGCCAAGCGGCACAGAAAAAAAGTTTTTAAAAGTTAAAAAAAACCGATTCCCGGTCCAAAATGGCGATTGCAATATTTTTTTTTTGAAATCCTTGCCCAAAACCCCACCAAAGCACCACAGAAACATGCGAAAGTAACCTATTTTAAATGCTTGATTTTTTACAGTAGCAGCAGTGGGTTTGTCTTGCCAAAATACGTCTCCGTTGATTTTATTTTATTTTTTTCTTAATTTATTTTTTTACACCTGCACAACGATGGGCTGGCCATGGGACGGGACCATGCAAATTTTCGGAGCCATTCCACCAATCGCATGGACAGGTTTTGACGGACACTTCTGGATGTGCCAGAGGGCATAAAAAGCCGAGGCAGTTCCAGTCCGTCACAGTCTGGGCTTGGATCTTGTGGAGGGTGGTCAGGGCTGGATTGCTGCGCTCAGTCTAGTTTCGATTTCGCGGTCGCGGTCGCGGTCTCGCTAGGCAGGGAGGGAGGGAATTGAATTGATATTAATTTGCAAAACATAATAATTTCTTCTATTCCCTGTGGGGAATAGCAATGCAGTGTTTCTTTTTTGTTTTCTGCATTTTTGAGGAAGAGTTCCGTTTTTTATTTGCTTATATTTGCTTCAAGGGGGAGGGAAGATTTGAGTGGGAGCGGTAGGGGAGGGGAGGTGCTGCGGATTTATTTTGAAAATATATTATTTTACACTACCATACCATTTCTTTTGTATCCCATTTCCCACCAAGTTCATTTACTTGGCCAAGGTTTTTTTGTACCCTGCGCCTACAGCTTTTTTGCTGCTGTTGCGATTGGGGTTTTGGAAGGGAATCCAGCAACCCTATCCTACCCTAGTAGCAGCTTATAGTTTTATTCCATTTATTTTCTATTCTACAGTTTATTAGCAAGTGGCAAGCAACAGCCAAGGTCCAGTAGTACTAGTGCTTAGAAGGGGAGGTTGGAGGCTGTGGATTAAATTATTTTAAAAATATTATACAGAGTACAGACTGAGTAGGCAGAGTCTCCCTTGCCAACCAGTGCACTCAAATTTCTCAAACTCATTTGTTGGCAACAAGGCTAGGGCACCTACCTCTATAGAACATTTTACAATTTCATTTTACACTATAGATATTCTTTCACTTGTCCAACACCTCATTGATTTTTTGCAGTCAGGCACTCAAACAGAAACAAACATTTGTTGAAGGGCAGGCACCCAGCCACCTCTATAGACCATTTTTCTTGCATTACATCTTTGAAGATTTTCCATTCATCTTAGCTTACTGTGCATTATTTGTGAAAGTTACAGTTCTCCATTGCTGCCAGATTTTGCAAACTTGTTTGCCCTTGCTTCTATTAGCTTGTTTGTTGTGCTGCTGTTGTGAGTCCATCTCACTCACATCTTGCCACCACAGTCTACATACACAATCCAATTACAACTGGGAAGAAGTTACAGTTTCTCCATTACACTTGCCCTGTGCATTGAGAAAATTAGTTTGCCAGGATTGGCAAACCCCTTGCTCCTATTACCTTGTTTGTTGTGCTGCTGTTGTGAGTCCATCTCACTCATTTAATTGCCACCACAGTCTACATACACAATCCAATTACAACTGGGAAGAAGTTACAGTTCTCTTAATTACACTTGCCCTGTGTAGGGCATAGAGAAACTTAGTTGGGTGCCAGGATTGGCAAACCCCTAGCTCCTATTACCTTGTTTGTTGTGCTGCTGTTGTGAGTCCATCTCACTCATTTACTTGCCACCACAGTCTACATACACAATCCAATTACAACTGGGAAGAAGTTACAGTTCTCCTCCTAATTACACTTGCCCTGTGTAGGGCATAGAGAAACTTAGTTGGGTGCCAGGATTGGCAAACCCCTAGCTCCTATTACCTTGTTTGTTGTGCTGCTGTTGTGAGTCCATCTCACTCATTTACTTGCCACCACAGTCTACATACACAATCCAATTACAACTGGGAAGAAGTTACAGTTCTCTTTGTTATACTTGCCCTGTGCAGGGCACTGAGAGACTTAGTTGGGTGCCAGGATTGGAAAACCCCTAGCTCCTATTACCTTGTTTGTTGTGCTGCTGTTGTGAGTCCATCTCACTCATTTACTTGCCACCATAGCCTACATACACAATCCAATTACAACTGGGAAGAAGTTACAGTTCTCTTTAATTACACTTGCCCTGTGTAGGGCATAGAGAAACTTAGTTGGGTGCCAGGATTGGCAAACCCCTAGCTCCTATTACCTTGTTTGTTGTGCTGCTGTTGTGAGTCCATCTCACTCATTTACTTGCACAGTTCCTTGGTGCTTTTCTTTACTATCACATTATACATTCCCTGTCCTGAGCCACAAGAAGTGAGAAAAATGAGGAGGGGTCGCACAGCTAGAGGGCAGGGGAGGGGGACCCCTACTAAGATAAATAGGGGCACATTTCTGAGGGAAGGGACAGGAAGTAGTGCAGAAAGTGATACTGGTGCAACTCCCTCCCCGAGTAGCAGTGCCAGTGGCACAAGCAGCACTGTGCCATCGTCTGTCACCGAGGGAAGCATGGATGAGGCGTACCAAATCCCATCTTCGTTACCTGACAGCCCCACCCTTAATCAGCAAGAAGACAAGGGCTCTGATTCTGAAATGGCATCAGAATCAGAATCGGGCTCCTTGTATCTAAACCTGCCAGATTCTGAGGACCTGTTGGCAGGGACAGACTTAAGTCAGGCTCCAGGCAGTGACGGAAGGAGCAGCCCTCTTTCCACCCAGAGTACCACCAGTGAGAGCAGTAGTACTAGTCTACTTTCCCGGCAGGGCAGAGGCCACACCAGCACCACAGCAGCGGCAGCGGCAGGCAATAACAGAGGGGGCGTTACTTTCAGTAAGCCACGAGGGTGTCTCTGGGAGCATTTTGAGAACAGCCCCCAAGACGCAAGGATGGCAGTGTGCAAGATATGCGGGGTGGCCTTACGCAGGGGGAATGACCCCAAACACCTCTCCTCAAGTGGGTTGCGCAGCCATCTGATGAGGAAGCACCCTGGGACTCTGCCTGGAACCCTGTCAGGCCCTTGCTCTTCAGGGAGGAAGAGAGGGGAAGAAGGGTTAGAGAAAGAAAAACACAGCTCCGCTAGTGAGAGTGGGAAGAGGCAGGCCTCTCTGCAGGAAGTGTTGCCGCTGTGTGGGAGTTTTGTCCGCCTCTGCTACCGCTAATTTTCACTCTGAGCTGCAATGCACTGTGAAGGGAGGGACAAGGAAGCCTCCAGGCTTGGTGCTTGGTGGATAATCTGACGCACACTGACTGTGTGAGTCTCTAATTCACACAGACCTAGCTCTGTCTCCTCCACCACTCTTTCCACTGGGCTGCCAGCTGTGGCTCACAAAGAAGGGAAACGTCCTTGTTGTGTGTGCGTACTCCTGTCCGAAAGTCCCTTGTGTGGATCTTGGTGCTGTGCTGTGTGACTCATTGTGCGCACACTCAGTGCTTAAACATTTTATAATCATTTCTTCCTCTTACCCCAGAACAAAGGCTGCCGGACAAGAAAAGTTACTGGTTGCAAATCTAGGTTGTGATTGATGATGATGATTGAGTTATGGGAACACTCTTCATGAACAGCTGGTGGTTGGCTTAGGGTTAGGGTTAAGGGGGATGTTTAGGCCTCCACTACTCTGTCCTCTGGGCTGCACCACACTGTGTCTCACTAAGAAGGGCTGGAGTGGAATGTACTTGCGCGTAACACAGTTCTGCACAATAATCATTTGTTTCTTAGAAATAGAAGAGCCTTTCAGGAGGAAGTTCCAGGCTTGGCTCTTGGAGTTGTGGAACTGCTGTGATTCACAATGAAGGGCATGGAGATGGAATGCCGGCACGGCAGTTAGGAGCAGTCTACCAGCACACAGCTGGGAAAGAAAGTCAGAAAGCTTGGCTTGCTGTCCTTTTGGAAGCCTGTGTGGTCAAAGACTCAGACTCACTCTAGCTCTGTGTCTTCTCCCTGCCTGCCTGTCAGGCTCCCCCCACTTCCAGCTTAGAGGAGGCCTTCCAGCCGCTTCTCCTTCACCCTAACATCATGGTCCAGTTAGTGCTTCAAGTTCAGCCCTGTTGCCACTGCCCTCAACTTGCCCATGCAGCAACCACAGCTGCGCCTGCCTCTTGGCGGAAAACCTCTTGAAGACCAACTGTAACAGTGCATTCACTCATCAACTATTTTGTTTGCACACACTGTGCCTCACAGAGAAGGGCATTGTGCATGTGTGCTAGAAAACAGCCGTGGGGTGGGCCCGTGATTAGGCAGAACTCATGCGAAAGCACCCTTGGACTCTCCCTGGGACAGTGACAGGACTCTGCAGGAAGGAGTGCCGCAGTGTGGGAGTGTTGTCAGCCTCCGGACCGCCAATTAGTCTTCAGTGGGCTGCCATTGCCATACACTGTGGCTCACAAAGAAGGACAACTTACTGCCATGCTGGTGGCCCTCTGTCACCGTTACAAATAGGACAGTTTATCAGAAAGTTCAAGGCTTGGCTCTTAGAGTTGTGGGGAATGTGATTCACTACGAAGGGCATGCCACTGGGATGCAATGCACTGACTGTGGCTCTCAGTGAAGGGAGGGAGCAAGGAAGCCTCCACTCCAGGCTTGGTTCTTTGTGGGTACTCTCTCTGACTCACACAGACAGTGAGCCTGTGGTTTTCAGGCCTACTGTCTTCCGTGGACTGCAAAGCTATGTCTCACTGAGAAGGGAACATGGCTGTGCTGGCCTGCTAGGAGTTTACGGGGAAAGCAGCACACAGCTGTGTAGGAAGACCCTCTGGCTTGCAGTCCTTTTGTCAGAGTGGTCTCAGGCCTCAGAGTCAGACACCATGTGGACTCTGCTTTTCCACTGGGCTGCCAACTGTGGCTCATGAAGAAGGGCATTTTCCTGGCGTCCTCCTCAGGCCATTCAGCCACGCTGGGGAGCTGGAGCTTCCTGGCAATGATCCTCCCCTATGGAGGCCCTGTGGCCTCAGACTCAGGCTATGTGGCCTCCTCCAGCCACTCTTTCCTCTTGGATGCAAAACACTGTGGCTCACAAAGAAGGGAAGAGTAGTTGTGTGCAGCATGCACTCCAGTAGTTTCTCTCTGACAGTTCCAGGCTTGGCTTTTGGAGTTGTAGGAGCTGGGATTGTAAGACACTGTGCCTCACAAGGAAGGGAAGAGGAGTTGGGTGCCAGCACTCCATTAGTTTATTGCAAAGTTGCAGGCTTGGCTCTTGGAGTTGTGTGGGAACCAACTGTGATTCCCAAAGAAGGGCATGGTAGTAGACTGCCAGGCCGGCAGTTAGCAAGTCTACCAGCACACAGCTGGGGACTTGGGGAGGAAGAGTCAGACTCAGAATGTGGCTTGCTGTCCTTTTTGCAGCCTGTGTGGTGCCAGACCAAACTGTGTGGTGCCAGACCAGGCCTCCTCCGCCAGTCTTTCCTCTGGGCTGCAAGACGCCGTGTTTCACACGGAAGGGGGTCCCTGATTTGAACAGCGTTCGTACGTACAGCACCACCAAGACTTAGTCAAAAAGTGACATGTGGTGGACGGTGGTGCATCGCAGGCAGTGTGGTGCCAGACCAAACTCAAGGTGATTGGCCTCCTCCTCCAGTCTTTCCTCTGGGCTGCAAGACGCCGTGTTTCACACAGAAGGGGGGTACTGATTTGAACAGCGTTCGTACTGCGTACAGCACCACCCAAGAGTTTGTCAGAAAGTGCCATGTGGTGCATCGCAGGCAGTGTGGTGCCAGACCAGACTCAAGGTGATTGGTCTCCTCCACAACTCAGTCCTCTGGGCTGCAAGACACTGTGACCCAAAATTCCTGTCATGCCATTCAGCTCCATCCTTTATATACTGGAGCTGGCAATGAGCCTGCCGCACTCTGGCTCTGTGCTGTGGTGCTCTCATACTCTGCTTTGTGGCCTGGCCGGAGTGGCCGCCCTTACTCTGGCCTTATGGACGCGTTGACCAGAGATAGTCCTCCTCCTTGTATAGCCTAGTGGGCTGGGCTGTGGGCTGTAAAACTTAAGTCAGAGCAACCCAGAGCCTTATCCCATTCCCATCCCTACCAAAACTATTCCTGGCTGTAGCTACTAGCGGTACGTAGCTTAAACCACCTCAGGCTCTAACTGCTAATGTTTTTGTTGACCATGACCAAAAGCAGGGTTGCATTGGCTTTGGCTTTATTGCTTGTCCTTTAAGTGTGTGTGACTTTGACTGTGAATGTGAAGTGAAGGCAGAAGGACCTTGGTGATGGGGGTTGGGGGGCCAATTTGAGAGGAGTAGAGGAGTAGACCCTTCATCCAGATTTGGGGAGGAACGGAACGTCTGTTTCTCCTGCTGCCTCTGAGAGAGGTGGAGGGGAGATGGGATGGATTCAAAACCAAACAACAAAAAAGTACAACAAACAGGCACGTCAGCCAGACCAAGTGGGGTGGCTGGCTGGTTCAGCATCAGCAGATGCAGCAGCACAGCAGACCAAGAGAAAAAAAAGAAATGCAAATTTGTTTCTGCCCCACTTTGTTTGCTTCGGATGCACTAGCCTTGTTGTGCAGCAGCAAGTCCATCACCCAGGCAGGTTTAAACTGTATTTCGCCTGCTCATTTGCAGGACCGCGCGCCGCCCCCGCCCCCGCGCGCCCGCCTGCGCGCTAGCCACTCCCCCTGCCGCTGCCGCTGCCGCCGCCCACGCATGTACCCCCGCGCCACCGCCGCCCGTGCTGCGCCTGCAAGCCGCAAGTCTCGGTCGGACGTAAAAATGCGCGAAATCGCGGCAGAAACGGAAACGAAAAAACGAAAAAACGAACCGACTAATTTTTGCGAATTTTCACGAAAAAAGGAGAGGACCCAAAACGGAACCAGCCCGACTAACGACAACTCGAAAAAATTTTTTTTTCCAAGTCGTGCCCATCTCTAGTGTCTAGGTTAAGTGGATGTTTGAGGTTATCGGGAAGTTTGAGCTGTAGTGTCTATAAGGAGTGGGTGGCTTTCTATGGCATTGCACACTTTCTATGCAACCATTAATTGAGCACAGAAGCAGGTTTAAACATGTTTATGAGTAATCTGGTTTTACTCACCAGGTTACTCTTAAACATGTCTAAATCCTCATAGAAATTCAAACATAGGCTGCAGAAAAAATATGATGTCATAGAAATGCTCTTCCTAATGATAAATATAGTGGGGCTGTATTTTGGCAAGTGAGTGGGAGAATTTGGTAATTCCTTTCATTAGCTGAGCACAAGGCATTAAAATCAGAAACATCAGAGACTGTCCAGTCTCACTGCCTTTCTTGTATCACGCAAATCAAGCTCCTTCTACCCTGGATCTATCTTTAGATAAAAGGAAGTATTGTTACTCATAGTTATCAGGTTGTAGTTATGATCAGAAGAAAAAGATAAAAATGGGGTCTCCAGCAGGCAGGCTACTCATCTAATTGACATCAGGGAAGAAGAAGGAGCTGTCAGCACAACAATAGACTTCAAAGTAAACATGAAGAAAAGGATGGCCCCAGTGCCACAGGTGGGAGGAAATGTTATTAATCAAGCTAGTGGCAATGCATAATCACTTTGGGTTGCCCGCTTTCTCTCACCAGTGCTGTTTTCCCAAGAAAGTGTCCTGGTGACGCCTGACTTTATGTCTTTTTATATGTTACATTATAATTTACAGAACAAGAACAAAAAACTGCAGCTTAATCCAAAGAAGATATGTGCTAATAATAGTCTATAAATCTTTAGGTCAGGGAAGAGGATTTTGTGTGTGTCTTTTAAACAAAGTAGCCTTTCTCCATAAGAATGCATGAGTGCCGAATGTTCCTTGGAGACCATTACCATGAACTTGGTATGTGTCCTGAACTGCATGTATCCCTTGAAACCTTGGGTTTGATTAAGCTCTCACATGCCCTAATTACCTCTTATTTGCACAATTGCAATACATTATGCATACAACTGCCTTTAAAAGGGGGGGGGAGCAAAAACAACAACTTGTTCAAAATCTTGACAGGCCATTGACTAGAGTATGACTCCCTTGCTGCAACAGTTGCCTTGGTTCATTTCCAAAGATGAAATTAAAATTATAAATGGTTTGGGACTATAGTACTTTAAGGGTTACGTGCTCTGATCAGAGCCTGGCTGGGCAAAAAGATTTTTGTGAGAGGCTTTCTCTGTGTCCTTTTGGTGTATTAACACAAAGAAGGTATTTTTGCTGACTCCACATAAACTTTGGAATTCCTCCAACTCATGATTTGCCTCACCCCTCTTTAATGATGATCCAGTGAGGCTGGATTTTAATTTGATTCCATCTTCGTGTTGCTTGAAGATACATTTTGTGTAATTATGGGTACTATTTATTTCTTTGATATGATTTATATATGGTGTACAGGATATGATGTATATGGTGTTCCTTTTATATGATGTATCTATTGTACAGGAGGCATCAAAGAAAACCACCCCAAAGAAAAGAAAATACAAGAAAGCAAAGTGGCTGTCCAACGAGGCCCTACAAAGACCGGAGGAGAGAAGGGAAGCAAAATGCAAGGGAGAAAGGGAAAGATACAGAAAATTGAATATAGACTTTCAAAGAATAGCAAGGAGAGATAGGACGGCCTCCTTGAACGTACAGTGCAAAGAAATAAAGGAAAACAATAGAAAAGGAAAAACCAGAGATCTGTTAAAGAAAACTGGAGATATTAAAGGGGTATTTCGTGCAAAGATGGATATGATAAAGGACAAAAATGGGAGGGACCTAAAAGAAGTAGAAGACATCAAGAAGAGAACAAGAATACACAGAGGAATTATACCAGAAAGATCTGGATTTCCCTGATAACCAAGATAGTGTAGTTGCTGACCTGGAGCCAGACATCCTGGAAAGTGAAGTCAAGTGGACCTTAGAAAGAATTGCAAACAACAAGGCCAGTGGAGGTGACAGCATTCCAGTTGAACTATTTAAAATCTTAAAAGAGGATGCTGTTCAGGTGCTACACGCAATATGCCAGCAAATTTGGAAATTTCCAGTCCTCAGCAGTGGCCAGAGGACTGGAAAAAAACCATCTACATCCCAATACCAAAGAAAGGTCAACACCAAAGAATGCTCCAACCATTGTACAGTTGCATTCATTTCACACACTAGCAAGGTTATGCTCAAGTTCAACAAGGGATGCTGCAGCACTATGTGGACAGAGAACTCCCAGAAGTGCAAGATGGATTTTGAAGGGAAACAGAGATGCCAACATGGACTGGATTATAGAGAAAGCAAGAGAGTTCCAGAAAAACATCTACTTCTGCTTCATCGACTATGCCAAAGCCTTTGATTGTGTGGACCACAACAAACTGCAAGCAGATCAAATGTATCCATCCGGAAAGAAATCAACCCTGGATGTTCATTTTGAAGCTGAGGCTCCTATACTTTGGCCACCTCATGAGGAAAGATAACTCAAGACAGGAGGGCCTGGCATGCTCTGGTCCATGGGGTCGCAAAGACTTAACGACTGAACAACATTGATTCTAGGGTGTATATAAGTATTTATATGTATTTCAAATGGCTTTCCTTTGCTTTTTGGGAACCTTGAGATATATTCTCTCATAACAGGTACAAATGTAAGCCTAGACAGCTGGATGAAAGAAGGTCTGGCTTAGTGTTTTCCTTTGTTAGGCAAAGGAATACAGGCTACATCTTGCTCTAGCAAGTGTCAGTGGTGGAAATCCTATTGCTTAACACAGTAAGTCAAAACTAATGTAGATCCATTTGAATTCAATGCAACTTAAAGTGAAGTTGACTCACCAGATGTCAGCTGATTCAGTGAACCTACTCTAGTGCTACTTAACTGTGGTGAGAAGTAGCCTATGTGATGGTCCAGACACGTGACTTGCCTGTATATCCCCTCTTCCAATCAGGGAATGGGGCAACATATTTGTGAAGGAGGGAAGTTTGAGAATGAGACAGATAGCTATATTTGGGACCGTACAGCATTTCCTTGAAGCTCTAATGTGAAAGGAATGGAGTTTGGCTTTTTGTTGGAATGTTGAAATTGTGTCTCAGCTTATATATTTGTATATAAGCCAGATATTTCAAAACCCTTGCAAATGACCTTTTCCCAAAGAGAACAAAAACTCCTGGAAATTCTCACTTCTGAAATAAGATTGGTGCTTGTAATAATATTATGAATGAATGAATGAATGAATGAATGAATGAATGAATAAAAACTACTACTCTCTGTATTTCATTGGCTTATATCTGGCTCTGTTACACCTCTTGCCATGCCTAAATTGTTGCATTATCTACTGGCAAAGGAAATCACATCCACCAAGTATGTAGAATTATTCTAGACACATGTTTAGGCCTCCTTTTCTTGGCTTTGTTTTCATATCTTTGGTTTTTTCGGGGCAAATAGCCTAATTACAAGGGCAACTGCTAAGTCAACCAAGGCCAACTGTGCTATCTTCCCTTTTAAAATTACTATAAACCATCCAGCCACTTGGAACAAGACTCCAGAACTGTAGCTCTTAGATGAGGCTCCCCCCACCCCCAAAAAAGACCAACATATCTTTTCTCACCACTCCCCAACTGCATTATTTCATAAACCTAAATGGGACTGTCTTAATTTAATTTAGATTCAGTTTCTGTTGGAAAAGCACCAGATGCCCACCATCAATGTAGAATATATATTCATATTAACTGTGAGACAGATGCTGATGAAAAATAAAACCTCAAATCAGTGAATACCGGTATTAAAAAGTGGTCCAACGGGATGCAGCAATTTGGTCAAATTGTTTTTGAGCAGGCATGCTGGGCTTGATCTACAGCAGGCCTGTCCAACAGGTAGACCACAGGCTACTTGTAGCCCATGAAGGGTTCAAAAGTAGCCCGCCGGTCATCAAAAAAAAAGTGAGGGGATAAGTTCTCCACCCCTCCCTCCCCCATCACAAGGACCACCAGTTCCCCAGCAAAGTTCTGGGTCAGAGCAGAGCAGTTCAAGGGCCATGGCACATTGAAATCTGTTTTCCCCAGAACAGACTAATTAGTTTTCAATGCATTCCTATGGGAAACCGCTGCTCTACTTACAAAGGATTTTAGTTATGAGCACGTGCTCGGAACAGATAAAATTAGTAAGTAGAGGTTTTAGTGTAGTAGCCCTCAGGCACTTTGGGACAGAAAAAGTAGACCTTGGCTTGTTCAAAGTTGAACAGCCCTGATCTACAGTAAAATATGATTGCTACACTGAGTGAAAGGTAACTAGTACTCAGGAGGCAAGTTCTCCTGTATTTTCTTAGACACTGATATAATCCAATACAGTGATTCATACCATCATTATTGAAAACTCATTTTTAAAGCATTTTAATGGATTCTAGACCCGATTTCAATATACCTAACTATAACCAATTACACATATTTGGCATCTTGTTTAAATGAAATTGCCTCAGATATACATATACTGTCGGAGTACTAGTCTTCCACTGGTGTTCAAGATTGCAGCTCAGAATGTGCCTGATCTAAAAATACCAGATATGTGGAAAATTTGCTCTTTTAAAGATGTCAGCTCTCAGAATCATGCAGCCATCATGGACACTGACACTGTGGGGACCATAACCCAAGAAAGTAAAAATAAGTGCTGTGTGGTCCTCAAGATTACACAAATGTTGCGGGAGGTGAGAACTTTATGGGAACACTATAAAAAAAACAAATTTCACATTTTGTGGGGAATCCCATTCTTCAGTTGAAGAACCACTTTTTTAAGGGCACTGCAGACAAATTGTAGATAAGAGTCCAACAATTGATGGTAGATGTCTGTGAGAGGCAATCTCAGACTCAGATTCCAAAAGTCCCTCTTTCCTTCTCAAGGGCACGTTTAAATCAATTGCTGGGCTACCTTCTGTTCTTTTGTGATCTTAAAATTCAGCTGTCTTTCTGTTCTCCTTGGAATGGGCGAGATAGAAAGGAAGTTTTCTCAAATGTTCAGGTATCTGCTGTGCTGCCTATGTAGCTCATCTTGACTTCTCTATGTTTTTTCCCCTCATCTATTTTATTTTCTCTTCTTTTCTGGGAGGTTATATGAGGTAAACCTAGGACAAGAGTGGATGCAGTCCAGACTGCAAATGAGCATAATGGAAAAGAGATGTTCTACAAGTAGACCTCTCAAATATATGCAAAGTGGCATACCTGTTGCTATTTAGTAGTTGTTTGTGCATAAAAGTTATCATAAAAGACATCTGCTGTTCTCTCTCCCCCCCCCCAAAGTCATTAGTGCACTTTTGAGGTAAAAGTCCTTCTTTTGTGGGAATACAACCCATGTCAGGGTTGGTCCCATATTCATACTATAGATTGCCATTGAGCTTGGAACCCACTCAAGAGATGACATTGTGTTGGCTTGGTAGGATTTGTGCATCTGTACAGATCTTGCTTTTGCTGGTTGGGTGCTTCTTCATGGTATGGGGAAGGCAGTATGTGACATAAGCAGAAACACCTATTGTTCTCATATAAACGTTGTTTCTAATAGTAATAGAATCATCTTATCACTGAGAGGACAGACATCTGTCTGCCCCCCCCCGCCACCAAATACCATCCAAGACTGGAAAATACATCTTTAAAACCAAGGAAGTTGGCACATCTTTGGGTCCAAATCCCAAGTCAGAATGAGAGATTTTACTACCAAGTCCTGATTCCAAGTTCCTATTAAAAACAAGATCTGCCACGCGGGAAAAAGGGGTGGGCGTTGGGTTCCAAGTCGAGACTGAGTCAAATCACCAATGCAACTTAAGTTCAACTTGACAGCAAGTTCTCATACCTGCATAAAGCCATACATGTGACTGAAACTGTGAAGGACTCAAGGGGCTAAAGAATATATTCAGAAAGATGCCTTGTGGGGAAATGCAATGTTCACTGTGTGTTATTCTAGAATTGTTGTAGTCATACACAAAGCCATTCACACACATTGAACTTTCCAGTTTGCTTTTGTTTGGCATTTACGGAATGCAGTCACATCACATGCCCTGCTTTCGGGACCTAGGTGACTTTCCTAGGCTTCCATGTTAATGGAAAGAGCTGATCCAGTCTTCCATTAATTACAGAAGTACGCTTTATTTGATAAATGGCAACTGCAGGAGTGCAAAGCTAGGAAATAAAGTCGCAGGTGTTTTGCAATGAGTCATGAGAAGGCTGTGGGTATTTAGGGGAGGAATTGCTCATTAGACCATTAAACTAGCCAACATTTCAATTGAAGCAACCAACAGAATCAACAAAGGTCGGATCACGGCTTAAAAATGGACACATTTTATTTGGAAAGGATATGTGGACTGCGCCAGGTGATGAAGCAGAATGCACTCTATAAAATCTTAAGCCAAATAAAGCTTATAATAAATCTTTAAGGTGGTACACGACTCTTCTTTGTTTATGGTAAAACTCCTTATGCCTTGCTGTATAAGACCAGTCATTAAAATTAGCAGTCTCCCATTATGAGCCCATGCTTCACAATCTTTATTGGTAGCCTAATTTTAAAAGTAAGTACAGTGCTACCTTGTATAAAGGAATTAATTAATTTGTTCCAAATGAAATTATGTTAAGCAAATTTTCCTTTATACAAATTCCCCATAGGAATGCATTGAAAATGGAGTAATCCCATTTTTATGTTGTACGGATTTGGCCCATAGGCGATTATGTTAAGCAAATTTCCCCTATCTCTGGAATATTTTATGTTATACAAACTGTTTGTTATACAAGGGTACACTGTACACAGAAGACTCAGCTGATTACTCTGCACTCAATCTTAGCCCAAAGGCCAAGAAGTGATTCAAATACTGTAGTAACCAATAACATACTAATGTTCTTACATACGTCTATAATAATAAGGTAGAAAGTGGTTATTAATTTAATGTGTTAGTATGTGTCAGTTTTCATGTGTCCTCTTGTAATTCTGGTTTGTCCTGTTTCCTTGAAGATTGTCCTGCATGAAGATTGTATTTTGAATTGTACTTATTTTGCTCTAAAATACGGGGTTTTGTGCAACTGTTCCAATAAAACACTTTTTTGCAATTACTAAAATACACATTTTGAAATCTGAGGCATGCCTTGCAAGATTCAGAAAAGTCTGCAGTCTGAAGTCTGAGCTGGTAAACTTCATGTTAGTTCACGGAGTGTTAAGAATGGAGACAATGTAACATTCCTCATATTCATCAGTCAACAAATGAAAAAACGTGAAATCCTGCACATTCTGTGTTTTGTTCAGGCGGCTTAATCCTGACTTCATTTTTAACAAATATATTTTGGTAGCAGGTTTTATTTTTATTTTTAATACTATATTTGGAATGCAAGGGTCTATTAATATTAATAAGCTTGAACTAGCCAGGCTTGTAATGGACTGAACAGAATTGGAAATTCTTATGGACTGAACAGAATTGGAAACAGAAGAATTGTTGTTGTATACATCTAGAAGCTTACATTCACAAGTTTATTTACTTTATATTGTAGTATAGAATTACAGCAGTATATTTTATGCCATATGAACCAGAAAAACAAGACATACGCTAAGACAGAGGATCTGCTTTGGGTAATGGAGATGCCAGCATATAATTGCCAAGGGAAAAATGGGTGCCTGCCAAAGTTCTCTTGGCTGGCTGGCTCAAGGCTTACCCATTTCTACTGAAGGCTACAATACGGTTTAATGCAGGAGGAGAGAATGGAAGGAAGTTTGCAAGTCCCTTGAGTGGGGATTTTTGCAGACGGCAAGAATTAGAGAATTGATCCCAGATGAACAGCCACAGTTCTCCAAAAAAAAAAGAAGAAGAAGAAGAAAAAAAAGAAAAAAAAGAAAAAAAGAAAAAAAGAAACAAGAAAAGAAAAGAAAAAAGAAAAGAAAAGAAAATCTCAAGGAGGGTGGCATGGTAGAATTCCAGGTCTCCTTGATTTCCTTGCATCTTTGTTTGGCTTTCCAGTGCTGGAGTATTCTGTGGGCCTTTGGGAAAGATCAGCTTGTGTCTCTAATCAGTGATGTCGGTAAGAAAATGTAATATTTGTAAACAGATTTTTTTTATTCATAGCAAGGCAGTCTTCCAAGTGTACTAATGCCTACTCCCTTTCCTCTAGGACAGGGGTGTCCAAACATTTTGCAAGGAGGGCCAGATTTGGCAAGGGGAAAATGTGAGGGGGCCGACCATTCAGCCACATTTGGCCCCCGGGCCTGATTTTGAACAAGTCTCTATAACATCCAAGGAGGCAGGGAGGACACTGCAGCAACGGAGCCGGGGGCGGGTAGGCTGGACAGGTGTATGGGAGGGTGGAGAGAGGCAGGGAGGGAAGGCAAACTGTTAAACTGCAAGCTGACTTCTCCATCCGGTATGGGGAGGAGCCAGCTGGTGGGGATGCATAACAGGCTGAGCCGAAGGGGAGAAGAGGCTGTGGGCTGCTTGAAATTTGAAAACGGGCCACATTTGGCCCCCGGGTCTGACTTTGGACATGCCTGCTCTAGGATTAACTTGCTTTACTACCCAAGTGATAGATAACATGAATGCTAGTCATGCCTGACTCTAGGGTTGGTGCTCATCTCTGTTTTCAAGCCAAAGAGCCAGTGTTGTGCAAGTCTGTGGACATGTGGCAGGCATGGCTGAAGGCATTTATGTGTCCAGAGCACTGTTTACTTCCTGGTTTTTATGGCAGTACCTATTTATTGACTTGCATTTACATGCTTTTTGAACCACTAGGTTGGCATGAGCTGGGGTTACCAGTGGGAGCTCAGTCTACTGTGTGGTACCCAGGATTCAAACTGCTGAGCTGCTGACTTTGGAGCCAACAGTTTCAGCGCTCTAGCCCACTGAGCTACTGTATGCCAAATATGGAATTGGAAAGCATGCTAGAGACAAGTCCTTGTGGCTAGTGGAAATGTTTTTGTGGTTTGTATCTGAATAAATTGGTCACTTTGTATCTGAATAAATCAGTCAATATCCTAGGCAGGATCCACAGTTGAGGGTCATTTTGGATATGGAAAACCAGGGTTCAAATGAGGGAGGATCCTGATGAAGAAAGACTTGAGTCCAGTTTGTCCGACCAACGGAGTGATGACGATGATCGCCCCTTGCCATTTGGGTTTTATTACATATCATTTACATTCCACAGTATGAACAGAATCAGTGATTGGTTACAAGGGAAACATTACATATGTTACATATCCTGGTTGGCTAGGATGCTGTATAGAGGATTGCCTCGTGACTGCCTTGTGAACAGAGCATGCCTTGCCCAGTTATTGATTGCCATAACCCATGTCCTGCTGTTTGCAGATGGGAGGGTGAATTAATGAGAAAATGAGAGGAATGTAGATGGAGGAAAGACAAGGCAAACAGGAATTATCCCAGTGACCAACAGTAAATAAGTGAAGATGAGCAGGCAGTGCCAAGTCAGGAATGAACAAGCTGACTAAATTAAAGGCAAATAATAGGTAACCCAGGCGGAGTTAGATTCCAAAGTCTGGAGCCTGGAGCATGTGGATTTAGGCAGGAAGAATTTCCATCAGGCGGGCTTTCCTACTCATGAAATGGAAATGCCTTCTAGGCTGAATCCCAGCTATCAGATCCCCACATTCAAAAACTAGCATGGCCATAGGATCAGAGCTGTCTCACTCATTTCATATGGCATGTTGTAACATGGAGACATGTAGTTCACTAGTGCACAAGAAGATGCAACAGTCATGATGACTTCATCTATCTATTACCATCCTAGTGTTGTCAACTCTGACTGATGTAATAGGTGTAATAGGAAAGGCTCCAGAGGCTAAATTCAATTTTAATCAATTGAAAATTCACTCTAATCAAAATCAATAAGATTTACATTAGTGTTGCCTAACACATCACATTAATTTTCAGTTCATCTAATCCTGTTATGATTAAAGTTGCATTTAATTCCTTCTGTGCCATACAAAGAACCAGGAAACCTAATCAGTGAAGTTGTTGGCAAGGAGGAAGAGTTTATTTTGTTGTGTACAGTGGGAGACCAAGACGTAATGTAACTGAGAGTCCAATCCAGAATCGATCCTCTCTATTATTAGACTTACATGTTTGTTGACATAACTAATTTCATTCGTTCATTCAGTAGAGACTAGCTGGGATTGTCAGTAGTATTTAGCCACACACAAAACCTGGATCACACCTGGAAGGTGTGCATATACTGATGTTTACAGAGTAGCCATTTTAATGTGGTATGAAAATAAGCTTTCATAAATAAACAACAGGCTTCTCTGTCCAGGTGAGGCTATCCAGATGTTGAATCATAGCAACTGAACTTTTCTTTTCAGATTGAAATGTTTCACTATTCAGGCCATTGTCCACCTAATGAGCCTATTCAGGAAACTGTCAAAAGAACATAAGAAGAACATAAGAAGAGCCATGCTGGATCAGGCCAAAGGCCCATCTATTCCAGCTTCCTGTATCTCACAGCGGCCCCACCAGATGCATTTGGGAGCGCATGAGACTAGATATCTGTCTCCTGATACCACTCCCCTTCATCTGGCCCTTGAAGTACCCCGGTTTTAAGCCTGGAGATTATACATCTCCATCATGGTTTGTAACCTGTGATGGACTTTTCCTCCAGGAATCTGCCCAATCCCCTTTTGAAGGCATCCAGGCCAGTTGCCATCACCACATCCTGTGGCAGGGAGTTCCACAGGCTAACAATGCCCTGGGTGAAAAAAATATTTTATTTTGTCTGTTCTTACTCTCCCAGCTCTCAATTTGAGTGGATGTCCCCTAGTTCTGGTATTTTGTGAGAGGAAGAAGAGCTTCCCTCTATCCACTTTACTCATGCCCTGCATTATTTCTCCTTAAGATCAGCTGTGGGCCAACCCACCAGAGTGTTGCAGGCATTCTTACTGCAGGTGGCCATGTGTAGAGAGGCCCAAAAAGGATCACTAGGAGTCGGGCCTTCTTAGTGGTCACCCTGACATTATGGAATCAGCTCCTGAGTGAGATTCGCCTTGCAGAGTCCCTTCCTGCCTTTAGGAAAGCAGTTAAAATGCTGTTTTTTAGAGAGGCATTTGGTGACTTTTAATTTTAATTTTAATTTTTCTGGACCAATAACTTAGACTGCCTGCCGGCTTGTTATTATTATTTTTTTACTATTATGTGTATTGTTGTTGTGCTCTTTTATTTTTATTGCATTGTTGCAAACCGCCTGGAGTTCTGTTAGAAGACAGGCGGTAAATAAATAAATAAATAAATAAATAAATAAATAAATAAATAAATAAATAAATATTTTAGCTTCACACTTTGAAGCAATTAGATTTATACAAAGTAGGGCTAAAGTACTCCTGCTTTATCATTTCCAGTTTGTTAAATGGGAAACATTCAGTACAACGTATGAGGCTTATTTTATAGATAGCTCTCCTTGTGCATTCTTATACAAGTGTAAAAGGCAAGTAGCATAGGTTTTTGCACAGTGGTTTTGAATGGCAGATTTACACACAATGCTTGTCAATTTCAAAATAAATACATCTTGGAAACAATATGCAAATGCAGATGTATACATGCAATACGTTTATGGCATTGCATCAGTGCTACTGAACTCTTCTTGGGTTTTATGGCTTCTGGTGATCAAAGACAACATATATTTGTGTAACTTTACAGAACTGTTCATACATGAGTGTTTAGCTGCAGTAATGAACTGCATGAGGATGAACAAACTGAAACTAAACCCAGACAATACAGAGGTGATTCTGGTCAGTCAAATAAGAACAAGGGATAGGAATGCAACCTGTATTGGATGGGATCACCCTCCAATTGAAGAAAAGAGGTTCGCCGCTTGGGGTGCTCCTGGACTCTCATCCTTGAGCCTAGACGCCCAGGTCACAGTGGTGGCCAGGAGTGTATTTGCACAATTAAAGCTAGTATGCCAGTTATGCCCATTTCTTGAGAAAATTGCTCTGGGCATAGTGACACATGCTCTAGTTGACATCCCAGGTAGACTACTGTAACACACTCTGTGTGGGACTACCAATGAAAAGTCTCAGGAAACTTCAACGGGTCCAAAATGCAGCAGCCGGATTGCTGACAGGCGAGTTATAGAGATCACATTGCACCCCTACTAAAGCAGCTCCACTGGCTGCCAATCACCTATCGGGCAAAATTCAAAGTGGTGATCTTAACATACAAAGCACATACCATCTGGGTCCAACCTACCTCAAGGATTGAATCTCATGGTATGAACCAGCTCAGGTGCTGAGGTCACCAGGAAAGGCCTTTCTCTCCATCCCACCACCCTCACAGGTACGTCTTGTGGGAACACATGAAAGGGTCTTCTCGGCTGCTGCACTTAGACTCTGGAACCACCTCCCACTATAGATCACTGCCTCATCTCTGCTATCTTTCTGGACACAGGCAAAGGCCTTTCTTTCCAGGCAGGCTTTCCCTGAATGTTGGACTACCTATTATGTGACTTTTATATGAATCTACCATACATGACTGCACAGACTTTGTGTTTATAATCACTTATAGCTTTGTGTTTATACCTCTCCTTGTACAATTTCACTGACACTATGTATTCAATGTTTAGTTTCCATCCTCATAATAACTTTAGATGATCTACCTTACATGATTACATTGACTGACTTCATAAGTACATCTGTGTTTTCATTGTTAGTTCCGTCCATCATAATGGAATTTTTATTTGTCTCTTTAACTACACACATTCTCTTTTAGCTTTAGTGTTGCCACTTAATGCTGTAAGATGCCCCACAATTCTCTTTTCTTAAACTTGAATATATCTTAAATGTACTGGCCTGTATATTGCCCCTCACTATTGTAAGCTGCCTTAGGTAATAAATACACAAAAATAAATAAATAATAAATATATGTGCTATTCTACCATCTATCTGCGCTTTGGTAAGGCATCCATACAGTATGTAGGCATGAAGTGGAACATAAAGGTTACTATCAGTTTCCTGGGGGTAAGTGACTTACCTCTGAGTAGATACATGGAAGAGTATATAGTGCTTTGCCTAAAACACATTAAAACGGCTCTTTCTGTCCTTATTTCTCTCCCTCTTGTGGTAAATTTTAGTAATTCATGCTCCTAATGGCCAACAAGGTTGCCAGTTTTAATTGGATTTCTGATTTAAGAGGAGAATGGGGCAAGAAACACAACACGAACGACAACTTGCTATATTTGTCATCTGTCCTTTGTCTCTGACAAAGAAAAGGTTGCTTAAACCAAAATAATAATAATATCTCTTTCTTAACTGGAACTCCCTTATTTTTAGCTTCAAAAATGCTAAAGCATTTGCCAACCTAGCCCCATCTCTTCCCCTCCACCATGTATGAGTCTAAACGTTGTACATAAACTGATAATTAATTGCTCTTGCTATTGTGTATCTCCAGAGATCTGAAGAATAACTTGATTAGTACCATTGAGCCTGGGGCCTTCTTTGGACTTTCAGAACTGAAGCGTCTGTAAGTATTAATTCCATCTGAATTACCTTAGAAATAATACTCATATTGACATTTCTGTCCTTGGGGAATTTGGAATATGTCACCACACAATTAAAGCATATAGGACATATTATCTACAAGCCACTGTTTGATCTTTTTTTCTGCATTCTTTCTATGCATGATTTATGGTTTATTTATACAAATAAGTATAATATAATTCTTATTTTTCCCCTCAACTTAATGAACATTTAAAATTACCCATCAAGGTCCAAGGAAACTATGGTTCTGTATAAAGATAAATGCATCTACACCAAAGAATTGATTAGTAGTTCATAACCTCAAATGAAAAGAAAAAGTTCCATATATTTTTTTCTTATTAAGATGTGTATTTATCATAAATCATAATCCCTTTGCTGGAAAGGAGAGGATAACTGATTTCTTTTTAAACCCCTTAAATTTACTGGAATTTCATTATACCTGATAAAAATCCTGTTTCCCTTCTGCATTTAAATTACTAATGTGTCATAAATGTAGTGCCTAAAATCAATTGTTAGTCTAAATAATAATAGGCTAATTAAATCCATGGGACTTATGTAGCGTTGACTTAAGATGTCCCATTAATTCAGTATGTCTACTCTACTTGGGAATAACTGTTGGATTTAGTCCAATATGCATTGGCGTGCAATTTAAATATGTGCATTTTATAAGTTCATTTAGTAATGTGTTTTAGGTCAGTAAACAATGCAATTATTTCTGTTTCATACAAGTCACAAATCCATGAGAACATTTGGTTATATCGCCTGTCTGATTTTATCTTTAAATTTTACTGGTTGCTTACTCTGATGCATCTAAATTGTTACAGCTAATATATGCTTTGCTTTGTCCAAAATGACTTTGTTGTTGACATCCAAATAATTGCATGAACATTGCACCTCAAAGATTGAGCAGCTGAAGAATAGGTTGAGGGTACCAGTAATCATAAGAATCATGCCCCTTTCAATCAAACATAGTTTTGTTAAACTATAAGTTGGAATGCTAATGAGTCAGCAGCAGTACAATATTAGTAAGGATTGTGCGCATATGCATCAGATCTGCCCTGTGAGTTGGAATGCATTTTGAGTCATCCAGGACATTAAAAACACAAATACTCTGTAATGACAATCGATTGTTGTAGCTATGGAAATGATAGATTGAAATAACACAACCCTGACCTCTTGTGGGGAGAATGGGGAAACTGTGAAAGCAATGAGGCAATATAATTCAGTTTAATGTCTCAGAATGTGAAAAAGCAAAGGTCACAAAGGATCTGAAGAGAAGATGCTGCAGCAGGTGCTGTAGAGAAATCTATCTTAAATATTACTATCCTAGGCTTTGTGAAGATATGGTTCTGGTTACTAATTAACTTCATAACTATTAGTTACTTCCAACACCATGTGAAGCATTCCTAGATGGGGGTGAATAAATGGGGGAAATAGCATCCCATGTTTAGTTCTAAATCACTGTGGGTTTTCTCTGAGAAGAGAAGGTTATCTCCACTGCCTCATGGAGTATGAATAGGAATCGGACATTTAAGTTGTAGGGGGAAGGCCCTTTGGTTCATTGGCTGGGGGTCTTAAAAATAATGCAAAGTGAATCGCAGTACTATAACAGTAAACTTTATCATTTTTGAAGGCAGGAGGGTCACTAACATATACACAGCACATGTGTATTGTGAGTCTTGTTGAATAATAAAACAAGTTACTCTTTTATAGCTGTAATTGAAATGTTCCAAAGTAACAACTGAGCATGTGCAAGAAACTTCAATTGATTAAAAATTCTAAAAGCAGACTGGTTATAGGGAGCGTGATTATAAGAAAAACTTGACCCGCTGCCAGTCTGTTTCCACAGATTGGTAATAATCAATGTTCTGATTATTGCCTTTCAAGTGTCATTACGCTTGGGTGCAGGCTCTTTGAAGGGTGATATTACCCAATTTCCACCTTCTTGGCTTTTAAGATCATCTGGGGCAGAAGAACCAAGAGAAGGTCTTATCAGTGTCTGCTCCCATGCTTTAAAATGCACTACTCCAAGAAGTCAGATTGGTTCCCTCCCTCTTTTCATTCCACCAGCCGAAATTTTTTTTCTCCTTCTCTAGATTTTAAGCAGTATGTTCTCTCAGGTATGATGGTTTTAACTTACAAGTTTTTAAATGTTTCTGATTTGTTTTAAATCTGTGTTTAATTTTTTTTTTTAAAAAATGATTATTTACATAATGTTTTTAAATCTATTGTTTTGTCTGTTGTGAGCTGCCCTGTGTTCTTTTTAGGAGAAAGTTAACATGTGAATAAATAAATAAATAAATAAATAAATAAATAAATAAATAAATAAATAAATAAATAAAATAAAATAAAATATTGACTGAAATGCAGCTGCATCTGTGCTAACCTATTTAGACCACATAATCAGAAAATGTTTTCTCTATTATAATTACTCTGTTTGACTAGACCTAATGAATACAGACCTTCTAGGTCTGCTCTCATGCCTAAATATGGACACTTCCACGTTCTCCCCCGCCCCCAACATTACAAGATCAATAAATGTCCTTTATATATATTTTTAAATGTTGCCATTGGTGCTTGAAAACTGCTTTAGTACGATGCTCCTCTTCACAGTCCCCCAATTTTTTCATATCATTCCCATTGAGAATATAGTAAGCAGCCAAAGCTAATATAACACAGACATCTGTAAGTGACATAAGGGTTCATGAGTCAGTTAGAAAAACCACAGGCTGCCAAGTCTAGATAAAATTAACAATTTGATTTGCAAACCTCCTCTCTGGCTGACTGTATTGTAACAGTTTAATATCTGCAATAGCAACCAAAGAGATTGCATGGATTAACACAAAATGATGTCTACAAGGAAAAATAAACCAGAATACAGGCCACATGTCTGCTGTTTTGCAAGATCAATTTCATGAGTCAACATTTTTGGTATAAATATTTACAGCAAAAAATGAACACCACATTTGTGTGACATGAGGCAGATTCAGTCTGAAATAGCAAGGAGCACTTGAGAGGCATGTGAATGCAAGCTGGAACAGACTGTTGCTCCTTTTTAATAATGTCTCATTAGAAACAACTGTTAGCTCTACACAACATGTTGGCTGGGGAAAGAGACCTTGCTGAAGAAGCTCTACCATCTGTTTGGTAAAATCTTTACCCATGGAATGCCATAAATGTGCAAGTCTTTGTTAAACCAGTATTCTCCGAGAGTAAGAACATTATTAAAGACCTATAGGTTTGCATTTACTTGTTGATGTGCACCAGGAGTGAATAGAGATGGGTACCTTACGAAAAATGACATGCTGTTTGTGGTTTTGTAAGCTTTCAAAATGTTACAAAATGAAATGAAACACTTCTTTTTCCCTTTGAAAATGAAACGTTTCATAAAATGGCTCCCTTGTCAAAAGCTACCCACCAAATTTGGTGCCTCTGGGACCCAGGGGAGCCATTTTATACAGTCAGGAATCGTTTCCATTATTGTTTTGTTTTGTTATAATTTCTTTTTTTACAAAAATTCTTTAAAAATAAAATGAAACGAACCACTAGCAGAAATGAAATGGAACTCTTATTTTTTTGTTTCGTACCCATCCCTAGGAGTGACTGTTAGGAGTGACGGTGGAGAATTCTTTTTTTTAAAAAAGGTTATGAATGGTACTGTGAGGTGATTGGCCTGTGTGCTTCTTGGCTGGAGAAATTCTGCTTGAACATAAGTAACGTGTGTGGAGGAGGAGGGAGAGTTTTAATTAGAAAATGAGAGAGGGAGAAAGTATGCCATTGAGAATGAGCTGTTTGTAAGGTCTGTGTATTGTAATGAAGTGTGTTTTGTGAGAAGGCTATGTGTAATGAGAGTGAATGAAAGTGTGGTGTTTTTTAGAACTTAAAAGCAAGTAAACATAGCTATGGAACAAGAAGTGCTGAAGTTACACCGTTAAAAATAAATGCTTATGGTTATAGGCCAGGGTTGGCGAACCTATGGCACGGGTGCCAAAGGTGCACTTGGAGCCCTTTCTGTGGGCACCTGACATCGCCCCTTCACAGCCACCCATACTCAGGTTAAATGGCTGTGTTGGCACTTTGAAAAAATTAGTGGGTTCTGAATCACAGTTTGGGCACTCGGTCTCTAAAAGGTTCGCCATCACTGTTATAGGCTGATCAAACAAGTTCCTGTAGTTTATTGTTCCCTGTTCATCAACCCTTTTTTATTTTCTTGTGTTTCCAACCTCAAATAAAACTCTTTATTCCATCTACCTCAATTAGGATAGTGCACTGTAACTTCCAGAGTTTTCAGATAGGTGATTTTGTTGTCCTTAGTTTGGGTGCCAGGAACTGGGATCTGGTGTTTTCTACCTGAAATTCATTTGCTCTGCCACATTTTCCTAACCTTCAAGAAGATGAAGTAGGATAGATGGAAAGCAAAACTTTCCATTTATGCTACAATCATTATGCAGTATAACATTTTTCTGTACTTTCCCCAGTACCAGCATTCCTGCCCTGGTGAGTTCTTGTCTACAAGCTGTAATTCCATTCAGTGTTCTTATTATCAATCTCCCTCTACAGTGCCCTCATCAATGTACACATCATATAGTGGCTTTTTGAAGTAGATTCAAGGATATGACTCTGAATGGCACCTAAAATTAGTACTGAACTAAAAGTTAAGCACTTTTCAACCTTCATCACTAACCTTGGAAGATCTTCAGCTCAATGTGTTCAGGCTCAAACAGTCTGAAACATATCCTTGGATGTGTCTGGCATTCCAGAGAGCCAAGGTATATATAGGTTTTTGCACAAGGGAGAATATGCTTAGAGGGGATGGGGAGAAGCCTGTTCTTCTCCACTTCTGCTGTTGTGTTCTATGACATTGAAGAGAAGAGGTTCCTGCTCACATGTAGGCACCACATGTGAGCAGAAGTCCTTGGAAAAATGAGATTCTTGTTCCGTTACGGAGCCTACATGCAAGCCTGACCCTTTCCCTCTGTTCTGATCCTGAAACCATGAAGACCGTGAAAGCAGTTGGGACAGGGGCTGGCATTCCCCCTCTAAATGTGTTTTCCTCCTTGGTATGGTCAGAGCTCCAGAATACTGGTGGGAAATAAAATAAACATGAGGTATTGTTAATAGGCCTTGATGAAGAACTCTCTCAACCCAGTTTTAAAAAGTACAGAGAGTCACTGCTTTTTCCCTTCATTTTTTTACTTGCTTACTTTGCTGCCCACCTAGAGATTTAAAAAGGCAAATGGCTATAGTTACTTTTGTCTATAGTTACTACCATTTCATTTCATCTTCTCTCATTTGCTTTGTTCTAGGGATCTTTCTAATAATAGAATTGGTTGTTTAACACCGGACGTATTCATTGGCCTTAAAAATCTCCATAAATTGTGAGTATGGTATTTTCAAAGCTAGGAAAATCATATTAATTTTTAGAAAAAGTAGTACTTGGTTAGCAATGTTTTCTTGGTGCATGAATGTGAATGGCTGTCAAGTATTTCCTCTTTATTCTGTGTTGTTTTCTTGTGTGGTTCCATGCATTGCAAAGTAGGTACTCTGTATTTTGGCTTCAAAGAGGGCTTAGATATACTATATCTAAGACTCCTAATGTGTCATCTTTTATATTGATGTAGACAATACATTCAGTGCTCTTTTACAGCAATAACTTTCCTTCTGGGAGGGGTCATGGGAGTAATCTGAGTTTAAATATTCACTTTCCAAATCTTTTCCCTCAATAGTATGAATTTGCTTCAAGTCCAATTTCTAAGAGCATTTATCAAACCAAAGAACAGAAGACAATAGTTTCCAGTTTTCTGATTGCCCTGTGGAGGTGCTAGGTAGAATATACAGTAAAATTGGTCAGTGTGGTTTGCATGCTGTGTAAGAAGGGTAATTGAGATTTATTTGTTTCATTACACTTTGACTGAAATCTGGTTGCTCTGTAACATATGTAGAAGGCAAACAGTTTAACATTTAGTGTTTCTTTTTTACCCGCAATTAATGAATATCACTGGGATTTTTGAGTGTGTGTCAAGCCAGCAGGCACATGCTGCCAAGAACCTCAGTACTGTACTGACTTGTTGATTCTCAGCTAGAAACAATGTGTTATGCATCTGCCATTCGTGTAGCTTCTCTTGCTAAAGAAATCTATGTAAAATGGTTGTAGATTCACTTGCTCTGTATAGGGTAGTGGTTCCCAAGCTTGAGGCCCTGGGTGTTGTTGTTTTTCTTGTACCTTTAAGAAGAATTGACCATTGCCTAAGTTGGCAAGGGCTTCTGGAGCTTTAATTGAAAAACGTTTGGGTTTTCTAGAAAGTTGGTCTTTCATTGGAGATATATGGGTACTTTCCCCTGCAAACAAGGGGGAGTGCACTTCCTTGGAGACATAGCATAAATAAAACTGTTGAAACATGTTTCCCATGTTTAATAAAAAATACATTGTTGAAAATGGTATTGGAGATCTGCATGCAATTGCATACAGTGAATGACAAATATTGCTAATTAATGAGATGCCAGTTTCATTCTTGTTTGCATGCCCATCAACTCGCAGTGCCATTCACTCCTGTACCTTATGCACTTTTACTTACATGCACATAAATTAATAGGATTCTTAATAGGATTCAGAGAACTTAATTTAAAACTGATGTTAAAATCAATGAACTATTTACAAGTCCTGTGATGGATTGGAGAAGATACATGTCTCTCAAAATTATCCTTTGAACCTTAGTGCAGCACTGCTGAGTTAGGGAAGCAGGGAGAGATGTCTTCATTTTCCTGTTCCTGCATACAGTACTTTTGTTATTATGTCCCTTAAGGAAAAAAATCATTTTCAGTTTGGCTAGGGAGTCTGAAGGGAAAAGGTGCATAACTTCTGACTTTAAAAACATTCTGAGTAGCTTCCACTTTGGTGGAAGTCACCTGGCTGATGAAAGGTGATCTACAGCTTAGGCTGTGGTTGTATCTCAAGAGATAAGCTTGGCAAGTTTAGCTTTTGTTACCATTTCATCTGATATTTTATTATAAGAAATTTCTCTTGTTTCATATTTTTTCAGAACTAGTGCCCAACTTTGAAAATTATGTACATAGAAAGAAAATTATGGGTTGTTTTTATGTCGACTCTCTCTCTCTCTCTCTCTCTCTCTCTCTCTCTCTCTCTGTGTGTGTGTGTGTGTGTGTGTGTGTGTGTGTGTGTGTATGTTTATTTTACTCTGATTTTAGTTTAATACTTACATTATGTATGATTATGATCATGATGGACATTTAGTGAAATGATTCATATTCTATGACATATGTAACAATGGCAGCCCAATAGCAAAAAATTATGCCTGGCTAATGTACTAGTCTGACTTTTCTTTACTATGTGATTTATCCCTTGGCCATATTTACATTTGGTGCCCTGCTCAAGTTTTAAATGTGATTATAAATGATACATTTTAAGGGAGGACATTTCCCTTTTTGTTTTTGTATTATTATTTCTCAGATAGACATCGGCAGAATATATTTGAAAGTTTAATAGAACTCTCAGTAGTAGTTTACTTATCAGGGATGTAGAAGCAGTATAAAATGGTCCTGGCCCTAATGTCTTGCAATTCTGGGAACTATAGTACAAAAAAGTAACTTTGTAAATTTTGTGCAGAAGATCAGATAACCTTAATAGGATTTCTAATTCCATTCTGTTGGATCTCCTCAATCCACACTTCAGGTTTTTTAAAGTGTAATATGATCCAAGTCAAATATCCTGAAAACTTTATTAACTTATTTTATTCAAATACATCTGATTTTTTTTTTATTTTGTCCTGAATCTGATCATCTGTCTTTAGTTAGCTGTAAGAAATGTATGGGGTTTAAAATTTTATTTTACTCTGAGCCTCTGAAGCAGTAGGGAGCCAAATACATTGGGCTAATTCACAATGCTTATACTGCAGCTCCAAATGGTTTCTTTACAGCTCTTGGAGAATTTTTTACTGGTGATCCCCTTGAAGTCCTATTTGATATCTGGAAAAGAAAAATGACCCATGTGCTGATCATTGTTGCTGCTAAGCATCCCCTCCCATGGAGTAGAGCCAGATTAACCCTATTCTTTGCTAGAAGATTGACAGTGATGAAATAAGTGGGACAGAGGCTAGAATGATGACGATGACTGAAAACATGGGCTATCGACTTTCTAATTTTGTTGGCTGGAACAACTGAATATTTCTTATCTGCCACCTTTGCATCTGGACAGAGATATCCACTGGAGCTATTTCAAATTTGTTGTCAAGGGCCTACTCTGTGCTTGCCCTTAAGAAGAGGGTGTAGACCACGTGATAGCCTGTGGCTTATTATGTGGCACTTTGCTGACAAAGTTGCATAGATCTGCTCTGATTTAGCCAATGGAGCTAACATGGGTTCCATGGGTGTAATTGTGACCCCCTTCTTGTCCCACAATAATGGATGTGCTTCAGTTTGTGTTGTATGTGCATATGGATAGGATCTCTGGAGCAGTAAGAAACACTCTATGTGTGCTGGATCATGCTGGGAATTGGAAAGGGAAGTGTGTCTATGTTGTTTCTATTAGACTTCTCTGCAACTTTCAGCACCATCACTCATAACATCCTTTTCTGCTGGCTCTCTGGGATGAGATTTGGAGACAATTGATTAACAATAGCTGTGGTAATCTCTATAGGAGAAAACTCAGTCATGGTGCTAAAGGAATCCCGTTCAACACTCTGGTCATCATCCTGTGATGTTCCCCAGTATTCTGTTCTGTCTGTCATGCCATTCGGCAGATGTCTGAAAACATTGGGAAGGATGGTCCAGAGTTTGGGGGTTTGGCTCCACCAGTATGCTGATGACACTGAGCCTCTTTTGGTTCTAGACAGGTATCTGTTGTCAATAATGAAATAGATGAGGGCAAAAAGTCGGAAGCTTAATCAATATAAGAAATAGGTGTTCCAGGTCAGTCAAAAAGTAGATGATGGAGTAAGGATCCAGATTGTACTGGATGGCAATATACTACTCCTAAAGACACATATTGCAGTTCAGGTCACTCCTGGATTTAGCCCTTAATCTGGATACCTAGGTTTGGGAAATGGCCAAGAACGGCCTTTGGCTGTTATGCCATCTACACTCTTTCCTTGACATGTCTGACTGGCCACAGTGACGTAGGTCTTAGGGGTGGCTACATTGGCAAATTAGCCAATTCATGTCAGATCAATTTAAATCAAAATCCAATGACTACATGGTATAGAGCTCAATGTGAGGAGGCCCATTTTTCAACCATTTCTTTTAAAGGGGACGCCTGTTTTTGTTTCGTTTTGTTCAGCCAGCACAGAGGTGGTTTAAATTTGCTTTGAATAGCTGGCATCACTTTTCCCCTTCTTCTGCTGTATATGATCATCTGATCCAAAGGCAAAGGGGCATACAAGAATGTGTCAGCTCCCCTCATCTGAATGCTCCTCGTTTCCATAACATCTTTCTTTCTTTCTTTCTTTTCTTTTCTTCCTTCCTTCCTTCCTTCCTTTGCACTTTCAAGTAAGTTCTGAAACAGATAATTACAAAGTCATTTATTTCTTTATTTTTGAAAAATGCATGGAAATTGTCAATAAGAACCATGAGAGGAGCAGCTTCTGCTGTTGTAAATCTGTGCCAAGTTAGTTCTCTGCCTCTGATCCTACTGCATGGGTGATGATTTCACCTGTGAAAACCCAGTTTTGAAAAACTGAATCACAGTGGATCAAAGCATATCCCCCTGTGCAGTCTCGCTTTTAGTTACAACACATCTGGTTTATTCTAACACACTCTGTGTAAAGCTACCTTTGAAGATCATTCAGAAACTTCAGCCAGTCCAAAATACTTCAGCTAGACGACTGACTAGTTTGTTTTTGAAAATGTGGATCCAGCATTACTAAAAATCTTAAATTTCTTTCCAAACTAGTGTTTAATGCATCTTTAGTTTTACCTAAAGGAAGAGTTGATCCAGGGTTTTCCAGAAAGTTACATCACTGAAAGTGTATTTAGCTTGTATTATTCTGTTAACACTATTCAGAATCGACTCTCCTTATTATCCTTTGTCTTCATTGCTTGAGCCTAAGACTCAGCCAACTCTGTGTAGTATAAGCTTTGAAAATGCTTGCTAAATCTCATGGTTAGTTTGCTTTGTCCCCCCATTCCCCGAAATAAAGAGGCGACACACCAATAATTTGGGTTTTTAAACTGGGCCACAACTTTATTAATAACTTAATCATAACTTTATTTAACTGTAGCAGCAACTATAAATTCGGATGGGCCTCCCGTAGTGCAAGTTAGATTTTACCACTATTTACAATTAATTTGGGTCTGATTTTATGACGTCATGTGCTAGCCTATGGGAGTGCCCTTTGTACCGCATGGCACTCCCCGTTGGTATATTTTGACCTGTATCTCACAGCGGCCGTGCCTGTCCTGCCATTTGGTCGTACTCTATTTGATGGCCTGGTGAGGCCCTTTTTGTTCAGCCTAATTCTTGCACGACCGCCCGGTTCCTTGCAATGGGAACCTTACACATGACGTCTCGGGTTCTGATTTTATTGCACTACCTGCCCTCGTGTGGCCGAATATTCCTACCTATATTAACGACCTCCTGACCTCCAGTCATAGCCTCTATACCTATTTAATGGAATGCCAAAGAGAATGGAATGGGCGAAAAAACGCTGGCACCAAGGCCAATCAGGTGCCAACCAAAAATTCCCATTCGGCCCCGAAGCGACCAGAATACCTCATTCTCCAGACAACTAAAGGGTGGGTGGGTGGGGTGCTGGTCGGATCGAAGAGAGGCCGGGGACACCGCGTGGTGCCCTTATAAGGGCCTCTCGCGACAGTTATCGCGAGACATCCCCCGCGCCTCTCCTCGGTCCGACTACGGAGTCCGGCAGGGACAAAGCCTCCCCACTCGGACCTTAGCCTTGTGGAGCGGCCATTATTGTGAACATGTTCTTGTAGTCCTTTATACCACAGCACAATTCTAACAGCTTAAAATTATGTGTCATATTGTATGTAAAATGCTGTGGTAATGAAACTAGGTAGACTTTGCATCATTCATCCACAAAGAGATTACTGTAACTGCAGGCTTTTGTTGTCATTATCTGGAATTTGTTGGGTGGCTGGTTTCAAAATACTAACAAAGCAGTGAAGGAAAATATTTGGTGTTCATATCAGTCAGGCAGTATTTTTCTGGTGAAAGGGCACAAGCATTTAAGGATGAGTTTACACCTGTAGCTATATGAGTTCAATATTTAGCCCTCATGTCACTCCTGGTGATGATTCTGAAGAGTGAGAGCGAGAGAGAGAGCATTAAAGACTTAAAAACAATAATGATGAGGTAAGTGGGAGGAACTAGTTGTGGAGCAAAGGAGTTAAAACTCTACAGTCTTTCCTTCCATTTGTTCCCTTTCCACAATGACAGGAGAGAGAATGAGAGAGAGAGAGAGAGAGAGAGAGAGAGAGAGAGAGAGAGAGAGAGAGAGGACATGTCAATATTGTGCCTCATCTTGTTTTTGTTTTTCCCCACTATGGCTAATAGATCCTTGAGAGTGTGAGGAATTGTCTCTTCTCTTCTCCTTTCCCTTTTAAATTGGAGTGTGTGGTTGTTAGAGAGCAATTCATCCACTTGAAGGAAAAGGCCGTTCCATGTACCTCACTATTGAGATGAATGGGAAGGTGCATGAATGTGTGGAGCAAAACTATGCTTCTGAAATCCTTTCATCCTTGTCTTTTCTCTTTCTGGAGGATAAGGCTTTGCATGGCAGCTGGTTATTAGCTGCATTTAATCTGCAGTAATAGAGGCAGTATGCCTTTGGATATCTGTTATTGGGGAACATCAGCAGAAGTGTGCTGTCCAGGTGATGGTTGTCACACAAGCATCTAGTAGTCAGCTATGAAAATGGAATGTTAAAGTTCAGAGCCACCTGGTGCTTCTCTAGCAGAGATCATATCATGATCCCTCTATCTATATGATGATGATCTCTCACTTGTACAAAATGCTACTTTTGTATCAGGTATAAACGTCATTTTCATTATAATAGATATAGATATAGATAGATACTGTATAGATATAGATATAGATATAGATATAGATAGATATAGATATAGATATAGATATAAGTGTAACATACATTTATACGTATAGCAGTGAGTTCCTCGTCCCAGTTCGACTATTTAAAAGATTTTATTACTAAGAACAAAAAGAAACTTAATCAGTTCAAAATGTCTTTCAACAAATTGTGTGTTTTTACAATAATTGCTTTTTTGCCCTTAGGAATTTATCAGGGAACATTTTTTCAAGTCTCATGAATGGAGTTTTCTCTGAGCTGTTAGCTCTAAAAGCCTTGTAAGTATGTCTTGGCAGTGCCAAATATGTCTTGACTTTGTATAATCTGCAAACAAACACACACATAAACATCTTTGTGTTTGGGCTCTCTCTCCCTAGAAAGTAACATCTATATTTATGTACATTTTGTAAGACACATTTCTGATTCTTTTTCTGCATGCAGAACTAACTACAGATCTCTGGAATATTAAGCAATTTTGGTGGAGCCAGAGTAATAAGGTTGCAATAATAGTTTTATGTAGGCTTTTCTACTTGAAATTCTGTTAAAAATATTAAAGCTTTATGGTTAATTTCCCTCACATTTTATGAATGTATGAATGGAGGCAAAGGACAAATAAATTAATTCCTTACAGCATTTGCATAAAACCTCTTATATGTTCATTATAACTCTGCTTAGATTAAATGTACATATTAGATTTAAAACATTTAAATATTCATCCTTGTTAGCAAATAAGGCAGATTTTATTAAACAATAAAAAGACGGATGAAAAATTAACTAGGATGTAGAGGGCAAATAATCTTTTTATAATCACATGCATGTGGAAGTTAAATATTGTGGGTCCTCTACGTTTATTGACTTCACCGTACTAGGAGTGGAATTTAGTCATAATGCACAGTACAGTAGTGGTGGAACTACAGCCTATTGAAGACAGAGGTTTTGGAAGAGAATGATGTAATTATCTGGTGCTTATGGCTACTCCTAATTACTCTCAATTTTTTCCACCTAAAATGGCATTTCAATATTCCCAAACTAAGAAGAAAAATCAATCTTACGTCTAATTTCTTAAAATGGGATTTTACAACCCAATCAAAACTTTAGCTGCTTTGAATCACATGTAATAACTTCAAAGATTGCTTTAACTAAATGCTACACACCCAAGAAAAACCCATACAAACATACAGTACAAAGTAAGCATGTACTACCACACAGCCACACCTAGACAAACATATGTAGGTGTGTTTATGTAAAGACCTAGGGTTATTTATTACATGTATACAAACACACATGTGCAACATCCAAACATAACATATAAAGTATGCATTCTTAAATACATGTATGTACAGATAGGTCTCTGGATAGGAGGGGATGGCAAATAAAGTAGCATAATAGGAGATGTAAGAATATGTAGACATCCAGAAATGAAATGAAAGTTCTCAAACTTGACCCTGTCCCCCAAATTTGTTGCATCTTGAGTCTGTGTACCCATCTTATTTATTAAGCCGGGGTAGTAAGCATGCATCCTCATGTGGCAGAAAGTTGGATGTTCAATTTCAAGTCATTGTTCAGCTATCTGAGAACCCAACCCAAGCACATGATTTAAAATCGGTAGCACTGTTTGCATATAACAGTAGCACAGAACAAAATGGCGGGGAGAAGGAGGAGAAAAATGACTTTGGATGTGAATCAGAAGCCCATTTAGAAACAATGATTTGCATTTTCTTTGTTGAACCTTTCATAAATATCCAGGATGAAACCATGCCTCTTTAATATCCATTTTTGAGGTGAAAGATAATGAACAATAATTCTTGTCCTTTCTCTCTGCTGTATGTGTCATTATCATTCAAGTCCACTAAGACTGGAGCAAAATAGTATGAGATAGTGGGAGTTTGTCAAATAGGATCAATATTTTTCCTTTTTAGTTCCCTGTGACATGGTATAAAAAGGACTTCTAAAGAAAGAGTATTTCTTGGTTTGGGATTTGCTTTCAGACATTTCTATACTGATTCTCTCGTCTGCGACTGTAATCTCAAATGGGTCTTACACTGGTCTAGAAATGTCTCGGTACGGATATCAGAAGAAACGGTTTGTGCCTTCCCAAAGAATTTACGAGGAACACCATTTCGGAACCTGAAAGAAAGTCAGATGATATGTGGTGAGTTTTACCTTGGTTTCTAGCCTCATAAATAGAATCAAATACAATATGTACATAGCAAAGTTTATACTAATAGACTGTTTTCAAGTGTTTGTGATACCAAAAAAAATTGTTATAAGAAAGCCACCTTGGGTCCTTTGAAGGAGAAAGGTAAGGCAACTTAAATGATAATTAAAAATAAATACATGTAAAAAAATGGGGGCTTCCAAACTCAGGACTCCTATTACTACCAGTTAAAAGGTCCTATTTTATTTTTCTTCCTGAGCAGATGTGGTTGTGTGTGTGTGTGTGTGTGTGTGTGTGTGTGTGTGTGTGTGTGTGTGTGTGTGTGTGTGTGTGTGTGTGTGTGTGTGTGTGTGTGTGTGTGGTGTTTTTGTCTTATTTAAAAAAACATGGAAAATGGGAAAACACAGGGATATGACAAATAGACGACAATATTGTCTATGGATGCAGGAAGATAGTTGTAAAATCAAAGTCTTGACTCAAAGCTAAGGGCCAAGGTTTAAGGAAAGTCAATATATATGCGTATATACGCATTAGATCACTGCAGGTGACTTTTGTATATGAATAAATCAGCATTGTAAATATTTCAGTGCCCTCTTCTGACTTTGAAATAGATGTTATTCATTTATATGTAATGTCACAGTGGTATTCTTTATTGCATTGCTAATATAAAATAAAATATTCAGCTTCCATTGGATTATTTGTTTGACAACATGAAATAAATGTCAAACTGTATTTTCAGCAAGTCACCTTTGCTAACTTTGTAGGATATACCTTGACTTGTAGGATGCTATGTCCTTTCATACATGGGTGAACAGAAGGAAACTGTGGGGACAGCAATACTTCTCTCAGTTGTCATCCAACAACCATTGAATGCACATTTGACGGCCATTGAATGCATGTTCCCTAAACATGCAAATAGAGCTGGCCTAGCTCTAGATTTAAGGGTGAGGGGAGGACCTTTGATAAAGTATCTTCTAGTGGACCCTCTTCTCCTTCATGGTTGCAACTCCTCATCCTGTAACACAGATTGCTTGTAGTGACCTTCTGTGTACCATTATGATCAGCGCTGTGTGAGATGGAGATGATATTCAGAATTCCCACAAGGGACCCAAGTAGAATATAATTTCAGAGGACTGTGGGGAATTCCATATCCCAACTTTGGGCTCCAGATACAATTTTCTGAAAATGGAAACTAAGAGCAGCCATCAATTGTAATCCTTCTGAGTTCTCAGTTGCTACCTTGAGGATGCTGTCAGTTGATTCTGAGCCTTGGAGCCAAGTCAGGGCTTCTCTTTCCTCAAACAAATGCTAAAACCCAGAGAAAATATAACTAAACTTGAAATTATAGCTTTACTCCTTAAGAAGGGAGGGTGCAGTTCAGAAAGGACGCACCCACAAATGCTCAACTCTCCACATCAATCAATCAGTCAATCAATCAAAGAAATGAAAAATTCCATTGATGTTAAAAATCCCATTGTATAATAAAGACAGTACGAGAGATTGGAGCCCTGACCTGTTTGTCCAATGGATGCATCATGGTTGAACTGGGACAAACCTGGAAGGAACAGATGCCCTTGATGTTTAACATTGTAAGTCCTGTAATGCATGGCCCTTACCTATGCTAGCTAAGGTTGATGAAAGTTGTAGGCCAACCACCTGTGCTTTATGCTGGTTTTGACCTGTTCAGATGCAATCTTTTCTGATGCTGATGCTGTATAATTCCATAATGCTCTGTGCTTTTTTATACTGTATTTTCTTTCAGATTTCTGATTGTTAGCAAATTTATTGTCTTCCCCACTCTCAGTCTATTTTCTTTGGCTATATTTCACCTGTGTGACAGGCAAAATGTTCACAGGTGACAGTCCGATTGCATATACCCTGGCATCACAGCTTGTTATCAAAGTTAATGGTTTGCCGTTGCAAGTAACATTATAAAAACAAGTTCTTCTAGTGTATTAAATACAGAATTGATGCCACCTGGTGGAATTCTGAAGTTTAGACTTTTATTTGTTTTTGTTTCACATCATTAAAACATGTCTATGAAGCATAGATGATTTTATAGAATATAACTGTCCAGCCAATTTTCCCAATATGTTCTAGATATGATCCTTGTTTTGTATTCAGTGGCTAGCTATTTCAGTGGCTGATGTTAAAAAAGATTTTTTAAGCTTCTCTATATGCCTGTTCTGTCTGTATTTATGTTTAGTATTCAAGGACAAACCATAATAATTCTGTAATCTTTTGCACTGATTTATATACCAGATTTAAAGCATTAGGTTATCGTAGGACTAGCAAAACAGTATTGCTAAGGAGAATGTGTTGTAGTCTTTCTCCTTTTTAAAAAGAGTATTTCATTCTGTGCCATGGGTAATTATTTATTCTAGTCTTATACAGACCCTTGGCAAGCCACATAATCTGTTCACACTGCGTTCTGCATGTATCTTTGATGTTTTAATCAATTCTTTGTTCTATAAACATTATGTGTGCAATACAGAGCAACACTGAATTCACCCAAATTTTCCTAAATGTCTGGCAGAACAATTTGATATCCAGTTTACAGCAAAACTAGAGGGACCACACCTTTCCTGTCCACCAGAAAGCCATATCCTAGTTAGCTAAAAAAAAAAAAAAACGAGTGGGTAAAATATGCAGTTTAAAAAAATACAAAAATGGTGAAAAACACCCAGTAGACATTTCTTCCGGTACAGTATTCTTTGAAGTAGGGTGACTGTTCCATGTTGATACGAGCTTCCCCCAGCACGTAGCAGCAAATAATTTTAACTCACTACTCCCATGCCCATATTTCTTTTAGCGTTGGGTACTGTATTTCAGGTAACCACAGAGTGGCTGATATTAACAACATTTTCCTTCAGGGCACCCTGTATCCATATAATTCTCCCCTGCCAATACCACCCACACCTTTTTATCTGTCCTTTATGCTCCCTCTGATGCTTTGTTCAAAAAAATATGCTTAAGGAATATGTCTGTGAAGATTCTCAGTCATCCAGGTGAGTTTATCTGGAAGTTGAGTCATAGCTACTGGACTGATGAAGCTGTTTGGATGAGGAGCGAAACGTTTCTATCTCTCAAAAAGAAGTCCAGTAGCCATGACTCAACTTCCAGATATGCTTAAGGAAGCACTCACAATGCTTCAAGTACTTAGAAATTCATGTAACAAAGCACCAGCCCTTGCAATTTCACATTATTGTTCTCCATAAATGTTACGTTTCAAAATATTGAAATAGGATATTCAAAATATCGTATTCCCTTCTGTATTTGAGCATCCCACAAACAACTACCTTGCTCCTTTGAACAGCATGGAGAATAATTCTGTAGCTTCTTGCCCTTATATGTGAAGAAAGGACAGCCAGGATATATCTCCCTAGCAAAGATGTTCATCACACTTCATAACTGAAGAGTCCTTTTTGGCCAAGGGGTCAATAGCCTCCAAGGAAGAGAGAGGTCCAAGGGAGATAGGGGCTCTTTTTCCAATCAGCCAAGTTGGAAGTCCAGGGGGCAGCCATAGACACAAACTGATGGTTGCAGTTAGGAAGATCTATGAATGATGTTACAAGATGTACTTTTTAAAGCATTTCCTTTCCTTTCAAGAAATTTCAAGGCCATGGTGTAAAGCATATTTTTAGGTAAGACACATAGAGACTATAAACGTTTTAATTATTTTTAGTTTCCCAGGATGCATTGCGCTGCATTGCACCCCATCCAGATCTGCTTTACATAATTTCCGCTTGATGAAACATTACTGAGAATGGATTATTTCCGTAAAGCGAGGTCTTACTGTGCTGTATTTTTCCATGTATTAGACTATATTTTTGTCTAAATCTGTTAGACTAAAAATTGAGGGTCATTTAACACAGAGAAGTAAGCTGAGAAGAGAACCATATAGCTGTAAAACTGTAATTTTGGGTTGGAAAAGTTTTGTGTGTGTGTGTGTGTGTGTGTGTGTGTGTGTGTGTGTGTGATAGATGGAAAATACAATATGTTGTATTGTGTGTTCATGGATTGACACTTTGCATTGTTGAAAGCTTACACATAGAATTAATAATAATATACATTTCTCCAGGTCATCTTTTTTCTTACTGTAAATCCCCTGTTAAATGTTGAAAGGCAAACATAGACTATGACATGCAGTACATCTTTAGAATTCTGTGCCTCATTTCACTATCCAAAAAGCAGGAAGATGATCCTTATCTGTCAGATCTGAAATTCTTCAAGGCTCCACAATACATCCCCTGCTTGGACAATGAGGTTTTCCCCTATGTTTAGGAAACATTGACATTGCTTGAAGTAAGCATCACAACTTCTAGTTGTCTAGTAGACAGCTGGTATACTGCATGTTAGCACTATTATTATTTATTATTTGATTGATTGATTTATATATCGCCCATCTGGCTGCCAAGGCCACTCTGGGTGGTTTACAGCAAGACAAAAGAATAAATATTAGTAGCAAAGTGTTCTGCTTACATACCGCCCCATACCACTTCAAGTAGTGTCTGGGCAGTTTTACAGTTTAATTACAGTATGCAGTCTACACATTCCCCCCCCCAGCAAGCTGGGTACTCATTTTACTGACCTTGGAAGGATGGAAGGCTGAGTCAACCATGAGCTGGCTACCTGGGGTTGAACCCCAGGTCGTGAGCAAAGTTTTACCTGCAGTACAGGCATTTAACCACTGAGCCGTTAATTACATTATGGTGTACATTTTCTCTGAAAATATTTAACAATCATGAGCATGGTCTCATGTAAAGGAATGCATAAAATGAATAATTTGTTGGTGAGATTACCTGATCCAAAAAGCAGTCAAAGGGAGCACGTAGCTCAGTGGTTTACTTATCTGACTGTGGAGCCAGAGGCTGGGAGTTCGAATCCCCACTGTGCTTCCTTGACAAGCTCTGGACTTAATGATCTAAGGGATGGTGATCCTTCTAGCACTATGGTTCTAAGACTAAGGAATGTTGGTTCTGATTGTCCACTTAGTAGCATGTGTTAACCACTGCATATGACATCCTTTGAGATGATTTAGTTCTATACATTTTTTTAAATGGCCTTTCTCCTTTTTTTGCTTTTAAGGCTTTTTAATGGTTAAGATTTGAGATTTAAGGTTTTAAATTTGAGCCCATATTTTAATTATAAAGCCCTGTATGTAATCTGCTTGACTGTTTGGTTGACTTGATGACTTCATTTCAGATGCTGCCCTAGGGCCCTTCTTTGGACCGAAGCATATGTTTCCATAAATTAACAAGCAAATGAGCAAACATTTTGGGCATTCAAGATTCCCTTCTCTACTGCTAAATTCTTTTCTGTTTCACCAGCATTTATTGTGTTTTCTGGCAGCGGTGTTGAAAAGTGACAAGGCATGGAGAGATATGGAAAAACAAAAGGAGCACAAGCCTTAAATATCATTTTATTTTTATGTTAGCTTCTAAAAATAAATGATCCAGGCTGATTCCTTTATTTCTTCCATTTAAAATATGTTACTACAGAAACAAATTTGTTGTACAGAAACAAATGTAACCAGGTACAATAGTGTTTCAATACCTCTTGTAGATAAGTCTAGGTGGAAAAGCCCATTATTGTGAACTTTTTAACATTTGGTTGGCTTTAACCTTACTTTGCACAAGGGTTAAAATGGCTGTGGTGGCCTATATTGTGGAAGATACTCAGAATACAATAGGTTGGAGTACTCTGAATCTCTTTTGACTTAAATTTGAATGATGCAGTATGAATCCAGGAAATTTGCAGACAAGGAAGATATTAAATCTTGTCAGTTTGTTCATACAAAACCCTTAATTTGGTGACCATCAGTACTGCCCTAGCAAAGTGCATTTATTGCCATTCTCTAAGGGAATTGCATCCAAATAAGGAGATTTTTCTCATCTCTGCTGAGCTAGTGTTGATTCACTGAGATATCACCATTCATGCCTATACACTTGATGTTGTGACATTTATAAAACATAATAGAAAAGGTTCGTACAACTGCAAAAATGGCAGTGTCAAGGACAATAAGCCAATACATGTGTATGGGGCACACACTTCTGAAGGGCTGCCAAATGCAGTTCTGTTTTGTGCGTGCGATTATCATGCTTTTGACAGTTGTCTCGTACATTCTTGGAGGCCAACTGCATGCTCAGGTAACTAGAGAGAGATGATGGGATTTTTCCATCCTGGTTTCTGTTGAGCATTACTGACTACCTTTGCCCAGCTAGGCTCCACAAAGGAGGCGATCCTCACAATTGGTGTCACATTGCTATCACCTCCCCCCTCCCATGGATGAACCATGGTTTTATTTTGGTTGTTGGTCTGTTCTGGAAACTGACTACTTGGTTTGGCGATCATGCAGATACTTTCTTAGTCACAGGACCTGAATGCCCATAGGATTTTGACTGTTGTGTGAATAAATTCTGGCAATGAAATCTTTAATTGATAAATAAATTGGTGAATTCATTGGTAAATGAAATAAAATCAGTGGGGCAACACTAGGCATGGGCATTTTGTTTTGGAAGAGATTCAGTTCTGAAACGAAACACAGCAGAACAGCTGCCATTCAGTACTGGGATCAACCTTCCAGAATGAAATCAACCAGTCTTTTACCTTGTTTTGCGTACCGCAGGGCTAATCTCCACCCAGGAAGCAGCCTCTGTTGCATCATGTTTCACTCTCCCAGATGCTGGCCAAATAATGAGCTGTGCAGGCCTCCCTGTCTGATTGGCCAGTGCCAGGGAGAGTGAAAGATGATGCATTAGAGGCTGCTACCTGGTTGGAGTTTAGCCCCACACTACCCAAAACAAGGTAAGAGACTGGTTGATTTCGTTCTCGAAGGTGGATCCTGGTAACGAATGGCAGCTGTTCTGGCATGTTTCATTTTGGAACTGGATCCCTTCCTAAACAAAATGTCCATGTCTAGGCAACACCTGTTACTGACTGACACATTAGAGTTAAGATTTAGTATTAGAGTCACTGTGTCATGGTAAGAAGAGTAATGGACTAGGACTCTGGAGAATTTATTCTGAATCCCTGCTTGACCATAGAATCTCATTGGAAGTGGTAAAGGTATCTCTTAGGTATCTCACATATCTTCAAAACTCTGAGAAGGTCACTATAAGGTGGATGCTACTTAGTGACAGGTAACAAACAAGTACCATCAATTCTTCCCTGACCCATGGATGGAGGAGGCAACAAGAGGAACACTAATTTTAGATCTGGTCTTAATCAGTAGAGAGGACCTCATAAATGGGGTCAAAGTGGTGGGATCTTTAGGTAAAGTGACCATGCCCTCTTGGAATTTGTCATACAGTTGGAAGGTAAAGCTAAGCATAGACAGACAAGATTCCTGGACTTTAAGAAAGCAATTTTTGTAAACTTAGGGAATTATTGGCTGTGATTCTGTGGACTGAAACACTGAAAGAGAAGGGAGTCCAAGATGGATGGGAGTTCCTTAAAAGCGAAATATTAAAGGTACAATCTAAAACAGTTCCAACAAGAAGAAAAAATGGTAGATGTCTAAAGAAACCACAGTGATTTGCTAAAGAACTTTCAACTCATCTAAGTATAAAGAAAAAACAAGTACAGGAAATAGAAAAATGGGGAATGCACCAAAGAGGAATATAAGCAAATAGCTAATATATGCAGGATATCCAAGGATATTAAAGGAACTGGCAGAACTAATTTCAGAACCACTGGCAATAATCTTTGAGAAGTCCTGGAGAACAGGGGAAGTCCCCATAGATTGGAGGAGGGTGTATGTTACCCCTGTCTTGAAAAGGGGGGAGAGGACCCAAATAATTACTGCCCAGTCACCTTGATTTCAATTCCTGGCAAGATCCTAGAAGAAATTACTAAGCAGACAGTCTGTAATTATTTAACTAGCAATGTTGTCATTATGAGAATTCAACACAGGTTTCTTAAAAATAAGTCATGCCAGACCAATTTGATCTCTTTCTTTGGTAGAATTACAGGCCTGGTGGATGAGGGGAACAGTGTGGATATTGCTTATCTAGATTTCAATAAGGCCTTTGATAAGGTTCCCCATTCTATACTTGCAAAGAAGATAGTAGAATGTGGGTTAGATATGGTGGCCAAGAAAGCCAATAGGATTCTTTGTTGCATCAACAGAGACATAGTGTCTAGATCAAGGAAAGTGATACTACCACTCTATTCTGCTCTGGTCAAATCCCACCTGGAGTACTGTGTCCAGTTCTGTGTACCTCAATTTAAAAAGGATGTTTACAAGCTTGAACGGGGTCCAGAGGAGGGTGACCAAGATGATTGAGGGTCTGGAAGAAATGTCTTACGAGGAGCAGCTAAGGGAGCTGGGAATGTTTAGCCTTACAAAAAGAAGGCTGAGAGGGGATATGATAGCTATGTTTAAATATTTGAAAGGATGTCACATTTAAGAGGGGACTGGTTTGTTTTCCATGGCTTCAGAGAGTATGACGCACGGCAATAGTCTCAAAGTACAGGAAAAGAGATTCAATTCAAACATTAGGAAGAACTTCATGATTGTTAGAGCTGTTCGGCAGTGGAATATGCTGTCATGGCAGCAGAATATGGTGGGGTCTCCTTCTTTTAAGGTTTTTAAGCAAAGGCTGGATGGCCATATGTCAGGAATACTGTGCTGGGGGTTCCTGCATGCCAGTGGGTTGGATCTGAGGTCTCTTCCAACTCTATGAATCTATGATTCTATGAATCTCCAAAATTGTATGAATGGTCAGTCTCCAAATATGCTGCCCTCAACTTTTTGGGAGTCAAGCCAGCTCAAATTTAGTCTTCCTCTTAACAAGCAAGAGTCAGGGTTAAATGCTAAAGCCAGGAACAAATATTAGATATGCACTATATGTAGAGGTGAAACCATGAGGCAGAGAAGTGATGGGAGGTTTATGAACTTCAAAGGAATCCTGAGCTAAACCCTAGAGACCCATTCCCAAACAAAGCAAACTGAGGTTCATAGTTCTAGAGGTGAGGGAAACTTGACCTGAATTGCAGCACTGGTATTAGTCAAGAATTGCTGTTTTCCAGTTATGAGCTAGTTTAAACATCTTGTTCAGGCCTGAGAATGTATATTTAGTTGCATATAAGAGTTGAGTGGGCCATCTTAACTCAAAATGTTTCAAGCCTAGTTTCTCCTGTCCCCTGCATTCTTGTGTCCTGAACACAATGCTTGATGATCCAGAATTCTTATTTTCTAGACAGAATGATGTAGGTTTTGGGTATGGAAAGTCACACAGCCACCTCATGCTAGAACACTACTGATTGTAATTGAAAGTGTTAAAATCAGTTATATTTATCTGAAAAGCAAACATTATAGCTTACAAAAGCATTGCATTTCTGTGGACATGCAGACTAAAGTAGCCTGGGTAAAAAAATGGCATTTATGTGCAGTAATTTTTCAAACTAAAAGGAAACATTAAAAAGAGGTGTCATTTAATTTGCTGGAGTCTGATGGCTCACTAGAGAATTCATATTAAGATGGAAGTGGCTATTAAAATGACTAGCAATGAAACCCCTTCTCGTTGGTACCATGAAATTGGCAAAAAAAAATGAAGGATCATTATTTTAATGGAAGCAAACTGCATGGATATGTGCTCAGGTGCTCTGGTAGCTGTAAAACAAATTGATGTATGTTAGTACTTTTGATCTCTCAGAGGCACAATGTCATAAATATTCTGGGGAAGATGTTAACACTAACATTTTATTTAGCACCACTTCTATATGCTGCTGAATACTGTTCTTGTAACTAGTGCCCTTCTGTACTATGCACACCATTTTCCAAAATAGATTTAGAGAATATAAGTTGGCATCATCCTATTTCTGGCACTTTCCTCTGCTTGGCAAAATCTATATCCAGGATGACCTGAATTTCCTCTGCTTTTCTCTGTTGCCTGTCACCTGTGTTACCAGAGTGGTTCCTCCCACACAAAACTCCTTGAGTCACTTGTGGCACAAGTTTCAACCCTGAGAGAGGACTGGAAGTTATCAACAACCAGCTGGGCCTTCTCGGTGGTCACCCCCTAAGCAGTGGAGCCCCCTCCCTGTTGAGATCTGTCAGGCACCCTCGCTCCTGTCATTTAAATGCCAGTTAAAAACCTGGCTGTTCAGGATGGCCTATTTGGACTTTATTCATAACTGACGCATACTACTGGTCCGCTTGTGCTGTTTTGGACTGTACTTTTCTAAATTCTGTGTTTTTGTTAGTTTTTTCTCTCTCCTGCTTCCCCCCTTTATTATTTATTATTATGATTATTAATGATCATGTTTGTTTACAGTTTAGTGCACATTAATGTTAATTTTGGATCTGATTCTTTTTTGTCTTTTCTCTTTCTTCATCATTGGATTTTTAATATTGTATTTTACATTATTGTATTTTAATGATTTTTGTACACCGCCCAGAGTGGTCCTTGCCCCAGATGTTTTTGCAGTATAGAAATCAAATAAATAAATAAAATAAAATAAATTACCATATACAATTCACTTTGTCAGCTGATCTCTTTGTTTCATAATACCAAACCTAATTTGTTTTGTCCAGTTCTCCCACCTGCTTTGTCTGCTTCGTTATTGGAATGCTTTGTTATGTTTTAGTGCTCTCCCTCTTGCTGTGCAGATTTCTTTCCCACTGTGACTATACACACATATTAACCATTCTAACACACACTTTTGGCAATGCAGTGCTCCGTTTCCATAGAAGGCTCAGATAGAAAGCCCCATTGGCAATGAAATGATTAATGAGCAATAAGCCCTAGTTCTCCCTCCCTTACAAAGGTTCATAGCTTTGTGAGATAGCAAAGATCTTAAGTCTATAGCTGCATGTGCATTTGAAGGCAGGAGTCATATTGTCATATCCACACTGAAAGAGAAAGCTCAAAAACACATGAAAGTGAAACCACATACTTTGGTAATTAGGAACCAGATTCCTCTCTCCTTTTCAGAATAGAGTTTGGAGAGATGAATGAATATAATATAATATTTGTGCCATCCATAACTGGGTGGTTAGAGACTCAGAGCATTCTCCTATTATTGCTCTACTATGGGTAGCTTCAGCATCCCATTATATTCATTCTTTTTAAATCTTAAGTTTCCAATGCCTTTTAAATAGGTCTGTCTAGCCTTCTGTGGAGGACTCTTGGGTTCATTATCTTTCTCCTTCTCCTTGCTTATGGGAATAAAGAGGTCAGAATGATTGGTTGAATTTTCCATGAGCAAAGGTTCCTTGTGAGCTTACTATGAAATATGGTTTGGTATAGGGGTGACCAAAATGCTAATCAGGGGGCAGCTCATGGCCCCAAAGATATTTTTGTAACTGTGTCTCCCCAAATTTCCCAGAATCCTCTAGCTTCATTTTTCTCCTGGCAATATACTTCTGAATATAAATACAATTATATAATGGGATTTTTAAATAAATTAATGTCAATGTTGTGACTTCCATTGAACCTCAATGCACAGTTTATAGAGGAGGATAGCTAGATGAAAGGTTTAATTGCTGAAACAATAGTTCATCTTTAGATGCATGCCCCAAACCAGTAATTCCTGTATTTCTGCCTCAGTGTTGTTGATGAAGGTGAGCACTGGACAGAATTTAGAAGAGTATCAAATTTGTACAATAATCCTGGGTTTGCTTTTCAAATTTTGCTTTTTTATACCAAGACTGGAGAAAAGAAACTCACATTTATACAATACAGGGTCCTTCTGGAGTTATATTTATTTGGACTTTTTATTGCTTACTTGTTTTGTATGGAAGAACAGCTGCATTCCTACACAAGTTAAAAAAGGTTTTCAGCATAAAAACTACTTATTAAAATGAATTTTATCTGTTATTATATATTTATGTATTACATGCACACATCATTCCCTCATTTTGTCTTTAACAGTTCTGTATGGATTTCCATATTTCCCCAATAGAAAATCTCATCTCAACATTCTACCCATGTTTTTGCTCATAATTTGACTGTGGCTTTGCATGATGCTGGAAAATCTTTTATTCCTGCGTTAACATATGTAAATGAGACTACTTTACCATGCTGAACTCTGAAGTAAATTCCAGCAAATATGACTTGCTTTCCAAAAATCATATTTAGGACATCACTGAAAATCTAGGTTTGGAAAGATAGTGTGACTTTGTCACCTTTAATCTTGGGTTGGTTCCACAGGCTGTTGGCTAATTAGGCGGGGAAGCTAAGGCTAATGGTATCAGTGACAAAATAAATTCTCAAAGTTACTTAGCTAAAATTATAAAAATATTAATAGTGTTTTTCTTGGTTTAATAGCTTGTTGACATGCTCTTACATGAAAGGACATCCAAAATGAACATGGAAACATGTACATATTCCTAATAATCTTATTCCCAGAAATATACTGAAGCAGCTTTGTTTTCCAAAACAAAACTCCAAGGCTGTTTTGCTTGATGGCACCAAGCCACAGATTCTCTCTATTGTATTCATAATGTGTTTTCATGAGCGGCTCTTTCTTTGTACATATGTATATACGTGTTTATCTAAATGCAATATAAATTCCAGCCACAGAGGGTCTTGAGAAGAGAGGAATGACAGTGGGGATGCATGGATTGAAGCCCTCAATCATATTCCCATGCAAGGGTCCAACTCTAGATCAGCTCCTCCACACTATTTGTAAGCTGCTTCACTCCAAGAGCAGAACCTTGAAGTTAAGCCAGCAATTTTCTTAGAATACATTCCTCCCTGTGCTGTGGGTAAAGATACTTAGGAAGTGAAATGCAGCCAAATGGGCCCAATGAAGAGATACAGAATATGATTCATTAACAAAGGGGGCTTCTCGAATTTCAATGTTCTCTAACAAGAAAAATCCTTCAACATTTCCCCAGCCACATCACTGTATACTTGTTTCCATTGCCAGCTGGCTGTTGCAAGTGGGCAAATATTCTTGTTTGTCCTCGAGGGGTGTCTCAGGAAAAATGGCTTACCTTTCCAGTGTCATGCTGATGTATTACATACAAACTCGCTTGACATGGTGCACGCTCTAGGAAGCTGCCGATAAACAAAACCATGTGTATTTGTTTTGAAGGGATTTATAGTGGAAAGGAATGTGTGAGATTTGCTTGGGCTGTGTATCATGACGTTCAGGATGAATTCCAACCAGCCAAAGGGAAAAAGATTTTGAGTGGCATTGTGCTTTATTAGCATTAGGGGATTAACAGGCAACTAAATATTCAATCATTCCTGACATCCATTTGCCATGGTTTAGGAGAAATGCTTGCATACCCTAGAGCAGTGATGGCAAACCTTTTAGAGGCCAAGTGTCCAAACTGCGATTCAAAACCCACTAATTTTTCGCCAAGTGCCAACACAGCAATTTAACCTGAATACAGGTGGCTGTGAAGGGGCAATCTCGGGTGCCCACAGAAAGGGCTCCAAGTGCCGCCTTTGGCACCCGTGCCATAGGTTCGCCAACACTGCCCTAGAGCAGTGGTGGTGAACCTTCAGCACTCCAGATGTTTTAGAGCACAACTCCCGTAGTCCTTTGTTATTGGCACTCTAGGCTTGGAATTCTAGGAGTTGTGGTTCAAAACATCTGAAGTGTTCACTGCCACTGCCCTAGTTCTCCCCAGATGTTCTTGCACTAAAATTCTAAGTAGCCTTTGCCATTAGCTATGCTGGCTAGGATTTCTGGGAGTTGTAGTCCAAGAACATCTGGGGACCCTACATTGGGAAATGCTGTGTGAAGCTGATGTTGCACAATCCCTCCCTCTACTCATATATTAAAGGATCCCTCGTTCTTCATGCTTTTTAAATGAAGAATTTATTTACTACATTGCAAAAACTCCATTCTGTCTTTCACTGAGGTAGATTATATATATGTTTATAACTTGAATATCCAGTGGCCATGTTTAATTTCATTGATCACTATCCTGTAGCCTAAGTCTGTCAGCATAGAAGCTGGTGCAGAATGACAGCACCAGCCCCCTTATTCTTAGGGGTTTTTTTTAACCTGACCTCGAGAGTATGGTTACACTGATATGAGAGAAGGTGGTTCTTCTAGTAATTTGTATGGCTTTAAAGATTAAAATTATATTAATGTCAAAAATACATTGACAGCAAATCACGCTGCTTCATTCCAGTGTTGAATTGCAAAAAGTCCCTTTAACTAGTAGACACTGCTTTTTTAATGTGATTTTTAAAGAGACGGAACAAAGTCCCTAGTTCACTTCAGTGTGCTTTGGAGCGCTTGGTGCACAAATAGAGATTGGGGTTGTCTGTGATGCAGGGGCTCCAAGTTCTTTACCCATTATATACCTGTTTGAAGCATGGGCCATTAACCATGGTGTGGACCAGAAATCTTCGAGCACCAGCAGAAAGGAGTGAATCATCATAATACTGTTGTCAAGTAGATGGTCCAGAGCTAGTGAAATACAACTTCAGTATTGACTGCCCACATCCTGGCATTTGTCATCCAACTTCTTTCATTAGGATGACAGAAGACCAGTTAAATCCCAGAACTAAGGCAGAAACCTAATTAGAATTGATCTAAATAATCCCTTTGTATCATCCAACACTGCCTTATAAATCATCAAGTAGGAAAATGTCATAGGTTGGGATGTAAACTCACAACAGCTATCAGATCCCAGCCGTGAAAGCCTTTAAAAATACTTTGATGCTATTGTTACCATGGCTTCACAGCAATGTGTTGACTTGTAACTTACTAGCATGTTGCTTGATTCTTATCAGCATAACAGAAATGCAGAAAAATATTCTCTATTGGGCAATTCTGTTATTGTATCTTGGAACTACCTAACAATAATGCAAAAAATCTCAACTAAATCATACTTCAATTGAATTAATAAGAAGATAGCAGAAAATTCTATTCAAAATCCTATGGTATCAAAATGCCAATAAAGTGCCTTAAAATCTACTGTAAAAGAAACACTTTACAAAATGCCATAGTGCCAGAGGACTGGAGGATAGCGGATGTCACACCAATTTTTTAAAAGGAAGGAGGGGGTACCTGGGAAACTACAGACCAGTAAGCCTTACGTCTGTCCCAGGGAAGATAGTGGAAAGCCTCATCCAAGAGAAAATCTTAAGACACACAGAAGAACAAACCTTGCTGAGGAAAAATCATTATGGCTTCTGTAAGGGAAAGTCTTGACTGACAAACCTTTCAGAATTCTTTGAAAAGGTCAACAGGCATGTAGATTTGGGTGAACCGGTGATATTGTCTATCTTGATTTTCAGAAGGCTTTTGACACAGTCCCTCATCAAAGGCTCCTGAGAAACTTGCACAGTCAGGGCATAAGAGGGCAGGTCCTGTTAGGGACTGAGAACTGGTTGAGATCCAGGAAACAAAGAGTAGGTATCAATGGGCAATTTTCACAATGGAGCGTGTTGTTAGTCTATGGAACTCCCTGCCGCAGGATGTGGTGATGGCATCTGGCCTGGATGCCTTCAAAAGGGGATTGGACAGATTCCTGGAGGAAAAGTTCATCACAGGTTACAAACCATGATGGAGATGTGTAATTTCCAGGCTTAAAACCGGGGTACTTCAAGGGCCAGATGCAGGGGAGTGCTATCAGGAGACAGATATCTAATCTCGTGAGCTCCCGGAACCATCTGGTGGGGACACTGTGAGATACAGGAAGCTAGATGGGATTTTGGACTGATCCAGCATGGCTCTTCTTATGTTCTTATTTTCTTATGCTCATTATAACTGCTTGTTATGTTATTTTGTAAGGTATCTTAGTAATACCCTCAACACTACCAAAGTAATTAGTTACATGTGTTTAGTTACTTCTAAGCTCTGGGAAAGGTTTAAGCAAGCTGTCCTTCCACTCTGCTGTCTGCTTATTATCTTTCTCACTGGAAATAATGCTTCCTTTACAGAATGCATTGTCCCATTATTGTCACACAGATATAGGCATAATTCTGTGTGTAACCTTGATGAAAGGAGTCCAGAGTTGAGGGCACTATTCTGGGTTTAAAGGAGTTGGAGTAAAAACTTAAAGGTTTCATAAGGAATGCAATAATGTCTCTTCCTTCCTTCCTTCCTTCCTTCCTTCCTTCCTTCCTTCCTTCCTTCCTTCCTTCCTTCCTTCCTTCCTTCCTTCCTTCCTTCCTTCCTTCTCATAAATGGAATATCTGGAGAGTGGACGACTGTCTCTTCAAGTGCTCTAATTCCTGATTACCAAAAACAAGTTATCCAGATTCCAGTTGCCTCTGTGATGAATTTGAAGAAAAATACATGCCACAATGCTTCAGCAAATCCTATTCTGTCCAACCATTTGTCCATTCACAGAAATCCTTGGTGCTCTCTTCTTCCCCGTTTGAACTCCTAATTCTTGCAGGATATGAGAAATGACAATAGATGCAAACACGTAGCTTTTATGTTTGAAAAGTTCTAAATCTGAATGAGTGAATTATGCATCCAGATGACTGAATCATGACATAATAACCATTTGCAGTATTAAAAGCAGATGCCTGCCTGCAGTGGTAAAGGATACATTGTGAAGGGGCATGGACGATCTAAACGTTCATGTCCAAGTTCAAACTAATTTTATTTTACTTAATTATCTTTAAGTATAATCCAGGTGAAGGTGTTGGGTCTTAGGTTTTCGAAGCAGTGGGGTTAAAAGTGTACATGAATGTGCTGAAACTATGTTATAAGCAAGTTGTTTACTTATAGGGCATCTGCCAAATTATGCATGTTTTGTTATTCTAGCTTCGAGTCTTCGTTTTATGCTCCACTGGTATTTAGAAACCAATAAGAAATATTGTTTTGACCATAAGGCTTGATTTATTCATAGATTCCAGCTACAATTGACTTATTTACTTAAAACATGTAAACATATTTTTTCTATTTGATTTACTGTATATGTATTTTTAGTACTACAACAATGTTGAATTTAAAACATCACATATAAAACAAGCATAGTAGATTAAATCCATTTTTAAAAGAGCCCTGAAGCAAATGAAAAAAGGATTTTGGCTTGCCAGAAAATAAGGCAGTTTTCTGATGAGGTGACTGTCCTTATAGAAACATGAAACAAGTACTTAATGGTAGTTTCATAATCTAGTGGGACAATGAAAACCACTCTCTCCTCTATCCTGACCAACAAAGCTTCTGACCATGACTGCAAGTGAAATAAGTTATAAATACTGTATATGTAAATTGGTGTTATCGATAATGTTTCTTGCTTTTGACACTTGGCTGTGTCCTATTAATCCTTGCACCTATAAATATTATAATGCTGGAGTAAGACACAGTCCATTCATTCTTCTATTAATTCCTTCCTTCTTCCAGCTGTCATAAGATGTACAGGTATTCCCATTACAGCCTGGATGAAGAAATTATATGTTTCCTTTTTGAGCAGAGCATTCAAGGACAAGGTACAATAAACAATGTACCTCTCCAAAGGAGGACTGAAATGGATGAATATTGTCATTATCTTTACTAAATTAAAAATGCAAATCTTGGGAATTACCTGTTCTTGTTCAAATTGGCACTACCTTTTGGGGACAGTAAATGGGTTGTAGATTTATTATGGTCAGTGTGGCTAAAAGTAGAATAAATTACTGCTTTCTACAAGTCACAGGCTTGGACTCTCACTGAAAATGCTAGAGACACAACATCTGATGCTTTGGAAAAAGTGTACCGTGTGCATTCATGTTCCGTTCACCTGAGTCTTTTGCTACAAATATGTTGGCTGCAAGCTGGAAATACTGACTTTGTGCTCAGAAAAGAGAGGCCAGACTCTGCTGTCTAGTTTAATTATTTGGTTGAAACTTTCTAATGTACAGTATCCCAGTACAACATATATGAATCTTCAGAATGAGGAAGGAGGTGCACAGGGATACAATCTCAAGTCATTCTTGGCCTTAGGGCTTATTGAAACATTCCAAAGCCAAATTCTGTCTGTTTCCCCAAACTCTGGGATAGTCAGACAGCTTCACAGTGCATTCTTTTATAATGGTAGCATGGCAAATGTTGGTCTCTTTTTCCCTCTGCTTCTCTTCCCACCCACCAAGTTGTGCAAGCACCTGACATTATTTATTTATTTATTTATTATTAGATTTATACCCCACCCATCTTCCCCTAGGAACTCTGGGCGGCTTACAAAAGTCGACAGTGACTGATCACACAATAAAAGACAATAACAACAAAATAAAGCAATAACTGAAACAACTTTTACAACTTCAAAACAGCTTAGCGCCCTGGCGAGACCACCGCTACAGGCCCAGTGAAGGCAACTTTGCCTTCTGATTTTAGTGCCTTATTGCAGACTTCCAGAAGCTGCTTTATCCTAAACCAGTTATTAAGGAAGGTAGGACTTTAGGGTAGTTTGAACTGGCTGAAGCAGCACATGAGCAGATCAGTGTATGCATTACAAATCCCGTGGGTCATGAATCCTGGCTGTTGCACAGTTATGGGCTCAGATTTGCTCAACCTGAGGTCTCTTGATGACTGAGAATACTGGCCTTTCAAAGATCTCTTAATCTAAGTGCCAGCACCAAACTTAACCAGCTTGTGGCTGTGCCAGGGAACCAGTCCTCTGCTTCTACAGTAGTATTGGGGGAACACATGCATGAATGGGATGAAGGTGTTCATCTCTCAGGATCAGAACTTAGCACAAGACTTCACTGCCCCTGGTATTTTAATGCTAATCAGATAATTGTAGGGTTTGGTTTACAGAATGAAATGAACAATGGTCAGACTGAGAACATGATCAAATGAATCATCATTCATCACGTGTACAGTTTATGCAGGAAGGCCATTTAAAATAAATATTTACCTGTTTCATACTTACCTGTATTTTCCCATCTATAAGAGGCCCCCATGTATAAGACAAGCCCCAGTTTTCAACCAGAATTACAGCTTTTCAACCATGTGGTTCTCTCCTCGGCTTACTTCCATGTATAAGACAACCCTCAGTTATTAGTCTAACAATTTTAAAGAAAAATATAGTCTTATTCTTATATAGAGAAAAATACTGTATTTTAAAACTGTATTTAAATACCAGTATTTTGAAATGATGCCTAAGTTGCCAGTTGTTGTTAAATATATTTGGACTCTACTTTGTTAAAATATTATATTTGTCTTTAGATAAATAAATAAACGTTGGGCTGCAGAGGTGGAAGGGACCTATGGATCATAAAGTCAAGCCCCTCACAAGGAGTCACAATGGGGGACTAGAACTCTCTCCCGGACGCATCTGGTGGGGCCACTGTGAGATACAGGAAGCTGGACTAGATGGGCCTTTGGCCTGATCCAGCATGGCTCCTCTTATGTTCTATGTTCTTATGTTCACAGAGCTATCCAGCAGTTCATGATCTGCTAAGACAGTAGATACCTCACCTTCCTCAGACCATGGGTGTCCAATGAATTGGATTCTTCCAATGTATCTGGCTGTTTTCTCTAGTCCATTGTTTGATTGTTGTTGTTGTTGTTGTTGTTGTCATCGTCGTCGCTGTCGTCATCGTCGTCATTGTCATCATCATCATCATCATCATCATCATCATCATCATCATCATCATCATCGTAGAACTGTAGGGCTGGAAGGAACCCTATGAATCATTGAGTCTAGTCCCGGTCAGGGAGCTACAGTATGGAATTACACTTCCAACTCTGGCTCAACAGCCAGACACCTAAATCACTGAGCTACTCCAGCCTTCTCTTTAAATGTGTAAGATTTCATCAGCAATGAAATAAGTACACTCTTTTCTTCATATTTCCATTTATAGCTGCGCCTTTGGAGCTGCCCCTGTTTGAATTGATACCATCACAGAGGCAGGTGGTTTTTCACGGGGATCGCTTGCCATTTCAATGTACAGCTACATATCTGGATAACACTACAGAATTGCACTGGTACCATGAGGGTCATCTAGTTGAAACTGATGATGAAAGTGGCATATTCATGGAAGACAGCCTAACTCATGACTGCTGTTTAATTACACGGTAATGTATTCATATGTTTTATATGCTGTAGAATCTGTTAACATTATTGTAACCATGACCACAGGCAGCCATGTTTCACATATACAATACCAAAACACAGTAACAAATATTGGCCGTGGTCACACCTGGGTTTCGATCCTGATCTTCTGAAGGTCCGGCTTTTCCTCTTTGTCCCATCACGTGATTTAATATGTGGGACAAGTGTTCCCACGTCCAAAGCTGTTTTTTTTTTTTTAAAGTGCAGTTCAGCCCCCTTGGCCAGCAGGTGGCGCTAGCATTTAAAAAAAGGACCACTTGGCTGTGGGAAATTAATGCTTAGAGGACCTGATTGAACTTCCTGTTACTCCGATGGTGCAGGAAAAAAAAAAAAAATAGTGCCGATCGGCCCCAGGAACAGCCGGTCAGTGCTATGAAAAAAGAAAGAAAAAGAAAGAAAAAGAAACCCGGATCATCTGTGTGGTCCCACAGCCTCTGCCTCCTTAAAAAGTGGATTTTCAAAGCGAGGCAAAAAATTCCCTACCTCCTGGGTAAGTCATAGAAACCTCACTTAAAGGAGCATTACCAGGTTTTCTTTTTCTTTTATTTCAAAAAGCCCGGTGGCCGTGGGGACGGCATTTTTAGACACAGTTAATCTGGTAATTTAAACTGCTTTTAAAGGGACGTGGGACCGGGGCCTATAGAGTATTTACAAGCAGCACAATGTAGAATATGATATATTTTTGTAATACAAGACCCTAATGATAAGGAAATACCCTTTCATAACACATATATAAATAAATAAATATGAAATAATCTTTCTGAAATGTCGATAGCTTCCAAATGTTAACTTTACTAATACTGTACTTGTTTCTGTCAGTTGCCTGGTGCAGCTGGTTACAGTGACACTTGGAAGGTAATGCCAAACAGGTTTGGCTTAGTTCAAATGTGGCCCTCAAGACATTGTTGGACTTCTGTCCCTATCATGAAACACCAGAAGGGGGGCAGGGGAGAAGACTTATTCTGGTCTTGGACAATCTAGAGTTGCCAACACACCTAGAAAAAAATGCCTAGCCTCCCTCCTCATTTTCACCTTCTGCATGCATTCACTGATGAGTCTGAAGATAGTGTTCCTTCTCATGAGAAGAAGAGCTGGAACTTGCTTTCATTTTATCCAGAACCCAGCTGGTTTAGAAGAACCCTCTCCCCATTATGTTCTGCATCTGGTCTTTTTTCACAAGCCTTCTTCTGATTTAGTTTGCTACCCCTGTAACCATTTACTACCTCTCCATTAATGCTTTCTAACCTGAAATAATTCTGGAATTGTTGAAATGGTCAAGCCTTTAGGATGGGTTGGGGGGTGGGGAACAGAGAAATGTTTGGAACTCTGTGTTTGCCAGATGTATTTCTTGTAGTATTAAAACCTTGCTGGGTTCAATCCATATGAGATTTTTGGGGTGGGGTGGGGGTGGGGGGAAGATGCAGAAGAATATTGCAATTGCTCCTACTGGCAATGACTATTCTGCTTTGATTTGGATTCCTGCATTGAACAAGGAGTTGGACCTGATGGACTTATAAGCCTCTTTTAACTCTATGGTTCAATGATTCTATGATCAACTGATATAAATGTGTTAAAAACCTGAACGGCCACAAGTGTTATGAAGCAATGCCAGATTGTGTTTCCTTTTGCATCAAGGGACAAATTGTTATTGCTCTTTCCATCCTCTGGATAGTGAAATTATATGCTATGCTGTTGCATTTTAGCCATTGTTTTTTCAGTAATTTAATGTAGCTTCAGCAAAATAGTCACAGTAGAGGGAGCATTTAATATTCATTATTTTAGCTCAACTACAAAATAAGAACAATAAAATAATAAAAATAATATGCACAATGCA